>JAFFJZ010000001.1:50000000-55000000 GCA_018340375.1 Gonatopus flavifemur
TATCCATACTTTAGACAACTAGACTTTTATTTACGCCACCGAAAATTTAAATCTAACTGGTCCAACTAAATTTTAGTTGCTGCATCTAGGTCCTTTACTCTCAGTGTTGAATTTTTGCTGAACATTCTGAAAACGTCTGACACATTGTGCTGTCAGGATATGATTAAATTTTCAGAAGCATTGGGAATATTGAATTCTCCACTTAGAAAAAGCATTCAGGTGAATATTACCAGGTGCAGAAGTATGAAACCGGAATTTCCCTATAAATGGCACTAGCTATTAGTTCAGGGGCCTCAAGATCACTCCTTCAGCACCATCATCTCCCCCTAACAGCTGATGAAGATTTTCAACACAAAACAATAAAAGTGCTGTACATCCGTAACTGTTTTACAACCTCAAATATGTCGAGTTTTGTGCCTACAAACCAGGCCCCTCCGACTCATGCATTTTCCCCTAGAAATCCTGTTCACGTATTGACCAAGGAATCCCCAAGAAATCCAGATGGCGATTTCATCTAGTTGGCTGAATCATAACCTCAAAATATCAACGTTGCGAAGTTTGGTTCCTTGTAGGTTGAAAATTTATAAATGCAATAGTATGATCTGTAATTATTGGTTATTTTCTCACTATTCATCTTGAATTTTCGCGATAAATGATTCATTCCACAGAATCGATAGCCCCACTGACATGCGGAGCCCTCTACAACTTTCTGATCAGTATATGAACAAAAGTTCTAGACAGTCGGAGGGGTCTGCTACAAACTACGATCTGCGGACAGCATTGGTCTTTTGATATCATTTGAAGAAAACTGCTGCAGAATCACATCGAATGCTTGTCGAAGCTTATGGTGAACATGCCCTTGGTGAAACACGGTGTTTCGAGTGTTCAAAAAATTTAAAAGTGGTGATTTTGACGTAAGAAGCGAAGAGCGTGAGAAACTACCGAAAAAGTTCGCAGACGACGAATTACAAGCTTTATTGGATGAAGATGATACTCAAAGTCAACAAGAACTCGCGGATCAACTGAATATGACGCGGAAAGATGTCTCCATTCGTTTGAAAGCCATGGGGAAGATTCGGAAAGTGGGAAAATGGGTTCCGCATGAACTGAATGTAAGACAGCAAGAAAATCGAAAAACCACTTGTGAAATGCTGTCCGACAGATACAAAAGAGAGTAATTTCTCCATCGAGTTATGACAGGCGATGAAAAATGGCTATATTTTGTGAATCCTGAGCTTCGGAAATCATGGGTAAATCGAGGCAAATCAACAACATCCACTGCAAAGCGAAATCATTTTGGAAAGAAGACAATGCTCTGTGTTTGTTGAGGTGTAATCTTTTATGAGCTGCTGAAACCTGGGCAGACCGTCAACATTGATCGCTACCAACAGCGAATGATCGACTTGAATCGCGCATTGCGTGAAAAACGACCGGAATATGGATAATGCCCCATCACACACAGCAGAACGGGTCAGGGAAACGATCGAGGCGTTCAGTTGCGAGATGCTACCGCATGCGGCTCATTCTCCAGCCTTGGCTCCGTCCGATTATCATCTATTCGCCCTCGCTGAAAAACCCTTCGATTTGTATAAAAATGTAAGAGAATGGCTCGATAACTGGTTCGCTTCAAAAGAGGAACTGTTTTTTTGACGTGGCATTCATAAACTGCCGGAAAGGTGGGAAAAATGTATAAACAGCAATGGTGATTATTTCGAATAAAATATTCTTTATCATTTTCAAACAACAAACGGGTGATTTTTACAAGAAAATTCCAGTTTCATACTTTCACACCTGGCAGACAGCTAGAAAGTTCAGTCCCTCTAAATAAAAATTTGGGTGCATCAACTGAATTTTATTTGCCACATATAAATTTTTCATTCCCTTTGAATATACTCTTTTCTTCATATTTCAGCTAGCTAGACTTTTCTTTACGCCATCTAGGACATCTAGCTGGGATAATTAGCATTCAGTTGTCCCGGCTAGGTACCTTTCTTTCAATGTTTTTTTCAGTTGTGGAAATATATTTTCTCCCGATTACTGCCGTTTCCAAACCGTCCAATGTAAAGAGTTTTCTGAATTATACATCATTCATATACAATTATATAGAAATTATATTAAAACTATATTGGATTTCATCAAAAATTATATACAATTCCGAAAATTTGTCCACATAGGTTAAGAATACCGGTGGGGATTCATTGATGATCCTCGCAGATGCCTTAGTCGGGATCGTCGGATACGTTCACTTTGGAATTATTGAAAACAAGAATAAAATATATTGGAATCATGAATTCATATTTAATATACATAAATTTGTAAATATTGAATTGTTTGGTATCAAACTGAATATATTCCATCAAATTTTCCCTCATGCATATTTCAGATGATAAAATTTCGTTTCGATGGAAAATGACTCGCGGCTTTGAACGTGGGATGCAACATCTTCAAAGACTGTTTCATAAAAAACAAACAAAAAATGGTTATAAATTGAGTTCGGTGTATGCAAACAAGGTATTCATCGCCCTGGTTATTGGTTATTTGATTACACGCCACCAGCCAAATTGATGAATTTTTATGGAGAAAAATCATTTGATTATATTTTTTCGCTTTTGGACTGGGTTCAAACTCTCGTTGCATTTCATATCAATCAATTACCATAAATTTCAGTCAGCTTTCTGTATAATCGAGCATAGAATCTAATAGACATGGTTCATATGTGCAATCAGCTTCAATTTCATACAGTTTTCGTTATTGCAGCACAAATGGAATGTTTCCTATGAGGTTTGTTTTATTTTATATTCCTGATTTGGTAGTGAATAATGGGGATTTCAATTCAACAAAGAGTGACCGCAAAGAAGAGTATTTATCCGCCTACCCGAGTCGGAAAATTAAGAGCTGATCTTGGTCTCTTTGACCTGATCTTATATTGTATTCGACCTGATTTCATTCCTTTTGAACCTGATATTGTTCTATACATAGTGATTCAAATTCAGGTCACAACCTGATCTCAATCTGTTGGAGTTTGAAGGAAAAATTATAAATCCTGCTCACAACTGTTTCAACCTGATAATGTTCTTTTCATCTTGATTCTAACCTAGTTTGCAAATGTATAATGAAATTCAAATGTATGTATCATTTATGGATGATAAAGTTGAGTATTAATTAATCAATATAATTTTATTATTCAACAATTACACTAAATAAATATGACGTAAATTGAATCGCATTTGGAACTTTGATAATTTCTGAGAATAATGGAATGTCAATAAATTCTATAACATGAGACTTGAAAAAGTATGATGAAAATTAAATCGAATGAATTTCATGAGAATATAAGATGTTTGAAATTTATTTTCATATTCAAATTTCGATATCCATTCAAAATTCCTCAATGTTTGGAACTTGCTATTATAATTCAATAATATATTTCAGGTGTAACAATTTCATTCACACTCATATTTTGAAGACTATAATAATAATGATAATAATAATTTGTTTGTAAATTTTATTCAGAAAACGCCAGCAACGAGATACTAGCTAAATCTAATTTGACAAATTATAAAAAAATAATGCAATATAATTGAATCATCGAGATGTACAAATTGTGAACGTATATTACCTTGCTAAAAATCTTCCATCAAAAACAATAAATTTCCCTGATTGTTGTATGAAATTAACGATTGAAAAATCACATCACAAAAGAGAGAAAGAATTTATCGTTTTCATTTTAAACAAGGGAATTTTACAAATCTACAATTGTACATCTCGAGAGTTTAATTATATATCATTATTTTTTAATAATTTTTAAAATTAGATTCAGCAGGTATCTTGCCGCTGGTATTTTCTGAATAGAATTCACAAAATTCCATAACCAGGTCAAAATAAGGGTGAAGGAAAAATAGAGCTATATCAGGTTTTAAAATTCGACCTGACAGAACGCGTATTCGTTGCGTATTACGGATCAAAACAGGTTCTCATTAATCCTCATCTCATACTGTTCAAAATAAGATCAATCTTTGCATAGTTCGGAATCAGGTTTCAATTTTTCGACTCGGGTATTTTCTGGGACCGCGGGTTTCAGGTTGGAATGCATTCTAAAACATAATCTATGTTGATCATTCGCGAAGGTATACAATTTCCTGGTGAGCATAACACTGGTTTTACAAGTAAAGTAGTATCAAATTTTGATCAAGATTTTATAAAAATCAATAAACCTCGATAGGTTTTTTATAGAAAAGAATCCATTTCGTCAAGAATCTATCGATTCCGTCGATTTCTTCATCTCCGAAATCAATGTTATGCTCACCGGGAAATGGTATTCCCTTGCAAATGATCGGCATAAGGTATTTTTCAGCATGCAATTCAACCCGAAACTCGCGGTCCCAAGAAGCAGGCGAATTTTGCGGTCACTCTTTTCCAAAGATACAGTACCTTGACGTGAAGTCGTGATAGGCATCCTTTTTTATATCAAAAGTATGAAATTTTCATTTAAATCTATAAAAACTATATACTTTTTATATAAAAAAGGATCGATCTTTTCCAATGATCTCATTCTTAACCGTAGCAGTAACCATTCTAGTAATTTTCTTAGCTTTGTCAGGCACTTGCGAGGCACTTGCAAGGCCTGGCGAAGTCTTGTAACAGCCTACAGAATGACTAGAGTAAATTTATACTGGAGAAGTCTATACAGAAAAAAATGCCCATGTAAAAATTCCATGAAAAGTGACTAATACAGGTATTGCCAAGACCGAAAAAAACCCAAACTTGTTCCAAGGTTGGCATATGTGTCAGAAATAAACCTCCGTGAAGAACAATTGGTCCAATATCATTCCATGATTGTCCCGTTGTTCCAAAAAGGATAGTCAGTCATGGTACATTTGTTAATATTTTTGAAATGGTCACTACATTTGGTACAAGCCTGGCACAAGTGTAAAAATCGAGCATTCGTTGAGAACAATTGTGCCAATATTGCCCACATGAGTGGCACAATGTTTATAAATATTGACTGAATTTGGAATTTACAATGGCTGAAGACTTGGGGATAACCATTGGGCCAGGCCTGGCCCAATCTTCCTGCCATAATTAATCTTACACACTAGTTTTACACACCAAGCTAGATTTCATTGATCTGAGTAAGGATAGAACTTCAATTAACGGTAATAGGATACTTATAAGATAGGATAGGATCATTATAAGATTTATGTCATGGTATTTCAGTAAGATCTTATTAGTTTAATTTGAGCATAATCCAACAATAGAATCAAAATTGATTGAAATATCAAAGAACGCAAATTTTCCAATGATTATACAAGCTTGTCCCAGTCTTGTCACATTTTTTCTATCGTTTCAAGATAATTTATGTACGGTATTCTGAGGGAGAAAGTCATGAACTGAAATATGAATCAATTACTTTTTTCATCCATATCTGCGATCAAAGAAGCAGTGGTTGATGCTTGGTGAATGAATTAGACCGGGCCTGGCAAAACCACTGGCCCGAGCTTGTCCTGATCTTATCATTCTCAAGCCTAGGCCAAGTTTGGTAAATTGTTCAAGACAAGTCTCGGCAGGTCGTGTACCAGGCTTGGTCCATCATTGGGCCATTGGTCAATACAAACATGGGGAGGTAACAATGACAGTGTGGAACTTATGTAAAATTTACTACACACTCCTGTTGAATTTACATTGTTATCATAGTTACTTCACAGCAACACTACTCCCATTTACTTCGGTAACAATGTAGAATTCACATGGGCCTTTTTTCCGTATACACTGTCAGAAAAATCTGCCTGGAACTCCATGAGAATACTATGAAGTTTTTTACATAAGCAGTTCATTAAATTTCACAATAAAATATTGAATTCAATGGTATAAATCTCAATATTGAGACTTTTCTTCTTAATTTTAATAACATAATATATTTGTGAACTTTAATGAACAATTGTTATATTTCAGAGAGAAATTCAAAAATTTCATCACTCATATCAACATTAACAATTATTATTAAATTCATTATGGACATATGATATTTGATGAAGAATTTCGTATTAAATTTAAGAATTTTTCCACCAGTGTATCTCTAACAGCAAAATGTGGCTGTGTAATGTTTCTTGAATGTTCAGAACTCTCTTCCAGGTTTTTATAAACATTTCATCAACATTTCAGTGACTTTTTGTACTGTATTTCAAGAAAATTAGTTTCCTTCCAGTAAATAGTGATGCATCCGTACACGTTGAGGTCCCAATTTGATCCATCGCAATATCCATTATTTCACCATTGTTAAAATACAGATTGGGCCGTTACGTATTTTGTCTTTAAAATTTCATTTATCGTCGCGATTTCACGGCTAGATTGGAAGCGAAGACAAAAAGTGTCACTCATTTGTAGCAGCTCCCAAATTGAGCAATCACAATACAACTTTATTCAATAAATAAAATCAGAGAGAACCAAATTCACCTAAAATGAGAACGAGATCAGTTCTCCTTTTCCTTAGGGCCAAACGCACACACACAAAGAAAAATGAATTAGGTTAACCCTCAAATCGCAAGATACGCGATCCGATATCCTGTTTAGAGAAATTTTCATTCAAATTGTTGTGCAGTTAAATAGGTTCAGTTTCATCATTCAATTATTGTTAACTGATATGTTTAGATTACGAATCGCTTGTTTACTCGAATAATTCCCAATGATAGGACACTGAAGCGAGAGAAAAACATAACGGAAAAACGGATTTTCAGATCGATCGCACGACGTGTCGTTGATTTTAATTTCGTGTGAAGATAACTATTGTCAATTCGAAGGGTTTATTTGATGCGTCAAACTATCAATGATTTGAATCCTATGAGATGGAATTGTATTTTATATTCGGTAAAATTGAAGCGGTCTGTATTCATCTTTAGTAATTGCATCCTTGATACCGCTTGTCCATCTCTTTGCAACATCGGATTTCCGCTGCAATAAGCGAGAATCGATAATTCAAGTTCATAGAATTACCTTCCGTGTGACTTGAGAATTTCTGATGAAAAAAATTCCAAAGTTACTTCATGGTATTAAGGACAATATTAAATTCCCATTGAAGGATATCTTTCAGGAGTCTAATGTATTGGATTACTGTCAATTGTTCGTTGCTTACAGCTCGAACACATAGGAAGTTATACATAAAAGACAATTTCAACGGTATTAAGGTTCCCGATTCATAAAACAAATTTAATCTCTTGAATCTCTTGCGTGGAAATACTTGGAAATATGTTATTGAATATTTATGGATAGCGGTATAACATTATAAATCCACAAACTTTTGAATAGCTTTTTAGTTTCCCTGGAAAGTGAATGGACAGGGTGGTTTGGAATTTGTTCTGATATATTCTCTTGATCGACCGATTCGATTGACATGGAAAGACAAATTCCAACTATAATTTCTTTGTTCACTTTTGTAATTCGGGAATGATATTTTGGAACTTGGCAAGTAATTTTTATTTTGAAACATCCAATTGTGTGTCGTATATCCGTTGATACGTATCAATGAAAAAGTTCTGATCGTTAACCTCAGTTCATGAGTTCGTTCGGAGGATTGTTAGATGGCAAATAAATGTTGTCATCCGATTCATTGAATTTCAGATACACAGTGGGATAAGATTTACGAGCACATTTCGTGCACAAGGATTCGGTATTATATCACAAATTACCGAGGATAATTTTTAGACATTAGTTGAGAGTCTGAAAAAATCGACAATTTTTTTTCTCCTTTTGAGATAATCCCTGTGGATCCCTGAAAACTCACTATACGCTTGATCCATCGAATGAAATATTCTCCATAATTTTCCCCTCAATTGACTGTGAGAATATATTCATGTAAGTTTTTTGTTTGGTAGGATACTCAATTGAATGAAGATACATTCCTCTTCTTGAATATCTTACAATATAACATACATAATTCATCATAACGTTCCATCTAAGGATACAATAGGTTTGCAGTCTTTTGTTTCATTAAATACTTTTTCACACTAATGTTAAATGCTTTGGTATACCTTAATGATTGTAGGAGGCATGTAACTCGATTTACGACCTCTTCGACCGGGCTCGAGTTTTTGGGATTTTCGTTAAGGGTAAGGTAGATGAGACTAATGCGGTACGATGGCTGGGCAACGTTCAATCTTTTATTATGAATTTCCCACCACGTATTTGAACCCTCTTTTCACGTTGCCGGAGTTACGAGTCATCGTTAGTTTTATGTTTTTCTTTCACTTTTTCACGTTATATCACGATAATCTCTCGTGTCTCGACGTTATCGTCGAAGGAGCTACAGTTTCAGAAATACCCACAGGTTGGTTCCTTTCGATTCCACTGAAAATTGTGTTTCCATCATTACCAGAAGTGAGAAGATCAAATTTATTCATATAATAAGATTTCGTCCCTATCATTATCATTTCGAATCAATTTGGAATGGAATTGATTTGAGAATTTATATGGATCTCGATAACGCTTCCAACACAATTTTTAACTTCTCTCCAAATGAAAGGATGGAAAGTTTTCTCTTCGTTCCCGGTAGATGTAAAAAATTGTCATATCGATAACAATTCATTCCATATAGTGCCGTGGTGCGATTTTATTGTCAGAGGAGCGTATATTTTTTCCGCGATACGCGGAGAGAAATTGATTTCGCTTGTTAACACAATGATATACGGGCAGGAAAAAATGTTTGTGTAACACAGACAAACTAGGTTATAATTCAAGGTATACGGTTAATAATTCTTTTTGAGGGAGATAATTTTTTGCGTTCGAGTTAATTAAATTCTTATCATGAACATGGGAGCGACTCGAAAGAAACAAACAGACGTCTGAATCAACGGAATTGCTCCTTTGTATCTGTATTGTTTTTGCAGACTTATTCTCATACGAATAAACTCACTTTGGGTTTTATTAAGAAGAAATGCAATATGCGCATAAAGATTTTTTCCAAGGGGCGTTCTAGGTTCAACATTTGCCAAATTTGTCAGTTCTTGTCGTTGGAGATGAGTTTGTGGAACAAAACTATAAAAAATAATCCAATACCTTAGATAATAAAGGTACTCGTGCCTAACCTTTTTACTTTTGCTGACTATGAGGAAGGATATGAGGTCACGTATTGTTCCGATACACAATTACTTTTCTGTTTTTTAACTCCGTTCAGTTCACATAGATTCAACCCTTCATATCTGATGGAACCCACGTGAAAGAAGTCTATAACCAACTAGTGGGTAAGTGAAATCATAAAAGGGTGATATACGACCTCCAATTTGTTCCTAATATTTATTTAATTTATTATGAAATTTGGAGCCCTTTCGAACAATTCGTTACGACATTGTTATTCTTTTCTCTATATATCTTCAATCAAATCGATTGAAGATATTTGGAATGTACAGACATCATTCAACAATTCGAATTCCAAGCAATTTGTAAAGATGTTGGGAGAATATAATTATGAGAAAAATGTAGAAACCAAAATTTCGAGTCCCTGTATTTTCAGTTATCATACCAAAATTCATGACCATGTTATGGATACATCATTGAATTAATCTTTTAAATTCCTCTTATATCACGATATATGAAAGGAATATATATTATTTATGAAATCTTACACCTAAATTTTGATAGCGAAAGGAAGGAAGGAAGGAAGGCAGGAAAGAGAGTTCGAAGAAGAAAATAGAATACTTAATTCATTCTCTTACACTCAAATAGAGAAGCAGGGTAACAAAATATTGATTTTCATATCTCCCTGGACTCATATATTATCAAATTCATCCAATCTGAAAACATTTGATTCCCACAGAATGTTTTTACTTTCTATCTACCGTTGTCTTATGAGAGTTCAAAGTTACGGTACTTTTTATCTCACGAATTTATTTGTTCAATACTTTGGAGATACTTAGAAAGAATTGAAATATAAATCATATAACGCGTTTATCATTCGGATGGTATAATATAAGCTTTATTCTTTTGTTGTAAACTCCGTCTTTTGTAAACGCCGTTTACGATAATTTATGTTTTGAATACCGTGAATTTCCAATTGATTTTTTCTCTGCGTTGGTCGGTAGGTTCAATGATGATAATTATCACAAAAAACCTGCATGACAAATGGATCATGATAAATAGATAAACTCTCTCAAAGATAATGCTTACAGTAAAATAATGGCAGAAAAATGAGAGCTTGTAAATTATAATCAACTCATTTGCATTTGCTGTTCTCGCCTTTTTATTTATTTTCTGATGGAGATAAAGATTTCACTTAGTGGAAAAAATCTTCAAGAGTGGATAGAATCTAACTGGAATGAATCATACGGATGTTTTGAATTTCAATTTCCAGGCTCCATATGTTTAGCGTGAGTATAAAAAAAGTGTGGAATAAAAACAGCATGGTGTTTGTTACACTTCCTCATAAGAGGTCGTGATAAAATTACATTGTGTTGTTATTTCGTTTATTTAAACCTTCCCCTGACTTTGAATCATGTACACTTTGTAATGCGAATTTCAACACACGGTCACGCAAGGTCAGATGTTTCCCCTTCTAGAAAAAGCATTACGTCAGTTGATGATGGCCTATAATTATGTCGAGGGATTGATGGTTAAACGTGGTACTAAAATATCGAAGTATTTTGATTCGAAGTTGTTTTCCTTTTTTACAACGAAACGAAGAGGAGTTATATAATAGATGAAGGGGCAAAATTCATTTATTCTGAATCGTATGTATCGAATGTATGTTGAATTCAAAAACCAGGTCAACAAATCAGTTCTATCAAACGAAACTTTCCTTAGATTTTGGTTCATAGATAGTATATGAAGTTTCAACGAGGATGTTTTCAATTTGGCGAAGAAATGTAAAAATCTACCATAAAGTCCTGATTTTTAATTCATTGGCGAGGATAATCACTCAATTACAACAGAATTCGAATATGTCAGATAATGTAATTGCAATCCACAGGATGTACGATTTGCAGAGTAAATGATTCGAGGTAATAGGACTTCTGTTAATGTGAGTATACAATAATTTCATACATTTATTACAATTGCGCTTATGATAATAGGATTTCATGCGAATATTAGAATTTAAATATCGATATTCGATGGATCATTTACAATCGCACTGTGTTTATGAACATATATTAATATTTCGAATTCAAACTATATTTTGTAAAATTTTAGTTTGAAATTAACATATTTGATTTATAATGAAGGGATTTGATTTTATTAACAAATTTCAAGTAACTCAATTTTGGTTAGAAAATTCAATTTCAATTTCATTAAATAAATAATTTTTCGAAAACTATTTTCAATAAATGATTTATGAAATTTATAACATCAAATAATATAGGAATTTAATTTTGTTAAAAATTCATATCCTGAATAGAAATGTTGACAGCAATTCTAATGGTATATGAGATTGATAAATCGATTAATTATGTTTTCCAACGGGAGAATCAAAATGATTAAAATTAATAAATTTGAAGGAATTAAAATCCAGTGAAATGATTCAAAATTTCAAAATTTATAGTTTATGTAGGTTATTTGACGGAAGAAAAATTAAAAGAAAAAGATTTGTTACCGGAGGATTTTTATAAAAATCATTCTCAATGATTATGAACTCCCAACACTTACGAGGGATTAGAATGATCCCAAAAAAACTCTGGAGTAAAATTTGGATAGGAACGCGTTTATTATGATCTGTGCTGCCTTCTGCTGAGAGTTTGAGTCGGCACTATACCTGTCCAAAAGAAACAATACAAACCTATAGACCAAATCCTATTGGATTTAATGATATCTTATCGGGTCTTATGCGGTTTTTGTCACAGCACCTATTGGAATATATTGAAATATATCTGACTTTTTGGACAGGGATATATTCAATCAGGGACGTCTTTGGGGGGGGGGGGGGCTCAAGGGTCTTTAGCTCAGGGCAGCAGAATTATAGAAGTTTTGTTCCAGTTATCGAATGCGTTCAAGCACAAAGGGAGCAGAGAATGTAAATTCAAGTGTTTTATGTTAATATACTCACAGTATTTAAATCATTTACTCACTTGTTAAACACTTACAAATATACAAATGTGTTGATAACTCGGATTGAGTATTTGGTAAGTGAACATTTTATCCATTTTATGGATATATTTACATGCTTTGAAGCGTTTCGAAAGCGATTACAGGCTTGAAACTCTGAGTGTATCAAAATAAAACATTGGAATTTAAAGTGTATGTACGGAAGTTGGATACATTCAAACACGATTTGTGCATGAACTCATCAAACCGCCGTGCATGGTTATTTGAACTGTTCTATTCCTTACCCTGGTTCAAGTGTCATAGCAATTCATAAGAAAATGTTCTTATTATGAATTGCTATGCGACTTTAACCAGGGTAGTGTGTTTTTCTTCAAATTCACGGAAATAATTTACGTATCAATCTGCTGTCAAAGTTTTTTGAATTATTGAAATTTTCTCTTAAATGAATGAATTTTCATTATGTATTTTTTATTTGATTCAAACAAATTTCTCCAGATAGCAATTCAATCTTTGTCACGAGTTTGCATTTCCCCTTTCATCGGCAAGCATAATCTTGCATAAGTTATAATCTTTCCAACGGGAAGATTTTCCTGGAATTTTGCTGAAATAAAATTTCGAAATTTTTTATTCACTTTGTAAAATTTAATGTGCGACTTTTGGAAGGTTCATATTTTCTTTCAATTCTTTGTTAAGTATTCAGAATCTGTCATCCATTTTCAAGTAAAATTCAACAGAAATATGGACCGTTTTATCTTCATTACAAACTTAAGGAATATTCTCAAATTTCAAGAAATACTCTCAGATTTGAGGAAAACTTCTGAAATTTTTATTCAAAATCACTATTCGATCTCGGCACCTCTAGAGCTTTAATTCCGGTACCTCTTTGATCCCATACACTTATATAAGAGTTTCTGATCAGATGGATAAGTTTATTCAATAATTCCGATATTTTTTCGATTGAGGAAATGTAGGTTACCAATAGTTTATAATGCTGAATGTTGAATCCTGTTGAGTGCGTCGAAGTTTTATTAAATAATATATTGTTTCGAGTTATATTACATAGTTTCCAAATAACATAAATACACCTGAGGAAATGATTGAAAATATTAATTCAGCTCAGGTTGGTGGCGGCGAAAACGCAAAGACGCCCCTGTATTCAATAGATTACCGTTGAACCTAATTACCTCTCTTGTTTACGTAGTTGAAGATCAATTTGACTCTACATACGTTAAATAATACAGTTAAATATAGATATTATTGAAATCAAAAATTTTTGCGATATTTTAATTCATTAGAATAATTTGTTGAGCAATTGATGGTTCACGATAGGCAAAACTCACTTCATAATTCCGTGTATTTTCGTTTACAGGATGGATTTAAGGGGGGGGCGAGGCAAGTAATAAATTTTCGAAACATCGATTTTTTTTGCACGAGAGGATGCATGAAAATGAAATATATGAAGAAACTGAAGGAATATTGTATGAACCAGGCATTGCTGATTGGGGTGAAAATCTTTTTTTTTCTTTTTTTTTCGCAAAAAAAACTTTGAACGCGTTTTTCTCGAAACCACATTTCTTGACCTGGAAACCACGATTTAGCAAAATCTACTTGACTGATTTTGCTGAAATTTGAGGAGAATGTTCCTAACACGTGTAGTTATGGCATGAAGCGGAATTTTATTTCTTGCCAATTTCTAAATATCATTTTCAAGCAATCTACATGGAAAAAAATCGAAAAAAACAGGGGAAAAATTCGAAACGCCGTCATTCTCTCAATTTTTTTTTTCATAATTCCGCTCTATGCCATAGCCAATAACATATCTCACAAGAATCCATTTCGATTTTTGGTTTCAGACATTCCAAACTCCTGGAATCATGGCTACCAGATTTTGAGATGACCAACTTCAGGCTGCCGTGTCATTGCCAGATTTCGCCATATTAGGAAACAAATTTTTCCATAAACTGCAAAATATTAGCTATCACATGTAAAAAGATTTAGTTTATTAAATAAGTTCAAGTCGAAAGAAAAATTGGTGAAAGAGTAGCACTTATTACTAGACTCACCCCTCAATTCTTACATTTTTTCAATTTCAGGAAAATTGAATTCAGATAATAATAGAGATTATAGATTTCATAAGAACAATTCGTGGAGTGTATGCTGACATATCTTCAACATTCCAATCGTACATCCACGATTTTACCTTTGTGGAATACAACATGCTCACACTGTAAAAAATTTTTGTATGAAATTTAATAGAAAAGTATGTGAAGCAATTAACACATACATTTGGTTGTGAATTTTCAAAGAAACAATTTATTAAAATTCAAGAAGAGGTTTTGAAAATGTGTGAATCATTTCATGTTAGTATGAAATTTCAAAACGATTGTTGAATTTTCAATGAAATCCTTTTGAAAATTAATCATGAATAGGTATCAAAATTTCAAATGATTATCGTAAATTTTATAACCTATTAATTGAACTTTCATATACTGGGAAGTATGAGAAATCAAAATACTGATTTTCATATTCAGTATTGATTTTTTGACTATCGTATTTTCAATACAATTCGCATATCCGTATGATATAGAGATGTAAGATTATTTCTAAATTAAGGAATGAAATTCCGGAATTCTGGGATTGTGAAATCTCGATTCGAGCTTCCTTCATATTATTGTACATCTTTCTTATATATATTTATATATTTATATATAAGAAAAATACAAAGATCATATTGAAAACATTGTAGTTCAAAAGTTAATATTGAAGATGAAATTCAGTTTATGGTTCTCATGTGGATATACATCAATATATCAATCCAAAACTTTGTAATTGAATTCTGAAAAATATTTAGCACCTTAGTGAACTTGATTATCATCAAAACAGATGATTTTCAATGAACAAATTATCACCACGTGATTTATCAATTTTGCCGAAGAACGTTCTATCATTTTGGTACGATTATAAAGCGTGGATCTGCAGAAGAGATGCGCAGTGAATTCATACACTTGTGTATTATTTTTCAACAAAACTATTGAAATTTCATAAATAAAACTGTGAATATTCAAAATGTGATTGAAATTTCATAAATGAAATTTTGAATATTCAAAATGTGTTTGAAATTTCACAAAAATGATTTGAATTTCTCACATTCATTTAGAATTTTCATATGGTTGTTATTGAAATTTCATACTACACTGCAAAATTCAACCATGTAAAAGAAAATTCAAATTGTAGAACTGAATCTTACAAAGCATGTTGGAATTTTAATTTTAATAAAGAACTTTAATACAAAATATTTTGAATTATAATAATACTGATCAAAATTCAAATACGTTTGTGAACATTAAAATAGTAACATGAAATATTAGTGCTATTTTATATTAAATACGATTCAACTTGCATTTATTTGGAATTTCATAACCAATTTTATATTAGAATTCAAACCTTTTTTTACAGTGTATGTCCTTTAATTATCGCCCACGTCTTACACACAAATTCACAGTTTCTCAAGACGTTTCGACTTTGCTGATTCCCTTTAAGGTTGACAGATGAGACTAATGCGCGTTGAGCCAAATGTACACTTAGGTCCAGAATTTATTAAAAATTTCACAGACGATTGAATAACGGTACAATGCAAAGTGTGGGAGAGAATACATTAGGTCTCTTTTCAATCTCACGCTGTATGATTGGAACGTGACTGTTCTCATTTTGAATACTTTCATTCGGGATAAAATATAATATTGAGTTGAAAAAATCCAAATAATGTTTTGCATGGTTCGAAATGCCTAATGTTGGATTCATGATTTTATTCGGACATGAGACTAAATACTTCGTGGAAAGAGATTTTCAACTATCTCAGCTAAATTTCAGCTATTACATTTATAATATAGCTAATAATAAAGCTTTTGGTTGATTTGTGAACAACTAAAACCTTTTGTTACTCTAAGTCGTTATTGCTCTAACAAAATAATTTTCTGTACTAAATTTTCAACAAAAATATTTTGTACTCAAAACAAAGAGTTAATTAAAGTAAGAAAATGTTTTGTTGTTTTAACAAAACACTTTTTTCGGTGTACAACTAGATATTTTAGCACCCACGGGACAGCTAATTTCTCAGAAACGCTAACCAAATTTTCGCTGATGAAGCTAACACTTTTGCTGGGCAGCGAAAATTTAGCCATGAAAAAATTCCTGTCTTCCTCACAGCTAATTCATTCTTTCCGTGTTGAGTAGATTCTCAATTGATTGGTTATTTTCCTACTATCAATGAAAAACACATTTGCTTGCATAACAAATGCATTCGCGATATTAAGATATCGGATTCAAATCCGATTCAAGATATCAAAACATTATAGTTATGTCACTGAAAAATATTAAGACTTGCATTAAACTTTGTCAGTTTCCAAAGTCAAATTTCAGAATAATATTAACGATTTTTTAAATAACAAATTCGCGTATCTCCGATCTTTCATATGAATATAAATTATTTGAATGGTTGTTTGAATCTGAGGCCAAGAATATGAACGGAATATTCGTCTGAAACTTTAACGAACTTGATGAGCCTCGGCTCTTAATTTGGAGGCTTATATCTTCATTTTATGTCTTCACGGAGGGACGATTACATCAAAGATTATTAGATAAAGTATAAGAGTCATGGGATATACTTAATTATGACAGGGGAAATGGTAATCCTGTACGTTCAGTAGCGTTCGTGTCAACATCGACACGAGTTATAGCGAATTATGACATTTTTACTTCTCCTTTGGACCAGCGAAAAGATATCTCATGGCTATGGTATGAGCAATACAAACACAAGATATTTAATACTTTTTCGTAAATCAGATTGGATGCTCTAATTTATCGAGTTATAAATTCAATTCGTCATATCAATGATTCAATTTCATGTCATTTTATGCCAAACCACATTCATTTGTTGTGTTATGCACTTTCTTAAGAGATAGATAAATGAAAATTTCATTCATGTCTCTTCGATTTTCAATTCCTTGTTATATATATATTAACATATTTTTCTCATTCAGAAAACTCATTCTGGGATTTGAAGATTCTTAATTAAGTTGTTATGTCCGTTCCGGGCTCTTCCATTTATTATTCGGAGAACCTCATTATGAAGTTCATAACATCTCAGTCTTTTAGCGAATTACCAAGATGATATTTTTTCTCCCCTACTCTATGCCTTCAGAATCACATGAGGTGGATCTTTTCCCCAACTTTTTGATTCATATGAAAATAGCGACATAACGAAGATTGATCGAATCCAACATTTCATGCTTTGCAATATACTTGAAATAAGTTAAGATATCCTATGTGACACTTTCAGATATCTTCTAAATGTTCCAAACTCTTCACAAAACATCTTTCAGAGATCGTTTCAGGCGATATCAGCGACCCCTGAAGATGCAATCAGATCTGTTTTTTTCAGAAAAGGACACAACCAAAACTATTTTGACAAAATACTCGAAAACAAAGAAATTCAATCAAAATATCACTCTGTACAGACCTTCAATCAATAAAGATGGTCTGTACAAAGCGACATTTTCCTTTTATTGCTTCATTTTCGAATAATTTGTCAGAAAAGATTTGTCTCAGGTTGCATCGTCAGGGGCCGCTGGTAGACATTTTTTAGGTTACTGTAACTAAAACGCCTCAACCTAATTCTGAATGTTCTTAGTGAAAGCTACTAGAAATTTGATAAATTCAACTAAGAAAGTGTAGTTGATACAATCAAGTGATGAATCAACTATACTTCCTTGGTTGAATCAACCAAATTTTGAGTAGCTCTCATTAGGAATGTTCAGTTAAAACGTTTTAGTTACAGTGATTATAAAAATTTCTCTGAATGTTGCAAAAAGTATCCAGCTACTGTTGGATGAAATATTCAAAGCGGGAGTATTTATACTCGTCTATTGAAATCAATGTAAATTTTCCTGTGACGATTTTAGTGAACGACTGTTCCACATTCACATTTTTCTTAATGCGTTTTCCAATGCCAATGGTCAATTCTTACCTGGGATATTCTATTGGCAGAAGCAAAAAATATTATCATACACCAGCAGATTTTCACCATTAAATTGCAAGTTCTGCGTTATGGTTTGTGTACAAAGTATGAAACAGGAATTAAAAAAAGGTTATTTGATCCTAGAACATTTTCACTGATTCCATGAGTTTACTTGAAATGTTGGAGACTGAAGTACTTTCACAAAAGCTTTTCGATGGATTTTACCACATCAACTGCAAAGCCTTTCGAATGTATACTCACATACGTGTATGACACGGGTCACCACACGTGCAAATATTACCAGTTCTTTCGTGTGTGTGTGTGTATGTGTGTGTGTTAAGCTCCTTTATACGCTTATTTTGCATCCAAAGAAGAGGACCTATTGCTTTCAGAGCAACCGGAAAGAAGCAGCGAGACCGTATAAACTGGTGAAATTCATTTGAGTCGAAGATTTGAACTGTATCAACCACTCGGATGTATGCATTTAAATATAAGGCCTTTGAAGTATTATAACTCACCTTCCGAGAGTAAGTCCAAGTAAATTCTCATTTTTCAACCTTGAAATATAGTTTTTGATATAAATTTATTATTTTTGTTCCATTTCGTGATGTACGGAGATGAATAAAAATGTATTCATTGAGTGAATTTGATTCATCGGTGATTAAAATTCAACTTGTTGAATGTTTTCATCCACTATCCCCCATGAGAATACGCGTTCAGTGAGCGGAAAAAATTAATAAAGAGACTTGAAGGATCCGTTAGGAAATGGTATATTTATATGATGTTGTTCAACAGGTTGTTCGTCGGGTAATGTTTCATCGTTTTAATCAATGCCGTAAATAGTATCCATGGACGACAAAGTTGATTGAGAAAGAAGCATGATCGATGGAGAGGTTCGAAAGATGTGGACAAAAAGGGTATTAATTATTACGTTTGACTTATTCTGTTTCGTTCTGTTTTATTCTCTTCCTTTTGTAATGTTTGAATCCTTTTTGAAATCCGATTTCGCTGAAAAGAAGATTATCGCTAAGATCATTTGAATTAGAAGATTATTTGAATGGAATGAGTTGAAAAAATCCAATCAATTCGTTTCAGTTGGCTGGACATTGACATTACAATGATAATAATCCCAGTACGCTGTGTTTTGATTTAACGCAAAAAGCCATCATTAAAAGTTATTATGAACACATAAGGTCGAGTCACCAACTGTGATTTTATTAGACATTTCATTGTTTTTTCATTCCAATGGAATAATATTTTTTTCCTTCAACGTTTTGCGTGGGAGGTGATTAAAGAAGAAAATATGTAATAAAATAATCACATGGCGAAGGGATTGAATTATGGTTGTGGTGGTTTTATGAGGCGAACAGACGCCTTTCTGCACATCAATGAAAGGTATGGAAAAATTTTTATATCGAGTAGTCGATTGTTGCAGGGCACAATGTCTATCGATTTTGCAATAAACTGCATATAATATAGTATGAGAATATGATTCCTCGAATGAGAACACATGGAATAAGATAAACTCAGTTCAATAATATTTTATAAATTAAAAATGTTCCTTCAATTCACAGTTCCATGGCACAATTTTTTATGGATAGAAGTGAAGAAAGTAACAAATATTACGTGAACGGTATTGATTATGTGCTGAGCCAGAAGGAAATGAAGAAAAAAAAGTGGCAATCCACAAACATTTGTTAAGTAACTCACGATCAGCGTCATATTCCACATGTCAGTTCATTAAATTTGGAAACCAATTAAATTCCAACCGTGCAGAGCTCACTGAGTTCAAGAACTCAACGGACACGATACTTGGCGTCAAATTGAATTATTTTGTGATCTGATGATGAATAGAGTCGACAATCATACGAGTTTCATTCATAACACTGGAAAATATTCATTCTGAAAATTCAGAAATTTCTTTAATCGTTAACAGCTCGTACAGATGAAGCTGAAACTGGCAGCCGTGAAGCTAGCAGCCGATTGTTATAACTTTTTACACAAAATTTTTATCTAGGATTTCAGCATCTGAGACATTCAGTGGAATCCTGCTTGAACGGTCTCTGGTGTAGAAAAAGCTTCAACAACGTTTAATCAAAAGTCACAAAAATCGGCTGCTAATTTCCCGGACATTTCTTCGTCGCCTCTACGCTGCTTCTCCGTTCATCCACCTTGTATCCACGTCTCCCTTTCATCCACCTTCCTTCGATGGAGCTGCAACGTGGACATCGGTGGGGGGGGGTGCTGTTAGGGAGAGAATTCAGAAGTATTGAAAATATTCTCAGAACGTTTCAGAAACGACCAAGGAAAATGCACTTAAATTGCTTAAAATCCAGTAGACTTTGAAAATTTTTTTCTACAGTGAATTCAGTTCTTCAGATGAATATATTTTTAGTTTGAACGGTGGAGTTGATCAACGTCACTATAGATATTGGTCCAATGCACATTGAATTGCGGTAGTTCACAAACAAAATCTACAAGGAGCAAACGCCTGGGTGGGTATCTTGGTTAACACATTGACAGATCCCTTCTCCATTGATGGAAATCTGGCCACCGAGAAATATGGAAATCATATTGCCAGATTAAATAATACCATGGCCAAGAGAGGTTGGAGACGATGATTTTGATAATTTTGTCTCATCAGCTAAGTGGGATCGCGCCTCTTTACGGCAACAAGATGCGAGCTTTTGTGGAGACCATAAAAATATTCTCATCTCAGCTGTTATAGAAACTGAATCTAAATGTAATCGGAATTTTTTGGGATTCCTAACTATTTGAATTTAGTCCCATCTGAAGATTAGAATCTATCATTCTCAGTCAAATGATATAGGTGGACGTTGTAACTGTATTCTTGAAGAGTTATCTCTCGTGGACCAAAACATACATCCAAAAATCAATTCCTCAGTCTTCGAGCTTATGGAGAAAGAAGAGAGTACAAATGCTGAAAAAACTTTCTCCTTCAATCTGAAAACCCAACTTCTTCTTCAATAAATTCACATTACAAATACAAAAAAGTGAAAGGAAGATTCTCTCTAAGATATGTAAGGAATAAACAATATACTTACATCATGAGTAACAAAAAAATACGTGATTGTAAAATAAATATTGACCGCAGATCAACAAAATTGGCAGACAAACTGAGTCACGTCATAAGGGGACGTCCATTAATTACTTGAGGCATTTTTGAGGACTTTTTGCCCCCCCTGCCCCCCCGGTGAGATTTCGTGAGAATTTCCGCAACTCCCATCCCCTGCCCTAATCTCACATGAAATTTTTCAAGATTTGTGTTTTGAGTGTGAATGCGTTGGATTATCAAAAACAAATAAAAACACAATTCGTTCTATTATTTTCATTTGAGACTAGCGAAGACAAAATAATTCTACGCAATTCTACATTGTTTTCTGCTAGAAACAAAATGATGTGATATTTGCTCAAACTCCCCTCTCCCTCACGTGAGATTTGGAAACATTTATCTTGATCCCCCCCCCCCTTGACCACCACACGTAATTAATGGACGCCCCCTAACAGGAGGAGGGGAACACAATTCATTGTCATATCCGCATACAAAAAATAATCAATGTAAATCTCTTTGTAGATTGAAACTCGCTGCACATTTTTGAACAAAAAATTACATAGAAAATCTGTCAAGTAAGATTCACTTTAATTTTTCCATTTAAATTAGATTCAAAATTCAAATAAATTCTTTATTTTGAATCTTGTTTAGATTTTCACAAAACTCGAACGTATGAGTTCATAACAGATTGCAGAGGGAAATAATATTATTTTGCTTTTTCAGTAAGTATTTTTGGAAGATAACAAGAATGACAATCGATTCGAATGAGTTTCTGCTACCCACGAGGAATACTAATTGGAAGTGAATGACCTTTTCGATCATGTAATGGTCAATTGACCTATCTCTTTCGTTGTGATTATTCTCAAGATGATTCCAACGATAAGGTATATATCATTTCACAAGATAGGAATCAAATTCTAATCATTCATTCCGTCCATATTAAATACAATCATTCTCCCATTTTGAATATTCATAAGTCTACCGACTCTGGTATCATCGGAATCATAAGGGAACACGCTGTGATCAATGTACTTTCGTAATGAGAAAACAATATCAATCAGGAATTCATTGATCCTCCGTGAATCACCCTCAAAACAGAGGTAATTTTTTATCATCGTTCATCGAGGCTATAGCAGACTTATAAGTATGCAACTTTTTATCGTTGAAAGAGAAATCAGTAAAGTTCATGACGCACAAAACCGCAGGTTCTGAATGCTGAAGGTGCAGGAATGACAATTCGTTTAAGGAAAAAGTCATGTGCCTTTTTTGCCCTCGTGATCGACCGACGGTTAACTTTCAGATCAAAAAGTGGATAGTTTGTCTGTCATATTTTCATATTAATTGAATGATGTCAAGGATTGAATTCACCCCCTAAATGGAAAAAATAACACACAAGATCGATAACACAGTACGGCAATGAACATTTTTCCTCTGGTGTTTTTGGTGTGCTACTTATGAAAACAATGTTAGATTTCATGGATTTATTCAATTTTCATAATTTTCCATATATAATTTGTAAATAAATTGCATGATTGATGAATTTTATAAATGAAAAATTACGAAAACGGAGTTAAATCAAGAAATCAAGAATTTATTCGAGTATCCAGCGCATCATAATCACTTTGAATTAGTGTCCAAACCTCAAGGACTGAAATGGTGGTTGGCTAGCGTAATTTACACGAATATTTGATGAATAAGGTTAACGAAACGGAACATCAACGGGGAATAGATGTAGTATTGCTTCATTATCCTGATAGCTGTGGATAATATATAGAGTTCTGAACAATTTCAAATTTGAAGGATAAATGAATAAATTAAAGTATGATTCAATAACAACAACAGATTCCCAATCGCGTGTCTGGCCAGTACAATCTTTTTCTACTTGACACACGGTTATTCTTTCTTTAGAATCTGAATGTGATTTTTTTTCCTAATAAAAATCTTTCGTATAAATTTTAACTACATTCTCCACCATAAAATTAAGTGCAAACCAAAAAATTTTCATCCTAAATTATTCAGTTTACAAAATTTCAAATTAGAATTAGAAGTCGAGGCCGAAATTAATAAGCTTCCACATAACACAATTTTGGTCTCAAGAGGGATGATGAAGTCCGTGAAGAGAGAGAAATAACAGAAAGAATAATTTATTCCTCGATAGTTGATTCTCAATTTACAGAAATTGGTTCTTGTTTTAATATTTTTGATTAGAAAAACAATGTAACTTCGATATAATTCACTTCCACGTGGCATTCATCATCCCGTGAGGGTGAAATGATCCGTTTGACTCGCTCGTTGAGGATTATTTCCTTCATCTGCAGACCCGATATTGTACATAGATTCCTAGCGCCACGGAAATTAGTCTCAAATGTACATCTCGAAGGGGTCTTCTATTCCAACTACCGATATTACTGCTATTACTATTATCATCGCTGATGCTATATATGCTATAACGCATGAATATAGGGGACCGTTTTGACCACTAGGTTTCGAACGTAATCGACCGTTTAGACACCGATGTGACAGTTTGGACGTGATTTGGACACAAATGTATTGAATCTGTAGAAAGGATACGAACAGGATGTTGTATAACATACTATCTGATTCCAGTGAAAGATCTCAGCTGTCGATGGTATGTATATATGGTCCCACATTTTAAAATCTCATGAAATATTCACAAGATTTCTTCTTCACGTATAAACAGTATGTAACTGATTTCCGATAAGAAACGCTACGCAAAAATACAAGTGGACTAAGAATATATCTGAGCATATCGTGTATCTAAAATTATGGCCATATTTTTTTCTCCAAGCAACGCAAAGTTCGGGATAAATGTATAATATGTCAAATGTATCGGTTTCTTCGACCTCTCGACGCGAGCAAATAAATGCACCAAGCTGAGATTGGAGAGAGATTTCACTACGTCCCAATATATCTCGAACTATCTTTACCCAGAGTGTTTTGCTATGACACCACTCAGAGAAATGATTTATTTAGATATGAATTCCCTGGAGATGTGGATTATACTTCCGGATGAATTATATTTCGTATTCGATTTTGTTTCAATCCACAATCTTATCATCACTTACGTAAAGATTTGAATTCGAAGCTTCCTTGAATGAAAATAACAACTACCACGACACCAACTTCTGTGAACCTCATAGGAATGAATTATTCTTGCGTCATCAACTGCGTGACCCTCCATCCACTCGTTACAATTTACTTTCCTACTTACTGATACCATCATTGTACTTTGGAGTGTTTCAAGAGATATGTTATTTACCGAGTAACCTTGGTCTTGTGATAAACATGAAACTGTTAAACAAAGTTACAAGCAAAAAGGTACAGATTGTCGGTTTATGTGCATCCCTTATCATCAAGGATGGCAAAACATGGACGTTCTCCTACGTGAAACAATATTCAATTTACATATACATGATTAGTGAGAGAATTTAGATGAATTATTCATCAAATAATGTTGTTCATTGCTACTTTGGTTCTAGTTTGACGAGTAATTGCTCTTCTGTATCGTCAGGAAGTTTCCACGTTGTTTAGTCATCTATTATTATACCAGTATAGCAATTCAATTTTCTCGAACGATTGTCTCGTAATGATAATGTAGTCGACTGATAAAGACTCTTCGTAATTCCGTTACTAAGATATCTCAAATGTCACAGTCTTCATTTACCTAACAGATGCTCATTCGAAGTTGATGAAAATGAATCCTGGATTTCGAGTACAATTGATTTGAACTTTTTCAAATCCTTCAAGGCACTTGCAGTGAAGCGAGTCACTAGAAAGGGCCTTGAAATTAACTATGAAGTGGTTAAAGTCATTTCTGTTGGGGAACCCATAAAATTGTGAATAATCTTGAGCGAAGCTATGTGGAGGTACAGTTCTTTGGTCGAATGAGTGTGCTTTTTACTTTCAAGTAGACATTATATTGTTGCTTCTCGAAGTGGGGAAAGAAATGAGAAGTGAAAGGAATCACGTAATCTTGACGATTCCTTGGAGTGATAGATCGTAGATTCTAGTCGCGTGTTACTCTCCCATCCATGGTAATAGGGAAAATCGATCGAATAATTTCAGAAAATCAAATTGCATGGTGCTGGAACGGCAATCGAATGAGATGTGTTAACGTGTCACATATACCTGTATATGGAATTTCTTGTCTAAAAAGCGACGGTGCATCAGTTTGAACTGATGCTAAAATAAATGGGAATACATGAATTTTGTATAGGAAAATAATGAGATCATGCGATATGAAATTCAAGAGGAAACAGTAAAAATATCGGGATTTGGCTATATTTTCAAAGACACTCGTCCGTCTGATCACGAGTCGGATATTCTAATTATAACTCATGACAAATGAAATATTTGATACGAAAATGATGAAATTTCAATTAAAATACACTTTGTATCTGGAAAATCGTTAGTCCTGACACTTCATTGTTTATTTTACGAGACTAAAATGTCTCCAGAAGATGGAAGGAAAATGAAACCAATCCAGACGGAATTGTTCCAAGAAATACTCCGTAGTTATCAGATTCCTAATGATTCGAGATTTCTCATTAACCGAGGTGCAGGTAGGATTTGCTATTCGTATATTTTTGGGAGGAATTCTTCGAGAAAGAATTCGATTTAAGTAATAAATTACGTTCTGGAATCGATGCCTCGATTTGTGAAACGTTGTTTATTTATCTTGGTGGTTGGCTATTAAATTCCTGAATTGTATGAGACCTCCGAGAGTGGTAAATTTTCTGCACTAAATGTTTATGTTGAAAAAGAATCATTTGACAAAAAGAAAAAAAAAGATACAACATGGTTCATAAAATCACCCTAAAGCACCTAAAATTCAACTTTTATTTGGTACGAATTCTGTTTCAAAAGAAAATATCTACAATAATTTTTCTCATCTTTTATTGGATTGCTGTTTGCATCGAGTGAATATGCAATGGCTTCTTTATCACAAAGAAACTCATTAAAACTTTGGATGAGTTGGATTATTGTTCGTGACAATTCAGGGAAAACAAACCGAACGAGAGGACAAATGTAACTTTTATTTTTATATTGAACTCAAATGATGCAGCTCATTCTTTGCGAATGCAAATATCTCATTCCATCAAGATCTTTGTTCGTGGAATCGTTTTCCATGTGGCTAAATTTTCCGAATGAAATTTCAATGTTGTTCAAGCTAATTCAGTGTCTCATAGAAATAAAATAAATCATATAAATCCGCACTGAGAGAAAAAAAGAGAGGAATTACAGTTTGTTCTGTAATTTTTGGCTCCATACCAAATTTCTTGCAAATACAGCAGAGGAATCTGTAACGTTTTATATCATAAGATGTAATAATAGAAGTAAAGTATTTATTTTGAAAAATTACATTTTCTTTCAGGAAATGTCACCGAACAAATTCTTCACTTCCATGAGTCAGTTTCATATTGAAAGATTCAGAGTTACCACGATAATAATAGCAATCAAAAAAATGTAAATATTGCGTTATGAACACGAAAATATGAATAGCGTATGTTCTTACTGTAAAGTTTACATTTTTTCTGTCGATGCTAAAGACTCTTTAAACATTACATTTTTCTTTTGTAATGTATTCAGCTTTGTGGGTAAATCTTACGGTGTTTGGTTGTTACCGACAGATTCCATTGCGACGTTGTCAAAATTACATTTTCTGGTCGTTAACGGCTGTTTGAGAATATAAACGCTTACACATAGAATAGAGCCACCAGTGAACAACGAAAGGGTATATGACAACACACGAAAATTGAATCGCAAGTGCTTTCAAGGTGTTTGTTTTCTATTCAAAGTACATAATTTCGATAATCGACCAATATTTGCCTTCATTTGTCATAACAACATAAACAAGCATCTATTTATATCAAAGACAATTCAATGGGTCGTAGTTTATGTACACTGAGAGAAGAGCGATTTGGAGGTTCAGTAAACAGTATTATATTTGATTGATAAATCTGAATATTACTGAACTTTCAGCGATGTTTTACGAAATTTCAAGGTACATTACTGAAATTTTGCTTTATATTACTCAGTGTTCTACAATCGTTATTATATAATACCAGATTCATAATCAAATTTACTGTGTAACACTCAATTACTACACGTTTAGGAATTGAGTGACACACAGCGAATTTGGTCGTGAATATTGTATTATATAATAACGATCGTAGAACACTGAGTAATGTAAAGCAAAATTTCAATAATGTTTCTTGAAATTTCGTGAAACATCGCTGAAAGTTCAGTAATATTCAGATTTATCGATCAAATATAATACTGTTTACTGAACCTGTAAATCGCTCTTCTCTCAGTGTATTTAGCATCTATGATTGATTTTTTGATTTGATCAGGAGGTTACATGGGTTTCAGAGGCAAAAAGCCAACACATCATTTTCTCGATTTTTTTCGCATATAAGGAATGCAAGTTGCTCCTTGAATTTTTGAGTACATACACAGTAACCTTTGAACTATATTTTGCCAAATTTGAACGACAAAATTGTGAGAATGGAGCCGGTTATAAGCATTTTTCGGAGACATTTCGGAAAAAACGGTGGTCAAGATTTCTCGAGAACTACTCGAACAATCTGTTGATGAAATTTTACACGGGTCTTCGAGATACAATTCTCAAGGACTTGGACGAAGGATTTCTTTTTTTTTCAATTACAAATCCTTTTTTCTCTTGAAAATGTAGTGCGAATTTCACCGTGATTTTCATTTTTTTTTGTGAAAACGTCTGGCAAGAATCCAATTTTCACTTGTTCTTTTTTTTCCCTCGTTCAGATTCTAATTTATGATCTTAACTAGAACACGGATTTTGATTTTCTTATGCGACAGTGTTCACTGCATACGTCTTTGTTTCAGGAATCTGGAGGAGAGATCTAAAAGAAATCTGAAGACAGCTTTCAGACTGTTGAAATTGAGACATCTTATTAAAGACAGCCAAAACTGCTGCATAATATATTGTATATTGCAGTACGAATCGTTTAGACAAAGCAGAATTTTTGCTTTAAGGGTAACTGAAGTCAGCATCAAATTAAGCATTTGACGAGATAATCAAAGGGAGAAGCTTTTCATTTTCTTCAGTATATACCCGTGCAGTACCTTTCGCGGATTTTCAATCACCCTAACCTGCTAAAAATTCCCAATAAAGAACCATTCAAAACGATAAATTTCCTCTATAGTTTTCAATAAGGTTTTTGAATACGGAATTTACTATGTTGTAATCTTCTTAAACGATAGAAATTTAATCGTTCCTTATCGTGTCGTATAAAATTTAACAGGATGTATGTGGTTTTATCAGCAAATACGTACAAAAAAGTACCACTTATTTGAAAAATAATACTCATTTATTCTAAAATAAGTAGTACTTTTTCTGTAAAAATTTTACGATAACACCACTTCCGTTTTATGATAAATTCTATAGAATACGATGAGGAGAGATAGAGTTCTATCGTTCAAGAACGATAAAAAATTGTAAATTCCGTATTCAAAAACCTAATTGAAAACGATAGAGAAAGTTTATCGTTTTGAATTTTTCTGTATTGAGAATTTTTAGCAGAATGTATTCAGAAAATAGTTTTAATTTATATCATTCATGGAAGCATTGATTGCCAAATTCTCGATGCATTGTCCCTTACAGAAAAATGTAAAATTTACATTCTGACGAAGCAAAGAGTACATTTTCCCTGCTACTCGCATTGAACAAAGTCATGTCTGCGAAAAATGTGAACTTTCTTGGATCTACGTTGAATTTTCTATGTTGCATACTGAGAATGTAATATTTATTGTGGCTGCATTCGATTTCCTGCGTTGTCTCTCGAAGATGTAATGTTTACGGTGTGGTCTTTGAATTTTCTTCGGAATATAAAATTTACAATTTTTTTCGCACCACGCCGAAAATCCCCTTGGAAAATGTAAAACTTGTGCACTTTCATATGAATTCCTCTCTTTTTTTTTCTCAGTGTGAAGTTAGAATTCTCTCAAGATTTAATAAAAAAAACTATTGAGACTTACATCTCAAAGCATGTGCACGGACAAATCATACATTCAAGAGAAATTATGAGGATCAGGTTGAGTATTTTGGGCAAAACCATTAGAAATCATTTGAACATAGTCATCAACAATTATATTCAAAAAAGACAGCATTTCAGAAGTATGTTATAGCGTAAATTCGAATTTTGGAATAAAAGAATTTATTTTCATAAATTTATGTACAGGGCTACTCAGGGAACTGTCCTGAGTATTTTCATGCATTTATTGAGACTAAATAGTTTAAAGATCAGAAAATTCGAAATTCACTCATGGTACTTCGATGGGTATATAAGGAGCGAGTTGAGCGTTTCAAGTCATTCGACATCTTCTCGCAGTAGAGAGCAGAGCTCGGACGCGAGTAGTGGTTCCAAGTGAAAAATATTTTGCGGAAGTAATATAATGAAAGTGAATGAAGCATTAATTTAAATAAATAAACAATATATTTCGAAACAATTTTGATTTATAGCGAATTTGAAGTTTGACATTAACCTTTCCTTTTCTCATCTAAATTGAAATTAAGTGTGGCTAGGATTGGTGTTAATTCTTATTCGAATAACTATTTAGTATTTGAATATAAAAGAATTCAAGAAGTGGTTTGTTTGTTTACACAAAAAAAAACAAGCTAGCGACCGAATGTACATCTTCGGAAGTGGTGAATTTTGATCTTTGCGGCATCTTCGGATCGAAGTGATTTAAGAATTAATATTCCATATATGAGCCTGCAAGTACCACGCAAAATTATTCGTGTTTAATTTTGCATAGCACGGTACCGCTACAAGCATATGATGAAGTATATCTCATATTAATTTAAAATGATATCTAATGTCTCGATAATGTGTCATAACCTATCGACTTTAATGTAATGTTGAATCTTTCGGATGGTTGATCAAAAACTCCTTTCATCATTCATGGTACATGATATACTCCACGAATCATACGTGTTAATTCAATCGAATTCGATTTTTTGTTGTTAGTGAATTGAGCTGACCACTCGCTAAATTTGGTATCAATCGACAGATATACTCGAAATGAAAATGGATTTTTAGAGTACAGTGGAAACAATTACGCGCTATGATGTGCAAGAGTCATTATTGCAATCATTTTTTGTACGGACTTCAAAATCCTCAGTAACACTGGTCAACAGTCATTCCGTTGCCTGAAATTTGAGAACTGATTTTGTACACTGTTATAAATTTCCGCATGAAGCTTCAATCACGTGCAATGTTGGACTGGCTTTTATCCAGGCCACCGGCTGGGAATTATTTCAGCCCCCCATAGACAGGGCATACTCTTGGGAAAATCAAGATTTCATCATAATTCCGCCAAAGAAATATTTTTTGAACCTATTCAAATAACAATTTGTTAGATCCAAAGAAATACTTTTTTCTGTGTAGTAAGTAAGTGTGTAATCTATACAATAATCTTCAGTATACATGTATCTCATAGGTTTTATTATATGAATCTATTGCTATTTCTATTTTTTTATTATGTATTTCCCTCTGCGTATTCTTATATCCCTACGGATGAAACCCTAGCCTAGTTTTGCTTGTAAACTGTGCACCAATACCGCCCATTCAATTTCAAGTTTCAAATGAAAGATAAGTCCTTAACTATTACCTAATTATTCAGAAAGCTCCATACTGCTCGTTTCCAAGGAATCTTCCTATCACTCCATGCTAATTTGCTTAATAGATTTATATTGCACTTATTCTTATTACCAGAACGGAAATCGTTTTGGAGTTGTTTGAGAATCATTCGCAGATTGTGTTGATTCACTGATGTTATCAGAAATGTGACAGATTTACAAACACTAGAGAAAATATGGGGAGTTAATCCTCACTTTAATGGCGGATTCCATCCCCTGGTCGTGGGAGAATTATTTTTCCATCAAAAATAAGGGATTTTTCCTCCATTTTGAGGAACTATTCTGTTTTTTGGGTGTTGAATCCTTCAAAAAGTAAGGGCAAACTCTACCAAATCAGGATGTCAAGTTCCCTATTCATGGTGGAATATTTTTGGTTAAATATCCCACATTTATTTTTTACAGTGATTAATGAAAACATTCAGAAACAAAATATTTTTCATTTATCGATTCTTGTGTTTATTATATTTTGAAATAATCAAGAAACATGCTTTTTCATCCACCCTGTTGGTTCTAATTGTTCAATAATCTGCTGCATATGAAAAACATACAAATTTATGTACCGCATCAGATCAACGGTTCATGAATGAAAGTTTTAGAGGAAATTGTTTGTCGAAAGTTGTTGACGAAGTTTTTTCCTAACATTTGGAATATTTATATCTGTCGAACAATGTTGATGGGAGAAATGATTCATGCATAAAATTTTGTAATAGAACATTAAAATTAGTTACGACTTGGAAGTCTGTTAATTGTTTGCATTTTAGCCTCGACATATTCAGCGAATCGAACTTGAATAATATATCAATAAATAAACTATTGAAACACAGGTCGAAAAACCTCGATAACGAATAATGTCTATCTTATGTCCAAGTTTGGTTCTTTTGAAATTTTTATTCATGGGAATAAACACTAGAGCCGGAGTCGGAAATTTTAAGTGGTCCGGAGTCGGAGTCGGCTGTGTGAAAGCTTCGACTCCGCAGCCCTGGCTAAAAGCTATTACAAAGATCGAGTTTCAAAAGTGTTTCGAGGATTGGAAAAAGCGTTGGCACAAGTGTATTATATCCAAGGGGGATTATTTTGAAGGGGACAAAATAGATATTGATGAATAAATAAATATTTTTTTCATGAAACGAAAATTCTCGTTATTTTTTGAATACACCTCGTATGTAGAGTTTCATTCCGAAACGATTCACATGTTTCCTAGGATTTAGGATGCTTCAGCTTTGGTCTTGCACATTCATCTTGAGATGGAAGATGAATGGGTGAGCTCGGGATGCAGGCGGGTGGGTTTTCCTTCTTCACGGTGCATAGAGGATTTAAGAAGACAAAAGGAAGATACCACATATCGTTTTGTGGACACAGTATGATTGCAATCTCACCTCAATCCACTATATTCATGCTTCCACTATATTTATATATGATTTATTCGACGTGCACAGAGAAAAACAAATGTTGATTTGATTATAGCGGAATAAATGATTGATTCACGCAGATCTACCATGATTTTGACAATCACGATTTATTAACTTCACAAACGTTTATTTCCGCTGATTAACTCCCGTGAAACAGGGTAACTTTGACAGCCTTTGGGTTGCTTTAACGGCGCATTCAAGTACAGCACCGCCACTCAAGGACACGCGATTTTGCTCTGCACGCGTTTAAACCGTACTTTGGTGTTCCGTCAAAGCGGCCCAAGGGCTGTCAAAGTAACCCTTAAGGGGTAATATCACCTTGTGTCCACGAAATTTTTTGCCATTTTCTAGGAATTACCACAAACGATAGAAACATCTTTGAAATATGGGGTTTTGTGCATATGAAAGTACTAGTCTTTGAGTACCAGAAACACATTTTATCATATTTTTACAATACAAAATGATGGCATATCGGCACATTGAAAATAAGTCTGTTCATTCACATGGGCGTACCGCTACAGGTCACAATTATGAATGTAGGACAAAAAACTGAGAAGTTTCTCAGAATATAGTCCAAAATCTAGCGAACACCTTAGGATTTTTCTGAAAAATTGATTTCAAAGAAAATGGCATCGATGTGAATTTCTTTTTTCGATTTTTTCCTTTTTAAACCGATCGAAAATTCCTCATAAAATCTGTTGCTCTCAATTTATTGAAAAATCCTATGACGTTCGCTAGATTTTGGATTATATTTTGAGAAACTTTGGTTTTTCGTTCTACATTCATAATTGTGACCTGTAGCGGTACGCCTATGTAAATTAACAGACTCATTTGAAATGTGCTGATATGCCGCCATTTTGTGATGTGAAAATATGATAAAATGTGTTTCTCAAAAACTAGTATTTTCATACGCACAAAACCTCATACTTCAAAAATGTTTCTATCGTTTGTGGTGAGTCTTAGAAGATTGCAAGCAATTTCGTGTACACAAGGTGATGTTACCCCTTAAAAGTCAAAGTGACCCCATTTTATGGTACTCTATTTTTTGCTAAGAAATGAGGATTGATTTCGCGATAATCAAATATACGTTTCTTAACTATAAATAAAACGATAATGGTGAACGTCACTATTTCAGTTTTCTCCGTGCACAATCTTTTTTTCTCAGTGTGCGTTTCGGATCCTTCACTTCGTTCTCCAAACTTTTGTTTTTTTATTTTGGTTATCGCGGTGAAATTTCCGTCTTTCATAATCACATTCATTAATCTCCTTTCGAACATACACATTGGTTGAGAAGTGAGGGAATATGACGGCAAGAGATATTGTTTGTTAGCCGTTTATCGTATGTCAGGATTAAACGCGATTCACACACTTGACATCCTGACAATCCTCTTCTTGATATTTCAACTGTTTTTGAGATGATGTTGGTGCAAGGTGTGTATATATGGTCCAGTGATTGCGGTACTCCGATGAAAGTGTTGTTTTCAAAGGGCGAGAGGAAAATTTATGTGATATCAATCACTAGGTAATACAAACGACACTAGCTGCGTAACGCTAGCTGAATTCTTCATGCAAAATATTTGAAAAATATGACAATGTGAATATTGTGTACTGCGATATTTCTGAATCATTTCAAAATTGAGTCACGTACCGAGAGATATACGTTATAAAATATGTGAAGCGAATGAAAAAAATGTAAAAATATGTTATATTAATCACCAAACTTGATTCCTGAGAAAAAAAATCTAATGAGCTCTCTTAAGATGTATTCAGATTTCTTTGAATCTAAATTTTGGCGAAGAATGTTCACGAATCTATTGAGATCTATTTAGATTCAAAGCTGCCAATGTTGGTGGAAATTTGAACTTATTCATGGAGATCCGAAGAGATTTCTGGAGATCTCCGCCAAAATAGGTCTCATTAGATCTACCCTAGGAGAAATTTGACAGAAAATTCCCTATTAGAAGCATGGCCCTCGTAAGGCTGCAATAGGGAACTCCTAATTAAGGAAAACTTTTATTTACCTTATCAGATCCTGACATGGCATCCTGTTTAGGACTTTACAACAATGTAACGCGAGGTTGTTGACAGGTCCCAGTCAGATTTTCTCTTTCAGTAACTCAGACATGGTATTCCTATCAGAACCTGATCAGAATTGCCTCGACTGATCCGTATTTGAATTGTGAGGTAACTGTCAAGATATCTTGATCAGGACCTGATCAATTCAGAACGATGAATGTATCAAACTATTCAAAATTTTCACAGGACTCATTAGAAATTCACCTGTCTCTTTTAAATGTTCAACTGAGGTCTATTTGGATCATCCGTAGAATTCCTTCTGTTGGGGGTTCTGAAAAATACTTTTCCATACGATGAACAGTGGCGTATTTGGGCCTAGGGGCGGCAGGTCTGAGGGACGGCACCACAACCAACCAAAAAAATAAATTCGATATTTTGTGAATATGATTTCTTGAAGTTTTTATACATGGTAATATTGAGTGAATTAATTATTAAAATATTATGAAGTTTCAGTTCCTCTTGTGCTTATTGAACTTCAACTTTGATTTATTGAATAATTCCTGAATTGTGCAAATTATTATATAAGGAAAACCTATTGAATCTTTTTCCAAACGTTAATATTGCCTTACGAATTTTCTTATGTATGTTTGTATCTAATTGTTCAGGAGAACGGTCATTTTCCGTATTAAAACGAGTGAAGAATTATTTAAGATCTACGATAAATCAATGTAGACTTAATTCTTTATCAATATTATGTATTGAAGCTAAAATGGTTTCAGAAATTAATTATGATTCTTTTATAGAAGAATTCGCTGCATTAAAGGCTCGAAGAGCTGCTGTAACATAAGATTATCAAATGTAAAATTGAATCAATGCTAATAAAGAAAAGAAAAGAAAAAAAAAACATAACATAAATGTATAGAATCATTATTTGTGAATTTTGATACTTGAGAGAAGGGCGGCATCATATATCTGGCCTAGGGGTGGCAAATTTCCTAATGCGGCCCTGACGATGAAGGCTGACCTATTATTAACCTACGCTGTAAAAAATCTTCTGGAATATTACTACGCTGCCCTGCTAAATTTTCCCAATAAAGAACGATACAAAACGATACATTTTTTCTATAATTTTCAATGAGATTTCTGAATACGGAATTTACGAAGTTATATCGTTATTAAACGATAGAACTCTATCGTTCCCTATCGTTTTCTATAAAAATTCAAAAGAATGTATGGGATTTTATCGTGAAATTCGTAAAAGAAAGGTACCAAAGGTTATTTGGAAAAAAATAGTTATGTGTTCCAGAATGAGTAATACTTTTTCTACACGAATTTCACGGTAAAATCTCATACATTCTTTTGAATTTTTATAGAAAACGATAAGGAACGATAGAGTTCTATCGTTTAATAACGATATAACTTCGTAAATTCCGTATTCAGAAACCTAATTGAAAACTATAGAAGAAATTCATCGTTTTGTATCGTTCTTTATGGGGACAATTTAGCAGGGTGAGTGTTGGAACGAAGATTACCTACGCTCAGCGTGGGATATTCCCTGTGTTCAGTGTGGGACTTGAATACACATTATCCGTGTTCTTGTAGTCAATTTTACCACACTTCAGTTTGCAACGTAGGTAATAAAGTTACCTACGCTGAGCGTGATGAAATCACAAAAAGTGGTAAAATCACAATTTGATCGTAAAAGACGGACAAACCGTGTATAATAACACTGTTTATCCGTGTTCTTCTAGTCAATTTTAACACACTTCAGTTTGTAGTGTATGCTGAGCGTGACATTTTTACAACTCCATGTAAAATTTCTATACTGAGCGTAGAATAAATACAATTTGGAAATGATATGTACAAATTTCGTCCAAGTTTCACCAGCATAGTACAATTTTACATCCTCGAAACTGTGATTCCACTATGCTTAGTGTAGCAATATTACAAAAATGTCTTCTGTAATAATATAACCAGAATTTGTGAAGTTCGTTTCATTTTTTACAGTCTATGGTTAACCTATTTTTCACCTCTCCTTTGGTTTCATTGAATAATCGAATAGTATTTATTCCTTCAGTTACCATGGCAACCAAGAAAATAATGCATATTCTACCGCAAAATGCGTTACTACATTAAAAGGTCTTTTTCACAACACTTATTTTTCTCGATGTGGAAACTTTTTAGTTCGTTGCATTTCGAAAATTTTGATGGGATTTGTACAATAATGATCAAAAAAATTCTAGTTTGTTTTTCTCAATCGTTGCAGTCAAATTCTTAATTGACGCCGAACTCGATAAGGTATCTTTAACAAATCTCCAATTAGGCTTAATGAGCGCAAGCCATTAGCGGGATCGGAAAAGTATCTCTGTTATTGTAACTCATTATTATCCAGCTTTTGAATTCTCTTATCAGAATGGTCGAGAAGATTCATAATCTCCTCATTCGACAAATAAATCCACTCTGTTTATCCGAATCCACAGATATTGGCAGCCCATTAATTTTTCCCTTCTCAATATTCAACATCAGAGGTATCAAAGTTTAATAATCGAATCTTTCCTTTTTTACCTTTGAAATTACTCTCTGATTTGACTGATTCAAGTGTTCATACTATATTTTGATTTTATTAATATAGGAGCGAGGAATGTATGAAAAGAAGCAGCGATTTTTTCAGTAATTCAGTGAGGATTTTGTTTAATTTTTCATATTTTGAGTTTTCGTGCCATTTTATGTTGAATCGAAACACAATTTAAAATGCATTGAGGTTTTGCTTCAATGAATTGTGTAAACTTAGACCTGTTTTTCTAAACTTTCAAACTCACCGTTTCCAAAGCTGCGAAATTAGAGAGAAAAATACTGCAATATTTGCGAGTTTGAATGACAAAGTATTTCAAATTATGCTGTTTGTCGTAGAGGTGAAACTATGAGTGTAACACGTTGTCGGTGCGGTAACAAGCTGTGTGAGAAAGCACAGATCGACCCGTATTAAGTCAAAGTGGCAAGTCGACTGCTGTGTCGCGAAACATTTAATTTGTACCATGATCTACGTTCTGGAAGTTGAAACTTTTGTAGAAAGAGAGAGATTCAAACAACTCAAACAAACGTCATTCCAATATTCTCAATTCCGCTGAGGATATTTGATTTTCTAAATCTCGAACAAATTCTTTTTCTTCAGCATGATTGAATGAATTTAATACAAGCGATGAAAATAAATACGAATATCAGATTAATCAATTTTTGCTGGTGTAACAAAATTCGAATGTGAATTTGACGGAAGGAATAAATCAATTCGCACATAACAGAAGTGATATAATCAACGTAACTTATAATCCCTCTTCATTTCATCTGTGAAAAAAAAGTGAGTTATAGTCATCTCGATCACTCTATCATATGCACTGAGAGAAATTGGTTTTTGTCAGTAAGCGAGGGATATACTTGACATGTGATCACAAACTGATGGGAAATACCAGTAATTTTTCCTGACGTTATATTGACCGAGAAAAAGTTTTATCTTCACCAGCGTCGAACATGATTGTCCATACGATCACGAACCTTGCTTCTTTCCCCGAAGCCACTTGTCATTCTTGAAAATGTTATGGTTTTCAATTTATATCAATCTTCCCAATTGAGATTTTTGTTTACAATTTGTGTCATGAGAAATCACTGTTTTTTCACATGAATTCTCACTGGTTTTAATTTTCAAACTTCGTATTATGAAAAATTACTATTTTTTCTCATCAATTTGTGATCTCATGCCAAGTATATGAAATTGTTATGTCAAGTATATCCCCCGTCTAATGGGAAAACCAGTAAATTTGAATGATGAATTTCTCTCAGTGCGAAGATTCACTTCACGAACCGGATATAGATCCTCGATTAGGAAGGATTCCTACTTTATAAAAGTTTGACTCGTGTGAGCATACACGGAAAGACCGGCTCTATCAATATTCAGAAAGAATTTATCAATTTTCAGAAAAATGACGGTCAATTTAGGGAGAAAGGGGATCACTGAAAAATATTCGTAGGGAAAACATCAAAGGTAAATCATCTTATCGTTATTCCTCACAGTGAAACTATCAATTGTTAATACATCGACTACGAATTCTTAGTAGACTCACTACAAATATTTTTCAGCGATTCTCGTTTTCCCTGAATTGACAGTCATTTTTCTAAATAATAATAGACCCGGTCTTTCCGTGTAAATTCCATCTGCGTAATCTTTCATTTTGCTTTCTTCGATTCCAAAAAATCATGTTAGGGAGCATCGAGTTTCTAAATATCTCTCGTATGTTGCATTTATATAGCTCCAAACACAGTCCTTGAAATGATTACCCACGACAAAGAATATCTTCTTCTTTTTTCTACGGGTTTACTTACCGGTTGAGCATACGGATTTATGTAAGAATGTAAGTACTCGTAAATGTATATGTAGTAGTAGGAACTGTACGAGTTGACCTGAAAATTCAGACTTTCCCCTTTCTCGGACCACTGCTCGTTGCGAGGTCTAATTATCCGGTTGCGTGATCCTTGCTATGTTCACCTACGCTTTGAGTTACGTGTCGTTTACCTGTTCTATATGTTGAGCAAACGCTGGGAAGGGTGCGTTTAAGTGGGTTTTCGGGATCCTTACATCGACCCATACGATGCCCAGATATTAGGGCACAAGCTTAAGCAGTTTACACGTTATTGAGACTCGACAAAGTTTCAGCTTCGGTCCTTCGATACATCGAAGTGAAAAATGATATCATCCATCGTTGGAGTAAGGAAAGAAAAAGAGGAAAAAAATCATTATCTAATGGTATGAATTCGGGCGTGTTGAGGACATTTATGAGCTAACATATTCTCTTGTTTGCGTTGGCAAGATGTCGTGTTTTTTATTTAGCGTAATTTAACGTTCTAATTGTTCGAGTGAGAATTTCACTCTTATGGAGTGAAAATTCTTTCTTATGGGGTGAAAACTTAGTCTTGTGGGATTTTCAGTATTTTCACTTTTCAAAAGTGAATTCTTCATTCCAAGAAATTTAGAAAGCTACACGGAGGAAAATGTATGGTTGTAATAACCACTTCGTTGGTTAAATAAGGTTCAACCAATTGATTGGTTATCATGACCAATTATGTGGTTGTAACAACCAATCTCGTTGGTTGCTCCAACTGCATTCCTTGACGTGGTCATCATAACCAACAGAATTGATTGTGATACTCACATAATTGGTTATGACAACCAATTTAATGACTAGACCATATTTAACCAACGAATTGGTTACTGCAACCATCCATTTTTCTCAGTGTAATTTTTATATTCTGTGAGAAATTATGAATAAAAGTCAATGAGTTTGGAAATCAATATTACAATAAAAAAGTACATTCCACACCATGTACCGTGAAAAAGAGCGAATGAGATCATTTTGATGTGAATAAGGTCTTCCAGAGAAGATGTTAAATGAAGTCATGACTAACTATGCGATCAATAGAAACGGTAAATGCTTACTATTCGCCACTTTTATCATTCGAATAATTAATTAAGAATTTCTTCAATATTTGTTTCGTTCGTGATCTCATTTACTTCAATGATCCTATTCACCCTATTCGATGGTCCTTTCTAAATCTGAAAGAGTGAAAAACCACATGTTTCACTCCATTAAGTCTTACAAGTGGGAGAATTCTCACTCTTTGAGAGTGCAACGTGACATTGGAATAATTAATATTTATTTCCCTTCGCATAGTACAATTTCTTATGATTTTATAGTAATTCTCCTGTACAAATGTAATTTTTCAATTTTTCTAGTATACAACTGGAAATATTCTTCACAGTACAGTTTCTTTGAACATATGCATCTGAGATGATCATAATATTTTGTTGATAAGATTTACTGTGAACGATTGTTTGATCACAAATCAATGCAGTTGCGTAATTAGGGAACAGATGTACAACCTAGATAGCTACGTTTATAATTCATGCAACCGCATTTCGAGATATGCAAGATTTGTATTCAGGTGGGATTGGCATATGTAGCATAAGCAAACTGCACGTTATATCGAAAGTATTGTATACATATCGGGATTATAAATTTGCATTGAATAGTTGGATACGAAGAATGTATCGGAAACGGAACATAACACGGGATATAAACGAAGAGAAAAGGGTACATTAGTAACAAAATCCACGTCAAATAGGAAATTAGGGGATGTTTAGTGAAATGATTGAATAAAAACAATGCGGTTGAGGTATTGACGCAGACAGCGAAGAGTTCTTCACAGAATTATTCAAGAACCCTTTTAGTATTCTTGAGTTGTTGAAGAATTCTTTGACCGAATCGTTGTTGTTTGCCCCGGTGGAAATATTTCTCTGAGAATTTTTGAAAATCTCTGTAAATCTCTGTAAGTCTCTATGAAATTCAGAATAATTCTGCAAATCTCTGAAAATATTCTGAGCATTTCTGAAAAACTCTCATAATTGGAATTTCCACTAGGGTGGGGACAGTGATTCCAAAAAAATAATTGTGTAGAATTCAGGGTTGTGATGCAAAGGGGATACAACCGACACAGGACTCGTTATCTAAAAGATATCTTCAGAAATAATTAAGAATAATGCAAGAAATCTTATGCAACATGAATAGACATCTTTTAGAAGTATCAAACTGTTCACGGAAAAAAAAGAATAGTTGCAGCAACTACTTGAATAGTCGATTTTCGACCATCTACTTAAGTAGTTGCTGCAGCTACTTAGTAGTCAGGACAAGTAACACGTTAGCTGTCTCAACTCATTCAAGATACCTCAGGTATTCACGTTAGTTAGTGCAATTATCAAGTTACTTGTCCTAACTACTTAGTAGCTGCAGCAACCACTCAAGTAGATGGTCGAAAATCGACTATTGAAGTAGTTGCTGCAACTATTTATTTTTTTCCGTGTTGTTATTTCTAAAAGGTATCTTCGAGAATGTTTTCAGGAACCTTCTAAAAATTCCTGACAGATGTCTTTTTGTTGATTATTCTTAATTACTATATTTCTGAAGATATCTTTTAGAAAACGAGTGCTGTGTGGGAACTTAGTGGAAGGTTTATTCAAAAAAATTTTTTCATTCAACCGAACTGAAAATTAAATAGATTAAAGATTCTTACGCCCGAGCAATCCTGGTAGAGTAAACCGGATAGACTGTGTCCGGGCGCGAGTAAGGGTTTTGCGGCGATTCTTTATCCGCCCGTGTGGAAATTACCGAAGTCGAAAAATGGCCTAGGGTCCTGGCAAGGTTATATTTGCCAAACTTTGGCGGAAACAATTGTTCCTATCCAGGGTCATTATTGGTGTGATGTTTGTGAAGTTTTTTTTCACCAGGGGTGTATTTTTTCATTGATACGGAGCCAATGAATGTAAAAACCTGCAGGAACTGCCTGCGATTCATCGGCATGAGAATGATTGCCGGTTATTGATAACCGATGAGAGAAAAGTATGGGCCAAACTACTACGGAGTTGCAAATTTAGTAAAACTTGATGAATTCGCACTGAATAATCAATAATAACCATCAGGATTTCATTCCAGAAATTCATTTCAACCACATGAAAATTGTCACGGTTATCAAAAGCCCTATAGGTGCGTTAAAACGAGTCATGGATCGATTCGTTTTCTGAATTCCAAGCTGTATTTTGAGGTGGATTCATGCCGATATCAGTCGATTCCAACTTTTTCTATAAAAATTATGGAAAATCTTTCATACCAGATTACAAAAAATTCATCATCGTTATGAAGTAATCAGTCTTAAGACTGGTTTGATGAAATCCTCCAACCCTGTCTATTACTCGCTAAACGCCTAGTTTCTACATATCTACGACAACCCTTATCTTGTATAATTTGCTTCATATAACCTGATCTAGGTCTACCTTTGCGAGTTTCACCATTCATTTTTTCTTCCAATATTGTTTCCATTAAACTATCATGCTTTAATGTGTGTCCGATCAAATTACTCCTCCTCGTCACGACATGTTTCAAAAGACTTCTTTTTTCATTCACCTTCTCAAGTACTTCTTCATTTTTTACTTTCTCTATCCACTTTATTCTAAGCATCCTTCTATAACACCACATTTCAAAAGCTTCGAGTTTTCGTTGGTCCGTTTTTCCAATTGTCCAAGTTTCGCAACCATATAATGCTGTGCTCCAAACGTAACTCTTCAAGAATTTCTTTCTCACTGCTAAGCTAATATTCTTCGAGCATAGTAACTGTTTCTTTTAGTGGAAAGCCTGTTTTCTTTGTGCTATTCTTGCTCCTATATCTCTTTCGCTTTTACCATTTTCTGTAAATATGCCTCCTAGATATTTGAATTCTTTCACTTACTGAATTGTCTCTGCATATATTTTGATTTTCGTTTTTCTTGATTTTTCGCTGTCGTACAAATCTTGAATTTTGTTTTGTCCTCATTTATATTCATACAATAGTTTTCTAGTAATATTGTTTTCATAATATTGAGGATATTTTCTAACTCAGCACCACTCGTAACTAATATAGCTATGTCATCCGCAAATCTCAACATGCTTAACATAAAAAAACTAGCAAGATAGAAAAAACTCGGGAAATTGTTAAAAATGTGAAATTTACAGATTCGTCAATTTTTTGCCATTCCTCGGTATGTATGTAATCTATGCAATTTTTCTTATCCTCTCAAGTCGTTTGGTGTAAAAAGTATTGGATTATGTAAGAAGCTAAATTATATCTCGTATCCAAGGACTTTTCGCAGCAGTTTCTCCTCTACTCGAGTAAATACTCTCTCCTCTTCTTGGGTCGTTCTGATTATTTCATAGATAATTATACTTTACAAAATTGATTCAACGGAAGAAAGACATGGATTTCATTCAACAGCTCTATACAGAATACAATTCACAGAATATATCTTTAATCCATTGAAATTCATAATTATTTGTGTTGTAAACTGAACTTCTTGCATCCCATAATCAAAGATTTGTCTCGAAGACCAATTTAAATAACATTCGATGTTATTTACGACGTTAGTCAGTTACTGAATACGAAATAGTTCTCAAAATAATGAATCGAACTCCAAATAAATGTTTGTCGGTGTTATCGTTCGATAAGGTGAACGTAATTGTATATTCTTCAATTTATATCCTCCATGACTTGTCTTCCTCTTTTCTATATATTGTACAAATTCCATGGAGTTATCTCGACATTATATAATTCATGGAACACACAACGAGGGCTAGGAGGAAAGGTTCAACACGTTTAGAAATTGTTTTGTGGTGAGCAGTCTCTTGTACATAAAATTGACTGATGCCAGAGAAAACCAAGATGAATGTTCTGATGCCTAGGACCTCACGATATAACATGTAAATGCTACAGGAGAGTAATTTATGGAAATAAATGGTTAGTATAACTGATATTCTGTTTAATCATTCTTTTTGATATTGAACGATATCCGAAAAATACGAATAAACATTTTACAAATACTGAAACATTCTATCCTCCATCGTATAATGAAATCAAATCATAATCTACATCAAACACGCACAGACTTGCCATTTTGAAGCTTCGAGTCGGATACTGAACTGAAATCCATATTTCTACGCTAAGTAATTACCTAGATAACATTTTGTGTACGTGCAGTAAACGGTACAAGTTTCTCGTAACCGCCAACTTATCACCCATCACGGTGAATCATTATAGTACGAGATATTCACAATTTATTCCCGTGTAAACTGGTATATTGCTACGGTTTTTGGGTTTGCGAAGCATTTGGTGATACAGAAGAATAAAGTTTCATTTACCAATTTTATTTATGGAATCCGGTGAATTTCTGCAGCTTTGTTTCGAATGGTTCTCACTCAGAAAGCATTTTGTACGTGAATTTCTTTTCATTTGACAAATTAGCTTTGACAGCAATCAAATTCGACGTAATTATTATTCTATCCAAAGAATTCTAGAGTCTCAAAGTTCGTGGATTCGCTTTTCTAGGTTTCCCAAGTAGAAATTCAGCGATTCCGCCAATGTTGACCACGGGCAATGACTTGGGCCAGACGTGGCGGCCAAGCGTAAGGGATTCATATTGGGCTAACGTTGATTGAAAATAGAGATAATATCGTGCCTGTGTCGTTAATACAAAGATGAAAAGTGTTACAACAGCGTGGGCGCAAGTTTGTGCTAGGATTGGTTCAGGATTAAACCAACATTGATTTTATAACAAGAGTTTTGTATGGTTCAATCATGGCAGAATCATTGAATCAAACCTACGTCAACAATGGCGACCTTTCACCCCTGTTGCCCCAGGCGTCGGAATTGAGGCTCGTCAATTGCTGAAACGATGTTATCATTGCAGTCTTCAGTCAGGCTTCCTCCCAAGGATCCGCCAATGCTCGTCAGCGCTGGGTCAGCCTTGCGCCACTGGTAAATTTTAACATGGGATTGAATGCAATGAGCAATGTGTCAATTCATTCTACATAATCGAATAATTCATTCATATATCTATAAGAGAACTCAAGTGTGGGAACCTTGAGTGTAGTAACTTTAACGAAGAGTCCACACTGTAAAAAAAAACTGGAAATTTACTGTGCAACTGGACTGGAAATTTCCAGTGCTAGTACTGGAATATGGATATTCCAGTACATGTACAGAGATTTTGTTGTTACGTTACTGAAAATTTACCAAGCATAACTGAAAATTCAGTCATTGTACTGGAATTTTCAAGTTTGAGATGATGTACTGAAATTTTGCCATGATTTCGCGAAAATTTTACCGGCTCGTACTACAATTTTATAGTTCTTGTGCACCAAAAAAAAATATTCCCTCAAAAAGGACTTGAGAAAAAATTTGGAATTTAGAAAAAAAAACCTAATCGTTGGTATACTGGAATTATACAGGTTTTTAACTGCAATTCTCAGGTTTTGTGATGGAATTTTCCAGTTACTATGCAATTGAATTATACAGGTTTTGAACTGCAATTTTCAGGTCGTGTGATGGAATTTTCCAGTTGCTATGCAACGGAATTTAATCACTGTTGCACTGAAATTTTCCACTTCTATTGGACTTCGTCATTTCTGGCAGGAAAAATTTCAAGTCTTTATATTAAAAATTTCCTGATTGAGATTTTGAATAATAATTGTAATTGTAGCCAATGAAATTGATATATGAGGTTTTTCCAAGACTTATCCTCTTGTGTTCTAGATATGAAGCATATGTAGTAACCCAAGCTGGCCTTCCAACATGTCGCGCTATAGCTCATCGGTTAGGTCTTAAGTTTCAGTTGGCAGGCAGGTAGAAAAGTGTGGGTTCAAATCCTGTTAGGTAGACATGAGTTTCTGTCCATCCAAATGAACGATCAAAAGTTTCTCAATCATCTTGGAACACAAGGACCCTGCAAAATCACTTTGCGTGAGCAATTTTTTTTCAATTTTCATGGATATTTTCAGCATTAATTTTCCAGTACATGTCCTGGAAAAGTCCAGCTCGTGTACTGAACAATTCCAGTACCGAGGCTCAGAAAATTTCCAGTTTTGATGCGGAAATTCCATAACGTTTGCACTGAATTTTTGCAGTACAAATGTGCTGAAATTTTCCGGTACATGTACAGGTTAATGACTTCCAGTACATGTACTGGAATTTTCCGGTGAAATTTTTTTACAGTGCACGATGCCTTTACCAGGGCCCTAGCTTTTTCGTATTGCCCAGTTGATTGATCAATTATTGAATAGAGTCGTCTGAAGTGCACTTCAAAAAATTCTGAGGATCAGGAAGGATCTTCAGATACTTTATGTATACAAATTTATGCAGTAGCTCCCGCATAAACTGACCAATATGAAGTGGCTAGCGTCTCGGACTAAGATATCTTTGAAAATATTCACCACCTTTTCAGTGGAAAAAACTGGGAAAGAATGCCTGAAACAGTCCGTTGAATAGTAGATTTTGAATCATCCAACAAAAGCAACTAGAACGTTGCAGCTACTTTGGTCGCATGTTTCAAATCGTTGTTACAACTACTTTCTCTTTTCTCGTGTACTAGATCTCAAATGTCTCCCCTACCCCAAAGTTTCCGTAAAAACAAGTAAATTAGACGAAGAAAAAAAATGAGTGACTGTATCTTCCTTGATATACCAAGAAGATGCACCTACCCAGGTAGGAAATGCCGATATTGACAACTGGCCCATGCTTGGCAAAATACTGGGCTGCCAAGCATCGCGAACCAATATTGGTCCAATATACAACCGTTGTTCATTCTAGAAACCACAACGGGTTTCATAGGAAATGCCAATATGACAACTGGTGCAAACTTGGCAAAATATTGGGCTGCCAAACATGGCGAACCAATATCAACCCAATATGAAACCGTTTGTTATTTGAGAACCCACACCATGTTTCATAAGGAATGCCTATTACAACAAGTGGTTCAACATTGGCAAAACATGAGGCTGCCAAGCATGGCGAACCAATATCGGCCCAATATTAAACCATTTGTTATTTGAGAATCTATACCATGTTTCGTAGGAAATGTCATTACAACAAGTGGTTGGAGCTTGACAAAACATTAAATTGTCAAGCATGGTGAACCAATATTGGGCCAATGTACAACCAATGTTTATTTGAGAACCTATGCCACATCTCCATGTTTGTGATTTTTACAGAGTTGTACCGATATCCCTGCTAAAAATCTTATCGTTTTCTATGGGAAATTTTTAGCAGGGATGGCATGAAAAATGACGTCATTTTTTTCTCCAAGAAGTATGTTTGGAGAATCGGGTTGAAGCATGGCAAAAGTTAATATATACAACTTGAGCCAGGTCCGGTTTAATCGTATGAGCCAATTTCCAAAATACTCATAATACATATATCATGAGACACTGGGCCATGCTTGGGATTGCATTCTGGCCCAATATTCAGTACCAAGCCTGGCACGAGGTTATCATCCCAAGCTTACACCAAGCTTGGGCCATTTTTTCTCATGGATTCTGGCCCAATATAAGTCATAAGTGGGCCAAGATCGGGCCAAACTTGGGCCATTTGTTACTTCCTACCTGGGTATTAATGAGAATCGATTCTATTCATTAATCGTTGAGAAAACTGGAGGTAGGGAGAAAGTGAGTGATTTACACGGAGAAAAAGGTATCTAGAAAAATAACTTGATTTATGGATTTGTGGCGTTGGTCTAACCCGAGTCAAAATGTTTACGTGAAGATAACTCTAAAAGTACTATAATGGCTGGGACTTCCATGAGGAAGGTACCATACTTCTTTATAAAAGTCCAAGCAATCATGGGACTTTTAGAGGTTCGTTCACGTAAATATTTTGACTCGGATCAGACCAACGCCACAAATCCATAGAATTATGGGATTTTTCAAGTTATCTGTTTTCTCAGTGTAGCACGCAGATTTGGGATTTCGCAACTTTTTTATGGATTACGCAATGTCTTTATGACCCTTCGAAGTTGAGGTTATTTATTTGAAAAAATTGAAGAGACAGCTATTGGAATGGATCAATCTTTGCTCCTCTCACATTAGAATTGCATTATTACCAGATTTGAAAACAGCAATGAAATCCCACTGGATATCTTTCCTTCATTATTCGGAAAGAGTTGAAAGGAACACAATTCTTCATTGTATCTTGTTTGAAATTATTCTCAAGATATTATTTGTTGCAAACCATTTTTCAACGATTTGATGATAACTCATTAATCTAAGTTTTGTATATTAATTTTCATTTGGCTTTTTATCTTATTAATATATTTATGCACAGATATCCTATAGAAAAAGACCAGTAGTGTCTCCATATATTTTTCCAATTTATAATCTCAGAAGTTTACAGAAATGGAAGCAAAAATTGATTTTTCGATGCGAAACTTAGGAAGAAATTGTCTCTTTGTGTATTTTATATTCTTCTCAAGTGACACAATAGTTTTGGAATCTTTTCTCGTCTCTACCGGAGAGTTGTATGATTTGTCATCATCCTTCACGACACCAAATTCGAATAGTGAATAGCCAATAGTCTGCAAACTTTTACCATTCATCACTTCTATTTAATTTTTTCCAGTACCTCGCAATTATAATAATAGCGTCAGCGAGAGGTCTTGATATTCGATCAAATTCATTTTAATCCATAATATTGTTCGTTACGAGGAACAATTAAGCGAGATTGACTGTCATTCCACGTGTCTAAAAACTCGAACGTTGAAATAAATATACATTTGAATTGGTGACACCATATGGCGTTGCTAACTAAAAGGGAACTTTATTTTGTACAATATCTCTGCAAACGGAAGTATATGCACCCTTTCCACCATCCTCTCTTCATACCACTTTTAATTCTCTTTTGAGGTAATTGTTCAGATTCCTATTTCCATAATTACATTAATTATACTACTGCAGTGATTGTTCACAGTAGGATGCAACGGGATCGTGCAAGGACTTAATTATTCAAATTGTACACGTAATTATAGTTTTTTCCGATATGAATATGAAATCTTTTTCCTTGTCTGGACATTTAGGATACGAATGAAGTATTCTTTCGGATGAATCGAATCGTTGTAATCGACAGAAGAAGTAGTTCATCTGTTACTAATTAAATCAATCGGGTATTCAAATTAAATTGTCGGGAGATCATCTTGTAATTGGGTGCATTATTTTGTTTCTAACCAAAAAATAGTTGATCATTAGAATCGATTATTAAAATGTCTTAATTAATTGAAAAAATTGGAAGGTGGCATTTTTGCACTTCCGTCAAGGGATGTTCACAATTCGAGGAATGAATTTCAAATAAAATATTGGACTCTTCATTTTCCTAATACCACTGAGGATTACAAACATGGTTCTGAAATGTGTTCGCAAAGTTGTGATATTTCACTGTAAAAAATTTGGCGGTGTTAAAAAGATCCCATCCCCAATGGTGTTGTTTCAACACCTGACGGTGTTATTTTGACACCGTATGGTGATATTCTGACACCATTTGGAGTTATTTCAACACTGAATTCCGGGGTGGATTGTCACAGAATCCGCGCGGTGTTAATTCTAACACCGCTCTTTTTACAGTGTTTAGAAACATTACTGTAAAAAGACCATCTTACTTGCAAAATTCATTGAAATCCAGTCTTTTTCATTGTGTCGGCATTTGTTTCCGATGCTTACTTTCAGAAGCAACGGGGCTAGTTTTGGCTGCATCTTAAAATAAGCTGATACCCAATAAACACACACACATTAATTGAACGTTGAAAAAACGTTACACTCTCTAACGAACGTCAGTCGTTGATTTTATAACATGCATTTTTGGTTGAAATTTGATAGGGAAATAGACGTCCAGAAATCACGTTTTAATAATGCGTAATTCAAACTAATAGTCGAAAATAACCATCAAACGATGTGTTTTTAACAGGTTTGAATCACGCGTTCACAATGTATTCATAATATATAAGGTATACCTTCCCGTGTGGAAAAAAATTCGTATGACAACGATCTCGCCCAAAATCTGGCATCTGGTGAGAGTCTTTTTACAAAGTATGGCGTTTGGGACTCTCCCATACTCCCAACATACTTTTTTCAGTCTCTCAAGAGTATGGGACAGTCCCAAACCCCATACTTTGTAAAAAGATCTCTCCGCGATCGTTGCCATAATAATTTTTTCCACGCGGGTTATGTTTGAACTTTAATTGAAGCTGTTCTGCTAAAAATTTTGAATAAAATAAAACCAAACAACACTGGTTAAAAATTCAAAGAGCAAGATGGTAAATAGTGTGGCTCCCTTTCCAAATTGTCTCATGTTCAGAAATACTATTTTCCTCGATATTAATGAATAATTCTCAGAATAATTCGTTAGTCTCAATTTACGTTTCAAAACTATCATTGGGACATGTCAATATTTGACGTCTTTTCAACGATTTCTAAACCGTTGTTATGACGTCCTTTTATGTTTGGAGAACACGTGATCTGCCACGACATTTTTACGTTGAATCAACGCAAAAATATTACTAATTCACAACGTGTGGTTATTGACTGTTTTTGACGTTTCTTAAACGTGTGTGTGTTTATTGGGTATTGAGAATAAAAAGTGAAGTAAAAGAATGTAAGTTTTACTCTTCACCGTGATGGAAGATACGTAATTGGTAACTTGTGTGTTGTATAGGCTACTTCGTGGTGTCTAACAATTTTCACTTGAAATTCCCTCTATCTTACTAGGGACAGGAAAATTAGGCTACTAATCCTCCACCAGACTTGAGTATTCGTTTCGCTGATATCAAAGACAGTTGTCAAAAATTGAGCGTATACAAAGTCATCCCATATAATCACCAATGCATCTTTCATGTGACAGCGATTGATAGTGAATTAATCTCAAAACTCGAAGTTGAAAAATGAATTCTTCAAAATTTCTCTATGCCTCCCCTCATACAATGTTTTTTCCCTTATCATCGATTTCAATTTGATCACGAGATGTTTCTAGGGCTCTCTTCTGTATGAGAAAATATATGTTAATTAAAATTCATAGCAATTCAAGGTTTATCTTTAAATATACGCCAACACTTCCTCTCACGTGTTTCGTGAGATATCGTGTGAGCTTGTAACGAGTAGGCTGTAAGGTACGAAACGGACGATCGATAATCAGTTTTGAATCAAGATGGAACACTTTCATTGAACGGAAATTCAAACAAACCAACGATTAATTCCTCGTTAAGGGGAATAATGAAATTGGAACAATTGATTTTTTTTTGTGTACTTTAATATTCTATGAGATGGATAGTTAATCGAGTGGATCTTCTTTTTTTTTATTATAACGATTGAACGGTAAGTGAGGATCAAATCTTCGAAAGTTTAAAGGAACATCGTTTCAATATTGGCGGGTTCCTTTGAAGTGATGCGATCATCATTCATTGGTTCACAATATGCAAATATTCTGTGAAGGGGAATAAGTGGATGATTTTTCCCACAAAAATCTAATGAATATTCAAGTGAACTTCGATGTTTAGTCGAACTTTGTAATATTGTACAATACAGTTTTTCAGAAAATTGTATAGAAATTTGATAAAAATTCCACAGGACGATGAAGATTTTTTTCGATATTTTGAATTGTTATGGAAATTATATTACACTAAACTTTCATGGAAGAAATTTTCTCGATAGGAGGAATCATATGATCCTGTGCATGGAATTACATCGCATTCAACACTTGTATTCGGTACAAACAGGGTAATACAAATGAATATCAAACACTTTTATTTCAGGACATTGTAAATACAGGTTTATTTCTTCGTCATTCAATCTCTCATGGTTTTGAGTACCCCTGTTGGAGCAGTCTTTTTTATATTTATCACTTATTCTGGTTTCCCTTCAATATTCTGTATTGCTTTTCATACCAATGAAGTATACATATTTATGTGATCGCCCTGATCAAGAGAATTCACTATAGTTTTTGTTTTTTTTTCTTCACATAACACAAGGAAATGAAATAACGGAATCCTCTCGATACCCCTCGTGAACGGAAGAAATGGTTTGATCAATTCTATCTTGTTCACATATCAGAATAAGGAAAGTTGTTACATTTGAATGGAAATGATTTTAAGATAATACAATTGATGTGATTGGAAATCCAAAGTAGAATTCAGAGGAGCTAAAGGCACGATATTCCCTCCTCCTCCGACGATTTTTATTCATAGAATAATTTTCCAGAAGAGTGTCGAGATGTAATGTGAATATAATCGAAATATCAGAATAAGATATTTACCGAGGAATTATTGATCGCTTCGTGTGAAATTTGAGGTATTTCGTTTCAATGGAACATTGTCTTTAATTCAGGAAATAGGAAAATGATCAGGTCATCTTGACATCCAATTTGAATATTCGAATTACATTCTATCAACTATCGCCAGTATCATTAATCAGTTGATGTTGGAAAAGTTCATAGTACCTTACTCATTGGATTTCATGAAATAGGAATTAACACGAGTGACACAAACGATAAAAGACGTGGCTCCACTCCGGAAGCTCAAAATTTATTCAATTTTGCAAGCCGCGGAAGATCGCACAGCGAATCTTCGCTGAAGCAACTAATTCTCAAGAGAATGTTTTAGATGTTTCAAGTACACTGTAAAAAATATTCGGAATTTTCCTGTACCTACTTCATAGTATTTTATTAAGGAGATTGCCTACACTTGTGCGGGAAAAGCGAATTCCCGTACACGTATAACATTTTTCACATAAAAATATAATAAAATCGCTGTTTTAATGGAATTTTTACAGTAAATTGATAGGATTTTTTCCAAAATTTGCAGGAAATTCCCGATCTATGTATGTGTTGATTACTTCACATACATGCATGTGAAATTTCCTATAAAAATCTTTCACAGTGTATATTATTTTGGTATATTCTGGCAATTCTAAAAAATTACCTTGAATCTTCATTTTCAAATGATTTCGGGATTCGACATTTCTGGGACGCCTTGTTAAATGTTGAAAATCAATTCGAGAATGAAAGATGGAAAGGTGACATTTTGTCGATAAAAACTTCCCCAGTCATGTCCATGGTATATAATCTCATCAAACGTTTAACTTGGATATAAAAATGATCTCTCCTCAAACGCAAACGTTGATGTAATCGAAAAAAACGTAGAACGGTTCGAGAATGATTGAATTTCAAGATATACAACTGTTGATTTCCTAACGGCATGTCATTGAATCTATCAGTTCTCCTTGATACCCTGCGTACAATGAAAAAATCGTATACCAGAATTAAGAATATTCCTCTAAAATATGAGGCTATTATATATTCCTCTGAGTTTTAGAGGATTGATGTGGGAGTTCCTCTGAACGTTAGAAGAATTACCACTGATAATAAGAGGAAAATGTACTAGGCTCATATTATAGAGTAGATTCTAATTTTTAGAATATGATTTTTTGGGTGTACCAACATTTCGAGTCCTGAAAATTACTCAAATAGCATACAGTATTTTGGAGAAAAACATTTCAAGTCAATATATGAATTCAGATTCTATGGGAAAACTCTTGTTCAAGAATAAAAACGTTTCCTTGTCACTTGTTTTGTTGAAATGTCGTTTCTTCAGGCAAGCAGCCTGTGAGAGTAGAAATACGAAATCTGACATCGTTATGGGAAGATAATATTCGTTTTCTCGTGGGTGACTGAAATGTATCTGACAGCTCACATAATGCGAAAAAGCATCAACGAATGTGCACACATATGCTTGGAGTAGCAGGTATTATGTATACATGAGTAAAAAAACATTCAGAATCGGATGCGCAAGAGCATAAGCGAATCTATACAAAAATTACTTTTTTTTTCAAATAGAAACATTCACGCAAGAAACTTCGAATGGTTTTTTGTAGGCGAAAATCCATCAACCAGTCGAGTTTACCTTAAATTTTATTATATTTTTGTGGTCATAGGAAAACATCAGTGTTTTTCCTGTGCTTTTCTACTGCGAGATATGAAATTTGAAAAATTTCTCATATGGTTTCTGTTTTTCACAAATGTTGAATGTAATATCATCATTGGATACCCTTCGTAATCGTGAACTGCAAATCAAAGGTTTCATTCCAATAAAGCGTATAAATTTGTTGGCCACTTTGACAACGTTTAAAACTTTGTGAATATACCATTGAAACACATAAAAAGCTTTGATATGCCCCATGTGGAAATTGCCGGAGTTGACAAATCACCCAGTACTGGAAAGGTTGTATTTGCCAGACTTCGGCAAAAACAACTGTTCCTGTTCAGGCCCATTACTGTTTTTCAACTGGCTGTACATGTTCGACGGAGTTGAGACGGTATTGGTTGGCGTGGACAGACAGTGTTGGGCCAGTAATATATCAATACTGGCCGAAAAATACACGGATCGTAGTGTAACGGAGCCGCGCCAGTACTGTGCCGGAGTTGGGATAACCATTCAATATATCCAATACGCGATCGAGTGCCAGGATCGGTGGGGCAATGGCTAACTACAAAATCGGAAATCCGGCTGTTATGGTAAACCAAAGCGGCGCCAGTACTGAGCCAGAGTTGGGATTACCATTTCATATATTTGATAGCCGACTATATGCCAGTATCAATATGGCACTGGCTGACTACGGAATCGATGTTGTATTGTCGTTAAAATCGTAGCGATGGGGATCAGGCTATTAGGGTGAGCCGAAGCTTCACCAGTACTGAGCCAGAGTTGGGATGACCATTCAATATATCCAATAGGCGATCGAGTGCCAGGATCGGTAGGGCAATGGCTAACTACAAAATCGGTAGTCGAACTACGTTAAAATTATGTCCATGGAAATCCGGCTGTTATGGTAAACTAAAGCGGCGCCAGTACTGAGCCAGAGTGCGGATTACTATTTCATAGATTTGATAGCCGACTATATGCCAGTATCAATACGGCACTGGCTGACTACGAAATCGATGTTGTATTGTCGTTGAAATCAATTCATTATGACAAATGGCGTGGTACTGGCGAGGTTGTATTTGCCAAAGTTCGGCAAAAACAACTGTGCCTGTTCAGAATCATTACCGTTTTTCATCTGTCGCCGAACATTCGCAAAATTTCAGCCGGTATTGGCTCGCGTGGACAGACGGTATAGGGTCAGTATATCGAATGAATACTGTCTGGACAATACCCAGGATTTCGAGAAACGGTACCGCGCCAGTGTTCAGCCAGAGTCGGTATTATCATTCCATATGTACAACAGACGGCAATATGCCAGTAATGATATGACTCTGGCTGACTACAAAATCGATAGTCGATTGATGTTGCAATTATGATCTTGGCAACTCGGCTGTTGTGGTCAGCCGGAGTCACACCAGTATTGAGCCAGAGTTGGTATTATGATTCAATATGTTCGATAGACGACATGGTACCAGTATTGGTGGGACTCTGGTTGACTATCGAATCGGTAGTCGATTGACATTAAAATCACGATCTTGGCAACTTGATTTTTGTAGTGAGCCGGAGTCGCGCCAGTATCAAGACAGAGGTGGTATGATCATTCAATACGTTCGATAAAGAACAATGAACCAGTATTGGTAGAATCTTGTTTCACTACGGAGTCTATGGTAAATTGCGTGACTTCAAGGGAATTGGTGCAATAAATGGGAATTTAAGTGGTCCGTTGTCAACTCGGAGATTAGCTGATGTGATAGAGACTCTGTTTCTCACTCGCAGGTCCCGGGTTCAATCCTTGCCCAGTGAACTTTCATGAAACCACTTCCAAAGCGTCTTTTTCAGATAACGGTGATGAGAAAAATAGATTCACAAAGTTTTGAAAGTTCAAATTCAATGTATTTTTTTTTACTTGAAATATAACTCCGGGAATCTCTAATTACCAGCACTGTGCAAGTACTGGGTCAGGTCTGAATTCCTACGTAGGATGTATTATTTTGACCCTCTACCACTTTTCATCCAGTACTGGCCGAACAACTGATTCTGTTGCAATGCCAGAGTTCCACCATAGTAGGCACACACCAAATATCGCTACCGACGTGGTGGTGAATGTTTTACTGGCCCTTATGTAAAATGATGTTATCATTCCGACTCCTTGCCAGTACCGTCCAAACCACTGGCCCGATAAGGGCAAGGTTGAATTTGTGTGTACATTTCCACATGGGGCAGTGTTGGATCCTCTTTGAAGACATATTAACATGCTCTCAATTTTTGAAATTTTTCACCTCCCTAATAGCTAGTTGACAATCTGCTCCTCTCAGAGCATACAATCTCCACTTTTCTTCAATTCCAAGAGTAAATGTTCTAGAAATCAGAGAGAAATATATTTCAAACGCATGCTGAGAACTCGAATCTAAGAGAAAGAAGGCTCTCTCATAGTTGAGAAATTCTTGACATCCGTCTAATATCGCATGAGATGCTATTCGAGCACACATGAAGCTTTTGTTTTCATTGGAGTGGAATGGAGTATAAAATACGTAGAAGTAAAATTCCGAAGATCAAGAACTACGGAATAAAGTTATCCTGGTTGTTCTTCTTATTTCAATGCAACAAGGAATGGGTTGTCGTTATCATCGTCGTGGACTACGAAAAACAAATGTTCTCACTGCAACATGAGAGATATATGAAACGTGAAAGTGTTGGTGATTCCCAGCTGTATCTCTGATACAAAAGTGCTTGGGAATGCGGTATTCTTGCAAGTCGAATTCTGTGGAAATTTGTTCACCCATCAGCTCGTAGGCGAATGATAAACAGGCGAATATACTACGAGAACGTTAATGCCAAATTTTCGTGAAACGATATTCATGAATACAATCCGAAGGTCTTCCACTTTCATGTAATGCGTAGATATTTCATTCTTGTATCTCGTTCATTCCACGTAATCCTTCCTATGCAATTCTCAATGGAGATATATTTCATGGTAACGAACCGCAAGACGAACGTTACAAGTGAGAAAGACAAGAGAATGATTTATCGTCCGATAGACTCTACATATTCGAAAATATATTTATTTTACATAGGTAATTTTTTCCTATATGTGGAGTTATCTCGTCTAATTAATTCACAGCCCAACGGTCCATTGCGATTATCTTCAAGAACTAGAGATAAGGCAACACTGCTGAATCGATACATCGTAAACTCATGAATCACGACTTCGAACCTAAACATTGATCAATGTGAGATCGAGGATCTGTAATCGATGGCTGTGGTTTAGGCATTAACTAAATTCGGTAAATTGATTACTTGGCATCTATATATCGTTTGAGTATGAAACGAAGTTGAACATGTGGGATAATGTGCTTTTATTGATGAAGGTCAGAAAATTCTAGATGAATAACATCGTTTCATTGGGAAAGGAAAATGTATCGACTCGCATAATCCGGTCATTTAGGAATCAAAAGCGAATAATTAATTCAATGATGATTTAAGAAATTATCAATTAGGGTAGACCGAGGCGAATCGGATGTGCGTTATGGTCATGTTATTCTGTTTTTCCAGTAGTTGGTGAGATTATGTAAGCACTTACACGTTAAAAGAGTGTAATTGATAATAAAAATGATCGACAACAGCGAATTCGCTTTCTTTGATCCGATTCGCCTCGGTCTACCCTAGTTGTATTAGATTACAAAAAAATGATCTTAATTAACGATGCATGAAGGAGAGCGTGAAGTATAACGTCAGAGCAAGACCAGTCATCGAATGTTAACAACTCGATCCCGAGACACGCACAAAATAAAGAAGACGTGTGTCACGTAGATGGACATATCATTGTCCACGAAAGGTAACCACGTCTCATAGAGTGAAGAAGATCCGTGTCAAGCAAACGTATATGAGTGATTCTCTGTCACCTTTAACTTTTCTGTCATCGTTGTCACGTACTTTTCAATGAAATTTATTATATATGTCGCTATAAATGACTCATCATGTAACCTGATAACACATGGAAATTATCTAATTAGAATTTTCACAGCAAAATCAAATTGATAACATGAAAACGCAACAAGAGATTCAATTGTTCGATTCTCGATTTTGAAGAATGGTCTCGCATTGTTTGTGTGAATAACTGTGTATCAGTGTTCTGTCAGGTGTACCGATATGAAATGAGCGTTTTTTTATGAAAATGAAACACTAATTGCGAATGGGAAAATAAAAAAAATGTATTCAAAGTATTGACCATTACTTTCAACACATTTTGACCACCTTTCTGGCAATTTGTGGATACCAGGCCAATAGAAATGTTCATTTTTTGAATCAAACCAATCAGACACCCAATTCTTGACTCTTTCGTAGGAATCGAAGTGCTGCCCAGCCAATGCGTTTGCCATCGATGAAAACGAATGCTAGTCGGAAGAAGCCAAGTCTGGTGAATACGGTGGGTGGGGTAGCAGCTCCCAGCCAAGTGCTTTGATTATATCCTGAACCGGTTTCGCTTTGTGTGCAGGTGCATTGTTGTGTAATAAAATTACTTCGCCGTGTCTTCTGGCCCATTCTGGTTGTTTTTCGATCAATGAATGGTTCAAATTGATCATTTGTTGTCTGTAGTGATTAGTATTAACAGTTTCACCAGGTTTGAGAAACTCATGATACACCACACATTTTTGGTCCCAGCAAACACAGAGCATCGCTTTTTTGCCGAATCGATCTGGTTTTGCACTCTGTGTTGATGGTTGTCCCGGATTAACCCATGATTTTCTCCGTTTAGGATTCTTGAAATAAATCCATTTTTCATCGCCATCAACCATTCGATGCAGAACTGATTTTCTTTCGTGTCTTTGAAGCAAAATGTCACAAGTGTTTTTTCGGTTTTCCATCTGTCTTTCATTCAATTCATGTGGCACCCATTTTCCACACTTTTGGATCTTTCCCATCGCTTTTAAACGGTCAGAAATTGTTTGTTGTGCAACATTTGACATTGCTGCCATTTGCTTTTGACTCACAGTAACATCTCCATCCAATATTGCTTGCACTTCGGCGTCTTCAAACTTTTTTGGTGGTCTTCCACGTTCTTCATTTCTCACATCAAAATCATTATCTAAGAACCGTTGAAACCATCTTTTGCATGTTGCTTCTGATAGAGGATGATCACCATGTGCCTCGACAAGCATTCGATGCGACTCTGCAGCACTTTTCTTCAAATGGGAACAAAAAATTAATACTTTCCGCAAATCATCACTTTCTGGTACAAAATTCGACATTTTTGATGGAAAAATATGAGGTTGTTTGTTCAATGACTTGATGTTTATTAAATATGTTTGACAGATGTCATACCAACCGAACGAACAAAAATTAAGGCCCGTTCACAACAAATGTTCCCTATCGGCATATTTGTATCTTAACGCTCACTTCATACCGGTACACCTGGTATACAGGTCCTGATCGAAAAACTTCATGAAAAGTGATCATATCTTCACGAAAAGACGTATAGATGTTCGGTTTTCTCCACACTACATGGATCAGTGATGCCAGAAAAGACGATGCGGACCGAAAAATCAGCCCCTCCAATGTAAAAACTTTGAAAGCTTCCTAGCATCATTGCTACACGGAGATACAAGATATTTGGGATGACAGTTGGTATTTTAGTATAGGACTATTGTTGTATCCGTGTTGTAGGTACAGGACTGATTAATTCATAACCAAATTCAAAATGAGAAAGATAAAATAGAAATATCATCCATACAATCAGTTTATGCGGTTTGATGAGAATCCTACAACACACGGAGAAAAATTATCGATTATAAATAACTAAACTCGCTAGTATATTGAGGATTGTAATGTATATAGTTATAAAACATATAGATTGACATATAATCGCGAAGAATCAACTAAGTCTCGCCTCACATGTAGTGAGAAGAGAGTGGGAGTAGGACGTGTGGAAAGGGACGACGAGCTCTTTCTCAAAAGGCAGAGAGTTTTCGGAAGTCATAGAGAATGAATCGATCGATAATCAAGTACTCTATCTAATAATGAAATTATATATATATATATATGTATCAAAAGAATCATACACGCGTGAGTTTCGCCACTTCAATCCACTGACGTATATAGAGGATCTGGGCTTTTTTATATACGAGATAAGTATTTTGATAAACAAATTCATATAAGACTTTCGTAGACGCTCTCTCTCTCTCTCTCTCTTACAGGTTGGTTAAAAAGTTTTGAAAGCAAAAATGAAAGAATGTGTATTTTTTGATGAAATGATTCTTTTTATTCAATATATGTAGTCTCCCTCAACTTCAACACACTTATTCCAACGATCTTCCAATAATTTTACACCATCTCTGTAATGATTTTCCGGAAGCTCCGCAAAATACTGTTCCACAACTGCAATGGCTTCTTCATTCGACGAAAAACGCTTTCCACGAAGAAATTGTTTCAAATTTCTGAAGAGGTAATAGTCGGAGGGAGCCAAATCTGGTGAATACGGTGGGTGTTCAAGCAATTCGTACTTCAATTCGTTCAGTTTAGCCATCGCCAGAACACTTGTGTGAACACGTGCATTGTCTTGATGAAAAATGATTTTGTTCTCCCGTAAACCGGGTCTTTTTTCACGAATTTTTTCATCCAACTGGTCCAAAAGGTTGCAATAATATTCAGAGTTAATTGTTTTACCTTTTTCGAGATAATCAATCAACAAAACCCCTTTTGCGTCCCAAAAAACCAATGCTAAAACCATTTTTTGCCGATCGTTCTGGCTTCACCCGTTTGGGAGCTGAACAACTAGCTTCAGTTCACTGTAAATGTTCTTGTTTCAGTTTAGGATCATGATGGTAGATCCAAGTCTCGTCCACAGTTATGAAACGACGCAAAAAATCGGTCTTATTCTGCTCAAAACGCTCCAAATTACGCTGAGAAATTTGTTTTCGATTCAGTTTTTGTTGAATTGTCAACGAATGCGGCACTAACTTTCCAAAAAGCTTTTTCATATGTAATTCTTCGTGTAAAATATGGAGTACTCGTTCATCCGAGATGCCTATGGTATCAGCAATTTCACGCTTAGTCAAACTCGGATCTTTACAAACAATATCATAGACTCGCTCAATGATGTCTGATTTCGTTGCACTTTTTGGACGTCCACTACGTGATTGATCTTCAACGCTTGTACGACCACGTTTAAACTCTAAAACCCATCGATGTACAGTTGGGAATCAAGGAGCAGATTCCTTCCACACTTTCTTCATTTTAGTATGAATTTCTGTTGCTGATAAACCTTCCAAAACAAAGAATTTTATCACTGCACGATATTCGGATTTTTCCATTTTCACAACATACACTGACACGTCAACTTCGAATGGCTTGTAAGCAAAGAATGAGTTGACAGATCGGAATAAAACTGTGTGTGTGTTCAAATGGAGGATGAAATATAAAAATAGCGTATAAATTTTGATTCCTGTACTGGTTGATAGGTGTCGCTTTCAAAACTTTTCAACCAACCTGTACTGTTCGACTAAAATGATTATTGAAACGTCGCTGCATTTCTAGTATTATTCATAAAATTATATACAATTTCATGTTTTTCGGTTAACCGATCCTTTTTTGGGCTAAGCGATCCGGCTTGTGGATCAAGAAAAGACTTTGAATCAATTTCACATTGTAAATCGGTTTCGATATTAAATAATGACTAACAATGAAACTCGATTACACTTTTGAATTATTTCACATATATCAGTTGTCCATTTAATCTCATAATATTTAAATCATATTCTAATCATATGTTTCATTTCAAATAGGTGTGAACGTAACCAAAGGTGTTGCTCCCTGAGATTGCGTTACAGGATATACTTGCATTTTGAAGTTATATAGCAAACATTCTCTTCAAAAGTACCAGACTTCCTGTGAGTTAATGGAAGAATAATAACATTCTATAATAGAAAGTCTGGTACTTTCAAAGAGAACGTTTGGTATATAACCTTGAAATGCAAGTATATCTTCAATATACTAGCGAGTCTAGTAATTTATAATAGATAATCTTTCTGTGTGCAGGAATAGAAAAATATCCTCGTAAAAGGTATAGACACGTTCATGGAAAACAATAGTGAAACATTCTCTGGAATTTATTATTCTAGTAGAGAGAATTTACTGATATTTTTTTTTCAGTGTAGAAGAATTAGGTCGTGTTAAAACTTCTATGAGGTTTCAGCCATAATCTTCAGACTGAACGCCCCTCGAAGTAATCTTGATTGCACATAGTTGTTAGACTCACTTGCGGTTTTCTCTCGTAAAACTTTTATTTTCACTTGTATTTCAAAGTTCAGTCTGAGTATTCCAAGTATCTGTACATTCCAACTTCCAACATGTTCATCTGCATGCAGCAGAAAAGCATTCGATATAGAAAATTATTTCAAATGTAAGATTTACAACAAGAGAAAGAGAACGTCGGAATTTGGCAATATTTCAAAGGATTTGAAAAAACTTTTTCTTAAAGGGAGGTTGTTCTCATCTAGCGATCATAAAATGAGGTGATTTCCTCAAATTTTTTCTCCGTGGAAGGGAGTAAATAAAGAACTCGGGGGTTTTCACACTTGTTAATTCAGTCTTCGAGTACATAAATAAATTTTTTTCAGTAGAAAATAATGGCATGGGAATTGTTGATACGCGTTGAAACGTAACCGTCTAAAAAACAGTGATCAATCGGGCACCACTATATCACTTACAAAAATTATCAGAAATCAAAAATCCGAGAATTTTTATGAAATATATTATATTTGTTAGAGATTGTACCAATAAAATCAATGAGAAGTCCAAAATTGAAAAAATGACAGACATGCAAACGTTTGGTAGCGGTTTTTTACCTTTTTTTCCGCTCTTTACAGTGCTATAAAAAAGAAACAAAAGGCAAATGTCATCTCCAATTAGGTTCATCCTCCAATAAATTCAATCAGCTTTGAAATGAAAAAAAGCGACTCGTTCAGTAGTTTTTGAGATATCGTGGAGCCAAACTTGGAAAACATGGTTTTCAGAAAAATGCCCTGAACCCTGGTAGAAATGTCACAAGTTCTTCCTCATGACTGATGAGGCACGAAAGAGGAAAAACTGCTTGGAAAAACCCAGCGAGGCGCTGGTTAGTAACTGATGCGTCTGATTCAATTAACGTTGGTTGGGTAAAACTAGTGAGTTACTCCTCATTATTCAATGAGTTGAACTGATTAGTAATAATAGGATAAAACTATTTATTAACTGCAACTTTCCATTGTGTGTATACACGAAATGAAGGAAGATGAGCATTTTAATCTTAATGTAATGCATAAAATATTATTCACACTTGTTATTAAATAAGGCAGTGTTGTTGCTAGATTGACTTTGGAATTGAAAGTAAACCCAACAACAATACTGTGAGACAGACCTTGTGAAAAATGTTCATTCCTCAATCATTCCATGGATAAAAAGGACTCTTGAAGATTATCTACTTACAAGTCATGTAAAATAGAAAAAAATAAGTGGAAAATTTTTTATCTCAAGAATTATTTATGAATTCAAGGAATTAATAAATTTATAAAGCCTCTTAAACATATATAAACAAAATAGCACATATGTATATTATGTACATATATACATATATTGAATATAATAGTAAAATGAAAATCCTGCATACTTTATAGATTAAATTCAACATTTATAGTTTCCCAATCAATTAACAATAATGAACATATTTTCACCGAATAAACGATGAAGATTTGATTTAATTAATGTAATAAATAGTTCCAATTCTCATAATGATAGCATTTTATAGTCATCTGAAACTTTATACGATCATGATCCATGTATAATTGGCATTGTGTATAATGTTCCTCGGTATAAGAAATTCCTCCCTAGTTACTGCTCAGTGCTTCATCAGTTACTGATAAACACTGGATGAGGTGTTGTTTAATGCTTTATTAATTACCAATAAACGCCATATGAGGTACTGATGAGTACCTCATCAGTTACTCGCTAGTGCCTGCTTAGTTTTTCTGATTAGTTCCTCGTTGGTGAGAGCGTTACATCCTTTACCATTTAATAGTAAGTTTTCCCGATTGATGCCTCATTGGTAAAAAGGATGAACTGATCAGTGATCCCAGATGAACTCCGAACTGAGGGGAAGAGTATCCCCCACCACTATACCATATATTTACGAACATATGTAGTGGTGCACCAACACATACGTTACATGTATATATGGCATAGTGGTGGGGGATACTCTTCCCCTCAGTTCGGAGCTCATCTGGGATCACTGGAACTGATTAGTGCCTCATAGTTCACTAGCGGGAATTTCTACCAGGGAAAGTTTCGGGATACGAATTCTTCAGCTTGAGAAAATTTTTGTTCCTGGACTTTAAGACCCATTTAATGAGTTTCGAATAACTCGAGTTCTTAATTTACTCCCTCCTTAAGAAAAAAAATTCGAGAAAATCAGCTTATTTCGGAATTCGCTTGATGAGAACCTCCCATTAAAGCTGACAAAGTTGAATGAAATACCAGTAAGATTTCCGTAAGATTTCCGTAAGATTTGTATCAATGATATAGCAGTCACGAAGCCGTTGATCTATAATTTCAATTATTATTTAAGAATGTATCTATACTTCTGCTCTTCACAATGCCCAAATTTTTATAACAATCATCAAAATCGCTACCAAATTGTTAACTGTATCTTCGCAAGATCTTCATAATATTTTTTCTAATTCAAAGTTTCTTCTCCGATGAAGTGTTTGAACTTCCAAGAAAGAACCTCCCTTGGTGAATCGTTGTTTTTTTTATTTCAAATCACCCCAGGTACGTATCACATGGATGATACAGTGAGTCCGAACATGAACATCCTCAGTAGTTTGATTGATTTCAGACAAAAAAGAAACTTTTCTCTCTTGGTGAAATGAAAAAAGTTTAGATCAGCGGTTGAAGTGCCAAAGAAAGACTTTGTAATTCATAAAACCGAAACTCTATTTTTATTTATCCACTTTCGATCCAAACTTAATTACCTTTTTATATATTTATATATAGATGACAGTCAGTTTCTTTTGAGTTCTGTGAAAGAGAAGTTTGGAGGAAACGAAAGAAGGATATACGAGCGTAAGTTTCGAGAAATAAAAGAGAAAGAAAAATGTACATTCTTTCATCGCGGAATCGTCGAGGCAGAAAACATTCATGGAGATACTTTCGGCGAGATTTGAACCACCCTTTTCTTCCTGCTTCTGGATTGTTCACTTTTGCTTTTGAAAGAAAAATTTCGCATTAGAAATCCACCCTGTTGTTGAGATGTCAATTGGAATTATCATTGGATTCTTGATGCCGAATGATGGTTGAATGCATCTGAAGTGGATTCGTATTTATTGATTATTAAATAGAAGTGATTAACACAGATTTTCTCGTTCAATCGGGTGACAAATGTAATGTCATTGTACCGGGAAAGATTTACAAAATCTCTTCACCTTTTTTTGGATACCTGCATACGAACAGATAGCTCCTCATAACAAACAATTCAGTCAAAGTGCTCAGTCCATGGAAGAATAAACAATACCGTCAGACTTACCGCATCGTTGCAGTAGACTCGACAGCATTGCTGTCGTAAGCGAATACATGAAATGTCATAAATAAGTAAAATTCATGATAAAATTATTGATTTTTCTCACAGTTCCCGTGTGAACTACGATGCATATCAGATCAGCATCCAAGTCGAAGGGATTTAGATGTATTATTAAAGTAGTATGTTGTATTGATTTTGATGCTAGAAAATATATTCACGATACATCACAACCCGAATGTTTGACCGAGAATGAATTCTATCCATCTAAATTGAAATCTTCGATTGTTTAAAATGCCACGTGTGTGAAGAGGATATTGTATATCCACTCACCAAAAGGAATATTCGCGACCAAAATATAAGCTACCAACAAACTGTGCTGGATGATGTGCAACGCTGCTGATCAGGTCAGACAATAGATGATAGACTATGATATGGATGATTGGACTATGGCCGCACCTTCAAGAAATTTTATAATATTCTTCATAAAAATAATTCACGATTTAGATTTTCGAATACCATGGTGAAGATTTTCATTTCGATTCCTCAATGGAATCGATTGCAGACGTGTTGCATTCTTGTGCAGGCGTATCACGTCAATGGTAAACGGTACACGGAAAGACCGGGTCTATCAATATCTAGAAAAATGAGTGTCAATTTAGGGAAAAAGAGGACCACTGAAAAATGTTCGTAGGGAGTCTACTAAAAATTCGTAGTCGATGTATTAACAATTGATAGTTCTACTGTGAAAAATGCCAATGAAACTATGAACTGGTATTATTTTGACTACGAATTTTTGGTAGACTCCCTACGAATATTTTTCAGCGATCCTCTTTTCCCCTAAATTGACACTCATTTTTCTGAATATTAATAGACCCGCTCTTTCCGTGTACCACACATGGAAATTGGACAGTCGCAACAAGTTTGCTAAAATGAAAATTTTTATTCAACTGTACAGATAATTCAAAATGTCAAATAACATTTTTAACATGGGACCTTGTTTCAGAAATTGCCGTGAAATCATTGAAAGTTTCGGAAGATTTTCTTGGGACACGTTTTTTTGAAAAATTCCCAAACTTACAGAGTCAGTTTTGATTATTACTTTTGTGCGACTTGATATTGATATCAATTCAGAGAGACAAGCCAGACAAAATTCCTGTTAATCAACTTTCGCCTGCATGTTCATTCAAATTGAAAAAGTCGTGCTCAAAAGCCTGGTTGCTGAATTCTTATTCAAGCTTTCCTAGATTTTCGTTGTATCTGAGCGAGGCTTTCGCAATACTTGCAGGAATTCGTAAAAAACAACGAAATGGGGCTGAACGTTCAGCAATAAATTTACACTGTTAGAAAAGTTCTTGAATTTAATATGAAAATTCTTATGAAATTCTATAAGTACATCTTAAAATTAATAATATTCCGTGATTCACAACATGTTTATGAATTTTCACATTCAATGCATGAAAATTAATAACCGGTTATGAAAATTCAAAATATATTATTAAATTCCATGCAAACTTCCTAATCATAATAATCTATAATGAAAAATAACAATAATACATGTTAAAATGTTAAAGATGGCTTCTATGCGCATAATTCACTGCGCACTTTGTTTTTGGGAGCATATAATAGTATATACGTGTATACATGTGATAGAATCCATAACCTCTTAATTATCACTAATGGTCAATAACTCATGGGTATGTATACCATGATTATATGTCCTAATTCAATTAGCTTTAGTTACATGTGAACAAATTCCCGAAGATTTTATACACATATAGTTGATAACAAGATAACTTTGAAATATGGGTAAGTCTTGTTCTTTTCTCTTTCATATTTTTACCAATGCATCTCTATTTACGGAATCAAAATTGAATACTTTTATGAATGTATGTATATATATGTGCGTGTACAGAGCATATGTGATATCTAAAACTACATCGTATTTTACAGTCGATTTCTTCAATCGTGATGTAGTCAAGCTGGTTGAGGCGTGAGGTCGTAGGTTAGGTTTGGTAGGAAAGCAGGTTCGATCCTCCGTTAGGCCCCCAAAACTTTGCACTCCAATTGACTTTGACTACATTCACGATTACGTACTCACTTCGGCAGAGTTTCGAGGATTCCAAAATATGAAGGAAATTCCTAATGATTCCTGTTGAGAACTTCAAGATTTTTTTCTGTTAATTCATAATTCAGAATTATAAATTTTGATATGTAATACATTATTGGATTTCATATAAATTCCATGTATATAAATTTATAATAATTGTTATTAAATTTAATACTCAGTTTTTAATATACAATACAGTATTAAATTCATTAATAATATTATGTGAAAAACTTCATAATAATCATTATTAAATTCAAGACAGATTTTTCTAACAGTGTGGCAATCATATGCACAGTAAAGAATTGAGTGTGGAATTTAACACTGAAGCCACACTCCGAGTTGTTCGTACAGGTCCACACATGGGAATGTATTTCACACTCTTCCGTGTGTTTTCAAATCATTTCACACCCCAATCAGAAAAAACCGAAGTATGCCAATGTTGACAACAGGCGGAGTACAGGGCCAGTATTGGGCCCCCAAGAGTCAGCTAGCACGTACCCAGTATGGAAAAGCGTTATCATTTCGGACAAATGCCAGTACTGCTGCAGTACAGACCACCAGTACCCCGCCAGTCTTAGCCGGTACTGGCGCAGTACAGCGCTAGTTGTGGAATTCTGATTGGGCGTAATGCGCCGGTACTGAAGACCATTACCGATTACCAGTACTGTGCCAGTACCAAGTACCCAGTACGGAAAAGCGTTATCATTTCGGACAAATGCCAGTGCTGCTGCAGTGCAGACCGCCAGTACCCCGCCAGTGTTAGCCGGTACTGGCGCAGTACTGCGCCAGTTGTTAAATTCTGATTGGGACTGGGGTGAGCAAAATTCAACACTGAAAAGAGTGAAAGTTTGACCAAACCTTCTGAATGCAGTTGATTGTTGAAAAAAACATTCATAGAGTAATTTTGTACTCTACCTAATAATTTTGGAAGCCAACTGTTCTACGTTTAGTTCTACGGTCAAACTTCGTGAAAGAACCGAATATAGTTCCATAGATCCTTTCAGCTAGGTCTCTGACAAACGCTCACGGTATTCCATAGGACGCTTTCCTAGTAGAACTCACTCTAAGAATTCTCCACGTCGCGCAAGATCTCATCAGGCCTTCATAATAGAATTTCTAGGCTTGGGGAGGTTTTGTTATAGTCTAGAGAATTACTAGAGTAATTTTTGTTAGGTATGGTGACTCTGATTTAATTGTACAAAAAATTGAACTCATATGCAGGACTTTCGCTTAGGACTTTTTCAGTTTCAAACTAGACATTTTCATCACTTCAAGGAATAATTCTTACAAAGAGATTCACTCGACCTGGAGTCCAACTTCATTTGAACTATTCAAAGCATTGAAATCCCATCACCGAATTCATCGATAATCATCTTATACAGATAGAAATCTCAAGAACCAAACTCGATGATGATTTATCTTCAGTAAATTTGTGATCTTGAAATTTTGAGAGCCATGTCAATCTTTTTAGAATCGGAAAATGAAAATGAGGTCTGATTGGGAACACACAGTTGCACGGAAAAAATTGTATGGTTGTTCCAACCAACCGTATGGCTGTGTTTGGCTGACCCCAAACTTATGCACGGAAAGAATAATTTAGCTGCAGCAGCTAAATGGCTAGCACGGACACGGACAGCCATTAAATTAGCTCCTGCAGCTAAATTTTAGCTGTTATAGCAGAAAAATTTGCATTTGTAGCTAATTTATTTGTGGTGGTAGCTAAAATTTAGCTGCAGGAGCTAATTTAATGGCTGTCTGTGTCTGTGCTAGCCATTTAACTGCTGCAGCTAAATTATTTTTTCCGTGTGGCTGCCTGAACCAGAAATTTGGTTGATATTGTTAAATGTCTGTTTATCACAATTAAATTTCTGGTTCTGATACCCATAAGTTTGGGGTGAGCCAAATACAGCCATACAGTTGGTTGAAACAACCATACAATTTTTTCCGTGATGTTCAGTCGGATCCTAAAACAGATAGAAAGGCGTTCCTACTCTGGACTCACTTCGTGTCCACAGCTGATAAACACTTGGATTACGTTACCAAGAATGATGATTCATCCAGACTATGAAATCACTCGGTCCGTGAACTCTTTCCAATGTAATCGATATCACGACTCCTATGAAACATCATGATTCTTTATAGCATTCCAAAGCCGAGTTCCTCATTCGGTTGATGTTGTCATTGGCTTTGTTTTATGTCGTAGATAGAGATAATGTAATTACATTTGATAAAGTAACAAACGAAAACATGCGTGCTGATGCAAGTAGTTTTACTTCTTGTCCGCAGGATCTAAGCTACTGTCGAAATGAAGCGTTGAATCTTGAATTTCATTTAATTCCTTTTTGTTATCCTCGTGACTTTCGTCTTCTCCCTTCACCCGCTTATGTCCATCAAAGGTAGAATAATGGGGGGAATAAATCGATCTTCTATTATAGGGTGGTTTTGAGCGTATCTGAATGAGTTAATATTCGTTGATTGTGATGTATACATCACGTAATATGTGATATTTTTGTTATGAAACTTCCATGACCTATCACAAAAATGACATAGATCACAATTTTTTGAATTGTTTTTGAAATAAATTATATGAACACCATAATTTGATATATTCTTTTTGTTTTTTTACAGTTTTTGTACACCAGATGCGATGGAAAACATGTTCGAAAGTGTAGAGTCCGATTTGGAAATTCTGTTCCACGTTCTGTAATCAACGTTTAACAAAGGATGAGCGACAGTGGGCTTCGACCTTATATTTATCCCTTATTACAGACTGTTTGAAAAGGAGAGGGAAAATTCTCAATTCGGCGCTATTAACCCTAGAACTGTATACATGGGTCTAGTGGACCCAGAGCGTTTTTTCAAATTCATATCGGTCTGCACTGGGCGGGTTTTTGCTACCACAAATATGGGTGGGGAAAAACTTCCGTGCGATTGAATTCTATTCCCTTAGGAAAGTTCTCCTTACCTCGAAACATGGAAAAGAACGTGGAAATTTGGCAAGTTCATAGAAATGAATAGGGAAGACTTTTCTACGGGTTTTCATCAATCTGAGTATGTAATTTACAGTTTGGTGTTTCGATTTGAAGCCCATTGAAGGGAATCAACCACTATCGTCAAGAATCACAGCACATTTTGTCAGCCGGGTCCCGTGGACCCATGTATACAAGTACGAGAGGTAAAAAAATATGTATACAGTTCTGGGGGTTGAAAAGTATAAGAAAAGACACACGCTATCACAGAATATCGAATGAAATTTCTTTCTATACCTAATTTCAATATCATCCGTAATAGAAGTGGAGGATTCCCAAAGCTGACTAAATTTGCGTGGCATATAATACAACGATATCATGCAAGATTGAATTCGAAGGAGTTACTTTTTTTTTGCTCCACTTGTACTCGATGAATTCGAGAACGGCAATCTTTTTCTTTTTAAAGGATTGCTCAACACTGATGATTTTTTTTTATACAGACAAGCAATTTCAAGTAACCTTCCATTTAACAGTTGGTCATTGCGTTACGATAGCTTCAACCTTGTATGTAAAGTCGTTACGAGGTTTGTGAATTTTCAAGTTGGGTCAAAGTAATGGAAGAACAAAGATCAAGGACATTCGATGTTCGATATGGAATTATCTGTGTTTCGTTCGTCTGATAACAATTCCTGAGTGTATCTCTATTTTATTCCCAGTCGAATATAAGAGGGTGATTTTCTTCTATGTTATTGAGATAGTAAAATCATGTGGGTACTGAAAATATCATTGACAAGCTCCGATAAACCAAAGTTAGACTCTATCGGATAATTATTGATTCAAACTATGCACTACAAACTGTGAAACTATGCTCTACAAACTGTCAAACTATGCTCTACAAACTACTAAACTATCTACTAACAACCCTGAGACCACATCTTCCAAACGAATCTGATTATTCTGATGGAAACCGACATTATGGAATATGAGTTAAAAGATTTGGTCTCGCAATGACATGTCTTTCCATTCACGGGACAAATCGATTTTTCATTTTTAACCGTTTGAATCTGCGTTTTTGCCTCTACATTAAGAGGGGCTGTGTTTCGTGTTTGGATCACTTTGCCGTAACATTAGTTATAAGGTACAAGATGTATATGGGTGGAGGTAAAGGAGAAAGCGAGTAGAAAATGTGCTTTGTACAATGGCTTGGTTGGGGCTAGAATCATGAATACGAACCTTCGTAAAGCAAATACGTGGACGCTCGTAAAAGTTGACGGATTTCAGCTGACGTAAATCTTAGTAAATGGGGGGAAAAACATAATCGAAAGGGGCAGAGTGTTACTAAGGAGTTCAAAGTATAAAAACCGTACGTTATTGATGGCATATTCATTGAAAAATTTCATACAAGGAGGCGAATAAGAGGATTACGATGAGTGTTTTTAGAGATATTGATTGAGATTCAAAGAGCAAAGGTGCGAAGAAGGATTCCGCAGGAATGTACGAATACGTAATGAGGTAAGTAAAGGTACAACTGATAAGTTGTTCATTTAGGGGGAGAATGATGGGACGATGCTGAAGTGAACCGAAGCTTGAAATTTTCGTGTCACTATTTAACACCTCTTAAACGATTTTTGACGGATTGTTATGACGTTATTTTATGGTTACAAAATACGTAATCTGCTGTGACATTTTCACGTCGAATGAACGAAAGAATATTACCAACTGATGACATGCGATTATTGACCGTCCTTGACGGTTTTTAAACGTATCTGTTTATTGGGATGTATAAAACCTCGATTTGCTGCACTGAAAAAATGATACTGGAATTAAGAATGTTCCTTTAAAATCTGATGCTAGTACATATTCCTCTGAGTTTTAGAGGATTCACGTGGGAGTTCCTCTGAACGTTAGAAGAATTCTTCTAACCACTGATATTGCACTGCCCTGCACTGAAAAAGCAGATTGGTATCTTGAAAAATACCATAATTTATGGATTTTTCGCGTTGGTCTGACCCGAGTCAAAATAATTACGTGAACGAACCTCTGAAAGTCCCATAATTTCTTGAATTTTCATAAAGAAGTATGGTACCTCCCTTATAAAAGTCCGGGTCCAGGGCAGCTGATCCCAGCCCGAAACGTCCCTGTGCAAAAATATCCCAAACCAAAATATACCTATACAAAAACATCCCCGACTGAAATGTACCCGTACATGAATATCCAGGACAAAAATATCTCACTACAAAAAATCCAATGCCAAAAGATCTCAGTGCCATGCTGAAACATCCCCGTTTCACCCTGGGAGCTGTTTCAAAATGGAACGCCCCGCACGCTTAGTTCAAAAATACAAGTACATCATATTTTCATAAATCGAAAGTAATTTTTTTATTCCAAAATTCATTTCTCATCAAATTTCATTACTCAGCATAGAAATCACTCTCAATGCTACTTCATTCCATGAAATTACAATAACAAAAAAGAGGCAGTTCGATAATACATTACATAAAATCATACAAAATATTGCATCAAGTTCACCGACAAACATTTACTGCATACGATTTTGAAACCTAACTATCTCACAAAATATATCATGAACAATATAATATTCTAACTTTGTCAAGATATTATTTTAGTGCCAATGTATTATTATTTATGATATACTATAATAATTGTTTTTTCCGATATAACATTACGATTCGTTGGTTTGAATTGATGGATCATATTCACTTTTGTTATGATCATTCTATTGGTGATTACAGGGATTCGAGGGGACCTCCGGCTTCGCCCACTCACCAACAACCACCTTGGATTACCAGACGCCTTTCTTGTTGGATGCTCGATTTTTGAACGAATGCGATTGTTTTTGGAAACGAGATAATTGGAACAGGAATATTTTATCTGGGACATTTCGTCCAAGATATTTTGCTGTGGATATATTTCCGAGATATTTTGACCAAGGATAAAATCTCAAATATTTTGACCAGGGATCAAAAATACTAGATTCCATTGTCCGCGTCCCTAAAAGTCCCAGCCATTGTGGTACTTTTGGAGGTATCTCCACGTAAATATTTTGACTCGGGTTAGACCAACGCTAAAAATCCATGAATTATGGTATTTTTCAAGATACCCTTTTCTCCGTGTGCTTGAAAGATCCGATTCAAACCTATTACGATTTTTGTCGAGGAATTTTCCTATTTGATCCTATTCAAATCTAATCGGTTTGAATAGGAAATTTTCACTCAATGAGATATAATCGGCAAATTCGGATTTACTGATTAAATGTCATTAAGCAGAAATTTCCTATTCAAACCGATTATATTTGAATAAGATTAAATAGAAAAATTCCCGGACAAAAATCTGATCCAACCTGATTGACGAGTTAATAAGTTCCAATTGGATTTTCGAAGCAGGGTGAAAGAATTGTATTCAAAAACTTGGGGATGAGTAGGAATTTTTGAAAATATTACTGTAGATTTTGTAAAACTTATAAAAAACATCACCTTCAACTATTCAAGAACTCACTCATTTTCACAAACTGCACAGTAATTTTTTCAAGAATTTTCACTTGTCCTTCGATTCCTGGAATTTCACAACAAAATTCTTTCAGCGTGGGAGGAAGATGTACTAGGCCCGTATTACAGAGTAGATTCTAATTTTTGGAATATGATTTTTTGAATGTGCATGGACAAGGTTTTTCTTTCCGCGCGGAGGAACTTGGTAACCCGACGAAATGTCCTTGGTCAAAACATCCGCGGACGAAATATCAGAAAACCGAAATATCTATGGATTTGTAAAATGGTTATAAATCTGTCTCAATTGGTGAGTGTCGGTGGTATTGGTGGTTCACGTATGTGATGTGTGTGTGATAATGAGTAAAATAATTGATTGTTTGTTTAAATGAGTAATATAATGTTATACTTTAAAAAATTCCTGTTCACTGGAAGTGGTTAGAAAATCGAGTTCATATATTTCCTATCGCGTGGGGGTGACAAAATTTCTCAGATAAGAAGCAATAAAATAAGTATGTATTCATTTGAAGTGGTGATGAAAGCGATATGAAAACATTATCTGTTGAAGAAATGTATGAATTGAGTTTTTCAATATTTTATGAGGTACTGGAATGGCAAAGATTATTGTTAAGGATGTTTTATTTTGTTCTCGGATATTTTCACCAAGGATATTTCGCTAGGTAACCAAGAAACTTTGGCTGCTATTATTCTTTGGAGGACAATTCTATAATTATTTTCTACATTGAAATAAAGCAGATGAAAAATTCTTCAGAACTGCATGTTGTTTGAAGAAAAAACAATAAATTATGTATGTATTTAATTTTATTCGTCCCATGACAAAGGGATTAATTCTAAAAAGACTCGCTGGATAATTAATTTTTCAACGCACACGGGTGTCCTAAATTGACTGGAGCGTGTAATAATTTTCAATAAAAAGAAAACAAAACCAGCTACTTGGTGTGTTATTTATTCATATTTGCTTTTGAAGTATTCCAAAACGTTGGGAACGTGCAAAGATTCTTTGATCTTACAAATTTAATTTGTTCCGAGGAAAGAATATGAATGAACCATAATTTATATCCCATTGAAATGTGTTGTGTCCTTTTTCTCGAATTAGTTTTTGAAGTACACGGATTATGAGAATGAAAATAATCTGATGATGGTAGTGCAAAGTAAAGCCTTCGTTTTACAGTATGGGGGTTCTTCGAATGTCTTAACCGTGATATTCGGAAGAAGAGGATGGTACACATACATCCTACGGTACATTCGTGTTCTGTGAACGTTAATCACATTTGCAAATGTTTTCTTCATTTTACTTGTAAATCTTCTGAGCGTGATACAATATAATAAGATAGGTTTCAATGTATTTATCTTATGAGATGTGAATTTTAACTTTACCTCCCTCGAATTGGCGAGAATTTTATCGAGATATTCGAACGTGGGTAAATGGAAGACAGAAGAACAAATTTTTCAGACTAACGTTTGGATGAGGAAATGCTGGATGTAAGGAAAAATTCACATGTTTTTATTGGATTGAAATTTGCATTGGAATGGAATAAGTTGTTTGAATGCATTCAAACATTCAGTGTTGCTAATCCATTCAAATACTATGCAAATTAGTTTTATGTTTATATAATGCTTGAAAAGAGACAAGTTAGAAGAATCATTGACGATACAAAAAGTGTGAATTACCATACAATCGATTGATCCAGATAGTGCATGCTGAGGTTGAGTTTCTGCAATCTAAATAGAGCTCGCTTCCCTGGGAAAAACGAAGTGTAACAAACTACATTTGCGATGCATTCCACGGCGCGAAACACCACTCCGGGTACATTCGGATGAACCTCGCATTGCACTGTAAGTACAGTGTAACACTTTATTTTCACCAGGGTTCACTCGTACTTTCTTGAACTGAATCCAGTGTTTGGTTTTCATATACTCAGCGTGTCGATAACTCAGATTGAATGTTCGATAATGCAACATGTCATCCATTTTATGGATATATTTACACATTTTTAACCCTTGATTGGTATCACGATCTGTGACACCGCTGAGAAAGAAGTTTCAATGCCTCGAATCTTCTATCTAATTGGATTCAAGAACATTGTACACTTATAAATCCCTGCATTCAGTACCTCTTCGTCTTTTTGGAATGGAGATAATACTATGAAATGAACAATAATTGGAATATTGAAATTTGAAAAATTTTCACAAAAATGACGATACCGATTAAAGGTTAACCGTTTGAAAAGTGACATAGGATTTAAACACCCTGTGTGTATCAAAATGAAACACTTGAATTTACAGTGATGTATTGCTGAAGTTTGAATCGTTTATTGAAACGAATTGATAATCGAATAACGAACTACTCAACTGTTAAATATTCCAATTCTTGCAATATACTGCACATTATCTTGTGAATGATATTTTCAGTTGCAAGGAGTTGATTCGAAAAGATAAACACCGATGATTTATCGGATTTTATGAGTTTTAATTTTCGTTTCGTTTCTGTAAACGATTCAAACTTCAGGAACATCCTTGTACATAGTAAGACATTTGATTTCTTTCATAAAGTTTATAAAATTGAACAGCGATTTGTTACGAATCGCAAGTGTAGCAAGTAAGATTTCCTCAGCAGAAATTCTTTAGGCATTCACGAGTTCTGTATCGCTCTACTAGTTGAAACCTAGACTCTTGGAATTGCCTTTCGAGTATTTGTTAAGGGACTTGTGAGGGTCCAAATGATAGAGATGTAAGCGTAGCGAGCCTTGTCCATGTCACATCACAGTCCACATCAGGAAGCTATAAATCCACTTTTGTGTACCTCAAGATATTCAAAGTCAACATGCATTATCCAAGACTCTATTAAAATTGTTGCCTCGACAAATAATTATAAAAAGATTGATGATAAGTCCTGGATATTGAGAAATTATTCTGTAGATGTGAAAAAGACCGTGAATATTCTATTTTGATGATTTGAAAATCCTAAACCAATAATGATTTGAGATACGAGTTATCAATTTCCTTGTCCGATTATAATTTCATTGCTTTTATAGTTGGTTGCCATTGTTGGACTGTCGGATATAGCGCCATTTTGGCGTGTAGCCAGTTTTACGACTGAGTCAATTGCCGATGCACACTCGGATGAATTGAGAGGCGCCGGGAAGCCGGCACGAGGAGAGAAATGATAGAGCTCTGGAGGCTTCAAGGATGATGGAATTGACGTGACTCTCTTCCATCCATGGGAATGCTCTGAAGATTTGGAGTCTTTCAGAAAAGTGATCGAAAATTGACGGGATTCATATAACAACGGTATAATGGATTTGTTTTGATGATTTTTATTACCTTTTGTGCAGTGAATCAATGATATTTCATTTACAGAATTTATATACAAACACTATATAAAAATTATACAAAATTTTTATGTGGAGAAAAATTGTACAAAAAAGTTGAATACTCCATAAAATTGATGAAATTACTTTTTCACAGAGACTTACTTTTGAATTATATACAAGTATCTCTATTATATGTCATTTTTATACAATTATATAAAATTTCAAGCAGAGAGACACATTTTACGCGGAAAAAATTTGAAATTTTATATAATTTATAATAATTTATATAATTTAATACAGACTATGAATAAGTTTTATATATAATTCCAATCGGGTTCTATTGGAGTACTCGTTCAGTTGCATAAAAGTAGAAAGAAAATTATTATTATTTCCGTCTTTTCCTTATTCATAGTATGATGCTTTGAACACTCCAAGTGGAAGAAAGTTTGGAATATTGTTCAATCCAATATAATTGAGACATAATCATTCATAAATTCTGTATAAATTTCAATATTTTCTCACTAGGGAAATCAACAGGGGAGTTTTCTTCTTTTCTTATGTCAAGTAACATTTGGATTTGATTTACTTTTCAAAGGTAATTACACTGTAAAAAATGTGGGGAGTTTCCCTTCACACTGTTGGTGGATTTTGTCCCCTCTTCGTGGGGGAATTGTGTTTTCATGAAAAATGAGGGATTTTTCCACGACTTGGAGAAATTATTTTGTTTTTTGGGAGTTGGATCTTCTATAAATGAAGGAAAAGTGAACTTTGTTGCCACCATTTCTTGGGGGAAAATTCCAAAATCAATTTTTACAGTGTCCAATAACCATAAAAAAACAGAACATGTCATTTAAAGAGTTTTTCCGTCCACACGGTTAGATAAAATTTGTCAAAACCGGATCAGCGGTGTTTATTTGTATGATCGAGGATGAAAGTCGACTATTCTCACTGACTCTTCTGAAATTTTGTGTTTGTGAATTTCTTTCTCATGGTTGGATTCGAAATAATCGTCGGATTTCATTGTTGTTAATCCTCTCTCTACTTCCAACGATAATGAGATTTTTACTTGCTTCTTACTTGTTGATTTGTTCACGTTCTGTATTTGTAAATGAAAATCTTCTGTGAATTCAATTATTATGAATATTTTATGCTCCTTCACACATTTTAAGTATAAATTTACAATATTGAATCGAAATCAACTAACCACTCTAGATATTATAATGATTCAATAAATTTGAGGTTTTGTGCCTTAATATCCTTTTAAGGACGAGAATCATCTCCAACTCAAGCTGAATAAATACTTGATCATTAAAATTAAAAAACAAGTAAAAAAAGATTATATTATCCTTATTCTATTTGATTGGCTGGATTGAAATTCGATCTAATTCGCAGGGCTTCGATCATCCTTGCTTGATCGCTCCTTACCACACCATCATGCGTCTCATACATGATTAGATCCTACTCAGGTGAGATTATTAGGCTCTGACACGCCAATTCAGATACGGATTGCAATCCAGGGGAGTTGAACTGTTCTTCTGTGCGTCTATTTATTGTTCCCAGAATATCCAATCCCAGGGTCACAGTTTTTCTTAAATAACGCCTGACTTGAAGGAATTTGAATAATTTGTACAAAGGGATCTGCACATAATTTTGTTCCTGCTGGATCAACCTCAAACGGATTCTAATGATGAATTCTTATTTTAAAAAATTGTTCACCAATGTAAAGAAGCAGATCGCGTGGGTTGAGAATTTACGTCGATTTTGATTAACAGGATGATACAATTCAAGGAGTCATTAGCTCTTATCTGCTTGGAATTATTTCATAATTAATGCCGTACAATGACAGGGAATTTCGTCGTTTTCTGGTCAAGAGGGTTCAAAAAATCCGAATGACAGATTTTGAATCACCCTGTACACTTCAAATGATGTAATTGTGAGTAACTGTTCCCCCTTTTTTGCATCGATTCATGATACAAGAGGCAAAAACCAATGCTTCCTTTGAAGGATTGATCGAAGAAGTTTGAATAGGGCCATCGGGTAAGTAACATAACTGAAGAAATTGAAGAGACGTTGCGGAAAATCTGGGTGAAGTTTGAGTTGTATGAGTGGAGGAGGTTAATACATATCGATGGATGTTATATATATATGTTTTGATGAGTACTGTAGAATTTTACAGTCTTTTCTTTATAAAATCAATAGACACTGTGTGTGACCTGAGAAATGAAATGGAATCTGAATTTTAACCGTTTGTTATCCCATCTAACATCTCTCATACTAATGTTTCAAAGATATATGATTAGATATATTTCGTAATCATATATGGATTCATTTTTTGATAAAATATGCTCTTGGAACGGACTTATTCGTGAAGAATACATAAACTGATTTGTCACAATAGTGTAGTGATATAATGCAAATATGTGTTTTCCATTACAAAATGAGAAGAAGCATTGGATTCTACGGAATATTCAATTATTCAACTAGTAGCATAAAGTATTTATGAACTCATCCCATGAAATATTCCCTTCCATTAAATACGATTTTTGATTTTGCGATGAAAAATATCAATCTCGAAGAAATAAGTCTCGGAAGACCAGTTTCTGCTCGAAATCAGGAGCTGAACGAATTTCATAAATAAATTTCCACATTAAGTTATATAGATGACTGATACATAATTTTTAGACATTAGCTTGGTAAATTCGGGCAATATTAGCGTAGGGAATTCTCCAAAATTGTTGGTTAACGAGCAAATGAATGAGTGACCCGGTACTCCTCTCATACATTCGCTAAACCGACGTGATACAGTGTGTGTGTAAGAATCCTTTTGTGATATATGCACAATAAATCCGTCTTGAATGTTTATGGAACCCGGAACAAACCAAAATTGATGTGTTCTCATACGTTACATAAACGAGAACGTATGAGATGGAGTCGTTTAAGAGATATTGTCCATTTTCCAAGGGAATTCATTTTGGACAAATCTATTTTACAACACGTTCGATACTTCGAAGAAGGGGAGATCGGAAAATGGGAATGTTTATTTTCATTTGGAGAGTAAATGGAACACACTTTCACACAATTCTTCGTAATGCAATTGGGAACTTAGAAATGAACTTAGAAATCATTATATAGATTTGTTGTGAAGATTATAAGATTATAAGCTGTTAATGAGTTCTGATTGAAACTTTCATCATCTCATAACGGAAGAGTTGTACAATTGAGTCATTTGAAAAATCATTGCGGCGGTTAATACACGATTTAATGTCATGATGTTTCAAAACCGATTCCAAATCTTAATTCAAGAGTCTTTATGTACAGTCCTAATTTAAGCAAAAACTTGCTAACAAGTTCTGAATCTGGTGATCGAGTAGGATCCTATTAAGATCAACCCAGACAATATTGAAGCAAATGGATCATTCGAATGATTCAACTGATTCGGATCTTTTCAAATTTTGAGAGATATGAAATTGAAATAGAACCGCACTTCCCCCCCTTTACTACAGCATGGAAAAATCTTTATATCTTCCTTGGATGAATGAGATTTCATGTATCATTCCATGCTGTAGTGGAGCCCAAAAGTGCGTCATCTCACCCCGCTTTACTCTATCTATATTGGATTTGTCTAAATCGAAATCGATCAAAAGTTTAACGATTTGACATTCAATTTTCCTCTGATTTTCCTTTGATTCGAACACAGCTGATGGATATTGATTCTCTTCGCTCTGGTATTGTATTTGATTGGAAGAAGGACAGTATTGATTATGTTAACACCTTTGAGGTTCTTGCGGCGTTCCTCGCATGTTTGTGGCAAAGGTGAAAATTGACTATTTTCACCCTCTCTACTATCATGCTGTCCCTTTAGAAAAGGGATTAACTCACTTAATGGCTTTATATATAAATATATATCGGATTTCTCCTTTGGTTTTACTATTGAATTGCAATAGGAAATGATCAAACCGATCCATTAAATCCATCTTCATTGTTCTATGCATAGCATTAAGACAGTTTCATCACATTTTTGATGCACTTATAATGAATATAAAAATTCAAACTCAATGAAATTGCAAATACAAATCGAATTGATTTGATTGTTCACAACAGATCAACAAATCCACAAAAGATGACCAGAGAATAAACTTCAGAGTTCCCGAAAAAATCACAAGGAGGAAGTAACGTGAACTGTGGAATCCGTATCAATATGAAAGAATGTGACCAGTTGTACAAGGAGCAGCGGCTAAATGAAAAACTTTTTCTTCACGATCCAACAATTCTCTCAAGTCTGGTGGTTCGTGAAGAATTTCCATCTTTCGGATAGCACAATCAATTGAAAGACTGAAGTGGATTCAAAGAAAAATGATCTTTCTCGCGAAGAATCGGTGCTTTTATTTTTTGTTTGAAAAGTAAAACGAAAAGACAAATTCCTAAAGTACATAATCCTTTTGTGTGAGATGAAATGCACATACACTGTTATAAGTTTCTGATTGAATTTTCAATCGCATGTGATAGAAGCAATTCCCACTCACGTAAATGAGAAATAATGTACAGTAGTATTGAAAATCCAATAACCAGTTCTTCAAATTTCATGCACATGTTCTTGATTGTTGAGAGAAATCATGATTGCAAATTCAATAACAAGTTCTTTAAATTTCATGCATATGTTCATGATTGTTGACAGAGAAACCACCTTCACAAGATGTGAACGCGAGACGTTGAAACCGGACGCCAAAGCTCCATCACTCAAGCCACTGCCACTTATGTGGAAGGGAGCATTTTTCTGCTTATATGACCTTGCGTTCATTCTTCAAACTTGTGAATCAAGATGTACTTGTGATGAAGAAACACTGAACAAATCGTGTGATCTAACTAGTACATAGTTGAAGTGGATACGTGGATGACTTCGTCAAAGCGTTGGTATACTGGGTGACCCAAGTGAGGAAAATTGTATTTCAAGGGCGTATTCTGCAGCCATAATGTGAGAATTTCCCGTTTTTTGAAGGTCAGTTTTTGAGATATGAGCATTTTTAGATTTTTTTTCGAATCCAAACCAACCCGGATCATTTTTGTTATTTTCGGTTGGATGCCATAAGAGCCATGACTTGATTACAATTATAACACGGAGAGAAAGAATTTGCTGACGCAGCAAATCGAGGTATTATATATAGAATGGCAAAATTTTTTGCTGACCTAGCTAAAAATTTGCTATAACAGCAATCGTGTTAGCTACGACAGCAATTTTTTAGTTGTGGCAGCAAAAAATGTTTGCTCCGCCAGCAAATTTTCAGTATTATATACAGAATAGCAAACATTTTTTACTGCCACAGCTAAAAATTCGCTTTCGCAGCTAGCAAGATTGCTGGAACAGCAAATAGTTTGCTGTCACAGCAAAAAATTTGCTGCTCTGACAAAAGGAACCCAGCAAAAGTAGATTTCGCTGCCACAGCGAATTCCTTTTTCTCCGTGAATGATGTTACAATGATATCCGAGACAAAAATTCCCGGGTGGGCGGGATTCCCAAATTCGCATGTGGACTCAGGTTCCTGGCCGAGACCCGCCAGATCCTGGCCAGGTCCTGCCTGAGATCAGCCAGGTCCTGCCTGGAAACCCTCTGGTTCCTGCTCGGGACCTGTCAGGTTCCCGCCCGGGACCCGGCTCGAGTCACCACCTGGCGGGTCCCGGCCAGGAACCTGAGTCCACATGCGAATTGGGGAATCCCACCAACCCGGGAATTTTTGTCTGGGTTTATGATGTTATTATGATGGATTAAATTTTTCAATCACCTGTACATTAATTTCAATTTTCATGCACAATAACTTGAAAATTCAATAACATGTATTTGGATTCCTATTTCAGTTCACAAAAATTGAATTTTCATTCACATATGTACATGAAATTTCAAGAAATTTTCAACAGTGTAGGATCACTATCGGATATCATATTCTCCAATGATATCAGTTATTGAAGAAGTTCTAGTAACGCGAAGTGGTCAAAGGGAATGTATCTTGTGTTTCGTTTGTTTGATGGAGTGAAGCTGAATTGGGAAATCAATTATATCATATTTCATTCTTGAATTTTCCGATGGTTCATAGAATGTGTCGGCGGGCTGCCCGGAGTATTTTTCTACTCCCGCAGTATTTTCATTGATCGAGTATTATTGTATATAAAATAATTCCAATTTTGTAGTCTTGAGATGAGAGGCGTTTGGTAAAACAAAATGATAAACTGGAAGTGACCAAATATATATCCACGCAATTTTCTATCTTGAAAATTCTCTGGGAGATCTGGAAGATTTACTTGAATCCAAAATAGTGGGAACTGGATGCTCCTCTTTAAGTACATTTGAAATCAGCTTTATTTAAAAGAGTTTGAATCCTGCTTCACAAGATTTCAACATCAATATTTGAGAGAACTTCACTATTGAAATACCAATGTCTTCCAATGAAATAATGTACCGAATTTTAACTCGAATCGAAAGGTTTTTAGTCCACATTGAGAATATTTATCAGCTCTTCTTCAATCATCTTATCCCTTCTTCAGCTGTTTTTGGGATCATCGGGAAATGTAATCTTTCACATCATCCATTTCAGTTGATCATAGAGTTTGATCTGGTTTCGATGAATGAAATTGGAAAATATTGCTATGAATTATAAATGAATGCAATTCGATTGAATTCAAGTTCCTTAGGAAACTAACAACTCTCTGTGATCTTTTGATTAGATAAATTCTTCCACGTGAATCAAATCTGCACTGTAAAACATAATCGACGTTTTCATGCATCCACACAGTAAAAAGTAAAATAGAATTCTATCTTGATTTCCAAAGTGAGATGGAATTGACTGAAATTCAGTCTTTTTCATTGCTTACTTTCAGTTCGAATAGGCGCTACTTTTGGCTGCATTTTCAAGCTGATATGCGGGATTACTTTAAGTTTTACTTTTTACTGTGCAGCAACTGAAAATTTCCTATCAATCATGTAGAAAATCCATTTCCTGTAACTGCGTGAGAAATGTACTATAGATTTATGTGAAGCTTCCCAACTTCATGGAATTTTGACAATGATTTGATCATAATGTTCCAGAAAAGTACACCCAAAAAAAAGTAATCTGGAAAAATCCCTCTCAATCAGAAGAGATATTTCACTGTGGTTTTCTTCTTCAATTGAGAATATCCCTCTACGATTTTGACAGATGAATAACGAACAAATGAAAGTTCTTCCACCCAAAGACTAATCCTCTCAAATGGAAAAGGACACTTTTAATACCATATATTAGAGGAAAAGTTGCATCAAAATAAGGGGCATACTCTTATTTTGATATTAATTTTTTTTTGGGTGTACGGAAAATCCCTCACCACACTCAGAGCAAAAAAGTTGCTGGAACCGCAAACCTCGAAAATTTGCTTCGCTGATATGGCGAAACTTATGGCTGAATCAGCAAAAAATGTACCATTACAGCAAAACTCTTGCTTTTTTAACAAGCGCTTGCTATTCAGCGATCCAGAATTGTAGATATACAGACGGCTAGAAAATTCTGCTGAATTGACAAATGTCTTGCTAGAATAGCAATATTTTTGCTGTAACAGCAACTGTCTTGCTAATTTAGCAAAGCAGATTTTTCGGAATCGCTTCTTCAGCAAGAATTTTTCTCTACGTGCAACTATACGAATGTATATCAAGTTTCCCATATAAATCTCTCATAGCGTGCAGTATTTAAAAAAAATCACAACATTTCTATGATTTGGCGGTATGAGAGCTTCTTCCGCAAATTCAAAATCTCATTGTGAAAATGAAATATATCTCTAGAAACAATGTCGAGCTGTTACGGAAGAAAATCAGATCCACATAATTTCGATGATCAAACAATCATGCGAGTAATACATTCCACGTTCCACACCAAGTTGATAAATCACCCTTGATTTATCGCTAGCTTCAGTTTTAGTTTCAATACAATATATTAAAAGCAATTTCTCTTCCACAGCAAAAATCATGTCACAAACCGCATCGGATTCAACTCCAGTCCGTACAGTGAATGTATATATCACGGAAGAATGTCATAGACAACGAAATCTTACTCCAAATCCATGGATTCAAGAACGTAAGATTCCACGAAATCCATCCAAGTCATACTAAGAGAATATAAAAAATAAAAATAGAAAAACGTGATGAACAATTTTCCTGTGATCTCAGTTTGAAAAATTGTTCATCAGAAACGAAAGCGAAATATCAAAAGAATTAGACTTGATTCGATTCTTATCGGCTCTTGTGGAGACACGGATAAAAATTTCATTTACTCTTAGGAATGTTTTGAAATCCTTTTATCACTTACTCGAGTAAAAATAATTATAGCGGTTGTCTAGCACCTTTCAAGGCACTAGCAGTGAAGCTAGTCACTAGAAAGGACCTTGATATTAACTATGAAGTGGGTAGAGTCATTTCTGCTGGAGGGTACTTTTAGCTCAATTCTTTTGTAGTTTAAGTACTGGTACATGTACGATTTTCTATTAACGCGAAGTTCTTTTTTCTTATTTTTTTCTTCTTTCGAGATCCATTTTTCGACGAATCGACATTGAGCTCTTTGGGGCTGAACGTCCATTTTCTGAATAATAATTTGCCAATTACGAGTCATGTTTGAAAGATCCTTGATAGTGATTGAAAAATTATGCATACTCGACGAATGCACTGAGAAAAAAATAAAAGTGCCATCAACCACCTAGTGTAGTTGAAAAATTCTTAAGTGAATGAATGAATTTTTCGTTGAAACGACTTGGAATTTGTAGAATCAACTACAGAGCGTTTCATTGTTTCAAACCTATCACTTGATTGTATGAACCAACGCGAATGAAATTCAAGGAATCAGAAAAAATCCTATTCAAAATCGCAAGTAGTTGAGTCAACCTCTCAAGCAAGAAGTGAATCAACTCACGTGAACAGTTGCACGAACAAAAAATGTTTCCGTTTACAAACTTCAGATCATTAATTGAATGAAAATAATTGATTATTCCAATTGATTCAATTGTTTGATTTAATGATACACCAGGAACTAATGAACATTATTCTCGAGTTCAGGGTATTCAGATGTCCAGTTGATTGTTTTTTTTTTCAATATATCCACAAAACATGACCACAGCATTTGCTTGAAAAGAATTTTACTTCCGTATTCATTCTACATATTTTTCAATCTCAGGAGATATTCAATAGAAATAAATTTCAGAAGACACACTGAAGTATTTTATAACAATGTCTTTGAAATTGGTTTTTATTTCTAATGACGAGGTACAAGATACTAACAGGGTTTGGGAATGACTTGCATTCTGTGTCACGAGAATCGTATATCGTCGTATAGCTACGTCAGTTAAAGCATGAATTTGATGAGGTTAGGTAGGCACGTAGGTAGGTAGGTTCGATTCTCGATTAGGGCTCCAAACTCTCTGTTCTGATTGACAACCCGCTGTACTTCTTTATCCGCCGTTGGTGGAGGAGAGAGAGTCTTCATCATCGGTAAAAGAACTCCCCTTCCATTAAATGGTTTATGTAATCGAAATTTTTTATTTGTTTTTTCTCGTTATTTGTACATTGGACATCAAATACTATTGGATTCAATGAACTTTTTTGGAAATTTATTCCAACCGAGTGTAGAATTGATTCAACGACTCTTGAAAAACGATTGAAAAGAAAATCTGAGTTGATTCAGAAATTTTAAAACTTGGGATCAATTGTTACGTGCATTTGACACAAAAATGTAAGATAGTATGTCAAGCACATAATGAGTCTAAACAATTCTGTATCGTTTCATGTCAAATGTATTAAGATACTTGACGGAACCAATTTTTTATTGCTTCAACCATCCACGTAGTTGACTCAACGGAGTCGGCCAACTTGGTGAATGATTTAATTCAACTTCCAGAGTTAGTTGAACGTATCTAACCTCCTGGCGTAGTTGAGTCAACTACATTTTCGTTGAGCTCACAAATTTTTTTTCTCAGTGCATGTAAATTGAATTTTTTAAGTAAGGTTTCACTGTTCAGGCAATCAGAAGGAAGCTTGTCAATTTTTTGAATAAAATTTTCGATCTAAAATGACAAAGTCTAAGGTTTGAAGTTGAGAATTAGAATTTTATAACCAGTGAAGTGAAATTTCACTCCTTCACAGGTGACAATCTCTTCTGAAAAATGCTCGTCAGATCGTTCTGTCTTGTAAGTTCCTGACAGAAACTCTGAAAAATTCTACCAGTTTCAATAGAGCTTTAAGAGGTACAGAAAACTGGTAAGAAGCTTCCAGAAAGTTTTACTGTCTGGTCTTATAAGGTTCTCAGTTTCATTCTAAACAAAGAACAGAGAGGATTCCACTTGAATGGAAAGATTCTCACTCCGATAGAGTAGAATTTCACTCTTTAATTGAAAAGCTGAGCAGCTAGAAGGAAACCTATGCTCTCGTTCAAATGGAAATCTCTTCACAATTCAGAGAGCATTAAGTAAGAAATTTATTGAACCGGATGAATTTTTTGACCGGTTCTGACGGGTATTTTCAGCAGAAAAACTCGAGTAATCGAATTTCCAAGTAAGAACAGTAGAATAAAATCCTGGGGTTATTTCATAACGTTAGAAATAATCTAAATGGAATGTTACTAATCGAACTTCGGTAGCACGCTTTGTATAAACTGCGAATGAGATTCCTACAGTTTGGAGAAGTTCCCAACCAGCGATGAACGCGTGATCAGACTTCGTTGGGAATTTCATACAATTGCGATATCGTGAAGTTAACAATTCAAATTGCAGGATAAAACCATTAGAGTAACGGAAAGTATAATACACTGCGTGGGTTCAATCTTCGTTTCGACATACATCGTTCGCGCAAGACAATACAAACTTCCAGAAAGATTCCTCAAGGTAGGTGTTCTCCAGAGAAAGGAAATTGCATAATGCCGAGTTTCATAAACAATACCAATTCATCTGAATTTATATGAACTCGAAAATATTGAGTCTCCGCATTCTCTTTCCTTGTCCGCTATACCTGATTCTACGAACAATTCATTACAATCTTTATCGTATTTTACAAACCTACATTATGTTTTATTTTCGTCGTTATGCTCAAACTATTTTCTCCCTTGATTCATAATTATTCTATTCAATTCTGTTTACGATAGAAATAACTTTCGTCAATGGAAGAAGAAGACATTTGAACTTTTTCCAGTGGGAGGAAGTAAGGAATTTCCCAACTTTCTCTTAAAGAAAGGAAAAGACTCATCAACTTCTTTTAATGCGAACAAGAAAAGAACTGTATAAACTGCCTCCTCTTCCGAAGAAAGAGATGAAGAAAAAGATCTCGCAATAATTTCCAAAGGGTGGGAGATTGATTCATGGAAGTGAAAGTGAATTATAAGAAAGATATTTCAAATTTCAATGAGATATAATAATACTCGTACTATTGATTCTCTGCCGATGCTGTAAACTGCTATTTGCTTAAATTTTTTAATCGATGAGAGATAGAGAAAACCGTGGATCAATCCTTCTAAATCCTTCGTCCATAAGAATGAGCACGTTTTTCTTTAAAATATTGAAGCAAATCACTCAACAAGGTTGGATGGATTTTCTGGCATTGAAAACCTCGATATTAATTTTCTGTCTCGATAAATTCATTTCACAGCACAAAACCTCATTACCATGAGGCGGTGGTGTTTCATCTAGAACCATCAATTTTCTCTCCATTTTGTTTTCCTTACATAATTCGGATATAAATTCATTCGGAATAATAATGTTTTCTTGTTTGTAAATTGAATACCATTCATTAGGTGGTACTGTAATTGATCGTATAACACGTTCGTAATGGAATATTTCCTATTTTTATGTCGGATAATAGATCTTACGATAATCTTATAAAGTGGGATCCATATATTTCTCAACTCACGTAAATTTCAAGCTGAATAACGGAAGACCGCATCGTTAAAAGTTAAGTTGAGAGTTCGCAAGTGAGATCAACTTGTAAGGTAACCGATCTGTACACCGCAAATGTGATAAATGTTCGAATACTGCGTTCTTTTTGGGATTTTTCTACCTCGACGATGATTTAAATAGAGACGTTGTAATTTCTTCCTTTGAATGTTCCTGAGCTCTTACTTTGAAGATTTGATTCCTTATTTTTTTGAATGAACAAACAAGCAAGCAATTTTTTTGGTTTACTTTCGGTTATTTTTTGGTTTGGTAAAAATTCGGTCAGAAAATGGTTACCCAGATGATTTTTACCATATGACCTATTTGTGACCGGAAACTGAAAATGTGGTCCGTTTTTGGAACCTTTCTGGTATTTTTGAGCTAAAAACCCAGCAAATCGCTACAAAATAACCGAAAAATCATCAAATTGAAATTGGTTGAATTTTTGTTGGATTTTGGGAAGAATGAAAAGCAGTGAAATGATTTAAAAAAATAGAACAAAAGTTTATTTGATGGTTTCAAAAATCACATCTTGAGAATATATAGATCATATAATCGCTTATTCAACTGTTTATCTTCATCACTTCAACATAAGGAGTATTTAAATCAAGGTTGATATTGGTATTTGGATGTATCGATATGGTTTCAGGAGACAATATTCTCATGATAATCCAAAACATGACACGAGAGTCCCCTCGTAGGTACATTCTTTGTTCATAAGAAATACCATAAAATGGTAAACTTGAACTCTCGAGAGAAATTTTCAAATTATTGTGTCTGTCCGTGGAGTTGACTATGTATGAATTATGTGAGAGTATTGTTTAACGTATGTGCGTAACGATGCAAGGGAGAGGATAAGTGAGAAGGATATGCACGATGAACAATATAATTCTGGGAGCAAGAATTTGGGTTAACATCCTCCTGAAATATAGCTGTCCGACTTACAACAGCTTCACACCCATATTCATCAACTGTGTTACTAGAATACAAGAGCGATACGCGTTGCGTTGATGTCGAGATATTCAGTTTACGCAGTGAATAAGTCTAGATAAAAATGGTGCGAGTATGAGCAAATGTTTGAGGCATGATTTTTCAGATGATGCAATGGGAAGAATATTGATTTGTTCTCTCTCCATATAATATTTATTTGTGGGAATGAAATATTCAATTGAATGCAGAAATTCGTCACTTGTGGCGAATAAATTATTCATTTAGCAGACCAATGTATTTGGCGCAATCATTGAATCGTTTGATTTGATAAAATATCTCACTAATCCCAAAGAATATGCTATGAAGAGAGAACAAATGTGCTATTTATTTGGGTAGAAGAAATTTTTTTCAGTGTGTTCACTGTAGAGTTTGAAACGTGGGCGTTTAATTGTTGATTTCAGCCGATCGAGTGGCAGAACAAGAACTCTACTCTCTATTTCTCTATTCTAAAAAAACTCTATTCCTAAATATCTTTATACTTAAATGACTAATTCTGAATATCCCTATTCTCACAAATCTCCATTGTTTTCAATATTTATTAGATATAGATGTTTTCTGTTTTATATATAAAAGTATAGAGATATCTAGGATTAGCCATATTTGAGGATAGACTTGTTTAAGAATAGAGATATTGACGGATAGTTATTTGAGAATAGAAAAATACAGAATAGAGTTCTTGTTCTGTCGATCGAATCAAAGTGCAATCAGCAAGATTTGATGAATTCTTGAAAATTGATAGAGAGTATTGTAAAGAGTACTTTTACTTCGTTTCCGACAGTGAAAAAGTGAACTGCTGAATTACACCTCAATTCAAGGTGCTGAATGCTCAGACTACTCGAGAACTATAATACTACGAACGAAGTAATTTTGTCATGATGACAAAATTCACCATGCCGTTTTGAATGAGAGCCGGCTGAAGATACAGTAAGACTCCGTAATAAGAACATTCACCTCCTTCATTCAACGCAAGGCAACAACGGTTCGAATGAAGAAGAGGGTGCGTGTTCTTATTCCAGGGTCTTACTGTACATCCCAGGCTCGTAATGCCAAGACCGACAATTGCAACATGATCGATGTCAAGCTTGGCATGGCAAGTCTGGTCAGCCTAGCCTTGGCCGATGCATGGCCCGCCATAGCTGACTAAGCGTTGATAGAGTCTTGGACACCAATGCTAGGACCAAGGATATTTTGTCGTGTTTGATTGAATTTTCGTCAAACAAGCCTTGACCAATGGTTGGCGTATTATAGCTGAACCAAACCTTGATAGCGTCTTGAACATCAATGCTAGGACCAAGCATATTTTGCCAAATAAATATTTTTTCCAGTGTATCAATAAGTAAGAAAGTCATTAATTTGAATACATTGAGATACAAGATGACTGTACTGAAGAATATAATTGAAAAATTTATCGTAAATCTGATGTTTTCTTCGTCAGGCCGAGAAATTGACGACCCCTCTTCGTATTTGATAGTACAAAATTGCATTCACGTGGATCAATCATTCGTCTGATTTATCAAAATTGTCTTCACTCATTATCATTATTAATATATTTGTTCCCTGACGTGATTAATAATTTAGAAGGTCTCTCAACGATATTTTCCTGTAGGATATCAAAGTTAGAATAAGCTCAAAGATAAAACACTGCCATGCGATATTTACTCGGAATATTAGAGTACATGTGAGGAATTTTCGAAGATAGTGTGAAATTTCCTTCCAAGAATTATGTGGGAGTAATTTATCACATACGCGGTTGGGCGAAAGATAGTACGTACGAGATGCATTTTGTAATCGAATTTCAATCCTCTGACGCGAACTAGTTGTATGTTTTCACTAGAAGCTTCCGCAAGAGTTATTCGTTTTGAAATTGATGTGAATATACTGGATATCGGTTTCGCGAGGACGAAACTTGGATGCATACAATATGTTGAATCAATGAAAAGAACACTAGAGATTATTGAATGAATTATGAATTCACATGTCTGACTGTATTCGTATCATTCTACTGATTCCACAAGGATCCTTCAAGAATCCATCATTTCGAAAACTTTGAAATTTTAAATACAAAGATGGTCAAATTTTCTCTCCGAAACGCAACTTTCAGCTGAATTTTAAGATATTTTCAAAATAATATGGGAACTGAGAGTGACTTTATCGCTAAATTTATATTCAATTCATGATCCCAGGTGAGTATCTACTGTGATCTGATATTTTGAAAATTTCATATCAATTGCTATGTTGTGTGGAAGTGTGGCGCAAAGTTTTGCGCGTTTAGACTGTAACTTTATGCTATGGGTGTATACCAATGCATTTACAGTTTCGCTGCGCTTGAAGGCTTTTATTGACATTCACGACGTTTCTACATTGAGTTCAATTTTAATAAAATATTGGCTCAACCTGACGATAATCCTTAGTCGGGTACTTAAATATTTCATTTACAATACACGCGGGGATATGGAGTTGGATAGAGATTCTCTTTAAGTGAGCAATTCAATTGAATCATCTGCCAGGCTTTTTGTTTCGTGTGTGGTACGCATTTCCATGAACAAATGTCTCTATTCCTTTAGCCCAAATGTAAATACTCATGGCTCACTTATCAATCAATTACCGTGAAGTTTTGATTTTCCAGTGCATTCAGCATTCCAGTACAAATTATTCAATGGAATAGAAGGCATTTCGTAGACTCTAGAGGTAATAAATCTCTATGTTCAAAATACTCAAAGATAATTGAATAATATGAAAAAAATCAACCAACCAGACCCATGATCGTATATAAAAGTCTAGGAACTCATCTAAATTTGAATTGTGTGCGGGGAGTATTCTTATTGAAGAACTTCTCTCCTTGAAATTTCTGTACTTTGTAGTGGCGCTGTGATCCAAGTGCAGATGTCCACTTGCAGAGCGATAAACATGAGTCAAAAATAGATATTTCCATTTCCCGTGTACAGCAGCAAACGATTATATTTCGATTACAGCATCACTGTAACGTTCGAACGTGTTGAGAACATTCTTGGAACGTCTGAAAAACGTCTGGGAAACATAGTGCGTGCCGTTATGGTAAGGCGGTGGCCAGATATTGTTCTGCACTAGGAGAACACCTGGTTCACTGATTTTTCCCATTCTATAAAATTTTCTTCGAGTACTTCAGGTGGAAAGATTCAGTGACTCTATGCCCTAACAAGAATGCCAGGCAAAATGAGACAGAAAATTATTGTCAGGTTCTGAACGGTTTTTTTCCAGGTAATCCAGGCAAAATCTGATGACCAACTTTCTATTTGATTTTGTCCTGAATTACCAAATTGAAATATCCTGTCAAAACCTGACAGCATGTTTTTGAGACAGTTCTGTTTGGAATTTATAGTTTGTGATATCCAGTTAGAAACCAACGAAAATTTTCCTGCCAGGTTTTGACAGGACGTCACAATTTGGTGATTCCAGAGAAAATTGGGTAGAAAATTGGTCAGTTTTCGCCTAGATTACCGGGGAAAGAAATTTATTTCCCACTGTAAAGAAATTCTTTCTGAAAATTCAGAAAATGTGGTTGTAGTGTTTCACAACCGCTTTTTTTTGAATTTTCAAATAAATACGCTTTGAAATTCAGTTGAAGTTCCTTAAAATTGAGTAAAAATCACCTGAAAATACAGGAAAAAGTGGCTGTAAGAAATCACAGTTACATTTTCTGAATTTCCAGAAGGAATTTTTTTACAGTGAACCATTCAGAGCCTGACAATAATTTTCTGTTCAGTCTCGCACGGCATTTCTAGCAGGTCGATTCAGGGATCTCCTTGAGCATACCGTAGAAACGAGAGTCACTAGATTTCTCCACCCTCTTTAAAACCAGGACAAATCCAGACCAATCCGGGCAAATCCTGGGACAAAAACCATACAAAGCCCGACAGAACCAAACAAAATCATGTCATATTTTTGTCTGGATTTGTCCGGCCTTTTCAGCAGGGTACCCAAATTACTTGAAGATAATTGAATAAAATGGAAAAAATCAATTCATCTTTGTATATTTTGGGCTGAGAGATCTAGTAATTGTAGAGTTTACGGAATACCCCGCCCTCAATTTGTGTGTGTGAATGTGGGGCTACTTTTTCTCCGTTCTTGGTCCACGCCAGCTAATCTTGGATCAAGAATGCTGCCACGTTTATGCACACATGAGTAATAAGAAGAGATTTTCTTACAATCTCACAATTAATTGAAAAATAAATTCTCTTTTATTTTTAGTGTGTATGAAGGTGTGTAATACAGGACTATCAATAAATATCGTAATTCATCGCATGCTATTGATTTGTTTGAGCAATTGCAAACTAATTCATATTCCATTGTTTTATAATAAAATGAAATCATGAAAAGACTTACATCAATTGGAAACATGTTCGGAATGGAAAATGAATTTTCATGTTTGTGATATACGTATTCAGTATTAATATCAATATTTTTAACGGTCGTTGCGACAATATTTTGAATACCAATGATGTTTGTTCGGATTCAGAATATATTTATCCAACAATCAAAAAAGTTTCATGAACAGAAAGACCAATGATTGGACTCAAATTTATTCTTTTCATCCTGGAATCCATTGAATCGAAGGTTTTTAAAACTTACATTCATTTGGAATACACTGAAAAAACTGTTCAGTCGTCGTGATTAAAATATTTAGCGAAATACGACTAAAAAGTCGTATACAAAATTTAGTTATCGCAACAAAATATGGGCCATTCCATGCGGTTTTTATATTCGATGCACTTTTTTAGATTTTGTTTTTTTAGGGTTTCTTTTTCTCGAAAATATGATTTTTTGAAAGCCTGACGTTTTTGAAATCTTCTAATTTTCGAACCCTTGTTATTCGCAATGTATCGAACGTATCGGGAACTTCAGAGGCATACAAGCTAGGATTCTTTCTTTATTTCTCAATTATGCAAGTTTCATAATCAACATAATTAACGTGCACTGAGGAGTGGAATTTTTAAATAATAGATGGTTTTGATTTTCTCTGTTTTTTCACAGAATGATCTGTAAACCGAAACGAAAATTCAGCATTTTTTTCTGTTATATAATATTCAAATAACAGTCAGTGCGATAGAACATTTGAAAACAGAGAAAAATTCATCTGCACTCCATGTTAAAATGACCCATATTTTTTTTTTTTTTCTTTCATTAGATTAATCTTCCTAAAATATGAAGTTCAAATAACGCAGATAACTATGAAAAAAGAGTATATATTGTTCTGGTTCTCCTATTAGAAAGTTTCATCAAGGAGAACTCTGATTACGGATTGAGGGTCCAATTCTGGAGTAATTCTGGAATAAAAATCTTGCAGTGCATTCTTTGATCGATGTTTTCTGTTGGGAAAAAGTACAAAGAATTCATTCGAGAAAATAAATAACGACAATTCATCAGATTTTGTAAGTTTGAATTTTCGTTTCGTTTCTATAAACGATTCAAACTTCAAGAACATCTCTGAGTGATATAAATCTCAGAAATTGGCTGTGTGAGTTGTTTATTGATACAGTATTTAGAATATTCATATAAATGGTCGAGTTAATCTCACACTGAGAAAAATTTCAATAGTCACATGAACTGTTTGAGGACAACCACTCAAATTAAATATTCACGACTGCACTGTTAGAAAAATCTGTCTTAAACTTAACAATACTATTATGAAGTCTTTTACATAAACACTTTATTAAATTTCATACGAAATTCTGTATGAAATTTAATAATCGTTCTCAAATTCAATATGGGAATATGAAATTTCATACAAAATGTCGTATGAAATTTAATAAAATGTTTGTGTAAAAAACTTCATAATATTATTGTTAAGTTTAAGACAGATTTTTCTAACAGTATGTATAAACGGTTGAAGTAACTTGTTTATAGTAACGAAAATTATTTATACAATCAGGTCAACTATATAAAGAGGTAGAAAAATTATAATTGAATATTTATCCCTTTACATAGTTGCCTGCACCGTAGATTTCTCTGAGTGCATGACTGGCCTCTCTCTACGTTCCTGAATTCATCGATGAAATATAGGTATATCCACGATGTGGTGTTATATTTTTCGACAACTCTAGATAACTTCCATTCCCTGAGTATTAATTACCCGAGGGAAAAAGATTAGATCTAATGAGATGTAAATTTCTTCAGATCTCAATTTTGGCAAAAATCTCTACAAACCTCTGGATATCCATTCAAATCTAAAGATTTCCATTTTGCAAGAAATCCAAAAGGTGTGAGGAGATCTAAAAAGATACCCGAAGATCTCCAGAGTTCTTTTTGAATCTTTGAATAATCTGAAGTTGTATATGAGATAGAAATTAAATAATGAGTGATTTTCATGAGAAATCAACGTTAACAGATTTGTTTGATAGATGATAGAGAGTGGACAGGAATAGCAATTTCTCGATGTTATTCTGCGGTATGATTTATCTGGATGCAACACATCGATTCCATGTCTATCAATAATCCGCATCGACATTTCGTATAAATCATCATAAGGCATTTCCTTTGAATGGACAAGAATGAGCGTTGAGTTTATCTGAACTTCAGGTCAATTATTAGACACTCTTCAACCATTACACAGCTGATTACAACGAGCTTCTGGAGAGTGTGTTCAGTAGATAATTAATGGGGTTTTCACTTCATTTGAACTTTAAGTCCCTTGTAAAAGTTTGTCGTGACTCAAGAGAGTTTAGAAGTCGTACAAAGTTTGCAAAATGTAATGTAAGTTCATAAACATATAGTTCCTCAAACTTCCACGTATTTTACTCTCAACCAGATTCGTATGTCCGTATCGAGAAAATTTTGGATAGATTCGATTTTCTTGACAACAATTCAACGCGTATATAATTACAGAACACGCGGCCGGAATTCAATATTACGAGGGAGAGATACCGAACTTATTAAACTTCGATAGGATTTGAAATCATTTAGTCCTTACGTAATTTGCGAGTTGTATATACGAGAGCAAATTGAAATTATAATTGGATTCATCATTTTTGACGGAAATACAGCGCTCGAGATCTTCTTTGAACAACTTTGGGATTTTCATCCACTGTTTCAAGTATCATCATTTTGAGGATACTTCAAATGCAGCATTGTGATCTCTGAATAAATGTTTGAACTCACAATTGAATTTACAAATCGTTCATCACACTTCGGATATTTTATAAACGACTTGAAAATAATTTCAGCTTGAATCTATTGTTGTGTTATCGAGAAGAGAAACTGTTTCTTATGATTCTTCAATACCTTTTCAATATTAATTCTTCTCCATCTACACTCTTTGAATTTGAATTAGTGAAAATTCCATGATTCCGCTCCATTGGTTCGTAGAAGGGAGTTTATTTACTTCAATGAAATCACTTTCGTTTCAATCGGTTTTAATTTTTCTCTCTTTCGAGCTGTTTGAATGGAATGATTCCCACGTGCTTAGTTTGAAACTAGAACTGCGGAATAAAAAATATCACACTCGAAGTTGACTACTCGACTATAAGATGTAAATGTGTATGTAATAAGGTTGCTCAATACTTTCATAATTTTTATACATAGGACATACCAAAGTTTTATGCGAGTTACATGATATTTTGTTCCAACAAAGCTTGTTTCCACGATACTCTTCCGTTGGGAAGAGTTTCGCATACGACAGAAATGATGGATATAAAACATATCTGGAAGTTCGTTGTTGAATAATACTTTCCACGTGGATCTCCAAATGAAATCTTCTCAAAGAAAATTGTTGTCATTTAACAAAATGTCCAAATGCTCTCGAGCTTTTCTGTATGAAACTTCACAGAAGGAGAGGAAGTTTGATGCACGGTATGTCCAGTTTGCCTTTTTGTAAATGCACAAAGATTTCTCTGCACAGAGCACATTGCGAGGTCGGTGATGCCAATTAAGGAAACCATGCATACACGGAAAGAAGAGTATAATAATGGTTATCAGACGAAGTATAGTAATCGAAGTATATAATTCATTATGACGTCAAATACTATACATCTATCAGTGGTCAGCAGAAATATAGTAAATGTTACGAGAGTTGTGATGAATTGTCATATACCGATTGTCATTTATCGTCATAATGAATCATATCCTCCTAATATTATATTTGTATGATAATGGTTATCATATTTCTTTCTCCGTGTGACAATTCCAAGGTTTCTCTGAGGTTTTCTTGTTTATTCGAAATATATTCGAAGATTTCTCGATTATTCTCTTTTATACATTTTTTCGTTGTAAGATCTTTACATTTCCGGCGCATTCGAATAGAGTTTTCGAAATGTCCCATTCAGCCAACGTCTCAGTGATATGTATAATTACAAGCATCAAATTAAAATACGTTCACACGCTCCTCTGGTTCATGGGTATACTATTATTCAACGAGTGCACCTTCATCGAGTCAAGAGTGATTCAAGGAGAGAAAACTTTTACTTTTCATACAGCAACTATCATAAGATTACGAAAAGCTTCATTAAATTGCATGGTTGAACTAAGTGTGAAAGTACCACATTCTCTCCTCAACTTGCAAAGTTTCATATACGTGTATGTATTGGAGAGATTATGGGATTAAACTTTCTCGGATCTAACCACGGTGTGAAGTCTCTCACACTTTGAAGTAAAATAACACTTGAAGTGGAGAATTTAAATCTTGTCCATTGAACTTCGCACATGGCGAATGAAAGACCTGATTTGGAATTTTTGTTTTACAGGTTGGTTGAAAAGTTTTGAAAGCAAAAATGAAAGAATGTGTATTTTTTGATGAAATGATTTTTTTTATTCAGTATAGTCTCCCTCAACTTCAACACACTTATTCCAACGATCCTCCAATAATTTTATACCATCTCTGTAATGATTTTCCGGAAGCTCCGCAAAATACTGTTCCACAGCTGCAATAGCTTCTTAATTCGACGAAAAACGCTTTCCACGAAGGAATTGTTTCAAATTTCTGAAGAGGTAATAGTCGGAGGGAGCCAAATCTGGTGAATACAGTGGGTGTTCAAGCAATTCGTACTTCAATTCGTTCAGTTTAGCCATCGCCAGAACACTTGTGTGAACACGTGCATTGTCTTGATGAAAAATGATTTTGTTCTCCCGTAAAACGGGTCTTTTTTCACGAATTTTTTCATCCAACTGGTCCAAAAGGTTGCAATAATATTCAGAGTTAATTGTTTTACCTTTTTCGAGATAATCAATCAACAAAACCCCTTTTGCGTCCCAAAAAACCAATGCTAAAACCATTTTTTGCCGATCGTTCTGGCTTCACCCGTTTGGGAGCTGAACAACTAGCTTCAGTTCACTGTAAACGTTCTTGTTTCAGTTTAGGATCATGATGGTAGATCCAAGTCTCGTCCACAGTTACGAAACGACGCAAAAAATCGGTCTTATTCTGCTCAAAACGCTCCAAATTACGCTGAGGAATTTGTTTTCGATTCAGTTTTTGTTGAATTGTCAACGAATGCGGCACTAACTTTCCAAAAAGCTTTTTCATATGTAATTCTTCGTGTAAAATATTGAGTACTCGTTCATCCGAGATGCCTATGGTATCAGCAATTTCACGCTTAGTCAAACTCGGATCTTCACAAACAATATCATAGACTTGCTCAATGATGTCTGATTTCGTTGCACTTTTTGGACGTCCACTACGTGATTGATCTTCAACGCTTGTACGACCACGTTTAAACTCTAAAACCCATCGATGTACAGTTGGAAATAAAGGAGCAGATTCCTTCAACGCTTTCTTCGTTTTAGTATGAATTTCTGTTGCTGATAAACCTTCCAAAACAAAGAATTTTATCACTGCACGATATTCGGATTTTTCCATTTTCACAAAATACACTGACACGTCAACTTCGAATGGCTTGTGAACGAAGAATGAATTGACAGATCGGGATAAAATTGTGTGTGTGTTCAAATGAAGGATGAAATATAAAAATATCGTATAAATTTTGATTCCTGTACTGGTTGATTGGTGTCGCTTTCAAAACTTTTCAACCAACCTGTAAATTCTGAAGAAAACCATCTGTTTCGTGAGGAAATTTCTTTTTTGTTTACAATCTAAAATACCCCAAAATATTGATCTCCCTCTCCTCAATTTCTCTTTTATGCTATAGAAAAAGCAAAGAGTATTACACAATTGTTCAACAGCCTTCGAACAATTTGTCTGAATCGATTTGTAAATTGTATAAAAATTCTATATAAATTCTGGGTTAGGACTTTAAAAGAATTGAAAAATTATAGAGTGCCAGGAGTAGATGACATGAATGCGGACCTTATCAAAGCTTCCAGTCAAAGAACCCGTGACGCACTGTTTGATTTGGTCAGGGATATGTACGAAAATGAAGAAGTATCGAAAGATTTCCAAAAGAATAAAATTGTCGTCATTCCGAAAAAACAAGGAACAGACAAATGCGAGGACTACAGAACGATTAATTTAACTTCGCATGCCTCGAGAATACTGACAACAATTATATACAGGAAGATAGAAAATAAAATAGAGAGTAGATCAGCAGAAGATCAGTTCGGTTTTAGGGAAAATAGGGGAACGCGAGAAGCAATTTTAGCATTCAGAACAGTAGTAGAGAAAAGACTAAAGTTAAAAAAGTCTGTTCACATAGGTTTTGTATATATACAAAAAGCATTCGATAATGTTGGTTGGGAGAAAATGTTTGCGGTTTTCAAAAAGGTAGGAATTGATTTCAATATTACTAGAAAACTATTGTATGAATATAAATAAGGACAAAACAGAATTCATGATTTGTACAACAGTGAAAACATCAAGAAGAACGAAAATCAAAATAGATGCAGAGACAATTCAGCAAGGGAAAGAATTAAAATATCCAGAAAGCATAATTACAGAAAACGGTGAAAGCGAAAGAGATATAAGAGCAAGAATAGCACAAGGAAAATAGGCTTTCCACCAAAAGGAACAGTTACCATGCTCGAAGAATATTAGCTTAGCAGTAAGGAAGAAATTCTTATTATATGGTTGCGAAACTTGGACAATTGGAAAAACGAACCAACGAAGACTGGAAGCTTTTGAAATGTGGTGTTATAGAAGAATGCTTAGAATAAAGTGGATAGAGAAAGTGAAAAATGAAGAAGTACTTGAGAAGGTGAATGAAAAAAGGAGTCTTTTGAAACATGTCGTGAAAAGAAGAAGTAATCTGATAGGACACACATTAAGGCATGATAGTTTATTGAAAACAATATGAGAAGGAAAAATGAATGGTGAAACTCGTCAAGGTAGACCTAGATCAAGTTATATGAAGCAAATTATACAAGATAAGGGTTGTCGTAGATATGTAGAAATTAAGCGTTTAGCGGATAATAGGCATGGTTGGAGGATTTCATCAAACCAGTCATAAGACTGATTACTTCATGAGGAAATTCTGTACACAATATTTTCGCAATGTTTGTCACGAAATGATCGAAATATTCTGATTTCATAACATGAATTGATCTCAGCACACCCTGTAAACTGAGTTGGCTCTAGTGAAAATGCAATCGAAAATGAACAGCATCTCTATCCGTATGTAATGGAGTTTTGATTACAGGATTCTCATTCCGATAAAATTTTCAATACCCCACAATATTTGTAAATATTCTAGGATTTGTATATCGATACATACAACGTCATACCGTACATTTTGCAAATCCTAAAATCCTATTACCCAACCGTGACCGTATATAAAGCAAAAACCTTCTGTTTTACATGCAACGTTTATTTCAAAATATCGGTTGAATATGAATTGATAAAGTTTACATATAATTCGCAATAATCCGCGTAGTTATTCGGCTGTACTGTGCGGAATAATAAATTTATGACGGAATCGTATTTGCTTGAATCCATTTTCGAAAAACGTCATGGAAATATTATAGGAATACATATTCATAACACTATACCCGCGAAATTATTATCGAATGAACGTCGGTTGCGGACATAATAATTCAATTGGAACGAGAAAAGTATGTTCGTAAAAACGATATCAGATTTCCATCAATCTGATTTGATTTTGATGTGCGCTGTCGTTGGGGTTGTATTTCCTCCAGAGGAGATGTAATGCTCGGTACGACGGAAGTGAACAATCCCTCTCATAGCTTGGGCGGTATATGTCATCACGAATTGATGTGGCACCATCAGCTTGATCATACGGATGAAGATGTATTGTGAAGAATAATCAACTGAACAAAAAAATCTAGAATTCTATCGAATTTTCACATCGTATCGAAGAAATAAAATTTTTGTCCGGAATTTCGAGATGACCGGGATGAATGTTCCGTTGAACCAATCGAATATTCATTCAATTCAAATTTCATTAGGTCGAGTATTTAATTGACGGAATCAGTGCGCAAATATTCACCTCTTCGATCAAAGGATTGCCTTATCAACAAAAATGAAGTTCTATTGTTACAACAGTCGTTCATTTTTGTTCCAGGGAATTGAAAGAATTTCATTGTACAAATTTGCGTCAGATTCTTGTGAACAGAAAACAATCATGAAATGTTGGATCAAGGTGATAAGAAGTTCTATCATCACGTGTAATGAACGGCGTTGGTTACATTCACATTCCAATCACGAATGCGAATGGAAAATACAGTGATTTTCAAGAGAATCTAACAATATTTCGTGGTTTTTTTTTAGTGGAAATGGAACTGAAAAATTATAAATACTCAATAATACACTGTTAAAAATTTGTGCATTAAGCTTCAATCACATGTGGTGGAAGCAATTTCCACTCACGTGATTGAAAAAGTTCTTGAAATTTCAATCGCATATGACTGAAAATTTAGTTACTAAACTATTCTATTATGGGTAATATAATATAGCAAAGACTGAAAATTCAATCACCGAGAATTTACCTTAAATTACACGAAAACAATTCTCTCCAGTTGAAGGATTCTTATCCCGAAGCTTGGAAGGCGTTTTTCTCAGAACCATGTTTTTCAAGTTTGACTCCACGATATCTCAAAAACTACTGAACGGATCGCTCTTTTTTTTCATTTTGCAGCCGCTTGAATTTTTCGGAGGATAAACCTAAATGGAGATCACATTTGCTCTCTTTCTCTCTTTTTATAGCACTTTAAAGAGCGAAAAAAGGTGAAAAAATGCCACTAAAAGTTTGCATGCTGTAATTTTTTTAATTTTGGACTCCTCATTGGTTGTATGGGTACAATCTCCAACAAGTATAATATAATCCATGAAAATTTGTGAATTTTTGATTTCTGATTATTTTTGTAAGTGCTATAGTGGCGTTCGATTGATCACTGTTTTTTTTAGGTGATTATGTTTCAACGCGTATCAACAATTCCCATGGCATTATTTTTTACTGGAAGGAACTTTTTGATGTACTCAAAGACTTACTCAACAAGTGTGAAAACCCCCGAATTCTTCATTGACTTCCTTCCATGAAAAAAAAATTCGAGAAAATCAGCTTATTTTGGGGTCGCTAGATGAGAACCTCCCCTTACCATGGTGAAAATGAAGCGTTGAAGCGCAACGAAAGTGTAACGAAAACGCAAGCGAAGAGTCAACGAAGCGTAATTTAGGAGGGAATTGGAACATTTTTTTCACGTTTCGTGTATTTCAATATCCGCTTCCTTCACTTTTGGATTTTCACCAGGGTATGGGCACTCAAGCATCAGAAGGAGTACCATGCAGGGTAGTATCGAGCTACGTGAAACTAATCTGGACCCATGCAGGTATCTTTTTTGCAGTATAGTTCAACCAAATATGGTTTGACTATAAGCAAATTCTTACTGATCCTACTGAGCATGGTCAAACTTGGCTGGGTTTTAACAGCACTGTAAAAAGAAAGTCTCAAATTCAGCTCATTTCATGGCTGAATCTATGATGCGAACAAATCAAATGTTGCTGAAGTTTGAATTGTTTATTGAAACGAATTGATAATCGAATAACGAACTACTCAACTGTTAAATATTCCAATTCTTGCAATATACTGCACATTATCTTGTGAATGGTATTTTCAGTTGCAAGGAGTTGATTCGAAAAGATGATTTATTAGATTTTATGAGTTTCAATTTTCGTTTCGTTTCTGTAAACGATTCAAACTTCAGGAACATCAAATTAAGCCGAAAAAACAATCACCGACACAATGGAAAAAGCATTGTCTGAAATTAGGATGCAAACAGATTGAGACTTTCTTTTTACAGTGATGGTGAGCTATAAATGTAGATTGTACAAAAATTCCTTCTGAGAATTCAGAAAATATGACTGTAATTTTTCACGATTTTCAGACAAATTTGGCTGAATTTTGAAACATTTGACTGAATATTCAGAATGCGTTACGAAATTCAGTTAAAGTTTTCCAATCCCAGTGGAATCATCTGAAAATTCAGAAGAAAATGACTGTGAAAAAATACTGAATTCTCAAAAGGAATTTTTTCATACACACTTTGTGTATAAATTTGATTGCATACATTGTAAAAAAAATTTGTTGAATTCCAAACAAAAATGTTCGGAAATTTACAAATTAGTCTTGGAAAAATGATTTTCGAACTTTTTTGTAAATTTACGAACAAAAGTTTGTAAATTTTCGAAAATCTTCGTGAAATCACAAATTTTTTTGAATACTTACAAACTTTTGTTCGTTAATTTACAAAAAAAGTTTGTGTAAAAAACTGCCAAACTTTATTTGGAATTTCACAAAGAAATTTTTCACAGTGTACAAATTCACTGAAGAATTATTCTCGCACAGCGACGTATAATCAAAGAAAAAAATGAAGAAAGAAAGAAGGGAAGAGAAAAAAAGACACATGGATATTCATTCTATGAAAATTGAATATTTGCGCACTTCACAACATTGTGAATTGCTCATAATCGCAAAACGTGATAATATTATACGTAGTCACCCATGAATTGAATTTCTTTTCATAAAGACGAGAGATAGTTGCTACCCAACCCTACGTCATAATCAAATTGTTACGACTACGATAAAGAAGATCATTACAAAGCAACGGGAATTAAAGAAAGGATAACAGAGAAATTTATTTCGCAAACGTTTGCTGGTGAGAATGATACAAATTCTCGTAAGAAAATCAATGAAGAAAATAATAGTAGCAGTCATTTCATGATGAAAGCATCAGGAAAGTTTATCATTGAATTAGAAAATCAACAAAACAAATCAGAAGATCGATGATCTGTTTTTTTCCCCCAAAATCTCATCATTTTGATGTATTATTATGAAATAAAAAACTTCACTTTTGTTTCGTGTATCTGGCTTACTTCGAGAAACGGTTAAGAATAAAAGTTTATTCGGTTGTTGATAACGTAAAAATAAGTACAAAAGTAAGCGAGTTTTCATACAATGAAGGAGAGCACTTACCTCGACATTAGTTTTCTTAGTAAGATGCCGTAAGTTTGGTCAGACTTTTTGTACTTCACGTATAAAATTTCGTTTATATCAATCTCATGAAATTTTATCTCATTTCGATTCTGTTGTAATTCACGTAATAGTTTATTCAGTAGACATCTTCCACGTCAAATCAACCCAACTAACATTTCAATTCTTGAGAGATATCTAACCGAATACTTAATTGAGAAATCTTTAAGAACTTTCTTGAAGAGTTCTTAAAGATATCTCTTAGAAGTGTTGGAAAGACATCTTGTAAAAGATTTCTAAAAGATATCTTTTAGAAGTCTTGAGGAGATTTCTGAAAGATGTCTTGATTACGACACGTTTAAGAAGATAAATTTTTCAGCGGCTTTGAGGTTATATGAGCACATGATCATGAATAACACAGAATAAAACTTTGAATGTACCTGTTATTACAATCGTATTGCAAAAGAGGTGATTTCATACATGAATTAAAAGCTTAAACCAATCATTGAGATATCAAGAAATTTGAAAGTTTGTAAAAAGTACGATTTTGTCGCCTTATGACGTGCACAATAAAATTACCGAATATCCGCTTCACAACAATTCGTCAGAAATACTTTAGAAAGAATCTGCGGTATTCGCGAAATATTAACGACCGCTAGAACACAGAATTGATTTCTAAATATGTTCCACTAAATTTATTCATCTTTTCTATTTGTAAGTACATTCAACTCTTTTGATATTTATTCATCTGATAACAGTTTGTTCAAAAGATCATTTTCACTTTGAAACTGGACACCGCTGACATATTTCATTATGTCATATCGACAATTATGGGCGTCTCTACCATGTTGTACGTATAGCTCAAGTGACTGAGGCGTAAATATATCGTCAACTGAATGGGTTCGATTCCCGTAACAACAAGGGTCGAAATCAGGTAAGCTTTATCGGAACGCGAGAGCAGTTGAAGAAACAGGAGGGAAAGGATATAGAAAAGGTTAAGAATTTTTTTTGTGAACAAATTCAAGAGTCTTCCAAGACATCTTTAAGAACTCTTCAAGATATCTTTTCGAATTCTATACGTGCTTCATAAGATATCTTTTGGGATTCGTTTCGGTATCTTTTAGAACGTTTTTTAAGACTTCTTACAAACGCATTGAGACTTCTTGAAGATATCTTTGAGATGTCTGAATGTTAGTTGGGAATCCATTGTTTCTTTTTTCAGAACAATCAGAATCAAGGTTCCAAGACAATAAATTTTCAATTATTCAAATTCAACGTAAATTCTTCGCATTGCCTAAAAAACAGTTGAGTATCATATAATCATACTTGAGTGCAGACAAAAACTAAAAATAAGACAGTTTTCGCTATAGGTTCGGTCCAGAGAGGATCCATCTAATGAATTCTATTCTTTAAAATTCATCCATTCTTTCCGCACGTGAGGAGAAAACTTTCGAATGAATAAGTTTGAATGTACAGTTTTTTCAAACGAAAGAATGCAGGAAAGTCTTCGGTGACTTTGTGGAGGAAAAGGGAGAATAACGTAAGATACTCTTCTTGAAGGGGGGAAAAAAGAAAGAACTGCTGGATTATTTCTTTAGAGAGAAGAAAAGAGCAGATTCTTAGGTTACTTCCTCGGACAGAAGATGGAATAACACTCAGGGAACTCTGTACTGTACGAATATTTTCTGAAAGGTTCGTTCGCTTCACAGGAGATAAAGAAAATGAATTTCCCTTGAATTTCTAACCAATTACATACCATCGTTTGATATGTTCAATTATTGCCGTGTTTTGTAGACGTTCGGAAGTGATTTGTATGTTTCAGAACACTTGTGTACATGATTTTGACAATCTCTTTGTCTGAAAAATTCAACGAATATTTCTCAATCCAACGGGATCTGAAGTTTTCCTTTCATATAAATGATATCCAACCCAAGTATCATCCGATCGTTGTGTATATGTATTACGAACGTGCATATAGAGAGAAACTCGGGAAATTCGCATTCATTTGGAAACGCAATATTTTTCCAAAATCAACAATTCATCTTCCGGAAATTCAATCAATTAAAATGCCATTTTATTTTTCGCGCAAAATTGAATGATGACCTCTATGATGAAGTACTAAATCAATTCCATCGGATTGCGATAAAATTATTATCAATTTTTCCTACTTTTGTGACCGTATAAATCAATGTGTGGACAGGAGGGATAGGATGAATGATTATGATTTATAAATGGGGAGTCAAGAATGAATGTGTTGATCTCAATTCGAGGTCAGAGAAAAAGTAGATATATTTGCTCCGAAATCAAGTGAAAAACGAAAAGGGGAAAGAAAACGATATCTTGTTTTCCTCTTGAATACTCCAATACAAGTATATGGTAAAACGGAGAAGGTATAAAATTGGGGTACTCCGTTGTATAAAAATGAACAACTATCAACTGGAGAGAGAATGATGCTCCGTTCCGAAAGTATGTATTATAGATAAATATCAAATGTAACTAAAATGCGAAGAGTATTCTGTATCATACTCTATCCAACTATCTTACGTAGGAAAAAGATCTGATCGGAAAAATTCTCAAGAGGCATTAATTTCTTATGTTCTATGTGTTTTTAAACACCGCACTTCATATATATTCGTCAACGATTTGTCGATAATTTCCCTTCTGGTCGTTTGATTCGACACATTTAAATTACGAAACATCATTTCACTGATGAATTAAGCTTGGAATATTATATAAAACATATGTGATGAGAATATACACAATCATAACGTAATACGTTTGTCAACTTTCATCGATTTCAAACACCAGTTGAATTCACAGAAAGTCGAATCCATTAATTAAACCGCAAATTGAAAATTAATTGGGAATGGTTTCCTCATTCAATTAAGATATTGTGAATGCTATATAATTTATATGAAAAGAGAATTCACGGTGAGGATAAAATTAATGGGAAATTACATTCACATCTTTTGTTACAGCGACATGATGACATTTGTTATACAACATAGCTATACTATACACTGTCGCTTTTTGAGATCTTCGAAAACAGTGCTTTCAAAGCTAACACAGTTTCCTGACTCAACATAACAGGTGTGACATTCAAATTCAGCCATGGTTGAGCTTTTACTAGAATTTTTATCGAATTTTATACCCTCTTGTTCATCGAACAGTCTCTTCATCCAAAACTTTGCGAAGCCTGGGTAAGCGTATGTCCAGTTGTTTTATATGAGAAGTGTCTTCTTTATTGAACCACGCGACCGGTGGATTAAGTTATTACGTGACCTTTGATTAGATCCCTGCTTCAATCTGGGCAGCCTTTAGAAGCGATGTAAGATGTACGTAATTTATCTACAAATACGTACAAGGGAAATGGAACTTCTTCTTCATTCTCAGAAATTTTACCTCGAATTGGGATTTACTTTCTTCCTTTGATTTCCTCAATGTCAATTTTATATATTTGTTTCGGTGACAATTCACAAAATATCTTTGAAAAAAGAAATTATACGACCACGTCGTGAGATACGAATGTTTTCGAGTAATTTATTGATGTTGTCTCTCGTATAATCAAAACAGAAACCCAGACGAATCGACAACAAATCACATCCCTTCATCCAAAGAAATCCAAACAACCCATGAAACAGTTGTGGCAATTTATTAGCTTTCATCAATCAGCAGTAGTTTGAAAACACCCACCTAATCATAGAATTTCAATCACTCGAACTTTTGGTGATTTTATTTTGAATATCTTTAGTTCCTCATAAACTTTTTACCTTCGAACCTCTGAAATTCAACCTGAAGTGGAGTGATGCATGATAGGAAGGTCGAAAACTGTGTTGATAATACAAAGATATGCCTTGCGCAATAACTCTTGACAGAGAAACTCGTTAAAGAACAGGAACAATGTTCGAGATTTAATGGTTTTCCAGAACCATAGGTATGCCAAAAACTGTTCTATGATATATCACATCCTAGATATATGAAGACTTGATTGCACTTTCACAGTTTTCTCACGATATCCGATCTAAACTTTCAAGAAAGTTGGTGAATTTGATTAGAATATTATTGACAATGAGGGGAGTCTCGTTATTCTTCTCAAAATTCTGGTACCGAGATGAGCAATAAATTGCCTGAAGGAAAGTGAAAATCGTTAGATCCGTCAACGAGAATATCATTCTAGAGAGTGACAGTAATCTGTTCTTCACGGAATACGAAAATCTCCGATCTCATCGGGACTGTAACAAATGATTCAAAAGATTTCTCATTAACAAGATTCCGGGTACGTCATATTTCCGGAAATTGATTGATGTTTGGATACTTATTACCCGCCATCAAGGAATAAAATATAGAATACATGATATGTCTATAGGAAGCTAGATCCATTCGAAGTTCAGCAGAGTTCAGCTATTCCTCGAGAAACAAGATCTTGTTTGAATTTCCTTTCGAAAGAGTTGTATTCCAAAGTGATAAATTGTGGTATTTTGCTTCTCCTATCTCACTTCCAACATTCTCTGTTGAATTTCAATTTTCGAAAGTGTATATATCGGGAATGTGATCTGAAGAAAAATACATGAATTTTTATTCAAACATTACAGACGATTTTATGGAGAAATCGAATAGGGAGGGAATAACGAGTATGGTGAACGGAGAATGAATGATTAATTGAAAATCTGAATGTAAAAGATAAAAAGTTTCAGATGATTAATACTTAATCTAAAACTCTCATATAAATATCCCGTGTGGCTATTTATTTGGAATTCATAAGAGAGGGAGGGAGTCAGTGAAAGTTACTCACAGTTTTGCATAAATTTTCGCAATACCTGAGTACGAAGAATAAAGGTAAATGAAGTTATTACATGGAACTGTAAGAATTTCTTGCGTGCAGTAACATGAAGATGTTCTGAAAATCACGTACGAATTCCCTGTCGGATTCGTGATATATGAAACCTTTTAGAACAACTGCATTTCGTCTTTTGAAATTCAACTCTTCATGTAAAGTCAGCACAAAATGACTTCAAAGACTCACGCTTACTTTCCTGTGTCTTGTTAAATGGACCGAATTTTTGAAGAGAACGAGAGGGAATTTAAGTTCACGTCTTTTTCAGTAAATCTTTTGTACGTTTGTGCATTATTCTAGAAACTGAAGGCTTGTGGTATCGTTAATTGGTTTCAACGTTCTCCCGCAATTCGCAATGTCTTTAAACGGGCTAGATTTTCATTGTTCTGATTATATATAATTCGTTATTTTCCACTGATATTTCTAAATGAACTATAATATAGTCTCATTGCTAGATAAATCTGCTTGGGACTTCATAAGAATATTATGAAGTTTTACAGAAACAGTTAATTGAATTTTCACATATTTGTGAAATTGAATCAACAATTGTTACATTTCAGATAGAAATTTCGAAATTTCATTATCAATATTAAATTTAAGAACCATTCTTGAATTCAATATAAAAATATGATATTTCATAAAGAATTTCGTATTGAATTCAAGAGTTTTCCTAACAATATAGCGTGTTCGACTTTCAGTGAATAACGAATCATCTTTATTGGAAAATTTTCACTGGCACATCGATATACGTGTTGACATCATAGTTCGCTTCGCGAGTATTAGTCACAGACGTGGGAATAAAATGATGAAGTTGGCAGATAACGGTTTTCGCCTAAATTCGAATTAGGGTGATAAATCAATTATGGAGTTGGAAGAACATTATACTTGAGCGTCATTCTGATTTTTTCATTCGATTCTATTTCTGATCGACTAGGAATTGTCATTTGGTTGATTCGAAATTTCATAACGACCTGGCAAGGTTATTTGGAACGAGGAATACACTTTTTCCTACGGATTTACTCATCACTTATGTGCTTTGAATACAATGACCAATTAGAACAAGCTAAAATCACTAAATTCACAACCCTGTCTTCGCGTCCATTGTTTTCATCTTGCTTGTCAACTGCCGTTGACGCTCGGAATATTCGCATGTCGTCATGAATCGCATTCGAAGCGATTTAACTTCGCGAGGAATTATCGGAAAAACAACAATGAAATACCTCACTTTGTGTACAGGAGGTTTAATTCATAAATGTCATTCACGGAGCAAAAAGTATTCTTGTTAGTTACAACAGCGATTTCTTTACCATCTCAACATAGTATTCGGTCTTATTTTATACACAATAAGCCCGACCACTATGTTAGCATGGCGAATATCACCATTCTTTTCTCTCCGTGCAGTAAAATTTGTTCGCTATTTTATATATAGGGTGTCCCAGAAAAAAGTACCGATATTTCACCAGCGTACTCCTGAAAGAAAACTGAACAACTTTTCCATTTAACATTTTTCGATCCGAAGTTTAGTTTTCGAGTTATGAAAAAAATAAGTTGACCATTCACGTGGCAAGTACATCGGCCAGTCTGATCATCAAAGAGTATACTTATGTAGCATCCACTGGATTCGTTGAAATCAACTCTGAAACTGAGCCTCTGATCAGAAAATGGTAAATGCTCGGATAACATATATTGGAAATTGTGAAATGTGTCAAAAATCTGTCAATTTCAATGTCAACAGTTGTTCAGTTCTCTCTCAGGAACACGCTGGTGAAAGATTGATACTTTGTTCTGGAACACCCTGTATAATGCCAAATTTTGATGGAGAAGTGAACATTTTTTGCTGCCACAGCTGAAGAAATCGCTGTTGTAGCTAACAAGATTGCTGTAATAGCAAACAGTTGGCTTCCACAGCAAAAAATTCGCTGCTCCAGCAAAATAACACTTCGCTGCCATGGTGAATTTCTTTTTTCTCCACGTTCATTTTATGGAAAACTCAATTCCAACATGAATTCATAATTAGTTCTATTCGTACACATCTGAAGTGTATTCATTAATTGTGATTTGTCTTTTACAATACTGCATTATCGACATCCAAAGAATATCGGGCTCGAGACAATCTCAGATTAACAATCAAAGCATTGAATTAATTGGAAAAAAAAGGAGAAGAACAGTAATTCCACACGTTTCCTAGAGTTCTCATATCTACTTCCTACGTATCATAATTTGCATAGTACTGCAAGACATATGCATCTAGCAATAAAGATTGGCAACACGCAAGAACAAATATCAACGTTCTTCAATAACGTGCACGTTCGTTCTCACAGACGATCTACTTCGCTTCCCTGTTCAATTTCACTGATTAAATATTTCTGTCAACGCATTTTGATCGAGGGAGATCGTGAGGATGATATTTCAGAACTTGGAAGAACCGTAATTTTCTCAAACACATGGGAACAATTGTACTCCACTGTTCTATTTGGGAATTGAGCACGTTTTCATTTGATAAGAATGAACGTCATCCGAATATTCAATCCGAACGCGTAGGTAGAGAGGACAGTACGAAATGAAATTTGAACTTTCATAAAGTATTTGCAATTCATCGTATTCGAAACTCATAATTCACCTAACTTTTCTGAATTGAACTCCCCTAATTTTCTCAATTTTATTTCATTTGATTCGTCTATGGCCTTGGAATATATTTCTCAAAATTGTGAAAGATGATGACAGTCTCGTAATAAAGAGAAGACTATCCCATCCGTCTTTTCTCTTCCACGTTTTCCTCACAGTTCAATATACTTCGATGAATGATGATAGCACCTCCTTCATCAGTATAACATAATGTTTCCGTGATGACAAGTGTCATTCGGTTGAAATATACAGTCTTGTACAGGATGTTTCAGAATTCATTATTCGGATTTCTATGTTGTATTCTGCAGCCAAAACGGAACAATATCCCGTTTGAAAAGAATTTTTTAGTTTTTTTTCCAAATCCAAATAACTCAACAGCATTGTGTTCTACATTCTCGACCCTAACATTATCCTCCGAGTTGGAAAACGCCGGATCTCTGGAGAAAGAATTCAAATGTCCTATCATTCTTTGTTTCGGAGCTACAGCGATTTGAAATTTTCTGGCTTATAGCCAATCAGAATTCAGCAACTTTGAATTACTACAGCTCCGAAGGGAAGAATGATAGGATAATTGAATTTTTTCTCACAGATCCGGCGTTTTTCAACTTAGAGAATGATGTTAGAATCGAGAATGTAGGACGCAATGCTGTTGAGTTATTTGGATTCGAAAAAAAAATCTAAAAGTGCTCATAGCTCAAAAACTAAGCCTCCAAAAAATTTCTTTCAAACGGGAAGTTATTGCATTTTGCTTGCGAAATATACCACAGGAATCCGAATGATGAATTCTGAAACACCCTGTATGAGTTAACACATGGAGATATAAGAATAGGTATTCATCAGTGAACGCTTTGTCTCGAACAATAAGACACCTTCTTCGTTATTATTTTTTAATGAGGAAATTGATTGTTTCCAACTTTAGATAAGTCATGAATGCAAGGAATATTTGTATGGATTCAATTGTGTATAATACACGGAGAGAAAAAATTTGCTGACGCAGCAAATCGAGGGATTATATATAGAATAGCAAAATGTTTTGCTGACCTAGCTAAAAATTGGCTATAACAGCAATCGTGTTAGCCACGACAGCAATTTTTTTAGCTGTGGCAGCAAAAAATGTTGGCTCCACCAGCAAATTTTCCGTATTATATACAGAATAGCAAACAAATTTTGCTGGGATAGCAAACATTTTTTGCTGCCACAGCTAAAAATTCGCTGTCGCAGCTAACAAGATTGCTGGAACGGCAAATAGTTTGCTGTCACAGCAAAAAATTTGCTGCTCTGGCAAAAGGAACCCAGCAAAAGTAGATTTCGCTGCCACAGCGAATTCCTTTTTCTCCGTGTATTAATAGAGTTTTTATTCGTTACTTTCGTTCAAGTATTTAGACACGGATTTAATGCGGTTTAAGACCCGCATTGTTGCAGAAAAGGAGAAACTTCATGATTCTATAATAGGGTCTCTGATTCAACGAATAATAAGGAAATAAAAGTTCCGAACTCGAAGCTGAAATTGGAAATATCAATCGAAATAATGATAAAAATCAGAACCTGTGATTGGAATATTCAATTCCACTCTCTCTTTCTCTCTCTCGGTGTATCTCTGCCAAATGATATAAGACAATACAAAGATTTTGCAGAGCTATTCAAATGAATCACTTCATAATGCGGATATATTTATCTCACAACATAAAACTTGGCCCACTCTTGATTCTCGTAATCGTTTTTTCACAATGCTGCACCATCGAATCATTGCTCGCGAATCGTAAACCGTTAATGTTTGTTCACTTATACATCATTTGGAATAATATTGATATATGCATAGGAGAATTTATCGACCTTCTTCTACAGGTGGTTCATTTATCGAGTTTTATTTCTTCATATGTCAAGGTTATAACGGATTTCTTTTTTTACATTTCGTATCAAATATCTTCGCTGTATTGGGAATAAATGAAAAAAAAAAACTGTCGGATAACGAGGAAAAAAATTGAATGAGCATTTTCACACATTCATAATTGAGTCTGGAGTGTTAGAGTTATTGATATTTCGGTCTTCATGTGATACATATGGTGAAAGCTTGTCGGAACATGAATTTTTATGATATTGTTCTTGTAATGTAATTTGTAAGAAACGAAGGTTATTTCTGTAATACTTTGTATGGAACTACGTACGAAGAGATTGTATATCAATAACATTGCACCACGTTCAATGGGAAAATTCAAGTCATCTGAACGTAAGGGAAGAATAAAATATATTGATTTTTTCTCACACGTAATCCTTCATCAATTTTTCCTCTCTGCACTGACAGAAGAACGATCTGGTTGGAACATTCGTGGTCGCGATAACTTGAATTCTGGTTCAATTCACTAGGAAATGTGGTTGTGATGTCCAGAAAAAATGGTCGAAGCCAAAATTAACTACATATTCTGGTTATCACACCAAAAAAAGAATCTGGTTTTCCTAGCCTGAAAAATGTAGTTAATTTTTGCTTCAACCACTTTTTCTGAACATCACAATCACATTTCCTGGTGAATCGAACCAGATTTCAAGTTAGTGCGACCACGAATATTTCAACCAGGTTGTTTTTCTGTCAATGTGCGAGTACTCGAAATTTTCGAGTATACCTGAGTCGAGTCGAGTATTTTGTATACTACTCGAAATTTTCGAGTCACTCGATAATCTTCGAGTAATTCATTGATTTTCTTAGAATTATCATGAATCACCATTCGCAAAGGGTTGAATATCCTTAGAGAACATGAGAGATCGTTATCCACTATCACATATAGATTATATTCATATTCATATATATATACTTTTCGAGTACTCGACTCGACTCGAAAAAATCACTACTCGTATCTCCCTAATAAAAATCATACTGAAGAAAATTCAAATTACAATTTGATTTGAAATAAATATTGAATTTCATTCCAAATCAACTTCCCTGTTTCGGTAATTATTCATTACAGAAAGATAAACAGAAAAAAAACAAGCTGCCGAATTAGGTTCAATATTTTATAGGAATTAGGGTTATCATTACCTTCACAATCCCTATGGGATGGTAACGGTGGTGACAAGGGTAACGGGCTTGATATCAAATGAATACTCAGAACAAACAAAAAAAGCCTCATCACAGTCGGCGAAGTTTTGTATATTACCATGAGCAGAGACCTTTATCCACTCTACGGACAACTCGTTTAAATTACCATGGACTTAACATTAGGAGTCTTCAACTCCCCAAGCAACTTCACCGTCAAAGTATTGTAGATATATTTTAATTAGAGAGTTTTGTTATTGTTTGTTTCACGTCAAAGTTGTGATGAAATTTTTATATTTCAAACGTCCGACCCTTTACCCTCATTTTTGGAAAAAAAACCTCAGAGTGCAGATGAAATCAGATTATCTCACAATTTCTGTATGTAATATCGCACGATCCAGTAATGGATCGTAAAGTGATTCAACTTCGTGTATAATATTATGAACTGTAAAATTTTCTCATCAAAGTACAGAGAAAATTGAGATGGCAATTTTTGAATCAATTAACAATGACGGGTATGAAGTATGTGAGAACTTCGTATGTGAGTATACTTCCAGTATATCCTTACGCTAAGATTCTGACATCGTAATTTATAAGATAATACTCTCTCTGCTCGTGACATCCTACCTTACAACCTGTCATAGAACGGTACACGTTTAGCACTTATAATACATATTTTTGATGGTATTTCGAAATTTACTGCACATTGTGCACTACAATGATGTTCAAATAATACGTATATCATGTAGACACGTTTTGAAAACGAAATATTAATCCATTCATTTTAATTGAGGACTTTTTCACTCTCACGTTGAATACATTTCAATAGAGGAAAATCATGTGAATTTAATTTAATTTCAATTGGTAAAGAGGTAAGGTGGTGCTGGCATTAACGTGCTGAACGTTCGAGAATCTACCAAGAAGTGATACCGTCCATACCAAGTGCATGATCAGGAGAAGAAGAAAGTAGTAACTGCATTTATGTTCAGACTACTACAACCATTTGCACCTCTCTGTAGGAAAACCTGAATCCTCTGCTACCATATGTTGTCAAAGAAATCTATACGTGGATGAAAACTTTTGGTATTTTTTCAGATAAATTTTACTGAATTTTAAGAACTTCAACTAAACCCGAGTCAAAAAGTCAAACCTGATTCAGCTCTGATTCGTTGCGCATTACGGAGTGAATCAGGTTTGATTTAATTTTTCACCCTGATCCCGCCCTGTTCTCGACCTCACTGAGAAAAAGCATTTAGTTCAATATTAGACAGCTAGAAAATGTAGTCACGCTAAATGAAAGTTCAGTTGAACCAGATAAATTACACCTAAATTTTAGTTGCCGCAGCTAGATACCTTTTTCACAGTGCTGATCTTGCTTTTAACATTCTTATTCAATCTGATGTCAACTTTTTTTCGATCCGATCAAACTCTGGATCGTTGCGTATTACGGTGTTGATCAGGCTTCAAAAAGTATGACAATTCTCCGACTCTGGAATTTCGGAGCTTATTCTGCAATTTCAGTACAGTTTCTTAGAATATCGTTCAACGAAATCTTTCTGAAAATTCAGAAGAAGTGGATGTAAAAAATTACACTCACATTTTCTGAATTTTCAGAAGGAATTTGTTTAAAGTGAGTGTTGCACAATGCGGAAGAACATTTACATTCAATAAAAATAACAAATCTTCCCACACGGAAAAAAGGGAACACTACTTGCGAGGGGCCTTTCACTCTGGAATCGATTCCATATTAAACAACTTATCCGGTGATTCTTGTTGATTACCTGTGATTTTGATTCACACGATGATTCCACTCAATAAAGTAGACCAGAATCAAGCTGCGAATTCGAAGCATCGATGAAAGTGATTCCAACGCTTTCGAGCTAAAGTTGACACGAGTACGGGAAAACGGTCTGATTCTCCCTGAGCCCGCGCTGATTCCGTAATAATTTTGTTATTTTACTTGTATCTTTGACTAGCTGTTCGAGTACATTGATTTTTGTTCTTGATTTTCCTTCGGTTTACTCAGTTTCATGCTTAAATTAATTAAATTAACAGACTGAAAAATTGCAGAGTTATATTACTCAATAATGAAACTTTTCCAGCTGTAAATTTTTTTTCAACTTTCAAGTACTATTTCATACCAAATTTTCTCTCGGAATCAAGATTCAAGACAAGAGTTTCTAATTTAATTAACTTTCAACATGCTAAAAGCATGAAACCCCTCTCGGTGTGCAGTTGGATTCAATTTCTGCAACTTTTCGAGAACTTATGGCGCTACATGGTTTGTTTATGCCACTGATTTCGAATGTATTCATCAATTATTTATTCGATCAAAACACGTGGACTGATCACGTGTGGACACACGTGGACTCACGAACTTTGTTGAGTACGTACCGATTTGCCTCGACTCGCTCTGACTCGTATAAAAATCCCTTGATCTGGGACTGATGGGAGTGATTGTCGGTGAGTTCGTTGATTCCAACTGATTCCGTACTGTTCCAACTCATCGTCTCGATTCTGTACTAGTCGAATTTGTGTTCTTGATTCCACTGAACCAAGAATTACATCGTTGAGTTCTATAACTGAAGTTCGATTCGGAATCGATTCTGAATCGACGAAACTCAGTGATTCCAGAGTGAAAGGCCCCTCGACTACTTGTTATTGTGAATGACAACGATCGGTTGAAAAACAAATGAAAACACGCTCGGATAATGAGAATTAGCGCGATCACAGTGATGGGTATTGTAATAAAATTCGTCAATGCTGACTGGACAATAATGAGGACTGGGAAACGCAATTCTGCATGGAATGAATTTGAGTTTCAATATATTTTTGTGATTCACCAGCGAAATACAGGATTATTTAATCATTCATCATGATAGTTTATCAACAATATATAATCTCTTCCAGTGTAATAATTCTGTTTGAATGTGAATTCAAGTGATTTCACCTTTAAGTAGATGTGCCTTTACAGCACAAAAAACCTTTTTCATAAAAATATTTCTTTCACTGTGTGATACAGCATGATATATGAACATATGTCATAAGTAACAAACACTTGATCCCTTACGTCTTGGAGTAAAATTTCTCTGAAGCTTATATAATCTTATGAAAGAAATTCTTCTTCTCGTATGAAATGAGTCGCATGAGACTTTATCTACCGCGGAAATCTCAGTTCATTCCACGTGACGCGTTCTTTCTTCTATCGTTGAGCGGAATGTAAATGCACATGTACATATTCTCTCAACGTGACATAAGAAATTGTATTCAACCTCATTTCATGGAGAATTGATTCCTATTTTGGTTATCCTCTACACTTCAATCTGAGATATGAAAGTCTCTTCACTACTTCTCCACTCCAGCGAAGAAACTGATGCGATTTATTCGCCATAAACTAAGATGACGACATGCTCTGATTTGACATGGAGTTGAGCATGGTTATCGTTAACCATTGAACTCATCAATTAATTTCTATGGATCATCAATGATCTGAAAAATGTATAGGGATTTTTTTTTCGTGGACAATGGATGTGATGTTTCTTCAGGACGCAGTCTAAACTTCTCAACTGTATTCATATCAAAATATACTTCCAAAGTAGAATAGTGTCATCTTTCACAATAAATGGACAATAGAGTTCCATTGTCTTCCTGGATTCGTTATTATCGTGCTACAGGATAAACGCAGAATGTATTCAAAGGGAAGATCCTTAGCTACGGATACATCCTTTCTTGTTATACGTTGTTCGGAATAGTTTGAATGATCGTACAAAATGTGTGAGTTGATCTGAACAGAACTATTCATTCTCCGGATAACGCACGGTTCATGCAATTCTATCCGGCTTTGTTTTCATTTTCTATAATAATAAACACGAGAGAGGGATAAGGAATTTCATGGATTCATGTGATTGTGATCTCTACTGGATAAGATTCCAGAGATTCGCTATTCCTTGCGATTTCGAAATTGATCGAGGAGAGAGAAAACCAAAAGAATATCTGTGATCATTTTTTCAATTGACTGGCCTGTAATTTTGCAAACTCTCTGAAAATTTGATAAAATAAAATGAAATTTAGGAAAACAAATTTCGATTCGAAATTCTACCTCAAGGGCATGTGTGTGTCTTCACTTCTCAAGTTAGGGATTTATTTGAAGTGATTAAAATGTTATTCACTGAATACGATCAATATTCGAGATGAAGAAAAGTTCTTCCCTCATAAACTATAGAGCTGGAGTTTATTATGGAAAGGAGGAAACAATATACATAATTCTGACAGTGTAGGAAAACTTAAAGGCCCAGTTTATGCATGCCAATTATTCTCCAAGTGTTATTTGTACACTGTGAAAAATATTCAGAAATCTCCCATACCTTTGTGGAGAAAATTTTCCATATTTGTATGGTAAAAGTGAATTCTCGTACAGATATGAAATTTCTCACATAAAATGACATGAAAATTATTATCTTTGTAGGATTTTTACTGGAAATTTTTAGGACTCCCCCCAGATATGTATGGAAAATTTTCTATCCGCGTATGTGTTAATTACTTCACATACATGTATATATACAGTTCCCCATATAAATTTTTTACGAAGCATGCACAAAGAAAATCATCATCAAACGGGTTGAAATCTTTTGCACTAATGTTTTTATCGTAACGAAACAAGGCAACAGTATCATGAGAATTTATAATTAGATGCAACGAGATGAATACAGATCTTTTGAAGTTTCAGATTTAGATTCATTCATCGTATTCTATTCTATATAATTTGATGAAAAGAAAACAGAAAATTTAATAATTTGTCGGTTCTCATTTATATCTCATTTTTCTCCCAATGTCTCTTTAATTTTGAATTGCTTTGTGCTTGAAAGGCTTGTTCATTTCGTCGAATCTTCAGGATGAAACTAATCAAGTACACGGATGCAGTATACAATTTAATTACTCTATAAATTTGTTCATATTTGTGAATTTATTAAATATTCTAGTTGGGACGTCGATTCAACAATATCACTCAACGTCATCACTCTCTCATCATTTTGTTATATTGGATATTAAATTATCCAATTGAATTCAAATGGATTATGAAGTATATGTTCAGCAAGAATATGCTCTGTGATAGATAATTAGGAATAATTTATGCGTTCCTTGAATATTTGTGAGGTGTGGATTGGTATCGTGCATTAGTACAGTTTATCTACTTTGAACTTTGTTAATCCTACATTGTAAAAACTACGGGAAGTTTCCCCTTACTCCAGTTCCCTGGTCACGAGGGAGTTTTTGTCCGTTGGGTGTTTAAATTCTTTGCGAGTGAAGAAAAGTCCCCAAAGAAAAACTCAGGCTTGGAGAATGAGTAGAGTAATTTCTAGTGGAAAAGTGACCCTTGTGGGCCTTTCACTCGCCACCCTGTTACAAATAATCTATAAAACCTCATTGACGAATGGGAAAATTAATAGGTTTCAATGAAATTCAAGGATATTCAATCAGAAATTTCACCATTCGTAATAGGATTCAATAGAATGTTTCCACCTGGGCGGTTCCAGGGTTTTCAAACAGGATACACGGTTCACAGATCACTGCCCGAGTAGAAGTGTGAATCTGGTACCGATCCGATTTACCCTAAGCCAGATCCGGTATGGATATGGGTAATCGGATTGGGCCCGGAGGTAATGTGTAACGCTTTATTTCATCCGGGCTGGATCCGGGTCAAATCCAGGCACTTGATTCGAGCCTGATCCAGCAACTAAATTCGGGCGTGATAAATTTTCCTCCACGTTTCTGATAGAGATGTGGTTATTCTATTTCAAACAGGTTACTTGATGCGGTTCAAATTGGTTGATCCATAACCTCGTGATTGAATTTTTTATAAAAAAATCATCAACAAATTCAATTTTTGATAATGTTTTCAACTTGACATTTTCTACGCGAATACCGCGATAGTCCAAGTCCACTTACATTTAAACATCAAAGTACAATTATTATTTACTCAACATGTAACAACATAGTTTATGAACAATCTGATCAATATTTTCATTCCTCTCCTAACCTAAAAAATATTTGTCGTTTAATACATTATCGCAAATCGCACGCTACAGATGAATGGTTGAGCGAGGTATATATATCAATGAATAGATACAACCAGCACTCGCGAGAAACCTCAGTCATTCGGTGTCGTATCAAAAATTTGATGGTATCCCGGAGTTTATCAGTGGCGGATTGAAATTTGTATAATTCTAGGGGCATTTCAAAAAAGTTTACTTGCATTCATTCTGAGTTTTCTTATTAGGGCGGAGATTAGGTTCGTCGCATCTGGACATGAATGTGTTAACATTATTTGTATCTGACTCCCTTCAGAAAAACTAATTTGAGTCTGATGAGATTTCAAAAAGCTCGCCTTGTTAAGGTCGCAATAAGGTCTGCCTCTTCCGGATTGGATGATGATTTCCTCAATCTGTGCCTCGTCTAGTGAACTGATCAAGGGTGAATAAGGTTGAATAAGGCTTTTCTTATTAGGACGCAGATCAGGTTAGTCATATCCGGACCTGATTAAAATTATCTGCATCCGACTCCAATCAGGAGGACTGATCAGATCCGGATGAGACTGAATGAGGTTTTGCTTATCAAGGCGCGGATTAGGTTAGCCACATTCGGACCTGATTCAAATTTTCCGCATCTGGCCCCAATCAGGGAACGGATCAGGGCCAGATAGATTTTTATAGGGTCAACCTGATTAGAACTATCATCAGGTTATCCTCATTGGGGCCGGATCTGGAATCCCTGATAGGTTTTTATCTACACGGACCTGGTCAGGCCCAGATATGAAGCCCCATATGGGACATCCCATTTCACAGCCGGATCCGGTCCGGACCACTTTAGAGCTTACCGGATAAGAATTTCTACTCGGGTGGGGGAGATAAAAATTCCGATAATAAAATAGATTTTCGAAATAGAAGTGAATGAAAATATGATTAGATGACACCGGACAACAGTATCAAGGCTCTGTCAAGTTGAGTATTCTCGTCAGGCATTATGGGTAATGTAAATGACGTGTGAATACACTCTTAATGCATACACCCACACCACTGAGAATGAAGTTGTGTTTGTCACATGCGAACACGTAGGTGGTATAAATAATCCTGTTGGTAATAACAAAGAATCAACTGAAAACCTCAAAGTAATGTATTTCTCATTTTTGTTGGGTTAAAAAGAGATTGAGAAGAATAACTCTTATTTTCCTGTAATCCAAAATGAATGAAGAAAGATGATGGAAAAATGATTCTTAATCATACTTATGAACAAGAAAATACCAGTATCCTTTTTAGAGGAAGATATGAAAAATGAAATTTCAATCATCTCTTCAACTTCTTCTGTATTTTTATTACACATTGATTGATTCGAAACTTTCGAATTCACTTGTTCATGCAATGAATTCCGTTCAAATTAGAGAAAAAAGTCCTCCGATCCTGTTCTTTGTAACGAGGGTTCAACAAGGTGATTCAATGATATCCGAATGTTGAATATACACTGTAAAAATGTGGGGAGTTTTCCTCCACACTTTTGGTGGATTTCGTCCCTTCGTCGCGGGGGAAATGTTTATCCATAAAAAATTTAAGGATTTTTCCACCACTTTGAGGAATTATTTTGTTCTTTGGGTGTTGAATCCTCCACAAATGAAGGACAAGTCCACCAAATTATGGTGAAAAATTCCCCATCTGTGGAGGAACTTTGCTGCCATCACTTTTTGGGGGAAAATTCCACAATCATTTTTTACAGTGCTTATCAAGGGAAATTGATTAAGAGTGTGTGTTGAGATTTAAGTTATTGTAAATGAACAATATTCATAAATATGCCGTACAGGACATTTTTTGTCGCTCCTCAATTCATCCACCATGTATCCACATTTTTATCTCATCTACTCCGCCTCCACGGAGATGCGACGTGGACATCGGTGGTGGTGCCGTTAGAGATCATTTTTCATTATGCGGCCGAGCTTTCTTCATATGCAACGGGATAGTTTATTCATTTAATGAATCATCGTGAACGAATTCACCATTCAGAGCCGGATTTGGAAATTCTGTGTTCCTTTGCAACGCACGTATGACAAAAGATTGGTGGAAGAGGAAAACGAAATTTCAAAATCCGGCGCTGTTACCATTCATCAATAAATCCAAGTATCGCTAGATGATCAAGATACTACCCTGATGAAAAAATGTATCTGAAAATCTCTGGAAATTTCTTTGAATTTCACTAAAAACCTCTGGAAAAATGTGGAAAGAAAGATTCTGGAAAAAATCTGAGAAACTATGAACATCTCTGAAATCCTCTGAAAAACTCTTCACTGAAAACTTTTGAAATTTTCAGAGATTTTCGGAGACATTTTTCCACTAGGGTACAGGTTGTGAATAATTTCTCCCATTCCCGATACTCATTTTCAAGGCTATGTTCAATCCCATATGCGATATTTTTGTTGCGTTATCTATGTCATCAGAACCGAAATTCACTCATAAAATATTTCTATTCATTAGAATTCCGGATAACACGCATTGCGTCAGATTCTTATTACGAAACATCGAATCACGCTGGTCAGGATTCATTGATCGAGTCGCAAAATGACTAATGTATAAATAGAAAATTATTCCCAAGAGGATTCGATGGGTAATTAAGAGAAGGTATCTCGTGATAATTTGTTTCACACTCAAGATGTGTAAGAGGGAATATTTGTACAATAAATCACAGAATTCCTGATTCTAAAATACCTTATATTAATCGCCTACTTCCCCAACAATTCTCGTGAGAGTAAGAGACAATGTCAGAGCTTATGTTGGATACAAAAGGATTGGGAAAATAAACTGTTTCGCAGACCCAATTAGCAAGTCATAATACTCCCGTGCTCATCATGTTATTCAGATTTAAAACTTTTTCATGTTCGTTTTCTTCTTTTAAAAATATACTGAATTCGCAAACATATCTGGCATCACCATCACCTGGATATTTATTTTATCAACATTTTTGATTCACATAATTCCTTGGTTGCTTTGAACTTTTTCATGATGATGCTCAAGAAGTTCTAATTTAGAATATTTGCAAAATGTCAACAAAACTTAACAACGGGCAGTACATGACTCCATTCTGGAAGCTTATATCGAAACCTCTACATCAGGATTTGGTGCTTCAACGGTAGCATTGAATTCAAACTATTCTTTCTCGGCTCAAAATATTTGTTTTATCATTTTCATGGCAGTTCTACATATGTGGATTTCGAATGTAGATTGTTGTTAATTTGACATAACTGCTGACATGAATGTGACTGGAATAAAATGTACATTATAACAAAAATTACGTGTACATTGCTACTGAAGTAAACTTACTGAAGCAGATTCTATACATGAGATCCACATTGCATTGTCAACCTGTCGAAATAATTTCCGTTAGATCCCAGAGATCTCTTTTGTAAATAGCTTCTTTGAAAGCTTAATTTAAGCTTTTTTGGATTTTGTCCCTAATTTTACGTATTTCTTTGTAATAATTTTTGATCAGTGCAATTCTGAAATTGCTTTGAAAATAAAATTCATTCAAACTTACAACCGTTTTATATCTGGATTCGATAGTTTGTGACACGCATTCCCCTACCTCTTTAAAAAGAACCTTGGATTCCGACGAGCCAGAGGCATTATTGGGGACTGATTAATCCATTAATTGGGGATGATTGAGATTATCAACGCGCAGTACTTAACGAAACGTTACAACATTGCACTCGTAATCTTACTTTTCATAGAATCTATCCTTGGTAATTCTTTTCGCATTTTATGAGGTCTGTCCCAAATTTTCCTTCATATACACAAAGAATGTTATAAAATCGATTCAATGATTATTGTTTAATTTCCACGAGTTACGACTCTTATGAATTTTTTTGGAAATACCATAAATAGATTACCACTCTTTATTTTCATCTTTATGAAATTTCATCTCATCCCTGATGCGTAATCGGATCCATCGCCGTGTGCAGTTTATTGATTCAGACAATGTACAAACCTTGTACTTGTATCTACTTCAACCATTATAACCAACTCCTACGATTACACAGGTTTTAATATAATTGTTCATGAAAATGGGAACAGCTCTGACCCTAACAACTCTTGATATCACACTCGATTCGCTCAACTCTTGTCTGTGGTTGTTATATAACGTGGTTATGCGGTTGGGAATTGAACAATGACAGAAATTATAGTCTTTGTTCAGAATACCACGAACTTTTCGAGTGATAAAAATTCTATAAATATCTGGGATGCATTCAATAACGAACCATGATCCATCTTCAGAAGAATATTTCAACGTGAGTTTCAATGCAATATGAGTTTGATTTGAAGTTACTTGTTTCAAACATTGAATACATTCATGAATATGAATTTCTCGATTGCCAATCGTATTCGATACGAGTTTCATTTCCAATAATCATATATCATCTCAAACAAAATGGGAAAAGGAATTTAGAATGAACTATTCAACACTGAGAAAAGGGAATTGATGAAATTCACATCTCGCGAAGTCAATATTTGAACAATTTCAATAATAGTTCGAGCTACCACAATTTGAGTTGATTTTACAACAGCGAATGTGAGATATGACACAGCTGATGTGAATCTCACATTCCCCGCTGTAAGACCAACTGAAATTATTGTAGTTCTTTGGACTTCACAAAATATAAATTTTACAACTTTTCCTCTCAGTGAATGATTAGAAAGTGTATATATTTTTGGTATCCTCAAGTAATTTTGAAAGAATGGAATATTTTTGGGAATCATTCTTTTGTTTTTTAGAAATATCCCTAGTAAAATTTCAAATCATTTTCGCGAGCAGGTAATTGTTCATTCGATCGCAGAAAATTAAAATTAAATCCATCATGTGGGTAATTTTCATACATCGACAAAAAAAACGGCCAAGAAAGAAAGACCGAGAAAAAAATTTGGTTATTCCAACTTGAAGAATGTACTTAATTTTGGCTTTAGCCATTCTTTTCGGACATCCCAATAATACGAGGGTGGATTGATAAGTTTCCGGCCTGACCAAGAGATGGCGCCACTAGGCCTACCTTGAGGTGGCGTTCTATAGTACCATCCTTAGATAGCTTGTAGCTATAGTTTCAGTCCGATCGCCATGTTAGTTTAGTTTTGAGAGCACGCTGACCAAGACGCCTCTGTGTTTTTCGTAAAAATGGAAAAGCTGGAAAATCGTGCTGTCATCAAATACTTTTATTTGAAGGGGTTAACGCCGAAGGAAATTAAAGAAGAGATGGACTCAACACTGGGGACATCCTCCCCATCATATTCAACCGTTAAGCAGTGGGTTTCCGAGTTTAAAAAGGGTCGTGTGAGCACCTCTGATGAGCCTCGCTCAGGACGCCCCATTGAGGTCACAACTCCAGATATGATCGAAAAAATTCATCAAATAGTGCTGAAAGATCGCAGATTAAAAGTTCGTGAGATAGCTGAGACCTGTAAGATGTCATATGAACGTGTACAAAATATTTTGCACCAACATTTGTATATGGAAAAGCTCTGTGCAAGATGGGTGCCGCGTTTGCTAACAGTCGACCAAAAATTGATTCGAAAGAACATTTCTACCGCCAATATGGCGTTGTATAAGCGTAATCCAAGCGAATTTTTGCGTCGATTCGTAACCGTTGACGAAACTTGGGTCCACCACTACACTCCTTAAACCAAAGAACAGTCTAAACAGTGGATTGGACCAGGGGAACCAACTCCAAAGAAGGCAAAAACAATTTTTTCGGCGAACAAGGTTATGGCTACTGTTTTTTGGGATGCAAGAGGTATTATATACATTGATTACCTTGAAAAGGGTAAAACTATCACTGGTCAATACTACGCAGACTTATTGCAACGTTTGAGCCACGAAGTGAAAATTAAACGACCTCATCTGGCGAAGAAAAAAATCTTGTTTCATCACGATAACGCACCAGCGCACACGTCAATCGTTGCGATGGCTAAAATCAACGATCTGAAGTTTGAATTAATGCCGCACCCTCCCTACTCTCCAGACCTAGCCCCGAGTGACTATTATCTGTTTCCTAACCTCAAAAAATGGCTTGGCGGTAAGAGATTTGCGGACAATGAAGAAGTAATCGAAGCTGTAGATGGGTATTTTGAGGAGCTTGACGAATCAGTCTATAGAGATGGCATTACTAGACTAGAACACCGCTATGAGAAATGTATCAGCCTTGGAGGAGATTATGTTGAGAAATAAAAAAAAAAAAATTCTTAAAAACGTTGTTTTTCTTGGTCAGGCCGGAAACTTATCAATCCACCCTCGTATTTCCTGGTGAGTAGCATCGGATTTCAAGTAACTGCGACCACAAATGTTCCAACCATGTCGTTTTTCTGTCAGTGTAGAACACGTTACAGGGATATCACGAAATCCTCTGGCGTGGCTACATTAACTTAGTATTTCCGATACTGCATGGAAAAACATTTAATGATTGACAAAATTATATATGTGTTCAAACTTGACTCTCATATGCGTTTTAAATCTAATTGGAACGACAGAATTTTGAAAATCTACTCACCAAAAACACAACAGAAGAAGACAATCGAATACAGGCTGATGAAAATCACTTTCACATCAGTTCTATCGAAAATATACTCTTCACTAACGGTGATGTTATGAAACGAATGAAAGGAAGTCCTGTTGTCGAGAGGCATGATACTCTCATCATTGGCACTTTTGTATTCGTAAACTCCGTTCAATCCTCGAAGCATGCTACAACAGAAGAAAATCAAGTGTTTAATAATGTCGAATGTGAATTCAACCATGCAATAACATACAAAATTCACACAGTAGTTGGAAAGTGTTAAGATTCAATACCTTGATTGAATTCAATACTTGATATCGAACAACATTGCATGAAATCTTAAAAATAATGACAAATTTATTTTACATATATATATGTATAATAATATATATATTTTGTATTTAATCCGATCCGATTCAAATTCAAAATGGAAACAGAGTGAATAGCCCGATTAACGCATTATTCGTTGTCATAATACAGATTCAATGCTTAATATTCCCCTTGCAATATAAAAATGATTTATACCGAACTTGGGATTTTCGTAAATATACTTCATTTGAGATGAATTGTGTTCATTTTTCTGTATCAGTTCTGAAATCCTATTCCTCCTACTCATTAATACGCGCACGATAATCTTTTGGGAGAGGTTTTAAATGTGAGAATCTCGTTGGAATCTTAATCGAAGGCACCGCTATTACGGCAGGGATCGTTTATTTCAGTCACGTGAATTCGATGTTTTTATTCGTGTTATCCGCACAGCATTATTTCAACGATAAATACAACCACTCCGGACGTTTTTCTCAATGTAACAATCGAATTCAGTTTATTTTTCCTCCTTTCCGTTATGGTACAAGCTGGGATTAAGGTCCGTCTCGGAGCTGTAGGGAAATACATTCTCGATAAATTCTAAGAAAAAAGTGATCCTCCGTTAGTGCGCTCTTATCCCCAAGCGAGAAAGAGGTGTACACAATACTTTGGTAGTGAACGATGTTGCAGTATATGTGGATACATTTATATGTGTGAATAATTTCAATATTCACAGATAAAAACTACTTATTGAATGAGCAAAAACTTCTAGTGCGTGCACGGAGAAGAAGGAATAGTGATAATCACTAAGCGAATAGTAAAATATGGACAGACCAAACTGCGCAATGAAAATAACTAAACGGCTCAATCCAAATTACGATATGTTTGGTTAAACCACCGATGCGTTTAGTTCAAATAACGATGCGATTGATTGTAGCGACCAAATGTTTGGTCCGTCCATATTTTACTATACCAGTTTTCTCCGTGTGTGCTTTGAATTTACGACGAGGTCATTTGTATGAGGAGAAAAATCATATTTTCTAATAATTCCTATGGATTAAATGTGCGCGACAGGTCAATTTGTATGCAAATGATGGGAATATTTTTCGGGAGGGAATAGAAACGCATGAAGGCTGTCAATTTTGATACACGATATTTTATCGGGTTCCAATAAAAGTTGGAATTGGTGACGAGAATAATGCACATTCAGAATAATGGACTTCCTCTACGAAAAATTGAAGTGTTTCCATTGAAAAGTTGAGAAATAATGATGGTTTTTACATACAAATATACTTTTGGGGTGTGAATTGTAAATGGTAGACGAATTTTCAAAATCTATATTCAATTTGTGTATAATTCAATAGAATAAGTTATATATAATTTCGGAAATTCTTCCTACTGTTAATTGAATATCATATATACGAATGATGAACCGTATCAAAATTTTGCACAAGGGAAAAAAATTGTCGAAAGTAATCAAGTAAAGCTACCTGTGTCGTGAACGATGTATCCACTTCACAATTGATGTATGCAAATCACATTTAGTCCTCACCCTTTATTACGGCGAGCTATGTGTGAAAAGAAAGAAAAGTTGAAATTGAATTTGAATTTTTATCCTCCAAAAAGTGTGTGTTGTCATGATGTCCTTCATTGCATTATTTCTTGATAGCTACATGGACTGCTCAACACGAAACGAAATAAAACTTGTACTCCTACATGTGCATACGTCAACGGAAAAAGGAATCTTCAAATTTCATTGTGCGATAGTATATCCAAGTAGAATTTTCGAAATTATATACTGGATGTTTCAGAATTCATCATTCGTATTCCCGTGGCATATTCTGCAGCTAAAATGCAATAATTTCCCGTATTGAAAAAATTTCTTTGAGATACGAGCATTTAAAAATTTTCTTTCAAATTCAAATCACTCAAAAGCCTTATAGTAGAACCTCGATTATCCGGCTCCCTATAAACCGAGCCCGACTAGAAATTTGGTGAGGTGAAAGTAGGGGCCTCATAAGGTAACATAAGGCCTTGAGGTTTGCCCGACCAAATTTCTAGTCGGGAGGCTCCGTGTTATCCAAGGTAAAATTCCTCCATATCACTTCGGATAAACGGGGTTCTACTGGGTGTTTCCGTATTATCCGGGGTGAACTCTTCAAACAGTCTCTCCCCACATTACCCCGGATAAACGAGGTTCTACTGTATATTCTACATACTTGAACTTGATACCAAACGCTAAGTTGGAAAACGATGTATCTCTGAAAAAGAAGTTGAACTATCCTATCACCGTTTGTTTGGGAGCTACCAGAATTTGAAGTTGTTGAATGTTGATTGGCTAGAAGCTAAGAAATTTCAAATCGCTATAACTTGGAATTGAAAAATGATGGGATATTTCAATTTTTCCGCAGAAATCCGCCGTTTTTCAACTAAGCGAATGGCGTCAAGCTCAAGTGTGTAGCGCACAATGCTTTTGAGTGATGTGGATTTGAAAAAGAATTAGAAATTTCTCATATCTGAAAAACTACGCCTTAAAGAAATTGTTTTCATACGAGGGGTTATTGTATTTTTGTTGCAAAATATGCCACAGAAATGCGAATGATGAATTCTGGAATACCCGGTATGATTTTGAAAACTTGTCCGCAAGGGCAAAACACTCCTAGTAGAAATTTTGATATGGAAAACATCAGGTTCAGATCAGGCATGCCTGATTTCCGTTCAGGGTCTGACTTGAGTATCTAATAAGGCCCTGACAAGAATGTAAAGCAGGGAAAAGACAAGGTCCTGATCAGGAAAACCAAACGTTTCCCAATCAGAATCTGATCAGGGTAGTAATTGAATTCCCAATCAGGACCTGATCCGGGTGGTAGCGGAATCCCCAATCACGACCTCATCTAAGCTATAATCAAATATACAATTCAATTTTCATGGAATTCACTTTTCATAAAATTTTTTGAAACTTCCCGAACAGAAGAAATTTTACTGATGATCCAAATAGACCTCAGTTGAACATTTCAAAAAGACAGGTAAATTTCTAATGAGTGCTGTGAAAATTCTGAATAGTCTGATACATTCATCGTTCTGAATTGATCAGGTCCTGATTCGGCTGTCTTGTCGGTTATCACATGATTGAAATACGGACGAGGCAAGGCAATCCTGATCAGGTCCTGATCAACATATTTCGACAGTTACCTCACAATTCAAATACGGATGAGTCAAGGCAATCCTGATCAGGTTCTGATAGGAATACCATGTCTGAGTGACTTGAAGGGAAAATCTGACTGAGAGCCGTCAACAACCTCGCGTTACATTGTTGTAAGGTCCTAAACAGGATGCCATGTCAGGACCTGATAAGGTAATTGAAATTTTTCCTCACGAAATTTGCAGCCTCACGAGGGCCACGCTTCTAATAGGGAATTCCCTGTCAAATTTCTACTAGGGACCATTCGTTTAGATATAATGAATTGAAAAAGTAGAATCCCCGCCACGTGAATTTTCACATAATTATAAAAATTGTATATAACAGAAAGGTGTATGAACAATTCACACATAATCCTGATTTGAACAATAATTTTACAGAATTTATGTAGAATTGTGATAGATGTTTCGGTTAATAATGTCGATTTTTTGCAGAATTCGGGCGTTCATTTACGTAAAAATATGAATTATCTTAATAATCAAAGTATTGGCCATCGTTTGCTATGACTTTCTCCCATCTTTCTGGCGAAGCATGGATTCCTTGCCAAAAGAATTGTTCATTTTTTGAGGTCAACCATTCACCGAGCCAAATTTTCACTTCTTCGTAAGAATGGAAACGTTGTTCTGAAAGTCCGTGCTGCATCGATTGAAATAGGTGGTAGTCCGAAGGGGCCAAATCCGGTGAATACGGCGGATGGGGTAGGACATCCAATCTTATGTTTTCCAAATAGTTTTTCACACTTTTCGCAACATGCGGCCGAGCATTATCATGTTGAAGAACGAGTTTGTCGTGTCTTTGTGCGTATTCTGGTCGTTTTTCTTTCAAAGCTCTGTTCAATTTTATTATTTGCTGCCGGTATTGATCGCCAGTGATCGTTTCACCAGGTTGCAGCAGTTTGTAATACACAGCTCCCCTATTATCCCATCAAATACAAAGCAAAGCCTTCTTCCCATGTATATTGCGCACTGGTTGTGATATTGAAGGCTGCCCTGGGTCTACCCATGAATTTTGTCGCTTTCGGTTATCAAAGTAGATCCACTTTTCCCTACCTTCTGGATCTTTCTCAATGCATGTAGCCATTCAGGAATAGTGGATTGGGCAACATTCAATGCATTTGGCAATTGCTTCAACGTTTGACTAGAGTCTTCATCCAATAAAGCTTGTAGATCTGCATCTTCAAACTTTTTTGGCTGACCTGCGGACGCTCCTTGTCTTTTACATCGAAGTCACCAGTTTTAAACCGTTGAAACCATCGTTCACAAGTGTTTTGGGTTATAACATGTCCACCATAAACTTCAATCAACAATCGATAACTTTCAGCAACCATTCTCTTCAAATGAAAGAAGGTTATTAAACTTTCCCGCAAGACGACTTCTTCTGGTACGCGATTCGACATTCTCAAAGCTATAAAAACTATGTTTTTCGAACACTGACGATTCAGGACAAATTGGCTTTTGATGACGTATTTCTAACCTCCAAAACGACATAGACGTCATTTGTTTGTACCAACAAACGTATCGGTAATATCGTCTCTTACCGAAATCGACATTATTAACCGAAACACCTGTTATATAAATCCTATATTGTCAATTTTCGACACAGGATTTTGGATAATTTTTACACAGTTTATGTCTGAATTTTCCAAATCGAATTTTATGTGAGAAGATACATTCCGTACAGAATGAATGATAATTTAATAACGTAAGCCAGTAGATTCTGAATTATATACACATATTCTTTTCGAAGTAAAAACAATTTCACGGTCCCGTACACACGACAATATATTTTTCTCCGGGAACTAAAATATGAAAACAGATACAACGACCGCAAGATATTCATTATACTCGCGAATTTGATTTCCTCGTCGCATTTTGCCAACAATTCTGCCGCGCGTATTTCACTTTTGTTCCCAATCGTTTCACAAGATCCAAATGAGAAATTCTGTCGGATTTATTCGATAACGTGCATTTCAATCAACAAATTAATCGTATTCTTTCATCCAGTCAACGAACTTTCCTTCGACACTTTTATCTCTTCTCGTACCTTTCAGCAGACGTTTTTCATAACACCGCAATCCATTTTCGCTAAATTTTTCACGTATAAACGTAGACACATAAAAATTCCATCGCAAAAAATATCATAAAACTTGGTTTCTTCCAAATAGATTCTCGTCAAGTCAAAGGCCGTTATGACTTGATAAACATAAAAAAGTGTGAATTCTCTATGAGAGAATTCAACATTCCACGGGCGCATAAATTCATTTACCTCACTTGAACGTTGGTTCTCCAACTCGAGTGACTTTGAAAAAAAAACGTGCAAGGATGAAAGTGGTTCTTGATTCAAATGAATGTTTTAATGTGAATGGTGTACTTTAAACTGCGATATTTCTTCTTCAAGTCTCTGTTTCGATGTACACGGTGGTACGAGTGTTTGCGTATTAATTGCGTTATTCAAAATTCAAAATTCTTATAGTTGAGGATTGATTTTCTAATCATTCGTTTGGAAACAGTGAACAAAAATTCATATAGTCGTACACTATAGCCACAATGCCAACCTTTCCATCTACTGAAGATTCCTGTTTGTTGTTTGCAGCTGGGAGATACAGCGAAACAACATACATATCGCCGTATGAGCTATAATTACGATCTTGATAGCCTTAATCATCACTGTAAGAGACACTACAGTTGAATTAGTTCAATGATATTCCACAAACAGTATAAGGGCGTGGAAATATCGTAAATTATTCGTTCGAAGTATTATTTGAGGGATAATGAGAAACATCCTGGGAATAATTTTAAACGAATCAATGAAATTTCTTTTATATTCTACGAAAGTGTGCTTGCTCAACAAGAATATTCCTTTGGGATATTTCCCTAACTGAGGGAATTTTATGTTCCAGCATGAGACACATCTTCAAGTATTGGAAAATAATTAAACTGTCTGAGATAATTTCCTAAGTCTGGTTTCATATCCCCATCAATTATAATTAATTCATGAACGTGAACTAGATTTAACCTTTCTCACGGAAAAAACCCAGTGAACAATATGTTATCATCAAGAGCTCTCGAGGATCTCCCAAATATGTGTAAGAGGTCAGATAGACCTTTCAGAAAGTTAAAATGAAGATATCAGAACGTTATCAGATGCGTCGATTTTTGAGGAAAATAAGAGATTGCCAGAATGTTATCCAAACAAAATCTTCAAGAGGATTTTTTTCTGAGATCTCAGGGAGATGATATCATTCAGATATCAATATGATAACATCGACAAAGCTTTTTCAAAAGACCTCTCAAAGAGTTCTTCCTCTCATGAGTGATCACTGAGAAATGATGTGGTTGATATTTGTGTAGCTGAAAATTAGCTAAGGTCGCTATTTTTCAGCTGTAGGAACAAAAGTTATTGCTATAGAAGCTAAAATCTCGCTTTTGCAGCAATTTTTCCCCCTATTCAAATACACGAAATAGCTGCGACAGCTAATTCTAAGCTACGATTGTTGTTCAACGAACCCTTGTATTATTCTAATCCACGAATAATGTATTTTTAAACGCTTTTGGACTTATCAAGACGAGCAACGGCATTCGAAATGGAATTATCATAGCTTCAAGAGCAGTTATATTACGAAGTAACACCTTCTACCTCTGGATTTTTCATACGTGAGGTGGATATGATCAGATAAATTCGATCCATATCCCTCGTTTCCGTCCCTACTAGGGGATACATTTCTAGTCGTATATGTTTTTGAAGCTCTGAAAAAACAAGGGATGCAAATTCAACTGCTTCATAAAATTCATTACACATATCCGTAAACCTAATTACACAATTCAAATATGTTAATCATGATATTCCATCGCTCATAGGGCATCGATTGATTAATTAGTCCGTTATTCAAAATATCAAGTCTCCGTGAATTACTGTTGAACAGACACGAAATGGCTCTAGAGCTCTAATGAATTTCAAATGAGAATAATGTTGTTGATTTGGTATATTATCGAACTGGAACGTGAATGGATTATAACGATGATGAATTTTTATCGATTACTCACGTAATAATTGGGAATAATAAATGAGAACATCAATTCAAATGAATTTCACAAGGATAATGAACATTAGGGTACATGAAGCATCGAAGATACTTCATAATCCTCACGTCAGGATAGATCAGGAAATTGATTTCTAGTCACTATAAAACGAGGATTTCAGAGTAAATTTCATATCCATCTCGTGATAATGTTCTATTTGTAGCTGAAGAAAACTTGGATCAGATTCGTATATTAATTAGCCCTAATCGCACAGCTTCCTCTCTAACGGAAATGCGTTATCATTCCTCATTATTTTGGCCAGGGATGTCAACCCAGCTACACTGAGAGAAATAATTACTGATACCAAGAAGATGTATTCTTGAACATTTTTAAGAATACATATCCTCAATTACAGCTGACATGTTGTGGGCCCAAGTGAAATTTTCTTGAATCAAGAAAATATTTTCTCAATTCAAGAAATACATTCTTCGTTCCAGAAAAATTTTCTTGTTTCAAGGATACATATTTTTCAAGAAATGGATTTCTCGGAACATGACAATATTTTGTTGGTGATAGTAATTATTTTTCTCAGTGTGCACTGAGAAAAAAAAACTACACGGAGAAAAAGGTATCTTGAAAAATACCATAATTTATGGAGTTTCGGCGTTGGTCTAACCCGAGTCCAAATATTTACTTGAAGATACCTCTAAAAGTACCATAATGGCTGGGAATTTTATAAGGAAGGTACCATAGTTCTTTATAAAAGTCCAAGAAATTATGGGACTTTTAGAGGTTCGTTCACGTAAATATTTTGACTCGGGTCAGACTAACGCCAAAAATCCATAAATTATGGTATTTTTCAAGATATCTGTTTTCTCAGTGTAGAGAAGTCAATCATGCGGCGAGGTTGATCTCACTACTTTTTTTTTTCAGTATAGAAATCATTTGTGGCATTCTTCAACGTTTTTTAGAGTCCGTTGAGATCTGAAGAGGCCTTCATCAGGTCCCCAGGTTCCAATGAGATCTAGTCTGCCATGAATAATTTTTGATTAAGGATGATAATTTGTATTCTTTTCCCGTACGTTCACGTTCAGATACACGGTTATAAAAACTGGAATTTCCTGGGACCCAGGACCTGGAAAATTTCTGTTTATGATGAATTTTTCAGTTTACGTACAATTTCTCTTCTACTGGAATTTCCCCGTATTTTACATAAAACTTTACGTTTTTCACTCCAATTTTCAGCATAAATCCAAGAATCTCCCAACACGGTACTGTAATTTTCCAACACAAATGCACAGGTTAATTGCTTTCAGTACACTTTAAAAACATACCGTCTAATGACGATACGGGGTTGCATAATCATGAAACGATTCCATTTCAAAATAATTTCAAACGGAAATCCTTCTTATAACATGACGGGAGCCATCTTAAACGATTCAATTTCACCAACAGACAATTTCCCTGGTAGAAATATCACGAGTCTTTCCCGGCCACTCATGGGGGCTTAGCAAGGAAAAACTAGTTGGGATAAACTGGAGAGTTATTAGTGAATATTTGGCGAGGTGGAACCGATGAATTACAGATGAACAGAGATGGACAGGCAGCCTCAATTGGGTTTTTGTACTTGAAATACTTTTTCTTGTCTAGTACTTTCTAATTTGATGTGTAAAATCTTTATTTTATGGGAATAGAAAAGTACTTGACATAAGAAAGTACTTGAAGTACAAAAAGCAATCGAGGCTGCCCATCCCTGCAGATGGATAACCTGGTCAGAACTTCACAAATTTTACCCAATCCATACTAGTTAGAAATAGCTAACCTCGAACCCAAGAAAATACAATAGATATTGTCAAAGAGGAGAAAAACATGCCTAACCTCTATGTCTAGATTTTCTAACAGCGATCACTGGCGATTACTACTAAAAATACTTTCGATAATTTCCGCAGCCGATATTTTAATTCGTATTTGTAAAAGGTATGCGCTCCTCGTGTTTTTGTTTTTATTCAACTTAATCAATGAGCAAAAGGGGCATTCCACGTCAAGTGTACCCGCCTAAAAACCTTCATCGCTGGAATTTTGATGAAACTTGGTGGAGTTGTTGTACTATTGGAGTACATAATTTGTGCAGAAGGGGGGAAGGAAATCTCGACGGGTTGCCGAGATACAGGGGCTCAAAGTTTTGGACGCGTTTGTCTTCGTTGAATTTATCTCAAAAAGTACCATAATTTATGGATTTTCTGCGCTGGTCTGACCGAGTCTAAATATTTACCTGAAAAAACCTCTAAAAGTACCATAATGTCTTGGACTTTTATACGGAAGGTACCATACTTATTTCAAAAAGTCTAAGAAATTATGGTACTTTTAGAGATTCATGCAAGTGAATATTCCGACTCGGGTCAGACCAGCGCTGAAAATCCATAAATTATGGTATTTTTCAAGATATCTGTTTCCTCAGTGAAGTTATGGTTTTCGTCGGTTTTTTTCCGCTCTTTCCAATAGATATGAAGACAATTCTCCAAATTAATTATTTCTGCAAAAAAAGTAATTTTTATTTTTCTTTCCGACATTTTTTAAAGATCGGCATTTTTTACAATTTTTTAATTACACTCAATCGAAAGCTTATTCTTTTATCTTCAAAACCATTGATCACACATGATGGAGTCTTATGAACTCATCAGTGAATTTAATCGTTAAAGCCGGCACGATCCAGCTTCCAAGCTCGCTGAACATACTGGTCAGCCGTCACCCGGTACGGCAATGTTGATGAAAATTTTTTTCTATGGACTACTGCAAAATGATTGATAAAATACATAGAACATGCTTTATTTACTGTAGAAATTATTTATTATCATTATGAATATTGTCATTTTCTCATTCCTAATGAACAAATTGTGTATTTTGTTTTTAGAAGTATATACAATTTTCTCACAATAACGTTATAAATGGTGTTACAAGTTGGTGGATGTTGTGTATGGAATTGAAAAAGGATGTATACATCAAGTTCTCTCAATTTTTTTCTGAAGTTTTGGAAGAAAAATTGCTTCTAGAATAGGAAAAATATCTTCTAACTTGGAGAGTCGTTTGTGGAACTGGGACGAACGCATGATATTTCATTGTCCTCGGAATCGTTTTCGCACAGGGGTCGTCCATAAATTACGTAAGACGTTTAAGGGGGGGAGGGGGTTCATGGAATTCTTACCAGATCTTACAAGGGGGGAGGGGGAGGGGTTGCACCAAAATCTCACGTAAGATGGATGTAACTGAATATTAAGAAATTCAATTTCAACTGATTTCGAAAAACACATATTTCCTTCAACTTTTTCAAAGATGTTACAAAGATCATGTTCTGTAATCAAGTATCCTTGGGTAGTCAATTTGAGTAAGTTAATAATCATCAATGTTATACCATAATTGAGTCATTTATAATTTCTGTACACTTCTGTATTATATTACCTTACCACATGGGAGAGGGGGAGGGGTTTAATGAAATCTTACGATGTCTCACAAGGGGGAGGGAGGGGGGGGGGGTGAAAGAATGCCAAAATTGTCTTCCGTAATTTATGGACGGCCCCACAGTCAAATCGACACTCCAGCTCATCTCGTATCTTTCCATGGCTCTCTTTAGAACTAAAAAATATTTTTGTTCCCAAAAAGTTATCTTTCGCCCAAGCATAAAATGCATCGCAGGGTAAAATTTAATCCCTTGAGGATGCCTGTAAACTTACACGCATTGCTAATCTTTTTATGTTCCCGCCGATACCATCACATGACCCTTCACCATGTGCAGTCTCATGGAAGTGCCACTCAGCTTCAATACCAAAATCCTTCTCATGATGGAGTAGATTTTGGAAATTGTACTTGTTTTTGAAATGCTGTACTGCTAATAAAAAGACTAGCAATGCGCGCAGGTTTACAGGCATCCTCCAGGGATCAAATTTTAACCTGCGATGCATTTTATGCTTGGGCCACAGATAACTTTTTGGGAAGAAAAATATTTTTTAGTTCTAAAGAGAGCCATGGAAAGATGAGCTAAAGAGATGAGCTGAAGCGTCGATTTGACTGTGCAAAAACGATTCCGGGGACAATAAAATATCATGCGTTCGTCCCAGTTTCACAAACGACTCTCCAAGTTAGAAGATATTTTTCCTATTCTAGAAGCAATTTTTTTCCAAAACTTCAGAAAAAAATTGAGAGAACTTGATGTACACATCCTTTTTCAATTCCATACACAACATCCGGCAACTTGTAACACTATTTATAACGTTATTGTGAGAAAATTGTATATACTTCTAAAAACAAAATACAAAATTTGTTCATTAGGAATGAGAAAATGACAATATTCATAATGATAATAAATAATTCCTACAGTAAATAAAGCATGTTCTATGTATTTTATCCATCATTTTGCAGTAGTCTATAGACAAAAATGTACATCAACATCGCCGTACCGGGTGACGGCTGACCAGTATGTTCAGAGCGCTTGGAAGCTGGATCGTGCCGGCTTTAACGATTAAATTCACTGATGAGTTCATGAGACTCCATCATGTGTGACCAATGATTTTGAAGGGAAAAGAATAAGCTTTCGATTGAGTGTAATCAAAAAATTGTCAAAGATGCCGATCTTTAAAAAATGTCGAAAAAAAAATAAAAATTACTTTTTTTTACAGAACCAATTAATTTGGAGAATTGTCTTCATATCTATTGGAAAGAACGGAAAGAAACCGACAAAAACCATAACTTGCATTTCAAAAAAAAATAATAATAACTGAGTTATAATTCAACGAAGACAAACGTGTCCAAAACTTTGAGCCCCTGTATCTCGGCAACCCGTCGATATTTCCTTCCCCCCTTCTGCACAAATTATGTACTCCAATAGTACAACAACTCCACCAGGTTTCATCGAAATTCCAGCGATGAAGGTTTTTAGGCGGGTACACTTGACGTGGAATGCCCCAAAAGTGAAATTCGACATCAATTATGGAAGAGAAACGAATCTCAACTGAAATCGGGTATCAAATTATCGAAAAAGAAAGCAATCAGGAGGTGAGCAAGTATTCCCATTTTCAAAATACAGTAAAAATGGTTTTTCTATATATTCCTTATCAATACTTTAATTTCTCGATAAGTTGATAGACATGTTGGTATATTTATGCATACTATTCGATCATTATGCCCCAGATTGGATAAGAAATTTACATGATATCTCAGATTTCGATGAAAATCCTAGTAAAAATGTTAATTTTGGTTCGCCAAACAGGACTGGTGCAGACGTGTTGCATTTTTGTGCGGTACTGTTGCAGATTCAGTGCGGGCCCATCACGTCCGCAACAGTACCGCAGAAAAATGCAACACGCCTGCACCAGTCATGTTTGGCGGATCCGAAATGAAAATTTTCACTTGGGAATACCCAAATTACGAATTCAAATATTCCTGTTCGAACGTCCGGATCTTCATCTCAGTATGCTACATTTGCAGATAATTATTTGTCTGCATCTTCACATGATTCAGTCAGATCACCTGCTTCAGAACTCCCAACAATTGCCCATACAGGAAACCCCGATAATGTAAACACAGCCAATAATTGGCCCATGTATGGCTACCATTGAATGACCAACAATGGATTCATATCATTGGCACAAGTGTGGCCCACCACTGGCTGATAAGAAAGGTCAGCAATGAAAACAGCCGATAATCAGCCGATGTACGGCTATCAGGGTTGGGTTTATCACGTGATTTTTCAATTTCTTACGTATCATACTTGGTTTCTGACACGTAATATATGTGAGATACTTGAACCCTCCTGTCCCCCCAAAGGCAAGGGGTTGATTTTATGCGCAAGATACTCGGTTTCTTACGTGTCGTAAACTATGTAAAATACTTCGAAGTATACTACGCGCCATATAAAAAGTGTTCACACTTAACCACTCATTTGAACTAATATTGAATCAATTATTCTGGAACGCACTCATATCACCATTGGATATCATTATTATTATTATGCCCCGGTAATCTGCCATTGATGGCTGACATTCGAACATTATCCCGAAATTTATGGCCCTAAATCGGGATCATTTAGCCCCATTACTGGGCCAATCAATAATTTCATAAATGGCCCATTATTTATTGCCATTACTGGACCCACGTTATCATCCAGCAATTAACCATTGATGAGCCATTAATGGGCGCTATTAACGGGCGAAGAACGCCGCTTGTGGTCCAGTAACGTGCCATTATTGGGCTAATTGATGAACCCTGTATGGGTGACGAGATGAATGATGCGTCAAGCGATGAAGGACTAAATGAGATTGAAGATGATCAATATAATTCTGATGATGAAGAGGAAAGCAACAGTGCAACTGAAGTTCCAGATTTTCTAGTTATTACGAATACAGCAGACGACAGGTTTCTCACAAACATTCAGATGGTTTGCTGAATATTCTCAGAGAAGACAATATTCTCCCTGATTCATCAAAAACAGTTTAGAACGAAGTTTAGTAGCTGGATAGTTGTCGGATGTCTTAAATAATTATCACCAATAAATTAAGGGACATCTGTTTCTTTCAAAATAATTTGCTTCTAAAAATCATTGAAAATGTTGTATGGAATATACATATTCATAATATACATATATTAAAAAAATGTGCTATCTGAACTGGAACAAACGGTTTTCGCATCAGAGGAAAAAATTTGGAAGATATTTTTGCGAAACCTCCTTCTATTGTGGATTTCCAAATAAAATCTTGTGAATATTGAATTCATGTATGGATGAAATTCCCGAGTATCCACAAGGTCCTCTTTGGAAATCGACAAGAAAAGAGGTTAGTGGAAAATCTTTCTGATTTTTTATTGATTTGTAGAAATTTTATCGATATTTATGTACTAACGAGTGCCTTGTGGAATACTAGCGAGCAACTGGTCAGTTTTCCTAACTAGTATCTGACGAGTTAGAGCGTTACATTCCCCACTAGCTACTCGTGAATATTCCTCACTAGTTCCTCACAAGTTGAACGGGCAAACTCGTTAGTGCCTTATGATCAACTGGAGAAAATGTCTACCAGGGTTCTTTTGTTAGTAAAATAGAACTCATCCAATGACAAGACGGGCTTCCTTCTAGTGATAAGATTAGGAAAAAATACTCACACTTACTCACTTGATAGCAGTTTAGAGACATTTTCCCTGTCGTAAGCCGGATACCGTTTTGTTAGAAGACGGGATTCATTTCAAGGTCAAATGATTTTTGTCGGTTTATAAAAGTGCACTTGTGTTATATTGAGACAGCCGATTCTAATGGTAAGACGGCTTCGTTTCACCAATGAAACGGACTATGTTTGAGACGGCTGCCGTCTTATGATAAGAAAATCATTTGAATGCGTACATTACTGGAAGTTTTCCGTGGATTTGTTTACAGCGTACGTGAAGTCTATAAATCGGGACGTAGATCCACTGTAAAAAATATACTTCCTAAACTACCAAAGAAGTTTGGCAGTTTTTCACATAAACTTTTTTTGTAAATTATCAAACAAAAGTTTGTAAACATTCAACAAATTTTGTGAATTCACGAAGATTTTTGAGAATTCACAAACTTTTGTTCGGCAATTTACAAAAAAGGTTCGGAAATATTTTTCCAAACCAAGTTTGTAAATTTCCAAGCATTTTTGTTTGGAGTTCAACAAATTTTTATTACAGTGCATTCTTTACACAGCATTTCAGTCCTAAAAGATATCTGAAACCAAATTTAAGAAGTCTCATGCAACATGAAAAGATATCTTTAAGAGATCTATAAGGGTTCTTATTTCTAAAAGATTTCTATATGATATCTGAAAGATATGATCTCGGAAGAAAAGTTTTAGATCTTCTAAAAGATATCTTTTAGATGTCTTTTAGAAGTGAGAACTGTTTTAGACATTTTAAGGATATCTTCCCATGTTGCATAAGACTTCTTAAACTTTTCTGAACAGTTCCTCCAGTTATCTCGAAGACCAAAAGTGTTGTGTGGGATATGTTTTTCGATAATGCAAAAAATCTTTCACCTTATATTACTTCGAAAAAAATTCAATTACGAATCGATCGCTCGAAACAACATTCATTCCCGTTTCATCCCTACACCCTTACAACACTTTGTCCAAGATTGACAAAGAATTGAATTAATTTCACATCGATTACCGTCTAACAAATTCCAAAGGATTTCTCTTCCGGCACGGTGTTGGAAATCGCAATGTTTATGCTCAAATTTGGAGTATCGATTTAGTTTATGATATGCACATACGTACGTACGTACCTAGCTTACGAATTATGAATCATTGAATCGGGTCAGCATTGATTTATGCACCGCAACAAGGGCAAAAAAGACCACTATAACCACGAGTTTATTCGTTTTTACCATTCTAGTCACGCGGGCGAATACAGGTACATCAACTGCTTTAGACAGATCACGGAATTTACCTCCGAATGTTGAACGAAAGAAATGCACAATTTCATTGACATTGTATATTTCGTTCACACGCAACGTGCACGGTAAAAAATGTCAAAGAGGAGACAGCTAATATTCAAAAGAAAATATATTTGAAATTGATCAATTGATTCTGCGAAATTGAAATTTTTTTGATGTTGTAAATATATATACTATATATATATATTCTCTACTACACATCGCACATTCAAGCACGAGATTGAAAAATTATGAATAAGGACATTTTTTTTTTGAGACAATCTTAAAGAAATGATATTAATATTCAGAGGAGTAAGAACCTGAGAGAATGAAGGGAAAGAAAAAAAGAGGAGAATGATATATCAAGATATAAAGTAAGAGAAGTGGGATGCTTTTAATCACTATGGCAGCATGTTAATATCACAAACTTCAGCGTAATCGAGAGTCCTTCACTGTTCCTTCTTATTAAATCTTGGATTGAAAATACTAATTCGCTTTGTTGAAGCTGAGTAATAATAATCCCGCTCGTGTAGATTGAATATATTAATTTAACTTTCCAAAGTTTAAACCATGCTAAATCACGCGTTGTGACTCAAATCGAAAAGATGGGAAGGAAATGTGAGAGAATTTATAAGCTTATTCATCGATATGGTAAACGTATACGTTAAAGTCCTCTACTTTTGGTGAAATTCGATAATGTACAGAATGGACAAACAAAAAGAAGTGGAATGTTGTTCTTTCTTTTTACTTTCCACTTTGATCACAAAATGGGAGAAAAGTTTGCACTTGCAAACTTTCGAAAATAGATTGCTGAATGTAAACACATTAAGTTTTTCAGTTGATATGATAGGAGTTTGAGTATGTTTCAGCGAAACAAAACTCAATCTCGCGTTACGTTTGGATGAAATCTCACAAATCTCGAATTGTATGCGACAAGGGGTGGCTTCGCAGAGAATATGTGATAAGGCACATGAGGAAAAGTGTGAACATCAAATCAACAGATACCGAAGTGACTTGGTGCCAAGTTGTCCAAAGGAATCTTAATAAGAATACACGGAGGAAAGTATATGGGACTGATTACCATTCGCCCTAGTTCTCATCGCGATTCTGAAATAGGAAGTGAGTGATGACTCGCGATTTGGTGATCATTACGATGTGATCCTATCGTTTCCATGACAACGTAAACAGTTTATCGTCCTTATTTCGATTCTGAATGGGATTTATTAGGTGTACAACTTTGCCTCCGCCGTTTTTCCCCAAAATTTGAGGCTTTATTCTCAAAAAGTAAATACCTGCTTCTGATTCAAAGTACTGGCCGTCGCTATCCACTACTCTTTCCCATCTTTTTGGCAATTGTCGGATCCCATTTCGGAAAAACGATGCATCTTTTGAGGCGATCCACGAATCGATCCATTCTTCAACTCCTTCATAAGAATGAAAATGCGCATCACTCAGGTCGTGTGCCATCGATCGAAATAAATAGTAGTCGGAAGGAGCAGTGTCTCGAGAGCACGGCGGATGGGTTGAGCTTCCCATTTTCGTGTTTTCAAATATGTCTTGACCGATTTTGAAACATTTGGCCAAGCATTATCATGTTGGAGGATAACTTTATCGTGTCTTTCTTGGTACTGTGGCCGTTTCTCCTTCAATGCTCAGCTCAAACGCATCAACTGTGTTCGATATCGATCCCCTGTAATGGTTTCACTCGGTTTCAATAGCTCATAATACACGACACCAAGCTGATGCCACCAAATGCAGAGCATAACCTTGACACCATGAATATTTGGTTTAGCCGTCGCCACGGGGACATGTCCGGGCATTCCCCAAGATTTTCTGCGCTTGGGATTATCATAGTGAACCCATTTTTCGTCGCCGGTCACAATGCAGTGTGAAAACCCCTTTTGAAACTTTTCTGTCTTTGAAACAGCTGTTCGCAAGTGAAAAAACGTCGTTCAACATCTCTTGGCTTCAATTCTTACGGAACCCAATTCCCCTGTTTCTGAATCATTCCCATGGCTCAAGCAATGCCTCCAATTCGGAATCTTCAAAAATTTTCTCTCTTCCCCCGCCATGTCGGTCCTTGACATTAAAATCATTCTTCTTGAAACCAATCACGACACGTTCTCTCACTCGAAACAGCCTAACCGTAAGTACTTGAGAGCATTCGATGAGTCTGAGTCGCAGTTTTCTTCAAATGGAAGCAGGAAACCAGAACTTCCCGCAAATGACGAGAATTCGGCTCAGAAACTGACATCTTCGATCGAATAAAAATTTATGATTCAATCAAAAATTCACTAATATGAAGATGTTATGTTGACACAAGTCCAATCTTACTGCACGGAAAAAATTGGTGATCCAAATTTTCGTTGACTAGTATGTCACTTTTGGACAAGGCACAAATCCGAGAAGAATTCATACCCTGGATTTCAATAATTCGTTGACTCTGTCCATGATTTCACCGATGGAATCCACTTTTCATTTCGATTGTCGAAATAATGGAAAGAGTCAACGAATTATTAAAATCCAGTGTACAAATTCTTCTGGAATTTGTGCTTCGTCCCAAAGTGACATACTGGACAACGAAAATTTGGATCACTAATTTTTTCCGCGTGTGTGACATTCATTACCTAACCTATTTCGACCGCCACCTACCGGCGCAACCATGTATTGTAAACGGCGGAAGCGAAGTTGTACACCTAATATCAAATTTTTGAATTATCTGTCACCAAATTACTATTCTTCATAGTAATCGTTCCCGTATTATTTTCTCCGTGTAGTTGCACTCAGAGAATTGTTTGAGATTACTGTAACTAAAACGTCTCGACCAAATATTCTTAGTAAAAGCTACTAGAAATTTGATTGATCCAACTAAGAAAGTATAGTTGATACATACTGTGAAGAATGATTGTGGAATGTTCCCCGAAAAAATGCTGGCAGCAAAGTTCTTCCATAGATAGGGAATTTTCCACTTCAATTTCGTGGACTTTTTCTCCATTTGTAGAGGATTTAACACCCAAAAAACAAAATAATTCCTTAACATGGTGGAAAAATCCCTCATTCTTCATGGAAAAACAATCCTCTCGCGGTGAGGGGATGAAATCCACCAACAATATGGAGGAAAACTGCTGAATCACTTATACTTCCTTGGTTGAATCAATCAAATTTTTAGTAGCTCTCAGTATAAATGTTTAATAGAGATGTTTTAGTTGCAGTGACTATAGAAATTTCTCTCAGTATTAAAAAAAAAATCATCTACATTTGTCTAGTTCTTCAGATTGGGACAACTGACATTATTTCTTCGGATTTGATTACTTTGGAATTATACGGATGTTTTACATTTGAAAAAAAAGTGTTGAGGAGTGCCATAATTTATTGAGAATCAGCGCCAGTCTTCGACAGATGAAATTATTCACCTAAATTTAAGTCTAAAAGTTCCATAATTGGATATATTTGTACAAGAAAGAGACTTTTCAACATATTCATTTACTCCGTGTATGGCTTTGATGAGAGAATGATTTGGTGAGTCGAAAAAAGTGTATCGATTGAATTTTTTCGACTCAATTAACAATGAAATTTACTTCCTCATGAAGCATATTATCCTAGAATAACTCCACTATGTGGTTCGGACAATTACATATTTTTCGGTTTTCAAATTGAATTATTAACATCCTGAAATCTTCTCTAAACTTGTTGTCTTCATCAGTTGCATGATCGTTGGTTAGCAAAAAATACCTTATCATATACAGATAAGAGATACGAATGAACGAATTACTTACACGTCATTCGCAACACGAAGATGAAAACCTCACTACTGCCCTAGTGTACGGCCATTCGAATATTCCTAAGGAAGAATAAAGTAGGATGCATATATAGTTCAGTTTGATACAACTTCTCTTCGGATATAAGGAAGACTAAGAGCTGGATTTCCATATATGCTCAGGTCTCATTTTGTCTCTCATGTATTTCTTTCCAACACTGTATGTATTCGAGAAACGAAGAAAAAGAAATACACACACTTCCTCATATTGTGTATTAAACAGTCATTTGTAGATAATACCTGATTATCCTCTTATTCTCTGTTGATTCGCATTTATTATTATTTATATAATATACCAATATGATTCTTTGTTTTTTTCAAAGAATCATCAACTAATGTGTAATATTTTCACACTTTATGAATATTACACACTGAGAGAAATAATTACTATCACTAGGTGTCTGCGAGTACTCGAAATTTTCGAGTATCCTCGAGTCGAGTATTTTGTACTACTTGAAATTTTCGAGCTACTCGATAATCTTCGAGTAATTTGTTCATCCTCTTAGAATTATCATGAATTATCATTTGCAAAGGGTAGAATATTCTTAAAGAACACAAGGGATCGTTATCCACTATCACATATAGATTATACTCATATTCGTATACAGGGTGTCCCATTTTAATCTGTCACTTAGAATATCTCGAAAACGAATAGATTCAGAAGAAAATGTTCCGAGAAAAAAATGTAAGAATCTGAGGGGGACATCCGATGGTGAACTTGGCTTTGACCTCAGATCCCACTTTCAAGGTCATTCTGAGGTCAACTCATGTTTTTTAAATGGAATCCCCTATTTTTTACTACCGGTTTAGATTCTACTCTAAAAACCAAGGAACTTTTGTCTCAAACGTTTTTTCGAAATCCCCATAGATGACGCTCTAATTGATGAGAAAATGAGAATTCTCAAACCCTCGGATTGTATTCTGTCTGACATGATGCTCAACTCTTGAGTGTTTCTCATCTCCCGGAAATTGCCGTCGGTTGTGTTTTGTTTTGGTTTTGTTCTTGGAAATTGTTATTGTTTTGATTCACGTGTGAATACCTTAGAAATTTAGCATTCCCAAACTGCTCAGTTCTCTGTTATCATTTGGAGGAAACACGTTTCTAAATATCATGTCTGATTACGCGCCAAACGATATTGTTGACGTTTTGTTGTGTCTTGGTGAAGCGCGGGGAAATTATGTTGAAGCTGTGAGGACGTTTCAACGTCGTTTTCCGGATCGGAGGTGTCCAAATCGCATTACGATCCGATTTCTTGAACAACGTGCTCGTCAAGGTCTCCTCAAACGACAGAGGAACAAGAAAGTTTATGCGGATGACAATGATCCTGATGTGAGATCGCTGGCTGTGCTGGCGTTAATTCATATTAATCCGCATATCAGTCCTCGGGATATTGAGGAAATGACCGGGATTCCTCGATCCACAGCTCAGCGTATCTTGAAATCGTTGGATTATCATCCGTACCATATCACTTTGGTGCAATCTCTAACAGCTGAGGATTTCATAACAAGATTGAACTTCTGCACGTGGGCCCAACGGAGAATTGAAGAAGATCCTACTTTCTCTCATCACGTTATGTTCTCTGATGAGGCAATATTTCACAATATTGGAATTCTCAATAGGCACAATTGCCATTATTGGAGTGCTCAGAATCCTTACTGGGTCCGTACAATTGATCATCAATACCGTTGGAATGTGAACGTTTGGTGCGGAATTGTAGATTCCAGGATCATAGGGCCGTATTTTTTTGAAGGAAACCTGACTGGCGCAGAGTATCTTCGTTTTTTGCATTTTGAACTCCCTGCTCTTATGGAAGACGTAAGTCTTGACGTGAGATCAAGGATGTGGTTCCAACAGGATGGAGCACCTCCTCATTACATGCGAATTGTTCGAAAATTTCTGGACGAGAAGTTTCCCAGAAGGTGGATTGGCCGTAGAGGACCTGTGCGATGGCCACCTAGGTCGCCTGATCTGATGTCGCCTGATTTTTTGTTGTGGGGTTACATAAAAAATGTTGTATTCCGTGAACCTCCAACAACACGCGATGACATGAAAGATCGAATAAGAAGAGCATGCACAGCAATAACACCTGCTACGTTGCAAGCAACTGTAGAAAACTTTCATAAAAGAATTGTGCTTTGTCAAAGGCAAAACGGCGCTCATTTCGAACATCTTTTGAATGCCTAATGCGTCCCCGAAGATATACCTCCAATTCAGACAATCGGCCCTTTTCAGGGCCACAATGATGTGTAGAGTCCGATCGCGCAACCTCCTCGTGGTGCACATTGGGTAACGCTGTTGCCGACGGCAATTTCCGGGAGATGACAAACACTCGAGAGTTCAGCATCATGTCAGACAGAATACAATCCGAGGGTTTGAGAATTCTCATTTTCTCATCAATTAGAGCGCCATCTATGGGGATTTCGAAAAAACGTTTGAGACAAAAGTTCCTTGGTTTTTAGCGTAGAATCTAAACCGGTAGTAAAAAATAGGGGATTCCATTTAAAAAACATGAGTTGACCTCAGAATGACCTTGAAAGTGGGATCTGAGGTCAAAGCCAAGTTCACCATCGGATGTCCCCCTCAGATTCTTACATTTTTTTCCCGGAACATTTTCTTCTGAATCTATTCGTTTTCGAGATATTCTAAGTGACAGATTAACATGGGACACCCTGTATATTATATACTTTTCGAGTACTCGGCTCGACTCGACTCGAAAAAATCACTACTCGCACACCCTCAACTATTACCAATAACATATTGTGATGTGTCAAGAGATCTATTTCTGAAAAAATCTGTACTCTTGATACAAGAAAATTTTCTTACAACTAAGGATATATTTCTTGAATTGAAAAAATATTTTCTTGATCCAAGAGAATTCCACTTGAGCTCGCAACATATCGTAACGATGTATTCGTAAAAAATGCGATACTTATTCTAATTATGTGAACCAGAACGATATATCGTACATTTAAATCCGATCATTCGTGGATGTTGGAGGATTTATCATTGACGTCATGGTGAGTATATAAAACGTAACTGTGGTCTTCAAAGATCACATCGAATATTCTCAGCCAAAGCTCTGGAGAAAAAATGACAGGAAATCCATTTGCAATTTCTTCATATTTTCGCTACTGCCCTTCTCAGTATGATGGATGATAAAAGATCACACATATACAAGATAATATTTCCTACGTTTATTGACCATTCATACACCGACATAATTCTACCGATTAATTATGTAAATTTCATTACATCTCAATGCTCCAACTCAATTTTTAAATAGCATTTGAAATTCAGAATTTTCATTATGTTGAAAAAAAATCAAGGTGATCATTGTACTGGAAAGAGGAAAAACCATTAATAATTAACTATAGAAAACAAAACTCACAGGACTCTCGAATGGGTTTGAAGATAAAAACTTTGCAGCGCGATCCATCATTACCGATAATATTTTTGCATCTTCGTCATTCAAATTCACTTCGCTACGATGTTTATACTGGCAGATCATGAGATTCAAAGCTCTCGAGGAAGTTGAAAGACGGAAGACGGAAAACCAACATCCGGTGATACATAAATCTCGACTAACAACCTAGTGAAACTCTCCTTGGCCACACGAAGCTTTAAGAAATGAAAAATTTCAGATACATTTTTTATGTTCCGACGTACGCATTGCATGAATAAAATATACGATGATTTCGTGTAGAAATATATTCGTGTCAAGATGTTTTTCCGAAACATGAGATAAAACTACAAAAAGATGAATATATCAACATCTGTTTTCTACTCATCCAATTATCATGCTATGTGAGTTTATAGTTGATGCAGTATGGCGATATCAAATATCCCGCATATTATATGTACACAATGAAAAATTTCGTATACTTTTATTACAAATTTATGTTTCAAGAGGTTCACTCGAAGTTGGTGTTGAAATAGAGTGTACTTAATGTTGATCCAATTCACAGGAATATCAAATTTACAGGTGTTTGTTTGAAAATATTTCTTTAAAAATTTCATGTTTCAGAGTAATTCAGGAAGATTTGAGAATTCAAAGGAATAAAGACAAAGGTGCATTGGAGTTTTCAGAGGGATGTTGAGGAATTTGGAGAAATTCAGAGAGAAGGAGATCGAGTAAAATTTTTGATTCAAAATTTGATGTTCCTGAAGTTTGAATGGTTTACAGAAACGAAACGAAAATTGAAACTTACAAAATCTGAGAAGTCATCGATATTTATCTCCGAGAATCAACTCTTTGGAACTGGAAACATCATTTGAAAAATCTACTGCGAGGTTTTAGATGTTGAACAGCTGAGTATTTTGTTATTCGATTACCAATTCGTTTCGATAAACGATTCAAACTTCGACAATACAAAATTTGGGAGTTTCAGATTCAAACTTAGCTTCATTGAATATTTCAGGATGTTGTCCTCTGAGAACATCAGAAACGAACATGTTATTTATGAAAACAACATTTTTTAAAATTATTTTTTGAATTTAATACCAAATAGAAAGCAATCATAGTATGTCTCGAGAATCAATTTACCGATTGATAATGAACTAGACTTGGGCATTCTAGTTCAGTTCACTGAAGTAGTTCAGTATATCTCTTTCATCAAATTAAATTAGTTCAGAGATATAGTACAATCTAGTGAAGAATTAGTAAATATCCATCAATTTTTTGTTTTCTTTGCTCTGTCACATAATTCTCCATGTAAAGTGATAAGGGCATAGAGAATAAAGTCCCTTCAACAGAATCTAGCCAACAATGTTGCCAAAATATTATCTCCCAAATGTTATCTTTCTGATTTATTGTTTCATTTGTTCAAAAACAGAAATTCCGTTACACAATTTGTAGTAAGTATCCTCCATGAGATTTTCTTTGTGACCATTTCCTTCACTTTTTATGTATAATTTAAAATCCACAGTAGATGAACATTTTATATAGAAACTTTCCTATGACTATCGCACGTGCCGAGGGAAAAATTATACCGAATAAAAATACCTCCGAATAAATCGTGGGAATTTCTGTTTAGTGGAAATCAGTGGTACAAAGGTACGAAAATATCTAGTGTGAACTATTGAAGTATATCTTCATGAATATCCGAAGTGCTTCATTCAGCTCAGTCATCAAGTGAGCCGTTCTTTTGAATGACTCGTTCATGAGTTACACAAGTCTATATTGAACGTAACTAACTTGTCTTTCGAATATCAACTGACGAACTCTGATGATGTGTGTTCCTGATCTCATAAAGTAGGGAATCTCAGGACCTAGTTCTAGAAATCAGAAAAGAATGACCATAGATGCTATTTTGAGCTGATACTGATCAAGCATCGTGATGTGTTGAAAAAAAAATCCTGTTTGCATATACAGATATAGAACAACCACTAAATCGATCATTTTCCATCAAAGTCATGACTTGATTGCAGAAATTCTCCTCCCTTTTATTTGATGGAACATTCATACGAACAGAGTGAAAATTCAACAACGACCTTATATTTTTTTCTCCCGCTTTAAAAAAAAACACCAGTATCCAATCAATCTTCGTCGGATATTGGTTTACACGTGTGAGTCGTTTATAACCAAAGTCGATACCAGTGTCGGTGATATAAAGTGGGTATTAATAAATTTCCAAAAAAAATGAATGGTCCCTGCTTTTTGACATTGTCCATGAAAAACAGTTAGTATTCTCCCACGTTACAGGAGCAGATATTATTATAGCTCTAGCGAAGAATAGAGATTCAATCATTCGTCTTAATGGGGGAAAAAAATGATGGAAAGAACTTTCGCAGAAACTATAAATATATTGATATCGAATGGACAAACCACTGACGAAACTTGACGAGGAAAGAAAACAAAGTGAATATCATTATAAAAGCTTCCTTTTGGAAGCTGCTGAGGAACGAAAGAGAGCAAAACTGAACATTTCGATGAGGAGTAAACCTTGTTATGTTCTTTTATGCCCATGCTCGTTCTTCTTTCTTTGTGTTGTACTTGAAACTTTGACTTTTCGACTTAAAAGGTGTTGAATCGTTCTTAGCTGGTTGAGGTCACATAACACGGAGATGGCAATGCCAGATTTTCAATACTTTTATTTTTTTCCTTTCCCATACTTTTCTCTCTGGGACTTTCTCACGTCTCAATGTGTTATCCCTTTTCAAAATACTGTGTCTTTCTCTTCGTTTTTCACTTGGATAAACCAACCTTCTTCAACTTCTTATTTTCTTTTCAAATAAACATGGTTTCAAGATATTTCTTCGCTTGTCCTAAAAACCTCTTAGAATTGGTACAGTGACCACGACGAAATGTTCGGCACACATCACAATTCCCACGTGATTCTTGGATTGTTTGGAACTCATGTATATTGAATACGAAGGAGTTATGCATTGCGGCTTGTATCTGCTTGTAACCAATGGACTAGAATACTCTTTTTTTCAATTCTTCAATATCAAGAACATCTTCAATGGTGTTTTTTTCTTGGTTTCAATAGGGTGAATGCTTTTTCCTTTGTTTCTTGGTGAACTTCAAGTGAAAATTTGCTGAATCTTCTCCCTGAGAAAACAAATTGATTAGGGCTTCGCACGAGACTCTCGTCTCAAAATGAGAAAAGATCTACACGGAAAAAAGTCCTTTGTAAATTCTACATTGGTTGTTGGTAATTCAACATAACTGCTCACATGCATGCAATTGGAATAAAATTTACGTTGGAACCAATGTCATATTTACATTGTTACCAAAGTTAATGAGAGTGGTGTTGCTGTGAAGTCAGTATGATAACAATGTAAATCCAACAGGACAGTATAGTAAATTTTACATGAGATGCACGCTGTAATCTTTACCTCACATTCTTATGTAATTTTTACATGGGCATTTTTTTCCGTGTATATTTACTGTTTTGAAGATTTAAGACATTAAAATTTTGAACGAAATCAACCGATGCTGGTATTGCCAAGACTGAAACAAACCCAAGGTTGGCACACGTGTCAGAAACAAATCTCCGTGAAGAACAATTGGCCCAATATTGTTCCATGATTGTCCCGTTGTTCCCAATGGATAGTCAGTCATGGTACATTTGTTAATATTTTTGAAATGGTCATTACATTTGGTACAAGCTTGGCATAAGTGTAAAAATTGAGCATTCGTTGAGAACAGTTGTGCCAATATTGCCCAAATAAGCGGCACAATGTTTATAAATATTGACTGAATTTTGAATTTACAATGGCTAAAGACTTAGGGATAACCATCGGGCCAAGGCTGGCTCGATCTTCCTGCCATAAATAATCCTACACACTAGTTTTTACACACCAAGCTAGATTTTATTGATCTAAGTGAGGATAGAACTTCACTTCAATGGTAATAGGACACTTTTAAATGTGATCATACACGGAGATCAACTGATTTTGAAGAACTCATGAACTGAAATATGAATCAATTACCTTTTTCATCAATATCTGCGATCGATGAAGCATCGGTTGACGCTTGGTGTAAATGAATTGGACCGGGCCTAGCAAAACCACTAGCCCAAGCTTGTCCTGATCTTATCATTCCTAAGCCTGGGCCAAGTTTGGTAAATTATTCAAGACAAGTCTCGGCAGGTCTTATGCCAGGCTTGGTCCATCATTGGGCCATTGGTCCACACACATATGGCAAGCTTTTACCTAAAGTGTAACAAAATCACATGGAATTCCGATTTCTTCGCAGAGGATAACTAAGATCTTCTCTCAATCTCGGAGATTCAGTCTCGGTATCGGTCTCGGTGCAGGTCTCGTTGCATATTCCGACATATATCCCTGCTGATTTTTTTTGAATGATCAAGATTCCACCCCATTTCGTTGATTCCATTTATACTCTCAAATTATCTCGATCATCTTGATATTACAAGAGATTGGAATAACTATTGGTAACTATTTTATCTTTCTTTGCCGCGAGTTTTGGGCGCAATCCTAAATTTGATCACTCATGGACATTTCAATATTTCAAGATTCTGAAAATCTACGTTTCCTTGGGGTTGAGATATTCTTTTTCAATGTGGTTTTCATGATTATAAACACCAATCTTCCTCTTTGAAGATGTTTCTTAATTCATATCATATTTGCATTGAATTCATACCTGTTCGCAAGCAACGTTCATTTCACTTTTTTGTCTTCCCATCTTTTTTGTTTTCATCACTGGATTTGCCATTGCATTTCCCATTTTCCTTCGAACGAACTTATTTTCCTTGTTGAATATTCATTCTTGTTAAAATAATCTTCTCTATCTTCTTTGTGTTTGTTACACCAGAACGTCATCCTTGTCAATCTCAATTTCTTCTCCCTCACATTCCAACTTGTTCAAGATTACATTTTTCTTTCTTCTTTTCCTTTTATTCTTCTTATCATCTCTCGTTTCATTCTCGTTGCACATGTGTCTTGCTTCTCATTTTCGAATATACATTTCTCGCGATTTTTTCTCTCTCTCTCTCTCTCTCTCTCTCTCTGTATCTTCTCAAACGAATAAATGAAACTTTCAAAACTCGTCTCGGAATGTTATATGAGATATCTTCACAAAAATATACTTATCCTAATTTGAAATCAACAAACAAACCAAGTGAACGAATTCGAAGAATTTTTATAAAAAAGTGTTGGATATTGTTGAATTCTTCTTAAATGAAAGTGAAGAACATTACAGGTACTCGAATCATCTCACTACACGTCTTCTCAAAAATAGTACACGTATAAGTTCTCATAATCGATACTCTCTTCAATCAATTTCACAATCCATCTCTCATTTCAACGGACGAAGCAAAGTTGTTGAATTTATATAATCATTTTGTCTAATATCCTTTTAGATTCAATGCCAATTGAAACTCCTCTCTTTTCGTAACATTTTTTATCTCAATATAGCATATACGCGTGAGATTAAAAAGCATCAGAACTGTGAAACAACAGCCTGTGTCAGATTGCACCAAATATCTTAAAATTCATTCCGTTTCCCAACTCGAAAGCATTCCATTTCTTTCCTCACTTTCATCACTCCGCATGGTGCTCAAAAATTGCAACAGAAGAGTAATAAGATAAGAATTCACGGTTCATAATTATTTTGAATGACATCGGAGGATTGAAAGATTTCAAGAATTCAAATGGTATTTGATAGATGTTTTTTTAAGTCTCCAGTGAAAGGAATACTTAAACCAGCATTCATAGTCGGTTCGCCAATGGGGTTGTCGAGGAAATTGATTGAGAACTCAGGTACTCCGTCTTTAACACGCGCTTAAATACCGTCAAAACGTCGAAATCCTGTGGAGACCTGATAAAATACATTCTTTTCTTTTGCTCTTCACTTTTTCTACTCTTTAACTTCCATTCCAATGCGTATACTTTTCGCCACCAGGCACAATTAGCCAACAACGACGAAACTTGAAAGAGAAACATGTAACACGAGAAAAGTAAAACCCATAGAGTGGAAGAAAGATAAAAGGGAAGTGAAGGGAGAAAGGATAATAGTAGAAAGGAAAGAGCGAGCAGAGAGAAAGCAGATGGGGATGTAAAAGGAGGTAAAAGAAAAAAGATCTTCGATGAATACTTTGCGAGGAACTTCGTTTATACTCTGGCAGAAGTTTTTTTCCCTTGCGAAATATATAACTTATCCACTAGTTCACCACATGTATATAACTCCCTATAATTCTACCTTGACTTCAATGGTTCAGAAATCGTTAATTCATTTACTGAGAAAAAAAAAGCTCAGTGAGAACTGGCCACTTGGAATGACTTATGAAGTATCCAATGACGTACATATTTTAATATTTTTCGATGTGAGATAGAATATGAGTAGGACAATTCTTCAACTTGAAGGTATTCAAGTTATTTATTGAATTGAATTTCCCTGACTATCCGTTTAAGGACAATGCATGAATAGTCTGCAGAATGCGAGTAATCTTCCGTCGTTCTTCTGTCGTTTTTGGATGCTTTTTATTAGAAAAGAGAGATACGAAATGGACACGAGCAGACATCCTCACCAACAGCTATTGTACAATCGAAATGAAAACTATTCAGTACTTCGACTATTGTCGTTTTTGTGCACGAGAATTAGGATTTTATGTAATTCAGATGTGTGTAAATGAATGTTAGCCTTGGTACCTTTTACGTATTAATTTTGGTTTTCATGTGACGAAGAATACATATGATGTGTCAATCAATCAGAGAAAAATCAACAAAAAGTGTGGATTCTTTTTTTTCAGTGTTATAACTCCGCAACACGTTATTCAAATCACTTGTCGAATTTTTTGCATCAACGCTAAACAAAAAAATCCTAGCTCAAATAGGATGAATACGCAATACACTTCTGAAGTGAGGAATTATTGGAAATTCATGAAATAATAGCTGTGAAAAAAAAGTTGCAGCAAAATTTTCAGCTTTATCGGCAAAAATTTGGCCGATGCTGCTAAGATATTCAGCTAAAATTTAGCGGCATTCTTGAGGTAAAGGATTTTCACCTGCTTCATTGGTATGACTGATTTGAATCAGATACATGATCATAATGCTTTCAGATTATAAATGCATGCATCTGAGATGTGATAACTCCACACGAAAAGATTGTAGGGGAAGTGCGCCTAATTCGCACCATTGCTTAAATTGCACCACTGGCGTATCGGTGAAACGGAGATGCACACAATCCTTTACGCGAGTAAAACATGAACTTGAACTCCAATCCAGTTACCTCACTGAGTTTTGATTTGCTGATGCGCATTTTACTTTTGTTACAGCGAATTTTGTCAACTTGTCTGTTTTCAGGTTGATTTCTTGTGTTGATAAAACGTCAAGTTTCTATACGACAAGGAAAACTCTAAGGATTTGATCTTAAAGTAGTTGATCTTAGTAATAAAATGTCTTAATTTTCAATCGGACACATTCCTCTTAATCCAAAATAATCTGGAGGCGTACACAGATGTATTAAATGTATATGGTGCAATTTAAGCACCCAAAATGCAATTTAGGAAAAGATTGTCCATTATTTATTTATTTAATATCAAGTTCGCCTTTCATTTTCTCCCTGTCTCGTTATGGAAGTATTATTGTATAAATTGAGAGGAATTTTATGTGCATGAGATTTTTATTTTATCAATTTTTTATACCAAGAAATGGAGTCAGGTTCTTAAGTGGTGCAATATTGGCACACTTACCCTACGCTGTGTCTGCGGAGAATTTTTGTTCCGTAACCGTAACCGTTTATTTTTCAAATTTCATTTTTGAATCAAGGGCCAATGAAGTCCTTGGAGTAATCGGTGGAATTTTGCTACGTACTTTCTGAACAACTGAGGGATAAACAACAATCTTCAATCAGCAGTGATAAAGTACATTCCTGAAATTGAGCTTTGAATATGAAATTGATTGTAAAAATGATTCCTCAAAATCATGCAAACGATTATAAACATATTAATCTACGAATGTTAATAATTTTATATACAGAACCTAAACCTAGTAGTGAGTTTTATTGCTGCATATTCAAATATTGTGATCATTGCTGAGTTGTTGAACCCTCGGTCGGTCACCAGGGCAAAAAAGGCACATGATTTGTTTCTCACACAAATTGTCATTCCTACACCTTCAACATTTGGAACCTGCGGTTTTGTGCGTCATGAACTTCATTTAATCCTCCTTCAAAAATCGAAAGTTGCGTATTCAAAAGCCTGCTATAGCCTCAATGAAGAATGATAAAAAAATTACCTCTGTTTTAAGGGTGACCCACGGAGAGTTAATAACTACGTAGCAAAATTCTATCCGTTTTCTGACCCTCTATGGTCCTTAGTACTGCATTCAATATATACTCCTTGAATATATTCCTATCGAACAGTTGGGTAATTTCAACTCTTCCAGAAGATTTCTCTCGAATACGATAAAATTTCCATACAGAACTAGATCCGAACACTCTTTGAGCTTGTATTTTCATTGAGAAAATTAAAATAACCGACATGAAGTCATGAAATTCAAATTGGATTGGAGATTTAATCATATTTTTGGTATATGTATATTATATTAAAGCCTGAAAAGTTTGTACGGTTATTCAAAATAGGCGAGAATAAAAGAGAATGTATAATTTCTTTCCATTACCGCTTCTACTATAAATAGGAAGCGATTCACCAAGTTATTAGCGTTTATATGCCGGAAAGCGACTACAGAGGCGCGAGGTAACTATCTTCTCCATCCAATGAATATGTATACATATGTGTCCTAGAATTGGGTAACCTGTTTTCCCACATAAAATTAGAAACAATTTCATGGAAGATTCTGTCTACACCTCGAAATGACCTGTATCTCTGATTATGTGCTGTCAAAACTGTTCTTCCTTCAAAGATAAAAATTCACCTGTGAGTATAGCAATTTTTATCAAATCTTAAAATCTTATTCATAACTTCGTTGAAAATGTATTGAACGTCGAATTAAGATTCCGAGAAAGTTTTATAAAAGGATAAAGGATGAAAAGACTGTGCCATTACAAGCGGAATAATGAATATAAGAAATCAAAGAATATTGAAGACACTCAAGCATCAGGAGGAGCGGGTAAAATTTTGCACCAACTTTTTTCATAAATCACTCCATAAAATTGAATTTAAAATCGATAGTAATTGAGTACATACCTGAGATTGGACTTTGAATATGAATTTAGGTTTCTTCATAGTTTGCAAGTATTTCAAAACAAAATTACACAAAATTCAGATCAGAAAAAGACCGAAGTTCAACTTCAGAGTCTAATCCTGGTCGTGGATTTTATTATTATGCATTGAAAATTTCCGTTCAACGTATAATTTATGAAAGAAGTTGGCGCAAAATTTGGCTCGCTTTTGTTGGTACTTGAGCGCCCTTAAGGGATCTTTCTGGTTAAGATTTTCAAGACAAATTTTTTTTCAAACATTTTTCTCTCATAGAAAAAATTGGGATGTCGTTTTGAAAATTTGGAGGTATGCTTATTAAACATTAAATATTACAAAAACATTTTTTCAGATGTAAACAAATTTTTTTGTTCGTTGTACCAACTCAAACAAGAGAACACTAAAAAATGCCGGTGGGAGTGATTTGGGGTGACCGAATGATCTAAAATAAAGAAAAATGTCAATATTTCTTGTTGACGTGCCTATCGCATGAAGTAGGATATTTTGTGTCATCGAAAAATCACAAAGTGGCGGCGATTTTTCGAAAAAAAATCGAATTTTGAGGCTGGAAAATTGGATGCAAATCGGACAATTTTTGATCGATCAAAAAGACCCTAGTTCAAGCGATAGCTGCTTCAACAAGGACTAATCTGTCATTTTCCTTTCCAGATCATTCAGATCATTGTAGTTTAAATTAGGATAACGAGAAAAAAAATTTGTTGAATCTGAAAAAAATGTTTTTGTAATATCAAAGGTTTAATGAACATACCTACAAATTTTCAAAACGATATCTCAATGTTTTCTATGGAAAAAAAATGTTTGAATAAAAAAATTTTTCTCGAAAATCTTAACCAGAAAGACCCTTTAATATCAATGTGACATATGATTTAGGAATTCTAATCTAGATCAAATTCCGTTTCACAACGTATCACGGTTTCTCCGATTCAAGCGACTGCTTATTTGTAAAGGAACTGCTTGGAGGAAAAATGTGGAATAGTCTGTTTGGTAGAAGCTTGCAGGTACAAAAGTGGTAAGAGTTGTCTTTTGAAAGCAACGATGATAAAGGGATATTTGAATTCTCCTTCCCATGTCTTGGTGAGAATCAACATCATATATACGTGTTCAAGTAGTGGTTTTGAATAACGAAAAGCCATTACTTTCAACATGCAGGACTTTTTCAGCCCTTTGTTATCCGCGTCGCTGGAGAAACCATTGAAATCGGTTAAAAACATAACACTTACAGGCATAAAAGAAATTGAGCGATGTTATCATAATGAGAGCAGTACATTCATTAGCATTAACTCAAGAACTTCATCGATTCCAAATCTCAACATCACCAGAGGTCGTAGCGTTTTAATGTCTTGAGAATAAAATATGATTGAAACATTAGGTTGATATGAATATGACTTATTCGCTCACTGATTTATAGTTCTATCTGACAATACAATATAGGGTGAGTGTGCCAATATTGCACCACTTAAGTTAGTTCTCCGGGAGAATTCAGGATCAAATTAGAAGAATTATTGTCAAGCAGAGCACCAAGATCGAAGGGATTCGATAATCATATTCGTTGGGATTATCTTTTGTTCATGGGAATGTATTTCACCATTCATAAACAAAAGCGTGTGACAGAGTCATGATGACTCATATAAAAAAATCCCCATGATGAAGGTTTTTTCAATCTCACAAGGAACGAAATGAGCCCTCATGAGTCATAAACGGATCAAAAATAAAAATTTTTTAAGAAAAAACCATGTCAAATTTCGCGTTGTTGTTACAAGGTTGTTTATTTATACTTCGAGTTGGTTCTTTTTTTGTCATAAATGAGAATATAAGTCCCAACGAATATGATTATCGAATTCCTTCGACCTGGGTGCTCTGCTTGACAATAATTTTTCTAATTTGATCCTGAATTCTCCCGGAGAACTACCTTAAGAACTTGCCTCCATTTCTTGGTATAGAAAATTGACACAAAATTCCTCTTGGTTTATACAATCTTATGTACATGATGAGATTGGGAGAAAATCAGGAGTGTACTTGATATTAAATAAATGAATAATGGACAAAGTTTCCCTGAATTGCACTTTGTGTGCTTAAATTGCATCAAGTACACTTAAAACGCCTATGTACGCCTTCAGATAATTTTGAGTGCAGAGGAATGTATCCAATTAAACTATAGGACATTTTATTACTCAGATTCACCACTTGAAGATTTTATACCTGCAGTTTTACTTGCCGTATACAGGAATACAAACTCAACGTTCTATCAATACAGGAAATTGATCAAAAATGAGATGAATTCACAGAATTTGTTGTAATTAATGTAAGACACGCACCAGCAAATCAAAACTCAGTGACGTGATTGGATTGGAGTTCAAGCTCATGTTCAACTTGCCTGAAGTATTGTGCGCGTTTCCGTTTCATCATCGATACGCTAGTGGTGCAAATTAGGCGCACTTCCCCTACCTAGGATCTTTCAATATTCTTCACTGCAAACGAATTTACCAAACATTTCCAGTACCAAAATGAAATTCATTAAACTTTAGACTTGGGGAGGAAAATTGTTGTAGAAACTCATTATGAAAAGAAATTGTTCAGTCTCACAGTCCCAGAGAATTCGTCTTCATCATTGAAACAGTGTTTTGGAGTAAAATTTCCATTTGCATAGATTGATGAAAAAAACAGCAACTGATTATAATAATCTCTCTCTGAGCGGACCACATTCTGGTCATAAGTAACTATCTTGTTGAATATGATTCTTAAATGTTACAATAATAGAATACGAAGATGAAACAATCGATGCCTGTTAGAAGGAAGTTTCCTAAGATACGAAAAGTTCGTATTTGTGGTATCTAGCGTGAACCATACCACATACACATTCATTTTCATATACTCGCATGGGAATGGTTCAAAGTTGATTATGTGTTTCATTATCACGGCATAAATAAGGAAATTCTAACCTAGCACGCGAATTTTATGTCTAAAATGTATCATACGTTCAAGGATGGGTACAACATCTATCATGTCTCCGTACCCTGGTAGAAATTTGATCAGGCATTCCCTATTTTCAATAAGGTCCTGATCAGGTCAGAATCCAGAAACCGTGAATAAGGAAAATCTCATGAGGCCTGTACAAGGGGCTAATCAGATTTCCCTAACAGGATCCAAAGAGGGTTGTAGTGCAGAGGTACAATAGGGTTCGGATGAGATTTCCATAAAATCGAGCGAAATGGGGAAAACCGTAAGCAAACCAGATGAGGACCTGATAGGAAATCAGGCATGCCTCGTCAGGCCCTAGTATTTTCCCGTCCAAAATTCTTCCTCGGGATATTAAAATTTAGCAGTTAAGATCGTTTATTAACCCTGGAACGGGCACGTGAAAAACCCACGAAATTTCAAATGGCTGTAACTCATTTGAAACTAAACGGATTTCAACTCACTATGGGCGGTTTTTGTTCGTCAGGATGTATACTTTGAAAGTATTTGGGTGACAAACTACAGAGATGGAGAGAGGCTCAAATGCTGGGGTAAAAAAAATGTCCTAGGGTCCTAAAAGACCCCACATGCCCGCTCTAGGGTTAATATTCTTGCGAAGAAGGCATACGAGGAATTGCGGAGCGTTTTTTCCTACTTTCATCCTTGAGCGGCAGAAAATTTCTGGGCCCACACGAATAAAATTGAGCAGGAACTATTCCGATGTCACTTATTCAAAGGAGAATGCATTGTGAAGAATACGGTGTGGAATCTTATCAGAATCTGGTTGATGTTCTTGCCAAACTTCTTGATTCGAGTTAATTTTATGGATTTTTATGGCTAACAGTTGTTTTGTGTTCAAAATCTACAGGGATTACTTAAGAACTTGACTGATCACCGACTGTATACAATCAAATTTAATACATCAATATTGAGATCATATCCGCATACCTAATTACAATTGGATTATGAAAGATTCTAGATGATTTTCCATAAATTTTGATCCGACGTAAGCCATACGATCTTGAAGATTTGTTTCCGCTACACTACCGTTATTGAATACAGCTTCAAGTCGTGCTCGTAGAACTTCCATTCTTGTTCAGAGAAGTTTTCCAACTGAGATTTAACGGCTATATCTCCTCTTTGGAAAGTATTCTGCAATGATTGATATCCATAGCTTTATTGATGAGAATCTTTATCCATCGAAGACATCTATACACTACTTGTGATTTATGATAATATACTTGTTACCGTCATAAAGCCTCATCTCATCCATACATTCATATCGTGGAAAATCTTTACGAAATTCATTGAATTTGTGACTCGTAAAACCTAAATGATCATTTCTCAGAGTCATAACTGTTCTCCTCGAAGATCAATACTTTTCGAATTTCAACGAATGGAATAGGAGCGATAAAATTCCATCAGGGTTATGTTTATTTATATGATATTCCTGTGTTCGTTCAACTGGATTGGATCTTCTGGGAATTTCATTGACAATTACGGTGAAAATTCAGTGATTGTGAAACATCGTAATATACGTTTATGAGTTTATATGTATTCTATCAAATACGCAGTCAGTGTTGTTTATGGTTTCAGAGTATCCTGCGGTTACTCTTTTATTTTGTAATATGATATTTCAATGGAAAATTGGGCTTCATGTAATACCTTCAGAGAATTTTTTTACTGAGAATGTATAGCGAATATTTATGACAATGAATTCGAATAAAATATTGAAGGATATGAAAAAATGCTTCTTGAATCGTAGCAAATTGAATATTGATGAGATAGGAACAATTTCATATTGATATCGATTGAATAAATGTAGATTTCATGCACTTGAATAGAACCCAACACACCACTGAGAGAAATTTTATCGTGCGAATGAGTTCTATTTTTCTTCATAAATTAAGGATGTTCAAAGATTTCAACTATAAATATATCCTCCACAGCACCGAGGTCTCAGAAGAATTCTTAAGGAATTCATGAATAGCACGATCAGTTCAATAAGAATTCTTCATGAATTTTCTTGGGATTATATGTAACTTATATATAAACCGTATTAAAGACCATGGAGTCCTTCAAGAAATGGATCAAATTTTGCTACGTACTTTCTGATCAACTAAGCAATAAATACAAATTTTAAATCCACAATGATGGAGTAAATTACTTGAGTTTCGGACCTACAAATGTCAATAATTTTTGAACTTATTTCCTCATATTCAGGAATGTGTTCTGAGCTTTGGATTCATATTCAGAGTCAAATCTTAGCAATCAACTTTAACGCTGTTATGTTCAAAATTTGTAATTATTGCTTGGATATTTGAAAACTACGTAGCAAGATTTTGTTCGTTTTGTAATGTTCCATGGCCTTCAAGTCACATAATCATACAATTAATACAATTTAGACAATTATTCCATTCGGAAACGATACTATATACAATTCAAAATTTCCCCCAATGTATCAAATTTTGACTGGTTTTGTGCCGTATAGAAGTATTTCATTCATTCATGAACTTAGATGAGATCAATCCATTATCACGGTTGAGAAATTGTCTCTCCAACCAATATTCAACTGTTATTGTAAAAATGGTCATAAAATTTCAGGTCGATGTTCGATATGGATGAAATGTAGACTTATTGACAAGGAAAAAAAAAAACAATTTTCCCTCGGTCTAATACTTCTAGATCCGGGTTTGTTGTTTTTCTTCACATCGCCTGTAGTGGGAGGATAATTCATTCCATTTACATTGCGTCCATACATGAGAGAGTCTAATGTTCTTTTTCAGTACAATTTCCAGCGGATGAGCAAGGCAGTCACGTGAAATTCTCCGTGAAATGAAAGGATGATAGGACTTTCCATCATTATTGTTTTTCATGAAATATATTTGGAAAATCAAGAGTCTTTTTGCTGCTACCACTCCATTCTTCACTGTTATATTATATACACTCGTCAGGAACTGCACTTGGAACACTCATTTTTGTAATGCCTTGGAATGACAATGAATTTTATTGCACTAAATCAATATCATGTAATCATTATCCCTAGATGCTGTATGTTCGTTGAAATCGAGTTTTTGATTGAAATTCAAGGATAGATTACGGTTCCATGTCTTATGATCTTTCAAAACTAATCCCAGACAAACTCATCTTCGCCAAATTGATTTTTACAAAATTCATCTTCAGTAAACTGATCTTTACAAAATTTATCTTATAAAATATCATTCGTGACATCCTTCACCATCCGATACATCCTCCAATAATACAATCCCAACCAACAACCAAAAACACCACCTGAACCAACATAAACAACTAATTGAGCACACAAAATCAAGAATTCCAAAAAACGAAAGCAATTTGCACTAGCGTATTTCGCAGCATACATTCGTAATGAAAACCTGTACACGCACCTCCAACAATAACAGAATCACACCATCGTAACATTGAACGATCCGTACATACGAAAACATCAAATTCCAGCATGATCAAAACACAGAGACCGAATTCCTGATATCAAAATCGAAGATGAAAAACAAAGAGACGAACCCAATAAACATTTCTATGGAAGTCTTCCGGAACACTCTAAAAGATATCTAACAGAGATCTAAAAGATGTCTTATGCAACAAATTTAGATATGTTTTAGATGTCTTCCTCCAAGATGTCTTTTAGATTTCTAAAAGATGTCTTTCTGCAAGATATCTTAAACATATCTTAATTTGTTGCATAAGACATCTTTTAGATCTCTTTTAGATATCTTTTAGATTGATCCAAAAGACTGATCCAAAAATGTTTATTGGGAAATCATCTAAAATCAATATTGAAGATGAAATTTCTTGAGATGAATTTTGTAAAGCTCAGTAGAATAGCCACCTTGATTACTCTCATAGGAATCAAGTGTTTTTTGCGACATAAAACTCAGAATTGCCTAGAATATCTGTATGTTTGTTCTTCTTGCATACTGTAGTAATGAGAGCTAAAATCATTTCTACAAATGTTAATGATAATCTTTAGAGACTTCTTGTGTGTACTGAGGAATTGCAATTAGCATTTTCAATTGGTACAGTCTTGAGAAACCTCCTCTCAGTGAGAAGTTGAATTACTTATCTTTTATTTAATTGGTGTACAAAAAGAGATTTGTGGATTTACTCGAAAATAGATTGACTGAACGTGAATGCAAGAAGAATCTTTTAAATACGACAAATCTTTCACAAGAGGCATTTTATTCTGTAAATTTCATGAAATCGATATGTGAAATATTTTATATCCTTCTGAAAGAAACAGAAACAAGCTATCATAGAGTATTCTAAAGTAATGAAATGTTTATCACCTGTATTCGCGTCTGACTGATTACAACTTGTTCTACTAATTCGATGAATCATTCGTGTGTTGTTACCGAACAAATAAACATCATTTATCCTCAATTTATATACGAAGAAAAAAAACTGCTGTTCTATATATTGGGTTGATAAAAAAGTCTTGCAACACACAAAAAAACTAAATATAGAAGTTTTTATTGTTTTCATAATATAATATTATCAAGTGATGTACGCTCCCTCTGCATCTACAACTCGTGCCCAACGCTCTGGTAAACTTTGCACGCCCTCCGTCCAAAATTATTTTGGTCGTGAGTTTAAAAAGTCGTTCGGCGCATTTTCGGGATCGGCGTGATCATCAAATTCTTTATCTTGTGGATAATTTCTCAATGGCCGGAGAAGATGGTAGTCGGTAGGAGCCAAGTCTGGTGAATACGGTGGATGTGGTAAAACTTCCCAATCCAGCTGCGAAATACAGGCTTGTGTCATCTTAGCTATCTACGTGGGGTCGAGCGTTGTCATGGAGAAGTCGAACTCGGACACGTCTACGCCTTTTTAGTTTGATAATTTCAGCCAGTTTTCGCAGTTGTCTAGTGTAAGTCTCCGTCGATATCCTGGTTTTAGCTGGTAGCAATTCGTATTAGAGCAAGCCCTCAGAGTTCCACCAACAACAGAGTAATACGCTCTGTACTCCGCGAGGCAGTTTAGGGGTTGCGGTTTTTGCAAACTATTATGTTCCTATCACTATGACAAGTATGAGTCATTACATTTTTTTCTATTTTTATGATTGTGTCGAAGTATATTTGAATAAAATACAATGAAACGAGAAGAATAAGATGTACTCATTTTAACTTCCTTTGGTAGGATTTTGAATTCACGTCAAGTAATGGCCAATGCATACAGATTTTTTTCAATGCTCTCGTAAAATGTGTCAGAAATGAAAACTTAAAATATGTCATGATAGAATATATGCTTGGGATTGCACTCTGGATATAAATTTCTATTCTCTAATGGTTGAGGAATATTGAACGACCAATTTTCTAAATCCTAACAATTTTTCAAATTCATCCAATAATATTACAAAAAAACAACTGAATGAAAATTCATCAATATTAGGGTGCAATCCCAAGGACGTATTTTATCAACACATATTTCAAATTTTCATTTCTTTCGCACTTTACGAAAAAAGGATGAAATTAGAATGCAAAAGTAATTATTTGAGTGTTATTTTTTCATTCATTTTGTCGAGCGTAGCAAATATAGAAAAATAGTTTGTTCAAATGAATGGATTTAGTTATTTTGACTATAAAATTTGATTACCTCAACTGAATTTTTTTGATAGTAGCAAATATAAAGCATAATGCATTCAAACAAAGTATTGCAGTTATTCTGACTAATTTTTCTTGGTAGTCACAAATAAAAAAGTGAAGTACGACTCACAATTTTTTTCAGTCAAAGTAACAATCAAATATGAAAAATTTGAACCATCAAATTTTTGGTACTACAACTTAAAAGTGTTGACTGAATTAATATAGTTGTAGCAATTATATGGATTTAGTTGAAGATTTAGTTCGCTTCATAATTTTTCCGAGTCTACATGAAAATATTTTTTTCAGTTACTACAACTAAAAAAATTTTCTTGATGGGGTATTTCACTATAAAATTTAGTGAATTTTTGATTGTGACAACTAAAAATTTTTCTCAGTGTAAACACTGCGGTATGGAAGGTTCTAGACTACCCCAGCAGCAACAGAAGTTCAAAGTATGTACGAAATATAAACGTTCGTAGAATGTGCGAATGAGATACGAAGAACATATGATGAAAGTTCATGGGATTTTCGAATGAGACTGTTTTAAATATACTTAGAACGTACATAGTACATTCGAAAGGTACGATATTCATTCAATTGACGTACCGTCGTATGTTCGATTACACACGTCCGATGAACATGCATAGCACCTATGTAACGGCCTTTTGGAATGTACATAGAACATATTTCGAATATTCTAAGAACGTTCATAGTATATTCTGGTGCTGCTTGGGTAATATCGCATAGACGACTCTCGAATGTTCTCGAACTTTGGTATCAGAAAAAATAGATTGATTGAAAAAAAGGTGTCGCAAGATTTTCTTACCAACCTAATATAATACCTCGATTTGTTCCGTCAGGAAATCTTTCTTTCCAGTGTACCAATCTCGCAATTTTCTCTGCTCCTTTACAATGAATACAACCACGTGCTTGCGCTTTTACTAATAAATTGCGTTAGGACTTAACAATTCCTCAGATGACATATAATTTTTCCTAGTTGAGAGTATATTTAAAGGAAACCTTACATTCGAAACGTACTATTAACGTTGTAAATATTCTGTAGACGTCAAGACGAATCTTCCTATTTCGTAGGGTAAAGAAATGAAATTTGGTGATGAAGGTATATATTGGTGAGAGTTTGAATTTCAATTACAAACAATACCGTCCGCAGCGCTATGGTACCATTGATGCACCAAATGATAGTGAAATCATATTTCTATCTATTGGTTATATAAACAATAATCATCAGCATCGTTCTGGTTGGTATTCTCTGATTTATCAGAAGGGAATGAAACATATTTTGGAAAAACTCTTTATGCCATACGGAACAGCAGACTTGAACGAATTTTTTTATCATGATAAGTTATTTTTCATAGTCACGTATAAGTTCGTATATACTCATGAACAGAGCAAGAAAGTTAAGGTTTTTCAGAATGATTTTGGAACTTCTATAATGATCACGGATTTATCAATTTTTTTATCCTAATGAAATTAATTTCTTCCAATGAATGAAGGTATATATACGTGTGAGATTTGTTGTACTGAAAATCGGGAGTCTTTATAAATGGTTCATAAATTCAACGTTCATCAATAAATTTCATCTATGCACAAACCAATTTGTATACTGATCCTTATTTGGATGTGTTGCTACATTTGACGACAAAAAATAGCAAATATATTCATATGTGGCTTTAAATTTTCTCTATATCATCGAATTAACCTACCACTATCACCAAATCACCTCCATCATCACCAATTTAACTACCTCAAATACAAATTCACTTACCTATGGATATTTTGATTTAGATCAGACTTGGAACGTTGGTGTTCTATAGTATATAATTGTTGAAAACGTGTGGAACAATATACTCAATGAGGCATAGATTACTATTCATTTATTCACGCAAGTTATTTACAATCAAACACAGAATGTCACCAAATTACCTCCCCTCACCCTACATAAGTTTGAACGGTTTTTATAGCTGGAAGAATTATTATTTCTAAAGAAAATCAGAAAGGAATTGAATTTGATCTACACCACCCACACAGCACCACATTCCAGAAAGAGTTCATAATCAATTCATTTGGAACCATAAGAATAAGAAATAAATGCATCAAGAATCAACTTTTTTCAAACTATGGTGCTATGTGGGTAAAGATACATTACAGAATGATTTACAAATCTAGCATGAAAAAACGAGAAAAAGGATTTTTTCGGTACTCTTTAGAAATTGTATAGGTATAGCATTTCTTCCCGAAAGAATAATTCCAAGACATTTCCGCGACTGGGTTACAAAGTACAGTGTCATGGTATTCTTCGAACAGTCACATTTCATATTCTCGTGATCAACGAACGAACGAGTGAAAATTCTTCGGTTGGAAACTTTTTATGAATAGGTGCTCTGCTGAACCATACATCAATGATGGAAAAAAAAGTTTATCCATATGTATTATGATTTGTTTTCTTCTTCATGAGAGGTAACCATAGCAGGTAAGAATTTTCCAGCACACGAAGTGCAAAGTAAAGTTCTTGAAAGAAAAAAAGAATCTGAAAAAAGATCTCAAAAGCTGATATTGGAAATCACAGGGGACTATGACGATAGAGGGAATCGACCTTCTTTTCGTACAGCCATGGATATATATGTATATATATATTTACATCCTCATCATATTTCATGACCCTTCGAAAAATCAAAACGTTGACGTATCTCAATGAATCCACGTCATTTTTTATATATATTTCATACTCCCTCTTCTTCTCAGAGTAAAATAAATGATATGCATACTGGAAACTTTTGTTGACAATACGTAAATATGATATCAATGTCCACGGCATTTTGTCATACGCAGGTGTTATATCTTTGTGAGTTTCTTCACATATATTTATTATAAACAGAAGTTCAGGGTTTGTCGGTGACATTTATTTATCACGTAGGTAACACGAAATATTCACATTCCAATAAATCACACTGATTTACAAGATTTCAATTGCACTATTATTAATAATACTCCGAGGTCAAGGATTATTTACTCCTTCAAATGTATATTTTTACTGGCTTTTGTCGATTTTTAATATAAAACACTTCCATACATTTTAACACGAACACAATAGAACACTACTACATCAAACCTGGAGGTGAGTACGCTACCGAGAAGGCTATTGTCCATTCTACTGTTTGCTTTTGTTGGCAATGCCGAGTGGTGCCATTCAAATCGTTTTCGGGAATTCTGATAGAACTTTCTGTAAGTGAAAGTAATTTTTATATTTGCCTGGAAATGAAATTAAGGAACAAGGATGGAGAATGGTATATACAGGGTACAGGGTGGGGCATTTAAAGTGTCGCGGGCGTTTTTTCCAAAAATAAAGTGAGATACGAGAAAATTTTTCGGACAAAAGTTGTAGGGTACCGAGGGGGACATCCGATGGTGGCCTTGGCTTTGACCTCAAATCTCATCTTCAAGAGCATTCTGAGATCAACTCTTGTTTTTTGAATAGCATCTCATATTTTTTACTGCAGATTTGGATTCTAGGTCAAAAATCAAGAAACTTTTGTCTGAACCATTTTCCTGAAATCCGCAAAAATGGCGCTCTAATCGATATTGTTCCATTTTGAATCTGACATTCGAATAACTCGAAAACGAAGGGTCTTGCAAAAGAATGTTTCGTACAAAAGTTGTCAATACACAACACATTTCAATCGTCTACATTACCACCATTCAGAGCTCACGCGATGTAAACAAACGACGGGGTTCAGTGAAAATTCACGATTTTGAAAGTCAGTTTGTCAGTTACATTTGATTATTACTTGGTTTATGACAAATTGAAAATCATGGATATCCGATACACGGTTTCTGAAAAGATCGATATGATCTACATTTACGGTAAAGTGCATAAGAACCCCAGACAAGCATATGACTTGTATGCAGAACGATTTCCTGAAAGAACAACGCCATCCATTAGGTATTTTCAACGCATTACAAAATTATTCTCAGAAACGGGAAGTGTTACAAGGGAAAAACGACATCGAATGAGAACTGTTAGCGGAGAAAATGCGGAAGTTAATGTACTAGCTGCAGTAGCCAATAATCCACACGTGAGCTCTCGTGAAATTGAACTCCATTCGGGAATTTCTCGAAGAAGTGTTCTTCGAATACTGAAACGTCACAAATTCCATCCGTATCACATTTGTTTGCATCAAGACCTTCACGGTGATGATTTCGAAAATCGTGTACAGTTTTGTCGATGGGGTCTAGCGCAAATGCACAATCACAACTTCATCAACATATTATTTTCTGATGAGTCGACGTTCACCAATCATGGTCAAGTAAATCGACATAATATGCATTACTGGGCGACAGAAAATCCAACATGGTTACGTCAAGTAGATCATCAAAGACAATGGGCTGTGAATGTTTGGTGTGGTATTTTTCGATCTCGAGTAATTGGACCGTACTTCATTGCAGATACGCTAAATGGAGAGAAGTACAGACATTTCTTAGATCAAGTACTTCCACCATTACTTGAAGACATACCTATTCAGGAACGATTGAATATGTGGTATCAACACGATGGTTGTCCATCCCATTATGCAGTCACAGCTCGAGAAATATTGGACAGAGATTATCCTGGACGATGGATAGGACGTCGTGGACCAGTTCATTGGCCTGCCCGTTCTCCGGATCTTACTTCTCCAGATTTTTTTTTATGGGGATACATAAAAGATACAGTTTATCAACAAGCACCGACTACACCTGAGAATATGCGTCAACGAATCATCAATGCATGCGCGAGCATCAATGAAGATATTTTAGCACGGGTTCAGCAATCTTTTGTAAAACGTTTTGAAATGTGTATTGAAGTCGAAGGCCATCATTTTGAGCATCTACTGCATTAAAATTATCCAAGTGATGTAGACGATTGAAATGTGTTGTGTTTTGTCTGTTATACCCCATCACCTCCGTTTCAGTTCAAGGGGTCCCCCTTGGAATCAGACAACTTTTGTCCGAAACATTCTCCTCCAAGACCCTTCGTTTTCGAGTTATTCTAATGTCAGATTCAGTGTGGAACAATATCGATTAGAGCCCCATCTTTGCGGATTTCAGGAAAATGGTTCAGGCAAAAGTTGCTTGGTTTTTGACCTAGAATCCAAATCTGCAGTAAAAAATATGAGATGCTATTTAAAAGACAAGAGTTGACCTCAGAATGCCCTTGAAGATGAGATTTGAGGTCAAAGCCAAGGCCACCATCGGATGTCCCCCTCGATACCCTACAATTTTTGTCCGAAAAATTTTCTCGTATCTCATTTTATTTTTGGAAAAAACGCCCGCGACACTTTAAATGCCCCACCCTGTATATGGTATTGTTTCATGACTTATAGTTGGTAAAAATTAATCATCCATCCAAAATGAACCGAAAAAAAGTCCATTGTGTTATAAAAAAAAAAAACGTAGTTAAGAATGTCGAGAAATATGATTCCGCGAATTGATTGCCACAATTCTCGGGAAGTGTGGAATGGTTGAATACTGGGTACCCTGGTGAAAATCCAGAAGTGGAGGAAGCGAATATTGAAACAAATTAAACGTGAAAATGTTCCAATTCCAATGTTGCGCTTCAACGCTCCATTTTCACCAGGGTATAGAAGGATATTGGAAATGAAGATTGAAAGTGAAATGTAACATAGATTATGAAATCATAGTGCATTACATTCTCACGATAATGTTATTGAATATGAAATTGTGTGTTGGAAAACTTCATAATACATATATATCTCCAAATTTTTTATCTCATTACGGAGACAAAATCCACCATCCCAATAAACATTTTGTGCCTAAAAGAAATCTTTTAGAAAGGAATCTGAATTCCTTTGCTTGGAGGCCAATTTTCTTCTGTAACAGTGATTTTACAGCGAGAAAATTCAACTATGACAGTTACAGAGGTGTGAAAATTATTAGAATAATTGTTATTTCCAAAATAACTCCAACTTTTGCCTCAGATTATGCATTTATCTGTGGAGTACTATTTTGTCTTGTTGATATAAGAGTTTTTCATCCTTCCATTTCTGAGTTAATTATTATAACAATTTTTCTTCCCAATCTTTCTTTCACTCCAATAATCTCAACACCTCGATCTCAAATTGAACAGTATGTGACGATAGGTACCCGCTGGGAATTCAGAATCGTTAACGACAAATTCCGACCGGGATTTTTATTGGTTTCATCGCAACTCAACTATCATTCTGTGTCGTGTATATAAATTTCATACAATGAAACACCAGTTTTTAATATCAAAATACTGCACATTGTTAGTTATTTAAAGATATATGAAGATGCTCATAATGAGAAAGAATTTTGTACAAATGAGATTGTTATATAGTAATCATGGAATATTCCTTCGTACAAAAATGAAGGGGTTAAGAAGTATTTATATCAAGAAATAAAATCAGTACTCCATAAATGATTGCATTCTCTTAGAGAAAAGTTGGAAAAGTTTTGGAAATCATAATTATTCTAATAATTTTCTCACCTCTGTAAATGTATTTGCGATCCCACACATAACCAGGGTGGCCAGACCTGGAATTTTGTCATCTCCCCATTGATTATTCTTCCCAAACTCACTCAAACACGCAATTGGCCCATTCCGTTAGACTTCCCTGACCGTCGGCCACTCTGATAACACTTCGAAACTATTCCTTTTTCATTAGATTGGCGCAGAAAGTTTAATAAAAAGTTCGACTAATAATACTCGGAATTGAACAACAAAATTTCATTACTGGAATCCATTGTACTCCAAGTACAGCCCAGAACGATTTGTTTTCTACCCAATCCAAGAGACATGGGTCCGGAAGATACTCGTACATAATATCCCTTCTCCGAATTCACCTTGAACAACAGTTGCATCAACTCGAAACGTCGGTGCGGAAAATCAAATGAAAAGCTCGACTGATTACTTGGAATTGGACTGCAAAACTTTATTACTAGAATCCATCTAATTCCAAGTACGGACCAGAACGATTTGTTTTTATTAAATTATTTGCAGCTACAGCTAATTCAATAGCTGAAACGTTGAAAGATTGGCTTTAGTACACTGAATAAAAAATTTATTCCAGTCAAATGAATATTTATTTGTCCTGTATCAAAGAAATATTTATTAGAATTAACAAAATATTCTTTGGAACGAAAATAATTCATTGGAATCAAATGAACGATTAAAACCATCTATTTAATTCAAATAAATTATTTTGGTTCCAGAGAATATTTTGTTAATTCTAATAAATATCTCTTTGGTACAGGACAAATAAATATTTATTTGACTGGAATAAATTTTGTTTTCAGTGTAGCATATTATTCGTTAAGCTGATAAGAAATTTACTATCTCAGCAATAGATACACACCTATTCTTTTCTGGAATCAATTATAAAATCAAATCCACAATTTTGTTCTTCAATATCTGTAAAATGATATCAAAAGTTCTTCGCGAATACTATGAACAACTGTTAAAATTGAAAGCACGAACTAATCAATTACCCGAAAAACATGATATCTAGAACTGGAGAAAATATGTTGAATAAGACTTTTTTTCAGATATTTAATAGATATCTCTTCAGAGCATTGTCCAAAAGGTATCCAATCAATATCTAACACGTCTTATGCAACGTTTCTCGTTAAGTTTCGGACGTTGTGTTTGTTGGGTGAATACAATTGCGTAGAAAATCGCAAAAGAATGAGAAAAACAACTTCTGATGTGCTACTTCAATGATTCGATAGTTTAGTATGATTTCCAAACTCAATGCATATTGAAAGTACATTTTTTTAACCGTGTTTTAGCGAGAAAAAAATATCTATGTATAAAATTTCCCTCAAGGGACCAGTGATCCGCCATTGATGGACCATGTTCAAACAACATAAGTTCTGGCATAACAACATAATATCAATAGAAATCGATGAGCTCCATGAGTAGACCTATATTATCAACCAGTAGTCAACTCTTGCGCACATTATCAACCCTAGAACACAACACTTATTCTCCTTGCTATTGAACACAACACTGGGGTATTTTTGCACCCCACACCTTTGAACGCGATTTACGTAAATATTCGTCATGAAAAATTAATTTTGAACCACACCATTTTCTACGTGTTTTCAAGATGAAGACAATAGTATGAATTTCAATGCAAAAATCTTATTAAAAAATTGCAAAATATTAGTTGAAAGCGAAAATTAATCACGAAAAATGGCATTTTGACATTTTTGCAAAAGATGGCCGTAACTTTTCGAATTTCCATCCGATTTCGAATGTCCAAGAACATTTGGAAACTTGAAAGAATTATCTAGGACACGGATGAAACAGAATTTTTACTCTTTTTTCAAAAGTACATTTAATTGAGAATGTGAAAGTTGGAGAATTGATGCTCCTCAAAAACGGCTGAAAGTCAATGTGAGTGTTATGAAAACATTTATTTATGTTAAAATATAATTCTTCACGGTTATCATTGGTAGAATAATACTGAGCAATGTAGAGGAAACATTTTTTCATTACTTCCAGTCTTTTTGTCCGCATTTATGGCATAAATAGGAAAAATCAGTTACATTGGTAAGAAAATTGATTCATATTTCTTTTTAAACATAAAAACACTTCGAATAATGACAGAGAACTTAAATTCTGCAAAAACTGCTGCAGAATCCAAGATTTTCCTTCAAATTCTAAAGTATGAATTTTCACACGATCGCACAAAGTACCACAATACTGGGGTAATTTCGTGCCCCACGCTCACTTCGCGTTGTTATCAGTCGCAATCAAGAGGCAAATTGACGCTTCTAATCAAATCTTTCCTCTTTTGGAACCCTAAACTGAATTATGGTCAGGATCCTGGGTCCTAATGTAGCAAAACCTACCAAAAAATACCCCAGTGTTGCGTTCTAGGGTTAATAGATTTCACGAACGTGCAATAAATCGCGACTATGACCGATGATGCGTTATTATTGGGACGACTGATGAATCCTAAGTAGGTCTATTTGTTCAGGTAATATCCTGATTTTATCCCCTTTGAATTTTTATTCAGAATCTTTCGGAGTAGACTTGATAATTTCTAATCAAGGGTATCCCAAAGTATTTTCATCGAACAAGATTCCTCATAAACTGTCATTAATGACCACATGGGAGAGAGGAAAAGTTATTAAATTCATTGGTTTTTTTTGTAGTTTGAAGTTGAATATAACAGGCAGTGTTATAATTCCAAAAGGGTGTTTGGTCTCTATAAAAGGGGACGGATCATTGAAAAATTAATGAGCCAAAACCTTGAGATTCAATCACTTACCTTTTAATATCTTCGAAACGCTCAATTTCGTATGATCAAAGGAAGGAAAGGAGACGCATGAAATATCGCGCAATAATGATTTTCATCGAACACGTCAATCACATGTATTCACGATCCTGTTTATAATTTTCTATTCATCGAGCTTCTTGAATCGTGGTTTTCATGGATGTTTAGATTTTATGAGCACAGTTCGAATTTTGTCCGATAATTGAAAAGTATCTTTGAAGTATCTTTGAACGACAAAAAATTCATAACATTCAAAAAAATCATTCCAATATTAGAGTGTCATGAAACATCTTCTTTAAAATACATACCAAGGTACGCAATAGTCAATGGAATGGGGTAAACATTCAAATTCGAATAAAACTGTGGATACTTTTGACGAGGACAGTGATACTGCAGAAACGTTCTTATGTGTGAATAAGAATTGTAAAATTTGTGTTACAATAATATATCATACGAGAAGATCAAAACTTGAACTCTTCAAGGTATTCCTTCGAATTGTTGATAAAATCGATTATAACAAACAGACTGGATATTACTGATGGGTTGAATACGTTGGGGAAGACAAGTATTATGAGCGATTAACTTTTAATGGCGATCCTCACGTTCGAAGTTACCAAGGGAGTGGAATTGTATTTAACTTGGAGTATCGATTAATTACCCTGGAATTCGCGATAATGAATATTTGACACCCACGATATCGTTGGTTAATGACGAATAGATGTGTGAAAAACGATGAAATATTCCCTGAAGTGACATTTGATGGGCAAGATATTTGTCAACCAACAGCAATGATGTACTTCCTAAATTTCGAGCGCATAATATATAACTATTGAACACAGATCATCAAATATTTATTCATCCTCGGATACCACACAATTCGCCATCCGTTCCTACACGATGATTAAATGGAAGTTGATTACAGAAAGAAGAATCAATCGAACGAATAATGACACTTGGAATTTGTATTTTTAAAAAACAATTGTTCAAGAATCATCGAATGTTTACCCACATCTTCTTCGTGATACAACTTTTTACAAAGCAAAGCCAGATTATTTTAGCGTACTGGATTTGTTTAGAAAACAATTTTCAGAATTCTCCAGACGTAAACAACGAAGGAGACGTATTCGAAGGAGAAGCAGAAAAATATATATGAAAACGTACATGTCGATGAAAAAGACTTCTCTAAACAAAGTGAAAAAACAAAAACCCAACAAATTTCTTCGATGAGTGTACAATCCGATGATTTGGTATTCTATAGACAATATTTTTCTCAGTACAACATGAGCAGATTTCTGTTGGCACTCTGTACCGCTGAACGGAATGCCACAATGGGTTATCCACAATAATCCATCGGTATTCCAGAAACGTAACGACAGCTCGACCAATCTTATACAATCGTAATAACTGTCTGCGAGTAGCTCTAAGATGAATCGTCACGTTTGAGAAAGTCGAGGTATTATCACCGAGAATCCTTGAATTCTGCTGCACGGATATAATTATTTACCTCCCGCGTATTTATCTACTTCGCCTACATTGCTTGATTTTCCTTGCAATCGGCATTGACGCAGTAGGGTGGGTTAAGACCTATACCAGATAATTAATCCGTTATAAGACTCGGGGCTAAAATTTTCTCATGTTTCTCGTATACGATTCCGACAGGGTCGTGTCTTGAGGCCTTGGAGATGGGAAATCCTCGCAATATGATCCAACGTGTGACGAATTATCATTCAAAAATTTGAAACGGAGTGATGAACTTGTATCGATTTACCCGGAATATTATTATGATAAAAATTAATTATTCGATTCGTATTATTCTGGCTAATATGTTATCTAATTTCAATTTCATTCATTACGAAATATCTTCAAATAATTACAATATTATGGAAAATGGGAACTTAAATTAAAAAAAAAAAAAACAAGTTGAAAGAGCGAGAAAAATGATTGACACAACTACACTTTTTTACTGACACAAAAAAATTTGTTGACAAAACTAACGTCTCAGCTGCTCGAGTAAATATTTTTGCAAGGACATAGTAGCAAACCATTTTTTCTCCGTGTTGATGTTCGAAGCTCCCACCAAAAAGTACAAGTAGAAGTATCTGGTTTTGTTTATATCACTGTCACATCATTGACCGATGTGTGATTAGATCACGACCATATCCAAATCATTTCAAAGTAGACTCTCGACGTTGAATATGTGCCATACGCATGTTCATAGAACCTTCAAGCGTTCCGAACAGAACAAAACATAGCTAGTACATGTAAATTGCTTCGATACTCTTCGAGCACGTATACGTATTGACATTTATTGCGAACGTCGATCGAGCAAGTTCCTTAAGGGGTAATATCACCTTGTAACCAGACAAACTGACCCTTATTTCGAAGGCTTACTGTGAAGTCAAGAAAATTTTTTTTATTATGAGGTTTTGTATTAATGAAAGTACTAGTCTTTAAGTATGAGAAACATATTTTATTGAATTTTTCAGATGGAAAATGGCGGCGTGGAAATACATTGAAAAAAAGACGTTTTTTTGTATATACCTGCCCGGCCGTACCGCTACTGGTCACAATTTTTGATCTAGAACAAAAAACCAAAGATTTTCTCAAGATATATGGTGAAATCTATAGAACATCGTGGGATTTTTTTGAAAAATGAATTTGGAAAAAAATGGCATCGTTTTGAAGTTGAAAATCTGTTTTCTTCGAAAAAATCGATCGAAAACCGGCTATAAAATCGGTTTAACAACAAATATCGAAAAAATCCTACGATGTTCTATAGATAATCATGTTTTCAAGATACAGTGAAAATTTCAAAGAAATCGGTTGAAAATTGGCAGAGTTATCGGTACGGCCGACTCCAAAAACATGGTTTTGAGATAAATGCGTTCAAAGTTTCAAGTAGTATGTATGTAGTGAAATTTTTGTTTTACCTCTAATCTGCAATGCCTGCTCCATATAATTGGCCTTCCAAATGAAGGTTTTCTTGGTCTTCATCTTTTCTGGCAGAAGTTGCATCTTTCCGAGCCGCTTTAGCCTCTTCAGTGATGGAACGCTCGGAAAGCGAGATACGCACCGCATCGGCTTCTGAGCAGAAATTGTAACATTTTTCTCCAATTTTGATGCCCAATTGCTCCATTACTTTAAGTATTCCACTGTAACCATCATTGAAATATAAAACAGCAAGGAATACAGCCGAATTGAGGACAATTTTGCCACTAGAAATGTTCTTAGGAGCCATGGACCATATAAGTGAATTGAAACTCTCATTGGAGTTCTGTGTATATCCACCTAAAGAACGAGTAAGAAGCTCATCTCTACTTAATTCTTCGTAAATTGGCTTCACAGCTTCAAATACTTCCATTGGCATAGGCGTTTGATGTTGATAATTTTGTACATCTTCCGAAATCTCCTTCGTTGATTGCCAAGAGCACCATGATTTCTCACCTTCAGGGCAAAGGTGGTGTTGAGGCTCAACATAAAATATTTTCCCCTCCATAATCGACATTTCCCATGATCCTTGGATAGTTTAGAAAGTGTTTAAGCCAATAAAAAAAAATGAAAAAAAAGTTACAAGGTGATATTACCCCTTAAATATATATAAAAATGACAATTATTGTCGTGAAAACATTATTTATTCCGATTCCTGTAGTGATTTCTCCTTTACTCTCTTCGTTTGATCGATGGTATATAATTCTTAAATTTTTCGCTTGCGTTTTTTTGTTTTCACATTGTTCTTCATCGACATTTCCGTTCATATATCAGAATGCTTACGGCAAGGATCCCAATTCGAGATGAATCACAATAGAATCGATCGACCCCGTTGAAGTAACAATCATTCAATAGATATACCATCAATTCAAATTCGTTCTCTCACAACGTAAAGTTTCTCAAGGTAAATAAACAAATTACAATCATCACTTTTCCCGAGTATTTCAACTCTTTGTAATTGTTTCTCGTTGCGAAGAGAAGTTTTGCCAAGTAAAAACAAATTGTTCGCAAAACGGTTCATCATATATCTGTTTTATTTCATCCTATGAAATGAGTAAGTGAAAGAAGACAACCGTCAAGGGTGTTCAGAATAACAGTTGTAGTAGAAATGGTTGGGTTATTTACAAGGCTGTTTGTAATGCTGTTCTAGGAAGAAACTTGAGATGTACCATAAGCTTATACATTTCTTGTAAAGACCTTGTACAAGCCTGGCAGCCCAGCCAGCGAAATTGATGCAGCGCTTCTAGAGGCGTCGCTACCATCCACTCACACATTCAAAAGTAGGGGTGCACGAGACGAAATTCTCGACGATACTTTGAAAGTCTCGTCTCGGTATCGAGAAATACTATCAGATGTGAGTATCGTCTCGGTATCGTCTACTCAGTATCGGTATCGAGAAATACTATCAGATGTGAGTATCGTCTCGGTATCGTCTACTCAGTATCGGTATCGCCTAATATTTCTGATGAAAGTAACAATACTCCACCATTATACTCTGAATATCAGTGTAGCAGTATCAGCTGGTCAAATGAACAGCACAGCTTTGTTCAGTTGCTCAGAAAGACATAGGAAACCGATAATTCAGAGTACAGGAGTAAAGTTTTGGAACACAAGCCTAGTTGTATACAGGGCCGTGGAAAGAAAATCCGGGCCTGGGGGGAAGCGACTTACGGGCCCCAATTTTCTTGGAATTGGGTTGAAAAACTTTATTTTCACAAAGGAATAATACAAAGTTCCTTGACTTCAGAATCAAAAATATATACCTCATCATATATCTTTCGTTTCATTTGAGTTGGAAACCGTTTGACAAAAACGGAAGGAGATGAAGTACTTGGGAAAAATCCGGGCCCCCAGAAAACTCCGGGGCCGGGGGGAAACATTCTGGCAGTCCCCCCCCCCCTCTCGTCAGGCCTGGTTGTATATAATCACTTTATTCAGCGGTAGGGTCTCCATCTCAGCGAGGAACTCTAAAATTTCTCCAGAATAGTATACAATTTCGAGAAATTTCCAAGTTGAAAGTGAATCCTCTAATAGAAATATTTTATCGGAGTTCATTAAGGGGAAACAAGCGTATCATTCGAATAAACATTTTATTGTAGAATTTCTCTGAAAGAATATATGAAACCCCTGGTGAAAATGAAGCCGATGGAGCGACGCGGAAGAGTAAACGGAACCGTATCTAAGCGCAAAAGAAGCGGAAATTGAAAGGTTTTTACGCTCCATCTGTTACAACATTTTTCACCAGGGACAGTCGGAAATTTCCAGGAAATAATATTTGATACTCTGTTTCATAAATTCAGCACACAGAAGTCTCACAGACCAAATGTTTTTTACGCTGGTATACGGATAAAAATGCAGCTCGAAAATATGAGAATTCTTATTATCTTTCTTAGTGAACTAGAAACAGGAATATAATATTTGTAATATGAATTTTTACATAAAAGTACGAAAGATTACGAATATCGTAGAAAAAGTCATAGGTAGGATTGAAGTTTTAAACGCTGAACGTGAAATTTTATAAAGCATATAGTAAAATTCAGTTACTTTTTCGTAATCACCCTTATTTTTATGTGAAAATCTATTTCACAAACGTTCCTGTTCCTGGTTTAGCAAGCAAAAGGAGAAAAGTAGTATATTTTTTTCTCCGTGTATCTCCTTGAGATGTATGTTAAATTTGTCCTAACAACTGATGATATTCCTATGATATTACTAGAATATTATCCACAATTCCCGTGTGCTATTGTGTACAGCCGAATGGATGTTCAAATGATCTATTATTCTTGTACTAATATCAATCAATTGAAGTTGGAATTCAATATTGATGTATAATTAATTCTTCTATCAGTCTTGATATCTTGGAACACTGTGTTTTTCCACGGAAAATTCCTCTGAATATCTATGAACACCTCTGAAAAACTGCACTGGAAGTCTTCGAGATTTTTAGAGACTCCCAGTGAAATTTTTCCACCAGGCAGTTTTCAAAATAAGACCATATACATATCTTATAATTTGAGAGAGATATACAGCTCTTTTTGGAGAGGAATTTTGTCACATGTATCATTTTTTGAAATACTCCTAAAATTTCACCACGTTTTATCAGTAGGGCGCTGCAATCTCCCAGGTGAGCGTTACTTTGGCATTCGTTAGCCACTTCACAACAGGGCATATTCTAAAGAAATTTAAGAACTAACCGAAACGGTGGACACTCGATTTCTAAAAAAAAAAACAAAAATCAAAAAAGGAAACATTTGTGTGACAAGTATTTCTTGAATTATTTGATATTCCTCGAATTTTATTTTCGACATGAAGTCTTATTTTTTCAGGATAGATATCACTACCAGAGCAAGCGTTATATCAGCACTCGCTAGGCCCTTACAAGCTTCCCGCTAGCCACTAGACTCTTGCTCGCCCTTGGCTAGATTCTCGTGAGGAACTAAACAGTTCCATTTATGGCGTTGCTAGGGTACTGAACTCACTATACCCCTAACAGGTGAATATTGGATACTTGATTTGAAAAAAGGAAAAGAAAGAGGAAAACATTTCACTAAAAATTAGGTAATTTTTTTAAGAACTAACCGTTTTTATGTTTTAGAACTGATCGTGTTTTTTTTGAACTAACTTTTCGGTAAGAACTGACCCTTATAATATTTCCTGCTTCACAGGATTCTTACACTGTCAAAAACGTTTATAGGAAAAATTCCGTATTTTCATGGGAAGTCATCAACCAGTACATTGGACTAAAAATTTCAGTACATTTGCCAAAATATTGACTCTGGAAACTAAGAGCAAAGTTTCCCCGAAATTTATGGGCGCAAAAATTCCTTACGTGAAGGAAATTCATCTTCCCTACATCTGGAAGGAATTTTCCACCATTCGGAAGAAAATTCTTCCTTTCTGTAGGAAAATTCTTTCCAAATGAAGAAAAGTTCCTCTAGAATATGAGAGAAATGAATTTACCCCATGTGGAGGTTTTTCGCTGCTATCAAATAGAAGGAAAATTTACTGGGATTTCGCAGTCCAAAATCCGTAAAATTTCAGAGAATGTACTGGAAAATCAATTTACTAAAATTCTCCAGTCCCAAGACCACCCTGATGAAAATGGAAGCGAGAAGGAAGATTAAACGAAGGGTATGTTGGAGGGTACCCGCAACGTTGATGGAAAGTATACGAAGCTTGAATGGGTGGGATAAGAAGAGTATGAGAAGAGGAAATTGAAGCAGAAGAAGCTCATCAAATTCATGAAACCTAAACAAAAAAATCGTACCTCATAACGGGAATCGAACCGATGACTTTCACCATGGCAGAAGAGGGTTTTACTCAATCGCCGTTGCGATCACCCGATATTATTTGAAATCAGAATGGGTCTGACTCGCATACGCTTAATGTAACTTACTATTACTTCACATGAAGCGTGTATGAAACGTATGATTTCATCACTTTACAGCAAGCGGGGATCACATGCTTCAGAAAGAGGAAATTACAACATTTTTCCCTTCGTATGCGCTTCCTTCGCACTTCATGTATACGCTTCATTTTCACCAGAGCAGAGTTGGTGAACACCCGGGTCTTTCTTTAGAAAAAGTCTAACCTACTCGGGTTTGTCCAAGTTTTTTTCCAAAAATTTTAGACTTTTTCCCAATATCCTCAAATAGTTTCCAGATTTACTTACTTATTGACTATTCCCCAAGAATATACTCTATCAACGTTCTGTGAATATTCCAACATTCTATGAACGTTCATCATATGTTCTTTGTATCTCATTCCTACATTCTACGAAAGTTTCTATTTCGTATATACTTAGAAATTCTGTTGCTACTAGGGTCAGACCTCGTTTGAATTGTACTATATCTTCGTTGAATACTTTGGAAATTGTGCTCTCTCATGATGACTGTTTTCTCATTCCTTTCGTCAACATCAGTTGACAAATGAATTTCAAAGAATACGAAGCATACATCTTGATATGGTGGATTTTTTTACAGGCGAGGATGGGGAAATTTTTACTTTCATCTACTGGTCCACACTTCAAATAGTATGTCATACTTTGATGAGGAAAGTTCGATCACTTTTCCAAACTATTCAATGATTCGCTGAGTGTTCTTCTGCAAATTTTGAGAAGATATGACAGCGAAGTTGCCGACGTTTCGCCGTCATCTTAGGTGGCTTCTTCGGTCATTTTCATCATGAAGATATCATTTCATGGTTAATAAGAATTTGTGATAGAATTAATTCAACGATTCATCTTACTGTTGCTCGAACGTGTGGAAAGTTAATCAGTTTTGATTATATTCATAGTACTCTCACTATCTCTGAATTCCATTATATCTATGTTTTGTGCAAATATTCAGATTTCTTCGAATCTGAAGTCAGACAGTTTTCGTATAATACAGAAATGGATGAAGGAAATTAATTAAGAGGTGCAATTTTATCTCTCAAAGTTTTTCTTCGTATATTTAACTTTCACAGAATACTTAGGGAATGAAATTTCCGTGAATACATAAGGAGATAATAAGAATTACGGAAAAAACCGGTACACAGAGTGATGAAGGTGTGAATTTTTATCTGCCGAGTCAGTGTATTTACTTGAAAAACGGTAGTTCGGATGAGATGTTTTTATAACACTGAATATATGGGCAGTGGGCACAGAATCTAGCGGACAGCTAAGATTCAAAAGATTAAACTTGTTATATATGATAGTTCTTGTATCATAATTGCACCATCTTTGCGCCAAGTCGAGAACTTCCGAATGAACATCGTCATTGAACAGATTCCAATAAAGAACTCAATTTGTCCGTACATTGAATTCGAAAATGTTTCATTTAAAAATCCAAACCCATCGAATATTTTGTTTATTATTCTCCGGATGAGATGTCTTACACAACTGTGGTAACTCATGTTGAGCTTTCAAACAGACTACACTCTCTCCTCATTCGAAATACGTATTAAGGTCAATATAGAGCCAAAAGTCGAGAAGTTCTTTTATATATCTTCTCCTTTCCTCACTTCTTTGAAAAATAACGTAAAGAATCAATAAAATTCCTCACGAGCACGCTTTCAGAAGAACTCGATAAAAAAACCCTGAAATTGTGCTCATGGGAAGTTGAAATAATACCCATTCAAACACTCATGATCCACTATAACAGCACTTGAGTGAGAAACAAGAGAATTTTTTACAAGTTTTATAACAATTGTCCCATCATTCTTATTCCTCTGAGAATTCATAGAACGAATCCACTGATTTTTCTCTCCTCTAATAGTACGTTTTTTTTCATCTACTGGGATGGTATATTTTTGTAGATCGCTGCTATCGAGTGAAGATGCACAGCTTTTAGGAGAGTTCTCACGTTGAATTATTGTTTTATTTGCACTCTTCTGGAATTTATGTATGAAGAAACTGTGAAGAAGAAACACTCTGGCAAAAATTGCGAGAACTTCCTGTTACCGTTATGTGAACAGCAATAAATTCCATGAAGTTGCTTTAGACATTCTTGTGAAGTTTAATCAAAGTAACCTGATGAAAGTAAAAATTTATCCCAGCGATCGGTCGAATGAACTAGAATTCCTGTTCCGTATACTCGAGGTTGCGACAGTTTATATGTATCGATTAGATACATACAATTTTAATTTCTTTTTCCGCGCACAGTACGTTAGAGAAGGAAGAAAATTGTAAAAATTGACTGGGTAGGTTGACAACGGAATGTTTCTGGTTTTCAATCGAATATTTCACATGCATGAATACGATATTATTTATAAGATGTTAAAGAAAATATTGAATTTACGTTCGCAAACTGCAAACTCGCTTACTTGCTTACTTCATTTTCATCGTCAAAAATATACTTTAAATTTACAATTTGAAGCCTCGAAGCGCACCGCTGTTGTACTGTGTGGAGAAATTGAAAATTCTGCTCTTATAACATGTTTCCAGGTGCATACCCAACAAACACGACTCCTGGCATTTCAAAGGGCCAATGTAGGCTTCGACATCACAGGGTCATCAGCAGTCCATTGTAACATCAATAGTCATTGTTCGAAGGAAACGCATAATTTCGTTGATTTTTTAATAAACGCGTTGCATAATTACGATCTTTTAGCATGAAATAGATCATATTCCGTGTCTATGTGGTGAACTGCGGAATATTCATCAAATATTCACACCCGAAAAAAAGTAATGAGAGTGAAGTTAGCAGCCGATGATTGTGGGGTTGCCAGATGAAAACCGGGACAGTCGATGATTGAATAATTCTCATGTACTTAACTATTCATATTCCACATTCTGGAAGACGGAACCAATCACCAAACTGTCCCGGTTTTTATCTGGTAACCGTAGATGATTGTAACTTCTAATTCACATCAATTTCCATGTGTTTTATATCAAAAATCGATTCAGTGGCTTTCAACCATACAGTTTGGCTACTTGAAAATTGAATAAAACAATTTTATCAAAAGTTACATCAATCGGCTGCTAATTTACGGCTGCTAACTTCACTCTCATGCCAATTTAGCGCGTTTTTCCCATGGATCCACTTATCGCTCATGTCTTTTAAATGGGATGACCAATTGGAACAGTCGATCAGACGCCAAATTGACAATCCTACGTCAGAGTGACGATCCGTATAGTTTCATCACCTGACCACAGGCTCATGACAACAATTCGTATAGCTGTGACAACCATGCGAGTAGTCAAGTTGACTATCTGTGAGGTTAGCTGTATTAGCTGCAATTAAAATACGTTTAGGTTCAGATGTTTACAGGAACCATACCATACTTCTTCTCAGTGCATTTTTTAGCTGAATTTCTCATATTACCGACTGGATGATGTACGGTGGACATAGATAAAGAAGGAAATTACATTATAAATTCTTCCTTATCAAAATATATTTGTATTTGAAGGGAATATGTACGATAGGATTATAACGTTTCATATCTGATCAACTCGGCTATTTGCATTAGCGTTATAGTTCAAAACGTGCACGAATCGGTGATTAGATCGGAATCTATAGATTTGGAAAAAGAGAACGAAGCGTGTGTAGGCAGTGGGACAATGATTAAAGCATTGCGAGAACGATAACAATGTACTTATACGTATTAATACATGCACTCTGCAATTCCTGACGTGCTGATTCAAACCATTTTGAGTATTCCAATCTCGCAGTCAATTTTTCAACGTTTGAAAGCGTGGAAATATGTCATCCCAAAAAGAAGTGATGTGAAAATGAGAGGAAAAATCCCTCTCAATCAGAAAATATATTCCATTTTTGTTTTTTTCTTCAATTCAGAATATGCCTGTATACGATTAGGAGTATTTTGAACAAATTAAAATCGGATAAATGAAAATTCTTTTACCACAAAGACTATATAGTCCTCTCAAATGGAAGGGAATACTTTTGATACCATCAGAGGAGAAGTTGCATCAAAATGAGAGGGATACTCTTATTTTGATATCAATCTTTTTTTCATATGTGCCATTAACGACATCCCGTAGACCCGAGAGTTACTATATCTCTCCACCCAAAATACTTGAAGAGGACTAAATAAAATGTAATAAATCAACCAGCCAGACCTCCTATTTGTATGAAATGAGGTCTGGCTGGTTGTTTAATCCTATTTTATTTAGTCTTCTTCAAGTATTTTGGTTTGAGAGATCTAGTAATTCTGGGGTCTACGAGATGCTCTTAAAAGTATTAGATATGGTTTGTTTCTCCGGAAGAGGAGGGTTAATGATCGTTTTTGAGTCCACAAACTCAAAATTTCTCGCATCAAACAACCAACACGACGTGTTTTACGACTTTCATTGAAAATTTTGATCCGATGGAAAGAATTATCCAAGCGAAAATTTCATCAACTGGGATGATCTTTAGACTTAGATTTTAACGATTTAGTCAATGAAAAACATTTTCAACGGCACAACCAGCGACTATATAGACATATTTAGGGAGCGCATTGAAATCAACCGTTAGAGTTGATACATACATAGCGATTTTATGTTCTACAGAGTGCTATATGGTAATGCAGTTGCCACTAACGCACCGTAATGGTTTCGTATCCGTATTATTATGAAAGCACATGTACATGTCCACCTAAGCCAGCTGTTTCTATTGGTATTACGTATTCATGCCTCTGTGTATATGTTTACGGACACTGCTTCTTTTCGCGATAATGGGTAGTACTAAAAATAAAGGGTCGCATTGAAACACTGAGGCTCGAATAGCCGGGATTCCGTTGTTCTTCGGATTATACAAAATTAGAATTCAAATCACCATTTTATATACATTCAATTCTTCATAGTTAAAAATCAGTAGAATAGAATTATATTTGAACTGAATTTTCTTCTTAGAGCTCCGCATGACAACAATTTGTGTCAAAGAAAGATAAAATAATGACCAATAATTATTCCAAACTCCTGCAATATATCCCCACTCAGCATTAATATCGCAGTAATATTGCTGCAGTATTTCAATATCGCTGTAATATTACTGTAATATTGCTGCGATATTTGTGCCGGGTGGATCAGGATGATCGAAATAATTTGGGAATATGAATAGAATCAATTGGATGGAATGCAAGCTTGATTATTCAAATAAAGTCAGCTGAGATATATGTCGAAATATGCAACGAGCATTCCGTGTGATTTTGTCACACCTTAGGTAGAAGCTTGATTCCGTTCAAAATTTGCATGTCTTGAATTGTTAGAACAGTGAATATAGATCATTTCTTAATTTGAGACGACAGTCTAGAGCAAAGCCCTGTTTATATTTGAAATGTTATTTTTCACTTTCTCATACAAACTATATGGAGATATATTTGTACTGTCTTTTGTTTAATTTATGGATAGTGATTATGAAATTTTTTTCATTACCATTTTCTAAATCCGAATCAATACAAACCTGATGAAAATGAAGCGTATACGAAGCGAAAAACGTTTCAATTCCCTCTTTCTGAAGCGTATGATACCCGCTCGCTGAAAAGTCATCAAATCATACGTTCTGTATACGTTTCATAAACTTCAGATCCCGTTTCGCATATGCTTCATGTAACGTAATAGTAGGTTATATGGAGCGTATGCGAGTCATACCTATTCTGACTTCAAATAATATCTTTCAGCAATCGATGTCGACGACGGCGACGATCCATGGCTCAGTGGACAAGACCACACCATAGTGAAAGTCACCGGTTCAATTCTTACCACGGGGTTCAAGTTTTTTGTCTAAATCTCTTGAATTTTTCCTGCTCTCTTTGTTCAAATTCCCGTTTCACATACTCTTTGTGTATCCTTTCCATTCAACTTCGTATACTTTCCATTAACGTTTCTGTTACCCTTCAGCATACGCTTCGTTTACTCTTTCTTCTCGCTTCCATTTTCACCAGGGAAAATATATGAATGAAATTCCGCTGTTCATCAGTTCTCTAACCAGAAGATACTATCAGTTCTGTTTCTCAGTAGCAGATAGTGCTCTTGGTTGGAACAGTCTTTAGTTGAAACAATTGGGACAATTACTGTCAATAAGTAATTAAAAATCTACGAAAATTATGAAAACTTCTTTTTACTATAATCCCATAAAAGTTTCCATAATTTTTTGGACATTTTTATGGGATTCATTTATAGTAATAATTATCCCAATTGTTTCAACTAAGAGCATACTCTTCAAGAAGAAGTATTTCTTCAATATACCATTCATTATAATAATATATTCATAGATATCCTCTGGTCTCGTCTCGTCTCATTTGTTCCCAACTCAAAAATGTCTCATCTCAAGTTTATTGAAGCGAGTTATGATCCATTGACTTTAAACCGACCAATGTAGGGGAGAGCGGCCTAACTCGGACTCCCTTATGGTTTTTCAAGACTTCCAACTCAATCAGCTTACCCGATTTGTCCCTACACAGAGAGGAAATCGCTGTAATTATAAGGACAGCATTGAATTGCTGTAGAATATCCCGAAAATCCTGTTCAATCAACCAAAGTCTGCGATAAGAGTGAAAATTTGCTGCAATGGTCACATAAATTGCGATAAATCTAATAGATATTGCGGTATAAATTACAGCAATTTAATATTATCCCTATGTTCATCGGACATAAGGTGAATTTTACAGCAAATTTTTCTCTGTGTGGATACATTATTTGGTACTGATCATTTGTCAATAGGTCGACGAATATCAATTTTGTATCAAGCTCTTTCACAGACGCCATTGTGTTTCCAACATTGCTGCAAAAGATTTTGTATCTTCGAAAAATTCGCTGAAACTGTGTGTTTGATTATCCATTAAATGATAAATGGATAAGGTGGTTAATATTTTTAGATCAGTCATTTTACTGATTGATTTTGTGAGTTTTGAGGTGTTCGATTCGAAACTAAAAGAGATACTGTATTCGAACTCGAACCATTAACAGCGGTTTCAACTCGGGCACCCATTTTTTCACATTTGTCATAATTTTCAAACCCTGGTTAAAAAAAATTCATAGAATCTGACGGAATAAAATTCAATGGGGATTGATTAGAACATTGTGCAAAATTCAATCAGATTTGGCAAGATTCAATCAGAATCACTTCAAGAGAATACACTCGTCTGATTAAATCTCATTGAAAATTGTTTGATAGAATTTGGTCTGTTCTGAAAATGTTCTTGAACAACGTTCTGACATTGTGTAAGATTGAATGAGATTTGGCGAGAATCAATGGGCTTTTTTACCCAGGGAACGCAAATGTGGTCATGTGAAGGCACAGTAGTCTGCAATGCTCCAGCCATTGATACTATCAATTCACGAACATGAAATTTTCCTTTGAACAAATACGTCAATCGATTCAGGCATTCTCTCAAACTCCACCATATGAAACCGCCGCATGGCGAGGCCAGAACTTCATTCTGACTGATGATGATACGATGTGTGAGATAGCAATGGAATCCAAAAAAGTCATCATGCAAAACCTCCGAAAAATTGAAAAAGAGGCATGCAACTGGAAGACAAAAATCTACACACTGAAAACACAGTTTGTTCCAGTCAAACAAAATTTTGGTTGAAATGAACGCAAAGAAACTTTTTGGTTGGCTGAAATAAAATTTATTTGGAGTGAACAAAATTTGGTTCACAATAATTAAGGCTTTCATACACACATATATCTTTTGTTTATCTTAAATAAAATTTATTTCGGCCAACCAAAAAGTTTCTTTGCGTTCATTTCAACCAAAATTTTGCTCCGCCGAAACAAACGTTTTCTCAGTGCAGCTATCGGAAATCGACCGAGTACAAGCACAGGCGGACGATCGGCTCGTATCAGTGTTCCTGTTGTAATATCATGAATCATAGGACTTACAATAATTGTGCTCACCATTCCTTAGTTTTCGAATGTTGGTTTTTTCACTATTCCAAAGATAACTTATGGTATTTATCGCACGGAAAAAAGATGATGTTGGATTTACAACATTTCGTTCGATCACCATAGAAACCCCTAATGTTTCTATGGTGATCGAACGAAACATTGTAAATCCAACATCATCTTTTTTTCCGTGCGTACTGAGAAATGTAACCAGGATGTGCAATGAAATTGGATTTTCTTCATCAGAAATTGCTGATTTTACGAATCATTGAAAACAAAACATACCCACATATTTTCGAAAGTTCGAAACTTGCAAAGCAAAGCTCAAAAAATGGGCAGTAGCCCGATTTTGGGACAAGGAGTGGTTGGAACCACTGTTCTATATTCAGACAGTTCATCACCATTTTTGATTTCGAGCTATAACTCAGAACCGATGAGGGACATTTCAAAATGGAAAATTGAAGAGTCCTCCCAATGGTATGTAATACATGGCGATTGATCAACATTCCAGAATTGAATGCAATGAAAAGAAAAAGGAGCCCGACTTAGCCCATCCTCCCCTGTGCACACTGTGAAAAAATTTCTTTTGACAATCCAGAACATGTGATTGTAATTTTTTACCACCACGTTTTTCTGAAAAATTTTGTTAAATTTTAAGAAACATGACTGAATTACCAGGATATGCTCCGAAATTCAGTCGAAGTTCCTCCAAATTCAGTGAAATTTATCTGAAAATTCAGAATGTGGCTGTAAAAAATCACAGTTACATTTTCAGGATTTTCAGAAGGAATTTTTTTACAGTGCAAAGAGTCTTCTCCACACTGCGAGAAATTCTTATAGTGACTATAACTAAAACGTCTCAACTAAGTATTTTCAATGACAGCTACTGAAAATTTGAATGATTCAACTAAGAAATTATAGTGAATATAATCAAGCTTGTTTTTGTATTCAATTGTCTTTGGACACTTTCCTTCCTTCCAAACGTATAGGACGCGTGAGTCAGAGTTGTCAAAATTGCTACTTTAAATTGTGCAATTTAGATTGTCGGGGGTCTAAAGGCTGAATTGATTTTGAATGCGTATTTTTCTCTACAATGGGAGTGGTATCTTCACAAGGCATTCACTCTTATATGTACAAACGTAGTAACAAGTATTGATATAGGTTATAAATTGAAATCAAACGATATAGTTTCCCTGGTCGACATTGCGATAAAAATGGATAAAATGTTCAAGAACAAGACGAAAATGAACCCCAGTGTCATTTTTTTAACCTTTGAAATATGATTTTCATAGATTGTTATCTAGGTTATTATTTTGTACACATTTACAAGTAATTTTAACCAGAATTTATAAATTATCCTATTTTAATGTAGCTTACTATTAAAAAGTAGTTGTGGAAAATAGTCGTGTTTACTAAAAATCAAGTAATTTCGATCCCAACCTTCGGTTACATCGTACCATAAAAATTAGTAAGTGATACTGAAAAAAAATAGTCGAGACGTTATTTTACCAATTTTTTCAGATAATGGCAACTAATACTTTCTCTCAGTGCATGAATATCATTTTATGCATCAGAACTAACTGGAAAAATACTCTATGAAAAACTTCAAGAACCGTAATGGAAGCAATTAACCTGGAAATTTGTGCAGGAAAATGACGTTGAGATCATGAAAATTCCAGTGCACGTATCGGAAAATTGTTGTATTTACTCTGGGAAATTAGAGGATCAAACATGGAATTCCATGTGAAATATGGGGAATTCCGGTACAACAGAAATGTTTCAGTTTTATGGTACCGGAATTTGAATTTCTTTCGTTTCTTATCCGACGTTCCTATGTGAGTGCCTCACTTACACTCTCGGTGCACCTTTCCACACTTTCATCATTGGAATCCTTCGGATTTTCCTAACTGAAGAACAAACAAGAAACATAAAATCGAAACGTAATGATGAAAAGTGATTGCTTGTAACACACCGAAATGTTTACGAACATCATCTGGAGTGATTTTCAAACAGCGAATCATTTTGTAGAAATTTTTGACCACCCCACAATTCTTCATTTTCAATAAGGCAGAGACTTGTTCTGTATTGGTTGGAAATCCATTCGATAAAAGTCAGATATCGATTCTGGACTAATTGCTTGAAAGATACTGGCATCGAAGATAAAAAAAGTGAGGAGATGTAGTGCAATGCATTAAAGTAAGATAAAGTAAAAGATTTTATTTCATCGTAATTTCTCGTTCAATTATTCTCAACTTCATCCTATTTAATCGATGAACACGCTCATAGTTTTCTCGTAATCAGACTTACCGATAAACGATCAAATCTTTAGGAATAAAAGTCACCTTCATTGGGCTGCTAAAATGACAGAAAAGTTTGGAGGATTATGAGAAAATGAGGGATACTGCGTTCAACGACTCACTTTTCGAAAGTTCATCTAGGAAATTTCATTGTGAATGAAATTCAAACAAAATATCGACATATACAAAATCTAATACATGCTTCAATAGATTCGATACAACACTTCGAACAAATATATTTAAATTAAAACATTGAATGAACTGTGAATTACCTCACAAGTATACTCACAAGTATACACACTCGGCGTTAGCAAACGAACGAACGTATCTTATACTCGAGTTACATCGAATCCGTTTATATCTAATCCGATTTTGACTTCGGATCAGATAACTTTACTTTTTCTGGTTAGCAGGATGAAAAGCAAAGCGCGTTATCTCCTTGTCGTCGCTTCTTTTCCTCTACTTTGAGCGTGTAAGAATAATCCACACACCTTCTTCGTATTCCAGAAGGCTTATCGATACGTGAAATCATTGTACTAACTTCGTAAATGTATTTGAATAACTTGAATTAGTATAAACGCGATGACCTCGTGATTCAACACGAAATACTTTTGTTCCTTCTCTTTAGAAATTCTGATGTATCCGGCACTTGCCTCAATAAAAACGGTTAACAGTAGAGATAAAAGTCATTTCTCCGGACGTTAATCGTCCATCCATAACTTCTTTCATCGTTCACGGTGAAATATACGGAGAGGAAAAGCATTTCGCGTAAGGTGCTGGTGCCTAAGGCATATCGAAAACACGAGAAATTGGAGGTTTCAGGTTCAAGCACGTTGCATATTTCCTCCATTTTCCTCATCATCGATGATTCTTGGTATGCTTTTCACAAAAGCTTCAATTGAAATTTCCACACTTGTGAAATTGTTTGTGTGGATTTGCTGATCGTGCGGGGATTCAATGAAACGTTGCAATGCAGATATGCAGAACGGAATGAATTTCAATGAAGTTCCGACAACTGGTGATATTGTGATTCATGTAGAGAATGATTTGTAGAATAATGTAACATGCTTTTCAATGGAGTACAGAGAAAAAAAACACGCTCCCATTTCATACGATTACATGAGTGGATGAAAAACAAAAAAGAGTGCTTTAAATGTCATAAAATTGTTTTATACGTCACTTTTCTTTGCTACATTCGTGCATGATTGAATGAGTATTCGAACTAATTATATTCAGCGTTAACGTAATTCATTTTCATAGCACTCAACACTTCTTTGAAGTGAAAATGTTCAATGTGCAAAATTCCTCTATCGTAACTAGGGTTTAAAGAGGAAGCTTCATTTCAAGGGAAACGAATCCTCATCTAACACTCGATCTGTTTGTACCGCAATGTATGTGACGCTATGACATACTCCTCGTCTTCTTGAGTCTCCTCCTCAAGTCTCCAAGGAAACTTTAAATTGAATGGAATGATTTTTAATTAAAAGTTCCAAAACATTCTCAATCCTCAGTAAACTACGCGACATGGTTTCATATTCCAACAGATACACAGGTAGTATTAGATAGATTGTATCAAATCCAATTTTATCGATGCGCCGGAAGTTTCTTCGGATTCATTCGTCATAGTTTCGTGTTGGGATACAGATTTGCACACATGATTGCCAATGATTCCTTCTCAATACATCCAGAGGATTACAGTTCTCTAAAGATGACGGGTAATTTGAATTATTGATTTCCATGACCCATCCTCTGTGATTCATTTATTGTAAACTATTCCCAACGAACAGAAAATTCCAATTCCAACTGATTGCCTCTCATCATTATTTCTTTCATCCATCATGTATGAATTTTTCTCAACATGTCTATGAATCTTCATAGACAAACATAGCAAATATTTTCTATTCGCATGCTTTGAAATTCAAATGTTTTTTCTACAAACAAAAAATAAATTCTTCGAACATAATCATAGAAAAAATAAAAAAATGATGAACAAATTGTGAAACTACCAGAATAATCATAACGGATCGCAACTGAAAAGGGGTGAAAAATATGAGTGAAACGATGATGGTAATACAAGGAAGAAGAAAAATGGAATATCAAAGGGAAGGAAAAAAGAGAAGACGTTCCTTCTCGTGCGGTTTACTACTTGACGAAGCACGTCCCCTGTCTCTAGAGATATTTTATTTTTCCTTATTAGCATAAGAAGGGGGTCCACAGGCTTGGAGAGACATTTCTCCTTTGCCAGGTAAATTTGACTTTTTGGATCACTACCTACCTACGGTTTTCTGCCACCTTTTTTCACGCTTTTCTTTCTTCCCTCTCTCACCGTGTTAGAAGATTAACTGTAAGCTCCAAGTTGTTCTCAACATCTACCCTTGTACGGTCATTTTTTTTCCTCTCACGACATTTGTGCCTCCTATAAGACAACAAAGATTTCATCTATATATTGTCCATGCGATCAATCGATTCGCTTGTGAATAGCGTTATATTTTCATTCTCATCTGAGAAGTTGGTGGAGAAAAAATCGATCAAACGGAGCGGGTATTTTCATTTGATGAGCATCATAGAACACTGGGATGATACAGAAATGTTTACTGTATTGAAATTGTATTTGATAGGAGTGGATGGATATTCTGAAGGAGTGAACTTCAGATACCTGAAGTTGTGTAGTTATTTAATTAATCTGCGTGCTTTCGTGGCTTGAATCTCGAAACGATAGGTAAGAAGCGAAGTTTGTGTCGTGGATTAAGACACAGGGTGGTGAGTTTATTAATTTAACCACAAACTTAATTAGACGGTGCAAGAATATGAAATTATTCGAAACTGAACCGTATAGGAATAAAATTGGATTGTAAGAGATGTAAGTTTGTGAGGATAGTTCTTGGTGTAACTTTACCTCTCTTCTACCAAATGGTTATTGAAATTTGTTTGTAGTTTGTGAAGAAAAAGTATACTACAAGAGATTCAGGGTTTTTTAATTTCATTCAAAGGTGAATTGAAATATACGATGTCAATGGCTTTCAATATATTTCAAAAATCCTCCGAGTGGGAAAGATGTGGAATAATCTTGAGTGTGTTTTAGGGAAGGTTTCCATCAAGCGAATTCGCCCGAAATAAGGTGATTTTCTTGAATTTTCCTCCCATGGAAAGAACGCTGTCAAAAATTAACGGAATTTGCCTATACGCAATGGGATAGGAAATCAATTTTTGGTATATGTATATGGAATTTACCATGAATCACTATAATTTTCCAGTAAATATCCGGTAAAATACGGGAAATTCCTAACGCATGTATACGCTAATTACTTCCGAACATAGGAAATGTAAAGCTTGAGTTTTCTTACAATCAATCAATGAGTTAATATATTGAATACATACCAAAATTTTTTCTCAATCAAGAAATAACAAAACTTCGAAGGAGTTTTTCTTGAAACCATGTTTTTCAAGTTCATCTGCACGATATCTCAAAAACTACTGTACGGATCGCTCTCCTCTTTACAATAGACTCTCGATTTGAGCACCATCTTTGTCTTTCTCTCACATGAGATTGCATCCCAAGTAGAATAAGGACACGGATGGTGCTTAAATCGAGAGTCCACTGTACTTTCATTTCAAAGTAAATTAAATCAATTGAAGGATGAACCTAGATGGAGATGAAATTCGTCATTTTTCATAGTACTTTGAAGAGCGAAGAGAAGATGAAAAAACGTTACTGAAAGTTTGCGTCTCTACTATTTTTTCAATTTTTGACTCTCCACTGGTTTTATTGGTACAGCCTCTCACAAATATAATATATTTCATGAAAATTTTTGGATTTCTGATAATTTTTGCAAGTGTTACAGTGCAGACCGATTGATTACTTTTTTTTGAGGTGGTCGTGTTTTATCACGTATCAATAATTCCTATGGCATGATTTTTCATTGAGAAAAATTTTTTCATGTACCCAAAGACTCATTAAGTCAGTGCGCAAAAACCCAAGTGCCTTATTCATTTCCTTCCATAGAGAAAAATTTCAAAAAATCATCTGATTTCAGGGTCGCTTGATGAGAACCTCCCCTTGAGACAGTTAGGGAATGTGTAAATAAATAAAATTTCAAATCAGCACAAGGATTTGTATAGCACATTTGAATTAGAAGTGCGTCAGGTGCGTTGGAGATGTGTTGAAATATTTTATAGAGATATTTGAAATTCTTATCGGGAACGAATATTCAATACTTTGTGTTTAGTGATGGGCGATCTTGAGACAATCGATTCTTTTTTATCGAATTTTGATCAAAATTATACAGGAATAAAAAAGTTTGATAAATTTTGTATAGAAAAGAATCAATTCTTTCAAAATCGCGCATCTCTGGTTATTAGTGATGGGTGATCTCGAAAGAATCGATCCCTTTTTCATAGGATTCTTATCAAATTTTGATAAAATTTATACATTGAGAGAAAAAATTTCCGGGAACAATAGAATATTTAGTTGAATAGTCACCATAAAATACCTAATTAATTTTGATAAATCTTTCAATGACTGAATTGAATAACTGTTTCCATTGATGAAATATTTCATAGCATATTGAATATTTGTTTAATTGAATGAATATTCAATCGAGTCAATGGCAGTTTATTCAAATCAATGAGGTATTTTATGGTGACTATTCAACTAAATATTTCATTGTTCCCGGAAATTTTTTCTCTAAGTGTGTAAAAATCAATACAAACTTGATAAATTTTGCATAGAAAAGAATCGATTCTCTCACAATCGTGCATCCCTAGTGGTAATTGAAGGTTGTGTGTTATGTTTTCGGACGAATTATTGAAAGATCTAACAATTATCCAAAATAATTCACTGATTTGAAGGATTCTATGAAAATATTTCCATGCAGTACAAAAGTTTGAGAAAATTATATCTCCATATATATGTACATCTTCTAAAAAGACTAATGAACTAATGACACGAGATGAAGATATTATTGATTTGAAAATATTTCTGTCGGAACTTGAATATCTTGGCTAATAGAGTTTAGTCTCATTAAAATTTGACCACACGGAAATTCCATTTCCGAATTTTCATGTAAGATTCTTTTGAGATTATTCGAAACACTGAGAGGATTCTATACCACTGAGTGCCCATCAAAAACTGATTCATTAAAGTTTCATCGGAATTTCTTACGTGGATGATAACAACATCGTTTGTAGAAATTGGAAAGATTGACAGAACGTTCAAAGCGTAGGAAATTCATTCCCCTCACTCCCTTGCTTGTTCAAGGAACTATACAGCAAGTTGACATCGGTGAAATCCCATTACCAACACAAAGTGTGAATGGATAATGCATTTGCATCAAACTATCTTCTTTTATTCTTTGCCGAATACATGAAAATGCATGCGTTTGGGATGGTCGAGAAGCAACTTTTAATTGAATTCCGATTGTGCGACAAGCACGAAAACCTTGGGAGAAAATGAGAATTATCTTTGTACGTACAGGAGGAATATGATAGGTAGTTGAATGCCTATAGGTACTGTATTTCATGAGTTTGAAGAAAAAAAAAAAATTTGAACTACATGAAATCGGGTAATTGCTGAGAATAGAATATGTATAATTTGATGAAGTGAAGAGGACTCTGTAATTTCGAGCCGGCGTATTCCTTGGGCTCCTCGTATTTTTTCAAAGGATAATAATGGAGCAATGCTGAATTTATTGAGTACGGACAATGAGGAAATTGATTTCGGTAATATTTGAAAAAAAAATGTGAATCTTTCGTTCGAAGTGTTTGCTTCATTGAGAGTAGTGGAATTGGATTGTTATTTCTGAAGAATGGGTCTGACAATCAAAGAATACATCACAGAAAACAAGTCAATGAATTTGAGAATGTGATAATTGTTGGAGATAATTTCATTTGCAAAAATATATCACAGTTCAAAGTCGGGTATCCTGGGTCACAGCGTGGTCGATATTTTTTACGAAGTCTCTTGCTGTATTGCATCTTTGAAATGGTTTTTGTTTTTTATCTGTTGTTGGGTTCTTGTGAGAGAATATAGGCTCTCATCTCCATAAAAAATATCGGATTTTCCATTCGCCACTTTGCATGCAGTTTTTATAGTGAACTATGAGGCTTTTCGCCACGAAATGAATATTTGTATCAAGATCAATCAAGACAAGAAATTTACGTTATAAAAAAATATCAATTTTCCCAACAAATCACGTTCTTGCACATTCAAAAATTCAGTTTCCTACTTATTTCATTTTTTTACTCACACATAGAGAAATGTATCATGAAAACAGGGATAGCCATAATTTTATATAATGAGCCTTATCATATTATCATATATCCGAAAAGTTTAATTCTGAAATTATTGCTATCATTATTTTTACTATGAATTCCTCTTTGTGCGCCCAAAGTAGCCAAGTCTTCCGTATAAATTGATTGTTATATTGTAACTGATTTAAGAACTTGTGAACCAAGTCTTCTGCAACAGAAAATTCAATCCAATTTGAAGTTTGTGGACACTTCTGTGAATTTTTCAAATTAACTCTATATTGCTGCAATCCATCGAGAACAATGGAAAACATACCCTCCTCGGTCTGATTTTAGCCTGTTGCAGCACTGAAGGATTGATGTGCGTACGAAAGGAGGAACCATAAATAATAGGAGATTAATAGTTGATGATCCACATATAGACCAGTCAAGTCGTAATAGGCCTTTGAAGGCATCATTGAAAGGATTAACAATTCGGTAAACCGTTGATTCATTCCTTCTGAAACAATTCAGCTTCGAAATTTGCAAATTACAACTAGGAATGAAACCAGAGAATATATTGAATTTTCATCAATATTCTATAAACATCCATATGAATGAGGACAAAACAAAACTCATGATTTGCACTATAGCGAAAACATCAAGAAGAACGAAAATCCAAATAGATGCAAAGACCATTCAGCAAGTGCAAGAATTTCAATATCTAGGAAGCATAATTACAGAAAACGGTGAAAGCGGGAGAGATATAAGAGCAAGAATAGCACAAAGGAAACAGGCTTCCCACCAAAAGAAACAGTTACTATGTTCGAAGAATATTAGCTTAGCAGTAAGGAAGAAATTCTTATTACATGGTTGCGAAACTTGGACAATTGGAAAAACGAACCAACGAAGACTCGAAACTTTTGAAATGTGATGTTATAGAAGGATGCTTAAAATGAAGTGGATAGAAAAAGTAAAAAATGAAGAAGTACTTGAGAAGGTGAATGAAAAAAGAAGTCTTTTGAAACATGTCGAGAAAAGGAGAAGTAATCTGATAGGACACACATTGAGACATGATAGTTTATTGGAAACAATATTAGAAGGAAAAATGAATGGTGGAACTCGCAAAGGTGGGCCTAGATTAAGTTATATGAAGCAAATTATACAAGATGAGGGTCGTAGTGATCGGCAATATTTGGAAATATCGATATTCTTCATAGAATTTTTGTAGAGTTTATATTGAATTCGATCAAATATCGATAAAAAACTTCATACAAATTTTATATAAAATATCGATATCGTGAAATATCGCCGATCACTAAAGGGTTGTCGTAAATATGTAGAAATTGAGAGCTTGACGGAGAATAGACAGTGGTTGGACTGATTAGTTCATGATGATGATAAACGTCCATAGCAAGTAGATGTACTTTCTATATAAAAAAACAATTTGTATCCTCGAAATCCCATTCTCAATTTCAATTCACACACTGAGAGAAGAATTTACTTTTATTCAATAGATTTCCATTTGGATACAGCGAATGAAACATTTATTTCACATAAACATAGCTCAGGTTTATGAACAAGTAAGAAACATCATGCGATGTTTTTTTTAACCACCAATGAACTTACCGCATTCGTGAGTGATAATCCAAGTTTCTGTGCAGAAAATACTCATTTTACCGTATTCAAATAGATATTTATTAAATACGAATAAACTCTTCTCTCAGTGCATGTCTGACTATATCCGTTTCGTTCTACTGATTTTGCAGAAAATGCTTCATACCTGGTACTACGTGGATAGTCCTTTCATACATGTGATTTGAACGACATAGTGCATGCAGATAGTGATTTTTAAGGTCAACTATCCAGTTCTTGTATAATCCCTCGTCTGAAAATTTATTCCCTGGATCTCCCAGGTTAATCTCAATCCTGACCTGATCTCAACACGGATTTGTAACGCTCAGTTATCAGATCGTTAGGAGGGAGACCTTGTCTGAATCAGAGGACTCAGTAAGAACATCAAGATCTTGAAAAATAGAAGTAAATCCATAATAGAAATCCATAGTATCCATGTTTCGCATCAATTGGAAGAATTGATGGGAGGTAGATTACACTCTTTGAATTACGGTCGACGACGAAACTTGATATGAGGTGTTATAGGGATTATTGACAATCAAAAAAACTTGAAATTTGGATCAGCCTGATGATAATTTGTAAACGGAATATAATATAACCATTGATCTGTTTGAATACAAAATTCATTTGAAAATCATAACAAAATTATTTGAAATTTGTTGCGGATGGTGGAGACATGAATTTTGAAAGCCATAGGAAATTAACTTTTCAGAATTTTCCGAATCGAACCTTTGATTTGATATTCTGATGAAATATTGATTAATCCAATGACGTTCAAAGAATAATATTTACCCACAGCAATCAATTCTTTCATCAAAGATATTCCAATCAACTAATTGAAAGTTATAATCATTTATGGAATACGTCAACCACTTTGGTTCGGTGATGAATTGAATCCACTGTTGAAAGTGTACCGAACCAATTTGCTTCTACAACCATTCTTCTTCATTCCCTTTACGAATGTTCAGAAATTTCGTTCCATTAATAACTAATCAGTCGGTGTTACTCGACAGTATCGATAATTTTGAAAAATTTGAACTTCATAAAATATCGATCAAAATTTTATAAAAGTGTTATAAAAAGTATCAATACTGTCAAGCATCGCCCATCCCTGTAATTTGGAATCAATTCAATCTTTTTGGAGGAATTTTGAAATATTTACAACATCATTTATTTTAAGTAGAACTTGAGTAAGATCATGTGAGAAATGAGAGACGAGTTTCATGTTCTTTAAAATGAGTGAAATGCTTACTTTACTGAGCTTAACTGAGTTCGGATTGAATATTGAATTTTCATAATGGTGAAATTGTTTAAATTCCGAATGATTGTCTGAGGAATTCAAGGGTGAGGAAAAAGATTGTTGCGAGAAAAAAATAAAGAACCATTTGAACTAAAAGCATTCAGTCGAAGGAATACTGTATCTTGAACTGAATGTTTTTGTTCCTGTTCTACAAGGATTATCTTGAGAGTGACAAAATAAAGGAATTCAAAAATTGAAATACTCGCCAGTTTTTTTACATACTCTGTGGAAAATTTCTGTGAGGAAATTCCCGTAAATTTATATGAAGTAATTAACATATACATGCGTTTGAAATTCTCCGTACTTGTCCGAAAATTGACTGTAAAATGGTGGTAAAAATCCTGTAAGGTTAGAATTTTCCTATCCAATTTTCCAGTGGCTGTATATACAGGAAAATTTCGATTATTTCCTGCAGTGAGTAATTTGCAATTGTCCCATAGGATTCATTTTGGTTCATTGTTTCAACTGTTTAGTATTTTGATTGCACGATGTTTACTGCTTTGTTTATACCCTTGTACAATATCAGACCAATGAAATTTTCCACGCAACACGCAGTGATTTCGGAGATTACAAGAAAGACCCATCATCCTCAGTCCAATATCACAAATTTTCATCAAGAAGACCTGTGACTGAGCCCAGACGAGATGTTTTTGTCCCATCTCTTGTATATAAAATCTAATATCATTCTGACAACTCGAAGATGTCTTTGTTTTGTTGAGAATTCCGTGAAAGCTCTTTCCGAGATTTCATTAAATATCAAAAAGATATCATAAATGAGAGCTCTAAATGTCATCAATCTCAGACTTGTGTTCATCCCGTCTACCCAAGGATCCGTCTCTTTTCCAAGCATTCACTACGTCGATTATCTTTTCACGCCTGTGGGTCGTATTCGCTTCAATTTCGGCGACTTTCATAATCTTGGATTGTGGTATACAAGAGTTAGAATTCTATCTTTTCATTTCTTTTTCAATACATGTACATTATTCGTTGCTTTTACAACACAAGAATTACGATACCGAAATAACAGTATTAAATATGATTTGAAGGAAATAAACCTAAAGAATATAATTCTCATAGATATTCAATTGAAACTAATGAAGTTTCGTTCGTTTCAACTGAAAATTTACTAAATTTTTATTTGGATATGAATTTAGTACTCGAGGAAGACATGAGATTCGAATGAAGTTTTTCAACAGCAAAAATTGCAATTTTCAATCAATGCCTCAAATCAATATTTTGAAAATGTTCTTGTTTCCTAGGTGGTATTCGTGAACCAATAATAATCTCACAAATATAACAACTCCATCTGATTGAGCATTTGAATTCAGCATTAATTCATTCTATCTCATTTGATATATGATAGCCCAAATCTATCAGAGACCACATAGAAGAGAACAATTATCCTTTTCATGATCATTCCATTGTTCTTCAGGTCTCGTCGTCTTCTAAGGATAATCGAGTGCTTCGATCGCGTGTTGATGCCACATGATGTACTTACATCATACTAACAGCTGATATCAATGCATCATTGCACCCGGAATGCTATTTTCGCTCACGATGTCGATGGATAGTGCATGGTTTACAAGATTCGATAACAATTTTGGTATTGAATATGTAGTTTAAAACACAGTGGAAATGAGCTTTGGATTCCCCAATACTCATATTTTCGCTTGTTTCATGAAGAAAAATGGGACTGGAGAATATAATAATTCTTTCAAAGACTTTACGAACCCTGGACTAGAATTAACAGAAACGATTGAAATTCAAATCGCCGATCATTGGATATTTTATAAAGGGCAAAGTGAAATTTGGCTGTTCAGGCATTTTGAATTCACTTCGTATTCATAATCTTCTACATTTTGGAATAAAAATCCATTCTCTAAACATTACTGTTTCGGTTGATTGAAAATCCAAAGAAAAATCTGAGATTTTTATCATCATTGTTAGATTTCCAAGTTCCATTTTTTTTCCATATTCATCGATCGTGAGAATGAAGCCAAAACCAGAATTCCGAATCAAGATTTTTTGTTTCATCTCTACAATATTTCCTTCTTTAATCTTTCAAATTTCAAGGTATTTTCCAGAAGTACGTTCATAGATAGCATCACGAATACCAAAAGATCTCACGATTCTTGAATAGAATCCTTTGAGTATAACGATAAAGAACACTTTGAACATTCTCTTAGAACTTTTTTAGAACTCAGTTAATCCTTGAAGAATTTTCAAAGAATTCAAAAACACTATTCCTCTAAAATTCAATCCAAGAACTTTTTCAAACAATTCACGAATTATTCACATATCGCTGTCTTTGTCAAGCAATACTTCGCATAATCATCCACTATCTTCTCTATCTCATCTATTTTCAATTCTCCTTCAGAATACTGTAATGAAATCCATGCTCAACATTCTCTTCCATATAATAAAAGCGAGCCATAATCTCCAGAACGTGGCGGTTGACCTCGTGCAATCGAAAATTCAGTATAGTGCAGTATGAAATTCATATACTATAAATTGAAGTTCTTCTCAAACCTTGGAGAACAAATCAAATCACTCCCTACGGATTATCATGACCCACAAGGGATCATTTATATTTACCATAAACCAAGTCTGAAGCGTTCGTATTAGATTATAAATAGCATGTATATTGCGTTGAATGAAATGTTTGTAAATTCTTTTCTGATGTACCCTACATATCCTCAAAACAGACACATTTCCCTTTTATTTTATTCCATATCAAACTTTCAAATGCCATATGCAAATCTCTCAGTGCGTATGATGATGAATGATTTATTCGATTTACGTATGAAATAGAGATAAACGGAACTTAGAATCTTTATTTCACCCATTCCCTACACCATGCTGTTCTCAATTCTACGAATCTTCATCTACCCAGCGCTTATAAATTCAATCCTTTCTTCGGTTTGATATACGTAGGATATCAATCTTATTGCAGTTTTGTGTACAAAGTTTCCAATCGCACAGAAATCTCCTGTGAAAGTTCTGGGAAAATTTCATCGAGAATATTCGATACTCCTAGAAGGTTCTCCATGATTCGTTTTGTTTTCCAATTTGAGGAAGATTATTTTATTTCATCAAAAATTTTGGGATCAAGATAGTTATCAAGGATTCAAGCACCTGAAACGGTTACTGGAATGCTACTCAACCGATTTCTGATATTAACGGAGCTTCAACAAGGTTTTATCAAGAGTTACAACTGCTAGTTTCAGCTTCATTGTTGAAGAACTTTTCTGCCTCACACAAAGTGAGGATGGAGTCCAGAAACAATAGGGACAGATTCCCCTTCCGTGAAGAACCTCGACTATCCCCAGTTTTCGAGAGAAAATTTCAATAATATTTTTCAAAATAGAAGAATGACTTGGGGACTATCGTAGAATTAAATCAGCAATGTTTCACCCAAATAGTGGAAGCAGATTCCCTTGATTCTGATGAAAACATAATCCCCTCGCAAAATTCATACTGTAAAAAGTCAAGGTGGATTTTATGTTTTGGAAGAAAATTCTTATTTTCTGAGGGAAATTTCTCACCAAATGGAGAAGAAGTTCCCTTGGATATAGGGGAAATTAATTCACCCCACATGGGAGTGAATTCATGTCACCAAATTGGAGGAACCTTCCTCATTTACTTTTTACAATGCACTAATAAAATGAAAAAAATTCCTCATAATTTTCACAGTGTATACTTTGTATTTATTTGAATCAATTGACATTAGTTGAATCAAAATGAAAAATTCAATTGAAATGAACAGTCGGATTCTCCAAACCGACATTACTGTGATTATTCCCAAGTAGGGCATGAAGTTTGATTCAGGAAATTGATCGTTCAAGTTAGATGTATTTCTTATCTTCCGATATATCCCTTGATTGTTCCATCGGAAGGACTTAATATCAGATTACATTAGATTATTTGTATTTAATACTTCCCATCAGTTCCAAAACAGCACTAACAACATTCATTCTCCATAGCACAACCACTGAATTCATCCAATTTCAATGACTAGACGAGCTCTTAGTATTATTCGAATTCTAATGTTGAATATTTGTTCCCGATTTCAAATATAATCGAATCATTGGAGATTGTAAAAACCCGCATTGTACTGAAACGATGCATGGATAGGATTTTATCAACATAACGCTCGGAGAAGGATGGAATGGAAAGGTACTGTGGATTCATTCTCATCAACGTAATTCCATATTGCGCCAGATGTGTCTTTGAATTCGATTAATAAACAAATTTCCCACGCTGTTCTGATGATATGTCATATTATGAATCAGGAGTTATTATACATCAATGTGTGATATCCATTCGAATTCGTACCAATTCCACGTATCCGGAAACATTGATCATATTGTGTCATGCTCCAATGAGTCAAGGAGAGAGGAATGGGAAATAGATAGGATAAGCAGCAAATGAGTGATCCTTATATATTAACAATGCAAAGGCATTAATAGGCATTCAAAGGACTAAAAGATGTGAAGATTAAAGTTTATAAATTGATATCTGAAAATGAAGACTGGAACTCATTTCTTCAGATGATAAATTTATGGAATTGAAATAGATCTACACTGAGAAAAAGAAATCTTAAACCAAGAGAATATTGGATTGACCGAGTCCGATCCGATATTTTCTCGATTCAAGAAAACTTTCTTCGGAAGGAGAAATTACTGACTCAGTTTGAATCTATACAGCTTGATATGGAGAAGATTTTCTCATCCCAAGTACACATTTTCTTGAAATGAGAAAAAATATATATTCTTGGAACAAAAAAATATGTTTTTATGATTGAGCCAATTTTTTTCTCAGTGTATAGGGGAGAGTTGCGTATATCGTACCGGTGCCTAAATCGTACCGCTTCGATATCTCAGAAGGTAATGGTGATTAATTCCATATAGCGACGAAAACGTGAACTGCATCACCTTTTAGCACTTCTCATCGAAACCCGTCGCTATCAAGTGCGTATTGTATTCATAGTGGTGAATTGTAGGAAATTCGATGTGTTCATGTAAAATTCAAGTTCCGTGTCTAAGGGAATAGTATGAAACAAGGTAAGAATGAACGTTTTAGAGAATTTGTTTCTCAAATGATGTCCTTTCAACTATCTTTTGATATATTGAAAGTTCATGAACGATCGTCTTGAGGTCACGTTTCTCTTGTTTGTTTTCTTCAAATCACAGTTGCCTATATCGTACCACCATGTAGTTTCCTAAATCGTACCGACATAATTTCGGATATTATTTTTATACGTTGAATTCATTTATAAAATTGCAATTTTTTCGTGCATAAATAACGTATTTTTGATCGACCCTATTGCAGAATGAGTGGCAAGAGGCAATACGGGAATTGGACATCAGATGAAATGTCCATGGCAATATCGGCGTACCGAAATGGAGACTGTGGTTCCAATGAAATTTGTCGACAATACAACATACCAAAACCTACCTTCAAGAGGCACTTACAGTCTCGTGATATTGTAGCAAATAAACAAATCAAAAGTTTTGGAAAACCCACCAGCAGGAAAAAATGAAATCCCTCATATTTTATAATAAGGGCTGGAAAAAAAAAATTTTTGTTCCGAGTGCCAATAAGAATACAATAGAAATACACCAATGGAATACACAAGATTTATTTCCATTTCCTATGATTCCTCAATGTCTTGAGGTATTTCACAGTTTAGCTCATCACTTTTGTTGAAATAAATGCATTTAAATATGTTATGATAAAGATAATTTTTTCAGCTTGTATTCAAATAAAATAAGAAATTGTTTCAATAATAAATTCTAAAACTGTTTTATGGATCTGCATTAGTAATCCTGTGTTTTTTTTCAATATTGAGTACCTGGTACGATTTAGGAAACCGGTGGTACGATTTAGGATACCAGTTTCCTAAATCGTACCATTTGCAAGGTTTTCGAAATTGTTTTTTTACTTAGAAATGGCTTGGTATTCACGATCCAGAAAAATATATTACATTTGGAATAAACTCCTTTACTTCATGACATATTCCATATTTTTTTACCATGTGATGGGACTTGTTAAAAAAATTAAATGTTGAAAGTGGTACGATATAGGCTACTCTCCCCTATGTATTTTCAGCAGTATGTGAATTGATTAAAAATTTTTTCAATAACATACATAGGTAATGCACGAAATGAGACAATATTCTCTGTCCTATTCATTCAATTTAAGAATTGAAATCTGTCAACCTTGACTCGCGTCGAATTTCTCTCTTTAGAATTATATGTTTGATTATAATTTTTTGGTATCCTTTCATGTCATGACATGCGTATTTTTAATCCATCTTTTCTTTAGATCGTCCTCTTACATGATATTCTTTTGAAATATTTTTCATTTGCCGCTCCACATCTATTCTTTTAAATCTGAAATGTCCTCACGGAAGTGTACTCACATTTCGTGGAATCTTCCTCCACCTATCACTCGTATCGATCATGTTGAAATGTGTGCAACACTTGGCTTTGAATACATCATTTCTGAATATTTATTTTTGTTCGCCAATACGATTCTCGTACCTATCCCAACATATATATCAAAAGATAAGTGACACAAACAAATTCTGTGATAAACTATATCTTCTAAGTGTTCTATATATATAAAGGTATATTCATATCATTATTATAAAAATGATCCACAAAGGATATATGAGTCAGTGAACATCATTGTGTAACGTATCTTGCATACACTGTTAGAAAAATCTGCCTGAAACTTTATAAGAATATTATGAAGTTTCTCACATAAACAGTTTATTAAGTTTCATAATAAAATATCGAATTTATCAATATAATTCCTAATGTTGAGAATTTTCTTCTTAATTTTAACAATGTATTTTTTAAATTGATTAAACACTTGTTACATTCCAGGAAGGAATTTTGAAATGTCTTCACCAATATTGAATTTAAGAACTATTCCCAAACAGACACGAAGATATCTTTTAGAATTCTAAAAGATATCTTTTCGTATTCGAAAAGATGTCTTATGCAACATGAATAGATTTCTAAAAGATGTCTCGGAGATTTCTCCAAGATATCTTTAAGAAGAAATTAAGAAATCTAAAAGAGTTCTTCAAGATTTCTTAAAGATGTCTTGCAAAATTCATAAAAATGTCTTGGAAGAAGCTTGAATTTATTCACGAGAAAAAATTCTAACACCTCGTCTTTTTCCTTCTCCTCCCTCCTCCCATATTTGTCTTTGTCGCTGTCGCACTCCTATGAAGTTGACTTTATCTCAATCCTTGAGGTTGCGGGAATCGAACCCGCGCATCTTACGATGTACTTACGCTTCAGTGACCTGAGCTATAGAGACAGTTCGGTTTTGATGCTTATGATTGTCAATATAACACAGTGGAATCGTGTCAGTGGTGTACATTTTCAGAGTAGAAGTGATCTTTTGAAAAAACTGTTATTATATAAACAAATGTTAGATAAGTTGGTCGTGGATACCACAGATTCTTCCCAAATTATTTCTATCCCAACGTTATTGAAGAATAACTTATTAATGAGTATGAATGAGAATTCTTGTGAATTTACTTGAAGGCTGTACATAAAATTGAGCGTAAAAAGTTCAGTAATTTGTAAAATATTTGTGTCTTGAAGATTCGTTAATCCCAGTGCGGGTATTAAAAGGTTACAAAATCGTAATTTTCGCACAATTTGAAATCTCTTGGCATGTTTATAGATTTTTCAAGCTTTCGATTTGTGACCGAATTTATCACATGTGTAATTCGTTTATAATTAAAGGCACATTCCGAGTGTTATTCATATCAATTCATATGATCAGGTATTTATAACCTAAACCTGCTGACAATCTATCTTCTTAAACATATTTTGTTAAAGTCTTCCAGGAAATTATCTTTCAAACGCTTCTCAAAGATATCTTTAAGATATCTCGCATGGTCGTCTTGGAGATGTCTTGAATCGAGACATCTTTCAGAAATCTTTCACAAGATGTCTTTCCAACACTTCTGAAAGATATCTTTGAGAACTCTTCAAGAACGTTCTTGAAGATCTCTCAATTGAGTATTCTTTTAGATATCTTCAAGAACTGCGTGCTGTGTGGGATTGTTGAATTCAAAACAAAAATATGATTTTCAATCAAGACTTTTTCATTAAATCGAACAAATTTTCTAACAGTGTACAAGAAAATCTATGATTCAACTACAAGGAGGAACAAAGATATTTATATATGCAGGTCTAAATATTTATGAACAAGGCAATGATTTCACAAATGGAAAACAACAAGTTAGAAGAATATTGGAGGATCATTATCATCTTGAACACATGTTACCTATGAGCAGGCATAATTTCAGAATTGAGATGTACAAAGAGTAGTACGGTGTCTGCGTACATAATTATATTCTGCATCATGAAACCATCATCTCTCTTTTTCTTTGAATACGTTTGTGATTAAAATCTGATATTTCATTATGAGTTCAAAATGAATAGATGTGAATGAACGAATGTTGGAACAGAGATGTTGAATTGCACATTGTAGTTGGAAGGTTTACGATTTTTGTAGAGACGATTCCATTTCTCTCACTCTGACCTATCCATGCTATTGAAAAAACTCATCAGTGATGTATATGAAATATGAAACGTATAATGTTGAAAAGTCTCGATCCTTGATAAATTTCTTATGCAAGGTTTGAGAATTAATTTTCACGCACATTTGTTTATTGAATTCGAAGATCTCAATGTCGATTGCATATCAAGGAAGATCGAGAAACGCAAAAGTTGGAATTTCAATCAAGTATATCAAACATTCTGAGAGACTTTCGTTTAGGAATTCAAAAATTTTAGAAACCATGGATGGTTTCGTTTGTGTGTTCGTACGGCTGGAGAAGATATTTTGTAACATATCAACGTTTCTTGGTGAAAATTTACATTGATTTGGGTTCATAAAAACATTGCACTGTGTTTTGTTTTCTGTGTTTGTTCTTCTTGCATAAAACGGATCCCATGTAAAAAGATTAAATCAACTAGATCTAAGTGAGACATGAATTGTGGATGGAAATGGTCATGCAAAAACTGTCGATGTTATTCGAAGCGAGAACCAATGGATAAATCATTTTAACACGTATAGTTTTCTATGCTAATTTCCGTATACAATAAATGTCGAGTTTTGACCAAGCTATACCCAAGTTTGTTACGCGGGATGTCAGTGCGAATCGAATTTACAATCAGTTGTATTTTGATATTTCAACAAATTCACACCGTGAAAACAGATTGTAAATTCGGTTGGTATCTTCTCAGCAGGAACACGGAGAAGAAAATTCGTTGGAAGAGCGAGGTCTGATTTTGTTGGCTATCGTTCATTAAAGTAGAAAATTTTTTGTTGTAACAACAAACTTTCTGTCATGATAGCAATCTTGTGAGCTGTGACAGTAACTTTTCAACTGTTCCAGCAAAAAATGCTGATTTCTCCAGGAAGATTTGTTCGCTATCCTATATATAATGATAAAATTTGCTGGGAGAGCGGACGTTTTTTGCTGTCACAGCTACAAAAATTGCTGTCCTAGCTGAAAAGATTGCTGTTCCAGAAAAATTAAATTTCGCTGTCTATCTTCCACCCAGATAGTGGAAGAATTCTTCTCCCTGGTGCGAAGAAATTACTCTAAAAACCTCTGAAAAAATCTGAAAGAATCTGAGAAACTCAGAAAATCTGTGAAAAATTCTCGAAAGCTCTTGCTTATTAGACACGTCTTTTGACTGAAAATTGCTCTGAATATCTACGAGCATCCCTGAAAATTTCTGAATTTGTTCGGAAAACTATGAACACTTATGGAATCCTCTGAAAAACTCTTCACTAAAAACCTCTAAGATTTCCAAAGATTTTCAGATAAATTTTCCCACCGAGGTTTCCATCGAAAGTAGGCAAGTTCTCCCTCATCTTGAAGAAACACTTTGTCTTTTGAGTATTGAATTTTCCAAACAGTGAAGGAAAGTTCACCCAATCGTGGTAGAAAGCTTCCCATCTTCGGAGAACCTTTGCTGCCATCATATTTCGAAGGAAAATTCTTAGAGTGTAATTTATGAAACAATGAACATATGATTTTCCATGAAACGTACATTAACCTACTTGACTCGATAGAAAAAAAGAATAATACTAGCGCACGTCTATACTATTAATCAAGCTGAACAATTTCATATTCACCAATTTATCATGGAAAGCTGAATATACAATATAAGACTCTATAGCATACATTATTCTTCAGAGAGAGCAAGAATGCGTTTCTTTTCATCGTTATAATCAACCCTGAAAACCAAGTTTAATCGTTACTATAGAATAGCTCTAAGTATTGTCGGGGAATAAAATTCGTTCTGTTTTTAATAGGACGTGGCAAATCAGACGGCGCGACTTTATTCTCCCATTGTACTGACGGGACAATAATTCCAAGTATAAGCTTTAATAATAACATTGGAAGTATTATCAAAAACAATGTTCTTATCCTCAAGGCTTCTTTGATAATAATATTATTCGAAGAAAAAAACAACTCGAAAATAAAAACAAAATATTACCACGATATCTCAAAAACTACGCGATGGGTCGTCTTTTGTTTTGATTGATTTTAGAGTAGATTTCATTTATTTGATCCTAAACCTAATTATATATGATATCGTTTCAACTTTTGTTCAATACTTTGAACAATGAAACAAACGTGAGAAAAAATTCTACCAAGAATTCAAATGTTCACTATTTTTTCAATTTTCGACTGTTTATCAATATTACAGGTACATGCCCTAGTAGAAATCATGATTGGGAACTATATGGGCCCCAGCTAATTTTCCCAGATGTTAGGTTGGTTCCTAGCTAGTTTTGTAACGCACTTTCTGGCCTGTGCCCATCCAGATGTCCCAGGGGATTGCTATAATGTGGTTCAAATTGGTAATTAGAAATGTGAAATCATGTGTTTTCTGTAAAATCACACCTATAAATAAGGTAACAATGTATTTTGGCATTTAATTCACGGTCAAGAACGTTGCTTTTGGATTTATTTCCATAAAATAATCCCAAGTGACAAATTGAAACGTTGGGGCTTCCTCTTATTCCTCTGACCGTGTTGATGGACTATCAATGTTACTATACGATCAGTTGACGCATGAAAAATCTACATAAACCAACCAAATGTTTGGGTACTAAAGTCAAATCGGCTGAAATGTGTTATCCAGTTGTCCCCACGTGGGTCCGACCTAGTACGTGGATGGTAAATGAGACGCCCAGACAAATTCCTACCAGGGGGCTCCAGCAAGTATCATATAACACTGATGAACAGCCATTTTGGTGCCTGAGGTTTGAGAACCTCACTTGAAAAGTACTTTCAGAGCACTGAATACGAAAACAATACATATCAGATTCGTTGGATCACCTCGTTTTTCATAATTTTTTATACATAAAATTAATCAATTATATAGATCATATACGAAAATTATGGATAAAAGATACCTTAACTTGTAAGAACTCTGGACCATTCTGGCCCAGTCTTGGGCTCATATTGGCAGAATGGGGTCCATGCTGGGCCGGGTTGGGCTCCATGGTATATTCGTTTCGCATTCGGCACACCAAAAGCACTCCAAATCAGTTACCAGACCTCGGGCACCAGAGGAAAAAATGTTTTATGTTGATCTGTATAATTGATAAACATTCGTGATAGGGTAATTTGAGATGGTTTTTAAAACTGCTAAGATCGAGAGTGCTCGGTCACCTTTATGTGAGACGATTAGTTCTCAGCCAGTAAAAATAATTTTTACAATGCTACTTCTTACTAAGAACATTTCTTTCTGTACTTCGAGACATAATGAATAAGTGTAAAAGTACGCGGATTAATGATCGTCAATTTACTTTAGTACTCACAAAAAATCTCATCAAATTCACCTTATTTTCGGTCATCTGATGAGAACCTCCCCATGGAGGATTCAAGAATATTTTTCAAGTTGTTAATGATGACTCAGCGATTCGCATTTGTGTTGAATTTTCAACAAGGATGAAATCTCAAGAGAAATTCATGAATTTCAACAAATAAATCATGTCCTCCTATGCTATTGAGCAACTGCTACCTTTTTTGAACCTCTCGTTATGTGCCATAATTTTTTATCTCTCATGAGAGAAATTCAACTAAAAAAATCCACGAAATAGTTTTAGATTCTCTCAAAAGCTACTAAATTTCTCAACTAGTTTTTTTCCGTGTATCGGTGTATCAGTTGTAGAGAAGGGTTTAGAAGTATTCTCCTCGACATTCCTGATTTAATTAATACATTAGATGACCCGGAGAGTGTAATCTGAATATATCATTCACTCTAGTCCAATGAAAATAGTACAAAAATTCAAACATTTGTCAAAGAACTATTCAAGAATTCCATACACTTATTGAAAAAGTTCTCAGTATTTTCATGGGAAAAAGCATTGAGGCGCTGGAGTTCACAAACCAAATTGACTTTATCAAGAGAATTCGAAATTTTCAAACAAACAACTTCTTTGTCTCCTTTGTACCTTTCTTTTACGAACGGAAAACTGACTCTCGAATTAGAATTTGGTCCAATCGATTCAATTGTAAGCACTCTTAGAGAAATGCGAATCGCATGAACGATGAATAGAACGAGACCCACAGTGAGACCAGATTATTGAATTTCTCGTCCCCACGGTTCACATTATGTTCAATGTGGAATTTTATGAAAATCTACCATCCTCGATCGAATCAAAAATTTCTGCTGTAATATTGAACTATATAATAAAGAGGAAAACGATTTTCAATCGCGTCGTATTCTAGACATCACAGAGATTTGTTGAGAACTTATCATGACCCCTTTGATTCAATGTTTTTCTTATAAACAACCCGGAGACAAAAAGTTAGATCTATTCAGATCTCGTTAGATTGTTGAATTACCAAAAATTTTGTGATATTTTCCCATCTTTGAATTCAAATTTGAACATGTGTGTTAGCAAATCCAAGCTAAAATTGCCGCGTTTTAGATCTCAATAAATCTGTTCTAGGGCTGGACTCGAAACTCTCGAGTAAAACCAACAAAACTCAATTGTACCAGTTCTAATGCAAGATTCGTTGGGTCAATGTACCAATATTCACAAAATGAAGTGGAAGAACATTTTTGGGAATATTTTTTCTAATTCTAAACACTAAGGTTTATCCTCAACTGTTGCAGTCTCGAAAAAGGTCTCGTCTTGTATTGTCTTGGTCTTGAGTGGAGAAAAATTGCTTCATGTCCTGGATGCAATCAATTTTATCCTCTCAGATGTGCTGTTGCCAACCATTAGGTGCCCACACTTGACTTGATGTAGAAATTTGTCTTCGAAGATCGTAAAATGTAATGATATTTACAATTTTTTAATTTTGCTCAAGAGTCTCGAGTCCACCTCTATATAATCTGTGCAGATCTGGTCTGATCTTATCTTTTTTTTCCGGGAATGTGTTCGTACACGGCAAAAAATGTTCCCTGGAAAATCTCAGTATTCCACTAGACGTCATCAACCAATGCCTTGGATTAAGAATTCCAGTGCATTTACTGGAACATTCACAGTGTGTACTCGATAGATCGATCTTGTCAGTTTAGAGCCTTAAATTTCTCTATTACAAATCATAAGATAAATTTATTGAAATTTTCCCACCTTCGAATTACAAATCGATCGAGAAGGTAGGCAAAATTCAAATCCTCGAATAATGTTTCAATTAGAATATGAATACTATGAACGTTAAACCCTTGAGAGGAAGGTTCGGAAAGTGGATGAGTTACACCACAAACATACAAATCACACTTGCGCATCGACTGGCAAATTACTTCACCTTGAATAGTCAAGGGGTTATAAAACACCTTTATCAGAGTTATTGTCACATACGGGAGTTTGTAGTTCAAAGTTCATGGTTCTATGCATCAAATACCAGTAACGATTAAGTTTTCCGCGTCTGTGAACAATTTCTAAAAAACTTATGTCTGGCGAATAGCATATTATCATGATCGAACGAACAGGAAAAATGGCTATTTTTGTTCATCAATTCACGAGAAGAAAAAAATACTGTGTATACTTTTGCTTTTTGTTTCTTCACCGACTTGAATCTAATTTTCAACGTCTCTTCATGAAATCATACCGCGTTGAGGACTCTTTCAATCGTTTCTCTTTTGTTTGGCATTCCATATTGTCTGGACACATGAAAGTATTTTCTGTGAAATGAAAATCCAGTTGAGATTTTTCCCCTTTTATTACGTTCCGTTCAGATACTTTTATCCCATTCACTCTGGTATCTCTTAGAGATACTATGTTATAATCCATTCTCACTTCACGCAAACAATCAAGAAACAATTTTTCCTCCGTTTTATACGCGTTGTATGTGAAAACTATAAATCATTTGTATAAAATCATCTTAAAATATAGATTTTTCACATGGTATATTTGTGCTTAGAGTATTTAATCGAAAGAATTTTATGCCATCAATTACGTCAAACATCAGCAATGTCTCATAATATTGAGAAATAAAATTCAGGGAACAGTTTTGTCAAAGAGAAAAAAAAAACATTAAAATATTTAGATTCGTATTTCAGTATTTTTTTCAACAACGATATAATATAATGAGCGTTACAAAAGAAAATTTGAGGCTCCAAGATTTGTCTGCACTTTGGATCATATCCAAAAGTTCTGTTCAAAAGCTCATGGAATCTATGAATAATTCAACCACTCTAGGGGCTACATTCTCGAATAGGTAAACATGAATCGTAGCTTGATTTCAGTTGTATCAAAATGATACCCATTTATCTTAATTCAAAAGGTTGATACTCTGTATTCACAGGAGAAAAAAACAAGACCCTTATAAGTGGAGTTATTTTTTAATCCTAACACGTCGTTGGTTTCTTGAAATGTTTTTCTTTCAGAAAGTGATCTATTGCTACTTCTTTGAAGAAATTCACTCCTTATCGAGAATATACTATTCCTTTGAAGAAAATGGAGTCTCCTTTGAAGTGATCCTTTTTCCCTCGATGTAAGAATGATTTTCATAAGAAGAGCAATTATTTCTTCATGTACATGGAATAATATTTGCATACTAAAAGTATTCACAAAATCGTTTTCATGGACTTATCAACAGTGACTCAATTCCGAATGGAAGTTGATTTCTTGGATTTGGTCGAAATGACCTCAATTTTGTTTTGGTTTTCCCATTTGGGAAAATCTTCAGAATCACATAACAGTCTTATGTCATTATATATAAATTTTATATGAACTATATCAAATTATATACAATTGACAAGGTTTATTACACTTGGCTACCACGAGGAAAATCTTGCCTGAATCAAGGCTCAGTAACAGATTTCAAATGAATATTCTGGGAAGTAAAATCACGTACTTGTTGAATTCTTCTTGACTACTCTGCAAATCTTTGGGAATGGAAACGCTGCAATACTGTATTGATACTGTCGATATCGATAACAGCAAGAACTTCACTCTATACACGGAAGAAAATAATTTAGTAAAATATCAGATGTATACCTCAATTTTTGACTTTTTTTTCATCAAGCAGGAATTCCTATTTGAAATTTACATATTTCCGCCCCCATTTGCGGTTGAAGAGTTAACCTCAAAGTTTCTTATACACCATATCATATATATCATACCTGCAAGAGTTATATAACCACACGAAACAGTCGTATACGATGGCGACCGTTAAGCAGCACATTCGGCACTGCATACTCTACGAGATTCATCGAGGAAAAAAAGCCATTGAAGCATGCAATTCGATTTGTTCTACTCTTGGCGATGATATTGTGTCTTATGGTACGTGTAAATATTGGTATAAATGATTCGCAAATAGTGATTCCGATCTCGGCGATCGGGAATGTGCTGGACAGCCTCCGAAATTTGAAGATGCTGAATTGCAAAAATCACTCGACGAAGACTCAACGCAAACCCAAAAACAGCTCGCAGCCCAGCTAGAAGTTACTCAAGCAGTCATCTCCAAACGAGTACACGTGATGGGAAAGATACAAAAGGTATGAAGATGGATTCCACATGAATCAACCGAACAGAACCTTGGTCAACGAACGAACACGTGCCTTTCGCTGCTCGCCAAGTACCAAAAGGAGGATTTTTTTTCTAGAATTGTGAGGGAAGATGAAAAATATTTTCTTCTTGCTAATCCCAAACGCGAAAAGTCAAGGGTGGATCCCGGACAACCGTCGACATCCACTCCCCAACAAAGCATCCACTTGACGAAGGTTCTCCTCTGCATCTGGTTGGAGCTGAAGAGTGTACTGTATTACGAACTGTTAGAAACAGGTCAAACAGTTACTGCAAAACACTACAGCTGACAATTAAACGAATTGCATGGCATGCTTGAGGAGAAGAGGCCATTCACTGGGCAAGGAAGTCGAAAAGTTATGTTGCTCCATGATAACGCTCGACCTCACGTTGTTCGCGCGACTACGCAAACCATTTTAAACTTGGGCTGGGAAGTTCTCCCCCACGCGGCATATTCACCGGACTCAGTTCCAACTGATTATCATCTCTTCCGGTCCATGGAGCATGCTTTGGTGGTTAGCCACTCCCAAACCCTGGACGACGTACCGAAATTCGTCGATGACTTTATCGCCTCAAAGCCTGCAAGTTTTTTTCGCGATGGTATTTGTATGTTGCCCGATCGATGGCGCGAGGGCATCGAAAATAATGGGCAATATTTCGAGGATTGATCTGATATTTATGTATTTGATAATATAAAATATTTTTTGTGGAAGAAAGTAAAAAATTAAGTTATAAACCTAACAGAATTATACTATCAAATATTGTCGCGAATACCTCAGAGTTGCAAAGATTCCCTCCCAGATTATATATTAGTAGAAGTTATTAGAATTGTGACATTTCATTCCACATCCCAAAATTATCGCTCAAGACTGAAGATATAATGGGACTAGTTCGTTAGAAAATGTTGTAATCTTTATTGAATTACACTGGTCAACAGCCATTTCAGTGCCTGGGATTTAAGAATGATTCAGAGTACTTTTGCAATATTGAATGCGAAAACAAAATCAGATTTGTTGGAACAGCTCGTTTTTCATAATTTTTTATGTATTAAATTCATCACTTATATAGATTTTATATGGAGAATATGTATAAAAGATAATAGAAAGTGAGCTAATCCAAGGAATCTGATATTCGTTTCGCATTCAACACACTTTTAGCACTCCGAATCAGTTATCTGACCTCGGACACAAGAGCAAAAAATGTTTGTTGTTGATCTGTGTTATTTTCCTTCGCGGAAGAGTAGATCGTAACTTCATGAGAGTGGAACTAATTTACTCCAAAGAGACTCAACTTGACTTTTCATTATTTTGAAAAGCGGAATTCTCACTCTTGCTAGAGTTGCGGTATAAAAGAACAATTGTTTTCAATTGAATACGTGAAAAAAAAAACAAATTGACCAGTAAGCAATTCCAATTTGAGTGACAGAAAATGATCGAAGAATGGAAACAAATAACAAAATCCGGAATTGAAATTAACCAAAATCAATTACAGTACATTACACGGAGAAAAAGGTATCTTGAAAAATACCATTATTTATGGATTTTTAGCGTTGGTCTAACTCGAGTCAAAATATTTACGTGGATACCTCGGGATGTATCATAATGGTTGGGACTTTGATGATGAAGGTAGGCACCATACTTCTTTATGAAAGTTCAAGAAATTATGGGACTTTTAGAAGTTCGTTTACGTAAATATTTTGACTCGGGTCAGACCAACGCCAAAAATTCATAAATTATGGTATTTTTCAAGATATCTTTTTTCTCAGTGTAAAATAAAGAATAGTAAATTAATCATATTGATCCTATTAATCTTATATTCTTTCAAAAGTATTAATTATTCGAACAGCAATGGATTATGGTTAAAATAAAAAAATACAATGTTCACTCCAAAAAATTTAGATAGCACAGAACTAGATTTAGGATGTTATGAGATTCATTAACAATCAAAAAATTTTATATTTTTGTACAATAAATGGAGAGAAGTGAATTACCACTTTTATATCCCAACCGATGCTCGGCGCGCTCGCAAGTGACATTAAATTCTCAGTGTTTCGGTAGAAAATCATAAAGAAATCCACGAAACATCCAAACTCATTACAAGCACACGTGGAAATTTAAATCAAAATCGAGAAAGTTTATTCTCATTATATAAGATCATTGACATCTCTAATCCCTGTCAGGTCTTTTTCAGATATCGAATCAACTCGATAACAATGTTGAATCTGGGTACGGTATAAAATATCATGTCATATACAAATTGTTCTCCGCTTCAAACATATTTATTCAAATTCCGAATCATTATTTTTGATGAAATCTGGGAATGAACATCCTCGATGTCATTCGTGCAAAACTCATGTGCAAAAGTTCAAGAGGAGAATAGACTCGACCAAGACGGGCATCACACCCCTGTGAGTGAAAGAAATTGACTGTCTTATCATCACATTCATAAAAATGACGATAACTGTCATACATTTGACGCGAAGTCATCTTTTATTCATGAACAAAAAAGTTCCCCATCCACTTATCTTAAATCTCACTTGAGAAAGGATTTACCCAACGTTTTTGAGTTAAGACCTTTGCGAGTTCAAGATAGATCACTTCGAATTCACAATATCGTTATAATATTCAATTTCTATGTTATATTCATACCTGGATCAGAGTTCAAATCAATGGAAGTAGCCTTTAAGTTGAGAAAAGAAAAATGTGTATCCCTTCCTGCTTCAACGGAAGATAAATATTGAGATGGATTGAGAATTTTATATAAAATGTGAACGAGAGTTGGGGAGGGGGCGGGGGTAGATTAATTACAGCGCTTGATGAATTAATCGTTTCATTTGGTAATGCACCGCTCTTCTTTTTGTGGGTTAAAAATGAAATTAACAGTGTTATGATTGCATGTTCTCTTCCAGGCAGGAAATGTCGATGGAAATTTTTTTCCATCGACTATTGCAAACATAATTGATAATATACATGGAACATCCTTGATTTACTATAGAAATCAATTGTTATTATTATTATTAATATTCTCATCATCTACATGAAATCAATCTTTTCTGAAATCGCTTAGGAGATCAATCAGCTCTTCTCATACATGAAGAGTGTTGTGAATTCTATAGTATTATTTCGTTGCGTGTACGATAGTGATGTTGATGATTTCATTGTTTCATAAAGATGATTAAAATAATCGTATCATGGCAGGGATGAAAGATTACATTTCGATGAGAAGAGCTGATTGATCTTGTAAGCGATTTCAGAAAAGATTGATTTCATGTAGATGAGGGGGATTTTAATAATAATAATAATAATAATAATAATTAATCTCTATAGCAAATCAAGGATGTTCCATGTATTTTATCAATTATGCTCGCAATAGTCTATGGAAAAAAATTTGCATCGACATCGCCATACTGGGTCACGGCTGACCAGCATTTTCAGCGCGTTTGGCGGTTGGATCGTGCCGGCTTTAACGATTGAATTCACTGATGAGTTCATGGGAGCCCATCATGAATGAGCTTTCTTTTGAGCATGATTAAAAAATTTTCCAAAATGCCGATCTTCAAGAAAAATCGAAAAGAAAAATAAAAATCACTTTCTTTTGCACATATAATTAATTTGGAGAATCGTCCCAATTTTTATTGAAGAGAACGGAAAAAACCAACAAAAAACATAACTCGCGTTTCTTTTCAAAAAGAAATATAACCGAGTTATAACTTAACGTAGTGAAACATGCCCGAAACTTTGAGCCCCCTTCTTGCACAAATTATGTATTCCAATAGTACAACAACTCCACGAAGTTCCATCAAAATCCCAGCGATTAAGGTTTTTACGTGGGTACACTTGACGTGAAATGCCCCATAGTTCGTGTAGAATTAAATCCTGGCAGGAATCCTCTATTAAATTTTTGTCAAATTTTTCCGGAACAACGGAAGAATATCACTAATTGACAAAGTGTGGTTATTCACTGTTTTTTGACGCTTTTTAAACGTATTTTGTGGTGAAAGACAAGCAGGTAGTTGGACACACTCGATGAAAAATAATCATTGGATCATTACAAGATATGACAAGGACACAACAAGATAGGGATGTGCGGGTTTTTATGAATCGCATCTGTTGTATAAAAGACTTATAAAATTTTGATTAATATTTTATAAGATTCGATAGAAATTATGAACTTTTTTATAAAAAAGATTGAATTCGTCGATATTCGCGCATTTTTACAACAAGGGCATCCAAAATGAGGGTCATACTTTAAGATCCTGTTCAGGGTTAGGTATGGATTATTCATGTGGGGATAAGTCCACATGAGGATTGTGTGGAACTATTCCTGGCTCCTATAAACAGTGTCTCAGTGTAAAAAGAGCAGAAATCCAAGCGTTTTTAGCTTCATTTGTTCAAACATACGCTTCTGCGGGCCAAAATTTTCACCAGGGATTTTGGTCGATTCGAAGGAGCTTGAAGATGTGGTTCGTAGAATTAGCAATGAAGGAATTGTTGAATATACAATAATTTTTGTTCTTATAGCAACACGAAGTTGTCCTTTCGACAATAAATTGTCAAATTAATCATTCTTATTGTCAACTCAATAATATTATTGCGGGTTTTTTTCTCCGTCTAGGTTTTCCTCGCTGTGCCCTGATTAGGATAATGTTAGTACCCCTTACGATAACAAACATAGCTCAATAAGATGAATACAAAAATGTATAATAAGTCCTGATTTTAGATTGTTTCTGTTGGGAAATAAAAAGGGTTTGAACTTTTTATGTGACTTGGAAAGGATACTCAAAATCGTGAATTTGATCAAGTTTATCAGAAAAATCTTATTTTCATCATACTCCGTTATATCATCACTTATATCATTTCCTCTTGGTGTTTAATCTACTTCTTCTATTCGAGAATGAATCTACGTTCATCATTCGTACAAATCAGTTTCATATATATGCGGAATAATATACAGAAGGTATCAAATTATAACCTGTTGAAGATCAACGATATTCAAGTACAGAATTTTATAATTCTAAGTGATGCTTTAATCAGAAGGAATATTCTCTTGATTCAAGGACATCTCCTTTAAAGCGAGTGAACATATATTCTGAACTTAAAGGGATCCCTCTCCTTGTGAAACAAATTCTCTCCCCTCAAAATGAGAACATATTTTATTAGACAAAATTAACAAACTGTGTTTATGTCATAGAAAGAAATCTTTTCCAAAAGCATTCGACAACAGTTCTCAAGGACGACAAAAGAAATCTTCTCAAATTCTTTTGGAGTGAGTCTGCTGTATGGATTAATGTATGCAAAATCAGTCATAATTCTTATTCTTATACGAACAGAGAATATTTGAACATTTTCTTCGGACGATATGAACAAATTTTCTATTGGAATCAATTTCGTGTAATGTATTCAATTTTTCATATCTCGTATCAAGTTGAATCGATTACTCATTGGAACCGAATCACAGCGATGATTTGCTTGTATTTGACAATCATTTTCTTCAGAATAACACACAATCCCCACATGAAAAGTCACCAATCGTTCCGCTTCGGGTGAATACCCTATTATTTTCGAATCAGTGAGCATCAAGATTGTATCCCTCATTTTAAAATATCCTTCATGCAAATCATAACTATATATATATATATATATATTTGAGATACCTCGTTCGAAACAAATTTCAGATACTACAATGGAGAGGTTCAAAAATACTTCGAATACAAAAATCTCGAAGCGAAATGTTTCTTCAAGTTTGTATTCTTCAGGATATATTTGAAAGGAAGCGAGAGTTTGTTTTGTTCCATTTAACAATATTACATAACCAAAATTTCAGATCGAATCAAAAGAAGATCATTTTCGATTAATTGGAAGAATTATGGAATAAATCAATTCTCAACGTGATAAGATATCTACGAAAAAAGGTCACGTTTTGTACGTCAAATTTAGATTGATTTTAGGTTGATTTCAAATCAATGAAGATTTACCGAACGTTTGAACATTCGCCTTCGTAATCTACGTTTAATGGAGATTTTTCAGAGCTTCGCTTTCTCTTGGGGAGGTTTTATATTTTTAGTAGATTTTGCTATATAATATCTTCATAATCAATTTATTAGGGCGCGAAATACGGTCAGAAAATATCAAGAACACGAGTAAAAGCTTACTTACACGTACCGATATCATTTTTGCTTATCAAATTCAACAATTTCGTGGTCAAATATTATTCTGTCCATCCAAACGTACCGTGATTAAATCTAGTGGTAGTTACACTCTTATACACAAGCCAATCTAATATCGAATGAACTCAAACATAACGAGGCTCATCAGATAAAATCTCACACAAAATCATGCCTCCCCAGATACGATGTCGTATCGAGTCAAGCGTAATATTAAATTTCATTAGATATTATCACGGTAACATATAGATGTAATGATATTTAACTCTCTTAGTATCAGTAGTAATTTGGTGTCATGATTAAGGCTACTATTATATTTCGAGATCAATGGCGCACCAATTACAATTTCTTAGCTCGGTATTATTATAATAAGAAAGATTGTCTTCTCAGTGTTGGGAACACAGTTTCCGTCGGGTACAATCGAAAAATCTTTGCTCTTCGGAAACTCAATTTTCTTAGGATGATTCGAATAATGGATCGAGAAATTAACTTACTCAAGAATATATCTAATTGATTCTTTCAATTTTCATGGATCTATAAAATTCATAATTCCAAGAAATTGAAAGATTGAATTGTAAATATGTATGAAGAAGCGTTATAGAGATGATTCCGTCTAATTTGTAGATATCGTTGTAACCTCACTTGATGTCGAAATGATTGCGATCTTGAATACCAAGGTAAGGCTAGTTTAGCGATTGTGTGAGGCGTCATTTAAACCAGCTTGAGAGGTTTGAATGAATCGATTAGCGATATTTCAATCACTGTCATATGAAAGATACAGTTTAATCGAGAGAATTGATGATCATATTTGATAAAAATTTTCATACGGTTATACTTTCATAGAACAATTTATTCGAGATATCATAAAGAAAATTGTTTCTGAAAATATTTTATTCATCACCCAGGACAATAGAAACAATTTTTTTTTCTGTATTCTGAGATTTGGGCATTGATTCGGAGTGGTTTTGGTATGCTGAATACGAAAACAATGTCAAATTTACTGCATCAGTTTAATTTTGATAATTCTCAATATATAATTTCTACATAATTAATGAATTTGATGTATAAGATGCTATTAAAAAATAAACGAATAGACTGATTCAAGGGATCTAACTTTACTTTCGTATTCAACACATTGTACTCACTTCGAATCAGTATTTAAACCTCGAGATACCAAATGGCTGTTGACCAGTGAAATAATCATGAAGAGAAAAAGTGCTCTCCTAGTACATTGCGATGAAAAGATTGCAAATCTCCCACGGTGGATGAAAAGTATCTTTAATGGATCGTTCGTGAAGAAGATTTTGGAAAGTGATCGGATAGTTAATATGAGACGATGATGATAAGTATCTTCAATTATTCTGGACAATAAAAATAAAAAATAGCGTGTCGTATTTTCATAGGGAAGAGAAGTTTCAATGATAGGATTCAGGAAGATGTGGAGAATATTCGAGAACTACGTAACTAGTTTCAAGAAAATATTTCAAGCGTGGAAAAATTATAGCGGAGTTTGAGAAAAGTGATCTATTTGTGCATCTCGGGAGTATGGTAAACTCGAGAGAACACATTTTTTAGATGAATTATTGGATGCTCTTCGAGAATTAGAGACGAAAAATGCGGTAACGAAGAAATTCATGCTGTGAAACCTCACGTGTTGGCAACATTCGCCAAAGAATGAGTGAAACAATCAATAATTCAGTGAGGAAATTATAAAGCTTGAAGAGTATATTTTATATGCTTTCGAAATGAATAAAATTGGGGAAGTGAATCGACAGTTTAGTTAATGTCGCGTATATTTCCTGAAAATCTAATATTTGTACGAAAAATTAAGAAAATGAATTTCAACAGAGAAATTTGGCATTCAACGTGTGATTATTTTTACAGATATACGGAGAGAAGAATCTGGGAGTGACTTTGAAGCTTGAGAATTTATAATTGAATGGAAATATATCAATGTATTCAACGGAATTGGATAGCTGAAAATCTCTTTTCTCAATTTCTTTTGTTCTTCATTCTTTCACAATGAGCCAGGGACATTGAAAGTTTCTGACTATAATTGCTCTCAATTTCTGAGCATTTTCCCATCAACAATAGTAAGAAAGCCACACTCTATCAATTGATCGCTGATAGTAAAAATGATCAGAAATCAAGAACAGTTACAGTTATGATCTCTTGATATCCCCAGCTTACGAAGAAGAATCGTACTTTATACAATAAAATTTCTCTAGTTTAGTCTAAATCGGGAATCAATAAAAGATTTCAGATCAAAGAGCCGAGGTTTTGAGAAATAGAATTGGATTCATCAGATAACGGGCAGGTTGCATGAATTTGTTAGCTGTAGTGTGGGAAAACTGATTGGATGTGTATCGTACACTTAGCACTGTCAGAAACGCCTTTAAATTTGATATATTTTTCATGTACATTTGTGAATAAAATTTTCAATTTTTGGTAATTGAAATGAGAATTCATTCACACGCAACTGAATTTCAAATTTTTGTTATATTATATCATACATTAATATATATTTTCAAAACTGAAATTTCATTCAAATGTGATTGAAATTTCAATAAAATTTCCAGTTACGTGAATAACTTTTGCTTCTATTACGTGTAATTGGAAGTTCAATCAGAAATTTCTGACAGTGTGGATACACAGTAAAAAATTTTTCGTCAAATTCAACACACAAGCGAATGTTAACCATTTTTCTTCACACTCAACGTGTGTTGATTTCAGAGTGACACTTATGAAGTGTTAATTTGAACTCGAATAACATTTTAATGTGTTGAAAATGAATCGATCGAACAGCATTTGATCAGTTCGTTAAATGAACACATAAAAGTATTAAATATTCAACACTTGAATTTTAACACGTAGTTAAATATTCAACACTTGAATTTTGACACGTACTTCTTTTTTACACAATGACGGAATTTTTTTTACTGTGTAGCACTCTGCTACCAAATGTGATGCGTGAAGTTACCTGGCTAACAACACTTTCCAATTCCTATTATAAAACTAAGTAAAAAAAAAATGATAGAAGATAATGAAAAATAATAATGTCACTGAAGTTCGAATCGTTTCTTGAAACGAATTTGTACTCGAACGACATAACATTCAGCTGTTAGAGACCAAAAATCTTTCAGTGCATTCTTTGAACGATGTTTTCAGTTCAAATGAGTTGATTCAAAGTGGAAAATAATGATGGCTCATCAGATTTTGTGAGTTTAAAATTTCGGTTTGTTTCTATAAACAATTCGAACTTCAAGGACATAAATAATAGGGAATAAAGTTTTTGGAATAATAAGATTTAAGGGAATACCAATGATCCCTGACGATGCAATGCGAGCCAAATCTTTTCTCACAAATTACATTTTCGTGTAATTAAAGGAATGTCAGTGCCGTAGGAAGAGTTGACTTCCTCTGTTAGATTTTGCGAAAATGGTGGAATAGAATAGAAATATTTCGATATACGTCCACGCTTTGATTGGTAAAAATGAAAATAGGGTAAATTAAAGTTATTTGGTAGTGATTTTTCAAATTCTCATTGTAAATTTCTGAATTTTTTTGACAGCACCAGCCACGTCATACGCTTACTCGAGAGTCTCTCGTAACCCTACAACATCAGTTTATGCGTCGAGAAAAACGCATCAATTAAAATGTAGTTGATCCGGCTAAATTTTAGCTCACATAAATAATATTGTAAAATTAGGAGAGCAGTTACTTGTCAGGCGTATTAGAATGACAGTTTTTCTCAACTCCTCTTTTGATACATGCATGCATTTCCCATATGTGCATAAAACATTGAGCCAACTTCAGCCCTCTCTTGGCGCGGAATTGGCCAGCAATCGCCATAGATGAGCTGAAATTGGTTCAATGTTTGTGCACACAGGGGTTATTCTCTGTGCGATAAGTGATAGTCGCCACAATTACTTTGCTTCTGCTGTAGTTTACGATGGTGAACTGAAAATTTTCGATGAAATTAATTTCTGCATCAGAAGAAGCGGGTAAAATTTGACACCAACTTTTTTCATGAATTCCATGATGAATTTGAATTTGCAATCGATAATAATTAAGTACATATCTGAGATTGAACTCTCAATACAAATTTGGGTTTCTCCGTGGTTTGTAGACATGGGGAAAATGAATTACAAAGAATTTTTAACAGTTGGAGTTCATTATACTTTTGAAATCCTTTTATACTCGCTAGGAGATCAGTAAAAGACTGAGATTTGTATTTAAAGTCTAATCCTAGTCGTGGATTTTATTCATATTCGTAAAAAATTTCCGTTGAACGCATAATTTATGAGAAAAGTTGGCGCCAAACTTTACTTGCTTCTTTCGATGCTTCAGTGCTCTTAATTCAAGAAGAAATTAGAATTCTTAATAAAAGATGTCCGTACGATAGATCTTATAACAAATGAAAACAACATAACATATTCTTTACATTATTCCCTAAGAAGAACTTGAGAAATAAATTTGAGGAAATCAAGCCTAAGAAAATTAGATTTGAAGATTCCATTTCGATAAATTGAGCGATCATTAAAAGAGAGTAATTGTCTATCTACATCGTTTGAGACAGCTTCATCTATAAATTCGAGTTGAATGTAATGTGATAGAAGAATTGGCGAAGAATGTTGTTGGTATTCCGAACACAACAAAAAAAAAGCCTTATATATTTAAAAAATTTCAACTCGAATAGTTTGCTATCAAACGCAAATTTTGCAAGTCTGAAGGTCTATGTTAACGAAAACAAGATACGCGCCTTGTGATTTTTCATAAAAATTATCCGCTTTCTCATTAATATTTAATTGATACTTCTCTCCGACATTACGAAGAATCGTGATTAGTTTTGTACCAAGGTGCTGAAATGAATTCATTACAGCGACGGATGCTCTTTGTACGTTATCATCTGTGTTACAACGTGGACATCTTTCTGCTTTACGTAACCAAGAATTTCACACTTTCCAAGCAGCTGTGAGAAGTGATGTTGAAAATTGAGAGGATAGAAAATTAAAAGGACACATTCAAAAGTGTATCAAACGTACAAGCGATTTTATTTCACTCTACAATATGTCACTTTGATGTCTTCTTACCTTATCACAATGAAAGTACATTACATTTACAATCGATCATGGGGTTTATTTTTGAGAACATTTTCTCCGTCTGGTGGAAATGAAAGTGCTGAAAGCGATTGATTGTTCCTTTCTTTTCATCACAGTTCGAATACTTGGATAGAATTATGGAATTCTGACGGTATCGGAAGTGGATTTTAACATAAAGCGAAAATTTCGCATCTGCAAATCAGTTATACGCAGCACTGCTAACCAAGTTCTTCTATGGATAGAGAACTCGACTTTTCCCTCACATTTTGGAGAATTCAACGCCTCCTTAAAGGGGAATAAAATGCCTTATTTTTTATGAAAAAATAATTCCCCCGCGAACGGAGGACGAAATTTCATACACGTTAAATCAATATTTATGTTTGGAAATGATAATAGAATATGATGCACGTATCATCTCGTAATTCACATTGAAGAAAAGAGATTTCTATGTATGATAACAGAACATTCATCAGCATGTAACCGTTTTATTCCAAGTAATCATGACAAAGTAAAATCACATTGAATTGTGAATTGTTTAGTCTTGTAGTGAATAACTTCATTGCGTCCTCTGACAAACTACAAGAGAGGATTGTAAATTTACAATTCCCAGGTGAGATTTCTCTTCCGAATGTAGAACAATTAAAACTGCACCTCATACTTCCACAAAGTGGAAAATATGGTAGCATTCGCTATACGTTTTCTCAGTAGCAAAATTTCTTGGTAGTATTTCGTTCGGATTATCAGCAACATCTAATGAGGTCACCACAAAGATAAATCATAATTGCAGTGATTGAACGAATTATAAATGATAAAATATCTTTCTTAAGTACCAACGATTTATATTAATTATTAGTATTCTGCATTTTGCGCATGGAATTTATTATTGAGATTAATCTTACCTGATCGAAGTTTCGCTTTCGTATTCGAGATCCATTATAGGCATTACCGTATACTCTTTCGATTTATCTCCTAGTCGTTCCCGTTGTTCACTAAATCTTTGGTGTTTGATAAGAACGAGATAATTGCCGTGATAAATGGATTGGTTCCAAAGAAACCCAGAAAAAGACAATCCCAACGACCGGTTCAAAAATGTCTTCTTTCTTCTCGTTACACCTCGACTTCGGAACTCTTCAATTCCTAATTATTCATTTCATATTCACTTTCACAAATCCTCAAAGTTGTCTAAAACGATTCGGCGCTGAATATTTCGAGTGACACTTTTGACGCGAAGATCCTTTTGTACTTTTCCCTTAACATTTGTCTTTTGTACAATGTCTGATTTCTGGAGCGTCGCGTGAGGTCGATGAATTATCGTACGTGAGTTCGACGTTCAAAGATACGAAAGAATCGAAAGGAAAGGTAATACCCCTTAAAGTAAAGATAGAGAGAAAAGGAACAAGTGCGTGTCTTTCATTAATCCTCAGCTTTCAAATACGATTGACTTCACTTTTCATTATCACACGGATTAGGTGAGGTATCACAAATCATCCTGCCGAGGAAACTATGCGAACTGATGAATGTATACACGTACACGCATTGTATAACGAATCGATTGTTATTTCTCGTACATTCACTTTATGTTTGTTTACATTAGAAGGAAAAGTATTGTTGTGTTTTTCTTTTCGGGGACAATCGTGAATTTCGAGTCAATCGTCATGACTTTTGTTCACGTGAAAACGATCAACGTAGGGATTCCAAGTACGTTATCGGAGAAGTGAAACTTGTTACACGGAAGGATCACTATCGATCATTTGTGAAGATCCTGCTAGAGGTACCATGACGAGTTTTGAAGTGTTTTTTTTTTTCACTAATTGAAGTAGTTCCACTACTAAATGAATATTCAATTATATCGGGTGATTTTACATTCTTTGTCATTTATTATGAATAGTTAGTTTCTGAATTGGAATAGTCTGACGAATACCTTCTCAAACTCGAGACGTGAGACTTTGTTGGTTAAGCAAATCTATATAGATTAGATTTTTCAATGAATTGGTGCAGAATTTTGTATCGTGATATGAGGTCCAAGTCCTTGTTAAGATTTTTTTTCATAAAGCATAAATTATAGAATGAAAATGATGGTAGTCTAATTTCCTCGACAGTTTCAGAGAAAATGTAAAATTCATCGATGACTGATAATTGTGGAATAAACAAATCGCATCGTGACGGCATTCGTCGCCGTCTAGCGCGGCACTGAGAACCTTGCAAACACGCTCATTCATGCCAACTGATATCCACTATACAGCAAAGGACTCGTCGCGCAAGCGTGTCTTTTATACTGTTCCTCGATTACGCTTTCCTAGCCACTTGTGTTACCGGTGGCAAAGCATAAAGAACATTCATGTATGAGATTGATGTAAGTGTTGGCAGGTATCACCTGTCTGTTATTCAACCTTTGCTCGAACACATTTTTTCAAACCTTTTTTCTTAGTTCATCACGGGACTGCGTATCCCTGGTGAAAATGAAATGTTACACTGTAGTTACAGTGCAATGCGAGGTTCATCCGAATGTACCCGGAGTGGTGTTTCGCACCGTGGAATGCATCGCAAATGTATTTTGTTACACTTCGTTTTTACCAGGGATATGAGGGCATGTTCTAATATAATCAAAAAAACATGCAATTTGAAACAGAAAAAGCCTTTTGAATTGAGTTTTTTTTTTAATTCGAACTCTTATCTAACATCAAACTGTAATCCACAATTTCATTCGGTGTAAAACATTTGTTTGAATTTGACTATATACCTTTTATTCGAAAATCAGCATTTGTTCTCGGTGTTCCCGAGTCGAAATTTTGCCCCTGCTTTGTCGATCCAATCAGTAAAATTGCCCCTATTTTCACGCTATAGAAACTACTTGGTCCTACTTCTCCGCTTCGAATATTTTTGGATTCTATTTTTCTACTCCACAATCTACTGCTCCTACATAGAACCTAATGCTCCTACATGTTGGATTTTTCGAATAATGATAATATCACATAAAGCGCATTTTCTCAATTAAATCAAAATTATATCCATCAAACAAATAGATTCTTATTCACATACGAATCTAATAATTATTACTTGATTCAAATTAAACATTCATTTCATTAAAATAAATATTTATTTTATGGAATCAAGAAAAATTTTGTTTTTTAGAATCAAATCAAATTTGTCTTTACCTAAATGAATATCCATCACATTTGTTTCGAACTGAATGTTTTATGTAGGTGTATAAGGAATAGAATACCCGACTTGAATTATAAGAGGAAATTAAAAACAAACTTATCAAATTACTCAAGTTCTTTTTTATTAACTGGCACTGTCACGTAAGCTTGATTATCAAAATGCATATAAATACAAGTGGTAAGAAAACTTTTTTATATTGATTATGAAATAAATTCATGGTGTAGATGTACATATTTGAATATGACGGAGAAAATGATTATCAATATATTATCGTTGAATTAATTTGGATAAGCCTTCTCTCATATACAAAAATATCTATTTCCCCTATGAACTAATCGTTTCTTCAGAGATTGCAATCGACTGAATACACGGAAACAATGCCGCTGGAAAATATGACTTTTTGAAAATTTTTTTAGTACCAGAAACAGAGGTTTGTAAAATGGATTTTTATATGAAAATACGGAAGCTTACGAATACTGTAGAAAGATTACGGGTTTAAAATCTGAATCCTAACCATTACGTTTTCTACAGCACCCGTGATCTTTTGTATTCTCATGGAAAAAATGCATTTTATAAATCTTGCTGTTACTGGTTCACTGAAAGAATAAAAAAAAGTAATCTTTTCGGGCGGCAGTATTCTCCGTGTAGGAGTGGTAGGGTCAAAGTATAGGATAAATCTTGCACCTACTTTGCTCCTACAAGTGGTGAAATAGGAAATATCTACCACTAGTAGGGGCAAAGTAGGAGAAAATATCTCATTGAAACTGCTCCTACTTTACTATCTGATTCCCCTACTGAGCACAGCATTATTAGCAGCAAAGTAGGGGCAAAATTTCGACTCGGGTTTACTTCCCGTTGGAACAGGGTTAGTTTTTGCTGCATTTTTGAATAAGTTACTCGAAGAAAAAAATCTACCGGAGTTCACGAAATCTGATCTCGCTGTGTAGACTTTTTTTTTGTTGGGATTCAATTTTTAACCATTACAGTGGTCTGATTGCTGTAACAACAATTCCATTGGTTCTGACGATGAGTTTTTACTAGTATTGCCGCGATCCAAAAAACGAGCCGTCACGATCTTCTTTAGATTTCAATGTTGCTCAATTTGCCCTTTGAGGAATGAACGATGGTTCGAATTCAGATTAGAATTGGGACTGGATTACGAGTGCGTTCATATCAAGCTGCACTCCCGTCAATCTTAATTTTTGATCGATTTACACGACATTTACAATCGTTTCGAGCCAGATCGAAATTTGGATCGCGTTGAGATTGAATACATTTTATTATTTCAAACTTTGGTTTGGACTCATATTTCAATTTGGATTCTCAAAATAAGTTGAATGTTCTCAAAATCGTATTTCTATCTAATTGTTATTACTATAAAAGAATCGATTTTCAATCGAATGAGACTGGAATCTAAAGATCGTAGAAGCTCGTTTTGTGGATCGCGGCAACATTAGTTTCACCGGTTACAGCATAAAGATTCAAGTATTGCAGCCCAGTTTGCAATTGAAAATACGCACTTTTTGTTCATATAAAAACAATTCCACAACTGTTGCGTAAACGGTTTACTTGGTTTTATGAAACTTTCAATTACATGCGTAGCAAATTCCCAGCAACCTTGCGGCAACTTGATAAACAACGTAAGAGCAACTGTTGCACAGCAACTTTTGTTGTATGGCATGATAACAACTTCCACGTTTGCTGCATGTTGCTGCGCATTTGGCGACGCAACCTCCCAGCGACTTTCCAACAACAGTTGCTCCGCGTTGTTGGGGAGTTGTTGCGAATTTTTCTAGCACTCTGCTGTCTGGGCTATTCTCCGTTGAATCGTGGACACTTGATTCTCGCCAGGAATACCAAGGACTCTGACCACTCCAATTTGGGTCCAAATGGCACCTTGAATGGTCTGATCTTCATTTCCACCCAGGATGATATTCATGTAACGTCATTTGTGGAATTCCGTTACATGTAATTCACATAGTTGTATTTCCTGGGCACGGATAAGTTCACATCGGTCCAATGGAAAGAATTATCAACGCAATAAATTTATTGCTCTCATTTTGCTATTTCTTATTGTGAATCAAATTAATAAAATCAAACATTTGTAAACCAAATGTGTTGATAAGTTAATGACTGCAACACCATATCTCCTAATTGGGAATAAAAATTACATTGTTAGAAATTTCTGCATGAAGCTTCAATCACATGTGATGGAAGCAATTCCCACTCACGCGTTTGAAAAAGTTCTTGAAGTTTCAATTGTATTTGAATGAAAATTCAGTTAATAAACTGTGCTGTCATAGGTAATGTAATATAGCAAAAATTGAAAATTCAATTTAGAAGTGTACCTGAAAAATGAATGAAAATTCAAGAAATTCGTAACAGTGTATGTTTGATTTTTTGGACCTTGATGTTTAGTAAAAACACTCAAATTTAAAAGCAAACGAATGAAGATAGCATAATAAATTTGTATATTCTATGATTTTGTTAAACGTAATATAAAGTGAAGGAAATAAACTTCGTTTAAGATACCATCGATCTGATGAATGATAATGTTTGAATACCATTCTTATACACTTCTCAGAATTAGTATCATCGCAGGCATCGATCCCTATCACTATACTGTCTTATCCTGCTTCCTTAAATGTCGACCTAATTATCTTATCTCTCCTCTTCCACTCATCGAGTTGAAGTTCTGCTTCCAGTATTACATAAATCGTTACCAATGGTCATCCCTATCATCATCCTACGTCTTTTTACCAACTCATAAACCAATGCATAGATTTTATTCTAAATAATAATCTTCTCTCGGGATGAAAATGTTATTGTAGACCACAATAATGACTGAGAACCTTTATTTTTAGTATACGCGGATACGTTCCCGGTATGTTCTCTTCATCTGTCAGAACGTCCTTACTATATTTTCCAAACGTACTTTCATGGAAACTGACCTTTAAAAATATATGTGTAGCATCACAGAAAGTCATCGACACATGTATCGAACACGTCTCCAAAACGTCGCTTAATGAACATGTGATGTTCTTAGAACCTCCTGGGATCACATTTGAACGTTCTCTGTGTGAGCAAGTACGTTTTGTGACTGTTTGGCAAATCTCCCGATGCTATGCGGGATATTAGGGAATCGGAAGGGGTAGCACAAAGAAAGAACACCTTGATTGCAATAGGATTATAATTATTATTATTTATACGTATACATTGCCAACGATTTCCTGCTCGCACAATGATTGATCTTCAATCAGGAATCGTTATACATGGAACAACATGTACAAAGTATTCTTTTAATTCATAGTTTCCCCAATAAAAATATTTCTCTTCAAAACTTGAACAATTTCTCTGCAAAACCTCATTATCGCAATTCTTAGAGGAAGAAAGAATTTTTTCAACAGATTCATCTTCCAAAACTCTGTGAAATTCTGCATATTTCTGAAAATTTCTATTGCCAGTAAAGGTTTCTCTGTACATTTCCAACTTATTGGTCGAAGTTGTTTTGTTGAGAAATGTTGAATTTTCTCAACATTTTCCTACTTGATCAATGGTGGAAACATTTGATGAGGAAAGGAATTTTCTCCACGAATTCATACATTTCTCTGCAACACGGAGAAAAACAAATAGTTCTCCCAACTAATAATTAGCTGTTCCAACTACTTCACGTAGACGATTTTCGACCAACTACGAAAGTAGTTGTGACAGGTACTTTTGTTAGATGTACCCCAGATTGTCGGGATATCAACTCGAGTAGTTGTTACAACTACTTTTCTAAGATGCAGGATCTACATAAAATATCAAGTATGACGATATATGTAGGCCGATGAACTATTTTATTAATTGAGAAGAGCAATTTTCAGTGCCGGTTTTGATGTTTAAGGTTAGGATCTTTTATTATTTCTGCACGTACTCGCCGACTCTTTGCGACATTTAATTGTAAATTTCGAAAAAAAAATTTATTTTCGATTGTGATATTTGTTCAATGCATATAGATTTGGGAGGAGGTGGTTGAAACATTCAGGTTCCAATGTTAACTTACCTCGGGTTTCGAACCCCTGTCATAACCTACCTATACGCTATACCTAAATCTACCTAACCTATGCCTTCATGATCGCAGCTAAATCGACAACGCTGATTATATCGTTTTTTCGAGTTATATTCAAGTTTTGTACGAATTTTGTGGAGAAATTCATAAAATATCACGAAGATTGGAAGAATTATGTACAATTTTGCAGAGTAATGCAGAAATTTGTAGAGTAATATTTATGGTTAAAAATTCTGCAAATTTCTCAAAGCGTCCGAAATCTGACAGTTATGTAGAAAAATCTGATGAGTTTTGAAGAATTTTGAAGAGAAATATTTTTATTGGGGTTGATAAATCCATACATGAATGATCAATCATCTTTTGCAAATGAGCCTTTTTTCACTAATCATTTCATCCCCTTCATATTTCTTAATGTTCATCGAACTTGTGCAGAATCCGTTCAACGTCACTTCTTCTTGGGGATCATTCAAATCAATGGATTGTGTATAACTTTTCCCCACTTCCTGTTCTGACTCCAGAAACCATTGATAACTGTATTGTGTGAATACATCATGCGCCAGTTTGTCTGATGTTGAAGATGTTTTACGAATCTTTCCATCAGGGGATGTATAATTCACTATTTTCTGCGTGGTATCATTAGTCATAAGAACGACGTATGGGGATTCTCTATAGTCACCGTCTGCAAGCATGATAACGAATGAATCATAGGAAGAAATTCAAGCGTTCTCGAAAGAACCTATTCAACGTTCTCTTGTGATCATATAAACGTCATGATTTAAAAAATCAGCACTTTGAATATCAGTACCATAATCACACAAACGGGCCGTAGATCGCGGGACCAGTTCTCCCTGCATGTGAGTACCATTCCAGCTGTATCCTCTTACACCTTTTGTTGAGAAATATATTTTAGGATATCATTGTATTTTCATACGCGTCAGTGTTGATGAAATTCTTTTCGAACAACATTGCACCTACCTAATCCTTCAGCCTGGAAATTAAATGCAGCGCGAGGATCTATCTCCACGCGAAATTTCATATGATCTATAGAACAAAAAGAATGAAATGATGAATTACACGGAAAGAAGAAAATTGAGAAATTTACCATGTAGAATGAAAATGCGTCGCTTCGAGTCTTCAAATGGACATTTTTACAAAATATATTGTCAAATAATTCATATTAGGAGACAAAGATAGATTCTTCTCTTATGATGTGAGTTATTTGACAATATATTTTGTAAAAATTTCCATTCGAAGGCTTGAAGCGACGTGTTGTCATCCTATGCAGTAAATTTCTCCATTCTGTTTCTTCCGTGTGAAAGTTGGATGTAATTGAGAAAAGAACAACAGATTCATGAATTTTACCATACACTTTATCCGGCAATGAAGAATCATGAAGGCCTATGAAAGTTTTTCTATCAGGTACGTTCAAACCAATCGAGACATCCGGCCTATGAATCCAAACTCGATTTCTCCTGTTGAATTCTGAAATGAAAATTTGAGTCCTAAAATCCTTTTGTTTTATCTGAAGTTATGGTCTCCGAGGGTTTATATACACTGTAAAAAATCTAGGGAGTTTTTCTCCACAGTGTGGTTGGATTTCGTCCCTTCATCTTGGGAGAATTGTTTTTCCATCAAAAATGAGGGATTTTTCCACCACTTTGAGGGATTATTTTGTTTTTTGGGTGTTGAATCATCCGCAAATGAAGGAGAAGTCCATCAAATTAAGGTGAAGAGTTCCCCATCTGTGGAGCAACCTTGCTCCTACAATTTTTTGGCGGAAAATTCCACAATCATTTTTTACAGTGTAGCTGTCGGAGGCCCAAAGAATCATATTTTCTTGACATTCTCCCTCATGGTAATGGAATAATTCATTGCTCAAATTTTTAGAAATCTGAACACGTATTATCTGAACACTGTTTCTGTCAATCTGCAAATCAAAATTTCGAGAACACAGCTGGGGGGGACTTGATTTTTGGATACTGTTTGAAAGAAAGTGTTCCCGCTGTGCACACAAGAAATCATGATAAATGATCGGTAGATCATGAGCTTTATCCGGAAGTGAAACCGAAAATCCTTTGTCTTAGTAGATCCCTGCAGTTTGTGAACAACCAGAATAATTCGGAGAAATATTAAATTTGAATTTCGGCCAAACTTTCAAAAGCAAGAAATTTAATTTTCGGTGAATTCTCGTCCCTTATCCTCTCATGAGATAAGTTTTAATCAATGGAATCATAAATCCTCCGTTCAACCACTAGTCAATCTTATCTCGAAGAAGTGTACGAAACTACAATGGAATTGATCCAATGCTTGCTGAAAAATCGGGTCTGCCAACGGCAGACACGTGGTTCTTAGAAAAATGTTCTTGAGGTTTCAGTACCTGTGGAACAATGAAGAGGAAGCGAGTTTCAAAAAGCTACTCCCCCTAGAATTCGACTTTGATTGATTCGAAACTTTGCTGAAAAATTCTCGAAAAATTGTACTATTACGATAAAGAGAATGGATATTTCGTGAGTTTGAAACCTGTGTAACTCTTGGAATCGTTGTTGGAAAAATCAGTACAAAACTTCATACACGGAGAAAAAATTGACATTATAAATTACTATTTCGCTAGCACGTACGGAACAGACTCGCCCACATAATGTTATTTGGTCAGACACTTCCTGAAAAGTTACTGTACTCCCCGTGTAATATCGATGCGTACATAAAGTTTTTCACGTATCAGTGTTACAAGAATCAATACTATCCTTTATATAAGTTTTCGTATTATTTTCAACAGTGTACTGTCCTCGTTCTGTATCGGACAATCCTTGCTACTTTTTGTATTCGATCAAGGCTGCACGGTAATTTTTCAAGAATTATTCTTGCACAGCTTCTCACTCCGATTCTGCTTCCGGTGATATCGATCATTGTCATTCCAAAAGTGGATGGAATGATCATGAATATTTTGTAATTATTATTGAATTTGTCTATTTCATTTCATCTACCATGGTGAAAATTTCCACGCTCCGAAAGCGAATATTGGAACAAATGAAGCGTGAAATGTTTCAATTTTCGCTTCTTTCGCGCATAGATATTGTTTCATGTACTCTTCCGCGTAGCTTCATGCCCTTCTTACGCTCCCATTTTCACTAGGGTACTCTTAAATTTGTTCCCAATACCATCGGATTCTCCCTTACCTCCTGCTATTCCCATCACGGTGAAGCCTGAACTTTCGGTTGCGTTCGCTTCTGTTCCATCTTCCGGCACTGGGAATGTATTCTTCGGCCAATCATCTTCAATTACCCAGCGAGCTTCACACAATCTACAATTACATGGTAATCGGAAGATCAAGACTTATGGAGTCATAGAACATGTAATACATTATCTTCAAATTGTTGAAATCCTTGAAATATTCACGATTCACTGTCAAGACCGATCAGAAGAGTACTCACCCAAATATGAATGCGCAAAGCAGCGCGGAACAACTGATCATTCGAGCCATAGATTCAGTTCGATGAACAGCAAGCTAGTTCAGAAAATATAGACGAGTGTTCTATCCGCAAGGGTAAACACAAATGTGAATGCTCTCCCCTACGAGTTTGCATATATATATACCCAAGCGGCACCAGGAAGAATTATAATGCATACAGTATCCTATGGACAGACTTAGAAGATGATTATCCAAAATAGTCTCATTTAGAGCATGAGTTCTAAGCGTGTTCATATCACATATGAAACATCTGTGTGCCGCTTGGATAGATATGAATGATATAGGATATTTATGATTGATTCAGAAGACAATCCATTCATCATAATACAGTTGAATAAATAGTTTCAAATCTTCCCATTATTCAAAAGTATACTCTACCAATTGACACACGGTTTCCTCGTTTGTTATGGAAGAAACGAAAATACACGTGTCCACAAAATTCACACTTTTTTATAACATTTTCCCCCCTCCCTCCCATTGTTCTGTAAAAATCAGGTTGAATAGTCACAGAAGATTTCTCAGAAAGGAGAAAAGTTTTTTTGATAGTCAGCAATAAGGAGATATAGTATAGACAACAATATTCTTGATAAAACTGTAGTTTTTTGTAAGGATCGCTTTAAGTATACAGATTTAAGATGAAATCTTCCTCACAATTTTATCTCTAATCACTCAGATTGTCTGAAGGCACGTCTTACTTTTTAATTGGTTAGAAAAAAATTTCTTCCGTATTTTTCTTAACATAAAAGAGGTTTGTTTGGAGCGTCGGAAGAAAATTGATAATTCTTAACGACCACCCTGATGTGTACATATACACGATCAGACGTATCAGCGTCAAGAGAATGCCCATGTGGAAATGTACACACGGGCCGCTACTGACGCGGTACTGTTGCCAGAGTTGCCAGTACTGGCAAATCCAACCTTGCCCTTATGGGGCCAGTGGTTTGGACGGTACTGGCAAGGAGTCGGAATGATAACATCATTTTACATAAGGGCCAGTAAAAAATTTACCACCACGTCGGTAGCGATATTTGGTGTGTGTCTACTATGGTGGAACTCTGGCATTGCAACAGAATCAGTTGTTCGGCCAGTACTGGGCACGGAATGATTCCGCACTGGCATAGCTTTGTGCTATGTGGATAGACAGATGTGTTTCTGCACTGGCTGAGCACTATTGCCAGAGTTGCCAGTATTGTCAAATCTAACCCTACCATTATGGGGCGAGTGGTTTAGACGGTACTGGCAAGGAGTCGGAATGATAACATCATTTTACATAAGGGCCAGTAAAACATTTACCACCACGTCGGTAGCGATATTTGGTGTGTGCCTACTATGGTGAAACTCTGGCATGGCAACAGAACCAATTGTTCTACCACACCTGGATGAGAAGTGGTAGAGGGTCAGAATAATACATCCTATGTAGGAATTCAGACCCGACCCAGTACTGGCACAGGGCTGGTAATTAGAGATCCCCGGAGTTATATTTCAAGTGGAAAAAAAATACATTGAATTTGAACTTTCAAAACTTTGTGAATCTATTTGTCTCATCACCGTTATCTGAGAAAGACGCTTTGGAAGTGGTTTCATGAAAGTTCACTGGGAAAGGATTGAACCCGGGACCTGCGAGTGAGAAACAGAGTCTCTATCACATCAGCTAATCTCCGAGTTGATAACGGACCACTTAAATTCCCATGTATTGCACCAATTCCCTTGAAGTCACGCAATTTACCATAGACTCCGTAGTGAAACAAGATTCTACCAACACTGGTTCATTGTTCTCTATCGAACGTATTGAATTATCATACCAACTCTGTCTTGATACTGGCGCGACTCCGGCTCACGACAAAAATCAAGTTGCCAAGATCGTGATTTTAATGTCAATCGACTACCGATTCCGTAGTCAACCAGAGTCCCACCAATACTGGTACCATGTCGTCTATCGAACATATTGAATCATGATACCAACCCTGGCTCAGTACTGGCGCCGCTTTGGTTTACCATAACAGCCGGATTTCCATAGACATGATTTTAACGTAGTTCGACTACCGATTTTGTAGTTAGCCATTGCCCTACCGATCCTGGCACTCGATCGCCTATTGGATATATTGAATGGTCATCCCAACTCTGGCTCAGTACTGGTGAAGCTTTGAGTCACCACTAATAGCCTGATCCCCATCGCTAACGATTTTAAGGACAATACAACATCGATTTCGTACTCAGCCAGTGCCATATTGATACTGGCATATAGTCGGCTATCAAACCAAGAAATGGTAATCCCAACTCTGGCTCAGTACTAGCGCCGCTTTGGTTCACCATAGCAGCCGGATTTCCATAGACATAATTTTAACGTAGTTCGACTACCGATTTTGTAGTTAGCTATTGCCCTACCGATCCTGGCCCTCCATTGTCGATTGGATATATTGAATGATCATCCCAACTCTGGCACAGTACTGGCGCGGCTCCGTTACACTACGATCCGTGTATTTTCCGGCCAGTATTGATTCATTACTGGCCCAACACTGTCTGTCCACGCCAACCAATACCGTCTCAACTCCGTCGAACATGCACAGCCAGTTGAAAAACAGTAATGGGCCTGAACAGGAACAGTTGTTTTTGCCGAAGTCTGGCAAATACAACCTTTCCAGTACTGGGCGATTTGTCAACTCCGGCAATTTCTACATGGGTATGTACGTTAAAAAAACTTTCGTTAAACCTAAATCAATGCTATGGACATTTGAAGGTTCATTGAACATTCGTTCAATGTAAATTCATCTAGAATCAATCTGTTAGCCTTGGGTTATCTTTGGAAATGAATCGCCAATATCTAAGAGACTTTCAAAGTTGTGATCTGTCGAATAGCACGTATTTGTAGGTTGTGTGAGGTTCACTGGAAAATTGGAGATGATTGGTCAAAATTCATCAAAATCAGTACGTGAAACATCTCATACCTACGAATTCATCTCACGAATTTTTGTATGTTCTTGAATCGTTTATAGAAACGAAACGGTATTTATCTTTGCGAATTAACTCCTTGTAAGTGGGAACATCGTTCAAAGAATATATTAGGTGTACAAATAAGTTTCCGCGGTTTGTCAAAAGATGGCCCCACCAGAAGGTTATGGAGAAATTGTCAGATGTAAAACGTAATATCCCAAGTTTAGTCATCTGGCAACACCATAACCTTAAAGTACTAGTGATTCCGTATCAGCATCACGTACTTTTTCTTGTGCAAAAATGTCAAGTTTTATTCCGAATAAGCATAATTTGCGGGAACTTTTGATTTACTTCTTTAATGTGAAAAAATCTGCAGCTGAGGCGCATCGATTGCTTCTAGAAGCATATGGTGAAGCTGCTTTAAGTGAGAGAAGTTGTCAGGAATGGTTTCAAAAGTTTAAGAACGGTGAGTTTGACGTTAAAGACAAAGAACGCAGTGGAAGGCCGAAAGTGTACGAAGACATGGAATTAGAAGTACTATTGGAGGAAGATTCGTCCCAAACGCAAAAAGAACTTGCACTTACTCTACAAGTGACTCAACAAGCAATTTCACATCGTTTAAAATCGTTAGGAATGATTGAAAAACAAGGAAATTGGGTTCCATATGAACTAAAGCCGAGAGACGTTGAACGCCGATTATGCATGAGTGAAATGCTGCTTGCCAGGAATAAAAAAAGAGTTTTTTGCATCGTATAGTCACTGGTGACGAAAAATGGATTCACTACGATAATCCAAAGAAGAGAAAGTGGGTTAAGCCCGGCGAACCATCAACATCGACAGCTAAGCCGAATATTCATGGAAAAAAACTCATGCTGTGTATTTGGTGGGATCAGCTTGGTGTCGTGTATTATGAATTGCTGAAACCAAGCGAAACCATTACTGGAGCTCTCTACCGAACACAATTGATGAGATTGAGTCGGGCACTTAAGGAAAAACGCGCCCATTACTACTCCAGACACGACAAAATTATTCTTTTACACGATAATGCTCGTCCACATGTTGCGGCGCCGGTAAAAACATACTTGGAAACACTCAACTGGGAAGTTTTACCCCACCCGCCGTATTCACCAGACTTAGCCCCTTCTGATTATCACCTGTTCCGGTCGATGGCACATGGTCTGTCTGAGCAGCGCTTCACATCATATGAAGACACCAAAAATTGGGTAGATTTGTGGATAGCGTCAAAGGATGAAGAGTTTTTTCGACGGGGTATCCGAATGTTGCCAGAAAGATGGGGAAAAGTAGTGGCAAATGATGGAAAATACTTTGAATAAAACGTAATGTACTTTTCCTTTACAATAAATTCCTAATTTTTTATAAAAAACCGCGGAAACTTATTTGTACACCTAATACTTCAAGATTTTGGGTACTCAACGGTCAATTGTTTTGTTATTCGATTACCAACTAGTTTTAATAAACGATGGAAAATCCAGCAAAATAATTGTTGTACTGGTTTTTTAAATACTTGATCCAATTTTCGGATTCAGTTCCGCACGGGATTTGTAGAACGTTCTACAGAAACTTCGGTTCAAGAGAGACCGATAGAAAGAAAGTGAGAAAGCCGAGTTGAGTCTTCACTCTGTTGGAGTGAGAATTCACCTGGACTTGCAGTACTTTAACTCTTCAAGAATGAATTTTTCACTGCAAAAAATTTAGAGAGCACCGAACTGAGGCTATTTGCTTTTGTTTCTTCAATGTATTCGCATGAAATTATTCACATCTTCCATAGCTTTCGGCGTGTATGAATCCATATATCACAAAAATTGGTTAGTTTTAATGACATGAATTCTATAAACTTCGTATCACAACCAAACTCCAGTCCCTCGGAAAGACAATGTGTCAAAACTAACATGTCTTCTCGACTGAACACATACATTTTCATCTTTTGGGACAAGTTTTCTACTTTCTTCGACCCTGACTTGTGGGCGGCAACCCATTTTTTTCGAACAGTGTGATTCGTACCTCATGATCCTCAACCTCCCTTTGTACCAAGCATTCACAGGAGTGAAACAGATTGGAGATATATTAAATCTGATCCACTACCAAAGCAATCTTTCATCCACTTGAATTCATCTTTTACAAGTTTGATCGAAAAGTATATTAATATTTGATCTATGACATGAAAATCGAATTGGAAGCGATGGAAAAAATGTATTACAATGCGTTGGATTGACGTTTATATAAACATTAATCGATCTCAGAAACAATCCTCAATTGTTTGCAAGTTTCAATTCAATATACGATCATGGATAATAATGAGTTCTTAGAGATCTCGAGATAGCGACAGATAATTCAATGCGACAGATTTCGATGATAGTTACAAATTGTATCTGAAACTGGTGATTCTTCACGTGATGAAAGGAGTGTTCAATCGGATATCCGCGATGTATCTTCCAAGATATTCCATTATATTCCTGAAAGAAAAGGGTGAGAAAACTTTTCTCAGCCATTGATTAACGGATTCTAATAAAGCAAGTGTTTGTAATGCTGGAGAGTTCTTCACTGAAATTTCGCTTTCTTTTCAATGAAGAAATATCTGTGACGATAAATCTTTTTTAAGCAAGATAATTGAGTGGTACGAAGATGATTGATGATTCATGAATTCGGTGAAGTCCCGATGAAATATGGAGGTAGTAAGTAATCAAGGAACGATCCTATAGTTCTCCTCAACTTGGAATCCAGTAAACATTTCGTGACTCCCGTTATCTTTTTGATAAGTTCAAGATGTCTTACGCAACACTTTCAGATGTCTTTTCAGTACAAATTTTGCACATTATGAGATATCTTTTTGACAAGCCCAAGATGTTCAACACGAAACTTTTCAAAATCTAGGAAAGGATTCCTTCTGTTTTTAACCATGAATTCTGAAGTCTTCATTTTTTGTATTTGTAAAAATCTTTGAAGTACCATACACGGTATTCATTCAAACAAGTTTTTGAATGAGTTTCTCATGAATTAATACCGATATGTCTTCACTCTCGAATCATTTCACACAATTCTATGGTGAAGTGCAAAGATTAAACTTGTTAGAGACTCGGAGGACATAGTCAAGGAACCACCACCATTTTACAAGGAACACGATTCCTTGATATAATTTGTCACTTGGAGTTTCCTCGATATTCGAAATTCAACGAAAATGTTCTCTATGAATATTCGTGGCTCCCCAATCGAGTGTTTCTTGATAAGTAAAGTAACGATCGAATGCCTTCATTTTGCTCTTTACAGATGAGATAATCCTCTTTGATCGATTTGCTTGATCACAAATCCTCTTCTATTTCCCTACCCTTTTATGCAACTATCGATCTATGTGTCCATCTACGGATCTTCTCTGCTGCATCAAGGAGTTTTCACTGAATGCGTCTCATCTATATATGTATGAATACCTTAATACAAATATGTACTGAGAGAAATCTGTACTCGATGAGATATTTCCTCGTCCCATCAATGGATTTTCTTAATTCTGTTTCAAACGAAATGTTCTCGGAGGAGACTTTGCTTTCCGAAGAAAAGAGGAATAGAAGCTCTTGGAATGCTTTGTTCATTAAATTAATCAACATATTTCCTTTCATTATCTTGAAAACAGGAAATTCAAATTCCCAATCGTCATATAATGAAATGGCTTTGGAAAATAAGTTGAATATTGTATATTCGGTCAAGAAAGAACAGACTTTTTACATGAATTTCGATACAATGAGAACACAATTTCTCAAACTGAGAGAAAATTTTCTTCGCCCCCATTCTAATAAATTCTCTTTGCAACAGAAAAACATTCAATTCAATGGAGAAAGTTCTCATCAGATTGAAACAGAAGATTTTCAAATTGAAACAGAAATATATTCCCATTGTAATGAATTATTTTTTTCGTTGGAGACAAGATTTATCAGAATGAGGGCAAAGAAATTTTCTTTAAGTCTAAGAAATTGGGTTCTCAGTGTGTAATAGTATAAAAATTGCAGGTAGTAGAAAGTTTTATCTATGAACCAGGGCCGGCGCCAGGGAATCCGCCGCCATCGGAGAGTACTTGACCGACCAAAAAAAAAAAGGTCCCTAACATACGTCGCACCGTCGTGTTGAAATGAAATTCTGAAGATGCTATGAATATCGGTTGTGATTAGTTAGTTTATTAACAACTTTTTTATACAAACGAACTTCTTCTTGCTTTCGCACTGGCAAAGTGTTTCAAAACTTCTATTAGGCTCATATTTGAATAGGAATTTATTTAATTCAGATCCAGTTAATTGGTTCAAATAAATCCAGATTAAAAATTTTTCTCGGTGAATTAATTGAAGATTTTGAATCAGAAGAATTATAATCAATTGAAACAAATCAATTGAAAAATAAATTCGACGTTATATTCAGGTTATTTAACATTAATATGACACATTATCTTGACATCGTTCCTTATTTTATATTAACATCATTCCTTTTATGGATGCAATTGGAAAAGATAAAATTCTCTGTTCTTGTGAAGTTTTAAATTCTTATCCTCATATTAATTTTCATTTATTAATCATCAATTATCATTATTCCCACGATTTGTATTCTGATTTTTCTCAAAGTATAAGTTCCATAGGGGAAAATTGGGTAACAATACAGACGCGCTGAATTCTAAGCTAAGTGCAAGGTGGAAAATGTGAATTTATAATTAGAACAAAAATATTTTAGGAATGTTTGTATGACGTATTGAAATCTTATGCGAGATGAAATTTGTGTAAATACATTCATAAGTACATTAATGGATTCGGGAAAAGCGTAAATGTCCGATACAATTTCACCCCCTTCCAATATCACTTAAGGCAGGTTTTTGTATTATTTTTATACAATTTTCATTATTTCAATTTTATTATTCAATTTTCACACGAATTCTTTGCATTGAGCTCCACGTGGAGTGATACTGTTTCTATTCACTATACTATAGTATATTCTGTAAAATGTGCTGTACTGTATTACATCCTATAGAATGTAATATCACTGTTGGCTCTCAGAAATACAGGTACTCATTCTACAGTTATAGAAATCATCAAGATCTCTATACAAGATTTCCACTGATTTCCTTCAATCATCCATCTTTCGATAAATTTTATATCGGATTTTGATACAATTCTCATGTACTTCTCACACCGAGTTCTCATACAATGCTTGCATCCTGCAAAGCTGTACCAAAATCGGTCAAAAAATCTTGGATACACAGACTTTATCGGGGAGGTTTGATCAATTTTGTGAACAGATTCTCGCGCCAAATTTGTTGATTCGCAGGGAGTGCTCGAATTATACCTCATCAATACCTGTGATAGTCAATTGACCATGAATCAGGGTAGTGGACGTACAACGTATCGCACGAAAAAGCAATTATGAAAACCCCAAATTTGATATACTTCCGCACCTATGGATGTCATCACGATGGCAAATATTGGTGATTGCTATTCAATTGGATCAACAAGTGGTCCACGAACCCACTGCTAGGTGATAGATTCCACGACACATTGTTTGAATTGCGCAAAAAGTTAGAAGAATCTGTTACCGTTACTGTTTTCCGAAAAATAATTTATATTGCCTGGATATTTGATACCTGAAATACTACGATTCATAAATTAAGGATTGTTCCATTTCCATAAATAACTCGAAATTCTTTTGTTAATTCGTAAGAAGATAACTTTCATGTTCGTGTCCTGTTTTAGTGATATGGTTCCTTGAAAAAACATATCGATCCTTTTTTATATAAAAAGAATGAAATTACAAGCTCAATATTGTTACAGGAACCATATTTTCCATTGAAGTAGCTATGAAAATTGCTGTGATGGTCAAAATATAGCTACTATGATTAAAAAAATAGACTAGGGCTCAATTTCAGCTACCGTTTCACCTTCCAATGTGAAAACATGATCTTGAAAATGAATCCAATTTGATTATCATTAGAGCATTAATGTGATTGAATTCCATATAATATTAAAGAGAAAACGAATTTGTTGCGAGCTGCATTAATGATGGGGGTCTTCGAAAAGGATAGATCCGTTTTTATATAAAAATATATAATTTTTATCCATTTCAATAAAAATTCGATATTTTTTATATACAAAAGCATCGATTTTTTTCAAAAGCATATTGTTATCTCGTTAGTACTGTTGATCCTGGGACATGATCGCTGCTTTTTGATAGAAAAAGTATCTAATTTTTTTTATTAATTTCAACAGAAAATGACAATGAAAATGCAATATATTCTCTTCATAAGAGGATCGAGCTCGTCAGGGATCAACATTTATTACTCGCTAAGATCACTTGACGGTGAACAGTGAAATTCATGCAGATCTTGATTTCTCAATCAATTAAGAAAAAACTCATCAGATATTCATCGATGTACGAATCATGTATATTTATTGAAGGAACTCTCAAACTGCTTATACACAAACTTTAGAGTTTAAAAAAAGGTCTTCTTAGTAATTCTTGTCTCTTATCTCTGGTTTTCGGTATCCTGAGATATTTCCTCTTTCAATAAGTGTAGGCGTGTAAGTGAATCAAAATTGAATTCAAGTGCAACAAACTGGAAAAGCTTTAAATTCTCAGTCTAGTGAAGGCTCATGCAAAATTGTAGAGATCATCGATAGAGTTCGACTATACACGGAGAAAAATTGCTCCCACATTTATTATACCTCCGATGAATAAAGAAACAACGTTAAATTGCTGTAAAATTTGCATCCTTATCGGAGACTTTGAACAAGAATTTCAGTATATATCGCAGCAATGGTTTTTCTGTGGATATGAAATGTGCTTCGAATTGAGAAGGAGTACAATAAAAATACCTGCTATACAAATTCGAAATTGAGACGGTGAAAAAAATATAAAAAAAAAACATGTCTCTGCGCTAGAATGTATGAAATTACGAAATTTAATTTTACAATGTGTGAATACTCCAGCTTCCTGTTAATTACTAGAAGATTTTACGTATGAAAAACTTGGTCGTTTCCACCTTACCTTCGCTGAATGGAATTGTTGTTAAAATTTCAATCCTCAGGTTGGTGAGTTGTTAAGAAAAATTGGGACAAACTGTTATGAAAAACTTACAAACATTCTTATTAAATATTCCATGAATGTGAAAGGCAGTTGTAAAAACTTATAAAAGATATTTCGATGTGCGTAGAATTCAAACATTGACATAAATATGATCATATTCCCCCACGTGAATATACAATTATTCAGTGACAAAAATAACACCTTTCGAAAAATCAATTTTACACCGTTCATTGACTTTATTAAAACTTCTTTTTTCTCGGTAATTCGATGGTTTTGAAATCGTAAAGCTTTCTTTGAAAACTGAAACTTATATGAAATCACATATCTGTGCAAAAAAGAACCGCTAGACATAGAGAAAAAAGACGTTTAAAGCTAAAATATCGCTCCATCGGATACTCACATCGGTTTTTTCCCTGCGAGTTGATTTTCTACCGATACATAGGGTGCTTCAAAGCACCGAGGGAAAAAAATGACTTGACGTCACGTGTTAAAAAAATCATGATAGACGTGATAGACGCAACAGCTAAAGATCATTCCGTAGGCCGTACTTCACCCTTCAAATTTTTTTTGTTTCCATTTTTCCTTCTCACGTCAATGTTTCACCGAGATATTAAACTTTATAATCTTTCCTCCTTTTCGTGAAGGTAAACCGTAGCTTGAGAACAGTGGTTATACTTTGATATACAATTTCTTTGAATTAAAATATTGCGATACCTAAGAGGCCTACACTGTAGGCCCTACAGAGTTGTTAAATATGTACTTTGTCATGAAATTTACATTGATAATCCTAAGAATGAAACAGGGGTGAAGAAAGTATTATGACACAGTGAAAACAGAATGATAAGAAGATTCTCAGAACATAAGTTATTCGGAAATGAATGATGTTGCCGCTTGTCTTCCCTTTTCTTCCGCTAGCTAAAAGTTATTATATCTACCTTGAAGTGGTTTACAGTAATTCATTCGAATGGAATTTTATTCACAATGTTGTTGTTCGAAACACCGTGATCTTTGAAATGTCCCGAATTTTATGTTGGAGGAATTTTACAACAATGATTTGATCTTAGAGTTAGCAAGAGTTGGAATCACAATAACATAATCTTTATTATTATTATTTACGATAAATTTTAACTCAACTGTTCGAATCGATCATGACTAAGAACATTTTGAGCGAACAGAAGAGGAATTTAATTGGGAAGATTAGAGGTAAGGGTGGATATATGGGCCCCCACTTTTTTTATTTGTAATAACTTCTTCTATTTTCAGCATAAAAATCTAAAATAAATCATAATCCTTCTATGAACTACCCAACACTGATTGCATGAAGTCCCGTTTCATTCTTCGCGGCCATTAGAGGAATAAAATCGTTTTTCCAAAGTTTCCCATTTTTTCATTACCAACATTTGTGCGGTTAATATGGGCCCAAGGTATTTTTGTCAAAGAAATGAAACAATTAAAGGAAAGTGTTCATTTACTCAGAAATCCACATAGAATAGAGTTGGATCTAGATATAAATTGAAAGTCCGCTTGGATATTGCGTCAAAATAAAGAAAAGTGACTTATCATAAACCAACTGGAAAAATCATTTTTGTTTCAATTCATTTACAGAAGTCACAATTGTAAACATCTCTTTCGCAACCAGCACAATCATTGTGAGCCCACATGTCACAAACCACACACTTGACCCACAGTTCAGATTCAGAGTCGGGGGCCATAATACCCGCAGTGCAGAGAGCCCGTATATCCACCCTGACCATCTTGGAGAATAAAATTTTTCTACCCTCAATTTTGTAAATAAATTGACATTACTTGATGTGAAACGCGATCTTTAAAGCATACTAAATACATACCCAAACTTGGTTTCACCGGTTGAAATGAAAAAACTGTAGTAATATTAGGTCCAACTCTTACCTTTCAAACTTTTGATAACGAGCACAAAATTCATCGCTTGATATACCATCAACCATAACAGCTGAGCGATCAGCGTGATCTACAGAGTCGTTTGTGAACTAGTTCCAGTAGTTTGAGTGTTCACCGCTAGAATTCGTGACTCACATAATCAGATACAGAGGGAGCCCATATTACCAGCAGGTGCCCATTATTCCACCTTTGCCTCTATCATTCTATTCGTAAACTAGAACTATTTGGAACATTGATACAATTAACTTGTGACGTAAGTTATCACCACTCCCAGCAGTTATGATGAGAATTCAAATTAATCTGAATTTTTACCATCACAGCTGGCAGTGATTATAACTCACGTTACAAGTTATTGTCCGACTTCTCCGAATAGTGCTGATTTACAAATAAAATGGTAATTTTTCCAATTGAATTCTTCTCCGTGTATAATTCGTAATGTGAATGAGATATTGCTCTCAACAATGATACAAACATGAGTTTGCTCTTCCAGTGATATGCTGTTAGAGGTATTGCGAACGTTTCATCAGATAAAATGAAAAAGAATTACACTGATATGAAAGGGTTCAGTTTTTCATCCCGAACATAGTCTGTACCCTGATGTGGCAATTTCCCGTGTGGAAATTTTTCCGGGCTCAGACCTGGCCCAGGTCTATAATCCCTACTCAAAATATGGCCCGGGTTAGGACACCTGGATTGGCCCCAACTTGGGGTGTTACGCTTTTTAATCCAGGCCTCGTCATGGTTCCCAAACTTGGCCCACATCAAGAATTCAACTTGGGCCAATTTAGGCAATTCATTTTAGCCCACATGAATTTTAGAATTTCACCCTCCGCTGGGCCCCAGGATATTTGGGTGATATCCCTCAGATAAAAGACAAATTAATTTGCTCCAGCAAAATGTTCTTTGAGGATTAGCTCTTGATAGATCTATGCTTCATGTAAAATTACCATCAAATCAAAAACAAATTAAAATTCCCATCCGCTCTTGTATGTAAATTTTAAGAAAGGTAATCAAGATATTTTTCCCAGTCAGCCAAAGGCGTATCAAATTTTTGGAATTCCAATTTCGAGCTCATATAGGTTGTTTGAAATTCGTTTCAATTGTTATAACCTGGAAACTAAGAGCACTGGAAGAATAACTCTCAAAAACATAGAAATCCAGATACGTTTTAATTCATTTAGTGTCAGAGATTCCCCTAGTAGAAATAAAAGACAATGCAATCTTGACCTAACAATATCGAGCATGTCCCGAATGTACGTCAGCTTTAATTTTTACTCAAGAGGATAGAAAATTACAACCCGAAGTATTTGGTGAAAATCCTGTTGACTATTTTGAAATACTCCATAGACAATTCTACCAGCGGTCGTATGAAGTCTTCCGTTGTTGCATGTATATAGCGTAATAACACCAAAAAAAGTGTTTTTTGTTCATTAACCCCCCCCCCCCCAATGTTCAAAGAAAACTGAACGAAAAAAAAAACTTTCGATACACAAAATAATGAAATAAAATTTGAACCAAACAGGATTTTGAGCCGGGTCTGACAGGCTCTGTCTGGCGGTGCCATGAGTGTTCAAACTGATGTACAAACCAAACAATGTCAGACAAATCTGTCAGATTTGGGTCAAAATGTTGTCCAGTTCTGTCAGATATTTTTTAATAGGGGAAACAATGATAGCCAACCCAGAGCCTCTACCGGGTGTGGCTGCACGCAAAAAAGAAAACAGCAATGGTTACTGTGAATCGCAGTAATTCATTGAAAAAACATGAAAAATCAAATTCACGCCGTCCATTACTGCGTCTCCTAGTAACCGTCAATGTCCAAGCAGCATTGACGAATTTCACTGCAGTACACATCACTGTGATCGCGCTAACCTCTATCATCCAAGCGTGTTTTCATTTGTTTCTCAACTGATTGCTGTTATGGACAGTAACCAGTGCTGTCTTCTTCTTTCCGTGTGGACATGCTCAAATGACAATACCTGGGCGAGACTATGGTGGCCTGCCCAGGGCCTCTACGGGGTGTGACTGGGCATGTTTAAATTACAATACCTGGCGAGACAATGAGGGCTTGCCCAGCGCATATATGGGCTATGGGTGGGCATCCCTAGATTAAAATATCCGGGGAGTACACTAGCTGTGGGTGGAACACTCTTCCATTGGATGCCCAAGTTATACCCTTACAGGGCCCGGTCATACTTGAGGATGCCCAGGATTGATTTCCACACGGGTTATCATGTATTCTCGTTTTCCGAGTATTGACGTACCGATGGGAATGAATCGCAAAATTTTATCAAAAATTTGTCTCTGGAAGGTATAGACCAATCAATTCAGAATCTTCCGGAACGGAAAATATATAGCACTTTTGAGACACTTTGGAAAAAAATACACTCTGAAATTTTACCGAGTCCTGGAGCAGAATGAGTGAAAAGATTTCAAAAATTTGTCTCTGGGAGGTATAGACCAATCCATTCAGAATCTTTCGGAACAAAAAATGAACAGCACTTTCAAGACATTTTGAAAAAAAGGCTCTGAAAATCACTCACACAGGACTCACTGCAGTTGATCCTCGACAACAAAAAAAAGCTGCTGAAATATATCTTGAATGAAAACGTGTTTTCTCCAATGCATTTGAAATTCTGCGGGAATATTCTTCTCTTAGCAGTATCATATTTCATGGTAGGATTCCCATTACGAGGATGGAATTTTTTCTGATGGACAGTGCTGATCAACGGATTCGTGTGATTGACTCGTGCCGTGAACAATTTCAATTTTCTAGATTAGGGCTGTGTATTTCCAGTATAAGTATAAAACGATGAAAAACGTGAACATGATTAATCAACAGTATCATTTCGTGAAGCATACGAGGGTGGATTGATAAGTTTCCGGCCTGACCAAGAAAAACAACGTTTTTAAGAATTTTTTTTTTTTATTTCTCAACATAATCTCCTCCAAGGCTGATACATTTCTCATAGCGGTGTTCTAGTCTAGTAATGCCATCTCTATAGACTGATTCGTCAAGCTCCTCAAAATACCCATTTACAGCTTCGATTACTTCTTCATTGTCCGCAAATCTCTTACCGCCAAGCCATTTTTTGAGGTTAGGAAACAGATAATAGTCACTCGGGGCTAGGCCTGGAGAGTAGGGAGGGTGCGGCATTAATTCAAACTTCAGATCGTTGATTTTAGCCATCGCAACGATTGACGTGTGCGCTGGTGCGTTATCGTGATGAAACAAAATTTTTTTCTTCGCCAGATGAGGTCGTTTAATTTTCACTTCGTGGCTCAAACGTTGCAATAAGTCTGCGTAGTATTGACCAGTAATAGTTTTACCCTTTTCAAGGTAATCAATGTATATAATACCTCTTGCATCCCAAAAAACAGTAGCCATAACCTTGTTCGCCGAAAAAATTGTTTTTGCCTTCTTTGGAGTTGGTTCCCCTGGTCCAATCCACTGTTTAGACTGTTCTTTGGTTTCAGGAGTGTAGTGGTGGACCCAAGTTTCGTCAACGGTTACGAATCGACGCAAAAATTCGCTTGGATTACGCTTATACAACGCCAAATTGGCGGTAGAAATGTTCTTTCGAATCAATTTTTGGTCAACTGTTAGCAAACGCGGCACCCATCTTGCACAGAGCTTTTCCATATACAAATGTTGGTGCAAAATATTTTGTACACGTTCATATGACATCTTACAAGTCTCAGCTATCTCACGAACTTTTAATCTGCGATCTTTCAGCACTATTTGATGGATTTTTTCGATCATATCTGGAGTTGTGACCTCAATGGGGCGTCCTGAGCGAGGCTCATCAGAGGTGCTCACACGACCCTTTTTAAACTCGGGAACCCACTGCTTAACGGTTGAATATGATGGGGAGGATGTCCCCAGTGTTGAGTCCATCTCTTCTTCAATTTCCTTCGGCGTTAACCCCTTCAAATAAAAGTATTTGATGACAGCAAGATTTTCCAGCTTTTCCATTTTTACGAAAAACACAGATGCGTCTTGGTCAGCGTGCTCTCAAAACTAAACTAACATGGCGATCGGACTGAAACTATAGCTACAAGCTATCTAAGGATGGTACTATAGAACACCACCTCAAGGTAGGCCTAGTGGCGCCATCTCTTGGTCAGGCCGGAAACTTATCAATCCACCCTCGTATACTGTTCAATTTATGATCAATCAAAATACGTTGGTTGAAGAATCAACCCTAAAGGAGTGACGAGGAGAACTGAAATCGAGAAGGTCTGACGGTGCATTCTACAGATCAACGATCCTCAGATGTGACACACCAAGAGAAATTTATACTTTGATTCATTTGGATTGACTTAATTTCTTTTGAATCAACTGAGGTTTCTATTCAAATATGAACCTACCAGAGATTTATACCATCCAAATGAATGCACTTTTATTCATTTCAAATAAAATTTACTTAAGTCGGATAAAATTTTATTGGATGCAATAAAATGTCTAGTAGGTTCATATTCAAGTGAACTATTTTTCTGGGTGCATCGAATAGTTCTTACTCAATAGATAAATTTTCGATAAATTGACATTTAGCAAACGTTTGAATACCCCTTGAAATGTCCATAGCTCAATTTGACATTCAATAAACGTTTGTTGACCATTCCCGTTCTCTTGGGAATGTACGTATAATATACATATGAAGAGACTTCACAGAAAGAGGCAGATACGCGATGCCTCTTGAGATGATATGAATTTTTCTTCTTTTTATGATTATCAGAAAGAATAATATCATATCAGTGCATTGTAATATCATTCCACTTCTTCGAATACCTTTATTCAGTTTGCGATACATCGATTTTCGATACTTGAATAAAGTTCAACAACGAGAGGATGGAATATTCACTTAACCAAGATATGAGCGTTGAATGCGAATCTCCAAATGCTCAATGAAAAATATCTCTAAAGTATTTATGAAGAATCGATACAAGAAATATTAGCATAAGGAATATTGAAAGTTTTCACTTTCCAATATTTCAGGGAGCATTTCTTTCTTCACTTTAATGATATTATTAACAAGTCAACATTTGATCTACGCTGGAACACCGGAAACTGAGTAGGTGTCTATAAGTTTTGGGTGTCGCAGATCACGATTCCTGGGTCTATATGACCCCATCTCATCAATATCAGGGTCAAATTGTGTGCAAACATCCCACATCAAAGGTCATAATTTTTTCGATCCCGGATTCTGAATGACCGGGAAATTTTACACCTGGATAAACTCTCGCATTCCAACTAACCTGATGTTTGCAGGCCATATAAAGATCATCTGCAGGTCAAATGTTTTTTTTTCGAATTTTTGTCTTTCAAAATCTGTTAAACTCCAATATAAACGATTTACTCTTGCTCAGCATGATGACAGCTAGCTTTAAGGGGCAACACCACAGTGATCCCTCCGAAAGCGACGCTTTGTGAGATTTTTGTTTGTGAATAATTAGAAAGGTTCCATTGAAATTGAAATGCAGGAAGGTGTTCTGCTACTATTGAAGTACAAAATAACATCTTTGTTCAATTTTTGTCTGTAAAAATGGTGGCTTGACAGGCGATCGATCGGAGCGCTGCGAAAATTCATGGTCGTTTGGTGGGAGAAATAACCCAGTCCAAGAGATTGACCCAAAACATTACATCAAAAATGATTAGTTCCGGCAATGAAAACCTAGTGAAATACGTATCCTTTTCGGAAAATATGCTTTTTTACGAAATTACATCAATTAGAAGAAAAAAGTAGGATTTTCACCCTAAATTTCGTCATTTAAAAAAACGTGAATATTAATATTTCGGAACGCCCGTATGTATTTCATTCGATCAACATATCACGAATACAATTGAAAAAAAGAACCGAGCCAATTTATTGAAAATTGGTGGAGCTAGAGCTCCCACCGATACAGTTCCAAGATACAGTTCTGAGATAAACGCGTTCAAAGTTTACATAACGGTTTGTCGTGAATCAAGATGACTTGAATGGAAATTTACTGGGGCTATATAGTATTTTTTCTACATCTATGTCATCAGTTTTCACTTACTTCTGACAGGTTAATATACTCTCTGAAATTTTGAGAGTGAGATTTCACTCTTCAGCCAGCCAAAAGTGAGCCTGTCGGAATTTTGAGTGAAATCTCCACTGTTTTAGAGTGACATTCTAAGGTTTGAGGTTAGAAACTCACAGCCACTCAAATTCTAGAGTCAATTTTTCATTCTAAAAGAGTGAGGGTTCACTCGAAACAAGTGAGAATCCCACTCGAAGCGGACTGGCTCACTTCTGAGACTTGGTGGAGTGAAACACGTGATTTTTCACTCTTCCAGATTTAGAGAGTAGACAAGTGGTGAGTCAGAGATTTGGTTTTCGAAAGTCACCATGCTAGAACGTTAACGCACTTGTGCACGCCTCTATTGCCATGCTTCCAAAATTGGTTTTTTGACTTCATATCTCGATTTGTAGCTCATGGCATATAATTTTCGTGTCTATGAAGAGTATTTCAAGCCAAGGAAAATTTGTTCAATTTTTTGAAAAGTTCAATGTGGCGTTACTCCTTAAAATGCTTACGTTTACTTCCGAAAACCGATCTCTCAACACCTTCCCTTTTATGTGACACGGTTGTGTCTCTTTTCAAACCCTAGCAATAGTCTCCCAACATATTCTTCCCCCAAACACCTTGGAATCTTTCCTCTTGGATCTTGATGCATTCTTTCATTGTGTTCTTCACTAAATGCCCCAAGATTTTCTGGAAAGAAGTCAAGATGAGAATCAAGGAAGTGAAGCTTGAGATCCATCAAACATCCTACTTCTTTGTAATCATTCCCCATTTTCGCCACAATATTTTTGTACTGGGGGTCTTCATTGTTACCTAAAAGTTTTTTTTGTGACCTCCCTGAAGCTGCACCATTCATTTGTTTCTCGAATTCCTCATTTTTCAAAAGTGTCCTTATCTCGGGTCCCATGAATATGCCGCTCCAGAAAGATGAGGCAATACTTGAAAAATGTACATAAAAGCAGTACTTTCATTTCTGCTCTTAGTAGGAGAACTTTTTTTCTTGATATCGGACTCAGACTTTTGATATTTTTTTCACCAGGAATCAATTTTTTCCTCCACGGCCAATTTCTTCGAACATAATGTTCATCTCTAGCCCGACTATTCCATTCACAGATGAAGCATGGATATGCTGTGAATCCTGATTGTTACCCGAGCGGAATTGTGAATATCTTCAAGTCTCCACAAACTTGCCAGTTATGAATCGCATACTTTAGTTTTCGCAACAATAATTCCAAGTTATGGTACTTTTCATCTAGTATGACAGAATGAGCAACTGGTAAAGGAGCATGAACATTCCCGTTGTGCAGCAAGATAGCTGTGAAGCTTTTAAGCTTCTTTTCGAATAATATATAACCTCCTATAAAACCTTTGACCTTCATTTGACCTTGATTCTGACGTGATGGGGTCATATAGACCCAGGAATCGTGATACGCGATCCCCAAAACTTATAGATACCTCCTTAGTTTCTGGTGTTCTAGCGTAGATCAAATGTTGACCTGTGAATTCTGTTGTGGGAATAAACAGTTGCAAGTGTTGCTGTTTGTATTATGTCTGTACGCGCCTGCGTTGTATTTGTAGTTTGCGCCCGTTGCGCCACTCGTTGGGTTCAGTTTGTCTGCCTGAGCGTCCTCGCGTCACTCACTCTCTCTCGTTGTCAACGCTTGCTTGTAGCGGTGCACGCTGTGCCTCTTTACCTTAAATAAACTCTGTTCATATCGCTCGCTGTGTTTCATTAAGAAATTCATCTTCGATTTTATCCGTAATATGAAAATTGATGTGACAATGATGAGAGATATTCAAAGATTCTTGTAGTTGAGAAATTTTATTGCGATTCACAAGAACGGAAAGGTGCCGAGGATTAATTCCTTCTCGATGCGCTTCTGAAAGATCTCGTAGGAAACCAAATGCACTTTCATACACATGCGTATTCAAAATTTTTTTTCTCCGAGTGCGAAAGTTTGTGCAAATATCTTTAAGGTGGTGTTCAAGAAACTGGAGTGAATGAATAATGGAATACATCAATCGGTCGCAAACAAATCTCTGGAAGATGTTTTGAAATGGATTTTCACATTTGTAAAATTCCTTTTTCCATGACAAAAATTGTAAGAAGTGTAATATTGAAAAATATTTTCAGGAAAAATGCTACTTCTACTTCAGTGATGGGGATCTTTGAAAAAGATCGATCCTTTTTAAAGATTCCCGTCACTAAGTCCTACTATCATTACCCATATAAAATCAGTATCCAGTTATCACTATTCGCATTTGGCTCTCCACCTCCTATCATTATATCGTTCTTGTACCTTCCTTTGATTTTCCTCCCTTCTTCGGTTTTTTTGTGCGTTCTTATTTTCTCATTTGCTCAACTTGTTCCTAATTGGACTATGCGTTAAGATCACAAATCGACTGTAAATCATTAACGTAACAAAGAAAATCCAGACCATTCAAAGAAAGTTGAAGGAGAAAGCGCAAGGCGGAAAGATTGTGAAGAATTGTTTGAGGAAGAAGAAGAAATAATGTGAATGGAATGGGAGTGATATCAATAATATTTCTCCCTGATGCATTAGAGCGATTTCTTCTCTAACGATTGGGAGGTTGTCTTTATGTAGGGATTGTCTATTTGGGTGTTATTATTAACTGACTGCTGTTTGCACTTTGACAAAGATTAATTCTTTTTTACAGGGACATATAAATAAATTTTTCAGGCCCGCGACATTTTTTTCATAATTCTCAGATCCAAAACTTCTAATTCGAATGAAATTTGTGTTGAATTTGATTCACTAGAGTTAGTGCAGTGTAAGATTTGTCGTATGAGACGTTCTTAAACTTGAGCGACTTGAAAGAAGTTCGAGGCACGATTGATAAAAGGGTTTTTTTTAACAAAGAATTATATTACTTGGTACAAAAGTGGAATTAATTGAACGTAAACCTGAGTCAATTGTACAATAACTTTCCATAAGTCACACGAAAATTTGGTTCTCCGAAATGTAAAGTCCATTTACATTGTGATTCAATCAAGTCTGACAAAAATTTGGAGGGTGATCAAAGTGAATTATCATCCCCTCGTAGAAATGGTTAATTTTGAGAATTTCTCAAAACTTCTCAGTTTTCTCAGAGATTCTCAGTTATTATCAGAGATGGTTCCACCTTTGAAACACGCATAAAGATTTTCAGAAAGGTCTTTCCATGTGGATTCTTAGAAAGAAATTATCCTCCAAATTTTGAAGGTAAGGGTCCAAAGTATTCTTGCGTCTTTACTGGTTGCGTTGAGTTTTACATACAGTCAGATAGACTGATGTGATCATTTCATTCATTGCGTTGATCAACTTATTCCTACCATCATACATCTTCAATGAAGTGTATGGCTACAGTAACGAGAACATTTCAATCTCTTCACTCCGTGTGCACATACGGTATTACGTTATGCGTCTTCAAAATGGCTACCGTAGAACGAATTCACTCGAACGACTGATTACTCTATATCTACTCCAGCATGATACCACATGGATGAACGGACTACGACTGGACACAACGTACCATCGGAACTTCCATTCATTGTCTCATTATTCTCTGATTGGCGCCACAGTCGCTAGAATCTCATCCATAGCAATTGGGACCATGTGAAAACACCAGTTGCTTGAAAATCAGATAGTGAGGATAGATTATCCACGTTCACTCAGATGATATATGATGTTTTACTAATCCTCTCTTATCAAATAAACTGACTATTATAACATTTCACTTATGATCGCTAATACTGTGATATCGCATAATCGATTTGAAAGCTTCATGCTGATTTCGCAGTACATTGTATAAAAGAGTCAGTCATTTGACACTGTCAAAAAATGAACGGTGGGGACAACGAAAAGCGGTGTATACGAAATGGACAGTGTGAGTTATCTATTTTAATTAACTCCTCCGATGAGAAAATATCGAGGAAGTAGTTTGGTGATTCGTATAACTTTCTACTAAAAGTATTGAGAAACACGTGGTTCAACGAAGATGATGCTGGACGATCCGATTGATAACATGCCACCACCCAGCATAAGTAAGTTCATCATCTAATAATATAAGTTATCCGTATATTGATAGATATTACGAGCGTGCACTATAAGCTTAGACGTCTCTGAATGTAACAGTTGCAAGATAACGTGGTGATTTTCAACACATGCGCAACACGGTGATATGAGAATTTCAATGTTAAGGACGGTGGATTCAACCTACAGAGATGCGTTTTTCTTTAACGAATTTATATAAATGAGATAATGGCATGAATTGATTTTATAAAATCATGTTTCTTTTATCTTAAATACTCAACTGTACGTTTAACTTGAATATTTGATTCCACTACGTTATTATAAGATCTTCAAGGAATGTTATCTTAGTATCGTGACTTCGCTGTGATAAGTCAAAGTGGATAGATCAAAATTTGACGATATCAAAAATAAGTTTTGGAGATTCACAGAATGAACCTTGATGCAATAGTTTTTCATTGTTGCAAAATGTCTAGAATAAGAATGTTAAAAAGTAACATTATATTTTTTTCCATTACATGTTTTGTGCAGGGAAAAATGTCGCATGAGATTCATTTGAAAGAGATATTTTATAGAATGTTGGAGATATCTTTTACTGTAAAAGTAACCTCATGCCCAGTTTAAAATTCCCGCTCAGACATCCGAATGCCCGACAACTCAGATTGGAATTGAATCATATGCAAATTTAGGAATCTAATTCTGAGTGAAAACCCGGGCGGGAAGAGAGAACTCAGGCAGAATCCAGCTATTCGGCCCGAATTTGAGAGCTTAAACCCCAGTTTGCTCGTACAGCATATTTTGATATGACATTCATCGGATATCCAAATATCCGTTCAATATCCGTTTAACGTCTTCTTGCTCAAAATGCCTGTTAGGATTTGTTACTTTCTGTCTGACTTCGACCGGATTTTGTCATGGGAAATGCAGCGGCGAAATCTCCTACCCGTATTAAAGCGGCTTCAACTGTCCGATTAGAATCTGTTGAGGAATGTTTTCTGTCAGTATTCAATTGGATCGTCCAAGTCATAAATATCAAGCGGAATTGATAATAAAATTTTTGTCAGTTTCGAGTCTGACTGATTGTTAAATTCAACAGGAATTATTCAAATTTGGATTGCCAGGCAGAAGCAAATAAAAAGTTGGATAACTCTGCAAAAGCATATGCACATTGTCATGCTACTCGGGCAATTGGATGGATCAAACCGTTTTCTGTGCGAAATTGGACTTTTCTATCGACTTTTTTTTACCAGGAAGGTCACATTATGATTCCCCCGCTATCCGGACAAATGCTCACTGGAAACCCATATCACCTGTTCATGTTCTATTTGGAGTGCTGTGCCAACGGGCGGGTCCTGCCCTGGTTCTTATGTTACTCGAGCAGGTTTTGTTCTGGTTCCCATACTGGTCCTGTAGTTTCTGACGAGAAATTTCGTGCTCAAAAAGAAAAATTATCCATCCTTCCTGAACTCTTCTCTATCGAAAGCACAAACAATTTTCAAGCATTCTATTAGCTGTAATATTGCAAGATTTTTAATTCAGCACTCTCTAAATTTGAAACACTCAGTGGGTTCTCACTGATTGCAGTGAAAAGTCCACCACTGCGAATCAGTGCATATACAATGCACAATCAGTTAATATTAACTGATCTTTGCAATGAAATCACCCAGATTCAATTGGTCAGAAGCACTTCCAACTGCAGAAATAGTGAGATTTCACTGGTTTGGATTTGGAGAGTAAGTGTAAAAATTAATGCACGGCCAACCTTGGATCACATTGATTACAACACTGGTCAAAGGCTATTTTGGTGCCTGAGGTTTGAAAACTGATTCAAAGTACTTTTACCACTGAGAGAGCACTGAATACGAAAACAGTATCAGATTTGTTGGATCAGCTCGTTTTTTTTTTAATTTTTTATATATAATATTCATCAACTATATAGATTTTATACGGAAATCATGCACAAACGATAATAGAAAGTGAGCTAATCCAAGGAATCTGATATTCGTTTCGCACACCGAAAGCACTCCAAATCAGTTGCCATAACTCGGGCACCAGAAGAAAAAATTTCTTTTGTTGACCTGTGTGATCAATGAAAGAAAAACGAATAAATGAATGTATTTGCTCTCAAATGAATGATTGAACTACTGTAAAATAATTGAAGCCTGAAAAAGTTTGAGTGCCAAGGAGTTGCGTTCTGTTATTCAAAATGATGACTTGATTCAACAGTTGTTATTGAAGCTCATCGCAGTACCAGAGTTACCAGTTCCAAGGATTTTTTTTAGATCCAAAGAAAACTTGATAATTTGAAAATGCATTTTCAAGTCTTAATCAACGAAATAAAAGAACCAGGAAGAAGTTTGCTAATAATTTTGTATACTTTCGCTCATATTCCAAAACCTTACTCTCGCGCTCTATAGAGTATCAGTGCAACTCTTTTCAATTCATCAGGAAGACAGAGGAAGCCGATACTTCAGAGTACAAGGGTATGGTTTTGGAACATGAACCAGGACAAAGGTGAAACTTTAAAATCCCGACTCAACAATGTCCCAAAAGAATATACAGTGTGCCCCAGAAGTCACCTCTAGCATTTTTATGGCACATTTTCCCCACAAAAATGCAATAATTTCATGTTTCGAAAAATTTTTCGAAGGCTTAATTTTTGAGATATGAACATTTTTAGATTTTTCTCAAATCTAAATCATTCAGAAGCATTGTGTGTTACATACTTGAACTTGACATCATCCGCCAAATTAGAAAACGGTGGATCCTTGGGAAAGAATTAAAATAACCTGTTATTTTCCAAGTCACAATTCTAGCAATTTGCATATTTTGGCTTCTAGCCAATCGGAATTCAGCAACTCCAAATCATTATTGCTCCGGAAGGAAGGTCGATAGGATAGTTCAATTTTTTCTCCAGAGATCCGCCGTTTTCCAACTTAGCGAATGGTGCCAAGCTCATGGATGCGATGCACAACGTTTCTGAATGATTTGGATTGAAAAAAAATGAAGCCTCCAAAAACCATTTTTCTAAACGTGAAAGTATTACATTATGGTTGCAGAATACGCTATAGGGATGCGGGAAGTAAGTTCTCGAACACCCTGTATACATAGAGTTGAAATTCCTGTAAAAAGTCGATTGGGCTATTCCAATCAGTTTTTGTGGATTCTCAAAGATGAGCCACTGAGTTGTCGGAAAATGGAAATTTCAAGATATGTTCTTCCGCACGGAAAAAAATGACGTGTGGATTTTGCATTGGTTCTTGTTATTCTTACATAACTGCTGAAGTGCATCCCAGCTGCAAATTCCCGGATGGATGGGATTTCCAAATTCGCATGCGGTGTCAGGTTCCCAGCCGGGACCCGCCAGGTCCTGCCTGGAACACGTCGTGTCCCCGCTCGGGACCGTTCAGGTACCCGCCCGGAACCTGCCAGGCGGAGACCCAAGCGGGAATCTGACCCAATCGGCAAGTCCCGGGTGGGTACCTGTTCGGTCCCAAGCGGGGACACGACGTGTTCCAGGCAGGACCTGGTGGGTCCCGGCTGGGAACCTGACACCGCATGCGAATTTGGAAATCCCGTCCATCCGGGAATTTGCAGCTGGGATGCAATTGGAGTAGAATTCACATTGGGACCAATGTTATGTGTACATTGCTACTGAAGTAAACGGCAGGCATGTGGAACGTTCTTTTATAAATCGGACGGATTTCGCTTCGAAAAAAATCACACAATTTTTGTTTTCTTCGGAGGAATTTTTTGTGGGTTTCACGTATGAAATAAAAATATTATTAAAGAAGAAATAATCAACACATGACATTGCAAAATATTTTTATCAAATTTAAATCCTAAATTGTGCTTTACACATAGATGTGTAAGTAATAATTCTCCAATTGATTAATAATTCTTCTCGAATAATATTTTTTGTAATCAGTGAATGTTCACTGATTTCCAATGAATCACCATTGATTGTAAGACTTTGAAATCTCAGAACTAGGGATTCATTATGTGATTTATTGAAATTCATTGATCATATCAATAAAACCTACTCATCACATGAGTGGAACGAACAATTGGAGAAGAAAAAACTCTTCGGACAGAGGAGAATTGAATATATTTGGTTGAATGTAGAGGAATCATTCGCAATGAAATAAAATGTAATTTCCACGAAATAGCGAGCAATAATTATAATGATTTGTGAAATACTTTTTTAGTGTTGGAACGCGCAAAAAATATTAATCCATAAAAAACTGTCGTATGATCAACTAATTATGTATATATAATTGCTTACGCGGGTACCAGTGACGCTCTCTGTAACCGTGCACTCCTCAGAGCTGTGACAATTGATTAAATCAAAATAGTGTCCATGGAGACCCCGTGAAATAAAAATATGTTTTTTATAGGAAATTGAACGAGGAATACGCTAGTAGTTTTTCGAATTTGTAAAAACTGAGGGTGGTTGTGGAAATCCATGCCAAACATTTCAATTGTCAATGACTCATAGAATTTTTCAAGAATCGGATTAGTAAAAAATTCTGCCATAAAGTTCATTCTTTTGACAGAGCATGATTTATGCACGTATTAATTATACACGGAAAATAAAACCCAAAAGTATTTACACTTATAATTCTTGTCTGACACATAATATTTTATGCAATGATTATTTGTGCACGTTTAATTGATTGACATAGAAATTGTAAACACAATATTTTTCAAGCTTTGAAAATGTAATCAACAAAAATTGTACACATATTGTTTATGCGTGATCAGGAAATCAAAATGATTAGTGTATAATTACTGTACTCCTAATCTAATTCATAGTAATTATTCAATAAAACGAAAAAAATTTCTCATATGAATTTCATTAGGTGTACAATCATTATACACTGATTAATGACATTTTTCGTCCGTGCATAAAAACATGTGTACGATTCTTGTGAATCACTTTTCTTTTCAAGCATGAAAAACATTCAGTGTACAATTCTCTTATCAAATAATTTTACGCGCACCAAAGCTCATGTGTTGAATATGAGGTATTAAAGAGAAAATTATTAGTGTAAATACTTTTGGGTTTTATTGTTCGTGTACAATTAATAAATGTATGATTCTTACGTGCAAAAATCATACCCTGTCATTCTTTTCCGATTAAAATGAGTGGTCAGGAAAGTTTGTAAGTGAATTAGAACCGGAGATATGAGAATTTGAAGATTAACATCATCGACGATTCGTTCAAATTTCTGCAAATAACGAAAGAAATGGCAAATCCTCAGACACGTGTCGACTTATTTTATACGTAGAACCCACAAAAAATTTCTCCAAAAAAACAAAATTTGTGTGATTTTTTTTTTAAGCAATATCCGTCCGGTTTATGAAAGAACATCCGATGTAAGAACATTCATGAAAATGTAGTCAGTGAGGAGGATAACCGTTTGGTACTTGCTGTTTTCTTTTGATTGGTCATTCTATTGAATGAAGACAAATGATCAATGAATTCCGTTAAATCCAGTACTTCGGTGCTGTCGATGAGTATTCAAAATGAAATGTATATATTCGGCCATCTATAGAGTTTTCGACGATTTTCAAGAGAAAACTCAAGACATTTCAACCCGGAATCGAGAGATTTTTCGAAAATCTTTGAGAGAAAACTGAAAGGATCTCAAGATATTTCAACCCTGCATCTCAAGATCCTTATTATCGACACCTGGCAACTTCGCGCAGTACGTATACATATGAGAAATAATACTGAAAATTTACAGTATAGATCACGTATTTCTATTTTCTTTTCGTAAATGAATATTTTTCGTACTCATAATTCTCATGACTCATTTCATAAATTCGAACAATGTCGTGATGTAGTTCGCCGATATACACGAAATACTTTTAGTCTTATGGAAACGCATATCCGTTTCCATTAAGAATTAAGGACAGTAATTGTTCGTAACAACACAGGAAATGCTGTTTACGTGATCCTCTTAAGTACACAAGTTGTCTCGAACTCCCTGCTTTAAAGAAAATCGATTTCCTGTATCAACAGATTTTCAGCGACTGCATGCATTATATACAAGGGAGAATATTCCGTAGGAAATGCATATTTTTTCATAAAATGAGATACGTCCATGATACCGATACCGTAACATTCATTTTTCAAAATAAAATTGTGGAGCTGAGATCATAGGGTGAGATATTCCTACTTGTCTGACTAAGTATCACATTCATTTTTATCAAATGATGGATATATATTCTCAAATAATTAATTAAGAAATTAATATTTTAATACTCGTTTTTTCGCAATATAATAACAGTATTTATTTTCCATTGTACATGGAAGAAAAAAATTACTTGAAATATAACTACTTGAATTGTAGGCGAATGTGAACCTATTTTGTGGCGTTAGAATAACAAATTTGTTCATTGATTTAACCCAACACTACCAACCAAGAACCAGATACACTGAGAGAAAGGTTTATTTATAGTTAACAAACGTATATTTGCTTATGGGGAAATAAATATTTATTTTATGCAAATTCATCATGATTCTGTCAAATATGATTTATTAACAATTAACAAACGTTTATTTTTACTGAATATCACTTGTTTATTATCCACAGAATATATTTGATTCAAACGAATATTTATTTCCCCATAAGCAAATATACGTTTCCTAACTATAAATAAACCTTTTTCTCAGTGTAATAGATGGAACGTTCCACCGTCTGGATATCGAAAGTCGTAAAAATGGACAAGTGCTTTTTCTTTTCTGTATTTAAAGGATTTGAGGTGAATTTTTTTCAAATGTCGAATTGAGACCCTTTCAGAATCATTATAAATCTACAAATATCCATCTCTAATCATTTTTAAATATATATATATATATTTTTTTGTCCTCTAAGTGAACACTGTCAGTGGACAAAAAATGAAAAATTGCCAAAAATATCGCCAACGTCACTATAATTCCATTTCTCGCCAGGGCAGAACGAGAACTCTATTTTTTATTCCTCTATTCTCAAATAACCCTATTCCTCAATATGTCTGTTCTTAAATGAGTCTGTTCCACCATATGCGTGTTCTTAAATGAGTCTATTTCCAAATATGACTACTCCTAACTATCTCTATCCTCACAAATCTCTATTCTTTTCAATATTGATTAGATATAGATGTTTTTTGTTTCATGACTGGAATGGACTTTGAATAGATAGATGGAGATATCTAGAATTACTCATATTCAAGAATAGACTTATTTAAGAATAGAGATATTTAGGAATAAACTTATTTGAGAATAGAGAGACAAAGAATAGAGTTCTGTTCAAAAACCTGTCAATTTGGTGCTATTCGCTACATTTGCGAACTCCGCCTGTGCTACACTATTCCAATAAATTCAAAAGCATTGATGCTATTATAAATACTTGTATTTGCCGCAATATCATGGATGGCAGTGTCATGGATTAAACAGCAAGCGTTACAAACTCGACGACATTTTACTTCGTTGCAATGTAGCTGTTGTAACTTCACCAGACTTATTGTTACACTTCAAAAATATTTGAATTGATAGAAGAATGCTGATTTTAATACAAAAGTTGTGAAACAATTAATACACATATTTTCCAATTCAATCCCCCAGATTGTTATTGAAATTCAGATACGGTATTATCGTAATTTTTTGAATTCTCATAAAATTTGTGATGAATTTAATATATCAAAGTATGTGGTAATTGTTTCCAAATTTTGTGTATGGAATTTACAAATTTTTTTGGAATAATATACTTCACTTGAACTGTTCTTTCTATGTGATGACGAAATGTTTAAAATATGTTCTCTACACCGAGAAAAAAATATCTCAAACCAAGAAAATATTGAATTCCCTCAGTCCAATCGGATATTTTCTTCGAATTCAAGGAAACCTCATTCAAAAGAAGAAAACATTCACCCAATTTGACGCTATACAGCGTGATATTATGGAGGAAATTTTCTGACCCCAAGTAAACATCTTCTTGAGATAAGAAAAAAATACAGATTCTTAGAACAAGAAAATAAGTTCTCAGGAATGAGCCAATTTTTCTTTCAGTGTACAAGCAAATGTCTTGTGAAGATTTTAGAAGTTTGAAAGCATGGAAAACAGAATTACAGAAATCTATTCAATTTCCTTCTGCTGTTTAGTCAGATGTTTTTTTAATTTTCTGAACACGTATATATAGATTGTACAGGATCTTCTGGAATTTGCTCTCTAAGTTTTTTGGAGGGACTATTCACTGCGCTTTTTCGAAGGATTAGAATACTTCACTTCTGAAACGGTTTAAACATTGCACTGATCAAGAATAAAGTGAAATTACACTCTTGAGGAGTGGAACTTCTTCTTTTCCATGAATCGTACTATTTTCATTCGAACAGATTCAAACGGTGACGGCAAATTTTCTTGTAGGGGGAATGAAAATTCCGTCGGGGTTCAATTGTATCAGAGATCTAGTTTTAGGAATGTGAATTTCTTGGAAACTGACAAAGTCTATCACGTTACTCTTCAGAGAAACTATTTTTCTGCCAATCGAAGCAGCAGCTCATAGTTCCACATGAACTTTCGTGATAACAGCACAACTGATGAACTCATTGTATTAAAAAAGAACCATTTTCGTATGATACAACTTTGTTACCTGCATGATTCAAATCAATAGAAGATGCATAGATTCCCATATTTGAAAGTTTCCCCATTTTTTGTTAATTCTAAAGTTATAACGGTTTAAATCACACATTCAAAGTTAATATTTAACGTTCTCTTTTGAAAGATTGTGATGAGTTTGGTACGCATAATATATAGTATAAGATATATGCATTCAGTTGGATGAAAGAAGAATGCTGAGTGATGTATACTCTATAATTTGCATGTTCGTAAGATGTCCTACTAGCTACAACCAGTATAATTTATAGCAGTAGAAGCGGATCACAACTCATCACTCTCATAATGGTTACATAGTCGGAACCGAAGCGTGAACGGTATTGAAATTCCGTATAAACAATTCATCGGGGACAATGAGATCCATGTGGAACAGTTTGAAAAATTATATTCAACCTATATACGTAATTACATGTGAATTATATATAAAATTCTTTCAATCATGTATAAATTCCATATAATTCTGAAAATTTTTGTACATGAAAAGGGGTACAGATCAAACTTTCAGACTTCCAGACTATGTTAACCAGAACACTTTCGATGATCAATAGATATTTGAATTGTATAACTGTTATAATTACGTTCTAGACTTGAAAGTTGTGCGTAATGTTTATAATTGAGTTTATAAGTTATACTTAGCTGTACAAAATTCATATCTTCCAGAAACTCGAATAGTAAAACAACCCTTATGATATCAAAGTCAATTTTCGAGAATCCGAATATGAATTCATAAAACCTATCGTTTCAGGGAGTAAACGTAGTAAAACTACTGTAATTTTTTCGTACGTCAAGCGAAGACTACCCGCTGTTGGCTGGTTACCCAAATATAAAGGGATGTGGTTTCTACAAGACGTATTAGCTGGAATCACAGTGGGTTTAACAGCTATACCACAGGGTATAGCTTACGCTGTTCTTGCTGGATTAAGTCCGGAGGTAAATTTGAAGTATTTGTCTGTTTATATAATTCAGTGAACGAACTTAAATACAAAACTGTGAATACTGAACGAATTTACTGTTCCGTATTATGATTGTAACAACGCGTTGAACTTATTCATGATGGTTTGAAATCTTATAAAAAACATAATTTTCAATCTACATGTTCTTTATGGATGAGTCCTCTTGTCTAGTAGAATTTCATCGACTGTTGTTACTTTACACCTATTCAAATATAGAAATATACACTTTCTATAAATATCACTGTTCATCTGAAATTAATTATTCACAGTACGGACTTTATTCAACCATAGCAGCCTCTTTGACATACATCATTTTTGGATCCAACAAAGTTATAGTTATCGGACCAACAGCAATTATGGCAACAATGGTCCAGCCAGTAGTGGCAAAACATGGTCCTGATATTGCTGTATTATTAGCTTTTCTTAAAGGCTGTATTATTTCACTTTTGAGCATTCTTCATCTAGGTGAGTACCTGCAGTCAGGATTGATTTTCTGAATCCTATGGAATCGTGATACAATTTTTCTCTTGGATATTTTTGTTGTCAGATTTAGAATTTATGACGTATAAAGCAGAGGTGGACTCGAGACTCTTGAGCGAACTTTAAAAATAGTTAATATCATTCAATTTTACGATCTTCGAAGACAAATTGCTACATCGAGTCAAGTGTGGGCATGTAATAGCTGGCAATAACACGTCTGAGAGGATCAACTTGATTGCATCCAGGACATGAAGCAATTTTTCTCCACCCAAGACCAAGACAAGACAAGGGAAGACAAGACTTTCTTCGAGACTACAACTGTTTTAAATAAACCTTAGTGTTCAAAATCAGAAAAATATTTTCAAAAATTTCCTCCCATTTCATTCTTCAAATATTTATACATTGACCCAACGAATCTTGCATTAGAACTGATAAAATTAAGTTTCGTTGATTCTACTCGAGAGTCTCCAGTTCAGCCCTAGAATAAAGTTTTAATTGAACAATGAGTGAACTGAGTTCTCAATTCAGAGGGTGTATTCGATTCAATTTCAACTATTTTCGAGATATAACGTAAAAACTAAAAAGTTAAAAGTATTCCTTGGGAAGAAAAATGTGTTTCTGATATCCCAAATTCATGGAGATATGTGATTTTTGCTACTAATTTGAAGTTGAGCAGCTTTAATTTTCATTAATATGAATTTTTTAGGTTTTATTTTAGACTTTATCTCATCGCCAGTTATCACTGGGTTCACTCTAGCAGCAGTCGTTAAGGTAGCATCTTCACAATTAAAACCATTTTTCGGAATGTCAGGACCTAAAAGTTTGTGGGACGTGATCAAAGCCATTTTCTATAATTTTCATGAAATTCGATATCAAGATACTTTATTGAGTATCGGTACTATTATTACTTTGACACTGTTGAAGGTATGTTACTAACATTTGCTTTACAATTACTCCGTACGAATAATGTATGAATTATATATACTCTAGCGGAAATGCTCTAATTGTCAGTGCCGGCTCTTGGTAGAAAGGGGCTTGGGGCTAAATTTTACCGGAGGCCCTTTTACGGGATTAAAAAATTCAAATTATAATTATTTCGCCTAATAATATGAGACGGCACTGTTAATGATTGACAAGACTTGTAACCCTCTTTTAAAGAAAAACTTCAGATAAAACTGGTTAATCTCCAATTTTCCTCTAGCTAAGCATTACAAGCCAGCAATTTGTTACAAGAAAATTTGTCTGGACCTAAGGATAGATTTCTTGAATTGAGAAAATAGATTCAAGAAAATTTCTCTTGAGCTTACAACATCTCAGCTGTAATCAAGAATATGTTCTCTCAAAAGTATTCAAGAATATATATTTTCTTGATATTAGTAATCATTTCTCTCAATGTATAAATTATCGCTGGGACTCCACTCTGCACGGAGAGAAATTTGTAGTTGAATTTACTATGTTATTATTGTTCCCGAGGAACAGACTGAATTCTGTCGGATTTTACTATGAAGGGCATATTTTTACTATGGTACAACAATAGAATGCTGATCATATTTACTATGTTTTATGGGGGAACCCGTGATAGTGCAGTCTGTTCCTCGAGAACAATAATAACATAGTAAATTCAACTACAAATTTCTCTCCGTGTGGGGGTAGCACACCCCATTTGATTTTGATATTTCATTTAATATGAGCACATATTGGGTTTTTGAGAATTTTAACGCATAGTTTCAAGAGAAAAAAAAACAAATGTCTCCACAGTGGAAATGTGAATAATAACAGTGGTTCCACAAATGGGATATGTGAAAACCTAGCGTGACGTTTTTGTCTCATTCAAATAGCGCGGAGTCCTAGGGTTATATACCATTAGAACATGTTATTTTAGTCTACTTCGATAATTGGATAAAACATATATGATATCCTAATTTATCTTCTGAGAAGAAACAAAAGTGAGACCAAATTTGAAAATTTGAAATAATTATATTGTACCCAAAAACTTGCAAGGGCAACTATTTTTATTTTAACTATACAAATAATAAAAAATTGTAATTCTTGTTTTGTTATCAAGTTTCTCAACAAAAAAACGACATTTGGTATAATTCTATTAGGGAATTCCAACTCTCTTTTGGCAATATTTCCTCACATGTGAATATCAGATAAACCAGGTATTGAATCGAATTGAATAGTGCATTTATCAAATTATTAATTACTTCGAAAAAAACTTTAGAATATTCTCACACAGCACAGAAGTTCAAAAAGAATTTTCAAGAATTCATAATGAATTCTTCGAATTCCAATTGAATTCTCCTCTTTCTGAACTGGTATGCTGTATCAAAAGGAGCACAAGAACTTCTCAAATATGCTATAATAATGATACAGCGAGTGTGAAACAAATGTGCAAGTGAAACTATTTTGGATAAATTCGTCGAGATATTCCATGGAGATGCATAGCACATAATTATTCGGCACAGTCTCATTTGGGAGTTCTGAGCATGTTCGTAGGGTTTTCCAAACACGTTCTAAGCATTTTTAACCTCCTGTATTGCTTGGGATGGGTTATCCCTGAAATTTGAACTATACAAAATAGAATAACTCGAATGCAAATTGCATATATTTGCATTAAATTTGTCTCCCTTTTGTGAATCCCTGTTTGACTGCGTATTAGCGTTTTGGAAACTTCTTTTCACGGTTGTCTCGATATAGGATTCATCCTTCACATTGATTATTTTATGCGAGAATTGAATCCCAAACCAAGACACATATGTTATGTGTGACTTTGTTTCTATTTCAACAATCAGGTTTTACCAGGGAAAAGAGATGGAACATGGATTCAAAGAATTTCTTGGATCACAACATTAGCACGAAATGCAATAGTTGTAGCTGTGGGAACCCTCGCAGCCTATATTTTTCATCTCTATGGGATGGAACCGTTCCGATTGACAGGTAAGATTAAATAATTATATTCAATATAATTCATATTCTATTAAAGAATCATGAATTGACTTATAGCATGATGAGATAGCGTTTTGATTCAAAGAATAATAAATAGAAATCATATTTTTGAGAAGCGTCAGTGATGACTGGGTTGATGACGTGATACTAGGGAGTGAATTTGTAAGAAGTACAAAACGTGGAAATTTTAAGTTATATTCTCACTCTTTGCTGGAGTGGAGCAATTGTCGTTCATGAGAATAAAGTTAATATTGAATCAAGGTATGAGAATGCAAAAGTAGAAAAGACCTCCAGTAATTATTCAGCGTTCCATAAATTTTATATGTAAAAATGTCCACTCAATTCGGTGATTTTGCGCGGTCTCTTCAGAGTCCATCCCAGGAAGCCAAAATTTATCGCAGCAATAAAAGTCTAACATTGAACTTAATGTACTGCTTAATAGTGATTTTATTCACATGTACATCACGTCCATCCAATGCTCATTGTTATATGATCAATATCCAGGGTGTAAAACCTTTTACATATTATAAACTTTTAATATAATTCAATGACAAAGTATAAGGAGAGAATATTATACTTGAAATTACTATAAAAACATATCAACGAGGGATCAGACTGGCCACATGAGACAATATCGTACGATCTTAGTTTGATTTACTATAAAAAATTTCGAAACAAGCATTAATCGTTAGCGCTAACGAACTTGATCACGATACTTTATAGCTAATTTCACGTTCCTTTTCTTTATGCGACATGGTCCCCTCTCTCGTTACAATTTTTTTATACTAATTTGTTAGACAATATGTTCTCCGTATAAATGCAGTATGTACAATATTTTTTCAGGAGCGTTAGGTCAAGGTTTACCAAAATTTTCCTTGCCGCCATTCTCAACAACTTTTCAGAATCATACTTACAACTTCCAGGAAATGGTTGAGGCTATGGGTACATCACTCATCTCTATTCCCATAGTATCTGCTATCGAACATACAGCGATTTTTAAAACATTTGGTAATTCACCTTTGAATTTCACATTCTCTATTCAAACCCAATTCGAATCCAATTCAAATCCACAGTCATCAATTCCTGAATTTGCATTGCGAATGTTTGAAAACCCACGTAGCACAATAACATTCTATAGATATTTTATGAATATTTTGTCAGTGTTACGATGAAACTGTTTTAAGCATCCTATGAACGTTCATAGAATATACTGGAGGAGAATATTCCAAAGACTTTCCATAGATGCTATGTAGAACGTTGTGGACGTTGTTAGAACGTTCTGTGGATGTTCTATGAATATTTGAAAAAGTCTCATTCGAACGTTCTATGGACATTTTTGTATGTACTTCACACCTTATCAGAATATTCTGGGTACGTTTGTTTTTCGCATGTTATCAGAATATTCCCAGAATATTCTGTGCTGGATGGGAATGATCACAGGAAATAAACAAAGTAGCTATTTACAAAGTTTGCGTGAGTGGAGCATCGTAATTTTTCACACCGATCGACAGAATCGCTTGGAACGGTGGACTTATTATGAGTAGTTTTTGGCATGAATTTTTGTAGGGTAAAGCGCAAGGAAACGTAGACGGAAAAAAGTACAGGGTAAAAAGTAAAACTTCTATCTTGAAATTGAGCTGATTCTAAGATGCAACCAAAACTAGCCCTGTTTTGATGAAAGTCAGCGGCAAAAACAAATGCCGACACAATGGAAAAGACTGAATGTCAGTCACGTTTTCAAGTAAAATGCAACCACGTTCAGTCGGACTGTTTACCGTGTAATTGGACGTGAGATGGACAATCATTTCTTCAACTTCTGTAGCTAGATTTTAGCCACTGTTGTTAAGGAATTAGCTGTCCTGCGGGTGCTAAAATATTTAGCCATAGTAGCTAAAATTCAGTCGATACTGCTAAACATTTTTTCCCGTGTAGTTTTTGTCACACTTTAGCGTAGTTATATTTTTACGAGGGCACTTTGAACACGTACAAAATTATCCCCCGAAAGAAAATTACGATACCACACAGTTCAACGCAGTTTTGGGATTTTCTAATTTAGAACAACCCTTTATGAGCGTTCAAAATATGTACAAATTTTGCTAAACTTCCAAGAAAAATTCTACAATAGAATCATTTTTCCAATTAAATCGAATTGTGGTTCCAGGGTTACTGACTAGATTCATATCAAAGATCATCAATAGGAACAATATTGATTATTTCTGATTTTTGTAAGTATAAGAATCATCGGAACGATCTGAAAATTGGGTTTCAATACATCTTCATCCAATTTATCGTCATGAATTCGATCTGATAAAATCTAACAAAATAATCGTCATCGATCATCTTCCAATTTTGGCAAGATTTTCGACGAAAAGCTCACAGTCAGTCGTTGCGGAAATGTCATTATATCACTTACAACTGATTTTTGTAACAGAAATTTTCCCCCCGTTCTTTCAATATAAAAAGAAATAAATTCTCCTTATTTACTCACAGCTGGAAGCAGTTCTTTGGATACAACGCAAGAAATGTTAGCTCTTGGGCTCTGTAATATTGCGGGTTCGTTTATTAGTTCAATGCCGATTACGGGATCTCTTACTAGATCAGCCATTAATCGTACGTCGGGAGTCCAAACTCCTTTGGGAGGCCTCTTCACAGGTAATCAGAATCAATCACATCCCTTCCGTCAGAAATTTGATTCTCATTTGATGCATCAATTTTGGGAATTATTATAAGATAAGATATTCATCGAAAGTTTTCACGAAATTGTTCTAGAGACAAGAAAAAATGATCCAGACAAATTTGTTTTGTTAATTCAGAAACAAATTAATTCTTTTCGGACTCGAACACAAGAAATATTGATCATTTATTGATAAATCCTTCTTATTGAAGAGTGTTCGGTGCATTGTTTGTCGTTTGAAATTGATAGTCATGAAATTTGCAGGTGGCCTGGTGCTACTCGCAGCTGCAGTATTAGGACCTGCTCTACGATTTATTCCGAAAGCTACTTTGGCGGGAATCATTATACTGGCGATGTATAACATGCTCGATATCGAATACCTCATTTTGCTGTGGCGAGCAAAAAGTAGGTTTTATAGCAATAATTTTGGTGCTAATTATGCACATGAAATATTAAATGACAAGTCATCTTGATTTTATGATTCATGTATATAAATGGCGAATTTTTTTTGATACACCAAGCTTTCTTTCGTAATTTTTCATCAATTGTGAAACAAACAAATCCTATTATTTGAAATTGCGTTTCCTGCAATTATCATTCATTCAAATCACTGATCATTCAAATACTTTATTTATCTGTTCCAGGGACTGATTTTTTGGTGATGCTTTTGACTTCATTCTTTGGTGTGTTTTTCAGTCTTGAAGTTGGAATTGTGATCGGTATTCTAGTTAATTTTCTCATAGTATTGTACTTTATGGCAAAACCTTCTATCGCTACCAGACTTGAACAGGTAATGCGCCAACGTACATTATCGGAAATATTAGACAAGTATCAAAATTTTGTTTATTTGTGATTTTAATGTAATGTACAGAACAATTTTCCATTAACCTTTGATGAATTAACCATCTGTTTTTCATTATTTTGACAGGAATCACCCAATGAGGTTTTGATTAAGAACAATTGAAAACTTTTTCACAGAATGTCTTCTTATATTTATAGACTGAATCATTTCATAACAATAATCCGTTACAAACAAACTTAAAATATCCATCCCGTACAGCCCAACCACCGATCCTCCACCTAGAACTTCGGTGGAGAATTCGTGGAGAAAATGGGAGCCGTGGAAATAAGGGGGAAATTAGGGAGTCTTCGTTGAGGCAACGGAAAGGCGATGGAGAAATGTCCGCCCTCTGTATTTTCAATAAAATTCATAACAGTGCATTTACATAACCAAATCTGAATGTATTAATCCACCAATATGAATTTTATTGAAAATATAGGAGGCAGACATTTCTCCGTCGCCTCTTCGTTGCCTCAACGGAGACTCTCCCTTATTTCTCCACCAATTATCCATTTCCATTCCACCGAAGTCCTAGACGAAGAAACGGTGGTTGTGCTGTACGGGATGGAATTAACAAAAAAACTGAAGATTCTGCCATTTCACAGGCTTTTATCAATCGCACAATCGATTATAAACTAAACGATGAAACTAATGACACATTTTAATAGTTTAGAGAACTCTAGTTCACTGTAAAAAAGAAACTGGAAATTTACTGTGCAGCTCGACTGGAAATTTCCAGTGCTAGTACTGGAATATGGATATTCCAGTACATGTAAAGAGATTTTGTTGGTACGGTACTGAAAATTTACCAAGCATAACTGAAAATTCAGTCCTTGTACTGGAATTTTCAAGTTTGGGATTATGTACTGGAATTTTGCCATGGTTTCGCGGAAATTTTACTGACTTGTACTACGATTTCATAGTTCTTGTGCATCAGAAAAAAGTATCCCCTCGAAAAGGACTTGGGAAAAATTTCGAATTTAGTAAAAAAACCCTAATCGTTGGTATACTGGAATTATACAGGTTTTCAACTGCAATTCTCAGGTTTTGTGATGGAATTTTCCAGTTATGCTGGAATTTAATCACTGTTGCACTGAAATTTTCCACTTCTATTGGACTTCGTCATTTCTGGCAGGAAAAATTTCAAGTTTTTATATTAACAATTCCCTGATTGAGATTTTGAATAATAATTGTAATTGTAGCAAATAAAATTGATATATGAGGTTTTTCGAAGACTTATTCTCTTATGTATTCTAGATATGAAGCATATGTAGTAACCCAAGCTGGCCTTCCAACAAGTAGCGCATCGGTTAGGTCTCAGGTTTCAGTTGGTAGGCAGGTAGAAAAGTGTAGGTTCAAATCCCGTTAGGTAGACATGAGTTTCTGTCCATCCAAATGAACGATCAAGTTTCTCAATCATCTTGAAACACAAGGACCCTACAAAATGACTTTGCGTGAGCAATTTTTTTTCAATTTTCATGGATATTTTCAGCATTAATTTTCCAGTACATGTCCTGGAAAAGTCCAGTTCGTGTACTGAAAAATTCCGGTACTGAGGCTCAGAAAATTTCCAGTTTTGATGCTAAAATTCCATAAAGTTTGTACTGAATGTGCTAAAATTTTCCGGTACATGTACAGGTTAATTGCTCCTAGTACATGTACTGGAGCTTTCCGGTGACATTTTTTTACAATACTCTAAGCTTCGTGAGCCTAATGTACGCCCTTGTGAGGGACTTGCAAGGCCTTATAAGGCGTTGTAATCGCCCAAAAAATGATTAGAATAATTTCTACTACGGAAGTCACATCAGAGGTATCTATATTCTCAAGAAACTATCTCAGTGTTGAAAAATGTGCCATGAATTATCGATACAGCATCGGCATCCCTCCCAAATTTGTTCACACAAACATAATGTATCAGGATATAACTACTTACCTTAGTAGCATCCCTGTTAGAAACTTCACAAGTTCTTCCCTGTGACCGATGAGGCGCTGAAAAGGACAAATTAATCAGGAGAAAATCACGAGGCGCTAGTCAAGAACTGATAAGTTGGATCCAACTAGCATTGGTTGAACAAAACCAATGAGCTAACTGACATCAGTATATCATGAGTTGGACTAATTAATGATAGGGTGATACCATGTTTAATAATTACAAGTACTCACTCAATGTATAGATAAAATGGGGAGAGATGGACTTATCAATCTTGAAATGAATAAAATATTCTTTGCACTTGTTTCTGTCGAAATAAATATGAATCAAGCAACAGTACTGACACATTCGATAACAAGTACGAATAACATTTGTTTCATTCCAAGAGGAAAAAGTTAATTTTCTTTCATTTCATCTATACTCCAAGTGAAGACTTACAGTTATTACCATAGTCTAGTATTTGCGATAACAAATTCCTCATCAGTTACTGGTTAATGCCTTATCAGTTGCTCGCTAGTGCCTGCTTAGTTTTCCTGATTAGTCCCTGGTTAGGGAGAGCGTTACATCCCTTACCAGTTACTTGCAAGTTTCCCCGATTAGTGCCTTGTAAAGGCATGAACTGACAAGTGTCTCATGGTTTACTAGCGAAAATTTCTACCAGGGATAAGAACAATTACATATGGAATATGTAATTTGTTTGGATTTCTATCACAATCATTATCTTACAGCCGACAATCATTTATGGAAGAAATATCAATTTCAGCCAAACTATGCACTCCTCAAAATATTTATAAAGTAGGTAGTTATAACGAACAATTATGGTGAGAATTATAGCAAACAATTATATACCCTATGCGACTAACAGGATAAGACTAAAATTATCTTCAGAGATAAAATGAAGAGAACACCCTCGTCTTTATTTGAACGAGATAATCCGTTTTTTGTGGAAGCCATTCGTATGATTGAATCAATTTTTCACCGCGTAACATCATACGTTTTACCTATCTAAGAAAACCACTTTTCTCTACACGTGAGGTACTTCACTGCGAAGAAAGATATTACGTGATGCATGAGCAAATTTCAAGTACATCTTACACACGATCTTATGAATTTTCGTACTCTTAATTCATGGAGTATATGTACAGACTTTTCAAATTATTTTCCTCACAAATGTGAGTAATGAATTTCAGGGTTGATTGAAATTGAAAATTCATGATTATCACTTAAAAAACTTTTATTTGGAAGTTATGAAGAAAGTTAGAACGAATGTCAATCAATTCTATATACTTTTCCATATGTACATACCGTATAGGGGTGCAAAAATCAGATCCCAGCCTCGGGTGCAGAATATTGCTGTCAAATCTTATGTATTCTCATAAGATTTTGTAAAAATTTATCAGTTTCTATAGCAGTATTTGAACACCCGTTTATCAGGTTCTACGAGATGTATGTGACTCTGAAGACGTTCATTGAAATCCATCTGTCAACTGATGTAACTGATGTAACGTTGAGTAAGAGCAAGGGAAAAATTCTCAGCTGCATTAATCAAATTTGAACTACTGCAACTAAATATCGTGGAATCCACGAGTGGTTAAACTTGTGCGAATATAGCTAAAACCTTTTGCTGCATAAAAAACATCGATACCATCAAATATTGTCGAGACCTAGTATGAATTAATGTACTAGAATTGCAGATGGATGTCAAATTTTTAGTAACAAGAGTAGCAAACGATGAGCATTGTATCGTGTCCATAAGATTCATGTTTGCGACAATTAAAATTGGGGAAGGATCACATGCACGTATAATAGTAGAGGTGAGCAGTTTTGAAAAAGTTTTGAAGTATGTTGCTGGAGTTTGAATCGTTTATTGAAACAAATTATCAATGGAATAACAAAATACTCAGCTATTGAATTCCCGAAATATTGTTGTACATTCTTTAGACGATGTTTTCAATTCTAAGGAGTTCATTCGAAAAGATAAAAACCAATAATTTATCAGATTTTCTGAGTTCGGATTGTCGTTCTATTTCTATGAACGATTCAAATTCCAAGAACATTTTAAGAGACATATCATGAAGATAAGTCTTAGAAAACTTTTGGAACTGCATATCTCATAAAGGTGGTAAATTGTTCGTTAATCAGAAGAGGAATTTACGAAATGCTAAACGAGATCGGGTGATTTTTATTCCTTCTTCATCGTTTCATTTACATAATCTATCCTGTGAACATTTGTAAGCAGGAAACTCAAATATGTATTTTAATTAAGGTATAATCAAATTGCATGAGTATGGTTGTATGCTGAACAGGTAAAGTGATATCACATGGCGAATTTCAATGCCTTTTATATCATCACGAATCATCTCGAGATGGTTTTTTCATATTGTTATGATCACAACGAAATATCGAAATTCTATTCCAGAAAAGAGATCTCGAAAAAAGAAGTGGAGGTTTGCAAAAGAGTGAAAAGATGGGTGTAAAATTCGTAGTTTGGAGATATGGATATAGTAGGATTCGTGTCAAACAGCAAAATAAGAGGTTACGTGAATATTTGACTCTGTAAAAGACTGTAATTTCAGCTTGTATACAATGTCCATGAAAATTATGTGATTTTGATTAAACATAGTGAAAGTGACATGATTTTCACAACATTCTTATACAGGAATCATCGTACATTTTGCTCGTATATTATCCATGAAATATTGTACAACTTGGGATAAATGTCCTTAAGACAATATTAAAATTGGGGAATAGCAGTGTCATGGATTAAATCAATGAGATTTTATTTTCATCATGATTCAGGTAAATCCTTTGTGCGGGAATTTTCATCCTCTGCTTTAAATCTTTAATATTCAAAACACAAAAACTCCTACTTTAGAGGATTAAAGTAGTTACCATAAATCTTACTTAAACCTTCAAAAGGATAGAAATCTTTGTTTTCAGAGTTGAGGATCTAATATGAGATTCAAATTAACTTTCACGTAGGAGTATATACATACTTGTAGTCGGGAAAATACGAAGTTCATTACATGCAATTTTATGAAAGAATTAAATTCCTATTTTTTTATATGTGAGATAGATCATCATAGATTGTATGATCTACACGAGAAAAATTGAACAAAACTCGTTAGATACATGGAAACATTGTTTGATTATATGAAAAAATATCATAACTGTCAGCTAGGAACCATCTAGTTGCTATTTATCCGGGTAATAAAATATGGACAGAGCAAACTGCACAATCATGAGCAAAAATCAAAATCACGGCACGGTGGGTTGAAGATACGTCAAGCTGAAATGACGGTGCAATTGGTGATAAAGCCAGTTATGGTACGCTGAATTGATTGAGGTAATTTACTCAGCACCTAACGAGTAAAATATTAAGTAATTCACACGTTGAGTTTCTCAGAATTTTTCAATTCTAGTGAATCTACTAGAAATCACTAGTTTCACGTCAATAATAGGTTTTTGACATAGCATGAGTTATTTACCGTGATACACTTAATTCATTACACTGGTCAAAAACCTGTGAAATACCAAAAAATAATTTACGACAGATAATTCCGCATCACTGGTAAGAACCACACGTCCGTGTTTTACTGTATCAGTTTTCTCAGGGTAGCTAGGGACTAGCTACTCTGACTGTTTAATAGCTATTCAAATCTAGTCAAACTAGATAAGTGTCCATCAGGACGTAGAAAGAAGAATTCCTGAAATCAACATGTATCTCCAAGTATCTTGAACTCTCAAAATCGCCCTCCTGAAAATGCCAGACGAATTCACACAAAATTTCGACTTGTATTTAATCGGTCCTGTTTGGTATCGTCTAGTCTACATCAGTGATGTGATTGATGTACACGCCACATCAAAACTAGCAGAAACTGTTGAATTGCGTTGAAAAAAACCTTAGCCGCACGGAGAATATATATCGACGAAAGATTATTCAAACTTGAGTGAAGCGAGGATGTATAGTGGGATCCCCGCGAAGTTCAAAATCCAATTGATTTCATTTCACTCGAGTACAGATGAACATACAGATATTTTTGGACAGTATTCAACTTTTGGAAATAATAAAAAGACTCGAATTTATTTTCATCTGCAGTCGAGTAAAATGCAAAGTCCGCGAGAATGTCCACTATGTATGTCCGTTTTACTCAGCTTTGACAATTCTTCGCCAATACATTTTCTCCGTGCGGTTTTGCCTGAACTGGGAGAAATATTGATTAAAATCCGATAGAAAATTTGTTTCCGCCTTCTGCATTGCGTTTGAATGAGGCACATACAAGACAAGATCAAAAACATTCCCCACACAGCACCACAATCCCAGAAGACTTCATAAACAATTCCTATTGAACTCATTCTCTTCTTTATGAATTATTTAAGAATTCTTCTGGGACTGTGGTACCGGGAGGGTCCAAATATTCACTACTATGTCCTCTGAAGAATCAGGGAAACAAATCCCTGTTTAAAAAACCGAATGAAATTCGGATTAGATTTGGCAAAAATTTCACAATTATATATTTAATTCAGTACAAGTTATATACAATTTATGTATAATTATATAGAAATTATATAAAATACTGAAAATTCATCTGCGTGGGTGGGTTTTATCCGGAATCTGTATGGGTATCATTTCTCAATATCAAAAATGCCTGGATAAGTACTGGATGGGATTCGCATAGAACTCGGATAGTAGGGGAGAGCGGGGATAGAAGTATCAGAGGTAAGTTGTAACACAGACTACAAGTTTCATATTTTTCAACGAATAAGGTTCACTTTTCGTGAAATGATTATTTAATCGCTGAGAGAGTATTCCATAAAGCACACACATAATCTGATAAGAAATACTACGGTAATAGACCGTGTCACCAACTCACTCCTGTTACAACTAGCCCCTGTTTCCCCTACATATAAACGCTTCATCCTGGCGCTACTAGGGAATTCTTCTCCCCTACCAGTTCTTTGGAATAATGGAATGGAATACTCAAAAACGTTGCCTCGGAGACGGAATTTCATGAGCTCCTCTTCTGATTAACGTCTTGGAGAAAGTTGAACAAGAAATGGATTATCGCGAAAGATCTTCAGATATCCAACAGATATCTTTTCTTCTATTCACGAATCATCAGCACACACATGTTTTGTAACATCCAAGATTATTTTCTACTGCGAGGCATTTGTCGCAATCCAGGTGAGAAGAGAACTTGAAGGTCTAAATTTCGCTTCTGAAAAGTGAAATTGAGGGTCCCTCAATCCTTTGTGAGACTACCCCGCAGATAACAATGTCGTGAGAGTTTGTAACAATCAATAACAAATTAATTCGAAGTGAAAATCACTGTTTTCATGCTTTGCATTGAAGTATGAGTTATAGAAAACTCTCAGCGACAAAGTTGTTCCCTCGTGTGCGGATAAACTTTTTGGAAAGTTTCAGATCGATTGGACTATTAGTTTGCAAAATACAGCGATTTATTTATCCTCGTGCAACGGAACTATCACGATTTTGCGTCATTTAGCGACTGAATATCACACAGAAAAAAGGAACTGGAGATATTTACCGTATAGGATGATAACGCGTTACTTCGAGTCTTTAAATTAAAGTTTTTACAAAATATATTGTGAAATAATTCACATCATAAGAGAAAAATATATTTTTTGAATTTTAATTTGAATTTCGAAGTGACGCGCTGTCATCCTATACGTTAAATTTCTCAATTTTTTTTCTTCCGTGCAGGGGCCGTAGGAAAAATTGTGTTTACTCATTATTTCGAACAAGATTTATGTTTGTTGGGTCGGAGAATTCGAATATCGAAATGTCCATAATAACGTTATGTACAATCGAACTATTTATTTAAAAAGAATAAATAACCAATCTTGCAAAAATAGCTTAAAAGTATGCTCACTTTTTATTTCATTAAGATAGATATGTTATAATTCATGTTTGACATAAGAAATTTATTTGTACGATCAATTTGCTTCAGAGTCTATATAAATTGAGTGAAATGAAATCACTCGGTAATTCAATTCGCGTAATCTATTTCTATCCGTATCGTGTTCTTTTTGTTCACGGAATTTAGATGAGATTCCATACTCGTGCAATAAAGGGTATAGTATTTATAGATAATTGTACACGATACTTACTGTAATTTGACATGGGATGGATCATGCACATGAGAATTGTGCACTTATTTATTATGCACATAAAAAAATTGAATTCAATTTGTTCACATATTAATTTTAGTTGTTCCTAATACGTTTGATGAATGTGCACTGATAGTCGTGCACAGCGAATTGTACACATGAAAAAAAATGAAAAATATAAAATGTAAGATTGTGCACCTTACATTTTGCACCTTTGGGAATATTCAATATTGTTTTTTATGCGCAAGTTTTTGTGAATAAAAATTTTGTGCATGATTACTTGCGCATAAAAAACAATATTGAATATTCCCAAAGGTGCAAAATGTGAGGTGCACAATCTTACATTTTATATTTTTCATTTTTTTCCATGTGTACAATTCACTGTGCACGACTATCAGTGCACATTTATCAAACGTATTAGGAACAACTAAAATTAATATGTGAACAAATTGAATTCAATTTTCTTATGTGCATAATAAATAAGTGCACAATTCTTATGTGCATGATCCATCCCATGTCTGTAATTTCAGTTATGAATCAATCGCAAATATCCAAGGTTTTGCGCTCATTAAGGGGACATTCCAATGTGAATATAGGAAAAAAGCATATTTTCAAAAATTTCCTTCTCGGAAACTATTGAACAAAATCGAGCAAACTTTTTTCCCCTTGAAGGTATGATCAGGGAAAGTTGAAAAAAGTTTTTGTTGGTCATGAAAAATATTTATTTATGTGCTTATTATATAATATAAAATACGAGTGTTGGGAAAAAATGTGTGTTTGCGGGGATGATTCCAGCCCTCCTAGTGATCTAAAACAGAAAATCCAAGAAGTTTCTTGATCTATGTTGTCGCCCCTATCTCCCGTACCTCAACTATTTTATTTTACCGAGAATCGACAAAATGACGGCGGTTTTTGCAGAAGTGTGAAGAAAATACCTCTTTTGCGTCATAAGTCAGGTGAAATTATAAGTTCAAATCAAAATATCGACAAGTTTGAGGTATGGACGATAGTACTAAATACTTTTGATAGTACTAAGGGATTGGTCGTTTTTGAGAAATCACCCCCGCCAGGTAATCCATGAAATTGGTCCAAAACTCGAGCGTACGCCGTTTGGGCCACTCTTTTGAAGCGTTACAAGACAAAAGACACCTTAACCGAGTATAGAACATCAATTTTATGGGTAACAATTATCGAAAAATGCTCCCAAAAAAATTCGAATTTTTCAACCCACCACATTGGAATATCTCCTTCAAGTTCGGGATATCTTTTTCTCATTTTCCAGTAAATCGATGTTCTAATTTCACTGGACATTGAATAACATTTCAATAAATCTTCTTGTGGAATGCTAGATAAGTTTCGTTAAAATATCTCAAAGATGTCTCGAAAAAGATATCTAAAAGACATTCCACAATATTGTATTAGACATTTCTTAGATATTTTTGAGGGGAGAAATACATGTGAACGTACCGTTTTTTAAGAATTTATTGCGAAAAATTGACTAAACTATTCCATTGTTGGAATAAAGCACATCTTAAAATATACATTTCAAACTATCTTCACAATTTTTTCGAGATATAAATATTCCGAAGTGGCGGAGTTACAACTGCTAGAAGTTGATACTTCGATTTTGCGCTGTGCAGCTTACAGGTCTCAATTTTTTCCAATATTAAAAAATCAATATTCTACCGTTAGAATATGCAAAAACACATAACTTGACCTAGGAGCCAAAACAAATTGAGATGGAAAATTGAAAATTCTGGGGCATTTTAATAAAAAACATATTTTTGTTTTTAATGAAAAAGTTGAGAAAAGCAATGCGAATAAATTTTGTCCTTTGTTTTTCTCTCCATCAAGCTGTGCATTTTTACATATTTCAACGATAGAATTTTGGTTGCCTGATTTTAGAAAAAAAATCCAGACCTGCAGGCTGCACGGCGCAAAAATGACGTACCAACTCGTGGCTCCGCCATTTTTTAATATTTTAATCTCAAAATAATTATGAAGATAGGTTCAAACGTATATTTTAAGATGTGCTTTATTTCATCAATGTATCTCTAACCAATGTGTGGTAATAAATTTTTGAGCAGAAACGACATTTACGTGTATTTCCCCCCTCAAGATATCTCATATAGCATTTCATGTCTAAAAGATATCTCAAGACAAACTCAAGAAGTTTTATGCAACACGAAAAGATATCTTCAAGATACCCAAAACAGTTCTAACTCCTAAAAGATTTCTATAAGATGTCTAAAAGATATCATCTCGAAAGACAAGTTTTAAAACTCCTAAAAGACATCTAAAAGATATCTGTTAGAAATAAGAACTGTTTTAGACATCTGAAAGATACCTTTTCGTGTTGCATAAAACTTCTTAAACTATTCTCAATAGTTTCTCAAGATATCTTGAAGATGAAAAGTGTTGTGTGGGATCTTTTTGAGTGATCCCAAAATGCGGATTAGGATACAAGGAAGAGTTCCCCTCTACTGAGCCATCGATCATTAGAATTTGAATTCTTATGCTACAACAATTTCAAGTGCTTCACTGACAATGACTTTGTGCGTTCCGATAACTGCTCACTCTGCATTCAAAAAATTAGGAAAAAAATATTGAATTTTTAGATTGGTTGAAGATTGCTCTTGCTCGGCTCGGAGCACACTGAGAGAAGAGGAATTTGGAGGTTCAGTAAATAGTATTACATTTGATCGATAAATCTGAATATCACTGAACTTTCAGCGATGTTTCACGAAATTTCAAGAAACATTACTGAAATTTTACTGTACATTACTCAGTGTTCTACAATCGTTATTATATACTACAATATTCACGCCCAAATTCGCTGTGTGTCAATACTTATGACTCGCCAATTGAATGCAAATAGCAATCACCCTGAATTCGACGCGTATAGATTGTTGGCGATTCAGTGGCTTGATTAGTACGTGTTTCACTGACACTTGCAAAATGTTATTAGGGTAGTAGTTAAGCAGGAGGGATCAGATGTATGCGAGTGGTTGAAATTCAACCATCGCTCAATCAAACAGTTATACAGCTTGACAAGTGACTAACTTTGTCACGTGGGTTACGTGTTATCGGGGCTTCAATCATGCGGTAAAGATTTCAAGATCCAAACCCAAACCGTATAAAGCTGTTTGATAATTTGTTCAAAATCCTATGAACCAATATGATAAAGCGCTTGATCTGTTCTATGTGTCAAAAGCTAGAGTTATGATAAAACTCAGATTTATATTCAGAATTCTATCCCGAGCAAGCATTGTATTACACAGGTCAACCAAAAGAATTTTTATTCCTCTCTCGTCCGAGGTCTGGTAACTGATTCGGAGTAGTTTTGGTGTGTTGAACGCGAAACCAATATCAGATTTCTTGGATCAGCTCACTTTTCATATATAATCTATATAATTGATGAATTTTGTATATACAAAATTATAAAAAGAGAGTTGATTCAACAAATCTGATATTGTTTTCGTATTCAGTGCTCTAAAAGTACTTTAGAATCAGTTCTCAAACCTCAGGCACCGAAATGCCTGTTGACTAGTGTTATTGTTCATTATAATGTTGTATTCATTGTGTAATTTACATAATGAAATTCTTACCGCAGTAGATCCTCAACCTGGACAGACAAAATGTTTAAAAACACCGAGAAGATGATTTCTAGATTTTTCATACTTAATCTAAAAGGTTTTTCAAGTAAAATTCGAGAAATGTGTCCTAATAGTAACATATTGTTATCACAGTTTGTGATTTTGAGAAATTTAAGAAAGATCTTCTCGATGTCTGGGAATTTCCCAAAATCTTCAAATATTGCTAACTAAGTCTGAAACTCGAATGCACGTGTAATTGAATCCACTATATTTTTTCTCAGTGTTCAATTTTCGTTGACATATATCTGACAGTTTTCAAGACTCAAACGAAACAAAAATTGACGATTCATGTTCCGACGATGTTATTTAAATTTCATGTCAAGGTTCCATTATATCAAGCCGCAAAATATTATCTTTTTTCCAGACCGAAGAACAAAGGGTGATATATGTATTACCAGAGGAAGCTGTTGCGTTCCCCGCAGCAGAGTATCTTCGAGCACGCATAACAAAACTCTTTGAAGAAAAAAATTCCTACAATGTGATACTAGACCTCAAGAATCTCAAGAGGATGGATGTAACAGTTGCGAAGGTAAAATATACGATTTTTTGTATTATACTTCTTATTGTCTGAATCAAGTGATACTACTTTGTTTGATGATTGTAAATACAGCGAGTGATCTGTGAATAATAATCAAAATAAAAAAGTCCACCTCTTTTAAGAAGGATGTTTTTATTATTATGTAACACTTTTGCAAATTCAAGGGTGTTTGTTTTTATCCAAAAATGATTCTCTGAACTCAATAAGCATTTCATGTCTCGCGTTATCTTTTGGACAAGTTTAAGGTGACTTACGCAACAATTTTAGATGTCATTAACTCTCCTCTCATGTTTGAAAGACATCTTTAAAGAGATCTTTTAGACGTAAGAAAAGTTAAAGACATCTAAAAGTGTTGCAAAAGATACGGAACTGATCTCCAATCAATTTACATCTGTATTGATACATTGATTGATTACTCTCCTGGTATTATTATTATTACTGAGATATACTTGAAATTGGAATAAATAATGAAAACGAGGGTAATGTTTGAAATTAAACATCAAAATCCGGTTTGACATCGTTTTTCTAAATCTCAGATAATACACATTGAAATGTACGAGAAATGTATTCCTCACTCACGATTTTCTCAGAAACAAAACAACAAAGACATAAGATTGATCATCGCTTGAAATGCGCGCGCCTGAATAAAATTACAATACCGTGGCAGGGAGTATCCATTTACGTCTTCATCATCAACGTTGAAAATTTTATTAGAGATTTTTTCACTTCCGGATCGAACAGCTGATGGAAAATTCATTCTATAGCTCAATTTAAAAGATACGATGATCAATTCCTCTAGAAAAAATGCAACGAATAACATTCTGAAAATACAAAGTTAATTATTTTTTATGAACAAATTATTATCATAATCCATTCCCGAATCAAAATCAATTGTGTTAGAAATTCCGACATCGAAATTCAATCACATGTTATAGAAGCAATTGCATTCAAAATATGAAAATCCAGTCACAAACTATTATACTATCATGGGTCATTCAATATAGAAAACATCAAAACTTCAATGAGATGCAACTGAATTCTGAACTTAGTCACCAAGAATTGAAAATTTCATTACCAAATGTACTTGAAAAATGAATAGAATTTTCAGTTTTCATAAATCATCAATTTAAAAATATAAAAACAAAAAGAAGAAAGACACGTTGTACAAAAGAGCATGCCAGTATAATACACAAATGAAATTTGATCATTCTGACATGAAAATATCTAATTTAGAATGATTTGATTCGGTAGATAATAATTTCAATAACCATTCGGTTAAGTATGATTTTACGCACTATCGATTGAAGCAAATCATTCCTATCGATGAGATCGTGCCAGATTCGTATGAGAAAATGATTATTCATGCGACATTTCAAAATTATCAGTCGCGTGTAATTACATTTTCTACAAAACTATGATTATGCTTTCTGTTACAGAGTATCAAGTCGACGGCTGATGATTTATCGTCCAAGGGACACGAAATGATATGCATTAATTGCGATCCGGTAGTTGGCGATACTTTGAAAATCATTGCACCCGACATATCAGACACGTTTAAGGATGATAGAATTGTTTGAAATCCACTTTGATACTCACTCGCAAGCAGAATATGCCTCTTAGACGTTTATAAAAAGGTTTTAAAGAGATCGAGAAAGGGTTTCTGCACGGTCTACCGTGGTGAGAAAATTTCTTCGAAAATTGCTGGAAAAATTTAAAAGAATCCGAAAATTTCAGAAAAATTCTAAGAAATTCTTGCTTAGTCCTTGGTGGAAGGGGAGCGTGTATTGAACAGTGTCAGGAACGTTTAATTGATGTACGTAAAACGTTCCGGAAAAAATACCAATTTTATAGAAACCCGAGTCGAAAAATTATAATACTTTTTAAAGCCTGATCAACTCCGTGATACGCAACGATACAGAGTTTAATCGGGTCGAGAAGAGGTTAACATCAGGTTGAATGAGAATGTTAAAAGCAAGATCAGGTTGAGAACAGGGCGACAAAATGAAATCAAACCTGATTCACTCCGTAATACGCTACGAATCAGAGCTGAATTGGGTTTCACTGCTTGACTCGGGAATCGGGCTTTCAGGCATGAATCTGTTATTTTTCATGACACGCTTCCCTTCTACTAAGATTGTATGCGTCTTCTACTGAAAATCTTTCTAAATATCTATGAAGATCTTTGAAAAACACTTGAACCTTTTGAGAAGTTATGAACACCTCTGAAATTTTTCCATCAGCGTAAGAATATCACAATTTGATGTAGGTGCATATTGTGCTATGTTGAGATCCCATCAAGAGATATTTGATAACTATGAATAAAGGAATTAAAACACGTGCCTGATTTTGTAGGAGTAGGGAATCAGTCCCTCCTGAACTTCCTCATCGTAACGTGAATAAATTGGAAAAATTTGTTCATTTGAGTGCATAATTTCTAAAATTCTCGCTGCAAATTACCGAATGTGATTTTTTAGAAAAATTGTTATTCATTTTTTACATAATCTTCCAATTCGTCAAACACAGACAGTACCGGTAAGAAAGTTTCGGTAATAACGTCGCATAGATTTGGATAAAAAGGGGAAAACAGCCGCAGCAAAACGAATAGGAACGGAATGCATCGTATTAAATTATCATCCGGTTTTGTTCGGATTTGTACAAAATTTTTAGTACTGTAATTATTGACTGATGCTCCATGCTTTCAATCGTTCAAAGTCAAACAGTAATTGTTTTCCAGTTCTGTTTAATATTTTGAACAAGATTTCGTGCGTTCCTAGGCGATTTCAAAATTACCAAATTGTATAGTTTACTTTCAGTTATTTTTTGATCAGCTGAAAACTTGGTCTAAAAATGGTTACTTCATGGATTTTAGATCTTACCATATACCATGACCGATTTGTGCCCGAAAATAACGGTTCGTTTGTAGAGCTTTTCCATAAAGGAACTGACCAACGAATGTAGTCTGTTTTTGGAATGGCGCTAGTATCTTCTTAGATGTTACTCTCGTAATTCTATTATTCTTGTCAAAGTGAGTAAAACTTCAAATTTACAATCTTGTGTAATGAAAGCATTCTCATATTTGTAAAAAACAATTAGAATTTGAATCGACCATAGTATTTGAAATAGTCTAATAATTTTAAACCTTTCTGCCTCGCACTATACAGTGAGATAATATTATTGATATACTTAGTATTGTAATTCAAGAGGATCATCGATAAAGTACCGGAGATATCTTTGATAAATATTGTTCTCATTTGGATGATGGAATCATTTATATAATGTTATATCCCTGGTCATAGAAATTTTTCTGAAAGTCCATGAAAATTTCTCTGCATTCCACTGTTAAACTCTAAATTTCACTCAAAAATCTAAAAATACTCTAACAATCTCTGAAAAACTCTGAATTTTTCTGAAAATCCATGAAACTCTCTGAGAAACTATGAACGCTTCTGAAATTTTTCCACCAGAAATTCTGAAAAAAAAAATCAAAATTTTATCATTCCATCATGGTACACTGAATTTCTTCTGATATACTTTTTAGAATGTTTTCTTTTGTTTAGCATGCATTTGATATTGATTCTTCATTTTTGTTATTATTACATGTATTCTGATCTAGTGTGAATGAAAAATAAAAGTGATATGTTCTTTGAATGACCATCAACTTGTAAATTATATTTTTATTCAACAGGATTCAATGTATTTCAAGGCAAACACAAGAAATTATACACTGTCAGATATATCAGGAAGTTTTGTTTCAATTACGTACATGAATCGAGATTCATGCACATTTTACATGACATTTAATATTCAAAAACCTGAAACAATTATAGATAATACTGTAGTTCACAATCGGTCATGGATCTCTAAAAAAACGGGCAAAACTTTGCTACATACTTTTCCAACAATTAAGTGATGAATGGAATTTTTTAACATGCAATAATGAAGCATATTGCCAAGGTTAAATTTTGAATATAAATTGAAACTCCAAAGTAATATCTTAACATGAAAGAAAATAATTTGTGGAAATTATTGACATTTGTAGGTTATTATGTTTATTATAATTCTTCGCATAATTTTCAGGAATCTTTTCCAGATTCAACCAAATATTCGAAGTCTAATCTTGGCAATGTGTTCCATCACTGCATATTAAAAATCTTTATTTAATGCTTAGTTGTTAGAAAAATACGTAGCAAAATTTTGCTAATTTTTCTGGAACTCCATGGGCTTCAAATTCAATGTAAAATGTGTATGAAACTGAATTCATGCGCGTACTTGAAAACAACTTCCAGCAAAAACATTAAAATTAATGCAGAAATTTCCAACAGTATATTTCTAATTAGCACCTGGAAGAAAAGTGATGTTCCCGCACCCATAATTGCAATACCATTAACCATTGCGGTTAGATTAAATATGCATGGGTCAGACGAATGAAGTGCAATTACAACATTTCAACGTGAAAATGTTTTACTGGTTCTCCAGAGTGGAAATGAACCTTGTACTTTCCTATGATTCTTGTTGTAGAATACAGGATTCGTATCGAACTTACTCTAAAGAACAACGAAATTTCCATCGATATCGATATTGATATGAATTGTTGACATTTATTTACATTCATATTAAATGGAGTTGATGAGTTTACATGAATAATACATTAAAATACGTAAGTTCATGTATATTTAAAATTTACAACGTGATAATTTCAAATTCATGCGAGTTTCTAACATGTTCTTCCATCGTTTCATCCTCCAATAGTATCCAATAACAGGTCTTGCAGTACTTTCGACAATGAAATTTTACGTGAGTCGATAAAGACAGCAGAGTAGCAATCGGCTCAAAGCAGAAGTTGCAACGAAAATTCAATCTCCGTTTGGGAAACTGAAAAATCCAAAAGTATCTGAAATTCGACTTCGTAGCATACTTTGAGAGTTTAAATATTTTTTATATAAAAAATATTTCGTTTAAAACAATGAAATGGCATTGATTATCTCAATTTTTCAATTCAAACCCTTCAATTTTTCGATGATTACCGTCATTCGCAGTAACGGTTACGGTTTACTTTTCTCCGTGTATGATGTACACGCAAATACCTTACATTGTATTTGTAAAAATCTTTTCCTGGGTCCGGAAGCAGTTTAGCGGGGAGGAATTTTCCTAGCAATTTTCTATAAATTACACCACGATGTAGTATTTTGAGTCCTGTCCGAATGGAACATGAAACTTCAACAAAGGTTCAGATTAGATCTGTATAGATCTGGCTGAAGGTTAGATCAATTGAATGATTGCTAGGAAAGATAGTAAACTGGTGACAACTACGAATTTCTGTGTACAGTCGCTAACAGAAATTCGTAGTTGTCACCAGTTTACTATCTTTTCTAGCGATCATTCCATGATCTTTTTTCTCCGTGTGGGAGCTAACTTTTAGATCCACAAACGTTTGAAGAAGGTTGTACGAACGTTGAAATGCCCGTCTCGAAATACTTTCAGAAAACATAGATGGAATTTTTGTTAAAGGTATGTTTATTAATCAATTGATTATTCATATAAATTGATGAAAGTTGATATAAGTATAGATATTTTGATGAATCTTCATCAACCCTTCGATGAACCTTTAATGAACATTCCATCTACGTCTCCTAGAAGTATTTGAGACTGACAGTTCAACGTCTGTAGAACCTTCGTCAAACGTTTGTGTATCTAAAAGTTAGCTCTCATGAACCTTCAGCCCGAACTATATACAGATTTAATTTGAACGTCCCACATAGCACTGAAAGTTCTCTAAACGTTGTCAGAACCTTTAGAGAACTTTAAACATTTTAGAAACGTTCTCAGAATGTTCTCAAAACTTTCATGCTATGTGGGGTTCGATGAAGCTTCATGTTTTCTTCGTGTCGTTAAGAGGCATTTCTTTCCAAAAATTTAATCGAATGCAACGAAAGCTGAACAACATATTCACATGGAAGTGTATATGATATCTGAAAAAAACAGATGATATGAAAATCATAGGGCATCTGTGTAGTCTCTGAAAGTCTCCAATCTTGGGAAGAAATATCCCAGAAATAAAAGAAGTAACGGAACAGTATAGGTTGATACTCAAGCAAATGATGAAAACACTTTGAATGCCATAAAACGAATCACCAGGAATAAGTGATGTTTATTCAGTGAATCCGTTTGCCGAATTGCGTTGTCGTAATAGGAATGAATGTGTCATGACACATTGATAAACGTGAGCGGTATCCCACACGCACGTATAACATGTACAATGTATGTATATCATGTTGTAAAAAAGACATCAAACCTTCCCTATTCTACTTCTTCCATAGTATTATACTTTTCCTCCCCTCGCATTGCTTTTTTATTGTCACGAAAAGCCTTTTGCTGCAATATTTGAAACTATTGCGTCGTCATGAGTGATTTTCACAATGAATGAAACTAACACGCTATCACATGAAATAAAATTTGTTATCACGCAATAGGAAACATCCTAATTTGTAAACGGAGGCCTTCTATGAAATCACGTTTTTTGTCATTCATAATTCCTTTTGAGAAATCTTCTAATAGTGCTCTTTTATCGAATATCAAATCTTCCACTGCTATTTCATGAACTATCATGCTCTTCTCGAAGGGTTGCGTCTGGAGACCAAAACGAATGAGTTTCAAATCATAACCCAGCCAACACGACTGCAGGCGTTTTAAAGGGTCAGTAATGGCTCTCCATTAGCATTGCAGGGTCCATTGAAACGTCAGTAATCATTGTTTGTAGGAAATTTCTACAAGAAGTTTTGTTCCAGTTGGAAAAATTTCAATGGATTCCATTCAAGCTTCTCTAATGTATTATGTCATATACAATACCTGAATTCGCAAATCTTCTGCAGTTTGAATGATTGGAGTACACACTTGAATTCTCTATGTAATCTATAAAAATTCATGACTGAGAAAAATTTTTTTCGTCAATGACGATTCAGTTTCCTCTAGCGGAACCTCCTTTCATACCCTTCAAAGGGAGTACATTAATTTTAGTGTGGTTGAATATCGAAACCATAAACGAATTATACAGGCACAACACACCCTCTGTATTATGAATTCAACGCTTGAAACACGAGGGTAAAAAGATGGATATAAAAAGACGTTCCTCCGGTTCTTATCCGAAACCATATACTCAATATTTCCTCTCTTTGAAACCGGAATACTATGTGTATTAACGTCCAACGTACAATAAATACCACTTTCTATTCCATCTGATCTGTTTGAAATAAAAATCCGTCATGGTTTGCGTGATTACTGGATCCTGCATTTCTGAGACAAACGTGATTGGAAATAATACCGAAACTTGAACTTCCAACATTGTCAGGATTAGCGGCATCTGAATAAAATACCTTCTCAAACTGTTGCAAAGCGAGCGAAGACTTGAGATATTCTAACAATTCGCATGTTTCAAACATGTGGAATTCAAAGCACTGTGGATTAATGAATCTCCATTCAATTTCGAAGTATGTAGGTATCGTTGAATCGATTGGGAATCTTATTAGTTGCGAATATCGTATCCCTTTAGTTCATGTTTCAATAATTAACCTCATATCAATGAAACTCTAATACAAGGCGAATGATATTGAGATTCATAATTATTCATACGAAGAAGCAGCCATGTTATTCAAAAGCGTGTACAATACTCAAATACCATAAAAATTTCTATGAATATTTTTATCAACTTCCTGTATCGCTATATGAAGTCATCTTCTGTTTTTGACGTCAATCTTTAAATTTGATGAACAAATCTGTTTTAATGATTTGATTGAGCGGAGAAGAAATCATTGATCCCTGTTCTTTAAGATTCAATATTCCTGAAATTTGAATCGTGCAACAAATTTCGTAAGAAATATCAAAAGATCTAATTCGAAATTGATAAAGGTATTTGAAAATTAATTTTCTCAAACAAAATATAAAAGATTACACAAGTTATGACAGAAATTTAACACATCCACACTCCAGTGTTTTTGTTTTCAACTACAAATTCGTTTTCCTAAACGATTCGAACCTCAAGGACAAGAGATTCATTGGATTGTTTTGGAATCTTCATTCATTGAGTTTCAGAGTTAACTCTCAGCGAAAAATGCCCGGATGAACGGGATTCCCAAATGAGCATGCACTGAGAAAAAAGATAGTGAACTCAACTACGCACGACAGTTGGATGCATTCAATTGTGCGTAGTTGAGTCAACTACGAATCCAGCTAAATTGAGCAATAATTGCAGTTGAACATATCCAACTTTCTTGCGTAATTGGGTCCACTATTTCTTTTTCTCAGTGTGCAAACTCAGACTCCCGCCCGGGACCATTTGGGACTCGAGCGCATGCAAATTTGAGAATTTCGATTTTTGTGGGATGGGAATTTGGGAACTGAAACCCAGATAGCACAACGTACCATTGGAATGTTTATGAAAGGTTTATAGAACGTAGAGGAGGTTTTCTAAACGCTCAGAGAACGTCCCAGAAACGCATTTTGCTGTTAGGGAAAAAACGTTGAGAATAAGTATCAAGGGAAGAAATCAATGCGCTTCTTTCACTCAATGTAAGGGTTAATCATTCGAATAAATATATATGAATAATAATTCAAATTCCCCAGCTAGTATTCCCTCAAACGAATGAAATCATTCCTATAGAATGGTTTTCTACTTACAGCAGGAGCATCGCCACTTCCATCATGATCGCTATCAATAGTGATTACCGAATAACATGGTGTCGGAGGATCAACTGTTTTTCTATGAATCTGAATGGGAAGAAGTATCTGCTTTCTAGGCGATTCGAACTGTAAAAATAAATCATTGGTCAGTCATTTCCGTCTCATTTATAATACCTAAAGCAACATTTATCAATGTTCATGATTTCAGTTTCGATATTTACCTTTTTTATATCCAACAACAAGAAAATTGGAGATATATTCACACTGTTCACTTTTCCTTTATCAGATATTAATCAATGAGACTGTGTTTATTCAAATCGGCCAGAATCTATTATCCCTCCATCCGATAAAAGAGGTCGAATAAAATTCATCCGAATCAATTGAAGAGAGGAATAATGGATACGAGAAAAGAAATAAAACAAAACTCGAACGAAATGGTGGAAATTGAAAAGGGTAGAAAATAGATTTGCAGAGAAATCCGACGATCAGAATTCGACATTGCTATTGAAAACGTGAAGTTAAATGTGTTTGATTTTTTCTCAACGTAATTGAGTTACGTGTTATAGATGGACGGAAGGAGGGATACCGAACAGAATAGAAGCGATCATAAAATTTCATCAATTCTACATAGTTTTACATGAAAGATTAAACCAGCGTTGCGACGTTAGTATTATAACCTGACTAATTTTCAAGAAAATTCACCGTCTATAAACATAAAATGCATTTACCTTTTTCATACGCATTGGCGTAGGGATGTCGTAAATAAAATCTTTTTGTGTCATTCTTTCACTGAGAGTTCGATTACAACGTAGATTATATTTAGAAACATCTCCTGATTTTCCTAAATTCGACTCTAATTCTTGCATGATGCCCGTTCGATTAGTTTTTACGATTTATGACAATTCGTCGATAGTCAACTTATTTCCAATATCATTTGTTTTATTCTTCATCCAAACAATCAAATTATCTTCCACTTCTTTTCTTCCTTTGTGATGATATTTCAGAAATTCTTTTCACTTTTTCCGAAAAATATAAAACTTTCTAACATAATAATATGCGTCAGATTTGACGTTCATGTGAAACAAAGAATCAATGAAATTTAATATCATTTCATGTTTAGGGTTTGAATCTCTCAATATTGTTATATAGAGATAGAAATTTTATAATAGAGAAAAGAACATGTAATATGAAATGTATCTTTTATTCACTTTGTAATCCTAGATTACAAATCAATTCATAAAATTGTGAGATTTCATTTTCTCTTGCAAATCACATTGACATAAGATTTGTTTAGCAAAAAAAAGATTCATTCTTCTTCTCAAATTCATCGATAACTATCATTGTTGCACATAAAAGATCAGTAATCTCTGTAGAGGAAGTCTCATAAATTCTGATAGAATCTCACAAACTCAATGACAAAAAGAGATTTATTTTTCATATAATGTCAGGGATGAATTGTAGGGATTTTTAATGCAATGGTGGAAACGTGCTTCGCATCATATTAATTTTATCCAAACAAAATCATGTGATGTTTAGTTGTATTTTTTTTTGCAAGCTAATACGCATCAAAGGGTCAACGGGAATCTCGTTGAATTCCTTTCTGATACTGTTATGAGATTTTTTTGAACGAAAATGGAATAATCAAATAGATTAGAATGTATTATAATTCTATATCATCAATTTTTCGACAGATACATTTCAAAAACTCATGAAAATTCATGTATCAGAATTTATAAGAACTTTTCGATAAGGACATTCTTGTTAATCGTTAGAGTGAAGATGAAATTGATAATAATAGTAGCAATAGCAATCGTAATAATGATTATAATAATAACAATAATATACTATAACCCGATAGTCACTTATAACTAAAATTAAACGTAAGATTAATGCTTTTTTTCTTTCGACAATCAAAATCATTTCGTATCAATAATAATTATTGTATTACGTGTGTTGCATAACGGAATAGTGATAAGCTATTATTTCAATATATACATGTGTCCTTAAGCTTATCTTAATTGGATCTGCTTGCACAAAAAGCAGTTATATATCGACAGGTTGAATAAATAAACGATTTCGTTTCAAGTATAAAAGGGAGGAAATATTATGCTACAGAGTGTTATCAATTTGTATGACTAGAGAATCGTGGCATTGGGAATTACTCAATATTATCACGTGCAAAATAACATAATTTTCAGATGGTCTGTGAAATAATGCTGATCCAAGTTTTTATTAGATTTCTATTGATCTAATTTCAAAAATTGATTCCTAATCATACACGCCTTTAGTGTATAATATTTTCATAAAATCAAATTCCAGTTGAGCGAAAACATATTTCTTAGTTGCATAAATGATACTCGAGACGAAACATTCATATCACTGATTATTGATAATTCATCGAAGAATATAAATTGATATTAAAGTTCATTGTGATTGAGGAATTTAAAATTCTAATATTTAAATGTGTCATCACCATTATCATCATCATCATCATCATCATGAAGTCATCAGTTTTATGACTGGTTTGATAACATTCTCCAACTCTGTCTATTATCCGCTAAACGCTTAATTTCTACATATCTACGACAACCCTTATCTTGTATAATTTGCTTCATATAACTTAATCTAGGTCTACCTTTTCGAGTTTTACCATTCATTTTTTCTTCCAATATTGTTTTCAATAAGCTATCGTGCCTTAATGTGTGTCCTGTCAGATTACGTCTTCTTTTCACGACATGTTTTAAAAGACTTCTTTTTTCATTCACCTTCTCAAGTACTTCTTCATTTTTTACTTCCTCTATCCATTCTATTCTAAGCATCCTTCTATGATACCAAATTTCAAAAGCTTCGAGTTTTCGTTGGTCCGTTTTTCCAATTGTCCAAGTTCCGCAACCATATAATGCTGTGTTCCAAACGTAACTCTTCAAAAATTTCTTCCTTACTGCTAAGACGATATTCTTTGAGCAAAGTAACTGTTTCTTTTGATGGAAAGCCTATTTTCCTTGTGCTATTCTCGCTCTTATATCTCTTTCGCTTTTACCGTTTTGTGTAATTAAGCTTCCTAGATATATAAATTCTTTGATTTGCTGAATTGTCTCTGCATCCATTTTGATTTTCGTTCTTCTTCATCAAAAATGATGAAGAATGAAGAAATATCAAGGAGAACGGAAATCAAAATAGATGCAGAGACAATTCAGCAAGTCAAACAATTTATATATCTAGGAAGCATAATGACAAAAAACGGTACAAGCGAAAGAGATATAAGAGCGAGAATAGCACAACAAAAGAAACAGTTACTATGCTTAAAGAATATTAGCTTAGCAGTAAGGAAGAAATTCTTGAAGAGTTACGTTTGGAGCACAGCATTATATGGTTGCAAAACTTGGACAATTGGAAAAACGGACCAAAGAAGACTCGAAGCTTTGGAAATGTGGTGTTATAGAAGGATGCTTAGAATAAAGTGGACAGAGAAAGCGAAAAATGAAGAAGTACTTGAGAAGGTAAATGAAAAAAGAAGTCTTTTCAAACATGTCGTGAAAAGAAGAAGTAATCTGACAGGACACACATTGAGGCACGATAGCTTATTGAAAACAATATTGGAAGAAAAAATGAATGGTACAACTCGAAAAGGTAGACCTAGATTAAGTTATATGAAGCAAATTATACAAGATAAGGGTTGTCGTAGATATGTAGAAATTAAGCGTTTAGCGGATAATAGACAGGGTTGGAGGATTTCTTCAAACCAGTCATAAAACTGATGACTTCATGATGACCAGATAAAATATAATTCACATAAATAGATTCATGGTGTTTGCCAAGATTCATTTGCAAGTATCGATCGAGCAAACCCATTGCGTTTGTATATCAAATAAATAATAAAAAATAAAAACCGAAGGTACATGTAGAGATCTCATGAATTGCACATCAAAGCCACGTTTCTAACTGCTAAATGAATCATAAAGCCCATTTTTCTATCGATTAAATGAAAATATTTTATTTTTTCTCAAAACGGTATTAATATCGTCCGAAATTCAGTCCCTATAAATGTTCATATGTATATATATAAAAAAAAAAAATTAAAAGTATCGCTAGGATTCTCTGTTACTTCTTATCGAAGAATCTTGATGCAAGAGTAAAGGAGCTCTTTCTTGCCTCATTTCGGGAAGAGTTGCTAACTCTTGGACTGGACTTCGTTGACATATACTTCTTGTAGCTACATCTGGGTAGCCCCGTCTTCTAACCTATGAATTTGAACATTTCTACAGTTGTTTTGAATATTATTCAATTCGTTTGAGATTATGATTTTTTGCCCGATAATCCTCGTTTCTTTGAAATGAAAAATGAGTATCGTATGAAATCATACTCACTTGTTTATGATGAAGCTCGTGCAGGTACAATGTAGATGATGCCATGTCAAAAACATTTGATTCTAGCAGTACTGTTGGATCAGGTGCCATTTCATGGCCTGATCCAAATACCGAAGCACCAAGAGATTGTTGCAATTCATGTAGGAAACCCTTTTCATTGTATAAAGGACCTTCTCTTCTGCTCAAACCACGTCTTAAAACAGGTGGATTAAAATCTAATTTGATGCTGGTAGATTCATTTTCAGTCCCTGTATTATAATGAGACGTGCCAGCTGGATGCGAATAAATATTGCTTACGTTAGGCATAGTCTCATGAGACATCATGGTGCTTCGCAAAATATTCGATGCCATATTGTTGTACTACAACAAATAAGAACACATTGAGATGAGTTTTAGATACAGTCATAATACCAAATTCGATAATTAATGAAAAACTATACGCACACATGGGCCTAATCCAGACAAACTACTTAAGCTTGCGATTAAAGGATTCATCTCTCCTGGTAAACAATTTGCTTCTTTCTTGGCTCTTTCTCTCAAAGCAGTGACAAAATTTTCTGCGTGGCTAGGTGGTTTCCACTCAGGATTTGTTAGAGTAAAATGTACAAGAGACAGTTCGGTTTTTCCATCTTCGGCTTGAGTGTACTGGTTTGACATGGGGATGTGAAGTTTAGTAGGATCCACATCGTATTTGTCATCATAACCCATATTACAATTCTTTAAAGGACTTTGAGCAACTGTTTGCCACATCGGATTGCCATGTTTTCTTATATCCATTTGCGCAAAACTACACACATCGCCAACTCCGGTTACTTCAATAGTGAAATTTCTATAGAAATCCACGATATCCAAGGCACGATGTCTCATACGGAAGCACAAAATATATGGTGTTAAAAGAGGAGAGAGTAATTCTTCAAGAAGATGCACGGCGCGATATTGAAATAATTGAGCAACTTGAGCTCTAGTAGTTTGCGTATGAGCATGGCCTCTCCAACTATCAGGCCTGTAGTGAGTATGCGCTAATACCGCGGTTAATAAAGTTTCCGGACACCATACTAGATTTTCATCAGGTATAAAAGATCGAGCAATCGCGACTGCGGCTCCAAGGGTAGTCATAGTCGTTAAAACGTGTTCCACGGTTAAAACATCTTCATCGTACACAGTTAATATCACTAAAACAGCTAACATGCTTCCAGCTATGAAAGCAATGTTTTTAGCAATTACTGTCATCATCGGGGAAGTAAATATACTCATATATTTGGAAGCTGGACGATATGCACGATTGAGTCGAGCATTCAATTCGTGATCCAATTCGTTGAAGTGACGAAGATAAAGTCGACCGTATAAAGACCACATTCTTGTTCCAAGAGTTCCTGGTTCTCTTTTTATGAGCTAAGGACAATTCAAATTAAAATACGTGTATCTATTCGAAAATGACGTGGAAAGTCAATCTAAAGCAGGAAATTAATTTTAAAACAAAAGAAACAACAGTTTCATCACTTACCTCTCCATAATTATAAAAAGAATATAGAATTTGCCACAAAACAATGACAGGGCAGAGCACAAAATTTGCTATTCCAACCCATAGGATGTGCTTTGATAGTACTCGCGCTAATTCTTGTCTTTTATTCAATTTTTTATAATCTTCCTTGAGATGCCAATTATTTTCAAAAGGCGACCAGGGTCCCCCTGTAAATATAGAAGAATATTATGAAACGCCTAACAAGGACATCAAAATATGTGTCGATCGTAAGCTGTTCTTACAAAATAATAATAATTCCATATTGTATTTCAAGCCTCGTGTCATAAAGATGACTTCTCCAATGATGGGGACTTGAAGTCTAACCGGTAAGAGCGATTTGTTGATCATAGCTACCATGTAATTTTTAAATCTTAATATTCGATGATAAATGTCTAGTTCGGTAAGTTCTTTCTTGTGAATGCACATTTCTTGCTCTTTTTGTACTTCACGAACTTTCTTTTGTATTTCATGCCATGTTAGATTGTCTAAATCGCAGTCTTCGATTTTTAGTGCAATGTTGAAGAACAATTTTATATCCCAGAATTGTGCAAGATGATATAAAACTTTAATAACCCGGAGTATCCAAAACACCGTCGCAACTAAAAAACATGTCCACGTAATCACTCCCATGGACGCTCTGCATTCTTCTGCTGTGAGTAACGCATCGCTCATTGAAGTTTTGTGTGAAGTACTGTTAGTTAATTTGTCTCTGAAAAATGAATGTATTGTGAGTGATACGATAGTTCGTAACGTACTTCTTCATAAGTGTAAACGTACTTGAATAATACAGAGTAATCAACGCAGTGGAAGAGAAAAATTGAAAAAGTAACTACAAAAATAAATTGTCCTAATTCAAATGCCTCCTGGAGCATCATACAAGCAAATCCATGTTTCTGATGGTAGTGATACATTCTTGTGAAAAATGAATCTAAATCCTCTATGTGATTCCATCTTGCTTTGTTTCCTTCTGGTACAACATGTATCATGACACCTGATTCCTGAGGCGTCTCTTCTCGTTCTTCATCTTCGTCCCCGTCATCTTCTCCTTCCTGATAAGGTTCCAATTGTTGATAGCTGCCATCCAATACTGTGGTCATCTGTGGATTTCAATAAGCGCAAGTTCTTATTCGTACAAAGGAAAAATTGTGGAAATATTAATAATGATGAGGTCAATAGATTAAAGTGAATAATGAAGAATTAACGTTCTTGTCTACTACTTCATCATTATCAATACGCATGATTCGATCGATCATCATGATTCCTATGCGACACTACATTATCAAAGGTCGAATATTTATGTTCATGCTTCCTATCATCGACTATTGGAAAAAAAAATTAATGGATACGTGAAAAAGTTTAATAATTAAAAAACAATACAATAATGGATGCAAGCATTTGTTTTAACAGATGGAGCCTTACCGTTTTTGCTCTTCGGTTTGGCTCCACACAGGTAATGACAGTATCTCGTTTCATTCTTTCATGTCATTAATGTTATTTAACTACCGATGAGTGCTCCTCAAACATCTAGAATTCAATTCCTTGCTATATACAAATTTATTGTAGAGAAAGATAGTGTTATTGAAAATATTATCCCACATTTTTCATTTATAACCTCATATAAAGGATTGTTCATAACCTTATTCTCCACTTGCAAATGAATCTATTAAAAAAGTTTCAATGAATTGATACAATATATCATTTTGGACAAAATATAAATTCTTATTAAATGGAAATAAGCTACTTGATTTGCATGTTACAAATTTTACAATTAAGTATATAAAATTCATAAATCTGTTGTTAAATATCACAATGAGCCAAAAAAAAAAACATAATCAAAACTTGCAGGAGAATAATTGATTTTTCATTGAAATGATCAAGCAAATGAGGTTGTTTTTTGTCTAAAACTTGGATAAATTCATAGGGTAATCGTTATAAAATTACTTGGAATTGATGTTGATGATTGTGTGAAGATGAAAAATGAAATGTGTAGATTATCTGTTAATGTCACGTTCGAACACCATTTCCGTTTTTCGCGATGACAAAAAATCTTGGATTCGTCTTTTAACGCGTAGACGATGATGTCTTTCTTGACGCGTGGGGGCAACTGCTTTGTCTTGCATTCGTACGACCTTTATGCGACGAAAATAGAATCAAAGAAAATTACGGGTATCAAAAAATGACACGGATGTGTTTGGTAACACAGCTGATTTCTATAAACAAAGGCTTTCTCTTCATTCGTACCTTGGTCGACAAATTTCAATTCGCTCTTTGAATTGACACACGTTCAATCTACGTTCAAACAGTCACTAATTCAAGTCTTCTTTAGTCACTCACATATTGGTTATGGGATTGAATATAATTATACTACTAATTTGGACCATTCGATGGTTTTAAAATCCTTGATTCATTGCATGCGGTTCACCATTTTTACTGAAGTAAGTTACTTGTAATGCTTGCTCCACTGTTGATTTAAAAACCTCTCTACGTACCTCAGTCGACAACACGAAATTCTAGTAGAACGATGGTAGTCGATAAAATAGAAATCGCTTGAAATATGCGCGAGAGGAATCATTTTCGAAATTTTATTGGACACATGGAACACATGGAAATGGACGGTAGTGTTTATATGCTTACGTTAAGTGTTTGATATCCCATGAATAACAATGGATAAATGTTTAAAATTGTGTCAAACTTTTGTGGATTATCCGTTCGAACGAAATTTACAGAAATTTTATTGCAGTATTGCATTGAGACTTTCGGTGAATTATAATTATGTTAACCCTATTCCAAATGTCCGACAGTTAGTTTTCTGTCAGGATTTGGTCGGGTTTTGTCCCAGACATGATGATTTCCGACAGAACCAGACAGAATTTCGACCGGAATCTGTCAGGACCTGTCGGACATTTTTAATAAGGAAGTATAACTTCAAATTGTTAGTTGTGTAGATTTTTTTATATTATGTCAGTGCATAAGTCCGTACCGTTTTTAACATCGCTGCGGAAAATGGCAAGCAAATCCGGATGGAATCCTGCAAATCCTGCCCCATATATAGCACCGGAAAGTACTACCCTGGCGATTCCAAAATGACCAATTTTATGGCTGACTTCAGTTACTTCTGGTAAGTTTAAACCCCATACAGCACTGTGAGTGCTCGGAATATTTTAGAAATGTGCCCGTGGTTTTGCTACCTCTGATTCCAACAATTACGTTTCTAAAACATTTTAAAAACTCACATTGTCACATTTATATATGATTCATGAAAATTCTCCATTTCGTCGCTAACTTACGCCAACCTACAAATTATTCATATTCAAAGTTTAATACATGACTAATACATCAAAGAATAGTAAAACCATATTTTCTTCCACACAATCAACTGATTCTCACTGGACGACATAAAAAATCATGAAAATACATATATTGTAGAGAGTCAAACAAACCCTGTGCGAAAAAACCAATAGAAACCGATAGGCGAAATCCTAATGGAATCAATGATATCCTATCGGTTTCTATGCGGTTATTGTTACAGGACCCAAGGGTTTCTATGAGATTCTAAGTGGAATCTGATGTTCCATGGGTTTCTATCAGCATGATCGGCAAAACCTGATTAATTCTGATAGGAATAAAATAGCCTATCGGTTTCTATGCGGTTATTGTCACAGTACCTATGGGAATCCATGGGAATCTATGGGACTTTTCGGATAGGGAAGACATTAAAAAGCGCTTTGGAGTCGAACTATTTTCCATTAAATCCAGCACATAAGCTTATCCCTGGTGAAAATTTCCGCTCGCTGGGAGCGGAGATTGAAACAAATAAAGCGTAAAATGTTTCAATTTCCGCTTTTTCCGCGCTTGGATACTGTTTCGTTTCCTCTTTCACGTCGCTTTATATCCTTCTTACGCTCCCATTTTCACTAGGGATACGTGTAATTTATCCCTGACGAAAATTTTTGTCATAATTTCTCATAATTTCTCATTGTCTCAATTCATGGAGAAAATATGAGGAATTCTATTGTTCTTTCTCATATTTTCTCCATGAATTGGAGAAATGAATGAGAAATTATGACAAAAATTTTCGTCAGGGATTACACACAAGATTATTTCACTTGAATAGAATTGATTTAGGATTTGTCTCAAATGAAAATATCCGCAGGTATGTTATCAATTTGATGATTTATGAAGACAAATTCAACGTGTGTTAATCACGTTTTGTGAGAATTTAAATAAAAGAAACCAGGACATTTTTCATGTTTCAAAAATATACATGGGACCCTTTCAAAACTTCACAAAACGTTTCTGAAACATTTTGTTTGTAATGAGGTATGTTTTGTGAATTTTTACAAAGCGTCTCAGTGCTGTGTGGGTACTTTGTTAGAAAATTGTTACTTTATGATTTGGAGCATGAAGTGATTGATTCGCGAGAAAAAAAATGGTTCGTTTGCAGAATTTTTTCATCAAAAGATTACCAAAAAATTTAGTTTTTTTTTATCTTTTTGATATACATAAGGTGAAAAACAGTGCCCTGCTTAAAGAATCTCATTAAACCGATTGATTCTCATTCATTCCGATGCAGAAAATTGATTCAAACCCATTGAGAATCAATTTTTAATGAGTTGGAATCGGTTTTCTGCATCGGAATTAATGAGAATCAATCGGTCAATGAGATCCTCTGAGCAGGATGATTTAGCTCATCAATTGACTGATTGACTGTCATAACACAGTGGGAGAAAATAGAGAAACGAAGTTCAAAATAATTTTTGGAGTACAATTCTAAACCGATCTTGGATATTTTTTTTTGAACAATTTAACATGAAATTTTTAAGACATCTCCCTATTTTCTGTTAGGATTCGATCGGTTTTTGTCCCTAGCTTGGCGATTGTTGGCAAGACCAGACAGAATTTTGATCTGAATCTAATAGGTTCTGTTTGGCTTTATCTAGCAGTCCGTGAGAAGTTTGTGAACTGATGTACAAACCTAACAAACCAAGCAATGTCAGACAGAACCTGACAGATCCGACTCAAAATGTTGTCCGGTTCTGTCAGACATTTTTAATAGAGTATTACACCTGTACTGCTGTCTTGAGCCAAAAGGCCGTATGTCAACAGAATTTTCCTCCGCTTTTTATATATTCATATTCGAATAGGTTTTATGAAGCTGAAACTAGCAGCCGCAAAGTTATCAGCCAGTTTTTGTAACTTTTGATTGAAAATTGTTTGAGCTTTGTTCATACCAGAAATCGAACAAGTAGCATCCCATTGAATGTTTCAGATCCCTCAATTGTCAAAAAGCGTTGAGTGTAAAAAATTTGATACGATCGGCTGTCAGTTTCAGCTTCATATAGGTTTTTTATGTGTGCTTGAATTCAAAAGATCTAGCAACTATTGAAAACTCCCTAGCGATTCCAAAGTGATCAATTTGTTTGGTCTACTTTCGGTTATTTTTTAGTTTGGTGAAAATTTGGTCAGAAAATGGTTACCCAGATGGTTTTTACCATATAATGACCTATTTGTGACCGAAAATTAACGGTTGCTTTAAACAAATCTGCCAACAAAAAATGTGGTCCGTTTTTGGAATCTTTTTGGTATTTTTAAGGTGAAAACCCAGAAAATCACCACAAAATAGCCGAAAAATCACCAAATTGAGATTGATTGAATTTATGTTGGATTTTGGTCAATTTTTGTTGAAAAAAATGTCCTGAACGACCAAAAAGTTACCAAAACCAAGATTCCTCACCAAAATGTAACCGAAATTTTTGGTCGCTTGTCGGTTCACCCAGATCCGCTAGGGCTATTTGAAAAACTGATCTAGAAATCACGACGGTGATATTATTTAACGTATACAAGTTTGAATAAAATGCCGTTTGGCTTAGGGCGGCAGTGTAGTTTTCAGTAACTATTTTGTATTGTTTGGAATAACAATACAACTTTGCGAGAGTAATAGTTCTTTATAGTTTTCTTTATAGTGCAATAGTTTTCTATAATAACCTTTCATACTATTATAAACTATTATCACCCAATAAACATTTTGTGTCTTGTAATCCCATACAACACCAAAGATTTCATGAGGATTGCAGAAATCTAACATTTGAAACATTGAAAGATTTCTGTGATATTGCTGTATATGTCACATTGAGGTTTCAAAGTCCCTTCAGAAACATTGCAATGTCCGCTAATCTTTCATTTCATACAATATTTCCAAATTATTTCTGGAATATCGCAAGAGCATTTATGAAACATTTTATTGTAATATTTCCTCTTGCGATATATCTGAGACATTGAAGAGAGCTAACATTCCAATTGACAGATTCTTGACATATTTCTATGAAAGGTCATTGAAATGTGATGGAAATGAGAAATCGAAATGTAATTGAGACATTTTTCAAATCCATGCTAGTGACTAACTATCCAGGGAGGTGCTCGCCAAGTTTAGTGAGATCAGATAAATTTCTATATGGGATATCCCAGTAAACACACGCACGTTTTAAAAACGTCAAAAATAGTCAGTAACCACACGTTGTGAATTAGTAATATTCTTGCATTGATTCAACGTAAAAATGTCGCGGCAGATCACGTGTTTTTTAACCATAAAATAACATCATATCAACGATTTGAACATCGTTTGAAAGACGTCAAATATTGACGTGTCCTGATGATGGTTCTAAAACGTGAATTGAATCCAACAAATTATTTTGAAAACTTTTCATTCAATATCGAGAACAATAGTATTTCTGAGTATCACAGAATTTGGAAAGTATGCCACACTATTTACTATCTTGCTCTTTGTTGAAATTTTAACCATTGTTCGGTTTCGTTCGACATTTTAAGCAGAATATCTTCAATTGAAGTTCAAACACAAGGTGTTATGAACATATTTTAAACGCGTGATTCAAACCTGTCCAAAACACGTTTTTTGAGGACGTCGTTTGATGGTTATTTTTGAATATTAGTTTGAATTACACGTCATCAAAACGTAATTCCTGGTCGTCTATTTCCCTATCAAATTTCAAACAAAAATCAACTTTGTGAAATCAATGACTGACGTCCGTTTGACAGTCTAACGTTCTTTCAACGTTGAAATAACGTGTGTGTGTTTATTGGGATCAATCGGAAATTGACTTCTCACTCGCAAATGTTTTATTTTCCTGTGAATTTCCCTCAAATGTGCTTGTAATTGATATGAGTTTGAACGTTGAAAGTATCGGCATGAAAAATTCTGATAAGATGCAAAGTGGAGGTCGCGGTATAAGTGTGATGCATACTATTGCACAGAAAAAATGTACACTAGGGATAGGAATGAGAATTCAATCCATTTATTGAATATCTAACAAGTCTTTTTATTAAACGCATCACAATTTTGTTATATGATAGAATAAAGCTTCTTACGTGTATGATAAGGTTTATTAAATATTCAATAACATTTATCATATAATACAACTATTTCTAATTTTACTTCATAATTGATAAAACTTATTATACATTTATTTTCATATAAATATCCGAGAACGAAACAATTAGATCTCTCGTTGATTCTACCTGGATTCAAAATATTCACATCTAAACAGATGATCTAATCTGACTAAATTCTTCAGGTTCGAACAGACGTACTCAGAATCGATTAGATCTAATTATTTTTCCCTCGGGGATTGTGGAATTTTCAATCGTAATAAAATCGTCTAAGCATGATGCCATTGAAATTGTCCATCAGTATCGATGGAGTAAGAATTTTCAAATGTTCCGGATATCCATAACAATATAATCTCATGAGAACACTGCTGGAGTTCAACAACTCATTCTTTGCCACTGAATGAACTCAAGTAATTGTATGATCCTGAAATACACGGAAAAAAGAAAACACTACTGGTTACTGTGAATGACAGCGATCGGTTGAAAAACAAATGCAAACACGCTTGGATAATGAGGATTAGCGCGATCACAGTGATGGGTATTGTAATGAAATTCGTCAACGCTGACTGGACAGTAATGAGGACTGGGAAACGCAGTAGTGCATGGAATGAATTTGAGTTTCAATGTATTTTTGTGACTCACAGTAACCATTGCTGTTTTCTTTTTTCCGTGTACGTGAGGGAGACTAGCCTATCGCACTGGGCGTACAGGATGTAAAAATCACGAGAAAATTGAACAATTCGTATGATTATCAAGAGAAAACATCAACATTGAAACAAGCATCCAATGAAGACGTTTAGAAAGTATCGAAACAGGAGTGGAATGCGACATACGATCAAAATTCAACATCTTACAACGAATGAAAGTGATCTGTCACTGTCACTATCCAACTAATTCGATTGAATTTAATGATGTTTAAAAATTCCACAAAAATTCATAATTATTCGTATAGAATCATACGAAAAATCCATAAGGTGATGAATTATATAGTTTTCTTCCAATTCACAAGGTTCCATTGCTACTTCAATATATACACAGAGTCAAATATATGAGTCAATTTTATCGTAGAGAAATTTGATTCTTTCATTTTCATCCCGAGTCGAACAATTTGGACGCTTTTGGTTCTTTTATTCCATTTTCAGGCTGATTTTGTTCTGATTGTTGAATAATGCGAACACTCAGGACAAAATCAGCCTGAAAATGGAATGAGAGGACAAAAACTGTTCAAATTTTTCGACCCGGGACATTCATAAAGTTGAAACTCAAAAAGAAAAATTATTATGCCAAGGAAAAGGTGAAATGAAGAATTTATATATCATGTTTCCACTTAATTGTATACATTTTATTTTAATATAATGTATCAGGGTTTAGTAATAGATATTATTCAAATTAATGGTTCCAATGAGCCTCAAATTTTCAATACATTTTGTCACAGATCAATCTACAAAGAAGATCTAGTTGAAAATGTTTTTGGATTAGTCAACTGGAAAGAATCATGATAAAATTTGGAATACTATGCTTGGGGGCAGGGGGGGGGGGGTTGGGCAATTTAACTTCTTGTGGTTTCAAATCAACCCAGATCGACTTGAATATTAGAATTTATCCGCTCAAGTCTGACTTGAAGGGATCTTAGCACCGGGATGCTAGCTACTTCTTACTGTCCAGTTTGTTCACAAAATTATTGAATACATTCGTTCAAACTGTGTTTCCAAAAATTCTGTGAATCAAAGAGAATCTTTAGAAATTTCGTGTATTCAAATTTATACAATAGTTTTGAAATAAAACTGGCCAATATGAAATTACTATAACTATAGCGTCTCGATGATAGAGTATCCACTCGAGTCTAAGAAGATCTAGAGATGCCTTTGTCATTGTTTTTCAAAGTTCGTTAAGTTGATTATAAGTTGATATACAACAAATCAATAAATAGGTTTTTAAATAGATTAAATTTGAAGAGAATATTGTCGAAAATAGGATACATAATTTATAATCAAGAACCTATTTTCTCGAACAAATTCTAGAATACATTTTCTTAGTTCTAATAATTATTCATTTCAGTGTTCACATCCATTGAAATTACGAATAAGAAATAATCTCATTGAAGAATCTATTTCAAAGATCGATTATCTATATCAACTCCTCATCAATCTTCGAATATTGAAAAAAGAAAAGGGGGGAAAGTTTTTTTGTTCTATAGCTATTAAAACTCATAGTGTACCTATCTAGCATGAAAAAAAACATGGTGAACTCGAATGATTGAATATTCGATGAATCCATTAATTCTCGTGTCACATTAAATATTGATTAGATGAGATTAAAGTGGGAACATGATACGATGAGTGAAATGAAAAACAAAGATATTGGCATGTTGTTTTATTCACGAGATATAATTTGTCCAGGACGTCGTGGTGCTATCCTACGCCTGGGAGCTAATAAACTACTGAGGCCTCTTGTTTCCTCGTGTTTCGTACTCGCCGCTGTACTCGATTCTATTGACGTTGAGGCAGCCGCTTCCGTTGAAGATTCAGTTTCACTCTCTTCTTCAGAACTCGCAGCATCTTCTTGACTCGTTTCAGTCGTTTGTGCGGTCGTTGCCGATGGTGTTTCCGTGACTTTTCTTCGCGGTAATAAGGGTGATCGACGTGGCGCTAGGGGTATCGGAGATTTTGTAGTCACTTTGGGTTGCACTTGGAGACGATTACGATTTTTCAATTTGTTCAGAGGATTCACGGTAGTCGGCTTGGACGGCGGAGGACTTGTTTCCGCTGGAGCCTGTATCAAATATAATATCATTATCATCTCAAACTTTGATTCTTCTCTCTCTCTCTCTCTCTGCAATTTGATAAATAAAACTAGTAAGTTCCATAGTTTATTGAAAATCGGTGCCAGTTTGTGCCGGATAGAGTTATTCCCTTGGATTTAGTTCGAAAAGTTCCACAATTAGATGTATCTCTACAAGCAATTATGGTATTTTTGACGCTACATTCAGAAGCATGATTTTATCCGTCACCGACTGGCGCTGATCTTCAATAAATTATGGGACTTTTGAAAACATATTTTCCTGCGAGCATGATATCACCTTAATGGTAAATTGAATTCATTAGAACCATTCTTTCATTTTGTATCATTTCAAATTCTTTCTCTCATGCACTCAATTTATAAGAAAACTAATTTTCAACTTGCACACCGTGTGCATTAATTAATCATTCCCGCAATTACAGCGTTTGTCTGGATTCTTCGAGATTTCATTTCAGGAAGTATAATGCGCAACCTTCTCTTTTTCTCCTCGCTTCATTCGCAGTTATTACGAAATAGGTTTTTGTTTCATTTTTGTTTTATTCTGTTTATGTATAACATAACGCTCCGAAACTCTCTCTTTTCTGCCTATCATCTCGTGGAGGGCCCATGTCTACTGTTCTGAAGCATACGCCGTTTCACGGGCTTCGGAAACGTTGTTGCAGATTCGATTGGTCGTCGGTCATTAAATCGGAAGATGAAAGAAAGGACTGGGCGAGTGACATTTCGAAAGGCCATTCAGTGAAAGTATTGAATTAACGATAGAACTTCTTCGTTTCAGTGACATCATTACTCGTCTCTGCAGCTTTGTGGAGATATAATCACTTTTCGTGTAAAAAATTTATACCTCTCTTTCTCTTGTCACACATATACATCTTTATTGTGAAGGATATTTCAAAACACGATGGTGTTCTTTCAGCTAGTTGATGGAACAATGGATTAATTGTGATCCATTAGAAAAAATACCCGGGTTGAAAATAACTGGGAAATGCCTGAATTATTTCTACCTGGATAGGTTTCTAAAATCGATCGATTCAGTTGAAATCGCGAATTCATTGGATGTGTGTTTGAATAGGGAAGGTGTATAATTGAATCGATCGAACAAAATTCATGAATGTAGGAAAAAAAAGAATTGCGAGAACATACGAATTGGATTTGATTCGAAAGAAGCAATGGAATGGAGTTTAATAAGGACTTTGGAGGTTTTTCTTAGAATTCTATCGATGTTCAACCAAGAAAGTACATATTATGTTATTGGATTGATGTGAACTGAATGTGGGATAAACTGTTCGTGCAAAGCTACAGATTTGATAGTTTTTCTCACTGGATACCTTCAGTGATTCACCTTCTTAGCAATTCAGGTTCACTACAAGCTTTACGAAAGAGTTTTCAATTGTAACAAGCTCATGTATGCCGTCTAAATCGCGACTGGTGGACTTCCTCATTTCAAATGTTTTCTACTCATGCTGAGAGAAATTTAGAGTCGTTGTACACGAGGAACAAACTGATTTCACAATGATATTTACTATGTGAAGAACAAACCAAGATTTTAAATTCGTTTATCAGTAACGAAAAGTAACAGAACTTGCCAGTTGTGACAATATTTTGCACACAAAATATCCTCAAAAATACAATCAAATTCAATTCATGATATGCAGATAATAGAAACCAACCTCGTGAGTTTCATCCTCGGTGCCTTCCCCAGCTGGTTCCTCAGGAACGTCTTCGGATCCTTCCGAAGAGATGGTAGTCGTTGGAGTGGTCGGTTGTCCAGGCTTCTGCCTCAAATTTATTCTACCAGCGCCAGGTCTGATCAAACCAGGTCTCACAGCTGGAGCTCCCGGTAACCGATTACGTATGTTGGATTTTGGTAACGCCGAGGAATCTGGGCTTTGGACTGACGTCGTTGATGGTGCAGTTTCGGAATGAGCAGATTCTTGACCATCTTCGGCACTGGCGTTTCCCGTTGAGGATGGTATAGCGGTGGTTGGTCTTCCACGTCTTCGATTGATATTGATTTTACTGAAAGGTGAGCGAGTTGTTCCAGAAGATACCGAGTTACCGTTGCCAGTTGGTGGATTGATCGTTGTTGAAGTAGAACCATTGAGTTTCGTCGTACTGCGATATCTACCACGTCCGTTTGGTGGTTTCTCCGCACTCACTGAACCCACACTTTCCTTTTGTACGGTGTCTTCTTCTATGTGTTGCCTTTGACCCGGACGTGGTCGTTTGCCAAAACCATTGGAACCATTGGAAGCTCCAAATCGTGCTCTCGATCTTTGAGTTGATTCCGATGATGGGACTTCGGTTGTTGTGCTGGCACCTCCATTCGAAGATTTGAATCTAGAGGAATTTGATTTTCATGTATCACGACTGTTGACAAGTGTCTCAGTGGTTACTGGAGTGAGAAAGAGTTTGGGGTTTTTTTCGCAAGAGTAGTTTGAGTTTATAGAAATCTCTCATTTGTTTTTTAATTCAATTTTATCGTGATTCCAGTAAATGTTCAATAAATAATCCGTGTTTCAAAATATGTTTTAGATATCTGTATCATATTTTCTTGATTCAAGAACACGAAAGGGATAAGAAAATGAAATATTCTCTCAGAACAAAAAAAAACTCAAAGAACGGATTGTTTATTGGGTGGAGATGAAATAAATGTTATATTCTTCTTACCGATTTCTGGTTGAGAGTGCAGGACTACCAGGTAAGCCAGGTCTTCTGAATTTCCCTCTTCCAATAGCGGGTTCCGTGGTTGTGGTTGGTGCTTCTGTCGTAGTGGTGGTTGTAGTTGTTGGTTCCGTGGTGGTCGTCGTCGTGGTTGTAGGGGTTGTCGTAGTTATCGATTCGGTATTCAAAATTGTCGTTCCGGACGATTCAGTGGTCGTTCCTTCATCTGTAGTGACCTGATCTACATCATCAGCGACCGTGGTTCCATCTGAATTCTCAATCGATTCGTTATTGACTTGTGAATCTAAAAGATTACTCTGGCCTTGCTGTAAGAAAGCGTATAAATCAAAAGCGGCTTTGGTCATGATGGATGGATATTCAGTTGTTGGATTTTCTGTGGTAATAACGGTTGTACTTGGCGAAAGAGAAGACGATTCTTCGGTATCCTTTTCTTCTAAAGATGATTGCTTAAATCTTTCTGATTGAGTTGGAGTAGTTTCATCAACTCCATCTTCAGCCTCTTCTGCCGTCGGACGAACTGGTTGTCCTTTGCTCAATTCTATTTCGCTCTGTGAAAATTTGATACATATGGTTGAAATTACTTCAAACTTGTAGAAAAAGAACTTGAGTTCAATGAAATTTGTCTAGTTTCAAGTTGGTGTATCGTCTGAAACTTCAACCATTCATCAAATCGTCAATATATTCATGAATTGGCTGTTGTTTTGCACGAGAATTGATGGATAACGAAAGTCGGTTCCGAAATGTTGGGAAGATTCATCTAAGCCTGTTGTTCTGTACATTCACATGACTCAGACATTTTTTCTTTCATGTGAGGTCGGTCATAGCTTTAATGTCCTTCACAATGAAGAAAAAATGAAAAAATTGAAAGATCTTCAAGTCAAAATGAATTGTGTGTTTCAGATCATCATCTATCCTCTTCTAATTCAAAGATTCTAAGTAAAAAAGTTACTGCACAATCATCCGAGGGAGCATTAATTCAAATGGATTTAATGCAAACGCGTGGAGGGGCAACCAATAATAACCCAGCTAGGAATTGCCCTTTCTCCAAATTGGACCATCAAAAGCCCTAACTCGGCCCAGATCGTGCCAACTTGGCTCAAGGCCGGACTTGAGATGCCAAAGAGTCACATTTTCAGCTGAGAATTTTAAATTTGTTATAATTTGATGCTACATATTTTGGTCTCTTCATCACACATTGGTTCTTCTTTGTTTCCATCATAAACGAAAGATAATCAACTGATTCTCATCCATCTTTTCATCATAAGAATATTATTTCTCATAATCAAGTATACTCAACGTATGCATAATTTTTCCAAGACTTGATGAATTGGTTTCTCTCAAAAAGAAACCGAACGTCGTAATAACGTTTGATTGCTGTGAGAAATTACTCTAACCTTGTTCCAAGGCCTGAGCAAGATTTGAAGATCAAGATATTTTTGAGTATACAATTATACTGAGCTCTCACGAAACCGTGGGATAACATTCATAAAATCTAAAAAACATTTTCCATGTTAATTGAGGAAGCATACAAAATTGATTTATTCCATTCAAAGATTTTGTTCAACCAATCGATGAATAATGTAATCCATGAATTATGCATTCCCGTAGAAGTTCATTATTGAGAGAAAGTGATTGAAAGTTATTAATCATTGATGAGCACGGTTCCTTCCTTTCGTGAGTAATATAATAATATACCATAACATAACATTTTAATGATGTCATTTCTGTACAAAACAGACAACGACAAAAAAAGATTATGTATTCGTAATAATTCAAATACAGATGAGTTCTTGATGCAATCATCATGAAAGTGAGATTCAAATCAAGATGTTTAGAGTCAGTTTCAGGATATGTAGCATAAAAAATAATTACCTCAACCGATGCTGGATTAACAGGTCGTCTCCTCGTTGAGGATAAGATAGACGGGTCATCTGAAATTTCTTCCGCAACAGGTGTTATGTCTTGAGTCTTTTGAGGTCTGCTTCGTACTCTTGAATTTGCCACTACCGGTCTGTCTTCATTATCTTCATTAGGTGTCACTCCGAGGAATCTCACTGGTCCTTTTGGCAAACTTTGCGGGAACTCTGGACCCTCTTGATGAGTTCGAAAACTACTTGAATCGACAAGATCGAGACCTGGTCTTGGACGATTACCACGAGCACGACTAGGTTCCGTAGTACCCGTATTGTGGTTTGATCGTGATCTTTCAAAGAAGAACAAAAAACAAATACGTGCAAAATATGATGATGAAATTTTATAAGTTTTATAATTTGTATATTATTGAGAGTGCCAGAGAGATAAAATGTTACCTCGGTGGGAATCTTGTATTCGTAGGCAATCTTTCTTCTGCTACTTCATCGACCTCAGCTAAAAGCTGTCGTGCTCTGTTACCATTTCTGTTAGGGATGACCTCATTGATGACTGGTTCAGCGGTACTCGATCTTTCCACGGTACTGTATTTACTTCTGTTGGGATTAGATCCACTCCTTCTGGGCGCAGAAGTCGTTCTCGATAATCCATCGTAAGAGTTCGTTACAGCCGTACCAGCTTTACTTTCATCTTCTTCATCATAATAGTAATAAACGTATTCATATTCGTACTCTTTACCGTTTGGTCCTTTCTTTACCTGAATAACAATAACAAACGAATATGTAATACTTTGATCTTTCATCTTTTATCTTGTATGCTCTTTTACTTTTGTTGAAATAAACTTATTCAAACTATTCATCTTGCGAATGTACAGATCTCATTTTCTGAATGGTGATCTATAATAATTCAACCAAGGAAGAGTCTACGTGAAGGAATTAATCGTTCAAACAACGAATACAATATATATTCTTCAATTGTGAAATAAGGAATTGTATATCATAGAAGTCAAGAAAACTCACTTTCAGCCAAAAGTATGCAATTGTAAATGACGCTGTAGATCACGTTCGATAAAGCATGCGATAAGAGATCTCACGTGATAGAATTTGTAATATACATTGATTTTTCTAAGTCAACATACTCGTGACATACTTAACTCGTTGATCGCTTCCATCTACGAAAGAAGGATTTTTCTTCCTGAAATTATTCCTGTGCGCATGAATTACGAATTTGATCCTGAATAATTTTTTTTCAATAATTTTACATATCCATTCCACTTGAGACAAGATTTTCACTTTTTTTATAATTTTCTTTACTCTACGACCGATTATACAAGAACAATACATGCTTCATGCAAATCGTTTGAATAATATAAAATATGCGCACAATTATATGTTTTCCATTTCCTTGAATCAGATGGAATTATTAGAAAAATGGCAGAATAATTATGAGTTACGAGGAGAAAAATTTTCTTTGTAAGGAAGTCGTTTTGTTGGTTAGTTCTTATGACTTATATTTATAGACCGTACTGCGGTGAAAATGATATCAATTTCAACATACTTTTACAACATTTACGATACCGAAGGAACGAGATGATTGAGTTTGTTGAAAATGGCGAGTGTTCCAGCAACATGAAACTCATTTGCATCATTCTATAGAAGGAATATTCTATTGAATAAAATAATGATCAAACACATGTTGACAACATTTTTTCATATAATTCACTGATTTTACAAATTTTTGATCTGGAGAGATGAAATCAAATCCAATTAAAACACCTAAGTAAGAAAAAATGATTTACATGTTCGAATGAACATGGACTTATTCAAAGAAGTTTCTTTTCTCGATTTTTGGAATGTGATGAAGAAAATATAAGTGATCTTACATGTATACGTGAATTGGAGCCAGCAGGTACCAGACTCACATCCCCCAAGTCATCGAAGTTACGATCGGCGAAGGGTAGAAATGCGTCTTTGTTGTCCTCTCTTATGATATTCACTGGTACAAAATCAAAACCACGTGTTTCTCGAGGAGTTGTCAAAATTGGAACCATCGTAGTTGCATATTGAGCGCTAAAAAATTTCTTGATATTATATCCAAATTCACGATAAAAAATCGTTTATCGACGTGATAGCAAATCAAATTGATCACAAAGTTTTATGAATCAGGTAAGTTTTCGAAAAGATTGAAGAAAACTTCTATATGAAAATAAGATCAATCTCAATTTGTATACCCGAATGAATTTATTTCTCACCTGACTTGAACGCCCGGTATGACGGAATCTTCTTGTTCTTCTTCCAATTGCGTCCTATGTCTATCGACTCCTTTAGCCCCGTCTTCTTGTATAACTCCAGCGTTACTGAAATTCTCAAGCTCGACTCGAGCTTGTTTTCTTGCATTCTCCAAACTTATCCAAGGTCCCAAAGTCCGTGCTGCCTCTCCACCATAATTCGACTTTGTTTTCTCGAAATTTTCGAATTTCGGCACAACTTTTTTGGTAGCTTTATTATCTTTCGTTGTGATTGATTTTTTGTCGGTGTAATCATCCTCGTCTTCTTCATATTCAGGAGTATCCCGAATACCTTCTGGCACTTTGTGGGAACTTACAAAGTCTGTAGAGAAATATCACATTAGATTGTGAGAGCGAAAAATTCATTGTATTGAATTAAATTACTCGCGCTGGGGGACCCATCGTAGAAGAGAAAATAGGATAGTCTTTTGTAGTGAATACACGCAGACAAAAATTACCTAAAAAATTACTACACTTTACAATAAAGTAGGGACAAAATGTGAATGTACGGTTATGTATTATGTTTTGTCATGGAACTTACTACATTTTTGTCAATGAATAACAGAATTCCGTCACTTTTCACTACACTGAGAAAATTGAACTGTAACCATTACCATGCGAAAATGGTGGTTGAATGACAGAATCTCTCAGTTGATGATGGCGACTACGTTATTTGGTATCCATCTTCATGTAAATGGTAACCATTCCCATGCGCATGAACATTGCTACGATTCTCCATAGTACCCGAAACCAACATCGCGAAGCTGTCTTCCAATTACTATTTGCACATGGTAATCATTGCATTTCACTTCTCTCAGTGTAGGAAGCATAGTAATTTTAAGGGCCTTGGAGCATCAAAAAACGGATAAAATTTTTCCTGCATAGTTTTGAAAAAAGTAAGTAATAATCACAAGTTTCAACTATGCAGCAATAATAAAGAACACCGCTAGGGTTACGCTTTAAATATAAATTCAAAACCCAAAACATTCTTAAACATGAGAAAAAAGTTATGAAAATTATTGACATTTGTAGGTTGATATGTTTATAATCGTTAGTATGATTCCGAGGATTCATTCTCCGTGAAAGAATCATTCAGGTCTGATTATACGTGTTCAGGCCTAATTATGGACAGTTTTCGGTAAAATTATCCATGTTCAATACTGACTGCACGTGAGTGAGCCTGATTATACCTGGTCGTTCATTTTTGAGCTTTGTGATCACTTCAAAGGCTTCAATTTTGTACCCACGTGGGAACCCGTGATCAAGCTTAACCACCAGCGTTCATGCCGGACAAACCATTCTCGCTCGCGATCATGCAAAATCTCACCAACTGAAGAATATTCATACAAGTTGACTCTGTGTTGATTTTTCTATCACAAATACACATGCTTGATCATGCTGAAATGGCCCCGAACCCAGGCACGTACGCCTGATCACGGATGATCATGCGTGAAAACTGGAAACTAAAAAATGGGAGCTGCATAAACACAATAAGTAGAAATGATGAACAATAAATTAGTGTTTGATAACATTATTATCATTTCATTCCTTTACAAAAAAACTCATTGATGTTGTATGAATTTCTCATGTGCAATGGAGCATAATCAAGCGTGATTGGGCGTAATTGGGCATGATTAGTCCTCATCACGTGGGTACAAAATTGAGGCCTGATCACGCCTGATCAGGCTTTAGTCATCAGCCTTGATCAGGCGTGAGCAAGCGTGGACAATTTTTTCACGGGTCGCAGTTCCAATTTCATATTCAAAGTTCAATTCAACAATTTCCTTCGTCACTGCAGGTGTAAAATTTGTATTTATTGCTCAGTTGTTCAGAAAGTACGTAACAACAATTTCCCCATTCTTGCAAGGACTTCATGGCCCTTAATGACGAAACATAATACATAAACACCACAATATGATTTTATCTCCACTTCACTGTAATTTGTAGTAATTTTCTAGGTAACTTTTCTCTGCGTGTAGAATAGGGAATCATTGTAGTAGGAATGCAATTGATGCACATAGATTTATCAACACCAGTAATGCCTGATTATATTCCAATGTACAGTGTACCATATTCGTAAGGAGAAGCAAATGGGCAGATCGAATAATCGATTATGTGTGTGACTTTTCGTCTAGTGCACCTGAAAGTAGGCAACCGTTGCTAATCGTGTTTGAGGGGTTGTATGGTTGAAAAAAAGCAAGGAATTCTTGAGACTGAGGAAACTTTCAGTGGGAAAGTTATAGCAGATCCCTGGAAAAAAGAAACGATAGAAACCGATTGAAAGGATCCATAACTACATATAGAAACAGATAAAAGCAGATACAAACAAATAGACTTCCAATCGGTTTTTATGCGGCTTTTGACTTATTCAATTGGTTCCCATCGTTTCCTTTTACCAGGGATATACTCAACAACAATTTGACAGATTTTCAGTCACTTTTATATTGTGGGTTAGAAATGATCGCAGATTCAATGAAAAGTATCCATATTCATCAATTAGAATGCGAGGATATTTCCGTTTTCGTTAAATCTGCGATGATTTTGAATCTACAATATAAACATGGCTTCAAATTCGTCAAAATGTTGTTGAGTATAACTTGAACAACAATTCCTTTCCCGCTACACTGAGAAAAAGAAACATTACTGTGCAGCGTCCAGACAGCAATGATGCATATCCAAAAGAAATTTCAAATTTCCCATCATTAGGTGCTCGCCAGGCATCAATTATTTATTTACGAGGCATTACCGAGTACGTTCTGGACGCAAATAATATAATTGATGTCTGGCGTGCACCCAGTGATGACTAATTTGAAATTTCTTTTGGACATGAATCATTGCTGTCTGGACACTGCACAGTAATGTTTCTTTTTCTCAGTGTAGAAGACTTCAAGTCCTGAGAATTTCTTGCCCTCTCTTTCAATCATAAAAACCTTCAAACGGGTTTAGCAGTGGTCTTCTATTTTCAAGTGCATTAGACAGAAATAATCAGTGTGTAACTGAAAATGAGCCTAAGTACAGTTTTGAGTCATAACAGCAATATATTCATTATCACAACGACTTTCATAGCTACTTCAATGGAAAATATGGCTACTGTATGGGAGAGAAAATGCTTGCCATAATGTTGACACACTCTCCCTGGCTTCTAATCATATGATATGCTGGGACAAAGAACCAATCATAAGCGGAACAAAACGATATGCCAGCAGTAATCTCCATACGTCTTATTAGCAAAAGGTATTCCACTAGACTTCTTCCAGTTATTCAAGTACAGAGCCTAAATGCCCCAACTGAGCAATAGCCCGACAAAAACACTCGTTTTCAATTATAGCCAATTTCTTGCAAGGACCATGAGAGGGTTACACCTTATTCCGGATAACTTATAGTCAAGTCCTTATGAAATATCGGGTCAGCTTGTGATGATAATTTCTAATTGGGTACGTTGATAGAAGAAAGTGAAGTCACTCAGTGATGAAAATGATAAATCAATGAATAAAAAAGAAGAACAATACTACCTCCTGCTGGTACAATCCTCGCACGGAATGGAGCTGGTTCATCGAAGGTATATCGTATTCTTTTCAATTCTTCTAATGCAGTGGCTTTGACATCTTCTCGAGAGTTTCCTTCAGCAAATGTGTGAGCAACAATGCAACCGCATATTCTGAAAATGAATAAAATATGATTGGATCAATTTCTTCGTATCTTATAAAAACTACAAAACATTCAATACAAGTTTACGATCTTGTAAAATTACGGGTACGATTTAAATCTAAAGAATCCTGATGAAATATAACTAGATAAGCAATTTTTGCAGTAATTTGTTTAATAATCCTATTGTGAACTCTCGATGCATCATGATAATGCTTCATCGATCTTATTCCAAGTACGCATATCAAATCGCATACGCTGCTGGGTTGATTCTATTGTAATGGAATGTTGTTGAAATTTGAATCAGTTATCGTCACGAATTAGTGCTCGAATAATACAATATTTAGAGGTGGATTTTGGTTTTTGTCACCCCTACGCCACCTAGCTTGCCGCTCCTAGTTAAATGGCAGCAAAAATTAATTTCTCACGAGGATATTCATTACCAAAAAATGTTGTTTTATTGCCTAGAATTTATTATTCTCCTAAAAATTATTTTCAAATTATTAAAATTAAAAAGAAATTTTGTCGACCCGATTGCCGCCCTTTCAAGGCCTGTCGCCCCTGTGCCATGGCGCCGTTGGCACAGGCCATAGTCCGCTCCTGACGATATTTAGTTGTTAGGGACAAAAGATCTTGCGATACATCCTTTAAACGATGTTTTCAGTTTCAAGGAGTTGATTCGAAGTGAAAAGGAACGACGGTTCATCGGATTTTGTGAGTTTTAAATTTCGTTTCGTTTCTAACTTCAAGAACATGTGATGGGATTTGATAAGGGAAGCCGTGGGTGCCAGATTGAATTTCATCGAATCTTATGAGTCCTTTGGAGTACCATGAAATCTCATAGATACTGTTTCAAACACACATATCGAACCTCGTGGGAACCGGTGAAATTGAATCAAAATCTATGGAATCAATCTGTGTGGTTTTATGGAAATTACAACATTAGTCCAGTGAAGATTTTGCGCCTTGCGATGTTTTTTAGACAATGTTTTTTAGATGTCGACATAGATGCACGAGACCTTTATTTGACTTTTGGATTGATTCTTGTCTGAAACTCACCTCAAAGATATCTCTAACATGTCTTACACCTAAAGCTTGTCTCCAAGAAATCTGTTAGATGCAAGACACATTAAAGGTATTTTTTAGACGAGTTTTAGACAAGAATTGGTTTAAAACTCATCTCAAAGTGTCTTCCAAAGCATCTAAAACCTGTGAAAAAAATATCACAAGATACAAAATGTTTACTGGATATTAATTCATTTTCAGTTGCAAGTTGTTTCATCATAATGATTCATTTTTGGATATTTTTTTCGTAAAGAACGATAAATTTCAATTGTATTTTGTACAGTCTTCATTCAACATTTTAATTCTCAGACATTTCAAAGAAATTTTTGCTCAAACAGACGTATGAAAGTTATTCAACATATAGATTCTAGAGGTTTAAAAATATTGTTTCATACAATAATCTATATCATCTATTCCTTATGGTGAAAGTTGACATTTCTACAATATTTCACCCGCTGCTTTGCTCGGCATTAAGTTGATCTGCTATGTACATCCGCTTTAAGCAGGTTTCGTTCGAAAAATCTCATTAGACCAGTCTCAATAAAGAATATCACAAGCAGATAAGTACTTATGAATCTTCCAATGATTTGCTTGTTTCAATAGTTGACGAGAGATATTAGTTTCCGATTCATTGGCATCAATTTTCACATCTAAACATCAATGTTCTCCTAGTGATCTTGTAGCAAGATCATCCTGGATACGCTGGGATACATCAGGATTAAGTACACTATAACGCACAGTAAACGAGTTATATTAATGCATCGTAGCATAGGATAATATCGATAACGGTCTCTACTGCACTCATTACGATACTAATTATTGGGATACGAAATGAATTGATTTAAACTCAATGAATGCCCGGAATATGGCCGTGCGGACTGTTTGTGGTTGCATTTGGATAGCGATTCCCATACAGGGTGATTCAAAATCATGTTATTGTAGATTTTGAGGGTAGATTTTCATTCTTCACAGCACAGTGCATATTGAAAACACTCAAACAACCTTTTGGCGCAATTTGTAGAGACTTTGCGGCATCAAATGCGCAACAGTATGCTGCAAATGTAGAATTTCAGTTTCAGTTATTGCCGTGTTGCTGGGAACTTGCTCGAGTTCATGAAACTCTCAATTGCATTACAGAAAATTTTCAAGAACTTTGTGCAGATTTAAAGAATAACGCGAGATCGAGCAATCCTAGACACCGGTATGTGCTAGAAAAATTTGCAACAACTTCTCAACATCACGGAGCAACTGTTGTTGGCAAGTTGCTGGGAGGTTGCGGCGCCAAATGCGCAGCAACAAGCAGACTTGAAAGTTGTTGTCATGATGCTGCGAAGATGTTTGTATACATGGAGCTATGAGACGTGGGATCAAACAATCCTCCAACAACAAGACACGAGCTGGTGGAGCGACAGTTGTACTGCAACTTTTGCTGTTAGGGATGGTTACATCATTTCCGAACAGCGTGCATTGATACAGATATTCATGATTACTTGAGATAAAATCAATCGTTCTATTCAGATCTTAACAGACAAGAAGGAAACTAATATTTGACTGGCAATATCAGATTAGATCTATTTATATCCCAGTAGATCTGACCAGGTCTTGAAATATCTGGTTAAATCTGGTTAAATTAAATATCACATGTAACCTCAATGAGCAATTGGCTGTTCAATTAGGAAAAATTTTGTGACATTTATCTGAATATGAAGTCTAATTTGAACATGAATGTTGACAAATACGAGCAAAAATTTCGATTCCTTTTCAAATTTCCATAGATTTGTTGAGATTTTATCAAAAATTAGAGCTGGTCAAATATAATTATTTTATCCCGAATGTACTCAAGAGCAAAACGTGCGGTTTTCTTGCGCGTCAGAATTGACTAAGCATAACCTAAGGAAGAGACAAGTTTCAGTTAATTCCGATAGATACGAACACATCAAAACTTCAAACATAATGAAGATTATCTTCACATGAGAGTTGAGTTCAATCAATTGAGTTTTGAGTTATCTTTTCATACACAAAGACATTTATTGTTCCTTCTGACGACACCTGTATAGACGTTTATCAAACATATGAACATTTCATTGTTGTACATACTTGTATCAGGCTTTTCGTACTTTTTATTCATGCTAAAGAGCACTGATACTTGCAAATACCATCGGTCATTGAAAGGTTAATCAATCATCAGTTAGGCAGGACTTCATTGCTAACCGCAGGTTTTATCATAATTGAATGTTCCATTTTTTCGTAGATTGATTGAACAGAAACTTTTAATTTCTGAACTATCACTTCTCAGCTTGTCTTTCAAAACAACTACTCTATTGCTGCTGATGGTCTAATTAACATAGGTATAATTCAGATCTTTCATTACACGGAAAAAAGAGATAAATTGATAAATTCACAATGTAGGATAATAACGCGTCGCTTCGAGTCTTTAAATGGAAATTTTTACAGAATATGTTGTGAAATAATCCACATCATAAGACAAAAATAGATTCTTCTCTTATAATTGTGCATCATTTGACAATATATTTTGTCGAAATTTTCATTCAAAGACTCGGAGCAACGCGTTGTCATCTTACATGGTAAATTTATCTATTTTCTTCTTCCCGTGTATGAATCAAAGAAATATTTCCACAAGAGAATTTTCATATAATTGTATTAAAATGGCAACGTGATGCAAATGTAATTTCTCTTTGAAGAATAATATAACAAATTATGTGTGAAATTTGTATATGACTTTCATAGATTTTATACATGTTTTATATGAAAATTATTTCTAAATTTTGATATAGTTTATGCATGAATTCTCTAAATTGAATTTTTTGTGGGGAGATAATTTTTTAATCCCCTGTGCACGATCGTAAAAATGTGTATCCTCGTTCAATAAAACATTATTCTGAATATTTTGATGAATATTAACACACGTTTCGAAAATCCAGTCTCGAACACGTGAATTCATTTGAAACCTCAATTCAATTTCAATACAACTCCGTTGTTTTGATGGATGTCCAGGAGTCTAACAAGCATTTTTATGCAAGCATTACAAAAATTATCGTGAATATCCTCGATGTATCGAGTAAGAAGTGGAGTTTTGATCGATCTCGATCCCATCTTCTTCGTTTCCATTCATTTGAATTTCGTTGACCTTGAATGAAATAAGAGTAAGGCCGGAGAAATCGATGTGAACGCCACCGACCACCGTCCTTGATTTTTTCCACCAATTGAAATAATCCTCAAATTAGTGTTATATTTCAAGCACCTTGCCATCATCAGACCCATCGACTTCGAGGGCAACGCAATTTTTCAGGTATTCCGTTTTTTATCAATATCGAATGATTGAAGTATTCTCAGCACGTACTTTAAACGATAGAGATTAATTGTCCAATCATCTTTCAGCGAGAAAAAGAATTCTGCATGGCCATCTGGAGCACGAAGTAAAGAACTGTACGCGAATCATTTCGAAAAAAGTCTAGTCACAGGTAACGCGAACGATCCTTCTCGCAAAGATTCTTTATCCTTGATAGAAATCAAGTTTTTACTCCAAGCCTGGAGCATGAATCGACATCGAGTCAAATAACTTCCTTCCACACCTTTCTTTATAATTCTGTCCAATGTTATGAAGGTCGGATCACTGATATTAAACGTTTCTTTCTGGTTTTCTCTCAAATTAATTCTACTTGAATTTATAATTTCCTCTCTGAGAGAAGAATCGTTGAACATTTCATTCTCTTTTACCATCCACAGTGGTGAAGTCTTTTGAACGTGACACCAAGTGTTGAGAATGATTCTTATATATAATGATTTATAGAGAATTTCTCAACTCCCTATTATTCTTACCTATGCGGAGGCGGAATTACACGCTTGCGACATTTATAGCAGGAAATAACTCGCATGTGTGTGTGTTTGTATGCCTTAGGCCTGCATCCACTATTCGTTCCGTTTGACCGATTCTTCCGGTCTGCGCACAGACGTTTATGAGTTTATTCATTATATGATATTTCATTTTAGCGAGTGCGAATGATCCAGACACGATAATTGATCTTCTCGGAGGCAATACTGTCTTATTAAAGTTTCGAAATTCATATTTCCATTGGCAATTATTGGAAATCTATTAACACGTAAAATAATAGTGAGATATATACGTATCAAATCTTATTTTATAAATCATGTTGCGAGAGTCGTAGGGGAGGAATAAACCTGCAGAAGTGGTCGATTCAAAACACAGCATCGTGAATTGACTGTTCGCTGTTTTTTCACTCAGATATGTCAATTGCTGTAGTTTGAATCGTTTTTTGAAACGAATTGGTCAGCGGATAACGAAATACTCAGCTGTTGAAGCCTGCAATCTTGCAGTACATCCTCTGGAGGATGTTTCCGGTTCCAAGGAGTTGATTCGAATTATCAGATTTTGTGAGTTTAAGTTCTTCCTCATTTCTATAAACGATTCCATTTCCACAAACATGAATATCACGATGTGAACTCCTATGAAAGAAGGGTATAACAATAACGTACGTCTTAAATATCTGAAAATGTTTGCTTATTTAGGAGTGGTGTTAAATATCATAGCTTATAAAACAATATTCTTTTTTTCATAGTCTGTGTTGTTCATGTGGAATCCAGTGATAGATAATTGAAATAAATGAATATCATTTCAAGCCCAGATGAAGAGAAATATCATAAATGTAAATCGAATTCAGCAACCGGAGAAGAATTTAGAGTTCAATTCGCTATGAAATTACAGCAAAAGAGGAACATGTCAACTTCCTAATCAAATTCATTGTTGAAGATTCTAAATCTGATCAGAATTTCACTATCATTTTTAGATAGAATCACTTCTGAAAGTCTGCCTGTTTCTCGTTCACAAAGTACGGTCGAATGGTCAAATCAACTCTAAATGCCTCTCAGTGTAGGGTGCATCCATACTATGAATCTCCTTCTCATCTTGTATTTCAGCCTCATTTTGGACTGAGTATACATCACTGTGAAACCATTTCTTTTGATAATTAATAAAATGTGACTGTAATTTTTCACAGCCACATTTCAAGGAATTTTCAGATACACTTGACCGTGTGGAAATCAATCCTGGGCAACCTAAGGTAGACAAGGTTGCCTACCCACGGTCCATATGGGCCTCAGTTGGGGTTGCCACACTGAGAAAAAGTGTAGCGGAGCCAACCGCATATGAGTTTGGATACGGCGAATCTCCCCGCGAGGTTGACTCAACTGAATATCGATTGAAATGACCGAATGAGCATTTACTTCAATCGATATTCAGTTGAGTCAACCTCGTGGCGAGATTCGCCGTATCCAAACTCATATCCGGTTGGCTCCACTGCATTTTCTCTCAGTGCAGTATATTTCAGGAATATTTCGATCCACGAATGCCAACCCACAGCCCTTATAGGCCCCGAGTTGGCTACCATTGTTTTGCCTGGATATTCGATACGATTATGGGGCCTAGATTGAAAAGCGTCACATTCCAAGTTGAGACCACTTTTCAAGTAGGGATTATAAACCTGGCCCAGGTCTGAGTCCGAGAGAAATTTCCACACGGGTGTCTGAATTTTGAGAAACTTCAACTGAATTCTGCAACGTACACGGAAGAAATAATTTAGCCGCAGCAGCTAAGTAGCTAGCACGGACACGGACAGCCATTATATTAGCTCCTGCAGCTAAATTTTAGCTGTTACCGCAAATAAATTTACTACACGGAGAGAATTTTGTAGTATAGATTACTACAATTATTTTGTAATGCTGCACTATACTAACACTCTGACTAAAATCACTGGACGTTTATTCAGAAATGCTTTGCATGCATCCCTTTTTACGATTGAGACATTGTAACCTTTCTTTGTTTTGTTTCCAATTTTACTATAATCTATCGTAATTTAAATCATTATCATCGCAATATTCCTCGTAATGTCAGTATGGTCCAACTTTACAAAAACATAGTAATATTGAACACATTTTTTATGCAATGTATACTACAAAATTTTCTCCGTGTACAAATGCAAATTTTTTTGCTGTAACAGCTAAAATTTAGCTGCAGGGGCTAATTTAATGGTGTCCGTGTTAGCTACTTAGCTGCTGCAGCTAAATTATTTCTTCCGTGTATTCTGAAAATTCAGCAGCATTTCATAAGAAAATGGCTGTAAAAAATTACAATCACACTCTCTGAATTTTTAAGGAATTTCTTTAGAATCTATTATGTGTGCAATTGAACACAAGATTGTTCTTTCTAACTCTTGCAAGAAGGATTTTTATAATACCAATAATGAAGATTTGATTCTGAATGTTATTTCACCATTCGATATGACCTAATGTTGGTTGGTGGTAACTTGAAACTCGAATATAAGAAGTTCTTACATTTGATTATGAAATTAGTCACAGTTACGGTTCGGGATATAATAATATCTAAATTCGTAAGTATACATTGCACAGTCCGTAAACAAATAGAATGAGTGTTTTGTATTTGAATGAGTGCACTCATATACAAAAAAAACCAATAACGAATTGAATCCTCACCTTATGTTTGTATGATATTAAATTATAGACGTATGAGATTTCATGTTAATCAGCGATATGGTTTTATTAGAATAAAAGTTGTTTTGTTTTGTCTCTTGAAATTTCATTACTGTTTCACGTGGATGAATTGATAGAGATTCTTGAGCTTTTAAGCAACTCTGCAACCATATGTGAAGAACTATTATGACAAAAAGAATATTCGAAGCAGGAACTTGGTCAATATATGATGCAATCCATTCATACAATAGGATGTATTATCCTGACTGGAGATTCATCCTCTGGATCTGATTAGTTCAACCTCGATCATACACAGGTTTTGGAAGGGATTTATTTTAACTCGTAATAGCATAAAACAATCAATGGACGTCCTGAGATATCCGATGGCCTTAACAAGCAAATACGATAAGTGTTTCAAAGGACCAATAACGGTCCTTCACTGTCTTTGTAGGACCATCAGCGGTCCATTGAAGCGACAATAATCATTGTTAACTTGTATCACTTTTATATATAAAAAATTGAAAAAAGAAAAAGAGCTGATTCAAGAAATCTGACTTTATTTTCGTTCAAACCTGTGTCCAAACCTCAAGCATCAAAACGGGTGTTAATTAGTGTTCCATAAGAAACATGACGGAGTACATTGAGAGAAATTTTTGAGGTTACTGTAACTAAAATGCCTCAATCAAATATTCTTAGTAACAGCTACTAAAAATGTTATTAATTCAACGAAGAAAGTATAGTTGATACAATTAAGTGATGAATCGACTATACTTTTTTGGTTGAATCCACTAGATTTTTAGTAGCTCTCATTAGGAATATATAGTTGAAATGTTTCAGTTAAAGTGACTATAGAAATTTCTCTCAGTGTATGAGAGGACTTTTGACAGCGGTGGTTGTCAAGCTTCCTGCCAATGTATGTTACACCTTGTTACTAATGTGCCTTGTAAATCTTGGTGTATCGTTCATTCAAACAAAATGTACTCTTTTATTTCAGTACAAGTACTAAGTTCCAATAAACCAGTCTTCTCACTTTCATTACAGTCGAACGAGATAGTCGGTTTTATCACCCACATTTTCATTCAATTGAAAGATACTGTATATATTGATAATATCTACAACAGTAATAGATCATTCATTTCAAACAGGTTCTTGAATTTGTATTCAATATTAACATCGATTGTGAATATTTTCATTTATTCATGGGCATTTGTCACAATTAGTTTCCAATCAAGTAACTGTCTCGCTCCTTAATTGATTGAAGCACGGATATGAAAAAACGCCAACTCATTTCAAAAACCTGGAAATATATGTACCATATTCGAAACCATTTATCGAAATTTCATCGAAAGTTCTACATTCGGAGAAAGAACACGTTGATGGAAGAATCTTCATCTCATGTAACTGTGTTCTCCGTAAGTTATGTTTCAATTAAAATTTTCATTGCACTCATGTACGAAAGTTTCTCTGGAAAGTTCATATTTTTAACATCTGTGCATATGTTTATACTTATCGCTTCCATGAGCAGTCATCCATGTGTATTGCTCATTTCTATCTGTTATCTTGACTAACTTTCTACAAGTCTGGTTTTTTTCGGAAGTTTCATACTCCAAAACGTGGTACATTCGATGGCTGTCCAAACAGTAATTAAACATTGATTTTAGAATCGTGTAATGTAGACAAAGATTCAATGAGCCTTGGCATTAATGATGGCGTAACTTTCAAATTATATCAGCACCATTTTAGGTTATATTGATTGTCATTCTCAAAAACGAACCAACATTGCCGGAAGGATGATAGTAGAATATTTTACAATTGACGTACGATGAATAAATTTTCCAGCCATTGTAATTTCAAGATTGGATGTTCCAAGAAGACACGGGGAAAATATACCTCTCAATTTCGGGGTGATTTTAGATAAATTCTCAATCAAGGAACATTCAATGAACCTTCCAATGTGCTTAGCTTTATTTTAGATCCAATGAACGTGTGTTGAACGTTCCTGTTCTTTCATAGTGATCATTATTTTGAACACTGTAAAGAGAAAGTTTTTGATTCTGATTGTGTCATGACTGAATTCAAAACGTCGTCAAAAGGAGCCTATTTTGAGTGTAAAGTATGCACAAAAAATATTCGCCGACATAATAGAAAAGGCCGAGTTTCAGTCAATTTCCAAATTAAGACACAGTCAATTGAGGCCACACTTTTTACAGTAAGTTTGAGTTGAGAGTGATGGACTCATTTTCTGATTGTGAGTTAATGGTTAATTTTTTGTGATCGAACAGCAAAATACGGTATTCGGTAACCGGAAAATTCCGATCCCTCCATAAATTTATGAACGAGTACGGAAAATTTCTAACGCATGTATGGGTTAATGACTTAACATACTCTCTAAATATGAAAGAGTGAAAAATCGCACGTTTCACTCCACTAAGTGTCAGAAGTGAGCCTGTCCGCTTCGAGTGGAATTTTCACTCGTTTCGAGTGACCTCTCACTCTTTTAGAGTGAAAAATTCACTCTAGCGTCGAAGTGGTTGTGAATTTCGAACCTCAAACCTTAGAATATCACTCTAAAACAGTGGAAATTTCACTCGAAAATTCGACAGGTTCACTTCTGGCTGGCTAAAGAGTGAAATCTCACTCCAAAGATTTTAGAGAGTAAATATAAAGGAATGTTCCCATAGAAATTTCTTACATTATGTTCATGGAATGTTTGTAATAAGTAGGGGAAATTTTCTGAAACTTTTGTCAAATTCACAACGAACTGGTATTGAAATTTAAAATGAAAACCCTCACACGTTGCCGAAGTTTCAACGTAGCTCATAGAATGTGAATACGCATCATATAATTATTTCTCACCTAAAATACTTCAATTACAAAACGACAATCAGAATTGAGAATATAATTTGAGAAATATCATGAACATATAAGAATTGAAGCATGGAGTAGCATTTTTTGTAATAAAATCACAAATTTCGAACACTTCTCGAAATTTGTCGTTGATCGAAGTTGAAATTAATGATGCCTCGGCAAATGAGTCCCCCTCTCAAGAGAATGTGACATTTCGAAATGGCATCGACTAGTTTTTCAACAATCTCTTCGTTACCTGCAGGTATATCCTAATTAACTTAGATTCGAGTAATACTTTAAAGGTGAACGATCTCACATCATCGTACAAAATTTAATTTTCGATTAAAATGTACAGGTGAATTTGAAATAGTAAACTCCCCTACTGCTTTATGTTTTTCATGCTCGCGTGGATCGTTTTTCAACGAATATTCATAAGTTTTCACACTGATCTTTGAGGAGTTCTTTCTTTTGTATTTATTTTGTATAATTTATATCTGGGAGGTAACGTTTGTTCGACTTGCATAACGAGTTATGGAATACTTATGTATAATGCATTGTGAAAAATATAACAGGAAAATATGCGATGGAAAGTCATAATGATCTGATTATTCTTTACTGTGTTATGAAGTCGAAAAAAAAAGAGATTATTCGTGTAATATCAACAAGCGAGTATTTACATTGTGAAAACATAAACATGTGAAAATGAAAGTCGAACGAATATCTATAATACTACGATCTATAACTCGGAAGTTTACAACGTGGTTCAGATTTTTTTGTATGTACCTATTGAACGATCGCGGAATTACAAAGTCAATATTAAATGAGTGAATGCTATATTCAGGAAGATGAATATCAACTCCTTCTGTAACTAGTTTTAATGAATCAACAGATTTTGTTGAAAAAATCCATAAGCTGTGTACCAAATCATAAATTTCTTTAATTTTTTAGTATGTTTGGAGAAGGAAATTTTCTTGAATCATTACGATATATCGCAAACTATATTGTTGAATATTTTTATGCAAGCTTGCCTCATTATGTATTATTCTGTGTCGTTCATTTTCAGAAATCAAGTGAAAAATCAATATAGTTTCTAAGTATTATTATTCCAATACGACAACATTATTCGAAAATGAAATACAGAGTTTATCATCATTTTTTTTTCATCACAATAAATTTACTCTCATTTGTTCAGCATTGATGTTATTCATTTTTATAAATGTATGTTTTTCTCCTTCATTCAAATGTTTATGGAGAAGAAATGTGAAGAAAAAAAGGGGAAAGTTTCACGCGAACTCTGTCACATCATTCAATAATGGTTGCGAATGTACATATCTGCATATTCCATTGACATGCATCGACCTAAATATGATTTAAAATCGGTCTTGTGGTTGATGCTTCAGGTTCATTGATCGTACACTGACATTTTCATCGCTACAAAATGATATGAGACCGATATCCCAGTTGAATATTTCATCGATATTCAAAGTACATTGAGTTATGAAGATGAATCGTTGCAGGCTGACTTGCGTACTTTCTTTATGTGCATTGTTTTTATGCATATGCATGAAACTTGTGTTCCATTTATTCTCAACTGAAGGATTTGAATATTCTAATTGTTACATCAATGACAACATCATATTTCATTATGAATAAATAAAAAATCAAAAATAAAATAAATAATGAAATTCATAAACAATAGAATCAGTGCATCGGTGAATGAACGTTCGTTCATTAAGCTTTCGTTGCTGTAAATTGCTACTTCTTTCAGACAAGAAATAGTTGCAGCAACTACTTAAATAGTCGATTTTCGACCATCTACTTAAGTAGTTGCTGCAGCTACTGAGTAGTCAGGACAAGTAACTCAATAGTTGCACTAACTAACGTAAATACTTGAGGTATTTTGAATTGGTTGAGACAGCTAACGTGTTACTTGTCCTGACTACTCAGTAGCTGCAACAACTACTTAATTAGATGGTCGAAAATCGACTATTTAAGTAGTTGCTGCAACTATTCTTTTTTTTCCGTGTATGATTACCCATGGATCCATTCTTATTTCCTAAGATATCCATAAAAATATGTAAATTTTCCTGATTCACCAGTGAATGAACAACTTGGAAAATGTATTTTGTGAAATTCAGGATCGAAAATTTGCTGTTTAATAAATCTTAATATCTCTTATACTAACGTTTGGTTAGGTTGAATTAGCTTCCAATGATTTGTAATACATTCTGCGGGCAGCGTTCATTCACAGGTGCTCGTTCATTCACTGGTACACTGATCCTGCTAGAAAATTTTAATGTTTTACTGAAATTCATCAACTACCCGAGCAGAAATTCATATTGGGTGTTTGGTCAGGACCAGATCTGGAAAGCCTTATTCCAAATCAGGCTCTGATATGGAATGTAATGCACCGTTGTATCAAAGCCCGATGTCACGAACTGAGGTAGGGTATGCAGAATTACAAACCTATTAGGAATCAGACGTACCAAATCGTGGCCTCACCAGGACCAGATCAGGGGTGCCAAAGAAAGGTGACCCCTATCACTGCCCGATCGGGTCGATATTGAACATGAGGCTGGCCATGAAATTTTTCTACTCGGGCATTCACTGGAATTTCACTGCAAAAATTGGAATTGTGCAGTACAAAATGTGTGGAATTTCAGAAAATGTACTGACAAATGAATTTACTGACATTTCTCAGTACCAGAACCGAGTGAAATTCTTGTTTTTTCTTTTGCACTTTTGATCCCTGAGAACAAAATGACTCTTGAATTGATGTTTTGAAACATATAAAGTCTGCATACATTCCCACAAATACGTGCTTTATTTCTAAATTGTGTCATCAGATTTCGAAGCCAGGAATCCAAAATAATTCTAAATTTCTCAAACAAGTTTGACATGTAATCATGATATTTTTGGTATTATTTTTTCTGACAATCACTTCATTTTTTGCAACATGGGTCAACTTTACTATCAGATACACGTTTAATTCGATGAGTCTTATTGAGGATGTAACAATAAATATGTTCATGTGCATACACATACGTATATACAATCGTAGGCCTTGTCAAAGGATGAGATGGATGGAAACGTCGGAGCGGCAAAGAATTCAACGTGAAACCATATGGAGAAAGCGGTCTTTTATTCGTATCTACATGAAGTATGTACAACCTACACGCGCGTATCTCCAGTGGCACGAGACACCTAGTCTTACGTAAGACATAATGTTAACGCGCGAAAACCTATTACAGGCTCATTGATGTTTTTTCTGTATCTTTCTATCAATTTCGTACCGAACTGTACGATGAAGTGGGAATAGAGAATTCCTTCTGAATCGTTGTGGTATAGTTTTCTTCTCAAGTACATGTCCATCAGTGGTTCGTTGAAATACATTCAAGATAACCCAATATTTCTCTTTTGTTTGCTACATGTTTTTTGGGAATTTTTTAAGGATGTGATGATTGGTTTATGTGCATATCAGCCTCTGTGTGTAAGTAAAGTTTGAAAATTAGTGATAAAAACAGATCCTTCTGGATTATGAAAGATTGTTCCCAAGGAGTACAAGAACTTTCCAAATATTTTACTTCCATGTTCCTTATATATAAGGAAACGGAAGTATTGTAATAGGGTCAAAAATCGATGATACACAAGGGGGTATTTCGCTTTTGCCGGACGTCTTAGAACGTTGAAAATACGCTATCCCCTAAAAATGTCTGTGTGTGCGTATGTGCGTGCGTGCGTGTACAATTTTCTTTGGCGCACGATAACTCTCCTCAGAATAATGCACCGATTTGATTAATGTTTTTTTCAAATGTTCGTCTCGGAGAGGATACGAGGCCTATTGATTTTGGTCTCGATTGCATAACACGTTTTGAAAATATTACGGAATATACGTTTTTGAAAATCGTTATTCTGCGACCACTCATATCTCCGCTTCCTATTATCCGATTGCCATGAAATTTGTACCACGTTTTAGTTATGATCCGCCAGTGCTTCCATACGAGTTTCATCCCAATTGAGTAAAAACTATTAAAAAATTCCTTTCGAGATCCGCATTATTGGACGATGTTTTGGAAGCGTGCCTTCTCTGTGTTCGTATCATCCAAATTTCGTGGAATTTTGAGCATACTCAATTCGCGGGGTGGTGATTTGGTGATATAAATTTCAAGCAAATCGGAACGAAAGGGATAAAAAGGTGACACCTAAGGTTTGGAACAACTTTTGAAAATTTCGTAAATACCGTTCTCATGCAGACATCTTCCGTTCCTATCCTCCGATCGTTATACAATTTTCACCTCAGTTTCATGCAGTGCCAATTGCGGTTTCTCATAAGTTTCAACCTGATCCTTACAGAAAAACGGAGAGAGGAGAGGAAAAATTTCATCGAAAATTGGGATTTCGCGACCACACGTATTTTCGTTTCTGGTTAGCCGAATGCAATAAAATTTATGCCACGTTTTAATTCTAATTCAACAACCGAAAAGATGCAATGAACGTGTATTTTCATTTCCATTGAGAACATGGGAGTACTGTATGGTTCTCCATACCGGTTTTCTTATTCTAGGTAGGAGATGCCAATACTGACATCTGGTCCAAGCTTGGCAGATTCTTGGGGTGCCAAGTATCGCAACCCAATATTGGTTCAATATAAAACCATTTGTTAATTGAAAACCCATACCATGTTCCATAAGAAACGCCAATACAACAAGTGGCTCAAATTTGGCAAAAAATTAAGCTGCCAAGCATGGCGAAACGATACCGACCTAATATAAAATGATTTGTTATTAGAGAATCCATACTACGTTCCATAGGAAATGCATTACCACGAGTGGTTGAAACTTGGCAAAACATTTAACTGCCAAGCATGGTAAACCAGTATTGAGCCCAAGTAAAACCATTGGTTAAATTTTGAGCTTTCGGACTGGAGCCGCGTCTTGTATCGGTTGGTTGGCGACGTTTCGCCATCATTGCAGCTGGCTTCTTCTACCACCCTGAAGCAGCCAGCTGCAATGATGGCGAAACGTCGGCAACCAACCGATACAAGACGCGGCACCAGCCCGGAGGCTCAAAATTTATTTAATTTTGCAAGCCGCGGAAGAGCGCACAGCGAATCTTCGCTGAAGCAACTAAAACCATTGATTATTCGAGAACCTATACTTCATCTTCATTTCCATGCCACAAATGGCATGAAAAATGACATGATTCTTTCTCTGAGAAGGATGAAGAATCAGATTGAAGCTTATCAAAAGTTAATACACACAACTTGGGCTAGGTCCGGTTGTGTCATGTAAACCAAGCTCCAAAAAAACCCATGATGCATATATCTTGATACATTACGCCATATTCATCATTGTATTTTGGCCTAATATTGGATACCAAGCCTGGCACGAGGTTTCCAAGCTTTTACCAAGTCTGGGGCATTTGTTGTCATAGGTTCTGGCCCAATATAAGTGAAAATTGGGCCGAAGTCGTATCAACCTTGGGCCATTTGTTAATTCCCGTCTGGAAGGGACTGTTTTGGATAAATTTCGAAAATACTTTTCAAGAATATGAATAGAATATATGTATCCAAAACAGTACCAGTCGCAGTTCCTAAGGTTGTTCATAGAACATATTCAGAAATTCCTAGAATATTCTTGATATTTTTAACCCCTGGTATTGCTTGGATTTATTTATTGAACGTAGGATGCTTCTGTCACGTTCTTGAAACATTCTTCCGAGTTATTTCATTGAGAACGTTGCGAGGAGTGGGTATTGGGAGTCTCTGAAACGTTCCAGAGATGTTTCAAGACCTCATATTGATTAGGATAACGACGTCTGGAGTTTTTCCATACAAAAGGTGGGTAAAAACTAAAACATTTTGGTGAATCCTGATCAGGCTTGGCTGAAGAATTTTAAGGCCTGGTGTGGCGGTGTGAGACCGTGGGAGACCCTTTCAAGGTGAAAAAACGGGTGAGGCTTATTGAATCGATGCAGGTTGCTCAGATATGGCTCCTGGCGAGCGAGGTTTTCGAGGTATAATCCTTCTTGGTTCCTTCCCCCTCTTAATCCAGGTCGAATTTCGACCATAAGTGAAAAAATTTGAATTTTACCCTGAGCATACGACCCGTAGTGAAAATTTATATTATTATATATATATAATCGAATAATTTCGATTATATGACTAGTCATCTAATAATAAATAATAAAGCCCTCACAACGAACCGGAGAATCTAATAAAATTATTCAACATCGAATTCAACACCGTTCAATCGCATATATTTCGAAACTACCAATTCTTCACAGTATATGCGTTTGAAAACAATACAAAAAAGACATCGAACATACTTATCGTACACACTGTTTGAATGCTGTGGTTTCACGCTCCGTCTCACAATTCTAAATTTTTGCCTCTAAATTTTACAGAAAAATTGTGGAGATTGTGTCGTCTACACCCCTTTCTTCAACATCACGTTCCATATAAATTATGTATGCTTCGAAGCTTTCGTATTCAATTCAGAAACTTCTCTGAAGCGGAGAACAATTTGTTTATCTTGGGATATAATTTGAATCCCAACAAAATACTTTCGCAAGTAAAGAAGCAGTTCATCCACAGTTGAATGGAGTGTTTGTGTTTGCCACGTTCTTTACAGGAGAATTATTGGTTTGCGTTGTTTCGAGCTTGAATCTTATCACGATTTTCAACACAACTCAATTCTCATATCTTCAAATTATAATCAAACTTCAAACTTTCACATGTAGATTTCTTCAAAACATGAAAAGATTTTCAAGAATTCTGACTCTCTTCGATAGATCATGATTTATTCGGAAAAGTTGATTTTATCCTCATAAATCAATTTCTCATCTCTCGCAACATAACGAAATATCTTCATTGAGAAACGAGTATGGAAATTCGATTTCCGGAAAGTCTTTTCTTTCCACCGTTTTGTTCATCTTCTTTTTGAACCGGAATACAATGGAAAACATATACATTTTTATTATATTTCTTCACGTCGGATAGTCTTCGTTTTCTTCTTCTTCTCCTTCTTTTTCTCAAAGACGGGTTATTATGAGGTAAAAACACGAATCTGAAAGTGATGATTTTCATAATCAATGACACCGAAAGAGAGTATTTCATTACATGGATTATTCATCATATTCATAATTGTTACCTAAATCCATCGCGACGAATCCCGAGAGAGGTGAAACTGAAAGTTGAATGTGATTCATCTTGACTCAATTATTCTGGTAGTTCTGAGAGAGAAATATATTTCGAAACTGAAGGATTACGAAGTACCTTCGTAGATAGGAAACGCCGTGCGATAAACGATCACAGATTCAATTCATTTAATTATCAAGATGAATCTTAAGTTTGTCATTGCGCATTTTCATATGTTCTGTTTTCATTTGTCGTTGAAATGATTTTGTTTGAATTTATGATATTCTTCTTTTATGTGTTTTGTTTCTTTCGTCATCAACCATGAAGCCGAGACAAAGGCTGTCGTAGATATGTAGAAAGTAAACGTTTGGCGGATAATAGACAAGGTGGAGAATTTCAGAAATCAGTCATCAGACTGATGACTCGATGATGAAACCATGAATCAAATTGTAGAATATTCTAGCAATCCCATTATATTCAAAATATAATATGCCAATGTATGTACAAATTTTATGGGTCATGGTTGATCATGTGTTCTTTGTTGTATTCATGATTCCAATTTATTCAAATAAAATTCCTCAAACTTGAGATTATATCAGGATTCTTCATATTTAAATACATTCTTTGACATTCCATCTTAGCTTGATTTATATCTGATCGGTATATTTTAATCTCGAGAGAATTATACTCGCTGGATAGACTTTAAAAAGTAAAAGTGGAGTTTACCCCCAGTTTAGTGGCAACAAAAATCCCTCACGTGGGGAGAATGAATCTTCTTCAGATTTTGAAGCAATTATCATTCATTGGGGAGAAAATTCTTCCTCTCTGAAGGAAATTCTTCTCCAAATGAAGGCGAATTTCCCCAGAATATGGAAGAAATGAATTTACCCCATGTGGGGGATTTCTACGGCCACCAAATTGGCGTAAAATTTCACATTTATTCTTTATAGTGTGGATAAATTTCAAGTTCATTCGATTGTTGTCTCAGGACTTCTTGTAACAGAATAGAAAAATTATGAGAATATTATTCTCTGCTGGAATAATGAAAGATGGAGAAAATCTTCGAAAAAGGTAAAAGGTATTTCCAGAACATTTAATTTACATGACATTAAAATCATTGAGAAAAACTTTTTTTTTGCACTCAATCAGGTTGGTAGAATTTGATTTGTCTGGCATTAATGTTTTATACTCTGGAACATACATCATCTCACGTTACAAACGCAACACTTTAAGTGAAATCGATTCGATGTAATTTTTTACGCTGACAAAGTGGGAATAAAAATGTAAGAAGTTTCGATTTCTTGAAACCCTACACTCTGCCACTCTCTTCTGCCTTCCCTTTTACAATAATTTCACTTCAATACACCTCTCTTTCTCTCTTCCGCGTGTATTGACTTATGTTCACAGATGATTCCTATGATCAAACATATTTATTATATTTCGTTATGATTTCTCTCAAAATTATCAAATGTTACACTGACAAAGAACCTATCTGGTTGAAACATTCGCGGTCGCAATAACTTAAAATCTGGTCCGATTCACCAAGGAATGGGATCATGACGTCCAGAAAAAAATGGTTGAAGCCACCCTTGCTCAAAGAATCTCATTGAATCCGATGCAGAAAACTGATTCAAACCCATTGAAAATTGATTCGGAATCGATGAGAATCAATCGGTTCAGTGAGATTCTTCAAGTAGGAACCATTAACCACATATTCTGTCGATGACACCAAGAAAATAAATCTGGGTTTTCCGTCCTGAAAAATATAGTTAATCTTGGCTTCGACCACTTCTTCTGGATGTCACTAACATATTTTCTGGTGAATAGCTCTAGATTTCAAGTTATTGCAACTACGGGTGTTCCAACCAAATCATTTTTCTGGCAGTGTACGACTACTTGTTTAAGGTGGAATTACATAACATTCCATTTACGTACCGCGAGAAAAATTCCTGTCAGGATTTGGTTCTATACAAACCACGAGGCTGAAATTAGCCCGAGTACAGGGACGCAACAAGACGTAGTAATATACATTCAAAAATCCGGGTTATGAATACAAAAATCGGGCCAATTTTAGCATCGTATATGAACTCTATAAAGTTTCTATAGAATTTGCACTGAATCATACTGAATTACATGAATTTCTTATTGTATTTCTATAAAAATTGCACAAAGTTTCCTAGCTAGAAATTTTCCTCCCTGAGAATCGGACCATCTAAGGCCCTATATCTTGACCCAGACCAACTCAACACCTCAACTTGTTTCAAGGCAGGACCTCAGATCAGGGTTGTATAGTTTCAAAGCTGAGAGTTGAAATTCTATAAAGCGCGTAGTAGTAAAATTTGGCTACTCAACGTTTGAAATTTTGGTTTCATTCATTACTTTTTCTACAATATTTATGATCTTCTGTATTTTCACGTGAGAATCACTTTCTTTCGAACCTCATGGTTTCTAGTTAACTCAAAAAAATGAGAAAAAGTCTTATATTTTTGAGCGGACTTTTCGTCCGTGTGGGCGTACGTTATTGTGCAGTAGTCAACTCTGGACGAGCCTTCAATGACCGTCATGAGCCTTTAATAAAGTTACGAGGTGCAAATTTCAAACTTCGCGTTCGCGCAATTGCGTGAATGTCAATTTACAATCAGCAAATCTCGACAACGTGGATTACAAGTGGAAGAAGAGTGATTGCAAAATTAAAGATCTCTCTTTTCAAGGCCCGTTGGTAGGATTGATATATGAACGGGATGTATTCCGATTCAATTTGGGTGATCATTATAATTTACTCTGAGAGGAAAGATTTTTAAGAAGATATTATCGGGAACTAGAAATGATATTAAATTGGTGACACCTAAGGATTTTTGTAACCGGTTGCTAACAGAGACGAGTAATGATTTCTATTTTGATATACTAAGTTGTATTTGGGTCTTCTGGTATCTCTAGTTTTCTATCATTTCTAGTAATCATTCCATAATTCTCTCTCTTATTGTATGTATGATATGCCTGATAATTCTAAGTTTTTTTTCTAGGCACTATATCGATTCAAGATAGTACACCTGCTATGTATGTATATTAGTGATAATTATACGAACTAGTAAATCTGGTTACTACGTTCCCCGCTTGTATTCACGAGGAGAAAGAAGTTTCTACACCAGAAGAAAGGATTGCTACACGGAAAAAAAAGATGAGTTGAAATAACTATTTAACTTGTAAGCGCATATAGACCCATTTTTCTCCATTAGGTGAACAAGTTTTTTCGTTGATTCAACTAATTTTTTTATCAAATTATTTTTAATTGGTTGAATCAATGGATTAATTTGTTATTTTAATGAGAAAAAATGAGTCCATATGCGCTTACAAGTTGAACACTTATTTCAACTAATCTTCTTTTCTCCGTGTAACAGTGATCAAATATATTCTCAAACTTGACCAATCAAATATTCGATAATATTGATCAAATATCAATGATATTCATAAAATATTTAATAATTATGAACATATATAATATACTGATTGATTGTCATCAATTATTTTATGAATATCATTGAATATTTGATGAATGTCATCAAATATTTGATTGGTCATATTTAAGAGTATATTCGATAACTGTTTCTTAGTGTGGTAAATGGAGAAGAATGGTGTTGTGAGGGATTATTATTCCGTCAAATCTCATCGCAAGTATCTAACTCACAGAAGTTTCCTCAGAGAATGACATCTAATAAGACTAGTTCATTGGGAAATCTTGTATTTTTCATTGTATTATGTTTCTCTGTGTACACAGAAGAAGAATTGTCTTGATTCCTCACCCATTGTCTCATATATAACGAAAACAATATTTCTCTTGTCCCAAGTGCATTTGCTTTGAACCAAGAGAATATTGTTTCGGTTCAAATTCAGGTTTTAAATTTCTCTCGAACTGAAACAATATTCTCTTGATTCAAAGCAAATGAACTTGGAACAAGAGAAATAATGTTTTCATTATATATGAGACAATGGGTGTCGAATTGGGACAACTTTTTTCCTCTGTAGTTACTTTTAATGTTAATTGTTTAAATTATATACATCGGGGATGTTTTAAGGGAGTAAACCGCCCCAGAGGCCGAGGAGAAAAACAAAATTTCGAGAATTTTTTTGACAAAAATTAAATAACATATTTAAATTTGGTAAAAAGTTCTTCATTATATGACAATTGAAGTGTCTTTTCAAACTTCTTCGGAGCCTTAAACAATACAAGGGCGGACAAATAACTTGGGAAAATTTGGATATCAATACAATCATAAACCAAAAAAATTTCAATTCCATACAGCAGTAACGTAGGATTTTATTTTTCAATTGATTTTTGCCAAAATGACATGTTTTGTAAGGAAATTCGGAGGAAAAAAACAAAAATTGTTCAAAAATCGTTAATAAAAATTGAACTGAGCATTATAAGAAAAAATCCCACGTACCGCTATAGCTAGTATCATATTGAATTGAAATTTCCTTGGTTTATGATTGTATCTTCAAATCTTCGGAGTTATTTGTCCAGCCACGGAAAAAAAGGATGCCCAGGGGAAAACACTGAGAAGCCATTATTTTGTTATTTACAGCTCCGAAAAAATTCAAAAACATACTCCGATATTTATATGATAAAGACCTTTTCACCGAATTTCAATACTTTGTTTAGTTTTTTTCAAAAAAATTCCTGAAATTTTCTATTTTTTTCGGCTTTTACAGTGGTTTTTTACTTCCTCAATTTCTCGCACTGTAAAAATAACTCCAAATTTGGACTCCGCTGTTGAAATTTCACCATCAAACAATATCGTACGACTTATCATTATTATTTTCTGCGCTCAATAGACGTCTTCCGAGTATCGATCGAGTGATGCATGATACAGGCATACGCTTTTTTTGGGTATGTTATGTACCTGAGTACACGCATACATAATATATACGCGATATATAGGTCTAATTTACATACATGAATCATACCGGTTCTATCTCAAAATTGTTTCCACAGACGCTGAATAAATCTTGAGGCATCAAGTGTTAGATTTAATACTTAATTCTGTGTTATGTTGTTCATTACACAATCATCGAATTCCACGGGAGATGTGCCGCATTACGTCTCAGGTTTGATGAAGGAAGAGAACAAGAGAATGTATCTGAGAAAGATTTCACTTTCTTCGGTGATTTTCTTCTAATGAGAAGAGCACGTAACAATATTTTAATATGAAATATATAAAGTTATTCATAATTCCTAACTTTATGAATTTATTCCCTTTTTCAATTTCATGTTGATTATTATTTTGTTTTTTTTTCTTTTCAAAAATATCATTCCAAGTTTTTTACCGCAAATATTGAGGAACAACAACAATCAAGAGACACTTTTTGGAAGAATTGTAAAAGATTCTATTGTTGATTCATAAAGCATCTGAAATCATTCTTCAGTAGAACTCTCCACGTCGAATCCCTCTCATTTGCGTATAAAATTCGTGAATATTCAGGAGCGCTTGGAATTCAATGCCATGACATTTACTTGAAGCATTTACGCAAGAAATTGACATTTTGAATCACCAGTACATATTTGATTTGAAACACTGACAACCCTAATCGATCGCCAATGAGTTGAATCATCTTTCATTTTCCACATACCTCTCTTATAATTATTCATTAATGACACCTTATCAATCTAATACTCTCATAAACAATTCAATCATACAAAGAGTGAATAAATAGACATATAAATGATTCTGAATAATTCTGTGAATGAACATGTGAGCAGTATATAAGATAAACGAACAGATGGAATTCAAGAATTCAATTTAGCTAATTCGCGTAATTAAATGTATACAACCGTTTCTTCTAATCCATAAAATGTATGCACAACGACGTTAGTCTTATTCTCAATGCGATTCACACATGCACATTCAAATCAAATGTTATTCTCGCGAATCAATCGTATTCTTTGCATTTTATGACTCCTTTATTCTGACAATTCTGAACGTAAATTACACAGAATAGAAGATCCGTATCTTCCTATGATTAATATTATCTAGCACTAATTATCATCAGTACTGTATCAATTTTGCAAAAGGTCGATCAACTTCTTCGATGTAATCGAACGTATCTATGATTTAAAATATTTCTTTTCAATATTACATATACTTTTGAGTTTTTTTTTCATTTAAATTGATGCATGTCATTACAAGGAAACTAATAAATAATAATCTATAATTTGTATACTGATCGTTTATCGACCTGATAATCAACAGTGAGTGCAAACAACGATGTTTCGTTTGAATCCGATTTTGTTTAAATTACCGATCGAATGATTTTTCGTAGGCTAGAATTAAATAGTAATCATAGAGAAAAGTGAAACTCGATATTCTATTCACATGAAAGAGCAAGTGATGAACAAAGAAACGAAATGTAGCGGTGTTTCAACTTTGTAACTTATTATGCGCGGAAGAATGATGATGGATATCGTGAAGAATCAGGTGAAACAAAAGCGGACGTATAGTTGTAGATGGTTTAAATTGTTGTATAAGAAATAATTTTGAAATTTTTCCCCAAAAAATGGTGGCAGCTAAGTTTCTGTATGAATGGGGGAATTCTTCACCATGATTTGGTGAACTTTTCTTTCATTTGTAGAGAACACAAACTCCACAAATGCCAAATAGTTCCTCGAAGTGTGGAAAAAATCCTCTTTTCTGATGAAAAAAAATTCTCCCACGATGAAGGGATGAAACTCACCACCGGGTTGTAGAAAAACTCCTCATATATTTCACAGTGCTCTCAGCTACACTGTTAGAAATTTCTGATTGAACTTCCAATTACCCTGTGAGAAAATTTTCCACGTCTGATGACGCCTGTTCAGGCATTATTCATCAGGCGTGATCAGGCCTCAATTTTGTACCCACATGATCAGGATTAATTACGCCTAATCACGCTTGATTATGCTCCGTTATGCATGAAAAATTCATGCAGAATTAATAAGGTTTCTGTAAAGAATAAAGCTATAAAAATTTTATAAACAGGTGATTTATTATCAATCATTCCTACTTATTGCGTTTATACAGTTTCTATTTGTTAGTTTCCAGTTTCCAAGCATGATCACGCGTGATCAGACGTACGCGAATGCGTTTGTGGCCGATTTAACATGATAAAGCATGTGCATTCGTGATAAAAAAAATCTTCTATGAATAGTTATCATCTGGTACGATTTTGCATGATCTCGGGTGAGAATGGGTTGTCTGGCATGATCGCACACAGTCAACCTCAAACACGGGTTCTCACGTGGGTACAAAGGGAGGCCTTTTGAGTTATGATTAAGCTAAAATATGAACGACCGGGCTTAGTCAGGCCCGACAACGTGCAGTCATTGTTGAGTATGAATAATTTCGCCAAAAAATGTCCATGATCAGGCTTCAACAAGCTTAATCAGACCTGAATGATTTTTTCACGGGACATGTAATGGAAGCCAAAGTTATTCACGTAACTGAAAAATTTATTGAAATTTCAATTACATTTGAATGAAATTTCAGTTACGAAAATATATATTAATGTATGATATGATATAGCAAAAATTCAGTTGCATGTAAATGAATTCTCATTTCAATTACCAAGGATTGGGAACTTCATTCACAAATGTACATGAAAAATATATTAAATTTAACGACATTCCTAACAGTGTATTCTATTCTCCACGATCTGCTGTAACACCACGTTTGAAAGCTACTACTTTTTTTGTTGTGTCTTTTGTAAAGAGATACTTCATTCCCCTGGGCTATTCCACTTCTGATACTTTGACTTCATCGTTATGAAATTTTTCCACGCTTCATATTCCTATGATAAACTGAGTTTGCTGTCAACAAGAGCGTACCCAAAAATTTCCTCATCTCAAAAGTTCGTAAAGAACTCAATTGAAACTCGAAGGATTCAATATAAATTCTTTTCTAACTTCTGTGCTGTGTAGGAAAGGACAACCAAAGGTGCGCGGATCCCCTTAGAAGGAAAGATTATTCTCTCTCCGATATTTGGAACAAAAAAAACATATTTCATATTTATAAATGACGAGAAATCGCAGTTTTCAAACTCGAACTCTTCGAACATGTTTGAAATTGAATTAAAGACAAACGATTCCAGCACGTGATAAGTATCAGATTTTACTCAGTGAAAGTATGATTCAGATCATATCTGCACCATGATATGTGCTATTTTGGTTGGTACTCGATCATACGATCATAGAGAAAAAGTCAGACTCGATTTCGAACACAGAGTGATGTAATTTAACGTAAGAACGAATCATGGAGTCTTCAAAAGAAAGGAATATACTCTTGTTTTGGTCCGAGGTTGAGAAGGGAAACAAAGAAACAAGATTATCAATAGATGAAACAGAGATGGAAGTAATACTACATTTGATACGGGAACACATTCTATTGAGATTGCAGGTCATCAGTGGAATCGAATATAGCCTCGGCCTCGAGTATAGAGATGGAGAAAGGAGCCTCGTGTCGAAGAGAAGAAACCAAAAGAAAGAATGGAACGACGAGTTTGTAAACTGATACACGCTTTGCATGGAAATTGCAATACTCGTATGATCTTGTAACACCAATTTCCCTCCTGAATTTTTGTAATCTTGAGATCATATTATGATTATCTCATTATCATTATTTTACGATTACCCTACGTTTTCCTCATTATCGAACGTTCAAAACGTTTGAATACAATGTATGTATTTGTACGTATATTCATGCACATGCCAGCATGGATGTAAAAACCATGCAGTATTCACATGAAAGTATATTTTCCAATTCAATGTGCGCAAGTAAGCGTTTGAAATATGTTTAAGATATAAATGGGAAGACTCTCTCCTTTTTTTTTACCATGATTCTATAAATTTACGACATTTCAATCTGTTCTCCCGAGGTTCTATAGAATGAATCATCAAATTGCCGGTGACATGTACGAAATCGAATAAGAAATTATATTTGTTATCTGAATCTTTTTTCCGTTCAATGAAATATAGGTTGATTCAATTCACCAAAGAGCTATTTCGCTCCCTAAAAAGGTTTTAAGATATCGATAAACACATAGAGTAATCCAAAATGATCCTTGTATAATGTATGATTGTTTTGGTGTGTAATGAGAAAGTTGACACCACATTTGTCACATCATTGGAGAAAATTATCTACAGGAAGAGCATTAATTTCAAAATATCGCACCGAGAGAGAAAATTATTGGCGCAATAAATTAATAGAACATGTTCAGTTTCGATTCACTGTCTCGATGTGGTTGAGAAGAAGAAAAGAAAAATATCTCGGCACGCTCACGCGATAATTATCCTCTTCCGTGTTTCACGGGTACACTGTGATTGGTTCCGGCTTTTCCATCTCGTTTCTCAATAACGTCAATAGCGTAGCATGAATTGATACCGATAAACTTGATTTTCTATGTATATTTATGCACATATGTATAATATATATGTACGCATGGATATGTAAGAAATTCTTGACGGAGCGTTGTACTCACAGTAAAGCGCTCTTGAGCCACATGTCTGCACTGAACACTCTTTCTCCCCTTGCAACTCCAATTGCCGTTTACGAAGAGGTTATACACGAAATCAGATGAGAATTTTCCTTTAGAACGACGAGACACTATTTTATATCTTCAGGTTTTCGTAATTTAAAAAATGTATTATTCACTATTGAAAATTGCTTCGAATCGATCGAAAGAATCGGTCACCGATCACTCGCGATCATCGCTCCTTCCTCTTCTTCCCTTCAACGACACTTTTGACACGTCAATAGAATGCCCGGCGTATATTACAATAATGATCAATCACGTTCGATGTTTATTCTGCCGTGCAATGCACACCCGATGAGTCTGTCTGGTCGCGGAGACCAGGTGAGGGAGAAAATATAAAACGCTGCGAACACGATCTTTCGTGTAAAAATGTGTTACTTTGAAAGAAAGACAAAAATGAATATATGGTGAAGAACAGAAAAAATAAAAAGGTGAGAAGGTCCGGAGTAAAAGTAAGAGGCAACCGAAGGACGTGGTGAGGGTATGAGAACGGCGGTGAACGCAGGCCTCTACTTATACCGCCACCCACCACGGCCATCAAGAGACACCCCACCAAACCCATGAAAACTGGACACCACCGAGTCAAACTTGCTTACTAGTTTATATTGGCGTAACTTGTTTATTTGTTTGTTTGTGCTGTGCTTATGGTTTGTTCACCTGATGAATGGTTTTTTCAACAAAAGGTATCCCTTGAGGAACTTCTTTTGGTAACATCATCGATCCGTTTCCACGAATTTTCGAAGTTCAAGTACGATATGGAAGAAATTGGAATTCACAAGATGAATCATTCTTTTTTCTGCTTATAACTTAGGTGGGCAAACAAGAGTATTCCCCATTACCGTTCTTGATAATAAACTAAAGAAGCTCGAAGCGTAGGTACAGATTCTAGAGAAATATGGTAATTCGTGGATATTTGCTAAAGTTCATCATATGTCAGAAATATTTGAGCTATGTATCAACATGCTTGGAAATCCGCATATTTATTGATGTTTCACATATTCCCTTCAGAGGTAGAAGAATAAGAAGACGAGGAATTAGTGTGTAGCACTCTTGAAGGGATGACCAGGGGATTAAATTCGTAAATTCGAGGAAATTTGTCTTTTTTTATACATATTTTGGAATTTGTATTCCTTTATTTACGTGCATCAATAACAATCCGCAATGTTATTGACTTTACAATATTAGAACTTCTTCTGCGGTGTCTAAAAATGTACAAAGACGTGAGAAGTATATGAGATTTTATTTGAAATTCCATCGGATTATGCTTTCGCAACTTATGGATTTGACATGATATTTGTACAATCATGATTTGCAGAGTGATATATACTACCGCTCGGAAGGTTGGCATCACTTCGTGCAAAAGAGAGATGACTTCAAAATTAAATATCTCAGCGAAAAGTTGTTGTAGAGAAGCCACTCCACTTCGAACTCCTTTTGTTTCTACAAAACTGGAATAATAACAGCGAAAGTACTCTTATTTTTGGTTACTGAGGTTGTCATGACAAACCAGAAAGGTCAAATGATATCCAAAAGCGCAGACTTTGCTCTGTAAATAGCTCTATTAACTACTTCTCTACGGCAGTTTTTCATTGAGATATGTGAATTTACAGTAATTTGTGTTTGGCACGAACCGACTGGAAATGATCATCAGGATAACCCAACATATGAGAGGGAGTTAAGAAGGTCATTCAAAACAAGATATACTTATTAAAATATAAAGTCTTGATCAAGGTTAGGTATAGATCATACATGTAGGGATAAACCCTTTTGGGTCCAATCACCATTCCCGTAAATTATTCTGAAAAGTTGAAGTAGGTTTTCCTCGCTGTATTCTCATCAGAACATTCTTAGTTCATCTCGTGATGATGGATATCGTTCAATGAAGTGAATAAAAAAGTGTACAGTCTTGACTTTGAATTGTATATTCTTTAGTCAAACAAATCTTCCTTGAATTAGGAAAACATTTTTTAACGGATTTCAACTGTGCATATTTTAAAATTAGATCTGGTAGATGCTCAATGAGTTACTTTTTGGAGCCGTTGATTGTTCTATGTAATATGTACTCGATGTGAATAGAATACATTCTTTGTAAGGAATTTCTTCATGCCTGGTTGTGATTTCTGTTCCACATTCTAATTTTGATCCATTCTGGAGGCTTTGGTATGAAATTTTTCATCAGATTCTGATTAGTCTTTCCTGAAAAAGTTCTCATAATACACTGGAAAAAATATTCATTTGTCCGCTCTCCATAGAATATCTATTTGTGGAAATTAAATATTCAACTAGATGCAAAAACTGATTGCTTGTGACGAATAAATTATTTATTTAGAAGACCAATTTATTTGGGGCAAGCATTCCATTAAATATTTCATCCATCCTAAGAAATATTTTATGAAGAGAAGACAGATAAACTATTTATTTAGTTGGAAGAAATTCTTTTTTCAGTGTGAACGAAGGGTGACACAATTTGTGAGGTCCGCACGGAGAAAAATGCCACTCGATAATATAAGAATTTTTGTTATTTTTCTTAGGAAACTAGAAACAGAAAGGTTTGTAAAGTTAATTTTTACATAAAAATACGGATCATCACGAATATTGTGGAAAAAGTAATAGGTAGGATTGAAATTTTAAGTTAAATTTTATGAAGCGTATAGTAAAATTCAGTTATTCATTTGTGATTCCCGTATTTTCATGCAAAAATCTATTATACAAACCTTCCTGTTCCTGGTTTAGCAAGCAAAATGAGAAAAAGTAAGACATTTTTCTCTCGGTGCAGATGAAGTTGCCTCATCAAGATCGAAGCCGAACAGGGAAATTAATTCATTTGAACTAATGAAGTGAAGTTAGTTGTGGAAACTAGTTGCGAATAATAAAAGCATAGGAACCAGTCATAGAAGTTGAGAAGTGGAGACAATTTCATATCAGTAACAATAACTAAAGCCAGCGAAATTCAATTTAAATTCAGTTGAGTCAAAACTATTTCATAATTATCCAAATATCAACAACTGTATCTACACGGAGGAAAATGCGGATCGAAAAGATAGTAATGTTGAGAATATTTCTCAAATTTGTGATGAAAATGAAATGGTTCATACGTTGCTTTATTATTAACACCTCATAAACAATAGAAAAAAATATGAACTTTCCAAAAGTCGCGCATAAAATTTTACAAAGTGAATAACAACATTTCGACAATTTATTATTCACTTTGTAAAATTCATGCGCAGCTTTTGGAAAGTTCATATTGATTTATTGTGTGTTGAGTATCGATAATTTGTATTGTTCTTCAAGTAAAATTCACCACAAATCGAAACCGTTTTATCTTTATTAAAAATTTAAGAAATATTCTCAAATTTGTATTGAAGATTACTATACTTTCGACTTGCATTTTTCTCCGTTTAGTTGCTGGGATGAATTTAGAGTGAGAAAATGGTGGCAGCAATGTTTCTCCATGGATGGGGAATTTCCCAAGATGATTTGGAGGACTTTTCCTTCATTTTTAGAGGATTCAATACGAAAGAAAAAAAATACCTTCTCAAATTGGTAGAAAAATCCCTCAATTTTGATGGGAAATCAATTCCCCCACGATGAGGGGACGAAATCCAACAACAGTGTGAAGGAAAATTTCCCACATTTTTCACAGTGTATTTTTGTCCGAGGTGATGATTGGTATATTCGATTTTTTTTGTATTAAAAACACCAGGTGCATGGAAGATTTCACTGCTTTGGATTTAGAGAACATGAAAAAATTGTGCAAAGTATTTTAATAGTCCATCAACCTCTGATAACATAAACTGTGTGGAAGAATTGAATCAGAAGCGAACACGGTCCCAATTCAACTCGAAAAACATTCTGAAAAATAATCTACAAAGTTTCTGTATATTTTTACCAAAGATTCGATAATTTTGAAAAGAGTCAACACAGTAAAACCTTTTGTGTTACAAACGGCCCAAAATTCGTGTCGCAAATCAACACAGATGAGTGTCAAATTGACAGATTTTCAAGGCAAACTTAACACTTTTGTGTTAATTTCTCACATCCTTTGGGTCCATATTCAACACAAATTTTCAGTGGACCGTTTGGAACATGCACGTGTGTTAAAAATACACAAAATTTTCTACTGTGTATTCATAGTCCTGGTTAAACGAAACCATCGATTCTCGCCAAATCTCATTAAATCTTATACAATGTTCTGACCAAATCCTATTCAAATATTTGTCAATGAGATTTAATCAGATGAATGAATTTTTCCAATGTGATTCTGATTGAATCTTGCCAAATCTGATTGATCATATGAAATCACTTCATAAGATTCTACGGATTTTTTTAACCAGGAAGGGAACACTCTATTATGATTTGGTGAACATTTGTTCCAGTTTTTGGGATTTAATTTGTGGAAAAGAGCAAAATTCTCAAAAGTACAGAAAAGAGCTATGTAGTAATGGAGATTCTCCAACAAAGTAAATTCTTTGTTTTTTCATAGAACGATTATCTGGTTTCTATAGATTTTGTAAGATATTGATAAAAATTCGATATAGTTTCTGTGGAAAAGAATCGATTTTTCCAAGAATCCCTATCACTACTCCCACACTGGGAAAAAAAATTGTGAAATTCACGTCCTGCGAAGTGAATATTTGAACGATTTTGAAAAATAGTTTGAACTATCACAATCCAAGTTGATTTTACAATAGCGAATGTAGAATATACTACAGCTAATGTAAATCTGGCATCCCCCGCTGTAAAGTCAACTAAAATTGGGGTAGCTCGAACTTTTTTTTGAAATTGTCCAAATATTGACTTCGCAAGACGTAAATTTCACAACTTCTTTTTTCTCGGTGCACGTTATATTGAAAAAAGTGATGCTGATTCTTTTTTGTAAAAAAGTATTTAGTTTTTATAGATTTGTATAGGATTATCGATAGAAATGTGATATATTCCGCAAGATAAAAGGTAAGGTGAAACCGCTTACTCCCCATTAGCGAACAATCGTTTATTTATTATATTTTCCCTATGATATATTATTCTGGATTTATTTACATACCAGTGGTTCATTTAATGTCTAGTCAGTCATGCTTGGATGAGATTGAAGCACTAAATGAAAAGAACTATAAATCAAAAACCAAAATGTTCATTAAAGGGATCGCGTTCATAAATGGGGGTCATCTACCTCATAAAAAAGAATCGATTCTTTTAAGAATCGACATCAATAGTTCATTATTTTCGTGATGATCGTTGGAACCCAATTTCAGTCAAGTTTCTCTTCAGAATGCATTTGAATTTACAATTCTTTCATATGTGGTTTACTAGAGGAATATATAATACAGAATGTCATCTTCTCATGAGATCCTATCGAGTTTTATATCTACCAAAGTAAACTAGTTCTAAGAATTAATACGAAATTGCTTCTATCACTTTCATAGATTTTCTGTGAAAAAACTCACAAGGTCTTGACGTTTTTTGTGAAACTTTTCCAGAATGTCTTTGGAAACTTTAATGAAGTATTATCTTTATGGAAGGAGTTCTGTGAAAATATCCCACATTTGATCTCCCTGATACGATATGGATTAACATTTAATCTTCGCCTATTTCCTTTTTTCTAATATGCAAGAGAAAAGAGTTTGGATTGATTAATATAAATTCAAAAATTGAGGATACAACATTTGGAAATATATTTAGTCTATTCGAAAATTCACCTCATCACAGTCAAATATCAGTTGATTAACTATGGATAAACGTTGTTCTGACTATCAATCAATAATAATATACTGCATTGAAATTCCATTTCTAAATTGATTAATTCTTGAATATCGATCATCGTTAGTTGCATTTGTTTTGTTTCATAATGTTGATCCACGTATAAGATATATTGCTGTGATAGATCACGAGTTGCGTTCAAAAGATTACCTATAATTTTACAGACGATCAAACATCTGGAAGAAAATCTCAATTTAACTTATTCAATTAGGCATAAAAAATCTTGGCTCATTTCATTTTTCCTTCGTTGAGGTTTCACTGTTTGTTACGACATTTGAAAAAGGATGAACTCTTAAACTAGGAAGCGCATGGAATAATATGATCAACATCAATTCAATTGATTTTTATTTCAAGATAAGAGTATCTGAATGGAATGAGGTAAAATGGGATGAAGTTTTTCTGAAGTTGCGAAATAAAAACATTAGTTGTGTGAGAATTAATTGTTTTAGAATGCTGCCGAATATGAAATCAATTTGAATTAAAAAATGCATGGAAAATGTATTCATGTGTGGATCCCTGGAGAATGATGGTAGTTTTGGAAGACATGGCTTAGTGGATTTTGTCTTTAATTTATGAAATTGATTGAACTTTAAATACGTTGTACTATGTGGCAATTGAGAACAGTTGAGAATGTTCAAAGAATCACTATAACTCGGAGAATATTCGAATTTAGGGTTTATCGTTTCGTTCAGAACAGAACGTGAAGTTATTTGAAAGAATAAGACGACTAGGGATGCAATCTAATCCGGAAGTTCAAATTTACACTGTGAAAAATTACTTCCTAAATTTCATATAAATTTATGTGAAGTAATTGACATATAAATTTTTTATCAATTCTCAAAACTTTTCTGACTTTTCATATGAAATTTTATTTTCACTCTTATACAGAATTATGATTTTTCATGCATTTTTATGTGAATTTTAATACATTTTGCAGTAGATTCTATGAATTCATGTTTCAACTTGATTTCAATTACAAGTTTCAGAATTTTCATTTTCATATAATATAGGGAAGTTCGGACTATTTTTTACAGTGTATTCTGCAATTCATGAAGGCATTGATGATGAACTTGGAGGGAATAAGAAATTGAAAACACGAATGAATAAAAATTGCATGAGGCTATGAGAGGATAAGGTTTCAAATCCATCTGAACATACTTGAAGGTGTTTGGATACGAAAATTGGAGATTTAATCTTTTTTTCGCATAGAATAATGTTTGTGCGTTCTCGTGATGGATGTAATTACACCTTGCACTCTTACATTCCCTTAAATAGGAGATTAATGTGCTCATTATGAGAAAGTAGTGACTGTGCGTATATCATGACTACATGCGTTCAGTGTTCATCGCTTATCATGTAATCTTGTTTTTAAACAATAAGTGGTTACTACAAAAAAAATTTCACAAAAAAATGAGATCAATAATTGTGGATGAAGTTATGCAGTTTTGTATTCATATTTCAGTGATCATCCATAGAGGAAGTTACTGAGAGTTCTTAATTAAGGGTAGATCGATTTTTCCCTCAGAAAACTACTCTCTAAATTTAAAACAGTTGAATTTCACTGATTGCAGTGGAAAGTCAACCACTGCGAATCAGTACACTCAGGAAAATTTTCAGTCATCTCAACTGATCAGGTTGATTGAAAAATACGATGACCGCTTTTTATAATTGATTCAACCACTTTTTTCAATTACAATAACCAATTTTTTGGTTATTTCAATTCAAATGATACAGTTGTCTTAATTTTGTTAATTTAAGTGATGCAATTTTTTCTCAGTGTGCATAGACAATGCACGATCAGTGAATATCAACTGATCTTTACAGTGAAATCTCATTGATTCGATTAGTCACGAACACTTCCAACTGCATAACCGATGACTATTCACTGATATTTTACTGATTCAATTCAGTGGTCGACTTTTAACTGCGGGAATGGTGAAATTTCACTGATTTGAATTTGGAGAGTACTTGGTTGTTTCAATCGTTTCAGGTCCTCAATATTCAATCAATTACATTAATCTTCGGATCAAAAAATGTAGATTCAATCAAAGAATCGGCCTCTGATTTCAAATTACTTGGAAACATGTGATATTCGTAATAACATTCGAAAAACTGAATACAAATTCATAATTATGGTGACTTTATCAGAAAACAATAAACAGATCATAGCCAGGTTGTTTGATTGATTCTGAATTTTGTCATTCGAAATTTGATGTAGTTGATTGAATATTATTATTAACATGAAACGTTTGACACGGTCTAGTCGTTATGTAGTGGAAAATTCATCAGAGCACTTCCTCAATACTCTCATTTTCTACAAGTACCGCGGATGTTCGTGTTAGATCATAAAAATAAAAATATTCTTATGGGATTTTATTCACGTTTTACAGCGACAACAGGAATTTCTTTAGGGCATACAAGGTTATATGATACGCTAAGAGCGAAAGTGACACTTAAATTGTTGTCAAGCAAAAACAGGACAGGAACTTTTGAGGGCAAGAATGCACGGAGAAAAATGCAGCTCGAAAGAATAGTAATCTTTAGTAGAAAATTGGAGAATATTTCTTAAAATCTGAGAATATTTCTTAAAATCTAAGAATTTTTCTTAAGTTCGTAATCAACATAAAACGGTTCAGATTTCTCTTGAATATTGCTCGAAAAACAGTGAAAAATTATCAATACCTCACAAATCATAAAAACAAATATGAAGTTTCCAAAATTCGCGCAAGAAATTTTACAAAGTAAATAACAAAATTTTGAGATCTTATTTTCATATTACAGAATTTTGTTATTCAGTTTGTAAAATTTCATTCGCGACTTTTGGAAACTTCATATTTGTTTTTATGATTTGTTAAGTATTGATCATTTTTCATTGTTTTTCGAGCAATATTCAAGAGAAATCTGAACCGTTTTATGTTTATTACGAACTTAAGAAAAATTCTTAGATTTTAAGAAATATTCTCCAATTTTCTATTGAAGATTACTATCCTTTCGAGCTGCATTTTTCTCCGTGTGGAACGCCAAAAGTTCCGAGCAGAAGCAATACCCCTATAATTCAGAACAAAACAGCAACCACAGAAATCTCCGGGCAAAAATGGAACACTGAAGAGTCTGAGCAAAAATGAACCAGCGCATGAATTCAGAATTGGGTAGTGCGTTGGTGCGTTTTTGCTCAAGCTTTTCAGTGTTCCATTTTTGCCCGGAGAATTCTGTGGTTGCTGTTTTGTTCCGAATTATAGGGGTGTTGCTTCTGCTCGGAACTTTTGGCGTTCCATTCTTGCCCTCAAGAATTGCTGTCTTGTTTTTGCTTGACAACAATTTGAGTGTCACCTTGCTCTCAGCGTATGATATAAGTACCCATACAAGAGTTTTTGGGCTTCGCCAATGCTGACAATAAAATATAGCTTAGCGCAATAGTGACAGACAAGGCTTGGCAATCTATGAACCTTCAGTGTTGCTTAACAATAAATACAATGTCGCACCGATGTCGGTGTTCGACGAATCTCGTTTGTCAGCCTATTATTGTGGCACAATTGCGCCAAGCTTGGCTCATCCTTGGCCCAACATTGACTAAACGATAGATTCCATTCGAGGCCAGGATCATTTGGAATGTGGTTCAATATTGCCCCAAACTTTGGCCTAGTTTCGGTAGAAATTAGCTTTCAATGTAGCTCCGATCATTGGTAATAGCATGGCTCAATATTGGCAATCTATATAATATTTTTGCTAAGTTACTAATCAAGTGTTTCTCGCGAGTGGTGAAACGCGTATACGGAGAATATATACGGCTTAAGTAAGTCTATGGAAGAACAGTCAATCGCTCTTTACTATGAGTCACACTAGAGGGCTCCTACCGCTGAGCTAACATACATTGTGTCTACTTCTCATGGGAAAATTTACCGACAAAAGACGTCGAGTTGTTTACAAACAAATGAGGGGAAAACAATAAGACTTCAAACAACATATGTCAAAAATTGCGAAATGCGCATACTTTTTATATATTTCTGGGTGAAATATTTTTTACTTTGATCATTGGCGCAGCATTGACAAACAAAATTTCCAATTGTTTGCCAATGATTGTATATTTCATTGCCATTGTTTCATCGATGATGGGACTTCATTGGAAAAACACGTAGGTAAATCATAAAATGATGTTTTCATTCCAGGTTTGCGGCATGCTTGGTTGCCAAGCCTTGGCCATACTTTATCTACGTTGCACCATGCTAGCGCCAATTGTAAATTTCTATATGGGTATCTTTATCAGTCGTTCTCCATCTGACTTTAGCAGATTCTACTTCAGATAAGTTTGATATTAATTATCCTCCCATGTGAAAAAATGTTCAAATTTACATATAATTTTTATATAATTATATATAAATTTGAAAATTTTTTCACATGGGCTATCATCATACATTATTCCGAATAACAGATTAGTTTTCACACTATAATATTTGAATAATCAGAAGGATTGAATGAGATATGTTAAATTAATGGTCTACAAGGAGAGAAGTTTGTAGTTGAATTTACTGTGGGATTATTACGGCCGAGGAACAGATTGCATTTTTAATGGAATTTACTGTAAAACATTATAAATTTGATCAGGCTTCTATTGTCTCGTCATAGTAAATTTCATTGTGAGTCCAGTCTGTTCCTCGGTTACAAAGTACCATAGTAAATTTAACTGTAAATTCCTCTCCGTGTACACACTTGCATGAAAAAATGGCTCCAACTTTTGAAATATCAATGACATCCATGAACAACCACATCTCTTGGTATCACGTATTCTTGATATATATATATATATATCCATACTTTCAAGGAATCAGAATCACAATCAGAATGATGTGAAATATAATAAAGAAGAGATGCAATTCTTAAGTTATAACCAGTGAATTAAAAATTCAAAGAAATAACTTCGTGTTATTATTTTCCATTACACATGTTTCATTGATCCAGTTGAAGGTCAGCCTTGATACAAAACCTTCGGTGGATTATATGAAACTTTCATTCAAATAATCAAATAAGATGAGAACTGGGTTAATTATTTTCCTCATATTCAGTTCAATTTTGATATCCTTAATACGTTGATTTCCGGTTCATTCTTTGTACTATTTGAAGTCGATTATTCCAGATATTGAAAATTCATATTCTCTCAGAAGTATGTAGATTATTTTTTACAAACCTATACATCCTATTGTCGTATTTTCTTGAGGACGTTCTCATAAGATTTGGATAGAATCAAAATTCAGATACAGTACTTGATAGTGTAGACGGAACACAGCCTTGACTTTCAGCGGAACGGGGATGTCTAAGTCTACTTTCGCAGAACTCCAAGGTGAATGTCGTAGGGTTATATTATGAAAAAGTGAAGCCCCAGTTGAAGTGAGTTTATTGACTCCCAGTTCTCAAAACGTTGATGCTGCTTATGGAAATTTCGATATCCATATAGTTTGCCAATATTGTGTATATTCGAGATTTCATTGATTCTAAGAGATCCTATACAGTTTGTATCACTGATTGATTCTGATATTATATTGGTTTGTGAAATGTGATTCCGGGTGCCATCGAATTATTCTGCGAAATTCTTACGATACTTTCGTCGAATTCCTTTCGTAATCGATTCTCAATAAGAATTTTGTATCACGAATGGGAATTTCCAAATGTAACCTGCACTGAAAAAGTGGAGGTCAACCAAATATTTCATTATACCTAGTAGAAATGCGAGAAGGACTCATGGATTTTGTCACCCTGCATTAGACACAAACTAGACACTCGCCAGTTCCTCGGCAGTGTTTTTCTAGTTTTCACATTCACAAAGAAAACACGTGAAAAATAATAATTATAACAAAAAAAAGAAGCGGTGAAGAACGAGACAGTGGAATTTGCAAATATTGTTTACGCAATATACAGTTTTTTCAAGTGATTACAAGATAATGAGAAATCGTGCGTGACTTTCTAACGGCGACATTTTTCTATTCGCCATACAAAAATGGTAAGAATGCTTGTACGTAACTTTGTAATACATTTGATACAATGACATTTTAGATGACACGATTTTGTCTGCTGTTCTGACTCAAATAATCAGTCGTTGATATTGCAATTTCTGCAACCGAATTTCGATGAAATTGGCACGATGGTTGAAACTTTGATTATCGTCATCGTTGCCACCTTAGGTGTCAAGGCTCAGTGAAACTGAATGGTACATTTATAAACTCCGTTCGAATATATATATATATATACATATATGTACCATGAATGACGAGCAAGTTGTTCAGGGAACCAGAAGACAGCTGCCGACGTTAAAGGTCTTTGAGTCTCGTTGCGCAAGAAGAATGTCGATCCATTAGGAACAGACCAAGTCGAGCAGAGCAAAGCCGGGCCCAGGCGAAGGATATATGCCATCGAGAATATCAAACTCTTGTATATTGATTTTGATACGGGCCATTCTCTCATCACGAATGGTGTGCACGTGTGGTCGTCGCTCCTCGATATGTACGAATCAAACCAGATATGTTTGCCGATTAAGCAGAATTGAAAACCATCACAGATGTTGCAGAAATTATCAAACATAATGTTTCGAGTCCAATGTTTGTTTCGATGAAAATAAGAGAGCTGAGAAGGCTAAACTATCATCCAAGTTCGTAATATTTTCATTGATTCTCTTTGGAAGATAGGAAATATTACAAGTATCTTGTAATTTCTTGAAGAATTACTTCATCAGGGTTTTGTTAAATTGCTGGTACCCGAAGAACCCCTACATCTTCTACTGGAAAAATGTTGTATCCTTGAGTGCACACGAAGTAAAATGAACTAAATTACTTCCTAAATTGAAATATCTCAAGAGTTATGCTAATTCAAGAGGTAGATTATGGTAATTTTCCAGCGTTGAACTCATTGATGGTTCCCAAAGATCACTATAATCTGTCGATTCTCGATTCACTAAGTACCTGTTCAGAATTACTCGAACACAGAAAATAGATTTCATGTGTACGCTTGGAGGGTTGCTCCACGAAGCAATATATGAATTATAAAAACACTCTTACCTCAATTTCCGATTTTTATAGAAATAGTTGAATGAACGTAACAATATAGTCAACGTACTGCAACGTTATGTATTGCATATTATATAATGAATTCAATTCACGCAGTTTGATCATTGAAACTAATAAATATTCAATCTTGAAATATTATATTCACTTGACTGCACTTTCCAAGAGAGCGAGCACTTGAATTCATGAAGCATTTTCTTTAATCGTTATACGTAGATTGAAGGAAGAGAAGTACATTAAGAGCGCTGAAGGAATCTATCACCCTAGCAAGAATACAAGATATATAACATGTACACATGATTTGTTTATAATGCGATTGAGATTCTCAATAATTGTTATAAAACTTGAAATGAAGAATTTTCTCAATTATCAAGAATAACAACAATTGCTGTAAAACCTTGGAAGAATTGTCAAAGAGAGCTCTTCTTAATGAACGTATGATCAAGAAATATATTCAAGATCAACAGGTGTACGAGGAAGTAACTATAGGAAAATCTCACTTGTTTCATACATCATCTGTTATATATGATCGAAGAGTCTATGCTGACGTCTTAAAGGTTACAAGAATTTCATAATGACTCTCACTCGTTTTTATTATTTTATACAGAATTGCAGAGTCACCTAGATATTTATTGTAAAAATATACATAACGTACCAGGTGGCAGTACTGAGGATAGATTGTCCTTTCATTCAGTACATGAACATCAATATTCTTCCGATATGTATTATGTTTTCTGAAGTTGCATCATAGTTGCATGAAATTTTTTTCTCATGATTTATATATGTAACGATGCAATCAGAAGAATGATTTGCTGTATAATACCCTAAAGTAACACTGAAGGATGTGTGATGGAAGTTCTTACATGGAATAAATTCATTGAAATAAGCATCAGATACGAATGATTTTATGAAAAACAAAAGCGATGCATTTGAAAAATGCCTCGATGAACAATTATATACAATTTTAATGGAAACTCTGTACAGTGTTGAATGTTTGATAATTTTTCAATACTTTAGAGTATCGAATCTCCATCAAAGAGATTATAATTCATTGTTGAGGTGGATCTGTAATAAACCTTGGTACACTGTTAGAGAAATTCTTAAGGGGTTATACTACCCAAGCATTTTTTCCTTGGAAACTATTTGATGATTGAAATTTTGAGGCTTTATTACACATGTTTCGAGGTATATAAAAAGGGATTTCATTATGAATTTTAATACAAAATGGTGTCTTGGGAAGTGGCACACGGTTTTTCCGAGGAGCAACACAGTAAAAAGTAAAACTTACTTCCAACCTTAATATCGGTTTATTTCAAGATGCAGCCAAAACTAGCCCTATCTCAGCTGAAAGTAAGCATCCAAAACAAATGCCGACACAATGGAGAAGACTGAATTTCAGTCAAGTTTTCAAGTAAGATGCAGCCACTTTCAGCCATACTTTTTACAGTGAAACCTGTGTACACCAAACAGTACCTAGAGCAAAAACAAATTCATCGGTGATATCCATCAGTTTTGCTAGGGAAGTACCCACGATTATACATTTGTATTGGAAATTCGCAAATCGGCGTCAGTTTGAACTTTTTTCTCGATTTTTTCGCTGAAAATTGACTTTAAATTGTTGATAACAATTTCAATTATTGATCAACCTCAAAAAGCGTGTGTACTCCCCTAGATAATTCATCTGAGAAGTTACGGTTCAAATTTCAAGTGAATCCGACAAAAATTGAACGAGTTACGGTGTACGCAGTTTTGAGAAAAACGTATTGATTTTCTGAAATATTGAAAATACCGGCTTGGCAATTCGCAATCCAACGATTACTGTATCGTCCAATATGGCTTTTTTTGAATCAATCGATGCTATCTATACGTCATTTGTAGGAATTATTCATTTGTACCGACAAAAATGATCAAAAAAGCTATAATACATTTACAATGTCGCGCGCAGGTGAGCGGCTGTTTTTAAACGTTTAGGAGCGCTCGGAGTTATCTTGTTGAAAATTGTTTATTGAATTTTTCCTGACGAAATAGTGTTTGCATATCATCCTTAGATAGTTTATGCATCATTTGAGCCAATAAAAAAAAATTGAAAAAAAAAATTCGCCGACTAGTATAACCCTTTAAATTCCATACGCCAATCCGTATGAAATATCATATTTTCATATTGAATTTGATAATTTAGAAAATTTTTCAAATCAGATTTATGATAAAAAATTTCATATTGCAAGTGATATAGAAACTCCTAAAAAAATACTGCGAAAACTGAACTGTGAGAAGTGTTTGAAAGTGATACATTCTTGAAACATGTCAGCGGTAAGTTTTGTCATGACACATTAATTGTGTTGAGGTGAGTCATTGATGTTTCATATTCTCACCCAGGATTGCCAATGTACGAACTTCCCAGGCTTTCTTATTGGGAGTTCCGTTGAATAATGTCTTATCATCCGCTGATCCATAGGAAAAACTTCGTAAACTGACAAGCCTTCTTAGAAATTTTGGATGGGAAAATACCAGGGCTTGACGAGGCATGCCTGATTTCGTATTAGGTCCTCATCAGGTTTCGTTATGGTTTTCCCTATCTCGCTCGATTTTATAGGAATCCCATCCGAACCCTATTGTACCCCTATTTGAATCCTGCTAGGAAAATAAGTAATAAGTTCCTTGTAAGGGGCTCATAAGATTTTTCTTATTCACGGTTCCCGGATTCTAACCTGATCAGGATCTTATTAAAAATAGGGAATGCCTGATAAAATTTCTGCTAGGGATGTTGCACTGTAAGAAATTTCTGTGGGAAACTTCACATTAATGTGAGGAATTTTCCGTATTTTACCGAAAATTTACTGGAAAATGATAGTAAAAATCCCATAAAGTTTGGAATTTTTAGCACAATTTATGGGAAATTTCATATACATTTATCGTAAATTGATTTTCTTATCGCATGATCGGAATTTTCCGGTTGTTGCGTGAAAGAAAATTCCGATTATTTCATGAAGTGTGCTCACACATTAAGGTCTTGTTTTGAAACGCTTGTTACAGATCAATTTTTTGCAGTGAATAAAACATTAGAATAAATCTGGATGAAATGAACTCCATTAAATTATAAGCACTGTGAAAATTAAGCGTCTTGAATGTCAAAGTTGATGGATTGTTCATTAATGCATGAAACAGAGTTGAAGAACTGAATGCATGATCGATAAAAATCTTATGACTGTCTATTTCCATGAGATCTTATAAATACACATACTGAGTAATCTTCAGACGCCTACAGTACAGATAAGTTTACGCTTCGCATGCATTCATTAAACTTTCTCTCAACTAGAAGAGATTGTGTGCACAATCATTGAAGGCAGGGGAAGGGACGTCATAAAATGATACTTCCTTTGTACATCATCACATTTTGAATAAATTGATTGATGTTATATCATCACACAACTGGAATATCACAATTGAACATCATTACGTTTCTTGACGAATGGTAATATAAACATGGATCTAAATCCAATTCAAGTGTTTGCGAAAGATTTAACAGCTTTGAAATAGATTTTGAAATAAAAGGCGTGTCCTGGAATGGATGAAGAATTTTTACCGCTATGGAATCTTCAGAGGAGACTCATATATTCATTGAATGCTTGATTCGCCACTCGCAAGAAACAAGCAGCACCCTGGTGAGAGTTATTGCAATTTGCCGCTTGGGAAAAGAGTTTCACCCTGCGGGACAAGCTATCGTTCGTGAAACGGTGAACTCCCAAAAGGTGAACCAAGCTACTGTCGAAGTTGGGGTAAATTACCGTCCATGTTTAGTGCATCATGAAAATTTACTGTCACAACAGCAACCGCACACATTGTCTCGACGGTGCGATACGCCGATCGGAACGAAGATGGATAAAACGTAGATGAGACGTAAAAGACGAAGAAATTTACATTTGTATTGATTTTACGCCGCATCTAAGTTTTATGTACCGATCTCGCTAACCACAAGGGAAAAAATTTTCCATAAGATTTACTAAGGCAGCCAGTAAAATATGGGATTATATTGAAATTTACTCAACGATTAACGAGTAAACGATTATATTGAAATTTACTCAAAAATATAATAAGCTTTATGCGCTAATCATGATGAATTATAATGAAAACATGTATATAAACTTGTAATAAAATATATAATACACATTAATGTGATTCATAATAGAAAAAACATTCATAATTCAATTTTTAATACAGTCATTAGAATCATTTAATGAGAACTTCCTAGACGCGTCAGAGGTAGCGCTGATGACACTTCGAACTTTGAAGAAAGACACGTCATATACTCCGCAGTAGGAACTTAGATTTGTCGATTCACTTGTCGTTTGTTGTTATGAAAATTTTTGAATACTCCAACGCGTTTTTGAGTAATCGAATGTGGTCCTTGTATATAAGGAAACGGGAATATCGTGCAAGGGTTAACCATTATCCATTATCGAAAAGAGACCCATGTGGAAATAGCCAGAGTTGACAAATGGCGCGGTACTGGCCAAGTTGCACTTGACAGACTTTGGCAGATATAACTGTGCCCATTCAGAATCATTACCGCTTTTCAACCGGCGCGAAATGTTTGCCGGATTTCAGACCGTACTGGCTTGCGCGGTCAGACGGTCTTGAACCAGTATCGAATTAATAATGTTCGGAGAATACCCGGACCATACAGAAACGAAACCGTGCCAGTACCGAACAGAGTTAGTTGGATGGTAAAATGCGAACAAAAGACGATACTGCGCCAGTATCGATGCAACGTTGTTCTAATACGGAATAGATAGTGGATAGGAATCCCACTGATCTTTCCAATAACACGGTTACTTTGACGAGACAATACTGCACCACTACTAAGCCAGAGTTAGTATCAGCATTCAATATGTTCCATAGACGACAATGTGCCAGTATTGATTAGACTCTGACTGACTACGGAATCGGTAGTCAACTGACGTTAGAATCATGATCTTAGCAACTTGGCCGTTGTAACGGGCATGATCATTCGATATGTTTGAAAGACAGCAATGTGCCAGTATTGATAGGACTCTGACTTTCTACAGAATCGGTGGTCGGATGACATTGAAATCACGATCTTACACTGGAGGAAAAAACTTGTAAAATTTACATCATTGAATAAATATATGGATGATTGAGTGTTTAGTGCAAGCGACCACAATTTTAGTTGATTTTACAACAACGCATGTGAAATATACCACAGCTGATGCGAAAGATACCATAGCTGGGGGGCATCCTACTTTCTCCGCGATAAAATTAGCTAAAATTGTAGTAGCTTGCAATTCCTTTTTAAATCGTCCATATATTTACTTAACAAGAGGTAAATTCGACGACTTTGTTTTCTCGGTGTAGTAACTCGGCTGTTGTAGTGAGCCGAAGTCGCGCCAGCATTTGGCCAGAGTTGGTATCATTATTCAATATGTTCGAGAGACGACAATGTGCCAGTAATGGTAGGACTTTATTCCTCTACGGAATCTATGGTGAATTGTATGACTTCAACGGTCCTATTACAATAAATGGCAATTTGAGTGATTCGTCGTCAACTCGCAGATCGGCTGATGTGATAGAGACTAGGTTTCTCACTCGTAGGACCTGGGTTCAATCCTCACTCAGTGAACTCTCAAGGAATCATTTCCAAAGTGCCTTTCTCCGATTACAATAATAGGAACAATGAATTCTTCAGATTTTCAAAGTTTAAATTCATTTTTTCTCCTCTTTTAATTGAAATATGATCACTCCTGGTAACTTCGGTTACCGGTACTGTGCCAGTACTGGGTCAGATTTGAATTTCTACATAGGATTTCATAATTTCGACTCCTTGTCGTTTTTCATCCAGCTCTGGCAGAACAACTGATCCTGTTGCAAGCCAGAGTTCCGCCATAGTTGGCTCGCATTGAAAATCGGTACCAATTCGGTGGTAAATGTTCCTCTGGCCCTTATGTAAAATGATGTTATCATTTCGGCTCCTTTCCAGTACTGTGAATTTAACTGGTCCAATACTGGCAGCTATGGATTTGCCAGTACTGGCAACTCTGGCGACAGTACTCAGCCAGTAGCGGTGCGTGTTTACATTTCCACATGGGGAATGTTTCGTCCTGGCATAATACTTTGAAACGTCGAAACAATTCGATCCCCGAAATGGTGTGTGTGTATGTGTTTTTGTTTATTCGGCTGTCCAGTGTCTCAAAATTTCTTTGATCTGAGATAATTTTTGATGAGATGCATAGATTCGCATAATATTCATCTTCCAAAATGTTGGGCGTAGTAAGGAAACGAGAACGTCTCATTTCGATACAAATTGCATAATTAATTTTCAAACTATGGGAACTCAGGGAATATCCAATCTCTCGTCTTGGTTGGCTTTTATGAAGGAAAACGTGATCAGAAATGGGAGTCATATATGATTCTCAATCCAGCAAGTAGAACTCCTGTTGAATTATGCACAGATTCGTTTTCACGGTGCATGTAGAAAATATCACATTTCAAATGATTGTAGTGCATCACTATCTGCGGATCATGTTGAAAATTATAATAAAAATTGTGGTGTTTCCTCTCAAATTTAACGAAAATACCATAATTCCTGCTGTAATTTTCAATATGGTGCACGAATAGTGAACTACAACAGTCATTTCAAATTCAATATTCTCTTCGTTTTTACATTTTGTATTGACAGTTTCATAATAAAATTATAATACACCGTACAAGATAGTTTTAATACACAACAATGTACGGTATGTTCTGTGTATTATGTTGTATAATTACTTTGAATTAATCTTCTAATAGAACTTACAAAAAGTAAATATTGATCTTGTTCATGTGCTTATAATAATCAGTATTATATCAGATAGCTGTCCCTATTTTCACCATACATGTTTTTAAATAAGGGTTTTTATAGATCTAATGAATTTTATTATACATTTCTCTCCCTGTAGTGGAATTTACAATGTTCCCAGTTAAGATCACTAGCGGATTGGTAGATTTGATTAAAGTTTTAGTGTACATCGACAGAAATTTGAATAGTATGTACCATATTTTACCATTTTCGTTGTTAAATTCTATCGAACATGTTTTTCTGGACAGGAAAAACGAGAACTGTCTTGTTCAGGCTCCGATGATTCAAATCTTCAAATTGTGATGACAAAATATTTTCATAGAATGTTGATTAGACAAAAGAGTTCTTCACGAACAGCAAACGAACTCCAACCTATGGAAATTCACGATTATTTTTCCTAAAATGGTAGGGAACTTTAAACTTTTGAAAATCCAACGAATTCCATTATTCTGAAAATACAATTAAATTTCAAAGAAAATCTGATGGTTCAATGTCAGTTTAAGTTTCATTTACTTGATCATTCATCGAAAATACTTGATACGATCGATTCTCTCAACGAGTTCTCACAACTAAAATGATTTCCCGTGAGAAATGTGAAGAAAACCCTTTCAATTCCGTACTGCACTTGACATCTCAATCACTACAGTCAATGGCCGACAGTATTTAGCTTTCGATTCATATGCCAAAGGTTTAACCATGAAACGGATATAGTTATGTACGCGCCACGTTGAATGGCAAACGGCTTCAGGTTTAATTCATCATCCAATACGAGAATGGGTAGAGTAGGTGCACGACGTTGCGTTCAGCACGTACTGTCCTGTGTACATGTCTATCCCTGATCATGCAATAATTTTAAGGAATAATGTACTTTCACGTTAAAAATAATATGACGTATTTTTGTTGCCTCATCATCTTCATCGAATGCCTTAATCCGAAACTCCGTGCCTATAACAATTTTATTAATTTCATGTCTCGAAGAATTTTAAGATTGACATGAAATTACATCAAATGAGGACATTACAATTCTTGGCTAAGAAGTTCACGCCCACACATAAGAAATTAGGTTCCTGCGGATGAATCTTTAATTCGCATTATACTTATTGCATAACATCGTTACTTGGAATCTAGTATTCCGAGCCATGATTGGTAATCTATGACTGAAAACTGCTTAGTTATTTATTCAAATCAATCACTTTTTATATTGGCACACGAGTGTCTCATGTGTGTTTTCAATTGAAATGAATTTAGAAAAAAAAGGAAGAATATCCATGTATGAATATATTTCTCTGGAAATGTTCCAATAACATGTGCTAGAAACAAAGAAATGTAGGAAAGGTGGTGACTTATCTGAATTATGGTACAGTCCAATTTAGTTAACACGTTGAATGATTCTCTGAACATACAGATACAAGTTCGAATAACATTTCTCGTAAATAACTAACTAAGTATAGCGATGAAAGGTTTATATGAAAAATTTTTTTATTCAAAATATTTCATGTAATCCTATATGAATTCTCGATAAATGTAAAGTTCAGTGATCAGTAATAAATTACCGCGAACATTATTAACCAAGGATCTTCATGTCATTAGCTTTTGCTCAATGGTTATTCATACATTGCATTGATTATTTATGAAGGAATGAAGTTTCGTTACAGAGTGATAGACATTTCAATACTTCATAATGATTTCACTCAATCATAGACGTAATTAAATTTTATTATCCATAGCCTCCGTAATGAAATTCAAATACAAGTGAATAAAATGTTACTGACCCCAGCTGAATTCTGAAATTCTTTTTTATTCGAAGGAAGCTTGAGTTGTCGGAAATATGAACTTTCAACTGAGAATTTTATTGTAAAATGAACTATTGAGAAACTTGAATCCAAGTCGTATAAGTTGCACGATCTTCGATGAATTTATACAAAAGATCTTACTCGTACCTTTGTGAGGAAAAAAAAAGTTACACATACAGTTGTTCGAAATTATCATTCACATTGGGTAAGCTTACAATGGGGATCCGTTACCTACGTATCTGTTCCGAAGACGCTTCATCATTCTGTACAGTATTTCAAAGAATGATTTCATTCATGTCTTGAAACATTCACTGTCTCCAAAAGATGAAGCCATCACTTGTTTTAAAAGTAATAAATCTATATGCACAAGAAAAGAATATTTTTCTATTCAAGAATGGTTTTGAAGAAGATATTTTGATGTTTATTCTCCGACAGGGGAGAATGTGAACTATCCTCATCCACGATTAGAGATTGTAATTCATTTTCTGTATTGTTGATTGGTTATTTTTGTATATTTCATGCAAATTTATTTATGGCCCTGGTGAAAAGAGTTCTGCTGAATGTGTATGAAAATTTTAGACTTCGGAGAGATTCAGACATATCACGGTGAATATTCAGAAGAATACCTTTCCGGACAGCACAATGTACCCCTGAGACGTTTAAAAAATGTTTCCTGAACGATTTAAAGAAGTCCCAGTGACACATTGTGCTGTTAGGGGTGGATTATCGTACACAAGTTCGAGAAGTTTCAGGAGAATTTAGAGTTTATCATTTTAGTGAAATTTAAAATAGAAAATTTTCGAGGGATTCAGAAATAATCAGACAAATTGAAAGAAGTTCGAAAAAAGACAAAGAAAATTAGAGAAATTCAAACTTGAATATATCAGGCGTAATTGAATTAAAAACTGTAAAAAAAGATGTGGAACGTGATGGGTTGAATGATGTTAACGAAGTTCAGAGAAATTCAAAGAGAGCTCTCCCTGTTTGAGTTACAAAAGGTGGGAAAAATTCAGAGAATCTGCCCATGAAAGGCACATCGATCGGTCCAATGGTGGTACATTGTTGTTAGATCATAGGCGACGTTAATCGCATGATGATGACGTACATGAATCATGGCTCATCAATGGCCAATTATTGGTTGCTAGCGTGGGTTCCAGTGTTGCCAGAAGGTTACATTTGTTACATTTTACGTAACTTTTGACCCTCTCATGTAACATGGATGTAACATTTTTTTAAACGTTAAAGTTTAAAACGTCAAATTTTAACGCAAGAATGCGAGGCTGAATATTGCCGTAAAATATCATGTAACTTTTGAACTGGAAATGTAACTTTTTTCTAATCTACATGTAATATTTGATCAAGGTGCTCTGGCAACATTGCATTGGTGGGTCCAGTAATTGCAGTGGATATTAAACCACATACGGAATCAATGATTGGTCCATTAATGGGCCATATGATGCCAATTTATAGCACAGTTGCCAATTTAGCGACTTTTCGCCTGTTCTAATTGGTAATTCAATTTGAAACACATGTGTGATAAGTGGAACCATAGGGAAAAAGCCGCTAAATTGGCAACTGTAACTTATAGAAAGGAATTCCGAAATTATGTTCAAATGTGAATCATACTCTCTGAATCTGTAAAAGTAAAAAATCACACGTTACAGTCGAGCGACTTATTGGATCCAATGAATCTGAGAACCCTGAAGAGAACACACTGTGGAATACATTTGTAAATTTCCAAGAGGAGAAGTATGGTGAAAAACTAATGAATTCGTAAATTTTCAGATTATCTGGGAATCCACCAATTTTCCAGAGGGTTTAAAAAATTTTAAAGACTTCCCAACAAAACGTTTTCATCAACTGATGAAAATTCTTTGCGAATTTCCGAAAATTGCTTGAGAATTCAGTAAAACAAGAAGAGAGAAAACGAAACGACTCAAACAGTCTCGAGATTTGGAAATCTGATTTTCCCATGCAGCTGAAACTATTGCGAGTACAAATTAGTTCGGTCCGATTTCACAAACGATTTCAATTGTTTCAGAGAGGTTAGAAACCTGTGAATAATATTCAGTTGATATCACTCCGAGTTTCTTCTAGAATCCCGATTTTTACTCAGTGAAGTATGTTAAATTTCGTTTTAACCCATTAAGTCCGGGAAATGCAGGATTTCAACTGTAATTTTAAACGTTGCAAATGATATATAAATCATCAAAAACTCATGGCAAAAATACCATACCTACTATTTTCGAGGTTGCTCTTTCGGTTGCTGAGGTCAAAATTACCTTCAGATGGCGCTGGAATACCGATATGGCCGATATAAAATAAAAAGTCGACAAAAAATTGGAGGATATTTGACTTTGTGATTTTTTCACGGGTTGAAAATGCACTCAAAATTATTCAAAACATCAACCAAGGGTGCACAAAATATCTCAACTTTACGATAGAATTTTTTCTCAGACTTGAAGGAGACCTAACCTCTCTCAATTCAATATATATTCACCAGAATAACTCGCAATTCTGAGAATCTAGAGAAAATTGATAGAACATATAATTTTATTCGTTCAGTATTCTTCAAGAGAAGTACCCGGAGGTTTTTGAGGTCGCTGACTACGAATCAAACATTAGATTTTCAAAATTCAAAATGACGGATCCAAGATGGCGGACAAAAAGTCAGAAAAAGCCTCGAAAATGGATGAAAATCGGTATGCTTAGGTTTTTGAGGTTCCTGATTACGAATCCATTATCAGATTTTCAAAATTCAAGATGGCGGACCTAGGATGGTGGATGAAAAGTCAAAAAAAGCCTCGGAGATGGATTGAAATCGATCCACCGAGGTTTTTGAGGTCGCTGATTACGAATTTAGCATTAGATTCCCAGAATTCAAGATGGCGGACCCAAGATGGTGGACGAAAATTCGAGAAAACTCTCGAAGATGGATGAAAATCGGTATACCGAGGTTTTTGAGGTCACTGACAACGAATCCAGCATCAGATTCTCAAAATTCAAAATGGTGGATCCAAGATGGCGGACGAAAAGTCAAAAAACGCCTCGAAAATGGATGAGAATCGGTATGCTGAGGTTTTTAAGGTCTCTGATTACGAATCCAGCATCAGATTCACGAAATTCAAGATAGCGGACCCAAGATGGCGGACGGAAATTCGAGAAAACTCTCGAAGATGGATGAAAATCGGGATCCTGGGGTTCTTGAGGTCACTGACAACGAATCCAGCATCAGATTCCCAAAATCCAAGATGGCGAATTCAATATCCCAGAAAACAAAGTGGTTCAATGATTGTACAATCATGGACACTTTGAAGTCGTTCACGATTTTACAATTAACTATATGATAAGTTAACACATTATTGACCAATGATGCATGCATTGAAGACTACTGCAACTGTTGTGCATCAATGATTGTACAATATTTGATAGTATTCACGCATCAGCCATTCTGATAGTACAACCATTGGTCAATTGTTCATGCATCATTATGTCCATTAGATTGAGCGATCGTGGACTCGTTCGTTTTGTTTTCTGGGATGGCATACTGAAATTCATAAAATGCTTCTAAATCACGAGAAAACGTGTATACGAGGAGATTTTTGGGGTCGCTGTGTAATTAGACTGATGACACGTGATGTAAATATTAGAAGTGAATATCAGTTATTATTAGGGTAATTGAATTTGACATTATCATCAAGTGAATCGGAGAAAATAAAGACGAAGTTTATCGCATGAAGAACTGAGTTATTGGGGAACATACAAGAATATAAACTTGCTACGTAGTTTGACTTGGGAAACATGCACATGGAATAATTAACGGACGGAAACAACCAATTTTCTTGCGGAAACTTCACGTATAAACATTATTGCATGATTTTGAGTGAAGTCATGAATTTCGGTATGCCATATTGAATCCGCCATCTTGAATTTTGAACATCTGATACTGGATTCGTTGTCAGTGACCTCAAAGACCCCAGTATACCAATTTTCATCCATCTTCGAGAGTTTTCTCGAATTTTCGTCCACCATCTTGGCCCCGCCATCTTGAATTCTGGAAATCTAATGCTGAATTCGTAATCAGCGACCTCAACAACCTCGGTGGATCGATTTCAATCCATTTTCGAGGCTTTTTCTGACTTTTCGTCCGCCATCTTGGATCCGTCATTTTGAATTTTGAAAATCTGATGTTTGATTCGTAGTCAGCGACCTCAAAAACCTCCTGGTACTTCTCTTGAAGAATACTGAACGAATAAAATTATATGTTCTATCAATTTTCTCTAGATTCTCAGAATTGCGAGTTATTTTGGTGAATATATGGTAAATTGAGAGAGGTGAGGTCTCCTTGAAGTCTGAGAAAAAATTCTATCGTAAAGTTGAGATATTTTGTGCACCCTTGGTTGATGTTTTGAATAATTTTGAGTGCATTTTCAACCCGTGAAAAAATCACAAATTCAAATATCCTCCAATTTTTTGTCGACTTTTTATTTTAAATCGGTCATATCGGTATTCCAGCGCCATCCGAAGGTAATTCTGACCTCGGCAACCGAAAGAGCAACCTCGAAAATAGTGGGTAAGGTATTTTTGCCATGAGTTTTTAATGATTTATATATCATTTGCAACGTTTGAAATTACAGTTGAAATCCTGCATTTGCCGGACTTAATGGGTTAACTAAGCAGCATTTGCGGGAGGTGCTAGTTTTCTGTTTTAATTGGAAAAAAAGTGCAGCTGAAGCCCATCGAATGCTTGTGGAAGTTTATGGTGACAATGCTCCAACTGATAAATCATGTAGGGAATGGTTTCGACGTTTTAAGGATGACGATTTCAGTGTCGAAGACAAGCCTCGCTCAGGACAACCACAAAAATTCGAAAACGAGGGATTGGAGGCCTTACTCGACGAAGATCCGAGTCAAACGCAACAGGAGTTTGCGGAATCATTAGGAGTTACGCAACGAGCAGTTTCCGTACGATTACAATCCATGGGCATGATTCAAAAGCAAGGCAATTGGGTGCCTTATGACTTAAAGCCTAGAGACATTGAACGGCGATTTTTCACTTGCGAGCAGCTGATTCAAAGACAACGAAGAAAGGGGTTTTTACATCGGATTGAGACAGGAGATGAGAAATGGATATTCTACGATAACCCCAAGAAAAGAAAATACTATGCTATGCCCGGTCAATCGTTGCCATTGACTCCAACATCGACACCAAAGAGGAATATTCATGGTTCAAAGATCATGCTGTGTATCTGGTGGGACCAAAAGGGTGTTATATACTATGAATTGTTAAAACCTGATGATTCTATTACGGGTGATCGGTATAGGCTACAACTGATTCGTTTGAGTCATGCGTTACGAGAAAAACGTCCGGAATACAAAGAAAGACATGACAAAGTTATTCTTTTACACGATAACGCTCGGCCTCATGTCGCAAAAGTAGTGAAAAATTATCTGGAAACGTTGAAGCGGGATATTCTACCGCACCCGCCGTACTCGCCGGACATTGCTCCTTCTGATTACTGGTTATTCCTACAGATGCAACACGATTTGACAGGCCACTGGTTCACTTCGTTCGAAGAAATCGAAAATTGGCTCCTAACTTGGATCGCCTCGAAAGATGGGACGTTTTTCCGTAACGGGATTCGAAAATTACCCGAAAATTACCAACGATGGACAATACTTTATTTCATTTGATAATTCATGTTCTTCTGAAATAAACGCATCTTTAACTGTAAAAAAACGGACCGAATTAATTTGTACTCCCAATAGCAACCGTAAAGTTAGCAGCTGATTGTTGTCACTTTTGATCAAACATCATTTCAGCTTTTTTCATACCAGAAATCGATTGAGCAGTGTTCCACTGAACGTTGCAGATGCTGAAATCCTCAATAAAAATTTCGTGTAAGAAGTTATAACAATTGGCTGCTAGATTTAAGACTGCCAGTTTCAGTTTCATGATTTTTTCCGAATTTCCCAGAACCCATTCTAAAACTCTTTTTTGAAAAAATGTTCAAGTTCATGAAGAGAATCAGAAAGTTTCTTTCACGAGCGAAACTTTCAATCAACCCTTTTTGATATGTAAGTATGAGCTATAGATAATATGAAGGATGATATTTTTCAGGATGTTTTGAGTGTAGAATACAGATTAATCATTGACGCCAGCCAGATCCCCCGAAATCTTGGTGAATGTATCCGCAAACAGAGAAAAGTATCCCTAATTAAGATGATTAATCTTAAAGCAGTTACCTTTAAACGCATCAGAAAGCATTGTCTCTGATATGGACAGGTGTCGGAAATTGTTAATAAGACTAGCAATTTGTTTTCACTCCTTCTGATATAGAATACAAAATCCTAGACATTGGTGTCTCAACGTATTCCATTGAAAAATTACATGACTATGAAAAAGGTATAAAATTACGGCTGCAGCAGCTATCCTTCGGCTATTGTGAGCTTTCACCAACAAATTGATTCGAACGATACATCTTCATTATAGCTTACTGCAAAGTCATCATCGGATCTCAAGGATTGAATTGTTCAAACGATAGTTCTCTCATGGATCACGAGGAAACGTATTTCCAGTCATCCTTGTCATTAAAAATGATTAATATTGCACCAATAATTAATTTTCCGCCAATTTATTTTTCTTCTCTTGAACAGAATTTTGGTATTATACACGGAGGATACATCTCTTCTCCACGTGAGTGATAAGAATATTTTCGAATTTGAAAACGAGAAACAACATTTCTGTGGATGCAACGAAATAACCCATCATTGCGTTGCACTTTCGCGAAACCTGAGACGCATCTCAATTGACCTCTCCATGTTCACATTCGCGTGCGTTTTCTCGAATACTTTCTCGAAAAGCACTATTCACCTATATCCGCGATCGCGTGAAACCTGCATACAATTAGGGACGAGGCGTTGAAAATTTGTCCATTTTTTTCTGATTCCTTCCGAATTGCTCGACTGAACTTTGCACAATACACAATAAGATGAAGTCCGATCCAACGCTCTATTTATTACAATGAATAAGAACTGTATGGTAATGACCTTGCAAAGCAAGCTATCGGCCCTTCACTTGGATTTTAATTGTGGGTATTTTATTAGAAATGAGTTATGGGGGATTGTTCTTACTTCTTCGCTTTTGATACATTTTCTCTTCGATTTGTATGAAAATTATACGTGCATAATTTGGTAGAGCGGTGTAGAATGGTATAGTATGCTCTGATAACCTTCGTGTATTTCGCTATATATCCTTTTTTTACGTTATATAGGATTCATCTGAACATTATTGAGACTCATCCTCGGATATTTTGAATATTAATCCGTATTATACCTCATTTGTGAACATTTGCAAACCCAGCGAAGTCTACGGTAACTAATTCGGATTACATCCCATATATTTGATGATGTTGTGTATTAGATACACATTTAGCACGCAAATTTTAACCGATTATACGTTGGTGGGATTAACCTCTAACTATAAAATCTTATCCGTTAGCAAGAATATTGCAAATAAATTCGTGTTTTGATTATACTCAATGCATTCCTGGAATGCAATAATCGAAATGGGTTTGTTGAGTCAGGTGGATAAAGTAGCGATACATCAGGGATTGTTTCGATTTTTATTGGAATATTTTGATACAGATGTATAATCAAAGAGAAAACAGATGGGAGTGGGTGCATAATTGGAATCGTACCATCATTATGTAGATGGCGGAGATGATATCATATAAGGAGATTATTACAAAACAACTATATGCAAGTACTGGAATATTTTCAATAATATTGGATCATATAATCGTGCAAGATGCTCAAACGATGTCAATATCCTTGGGATTATTGTCTTGTGATTTATTCCTGTTTATTTTTCCTCCACATGATATAATTTTTCACACGTTCTACCATCAATGGCGAAGTCGTACGAAGGTACTTTTAGAATTCACAACACAAATTGAGTTTATACCGATTTGATGTTAAACTAACTTGCATCAACTTGTTGTGTACATTCGTTCTCTCTCAACCAATATCGAAATCGATTCCAATCAGACTTTCCCTGTATCCGTTATATGTGATTCACATATGGGACTTTCGTACGTACGTGACATGTATTTGTTTTTTCAATCATATCGATCACAAAAGTATCTTTATTCCTTTGGTGGATTGAGGAATATCAATCAGCAGTGAATCGGGTATAAATCTCATTCACAGTACTCGATTATGCACGCAAATGGAATTCGAATAAAACATAGTTACTTCTCATAGAGCTCGGCGATTTAAAATTATCCTTTTATATCATGCGTTGGAAGTTTTAACTTGGAAATCTGCATTTTTCTGGGAATATTTTCTGAAGCATCGAATGGTATCAAACTTTGGACATGATTCTTCAAACTACGTTTCATGGTTCCAGGTTGAATTATATAGATCACAAAAATTACGACCCAATTTCGATCATTCGATGTTGAACGTGAATTTCGAATGAACCTTCATCAATGCGAGATGCTGATTGAAACTTTGATTACAAAATTATTATTTTGCTTCACTCCAAGATCAAATAAGTTTTAGAATTTGAAAGCCATTAATATCCGTTGTGCAAGGTACGTGATTTCTTGTGTAGTCAAAATATATTTCATTTAAACAGCGTTCCAGGATGTTTGCCAACAATTTTCACTGAATCAGGAAGATTTATTGCGTGAAACTTCATGTACTGGGATCGTAATGAAACGAGCATTGTAAATCATTTCTGATCCATGACTGAGGCATAATTTCCTGCAGTATAATAACCTGGTTGAACTACATTTAGGACATTCGCGGTAATCGTGATTATACGTATAATGTTGTATTAAAACTGTCAGAAGTTCTTCATCCGAGTACTTTTATTCATCGCTTTGATACGTTGTATGTGAACTTGACTCATTAGATAATCATCGCTTCCCGAGGTAAAGCTCGTGACACTGTTTGATCATTTTTCGATTTCATGTTTTAAAAAAATGTATACACTGAGAGAAATTCTTCATTAAAAATTACTGGGTTTCCCACTAGACGGGGGGGATATACTTGACATACAGTTTGATATACTTGGCATGAGATCAGAAATCAATGAAACAAAACAGTAATTTCTCATACTACGAAGTTTGAAAATTAAAACCAGTGGGAATTCATGTTGAAAAACAGTAATTTCTTATGACCCAATGTAGAAAACAAGAACTCTCAATTGGTGAGATTGATATAAATTGGAAACCATAACATTTTCAAGAATGTTCCGTGGCTTCGGGGAAAGAAGCAAGGATCGTGATCACAAACAATCATGTTCGACGCTGGTAACGATAAAAGTTTTTTTTCTCGGTTATTATAACGCTAGGAAAAATTACTGGTATTTCCCATCAGTTTGTAATCACATGTCAAGTATATCCCTCGCTTACTGACAAAAATCAGTAATTTTTAATAATACATTTCTCTCAGTGTACGAACGAATGAAGTTTTATGAATATCAAATCATGATTTTGTGTATCATTTCGATACATGATTAAAAAAATTCCTAAATTTCAATGAGAAATCCTTGATGGAATATCACATGTTCACACAGAAAAAAATAATTAGCTATCATTTGGATAATTAGCTACAGGAGCTGTTTTTCAGCTGTCACAGCTGCCGACTTGGTGGTAACAGCAAGAAATGTATCTGCTATAGCGAGAATTTCAATTATTTGGCTATCCAAATATCAACCACAAAAACTGTGCAGTCAGAGCTACACTGAGAGAAATTTATAGTCAAATTCACTATGGAATTATGGGAATGGGGGAACATACTGACTTCTAATGAAATTTACTGTACAACATTGTAAATTTGATCAGGTTTCTATTGTTATACCATAGTAAATTTCGTTAGAAGTCAGTATGTCCCCCTATTCCATAGTAAATTCAACTATAAATTTCTACTGCAGTAGCTGATGAATAGCTACAACGATTTTAGCTATAGCAGTTGAAAAAGGGAGCGCAAAAAGTGAATAGCTGCCGCAGCCATTTCATTTTTCTGTGCGCATAATGAATTGAATATTAGTGATGAAATTTCCAAATTTATTTCTAAAATGTAACAATGAATTCTCAAATTTAACAAATATGTTATTGAAATTGAGAAGAAAATTTCCAACATTAAAAAACTTCATAATACTTTCGTGAAATTCAAAGGCAGATATTTTCACAGTGTACGTTACTTTAATAAATATTTCAAAATAAATTCTTTCGATTCACAACGATAAAAATCTTACAACATGAATTCCGAATGAAATAAAAGATGATGATTAAAAAGACGATTTCTCACATAACCTTCCGTACAATAAAACCATGAACAACATGAAAACAATATCATCTTTGAATACAAAAGTGATTAATTTCTCGAGCGATCCATTCTCCGAAGCTCGTCTTGCTTTCTCCCATCAAATTGTCTTTTAGGGAACAGTGACAACTAAAGGCCTGAATGTTGTGAATGATTAGCCAAAAGATAAATCAAGAAAAATAACATGTAAGTTTGCGGCAGGATGGGATGAGATGGCAGCCAGCCAACTAGCGAGAGAGAGGAACAGGTGACTGCGGTGTTTCCACTTGATCCCTTGCTTTTACGAAGTTCACTTTCTCTGGGCACGATGGGTGTGTTTCAGAATCGATGATGATATAGTAGGATATACGACAACAATCTCCAACTCGACGAATAGCATACGCAAACGCGAGGAAAGTAATGAAGTACAGTTGGAACGACCTTGACTTTGTCCTGCATATTATCTCCAATAGAATTCGACGATGAAAAAACCTCATCGAGTTGGTCAAATTTTCATTTCAAGATTTTATATATGATTACAAATTTCATTGTTCTCGTAAAATTGTTGCTCATTGGAGAAGAGGAATTTTCCCAGCTGCTGCGAAATAATTCATGTAATAATAGCGATGTGGAATATCGCAGTTATCTTAGAAGTGGGCGAGAAAAACGTGCTTTAATATTAACTGTTGCTACAAAACTCATTGTAAAAATCCGTAGGGTATTCATGAGTGAAATCTCTGAATTGCAAAACATTCTTTTGAAGAAGGTCAGACAGCCTCGTTCAATGTTAAGGACAGTGGAGAACCGGAATCTAAAATCTCCAACGCCAATATTAGCATGGACTTTTGTGTCCGAAGGATTTAGCGTTCCCCATAATTCAGAGAGGAATGGAATGATTGAGGTAAACACGTTCACCCTTTCGAGTTCATGGCTATGAAATTTGCGTTGGGGTTATCGATCTCGCGGTTGGAATTTTTTTGACATCTATGAAGAAAAGTCTAAAATACTCGACTGTAAAGGAAGAATTTGATTGGTTTCGTACGATCCTTTTCTGGAAGAATCTACAAATTCTTGAGAAAGATATAAATGTGAGGCAAACTCAATTATACGTGGATGGAGACAATCGGAAGCCTGAATAACAATTTTTCATGAAATGAATCATCTCGATCTGTAACACGTGTTTAGACAAATCATCTATACACTTATTAAGATTTCAATGAATTCAACTTTTCGAGTCACTCTCTAGAAACATGTGGTCATACGCTCACACAGTGAAGAATTTCTTCTACATCATTTCCGTCTTTCATCACGACTTGTTTCGCGGGGAATTCCCAAGTTTCTTGAGCTACAGACTGAGTATTCTTAAGATTAGGAGTCGATACAAAATCTCAGATATATTAGATAATCATATTAAATTTTATCAAATATATAATTCATCTTCAAGATTGATGTATCTTACGTACAGTAGTACGTGCCAATATGCATTTATTAGGCATCTAATTGATTCGAGCAAGAGAAAATGAGGAAAGAAATATCAGGGACAATTGATGTTATTGGCAGGGAGAATTCTCTGCAACAGATTTATCTGATGTCAAAGGGAAGAACGTTATCTTGAAAAGTTTGTACGCTACGTATCGTGGCGCCACTATAAATCATCTTCCCGTGTGGGGTACGAGGAATGCACCGTTCGGATAATAAAGTTTTCGATTTCGTTGGAAGCAAAACGATGATGAAACCTGTCGAGGCGCCCAAAGGAATTTCATGGAAAGTATCTCCCACCGGGTACCCCACTCGCTTGTTGGCTAGCTCATATACCGGTCCAGCACTGTACGTGTATGCGTATATTTTTTTCGTTTCCCTCGTGACTGCTTTTTAACCGTTAGCACGTCTCGATCGAGAGAGTCATTTGCAACCTACGAATAAAATAAACATAACAAAGCAATCACGTAATCACTCTCTTTATAATTATTTTGTATACCTTCTGAAGCAGGATGCAGAATCTATCGATTGTTTCCTATGCTGTAAAAAATGTGTGAACGAAAGTCACTTTTCTCACAGAGAAACAAAGTATTATGTGATATCGATTACGTATTAACGTACATCGTACGTTACTGAAGAATCTCTGGGTATAAGGTGTAGAATTATTGAACTGGTGGATAGTTTTCATAGACTTCGGTTTATGTTCTGTAAATGATGGGAGCAGAGGATTCTCGCAGATAGATCACTTGTCATTGATTTTTTGGAGTTTTTGCAACTGTCGTGGAATTGAATAGAAAATAATTCTTCTATTAGAAAGGCAGGTGAAGTCGAAAAATATGTTTTCTTTATTTAATAAATCAAAATGAGTGGGTCGAGTACTATTTTTCATAACTAAACAATGGATTTTATTTGCAGGAATCCATTAATCTTCATTTCTCAACCAATGCATCCACGAATAAATTTACCGAGAGTTTTTGATGATAAATCGTTCCAGAGCTTTCGATATTCCATTTAACAGTGTGTTATTGAGGATATACGTAGGTGATGTCTTTTGTGCCTACTCACGACATTGGAAGTGTAGTTTCGTATACGTCTTCGATCCAGCAACGTGATGAAGCTGTTCGGATGGATTCATTTTGAATTCATTATATGTATAATTTTCATTCAACGTCACATGCGTGACTTTTCTTCTTTGAAGTTAATCAATTTTGAAACATCTGGAAAACATAGGAGAAACATTCATGTTTTCCCGTGATTCAAAAATTATGAGATAAACTTTCATTTGATACCTTGAATGCAAAGGGATGCACACACAGAAGGAAAAAAAAGAAAAACAGAAGCTATCCACAGATATTCCGGTTTTGCAGAACCGGATATTAACTTGACCCACTTTTGTGATTCTGCCTGTTGCCGACTGTAAGAAGCTCTACATTTCGTTACATGCTGCTCTGCTGGATAGGCAAATTCAGTTAGGGCAACCGTAACATTGGTTAGCAAATGAATATATGTATATATATATTAATGTATTTCTATTTGCATTCGCTAAACTCTTCCATTGCTTTCCAAAATGTGGGCGCTAAATATAAATCGCGACAAATATCCCAGAAGGATTATATAGCGATTTTGAGTTGAATATATTTATTTTTTCATACAACAATTGAATAATTTAATTTCAAACAACAGATTACAGGTTGTGAGCATCTCAATCGGGATATAACATACCTCGTCCACCAAACAAATACCATTTGGAAAGTATGAACAGCCATCATTTGTTTTCAGTACCCTTTCTTGAAATCTCAGTTGCTAAATCTGTTATTTTAATGAGTCTTCCTTCACGCCGATTTTTTTCCTCCAATATATCATGAATAAGGTGTATGTATCAATGAAAGCAAACAAGAATTGCTATAAGCATACAAGAGAAAGTCTTTTCTCTCTTTTTCTTACTCAGTCAAGATATTTGATTTTACTCCATTATTTATAGCTATTCATATTTGGCGTTTCCTCCTTCGTTTTTTTTTTCATTTCATTGAAATATTTCAGGGTTCAAAGATAGATTTACCTTTCGTTTGTTCCGTAATCATTTGAATGAAGAAGCAGCAGAAGAAGAAGAAGGAAGAGGTGGCTCTGACTCGACACGCCTCTTTGCTCTTTGATTATTGTCGTAATTCGTGTGTTCGTGATTTAGGCATTAAACGGAAGAAAAGTGCGGATGGAGAGGAGAATATTCAGCAAATAATTATTAGGGACTTCAACCTTAATATACCATCTTGATTCGCTTTCACATTAGAGTAATTGTGATTCATTCGTTGTTCTGTCAAACTCGTAATTATTTCATCTTCAATTGTTGAATCTCTCAGATGTCATCACAGTCTTCGAGTTGTGAAATTCTTATTCTCTCTCTGAAGTGGGTTGAGTTAGCAGGTTTGGGAATACGAAATAGAGGAGTATAGAATTTATATCCGAGATTTCCAAGATTTTTACGAGCAAGATATGTCATTTCAAGTTCAGGATTCTTTTCTGATTCGAGAAATCCATTTGCGCAATTTGCGAGGGAATTTCTATTGGAACGGGATGAAGCTAATGGCTAATGTTTCATGACGAGTGTTATTAGCGAGGAAAATAAAAATGATCTCCATCGTGGATGTGAATGGAAAAACATAGAAATGAGAGATTTCTTGTGAAGTTTCCAACGACATTAAAGAAAGGTCAAAGAAGATCTTGTTGGTTGAACACGGACTAGGTCGGTACATTACAACGTTTAATCTTAAAAGTCGTTGTACTTTCTAGCCAGGTCGTCATGCAAACATCTCTCGTTACGTAATAACGATGCAGTTTTGTCGATGAACAACTTGTCTATCAATTTTTTTGAGAATCATCGAGGTTTCTATGTGTTCTGAAGTTCCTTCAATTTCGTTGTGTATTTGTGGATTCAGTTTCATAGTCCTCTTCCTAGAGATGCAAGGGAACAATGATGTTTGTTGGTGCACAGTATTAAACTCGATACCTAGGAGATATTAGGCTCTCAAGTCGGGTCAAACCGAGCGCCGATGCATCGGTTTCAGAAATCTCAAAATTGGCAATATTCATGATCGATAATGTGATAGTAACTTATGGTTGGTGAAGATGAGACTTTTTCTAATGCTAGATGACGAATAATTGTGAATTATTTCAAATCAGAGGATTTTCCAAGATTTTTGCACCCCTAAGCGAAACCAGAACTGCGTCTCCTCTTCTAAATATTATTTGTTTTTCAAAATAAGATGAAATCAGACTCCCACCAATGTCGTTTTCAGGTGGAAGTTTGGTACCGCTTATCAGTAAAAACATCTTCGTTCAAGAGCGATATTGAAAGCATCCCGTGGACTAGATCTAGTTACTAGATCCTTGTAAAAAATGTAATAACATGCAAACAATGAATTTATCTCCAAATGTTTCTAATAGAGAGATCTAGTTCTTCAGAATTCTCTGAGTAAACAAAAATATCACCGAGCCCATGAAAAAAATAATCAGCTATTATTTGGATAACTAAGAATTAGCTATGGGAGCTATTCTTTTAGGTTCCACGGCTACTCACTTAGCAGTAGCAGGAAGAAATTCAGCTGCCGCAGCGAAAATTCGACAGCTGAATTATTTGCCTATCCAAATATCAACCACTAAACCTGTGCAGTTACAGCTACGATTTCCTACTGCGGTAGTTAGAAATTGGCTATAGCTGCAATTATTTTAGCTACCGCGTGGGAAAATGGATGCTAAAAAAGTGAGTAGCCGCTACAGCTCTCTTGAAGTGTGTCGCTTATAGGAACCCAAGTAGGAATAATTCGTGATTTTCTCTAGGTCTTGTCAGGGTCTAGTCAGGATCTAGTCAGATCACATCAGGCCCTCACAAGAATTAGGGATCGCCACGAATTATCTCTACCCAAGACGTCAAAGTAGTCAAACCAGCCCCACTTCAGATGTTATGGATCTATTATCATCTAACGATTGATATGTTGCACTTGAATTTTGTACTTTATAATAAATAAAACAGAAGGTCAAGAAACTCCCTGGTTATTAATTATCCGATTGGACTTATGTACTACATATATATACATATAAATCATTGACTTGATCAAACGGTTTTGAAAAATGGCATTACATCAATGTAACCTTGTGAAGGAATTTATGATGTATGATCACTATTATTATCGTCATTATCCAGACAAGACTAGAGCTAACGATTGTTGAAGCAAAAAGTTTGATACGGCTGTTACCTTAGAAATAGTGGCGATATATTAATATTAACAATCTTGGAGTTATGCATGAATACAATACAGGAATAGATTTATATTTTACGTATAGAATATTATAACAATTCATCATTTCCTATGGTAACTCATTTTTCATCGAAATAATAGATATACTCGCTGAAACATTCATTTGCATTCAAAGATGAACGAATATATATGAATAGATCTTCATAAAATAGGGAGTCTATTTTTATTTCTTTAGATAATCAATCTTATTCCAACCAAACGGATATGATGTAAAGTGTTCAAATTATTTTTTGTACCTGTATTTGCATATCATTGTTTCTTGTACGGATTACAATCCTTGATAAGACATTCCGCGCTCATTATCCAAAGTCTATTACGTTGGTCTCCCGTTCTTGCGTTGACTTGCTTTTGATGACTTGTTGGCAATTTAGATGGTAATCAAGATAAATTATTGTACATGTAAATTCTTCTCTACACCCTTTTCGCATTTAAAATATAACACATAGGATTCATGAGGCACATAACGTGTGAAAAGCGTTATGATATTCTCTCCCAGTTATGTTCATTTCTCGAAACAATTATAGAATCTCTTTCAATAAACATCTTCAAAAATTCAACAAATTTAAGAGCGAAGTGAATAAGAAATCTGCATTTTCAAGCCCGTCATCGACTACACGGTAGTGATGCATCGAGAAAGAATCACTGGAATGCGATGTCCCCACATTGGATCTTCTCTCCACCTACGGAAATTAATATTCGCGTCATATCCATCTCACATTTACAAACCGTACAAAAAGAAATTTTGGTAAATTCACATGAAACGTTAGTAGATGGTTTTGAAAAGTTTCGCAATTTTCTTGATTACCCACTTCATAAATCATTCAATTCTCATTAGACTTGTGAACAGAATTCATGAATTTGTAATTTCCCAATTCGGTTTCATCACAGATCGCTCATTTCAAAGACAATATCCATCCTCAAATTGTTATTCCAGACTGAAATCAGAATAGGACGCCGGTGTCTAAATTTGGAAAGTGAGCGAAACTACGTTTGAAAGCCGCACGATTAAAGGACATGAGACATTCTCGTTCATGCTTATTCCGAGCCGGCGCGCTATTATTAGCAGATTTATGCTCCACAAGGATAGCCAAAATCAAAGAATAATCAACAGGATCACGATACATCTTGAACATTACCCGTGTATTATTGTCAGTGAAATGTTTCTTGTTGAAAGAAAAGAGAGATAGAAAGAAAAATCTTCAAGGCCGACAGGCTACCGCCACCTCACTCCTCTCACTTTCGTGTCCCTCACGTCGTTCTCTACCGGTTATCCGGAGTCCACTTTGGACTCTCTTTCTCTTCATCTTCTAGCACTCTCACTGAATCCTACCGATCTTTCGTCCGTCTCTTTTGATTAACCACCTATCTTCTAGGGATTTTCTCCGAATTCTCGAATAAATTGAATAAGATGCTCTGGAAAATTTGTACCAATCCTTCTGAAGATCGAGTTCCTTTTCGCGCTCCTGCACTGCATACGAGATGCAATGTATCGCCTTGGTACGAACTCGAAGGTGAACTTTAAAGTTCAACATAAAGTACAATGTGTAATTGTGTCAAAACGATTCTAGCGTGTCTATAGGTCAAATCTGTGGTAGAAAGAATGAATATTTTGCATTGTAGTTTGTATTTTTCGTATCATTCTGTTCCCATCATAAATATCTCCTTATTTGATGTCATAAAAATTTTCTTTTGTGTACTTTAAAATCAAAGTATCCATGCATAGGAATTTTCAATTGATGAGAAAGAATAATAAAATTCATCGCAAATAATGACAACCCATTATTATCGAATTATTATCATGTCTATCTGTGTATACTCGAATAATAATAGTATCAACATTTTTCGTGCTCGCGGTGCACCATTGTCGTCACAAAGACTTTGTTCAGTACCGTTGACGGTCACTACATTACGCTGCGTGAGTTTTAACAAGCTCCAAGAGTTATATTTGTCAGACACCGGTGAATTTCAATGGGTGTTTTTATCGAACGCATAAATGAATAAATCAATGAGCGAGTAAATGCTATTCCACAAGGATGATGTACTCATATCTTGGAGAATTTCGACAAAAACCATACATGTAAGAAATAATTGGAAAAATATTTCACTGCAAAAAGAGATATTCACTCGTCGGATGTATCGCACGAGAGAAAATTGTATGAACGTTTCAAATATAATGAATCGATTCTACGTGAAGAAACATTGTTCATCGTTCGGCACAAGGGTTAACATGATTGTGAAAACTCTTTCATTAACATTCTTCGGAATAAGAGATTTCTCTTACGTTATAATCTTTGTAAATATTCTATTCGATTCGAGAGAAATCATGCTTACATTGAAAGATTTCAAAGATTTCTCTATTCATGATCGATAGAGGATTTAGGTGTTGTTCCGATGGTTCATAAACAGACTTCACGATATACCGCTGACTCAATATCCCTGCTATGATTTATGATTCATTAATTTTCCTTTCGATATTGAATAATTCGAGCGTGAGGGACAAATATGCTCTACCTGAAACACAATTTTGTTGAACTGTCACTTACGAGTATAAAAACCCTTCGGTACTGTACTCCTTTCCTCGCGGAACTTATAAGCTAACACGAGGAATCAGATTATCTACAAATTGGAGAATCGAGATGTCGAGTCGAGGATTTAATTCGAGACGAAATGTTGCATGAATCGGTTTAACGACATGTTAGACATCGAGTGAAATTTTTATAGAGATATTTTCAAATGATTCACCTATTCTCATTATGGTAACAAAGCATATGCCTACACAAAGGTTTTAGGAGTGGCAAGTATAAAGAGGTACTTTCATAAGGTGCAGGAGAGTATATGGCATGAAAGATCAAAATGCGAAAGTGCATGATCAGGAGCACGCCCTCGACATTCCGGAATTCTTTGAAGGAGTTTCTCCTTATTGCGAGTATATGTGTGTGTATGTGTGTATATATGTATATCTGTCGTGCGTTGAACGTATAATCGAACAAAGTCGATGACGTATGTCCTTGCATCATGAAGTATTTCACAAATGCATCACGGTGTATCAAATATATCCTTGAAACTGAGGGAATCTAACGATACCACGATCGAAGAAAAAGATGCGACATGCGACCATCTCAAAAACTCTATCCGAGGTGAAAGAACGCATGAAATGTTTTATGCATGGTCTTATGTTTTATGCACGTTAACATGATATGTAAATTCATATTTTCTGCGTTGTTTTCCGACCTTATGCGTTTTTTCGGTTTGTTTTCTCTTAATTTAGGATGTAAAGGTTGCTACTTATTGCACATTCGTGAGAATTCTCGTTAAACATTTCATATAATGCCACGAAGATCCATTTCCATTTCATTTGTATAATCGGAACTTCGTCACATCTGTCGAGATGAAATTTCAATGGACGATGAAGTTCTGAATAACGATAAAGAGTTTCTTAAGTTTCATGGTTTTCTTTGTTATTGTTTTAATGAAATCGACAATTAATTGGATTTGATGAGAAAAAATATGCATACAATCCGGTTGTGGTGAATAAGGAATAAGGTTTCACCGTGAACGAAGTCGTTTTATTCGATTATATTATTCAAGTTGAGTGAAAGAAATGTGAATTCATTCATAGAGTTGGATTTATTGTTTGATATAATAGAGATTATGCGTAATACGATAATTTCTTCATCATACTCGGAAAATTATACAATACTGGATGAGGTAAACGAATTGTATTCCAGTGGAGAGAAAAAAGAATCATGAATAAAAGGTGATGAATATTGATGGAATTTCACTTTTTCGAAATAATTTTGTGCAATTAGCATCTCATGGATCGATGAATCTTTAAAAAGCATATCTCGTGTTTTGAATGTTGAATTCCACGATTGGGAGTCATCGTCAGTTTGACCCGAAATTCCATAAACACTCGACAAGGCTATCTGATTGAGATCTGATTTAGGATTATCATGCAGTAGCCTAATGATAATGAGTTTAAATACTTCCTCTGTTCAGTTGGTTTGATCGAGTCTTTTCCGAAGCTCTGAATATTTTACTTTAATTTCGGCGATTACGAAAGGAAGTGAACAACAAGAATGAAGTATGCTGTACTCAACATTTCCATAAAATTTGACAAAAGTTTTTATTCTCGTATAATAAACGGAGTATCGAAAATAAAGAGAATTGGAAACTAGCCTCAAAAGTGATGCTGTTGCAAGTGTTTTTTGGTATGTACTGCTGACTAATCAATAAATAGCTGATTTCAACAGTTGTATAAATAAATTGAAACTATCTAAGATCCTACCAAAGGGGAAGAATAAATCTGTATCTGGGTCTGCTTGCTCAATTTATTAACCTGATGTCGTACTTTTTAAACTGATGTTATAATTTAGACCAATTATCGCAGGTTGAACGACCTGAATATACATATTCAGCTATAGCTTCGAAGATTTATATTGAATTTCGGTATAGAATTTGTGTAAAGAGGACTAAATCACTATGAGCGCAGCCGGATTTGGACCTGATAATCAGTACCAAAACCGTATTTATATGTTGATCCAGGAAATTTTGGTTGTTTTCCTATATACAAATTGATATTTTTCCATAAAATTGGAGATGTGATTGTGTAATCCAAAAGAATAGACCGACTAACCCTGTGTACGTTGATTTCGTTACGAACCCTGTCTCGATTGTACTTCTTTCTTCTATTTCCCATCGAACGAAACTTGCTTTGTTCGAAATTATGTGATGTAGACAGTCCTCGTTATGCTCGCGTTATCATAAAGTAACCCATGTGTGTATGGACCATTGGCACGACCATGGACCAAGCCTAGAACAAGATCGATCTGCCGAAACTTTTGTGGACCAATTTCAACAAGCTTGGACCAGACATGGGAATGATAAGATCAAGTCAAGATTGGGGTGATAGTTTTGCCAGGTTTGATCCAATCAATTGACCAAGCATCAATCAATGCTCTTTTAATCACACAGTCGAAATTGAAACTTAAAGTGATCCAGAATATCAGCTCAAAAATGCACCCAAAAGTAACGCCTATTCCAACTGAAAGTAAGCAATGAAAAAGACTGAATTTCAGTCAATTCCATCTTACTTTGGAGATTAGGATTGAATTCTATCGTAATTCCAAAGTAAGATGGAATTAACTGAAATCCAGTCTTTTTCATTGCTTATTTTCAGTTGGAATAGGCGCTACTTTCGACTGCATTTTTAAGCTGATATTCGGGACCACTTTAAGTTTTACTTTCGACTGTGCACAGGTATTGCAATGAAAAGAGTAATTAATTATCTTAATTCATCCATATTTCAGTTCATGAGTTTCTCCCTTAGAATAAAAAGAAGGAATCATGTCAAAACAATGGAAAAATTGTGCCAAGCCTGGGACAAGCTCGATCATTATTCACTATTTTGCGTTTAGTGTTGAATTAACCTGTAACTAATGATGATTCACTGAAGCATCATAGAATACTCTCGTAATAACCTGAGTTCCCTTTGAAGAATTGACTTCTGAACTGATGGCGCGATGTTCTACTTTTATGCATATTATGCCTTGAAATATCACATGTTCGGTAATTTTAAGATCAATATACGGAGGTTTTCTGAACATTCACAAAACGTATACTTGCTCACACAGAGAACGTTCAAATGAGATCCCAGGAAGTTTCAAGAACGCATGGGGCGCATGCACGTCCCAGGGATATACAAATGTTCCGTAATGTTCTATTCATTTTCAAGAGCGACGTTTTGGGGACGTGTTCAATAAAGGTGTCAATGACGTTCTGCGATGCTACACATATGTTTGTAAAGGCTAGTTTCCATAAAAGTACGTTTGGAAAACATAATAATAACGTTCCGTGTCAGATGAAAAAAACGTACCGGGAGCGTATTCGGGTGCACTAAAAATGAAGGTTCTTTAAGGGGGATAGCCACTGTGATGGGTAAAAAAAAAATTTTGTTTGTTTGTTTTAAATCAAAGTTTATATATTCAAAAATATGTGTACTAAATTTCAAGTCAATATTTCAAAAATTGACTATGTTACAATAATTTTAGTGAGAGCCCGGATTAAAGCTGCTGAGAATCGCATCGGAAAAATTGATAAAAAAATTAAGAAATCCAACAAGACCCCTGGAGATGAAGGGGAAGAACCGTCATATGGTCCAGGACTCGATAGTTCAATATAGGTATGAAAATTTAAAAGATACATAATTTCATTACGAGAGAAATAGACTAAAAACTTTGAACGCGTTTTTCTCGAAACGACTTTTTTTGAACTAGCGGCATCAATAACTCGAACAATTATGAACCGATTTCTAATTTCTTTTTTTTGTTTTGTTCGTCTTAGTAGTGGTTGAGGTTGAGCGTAGCCAATTTGGAAAATTTTGTTTTTTACTATTTTTTAAACTGTTTCAAAACCAAAAAAATAAGGTCGAAAAAATGGAAATATCGTCAATCGGTCGTCATTTTGTGAAAAATCAAAATAAAAATAAACGGCTGGTTTTTGAAAAATCGATGCCGCCATAGGGGGGGAATTTTTTTTCAAGCGCTACGGGATCATTTGTATTTTTGAAACTATTTAATATTTTTCAATAAAAATTTGTGGAAAAATTATTAGATGTGTACTTAATAAAATGAAAAGAACCCGATCCAAAAATTCCTCTACTTACTCGGTCAAAAAAAAATGTTTAAAATCACTAATTTTTTGACCCATCACATTGGCTATCCCCCTTAAACATACCAAAACCTAGCAGGGCATATTTTAAGGGGCAGTTGTAACAAAAAAATTCGTCCTACAAGAAAACGGTTAGTTCTGAAACGTGAAAAGGATCCATGTATACTGTAAAATAATGATTTTACTGATCGTTTTCACCTTTTGGAACCAATCGTTTCCTTGTAGAACTAAATTGTTAGTTACAACTGCCCTTTTAGATCATGCCCTGAAACCTAGTCCCCGGAGACCAAGACGCGCAGAACTTGGGTTATGTTGCTCAAACGTCCAGAAGACTTCCGATGTTATCTGGGCATATCCGGATGTTATCCAGCATGGGCCCATCCTGCCAATATAGGCCCAAGACTGAGCCAGAGTGGGCCAGAGTTCATACACGCTGGGGCAAAATATACGGATCAATAAGAAATATTATAATGTTTCTGATATTAATTACACTGTAAAAAAATTCTTTCTGAAGATTCAGATAATGTGGCTGTAGAAAATAACAGTCACATCTTCTGATTTTGAGAAAGAATTTTTTCACAATGTATTCAAGAACATTCGCTACTTATCTGATAAAATGAAAACTATTCCAAATATCTACCCAGTAAAAATTTTGTGTCTTGGGACATCTTTTAGACAGATTGAGATCAACCTTGTTGGTTCTTGAGATGTGACTTGCATTTAAAACTCATATTTAATACATGTTCTAGATATGAGTTCGTCTGAAACTTATCTGAAAATGTTGTGGAAGACATCTACAATCTGTCCGAAAGACGTCGCAAGACACAAAATGTTGACTGAGTAGAATCAATTGTTGCCAAGAATAGGTATCGCCAAGAAGTGTACTCTTTCTCAATCCAAAAACTTGACACGATGGTTTCAAAAATGTTGAAAACACTCGATCTGAGATTTTTGTTCACTGATCTTCCCGTGATAAGTAGATCACAGATGTGCGAGTACTAAAAATCATCAATTCTCAGAAATAAACTCACAAAGTTTGAAAAAACCTCACCGGTTCAATTGAGATTAAAAATCACGAATTGGTGATTTTGTGTTTCATTTCAATCGCAAGATAAACATCACAAGAAGTGAGTGTAATTCAACTTCTCCCGAGTTCTTTCGATGTATCAACTATATACGTTCCAAAAATACACGAAGTTTATGAACATCAATTTACATTAACCGATATCAGACTTCCTTCATACACAACGAGATGCTGAATTTTTTTTTCTCTAAATAATTTTATATGAAATTAACGAGCGAATCATCGCCACATGCGAGCGAAGCGAGAGCAATTTAGATTTCAAAGATTTAAGAGCTGTGCAAGAATGTGAAATTCGTTAATAATTCTTGTAATATTTCGTATTAAATTTGGTATCTGATTGCTTTCCACCTTGTGCGTTGCTCATACCATCGTAGTTTTACTGTAGCCGATGAATATATGCAAACTTCTTATTACCTCATGGATTTATTTCTATTTTGCCAGATCTTGATTGGAAATTGTTCTATTGACTCCTTATCCAGACAAGGTCTTCTTCGTTAGATTCTGATGATATTGATCAGAAGTTGAGCAAATTCAAGGGTGACTTAATTAAGTGCAGGTTATGAAATTTTCAAGCGGATTATACACGATATTCTCGAAAGGATACGAACCTGATAGACCAATTTTAGGTTGATTTCAAATGAATTACGATTCATCCAACGGTCAATAAACCTTCAAATGTTCTCAGCTTTATTTTAGGTTTAATGAAAATTCATTGAACGTCATTGTTCTCTTGGGAATGACATACACAAGGTCGTACAGAAATACATTTCACCTATACTCCTGGCCATGGCGATTTCTTTCTCAAGATTTCATTCATTTGCATTTTTCAGTTCATGCGAACTTTAATGTTTGAATCTTAAAACGAGTCCGTATTCTCTCTCTTTAGCGATGAGCTTGTCTTGTACGTATCGTACAGCTCACTCGTCATGAGAGAGAATAATTATTTGACTTATTTCGAGATATACGGGAAAAGTTCATCTCTTTCCTTCCAACCACATTCTCTGAGTAAGGAGGTGGAGTTATTAGAGACATGGATCCGTTCGTGTGTTTAAATTTACTGTATCAGCAACAAACGCATCGATTATTTCATTGATCGATGTAAATATGTTTCTTCGCTTCATTTATGTTTTGAGAGATTTCATTATTCCTGCACATCAAAGATGCTTTGATGTTTTGATGTTTCGAAGAATATCAAAAAAAGATAATATGATTGACGATAGAATTATCCCAAACAACACGAGAGATTGAAGACATGCTTAGAACCTCCAAATGAGAATCCACGAGAAATGAAAAGTTCTCGAATAATTATGTTAGCATATTTGAGAAGTTCTTGCGCCACTTAGGATGGGTATGCTTCATGGTATTTTATGGAAAAAATATTACTCCATCACTGCTCAATCAACATTTCAATAGTTTTGATCCACTTCAGATACTACCTGCAGATTGGATGTTACATATGTATTGAGATTTTAATTACACGGAAAGACAGAGGTTATGATTATTCAGAAAAATGACTGACAATTTAGAAAAAAAGAGTATCGCTGAAGAATTTTCGTAGTAAATTCATCAAAAGTTGATAAATTTACTGTAAACAATAACAATAAAACTATCAACGTTTAGTATTTTCACTAAGAATTTTTGATAACCTTACTGCAAAGATTTTTCAGTGGTGCTCTTTTTCCCTAAACTGACAATCATTTTTCTAAATGTTAATAAATCCCGAGTAAAAATGTTAATTTCGGTTCGCCAAACGGGACTGGTGCAGACGTGTTGCATTTTTCTGCGGTACTGTTGCAGATTCAGTGTGGGTACATCACATCCGCAACAGTACCGCAGAAAAATGCAACACGCCCGCACCAGTCCTGTTTAGCGAACCCGAAATGAAAATTTTTACTCGGGATGTTATTCAAGTATTGATAACTTTTTTCTTTCCGTGTATGTTGGTATTTCTAGCTAGGACTTCGCACAAGACTCTCGTCTTGAATTGAAAAATGATCTACATTTACTGTTCTAAAAGTTTGAGACATAAAAAATTTTGAACGGAATCAAGCTTCTATCTAAGGTGTAACAAAATCACATGGAATTCCGATTTCGTCGCAGAGGATAACGAAGATATTCTCTCAGTTTCGGAACTAGTCTCGGTATCGGTCTTGGTCCGCGTCTCGTTGCATATTTCGACATATATCTCTGCTAATTTTGTTTGAATGATCAAGGTTCAACCCCATTCCGTTGATTCCGTTTGTACTCTCAGATCATCTTGATCACCTTGATATTTCAAAAGATTGGAATAATTATTGGTAACTATTTTATCTTTCTTTGACGCGAGTCTCGTGAGGAGCCTCGGATTGAAAAGAATTAAAAGATTCATATAAATTAATTCTACACAGCACTGGAAAGGATTCATATCAAATGCTGATTATTTCATTCGATGAAATGGGGTTCCAATGAAACCGAGGTGTGGTTTTGATTATCACATTATTTGAATTCTTTGGTGAATGCTGATCTCGGCATCATGTTGGTCTCATCGTTGATATAAGATCAAGTTGAATACACAGTTAAGTATCATTCATCACTGTACCGATGCACTGTGAAAGACTCAAGAGTACAACAAATAGAATTCTATTTCGAACTACCGTTGCTCATGAAATTTATTTATTTTCATTTTAAAAAATTCCCAGAATTATATATAATTCATATGTAATGATATAGAAATTATATATAATTTTGAAAATTTTTCCACCCGCGTTCTGTCTCTTCAACTATCGAAATGGTGGCTATTTCAAATGCTTTTTCAATACATTAAGGTGGTATAGTATCACGAACAATTACATGAATTATTCATCGGTTTGGAAGGAACTTTTGTGTTTGGAAATTGTTTTTTGTTCAACTAACTGGGAAGAATTTCGTCTACATCATGGAATTTTGTCATATAATGAAGAATCATGCGATAAAGAGTCTGATGAAGTTGAAAATCGGTAATCTAGGATTGGGAATCAAGAAAATAGTATCTTGGATTAGTTATTGCATTCGAAATATACACTGAGAAGAAGGTTTTAGTTGAATATTAGACAGCTACGATATCTGGTCATACCAAATGACTTATTTAAATGAATCTTATTTGTCACAACTGAATTTTTTATTTCCATTGAATGAAGTGCTTTATTCAAATTTCAGACAACTAGACTTTCATTTACGCCGGCTACAATTTAGCTGGGACACTTAAATTTTAGTTAGATGCCTTTCTCTCAGTGTAGTAGATCTAACATAGTTGATTCACACAACAAAATCTCTGGATTTACCAATTCGTATGGAATTGAGATCGGAATATAAGCAGTAATAGAATATGTACAATATTAATCAGCAGGTCCCTGGTAGAAATTTGTCTGGGCGTCTCATTTACCATTCATGTACTAGATGGGACCCACGTGGAAACAACTGAATAACACATTTCAGTCAATTTGACTTTGGTGCCCAAACGTTTAGTTGGTTTATGTAGATTTTTCATACGTCAACTGATCGTACAGTTACATTGATAGTCCTTCAACACGGTTGGAGGAATAAAAGAAAGCCCCAACGTTTCAATTTGTCACTTGGGATTATTTTATGGAAGTAATTTCGGAAGCAAAATTCGTTCTTGACTGAAGATTACATGTCAAAATACATTGTTGCCTCATTCATAGGTGTGATTTTACAGAAAACACATGATTCCACATTTCTAATTACCAATTTGAACAACATTCTAGGAATTAGGCTGGAAAGTGCGTTACAAAACTAGCTAGAAACCAACCTCACATCTGGGAAAACTAGCTGGGGCCTATCTGATTCCCAATTTCAATTTCTACCTGGGGTATCAAGATAAAATAATGAATATTTGTCCTGATTTCAAATTCAAAGGAATAAAAGCATGAAAACAACTCTTTCTCTTTCTCTAGCATTTAGACGTGTCTTCTTCTAACTAATGAGTTCGAGCTGCATCGTCAGGGATCGCTAGTATCATCTTGAGACGATCAATCCGTTTCTTTCAGCACTCAAAAACAACATCTCTAAGAACGCAACAGTGTTTTACGAATGAAACAAATTTGAAAAGTAATCGACAAATCGAAACCATATTACTAGTAATTAGTTTATTATGTTCAAATACGTAATTTAAAATTTATACAAAATCTTTTTCATATATTCAGTGAATAGCAGTGCGGATCTTATTTACATGTCATGGAGAAGTGTGTATATGTATCGAGTCATTATATTTTTTTTCACTGAACCGAACGCGTACGAAATATTATGAACGGTATGCTTCAATGACTGTATATATAAAGAGATGAAATATCTTAAAAGCTATGTGAACAAACCAAAGGAATCATGTATAACAATTATTTTCAATAGATGACACCTTTGCATTGAATATGCTATATAATCGATTAGATAAATCGTGATAAATCAATCAAAATAATAATCCTCTGTATATCAATTTTTTGTTCATATTCGGAGGATTGATATGAAATTACATTTCCAAGAAAAAGTCTGATCCAACGTGGATTACATATATTATACGTTTCTCCTCATACCAATCAACTGTTTCTTATCGATTCATGTTTTTCTTATTTATAATCTTATGAAAAATCGTTGGATCATGAGTGGTTTGAATAGCTGCGGGCTGTGTATTATCCCAATTCATCGATAGTACAAACTGCTCGATATGAATGATTATTATAAAAATTTAATTCTCCAAATTACATCTCTGGGATAAGTTCCATTCAATTATCGCTATCAAATTGTACGTTATTTCCGTTCGAAAATTTGATTCTTAATAATTCATCGTTATCAATTTATCGTAAAACTTGCGTCTCATCACAGACATCCATGTATTTTCATACCTGACGTCCTTCTTTTTATTCAACGATAATTGAACTGATGTGGGTGAAATTTTTCGAGTTATAAAATAGATTTCACAAATTTTTTGATGTTATTGTTTACGAGTATTGCTATATTATTTATCATGAAATAATTTGTAACCAATACACGGTGCTTTTTTGCATGATCACGTTGATTCGTTGCCCTGGAAATCTGTACTGAAATGATTCACTAAATTTCAAACTTTGAGGATGAATTTAAGAAACTTTCAAGCTATTCGGGTATTCTCTAATTCCTTCAGTTAGAATCCAAATTTATGACAGAGATGAAGTTCGATTGCACAGTAATTCAATCGCATTCATTCAAGAAGGTTGAACTCGAAACAATATACAGACCTTCTTAAATTCTGAAAAGAATAGCTACTGAATCCGCAATAATCAAATTGAATAGTCATGAGTCAAAGGAGAATTGTAAACATGGGAAATTTGGTCCAAATGATTGATAAAATGAAATTTTTTAATCTCTTCGATGCTAATTAGATTAAATGATTGATTCTCGATCCTCCGATTATTGAACGCAGACTTTGCAACGCTTCTATATTCATATTCATTCGAAAAAGTTTCAACAATAATTTCGTTATCATTTTCCCCGCTCATATGGTACATTTTCTCAATAAAAGAAGAAAAACTTTACCATATATTCTAAATGATCGTTGAAAATTCTCGTTGTGCGTTGAAACAACAATTTTGTTACAATGGTCCTCATCTCGTCACGATTCCTCCTGCGATTTGAGTCGGTCTGTACATTTTAGTATTCCGAATCGTGCTCTATTGAGAGTTTGTAACAATTTGTTGTTTCTCTTATTTTGGAGCACATGTTCAAGGACAGAAGGGGTCCCAAATAGTAATAATAACAATAATAACGTCGACGAAAATCGTCGAATCACATTTCTTGGCTCCGTACACCATCTCGAATCTTCTCTCTTTTTATATATTTTGTTTTTTCTTGTTCCCACTCAACCCCTGCGATAAGGCTTTGGCTTCACTTGAATCTCATCTCGCTGGGTTTCCTCGACCTCCTCTTGGACCGGTTTGCTACCTCTGGAACCTGCACCGAACCTGCTGCGACCTGGTGTTTTCGGTGTCGTCGTGTCACTCTTATGACGATTCGCTGGTGTAGTTCTATAAATATTTTGGAATACACACAGAATTAGCTTGTTATCGTGAGAGGTGCTCTATGTAAGTTATTGGGATACGTGATCCACAGGCGAGATATCTTTAAGTATTGGAAAGAAAAGATTACTTTGGTTTTTGAGTCACGGGTTCGGTTGGAGAGACATGAGATTCTCGAGAGTGACTGCTAGTTCCAACTTGAGCTCTCCTCCTCTTCAATGCTGCCAACAAATCTTCGTTTGATCTGTAAAGGAGGGAATTTTAATATACATGAAAAATGAGGGGAATATTGTAAAATTGAATAATCCGACGATATTCGTGCAAATTTGATATAAACATTCTTCCATTACCTGAATGGTCGAACTCCTCCTCGTATTTTTTTCGATGATTCCGTTGTAGTTGTAGGAAGTTCTTCTTGTTCTTGATTTTCATCCACCGCTTCCTCATCATATTCATCCACTGATTGTTCAACTGGTTTTGCCGTCGTAGTTGACGTTGCCTAAATATTTTGAAATTTCTCAATAAATATTCTCATCCTCAGGCTTTTGAAGGAAAAATAATAGTGATTAATTTATAAATTTGAGTGATGTAGTCTGCAAACTTAAGGAATGTTCCTTTTTCTTTCATTGAGCCATTGTATATCAAGTACTTATTTTTCATCCTTCTCAAAATGCCAATAGATAGAATTCATTGAAAAAAGCTCACTCAACTAATTGAAAAATGTGATCCACTTTTATCAACAATTTATGTTCTCAAGAGGTCTATTAATCACTTTAGAAAATCAGGTAGAATCAATTGAAGAATTATTGTTTATCTCGAGTTGAATTTGCAAGTTTGAAATATCAGGTAGAAATTATCAGAAAATTGATAATTTCTAAACTGTATTTCACATAAATCAAATCCCACAGACTCCAACAACATGTTTCTAATGGATTTTGAATAACATTTCGAACGAGATCATTTCATAATCAAGAAAAGATTCAAGATACAAAAATATTTGAATAGCATGCCGAGTAGAACGCGAATGAATTCAAATATATCAACGGATCGTTTATAAATCATTATCAATGAGAAAAACAAATACAGCTTGGGGACAAACAAAACAAAGTTCCATGGAAATAGTGATGAACAGATGGCAGGTATTCCGACTCATTATCAGAATAATCCTCCAACGTGAATGGAAAATCACTTCAGAGGGTGAAGGAGTTCGAGTGTTTGGGTAAGCAAGATCCACTGCATTGATGATGACATTCAAGACAGCCATAAGAGACGTAGAAAATGGGGAATGCTCTTGCAGAATTATCGAACCGTAAAACACGTATGTATTAGCAAAATTTCTTGGAATCACTACGTGAAGCAATTTATTCCTCAATTTTCTTCTAAATCTGACTGTAATGTAGCTAAAAGTCTAATTTTCTCTTCAATAAATTCGACAATTCCATTCAGGTGTTGTAGTTGTCTCACCTTCTTTTTTTTCGGTTCATAAATTGTGTTCTAGCTCACAGAAAATTCATCTAGATGGAAGTGGAATCCTTGAATTCTTATATGAAGTGATTTCAAGATTGAATTTCTTGGATAGAACACAAGGTTATGTCACAGTACGCAAGAAGCTTACCGCGGGGGAAGGTTTCCTTCCAACTGCCGGTGCTCGTCCTCTCGAGGATAAAAGCCCTCCCAATTTACTCGGAGGAGTTTTCTGTGCTGGCACTGGGGGAGGTGGAGGAGCTGCAGCAGCTGGGGCTATCGGTTCATCGTCATATTCGTATTCTTCTTCGGCTGATCGACAAACAGCTATGAGGCCAAGAGCTAACAATCTGTGAAACAGAAGATATTGTCATTCAATCAGACACACCATGTGGAAAATAAGTCATGAACTTCGCTCACAGTTCATTCTAACGGTTTTTAATCATATCATTACCTACGTGAAATCAATTTCAGTACACAATCGTTCTCTCCCGGTCCTTTCCTTATTCAAAGTTTCAGAATCAATATACAAGAGAATCATTCGGTTCACGACTTGAATATATATTTACCCCTGTATTTTTGTACCGTAGTTTCAGTGCAAGATTGATTTATATTTTGCATTTTATATACTTCATTTTCTTTCCTCTATATTTTAATACTCTCTTATCATTCGTTATTAATTCAGGGGAAATTCGAGTAAAGAATGTCTTTTTGCTTAGATTTTTTCATCGGAATTGTAACTTACTGATGACTTGCCACTCTTAACTGTTATCGGAGTAGGACAATTCAATTTAGATTATCGTTTTCCAAAACCAGCATCTATGAGCACGTCATACGATGTGATACGGTACACACACCTGTATTCGATGCACGCATATTTTAGTCTTACACACAAGTCACGTCGCAGTCGTTATATCTGGAAAGAACACTTCTTCTATCCTGTAAGGAAGTTAACGAACCGAACGATCACGTGGTAGTTGAGAACGGTTTTTCATCGTTACGTGTAGACTTTTATGCATCATGAACGGGATTCGATGAAAGATTGCATAATTTATCCATTACTCGAAGAAATTCAGGACACTTCGTAGTGGAATGCATTTTTTACACTCATCCAGTAATTTTCGTTGATCAACCTAATACGATACATGGCATTATGTAACGCTTTTGTTCTATGATGATAAAAAATTTATGGATGCATGGAGGAAAATTATAGAAGGATGACAAATGACACTTGTTCCGATATTACAACTTGGTACTTACTTGGAGTGAAATTTTATGGAATAATTTTTTTCTTAGGTGCACCGAATGGAATAATCAACAATTTTCAAGTGATTATTCGTTGAAAGTATATAGAAAACAACAACCTTTCGTATCAAGCACCTAATCCATTTCTTCTTCGATTGATTTTCTAATTTCCTGGTAAAAATGACAACGCGTGGAACGTTTAAAAAGTTTCAGTTCACCTTCCCTAAATTTTTTGAATACACTTTACACGTTTCCTTTCCACTAGGATCATGTTCAGGGGGAGGTATATGATTCAATCACGCACTTTGAAAAATCAACAGCATTTTGGAAAAAAAATATCACTCTTGGAATATTCTATTCGCGAAAATGTTTTCCTAGAACAGAGATTGATCATCAAGTCGATAAATATTCACAAGTTTCATAAAATTCTTCGATGAAACAATGTTTCTGCACAATTTTGATGGAATGATTATATGGAAACAGTTTTTTTCACATCATCAGTTCAATGGGAAGTATTAAAATTCGTTCACTTGGATATTTTGGAGCATTTATTCAAAATTATTTCAAGTATGCAGATAACACTGATTCAATCATAGGCCATCGTAAAGTTGTAGCCCGCGTCAAGCTTCCTGTTCATCCATTTCAACAAACCTGCCTCGTATTTGGGGATGATAAGATCAGGTTCATGCTTGTTCTAATCCCAAGCCATATATTTCACCACCATCAATACCTATAATGCCTTAATTTCATTGAATATTGTTCCGAGAAATTCGTATACCCCATTGAAAGTTCTATGCCAAACTAACAAGATCTCATCGAAAAACACCTATTAGGTGTTATAAAAATTTTGAATTTTTCTAACCTTCTCGAATGAAAAGTTTATTGTACTTTCATTTTAGAAGAGTTCAAGTTCAAGATATAATTTGCAACTAAATTCACATTAATGAATCAAATATCTGTGGTTATTTACTACTATTTTTCATTAAAAATGTCAAAACGCGAGGATACAAAATTCTTTTGAAAATCTTATCAATCTGAAAACTTGAATGATGGCAATTTGTATTCGATATCATGCTTCTTCATCTTTAACATATTCTGCCGATGAAGAGAACAGGAGAATAATCCGTTGTCATAACCATTGAAAGAGATAATTATTGGGTTCGTATATTTCAATGGTTATGGGAATCATTTCCACTTTAATAGACCATGAAACGGCAGAAGTACTCATTGAGGTTGAGTAATTTCCAGTTATGTGAATTTATAGATTAATCATATTTTGCCACTCCCCAAGTACAATGTATCAGGATTACTTTGTTTTTCTCCCGTAATCTACGGATTTGTTATTTTCACATTGGATCTTATTTGATTAATTTTCAAAGATCATTAGGTAATTCCAATTAATGAGTGATTCTACACATTTGAAATACGTTAATTCATTGTAGTGAGCAGAATGGGATTCGATGTGATCAAATGAGAGTGAAGCAATTGATTTGCCGAAAAAATTGATCCACAATCAGCAGTTTTCTTCTGGAATTCACGCGAGGTAATGTGACATTTTCACTCTTTATTCAATTCGAACATGTTATGATTATCTCAAATGAATAAAAATTTAATGACTTTATTCGAATACCGTAGATGTCGTATATTTTTGGAATCAGTTGATCAAAATGACATATGAAGTGTGTTTACTATAAAAAAAAACTTCCAAAGAACACGGAGAAAAAAGACATTCGCTGTGAGAGCGAAAGTTGATTTTGCTGGGTCTCTTTTGTTGGAGCAGCAAAATTTTTTGCTGAGACAGCAAACTATTTACTACGCAGAAAAAAGAGTTGTCTTGATTTCACACCCACACGACAAAAAAGTATGGTTATCGTAACGATCTGATATATAGTTAGAAGAGAAAGTGTGAGTGCCGGTATTGTATCGCTATGGTAACGGTATAGATGGTTTAGACTAACCATCTATATCGTTCCTCGAAGGATCTGTTTCGTCATGGCAACGATACTGGTATTCCTCGATACACTGTGAAAAATATTCGTGAGTTTCCAAGCAGAAAAGTATGGCGAAAAACTTACAGATTGGTAAATTTCCAAAATGGTTTGGAAACTCACAAATTTTCTGTACATTTCCAAAAAAAGTTTTGTGATTTCCCAGAAAAGATTTGTCAATTGACGGAAATTGTTTGTAATTTCACCCACTATGTTTGTGAACTAACCAAAAAATGTTAGGTAAGAAACTTCCAAAACTTTTTTCGGAAGTTTTTTTACAGTGTACTTTAGACAGTCATGACAATGATTCCTTATCGTTATGAGAACGATACTTTTTTTTCCGTGCATTGCTTCATATATAACGAAAACAATATTTGTCTTGTCCCGAGTACATTTGCTTTGAAGCAAGAAAATATTGTTTCAGTTCAAGATGAATCTAAAACCTAAATTCGAACCGAAACCATATTTTCTCGGTTCAAAGCGGATGTATTTGGAAGGAGACATATATTGTTTTCGCTATTTATGAGACAATGAGTATGGAATCAAGGCAACTTTTCTTCCTGTGTATCACAGCAATCTTAGCTACTGCAGTGATTTTTTCGCTGTGGCAGCAAAAAATGTCTGCTATTCTGTATTTGGTACTGAAAATTTTGCTAATCCATCGGAAAATTTGTTGCTTCAGCTCATCATGTTGCTCTCCCAGCAATTCAGTCTGCTTTGACAGCGAATTTTCAGTTAGATGAGCAAAAATATTTGCTACTCTGTACATAATGACTCGATTTGCTGCATCTCCGATTTGTTTTCTTCGTAAAATTGACAAACATTGTTCAAGGAAGAAATAAAAGTGTTTGGACATTTCTGGAAAATTTATGAACTTCCCAAGGACCTTGAAATATGCGAATCTACGGATATTTTTTTTCACCCGTCTGGCGGACAACTGAGCGTTCGCGAAATCTCGAGCAGGAGCTTGAAGGGTGACGCCATAATCTGGTTTCGCTGGATATCTTTTACCAGGGCAGAAAATTCGTCGCTGTAACAGCAATGTATTTGCTATCACAGCAATCTTGTTAGCTACAGCAGCGATTGCAGCCCTAGTAGAAATTTGATCGGGAATCCCTATTTATAATAAGGTCCTGATCAAGTTAGAATCCAGAAATCGTAAATAAGGAAAATCTAAGAGGCCCTTACAAGAGACTGATCTAATTTCCCTAATAGGATTCAGATAAGGTTGTAACGCAGGGGTAAAATAGGGTTCGAATGAGATTTCCATAAAATTGAGTGAAATAGGGAACCCGTAACGGAGCCTGGTGAGGACCTGATAGGGAACTAGGCATGCCTCGTCAGGTCCTGATATTTTCCCGTGCAAAATTTCTACTAGGGAATGTTTTAGCTGTGGTAGCAGAAAATGTCAACTCCTCCGGTAAAATTTGTTTGCTATTCTGTATATAATACTGAAAAATTTAGTGTTCCAATTGATCATGATGTTCCTTCAACAATGTAGTTAGATGTGGTGGTGAATTTCTTCACCAGGACTTGCTATCTCGGCAAAGTTTTTCTCCATGTGTTGGGTAGCAACCCAAGTAGTCTCGGGCGGGATTTTGATCTGCATACGAATTTGAGGATCCCGTCCATCCGAGGATTTCTAGTTGGTTTCGCTGTCACAGCAAATTCTTTTTTCTCCGTGTTTATTCATGAATGCGAAGTCAGATATTTTGCATTCATGTCCAATCAAAATTAATAAAATTATATAACACAACATTCAAAACATTTTCCTGTATCTGCATTCACACCGAGATAATAATCTCATGGCACGAGGTGATTGATTTCTCTCATTCACAGCTCTCTCGGCAGCTCTGGATTGGAATTATCGCATTGAATCGTGAATAATTTGAAATCTCCTGGATGTCTATTGATCTTTATCGAACCTCGTCGATGAAAAGATAACCCGAAACGATTCTAACATTCACTTATTCCTCTACAAAGAGATCTTTCATAAAGAAAAGATTCATCTTCTTCCACTTCTTTCATGAATCAGTGCATTGCATAAAGGGTGGTACTTATTTATTCAAGACAATCCATCCCATCATTTTTTTGCTCTTCACAGGCATATGAGTTTACTTTGTAAGATCCGCATAAGTACACCAGGTGGATTATGACCTGTGACATTCACGAACGAAACTCACTTTCTCTGGTTACTTGCTTGGCTCGGATCGTGCTTGCTCCGCACTGTTCCGAGTCATTCGGGATTGGCCGCGTGCGCGCTAACAGTCGTTTTACAGACTGGATATTCGTATATACGTGAGACGGCTCACAAATGTCAAGAAAACCAGCTGAACAAAGAGAGAGGCAAGGAGAAAGAGAGAAATTTCAAATAATTTCGAGAGCTGATACCAGACGAAATCGAACGATTGCAACTTCGATCTTAGATGGAACAAAATGAATTCAGATTTTATCGCAATTTTCATTGATTTTTCTGTGCTGTTTTACAATCCTCTGTCGAGTTACCACCATCCTAACAGGCCATCTCTTTTCCTTTTTACAGAAGAATAAGATGAATTTTTGATTGAATTTAGGAACCTTCAACGATGACGAGTGATTTTTACGTGAAATCAATTCTCCTCGTGACGGAATAAAAGTCCACGTGTTGCAAATCACCAAACGATAGTTAACTTCAACGTCCTTCGAAAATCAATCACTCGACCTTCACAAAACTTTATGTATTTCCCGCGGTTTGAACATTCTCACATTTTTCTGAATATTCATCATCCGCGTCTGACCAAATTTCTAATTATCAACAAGATTTCATATTACGAAACTACTGATTCTCAAAATAATTTGAACTATGAAAAAGATACAATAAATTCCTCGATAGAGAGAAACTTTGTGACTGTAAGTGAGGTATTTTCTGACCTAATCACAAACTATGTTAAATAATGGGATTCATATATCAGGAAGTAATAAAAGAATCATCTTTGAAAGACGTTTCGAAACTTTCTCCAAATCTGCGTTTTAATATCCCGTCATAACTGGAATAACAGTGCGATGAAGTCTCCTATTGTTCACAAATGTCAAACACCATTCACGACTGAACACGATTAACAGTATCTTCTTGAACCATTCGATCGGAACGTTGTTCCTTATTATAATAACTCAAAGAATTCAAACTGTTAAACTTTAGAACATACTTCATCCGATGTATACTCAGAAAAAAAACTCTCGTTCGTTGGTTTTGGTAGAAGTATTCACAAAATTGGACATCAACTGTGTAAAAGATGAGGTTTGATAAATTTGTTCACACAATGCATCCCGAAGCATAAGTTATCGAGGATTATTTATTTACAGCACAAAACATCTCTTTCAATCTCATTTCGATGAGAGTATATTCTCGTAGAGTACAATAGCCACGAGTAACTTGCAGGTGATTGTTCTCTTTCTTAAGCTTGGCCTTTAGTGGTTTCATATTGCATGCGCAACATCTTCGCTTACACCTTTTGCGGTTACAATTGGGATTACATCACAAACTCGCGAAGATTATTATTTTTCAAGAAAATAAAGAATCCAAAATATCATCCTCATCTGTCAATGTATCAACTAATTCTTAAGATGAATCTAATAAATAATGAATTTAAAGTGGATCGAAGTAATGCTGTTCATAGTGAACTTTGATCAGTGGACCATTCTTGATCTTCAGTTCATATTTCAGGCATCAAAACAAGGAATTACCACATGGAAATTGGAATTACACAGAAATTCATTGTTCATAACTTTTTGAGCATGTAAATATGAATAAACTAAAATCCATCATTCAGGGAATAATACACTTTGAGTTATCCGCGTTCCACGTTACATTCGAGTGTTCACAATGATGTAATTCACATTATTGATTGTAATTATACGTCTGCACACGATGAACTATTAATAACGGTCCGCTGAATTCATTATGCAAACGCAGTCGCGTCTTTCTCCTGGCAGATATTGAATCAGGAAATTAACAATTATATTCACACGATATCCAGTTCTATAGATGAGTTTATTCAAGAAAATATGCATATATATCGTAAGACAGATTGAAGCGTGGAGTTGAGAAATTTATGGAAATGTCGCCTTCCCATTACCGTTGCTTCTCCTTGACATTTAATTCTTCTAATGCGAAAAGCATGTGTCAAAGTCCTACGCTACCATAGAATGTCACTATCTTGGAGAGAAAATTATCATGGGATATGAAAGTGTTTCATTATAGTGATTGAGAAAATTATTCAAGGACAGGTAGGGACGAATGAGTGTTCAAGAATGTCACAAAATTGTGTTGGGAGTTCGAATGTTTTGGATATTGATAAGATTTGAATGTAATCGATATATCTTTGCGTGAAAAAACTCATTATCTTTTTGATGTTCTTGGATCCTTTAAGATCATACACTCTATACTTCGATCAATTCAACGGCTATTATTTTATCAACCCCTCTGATATTCGACTTTCAAAGATGTGAAATTTTCTTACCAGAACGTTAATCCATGTTGTAAATTCATAATTTTCGTACCATTTTGATTTTTTCACTCGTGATTGCTTTGAAACTTTCATCAAATTGATCTCTTTCATTCGAATTGGAATCGATGGTCTGAAGTCACGTTCGCTTTTCAACTTCACCCGCATATTATTTCATTCTAATTAAAAGTTCTTTACTTTCGGATGATACTGCTCGCTTCGCACATGCTAAAAGAGAGAAAGACAAATTGTATCTCCTTGGATGTCGAACATGGATTCAGTACCAAGCTCAAAGTAGAAGAATTGAAACGTACGATAAAATTTCTCTCAAGAAAATTACACGGAAATGTTCACGCTCTGTTATTTAATCATCTTGTAGATTTGCATTTTACTTCATCTCTTGCGGATTCAGATGTTCCTCATCTCTTATAAATGTTCAGCTACAATCCTCGAAGACATTTTAATCGGAATGGAACTTTGTAAGATTACGAATATCTCATGTTGAATTGTTTCTCCGATATGATTTTTGAATTCCAAAGTTTAGTACGGTTATGGTACGATTTGCGGATCAACTCAATCTTATATTGAGGTTCTATTCCATTCCTTGGGGGAGGATGTATATTCAAATTAGTTTTGTTGAACTCATTGTTCGAGAACATGTGAAATTTTATGGGAAAAAAAATTCACAAGATAAAGATTACTGATTCATTTCGAATTTGGATGAAAAATTTTCATGCACAACGTTGAACAAATAATGATATTCAACAACTAGATCTTGTATTTTACATAACTGCATTGGTAATATTCTGTTTGAATTATAGCAACACAGTTTTACATCATCCACAGTATTTATATTTTCTGTTGAGCGGTTGATTTGGATCTGATACGAATTTCCTGTACGTTTATGGCATACTAATTGGTGTATTAGACGAATCAATGAGAGCATGAGAAAAATTTGAATTGGGAATGTCATGCTCATAGTTGGACTATTTGGAAAATTCTATTATTATTACAAATAAAAGAAGTAAACTCGTGTTGAAATGGAAGCGTTCATCAAAGTTTTTAAACTTCTCACCACGGATGGAACTGAACGGATTTCTTTAATTCGACAAGCATGGAAGAATATGAAGATCCAGAAAAGCTAGGGGAGGGAAAAATGTATGGAGGATCGATTTGAGGAAGTTGACGAGAATATCCTATCAGTGGAATAAACGTGGCGTGTATAATCATCAAGGACCGTAATTTTTACGGAACTAAATTAAGGTGAGAAGTCATTTTCGAAATAACGTGAGAGGAATAATAAACGAGGGAGATGGGAATATTTGTTGAGGTAAAACAGTTCTCAACAAATTAAATTAGAGAAGAGAGGATTCAAACGATGTTTGTTTTACATTGAGGACGGACATGGGTCAGTGATATCAACACTGAAAAATATATGTTTATTCAGTTATTCTCCCTAACAAATTCGATATGCATTCTTTTGTCTGCGCGAAAAGTTCCATCGATGAATTCACATGTAGTTATTCACGTCCCAAATAGAAAAACATGCTCTAAATATTTTGGAACATAATGTGCAGTCAACATACTATTATAAACTTTGCTTAGCTTGCAATAATGCATGAAATGTAAACATTATGTCTTCATTATGGTACCATCACCTCATTTTTCTACCAATAATAATGCTTCATGCGAAAACACCTTGGTACCATAAAGAAAACATGGATTGGCGTGCATGTCACCATTATGATAGCAACATTGAGACATTTTTCTATCTAGTGTTCATTTATCGTCTGTCTGTTTTCAACGTACTTCGTTGGATGGCACATCCCTAGCAGAAACGCTGTGTGCATTGGCAAGGCATGTAACACTGAACTAGAGCATTTCTACAAGGGATATTGGTGGTTCATTTTTTTCAGTGCAGCTCAAGATTAGGAAATTTCCAACACATTCACGACAGTTCTCAGACAAACGTACTGAATATTGATTTTCAATTCAAGCGATAGAAAACTCTCAATCATCGCATAAAGGGAACATCCGATGTAGTCGGCGTGGAAAGTATTCGTACAGGGATCGATGGAAAATGAAACATTTCATGTAACTTTGGCAGTGATGGATTTCAAAGGGCCGGTATGATTGATAAATATTCCCAGATGTTTGTAAAATACATTCAGTGTCAGAAAGAATTTTATTCCTCATAATATTTACAGAAAATATCAATAAAAAAAATATAGCCGCAGGAAGTATTCGTACACTTGCTTTGTCTTCATTCAATTGAAATGTAAACAGAACATGATCGAATTATGAAGATTATTCAGGAATATAACAATAACATTCGTCAGTTCGCATGCCCTTCTTGCTCAGTTGAGATCGAAATTCCACGTGGAAAAAAGAAAACAGCAATGATTACTGTGAATCACGAAAATATATTAAAACTCAAATTTATTCGATGCAGTCCTGTGTTTCCCAGTATGAGTTTTGACCAATTTCATCACAGCACTGATCACACTGAGAGAAAGGCACCTCGCTGTGATAACTGAATTTCAATTGGCATAAACAAAAGTCTAGTTGTCTGAAATATAAATTGAACAGTTTATTCAATGTAACTAAAAATTTAGCTATGACAAATCAAATTTATTTGGTTAAACTAAATTTTTATTTAGAGTGGCTAAATTCCTCAGGTGTCTGATATTCAACTCAACCCTATTCCTCAGTGCCCTGTAATCACGCTGATTCTCATCATCGAAGCGTGTTTTCATTTGTTCTTCAATCGATAGCTGTCATTCACAATGATCAGTACTGTTTTCTTTTTTCCTTGCAAGGAAACACATTTGCACAATCAAAGCAAACCATCCACTGAAATTGTTAGGATAGTGGATAGACCTAGATCTACGTTTCAGAGCATTATTATCAGCATGAGATTACAAAAAATGCAAGAAGCTTCAGCCGCCTGCAAAAACTGAACGAATACAATCAACGAATGATCATTCGTAAAGCCAAGAAAAACCCACGGATAAGTGCTGAACACATACAATATTCAAATATAAATGGCTACAGAGCTTGAAAATAGGGGTACAAGTGTTTCTGTTGGTACCGTGCATGATTACTCACAGAGCAGTATCGTGGATGAGCTGCAAGGAATCATCGTAAGAGACGATTCGAATCCGCTAAACAAAACATGAATACTCCGATGAAAGAGTGGGATAAGGTGATTTTCACTGACGAACATGAATTTGAAAGATTTGGATCAATCAACGAGGTCTACATTGATTGAGTATACGTTCCATACTAGACACTTGTAAGTAAGTCGCCAGAACCCTACGAGGCACTTGCAAGCGTCCAGTTTTTGGCTAGTCAAGCATTACAAAACTCGTAAATTACTAGAGCATTTCTACTAAGGCTCGCCTGTATGGGTCCAAGACTGGACCAAAGTGGAGCCGAGGAGGAAAAAATTACACAAGGTTTATATTGACATCTTCGAAAACCATCGACACTCTAGCGCCAACTTAAATTGAGACTCGAAAATGAATTTACTTTCATCCAAGACAACGAGCTCAAGCATTAAGCGTGTAATACGGGGCAATGGATATTTGTTCCCAGTTTAACTGAATATTTCAGAACAAAAATATCCGCGTCCAAATATCCAAGATAAAATCATGAATAAAAAAATGATCCCTTCGAGGGAACTGATCCCAATCCGGCCGGAAATGATTCATAGCATTCTCTAGATCTTATTGGAGCCTGGATTAGGCCCTGGTTAGGCGTTGGTCAAGCCATGAAAAAGCGCTGGGGAATGCCATAAATCTCTTCCAACCGGGTTAGAATCATTTCATCATTCTCCCCTACTATGTTATTTAGAGAATTGTTTTAGAGATCGATCGAAATTCTTAGAATTATATGGAAACTTGTGAATCAACATGCAAATGTGCATAAATAATTATACGTATGCACGCATATATCCACATCCTGCTGTAAACACACAATCCAAGATGACGAGAAATCTAATCAATTATAGTGAAGGGATTAATAAACTCTCACAACCTTGTGCAAACAAGGTTGTAAGAGTTTATTAATCCTTTACACAATTCATATTGTAAGTAAATATCCGGACGAATATGAAAAAATAAACTGTCATGTACGTGGATATGTACCTGTAACCGCATAAAATACGATATGAGTGCGCATACAAGTGCTTTCAATAATCATTTTACATGTACGGACGTTGGATAATACATGTTATTCGAGTTTGCATCGTTTATCGAAACAAAATGAGAATTGAGTGTAAGAAAATATAGCTTGTCGTTGACCCTAATGTTCCCATACACTTCTTTTCGAATGGACCATCGGAAAAAGAGATACGCATGTATTGTGAATCCAATTAAACTTGAACGATCATTGAAATGAAGGAAGAAGAAACCATTTATATAGTCTCGCTAATGAAAATTCAATCTTATCACTAGCATCCCTGGTTAAGAAAATCCTATTCATTCCGATTAATTCTTAATAAAGGTACAAAATTCTGATTCAAACCTCATGGGTATCAATCAATTTCCGCTGAAATCCTGCACGATTGATCAGAATGAATGGGATCTTTCGATCAGGGATGGTATCACGTGAATAAAGATTGGGCGAACCTTGGCAGCAATGATAGAGCAATTTTGGAATCATCGGATCATCTCATGCTGTACTAATTGTCTTCTTTAACAACGAACCAACACTAGTCAAAGTATGACAGTGGAATATGTAATCATTAACAAAACAATGAGAACATTTGTCAGTAAATGTAAAATGAAGATTGGATCATCATCATATATTCAGCTTTGATCGAGACTGCCAGACGAATTTTCTAATGATGAGCCAATGGTAACCTTGACTCTTCTACTAGTGTTAATAATTGATCAGTGAAATAGATGAACCTAGCTCATGTTTGTAATGTTACTACATTATCGTATTCATACATTCTATTCCTAGCACTGTATGAAGTTTTTTTCATACTAAATTCTATCGTAAGTGAGCGATTTTCATATTCAATTCTTTCATCAGGTCTTATATTCAAAATTCCAGCAAGTGTTTCGAATGTGCATTACATGAAGTTTAGAACAACGTTGAATTACGTGATGAATAATTTCGGCGTGAAATTATTCATGTCAGTTTTGATGAGTCAAGCCTGGGAATATTGAACTTGAGTTGCGCTGGTGCATCTGATCTCTCAATCAGAATGGGAACAAAATTAGCTATGGTAGATACTTTTTAGCTGTGGTAACAAAAGTTATTACTATAGCAGCTAGAAACTTCGCCAAATGTCGCCACCCAATCAGAGAAATCCGAATAATGCCAATGTTAACAACGGGTGCAGTACAGTGCCAGTATTGGGTCTTGAACACTTGGCCAACACGTATGGGATGAGTACTGGATACATAGAAATACAGTCCTATGCCTCTACTGATAAACCAGTACTGAGAGCTCAATGCCAGCCAGGTACTGATCCAGTACAGGCACTGCACTGATCGCGAATAATAGTATCAGTACTCAATCCCCAGTATAGAAAAGCCAGTACCCTGCCAGTCTTGGTAAGTACTGGTGCAGTACTGCGCCTGTTGTAAATTTCTGGTTGGGTAGTATTTATTAGGGTGTTTCATTCTTGGACGAGATTTTTGTTTCCTCTGTGCTACTTGAGAATTTGATATTTTCTAGAGGAAAAAATATATTCCCTTTGGGAAAAGAAATTCCATGCGAATAAGAGGCTTAGCTCTTCCAGAAATTCAGTTTCTCATTTAAATAACACAGGAAACTTATTAACTTTGGTTTTAACTCGGTTTTTCGATGTTGAACAAATTTGTTTCGGAAACATGCATATCATAAACTTGTAGGTCATGAAATTTACTGCAAAAATGTTTCCATGGAATGAAGCTGTACGACCAATAATTTTGGGTGTGAACTTTGATAAACATCAAAATCAAAGCTCTTATAATTTCTTATTTATTGATCTCACATGCGGAATTAACTTATAATACACTTTATGAGGCTCTGAAATTCATAATCTCAGGAACAACTTATTCAAATACAATAATTCAATGTAAATTTCAATAAGTACAAGATTATAGGGGATTTTAGGCCGATTTTTATCCAAGTTCACCTTTCAAGCTCTGTAACTCCAAAACTATTAGTCGTACAGCTCTATCTCATCCGAACTTTTTTGTAGCAAATTTTATACCCTACAAGGTCATCATATTCATTTACTCGAAAAAAACTTTGTGAACACCGTAAAATCAAGTTGACACCAAAGTTAACCAATTTCCTGTGCTATTCAAATGGGAAATCGAATTTTTGAATGAGCTAAGCCTCTAATTCACTTAGAATTTCTTCTCCTACGGGAATATTTTTTATTCGCCATAAAATATCAAATTTTCAGGTAGAACAGGGAACGAAAAAATAACGCTCGAAAATGAAATACCCTAGTATTTATATCACATCTCAGCATTGGTCTAAGCCACACATTTTCGTATCTTGAATTTTTATGATTTGAGAATGCATTACTTTATGAAATCACACCTATGAGATGTTCAATTACAGATTTGTCAAAACTTCCTCTGTTCAAACAGTTAACTTTGTTTACCATTTTCATTCAAATAAATTTGAATTTGAATGACAATTTATCAAAATGTGTATCAATCGCTGAACACAATTCCTTGAATTCCATTGTACAGAATTGAAAAACTTCCCTCACTTTCTTGCACGCCGGATAAATCATAAATGATGATGCAACGAAAAGACACGACATATGAATCTTTCAATTAATCAATCAAAGAAGAGAATATTTTCCAAAGCTCATCACCTTTCATCAATCATTCCCCACAAATACTATTCAAAATTACACCGAAAGATTCTCCCCAGTTATTCAATTTCACATTATCATTGATGGCCCAAAATTGTATTCCCGTATTGATTTATCAAGGCTCATTCAGTCCGTTCGATCAACCGCACGATGATAACAAATACGTATCCTTCGGACGATTAACATATTCCTCGGAACGATACTCGACAAATCCTTTCTCCGTTCAATTATTTTATCCCAGCAACCTCAATCGAGTTCGTGCGTAACACAGTTGCGAATTCGAGAATCGTAAATATACGTTCCCCGTATCTGATGTTGTTAATTGCAGTGTTGAGAAGTGAATTATGATACAAATGACGACGTGTTCGACGGGATTGATCGATCGCGAATACACGAACAGCCTTGAAATACCCGAGACAGCTACCGAATCGCATGAAAAAAAGGACACCAAAAACCATGACCAACACAAATATTCATATTTGATCAATCGAATTCAATCGGTTCCTGATGAAGAATTTCCTTTCGATCGTTTCTTCGTATCGCTGAAAGAGATATGCACACGGCAGTGACATGTCTTGTTAGGGGAAGTATTGAAATCACTCAGAGCGTGTAATATTGTGATTCAAATTATTCATCGGGATGACACAAGTAATGGCTGTAGATTATGCATCCAACATTCGAATGATTCATAATTTGGAATTATTGGGAGATCAATATTTCATGATGTAATGAAAAAAAAAAAGAACGGAAGAGAATTTATATAGTGTCACCCGAATTGAGAAAGTATAACCAACTATTATATTACGTGTTATAATTTGTGATTCAATTTTATAACACGTATATTTCAACTTTCATAGTTTTTGAAGCTATATCATAAAAATTGTATCATCAGATTTGGTTGATTATCGAGTAATTTGTACGTTCACGAAACCTGTTGACGAAATATAATGTTATTTCGAAATTCTGTGTTGAAATTCCCACTTTGAATTTAATTAAAATCATTCTAAACGCCTTTCATCGAATCTAATGTTGTTTGATTATCCATCTCCAACGCTTATGATTTCCAAATTTTGAATCGACAGAGAAAGATGGGTATTGTTTGCAGTATTCGAGAGAGAGAGAGTGCTTTTTTCCTCTGTGTATTTGTGATTACACGCATCCAGTATCTTCCCTCAGATATTTTATAATCATTAAGTTATGAAGACTAAACGTCCACAACTTATGTAAGTTTACTCGATTCGTATATTAAGATGTTGTTACATAGTAGCTTGTTCTTTTCCCCACTACGACTTTTCGAGAGCTTATGAAATAAATCCAATAAACTGATTATTGAAATACCATTTGTAGTTTCGTATTTCGAATTCATTCGAGACCACATGTCTTAAATTCACGTTCGAAAAATGTTATTAAAGACGTGATGTCAAACGATCACGTAACTATCGATTCAATACCACCTATAGAAATCGTGAAAGTTAATTTTTCTTTAACAAAAAGTTACTATCCTTGTAGAACTGAACAACGTTCATCGAAATCAGGTTGAATTGAAGTTGATTAATGTGATTCCTAATCATACGATTCAACATTCACATTTGCACAAATGAAACAAGATCAAAACATTTATGTATCAAATTTCCTTTCTTCGTGAATATAGATTTCACTTGGATTCATAATCAAAATAATATTTTGTATATGTCGTGTTGTATTTTAAATATCTAGTCATAATTGAATTCGGTACTCACGTGAATAGTGCAACTTTCATAATGACGTGATCAGGATTACGACCAGTCTCTGAGTGTGGGGCTGTGGTAAGTAATTTTTTCTCAACGTTGGCTTCCTCTCCACGGTTCAGAGAATGATTGTATTTGAAATTTGGTTTTTTATATCAAATAATTTTGCGATACGTGGTTGCAGGTAATCGCGATTCGATGTTGGTCTATCTCTAACTGCCCGTTTGTAACACAAGTTAATAATTCTTCCCTTCCGAGGGATCGTTCGAGGGAAACACCAAAAACCAAAAAATCAAAAATACAAGGGAAAGACAGGAAGAAAGAAAGAGAGAAAAAAAATAATATACAGAAGGGACCGTATAACACGTCACTGCAATCGCGGAGGCTGTGTACTTTGGAGTGCCGAGTCAAGTTTCCCCTTCCCTCTTTATATATATGGCACTCTCACTCTGGCAAACCAACCACCCGTACCGATATTCGATGTGTATGTTCGGTTATATCGAAGTATATGTGTGTCTCTGAAATGTATACACGTATACCGTGTGTCCATCTGAAAGTGTCTCATGTACATACCTGTACACTGTTAACATTTTTAACAATATTTGAAGTTCATGAAACTTCCTCTGATTGTACGAAGATGTAACGGGATATGAAAGAGTGGGGTGTGTGGATTTTGATGTATGTCGTTACGAGTAAAATTCCGCAAAATGAAGTTCTGGTATACTTTGCATACAATTTTTATATAATTTTTTTCACGTGAGAATACACTATTTTGAATAATTTATTCCTCAAAAATGTATGACAAATACACGAGCAACTTCTTTCTTTTCATTTTATCGATACTGCTGTCCTTTTTTTGGCCTTTGAATCACAACTTTCTATAAACGTTTGAATGTTATTGTATACACCCTTCGTTCTAACGGGATGAATGTGATTAGAAAAACAAAAAAATGAATTGTAAAGGTACACGATGTACGTGGTCAATTGTACAAGTTTATTAGAATTCTGATAGTTTTGTCGAGTCTAAAGTCGGTCCTGAATAAATGACAACTTCCCAGGAAAAGAACACTACATGACGAATGAGACAGTATCGATGAGTATTCATTTAATGTACTCCAAACTATAGAAGTCAGTTGACGGTGTGATGAATTTCTTAGAATGGTTATTCGAAAAAATCTCATATTTCGGGTATGGAAAGTAAAAAGTTCAGTCAAAGTGGAGAAGAATTGAATGACAGATTTTTTTTCAAAAGAGTATATATTCTTCGAGATAGAAGTCAAAGAATTCCCGAAGATTCAAAATTTCAAGTATTCTTTAAGCGTACTCACATGGGTGGATAAAACCTACACCATAGTCTCATCATCGTTACCTCGCTTCTGCACACGTATGCAACAATGACATACCAACTTCGTACGTGAATGTCAACGACATTCAGTAGACCTTCGCTACGTCTACTTCAAATATCCGCCTTTCGGTTCAAAAAAATCAATGCATTAGGAATAATCTTCATGAAGCGGAACAAATGACATGAAATTGATGACATATTTCTAATACTTCATTTGATTGAAACATTGGAGTACGTGAGATCCCGGTCTATCATTGAAGCGAATTTATCTCACGAAACTGAATTACTGGAAAGATACATGGAATGTATCCTTCATAATCTGAGATTAAAACAACCACTAATTTGGAGTACAGGCAATTGTAAATGATGTTATTCATCGAGCATGACATCAAATCGATGGATCTATACTGTAGGTGCACGATATTCCACGGTATCGATATTTTATGTTCAATTTGTATGAAGTTTTCATCGATATTTTATAAAATTTGTCATAAACTCAACCAAGTTTCTATGAAAAATATTGATATCGTGGAATATCGTGCACCTCTCATTTATACGCTAGGGATTAAAAGAAAATATTCAATGTAGATGAACATTTATCAAAATTATTATTGTCATTCATTTTTTCTGACTGGCTAATCAAACAGTTCCTCTCATTCTCATTTTTTCTCATTTTTCTTTATGGTGATAGGATTTTGTAGATTGTTACGCAGCATTACAAGCTCTATCAAGAACTATTGTCTTTAATAAAGTGTTCGTTGCATGTTTTAACCCTTATGAACAAACTCGATATCGGAATTTCATCGTTAAATCATTAACTGTATCGATACTATCCAAAATATATCGTTTGGTTTCATTATCAGACAAGTCCGATAAAAATAAGAAATCTACGATAATTATCCGATATAAAACCGATCAGCTAGCCGATGATTTCCCGATATCGGGTTTACATTGGACAATTATCGTAGATCTCGTATTTTTATCGGACTTGTCTGATAATGAAACCAAACGATAGATTTCGGATAGTAACCATTGATACAGCTGATGATTTAACGATGAAATCCCGATATCGGGTTTTTTCATAAGGGAAGCAATTATTATGATCATTTGATAATCATATTAATGATAATCAGTATTTTAATGAAAAATCCCACTACGCGGGAGAAAATGTGGCTCCAAAATGTAAAATTTTCTTAATTTTTCAGTCATTCAGAAATAGCAAGGTTTGGAGAATTTTGATTTGTTCAATTCTCGATTTCCTCTTTTAAAATACTTTGAATTGTACAGCCATATCCTCAATTGAAAAGTTCTCGTGCTACTTGGATAGTAGATACATGTGCCAACCCTGGAAGGAGCCTGGATCTTTTGCAACCTCATTATTACCTGCGAGGAAATATTTATATTCAGCGTTCAAAATTTTAATCTTACGCGTTACTTTCCTCACAGTATTTGTACACTCTGGTATTTCCCTGTGAAAATTAATTTTTCAAACCTTCCTGTTTCTGGCGTACTAAAAATCTACCAAGAAGTTATTTACTTTCGAGGGCATTTTTCTCTTTTCTTGTCACATAACTCATAACGTCGAATTTACTATCTTTATCACAATTGATAGAGTCGTTTCCATTCGGATCAGCAGTTTTTTTCTTTTTTAGTTTCTATGAACCATCCATAAACCATCTTCAACGTTTCGAAGGTTCCTCCACTTCATGTCTCTCGTTTAAAATCTCTATCTCACATGAAATAGCGAAGAAGGGGAAGCAAGGGACCAAACTGCCATAGGAAGTAGCAGTGATGTGTTACTGTCATATTGTCTCATTGTCATCTATCATTTGCTTGCAACATATAAATTCAACTATCACCGATCACGAAATATATTATATAAATACCAAAATGTTTTTGAACTAATTTAATTCGAGAATGATTAAACCCGCGCAGGAAGCCCAAAGGTGTGAATGCAATCGATACGCTCAAGAAAATGCGGTTAATATGATGAAAATTTTAAACAATCGGAAGGAACAATCAATCAAATACAAAAGAAAAAATCAGATATTCCGTCGAAGAATTGATTATTGAAAGCAAACAATCAAATTCAACAATAAGAAATCGTTTTTTCTACGGAGTCAACATTTTGGCGAAGAAATAGGTGGTTCACGCGAAAGAAAATTTCGGAAGGGAGAATCAATCTTTGAGAAGAAAAAATCGACCTTACGCTCCAAAAGCCGATCTTTGAACGGGAAAAGCAAACTTGATGTCGAGCAACATTTTGCCAGCGAGAATTCAATTTTCTATTCGCAAAAATAATTTTTTGATGGAAGAATCAATTTTTCCACTTGAAAATTCTCTTTCGCTTTGAACCCTTGTTTAACAGTCGGTCAACCCGCGGAAAGTTGGATCTCTTCCTCAACCATCAACACGGAAAAAAGTCACATGTTAATCCTACATTGGTTGTTATTGAATTGAACATAACTGCTCACATGAATGCGATTGGAGTGAAATTTACATTGGAACCAATGTTATATTTCCACTGTCACCGTAGTGAATGGAAGTGGTGTTGCTGTGAAGTAGCTATGACAACAATGTGAATCCAACAAGGCTGTGCAGTAAATTCTACATGGAATCCACACTGTAATCGTTACCTCACTTTTTATGTAATTTTTTTCTGTGTACGATCGGTTCTCTCGCTCAAAAGTCGGTTCTCCGCTTCGAAAATCTTCTTCTGAGTGAACTACCAATTTTTTCGTTCGGAAATCGCATGGCGCTCAGAAGTGGATTGGTTTTTAGCAAAAAATCAACATGCTGTTTACCTTACAGCGATTTCTGTCTTCCAAAAGAGCAATTTGTTTGCGGAAAATTCACCGTCCTTAGGCACTCATTCTTCCTGAAGTGATTGAAAAGTCAAAACGTGTGTGTACACGAGAAGTTTTTCATTGTATTTTGTGCGATTATAGTTATTTGAAATTTAATTTGTTGTCAATTATGGATAATGAAAAATGAAATTTTTTGAATGAAAATTGTATATATTTTATAATAATTACACAGGTCAACAAAAAAAATTTTTCCTCTGGTGCCCGAGGTCTGGTAATTGATTTGAAATGCTTGTGATGTGTTGAATGCAAAATAAATCATTTTTGGATTTCTTGGATCAGCTCACCCTTCCTTATCTTCGATGCATAATCTGCATAAATAATCTGTATAATTGATGAATTTTATATATACAAAATTATAAAAAACGAGCTGTTCCAACAAATCTGATGTTATTTTCGTGTTCAGTGGCCTAAAACTACTCCGAACTAGTTGTCAAACCTCAGGCACCAAAATGGCTGTTGAGCAGTGTTATCTATTTTTACAAAATTCATCAAAAGTATTATCTAATGGGTGAAAATCCATCTAAATAATTATCTAATTATTGAACAGTTTTTTTTTTGGCGCAAAACTCAATCATCCTCAATTGAATTTTGTGTGATGTTTGAAACTTTAATGCGGAATTGTCATCTTCCAATAATATTAAATACATATAAATAAATTTATACATCTGCTTGACATTTACACTTTATTTATGAATACAAAAAACCAATTCGAGCACTCTACATTCATTGATGTCTACCCTATTCTCACTTGAGAGACAGGGCATATTATAAGGGTCAGTTCTTACCAAAAAGTTAGTTCTAAAAGGAAACAATCAGTTTTAAAACGTGTGAACGGTGAGTTCTTCAAAAATTAACCAATTTTTAGTTAAATGTTTTCGTGTTTCTTTTTTTCATTTTAAATCGAGTAACCAATATTGCCCTGTTGCAGAATGAGCCTTTCATCTCATGTCAAGGGGTATAGTGAGGTCAGTAATGATATTCATCCTGAAAAAATAAGACTTCATGCCAAAAATAAAATTAAGGAAGTATGAAATAATTCAAGAAATATTAGCTGTGTAAGTTGAAACACGGCTTTGAATTGCTTGCATGAAACAAAATATTTGAACGCATCCAATTCTTCCGCCATTTTTGATATATGTAGCGTGGACATTGCAGTTGTTATATCAGTCATTTGCAAGTAGTAATTTCCTGTGTATCAATTTTATGAAATGGACTTCGATAAGCAACATTCACGCCATTGTATTCTATTCTGTTTTCCGATGAATAAAAATGCTGCTCAAGCTGTGGAATTGATTAATACGACATTGGGTCAACATTCTGTGAGCCATTCAACAGTGAAAAAGTGGTTTACAAGATTTCGTGATGGAAATTTCAGTCCTGAGGACGATCCACGTCCAGGTACAATCAAAAAATTTGAGAATGAAGAACTCGAAGTTTTACCGAATGAAAATCCATGTCAAACTCAAGAAGAGCTTGCAGAACAGTTAGGAGTTACTCGTCAAGCAATTTCACTTCGATCGCATGCATTGGGAAAAATACAGAAGGAAGGAAAATGGGTTCCTCATAAACTGACGGAAGAAAATAAAAGATAAAGGATTGCCATTTGCATGAATTTGCTTCCTTGGTTCAAGAAGAAGAATTTTCTGCATAAAATCATTACGAGTGATGAAAAATGGATTTTTCACGACAATCCTAAACGTAGAAAAGCATGGGTTGATCCGGGCCAGCCATCTACATCAGTTGAAAAACCGAATATTCATGAAAAGAAAGTTTTACTCTGTGTCTGGTGGGATTGGAAAGGAATCATTTACTACGAGCTTCTCGAACCTGGCCAAACTATTACAGCTGAGCGTTACCGGGCCCAGCTGATCAAAGTAAGTGATGCTCTGGAGGAAAAAAGACCATTTACGGAGCAAGGAAGGCGAAAAGTGATGCTGTTGCATGATAATGCACGTCCACATACAGCAAAACCAACCCAGGAACTCATCTTCAATTAAGGCTGGGAAGTTGTACCTCATGGGGCATATTCACCAAACTCAGCTCCTCCTGATCATCACTTATTTAGATCAATGTCGTCATATTTGAAGGAGCAGCACTTCATGAATATCGAAGATGTCCGGAAATGGCTGGATAACCATTTTGTTTCAAAACCACCAAGTTTCTATCATGAAGGCATTCATCTACTACCCGATAGATGGCAAAAGACTGAAGGTAATAACGGTGAATAGTTCAATTGATAATTTTTGAGAGAAGTATTTTTTTAATCAAATTGAATTTGACAAAAAAAGCAGAGTTTCAACTTGCACACCTAATACTTGTCACCCAAATGCTCTTCCTTTTTTTTTTAGGAATCTAGTGTCCACCATTTCGGTTAGTTCTTGAATTTCCTTCAAATATGCCCTGTTGAGAGGATATGAGCGGTACCATCTGAGCACGTTGATTAGAAGACTAACCTATACGATAGAAAGAGAGTTCGATAAAGGATTAAGAAAATTTTGTATCTTCTTGTTTTTAATGCGGAATAAATTCCCACTCATGATCGATAATACAAATTTGATACTCCCCAGTCAGCACAAATGATCAATTTGAATTTATAAAGACTTCCCAAAGACCTCTTGAATAGTCCCCGTTATGCGACCAATAATGAATTCAATAAGCATTCAATGGATTCAAAACGAAAACGTATTGAATGCCCGCAGAATTCATCATGGAATCTCGATATGAATTCTTCCTGAACATTAAGTTGTTCATTGAGAGTTCATTTTGAATTACAAATATCCATCATGAATAAATATTGATTAGCATAACGGGAGCTCTTTACGGGAACCCTCGTGCTGTATGGGTTCATTTGAATGAGGATGCGAGCGCACAGGTGGCTCCATCTGGTGGCATTTTTTTCCGCACTAAATATTCTAAACTGAATGCATAGAAATGTCTGAAATTTTTCAGGGATGAATCTCCGAAGGTTTAGTTTCGAGTATTTTGCGCGGGAAAAAATGCCACCAGATGGAACCACCTGTGCGTTCGTATCCACTCAAATATGTCCTTATAGGAGAATCACAAATAATTCATGGAGTGGTATTCAAATGATACTTGGTATCCCAGTCATATGCAGTCTACCTGGGTTTCAAAATTTCCCACCCGGGTGAGGAGTGATTGAAAAGGGGGACGTATCCTCAACACTCCACCCCCAGACCAAATCTAACTCGACCCCCATCCCATGGGAAATTTTGAAATTCAGGTCGAGCGCATATGGCTGGTATTCCCGATATTCTATAAAGCACTCATTTTCTGATCTGAATGTGAATGATTCGGAGTACGAATAACGTGTATTTTTTGGAAGTTTACGTTAATAAAAAACCACCCTTCAACCCACACATCTTTTCGTAGCGTAACATCTTCATTCACGTCTCAATCAATTGATTGTTCAATGAGCGTAGTATTCATTTTCATGACAATAACTAATTACGTAAAGTTCATAAAGGTCTTACTTTTCCATTAAGTGTATGAGAATTATCAATAGCCTACGTAAATTCTATTTTTATAACATGAATTGTACATCGAATCGTAAGTTGTGTATCTCTTCCCACTTAATCCTGAAATTCTTGACATTAATATTAACGCATGATCATTCGGAAAAATTTATGTGTCATTCTATTTGAAGCTGCGAAACTTTGTGCATAATACCGTTCATGGCTCTCGTAATAAGAAGTGTTATTAGGAATATTATATACTTGATGATGTTTTTCATTCAATTTCCCATTCTTATTGTCAGGTTTCGTCATTGCATGTTCAATTCTAACGGCGTAAACCAAACAATATATTTTTCTCACAGTTAAGGAACAATTTCATTTTTTTTAATTATCCTTCTTGGTTCAATATAATATGCATGATATGTTTGTATACTCCCATAGTGTTATTATCTTTGGTAAAGTAAGACAGCTTTGGAAAAGAAGGAAGTTAGCAAGAGATCAGAACTACTTCCCTCTTACGAATTGGAAAATTCTGTCATTCATTCCTCGGTAGAGGAACTTTCCCGGAAAAATATAGAGATTCCGGATAAATTAAGTGGAGTGTTTCGCGGTACATTTCAGAGCCATTGAGCATCTTTTAAAAAATTCAGATTTGTTCAGAGTTCTACAGAATTCAAAATCAGAAATTCTATCCAACGGTTTATGGTTATGTACAAAATAGTGATGTTCCAAAAACCGTACGTGTTTGAAATATCAGATTTTTCATTGAATTATACGCCAAATAATACTGTACAATTAAAAAAAAACGCACACTATCTCACATTGAGCAAACAATTTATTATGGAAATTCAGAGGGTTGAAGTGAAATAAAAGGAGCCAGTTATATATAAAATATATACATATCATATACTCTGGAAGGAGAAAAAGCCTAAACATTACGATTTTTATTAACAGATTGAAGATATCGCAGATCATTGAAGATAATTGCTGAACATTAGTGCAATAGATAAGTATTTAAACAGTAATAGTAGTTTCATTGATATTTTTTTGTGGTATAGGTCATTTAATGAGATATTTATTGAATGTCAAGCAACATTTAATCAGAATATCATCTGAATCGATATGTGCACACTAGATTCATTTTTTTTGTAGAAAGAATTAATCCTTGATCGCTCATATATATATTGGATCGTCAAAAAGAGAAGTGATTTCGATGATTCTCTATTCACAGGGTTACGAATAATATTGACATAATATGAATAATTATTTATAACCATAGAAAGTGAGACGTAATGTTATGTAAAGATTAAATACTTCATAATATGCCGTTATTATAAAATCATCTGAATCATCGTTCGACTGATTATCAATGAAGTTTGTGATTTGAATTCCTGTTGTACTGGGTGTTCTGAAATTCTCGCATATCATTGAACATGTGTATATTCAAAACGATCTTTGCTGAGTCAAAATTTTATCCGAATTTTTATTGAAAATTGGATAAAATTGTTTTTTCCAAGTTGGTACCACCTCCGCAAACAACTGTGCCAAATTTCAGATCTCAAATAGTCATTAGTCACTAGTTAAAGAAATTCAAATAACAACATCTTTCTTCTCGATTTTTAACAATGCGAATTCCATGTATATCTGCTAAACGTTTCGTTCCCTCATGAATCTTATCAGAAATGTGAATTATTGGCGAGTGGAAAGTATAATCGAATGGATGCAAAAGTTCCAACATCGTTGGAATTTGAATTTAAATGACTCCGAAGTGAACGACCACTTTTCGAATCACAGACTCCAGCCTACTGGCATAAATTTTACAAAGATATTGTGTATATGCATGTCATGCACAACGTACTAGGGAGAAAAGAATGAAAATAAAAAAAGGAAGAAGGACACAAGAGTGGATGCGCTTCGGGTTGTGATGGAAATGAAAGAAAAAGAGTTGCACCGACCCTATACGAACTTTGGAGATGCAGTTCTTGGAAAAGGAGGGAAGGATATTCCTTTTCTCGTATCTTTTTGAATTTCTCGAACGAAACTTTGCCTTTATGACTTTGGTCGTCGCAGAATAGGAGTGTTGGTGAATCTAACGTCAAAATAAATCACGGTTGACGTTTGTTCGATGAACTGGGTTTTGAGTTGATGAATTTGTCCTCACTTGTCTATTCAAATTACTATCATTATTTGCTACTTATGAGTGTATCTTTTAAGACATCGCTGTCTTTTAATTCAATCAAATGACCAAGTATGAAATTTTATATTTTGAAAATATTTTCAGATTATTCATGAGATTGTGATCATTATCCATGTTCACTAATTAATGAATAATTGTGAATTATTTCACTGTAACGTAGTATGATCATCTTCAATAATTTGTGATTATTATTGCTACTTTGTTGAATGTTTCATCGTCTCAAAACCTTGGTAAAGCCAAGCGATTCACGCATGTATGTACATAAGAATATATAAATACATAAATATAAATTATAGATCGAGCGTAAGCAGTGAAAGTAAAGACACACAGAACTTGTAATCGTGCATAAATGTTGTAGGCGAGAATGCCAAGCTTTGCTGTCAGCCTCTTCTTTTTCCTTGTGATATATCTTTTGTTCTCGTTGACTTTATATTGATAATAATCCATCAATACCCTGAGAGAATACAAACCTTCAAAACATTCAACGAACGTACGTGAATGTTCCTGAAGTCTTGTATGTCTCAGAGCAACGTTGAATTTACTGACAGGTCATCGTGTTCTATACATAAAGGATTTTAATAGAAGAATATTGCTTGTAAATGCAGATACTCGAATAAGTTCTTGTAAAATGGATGATACATTCATAACGATTGCCATTTGCCTGATACAAATCGTCATTCACTGATTAATGTCACATGGTACAGATAATTTCATTAGAAAAATTCAGAAAATACTTTTGAAATACTTTTCACACCAAGGAGAAATTATCCTCAATATGTTTGAATATTTCTACTTGCTGAAGTAGTATTGACCTTCATTATTTATGTTTATTTTATACATGTTCGTATTCTTCGTACAAAAGAAAGTCCTTTTCCACAAAGATGAGCAAGAGAAGGACTTCTCGTGATCAACCCTGCTATCCTTGGGATGCCACCGCAATGAAGATTGTAGATATTTTAAAGGGAGAGAAAATGAGAAATTAAACATTCCGAACCATAAATGAATGAAAAAGTGTACGGATAGAGTTATAAATATCTCATTCTGAATGAGAATTTTCAAATCTAATGGATTTATCAAAAGTAAAAAAACCTTGAATCTGAGTATTCTCAATGAGCATTGACATTAAACTTTAGAAGAATTATTGAGTCAAATGGAGAAGTTGTAATATCATGAATATTGAATTTTCTCCAGTATAATGTGATACGTTTCATGATCAACAACATTCAAGAACTAACAAGATTTATGAGATATTTCATTCAAATTAAATACAATGTGATGTTTAGAGATAAAGTAACAAGATAGAATCGGTAATTTTTATTCATCCAACAGGTGTAATGTATAAGGCGATGTACAGTTTCTGTTTCAATAAATATACTGGAGAATTCTCAACTATACTTCCTGAGCAGTGCACCAGTCTTGCTTTCTTTATAGATGGAAGTTGAGACCAGCAAGGTTTCAAAGTGTAAAAAGCGATTCGCTGATACCTGAAACAAACGATTTGCTTGCTAGCATTGAAGCTGATTATACCTCAACGAATAACAATTGAAGTTTGCTGTGAAATTAATAAGAGAGCTTGTGACAAGGTTGACCTGAACTTCCTAGTTGACACGTGACAAGGGTACAAGCTTACGAAACCCTTGCCCCTGGTGAAAATGAAGCGTTGGAGCGCAATGAAAGCGTGACGAAAACGCAAGCAAAGAGTCACCTAAGCGTAATCTAGGAGGGAATTGGAAAATTTTTACGTTTCATTTGTTTCAATATCCGCTCCCTCCACTTTTGGATTTTCACCAGGGGCAGCAGAGTTGTAACAGCCTTACATTGACAAGGTTGTCATCAACAAGTCAAAAACAATCGAATGAAAAGTCTGACAAGCTTATGACAAACTTACATGTTATGTGGGTTGAATATAAGATCTGATGAGCTTACTAAAAGCTCATACTTTTCTCATTGTGTTGCTTGAGAAAACTCTCAGAAATCTATAAGATGTCTTCAACACAACTTTTCCTGCGGGAATATTTGTACTATGTGGGTATACACAGTGAAAACAGAATTCACTGGGGCAGCAAAGTTTGATTTGATTGTCCTCCACTGAGAGAAAAAATTCCCGGGAACAATAAAATATTTAGTTGATTAGTCACCATAAAAAACTTAATTGATTTAAATGACCTTCCATTGCCTCAACTAAATAACCATTCCTATTGATGAAATATTCCATAGTATAATAAATATTTATTTGATTGAATAAATATTTAACCGAGTCAATCAAAGTTTATTCAAATGAATTATGTATTTTATGGCGACTATTCAACTAAATATTTTATTGTTTCCGGAAATTTTCTCTCTCAGTGTGTTTTTCTTGGAATAGTAAATTTTTTCACTCACGTATTATTTGCTGAGACAAGAAAATTTTCAATATCACAAATAAAATAACAAACAAATTTAGCCGGCAGAGTCGACATTTTTTGCTGTGACTTTAGTCGAAAGTTTCCTACCGTACCTAACAAGATTGCTGTCACAGCAAAAGTTACACTGAGAGAAGAATGTATTTGTATTCAATGAATCTTTTCATTTGATACGGCGATATAAATATTCATCGTATAAAAATACATAACTCATTACACAGTGAAAAGTTGAGTGTGAAATTTAACACTCAAGTAACACCCTGAGTGGTTTGTACAAGTCCACACGCGGGAGTACTTTTTTTTCTACCACCAACGGCAAGTGTATTTCACACTCTTCCACCTGTTGATGTTTTCGCATGTCTTTTAATTGTTTCACACTGTGGCAAGTAAAATTCAACACTGAGAAAAGTGAAATTTTTACAAACCGTTTTGAATTCACTGATTGTTGAATAAAACATTCAGCAGTGTTCATTTCAACACTCGATTATTTTACCATCCGAAGAGGATCTTTCACCCGACTTCATACTTCACTGTCCCTGGTAAAAAAACCGGATAGGAAACCGGGTAATAATCCTGATGTTAATCCGCCTCAAACCCGGATGGAATATCCGAGATTCCATCCGGGTGTATCCGGGTCCTATCCAGGTTTCAGGACAAGATATTTTTTGGAATCCCAAGTAAAACCTGAACAAGGAGACGGATGAATCCTAGCCAAATTTCGTCTGGGATTTCGGAAAATATTCAGTATTGAAATCTGGATAGGGTCCGGATGAAACCGGATAAAGAATCACCGGAGATTTCATCCGGGTTTGAGTCGGGTGCCCATCTGGGTTTGAGCCTGGTTCCCATCCGGCTTATCAGGCCTCAGATAAGGTCTATGATCAGTGGAGAAATGTCGTATGAGGTTTCTCAACAGATGATCAACCCTATTTATAGGAAATGAGCCAAGTTTACATGGGAAAAATGTTCATTTCGCCGTATCCAAAACAAGATTTATTAAATACAAATCAATCCTCTCAGTATATACTAAGCGAAATCTATTTGTGCTACATAAAGACAGTAATGTTTTCTCCATACTCATACCAATATTTTCAAAAAGTTCTTCCTTTGGGAGTCCTGCTCCAGCACTATTCACCTCCGGTTGTAGATCATTTTATGATTCTTCGATACGGTCAAAGATGGTGAAATACAGGCTTGCGCCTCGTGATTGGCAACCACTCCCTGTAGCCAACGTACAAGTTGACCGTATTAGATGATCCTAGGCGTATTTTAAGGGTATTCAGGAAATCCGACATCTGAAGAATGAGCGAATATTGAAAAAAACAGGTTTGAATTTGTCGTGGTTAAATGTTGCGAATGAGATAATTAATCATGCGAATCAATAGGTGTCGTTTTTGTATTCAAATTATTCAATATTATCAGTTTTATCCGATTAATATTCCTGATATCAATTCAAACGAGGTTTTGTGAATTATGTTCATGAATTTTTTTGTGGATATTATTATTCAAAAACTGAAAAATATATGTTTCAGGCAAGTTTACTTTGCCTAAAAGACTTCACAATTCTATCAACGTTATACAATCCGTGTTAAAATAATGCTATAAGGATTGAAAGTTGCTTTCAAGGCAGTTCTATAGCAATATTCAGAATCAAATACAAAAAATTATTGTCAAGTAGAGGACTAAGACCGGAGGAATTCGATAATCTTATTCGTTGGAGCTTACATTCATATTTATGATAAAAAAAGAACTACCTCGAAACATAAACCAACAACTTTGTAACAATCACACGAAATTTTTCATAGTTTCTTTCTTGAAAAATTTTTATTTTCAATCCGTTAATGACTTATGGGGGCTCATTTTATTCCTTGTGAGATTTGAAAAACCTTCACCGTGGAAATCGTTCGTATATGTCATTTTTACAATGATTACTCGCATTTGTTTATATTTAGTAAAATATATTCGCATAAACAGAAGTGTGTGACAGTGTCCTGATGATAAAATGTAAAAAATCTCGACGGTAAAGGTTTTTCGAATCTTACAAGGAACAAAATGGGCTCTCATAAGTCATGAACGGATTGAAAATAAAAATTTTTCAAGAAAAGAACTATGAAAAATTTCATGTGGTTGTTACAAAGTTGTTTGTTCATATTTCGAGTTGGTTGTTTTTTTTATCATAAATACGAATGGAAGCCCCAACGAATGTGATTATTGAATTCCTCCGACCTTGGTCCCCTACTGAATAATCATTTTTCAAATTTGATTATGAATATTGCTAGAGAACTACCTAAAGTTTGATAATTTGAATACGATGCTGATGCAATCAGAACTTTTTAATCATAGAGCATGTATTTTCAAAACACAAAAACAATCAATTCCATCACACACTGAGAGGAGAGTTTATTTGTATTCAATGAATCTTATTTTGGATACGGTGAAATAAATATTTATAACATACACACATGACTTATGGCCCTCATATATGGTTTTTCAACAGTTAATACACTTTATTTATTGGCGATGAGCCAAGTTTATGTGTAAGAAATATTTATTCCGCCGTATCCAAAATAAGTTTCATTAAATGTAAATGGACTCTTCTCTCGGTACACAGCACAAGGGAAGAATATTATCGTATGTGACCTGGCCTACAAAAAGGGGGCTTAGGTGTGAAAAAATCATTTTTCACTTTTTTGGAGATTTGGATGGAGTAAAATATGATCTTTCGAATGGTGCAAACCAGAAGTTTCCAACTGGTGGGGAAGTTTGCTGAAAATGTACAAAAAGGAGAGCAGAAATGATTGAAAATGAAAAAACACCTCTTCAGTGTTGGTCGTTAAAGGAGCAAAACTAAGCAAAACCACGAAATTACGCGATCAAATACGATATTATTCGAAACAGAAACAACACTGTATGTCCTAGAACAGAGTGGGATGCGGTGGGATGCAGGGAGAAGCGAACAACTAAACCAAAACTGATAAAGTGACTTGTTTATCTTTAACAGCTGTTTTCTTGAAAACTTGTTTTCACACCTAAGCCCCTTTTTCGTAGACCAGGTCACATATATTGAATCAAAATCGGGGAATGGGGATCGTACTTGGAGAAACAGAAATTGTCAGATATTTGAGAAGGAATATACCTTTTTGCTTTTATACTCCACTGTTGTAGGAGTTAATATTGTGATATTTGACGTATATCAATAAAGAAAAACAACACAATTCACTATGTTACATTTAACATAAACTAATCTTGTAATCGTAATACATGAAATAATATTCTTTCCGTGAAGAACTATTGTCTCATGTTACAAATTCATGAACTTCCGAATCCAATGATTATAGTTTTCTCGAAAAACTACAAGTTTGATATTTGATTCGAGTAGGATCGATATATGCTTCAAACCCTTTTCAATGGGAACAGCTATTTCCAACGTATTATACATGCTGTAAAATTGGACGTAAGTAACACTAATCAATGTCCCAATTCTTCACGACTCAATAACACGTCGACTTCGATTAATTCATTGCCTGGTTGAAAATTCACGATAGGAGGTGATAACTTTCTATGTATTTGATCATGTAATTTTCATAATTTTTGATTTTTTAACTAGAAATGTATTGTGAACAGTAGATTTGAAAGTTATATTTCTTTTAGCAGCATTGAATTGCATATTTCAATCAAAATGGACGTAGAATTGAGTTGGATGGAATGTATAAAATTTGGGAATGTTTTCAATTCAAGTTTATAATTTCTATAAGAACTAATCGAGAGAAGTTGAGTATATTTCATACGATAATAATAACTTATGCAACCATTTTTACTGCTCCAAAGATATTTTTGTTGGGAAAATATGAAAAGGGTTATCAAATCTCTTTCAGATCTCTCCACGAATATATGTTAATGATGATCGAAATTACTGTGTAAGATGTATCTTCAAGAAACCTAGCAGAATATACAATTTTTGTTGTTTGGATAGTAATATGGATACTCAATGGTACCGTTCACTTGAGTTCCTATAAAATGACAAAACAATCAAAATTCACAACAGTGGTGTTAAAAACGATCTATTTGAAAAACAAACGATTCCTTTATCATAGGAAATTTATCAAATCCTTATATATTTTCATTACTTCATGAAAATCTATACAAAATAAATATGTTTTCCATAAAGAAGAATCGATTCTTTTTGACATGATTAATTCACAATGAATCTAATTCCCCTAAGAAAATTAAACATATATGACCCATACATGATTCATACATAATACATATATAATCCATATATGGTCCATACATGAAAACGTGAGGAATCATATATAATCCATATATAATCCACGTATGGGGAATATCTCATATATGGCAGAATTTTTCTACATATATGGAAAAATCTTGCATTCATGGGTCATATATGGATCACATATGAATTATATATGGGCCATACATGGATTCAATATGGATTCTGTACGGATTATATATGACCAGATATGAATTTTATATGGATCACATATGATTTTTATATGTTCTTATATGATTCATTCTTACTAGGGTCAATATTGAAAATTATGTTCGTAGAACAATGATTTCCTTTCATGGAAACACGACGATATTATTATTCCCTGAATTCAACGGTTATTTTCCAAAATAGACATACATTGCCTCCAAATCATCCACTTCCTCGATAGAAATATACTTCTCATTCAAAGAGAAATGATTTTCCAAAAATAGAATGAGAATTCATCTGTAGGTAAGTAAGTCAATAATTAATCGCGGGATAATCACGCATGAACGTGACGTTAAAAATACTTCGCGTTCTATATTTAAAATGATAATAAATTGCTTATTTCGTAACACGGAGTAAAATTATTCTTTGAAACAAAACTGATTCTGTGAATCGGGATATGCATTTAAATCTCCCGGTGATACTGGCATGATCAATAATACGTAAAACATATATCCAATTTGTTGGTGTGTTGTTGTTGTTGTTGTTTCAATGGTACTTCTTTCAGGATCGTTGCGTAAGAATGTTTGGCGCCACATCGAAATCAATTGAGAAGACAAAAAGAAAGTTCTCGATATTCATTTCCGAGCATGAATGAGAAACACAATTTACATCGACGATCGATCATCTTTACAATCGCAAACCTCGTGGGTAACACATGGGAGTGGCTGAGATACGAGGAACGTTGATTTTTAATTTCAATCGATCGGTTTGTCGGAAGATATTGTTCGTACAATCGGGTCAAGTTCAAAAAATGTCGAGATTATCGTTGAAAATCAATTATTATATCATTATTCAAAATTTTTCAGTGTATTACACAATTAAATCTCAAACGATATTCAGATGTCACAGCTCAATGGAAATTTCTGAAATGTGTTGAATCGGTCACGGAGTATAGATTTTTCAATTCGATCTTTCTGAAATAATCCATAAAGGAATTGAATATTCTGGTCAACGAACAGCTCTAGGTCCTTCGGATGGGATATAATTCGGGACCGTTATACTTTCTTGAGCCGGAATATGTGGACTAACTTCTCTACAGTATGAATTTAGTTCGAAATGAGGAGGAGAGAACGGAATGAACACCGTGTCTCATTTCCGAACCATGCTTCATCTCTCCAACTCTCACACTGAGAGAAATTTATAGTTACCCTAGGATGCCTGTACCATGGGCCCCATCCTGCCGAAATGGGCCCAAGACTGGACCAGAGTGAACCAAAATTCATACACGCTGGGGTCAATTTACTATGGAATCCCAGATAACATGTAAGCATTTCATAAGCATGTCAGGCTTGTCATTAGATTGTTTTTGACTTGTTATTGACAACCTTGTCAGTGTAAGGTTGCTACAATTCTGCTGCAAGGGTTTTGTAAGCTTGTACCCTTGTAATGTATCAACTAAGAGGCTTATGTCAACCTTGTCACAAGCTTCCCTGACAAATTTGTAAGGTTGCATGGCTATCCGGGAATTATATGAATGGGGGAGCATACTGACTTCTAATGAAATTTACGATAAAACATTTTGAATTTGATCAGATTTCTATTGTTGTGCCATAGTAAATTTCATTGAATTATAGTAAAATTCATTAAAAGTCAGTATGTTCCCCCATCCCTATAATTCCATAGTAAATTTAACTATAAATTTCCCTTAATGTAGGAGCATTCATCTCATTTTGACCCAAACATCTAATTTCCTTCCCCTTTTCTCGTCAAAATGCGATAAATCTCCTTGAGGGATAAAATATTGTAATCAGATTTTAACTGCATGTTAACCCTTGACTGCTGTAACAAACCGAAGTCAGGCCGAGGGAGGTACGTTTCTCTTTGTTCTGGATAGATTGCGGTACAAAAGGGTTAACTCATAACAGACTTCCCCGATATATTTCCCTGGTGCTGTCATCTCTTGGTAATTTGATGTAGCTCCTTTCACTTTTGCTTGATACGATATCATGGGTCCGATACATACGTTCTTGAAGTTTGAATCATTTGTTGGAACAAATTTGAAATCGAGTACAAACATTGTGTCTCTACTTTTTCTAATAACATATCTAATCGTTATATTTCATTCAAGAGAATAATTGGTCTTCAAAACATTTTTATAGATTTCGAAATAGATTCTTTGAGAGTCACCCATAATTGCCACACCGCGATTGAATATGTCCTTCCCTTACCCTTGAGATTAATTTTAATTTTAGCCTCATTTCGATTCGAATATTCGATAAAAATTCGTAAAACACATTGCAAACGCTACCCTGAGTAAAAAGCGACGTGGTCACAGAAACCATTCTCGCCTGGTTGAGAACGTATGGTTCCAGTGACCTGAAATCTGATTGTGATAACCAGGAAAACAACACAAAATCAGGTGAATCTCGTTGTGGCAACTAGATAGAATGGTTAAGGCTGGAAATAACTAGGTCGCCTGGTTATGCGAACCAGATTTTTCTGTGAGTGTTTCTCAAAACTTTCCTCAATAATATACATTAACAGATTTTAACTGTAAAAATTCTCGTGATCAAGATCAAAATCTTCCCAGGATGAGAGAGTCAAGGGTTGAATTTGATCTTTGTTTCAGCAAACGATGCAAACTTGAACCACATACATATTTCTTAGAACGACAAAGACAGAGGTAACACATTTTCAAGAGCGATAATTTTAATCGGATAATGTTATGTAAAAGCAAACCCAACGACCTTGTGTATTAAAAAAGCAACGAATTGAACTGGTTCTGTGGAAGAGGGAAAATTTGGATCATTGATTTCAAAACACAGTTGAATTTCAATGCGAAAATAATCCAAGTAGAGTCTATGCAGTGCATGAATTAGAATAACCACTATCATGATGAGAATTTAAAAATACTGTCATCATTTTTCATGAAAGAATTTCTACTAATTATTGATAGAAAAAGAAAATTCATCATACCAGAATTCCACATCTGAATCTATACACACATATTATTTGAATTTGAAAACTCTCACTTCATTACGAATCTACGAGAATGTCGCACGAAATTATATTTCACCTGATTTTTATGCGAGATGGTTTGACGTTGATGAGATTCTGAAGAGTTTCCCAAATGTTTACAACTTAACAGCATCTCTCTTCTCGACACAGTGAATTCAGTACATGAAAGAATAATAATAACAAAATTCCTTCATGGCCTGATCCTCACTTCCGTTACCCCAGAGATTTGAAACTAGGTTAACGTGTCATAACATCATGAATAAATCTCCACGTACGACAAACAAATCACGTCTCAAAAGGAGGGAGATTAATATCCTTCACATAAATGAGAAGTACTCTTGAAATTGACAAGCGACATTGTGAATTTTGCTTTGAACCACGCGAATGCATCCACCAAATTTGACCCTCGAGGGATAAGTGCTTTCAGAAAATATCTGCAGGGTGAAATCTTGATTGTAAATCAGAAGGCGGATTTGTTAGAAAACTTTATGTGAATGATCAAATAATGTGAAAACTGTTCCAGTTATTTATTTTTGTACAAACCAATAGGATGATCTGAATGAACCGAACAATTTTATTTTGACACGTGTAAATCTCAAACTATTTTACTTTCGAGTAAAATATAGTCAGTCGAGAATCTGACAGTGAAAATCTCAAACCATTTTACTTTCGAGTAAATTTCGTCAGTAGAGGATCTGATAGTTAAAGTCTTAGATATTTCATGGTTCAAGTGAAAGATTGCCAAATTATGAATTTCACAATTGAAGTTAGTTTCGGTTTCCGTTTTTCAAATGAAAGGTGGTCATCAATGAATGTGATTGTGGGTATTATTATTAAATTTTACCCCCCGCATGAGGTAGTGGCATACGTAAAGCCCACCGTTAAACTCATATAATCTGAAAGAAATTCACCTGTTGAAAATTCAATACACTTCAGTTAAGATATTGTGTGAGATAATAACTGGAAGTAGAACAATTATAAAAATATATTACTCCCTCAATTCAAGCAAATTGAGTGGCGACCGGTTGAACACTTAATAACGAATCTGCAAAATAATGGACTGCTTAAAATCCATTGTTCGGTCACATTATGTAGGAACAGTTATCTCCTGGAGAGATGTGTTTTGTTGAAGGTCCATATGATGACGGATTCTCAATCGGAAGCACTAACCAATCATTAGTCTCCTCAATCCAATGAGCATGTATGTGAGAATTGAATCCCATAGTTTACCAAAATCTCAGAATGAAATAATACTCATTATCTGTACGGCGAATTATATGATATATTTCCATGAATGGAGGGTGAATTCCATCGTTTGACCCACATACAATGAAATATCCCCTTTTATATAAATATTCATTGACTTTCAACCATTTTATGGATAAAAGAACATCATTAGAAGGAAATGATAAACATTGTTTGAAAGAACTGTGATTTTCCAAATCTTTAATTGACTCTTTTCTTACAAGGGCTATATTCACGTTCATTCCGTGCTAATTTAGATGTCATGGAATCACATGCTGATGGAATTTGATCCTTTGTAGCTAATGTTAAAGGCACATTTCTATGAATCTTACAATTTTCTTACAATACAATTTCTGATTTCAGTAATACATTAGGGTAATGGAGTAAGAAATGATGCTTGGGCTTCAATTTTTCATTAGGAAACAGCTTCATCCGTAATTTCAAACATGATGTAATCAAATGTCTCATCATGTGATAGTTTCCAATTTCTATAGTTCTGCATAGAATGAGATCCGACAATTGACGAAGCATCAATAGTATATTGTTCATCAAGGGGGTTCATCGTGACCTATCGTGACTTGTCGTGACGTATCGTGACGTATCGTGATGTATCGTGATGTATCGTGGTGTATCGTGATGTATCGTTATGTATCGTGATCTATCGTGATGTATCGTGATCTATCGTGATCTATCGTGATCTATCGTGATGTGTCGTTATGTATCGTTATGTATCGGGATCTATCGTGATGTATCGTGATCTATCGTGATCTATCGTGGGTATCGTGATGTATCGTTATGTATCGTGATGTATCGTTATGTATCGTTATGTATCGTGATCTATCGTGATGTATCGTGATCTATCGTGATGTATCGTGATCTATCGTGATCTATCGTGATGTATCGTGATCTATCGTGATGTATCGTGATCTATCGTGATCTATCGTGATGTATCGTGATCTATCGTGATCTATCGTGGGTATCGTGATGTATCGTTATGTATCGTGATGTATCGTTATGTATCGTTATGTATCGTGATCTATCGTGATGTATCGTGATCTATCGTGATGTATCGTGATCTATCGTGATCTATCGTGATGTATCGTGATCTATCGTGATGTATCGTGATCTATCGTGATCTATCGTGATGTATCGTGATCTATCGTGATCTATCGTGGGTATCGTGATGTATCGTTATGTATCGTGATGTATCGTTATGTATCGTTAGGTATCGTGATCTATCGTGATGTATCGTGATCTATCGTGATGTATCGTGATCTATCGTGATGTATCGTGATGTATCGTGATCTATCGTGATGTATCGTGATCTATCGTGATGTATCGTTATGTATCGTGATGTATCGTTATGTATCGTTATGTATCGTGAACCATCGTGATCTATCGTGATGTATCGTGATCTATCGTGATCTATCGTGATGTATCGTGATCTATCGTGATGTATCGTGATGTATCGTGATCTATCGTGATGTATCGTGATCTATCGTGATCTATCGTGATTTATCGTGATGTATCGTGATCTATCGTGATGTATCGTTATGTATGGTGATCTATCGTGATGTATCGTGATCTATCGTGATCTATCGTGATGTATCGTGATCTATCGTGATCTATCGTGATGTATCGTGATCTATCGTGATCTATCGTGATCCATCGTGATCTATCGTGATGTATCGTGATGTATCGTTATGTATGGTGATCTATCGTGATGTATCGTGATCTATCGTGATGTATCGTTATGTACGGTGATCTATCGTGATCTATCGTGATGTATCGTGATGTATCGTTATGTATCGTGATGTATCGTTATGTATCGTTATGTATCGTGAACCATCGTGATCTATCGTGATGTATCGTGATCTATCGTGATCTATCGTGATGTATCGTGATGTATCGTGATCTATCGTGATGTATCGTTATGTATCGTGATGTATCGTTATGTATCGTTATGTATCGTGAACCATCGTGATCTATCGTGATGTATCGTGATCTATCGTGATCTATCGTGATGTATCGTGATCTATCGTGATGTATCGTGATCTATCGTGATCTATCGTGATGTATCGTGATGTATCGTGATCTATCGTGATCTATCGTGATGTATCGTGGTCTATCGTGATCTATCGTGATGTATCGTGATCTATCGTGATCTATCGTGATGTATCGTGATCTATCGTGATGTGTCTTGTGATGTATCGTTATGTATCGTTATGTATCGTGATGTATCGTTATGTATCGTTATGTATCGTGATCTATCGTGATGTATCGTGATCTATCGTGATCTATCGTGATGTATCGTGATTTATCGTGATCTATCGTGATGTATCGTGATCTATCGTTATGTATCGTGATGTATCGTTATGTATCGTGATCTATCGTGATGTATCGTGATCTATCGTGATCTATCGTGATGTATCGTGATTTATCGTGATCTATCGTGATGTATCGTGATGTATCGTGATGTATCGTGATCTATCGTGATGTATCGTGATCTATCGTGATCTATCGTGATGTATCGTGATGTATCGTGATGTATCGTGATCTATCGTGATGTATCGTGATCTATCGTGATCTATCGTGATGTATCGTGATCTATCGTGTTGTATCGTGGTCTATCGTTATGTATCGTGATGTATCGTGATCTATCGTCATCTATCGTGATATATCGTTATGTATCGTTATGTATCGTTATGTATCGTGACCTATCGTGACTTGTCGTGATGTATCGTGATCTATCGTGATCTATCGTGATCCATCGTGATCTATCGTGATGTATCGTGATCTATCGTGATCTATCGTGATGTATCGTGATCTATCGTGATGTATCGTTATGTATCGTGATGTATCGTTATGTATCGTTATGTATCGTGATGTATCGTTATGTATCGTTATGTATCGTGATCTATCGTGATGTATCGTGATCTATCGTGATGTATCGTTATGTATCGTGATCTATCGTGATCTATCGTGATCTATCGTGATGTATCGTGATGTATCGTGATCTATCGTCATCCATCGTGATGTGTCGTGATGAATCGTGGTGTATCGTGATGTATCTTAATGTATCGTAATGTAATGTAATGCAATGTAATGCTAAAATCTTTGACAAATTCGATCATTGATTTCTAAAAATTTTCGAACCTCGCAATTCATCGGGTCTTTTTATATATTACACTAGAAAAAAAATAATTGGAATTTTCTTATATGCAGCAACCGCAAAATTCCTATCGTTGAAGAGGAAACCAATTTTTAGTACATTTGTATGAAATTTCTCATCACAGAGAAAAAATCGTTATAATTATAGGGACAGCATTAAATTGCTGTAAAATATACCGAAATTCCTGTTCAATCAACCAAAGTCTCCGATAAAAATGAAAATTTGCTGCAGTGGTCACATAAATTGTGATAAATCTAATGTAGATATTGCGGTAGAAATTACAGCAATTTCATGTTATCCCTATATTCATCGGACATTAGGTGAATTCTGCAGCAAATTTTTCTCTGTGATAAATTGAACTGAAAATTCCAAACATCATAGGATTTTTATTATCGTTTTCCAGTAAATTTCCGGTAAAATACGGAAAATTCTCAACGCGTGTATGTGTTAATTACTTCCAAACACGTATATGAAGTTTTCCATTGAAATTTTTTACAGTGTAGCAATAGTCCTAACTCGTGATTCATGAGATTGTCCCGAAATTAATCCTAATGAGTGGAATATAACGATCATACACGATGTGAGAAAGAGCGAAGATACGCTGCAGTAATTTACACTCAATTACACATTTATGTGAGAGTATATTCCATGAGTTGAGTCAATCAGTAGCGTTTATTTTCAGTTGATTTTTCGGCTGAACCATTTTTTCATTCCTCTATAGGGTAAAAAAATCACCTAGGTAACTCGTGCTGGATGGATGATAAAGAAATTCACGTGTAAGAATCTTTCATCGTTCATTTACAAATTATGAAGCTGAAGCTAGCAGATGTGAATTAGCAAACCGCGTTTATCCAAGTAGGAATGCTCTAGTTATTGACAAGTTTTGTAACGCTCATCCAATAAACACACACGCGTTATTTCAACGTTGAAAAAACATTAGACTGTCAAACGGACGTCAGTCGTTGATTTCATAACGTTGATTTTTAGTTGAAATTTGATAGGGAAATAGACGACCAGGAAGTACGTTTTGATGACGGGTAATTCAAACTAATATTCAAAAATAACCATCAAACGACGTCCTCAAAAAACTTGTTTTGAACGGGTTTGAATCACGCGTTCAAAATGTGTTTATAACACCTTGTGTTTGAACTTCAATTGAGGATATTCTGCTAAAAATGTCGAACGATACCGAACAATGGTTAAAATTTCAACAAAGAGCAAGATAGTGAATAGTGTGGCATACTTTCCAAATTCTGTCCTACTCAGAAATACTATTGTTCTCGATATTGAATGAAAAGTTTTCAAAATAATTTGTTGGATTCAATTCGCGTTTTAGAACCATCATTATGACACGTCAATATTTGACGTCTTTTCAACGATGTTCAAACCGTTGATATGACGTTATTTTATGGTTGAAAAACACTTGATCTGCCGCAACATTTTCACGTTGAATCAACGCAAGAATATTACTAATCCACAACTTGTGGTTATTGACTGTTTTTGACGTTTTTATAACATGCGTGTGTTTACTGGGTAACTCGCTAGATCCCAGACACTTGCAACCACCTCACTGGACACGAGGCACTTGCAAGCTTATAGTTTTTGGCTAGTTGGGCGTTACCAAACTCGTCAATGACTCAAGGATTTCTACTAGGGTATAAACCGGGGTAATACAAATTAGAATTCTTTCAAAATACATATTTTCAAAAATTACCATTCAAAAATCTTATTGGTGTCGGTTTTATCATTCTACGACAAATCTGCTAGTTTCAGCTTCATTTACAAATCAGGATTATTGTACGGTTTTGACTTGATCAAATTTCAAGTGTCATATTTGGTTTGAATTTAGAATGTACTTCAGCCTTAATCCTTAATTGACACACATGTCTGAACGTAACATTGCTGGTACACAGGGGTTCGTAAAACTCCACACACGAAAATGCTAGCCCTGAAGAGACAGTGGATTTTTTAACTCATGAAAAATGTGACATATTCTCTAGTAGCCTCTTCAAAAGTGATTGTAAATGATTCTTCGAACTTCTAACACCAAATTTCGTGGAAATACCCAATTAAGAATACACCATTCCCACTGTATGATTCATCCCGTTAGTTCCAAAGTTTTCGCAAAATTTTCGGAATATTCGGGAAGACTTGATGAGAAAAGCTCAATACACGGGAGAGTGAATTTGTTGACGCTGCAAATTCAGGTATATTACACTCTAAAAAATAATATGTTTCCTGCAAGATGTTCGGCTTCTCCGGTTCATTCTTCTTGCACGAAATACTATCCTTCTTTTATCAAGAAGAATCAGTTTCCGACAAAATTATCACACACTGAGTCCAAGAATACTCAATTTGAACTGAAGAATATTATCCACTTGACATAACTCACAATCCCCTCTCCCTTAGTGGATTTCAAATTGTATGTAATTTCTATATTCTGTCAACTTCATAGTATTGTGAACACTGCAAGGGGAAGATTAACCGCACTTCCGATCAAATGACTTTGATCAAATATTTCCCTCTAATATTAGGGGATGTCATTCTTGCTGATGATCCTGTATGGGAATAATTTTTTTCCCACACCTGCACGGAAAGTTGATGTTTTCTGACCTATTTTTAGGGGAGAAAGTGCTGAATTCCAAGCGAATGTGTCACAGCGGGAGGAAAATATTTTCCGCCCGCTCGCAGCGGGAGGAAAGTACTTTCTGCCCGCTTGCAGCGGCAGGAAAATACAAACTATCTTTTCGTTCTGAAATATGCATCACGATACATTACGTTACATTACATTGCATTACATTATGATTGATACATTATTAGTAAAACCGATAACTTTTGGTGCATGCGTGTGAACCGTATTCCCCCTTGTCATCCGTGGCAGTGACATTGCCTACTCCAGGCGTTGAGAATGAAAAAAGCCTGGATTTCTCATACGTTCAGCAGACTCAAAGTTGAATGATCATGTTCATGATGAAGATAGTTAACACTGAATTTAATATCATCATGGGAATCGAATTTTATAAATGAGTATTGAATGTAATATATTTCGCTAAAAATCAGGATTATTACACGGAGAAAAAAGATCCGCTAAAAATTACCATACTTCATAGTGTTCGAGCATCAGTCTCGTCCAGATCAAAATATTCACATGAAAATATCTAGAAAAAAATAGTATACTTCTTCAGGAAAGTCCAAGCCAATATGGTACTTTTAGAGGTATTTTCATGTAAATAATTTGATCTGGACAAGACTGATGTTCAGACACTATAAAGTATGGTACTTTACTTCTCAGCAGACTTTTTTTCTCCGTGTATTATTGTTAAGTCAAAATTTTTTCGTCGAAAATAATAATTGTTCTTCAGACACAATGAAAACGGGAGGAAATGAAACGTAGATTGGACTTGTCTTCAGAAGCAATAAGGACTTTCCACGACATATATTCATTCCAACAAAATTAGTGTCGGACAGTTCGTATCCTCCTCTTGTCAGTCAGAATACCGTCAAAATCATATCCTTCTGAACAATTTGAAGTCAAAATAGCTTCAAAACGAATATAATTTTCATGTAATTCGGACCAAATAGTTCTCATAGGAGTTTAAATGAATGAAAAGAATTGATTAATCAAGGTTATTCAATTTCATCGAAAAAGTTTGCTATAATCAAATCAATAGCGAATAATTATCCAAAATAATACTGAAAGAAAATCGTTGAGGATCAATCATCGCCAAATTAATTCTGTGTTTATTTGAAAGGATGCCTAACAAAATATATTTCTTGGTATATTTCCCAATTATATCATACATTCCACTCTTTCTCTTGTTCAATTGGCAAATTGAGTTCTAAGAAAGTGGGATGAGTGATGGAATTGAAGAGTGGAATGTGCATTCTGTGCATACCTTTCATCAAGACTCTATTGTGTTCCTTGGGTTGCGACATTGAACGGTTACGAACAGCGAACTGGGTGCATTACTATGATACTTTCAGGAGTTTTACAGCGTAACATGTTTGTTCAATGAGAACAAAAATTGGAACTCCTTTCGTTACCGATATATTTTCATTAGGTTCATTTTGTCCATATAGTCTAAGATCTGGCTACGAAAATTGGTCATGATAAGGTACAGTGGAAGTTACAGCGCGAAAAGCTTCGGTTTTTACTGGCCACACAATAGCCCAGCCAACAGACGACGCTTTCGAAGCGTGAGGGAAGCGTGAGCGAGTAGTCAAACGTGTAAATCTCAACTTATGTAGTATTCTTTCGACTGGAGTGGGGATGTCACACTGTGTGAATATTACAGATGAATTGGCCGGACATCTTTTGTACGTTTAAATAGGAAGGAAATGTCGATTACGAGACATTGACTCAATCAACATTTTCCCAATCTTACTGAAGTTTGAATCATTTATTGAAATGTATTAGACATTGAATGACGAAATACTTCACTATTAAGGGGATACCAATTTTATCAATTCAAGAAAGTCTGTATAAAGCGATATTTTGATTTTATTGCTTCATTTTCGAATAAAATGTCAGAATGGATTTGGCTAATGTCCCGACGCTGGTATCACCTTGAAGGTCCAAAATTTTGTAGTATTTCTTTGAGGTCATGTTCTCAGTTCCAAAGAGTTGATTTGAGAAGTTGAATAACGATTATTCATCAAATTTTGTGGGTTTGAAGTTTCGTTTCGTTTCTACAAACGATTCAAACTTCCGTAACATTTGTTTCAGCCGTATTCTCAGCATCTCGATCTCAGTCTTGCTCGATATCCACAGCGATGAGAAGAATAATATGCACTTCTATTTCATCAAATTATCCTCCCCTTCGCCTTATGGTATTCGATATGAAGCGTGTTCGAACTATAAAACATCACAAACTACAGATGTTAATTTGGATTCAATTCTTGAGGAATCGATTCTTTTGTATAGAAATGATATCGAATTTGTATCTACATTTTATACAATTCTATAAAGACTAAATACTTTTTCAATAAAAAAGAATGAATTTCGAATCACCATCTCTATCGCAAACTAAATCGCTGGAACTGCACCTTATTATCTGAATCTCAACAAATAGTCATGGGAGCGATCAATAAATGTTCAGCTGTAATAATGCTCATCATTCTCTTTTCATACTCATCTTCGATTTTGTTTCCTGGCGTTCGATATTCCAAGATTCCAATACGCATTCGAGAATTCTTGTAGATGTTTCATAGAATTCTTGAATATATTCTTTATGAATTATTTCGGTATAAAAACAGAATTCTTTCAACAAATCATTTTGAACTGACATAACAGGAGGAGTTGAAAAATTCTTTTTGAATTTTTTTTGCACAAATCGAGTGGTCTTAACCCATTAGGCCCATGGCGAAACCATCGTGGATAAGAAAAAAGTGGATACGGGGATGACAGCATCTGATTGAAAGATTATTTTCCCTGGAGTAAGATGATTTTTTCCAATTGTTTGAACAATTTTTGTTTAAACGATTACGTCAAAAAATCCAGATAAGGCAAGACCAACACCGCCATTCGATTCTACGCAAGAATTCATATAGAATCTATGAACGCAGAAATTTTTCTTCTCAGTATATTTATTTGGAAAAATTAAATAAACAATTTCGAGTCAAACAACACCCGTTCAGGACCATGGCGGAATCATCGTGGATAAAAAAAACGTGGAGACGGGGATGACAGCATCTGATTGAAGGATTATTTTCCATAGAGGAAAATTTTTGTTTCCAATTGTTTAGACTATCAATCCTCATCAGTATTTCTCACTATTATTGCAAATCAGCAGTTTTCACTGCTATTCCACATCAGCAGTTCTCACTGCTATCTCACATCAGTAGTTTTTACTCCTATTTCAGATCAATAGTTTACACTGTCATTCCTTTTAAGTAGTTTCTACTACTAATCAGTCTCAATCATTCAATTCCTGGCTTTGACTTCCCAGTATTCTCTTATTATTATCGTATTTCACGGTTTTTTGAACTTTTGGTCTTTCTTCGCTTTGAGTAGCACTCTATCATGCCAAGAACTAGAAGATCAACTATGACAGTGGCTGATCTTCTCGACAGTGTTGAAAACACTGGCGATGCTGATGACAATTTTAGCAATCGTATTAATATTGCATTTATTCCAGAAACTGACTATGACACAGATTGGAGTTCTGATTCTGAAATGGAACCTGAAGTAGGCCCGCATACAGTTCTCCTTTACGGTTCTTATGAACAAGTGAAAAGTTCATACACTGATGTGCAAAAGCTCTTAGAACCAAATCATACTTTCAACTGGAAAAATGGTGATTACAAACATATAGAACAACCGGAATTGGACCATAGTTTGAGCGAAGAATCGTTGGTGAATATAAGACGAATGAATGCTCGCGAATTATTTGAAGTTTTCTTTTCTAAAAAAATCAAGTGTTATATCATTGAAGCATCATCAGGAAATGGTATCGATTTATCGGAAGATTTATTCGATAAATTTATTTGAATCATTATTGTCTCTTCATTCAATCCAAGAAAGTCTCAACGGGACTATTGGTCTTTGAAATCAATTCTAGGATGCCAAATTGTCAATAAGACACAATGTCCCGGAATCAATTCACCACTATAAAGAAGAACATCAAGTTCTATAAAAATAACGAAAAGAATGTAAAAGATAAAGTTTTGAAAGTTAGGAGTGTTTATGATTCCTTCAGGCAATATCTTGTGCGTTTTGGGTGGTTTAGCCACAACTTGTGGATAGATGAAATCATGGTGGAGTATGCTGGGCGTTTGGGCGTAAAACAATGCATAAGAAATAAGCCTGTAACCCGCGTGGAAAAAAATTCGTATGGCAACAATCTCACCCAAAATCTGGCATCAAGCGTACTAAAACATCGGATTCATTTGGCAAAGATCTGGTGAAAGTCTTTTTACAAAGTATGGCGTTTGGGACTCTTCCATACTCAGTCTCTCAAGAGTATGGGACAGTCCCAAACCCCATACTTTGTAAAAAGATCTCTCCACGATCGTTGCCATACTAATTGTTTCCACGCGGGAAGGTTCGGCATTAATCTATGGGCAATGGTCCTGAACGGGTGTTGTGTGACTCGAAATTATTTATTTAATGTTCTTGAATAAATGTAGTGAGAAAAAAAATTTCTGCGTTTATAGATTCCATATGAATTCTTGCGTAGAATCGAATGGCGGTGTTGATTTTGCCTTATCTGAATTTTTTGACGTAATTGTTCAAACAATTGGAAAAAATAACCTTCCTCCATGGAAAATAATCTTTCAATCAGATGCTGTTATCCTCGTACCCACGTTTTTTTGATCCACGATGGTTTCGCCATGGGCCTTAACGGGTTAAAGTGATACCAGTGACCCCTGAAGATGCAACCAGCCCCATTGGTTAGAAAAGGATACAATCAAGAGTGTTCTGACAAATTATTCGAAAACAAATCAATGAAATTAAAATATCGCTCTGTACAAATCTTTTTAATCACCAAGATGGTCTGTATAGAGCGATATTTTGATTTTATTGCTTTATTTTTATATGATTCGGCTCGGGATGTATCGTCTGGTATCCCCTCCATGAGTTGCCTTCGAAATAAAAGGATTCTTCGAGGATTCTTTTGAACTCTTTGTGCTATTTGGGACAGCTATATTTGTTTTTGATGCAATTTGTTCTGGGGGAGAGCTCAAACCCTCAGTGTTTTGCTTGGATAATATGTAACCATTATGTAATTATGTCTTGAAAAACAATCTTTTACAATTTAGTGTGAATTTCTATACAATTCTTATAGATTATATATATATACGGGGTGTTTCAGAACTCACTGAAAAAACTACACAGGCGTCATTCTGCAGCCAAAATGCAATAATTTCCTGTTTGAAAAAAAATTTCCCGACGCTTAGTTCTCGAGATATGAGCATTTTTAGATTTTTTTTCACACCCAAATCATCCAACAGCATTATGTGCTACGTACTGAAGCTTGATACCATTCGCTAAGTTGGAAAACGGCGGATCTCTGGAAAGAAATTGAACTATCCTATCATTCTTTGTTCCAGAGCTACAGCGATTTGAAGTTGCTGAGTTCTGATTGGCTGAGAGCTCAAAAATTTCAGATCGCTGTAGCTCTGGAACAAAGAATGATAGGATAGTTCAATTTTTTTTCCAGAGATCCACCGTTTTCCAACTTAGCGAATGGTGTCAAGCTTCAGTACGTAGCACATAATGCTGTTGAGTGATTTGGGTTTGAAAAAAAATCTAAAAATGCTCATATCTCGAGAACTAAGCGTCGGAAAATTTTTTTTCAAACGGGAAATTATTGCATTTTGGCTGCAGAATGACGCCTGTGTAGTTTTTTCAGTGAGTTCTAAAACACCCCGTATACTGGGTAATTCAAAATTGCTGTACACTTTTTTGAGAGCAGATTCTTGATGAAATTCTGAAAAGATCGTGGTCCGGAATATTCAAATCCAGAGATATGAGCATTTTTCAATTCTTTGAGGAATCCAAATACCTCGGAAGTATCATATTTCTGACTTTTGAATCAAAGACCATTCTCTAAGTCAGATCACGGGGTATCCCTGGAAAAAAATTAATTTCTTTTAGCTTCCTCCGTTGTCAAGTTATAGCGATTTGAAGTTGTTGAATTCTGATTGACTGGAATGCAAAAAATTTCAAACCGCTATAACTCCACAACGGAGGAAGCTGAATTAGATTTATTTTCTTCCAGGGATACCTCGTGATCCGACTTAGAGAATGGTGTTGGATTTAAAAGTCAGAAATATGGTCCTTTCGAGGTATTTGGATTTTTCAAAAAATTAAAAAATGCTCATATCTCCGGATCTAAGGATCAGATCTGAATATTCCGGACCGAAATCCTTTCAGAATCCTATCAAGAATCTGCTCTCAGAAAAGTGTACGGCAATTTTGAATCACCCAGTATTCATATTGTATAAAAATTATATACAAATTCTATAAAATCATCTTCAATACACGACCCCTAGTAAAAAACGAACATATATGACCCATACATAATCCATACATAATACATCATGTATGAAAATGCGTAGAATCATATACAATCCATATTTAATCCATATGTGATCCATATATGATCATATATGACTCATATATAATCCATATAAAATCCATATACAAAAAATATTTCATATGTGACAGAATTTTTTCACATCAATGGGAAAGTCTTGCATCGAAAGGTCATATATGGATTCTGTATGGGCCATATATGATCATATACGGATTCAATATGGATTGCGTATGAATTATATATGGTCATATATGACCATACATGGTTTCTATATGCTTTATGTATGTTCTTGTATGATTCATTTTTACTAGGGACTGTACAATTTTGATAGATTTTATATATATATTGTATAAAAATTCTATAAAATCATTTTCAACGCACTACTTTGTACAATTTTCATATAAAATTCATTCGAATTAAATTTCACGTGGAAAGATACGTTTTTAACCACTTCACAAGAAATTCCATAACACCGGTTCATTACGCTAGCTTTATTAATAGCTCCGATTCAACCAAATCTTTGTCAGACCTTGGAACCTTTTTTTCTCCTCGAGAAGGAATCTATTTTTCACAATCGACGATGGTTCAAATATGAACTATTGTTTGTATTTTGAAAAATATTGATCTATCGTGACGTCACAAGGACCGTGCAGTGTCGCCATCTTGGAAGGATGAACGTAACCAGGTTCCGAAGAAATCTCGTGCTGAACGTCTCGTGACTGTTTGTGAGTCCCCACGAGCTGTCACTTGTTGCGTTGCCTTGCTTCTGCCCTGTCCGTGTACCGCTTTTCGTATTCGATCCCGGCAAACGGTACCCGCGCTTCACAAACACGCGTGTTTTTGTTCATTTGAAATTTCATTTGTAGTAAAATTTTTCAACGTCGATCGAATCCGTCCTACAGTGAGTTATAAAATATTTCATAAGAGAATGTAAGTGTGTGAGTTTATCGAGAATCCTTACGAAGTGTGCGAAGGAGAATAAGAGGAAATAAAAAATAACGGCAGTGTGTTGTGTTTTTGTGCGCGAGTGTGTTTCTCTTCTTATTCTTGTAGCGTGCCTGGCAGCTGCAACTGAATCTTTCTTCCTCGGGATTTTATTCTCCGTTTACATCGTTCCCCGAAATAATCATGGTAAGGAAAAATAACCACGAGTTTTCAGTGCGTTTCCCCACGTTCGTGCATTCATTTGCACGCTTCTTAGATTCAAATCGTGAGAGATTTTTTGCGTCTTGAGGGATTTCAATACTATGATATGCAGTTTATTAACGTATTTTTATATTCGTTCGAATGCAATGGATTCTCAGAAATAATTGCGAGTGCAAGATCATGTGATTGATCACGTAATATGTTCGTTTCACAGTTGTTATATTGTCTTTGGAAAAATTCGTCATTTGTCTTTGAACTTATTATATCAATTTCATTGTGTTCTCTTCACTATCGATAAATTAGGTGTATTTTATTCTGCCAATCGATTGATGTTTTTTCTTTATTTACATCATGCGTTTTAATTCAATGAAGAACAAGATCAAGTCGTTATTCTATTCTTGGATGAAAACTTCAGCCTTGAAGATTTATATTGTCGTTGCGTATTGGAAAAGTAGACAACAATTTTCAATGAGTATAGATGAATATATGCATTTTTGAATGAAAATCAAGAAAGTGCGAGGAAAGTTGAAGGAAAAGATAATAGGGGTGTGTTGTCATCAAAACACTACATTCCTGTCATTCATGTTTGGCGATAAAATTCAGTGTCAAGGTCGAACAAATCGACTTGATAAAACCTGAGCAGGGGGTCAAAAATACATGTCTTCGAGTGTCACTTTATCTATCTTTGAATTTATACAAATAAACTTGGTATAAGAGAGACCGCTGAGACCGGGTGAAATTCATAATCCCATCGAATTTTCAAATCGTTTCACTCAATTTTATCACTCGCGCCTTATTTTTTCCAATCTAATCGATACTGGCAATCTTCAATCCTCATCAATCTTGTAATTCATCTCGAGATGTGATATCTTATTCGAGTAGCGAAGAACGCAAAAACCTCATATCAATCATCCAAGTGTGATCACAAGATTGTATTATGTTCCCTGTTCGTTTTCCAAAAAACGCAGGTGGACTCGTTCAGTTCTCTCATGCAACATCATTGCCCACAGGCAATTTTTTTCTTCAAACGAATTCAATATCACGAGGAGAAATGAATGACAAGGATGAAACTTCTTTTATGAACAATAAGCGTGAATAATCTTTTCATTCGTTGTTCATGATGCAAAAGAATACATTTTTATTAATTTTTTATTATTGAATTGTTCTTATTTTGAAAAATACTTGATGTTTTTTGTCCCTCAAAATTCACGAAATATTCATAAATAATTATATCCAGCAACAAACAAAAATTCCAGATACCAACAAAATCAAACTCCTGCAATGGTTTGGTATTATATCTCCTTTCTAGGCCAATAAGACAGTTTGAAGTATCTTTTTGTTTCTATATGTTCATTTCGAGTTGCTCTCTTTAACTCGAAAGTTTTGATCGGTGTTATACATCACGGTATACAATATACACAGGATACTCTCAAACAAAACCTTTCTCGTATTCACATTGTTTCAGCGTATACATGCACAGGACACGATAGCGCTTATGCGCACGTTCAAGAAAAAGAAGAAAGGAAAAATGCATACGATAAGAGTGAAAAGAGAAATAAATGTTCACTGCACGTGCGTCGAGTGTCACCCTCTCTTCCTTCAACTCTCTACATTGAAATTCTTTTTTCTTCCTTTTTCCATCTCAATCTCCGATTATCTCTGTTCTATCTGTCTTTCCCTTTTCGTCTACCGCTTTCTGCAAACGTAGACGCCATGCACTTATCTTCCTTCCTTCTCAACTTTCTCTATCTTCCTTTTTTCAATCAACTCTCTTACCAAAGTTCTTTCTCTGGAACCAGTTTCCAGCTGTCAGCGTCCAGTCCTTGTACGTACAATACTCGTGTATAGGTATACGTTCCTCAATGCACTTCTGTATATTTTGGGAATGCTTTTTTATACATCCCATGTATATATGAATATAAATGCTCGAAACTGGGGCGAATGTGAACTTCACGTACACTAATTTGAAACTAGATCGTATTAATTTGATGTATTCGAATACTCAGGTTTCATGCGCGAGGGATGAATTAGGAATACGTTTCTTTCACTTTCTTCTCAAATTCATATATGATCTCTCATCGAAGATGATAGAGCATTCATTACCACGAGTAATCAGTCCGTAAACTGGTTCCGTGTAATCCTCAATTCTCGTTCATCTTGATCGATCTTATAGTCCCTACATAACCGATACATTCTATACGTATCTCCTATAATCATTTCACTTCATGTTTATTCAAGTTTTTCTGTAGTTTTTTTATGCTGATACGGTTGATGATGTGAAATGTTCACTTGTTTTCATTTCTAACTGCATTCTTGACAGGAATCGGAAGTCATGAAATTGTTTATATTCCCTCCTGTTTCAAATTCAGTTTTTATATCAAATACATACAGAATTTGTATATGATTTTTGTAGATTTTATATATGTTTTTTGAATAAATTCAATATAAATTCTGAAACATCATTTTTCAAAACAGGATCTTGCACAATCTTTGTATAAGGTATTGTACATGAGTTCACTGAATGAGATTCATTATGAGAAAATATTTTTCTGACTGAATGTACAAGTCCTGGTAAAAATATAGAGTAAATTCCGTTTTTACACTCAAAAAGTGCAGAATAACTTGGCGATGAGCGATTGATAGTTTTTTTTTATAGAAAATTCCTCGAGTTTATATCGAATTTTATAAAACCTCGATCGAAACTGTATACAATTTCAATACAAACTCGACAAATTTTCTATTTGAAACTATCGATAACATTATCGATCGCTCGTCATTGGAATAACTCTCAGTATTCATTCGTTTCCAATTTCTGCCACACTCCTTTGCATGATTAACACTTCACTAACAGAAAGAATTTCTTGAAATGAGGAAAAATTTTCTCTCGTCGCTGGGACAAAACTCATTTTTTCCTTGAGCCTAGAAAATTTTACTTGAATCAAGAAAATTTCTTTTGAAATCAAAACGAAGTTTTCTTGATCCAAGTAAAATTTTCTAGGCTCAAGAAAAAAATGAGTTTTGTCCCAGCGACAAGAAAAATTTTCTCATTTCAAGAAATCCTTCCTGTGAGTGTTAATTCTCACCAGAGATACCCTGTCACAAATTCTAATTGTGAGAGTTTTCCAGAAACGCCGAGAATACTTTTAGAATTATTTTGAACTCTATAAAGATTCACACAAAACTTTGGAATTGTGAGAGTTTCTCAGAAATTGTTAGTAAAATATTTCTATTCGATTTCCCTACTCTTATGAACTCTTGAAAGATGGAAGTCGTGTTTTGATGTTGTTGTAATGGCCTTTCGGTTCCTGAATGTTGATTGTTCTTGGCGAGCATGTTCATGACTAGTCAGTCCATAACTTTTGTTTGAATTGCGAGTGAAATGTAATATGTGTTACACTGTATTTTATCATCATTTACGAAGTTCGAATAGTTACCGACAAAGTCCATTTATTCTAAAACACAACATGTGAATACCTTCAGAGGTGCATCATTAGGATTCCGAAAATTCAAACATCAGGGATGGAATCTTCGTTCACAATATGAACCAAGGTTTGCAATAAACAACTGCATTGGAGAACAATCCATTATTATAGGCTCCGTTCAAGTGTAGAACTAGATCAAAATATTCATATCGCGGTTCGTTCACTCGTTTCTTAACTTTGAAATGAAGTACATACTGGCATTACTGTTATTAACATAGTGATAAGCCCTATTGGTTATTCTCAGATAAATAAATATAATCTGTACGTGACATGCACTTTTTCAGATATGAGGTTTCCATTTCTGTACTTGAAATTCAAATATCTTGCGGGCGCTTTATTATATGATTTTTTTCTATTCAATTCCATGCAATTCGATAGAGCAGAAAATATATATTTTCTGTTTTTGAGATACGATGGTTTCAAATTCATCATCATTTTGCGTGCTTGAATTGAATTACAACATTGAGAAAGATACTGAGAATAGTATTGTTTATTCCATTAAGGGACCTGTTCAAGATAATAAAGTAAAGAGTTTTCAGGGCAAATACTAGGTTTGAGGTGAAATTTTGTGAGAGTAAGACACACGCACAAGATATTCAGGGAAGACTGTATCAAATGGGGGTGTTACCTGAATATCAATCTACTTTCAGACTGGTATGTAGAAATATTCCATGTACCACATTTTTGTGCATGAAACAGGGTTCCTTGAATATTCCAATTTATGCAAAATATTCCTTCCTTACATTGTTGGTCAACTTCTACTGCATTTTATAGATTGTAGAGTAATTTCTTTTGGGATATCCATCTGCCCTCAAACTGCTGAAATTCCACGATAATTTTTATAAGAACATTTTTTTCGAGTAATGATTTATCCAAAGAAGACTCTTCATAATTACGGTTTAGGGAATTTCAAAAACAATTTCAATCGTTTTCTATATATATGATGTTTCAAAATTCATCTTGATCCTCCCGAAGGCACAATCAAGACGCTTCTTTGTTCTCATAAAACGCTATAAAATACTCAGCTCTAGAGCTCACTTCGAGCAATCAAGTGGAAGATACGTAAGTGCGTGCATCGATCAGTGTTTATAACTCAAAAATTGAGGATTTTCTGATAATTTACCTGGAGGAAAAGTTTCTTGGTTTCAACTTGAAAATTTAATCCATGAGAGGGTCCAAGTGGATTTCTGAAACACTTTGAATATTGCACATAAAAATTAATTCATGAAAATTTGAATAAAATATTTATTAAAAATTTGATTCAATTCGAGAGGTAAAACGCTCTGAAATCAGCAACACAACCTTCAGAGCTATATGGATGTTGTGTTTTGATTCTACACTGACAGAAAAACGACCTGGTGAAAAACATTCGTGGTCGCAATAATTTGAAATCTGGTTCAATTCACCAGAAAATGTGATTGTGATGTCTAGAAAAATTGATTGAAGCAAAAATTAATTGTATTCTTCAGGTTAGAAACACTAGATTCTCTTCTTGGCGTGACAATAAAAATATATAGTCAATTTTGACTTCAACCGCTTTTTCTGGACATCACAATCACATTTCCTCGTGAATCGAACCAGATTTCAAGTTATTGCGACCAATAATGTTTCAACTAGGTCGTTTTTCTGTCAGCGTATTATCGGTAACGCTATACACGGAGAAAAGTACATGGGATTGATTACCATTTGCCTTAGTTCTTATCGCGACTTTGGAATAGGAAGTGAGTGATGACTCGCGATTCGGTGATCGTTACGATGTGAACCTATCGTTTCCATGGCAACGTAAAGAGTTCATCGTACTCAATTCGATACCACATGGGGCTCATTAAAATTTTGAAATATCTGGCCCCAAATTACTATACTTTATAACAGATTTTGGGTTTTGAAAAACCATGACTTCAGAATGCTTCACCTCTCGATAAAATTGTCTAAAAGAAACAAATAACGATTCCAGTGAGAATCAACATCATTATAGATATATTGTATTCAATATTCCTCTAATTCAGAGCAACTTTATTTCAAAAAAAATTCTCTTTCCCTTTCGATTTTTGATGCTTTGGTATGAGAAAAGTTTTCTGATACCAACTACGTATCTTATTGACATAAGAAAAACAAATATTCCTTCGGAACAAGATAACATCTTCTTGAAGAAAATAGTCATCTCTCCTCTTAGAGTGAATTATCAGGGAGTGTTTCCAAGACTGTAGATAATTTATCACATTGCTGTGCCATCAATGTAAGAATGCATATTTATTCCTGTGTGTTGATAGGTAATAACATTCGTAATAATGATTCTATTGGATTATTCTACTGAAGATAATAAAATACGTGACAGATTTATAACTGATATGTAGATTATGCATTGTATCTCTCCACGTACATTTTTATCCCAAAAATATACAATAATTGTACAAGAAATGAATGAAATAAGAAAGTTTATGTATAATTTGAATGTAATTCTATCTTGAAAGACAATTTTATTGGATTGTATACAATTTTTATAGATTTCAGTTGTAACTAGAGACGAATGTTCGTTAACTAGAGATGGGCGATATTGGAAAACTGAGATGAAAAAGAATGATGTTGAAAAAAAAAATAGTTCCTAGTTTCTATAATTTTATAATAATATTTTCGATGAAAAGGAGAAGGTAATGTTGTAAAAAATCTATTCCTGCTTGTAAAACAGTTGTCATCAAAGTACGGTTACACCATTTTTTCTCCTATATCACGTCCTTTGCGTGAATATTTCTATTTCGATCTTTCTTTTTTTTTAAACCATCAAATCAACAAAGCACGTTTGCGTTGAGTAACCGAATTCCAAACTCTGTATTGATTATTTTTCTTCTAGCTCGGAGTATCATTTATCCCTGTTTCCAAGTGAATTCCTATTCAAATGGAAAGACTTCCGTAGATTATAAATTGATGCCTCGCCGACTGCAAAACATTCTAGCTGAGATTTCAGTTCATATTCGTACGTCACGCTGTAAACAAATTGGATTTGGCATGAATTGTACGAACCTGTGGATCCTCAGGAGTCACCTTGGTAACTTGAAGTGCACCTTACTACCTGCAGGTAGCATTATCATCATCACATAAAAAAATTCACCAACAGGGATGTTTTGTACGTATCATTCGTTGCGGAATTTCTTCTGCTCTGGGAAGTTTTATTATTCTGAGATGACTCCCATTTTATTATGCGCTCTCTCTCAAAGAGAGAGCTTGTTTGTTCGCAATAAACTACGTGGCAATTTCATAGGAATTTTACATGGAATTGTGAAAAATGCGTATTTCAAAAGTGGGGATGGAATGGAGTCCAAAAATTGTTATAAAATTCTTGAAATAAATTGGGATTGTGGTTTCAATTAACGAACCTGGAAAATGTTGCTGATTCTCAAAGCTGACTCAAAGAATGGAAACACTGCAAGTCCATAAGAGTGTGATTGCATCCTTTTATGAGAGTTGAATACTCAATCTAATAGAGTGAAAATCCATTCATGAGGAGTGACTTTCCTCTCTTTTCGGACTTTCAGTATTTTCACTCTTTGAGGGTGGATTTTTACTCCAAGAAATTCAGAGAGTACACCATGCAATCAATCCACAATCATTCTTTATTGAAAAGTACTCTTCTCTTATATTATATAACATTTCTATCATTCATTGTAATCCCTTTCTTTTCCCTTCTATTCAATGCAGAATGTATGAATTTAAAAAAATTACACATAAATATATACACTGTTAGAAATTTCTGCATGAAGCTTCAATTACATGCGATGGAAGCAATTTCCACTCACGTGATTGAAAAATTTCTTGAAATTTCAATAACATTTGAATGAAAATTCAATTAATAAACTGTCCTATTGTGAATAACAATGATATATCAAAAATTGAAAATTCAATTACATGTGATTGAAATCCTAATTCAATCACCATGAATTGGAAATTTAATTCACAAGTGTACTTGAAAACGAATGAAAATTTAAGAAAGTTTTAACAGTGTATTCTGTAACTCACCCAACTTCACCTCGTAGATTTACTCGCGGATAGAATTGACAAATTTTCGATACAATCCTTCAGTTCCAAGTAAACATAGTAACCAGTATTATCTCCTCTTCGTACTATAGCTACGTGTATGTCATATCCGGAGAAAAAAGACGAATACGCGCGGGCGCCTAAAATAATTTCTCCCCTATTCGAAAGGCAAAGGGCCGCCACATTTGGATACCAAAATAGATGTATACATACATATGTAAACTGAGAAGAATAGATTGTGTATCGTGTACTACATGTATATCTAAGGTATAATCGTTTTGATAACAAATGGACTAAATATAATACATGTTTCTTATATTCATAGCAATTCCAATTCATATATTAGGAATAAAATATGAAAATAAACCTGGATTTTCAAACGTGTGAATAAAAAACAATTGTGTGTGTTTTATGAAATTCTTTTCGTTCACTTTTTATAATTGTAACAAACGCCACGATCGATTAAATACATAAAACCTACACAAGTGATTAATCTCTTGACCAAACATTACATTCTACATCCATTGTTGAGCATGTCTTGTTATTACTCTACACCAACGCATAGCGGATATTACTTGTTACATACTCCCAAATATTTGACGGATGAAACATAGACGCTCTATTATTGGTTTCCGGTCCCAACAAATGGAGGAAAAAAATAACGATTTTGCCTGCAGTTGCATTGTGATTCGTCGTAGTGGTGACCTTTTTTCGTGGATTTTCAAATATATGACCTGGAGGAAAAGGATGGATTTTGCCGTTTCAAAAAATATATTTCAAAAACATTGTTTCTTCGATTCCATTCAACGATGAATAACATCCATCAATTACATTTCAATATTCAATAAATGCCATTCTCGAAGATCGATATTTATGAAAATACCGTCAAATGAAACAAGGTAACATGCTTTTTGGAATTCTACAAGAGGAAGGACAACTTATTGAAGAATTTTATAATTAGAGAAAAAGAGAATAATTATCAAGAATAATGAGATTTCACAAAAATCAAGAGTGTATAAAAAGGAACGCGGCTTCGAGTTTCTTCTTCGGAAAACATAAAACTTCCTCCGGAGGAAATCGAAGTACCACTTTGAACATAGTTCGGAAGAGAAGAGAGCAGATGGTTGCGGATGCCGAAGGATCAATGGCGAAGCAATACAGGTCAGAATCTTGCAACAACACAGGACAATGTGTAGCTCGAGACCTGCCGTCGATTCGTGGGGTTAGGTCTCTCACCTACAGAATCTTTCACTTTATTCTTTTCGTTTCCATTCCACCATTAAAATGCGTATTCCTCTGTATATACCTGCTATCCATACCTTATACACCTGGGTATTATTTGGTTTATCTATACGTACGTTGCTTCTTGAACAGATTTCTTAGTATTATCGGTTTTCATTCAAAAGGAACATAGGAAGTTGGGTGGTTTTGAAATACGAATTCCACAGAATTGTCAACTTTTTATGTAGGAAATCGTTTAAGGAATGAAAATTCTGTATATTCCATTCAATTATCAAACCGGAACTTACAATTTTTCACCTTTTGTATCAACAGTCTACACTGAGAAAAAAGATTCGTTAACTCAAATAAGATTTGTTTATGGTAAATGAATCGTATAGTTGCATACGGCCAAAGAAAAATTTATTAATATCCATTCCACCTCATAGTTGATAAATACAGCACATATTTATTTGAATCAAATTCATACCGATGATGATTCGATGAATCTACATTTGAGAAGAAGTCATGAATATGAATTTCTTGACCCAACACAATGTTTGGTGGTAATGAATAAGTCTTATTTGTATGAAACGATATCTCTCAAAAATGTTCAACCAAATGCGTTGATTTATCAGAAGAAAACCTTTTTCTCGGTGTATAAAGATTTTGAATAGGAATTTCATTTGTGTGGGGTAAAAATTGTATTGAAATTGATTTGTATTAATCTTGTTGCACTTCCACTAGTGCTTCCAGTTCCAATAGACGATAATTGATTGCACGAAACTCTATCTGTTAGTTTCTATGGAAATTCCTTCGTACGGTCTCAATGATTCATGACAGTTACGTTATTGAATTGAGAGGAGGGTTCAATCGCAACCAAGTTTGATATTCTAGTATTTCCAACGTTCCTAGGAATAGAATAATCAAATTCATAAGTGGAGAGTGAGAATTATGTTGTAGCGTGTACTATTACAGTTGTGAAATGATATATTTGCGATACTTAGCTGCAATTCGAATTATCGAATCCCTCTTCGATGATCCCCGCAGAGTTCAAGTTGATGGGTTTCAAAAATCAGTCGAAGATATTTTGACTATCACTTCCTTCCTTGTAGTGTGAAAATTAATTCCAAAATAAGGAATTGAATTCAATTTTTCTACACTGTTTATAGCAACAAAATAAATCAATAATTCCAATAAAAACCTTGTGAAGATTATTATCAAAGTGACGAAAGAGAGATATCGCATTTTTGTCGGTAAACCGTATGTTGAGTTGCGAAGTTTCGCATTTAATACTTCCCGCACAATTCATCTTGAGAGTAATATGGTTAGGGTTCTTCGAGTCGTTACTTTGTATCCAACGAAGAAGGATCCAAGTTTGACGAATAGTGATTAAACGCATTAACATAAGGCATAAACGTGAAATAAAGTAAACTTCAGCAAGTACACAGAATTGCACCTACGTGTGTAATTAGCGATGTGCATGTTGCATTTAACCGGGATTATGCAAGGAACGCCTTTTTCTTTTGTAATTGTAGGCTCCGAATGAATAAATATTAATGAGGAACAGGCGGGGATAGTAGTCTAGACGACCAAGCCCAAATCGTTGAAAGAACGAAGGTCAAGTTACAATCTCAGGTGAATTAAGGGAAGATAAATTCAATGAGAAAATCCGCAATTCGTCACGAGTTTCCTGTGTTATTGAAACTTTCGAATCGACAATTATCTTTACGTGCATTAATATTTATGCTGTTAACAACTCATTACAGTAGTTTCCTGGTCGTTTAGGTATCATATATTATACATGTATCGTTGATTTATGAATCGTTATGAATAATATTAATAACCATCCTTTGAATATTTATTATATTAACTCTGACGAGTCCTGTGAATCAAAAAATCTGTTTTTCAAGTAAAAAGACGTTTATTTATTCCTTCTATTTATATTCAATTAAGTCCTTTAGCGACATTCTTTTTATAGATAGAAGAGAAATGACTGCGAGTAGACGTGGAGGAAAAATTAATGACAATTAAACTTTCGAATAATTCATTTGGATTTATGATCCATGACATATCACGAATTATACGATAGATCATTTCGCCAGATTTTCATGTGGGTGAGAGTTCATCATCGTTATATCTGTTATCTGACTTACCGACTACAGTCGAGTTTGTCTTCTTTATATCGTATTCTTCATCACCACCAACGTTAATACTGATCGACGGATAAATAGAATCTTCACATCAGCAATTATTTTAAACAATGGTGTCGTAATAAGAAGTACAATGCATTATATTTTTGATTTTCGATCGATACAATGTTTCACCGAGTATAGAAAACTAAAAGATTTGAATTACTTCATTAGTTATTCTTCTCCATGATCGAAATGAGTGAAAGGAGATAACCGATGCAATAAAAAAACATGGATTATTATCGTTCGAATTGGTTATTTATCGTTATTCAATAAAATCATGGGATAATATACAACAAAAAATGACTGCATGTATACATTGATTGTGGTTCCATTTTTGAGGTAGAAAGTTTGCAATTGAAATCTCAAGATTCTTTTTGAAAAGACTGATCATAATATTTTTTCGTAGGTGGTATTCCACCAAACTCTGTCCATCAATACGATTTGAGCTGTAAAAGTCAAGGTTCTTCTATCTGACCAACAGGTGAACGATTATTAGGCTATTCTTCCCTGCAGATATTTGAATCGTGCCTGCCTTCTGCACCTGCTTATTTTCCTTCATATATTTGAATTCTTATGTATCCCTCACAAATTCTTGTACAAAATATGAGATGATTCTAAGGGTACTGAGGCGTAACCAAAACGTAGACCACCTTGCGCAGTAACCACGCTTCTTACGAATAACATATCAAAAACACGTGTAAAAATTCACAAAAATCTCTTACATGAATATTTGAAACGAATATTAGTTTTCCACGTTATTGAGTTATCAAACGCGTCAGTACTTTGTTATTCAGTCTCTAAATAACAGATTAAAAATCAACATCAAAATCTTATCCACAATATTTTGTTGGAAATATATTCAGATTGTTGAACTCCACTCTGTTACAAATAATCTATAAAATCTTATTGAACAATGAGAAAATGAATGGGTTCCAATGAAATTCAATGATATTTATTCAGAAATTTTACGATTCGTAATAGGATTTAATAAGATATTCCTACCTGGGCAACAAATACAGCGCGACAAGAATTGCAATAGAAAGTATTCCTTTCAGTCTTTGCATTCAAATATTGTCTATCACAAAAGATCTACATGGATAACTTAATTCGAGTTTTGGGTGCAGTATACCCTTAACACGATACGATAATTTATGACTTGAATTTTCATCAGTAAAGTTGAATAATTCATCGGTAACAACGCTCTTGGCATTCCATAACGATTGCTGTAACCAAATTGAACCCATGCAAACTGATACACATATACGGTGATCAAAACTTGAAAATAATACTCAAGTATTACGGCATCGATAACCACTTGCATTCTTGTTGTCCCTTGCGTAACCTGGTTGTTTGCCTTGCGATTCGATCGCCCTCTCTCCCTCCATTTTTCTTTCTTATGTTTTTTCTTTTCCGTGAGATCAATATTAATCGCATATGAATATAACAAGATCGATCCCGAAGAGGTAAATAAAATATACATTGCGATGGTGAAAGTAGTTTGCACATCACTCAAGGAATTCCAAGTGCTAGAGAAAGATGATACGATACGATAAACGATGATGTTTACAATCATACAATTTCATGGAATGAAAATTGTGCAATTATTAATATGAAAACTCGTTGGGTTCATCGAATTGTTCGGCTCAATTCCATAATTCGCAATTTTGATGAATATTACGATATATGAATATTGAAAAAGGAAAATTTTTAACCGTTTTGTTATGTGTGTGTTTTCTCAATTTTCCAAACGATTTATATGAATGTAGCATGAGATTTTATATTCGAAATATCTCTTCTGAGGAATAAGGTTGAATTCACCAGCGCAGTGGCTCCTTGAATGCTACTTCTGTAACAGCACGGTTGTACGGAGATTGAAGTATTTGGAGGCTTGCTCGTTTTTATTCGTCTGGTTCGTTATTTTCTATACTTCGTGTCCCACGAAATGGTTTTGCTGTTGTGTAAACGGTAAGAAATCTTGCCTAAACAAATGCGGAATGAGACATAAAAGTATCTGGGTCTGCAGACAATATTTTACATACTTCGGGAAGACACATAACTTCCTGCACTGTAAATTCCTCGATAAACTTCTACCGACATGGGAGAAGTATTAACCAGTCGTATTAAGGTGCTAGTAGCCAACTTTTAAAAGAGAGTTTGGATATTTATTGCAAATGTGAAAATATCGATGACCATTATGAGCAAAGATATATAGAGTGCTCATTGTGAAGAAACTTGTGAGAAATTCCAACGCGTGTTATTGTCATTGTTATAAAAGAAAATCATTCTTCCATAGAAATATTCCTTCCAATGGCAGCAAATGAATTTCATTGCTTAAGAGCCATCGAGCATCAGAAGCTGGATCAAACTTTGCTACATATTTTTCAAACAATTAAGCAATGGTCAACAATTTCACACATGCAGCAATGAAGTACACTGCTAGGATCACGCTTTGAATATAAATTCAAAGTCCAAAGGATTTTCTAAATACGAAACAACAAATCATAAAAATTATTAATGTTTGTAGGTTAATATGTTTATAATCGTTTGCATAATTTCAAGCAATCATTTGCAGTTCCAATTTCATATCCAAAGCTCAATTTCAGTAATTCACTTCGTCATTGTGGATTTAAAATTTGTATCCATTGCTTAACTGATCAGCAAGTACGTAGTAAAATTTTGTCCATTTCTTGAAAGGCTTCACGGTGGTCCTTAGATGATTGGTAATTCGAACCGAGCGAATATAGATGTTACATCCCCGGTTAAATGAATGCAATGAATACGACATAATGAAATTCCATGAGATCTACCCAGAACATTGCAAGCGATTTATTGAGATTATTGTTTAAGAAATTTATTAAACTGGCCCAGATTTACCCAGGAATTTGTCTACTTTCCATGAGATCATTTATGTCCAATTTGAAAAATCATTTCTTTTATCAATACTTTCAATCAGTTTGCTTTTTGAGACGGTGAAATTTTGATCATTGATTAATTTGAATGGCAAATATCACTTTTTAATTAACTTGGATTGAATTTATTGCAATTTCACGTATGTCATACATTTTGATGACTTTTTGAATCTTTTCATTCTTCTTGATAATGTACTATTATTCTTTGATCAACACTCAAAATCTAGGTCACACCTCTTGCGGTATGGTATTCTATACTTTCGTAAATTCAGATTTTATTTCCTTGGTCGAATCGGAACGGTACCCACAGAGTGGTTTTTTGAATTCAGGGAGTCACTTAGTGCTAACCCAAGCAAATACGGTGGTTGTGAAACGATACCAGTGGATTTTTTGCGGAGAATTCTGCACGAAGAACCAATGCAGGGTAAGCTGGAGTATTATCGTAGTGCAAAACACCAAGAGTTGTCTCTTCATAAATTCGAGACGACTAGGGCTCTTGTCTACAAACTCATCAACCCAAGACAAGGAGTTCAAAAACTACGGGTTTTTGGTCAGAAGTACGCACATATTGTGAAATATCCTCATCATTGGAATGTTGCAGTTCTGAATAAAAAATTATAGTTTTATGATGCACTCAAAATATTCGGACGTTGTTAATACACAGAGAAAAAAGAAATTCGCTGCGGCAGCGAAATTCAATTTGGTTGGATCCTTTTTGCTGTACCACCAATTGTTTTGCTGTGACAGCAATCTTGGTAGCTACGACAGAGATTTTTTTAACTGTGGCAGTGAAAACTGTTTGCTCCTCCAGCAAATTTCCGTGTTATACATACACAGTAAAAAATTCTGTGTTAGAAACGGTCCACTCGAATTTCGTGTTGAAAATCACAACATATGAGTTGAATTCACAGATTTTCGAAGTGAATTTAACACTTTTATGTTAATTTCTCACAACCTTCGGGTCAATGTTCAACACAAGTTTTGAGTGGGCCGTTTGGGACATGCACGTGTGTTAAGAATACACAAAATTTTCTGCTGTTTAGAATAGTAAAGAAAAGTTTTGCTGGAGAAGTCAATATTTTTTGCACACGGAGAAAAATGATGTTCCAAATATATACATACTTTTTGTACTGAAGTAGTGCTATGAGTGAAATAGTATGATGTTTACAACTGAATGTAATAAAAATCCATGCTTTATGATGTGAAATTGCGTCAAATTGAAAGATTTTTCAAATGGTTATGCATATACTTTTACTACATTCTGTTTTGAATATCATACTATTTCACTTATAGCACTATTTTTGTACGAAATGTATACTGTGAAAAATAATCGAGATTTTCCTGTTTATATCAACCTGAAAATCCCAATCACTGATTGGGAAATCAATTTCCGGTACATTTATATAAAATTTCCCATATATTCATCTGAAAATTCAAAACTCTATGGGATTTCTCCCAATATTTAACAGTAAATTTCCGGAAAAGTTTGGACAATTCCTAACGCATGTATAGTGTGTGTTAGTTACTGTACATAAATATATAGGAATTTTTCCACCGAATTATTTTACCATGTAGTAATATTTGAACCATAATTTTTCTTCTTGCAGCTACAGTTAAAAAATTGCTGTTCCAGCAAAAGATACCCATCAAAATCAGATTTCGCTGTCACAGCGAATTTTTTATCTCTTTGTAAACTCGCTCGGGCTTCCCCGGACTTCCTCCAAACTAAACCAAATCTCGGGAAATGCGGACATTCAGCAGCCCTAGAATTGACTGATCCTTTTAAAATGCCAACAATATCAGCGAGGTTTCTTATTAATCATTGACAGTTTGCAACCACAGGATCTTTGATTTAATTCAATTAACGTGTTGTCCATCAGTTGACGTTGATGGTTGTCCAGGATGCTATTCGCTTTCAATGCTTTTTCTTCCTCCGTTAAAGTATTTTCACCTTCGTAGAAATCATTCTAGACATCTTCTAGTCTATTACAACGCCTTGCTGAGGTCTCGCAAGACCCAGAGCACGATTAGAGTGATTTCTGCTAGATATATCACTTGTAAATATTTCTTTGCGACATAATATCATCAGAAGATTTCTGTAACGTCCTCAACGTTTCCGCAGCAGAATATCCATTCCGCACACAAAATTCAATACAAATTCTTTCTTCAATGTAATTGGTAAATTCGTACTTTCACAAAAGCGAACTCTCGCTCTACAGCAGTTGAATATATTGACTCGAAAATCTGCATTGACATCAGTCCACCAACCTATAAAAAAATGATATGATTCCATAATTCCTGAGAATTTTAAATGATTCACATTCTTCGGACTCAATAGTACTCGCTATGTTGAGCAACGCGCATGCATTCGATTGTATTTATCGATTAATGTTCGCTTGCGATTCAACTCTTTTTATGTGTTATCTGACCCTCAAAACTGTACCAAACACCTAAAAGAATTATGCAAATACTATCTAAATTGGTAGATTATACAGCTGCCAGTGAAGCGACTCCTGTTCACTGTACCATGGAATAACCTTCCTCGATTCTCAATAATTCTTCGAACTCTTGATATCAAATTCTATAGCAACAGCATCCTCATTGTGTGATTTTTTTTTCATCAGGGCCAAAGTTGATGAGAAACTCTCGCAAATTTCATGGAAAAATTCTGAAAGTCATATACAAATTCATATACAATTTTGAAAGTATTTCCAACGGAAGTAAAAATTATGTGGAATAAGTCTTCGTTCCAATGGTGGATTCCAACTCATCAAATCGTTCTTTAATAGGAATAAAGGGATTTTCTCTTACTATTTTGGCTCCTTACGTAAAAAAATTCTGTAGAATTTCATGTCAATGTTTATAGAAATTCCATAGGAATTTCATGTAGAAACACATGATTCGGTGGGAATTCTATACAAATTCCATACATTTTGCATAGAGCCAAATCTTAACATGAAATTCTACAGAATTTTTTCACCTGGGTTTCTTTGGAAGAAAAGAAGAATTCCACATTCAAAATCACGGTGATAATTTGCACATCCACGAAGGAACATATTAAACGGAATATTCGAAAAATAAAAATAGAACTGCAGTCTCGTGGAGCATAAAAGCATACGTGGATGGATGTTATATCGGTAAAATCAATCTATTTATTCAAGATAACGAAGCAATTTTTGCATACATGACCGAGAAACGAGAATCTCTGTTATCTAAACTATACGGTAATGTGTTTCATGGAGGTGAATTCAACACGTACACACTTTTGTCCACAATCGCTTAAAGTAACTTGTTATCGGACCTCATACCTCCTTGTTTTGTTTGCAACCGTTCCATCGAAACCTCAGTCAGTCTCTCGATTCAAGCTACGTTGCTGGTTATTTTTATTCTTTCTTCGCCTGATATGAAATTATATCTCTTCTTCTTTCTCTCATTCACACCACGTGAATTATGCTATCCTTTCCACGTGTGTTCATTTTATTAACATAACGTCATTCTGTCACCATCAAACATCATCGTCTGAGCGAAAGATCGCAGTTGTCGAAACTTCCATAACAAATAGAATCGCATCGATGATCTGTGATATTCCGTGCATCGAAAACATTCCAAATATTGTGAAAATATAAAAAATTGACGGATCCAATGAATTTTGAATTATTTGACCTCCAGTAGGGCTTGTAAATTTCAAAATCATCCATAAATAACGTCCCTTTATTGATTGTTCTGTTTTTTTGTCGCATCAGTTTAAACGTATCTCAGTTCAACCGTTAGCAAACAAGATAGCAATCCGCAGTTTATAAGATTGCTGACTTTGAAAATTCGAAATTTAGATTTTCAGTGAATGAATATTTTATGCATGCATTTAGGAGTTTACATACAATTTTCTCTTGGTATTTTGAAATAAAATCTACCCGTTATCTCCGACATTGCGAATTTTTAAGATGAATTTTTCAAAAGCAGAGACTGTCGACCAGTACAATACGATTATTATGGAAAACAGATATTTTTGAATGAAACATATTTTATTCTCTTCTGCATTTCTACGAGCACAAGTCAGTACCACTTGTCTTCCTATTTATGGCACACCTTTACCCATTCAGCTTATCAATGCACACCTCTTTTCGCTATCGTCGTATCATCGTTGTTCAGAGGTGTTTCGATAATATTCTAAGCCTTCACCACGCGTTGTGACCAGGTTAATTCTTCTTTCTCTGTTTTTCTTCACGTTTACGCACGTATTATTATTCTCTATCTTTGTCTCGGTTCCTGGTCCCTCCACATTAACTTGCCCCTTCCTTCTCTTTCACTTACTCTACGTACATCATTGTACGAACGAAACACCGCCAGTCAGTCAGTTAGTCAGTTAATACGAAGATATCGTTGACTATACTTGTTCCTTTTCGATAGTTCTGTTTGTTTTCTCTTCGTCCCAAATCAGTGTGTCTTTCTTCACGATTGAATCTAGCCCGGAATCTTTTTGGGAACTTTCAATGTTCCGTACTGCGTTGTCGGTGATGGCAAAACAAACATTTGTTCACGTTATCAATGATGTCATTTGGAATTTCGAATTCAAACGTGACAGTGACAGTGACTTTGTTGTGTTGTGGTGAAAAGTGATTCCTCGTGGCTCGTTCTTAACGTTCACGATTGATACAGGGATACAAATCTCAAGATTTTTCTTGTGGATTTCACTGCCCAGGAATGATATAATCCTTTTTTCGAAGGTACAGTTGAATTTAAAGCTGTCGTATTAATAACTTGGTGTTTCAATCAATTTCACTGATAATAGGATTACAATGATCAATTCATTGGTTCAATTTATTTTTAAACAACTTATGTCAGACCAAAATTCACTTTGATGTGTATTTATGTGGATGGCATGAATTGCGTACACTAGAAATTCGCGTATCTTATCTGAAGAACCTTTTGAGATAAGCGATTTCGATCAAACAATTCTATTGAATTGAATGCGATTAGAAAAAATTCATATCGCGGCAAAACGGCAAAGTGCGAAAAAAGAATCTTTAGCGATAACTTTCACGTTTTTTCGTTCGACAAAATCGTATTCACACGGTAATTGGTTTATCAATTTATTTTGAGGCCAATTAGTGCAGTGTATGTTGAGTTTATAATTGGATACCACATTAACATTAATTTATGAAACTATTTCGAAACATTAACAATACGAAATGATCTGTAATGATGCAGAGAACCTCTGTTCCCTTTTAAATCGTTAGATAAAATCACACATCGAAGACACAACTCTCTTCGGACGTTTGGAAAACAATTTTATTCTACAGATTTATTTTATTGTATTTTTCATATTGAGTACACAAGTACTTGGAGAAAAGAGTTCCCTGGTGGAGAAATTTCGTTGAATTTTGTTAGATTTTGTTCGGTTTTTATTGAAAATTAGCAAAATTCAACTGAATTCAACAAAATTCGATAATTGTCCATAAAATTCAATAACTTCTTGTGAAATTCATTGACTTTTATTGGAGTTCGTTGAAGTTTGAGGATTCTTGTTGAATTTTATTGAGATATTGCGGTGCACAAAGTGAACAAAATACAACGAAATTTTTTCACCAGGGTTACGAAGGTTCGAAAACATTTTTTGACAATTTTGCATTTTGTTTCTAGAATACGAAAAAATTTCCTGGTGAGAAACGATTTTTATTAGTTGAAATCCTCCAAGATTTGACAAATAGGGATGGGGCTATTCTAGTTCCGATGATTATATCATTTTAATACATGTTCCATCAATTCTTTAAAGAATCTGAATCGGTCATTGATGGATCCCGTTGTCTCTTGAAAAGGCATTTTGAAAGTTTGTCACTGTCTATTATTGGATATCAGATTCCTATTACCTAATAATATTCATCATAGGGCCCTTGAGAAACCTGTTTGGTAAAAATAACGGTATGGGCTACAAAATATCATCCTGCACAAAATTACATACGTTTTTAGATAAAAAATTCCAACAAACCTACAACCTATAATTTTGAATTGATTACATTAACATCACCTTGTTCCTCCGTGTAACTATCACTAATTAGAATGCTAACAGTTTACTATAACTACGCATCTTCCGTACAGAAATGATGTTATTATGCAAAAATGTTATCGACGACCGTCATTGTAGTATAATTACCGGATGATGATGGTAATCTTTTATACATTTACATCGCGCGTTGAGACATGTTGTTGTCACGCGTGTATCGACCACGTGGTCAATGTGGTATTTTGAGTAGAAGGGAATCCACCGATGCATGAAATCATTTGTTTTTTACACATTTATAAGACCTCCAACTAGCTGTTTCATGACACTTTCTTGAAAGCTGATGATAAAAACCATTCACATATTCGCACTCTTTGTGTTTTGTATTCAGAGGAACAAAAAGGAGAGGAACGAATTGAAGTTCATTAAAAATGGAATTTATTTGAAGAAATTGAGTGAAATTCAATCAGAATTTTAAATTGCAGAATAACAGAAGTCCTTGGTGCATGATTAGAAATTGATTTCATCAGTAAACTTCTCCAGAGAGTGAATACTTACAATGACACGGCGGAATAATATTCATGAGATTTAGATCCAATGGATCAGAATAAACTACACTCGATACAGTGAAAATATGGTATCTTAAGAAAATGGCGTTGACTTGAATAAACCGTCGATGATTTCATTTTTCATATAGGCAGAAAGATCAATTGCGGGTTGCTGCGCTCTCTTCGCTATGAACAAGTCAAGTTAACTGTGGTAAAAGCATGATTTGTGAGAAACACTGAATAGACTCTGTTGAGCAATCGATGCTCGAATCATCAAAGTACTACACCATAAGTTGAGCTTGAACTTACATTTTCTAATCTACAACGATCGGTACAACCTGTAATTCATTCTTATCATGAGAAAAATACGATTTTTAATAGTACATTGAGTGGATTGCGATGTTGTGAAGATACAATTAACTTCACCGCAATTCATCAATTTCATCTCTCGTGCAAGAGATTATGGTACACGATGATATGGTATCTTATGAAAGCTTTAGAGAGATATTCCTTCCATCTGAGAAGTTCAACAACTAATGACGGAATTGTGATTTGTAATCAACATGATAGATTTTCTGCCTTTCGAGCAACCACCAATCTCTAATTGAGATAGAAAAATGAATACAGGGAATTAGATGAGTGTGTGGATTGATAGCAATATGATATCATTTTGATTGATCATTCATGTCGTTTCTGATGATTGAGCTTCGATCCTTTGAAAATGACACATTGAAATACAGCTACGAAATAATGTTGCGGTATGGTACTCAATCACTATATACATGAGTTTATTTGTTCTTGTGGTTTCCCTGGAAAAAGAAAGTCTCAATGAAATTACCTGATATACTCGCGTCTATACACCGAAGAAAATAATTTATTCAAACTAATGAACTGAAGTCAATTTTGTGGAAGTTCGTTCTGAGTTATGGAGAAAAGAATACTTCGTTATAGTGAAATGAATAATAAAGTAGAAGTCGATAATAAAAACTGTAGTACACAAAGGCAGCTTCAAATTAGTAGCAGCAGCAGCAGCAGCAGCGAAAGTCAGCCAAAATGAATTTGAATGTGTGTGATCCAACACTGATTTTAATTTATTCATATGATATCTCAACAACTGTATCTAGTTTTTGGAATTAATTTCGAGTAAGAATGAGTAATTATTTTTTTCGGTGTGTATTCTAAATGAAGTTCGCAGGGCAAAAGGAAAGTTACAAATTCATACTCATTTCACGGATTAATTCAAGGTGCAGGCGAAAATAGTATACTCTGAGTGTTAAGTGGCACAAAACACAATGGCTCGCACAATGGATAAAGCTGTAATTCAGTCAGTTTTTCAAGCGAGGCGCAGCGAATTTTAGGATCAATTGCATGTACCATTGCGTGCAAAAGTTAATGAAACTTTGAGATCATCAATACATTGCACCGAGAAAAAAAGCATGCTCCAAATGCAGAGGAGCCCTTCACGCTTCTAACGCTGTTGCTATAACGTGCTTTCAACGCATGGTAACATGCTTAGAAGGCATGGGAACTCATGCACAAAAAGCATGGGCTCATGCATTTAACGCAAATTATAACGAATGCGTTAGAAGCGTGAAGTGTTCTCTTGCGTTTGAAGCATGCTTTTTCTCTCGGTGTGTAAAAACTTTCTATGAGAAACTTCACTTGAATGTTTGGAAGTAATCAACACATACACGCGTTAGGAATTTTCGATATTTTATTGAAAATTTACCGGATAAAGATAGTAAAAATTCCACAAAGTTTGGAATTTTCAGTCAAATTTATGGGAAATTTTATATACGAGGTGTGTTCAAAAAGTAAGGTGACTTTGTATTTTTAAGAAAAAATATTTATTTATTTATCAATATTTATGTTGTCCCCTTCAAAGTAATCCCCCTCAGATACAATACACTTATGCCAACGGTTTTTTCAATCCTCAAAGCACTTCTCATAAGCACTTTTCGGTATAGCCTTGAGCTCTTCCAGCGATGCAGTCTTTATCTCTTCAATCGTTGCAAATCTCCGTCCTTTCATAGGTCTCTTTAGTTTTGGGAACAAGAAAAAGTCACATGGGGCCAAATCCGGTGAATATGGTGGCTGAGGCATGATTGTGGTGTTGTTTTTGGCCAAAAAATCTCTCACAAGCAAAGATGAGTGAGCAGGGGCATTGTCGTGATGCAAAAGCCATGAATTATTTTTCCACAATTCTGGACGTTTTCTTCGTATTGCTTCTCGCAAACGGTGCATAACTTCAAGATAATACTGTTTATTGACCGTACGACCATATGGTAAGAACTCCTGATGCACCATGCCATGGTAATCGAAGAAAACAGTGAGCAAAACTTTGACATTTGATCGAACTTGGCGTGCTTTTTTCGGTCTTGGCTCATCTGGGGTCTTCCATTGGGACGATTGGACTTTGGTTTCGACATCATAACCATATACCCATGATTCGTCACCAGTTATGACCCTTTTGAGTAAATCTGGGTTGTCGTTGACGTCATTCAACAGTTCTTGAGCGATGCTCATGCGATGGTTCTTGTGGTCAAAATTTAGCAATTTCGGAACAAACTTCGCTGACACACGTCTCATGCCCAAAACGTTAGAAAAAATTTCATGGCACGAGCCAAGCGATAAACCAACATCCTCAGCAACTTCTCTGATAGTGATTCGACGATTTTCCAAAACAATTTTCTTCACTGCTTGAACGTTTTCATCAGTTGTTGACGCGCTTGGGCGTCCAGAGCGAGGCTCGTCATTGGCATCTTCCCGGCCATCTTGGAAGAGTTTGTACCACTTGTAAACATTTTTTTACTCAGAACAGTTTCACCGTATGCTACTGTCAACATTTTAAGTGTTTCGGAGCACTTTATTTTATTTTTTACACAAAATTTGATGCAAATCCTTTGATCCATATTTTTTGATAGCAAGAAATCGCCGAGCACGCAAAACACTTATAACCTTTACGCCTCTCACAACCAAACAAAAAATGCTATACACTTGAAACTTGGTACAGATGTTCGGGAAGAGTGTGCCAACATAACAAAACAAAAAAAATCGATAATCGAAAGAACGTTGCCCGCGAAATTTGGAAAGTCACCTTACTTTTTGAAAACACCTCGTATACATGTATCGGAGATTGATTTCCTATGCCATAATCGCAATTTTTAGGTTACTGCGTATTAGGGTGGTTCTTATTTCATATATAAAAAGTGTTTTCTGATTTATTTGTCAACAAACAAGTCTACTGTACGGCTGACCCTCTAATTTTGTTCTACATCATGAAGGAGTGCTACAATATTTTTTACATAATTCTAGCACTTCTTCGTGACGTAGAACGAAATTAGAGGGTCAGCCGTACAGAAAACTTGTTTGTTGACAGCAAAAAAAAATTAGAAAACACCTTTTATATATAAAATGAGAACCACCCTACTGCGTATAGGAAAATTCCGATGATTTTTGACAGTGTAGAATGTTGCTAATGATTTAACAATAAATGAAAAATATTTGTATAACTGCTGGAACGATAACCTACAACATTTGGTTTCCCATGTGCGCACGAACGTGGGGCCATTATCCACACTTACCAAAAGGATTTCTCGAAATGAGTGAATTTTTCTTGTCGCTGGGACAAAACTCATTTTTTTTCTTGAGCCTAGAAAATTTTACTTCAATGAAGAAAAGTTCGTTTTGATTTCAAAAGAAAATTTTCTAGGCTCAAGAAAAAAATGAGTTCTGTCCCAGCGACAAGAAAAATTCTCTTATTTCAAGAAATCCTTTCTGTGAGTGCACGGAGAAAATATTGTATTATAAATTACTGTGAAAAAATGGTACTGAAGGACCATACCGCATACAGATAAAAAGAAACGTGAAATTAGCTATAAAATACCATCATTATGTTCGTTAGTGCTGAGGTTGATGCTTGTTTTGAAATTTTTCACAGCAAATGAAACTAAGATCATAAGATTTCGTCTCACGTGGCTAGTATAGTCCCTCGTTGGCATGTTTTTATAATAATTTTAACCCTCTGAGGATACACTTATAGTTTTCTCAACTATGGGAAACACTGAGTCAGTTTGACTCGAGTGTTTTTTGATCGCTTACATCTTGGCTTTCAAACATCGTAGAGCAATGTTTTTTTTTTGAGATTCATCGCCGAAGTCTGCAGAATACGAATCTGAAATCCGCTTTTCTCTACAGTTGATAGTTTTTTCAGAATTCAAACAAATGTGAAGATACTTTTTCAGAGATGTACAACTTTTCGAAATGAAGGATGGGTCATTTGGAACCCAGTGTTTCCCCAGAAGGTTAGATATAATATTCTCTCCGTGTTGAGCCAAGATTGGCTGGCCTGAGCTAATAATAATGAACCGAAATTGGCTCTACATTTATGCACAAATGGGACAGTTTCTTCTTCACGGTCATATAGAAATTGAAGGCTGAAGAGAGCAAAACATTACTATATCAATTTTGGTGGAAAACCCGACTTGAAATAATTCGTGGTACTAAAAACTGATTATGAGTTTATTGGATAGTTTTATTATTAGAATTCATCTATCTAGAGTTCATCCATTAGAATTCATTATTAGTTTCGTGTATTTCGAATAAAAGCACTTGGATTCTCGGTAAAACGCAAAATTTTGTCGCTGTGGATGTACAAAAATAGAGGATTTTTCTTCCACTTTGAGGAACTAAGATTTGCTGCATAAAATATATTCAATAAATCTACAGCACAATTGTATCGAAAGAATTGTTTTATCATGTAAGAATACACTGCAAAGAATAATTTTTGGGGGCTGCCCCCAAAAAATGGTGACAGCAAAGTTCCTCTTCGCCATGATTCGGTGAAATTTTTCTTACTTTGTAGAGGATTCAACGCCTAGAAAGTTGAATAGTTTTCCAAAAGGAAAAGAAAATTCTTTATTCTGGATTTTTAAAAATTTTCCTTACGATACCTCCTCTTCTCTCCCTCTTTTACAGTGTGTAGGTAGATTACTACGTAACGATATACTTTTTGATATTTTTCCGTCTTCTGGGTGTTGAATCCTTCGAAAATTAAGAGTTCTGTGTATGTATTTTTTGTCTTTCCATTCCAGTTTACTGCAGAAGCAGTTCAACTTGTCAATTCCAAGTGTTATATGAAGAAAAAATCCTCTCCTGTCTTAATGCATGAGTCACAATTCAGGCTGAAGTGTTTGAACCATCTTCGAATAGACAATATGAATCTTCGTAAACTGTCAATACAGTATCTCAAGCCGGGACACTTCCGGACGATCTGTGCGGCACTTTCAAACAATGATGAGCTATGCAATCAGTTTTCCACAGCGAAATTCAAAATTTCCGAAACTGTCCCATGTCTGGAACTCCCCTACTCTCTCTTATCATCACTTTTTAGGGTAAACGTTTCCACGTGTTCACTTCTCATACTAATATTTAATATTTCATTGTTCATTGACTGCAATCGGGATTTCCCTACATGCGGCCATCGGAAAATTCCAATCATGAGATAGGAAATCAATTTCTGGTACATGTTTATCAAATTTACTATAAATTAACCTAAAATTCCGAACCATATGGGATTTTTATTATCATTTGCCAGTGAATTTCCGATGAAGTACGGAAAATTCTTACGGTGTGTGAATGCATAATGTGAAATACATATATAAATATCTAGGTCATGCTCATAGTAAATGGCAACGCGATTAGTACACTTAACCAATTATCATTTCTTGTAAAATACGCCACGCGACCTTCAGTCGGTGCGACAGTTGTGTGATGAAAATTAATGTTTCCATCCAAGCACTGTAGTGGCAGATGATACGATTATACTGATATTTAGTGTTGGATTTCCATATTATGCGCGTAAAAATACTTTTCATGTTTTCAATCCTCTTGTACAATATTCATCTAGAACCTCTATATTCCAGATAGCAACTGACAAATGGCCCACGCGTGGGCCGATCTTGGCCCAATTTTGACTCATATAGAGCCAAAATCATTCACCAAAAATGGTCCAAGCTTGAGAAAAGCTTAGGATGATAACCTCATGCTAGGCTTGGTACCCAATATTTAGCCATAAAACAATACTATGCATGGCCGAAGGTATCATGATACATTTATTATGAGGTTTTTGAAGCTTGGCTCATATGACCTAACCGGACCTGGCCCAAGTTGTGTATATTAACTTCTGACAAGCTTCAACTTGGTTCTTCATACTTCTTAGAAGAAAGAAATACATCATTCTTCATGACATTCCATTTGTGACATGAAGAATCATTATTCATCATAACAATAATTAATATTGTTAAAACTCTGATTCATCAATTTATTTTGAGGCCAATTAGTGCAGTGTATGTTGCGTTTGTTATAATTGGATACCATATTACCATTGATTTATGAAACTATTTTGAAGCATCCAAAATACGAAATGATCTATAATGATGCAGAGAACTTCTGTTTCCTTTGAAATCGTTGGATAAAATCACACATCAAAAACTCAACTCCCTTCGGACATTTGGAGAAAAAGTTTATTTTACACATTTATTTTATTGTAATTTTTATTTTGAGTACACAAGTACTTCTCGGTACTGGTTCTTCATACTTCTTAGAAGACAAAAATACATCATTCTTCACGACATCCCATTTGTGACATGAAGAATCATTATTCATCATAACAATAATTAATATTGGTATGACTTTGAGATAATTACAAGCATGAAGATGCAGTATAGTTTCTCGAATAACCAACGGTTCCCAATTGGCCCAATATTGGTTCACCATGTTTGGCAGTTATTGAGTGTTTTGTCAAGCTTCAACTACTTGTTATGATGCATTTCCTATGAAACGTGGTATGGATTCTCAAATAACAAATGGTTTTATATTGGGTGGATATTGGTTCGCTATGCTTGTCAGTTCCACATTTTGCCAAGCTCACACAAGTTGTCATATTGGCATTCTCTATGAAACCCGGTGTGCGTTCTGGAATAACCAACGATTGTTTATTGAACCAATATTGCTTCGCAATGCTTGGCAGCCCAATATCTTGCCAAGCTTGGATCACTTGATAGTATTGACATTTCTTACCTGGGATTAATTGAAAGTGAGTTCTTTCACTTCACAACAAATTATGAAAATTCCTCCCAAAAATGGTGGCAGCAAACTTTCTCCATGGAATGGGAACCATCGATTTATCATTCATTGGTTTTTTCCTCGCTTGTGAAGAATTGAATACTCAAAAAGCAGAATGGTTCCTCAATGTGTAAGGGAAATTTCCTAGTTTTGATGAAAAAATAATTCACCTTGATCAGGAGAAACAATCTAATATTTAAATTAAAAAAAACTGTTCATAATTTTGACAGGGTAGAAGCTTTTCCAGACCAATTCGTGACACGAACACCTTGCACAAAGGTTTTCGATTTGTTGAAAGTGACATTCACTACGTTAACGTTGAATACACTGTAAGATTTGCTAAATAAAATATATTCAATAAATCTACAGTACAATTGTATCGAAAGAGTTGTTTTATTATATGAGAATACACTGCAAAGAATAATTTTTGGGGGCTGCCCCCAAAAAATAGTACCAGCAAAGTTCCTCTTCGCCATGATTTGGTGGAATTTTTCTTACTTCGTAGAGGATTCAACAACCAGGAAGTTGAATAGTTTTCCAAAAGGAAAAGAAAATTCTTTATTCTGGATTTTTAAAAATTTTCCTCACGATACCTTCTCTTCTCTCCCTCTTTCACAGTGTGTAGGTACATCACTACGTAACGATATACTTTTTGATATTTTGTATGACCTGTAACAATAGATTTCTCATCATATTCCTGTAATTCAGAAACCAATATTACAAGAAACAACTATTGATGTTCAAACAGTCAAATTCAGTTCAAATATCCTTTCTCTTTTACGATACAGACCGCTTTGATCTATCGAGAACGCAACAGATAGGAATACAGTTATCTTGAATGGATCGAACAAAATGGATTTCCTGTGAAACATAAGCGTTAGCGTTTCATTTCCAGCTGGTTGATTTTCGTGGATTTTTTCTCCTATTAAACAGTTAATTTGTCGTAATACTTGGAGATATAAACTCGATGGGCGATACAATACATCTGATTATTCGGGTTTTGAGAAGGAGTAGAGAGAACAATAACACGAGAGTAATTTTGCGTGCCCTGAGAGTACTTCTTGAAGACCGATAAGATTGAACCAGGATTCTGAGATAACGAAAATATCAGCAATCACAATGAACTCCATTCAGTGACATTCGTGCAAACCATGCAAGTGGTCTGATATTTGCCATTGCCTTATAGCTCTATATTATTTTTCTTTTTCACTGTACACATAAATTAAATTCTTAAGTCGTAAATTCATTTCTCCATTGAGAATGCAAATGCATGCATACCTCCGTCTTATCGAGCCAGCATATCCCAAAAATCCGTTTCTTATTCAGCTTCAATGGATAAATGGTAAGAAAATGAGATAATAAAACTGCGAAATTCACCGGATTAAGAATAAAGTAGAGAAAAAAAGTTCATTCTTTTGTTGTACCGAGAAGAGAGTGGATTTTAGGTTGAACGAACAGTACATGGGAAGTTCTCAATAGTGCCTCGGTACGCAGGTAAAGGCTCATTCCCTAATAGAAAGTTCGATATAGAAAACATCAGGTCCAGATCAGGCATGCCTGATTTCCGTTCAGGGCCTGACTTGAGTATCTGATAAGGCCCTGACAAAAATGTAACGCAGGGAAAAGACAAGGTTCCGATCAGGGAAACCAAACGTTTCCCAATCAGGATCTAATCAGGGTAGTAATTGAATTCCCAATCAGGACCTGGTCCAGGTGTGGCAGCGAAATCTACTTTTGCTGGGTTCCTTTTGCCAGAGCAGCAAATTTTTTGCTGTGACAGCAAACTATTTGCTGTTCCAGCAATCTTGTTAGCTGCGACAGCGAATTTTTAGCTGCGGCAGCAAAAAATGTTTGCTATCCCAGCAAAATTTGTTTGCTATTCTGTATATAATACTGAAAATTTGCTGGCGGAGCAAACATTTTTTGCTGCCACAGCTACAAAATTGCTGTCGTAGGTAACACGATTGCTGTTATAGCAAATTTTTAGCTAGGTCAGCAAAAAATTTTGCTATTCTATATATAATACCTCGATTTGCTGCGTCAGCAAATTTTTTCTCTCCGTGCAATCACGACCTCATCTGAGCTATATTCTAACATCCAATTGAATTTTCAAGGAATTCACTTCTCATAAAATTTTTTGAAACTCCCCCAACAGAACAAATCCTACTGATGATCCAAATAGACCTTAGTGGAACATTTAAAAAAGATAGGTAAATTTCTAATGAGTCCTGTGCAAAGTCTGAAAAGTTTGATACATTTATCGTTCTGAATTGATCAGGTCCTGATTCGGCTGTCTTGTCGGGTATCCCATGATTGAAATACGGATGAGCCAAGGCAATCCTGATCAGGTCCTGATCAAGATATCTTGACAGTTACCTCACAATTCAAATACGGATGAGTCAAGGCAATCCTGATCAGGTTCTGATAGGAATACCATGCCTGAGTTACTGAAAGGGAGAATCTGACTGGGACCTGTCAAGAACCTCGCGTTACATTATTGCAAGGTCCTAAACAGAATGCCATGTCAGGACCTGATAAGGTGATTAAAAGTTTTCCTTAATTAGGATTTCCCTATTGCAGCCTTTCGAGGGCCATCCTTTGAATAGGAAATTCCCTGTCAAATTCCTGCTAGGGTTGATTTCAAATATTTGGTCTACCAGACAAATTGGAAAAATCTATCACAAGAATACATTCAAGGGGTTATATACAGTTGAAATTTTCAGGAAATCGATTTCTGAAAATTTCATTTTCTCAATGTGCATACATTTGAGTACACACACAGAAAATTTCAAGTCAATCCGGCAATTATTGTCCAAGTTACACGCATATTTGTGAAATTTTTTTATTCCATGTCAAGTGCTTTTGAAACTTTGAATGCGTTTTTCTCCAAATTGTGTTCTCAAAGTCGGTGATGAGGATTTCTCGAAAACGGCTGGACCGATCAGTCTCAAATTTTAACACAAGCTTGTTGACCATATTTTTTCAATAATTAATCGAAGGTTTCTTTTTACCTATGAATATTTTATTCAGAAATAAATTAAGGCCAAAATTTTTGTGAAAAAGCCGCTGTTCCGTCAAAAAATTTTATTTTTCTTATTCTTTCGATTAATTACCAAATTAAACATTACTTCAACGAATCCCCTCTGGTTTTTTCATTTCAAAAGATTCAGTCCCGAGATATTGTGGTCACCGCAAAGCGCTTTTTTTTTAGAGGAGCTCCTGGAGATCAGCTATAACAGCTCTCAAAATTAATATTTTTACAAATGAAAATGTTAAAATACAGTTCAAAGTTATCTCAATATGTTTACAAATTTCCACATCCATCAATTCAACTGTCTTTTCAGGAAAAATTCTTGAAGAATCGCTTTTTTGCGCCTCTTAACTGTATATAACCAGGAACGGACTATGGCCTGTGCCAACGGCGCCATTGCACAAGGGCGGCAGGCCGTTAAAAGGACGGCAATCGGGTCGAAAGAAAATTTTTTTCATTTGAATAATTTAAAAATAATGTTTAGTAGAATATTAAATTCTACGCAATAAAACAATATTTTCTGGTGATGAATATTTTCGTGAAAAATTCATTTTCGCTGCAATATAAAGGGCGGCAAGCTTTGTAATATAACCCCTTAATTGAGTAATAGAGCATTATAATGAATAATTTTCAACGAAATATGAACATACGCTGGATTTTTTTTTGACACTTCGATTTTCTCAAATACCGACACATGTTTACATCGATATTATTTACCTCATAAACAGTGATAGATATACGCATTCTAACAGATATGGACACGAGTAAGATAATACAGATGTATTAGTTACAGATCGAATATTGCATTTCCATCGAGAATTACAAAATCCCTTCTCTTCATTCTTCATTGTGTGTGTTTCTTCTCTCCCTTTTCCTAGCCAACGCTTTTGTTATCAGACGATAATGACAATCATCAGGATGGGACAGAATAATTTGAATCCATAAACGTGTCCCAAGTAATAGACGATGGTACACCGCCCTTGTGGTTAATGATATTAAGAGTTGACTTACTACTTTATCGTGACTGGTGATTTCAGTCGAGACCTGATTGAACCAACGAGGTCTTTGTTAATCAGCATACAAGAGGAGGGGATGTTGGTATTTTTTCTCCTTTTTCATCGATGTATTGTTGCAGTGGTGTTCAGTGCTCACGCAAAGATGTACCACGATAGCGTTCAGTGACATTCATCGCACCTAGTGGCTTCGAAAAGTTCGTAACAGTGATGAAAATTATTTACGTAACTCAGTATTCTCATAACGAATAACGAACGACGATGATCGATGGAATAAAAATATTACAATTTTTATTCGTTGATTTGATTTTAAACTCATCATTTACGAAACTGTGTTGATTTGATTATGATTGAACCATTGGAATTATTATGTTTTGGTACTTCGATATTTTATATTATCCCATTATTAGTGGAAGTAATTTCAAATTCAGGAGCAATTCTATAATGATGAAGATTTTTTCTACAAATTTGTGCCACAGTAAATGAAATTCGGTAGTGTGTATACAGTTGAATAGCGTCTTTGTTTCACGGAATACTCGGCTAACGGTATTATGGAAAAAAAACAGTCGTTCTGTGAGTAGCCGTGGAATTTCGTCACGGTCGTTACACTTTGCGACTTCATGACGGTATATCATTTCGTTCCGGAGTTTGAAAGACGTTAAACATGTACAAGGCTAAAGGCCAAAAGGATTTATGCTACATTGTTGGGTGTACAACATATGCCATGCACTCGAGTATTTAGACTTTTTTATGATGTTTATAGTTCAAATGATACAGTAATTGGCTGTTACGGCGGCTTAGTTCTCGAGCGGGTACGAGTTGTCTTACTCTATGTAATTGTATTAATTATCAACCTGTGCAGGGAGATCGTTTATTTCTTTCGTGGCTCGAAGATCTATCTGACACAAGACTTTATTGTTTTGTTTCAAATATGATTCTTATTTGAGTTAATATTGTGATTTCATGAAATTAAATCATTTATAATTAACGTGAAATGTTTTCAGAATCAACGAATAATCGAAATTTCATACTTCGTTTAAAATTTCATTCTTCTGGTATATAAAGAATGATATTATATAAGAGTTGAAGATTATATTGCTTGTCATGGTAACTGAGCGATTTAATGAGAGGTATTTTAGCAATATATTTTTTAATATTATTTTAATAGTAGGGTTTCGAAGTTTATAATTGAGTTGAGAGTTCATTTCGCCAATCTGTTGCATGAATTTCGAATTCTTCTAAATTCTGTGAATTAATTGTGAATAGATTTCTTTGTTTAGAGATAGGAGAATTCTCATCTTACCTTAGTAAGTCATCTTTCAGACATATCTCAAGTACTGGACGTGATATTGAGAGATGATTTTCTAAACCACTTTTGGTCGAAATTTAGCTATCTCACGATTCACATCTCTCGATGAATTAGCGATTTGTGAAAGTATTCCACCACATTTTGTATTGTATTCTGCATTACATCACTTATTACAATTAATAACGTTGAGGTGAAGAAACCACACGCAATCAATCATTCGATCACATAAATAGATTCAACATATATATAAATAAGTGAGAAATATGAGTATTTCTAGTGCGATCAGTGTAAGAATAATCAGATTATATGTAAATCGACCGCAGAAAATCTGAACCGGCGCCTAAGTATGGGGCGACAAGAGTCTACGAGTTTGTTTGTATTATTCATTAGAGATGTTTTGAGATGTCTCGATTGATTATGCAGTAAAGAAACGGAATTTGTTCGATCTTTCTGCTGTTTTATGGCAACTGGAATTGTAATGAACCTACAACAAATCAACGGTATTATTATAAAATCGAATCGACTAACTCTCGTTCTCTTTTATTTTCCAGGAAATCACAAATACCGTAACGCGGATGCCCGAGGATGGAGTCGGAGCGTGTAAACGGAGATAACAATGAATCACAAAACATACCACAATTCGAAGACCATGAAAAACAAGAGACATCGGAGAAATTGAACGAATTACGTGTATTGTCGGTGGACAAGGTTACTATAGAAAAAATAGTACTGGAAACAGATTGTTCTCGTGAAGTATTGTTAACGAAAAACGAATGTTCGAAAAAGGTATCCCTGAAAACCGAAAGGGGTAAACAATTCTTCAAATCGAATTCGAGAGATTTTCCTAAACCATCTAGATTGAACGAAACATTGAAATCTAGAATCGGGAATGGTATTCGGAATATCTCGAATCGTGATTCATCGAAGTTACCTATTCCAAAAATTCGCCGAGCGTCCAACGGTTCCCCGTTGAGTAGCGAAAGGAGAATCAAACCTATCAAACTCACAAAGACTCCTAGCATTAGTAGTTTTGTGATCGATAATGGGCTAAAACCTTCGAACGTTCCAATAAGGAGATTCAAAATTCCACCCAAAGTTCCTCCCAAACCCGAACAGAAACGATCCATCGCTTCTGAAACGATTACGAAACAAAACACTTCTGATTCCCCCGACGAGGTGGACACGAAAGAAGAAATCGATAGAGCCGATGAGAATGATAAACTTCGATGCGAAACACAAGAATCGAATAATATCAATTTGATCAACGAAATCGTCGAAAAACAACCGAAAGAAGAAAACGCAGAACTTCCAATCGAAACGACTCGTGGGAAGACGAAAACTGACGAAGACGCTGCGAAGGATAAATTAAATATCGAAGCTCAAGATCGTTTGGAGAAGAGTCAATCGAAAATCGAAATCCTCCAACAAAATCTGGGAACTAAAATTCATGCCAGCACAGCACAAAGTTATAAAGAAAAGTTATTGGATCTTCATGCCAATCGATTTTCAAAATTACCAATCGGACTTGATTCAACGAGCAGCGATTTCTTGGACAAAAGTGTCACTTTCGATCAAGATTTCCTCGCAAGACATAATCTCGACAAACAATTGAAGATAGAGGAGAAAAGATTGTTGGAGACCGATTTAGATTACATTTCTGATAGCGAACGTAAACCAGGGCCGATAAAACCAAATTACAGCGAAAAAGTGTCGGAAATTGAGAAGAGATGGTCCGGTGAGTTTTTGGAAAGTCGTTTGGATCAAAATTCTTCCGAATCTTCGAAGTCGTCTTACATTGAAGAATTTGGTAGCGTCTCGTCCCACGAAAGCATTTTTGATGATCGTTCGACTAGACTTCGACTCGAACGAAAACATTTCGCAGGAAGGACAGGAGATAAGAAAGAAGATAAAAGGGCTTCGGTAGAGGGTCTCGAAGACGCAACGACTGCCAGTACTGTGGATTCAGATTCGTGCTTGGAGGACAGAATTAAAGCTGTTGACGAGGATATTGAAAACGTTGGTGACAAAAGGGAAACGCATGAAATTCCCCCGAACGATAATTGTTGCAAAGAATATAATCAGAATGACGATTCCCAGAGTGTTGAATCTAAAGGCTTCGAAGATTGGCATTTATCGAAGTTATTGAGTCCTTCGAACGATCAACGAATCGAAGAACTTGAGCGGGACGATGAGGAAGATGATGTCACAGTTGATTTATCCAAGTTGATCGATATTGAAGAGGGTTTGAAGAAACAAGAAGCAGAGTTACGTGAAAGAGTTTCCAAGCAAAATGTTATACAGGAAGTGAAGAAAGATGTGCAGACATCGTTTACCGGAGACATCGATATAAATGTATCGAAGGAAGAAGATCCAAAGGATAATATTTTTGAACGCACAAAGGTTGTAGATTATATTCCTGGGTCTTTTGAATCGACTTTCGTCGTGAGAAAGTCTGCTGAGAAAAAAGACGGTTACGCGAATCTTATCAAGGTTTTTACAATGGAGGCCGGAGCATCTCGTTTGAAAAAAGAGGAAAAGCAGAAGAAAAAGCTTGGTCTTCGTCGTTTGTTACCAGGCATTTTTTCTCCCAAAGAATCTCGCAAAGATTATCATAGAAAAGAGCAAAAGGAACGTCGGAGACACGACGAACGACATTTCGCTCGATATCAACAAAATGGCAATTACGCTAGGTCGTTGGATACTATGAATTTAAACGATGATATCAGAAGGAACGTTCAATTGAACTCCAGTCTCAATAGTTCTATGATCGAAGAACGATTGGATGAGATTAAAAGAGAACTCTTCCCCGAGGACATGCCGATTACCAGCACTCCAGACCATTTCATACCGAATGTAGATCGATCTTATCACAATCGATCATTACCTACGAGATCCTACACGACCGATAGTTCTCAACAAGGAACTTGGAATCATTCCCAATTAATGGAATATGATGTCAGAAAGTACGATCAAAAATATAACGGATTGGTGAGGAAACACAGTCTTCAAGAACGTAGCGAGAAATCGTATTTCATCAGAAATCATGGACCGTCGGGAAGAATTTCCGCACCATCCAGCGAAAGACATTCAAATCGACCGAGAGCTATTCATCCCATAGACAGACCTCTTCCAGATATTCCTTGCTCTCGAATAGAATTTTCGAACTATGAAAATTATCCTTCGAGAGATCCACGTAGAAAAGATGAAATCGATCACGCTAGAAATTACGATTCTGGAGATTCACGGCAGTTGAATCAATCTGGATTCGTTGAATTTGATCAGGATGCACAGTTGAATTTGACTTCGGTATCAGCCCAAATGAAAATTACGAGACAACCGATCGTGAATCAACGTCAAAGAGCACCTTTGGTTGGTCGACCACCAAAATATCCGTCTCCAGGATCCAGTCAAAGATCCGGAGATTATGGAGATTCGAGTTGCACACCAAATTCCAGTCAAAAAAGTGAATTGTCTCCAACGAGTTCGAAGAGTGGCGAATATTATCTACAATCTCCCAAATTGAGTACTCGTGGTTCTCCCATGGGAGGGAAAGATGGTATATATGAGAATCAAGAAATCTCTATGTGTTACGATGACCGTCTGTACGATGAAACACCATGCGATGATGTTTTTGATGAATCGATTAACGTAGTTAGCACACACGATGATAATTCCACAGACACTTCGGTTCCAGTTTCAAACGATCTTATCAAAATCTACAGCAGTGATGACGAAAATACTACTGGGAAAAGTCAAGTTTTGTCCAGTAAAGACATTCAAATTCATCAACAAGATGATCCAGGCCCTCACGAGGGGGTTCAAATTTCAATCAACACGGAACAGCAAGAAGAAGAGATGAATACTTCTCAACCAAAGCAACAAATTCTTCAAAATGAAGCTTCCAGTCCTCAACGCACATTCAATTTGAATCTAAGTATTTCACCGCCACCGACGAGATCACGAACTCCTTCGAAGATATCGCAGCCAAACGATCAAATTTTGATAGCTTCTCCAAAAAGAGAGTCCCATGAAAATAATTCACGATGGCTGAATCAATCGAAGCAAAGATATTTAGAATCTCCCATTCCTATGACTGATTCCCTCGAAAGGAAACCATCGAACGCATCGATGGAAAATCAATATAACTCAGATTCGAGGAAGAAAACTTCTACCAGTGGAAGAACGTTGTCTCCTTTTTCCTCTCCGTCTCCCACCACGGATATTCATCGACCCGAACCCATTTACGGTCGGAAGGTGCAGAATCAATCTCCAGTCATCGATTTAAAAGTGAGTAAAACTTCAACACCGAAGGGAGATAGTAAACAAGCTTCGATTAGCCAAGATATCAGAATCGATATCGATGATGAAAAAAGTGCGCCGCAACAACCTCCTCAAGAGGAGGTTAATCTGTTAGATATCGAGGATGCAACACCATCCTCTTCACACTCTTTGCCTCCTAAAAACGATAACGAAGTGTACGAACTTCGAAGACAAGAGAACATGTTTTTCCCTTCGGATGCTAAAACCGAAAATCCAACGCATTATCCAGTATTTCCTCAAAGTCCCATTCCCACTTCAAATGTGGGTAATCAGAGTTCATCTTCTGCTCCAAATACATCAATGTCACCATCTTCGACGAATAAAATTTTATATCTTTCCGATACAAACAAAGAGGAGAAATCGAAGAAAGAGTCTGCAACGAACGATGATCCATCCACTTCGAATAATCAGCAATCTGGAAATGTTGGTGGACTTCGCGTGAGAAACACGTTATCTCCAACAGTGGAATCGACAAGAACAGTTTCAGGCCGCAGTTCGGTTTCTCCTCGACAATCTGACGTCATGGCTAAGCATCAAAGACGAAACGCGTCCTGTTCTTCATTGGAATTGAGAACTCCGAGTGCCGCGCAAAGGATTTCCGACGAGAGAATAGCTCGCGTTCAAGGACGCAGTTCCAGATTATCCAATAGTTCGCAATCTTCTGCGGGTGGGGGGATGTATGAGATTCAATCATTGAAACAATCACCCAACAATAAACAGCAACAAAATCTTCAAGTCTCGTCTCTCCCAGCCACCCCACCGCGACCAGGGTCTTCAATGTCCAATAGATCCAATCTCACTTCAAGCCAAGAGCAAATATATTTGAATCACCAATTACAATTCCAACAAACGCCATATCCAACCCAAAGAATATCGGATCCAACCGCGAAACATTACTTCACAACGGGTGGATCGTACGGTCCCCCGTCACCTTCCAAACGACAAACGATGCAACATTTGGAAGCTTTCTATTGGCAACAAAAAGCCATTGAGGCACGTAGAAAATCGTCTTCCTCTCCCGCGAACATTCAAAATGTGTCGAAAATTGATTCCCCTGAAGTCAGAGAGGCAGTGTACTGGCATCAATTGAAGAAACTCAATGAAGAACAACAACGACTTATTTACGAACAAAATGCGATGGTGGAGAAATCTAAACAGCAAGAATCTCCTTATCGCAAAGCAGGATTCAAAGCTATGAGTCAATCCGTATCCAATCCAGGAATTTATAACCCCAATACATCAATGATCCAACGTGAATCTTGTCCGAATATGAATCTGAATGCAACTTATGCAGGATCGAGTTCGAATTCTCCAGGTAATGGAGTGTACTGGAGCAAAAGAATGCAATCGCCTCAACAAACTAACACCGATAATAGAATTCCAACCGGTAAACCGCCATTGATGCAAGGTCAGAAAGGTCAAAATCAACCCGTTCTCATAGTGAGACCGCAACAAGCGATTCGCGAACGCATGGAAATGCCGACCAAAGTGATTCTAGATAGTAGAACTCAAGAACTTTATCCTCGATCGAAAAGCGCTTCTCCTCATTTTCATCGAGGTGAAATGGAACGTTCGAGCGTCAACGGTCCAAGAAAATCCGATGCTTCTTCTTCGGTGAAAAAACCTTCAACTCCACCGATTTACGAAGAAGAGAACAACGGTTTGGACGGTAAACGCTCCAAACCACCGATTTTCAAGAGGGGAAGTCTGTTGGGTGGAGAATCGGTTGATTACGGAACTACCGGTCAGAAAAGAGTCAGTTTTTCGAATCATTCGAATGTGGGGCAGGATGTGAATGCTGGTAACTGGCCTACGAAACGTGGCAGTGCGCCAGAACCGCCAACCAGGAGACACAAGTCCGAAGATTCATCCGATACGGATTCCGTGTTTTCTCATCGGGACACCAGTGTAGATTCACCTCGTCAAGGGAATACCGGAATCTACAGTCCGAATAATTATCCCGATCCTGAATATGATGCTAATAGACCTTTACCACCACCTCCGCAATCTAAAGCATCCACAGCGATACCTCGACGATCTGTCAATGTGAGGAACAACGAAACGCGGTGGAATCCTAGCATAGGGAATTGTGAAAGTGAAAGTGGAAGTGAAGCAGCTGGAGAAGTACAACGAATATTTCGACGACGACAAGGTGAGTTGATTATGTTTTCATTATCAACTATCATTGATCTTAACTGTACAACCTAATCTTATAACTTTCAACTCATTCGATTCATGATTCGATATTCGATCCAAATAACGGATTTCGCGGTCAATTTGATTCTCTACAAAATCATGGCATGTAGAGTCTTATGAAGTATGTAAAATTAGTTCACAAGTGGAAAAGGAATCATCTTGATGAATCATCATTATTGAGCAATTTTTAATTGAGGAAATCTCCATGCTCTGATTGTTTTATGCACTTTCGAAGCCTATAGGGTTGAAATTGTCGATTTCCATGTAAATTTCGCTGATACAATATTTGCATTGATCGTTAGCAAGCGTACTTAAATATTTATTCATTAAAAACGTAATTACGAAATGAGTGAATGATCAATTCAATTAAATTTCGCACTCAGCTGTGCGAAATTCATTTTGTTACTTTCACATTCCATTTCATACATTGGTACTCCACGATATTAAGAGGAATGAAATCATCAGAATTATCAATTCAGTCGGGAAACACACATCAATCGATTGTGATAAAAGTTATTGTTCACGACATTGAAGTTGTTTAACTCTAATATTCATTGAGATAATTATCCGTTTTTTTTCTTCTTTTCATCCATTTTGAAACACCGTTGAACAACCTCGTCAGTTGTATTCAAATTTCAGAACAATACGCTATCAGAAAGTTGTTGCTCGAAAATTTCATTCCATTCGAGGTTTCTAGGAATTTATATTTCAACGAATATTTTATTTCATATACAGCAAGTCGATGTTGTTTTGTTTCCTCGAAACTGAGCATTATATGATGACTAGATCACCATAACATGGTCTCCGTTTGAATGAGAAACAACTAGTCGCAGGGTGTTGTTCGATCCTCCTTCGATAGCGTGATTGCATTGCCAGAAGGCTAATAAAAAAAAGAAGTCCAAGTACAAATAGGATATTGAATAAAAAAGTTAATCGCGTTTAAGTATCACTTGGATCATTGGTTCTGAATTTTTTGTTCTTTTGTAATATTTCCGATGATTCAAAGGAATAATTAGATTCAAAATTGCACGACAGAACTTTGGATGAAAAAACATGGTGTTACACGGAAAGACCGGGTCTATTAATATTTGAAAAGAATTTATCAACGTTTGGAAAAATGACTGTCAATTTAGAGGATGGCTGGAAAATAACCAAAAATTCACACAATATTAACAGTTGATAGTTTCATTGGTATTTTTCACAGTGAGACTATCAACTGTTAATACATCGGCTACGAGTTTGTAGTAGACTCGCTACGAATATTTTTCAGCGATCGTCAGTTTCCCTAAATTGACAGTCATTTTTCTAGATATCAAATAGACCCGGTCTTTTCGTGTAGAATAATGTAATACATAATTGTATCGATATGTGAATTATGAAGTGTTGCTGCGTGTATGAGAATTAAATCGGTATCAGTTATGATGGTACCTTAGGCGTTGATTTCCTACGAATCCAGCCTGCTGTTTGATCGATGATTGTACACGGATCTAGAGAGACTTGCAGTTGAGTAATGGCATCTTTTTCAGCTCGCATAATTCATTGAAACTCCAACGAGATGCAAACTGCATTGCATCGTCGCGTATGACCGTGCATTTCAATGAGCTTCTTAAGGCCGGAAACACGTTCACGCTCGAGGGCGACAAATCTCACTTCTCGTATACGTTTAAAGCTCCTCCATACGTACCAGGTAGCTGGCAAGCTTGTGTTGAGAAGTACTAGTTCCTTCGAGGCACATTATTTACACTACCACATAGTTGACTTGATCCAGATGAAAAGGTCATGGATGGACTATACATACATCAAATATAACAATCTGAATAAATGAATAAACATGTGTATCTTTTGTTTGAACATGAAAAACCTCTCTTCTTCATTCTGATTCCTTTTATAAATATACAGAAGAAGAGGAATGCATTGCAGATGATATGGTATTATTTGTTGAAAAATCGGAAGAACCAAATTCGTTACTCGATCATTCCCAATAGAAATATTTTTCCTTTCTGTTGTTCAAACTTGAAAGATGTTTCCGAATGAATGAATAATATTTTCGTTTCCGCGAGATCATAAAGGAAGACGTATTTGTTTTTACCAAATCAAATTTCGTCAGATTTATGAAAACTGTGAGATGTTATGGAAGGAATAAACTACGGTTGACCTGAATCATGTTAATTCTGCACAAACTCAACAACCTAAACCCATTTGTATGAGAAGGCTAATTGGTTCGACCATAAATCACAACTTTGGTAAAGTTTAAGACCATCGGAGTTTAGTAGCGGCAAATGAAGGAACACAACAGAAGGTTTAGGAATACCATTTCATCGTTTTTGAACTATAAAACTGTACATTGAGGTTCGTATGTGTATAATTTCTTTGCAAAATTCGAAATAATGAAAACACTATGATAGCCTATCACGAAATTTACGCATTTGAAAAGAGTTCTTGTACAGGTGACAAAAATCCAAAAATTTCTTTCTGTGTAGAGTTGAAACAATCCTTTATTAAAAACATGACGAAGGGAATATGTGAAAAATTTAGAAAGAAGTTGAGATAACCATAGAAATAAAATGATGATTTCATATCTTTTCCATGCAACTATGATAATACTCGTGACAACGCAATCCAAGCGAACGACAATTCAATTTCTCTCCTCTGTTGATTCAACAACACGCTGCATAAAATGTGATGCATCAGCGAGGAGGACTGAGGTATAGTTAAATAAACATCACGAGCGAGACAGATGTGAGGAGGGGGATAAAAAATACATGAAAGTATCTGTAAGATCAAAGTCTTTAGGGTAACACGCGTCGAGTTTTGACGTAAACAAACACAAATACTGGCAAATACGTAGGAGAAATTTTGTTAGCTTTTGCGAGAGACGTGATCAAACGAATATGAAACAAACCATATTTTTGTACAAAGGCAACTCACTTTGACAACAAACCATGCACAGTTCAAAATAAACCATGACAAACAATTACCTTCAATTTTTTTGTCACTTCTTCACGTGTTGGTTAACGAGCATGTATAATTTTTGTATCACAAATTTCAACTTCTAATTAAACGCAAAATTTTCCGTTTGTTTTTACATGAATTTTCTTAGCGCATAATTAACTGGAGTATTCAGATTGTCTTTGAAAATTATTCCAGAAATTAATTTTCAATAAACTGCTGTTAATTGCCGTAAAAAATGGATTTTTATCATTTTTACGATGGTGTGATAATCCCATCCTCATCTGCGTATCAGCGATGCATGTACTGTAACGAAGAGACTACGGTTTCTCAATGTAACAAAATTAGCGGTTCTTTTACGTTCCTTAATCTTTGTCGGAGCACGGAGTTACAAATGATGGTCACGAACATGTGTGTATCGTATTCAGAGTATTCATCTTCACACGTTAATAAATTATTCTGAAGATCTAACGATCTTCATAACTTGTCCTGCAGTTTGCACCACACGTTAGTGATTTAGAATGAAAGGCCAGTCTTGGAGACAAAAAGGAACATAGGATATAAGCGATTAATAACAAGTATAAATTTCAAACTTTCACGGTAGAATCGAATTTTTGTTAGGGTTGTTGCGGGAAATTTCTGCTATGTCGGTTTCTTTGAGAAAAATTACTGTGTTATTCTATGTAATTCTTCCCGAAGGGACCAACATGGTACCACGATCCGGTGGTACATTGTAATATTTGATGAGATATTTTCCCTGTGTACTCGAATGCACCAATAATCCATGCATCTCAACGAATAATTCTTGAATTTGAAATATTAGGACCTTGAATAAGTTCTCGCTGTTTCATCACAGATGGCACTAACAGTTCTCCCTGCTTGAAATTTCGAATAGTAACGCACTTGCAAGGAAGTATTGTATCTAATCTGAAATTTCAGTGTATGATAGTTCACTTTAGTGTAAACAAAGTAATTGTTCATCAGTTTTGAAAATGTCTACTTTTGTGCCAAATGAAGTATATTTGCAGAGAATTGTATCGCACCACTTTATTCAGAAGAAATCTGCAGGTGAAGCACATAGAATTCTTGTTGAGACTTATGGTGATGATGTTCTGTCGGATACGACATGCAGAGACTGGTTTCGACGCTTCAAAAATAATGATTCTGAACTTAAGGATAAAGAACGTTCTGGCGCACCAAAAACATTTTAAGACAAAGAATTGGAGGAATTATTCGATGAAGAACGATTTCAGGCGTTAGCAAAACTTGGGAAAAATGACAAGTTGATGAGTCAACTGTTTCAAACCGTTTGAACATGTTAGGAATGATCCAGGAGCAAGGATATTGGGTGCCGTACGAATTGAAGCCAAGAGACATCGAACGGTGTTTTGTCACGTGTGAACAACTGCTTCAACGGCGGAAAATGAAAGGTTTTCCGCACCGTATCGTGACTGGCGATGGAAAATGGATACACTATGATAACTCAAAGCGTAGAAAATCATGGAGTAAGCCTGGTCATGCATCAAAATCGTCCGCGAAATCAAATATCCATAATTCGGAGCTTCTTCTCTGTATTTGGTGAGATCAGCAAGGTGTAATTTATTAAGAGCTGCTCAAACCGAATGAGACTATCACGGGGGATCGCTAACGACTTCAATTGATGCGTTTGAGTCGAGCCCTGAAAGAAAAACGGTCGCTATACGAGAAGAGATACGGCAAAGTGATACATGACAACGCCCGGCTTCATGTTGCAAAACCAGTGAAAACCTACCTGGAAATGCTTCGATGGGAAGTTCTACCCCACCCACCGTAGTCACCTGACATAGCCCCTTCCGATTTTCACCCATTCCGTTCGATGGTGCATGGCTTAGCTGACCAGCGTTTTCATCCTTACGAAGAAGCTAAAAAATGAGTCGATTCTTGGATAGGTAGCCTCAAAAGACATGTTGTTTTTCCACCGCGAAATTCATATAATGCCAGAAAGATGGGAGAAAGTGGTCTCTAGTGATGGGCAACACTTTGAATAAAACCTTTTTGTTCCTTATATTTCAAATAAAGTTTTCATTTGGTAAGAAAACAACGAGAACTTATTCAAGGTCCTAATACATGTAACACAAACCACTCAAATTCACATTGCCAAATGAAAAAATAAATCATCAATGTATAATTAAGTTCTTCTCTAAAAGATATGAATTTGTCCGTAGAAATTCCAACAAAACGAAACATTGTGAGAACGTGTGCATTTGATATGCACTCGGTATACGGGTTTTATTGGCTTCATTGTCAAAGACATTTTCCAACTAAATTTGCTGTGGACTTTGTGAGTCCCTTAGTTCATGTGCTATGTCAATGTTTTCTTTTTTTCCGTTTCCACTCTCTCTCTTTCTTTCTTTCTCTCTCTCTAAGCTGTAAGGCGTAAATTTGCGGCCGACATTGGGAATAAAGTCGAGAAAACCTTTCGACGAACTGAAAGTACGTGGCTCACTCGTATTAGTTCACTGTACTATGCATCATCTATGAACGTACTCACATATACACATACATTTTAACGGAGTTCGTAAAGTTTCACCCTGTCGGCGAAAAGGTACTTCGGATTTGCAATAAGGTTGGAAATAAAGAATGAAACGAGAGCGCTTACAAAAGCGGCACAACAGGCCAACCAAAACCATTCTCATTTCAGAAGAATGCGATGTCTCGATATGATTTGTTACAATTGCGAGAAGTTTTTCGTTGATTGTAGGCTATTTCAAAGGCAACAGAGTTCTTCAAGCTAATTCGAGCTAGTTTTTTTCAACACTTTCCAATTGTGGAGACGAATGGTTATCAGTTATTCTTCATTTTCTATAATAGCAAGAAGAAAAATCCACAAAACATTGAACAGAATTGAATAAGATGTAACGGGAATACTATTGAATTTGATTCAATCCTCTGATTCATTAATAGAATTTTATAGAGTTTTTGAAATCATTTCATGATCATAAACCAAATCCCAACAACTACCGAAGGTCTTGAAGACATCCACAAGATATCTTTAGGAAGACATGTAAGATATCTAAATGACATCTCAAAAGAGATATCTTCAAGATATGTTGGAATGATATCTTTCAGATATCTTGACGAAATGTCAGGAACATCCCACATACCAATTTTGGATCATTCTGAAAGATATTTATAAGTTAAAGAATTCGAAAAGATGTCTTATGAAACACCAAAAGATATCTTTTAGAAGTCTTCATGTGAGATTGTTTGAAGGTATGTTTTAGAATTCTTAAAGATATCTTTTAGAATGTCCCGGAAGAATTCCTCAAAATTGTTATCTGGGATGTCTTCAAGGTATTTCTAAAAGACATCCTTTAGATGTCGAAACAACATAGTCTAAAAGACATCTTGAAAGAGTATTTGAATATCTGTTACACATCTCAAGAATTTTCTTAGTAAGAAGGACAAAAGTCACGTCATATTTCTTTTTTAGAACTCGTAAGTTATTCTTTTGTACTGTCTGGGATATTCTCATGATTCCAAAAATACATTCCAAAGATATCTAAAATGTATCTACAAAAAATCGGAACATTTTTGAGATATCTGAAACTTGTTGAAATTCGTTGCAAAAGAAATTCACGAAAGTCTTCTAAGATATCTCTCATGATTTCAAGACATATTTCAGATACTAATAGATATCTTTTTGTTTGCTGGGATGGTCATTAAAACAAGTGGATATCATCCATTGACGAAACGATAAATCCAAAATTTCATGCACATCTGATATATTTTCCATCGCACCTCGATGAAAACAGCACAGTTTTCTAGATTTTATCAAATGAAACAAACGATTGGTTGATCTGTTTCAAATTGTATTATCTAACAAGACGTTTATAATCTAAGAATATATACGATAAAGACAGCAAGAGGTAGAGACAAGATCGCTAACAACTCACAATTACTGTCTCTCTGGTCTACCGTAAGTAGAAAGTCACTGACCTTGTACCTCAGCGAACTCTTCGTCGCTCGGTGCAGCGACAATACTACACCCACTCCTCTTCTCTATGGTTCGTTTGACCTCTTGAACCTATAGTATACATAACCGAAGTTCATTTCTCTTCTCTATAAATCTGATTCTGTCATAAGCTCATTGTTATCGTTTGCGGTTCTATCTGTAATTCAATCGATTGCAGGCTTGAAGTACATAAATAATCTTCCACAATTAGATCAGGCGTACGCATATGATGTATTTTCATCAAAAATATGAATTCGCTAATTCATTTGGCACAAGAGATGAACCCAATTATTTTTTCATGTATTTTGCTCAGTTTGGATTTATGATCAGATGTTTTAGATTTTCATCAACCACGGAGTATCGAACGTTCGGAATCTAGATTTTTAACGACGTCGATATTTTATTCTGAATAATTATCAAATACACCGAGGTTTTCTTGTTCGCGAACTAGATAATTAGTTTGAAATTCATGCTTGTGTGGGATGTAACCACAATGTTAGACCATGTGTCAGACCTACGTCAAGTTGGGAAATGATCATTTGTGGTGAATCCGCTCCGTCAACTCTGTTCATATTTCAACATAAAATAGTTTATCGAATGATGTTCGAGATTCTGATCAATGAATTTCTAGAGTGATTGTATCATGAAAAATATCATTTGATAGAAAAAAATCTAATCTTGAAAGATATAATTTTTCATTGAGAGAAGAGCAATTTGGGGGTTCGGTAAATAGTATTATATTTGATCGATGAATCTGAATATTACTGAACTTTCAGCGATGTTTCATGAAATCTCAAGAAGGATTAGTGAAATTTCGTTTCACATTACTCAGTGTTCTTCAATCGTTATTATATAATACAATATTCATAACCAAATTCGCTGTTTGTCATTCAATCACTAAACTTTTAGAAATTGAGTGACTGAGTAATGTAGAGCAAAATTTCATGATCCCTTCTTGAGATTTCATGAAACATCGCTGAAAGTTCAGTACTATTTACATTGATTTATTGAACAAGTATATTACTATTTATCGAACTTCCAAATCGCTCTTCTCTCAGTGTTCAAATACAATAATGATTTATCAATTATCTCATTAATGGAAAAGTTTGTATTGACTTTGGAAACGATACAAGCTGATTCCTTATATTGTTTTTCATGCTTTAATATAAAATTCCGTTCATTAAAACGGATTCAGAGATTAAATGTGAGTTCAACAAGATATAGAAGACTTCAAAATCGTTCATCAGTTTCCATGTAGCTATTTTTTATGCTGGATTTCTTACATTTATTTGATTTTCTTTTGACTTATCATTTAACGTCTTTTAGATTTATATTGTTTTCGTGGCAAAACATTGATCATTTCCGTCGACACATTTTTTTCCCACCATCCTTTCCTTTGCTATTTGTACCAAATGGTACGTTATTAGATTTTCATAATTCCATGACAGGTTTATGAATCAAATTGATATACTCTTACAATGGATTCAGAATCACTTTTGTCAGCGAGAATTCTTGTTTTTATTTATGAAAACCTTCAAAACCTATAAAAGAGAAAGAGTTTCCAGATACAGGATAGACGTTTAATTCAGACATTCATCGTGTTATAGAAGGGAAGTGATGTTTCATACACTGTACCATCGATTCAAAACCATTGTATCATATAATGCGAGGAAAGCCACTCCTGATCATTTAAAAACTGCATTTTAGAAATACTCACTTCTGTTACTGCATTGAAGCATTTGTGTGAGATTCGAAACGAGGATTCGATCACGTGCGAGATCCATAGAATTATATCTTAGTTACCTCATGATCGATAATAAGTTTAACGAGACCGTAGAATAGTGAACTAATGAACTCATGATATATTATATGGAGAGGTTTAATGGACAATTATATAGATTGCAATCGTACTTGATTCATGCTTCGTGAAAGATGATAGTATCAATCGAGGGAACGTTGTATTCTTTCTACATAGAGTTTGTTCCTTGTTGAATTATACCGGCAGAGTTCAGATACTGATTCCAACTCTCATTCATGATAGTAACATGAGAAATAACCGGGAGATGGAGTGACCTTTGCTTAGAGATATGCTACGAAACCATAACTTGTGTAATGTTTCCTTTTTCATCTTTTCCTTGGCAGAGAGATACTGAGATACTCGTTGAAGAACTACGAAAGGACTCTCGGTACGTGTAATTTCATCAAACTCAATTGCTGTTGAATGGTAGCTGATTTAGTTCACGCGTGAATTTTAGAATTCAACGGATCATCGATTCAATTATTATCATTTCATTAATTGTTCCAGTGATATTTTTAGGAATTGCTTTTTTCAACTTAGCATGAATATCTATCATTTGATTTCTGCTAATCTCTATTCGTAACGTGTTGAATCGACTCGGTAAAGGAATGAATTGAGAAACAGATGTGGAAGAACAGACAATGATCTAGAGAGAGTCATTGAAGGGTACTCTCAGAAGAGAATTGAAGGAATTCTTTCCTTTGGCAAAATGCCATTGCACCTTCATATACATCTCAACGAAAAGTATTCTGAACAATGAATCGTAGGTTACCTCAAGGTTCTCTTAATTTTTATTACAATTGTCGTATGAGAGGAGCTCAGAACACTGGATATTCTTTCAAGAGAAGTTCCGATGAGGATACAATTTCACATGAAAGTTCTCATAAGAATACGATCTAACTACCTCGTAGATTAAACCTTGGAGAATGCTCGCTTTGAGAGGGAAAAATTGAAAGTAGTACTGGAAATAAAACATGAAAAACAGTTGGTTGACAAGGGTAAAAAAATGAGATCAGATAATTAATGTTCGTGAAGAAAGTTTGGTTACAAAATTTTGAGACAGAATTCCCAAAATATATTAGGTTTTCTTTTTATACATATAATAAAAGAATAATGCAGATTTGATTATGTTTTGAAACTAACTAACTTGAATAAAGTTCAACTTATGACTTTATAGCGCCATCCAAATTGCATCGATTGATAAATAGCTTCTGCTTTTTAAGTGAATATACTATTATTCAATTAACACCAGAAGTTTCAGCCAGACTCTGCCTTATTTTCTTATTAACCTACAGAATATGAACTTCTTCGACTTGCTTTGCACTTGAGAACTCTCAACACGCAATAAATTTTGCGAAGCATTAACTATGTTCGCTGCTTCGAAAGTTGCGAGACTGATGTTATTCCAATAAAAATATAATCTCATAATTGTATGAGAATTTTATGAGGAATCATTTGAAATTACGCGGACAAAATTGATTAGATGTTAACCACACCACCGATAAGATCGTTAAAAGTTTCTCTAAAGGGAGGATTGAATAAGATTTATGGTAACATGATTATAGAAGTTATGTAATACAAGATTCATCTTCAGTACTGTGTACTTAAGTGTTTTATTTTTACCATTCAAGAAGTGAAGTCAATGTGAATTTTACTTCAATAGTTCAAAGATCCTTGAGTCTCATGATATTTATACTAACATGTATACAATCAGGGTATTAAATTCTCATCGATTCGAAGAAGACTCATCATTTTTCGTCAAGAAATACATTGATCGTTTCGTGGAACATATTTTATCATGATGTTCCATATATATATATATATTCAGAAAGGTATGTATGGTCTTGGTAAAATGTTCTGGCCGTAAAGAAGATTCTTCTTACACAAAAGCTACGAAGAATTTTCTCTTACAACAAAAGCAAGAATTCTTTTCCAAGTGGATTCTCGTCGGAGTTTAACACACAGGAATTACAATAAAAATGCAATCGTATAATAACTTTTATGAGATTTTATCAAAATATTTCTTTACGTCGAGTGAAAGTTGAGCAGATCGATCGTATTTACGTATAATCTAATCATGTTTTTGTAAAAGCAGATGAGAAGAGATTCACTAGATGGGGAATTAATTTATTTCTTTAGTCGCACTTCCTCATTTGTATTCAAATATTTTCAATCTCTCGTACGACCCATAAATGTCCATACCAGATCTTTATTTCAATCGCCGTTATTTATGAAAATCACGGCTGGAATATAGATTATCGCATGATATAAACGTTATTGCAAACTGAATTTATTATATCCTCGGAAAAAAATTCCATTAATTCGATCTTTTCAATCGGGAATAACAAAACCTATCGCATATGTATGGAAAATTTCTCACCCTTGTGTCGCGATATTTGAATATCCTATATTTTCATCTAATTCTATTCCTCTTGGATATTATTTTTCCAATATTTATCTTCATTTTACACATTTTATAGATGATGGAACAGTTTATTCGACGGAACAAAAGAATATCCGATAAGGAAATGAATGAATTTGCCGAATTTCCGCGTTTAGGTGGAGCTCAGCGCTCAATATCTATGCAGATTAACGTATACTACGTTAGCGGATGTAGATATAGATGCTATCCCGCGTTTGCTCTATACGATTGTAGAATTGGTGCCAATGCGCGAATAATGGTGGCAGATGCTACGTGCTTCACTGCAGTTATATGCATGCCTCTACGTTTCCATGTATATACATATATACACGTATGCACATATTATATGCAATCAGAATGGGAGAGATCGGTTCTGATGGTATACGATTTTGATGCATTATTGTGTGACTTTGAATTTTTGAGACTATATATCGATATATCCAGAAAATAGTGCAAAGAGAATTTAATGACCTCATTTTCACTTCATTCGAATAGCAAAAGAATCTTTGAGAGATGTAGGAAATTAGCTAGCAAAAATGATTATCGCGGTTGTCTAGCACCTTCCAGGGCGCTTGCAGTAAAGCTGGTCACTGAAAAGGGCCTTGACATTAACTATAAAGTGGCTAGGATCATTTCTGCTGAGGTTGTACCATATTTATCGTGTTATGTATACACGGAGAAAAAAGATCATGGAATGATCACTAGAAAAGATAGTAAACTGGTGACAACTACGAATTTCTGTACACAGTCGCTAACAGAGACGAGTAATGGTTCCTATTTTGGTGAACTATATTGTATTTCAGTATACCATAATAGGAAACATTACTCGTCTCTGTTTTCGACTGTGTACAGGAATTCGTAGTTGTCACCAGTTTGCAATCTTTCCTCGTGATCATTCCATGATCTTTTTTCTCCGTGAATTGGATCAATTTTACATTGATTCTCACATAGCAATGTGCATCACAAAACATCTGTTAGATGTGTTTGAAATACCTTTTGAGAATTCGAGACATCTTTTACATTTGTTATGCATTTAAGACATGTTTTAGACATGCGAAAGATGTATAAATACGTTGTATCATACATCTTGAAATCGTCCAAAAGATATTCTAAGACATGAATAATTGCTGTATAGATTATTTCTAACGTATTATCAATGAATTATATAAATGACTTATGGCCATAGTCATTTCGAATTCAAGAATACATTGTATTGTATTCGAACATAACGCATTTAACTTATGAAGTAACACGGAGAGTAGTTCACTGCACTTGGTTTCACTTGGGATTATCTGAGTTAGGTCCTCGAATTTCAGTGTTAATGCACAAGTTTCGTTGTGAAGGTACAAGTAATAATTGTATATCTTGAGAAAAGTATATACGTTAAATTTGACTTATTTGATGAAAGAGGCCGAGCTGTTGTTGTATAGAAAGATGTATATTAATTGTAAATTCAACATACGAATAAGCTCTGAGATATTACATTTTTTAAAATATTTTTTATTTTTCACTTTCTAAAATTTATTTCATGTCCGATAAATATAGAAATAACATTGAATTACTGTTATTCATACCGCAATATCTATTAGATTTATCGCGATTCATGTGATCGCTGCAGCAAATTTTCATTTTTATCGGAGATTTTGATTGATTGAACAGGAATTTCGGTACATTTTACAGTAATTTAATGCTGTCCCTATAATTACAGCAATTTTCTCTCTGTGGAGGATTATATTTAATGAACTGACCAGATGTCTTTTGAAACCAAAATTCACCACGATAATAAAGGAGTTCATCCTTCGTTTAGAAAGGTCAATAGCGCGTTTAGAATAAAATTCAATATCCATTTAAAGGAATCATGAAAAAAATTTTTGTACTCTTAGTCTATTTTTTCCTTATGATGTATAAGATGTGTTGTTATATACACTGAAAAGAGAGTTTGTTTGTCATGAAAAAGGCTTATCAATTATAAACAAACCATCTTCAGGTCAAATAAGATTCGTTAATAGTTAACAAACCTCATTTGATCGAAACAAATTTGGAATACTTTTTTCTCAATGTATTAGTTCCACGAGAATTATATTTTCCAACTTCAGAGCTGATGATTTCAAATTCCACACTTGTTTCATCTTATATCAAAATCAAATGCATACAACATACAGTGAAACAAAAGTTTTTCCGTTCGAAGCAGAACACATAGGAGTTCTATATTACATTCCATGAGTGTATGAACTACTCCAAGCCAATTCAATCATGGAGCGACCCTGGGGAGAATTGTCTCGATCAATTTCACAAAGCTTGGTCCAGGATTAGGAATTTCAAAATTAGGCTAAATTTGAGTCAATGGTCTTGCCACACCTGCTCCGTTTGATTCACCAGGCATTAACCAATGCTCCTTTAATTACACATATAACTATAACGTCTTTTGTGAACTGCGAATTTCATACGATTATCACGGGTTTCTCCATTTTCTCAACAGTATTTGAGTTGCTCGTTGTCAGTATCGAATTCAGTTTCTCAGAATCTATGGAAATTCATACTTCATTAATTTTTACACAGCCTCCTGAGATTATTGAACACCCAAATGAAAATTGATCATTGGTCCTAGGGTGACGTAACATAGCCCAAGATTGGCCAATCTTCGATATTAGGGAACGCAACTGTGAAATGATAACATCATTTTACGCCGTGCCAATTCTTCCTTTCAATTTAGGACCAACAGTGGTGAAACATGAACTAACTTTTCACCAACACTGACGGTCGCAGCCAAGATCGAGTCTAGCTATAATATTGTCGATGCTCGGTGCGACACTTATCTATTCAACATCTATCCAACAGAAACATGTATCTATCTATTCATCTATTCTGTCCAGTGTGTATTGAGCCGAAGGTTGTCGATAGCTTGTCTCAGGTTTAAATGAATGCTGAGACAATCGTAGATTGACAAAATCAATACCTTAATCACCAATCATGATACACCATTTTGTTGTTTTGATCGACCATAAAACCACTCCACACAGATTATCAAGATTTGGTAGTTAGCATCGCATCGAAATATATTCTATTATCACTGTGGGCGAAAGCAAGAATTTTTCGCGTCGATGCACGGAGAGAAACTCGGAGATATTAAATCAACGAACTTCACATGATTTTGCATCTTGCGACTGACGTGAAGGAAAATCAACCGATTGGTGATTTTCTATCACGAACTGTATGCTTTTCGAGCACCGAACTGCTTGATTCGAAATCTCCAACTTCACGGTGAAATAATATCACGGGATTCGAGGTTTATGCTCTCCCCGATGTTGTGATGTTTTTTCACATAGTTCGAGATACAAAATCATCTAATTTCGAAATGAAAAATGACATGGAGTTCGGTGATTTAATATTTTCAAATTTCTCTCCGTGTAGCCTGATTGAAAAAATTCGATATGATTTCATACAATTATTATGGATTTTCTATAGTAAATTACAACATTTTTTATTACATTTCTTTGCGCAGAAAAAAATTTATCAGAACCTAATTGGACGATTCTTTTTTTACATGTAACTTGAGAAAAATTGTCAATTTGGCGAAAATATGATCTTCACAGCTGGATTCCTTGTTATCCATTGAACAGAAAAGCTAACTGTTTATGTTTTCTCATTTTACGTTTCTGTTTTTGATACACGCCAAACATAGTCCTGTATAGTCCAGCATGAATTGACTCAAAGCCATTATTATTTGAGGAAAATTTTCCATTTGTTTGTGTTTTCAAAATGAAAATGCTTTTTTGTTTGGTTTTTGGAAGCATGGATCATCAAAAGCATGTAAATATTTGAATATAAACAAATGCAGTTAGAGGAGTTCATTGCTCTGTGAATCTTTTAAATATGACCAGTTTTTTGGCTAGTCGAAAACCACCACATCACGCGAATTCTTGAATCAATTTTGATAAAATATAGTAACAAGAATTCAGAGATTCTACGATTTGAATTAAGACACCCGACTGACTTGTCTCGTAATTATGCTTGATTTTAAATGAAAAGCATTCGCAAGAGTTTTTGATTGTTACAAGACCTTTTGAGGCCTTCGGAGCACTTAGCAATCCCCAGAATGTTGTTCACCAACCTACATTGAAATGCCAGGCCTAAACTGACGGTGATCGACGCATCGACACTGGGACGGTATTAGCCATCAACGATTATCTGCCAACTGTGATTTAATATTCTAATAATCGCCTTTGATTAATTTCCCACCAATGTTGAATCAACAACGGCACAATTGTAGTAAAAAAGCGTTGGTCTCCAACCAAGTGTACTTTGACAAAAGATTCGATTATTTCTCCAGATTTTTCATACTGTTGATTAGAACAATATGAAAGCCCTAGATTGTTGATCAAATTGATACAAAGCGAATCGTAACTCAATACCTAGGCCATTAATCAATTAACAATCATTGAATTCAGTTCTAAACAAGAAATTTTTATCCAGACATAGTTCAATGTATCACTACGCAAATAATTAATTATAATGTAATAGAAAAGAATATCATTCGTTGACCGATCGTGGTTTGAAATCAACGTGAAAACCCTGTGAAATGTATCCATCTTCCACGTTTTCCCCCCTAAAACTAGTTACCGGAATACCATTTCGTTGGTAACCGTAATACAATACATTCGTTTATTATTCCGATAACCTATATTCAAAGTTTCATTACACTCTTCATAATCAATGCCATATAAATCACCACCAGGGCGGTGACTGCACATTTCATTTCTGTTCAATATCATTGCATTCTTGAAAGTTTTACAAATAAATATTCCCATTTCCTTCGATCTTGTGATATATAGCATCCACCGGTCGAGGGTTCAGTGACTGGGTGAAGTACATCAAGTGGGGAGATGGAGGTGAGATACGGCGAAATGGATGTTTTCGGGATGATCAGTAGATTTCGGGAGGATGCGACGAACATAGCAGGTAGTTCGGTAGTCATAGGTGGGGAGTTTGGGATCGATCTGGTTCGTTCCCGTGACGTCACACCTCATCTAGGGGAAAAAAAGCAGCAGCGAGGTCGAAGGACCGCCGCAACGAGATGGAGTTGAGAGAACGTACCTCGTGAGAAAGAGAGATGGATTGAGGAAGAGCGTGCGTACGAAGGGAAGGAACGGAACGAACAGAGAGGCAAGCGTATAAGGTTGATAAGAACAAAGAAGAAAATAGGTACCGCGAGAGAAGGAAAACTTATACCGGTGATGAATTCGTTGGATGAAGAGAGATAGTCATCAATGAAACGGTAGAATAAGGAAAGAGGATGATGAGAAGTAAGGAAAGAGAATAGGCATCGAACGGGAAGAAGGACGAGGGATTGAGAGGAGAAGGATGCATGAGAGGAGAATGAGGAAAGGGAGAATAGATTGTATGAAAGTAATGAGGGTAATATGAACGGAGATGATTTTATTGTACGCGTTGGAGAAGGAAAGAAGAAGAATGGTGATACGGAAAGAGGAGGGTATGGGAGTGCAAGTGAGAGGGAAATCGAGGGTTAGAATGAAGCGAGGAGAGGAAAAGAGAAGGAAACTGCTGGGATTCGAACGATTTCCAGCAGCACCGGTGAGCGCTGCTTGCTCTCCTCTACTCTGTTGGTGGTGATCCGTGCCGCTACTGCACCGTGTGTGGACCAACGTGTGCAAACAAACCCGATGGTGGTTGCTGGTTCGACGGTAGTAGTTTGCCAATCATGTGATAGTAGCAGGTGTAGTAGTATGGAAGTAGTGAATAGTGACGTTACGGTAGTGGTGGTGCTTTTTCACTCCTTCTGCTAGCACGTTCTTCTTTCATCTGGGGAGCTCCTTTTTTCGAAAAGTGTACGATCGATCGCGACCTTCGTTCTTCGTACGTAGTCCTCGGAAACTCACGAGCTCAGCTCACAGCTCAGAATTTTTGTGAACCAAACGTATATAATATTGTTTAAAAATCGTTCTTCGGAAGGAAAAAGAAACAAATCTTTGATTTATCAAAGGTGTCAGTGCGGGATGTCAGTGGATTTGTTTGTCGTTATGTGTTGTTATTCAAAAGAAACAACGTTAAAGGTCAATATCATTTGACGCGAAGTCACTTCAGTTACTTGGTATTTGAATGATATGACGTTAGTGGCATAATTTTTCATTGCCATTACAAAATCGTTCTTCCAACTCATCTCAGTTCTCTCAGTAAAAATGTATTCAAGTTAATTTTCATTCGAGAATGAACCAGAACACTGACAACGATTGGCAAGTCCTAGTAGTTCAATGACCTTTCTAAGTTCACGGTTCGGTTGATTGCAATTGTGAATATCAAATTCATTCCAAAGTGAATTGATTGATAAGTTATATCATTTATCGATCTTTTATCCAAATTCATTTCCGCGATAAACAGATTATTATGTGTATATACATGTGTAATATGTTTATTTATAGTTATGGTTGTCCGTTGTTTCGTACCCATTGTTCAATTTTGTATCTTTGTTGATTACGTTATACCAGGGAATTTTGAGGACTTTATTGGTAAATTCATTCAAATTTTGATAAAAACAAGGTGGAAAATAATAAAAACTTCGTCATATTCTGTAAGTGTGTGATTTCCATAATTCTGTAAGATTTTGAAAACTGTTTTATGAACTGAACAGATATCTCACGTGTGGGAGGATCTTATAGAAATTTGATCAACGCTCGATGACAGGGGTTTGATTGGAATTTTGGGCTGTGAAACGTTTGTAAATTCCCGACCGAGGAGAAAAATATTCAAAACTTTGTAGAATTTTAATCAAAATCACTACAAAACCGTGAATTTTAGGACGAATTTCTGGAATTTCATAAAAATTTTGCAGCGCAAAAAAAGTATTTGGATTTTTTCCATCCAAGAGGTTGAAAAAATTCTCGTGAATGAACTCGGATGAATTTTTGTATAAAATATACGAAAAATATAATAAAAATATATGGAAATTTCTCTGATGTTCGTAGAATATTTGTCGTTGAAAATATGTGTTAATTCTTTTTTCACGTACATAGTTTGAAAATTTTCTACAAAAGTTTTTACATTGTGGGAGATTTTGTTGAACTTATTTACATTTTACACCTCACAGTTCAAAAGTATAACTCGTGGCTTTGGTGACCTGAGTGTTCACTTCGGATAAATATCAGTCTTACCGTCAGCCATTCATATCAGCCTCTTTATATTGAAAACCAAGCAAATACAGCGAGTCTAAACAACTATAAAGAAGACTTGGAAATTTCATGAAAACACTAATATTAATGTTTGAAGAGCATTTCAAAGTCCAAGAAAAAATCATTAGATCTTGCATTCATCTCTCTCTTTCTCTCTCTCTCTCTTTTGAACAAGAATTGTAAACTAAAACGCACGAGTTTTAGATGGAATTAAACCTTATTGTACAGGGGAGTAGTTGAATTGATTCACATGAAATTATCAATCATTTATTCGATTGAATGTTGAAATTTTTATTCGATTTTGAATCTTGAGTACCGAAAACGATCGTTAACGATTTTGGCCACTTTTCACACCAAGTTTCGTGTATACATCGTAGCATTCTTTGTAACCAAATTTTAAATGCTCAATATTTTAGCTACGAATGAATCGCTCTGTACTGATCCTCGAGTACGGATAATTGTCTCATAATTATAACACAGAAGGTGGATTGTATGTGTATGAAATAGCTTTCCTTGAAATTATGAGTTTATTCTTCTCTGTAGAAGAAGTTTCAAAGTAAATTACATACTTCAATTCTATTGGAAGTGTTATTATATTTTCTACTTAAATGAGTGATGAAGTTGAGGTTAGTGTTCAATATATACAAGGAACGATTTATATACTCCTTGAAGCGATTTACTCGAGATAACGGCTGAAAATGATTTTTTTCTTTCTTTCATATTATCCTCTTGTACGTAATACTTTGTCATGCACATTGTTTATGACAGTCTTATTATACGTCCGTCATCTTTTATATTCGAGCTTATACATCAACTTTGCTTTCGTATACGTATATGAATATGTATATTTAAAAACTTCGAAGTTACTTCAATTCTACTAGATGTGCTTTGTTATTATACGAGAGAAAAGAATATTCCTAGGTGTTTCTGGTAATAATATTTCCTCCTTTAATTGGAAGTAAAATTGTGTAGATCATACTCGCAGAAAAAAGACATTCTGAATATTACTACATTTTGCACTAAAGTAGCAGCATGAGTGAGATAGTATCATTTTTACAAGATAGTGTAATAAAAATTCATGCTTTGTGATGTAGAGTTGCGCCAAATTGAATGATTTTTCAAATCATTGAGCATTAATTTTTACTACACTGTGTGGTAGGAATTATACTATGTAACTTATGCTGCTATTTTAGCTCAAAATGTAGTAATATTTAAAACCATATTTCTCTCCGTGTACACGTTCTTTACCAATAAGGTCCTGGATTGAAAAATTTGAACGGTTTTGTTCTCTTGTTTGAGTTTTAGACTGATTGTGCCCTGATTTATGAATATCGCTGACAAATGTTGTTCGCTGTTCGTTGGAAGAGGTGAAATTCTGCAAATCAGGACAAAATCAGTTTGAAATTCAAACAGGAGAATGTTAGGACCCTCCAAATTTTCCGACACAGGGTATTTCTTGGGATTCATTTCCAATTAGCTGCATATAATATTCAAGTAATTGATCACAAAATTTCGTATTCATCTAGAATTTACTGTCATTCATTCAGTCATGGATGGTTTAGTCATTGTGAATTTTTTTTGAAGGTGTCTTAATTGTGTAATGAAAAAACCTGTGGTCTTGGTATGATGAACCTAGGCTAGCCCGTATGACAAGGATCTTGAACTTCCAATTAGAACAAGCTGTAGAGTGTATTCTATTTTTGTACGCTGCTTCGTTGAACAAAATGATGCAACGTATAATTCAATTCTTGGTACGAACAATGACAAGTTGACGGTACCACGCCTTTAGGTTGGAGATTACTCTTAGGTTGAAATTGATATAACGAAAATTGAAAAGTTACGCAATACTAAGACACATAAATTGAATCAATTGAAATAAACAAGTGACAAATTTTCATTGTCCATGGAAAACAAATCAACTCGATGAATAATGAACTCGCTGGAAAGTTTATTTTCATAAATTTTGGTACAATAAAATTCAACTACCCTCGTTGAAGAACCCCATTCGATCTTGTCAAATCCAATTGAATCTCGTAGCATAGCCTGGTGTTGAAACTAATGTGAAAATTTTCGATCATATTTGAATGGAAAGCTTATCGATTCTTGCCAAATCCTATTCGAATTGATTTGTGTAGATCGATTGGATTTTTCAACCAGGGTGATACTTTGGGTACAAAATTCTGTTTCGTAGGAGTTTAAAGGAGCCAAATCGAGTTTAAGGAATCAAATTTTTTATATCTGATACTTCTTTGAGTCTCAATAAATTTCACTTGAAATTCAGGAAGCTGAAACTGGCAGCCGTAAAGCTAGCAGCGAATCGCCATAATTTCTCACAATAAACGTTTATTGAAGATTTGAGGATCTGAAATGTTTAATGGGATGCTACTTGATCGATTTTTGGCATCAACAGAGCTTCAACAAAGTTGATTCAAAAGTTATAAGAACTGGCTGCTGGAGTTTCAGCTTCATTTGAAATTCACATTTTACATGCTGCATATGTAATGGGATAAACATCTTTGGAATATCTTTTCCAAATCCATCGTCTATCAAAGATTCCATGATTGTGAAGAATCATATTCAAGTTGTCACGAAAAATCACATTCATTTGGTTCAAGAACAATTTGTATCTCTTCCTTATTCAGCAAAAAATTCACAAGATCTGATTTGAGTTGAGTTAAGGTTATTCTTCAATCGAGAAAAGAATTCAATGGAATGAAAAACTTGTGAAACAGTTTAATACTGTTTAACTGATTTTTCGATCACACATCAATCAATTCTGAAGTTTAACAGAAGTTAATCAGAAGAAAGTATCTGCACGGGAAACATTTACGGTTACCTCGGAGACGGGGACAATTTCTGTTACCATTCGAAACAAATTGTGGTGATTTTGACAAAATTGTACTTCACCATTGTCCCTGTCCAAAATTTTATTCAGAATTGTGGTGAATATGACAAGTAATGTCTTTGCGTATTGACTGTATTACACATGACCCACCCCTCTCGTCCAACGACGGATTGGGTGATGCTTTCATTGGAAAAAAGCTTTACGAAGATGTTTTTCTCTTTGAATTAACAATTCAAAAGTTCTCTTGTCCGATCCGTGTTCTTCTTTATTTTTTATGTTTTCTTCCAACAACTTTGATTATTGTCAGAAATGCTGAAAAGAAGGATCAAGCTCGGAGTACCTCTCTACTCGAAACCTTTTCGTGGTGATTTCATTGGATTGATGGATGCTCGTTTCGTGTAGCGAAAAGTTTTGAATAGTGAGATTCTAGTATTAAAAATTCAAGCTACAATATAGGAACCGATATCGAAAATTTGGATTTGTTTCTTTTTTTGATATTTCATTCCACAGACTTATTCATTCACAAAATTAGTGTTGAAAAAATTGTGAGCAGATTGTGCATTGTATCGTGCAATGATCTTCTTCGAACATCCTCCATAGGAATTTTGTCATCGAACAATTCTTTCTCCATATTCTCGGAGATTATACTTGAATATTGATTACAATCTTGGTAAAAATAACATTCCATTGATGAGAGGATTCTTTTCAGATCTGGTCTCTATTCATAAGCACATTCTGTTCTATATCTTTTGAAACATTCTGAAAGTTCCAAGGAGAGCTAGCTCCGAACTTAACAATGCTTTCGAAAACTCAGAAATCAAACTTTTAAAATGGGATATATCTTTTTAGAATGTTTTCCAAGTTTATGGAATCTTGTCTTTTAATATTTTTTCTCTTCTCCTCCTCCTTCTTCTTCTTCTTCTTCTTCTTTCAATAATGATGAATTATGCAGGCATTGCGAGTTCTTGTGCTGTATCATGCTTCCTTTACGCGAATATGAATTTTCGATGAATAACATTTCCATGTACACGTACCTTTTATAAACAAATAAAGAATCGAAAGAATTTTTCTTGATTTGAATTCTTTTTTTTAGAGATGAGGGGCTGATATGAATTTCAAGACAGTCAAAAAATGTGGAAAATTTCAAATTCGCTAAAAATTCAATCAAGTTTTGGAGGATTCTCAAATTTCTTGAATTTTCCGTGTAAAAGTTCAATTATACACTGACGTGAATTGGATAAAAAATCCACAAAAATATGAGTATTTTAGGAATAAATTATCTTCGTAATTCGATGGGAATTCAGTACAAACTCAACAGGAACACCAAAACTTTCAGTGAAATATCTATGAAAATTAGACATTATATCAACAAATGTTCTCACACTATCCTACGCCAATGCATCCCATGTAATTGAGTACTTTTGCCGTGCCAGAGGGAATTTATTCAACCTTATCGGATCACATTTGATCTCTGATGTTTTGAAAAATAATGAAACACAGTACTTCATTGTACATTTTATCAAATGGATGTAAAACTTGTTAAAATTTTTGTTTCCTCTTTTGATAAAATTCTCACAATCTTCCGTGGTCGATGGGGAAAAGTAGTATGTTACTGTTTCATTGTGATTCAATAATTCAAAGTTGACCTAATTTTACAATTGAAACATATTCCTGAATTTTTCAGCAAACCAGGAGTGAATAATGTCTGTCTTCACCCACAAGTGTTTCAATAAATAACGAGGAACAAAGCGAAACGCTTATATTTCCTCCCTCTTCATTATTACATAAACAAGAACTAAGTGATTGAATGGAGTGGTAGAAGTAATTCGAAAGATTAAATATGAAAAATCAAATGTAATCCAATAAGATTCAACATGCGTCATGGAAAGAAATTTGGAGACAGTTGATTGCGATATAGAAGACTGTTTTCAATAAAAATTTTATCGAAATTCTTCACAATATTTGATTAGAAATGAGTCAAAGAGTTATCCTGATATATGATTTTTTATATAATTTTCTGAAAATTTCATGTAATGGAAAGGCTTATGTATAATTTCAACATAGTTGTATCTTGTAAAATAATTGTATAAAATTTATATAGAATTTGTATAAAATTTTCATATAGTTTTATGTGGGAAATACTTTTGTGATTCTCTGTATTCAGAATTTTTCAAAGTTATGAGTGAAAAGCGATTATTCACAATCAGAGGTACATACACAATTTTATGATTAAAAACAGAACTTGAATTTTAACACAAAGTTGGGAAAATCTCCGCAATGCTTATCATTATAATGAATGAAAATTCCTATCCAAAAAATTTAATTCAAAGGAAAATAATTCTTTTCCTTCTCTTTCGACGTAATGATCCCTGTTCAAGAGTCAATTTTTTCTTTGTCGCCGCATGAAGTTTTTTTCTTTATATGATTCTCTTCTCCATCATCAGTTGAATGAGTTTTCTACGACGATTCAGCCCCCACTGCTCATCTATGTTTCCATGCGTTCAAGACTCTTCTTCATTCGTGCTAAGTCGATACTTGTTTGAATTTATCTATATCAGGAACATATTGGCACCAGAATGTACCGTGAATTCCTCTTACAAATCATCATCTCCAACACATATACTTACACCAATTTGAAATTAATTTGAAGAACACAATCCACCCAGAAAATTTATAGAAAAGCTTGAGAAAATTGTTCAGAAATTATAACAGTATTATGTTACATATTTGAGATTACGAGATGGATTAAGTTTCGTTACTAGCTCGCCTTACCGTTTCTTATAAATAAATTGTATTCTTTGTGTCTTCGATATAGAGAGATACATAATACCGCTTCATCAAGGTGATTGAATTGCACTTGCTGTACATGAAGAGAAAACTCCACTAAATTACGATAACTATACAGAAGGAGGAGTTGAAATTTGATTTTTTGTGGTTAGTATTCTGTATTTTGGAGATCTAATTACGCCTTTGAAAATACTTCAGGTAGATTGATTGATGATATATTTTTAATAACTTATAAATACAGGATGGTAGTTTAACTTGATCAGTTGTACTTTTGACTACACTGTAAAGAATGTGGGAAGTTTTTCTTCACATTCTTGGTGGATTTTGTCCCCTCGTCGTGAGGAAATTGTTTTTTCATTAAAAATGAGGGTTTTTCCCACCACTTAGTTCCCCCTTTGGGGAACTATTTTGTTTCTTGAGTGTTGATGCCTCTATAAATGAAGGAGAAGTCCACCAAATTATGGTGAAAAATTCCCCATCTATAGAGGAACTTCGCTGCCACAATTATTCTTCAGAGTGCACTTCATCGTAGAGAGATAGGATGTAACTGATGATGGTGGATTTGTGAAGCAAAACTTCAGTATGGTATACGAACACCACCCATTGCACTTCTCTATTTTTTTACAAAAAAGAAAAAAAATTGATTTCTCAAAACCCCTCATCAGCTAGTTTTGTACAATGAGGTGATCAAAAGTCCCACTCCTCTCCTTGCTTTCAGTAACATTCCATGGCTGAGGAATTTGTGATTGCCTTATTTGAATGCGATAACAAACTCATCACCCTTGTTAATATCAAACAACTATAAAGCGAATAATTGAAATAATTTTTGTAATCTTCTGCAAGACTTGAGTAACAAACAATTGCATTCAAGTCTGATATGTAAATTATGAATTATCAGATGAATATTTTCATAGAATCCAAGAAATCGTTTGATACATCAGATGTTTAGAGTTGAAGAAACGTAGCACACTTATGTTACTTGTGACATTCTCAACTGTCTCCATAAACAGAAAACAGTACCAATTTCCTTAGATAAATATAACCGAATCAGCTAATTGGGCTGTCATAACAGTTTATCGAATCTCGCGAGCTTTGTTAGCTACGTTGATTACAGCAATAAAGCTAATCAGTTATGGTATCCAATTAGTTAGGGAAACTGTATTCATGCGACAAATCAAGTGTCGATATCGGGGTATGCAAGCTTTTGTGATTGACACACTACCTGAAGTGGGCGTATAAATTCGCAATAACTTTATTCTAATAGATAAGATCATGAAAAGATCTTTCATTAAACGTCATTTAAATTCTTCAAAGATCCTCTGAACAATTGTCCAATCTCCTTTAGAAATACCGAGATTTCGCCAATTCGTAACCGAACGAAATTTTCAAATTCATGAAGATTTGTTTGAATGAACTAGATTTCAACTTTGAGCAGTCCTAATGTTTCCTTTATACTCAATCGATCGAAAACGGCTTAAACTGACGCGAGAAAGAAGAAGATTGAACGGATCCTTCCATTGGAGATCGTCAGTCTTTTGACCCACTGATCCGATTCATCGTCACACGCTCCACTGGCTCCTTCCCCACTTTCAACCCTCTCTCGGTCTGTAAAATACCGGGTAACCGGAAGATGGCGCCGGGCATTGGGGCGCCAGATTCGTTCCTATCAACAACGCTATAGGTACTCCCTGTACAAAAGGTATTTCAAGATTTTCATTTCAGAAATCCAGAAATTCCACTTCTCCAGTCATGATTCATGTTATTCTCTGAACTGAATTTCATTCGATGTAATATATTTCCTTTCCGACTTCGACACTTCACTTGATATATCTTCGAATCAAATTGACATGAATGAAACTTGCAAATCAGAGTATAAATCTTTAATTTTGTGCAGAAAATTTGCATTGCACGGGAAGAAACGATACCTCAAATATATTCGATCATTCTAAACTAACGTTAAAAAATGAGAATGAAGCAAAACATTCTCTGAGGTTCACACTGTTGAAAATAATATAAAATTTTGTATCAAGAATGATATTAAATTCCATAACAAGCTGAGATACAGCTTTTCGTGTTGTAATGATATAAAATTATCCTTAAAAGATTTCATATCAATTTGAAGAAATTTTGTACTGACTTTTCTAATAGTGCAGAATTCGATTTTACATCTCCCGAAGGTGTGGGAACGGATAATAAGATTTTCAGATGCACACAATTACCGCAAAATCACCAATGAACCATCTTTCAGGACCTCATCCTCATGCAGTTCGTAATTTTCATTCCTTCTGAGCATATTATCAAAGAATTTGACAAACAAAATCACTGATACCTGCCAATTTTTTTTTTATACACGTGGACAAAATGGCGTAAGAGAGTTTAGTTTCCATATTTGACTATTGTAGGTTCTCTTTCAGCTGCAGGAAGAGTAAAATTTCACTCTGAAACATATAGAGAGAATCTATATGAATTTAGCAATTGTTCACTTGAACGAATAAAGTTGGTACTTCATCACACGTACGGATGAATGCTCGGTTGCGATCCAGATCGAGCAACTTCAATGCCACAGCATAAGCAGAGGTGTGATAAATTGCTAGGAGAAATAGTTAATTGAAAGGAGAGGACGAGATGAATGAATCGAGGAAACAAGAAAAGTACGGGTTCGTGATAATACGAAAAATGAACGTTCGTGGAATAACATCTGTTCTGTATCTCGTGAATGTTTATACCGATAACTAACTTTGTTATTCGAAGTATTGAATAGTGGGATTTATAAAAGAAATCGCAAAGAACATGTTGACTCGTTGGAAGAGCAAGGACAAGAGTTCGAGCAAGAGTTCTTCGGGGAGCAGCACTGGCAAGAAGAAAAGGAAATTCGGCAGGGAAGGTAGGATTTTTCTATTTAAGCCTCTGAATAGTTATTTGAATTATTGTTACTGTTGAATCATTTTCACGCACAGCATTCGTGTAATCTTATACAATTCTAGGGAGATTAAGAGCAAGAGTTTGATATCAATATAACAATGGGTTCAACCGTGTGTCTCATTTTCATGCCTCAATCAGGCTTTGCTTTACTGTTGTTGTGCGACTGTTTTGATATTGATTTGATTCTAAGCTAATGTTGAATTTACGCACGGATAAATCAACTATTCACGTGTATAAGATTTACACATGGCATATCAAATTTTCGTATGGCAATTTAGATACCAGATGAAAAGAAAATATCATTCACAGTTGTTGAAAATATTAGTTATTGGGACAAAATTAATTAACAAGAATATGTACCCACAAATGCTTGTATAAAAGTAAACTGATGGAGGAGAGAATTTTATTATTACGGTGTATTGTTATGAAGCACAATCTGTAAAAGTAAGGGACGGTATTGTTCATTGAATGAGACTTTTTTATTGGAAAGCTTATTTTTATTGTAATCAAGCTTTATGAATACTTTGGATAAAGAATTTCATTACATTTTTTTTTCAATTACCCAGTTTATTGGGATGAATATTGCTGGATGAGGTACTTCAGGGTATGTTTTGATTTCATTCCAACACCTGTTCCTTTTCACATCGAGAAAAAGCTCAGCACGTCAAAGCTTTTACGTAGAGAGTTTTTGTGTTAGGATCTTTCAGACTGATGTTTAATAATCCAGTCCTTTTGCATTTAGGAAGGCCTTATTGTTCTGAAGTACGAATAGGGCTTCAAACATATTATGATTTTAATCATTTCTCTCGGCGATTCATTGGAAATGAGAAAAAATTCAGAGGGAGGATAGGTTTCCAATGTATGAAAACAGTTGAAGAAAAATTTCATGATTCGGACGTACCCTAGAAACATGCCATATTTACGACGTGACTCCCAAATGATATCATCATGATCTTTGATGACGTCATTGCAATCCCAATTGAACATCCCCAGATGTGCAGGATCGCAAAATTCGCATGCTGATTCAGGTTTCTACTAAAGAGCCCCTTGGGTCCACATCAGAACCTGGCGGGATAACACTGGTTCTGAGCGGGAACTCGATTTGTCCCCGGTGGAAACTCAATCCACGTTCGAAGTTCGGAATCCTGTTCATTTGGGAATCTCCAACTGGGACTTTTGATGCCGTTGTGGTGAAATCATGGGTACGTTATCACGAATCATGATAATGTTTCTTGGATATATTTTGAAGGAGCTTATCCACGAACTTAATCACTATAAACAACATGAATAATTCAATAATCATCCACGCGGAAAAATTCGATTGAATTGTGATGGAATTGCTGTCGGGATTCAGTTTTACATAGCGAAAAAAACATTGTGGACAGAAGTAAACATCAATCCATCAATCATTTCCATACATGGAGGAGAAAGGAATTCCTTGTGGCAGCGAAATCTAATCCCGAATGAAAACAAATCGGGCTGGTAGAGATCATTGGGCGATGAATAATTATCCGAGTATGGCACTCATATGTCTCCAGGGACTTATAAGAAACTACAAAAACTTGGACCATTCATCGCCCAGTGATCTCTACCAGACCAATTTGTTTCCACTCGGGATTTTACTAGGTTTCTTTTACTGGAGCAGCAAATTTTTTGCTGTGATAGCAAATAGTTTGCTATCACAGTAATCTTGTTGGCCGTGGGAGCGGATTTTTTAGTTAGCTTGGCAAGAAAATTTGTTGTTCTGTGTATAATACCTTGATTTGCTGTGTCAGCAATTTTTTTTTCTCCGTGTACTAACGTGGAAACTTGGAGACGACTCGATACTTTTTAGTGTGAAGTTAATATGGCGAAATATCAACCCTTTCAAATGTTGCTGAACTTTGAATCGTTTATTGAAACGAATTGGTAATCGAATAAGGGAATTTTCGGCTTTTGAAGACCCCAAATTTTGCAGTATATTCCTTGAATGATGTCTCCAGTTCCAAGTAATCAATCCCAAAAGATAGACACTCATGATTTTTCAGATTTGATGAGTTTGAATTTGCGTTTCAAGCAGGTCTGTTACTATAGCGCCTACAAAAACAATTAGCTAAAAGAGCAAGAAAAATGATTGACGCAACTACATTTTTCTGCTGACATAAACAAATGTGTTAACAGAACTAACGTCTTAGCTTCTGGAGTGAATATTTTTGCAAGGACAACAGATTTCTTTGTAGGCGCTATAGTAGCAAACCATTCTTTCTCCGTGCAGATGGTTTCTTCCAAGAATTCTTTGGAACTTTTTTGATTTCTAAACCACACGAAATCTAATCGTTGCCTAATTCTCAGTACATAGGTTTATTCTGTAAATCTAAACGTATGTTCATCAATTTTCGCAGATTTTGTAACCACTTTTTATACGTGTAATCATGGCTAAACCCGAATTCGTAGACCGTGCTGAAAAGGTTAAAATTCATTGGAGAAAATCCATAGTTTTCATCAATCACCAGAAATGTTGAATTTTCTCCAAATTTTGTTTCCAAATTCACAAAGAAATTTTCCACAGTGTATTTACCGAATTCAATTATGTAGAATGAGAAGTACAATCCATATTTCATTGATACAAGAACATACAGATTGATCAACGGTTCATCTCTCAAGAAGGTTGAACGAATCCATACCTTGCACGAGAATTGTGTACATTATCAAATCAAATGATTCTCCAACAATTTTGGAGTAACTGGATAATACTTGCATTAATCCCTCTTCAAGATCTTAATGGTCTTTCACATCCTCCTTGAGCTTTAGGCTTACAAACTATCTTATATCCTGGTTTAATCTACTTTGTACACTAGTCTTATCACTAATTTATCCTTGTGGTTTTGCTCGTTTCCTCCGTTTCTCTGCTTCTCTTATTTCTCTACCACTCTTACTTCGTGGTGAAAAATTAAATGGAATTCTCTCTTAACTTGAATTATTCCTCTCCACCTTTCAACTCCCAGACTCTACCTTTTCTTGTTCTATTTCCTTCTTGTGACAAATTGTTCCCTAGTTTTGTTGCATTCCTTCATGTTTATTCTTCGACCTCTCTCACAGGAAATAAAATTCACTGCAAATTCCAATGAAATGATTTGTACGATACATTCATGCATCTTCTTCCTGGTAGATACACAACGATATCCATGTTCGATAAATCGGGGGAAGATCGACAGCAAAGACAAGCTGAATACCCGTTCTCAAGTCAAGATTGTACCGAGTCAAGTATACATTTTTTTGCAATTGATGACTCAGATTTGCAAATGAAAAATAGGTTTTTGACCTCCGGAAAACCATTTTGATTGTCCTTCAAAAATGAATTTTCTCAAACTCCAGAGTCCGTATTCCACTTTGAGGATATTTGAATGAATTATGAGATTTACGTTTCATTCGAATGTCATGAACCTACATGAGAGCACTTATGATCCCCTCTTCATTCATCGTTCCAATAATTTGACCTAAAAACTGTTGATTGAGAAAATCATTCTCCGAGCATCTATCGAATTGTGAGATTTGAATACTAATCGCACCAAGCTCTGGTATGTCTTTCAGATATTGATCCAACTGTTGAAAACGAATAAACGCCTTATGTTTCAAATCATATTTCATAGTTGCTACTCAAAGGTATCAAAAAAATAGAACCGCGTTGTTGTAGAACAGATTCATTTGTATATTTTATGAAACTTCTGTAATAACTTGATTATTCATTGAACACTGTGTGAATTTCATTGCAAAAATTAATTTGGTCAAGTGTTTCGATTAGTCATGAATACAAACACATGAGGTGTAATGGAATTTTCTAATGACGTGCCAAGAGTTTCTTTAACAGTAGTCGAATATTATGATGCAATAAAATCACCTTCCGTTGTTTCTGTTAGCGATTGTTTGATATTTCTCGAATAACATTTAATGCAAATCAATTACATGTGGTCCACAATGCTCAACAGTAGTTGTTTGTTTAGGTTGTAGCAGCTCTCAATATACAACGTCCTTTACATCCCACCGTATACATTACATCAACTTGCTTCCATGAATTTTGTGTTTGGGAGTTGATGTCGTTGGTTTACCTAAATCTATCCACCATTTTCTGGGCTCAGAACTAACATGATATATATGTTTTCCATCTTCTGTTACCGTTTAATACATAAATTGTCTCTTCTTTTGACGAGAAAGCAATAAAGTTCAAATGGTGGAACAATTCTGAATATTCAATTCTGATAATTAATGTGAAATCTATTTTTCTTCTTTCCGAATTTTTCCCATTATGTGCAAACATTCAATGCTTCAGTCAATTGTTGGAGTATTTCAGTTGAATCATCTTCAATCATCAATAGTGTCTACAATGCGGCATTTTCGAATTTTCTTTGATTGATCTGAGTGTTTCTTTCTTACAAATGAAAATCATCAGTTCAAAATCGTTAAAACTAGGACTTGAATATTTTATTTGATGGAGGAAATTCAGTTAAAGTCCCTAAGATGAATCAGTAAGCTTGGACGACGATTTTGTTCGTCAGATCACCCTGTAAAATAGGACATTGCTTCATTTTAGACGAAATGAACTTTCTTCGGTGGAACCCTTTCTCCGCAAACGGGAAGGGAATTTTTGCAACAACTCTAAGTAACTCCCCTCTCACGATACGATGATAATCAACTTGAAGGAATGAGTGTTATGAAGATTTTGCGAGGATTTTTGTTAACGTATTTATCGAGGCCTTTCTTTCACACAGTATATGTCTCGGCATAGAAACAAGTTATGTAACTGTTAACAAATGAGGCGTCGTTATTTTATACGAAGATAATTCAGAAGAATTCTTCAGAATCTCACACGGTGAAGTTTCGATTACTTCTAGTACTGGAGATTGAAATATTTCCTCGCGTTGTTTAATGCTTCCTTTATTACTGCTATGTAGAGATAAAACGTGGTAAGCCGTATCCACGATCCGATAATATAGTATCGCATCGTATAAAATTATCTGGAACTGCACAAAAAGTACATAAAGCGTTATTTGAAACCGTTGAAAATCGATTGAATTCTCTTAAAAAACTGAACATTCCGTATCAATGTGAGTTTTATATTCTCCCAGAAATCCTCCATACGCATTAGCTTTCCTCTTTACACTGAAAAAACTGACACGATAAATGTCTTTTTCCATACTCAGATTAGTAATTCTGTCACTCACCATATAGCTCCAAATACAGATAGAATGAAACTGTGAAGCGTGGAATCCTACTGGCACTAGAAGTTCACCCCATTCGGGGTGGAGAGAGACAAGGGTCGTATTTACATTCGCTCACTTCCCATGAGAAATCCTGCAATCCCATACAGTACATTAATTTCTATGAAAGAAGTATTGTTCCATTGAATGCTTATTAAATTTCACGTGCAATTACTTGATTACTCAAAAGGTTGTTTTAGAAAATCATTTTGGAAAATTTTTTTGATTCTTGAATACAAACATGGCATAAGTGAAAATGTAGGATGAAGTACAATATGTTGTAAAATAGAATATTCGGAGTGATTGTTACTTTTTGTTGTAATCATAAGAGGATGTTGGAATCAACTTGGACATATGATAACTTTTGAGGAATGGAAAAATGAAAACTGGCACATTCAAGGCTTTGTTCGGGCCCCAGTTGAAGTCGTCTGCCCTAGTAGAAATGCTCTAGTCATTGACGAGTTTTGTAACGCTTAACTAGCCAAGAACTAGACACTTGCAAGGGCCTCGTAGGTTTCTGATGAGGTACTTGTCAGTGTCTAGTATCTGGTTAGTCAATAGTTAGGACATTTCTACTTGGATGGGCTCAAACAGGGTGTTAGATAGCCCACTTTTCAATCGAGAAAATTTCTTTCCGAGTTTTTGCACTTTTTCCTTACCGATTAAATGAAGCTGAAACTAGCGGGCACGAGCTAGCTACGGATTGATGTAACTTTTGATAGAATTGTTTTTTGAAATATTTGAGTAGCTGAATCACATATTTGAAAGCCACTCAATCAATTTTTGGTATAAAAAATATTCGAATTCAGTGCAATTGAAACTTGCATCAGTTCACTGCTAGCTTCGCCGCCGCTAACTCCAGCTTCATAGCAATTCATATCTCTCATCACAACAAATTCTCATTTAAATAATATGTTAGGCGGTGAAAGGTTAACTGTATACATCTTGAAAAACGTCAATCCTTCACCCTAGTAGTGATTCTTCAAGTATTGACGAGACACGTAACGCTGAATCGAAGACAAACCAGACTCGCAAGGTGTTGGTAAGTGCATTTCAGCGTTACATGCCTTCCCGAGTCAAAAATAAGTGAAACCTGATTTAACTCTAATTCGTCGCGTATTATAGAGTAAATAAGGTTTGATTCCATTCTTTGCTCTGATCTCGCCCTGTTCTCAACCTGATCTTGCTCTTAACATTGTCATTCAACCTTATGTTAACCTTTTTCCGACCCGATTAAACTCTGGATCCGTTACGCATTACGGAGTTGATTAAGCTTTAAAAAGTATTACAATTTTTCGACTCGGGTTATCAATGCTTAGGGCTTAACTACTTCAATTGTCGTTTCTTTTTATTATTATAATAATGATCCATGGAAACGGATCACACAAGGGTTCTGGATTAGATGTTCAATGCTGGAAAAACCTGATGCTAATCTGAAATCCAAGATTATTTATAAACAGCAAGAAATGAAACCAACTTTTGTGTCGCAATTTTGACTTGAAACGAGCTACTGAAGCTTTGAATTTCCAAACAAAGAATTCAAGCGTGATATTTAATCGAAGAAAAAAAATGAGAGCATCTCCCTATGATCCAATTTATTCGTAATGCTAATGAGGGAATTTATCGATATATTTCAATAAATCTACATATCTACCAAAGCAATTCTGTCAAAGGTTTTCGATAAATAATTTATCCTCCTTTTCGTAGGGCGACAAATTGAACTCCCGTATGTTGTATTCACGAACATTCCCTTTGAGCAAATTCCGAGTTTCGGGTTTCAGTTCCAAAGTTGAAATCATTCGATCACGCGCGAGTTTGTAGCCGACTTAACGAAGCAAATTTCAATGTTTGCGGAATAGCGACAGCAAAGCGTTGTCGAAAATGACGTCGCTGTCTCGAATGTCCCAAACTGGGTATCTCATTAAATTCACAAACTTGTCCCAGCGTAATCCTAAACACCCCAAATACATGGAAATCCATCATTTCATCATTTTGGAGAAAAAATGAACTTTGATATTACAAAATTTTGTTCTGAATTCTTTAATTGTCGGATGGAACAGATTGTTCTAATTTCCCTTCGACGAATCCCTTGATTTTCAATAGAAAAAAATTTGAATTAATTTATTTCCTGAAATCTACAACGATTGAATTCATCGTTTAGTGGGGAAAATTTTGATTTTTATATCATTAAACGAATAATAAATTTCTTATCTCTCCAAACCAATTTGGAACTCTTGGAAGATCCAAATATTCGATTTCTGGTCTAATAATACGTAATCTTAAATCCCGGTAATGAAGGAGCAGAGTGACCTGACGTTAATTAAAAATCAAGACCGAGGAGAAAACTCCGGGGGTAATTGAAAATCCAGCCTCGATTTTCCTTGATTCCTTTTGTATCCATTACCGTTGAAGAACTGTCAAAGACAGCTATGCGGATGGATTTCATCTTTTTTCCTTTCAAAAGTGATCTTTATTGGAGGAACGGAATATCTTTCGTAAACGATTTCAAATTAGAATTGATGAATGAATATATGTTGCTTCATGTGAATTCGTTTATAATGTGAATATTATTGTACACGGAGAAACATACGCTTGGAGGATTTAATCATTTTTAAGAGAATTTAAAACCATCTCGTGGATTTTCAATCAATATGAAACGATTTCGATTTTTGTTGCATCTCACTCATAGAAAATTGGAAATCCAGGCAACCAAAATATATTCGATATTCACTTTCTGAAAGGAAAAATAAAAGAACAGGAAGACATACATTGGACCAATAATGGGAGCACAGAGAGGAAATTGCTGTAATTATACAGGGACAGCAAAAAATTGGTACCCAAATTCCTGTCCAATCAACCACGGTCTCCGATAGAAATGAAAATTTGCTACAGTGGTCACATAAATTGCGATATATCTAATAGATATTGAGGTATAAATTACAGCAATTCAATATTATTCCTATATTTATCGGACATGAGGTAATTTTTACAGCAAATTTTTCTCTGTGAGGTATTTTTCAATTTATCATACTCTTACCAGTGAAGGAAAACATTCGACTAAAAATCGGGTAATTTTGAAAGAACTAATCGTTCCTACGTTTTAGAACTAATTTTACTTCTATGGAATGAACTCTTTCTTCAGAATTGACTCTCAAAATATGCCTTATTGGAAGTTATCAACATCCTGGTAAGGAAAACCCATAGAATTAATTTGAATCAAATCCAAAAGAATTGATCAAGAACATGTTCAAGTTATAAAGAAAATTTGGCGAGATTCAATGAATTTTCTATTGAATTCAACCAAAAGTGAAATTCAATAGGTCTCTCTGACAAAGTTACATAACAAAAAATTGGAAAAACATGAACTCCTCAAAAGTATATCATGCAATTTCACTATTCAGATTTGAAATTAATTAATTACACTGTCATTCAAGTCCGATTGAACACAGTTTTATGAACATGCGAACGGTTTCATAATTATTGAAAAAATAGAAACATTCTGAAATGCTTTTGGTTAGACTTCATCAGAATCGTGCATGGTTTAAATACATTCAATATTCATTCCTTGGAATTCTCGAATTGAAGAGAGGAGGGATCTGCACGATGACTATACTCTGTGCTGAAGTTTCACTTCGTATGTGCAGAAATGATTAGATTCGGATGTGAGGAACGATCAAATCATTCGATGGAATTCAACTATGATAAGATTCAACATCCAACATTTCAAACGGATCGGAGATGCGAATTATTCTGCACGGACGTACGGTTTCACTGTAACGCAAAAAGCGAATGAAGCAATGTAATATCCTATTGCGCTATTGACTGAAAATTCTCTTTTCTTTGAACATGAATATTCCACCGCCCATTTATTGCTCATGTTATTTTTCCTACCACTTCTGTTCATTTCGATCACCGAATGACACCCATCTCAATGTTTTTTGAACGTCGACACAGATCCAGAATTCCATTCTCCAGTATTAATTCCATGCAATCGATCTTTGTACTATGGTCGCGAGCAGTACACGCCGATAGCTGGAGATGAGTAATTAATCTTTTCGCAGAATGTTTCGCCCCGTCCCATCGTACTTTTCTATTGACGTTTTTTTCACATTCGGAAGCGTGAATTCATAGGGTTCATTGATTTGTTCCTCATATCCTTTCCAATCATCCTCATTGATTACATATATGGATAAAACTGTATGATATAGTTACAGATGCAACCCATCATCAGGTGCACCCGATATTCGATAAAGATAAAATAATAATGCTAATTTTTACAGTTTCAATTACCCTTGCTTTGTTTTTTACACTCACAATTTAAGAATCTTGGTACCGCTTAGAGATGCACGAGACGAGATTCTCGACGATACTTTAAAAGTTTCGTCTCGGCATCGTTGGACACGGTATTGGGACCGTTTCGTCAGTATCAGTATCGCCTAATATTTCTGATGAAAGTAACAATACTCCACCATTATACTCTGAATATCAGTGTAGCAGTATCAGCTGTTCAAATGAACAGCTCAACTTCGTTCAGTTGATCAGAAAGACATGGAAAACCGATATTTCAGAGTACGGGAGCAAAGTTTTGGAACACAAGCCTAGTTGTATGTAATCACTTCATTCAGCAGTAGGGTCTCCATCTCAGCGAGGAACTCTAAAATTTCTCCAGAATAGTATACAATTTCGATAAATTTCTAAGTTGAAAGTGAATTCTCTAATAGAAACATTTTATCAGAGTTCATTAAGGGGATACCAGCGTATTATCCGAATAAACATTTTATTGTAAGATTTCTCCGGACAGAATTTATGAAACCCCTAGTGAAAATAAAGTGGATGGAGCGATGCGGAAGAGTAAACGGAACAGTATCTAAGCGCGGAAGAAGCGGAAATTTAAAGGTTTTTACGCTCCATCTACTCCAACATTTTTCACCAGGGACAGTCTGAAATTTTCAGGAAATAATATTTGATACTCTATGTATTGCGCTATCGAAGATTATTCTTTGAAAACTGTAGACTGTTCCATGAATTCAGTACAGAGAAGTCTCACAGACAAAATGTTTTTTACGCTGGTGTACGGAGAAAAATGCCGTTCGAAAATATAAAAATTCTTGGTATTTTTCTTAGTGAACTAGAAACAGGGATATAATATTTGTAATATGAATTTTTACATGAAAATACAGAAGATTACAAATATCGTAGAAAAAATCATAGGTAGGATTGAAGTTTTGAACGCTGAACGTTAAATTTTATAAAGCATATAGTAAAATTCAGTTATTGATTCGTAATCGCTGTTATTTCTATGTAAAAATCCATTTTACAAACCTTCCTGTGTCTGGTTTGGCAAGCAAAACGAGGAAAAGTAGTATATTTTTTTCTCCGTGTATCTTCTCAAGACCTATGTTGGATTTGTCCTAACAACTGATGATATTCATATGACATTACTGGAATATTATCCACAATTTTCGTGGGATATTATTGCGTACAGCCGAATAAATGTTCAAATGATCTATTATTTTTGTATTAATATCAATTAATTGAAGCTCAAATTCGATATGAATGTATAATCAATTTTCCCATCGGTCTTGACATCTGGAAACACTGCGTTTTTCCACTGAAAATTCCTCTGAACATCTATGAACATCTTTGAAAAACTATGAACACCTCTGAAAAACTGCACTGAAAGTCTTTGAGATTTTCAGAGATTCCCTGTGAAATTTTTACACCAGGAAATTTCCAAAATAAGACCATATACATATATTATAATTTTAGAGAGATATGCGGCTCTTTTTGAAGAGGAATTTTCCAACACTATATTGATGATATGTTCGAATATTGGATCTTTATCCTCAATTTCGTGGTAATTCCAAAACGATACCGATATTAGTCTCGTGCTTCTGTGCACCCCCAGTCCCCAGTATCGACGATATTCTCGAGTATCGAATATCCGGTCTCGGTATCGTCTCGACTCCAAATACAACAGTATCGTTTCGAATCTCGTGCACCCCTAAATTACCGCTCGCTTCGCTCGTTATTTAACATTCTAACCACTTCTCGCTGCGTTCGCAGTTCAATTGCTGGTCAATTTCATATGTGATTTTTGTATTCCAGAAATTCATAGGAGAGTGAATTGAATAGATGAATTCAATAGCCGAGAAAACTATAGGACACTCTCAAGATATTCAGATAAACATACCGTACATACATCGGCAAATTCCACCATCTTCCTCTCTCAAAATACACTGTACAATTGACCGAATCTTTCGAAGCATATTCCCAAAAGAACTGTTTTATATAAAATGTATAACACGTTTCTGTATATAACCGAAAGGTGCCGATGGCCAAGAATAATACAAACGAATAATAATAAATTAATACCACATGCTATGAATGGGAAGCATCTAGACACAACTACATATAAAAAATTTTCGTCCCAAAATGAAAAACAGATAACCGAATCGAATATGTGAATAATTGAAAATGATTTGAAATTCATAGAATTCTTAATATAATCTTTGCATATTCAAGTCACTAGATGTTTGATTCGAATACACAGAGTGATAATTATATACACGTTGGTTTCAGTTGAAAAATGTGTACATGTTCTTTGGATAAATAAAAAGACTTCATCCTATCTAGCTGAAAACATGTTACACGCGCTTGTAAAAAGATCCATCTTTGTAAGGTTCATGTAAAAAAAAAGCATCACGAAGTTGATGGTTTGGAAAATGGTTTGTTATCACTTTGAGAATATCCTGAGACTCAAGCTTGGTTGACATTCTATGCTATATTTACATTCAAATTGATTCCGTTTAAGACGCAGAGAGCTTCGTAAACTCAGTTTCGATTCAAAGCTTGCACAAGTTGAACAGTTCAAAGAGCGAGGGAAGGAATGAATGAAGATTGCACTGGCATAGTTTATCGAATAATGCCATTGTCGCAATATCTACAGAATTCTTCACCTTGTTCCAAATAATATTGCGGGGAGTTATGAAGAGATATAATACTCCACTTATTTAATTACCGTCTATGAATTTTATTTATACAAATGTGAATATTCTTGCAAGTATTGTGACGCTTCTGCCAAAATCACTCTAATAATTCTTCGATATCAGTGCTGTCAAAATATCATTGATAACAGGGTCTCGTAATCAGGTTGAATCGATAATTCTAAAATACAATATAACTCGCGATAAATGTTTAAAACGAGTTTGGAACAGATTTTTATACAAATGATTTATAATTCTTGTTATAGTGCAGGAAATATTCAAGATATATACTGGGGTACCTTCTTGAGTAGGATCTGAAAGAGATGATATTGTTCACATGAGTGTATAATAACGCAACGACGTTATCTACACGAGTTTTCTATTCCTTTTCGTAGAAATTAACTCTGTCAGTCTCGTGAAATGCATTTTGGATCGGGTTTTTCGTTGTTACATAGTCGAGATCTAAAGAGAACGTCGTGTCGTTGAAGGATGGTTATGATATTGTTTTTTTCTCCGCTATTTCGTTGAATTCCACGATATCGCCACGTAATTCCATACGAAGCGCTTCAAAACCATAAGCGAATATCAGTGTATTTGACAATTGACTGGATACATCGCGGTTGTATTCTTTGTGTAACGAACCCGTACGTCCTATCCCTTTATCAAGAAATTTTAGAATTGAATTTGTTGGAGAAGTCGTTAAATTATTGGATTGTATGAGAATTTTTTGTTTCAACTCAGAAGGTTTCTGAGGTATCGAAAAATTCATGAGGATGAAGGAAACAAATATTTTCTTCCTTAATGATTGCATACATATTTATCAATTTACAGTTCATATTTTTTCCACGCGACGTTACTAGGAGGTTTCTGTTTTACTACATCCATTCAAAGCGTTGTTTACAGACTGACGATACGTGTACAATTTATAGAAAGTTTCGTCTCAAATAATTCGATATTCGCTGAAATGTACATGGATTCACTGATTTGGAATATCGAATGATGTAGACTTTAGAAGCGATTCGTTTCATATAGCACGAATGAACTGGAGCACTGGAAGGGCAATGTATGGAAATCTTGTGTTACTTTTTTTTGTGTTGCTTTCGACCTCCTGCGTGGAGAACATGGAATTCACATTCCTCTCGTCTGCTTTTGTTTCATATTTTCATCTGATTTTGTATATACAGGTTGTTTACGAAAGCTTATTATTGAAATTTATAGGATTTTTCTTCGTATTAGAAGAGATATCACAAACTATGAGTTCTTTGTTGAGGATCATAATTGCACTCAGATTTCATCAATCGAATGTCAACATCAACAGTGGGTCATCAAAAGTATCTGCTCACGTGGAGAATTTATATAAAAATTATACAATTTTCATACAATATTTACATATAATCTATAAAACCTTCACATAAATTTTCACTACAAATTTTTGGATCATATATGAAATTGTTTATTGTATAAAATTTTTGTATAATTATATAAAATTTTACGTGCAGATTGATCCACTGGACAAAAAACCCTGAATTTTATGATTCACAAATTGAATGTCTTGAATTATCTCTCTGAATATTGTTAGTTCTGTTCAAAAGCATGTTTTTATATTTCTCATCAAAGTCAAAGTATTCTCATGATCTCATTTCTCCCAGTATAACAGAGAAACTATGTATATAAAATTTCCTATAGAAATTTTTCAGAGCGTCGCTCAGTTCCATGGAATTATATCAATACAAGAAGTGTGTTCTTTTTAACGCGTGCACCGTCTGAGACTTGGGAGTAGAAAAAAATCACGTCCAGGAAATATAAATTCATGAATCCCACTTTCTTCGTTCCTCTTAATTGAATACAAAAGATCATCCATTCGCTAAACAATATATCATGAAATTAATCTTCGTTCATTATACATTTGAATAAATCCATGAATTATTTGAGAAAACCCAGTAAACACACGCACGTTTTAAAAACGTCAAAAACAGTCAATAACCACACGTTGAGAATTAGTAACATTCTTGCGTTGATTCAACGTAAAAATGTCGCGGCAGATCACGTGTTTTTCAACCATAAAATAACGTCATATCAACGGTTTGAACATCGTTTAAAAGACGTCAAATATTGACGTATCCTAATGATGGTTCTAAAACGTGAATTGAATCCAACAAATTATTTTGAAAACTTTTCATTCAATATTGAGAACAATAGTATTTCTGAGTATCGAAGAATTTGAAAAGTATGCCACACTATTTACTACATATCTTGCTCTTTGTTGAAATTTTAACCATTGTTCGGTTTCGTTCGACATTCACAGCAGAATATCTTCAATTGAAGTTCAAACACAAGGTGTTATCAACACATTTTAAACGCGTGATTCAAACCCGTTCAAAACACGTTTTTTGAGGACGTCGTTTGATGGTTATTTTTGGATATTAGTTCGAATTACACGTCATCAAAACGTAATTCCTGGTCGTCTATTTCCCTATCAAATTTCAACTAAAAATCAACGTTATGAAATCAACGACTGACGTCCGTTTGACAGTCTCACGTCCTTTCAACGTTGAAATAACGTGTGTGTGTTTATTGGGAAGTGCATCCTCGGGCAAATGATGAATATAATTCATCAAACACGTTCACCCTTAACTTCATTCAAATGAAATTTCTCGGGGATAATGTATTCTGCATTGAGAGGAGAGTGATTTTGAGGTTCGGTAAATAAACTTTCAGCGATGTTCCATGAAATTCCAAGAAATATCACTGATATTTTGCTTCCCGTCACTCAGCGTTCTTTACTCGTTATTGTATAATACAATATTCACGTTAAATGGCATATAGCGAATTTGGCCGCGAATATTATATTATATAATGACAATTGAAGAACACTGAGTAATGGAAAGCAAAATTTCTGTAATGTTTCTTGAAATTTTATGAAACATCGCTGAAAGTTCAGTAATCCTCAGATTTATCGAACAAGTGTATTACTATTTACCGAACTTCTAAATCGCTCTTCTCTCAGTGCGCACGATACCTGGTAAAAAATATTGAGTAATCACTTCTACCAATCTCTAAGATAAATTCGGTTAACAAGGTTGAAACATGAATTTTCAATAATTTCCAGCTCAGAAGACTGATTGGATAATCAGAAGGTAATAACGGATCATCAGGCAGTAATAACATATGAACGACACAACTCAACTGGAAGTGTTCAAAGTTCATTTTCCGTGACAGTTAACTAATCATCATGTGGAAAAGGAAGAAAGTTCTCGTAGAATCGAGTTCCATTAACTTCAATTGATATATTAGATTCTCTGTACTTCAACGTTGGATAATTGAGAGTGGAATTCCGAATATCATCCGTGTAACAATTCATGGCAATATGTAACAGATTTCTCTGTAGGTAAATTCTTGGAATTCAACGTTTCTGAAAATTGGAACATCGTTTGATCCCGAACTTGTAACTTTTCACAATTAATCAAGAGGAAAAAAGCATGAAACAGCGAATGCTGTGATCGAAAGTCAAACAAACTTTGATGAAATCGTGAATACAAGCTTCCAGATTTTATCCTAAGGGGAAAAACGGTTTTATTCTCTCCGATAATAATTATAAGTTTCGTGGAGAATCAATATTTAATTAAAAATAAAATTCATACAGATACTTCGGTATATATTGTTTGACTTATCACGAATAGTATGATTGTTCCATGATAATTGAAATTTTAAATGTCGAATGGTTGTATGGAAGGGAATTGTGTTATGAGTTTCAAATACTTCAGAATCATTGGATTTATGGTGTTCTTCTATGAGGATCTAACTCTGGAGATGGGTGATGTTTTTGAAAATCGAGGTGTTTTATAAAACATGAAATAAAGTATATTGCGTGGAAAAGAAATCAATGTCACAATGAATTCTGATTTCACTGAGTTCTTTCCGCTGAAAACGGTGAACTTTTTGCTGATACCTCTAAGAGTACCATAATGGTTGGGCCTTTTATGAGGAAGGTATCAAACTTCTTTATAAAAGTCCAAGAAATTATAAGACTTTCAGAGGTTCTTTCACGTCAATATTTTGACTAGGGTCAGTCCAACGCCAAAAATCCATAAATTATGGTATTTTGCAAGATATCTGTTTTTTCAGTGTGCTTGGTTTATATGATAATGAAAAATATCGCCGCGATAGTTATATTTTGCTGTTATTCCAGCAAACAGACCACAATGAAATCAGATTTTCTTGTCACACAATGAATTTTTTTTTCTCCGTATAGGAAATCACTGAATATATAATACACAGCGAAAAATTTTGTGTCAATTTTGTTCAACAGTTTGTGTTGAAAACAACATATCAAATTCTGAAATTCACAGATTTTCAGTGTAAATTTAACCCTAGAACACGCACGCGAAAAACGCTGGCTGTAGCTCATTGGAAACTAAATAGGTTTCAAATCGTTATGGGTAGTTCTTATTCGTCAGAGTGTGGAGTTTGAAAGTATTTGGGGTACGGACTATTTTGAATGAAGAGACGCTCAAATGCTGAAGAAGCAAAAAACTCCTGGGGTCTGAAAGACCCCTGTGCGTGTTCTAGAGTTAACATTTTTGTGTTGATTTGATACATTTTTTGTGTCAATATTTAACATAAATTGCGAGTGGACCTCCTGGGACATACACGTGTGTTCAAAATATACAAAATTTTTCACTGTGGAGAATTCATGTTGCAGAAGAGTAATCATCTTACTCTCTTGTGAGAAAAATTGTTCAAAATCAAAATGAAGGATACAGCAGCAAGGAAGAACTTTATAAAGATTTGAACATAGCAACCGCCATTTCAGTCAATATATACCTAGTATTATATTGAAATAAATTCCTCATGAAATTAAAGTGAAAGGAGAGAGCATCAATAATTTTTATCGATGCGAGGATTCACGATATATCGAATAAATAAAAAAGTACATCCATCAAATATTTATAGAAACATACATTTGCAAACAAAAATGAACAAACCCGATGAATCAATCAATATTCAAAGGGACGATGAAGACATTCCGATCCATTTCACTTCATCTCAAATTTCCCTTCTACAGCTTTTACGAATCCCTCGCAAAATCGATTTGTTCTCGATTCATTGAATATTCTAGCGAATAAATAATATTCCATAGCGATCATCGATAAGTGCGTAAATATTGATGAATCTAATGGATTTTTACTATAATGGAATCGAATTCACGTGCTGGGTGATCTTGTGCTGTTTCTTCCCATGAACTATGCATGACGATCTCACGAAGAACAAAAACAACATTATCGTATTTGATTCTACAGATTCGGAAACAACAATATATGAATAAATCACACAATAATTATATCAATATTGAATGCAGTTGATCAACTGGCTACAGGGTGGATATATTTTTATCATAATAAAACGCAAAAATACAAATAAAAATAAAAATTTGCTCGTCCTAGGATTTCAACTGAAGTTTCTTTCTCAATATTGAAGCTACTATATCAACCCTAGTGGATATATTCCATAAAATCCAATTAAAAGAGTTCAAAGTTCTGATTGAATATCATTTAATTCCAATACAACCCCCTCAGTTTCACATTCATCTGTGAGATTCTATGGAATATTGTTAACAGGGCATCAAGCTATGCATTCTTATAATATTTCATCATTTCAAGCCGAGCGAAGATTTCGAATTAACATTCTACATCGAAAAAAACAATATATATTTCAAATAATGAATGGAAGTTGCTTATGAAGATCAGTTCCGTGTAATAAAAGAATAGGAATAGGTAAAAAAAACTGTAGTAAAGGAATTGTAGTAACTTCAAATTAGTATCAGCAACTGAAGTCAGCAAAATTTAATATGAATCTAGTTGCTGGAATTGATTTGAAGTAAGGGTAAGTAACTTCCTTTTTCAGTTTAGGGTTTTCTGAATTTCTAGCTGATCCAAATAGTCAATTTCAGATGTTACTGAATAATGGAATACTTATTGGTGAGAGATTCGAAATTTTGCAATACACATGATTTAAACGACTTGTCTTCCCGGATAGCATCGGGAGGTTTTCTGAAGGTTCAGAAAACGTACTTGCTTTCACAGAAAACGTCCAAATGAACCGGCAGGACGTTCTAAAAACGTCGCATGTACGTGCCAGGAACATACAAATGTGCGGTGATGTTCAATTTATGGCCACCATGCGACGTTCTGGAGACGTGTTCACCCAAGCAGCACCAGAATATACTGTGAACGTTTTTCGCATATTCGAAATATGTTCTATGCACATTCGAATGAGACCGTTTCATAGGTGCTATGCATATTCATCGAACGGATGTGATCGAATATACGACGATACGTTAATCGAACGTCGATTGAATGAATATCGTACATTTTGAATGTACTATGTACGTTCTAAGTATATTCGAAACAGTCCCATTCGAACATTCTATGAACGTTTCTATTTCGTATATACTTTGAAATGCTGTCGCTGCTTGGGCAATAAAAATGCCAATGGCCTTCCGCGATACTACGTATCCCGAAGAGAACATGAAGCTTCAGCGAACGTTCAGATTAGATCTGTATAGATCGGATCGAAGCTCCATGAGAGCTCACTCTTAGATTCACAAACGTTTGTCAAAGGTACTACGAACGTTGAAATGTCCGCCTAAAAATACTTTCAGGAAACATAGATGGAAGTTCATTCAAGATTCATCGAAGGTTTGATGAAGCTTCACGAAAATATCTATGCTCAGATTAATTTATAATAATTAATGTTTATCAATTAATTTATTTTTCATATAAATTGATCAAAATTAATATAAGTATAGATGTTTTTGTGAAGCTTCGTCAAATCTTCGATGAGCCTTCGATTGACGTTCCATCTTTGCTTCCTGAAAGTATTTTGAGGCAGACATTTCAACGTTCGTAGAACCTTTGTCAAACGTGTGTGAATCTAAAAGTTAGCTCTAATGAACCTTCGGTGCAATCTATACACATCTGATCTGAACGTTCGCTGAAGCTCCATGTTCTCTTCGGGATATGTTTGTAAAGGTTAGTTTTCATGAAAGTACGTTTGGGAAACGTAAGGATAACGTCCCGTTAGAGATGAAAAAGACGTACTGGAAACCTACTCCCCGGAGATGGAGCACGCAGAACTAAGGTTATGTTTCTAAAACGTCCAGAGGACTTTCAATGCTATCTGGGTTGTTACAAGGAGTTAATTTGAGAAGATAAACGACGATGATCTATCAAATTTCATGAGTTTGAATTTTTATTTCGTTTTTATAAACGACTTCAACTTCAAGAATATAAATTCGAGCACCCTCTTTTCTAGAAACCAGGAACTAAATTTTCGTTTTTGTTCCAAATCAGGGATGCTCACTCTCTTCCCATTGAATATCGATACTCCTTGCTTCAAGTACTTTTCGGAGGCATGAATTATCATTCATTTCCAGAATTGATAGATCCCTTCACGACGGCAAAAAACTATGAATTGCAAATAAATGTGAACAGATTTTTGCTGGGTGAACAGGGAACGTAGAACTTTCAAAGTATTACGTTGTTCGAAATGAACGACTGGAAGCGTAAAAAAAATATAACCTACTGCAAGGAGAGAAAACAGTTTCAAGGGAAATGAAAACAGCTTTGAGATTGAAATAAGTATACCCAAACATTGTAAAACGTTATTCTTGGAGAATTGTCGTGGTTCCCTTCGTTCACTCAGTTCTTGAGTAACACTAAATCCAACTCTCCTTGCATACAGCAATGGCGAATGAAAAACAAGGGGAGGAATAAAAGGAAGCTGCTCCCGAACGACGTGAAAACTGTTCAAATTTGATTTGAATATATCAATCTTGAAATTCATTTTCCTTGTACGATACGTGTACATATATTTTTTTCATGCATGGAGCAGTGTAACGTTTCGTTTGTCTATACCAACAAATTGGCAATACAGGCAGAGAAAAGTTACCTAAAAAATTCCCACACCTTACAGTAAACCCTGATGGAAATCCTAATTTTGAGAGTTTTTCAGAAATGCTCAAGATATTTTCACAGATTTTCAGAATTATTCTGAATTTTATAGAGACTTGCAGAGATTTACAGACAATGTTCGAATTTTGAGAGTTTTTCAGAGATCCTCAGAAATTCTCGGAGAAATATTCCCACTAGGGAAGTAGGGACAAAATCACATTTTGGGGTAATGTATTATATTTTGTCGTTGAAATTACTATGCTTTCTAATGAAGAGTGATGGAATTCTGTTATCCATCGATCAAGAGTATAGTAATTTCAATCACAAAACATAATACATAACCCCAAAATGTGATTTTGTCCCTACTTTACTCTAAAGTCAATTTTTGAGGTAACTTTCCTCTGCGTGTAGTCAGGAATAATACCTACATAAAATTTTTGTTCTCAATTTTTTTAACGACTTAATTGATTTAAAAATCCCTCAAAATTGATACCAGAAAACATGTATTCATGAAAACACTTTCTCCCAAAATAACTCCCAACGCTCTGAAATGATCAATTTTACCTCCCTCAGCTACGTAGTAATTTTCAATTTCCCGGTGTATTACACAATGGAAAATTTTATGTACAAAAATTCATGTATTTTAAAGGAATTCTACAAAATCTGATGTCAAGAAATGATGGAAAAACATCATTCGTCCATCGTTCTTTCAATCTCCCTGTGAAACGCAAGGATCTTGAACCGTTTCACTACAGAACGAATTTTGAGGATGCGGTTGTACCAAAAACAGTTGACCTTATGCAAAGGAACAGATTTAAAGTTCTCCAATTAGTGTCTTTCATATTGCCTAACGAGTTCATTATCTTCGATCTTCCCTTTCTTATTAGTTCAACATAAATTTCTCAAAACTCGCATATTCTTGCCTGAGTTGATTTTATCATACCGAAAAACTATGAACAATCGCAATCGATCATCGCTCTTCTGATTTCATAATTATATCAAAAATCTATGATTCTGATACCGAAATTTGTTTAAATATCATTCATAACGCGCATTTGTCCACTATAAAGAATATGAGACCGGAATTCGACGTTGTACAGTTTAAGAACGGTAAAATCATGATGATATGGAAACGAAATGAATCACGACCTGGGCTACATAATATCACAGTACGGCGCACCCTTTGATTATCATCGCTCCCCATTTTATTTCTCTGCATTCATTCATGCGATAGCGGGTGAGCAAAAGTACGAGTCACGATTGATTTCATTAGATCGACATTCACAGTTTACACGAGAGAAATATTTTCTCGTGTCATTAATATCCCAGAATATCTAATGCACATTTCAAGAAACTCACTTCATAATCAACCTCGTGTAGTTTCATTTCTCTCGCTAACTTTGTTATTTTACAGTGTTACACGTTTGTATTGAAACCACAATCCGAGGAACACACATGTATTTATCACAAAGTAAATTATGATTCGCTGCACGAAAACATTTTGTACCAATGATTCATCTGTTCTCGAGTGGATATTATTCCTGTGATTTCGTGGAGATGATAATACGTTTTCCTTTCCAAAAGAACTCATTTGATTAGTCATAATAAAAATGTACCATCATGGAGTACATTTGCACAAGTATTTTGGTTGATTAATCGTATGGGATTCATATGCAGATTCCAGATTTATTGAGATTTTCAGATTTAAAAGTATTCAGTTTCGATGCTGGATGTAATTGTTGTCAAAGCGATTCTTCGTAGAATTATTGTCATTTCTGTACTGAAAGAATAAGTTTCTGTAAGAAAATCGCCTGAGTTGTCGAGAAGCTTTTCAAGTTATACTTTTTTCTAAATATTATGAAAGCGCGAGATCTTCTTTGTTCAGACAAAATTAATGACATTGAATTGATTTATAAAAACATAAAGTTTTTCTAGGAATTTGAGAAATCAAGTAGACGATTGGAAGCGATATATGATATCTTGATCAAAAGTACGCTGTTACGAGTTATTGATCATTATCACCATTAAGTCAATCGTAGTATTCTGCTTTGAAAAAACTAATGGAAGATCTTAATTGCAGTGATAATACCTTAATATGAGCCTCCTGCATACATCAAAAGGGCTGAAAATTGAATAGAAGCTTCTCAAAGATGAAATTCTATGAAGCTAATTATGGAATTATGGAATTAATTAGTTTGTAGGTCAAGATTTTCCATCATAGCACGGAGATGAATTTTTTTGATGAAATAAATGAGTACGATTGACTATTGTAATTTTGTAAGATTTTTAATTTTTATGAATTCGATTAGATTCATATTCTTCTTCTATCTGTTCCAGGTACGTGTGTTGAAATTTTCAACCGGGATTATTTCTGATATACTGTAAGTGAAATATCAATACCATTTGGATATTATATTTTCCATTCTAATGATGAAAGAAACCATCTTGGAAATGTGTTCTGTTCATTCTAGTCCTTTTATAAATAATGAACCAAGTCGAGAGTTTATTCCCGCTTCAGATCTTTTGTAATCAAAATTTTAATCTTAATCTTCAATATCTGCCACGCTGAAGCCCTAACCAGAACTCGCAAGAGTTATTCTAGCCTTCAGAAGTGACAGGTATTTTCGTTTTCATTTCAAGAGAAATTATTGAAAACATTTCTCCATGGTAACTACAACTTCACGCGTTTTCTTCAAATCTCCTGAGAGAATATTCTGAATTCTTTAGAGTACATGAATTGAATCAATCAAAGTTTATGCAAATAAAGTAAGGAATTAGATGACATTCACATCCAGCATCTGGAAAGAAACAAACATTCGTACGAATGATACGCAATATGATATTTTCATAAAACAAAAATATTGATCATAAAAATGTACGATTCAAAGGATGAGATATGGGTATTGAAATAGTTTTTCACTTTTATATGATTTTTCAACAAATCAAACGAAATTGAATATGAGAATTCAGTCTGTTATTGTTCCCCTGGCTTTTCATTGAGGGAAACATCCTTTTAACTTTGAAACTTTGTTTTCGTTTCATCGTTTCATATCCACCTTTTACGAGATAATTCGATTTTTTTCTTCCATAAAACTTGATATTTGGACAAAGAATGGCTTTGTTGCTTCCCAACTTTCAAATTTAGCTGATCTCATAGAGTTATTTTCAAATCTCACCCAATTTAAGGTACAATGTTCATTCGTTTAATGTAATATTGTATATCTTTTGATTGCGTCTTCAAGGGAGACTTGAAGAATCGAAATTCCAAGCGAGAGACTGAAGAATTTTTTCCACTGTGCTGAATTCTTGAGCAAAGAAGATTTCAGAATTTCAATGATTATTCAATAAAATACACTTCTCAGGCGTGAAGGAAACAAATTTGACGAATACACGAGAGGGTATAAAGAAATCATTCAAATTGAGAATTCAAATGAATGAGCGACATTTGGATAGATTGTTATATTGAATTTTGTTGACATCATTAAACGAATGGAGAACAGAGAATTTGCTGTCTCCTCAAGGATGGTGAAGCAGATGAAGATAATCGTTCGAATTTTCATGCAAAAAACATACCATATTCTGTTCAATTGTTCTGATAACCCATTGTACATATCATTGACTTGAAAATCAATGCAAAAATGTCATAGAATGAGTACAGAACGATTATATCAAGAAATCAGTTACGATCATAACATTCGGTAAATCGCTTCTTTTCTCTCCTGATATGTTTTCATAATAATTCAAACGTAACATTTTCTCCGTTCAAGAGATAAAATGTTGAAAAAACATATCCAACTTGACCCGGCTTGTTGAAAAATCACGATAGACAAAAAAGTCACAAATCATTTTAAAGAGGTCATATTTCACTTTTCGGATGGATTTTTTTTATTTCGTCTCTTCATTCTCCAACAACTATGTTTGAGTGAGATATCAAACTCTGAAGACTTTTCTCTGCTTCGAGAGATGAACTTAAACTTTTGAAAAGTGGTATCAACTCAATTTTACGGGAGATACTTGTTTGCGGATACCCAAGTACTCGATTTTTGTCTGGGAACAAGATTATGTTGGAGCTATTGACTCGATCTTATATCTACAATGCTGGAGGGAGTTTTTGAAACGGCAAGAAGGTGTGTTTATGATCGATGGATGTTGATACTACAAATTCATCACTTTGACAGAATTTCCAATTGTTCAATAATGTTGTTTTCAGTGCTTTCTTACATGAGTGAGTGGAATTTAAAGTGTCTCGCCGAAGTTCAGAAATTAGTCTCCACGGTTCAAATGTTGGATCCTTAAAAGGCTTCGCACGAGACTCGCGTCAAAGGAAGATAAAATAGTTACCAATAATTATTCCAATCTCTTGAAATATCAACACGATAAAGATAATTCGAGAGTACAAATGGAGTCAACGGAATGGGGCGGAATTTTGATCATTCAAATAAAATTAGCAGAGATATATGTCGAAATATGCAACGAGACCTGCACCGAGACCGATACCGAGACTACTTCCGAGACTGAGAGGATATCTTCGTTATCCTTTGTGATGAAATCGGAATTCCATGTGATTCTGTTATACTTCAGGTAGAAGCTCGATTCCGTTCAAAATTGTCATTTCTCAAATTTTTAGAACAGTAAATATAGATCATTTTTGAATTTAAGACGAGAGTCTCGTGCGAAGCCCTAGATCCTTCAGCGAGTGGAGAATGGATTTATCAAATCGTGACAGATGATGGTGAAACGAATTTCAAACAAACCACGTATCATAAAAGAAATTAAAAATTCTAATTTAAAAAGATCAGATTAAGAGTTAAGAGGAGCGAGTAGGTTCCTTAATCGGAGGAAGATGTCTTGAGTTATACCCCTACGGTTTCGTGACTACAGTAGTCACGTTTTCAGGTGATGAGAGTAAATGAATCATTGGAATGGTTACTATGATATATTATACCGAAGACTATGATATATTACCTCAACGATTCATTTATTCTCACGTAATCGTAGCAAAGATTGAACAGATATCTACCTTGAAACAACTGTCATCATTCATTTACAATATTCGTTATTATTTTTTCTTGAGGTTGGTATGTCAAAAATGGCGTGAAGCTAGAAATCACTCGAAATTCTATTTTGATCCCATAGAATTTAGATGAAGCTGAAACTGGCAGCCGTGAAGCTAACAGCCGATTGTTATATCTTTTTACACAAAATTTTTGTTAAAGATTTGAGCATCTGAAATATTTAGTTAAACGCTGCTCAATACGTTTCTATAGAAAGAAAAAGAGCTTCAACAACGTTTGATCAGAAGTTTCAACAATCGGCTGCTGGATTTACGGCTGCTAGTTTCAACTCCATAGAATTCAGTGAAATTCCTGTACCAGGCGCGATTGATGATAATTTTGAACAATTAGTTTCATCTTCATTGCAGCAACTATACCTTCCAACTGTTGCGCAATGCTTAAAATTTTTCATCAAAAGTACAGAATTCTACTTCACAGTTGCCCCAATTAAATCTAGCTCCGAGTGCTTTTTTTCTCGTATAGGATGCATTACACGGCAACATCAGTACGAAAGGGAATCATTCAACCAGCAAGAACTTTATTTTTTAAAAAGCATGTTTGCTGCCGTAATAAAAATCGTTCTCAGAGAGGGTTATAATTTCCATCATAATATAAAGTGATATTCCTTTCTTTAAATACGCATGAATCATAAGAAAAAAACCACATCATTGTAGAATTAGATGCCACTTTAATATTCCACCATCCGCACCATGTAATTTTCTCATTATATTTTGTGCGTCGTACCAGAGTTGTATCAGACTCATACACCATTACGCTCAGCTACTTAGAACAATTTTCAAGTTTGTTAAATTCTACTTCAACATTTACCAAGTTAACAAAGTTTATCACGGTTCCGAAATTCAACTGTCAGTAAAGCAACTTTGCACGAACAAAACTACGAATTTGGATTGTCAAGTATGTTTTCCGCGTCCTTGTTTCGTCCCTTTGCTTGTCATCCGCTTGGACAGAAGTGTAAAACAGACTGATGATTACAACAATGCTGTGGAGAGTAGTTGCGCTCAAAGGAGACTTTAATTTATCTTTGAAGCTTTCAAATATCACATTCTTGTCAAGTTTCTGTGACATTGATGACGCGATTGAATAGAATCTTTCATTCTTTGTACAAAGAAGATTTCTACATTTGTTTATGAATATGAATTATTGTTATCTATGTTTTCCAACATTTTCAAAATATGAGAAGTTTTTTCTCATTCTAGTGGTAGATTTCATTCCCAGATCGTAGGGAAATTATTTTTTAAATCAAAAATAGGAGATTTTTTCTACATTTCGAGGAATTATTCTGCCTCTTAGCTGTTGAATCTTCCAAAAAGTGAGGAAAAAGTCCCTCGACATGGAGGAATTTGGCTGCTACCATTTTTTGATGGAAAATTCTATAGTTATTCTTTGGAGTGTGATTTTCAATCATTCCTGCATTTGATTTCTCTGAACCTGTTGCTTTGAACAAATATTCTCATTTTGAAAATTCGAATTCATCTCCAAAATTGAAAATTTATTCAATATTTCTGCAGAAACCAACAGATATTGGAAGAACTGTCAGAATTATGGAACCAGGGTTCCCAACAGTACAAAAATCAGTTTATCCGTCGTAATATATTTCATTTACGAATCTTCAGTGGTTGTTGTTGTAGCGTAAATCATATATTAACGTGTAAAGAACATTATTCATTCAAATCATATGACACGAATATGCGAAAAAACACGAACAGAAGATGGATAATACGTGGGAGAGAACGATCCGCTGATCAACAATACTTGAGAATGTGTGTTGAGATATATACATCAAAAAGCAAGAGTTGGACATTAGCAGGTGGATGAGCGAATGCATACATACCCGTCTTTCCTGGTTGCAAACAGACGTATAAATCGGCTACACCCTGCGAAGGTTGCTCTTTCGACGCTTGCGCGGGAAACAGCATCCCTCCTTTCATCTCTTTTCATCCTTGTATGTCCAGTTTACAGTTTGTGTTCTGGGTGTGTGCACACACCACCATTACCACCACCCCTACCATTACATCTAACATACCATGCTACCGCCGCACTAACCCCATCAAGGAGGTACCCCAGTAGCCCTCTCCGCCACTGGGCCATATCCTGTAGCACCTTAGGCGCGACAGTGAGAACGGTGCCGCGATGACGTCACGATGTTCTCCATCCGCGATGTGAAATGATATCCTCGAATGTTCTCGTGTTTATCTCTTCAAAAATTCAAAACAAAAATAGTTTAGTTGAGATATATTGATATTTCTAAATTCTCATACAATTACGAAAGTGAGTAAATAAACCAAAAAAATTCAGAAGAGTCAATGAATCTCTGGATAAGAACGTGCGATGCAGTGATAATTGAACATAATCTGCTGTTTATATTTGTTTTCATGACTTCTGGTTTGTTTTTGTCGTTGATGTAAATATTTGCAGTTGCGTATAAAGTTCATTTCAATTGAATTGAAGTTATACCTATGTATAGTTCCCTGCTGTTACACTGAGGGAAAAGTTTTTTTACGGTTTATAAATGTGAAAATAAATTATGTTCCAATTATTTTCATTCTTTCCAAAAGGATCATAAATTATAATTGTAACTGAATGAAAGTATCTATACTTAAGAGGTTGATTGTGTACAAACCAACTGTTCTCTCAGTGTTTACATATTTGTCTTTGATTCTGAAAACGAATTTTTAAATATAAAAGAAAAACTAAACATCGTACTCCTCGTACCCAAATTTCAATAATTCGTACGATGATTGATTACTTTTTATCAAAATAATGATTTTCTTCAACACAACGACAAAGAAAGATTTGAAGTAAATTCATTTATACATATAATATACAAACAAGAGTTTCAATCACATATTTGGCGTGGTATTCTCACACAATTGGAGGGAAATGACAGATACCTAGTTCGGTCGGCAGTTGAATTCTACATTCATCGTACGAATGAAATCTGATCTTTCAGAGTTCATCTGCAAAAACGATGGGAGGCGAGGCCAATTTAATGCAGGACATGAATACAACAAGAACGATGAAAGTGGACACGTAATTTGCTGTATCAAGAGATTCAACGATTGAGTTTTGTATCCGATAATCGATGATGATTCCACATAAGATCTATCATCGAAGCTTGAAAAATGTTTTTAAAATATTAGTTTTAAACGTCAATTTTCCACTCGAGAATCAAAGATAAATATATTTGATAATTTTATTTTTTCAATATCGAGTGATACAAAGGGAGACAAACATGCGTATATTCGTCTGGAGACATTGCATTTCGTTGGATGGTAAGAGAATGATTAAAATCCTCAGTCATAATACGTTCCATCCGAGGGAAGAGAAGTTATTTGATATGAAGAAAAGAAATATCATCCCTTCTGCGGTGAATTTGTGATACTGTTCTCAAGAGTTTTTGTAGAATTCTAATGAATTCTTTATATCAGTGTGATTAACGATGAGATTTATTATAGGGTACAGCAAAATCCATCTAAATATGTGAAGAAAATTGTCTGTTTGGGCCAGTATCGAATGTCTAAAATTCAAGATTCTTTCGAACCTCATATAAAAAAGTGTGTCATTCCGAATCAAATGACTTCTCATCTCGATACATAGAGCACAAAATTTTGGCTCAATAAAGGCAAAGCACATCTGAGAACAAAACATCACTCATTTGAATTCTTCGTACTACATATTTTAAGGAAGTGCCGTTATTGAGTGAAATCGTTTTGACATCCGCACTAGTTGATAAATCATCATTCATCCTTATTCATCAATGAGCTCCTTCATAAATTTAGCTATAACGTATGAACGCTAATCGAATATCATTTTCCTGTAAAATATGATAGACACTCCGCTGGAGATAGTCGTTTCTAATCATTTTTCTCAGGCGCAGATGAGATAATAATCTGAATTTTTCCATAAATTCGAACATGAGATTATTGAACAATCACATATCCCAGCGAAAATCATTTTAGACGTTTTCTTGGCACTAGAATGAGTCTAGAGACTGCCTAGAACGTGTCTCTAGCCCTTCCCTACGAAGATCAGTATCTCAGAGCATATTTCACGTCGTGCCATCATGAACATAAAAGTGAATAAATTCAAATGTCCAATTCTTAAAACTGTAGGGAGAAAACGTGAATCTTCTTTCATGTAAAATGAAAGGGAAAAAATGAGAGTGGAGTTGGGAAGGATTTATGTCGTAGATACAGTGAATTCTTCGAGCAGTGAGGTATAAAGTACATTGATATGCTTCCAATTATATGTAAGGTGAGTATACACTGAGAGGAAATTGATTAGCACTACTGCACTTTGATTGCTAGTTTGGGTGTCTAAGGGAACTCTTCATTGTTTTCGACTGATGAAACCACATGATTCCAGAATTTAGAACCCGATTTTCAAATGAGTAAATATCCTCTATTAACGCAAATCGATTGAAAGTATTGTTTTGTGAATTTATTTGGAATGAAATCATGTTCATGATTGGATTCCATTTGAATCACAAATTCAGGGTGGAATATATTATAATTTTGATGTACTTTGGACTCTCCACTTACAGAACGTGTTTCGAAGAGAAAAATTTCATCTTGAAAACAAATTCATATTGAATGGAAATTTGGATTACATTATTTTTTTTCTCTAAAATCTGCTGGATATTAGTGTGATTTTGAGGGGCAGAATTTCAGTCCCTATTTTATGCGATCGAATAATAATGTAGAAGAAAGTCGGTGGGCTGAAACTCGTTTTGTAGTTGATTTGATTCACCGGGAGGTGCTGTGCAGTCTAGTGAACTTATGATGGATCATTGTGATCCGTAAATGAATTCATTCAACTACCATCCTGGCTGACTACATCGATCCTTCAGAGGGCCAGAAACAAGGATTGTCAGATTCTCCACAATAAATCAGTCATTCCATCCTCCTGAATTTATTATTTAGCATCTGATATAACAGAAGAGATTTCTGAGTAATTAGAAGGGTGAAAGCAAAAACAGTGTAAATCTTTCTCTGATAAAACTCAGGACGATGGAGAATTGAATTGTATTGATGATGCTTGTTTTTTTTTAATTCACCCTTGTTTACCACACTGGGGTCAAATCCACCCCGGCCCCATTCTACCTCAATTTCAAGTGTCTTCATCCCAAGGCGCGGGGTTCAAAGCGACATCTATCGATAGCCAAAGGATGCCACTAATTTGTGGCGCAGTAACATTCCGGTGGACCCATTGGTCTGGCCGCACCAGTTATTGAGAGTTGTAAACTGAAAATTTTTGATGAAAACATATAGTTCATTTGTTTAGAAATTTCTTCCTTTCATTCCTTAGTATAAATATTTTTCCATCAGCAGCTATTGGAGGACTGACTTCTTTCTCAAAAAGTAACATCCCAAAGTATGATGTCCAATTTTCAGCTCGAAATATTGGAAAATAATGACATAATTAATTTTATTGTGAAAACAGTCGCTTTTCCATTTTTCTTTTCACACTTAATTTCTTTAGTATACTTGAATTTGATTCTCGGCTGTATAATCTATAAGATTTTTCAAAGTAAACTTTAAATAAGTTCTAAAAAAATTGACAAGTGAAAATAATCAATAGTTCATTTGTTATAACAATTTTTATCGCTGGGGTGGATATCACCCCAGTGTGGCAAGTATGTAATTTCTGTGAAGTGTGGTAAACAAGGGTTAAAAGTTATTATTTTCAAGTATGTGGATGTTTATTTCATTAAAATATGCTGTACATCATCGTTGTTTGCGAATCCAATAAATTCAACAACGAATTGCTGTTTTTATGAAGAAAGTTTAGAAATCATACTCTTGACTCAATTAGAATACGCCTGTAGAATCAAAAGCTTTGACAAATTCAACAACATTTTCCTAAGAACAGGTAGATTTTGAAATCACGTACGTTACCACCATCAAAATAGAGAGAGAGAGAGAGAGAGAGAGAGAGAGAGAGAGAGAGAGAGAGAGAGAGAGAGAGACTATCTCTTTCTCTTCATTTTCCTACGCTGCATTTTTTAAACTGCTTCAACTACTTGTCATCTATTTGTTAGGGGTTGAAAAACGTAGCGCGTCGAGAAATACCAAGGGAGAAATGACTTTTTAAATTTTACCTCTAAACACACCAACTTTCGTGTTAACATGCGAATGTAGTGAATCATTAAAATGATCTCACATTTGAAATGACTTCGTCAACCAACTGTGGATTTCATCCGAATCTAATGTAATTAGTTCCAACCGAGCGCATTCATAATCACAAACAATTACTACTATTATTAATTCGACGGACGTGAATTGGGGAGAAAAAATACTTCAACGTCTCTGAGTAGTTTACTGCAATAGATATATGTGTCAATTCGCAATTATTACAACTATAAACATTTCTGAGTATTCGTCAACGGTTACGTGATCATTTCGTATGAACGTAAAGCCGACACCGTGTCTGTACGATGCGATGTTCACGTCACGCTCGTGTTCAGCGAAATGGAATCAGCATTCAACTTCAAAATAAACTGGACGAGGCTGAATTCTGAGAGTGACTTCCTCTCTTGAGATTCTGATAAAATGAAAAAATGTCCACGCATCGATACAGTGGGAGAATATGTGCTCGTTGCAGGGTATGGAAAATTCCGTAAGTTAGCGTTACTCCCAGCTGCGAGTGAAACATATAAAAGATGAATTTATGCCGTTTTACAGCCAAGTATTCCTTCAGTATTCCCTCTTGTGCCCACTTCAACGTTTCTCATCTGTTTGTTTTTGACTTCAGACGAGAAGAGGAAGTACGAGATATAAAGAGCTAGCAAAGAAATGAGCTTTAAACTTAAAGCTCAAGTTTGATCCTTGTGGTCTGACGCGCGCTCGCTCGTTCGCAGACAAGATAATCCATTCGATGAGATTAAACACTATCTACGATGAGAAAATTTATCTCTGATGCATTTAACATCCCGTAGACGGTCTCCGCTTTAACTGCGATGACCCATTTTTGTTGAAAATTTCATTCCAATCGTGATTCGAAAGAACCGTGTTGGCTTATTCAATCAAAAATACCGTAGACACTTCGTCATCGCGCTACTATCGTTCAACTTGAGTTTTGATAGGAATAAAAAATGAGCTGAATATTTGAGTCAATCAATTGGTCAATTCTTAGAGATCAATTCGGAGAGAGAGGGGGTTCAGATGTTTTATGTTCGCGCTGTGAACATTTTGTTTTGACAAAAGAAATAAAACTCTATCTGTCGCGATCAAATATTCCTTCATATAGGATTGTGAATTTATATATTCAAAGACAACATTGGAACAAACTTCGTAATTATAAACTTCCACATTATGTTTCACGTACCACCGCATAATGCTGCATTCGTATATTTGAAGGTTAATAGCTGAGAGGGGAACGTATATAGTTCCTGCTTGGTGAATCTGCATGATTTTTCATTCGAATTACACAAGAAGATATACGATATTCGTAGTTGTAATGATGCATTTACCTGCAGGTACGATGCGATCGAATGGCTTTGTTTGCCAAATATTTCGAGTAAAGATTTTCTTTGAGGAGAGAACAAAGATTCAAAGCACCTAACTCTACAAACTCTCTTCTCTCTTCGAAATTGAACTGAATAAATATTCAAGCACACAATTTTAGTTGGTTGCAAAGTTATCATTCACTTAGTTAATCTTCAACCCCCGCAGAAGTTGATGTTTGCTCTTCGTACTATATTATCACACGTACGAAACATCCCCTTAGAGACAGCCTCGAGCGTAGGGGTGCACTGTGTGTGAATGTGAAGAAGAAAAAAAAAGAAGTGAAGAAATTGACTCTCGGAAAGTCGTCTCTCACAATCTATTCACTAGCGAACTATTTTATAAAAGTTTTTCACTCTTCGCAACAATGGATGAATACTTGGTTGTTCAAATTTACTCGTCGTTTGGAATTTTTATCCAAGTAACCTAAGAGATTGTGCAAAAAAATATTATTGATGAGGCTCACACGTTTTGCAGTTGAGAAGTATATAATACCTGTATAGAAACTGGATTCTTTTTCCTTTTGTAAGATGAAAGGTCGATGGAATACACATACGGACGAGACTTTCTGCATTTGAAATGAAACTGAATGTTCTCCAAGAAGCTTTATACGAGAGAATGAAAATATTCTCATTTTCTTGATTTCGTAGATCCACTCCATATGAAAGAACGAAGGTTTCAACCTTCGAACATTTGGAGCATCATAAATGTTGACCAGAACACGTAAATTTTGCAGAGAGGAGGATAGAGTATGTGGGTGAAGGGGTAGGGGAACGATGGTATTTCACGATATGAATTTTTCAAAGGCTGCAGAGGAGAGAGAGGTCTTGCTAAGACTTATGTTATACCGAGTTAACACGATCGATAATTATAATATCTCGTGTTTATGAAGTGATCATGGAGGTTTCGAGCTTTCGCCATGACTCTTGCGCGTTGGTATCACGGATACCGATAGCTTGATTGCATTTATGAGAAGTTGATTGGATTCCTACATAATCAGATAGGATGCAATTGAACTGGGTATATCGCGTTAATCAATTGTAGATTATCGTACACAACGACGAACTTTCTGTTGGTGTTTTCAAAATTGTTACTGCTGTACGAATGCAATTATGAATGGATTAGTACCGTTGTTTGTCACAAATGAGCTCTGGATCTGAAAGGATTTGTGATATTTTCAATCGGAGAGCGAATGAACGTGAAATATTGTTACTTTTATTCTTCGCTGTTGAAGTAACAAAGCATATGTTTTCTTTTTGATAATTTCCTAATGTTGCATTCAATTACGTTGGTTTTTTTATCGGCATTATTTTATGAGCGTGCAGGAACCAAGTAAAAACATCGAATATCGGACGTTCGCAGGATATTGTATCGTATTTTGGAATTTTTTCGAACATCCTCTGAATTCCATTAGTGTGCCGGTATTGGGTATCGGGATATAAATTTTCATTCCTTCCTGTGCACCACCTCGTTCATTGAGAGGTCGGCTACTAGACCGTGCCACAAATCTTCCTGCCAGCTGTAAGTAACCGCTTTGTGTTTAATGATTGAGGATCTTCTGAAAATCCTCCCTTCAAGGATAAAAAATATACTCATTAGGTATTTATTGGTGTAGAATCGAACTATAACTCATCGAACTGGAACTGATAATCTGTGGAATATGAATTCTCTTGTTTGGGGTGTTCTTTATTTGAAACTACAACGGTAATGAAAGAATTTATCTCCAACAACGATATTCACTTTTTTTCCGTATCACGTATTAGATTTATGATTTATCAAATCGTTCGTTGATGCAAGATTTCATATGCAGTATTGTTATCACGAGAAAGAAAATTCTCATCATTTTCCATTGTGGAGGATATTCAATTATCGTGTAGCGTAGATCTTATAACATCCCTTCTCCATTTAGAATATGGAATACATAGCGAGCATACGCGTCAAAATGATCCCTCGTACAAACACTCGGGTCGGAGATTTAGCTTGAATCCCTTACGTTTGGTGGAAGAGTCTTCCTGTTCTGTGCTATCCAACTAGGATCCTTCCACGTTGAATGGTTTGACATCCAAGATATCTCTATACGTATGGTTTTATCCTTTTCTCATAGTGATTTTATCCTTATTCTTATGTGACAAATCTTCAGACTTACGGCATTTGATCTCATGATAAATCCTTCGATTATATTTACGTGTATTTTTTGCTCATTCTTCTACACAGAGAGAAAATTGATGTTATCATCCATTCTGATAATCTAGAACTATCACGATGGTAAACTTCACTTCGTCAGAAATTGTCGAAGTTTGTTCAAGAAAACTAACAAAGACGATGTTTGAAATCAAGATAGGGGCAATATTATTTACGAACAACGATTGCTCTAGAAATCGGAGAGAGAACAATATCTTTCACCATCAGTGAGAAAAAAATTATCCATTTTCAATTCATTACAGAAAAATCCAAATCTAGAACTTAATGTAACAAGTACCTCAGAACCTTAGTTAACTTCTTCTCAAAGCACTCAAACGAGAGTTGAGAGCGATAAAAAAAAGTAATTGGAATCAATGTAACGGTTTCTGAGTATCAAAAACTCAGCAAATAGATGCCATAATTCAATTTGCAATGATGAGGATCGAAAGAAGAAAAACTTTCATTATCCGTACTAATCCAGACCTATAAAATACCTGTCAAGTTGTTTTGTTTCAACACTTTTCAGGATGTATCTACGTGATCGGTGCACGTAAGTGAATAAGTTTGTGAACTCAATGAAGAAAAACAAACTTTTACCTTCTTCTCTCCCATTACCTTCATTTATCCTCAAAGTCGCTTGCTTTCGTACGATGAATAAAAAGTAAAAACATTCTTGAATATTCCAAGTTTTTCTTCAAGTGGAATTTGATTTGTTATTATAAATTTCTATAGAATCAACTTTTATTGAACATGTATCTCTTCCTCGATCTATGAAGCTCACAAGGATATACTTCCAATCAGTAGTATGAGAAAGTTGTAAATAAACTTGTAATGAGTTTTGCTACAATATACGTGACTGATTGCGTGTGACGAGCGCAGAGGTATCAGAATAGAGAGGGCAAGGATGAGGATTTTATTTCTTATGAATGGAATTGTCTTTTCACTTATAATCAATAAATAATATAACTTTGTATGAAAATTTCTTACAGTGCAGAGATACACGGAGAAAATCCTACACTAGTGATTACTGTGGTCCACACGACTGGCTCGTGTTATGCAAAAAAATCATTTCAGCACTACTGGTTACTGTAGTAACACGAATCAGTCGTGTCTTCGCAGTAGGGAGTCGTTTTCCTGCACTATTTTCTACTGTGAAGACACGCTGATCCGTGTTACCGCAGTAACCAGTAGTGTTTAAATGATTTTTTTGCATAACACGAGCCAGTCTTTCTCCGTGTAGAAACAGCAAGAGTCGCGTGGCACGTGCCGTAGTAGGTAACCCCGGTAATGTGCAGACCACGCCTTACACACGAGGTTCAGGCCTAACAAAGCAAACACTGAATCCCTATAGAGTTCATACTTCCATCGGAATATATCAAAGAGTGTTTGACCACTCCGGTAGAGTGCAATTTTGGATCGAACGCTTGAACAACTTGGAACATCACTTCACTGGAGGAATTCAGAGTACTGGTCCATAACCGCGTCCTCCCCATTTTCAATACATTAGTGAGAATTCCGTGATATTCCAAAATTCCTTGACAGCACCTAGACTTCGGAGGGCATTCCCCAGAGCGAAAGATTGGGTTAGAAAGAGGGTGAGGACAGAGTATTCTTCTTTCTCCAGAGTTGAGTCACTACTAAGGGAAGAGGGTAATCAAAAATTGCTATTGCTTCCTGTGCCAAATAGTCACGAGGAAACAATCCATCCTGAAGAATCCTGGAATCGAGAACCTAGAGATACTCAAGGGATACAGTAATCAACGGTGAATAGATATATACTGCCAAAGACCGTTGAAAAATCGCAACGTCACAAAGTGAATTAAATTTATATAAACAGATTCTTGTATCGGTTTTCACAAATCAAATTGATACAGATTTTATAGGATCACGTGTGACTCGTTCGCTTTGTATTATGCAGCAATGAAAATGACCCTGATACTCGCTGATGAAAGCTTTTCCTCTTGCTTATCTATTGATGCATGATGAGTCGAATAATATTCCTTCCTACCTATCATCGAACATGATTTTTAAATAAATTAAGAGGGTCAATACAATTGGACAGGCCAAAAAGGCGCATGCAAAAAATTGTTTTTTTATTATGCAGTTTTTATTCGATTGCAATGAAACTTTGTAGGTCTATTAATACAATTTTTTTGGTATTTTGAATAAAAAAAATAGCGGCTGTAGGATGGCTTGAAGATAACTCATTAAAACAATCGGCGGGCAAGCTGGAGGTCACAATTTTTATCTGGAAACATTCTACCAAGGAAAGTTTTGTGAAAAATAGCCACAGTTTGTCGGTAAAACTGAATAAAATGCAAAATCAAAAAAATTTGACGATTTTGTGGAAAGTTTGCCATTTTGTGATTGGAAATTATCAAAAAATTTATTTATATACTTCGATATTGTATCAATCGACCCAAAAAGTTTCATTGTAATTGAATGAAAACTTCATAGTAAAAAGAACGATTTTTTGTATGCGCCTTTTTGGCTTGTCTAATTATATTGACCCCCTCAATAAAATTATTCATGTGATTTTTGTTCTTTTAAAAAGATCATGGAATGTATCCAGATCTATGAAAGAAGAGATAGATTATTTCATGATGATTTATCCTCAGTATGATGATACACCAAACGTGCAATTCCAAACACAAAGCTCATTACCATGACTCGAAGCTATTATTTCGTGTTTTTCTTTCTCACTTCTTCCCGTATTGGATACACGATACAAAACAAGCTCAAAAAGAAAGCGACTTGCGAAAATAACGGCTTTTCTCTTTCCTTTTTCACACTTCCCTCAGACACGGTACCAGGCTACCAATGTACGTGCTTGGAAAGTCTTCATCAGACGAACTCGATGCTTGTTTCGTTTTTCTGGAATCCCATAAGAAAAGTTCCTGCTTTTCAATGTTTACATTCGTTGCCGCAAAATGAATGGGATATATATTTCTCTCTTTGTAATTTTGCTTACCTATTATTTAAACGGTATTATCAGCACGCCAACATCTTTCATATCCTTTTTTTTACTGTAATTCGTTAACTCTGTTTTGTGGAAACAGTGAGATCAATACATTCACGTCGGATAAGAAAATGAATTTGTGAATTTTATTGAATTATATAAAATTCAGATACAATCTTAATTTATTGAATTTCAGATCCAATTCAAGTACATCTTCTGTGATATTTTCTGTCTCGTTATGAATAAGGAAATCGAATTGAATGGCTGTCCTGTATCTTGAATCTTTGTAGGAAATTTATGGATGATGAGTAATGAATTCTGACGTTTATAGACGATCCGTCTGTTGTTCGACGGCTTTCAGTGGCAGTTATTTGCATCGACAGGAAATCGTTGAAGCGCTGAATTCAGATTTAACAGCACGAACACCGTCGAAAATAGGTCTCCGAGGTTGGGATTGACTTTATGGGAGGAGGGTATGGTGGGTCGAAAAAGTATCTTCGTATGTGAACATCTATTTGGTTGTATGAAAATTGCATGTTATAGAGAGGTTTTTATGTAATTCACATGTGATTTTTTTTCAAACAGTACTTTCATGATTAATAGTTGATATATCATTCAATATATAGAGTTTTGAAAATTTATCCACTCAGGTATTTTTGAATTCTTTGAAATATTTCTTCGGAGATACGAATTGACAAAATTTCAAAATTATATATAATTTATACATAATTTGATACAGTTTATATAGGAATGATATATATAATTATATATAAATTGTATATAATTTTGACAATTTTCCCACTGAAGTAGTGATGCATAAAAAGTATCGAATTTTCATTGGAATATATACAAATTTTATATTTTTTATATAAGAAAATATCGATCTTTTTCGAACATGGAGGTCTTCAAAATCAGTGCTTCCTCCGTCCGTTTTTATATCATATTCATCATCCATGTAATAAACATACATGTTCTATATATTTCATATATAAATACCTTCTTTCATTCCACTTTCTTCTTCAGTTTTATATTCACGATTTATAATTCCTAAAAAAAAGGGTTATATTAATTTGCTTTGAGTACGAATATATGAAATTGTATCAAGATTAGTTCATTGTAAATTCATTCTATAGTGAACGAGTCGAGTAGAGGGTGATGTTCACATTATTCGCCAATTCAAGGACACTTATACCTGTCTACAGAGTTGTGCTTGAGACCATGTCTAGTCCAAGCTCATAAGCTCATACATGAAGTTGGACCGACTGTGGCTTTACATACTCAATCCTGTGTGGAACTCTTTACTCAATGTTAAGACCACATTATGTCAGAAAGCAAAAAAAACTTTGTAATTCGGATCATAAAAGTATATGTCGCTCACAATTCGCAAATAATCTGAACTTTCATCATGAATCAATTGTAACTATGAATTAATATAATTATTCCCGCATTTACCGCTTGAAGTGCATTAAGACGAGTGATTGAGGATTGAATTACCTTGAAAAAGAGTATTTTCCATAGAAGTGTGCACAGGAAATTCAAATGAATTTCATAGAATTGAACTGCACTTCAAAGAATTTTTTGTGTCCAGCAAATTCTCTTTTCCTTTCGTTTTCTCAGTAACGCTCATCTTTATGCTCAATATTGTTTACTCATTTGCCAGTTAATTCATTCGATTTCACATCCTTGACGAAGTTACACTGGGGAAATAATTTTTTTGGGACGAAGAAGGCTTATTGATTATAAACAAACCATCTTATTTGATTGAAATAAATTTGGAATACTTTTTTCTGAGTGTAGGAATAAAGAAAAGAGTGTGAGATTGTAACCTGTAATCATGCGCTGGCAGTGCATCTGTCGCTGAATAATCACCCTTCGAGTCCTCTTCGCTGACCGGTTCTACGATTCCTAGTGAGAGAACGTTGTTCACAGACCATCAGATGACAAAATATTTCAATGCGTTACATTGGAAAACATGATTTGTTTCGGCAACAAGATTTTGTTTATCATAACAAATTGTTCTAATTATAGTAACGAAACTGTGAGATTCGTGACATTTTCTGAACATTTTTTTTTAGTGTTATGCGAATGCGTGATAAGTTCTGTAAAGAAATTTTCTATATTTTTTCAACACCCCATCAATCACACACACGTTATTTCAACGTTGAAATATCGTTGCGCTGTCGAATGGATGTCCAGGAGTGACGTTTTGATAACGTATTATCCAAAGTGATAGTCAAACATCGCCATCAAACGACATCCTAAAGAAAAAAAGTGCGTGAGACGTGTGTATGAAACCTTCTGTGCTTGGACTTCAATTCGAGATATCCTGCGGAAAATGTCTACCAAACCGGACATTGAATAAAAACTCTAGCAAGAAGCCAGTTGATGAATAATATGGCTTCATTTCGGATATTCCCCTTCTCAAATTTCCTTGATATTGATGGAAAATTTCAAAAATAATTTGATTTAATCCACGTTTCAAAACCATTATTTCGATGGGTCACTATTGGTTTTTTAAACCACTCTTCTTGAAAATATTTAACCTATCACGTTAAATCAACGGAAGAATATTACTCATTGACAACGCACGGTTATTGACTATTCTTGATGTTTATTGAAATTGATATGTGTTCATTGGGAATCAATGTATTCTGAGATTTTCCATCATTCCTTATTAGAAAATTATTTTCCAGAATGTCTAAAGATTCTGTCTAAGAATCTTTAACGAATTTTCAATCGAAATATGAAAAATGAAATGAATTGATTCAATTTTTATGGTATAACATTCTTGTTCCACAACATTCATATACAGTGTATAGAATATGTTTCACTTATTGACTTGATAATTTCATGGATGTTAAGTTTGTTGTTCACTAGACAATTAATCTGGAAAAAAGCGATGTCAGATTTAACACAGAATTAACACCACACGGATTCTATACACTGAGAAAAAGGTTTTTTTCTGACAAATCAACGCATTTGGTTGTACATTTTCAAGAGGTATTGTTTCATACAAATGAGGCTGATTCATTATGACCGAACATCGCGTTGAATCAAGAAATTCATATTTATCAACTGTAACTGGATCATTCATTTGATCCAAGCTGATCGAAATTGATTCAAATGAATATGACTTGTTATCAAATTTAGATTTCTCATATCATAATCAGTATGGAGTTGACACAAAGAAATATGTGCTGTGTTTATTAACTATGTGATGAAATCAATATCAATGAGAATTTGTTTGGCCGTATCCAACTATACGATTGATTCACTATAAACAAATCTTATTTGATTGAACGAATCCTTTTTCTCAGTGTAGAAGTCCATCCCAAAATCGGTGTCAAAATAACAACAAACAGTGTTACAACAACACTTAATGGTGTGAGAATGACACACGGAGAAAAAGGAATAGTTGTAGCAATTACTTGAATGGTCGATTTTCGACCATTTATCTAAATAGTTGCTGCAACTGCTTAGTAGTCAGGGCAAGTATCACGTTAGCTGCCTCAACTAACTGGAATCCTTCGTGAGTTGCCAGGTATTTACGTTAGTTAGTGCAACTATCGAGTTAGTTGAGGCAGCTAACGTGATACTTGTCCTGACTACTAAGCAGTTGCAGCAACTATTTAAGTAGATGGTCGAAAATCAACTATTTAAGTAGTTGCTGCAACTATTCCTTTTTCTCCGTGCACCGCATGGTGTTGAAGAAAACACTATCCAGTGTGAGTTTCTGGTAACATCGCCAATTGTTTACAATCTACGTTCAAAATAAAGAATGTTTGTTATTTTGGGAAATCTTTCAATCCTGCACGAAACAAAAAAATAGTTGCAGCAACTATTTAAATAGTCGATTTTCGACCATCCACTTGAGCAGTTGCTGTAGCTACTCAGTAGCCAGGACAAGTAACACGTTAGCTGTCTCAACTAATTCAAAATACCTCAGGTATTTACGTTAGTTAGTGCAACTATCGAGTTACTTGTCCTGACTACTAAGTAGCTACAGCAACTAATTAAGTGGATGATCGAAAATCGACTATTTAAGTAGTTGCCGCAACTATTTCTTTTTTTCCGTGTGCCTACTTTCAATTCCACACCCCGACACATCAAAATCGATTTGCTTTTATCTTCTCTTGGACACATTTTCATTCCTTTCATCGATTCCTCGATACTGTCAGTGTTCATAAAAACTTACGTGAAACTAATATGTGAATTCCTCCTGGATTATAACTTTCTCAGAACGTATGAGGTTTTTTCGTAATACACCGTTGAAGAAAATTGAATGAAAAGTGATGTGCTCGGAGAAGATTATAAGGAACTTCCTTTGACTTTGATAACGAATTTCTCCTCCTATTCGTGAGGGAATGTTTTCACCTACTTCGTGACACTTCCTGCTGTTTTGACATCCCATACAATGTGGAGGGAACAAAGTTTTTCCATGAATATTGATTCGATACTATCTCATTCTTCGATAAGTATTTACACTGAAAGGGACATTTTTTCAGGACTAGTGAATTCTCTTCGGTGCTGGTATAAATGAAAGATGGCTTGTATTTGTTGAGCGTTTATGCACACGGAGAAGAATCTATAGCTAAATTTACTATGGGACGTTGTAACCGAGGAACAGACTAAACTTACGATGAAATTCACTATGACGAGACAATTATATTTTACAGTAAATGCCATTGGAAAGTCAGTCTGTTCCTATTCAACAATAATCAAATAGTCAAAGAATGATATCTACAACACTTTTATTATTTCATGAATATGATGGCAGGATGGGGCCCATGCTGTGCCGGGGTGGACCCCATGGTACATACATGCTAGGGCATGTGAGAAAATACACAAAAATTCGATAAGTCGTTCAAAAAAAAAAAAAATCTTGACCTTCGATTCTTATGTGAGAAAATCTATTGGAAATTCAATAAATCCTTTCGGCGAGGATAGGGCTTATAAAATCCCCATGTGGAAATGGAAGAAATTGATTAATGGCCTGGCACTGGGAAGGTTATATTTGCCAAACTTCGACAGGAACGATTGTTTGTATCCAGGGTCAATATTCTTTTCCAATTGGCACGACCCATTCGACGAATCCCAAACGGTACTGGTTTGAGTGGACAGATAGTCTTGAGCTAGTATTGAATCGACACTGTTTGAACGAGGTTGGAATACCAGAGTTGGACTACAGTACTGACACAGTTGTGAATGCCATACACACTGAGAAAAATGAGATGTGAAAATAACCTCTATTTCGTATATTTTTCACCCGTCAAATAATGAAAACTGAAGCCAGCCTTTCAAAAGTGAAAAGTACCTTTTCAGTGTTGAATTTCACCGTAAATTCGGTTTGATTCACCAACAAGATGGTATTTATCACCTAACTCATGGTAATAATAACCAAAATAATGTATTTTCTACCGTCAAATACATTACTATATTAATACATGATTTCTACAATGCAGATTTTTCTCAGTGCAGGCTCTAATGTCAAATGATGTTATCATGCCGACTTTTTGTCAGTTTTCATAGCTTTGGTAGGTTTAGATTCACCAGTGCTGAAAACTCTGACAGTAGTACTGAGCCAGTATCGGTCCGTGTTTCCCTTCTCCTATTGATCCTCGTCAAATTCCGAAGAATCCTATTAACATCCATTTCCAATGGAATTTGTATCTAATATTCAACTAATAAAATAATTCTTGGATGTTTTGGGATTTCATGATGATTCTATAGGATCAGTGATGGAAAAATGAAGGATAAAATGGGAGAAAGGATCGCATAAGTTAAAAAAGAAGAGTGCGGTATTTTGAAGAACTTTGATTTTGGTATAACAAATCAATGAACTCATTCGAGTTCTTTTGGAAGATTATGGATGATTTGAAAAGTTCAGCAATCGCAACATTTGAAACTAAGGATGCACCGGATCGAACGCATCGCCAGACGGATCAGAACCGGATATCCGGTGCATCCATAATCGGAACATCCTATTATGGAATATTTGTAGAGTAGGAGGAATTGAAGAACCAAATTTCTACCTGGATTTCGCATGCCCTTTCATGTAACTCCTCTAATACACTTTTGATGATTTCAAAATAATGGAGGCGTGGCGTGGAGTTCATAAATTTCTAACTCCCCAAAAAACTGACTTGAACTACAGATAAAAGGGCTGTAGTTTGATTCGATTTCTGTCAAAAATCTTTATGAAATTTGGTTAGAGAGCTGAAAACCAAACAATTGAAGGAAAAGTACAGCGATCTAGCAGGAGTTCATATGGAAATTCCAATCGTCTAAGAGCCGTGACTGAACTTCACTTCATCTATTGGAGTATATAGATATCAATACCTTATTAATCCTCAGGAGTTTATGTGAAAGTGCAGATAGAAGTCGAATCCTCAACCCTGAAATTTTTTTACAAGAACAGCTTTGTCAATGGGTCTGTGTGACACTTAAAGTTCAATTCTTTTGACTCGCTAGTTCTCTGCGTTTCATGCATTCTTCGCAACAGAACATTTCCACTGCCAAATGTTTCACATCGTCAACAGGATTCCAATACTTTTTCCTACTCTTCGGCCCCTTGTCTTAGTTTGATCACAGTTTATTCTGTTTTCGAATAGTACTTTATTTGACACATGTTAGACTTATGGATCAATTTCATAAGTTGTTTTTCTATGCAAGAATGACAACATTCATAAATAGGGGCATAGTTGTACGATAAAGTTCGGTATAGTGAGATATCGAAGTAACTTCTTGTAAAGTCCGTGAATCTTGAAAATCAAAGATTTTGCTTCGAACATTAAATATAATTATTGATTTACGAATATATTCAATGCTTGTTGAATATTGAATACACGAGGAAGAAGGAAAATATCCGTTCATTGCACGAAGACGCGGACTTTTTTTATTGTTAACAATTCTTTTATTTTTCAATATGAAATCTTCTTGCAATATGCGTTCCACATCTTGCATCAACATTTACGTGAAACTTGTACAGTAACTATGAACAGACATTTAAGTGAAAACATTTTCATCTCGGATCAATTTATTTCCTCCAAACCATACGGTTCCATTAAAAATTCAAGAAAGTCTGACGGTATATGTGACCCATATGGAAATACTGAAGTGCACAGAGGGTAATATTATCGACTATACTCGAGTTTTCCCTCGAATTACTCCACTCCAGACAGTAAAGAAGGAAAGTTATTTACCATCCTCCGTCTCTTCATAACGTTGTCCACTTTACCTACCTCAGCTGATTCAGAATTAATACTTTGTTCATCATTTTCCTATTATCTAAAGGTTTCAAATCCATTTGAATCTTTCATGAAAGTGTTGTATTCTAATAGAGATAAAATACGTAGTCTTATGAAATAGTTAGAATGAGTCGATGAATCATTCACATTGGTTACGAGCAGGGAATTGAGTTCTATGAGCACATGTTATCACCAGAGATTTTCTGCAGAATTCAATCGTTGATTATAAAAATGCTTGATATCTTTCACAAAAACTCACTAATTCTGAAAATATTTTGATACCTCATTCGTCTGTAGAGAAGAAAAGCTTTTAGATGTAATTCAGTTTCTCTTTTGAAAAAGGATTCACCCTCTTACCCTATCACAAATTTTCTATTCTAAGTTCCTTCGGAATCAATCCTTCCCACAAGGAAAAGTTTTCACAGAATTTTCACAAAAATTCAACAACACTCCAGAGAATCGTATACAATTTTTATCTGAATTTTACTCCACCATGTTATGACCAAAGTAGAGTCTTTACGATAATTCAAAAAAGTTCACATTTGGAGAATTGATTCGATCATGACAATTATTCCTCGCATTTTCCAGGTAAAATTCATTGTTTGTTTTGGAAAAATTTCATTTGATTGTTTCCGAATTCTGTATAGATTTGTTACACGACGCAACAACGATAAAAGAACTTTCCCCGAGATCAAGCAACACCGCTCATAAAATATTCAGAATGAATTTCTGCACACAATTTATGATGTTTATCGAAATTTTGCGTCGGATTGTAAAGTTTCTACGCGTAGAATGAAGTTTTGACGAGCGAGTAAACGCGTAAGGGAGAGCAGTTTCCCTTCCGACCTTGTCACGCCGTGTATTTCACGAGGTGAAGTTTGACCTGTCTCTGTTTTCCACTCTTATTCTTCTTGCTCTCTTGAATTCTATCTCTGGGATATGTCTTGTTTATTGCACAGAGTGCCCGAGGCAAATTACGCTGCCTCAGCGAGTTGTTGAATCGACGACTGCGTTGGAGAATGAGACAGACAGAAGGAGGGATGAAAAAAAAAAGACGGAGACGTGGAAAATACTAAAGACAATGGTACGAAATACAAGAGGTAGAGGAACAAGAAACAATTGGTATAAAATAACAAAAGCATAAGAAGAAGATATTAAAGGCTCGAGACTGAGAAAAATATGAGAAGAAGAATTTGTAATGAAGAGAGAGAAACTATAACGCAAAGAAGTAGCCTCTTTAAGATCCACAGGTTTCCTAGCGAATGAAAATCATATTAGAAACATTTGATGAGAACCCATACAGCACATATGACGAAGGAACATAGTTCCCATCTGTCAAGCATATTTAAAAACATTTTTATGTAGCAAGAAGGTGGAAGGAAGATCAAAATGACCGCGAATGTGCCATTCACGTGATTTCATGTTCTAGGTATATTCCTTTTGCCACGTGTGTTGTATGGGAAATAATTCGGGCATTCCCCAATTATTTTAAGCGTCTGACCAGGCCCTGAACGGAGCTGGAGAATGCCACGACTCGTTCCTATCCGGGACGTGATACGGGAGAAGGGAAATGAAAATTCTTCACGCGATTGATACCGGATTCGTTTTTATTGAGATTCAGTCAACTGGGATTTCTCGTGAAAATTCCCGTTGCGAGAGGTGATTGGATATGGAATATGAATGGAAAACATCAATATGTTGAATGAGTCTGTTGTGGAATTGCATTCTCTAAACCATCGTCAATCTTCACTCACTCAATGACAACAACTTGATTAAAATGGTATAGAAACAATGTTGTTGGATCAAAAATTGGTAGCAGTCACATCCTGAGAGAACAAATGTAGTTGAAATTGTCATAGCAGCTATATTTTGACTATCACACCCACTCCCATAGCTACTTCAATAAATAATATGACTATGGTAACTACAAAAATATATTTCGAATCAAATTCAGCTACATTTTCGTCTAAATCATTTTCATATGACGTAACTCACAGCATCGTTGAATTCATTTCCATTAGAGAATGAAATGATATTGCATTCTTCCCATTCTGCCAGGAAGGTGGAATTCCAAGAATATCAACTTGTTCGTTAAACGGTGAGAGTAGAAAAGAAAAACACACGTTTACAATACAATATACCATAAAAAGTTTTGTTCTTTGGAAATACGATCACGAAAGCTGTCATTCGTTGCGGGATTTGAGTTCCCTTTCGACTAAGATTAATCGTATTTCATTTCAATCACACTTTGATTGGAAGCGATTAGATTCAATTCCTCACGCAATTCTTCATCCGCGTGAAAGATTATCCTGATAGAAATATTTCGTTCTGAATCATTGAACGTAACGTTTCATCAACCCCCTTCACGTTCACGTTGATATCGTTCTTGAACAAAAAAATACGCCAAGTTTTCATGATTCTAATACTCTTCTCATTTATTTCATTCCTCGTGATTGGAGCAATGTGGCGGAATTCGAGTCTACAATCAAATTAATTAGTATGACAAGATTACCTCGACTAAAGTCGGGATTATGAACTTAATTCCAACTAGAGGTGGTTTTTTAGCGTGATAAATTGAGCGAATTGCCTCTTTCCATGGACCCAGTCTTTTCAGGAATTACCATCACGTTGTATTCAGTTGATTTTCAAAGTTTCTGTTGAAAACAGAATAAAAAGGGCACTGAAATAATAGTTTTCCTTCTCTTCGTGTATATTGATTTTTCAATGAGAAAAAAATACAAAATTGCAGTTTCGTTCGCGAACGTGAACCAAAAATTCGTGTATTTTTCCAACAAATTTTCAAATAGCTGGTATTCGTTGTTTGCTATCTTTTTCGATTATTCGATAGGCCATGTAGTTTCTTTAGAAGAACTTTGGGTTCATGTTTCTTATGTTTATCGTGATGAAGCCCTGAGGGTTCATCATTACAAGTTAATGAGCTTGGGAAAAATTGCGCCTCGAGAATTATCAGGACTGAATAATACAGATATCCAACCTGCTCTGCTTTGCAGAAGAAGATAATTCCCATTGGCAGGAATCAACGGCTTCTAAAATTCTCCCTAGACTTGAAGATTCGTTTCTTGCTCTTTTCAAATATTCTCAGCAAAATTTTCAACACTTCAGGTACCGAGAAGACAAATCTGACTCGAGGAATGTCGATATTTCTATTCATACTCGAATGCAAATTTGTGGACCACAGATGAGTGAGTCATCGCAGAGATATACTACAAATTTCAATTGATGATTATGACGCATTCATCGAGGGAGACATTTTTTCTATACCTTATTGTTGTACAAGTGATGAATTTCTTTGAGAAAATTATTTCAGAGTATAGAGTATGAATCTGAAACTTAAAATCCTCCGGTTGAGAAGAGAATTTCTCATGTTATTCGCTCGGTAATCGTGCGTTATATCTCACAGCTTCTGCTCTTACCCCAAATCCCTGAATAATTTCCCCTGGCTTCGTTAGGGAAGTAGCCAAATATCATGGTACGTTTGTTCGCTCTTTCGGTTCGGTCGCTCCACGCTGATTGCGGATTTCTCGTTGGAAAGCCCGGAGTAGATCCTTCACAACAACATTGTTCCATACTTATACAAATCACATATCGCAACCACAAATATCGTCTTACTTGAACCAAAGTTCGGTTAAATGAGGTCTAATGACGTGGGATGACAATTAATTTGAATTCATGGTCCACCTTTGTCGTACGATAAGGAAAACTCTGGTTCGATGGAAGAAAAGCATAGAATATCAGTTTTTTTTTCGTGAAGAATTAGGGTTTCATACAAAATAATATTTGAAGAATCAGAATTTGATTCTACGTTAGAAGTGTTCAGGGAAAATAAGTTGATGAAAATCGATGATGCTCTGCTCACTGGAATCATTTGAAATTCCGACCTGAATGCATTGAATGAATCATTCAGATTAATTAATACCACTTACAAAGGAGAGATCATTGCAGGTTTCAAAGGAGATGGAAGTTGATGAATGTGAGAAATGCCGTCTATACCAGGAGTTCCACGATTGACGGGTTCGAAATATTGGATGGAATTCTATCACATGGTTCATAACAACATTCTGAGTCTCCGGAAGCTGACTTTGTGATCATCATTTGCGATTGAATGTTCAATTGGAGATGATATTTCATATTCTTATGGAAATTATTTGAAAGTACAGAGTGAATCGAATTGAACCCGGAAAGTTCATTACAATTTTGTAAAATATATCTATCAATCACACAAATTAATGCACCCGCGGCAATTATTTCAATCATCACAGCGATGTCTGTAGTTTCTCGCTAGAATTCGTTCTCAATTATAAAGCAAATATTTGTTTTGGAAATTACAATTAATCCATAGCAATTTATTTGAAATCGAAAGAATTTAATACAACCCTTTCCTGTATTTGACTCTATTTACTAACTGATTTTTGTTGGGTGAGGAAGTGAACCTCAATCATGAAAAAACATGATCCTCGAAAAAAGAATCATACTGTTTTGAACGATCCAGTAGAAGGATTCGTAATAATTCCTACATTAAACAGTACAACACACGCGATTCTTTTTGATTGGAAATTCACTTGAATCGTCGAAATTCCGTAGAGTAGGCAATGTATGATGTATGGATATAAAGTGCAGAATAAGATGCCATGAAAATATCATATGATCATCCGAGTGCTGATATGAATTTTTGTGGAATCTCACAGAGAATGTCCAAGCATCCAAGGCACAATTTCAAATGATCTTTCGCAATGAATTCATATGAGAAAGGAGCTTTCCACGGAGACAAATTTAAAAAATCATCCAGGTTTACTAGGAGCTCATCCAGTTTTTTAGATCTTTCAGTTTATGAAATTCAGAACATTACATTTTCTCCCACTCAGCACTCACATCGCGGTAACATCAAGCAATATTTTTCTCATATAATCTGATGATGCCTTTCTCAAATTCCAAGCCACCGAGAAAATGGAATTTAGACTTAGATATAATTTTGAAGGATTTTTTCCCAGATAGAAAATAATCTAAGCAAAAGATAAGTTTGAAGGAATAGAGGAGCAAATTGCACTCGCTCCTTATTCTCTGTTTTTCACATGTGAATGTAGACTTTGTTTATTGTCAATGATTCTCCTAACTTTTTGAAGCAATGTTCAATTTAGTCCACGGAATTCTCATGCACGGAAAAAATAAAACACCACTGCGTTTCCCAGTCCTCCTTACTGTCCAGCCAGCATTGACGAATTTCATTACAATACCCATCAATGTGATCGCGCTAATCCTCATTGATTCAAGCTTGTTTTCATTTGTTTTTCAACCGATCGCTGTCATTCGCAGTAACCAGTAGTGTTTTCTTTTTTCCATGTGGCGTGATTCATTCGATCAGCGCTGAATTCGGTGTACAATTCACTGTGCTTTTCCGAAAACTCCATAACAATTCAATCTGAAAGATATTCAAATCCATCACATCGAAGTGTGAAAAAAGTGTTTTTTCAATGCTAAGAGTAAATTGCCTTGATTTTTCACCTTAGAAACTGAGGTTTCAAAAACTTTCCAGAATTATCAACTGAAAACCGATCATCGTACATACAATAGACCGTATTTGGACATTTCGCTGACGCTTTTCCCATGCGACTACTCTCTTCCAGTCCAAACTCTATTTTTTCGTTTATCGACAGGAGTTCCATTACCACTTCTAGCGATTACGTTAAATAGTCGCATTGCTGTTCTATAACAACGGTTATCGATATATCTGACCTCGATTCCCCGGAAAGCGAGTATATCACCTAAAAGATTTTTTAAATATCCAGCATCAATGATATTCAAACGGATTCATTCATGAGATACTCACAGAACGCCTTGAATCCCATCAATTCATTGATTTATCGATTCAACGAAATCCTAGAGATAGTCTGGTTTACGATTGAATAGACCATTGAGTTGACCGTAATGAAGATTGGCTGATGTTACTCAAGAAAATTTCCTAATGTTGACCAATGAACCCTCTTCGAGAGTTCGAACACTATTTATTCTCTCTTGATATTCCACGAGCTACTTATCATTCTCCAGGCTTTGAACGAGTAGCGGAGGTTGTTTTCAAAGTGCCAAGTAACGACTGATTTTCGAACTTGTAGAAAAGAGGTTAATCGATTTCCTCCAGGGATGTGGTGTTGAGCCGGACCAGAAAGAATCAAATCGAAATATCGCATCGATGATGAGAATGATAGGTACTGCAAATGGTTGCATTTCTCTCAGAATTCGAATGAATTATGTAAATATCTCGATTTTGCGACTAAGTCACGAATGAAAATAGAATATCTTTCTTATCGCTTGGAACTATCAAGTGTGGTTCAACCTTGGTTCAACTTCGGTTCACCTTCCGTTGAATTTGATTAAATCTCCGCTGACGAAATAAGAAGCTCTGCTCTCAGCGAAAACCCTTCGCTTCTCAAATCAGTGTTAATATTTATCAGGAATAATTCGAAATGATCGGATAACGGTTCTGTCTTTGGAAGTTTTGAAATTTTAAAACAACGCGCTAACAAATATTCTTTGTAAATCTGAAATTTCTATGGTTCCACAATTCTGTCTATGAAAAGATTCTCATTATGTATCAGTCTATATATTTTATTCAATTGTCCTTGTATCACCTCATTCCTTTCAGTGCTCCTCTGTATTATTTCTCCGGTTTTCCTTTCTTCCCTCAACTCTACTGACAGCAATTTCCGTTCCTGTCGTAATATCTCTTCCTGACTCTTTTATGCCCTGTTTCCTTCCTCTCATTTCTTTATTTCCTTATCTATTCCCACAGCATTCGATGCAATTTCATGTGGCTTCCTCGTCATTCAAATTTCCTAAATTATAGGAACTTCTTTTTGCTCGAAACACAAGCTCTTCATCCTCATCCATTATTTTCTAATATGATTTTGATTTATTCAAGGAATAATAGTTGAATATCGATCGTCGAGATTATATTTCATCAGTTTATTCTTTACTTCATCGTGAACAATTGAATCATATTTTACACGAATGTGTTTATGCATGGGTAGATTGAAGTGCCCTACTTTGTTTCTCTGTATCACGCCTCGGTACAATGAATATCACATGAATTCCAAGGTATATTCATATTAGATGCGTTGAGTACAGCCACTAACATCAGTGAACCTCTGTCACACGTTGAAATGGGATGAACGTTCAATGTATCTCCGTTGCATCTCTCGACCGCTGGACTAAATGTGCCTAACCACTTTGAAGCTCCTTGGGACCTCATTGTACCACTTGCGAAGTCCACCGTACATCAAATTTCACTTCGCATATCTCCATAGATTTGGAACTTCAGAATGTCAGATGTATGAGCTTTGATTATTGCGCTGCTTGTGCGCTGAAATCATAATTATCAAAGAAATAAAATTCATACCCTTTCATTGAATTCTGTGAAGCTCTTGTTGACGATTGGACCGCTCTTCATTCTTATTTAGTTCCAGCAGGGCCAAATTCAAAGCGGAGCCCCGGGGGTTCCACATAGTAGGAGCCCCCATAATCCGAGGGAGTTGATTCAACGATAAAATTCGATTCACTATGGATAATGGACTCCCACAATTCTAAATTCGGCCCCGCTATCAAGAAATATGTATCAATATTTCCAGAGATTGAATCATCAAAATACACGGTTCTTACGGATATCTCTCGAAATCTTAATGTTGAAGAGGAGTGAAAATTATGTTCCCATGATCTGAGAACGTGTAACACCATCCGTGGAACTGCAACAACTTTTTCTTGTGTTCGAATGAGAATTGTGAATGTTCATCTATTCGTGAAATTCTGGATTCACTGTTGTAGTTTGAGATACAGTTTTGTATTCCTTATTTTACTCAAATTTTTATAAAGTCTGAAGAGTTATTCTTACTACTTTTCATCCCGAGATAATAATTTCAGTTATTGTTCGATGATTAAAAACTTTTATGTTTTCATTAAATCTTTGACAATGAGAATAATTAAGATACTACACATACGAGTCATCAAGGTTATTCCTTAGACACTTGAAATTGCTGGCAGAGACAAACTTTATTCTGTATTCCATGAAATTTCATGATAGTATTAGCAGGGATACCGTGGCACGCTGCTCCAATTTTCCAAACGATGATGAACACCTTTTCCTTGCAAGTTTTATTCCCTTGTTCTTCATTTGGTCGAGTATAATTCCAATAATCAAATCCCCCGAGTACTTTTCAATCACAAAATAATTGTTCAGGTTTTTCTATAATCTTATGACAATATTGTTCAACCTCTTTGATACTCTTTGAGCTTGTGTATGCAGAGAGGAGACATTTAACCTCGTGAACTCTCAAGGGATGCTCTTCAATCTGTCCCAAGAGAAGAGAAGGCATATTTGTATGTGTTCATGGATACATATATATATACACACACACACATATGCACATATCCATAGTTTAGCGGCTTCCTGGTAATAAACGAGGATACGTGCGTATATGTGTATTCTCTTGCTGCATGTATCTATAGTTACAAGATACGAGGAAGGAGGAATAGAGAAAGAGAAGGTTTGACGTCGTCGTCGTCGTCGACCTCCTAGTAGCTCGGAGAGTCAAGGGAGTTGACGGTATCGTATAGAAGGAGAAATTCCACCATAAAAAGAGAGGAAAGGAAGATAGAGGAGGAGAGGAGAAGGAAGAGAAGAGAGGTTCGGTCGGTGACTCAAAGTCGTGGTTGCGGGCAAGGATAGGGGAAAGAGGCAAGGAAGCAGGACCGCACCCACCCCGATTTATCGACCGGGTTACACCCTTAGCGTGCTCGCAAATTTCCCTCCTTACCTACCTTTTTGGCTGTCCATCCCCCATTCCTTCTCTTCTGCTACTTCTCGACGCAGTGCAAGAATCGCATTCCGTCATTTTCCATTAAAAAGGAATAAAACAACAACACTGTTTCAATAAGAATTCCTATTTTCGAGCGCAAACCTTGAATCTCACCGTAAGATCTTTTTCAATTCGAATCTTACGGAGATTGATTGTTATTCCACCACTCGATCAACGTTATACGAATTACGTTCCATCAATGATACGAGGAGAATCATTCTTGTTTTCTTTTCAAATTCGAAAATTTAGTGATATTTACAATCAAAATTTGACGACGGGTCAAAGTGTGCATACAAGGCTGAATCAATTAGGTTATAGTGAATATCAGTGCATGAGGTTCTACAAGAATTCACTGTATCTTCCCTGAACTGATTCTTTGAATTCATTATAACACAAAAGTCGCAGATCTCTAAGTAAATCTCATCAGATCTGAATTTTGGCCAAAAATCTCTACAAATCTGTTCAGATCTACTCAGATCTGGACATCTCAACTTAGGCAACAATCTTTGCAGTTTTCTGATATCCACTCACTCCCGAAGATCCCAATTTTGCAAGGAATCCAAAAAAAGTGTAGAAAAATTCAAAAAGATTCCTGGAGATCTCTGTGGACCTTGAGAGATCTTTTTTTGCCAAAATTTAGATTTGAAGAGATCTAAATACATCTGGAGAGATCTATCTAGACCCCAGTGAATCTAATCTCCTCTTCTCAGGATAATAGAGGCCAAGATATCCTGGAAACCTATTCGCAAAAATTAAAAACTCCCATCGAATTTTTTTCCAAATTTCCCACTGTGATGATCGTGACTGACTTGCATGATCATTTTCCATCAACGATATATATATACATATATGTATATAACATTATTTATCGTGAGAGCTTCACCCGTAGCGACTTCGTTTTAATTAAGTAGAAGAATAATCAAGCAAATCTCCTCCAGTATAGTTTGGTTGACAAATGGAAGGGACCAACGAAAGTTGGGTCAATATAATTAAAAGCACGAATGGGGTATCGCCTGAAATCTACTGAGGCTCCTCACATGCCATGTCTGGTTGAAAAGTTGGATTTTTCACCTTCGGTTCACCAAAGATTCTAACTGTCGTTGGCGTCGTGACCATCTCCGCCTCGAAAAAGCGAAAGATAACATCCATGTAATCTGTCTTTGCCAAAACTTTTTTGCTTGACTTTCGCTGGATTCCGAAGCCAGCAAAAGTTCCGGAGGGAGTATGATGTGCGGTATAATGCCCTGCTTGTGAAAAAACCCTAGAATTCAAGTACCTATCACGCGGTTCATCAGGATATATTTAATCTTGCAATGTTTCCATTATCCAGGAGAATGATCGTAACATTGATTTTATGTGTGAAAATATTCACTTGACATCCGAATTCGAAAATTAAACAACCTTTCCATCACGGAGGATGACGTATTCAAAATCAAGTCATTGTTGTTTGCAGGTTTGAATGTCATATTGTATCGTTGGGATTTGCATTCTTGATACTAAAAATCGTGTTGCATGGTCGATCCTTTCATAATTGTTGTTTCAAATGAATGTGTGTAACGTATCTTCATCCGAGGCATTTGAATTTTTGTGTTTGAGAACAAATTTCTGAGAGTGAAAAGAATACTGGAAAAAGTGATGAATCAAATTTTTATCACGTTCAAGAATTCAACCATCGATGCATGTGCAATTTTAGGATAATAATTGCTGGTACATTTTGTTCATCTTGAATTGAATTTTCAATGAAATTCTTCTTTGAAACCTGGAGAATTTGATTGAAACGACATTCTGTTGTTTTCCTGCCATGAAATTCATCAGAGAAACATGTTTCTTTTTCCATTAAAATACACTTTAAACACAATGCAATGTTACTTGCGTATGTCAGCGATGGCTTGTAGGTTAATGTGGCTTGAACTAATTCTGTATTATACAATTATGCTTCAGTTTCTTTGTACACGGGGTATTTTATATATTCGTCTTCGTATATTTTCGAAAGAATCGAAAGAAAAGTGATGAATGTTTCTTATAATTCCATTGAAACATAAATCGTACATGCGAATTTGATCAAAATAAGCGAACGTTACCTTCAATATTGCGTTTTATCGCACCATGTACCTACCATAACGGATATTATTATATTTGTAAGTATAATGGAAATTGATCTTCCTCGGAACAGTTTTTTCCTCCTCTTTTCCTGTTCTTCCCTACGGAAGGGGAGTATATTAAGATATTACATTGTCCAAAGAAGACAATTAATGACATCCATTTCTCTCTACATGTAATATATTCCACGTAGGTTGAGAAATTTTTATTTTTCCGTACATGAATTATCGTTTCACATGCAAGGAAATGAATCCCTGTCTTTTCTACATCAACCAGGGATTAATATTCTCATATGTACCTTAAAATTCTCTAATTAAGAGAATTTATGTTCACAAATTCCGAGCATGCGGTGTTGTTGGATCGCAACATTCGTTGCATCCAACAAAAACAAAAATTCATGTCTCCTTGTTATCGTTCTCCCTTTTACATCACGTTTCATGATGGAATATACCGTTAAACCTCTTCGACGTGTTGGAATCATCGAAGTATCGCGATGCCTTTTTTCCAGATACTCGAGTACCCACGTACCGAGTCGTGTCTTCTATTCTTCATGGCTCTTGTAACGCACTTCTTTCCTTCCATCCTTTGGTTATTTTCTTTCTTTCTCCATATTATCCTACATTTCACACAGTAGACATGCAGATCCCACTTCAAGATGCTTACGTTGAAAATAATATCTTTCTCTTCTTATCATTTCTCTACCCACACGTGTGCTCTACATATTTATATCTAACTTTGCGTTCGTAAATTTTCTACATGCGTACGTAGCATCGCGCCCTCCGAATGAAATGATTGTTTCTCATAGAGGTTTTTTCATTTAGATTTTCGCGTCGCTGATAATGACGTGGAGTATCTGAAACAGGAAATGTATCGATGAATATTTAAAACGAAAATATATGTTCTGGAAATGTTATTAAATTCCGATTGAGCTGGAAGATTTCTTATGAAATATAAATGAATTCATATATATTCGTATATGAATTGTATACAAATTATACAATATCCTATCTAGGAAAATACTGTTACAGAATTTATAAAAAATTTCAACACAATATTTATATAAAGAATCTATCGAAATTCTATATAAATTCTGTAAATGGATTCTTATGGCAGAATTCTATTCAAATTATGCATGAACCTCCACATTACATGCGAGATGGAATAGATACAAGAAGCTGTTACGCAGCTCTGGTGAAAATCCGAATTGTGAGAGATTCTCATAAATGCCCAGAATATTTTCAGAGATTCATTTTCAAGAAATATTCACACCATAGGAACTCCCGATTGTAAAAGTATTCATTTCATAAACTTCTGCTCACGATCCGTTCTGTGTTGATCCTTCTGTAATATAATACGAAGGGGTGGTTATCGGTCTATAGCCACTTTTCCAATCAATTTCCAATTAGTACGTCATATCCTTCTAGGTGTGGAAACTTGATTGAATCGCACGTCACTGAGAACAGATGATTCTCTACACCTTTATCGCTGTATGTTTTCATTCGCAAATACATGGAGATTTGTTTTTTCATTTTTCTAAGGGTACATGAATTTTTTTCCTTCAAAAACCGTTACCGGAAATCTTTGAGGATTTATACGCTGTAAAAAACTTACGCTATTCAAACAAGTCTTTACTAAATAATATTACTTCGATACCTAATAGTATTATTTCAACACCGCGTGGAATCATTCTAACAACGTTTGGAGTCATTCTAACATCCATGGAATTCCAAAGAATTCGCGTGGTGTTAATTTTGACACCACTTTCTTCATAGTGTATGTTGAAAGAAGAATCTATGCTTCGACCGAATCAAAGTGATATGCAAAACAGAGAAAATAACAAAGGAAGAGTAACACATTTCATAGGGTTCAGTCAGCACAGCTGATAGATTCTAATGTAGGCCAGCACAGCTTGCGGAATAGTTCGACTCGTGAGATTTTTAAGAAGAATATCACAACTCACGGAGTTCATATGAATATTTAAGCATGACTTGTATTAGTGAACAGTGCTAGTTTCTTGAGAACATTACGAGCTGTGCTACCCTTCGTAAGAACTTCACTTAACTACCTTTACTCGAACAAACAGCTTATAACAGTTTTTTTACTCCGTTATTTCTGGATAAAGAATGATTTTTAATCAAAGATCCAAATCCTATAAAATACATGCACACATAAACTCAATCTCCATATTAACATAATCATTCGCAAATTTTCCACACAATTCCGTGAATTTCATTCCTCGCAGTTCTCCATTAATATTTCATCTTTCGTGCATCCTTTGTTGGAAAATCATTCATTTTTTCCCATGGAACAAACTCTCACCTGATGGATCTGTAAGGTAGAATGCTTTATTTACAAAAGCTTCCTGATGTATCCTAAGCGCTTCTAAAGTGCACTTTAGTCTTATCACGATATTAATGCACAGATGCGCATCGCATATGATACGTACACATGTATAATCAAATATTTGTTAACAAGGATACAAATGTGGTGTAGCCTCTTACAGGGAATCTCACAATTCGTGAATAATTTTCGGCTAAAAAGCATCCTCTATACACTCTATTATGAAATCCAATAAAAATATCTCTCCATTCGAATCCGAGACGCGTATTTATTTGAGCGAATTTTTATTGATTTTTCTATAAAATTCTCTCACTTTGAACATTGGTATTCTTTAATAAATCCTTGTTCATGTAAATGATTTAATTTCGGTAGATAATTGAATAAACGTCAAGCATTCGCGCATCGAAAATGAATTTTCTGCAGTTTCACGATAACTTTGATCAATGTAAGCACGAACACCAATTTACTTGTAACAGCATTTCAATGATGTGTGAAAATTAATATCAAATCGGAATTGAGAAGAATTCGAACGATCTCGTGGCTGGATTGTTTTTTTTATTTGTGATACAATAATTCGGATTGGTATTTATATACATAAGCGAGTGTATTTGTGAACGAAGTTTTTGGACACGTGTTTTACGATAAGTTACATCTCAAAGGTCGTGAACCATGGAATTTTCAAATTTTCAATTGAATCCGTATGATAGTTCTGTAAATCGCACTTTCCAACGCCAAGTAAATTATAACGAGGTCGGATACCAATCATATTTTTTAGAAAGAATATGAATATCTTGAATTTCTCTTGTGGTATCTCGTACAGATACCTCCAGGAATTCCAGAAATTCAGAGGTCAATGAAATTCCACAAACTCGGGAAATCTTGGTGAAGGCCTTAGGATGAATTATTTGCGTTTTCGTATTATTACTGGAATATAATCTGTGTGCTTGACAAACCCATCTGTTTTCGTGTTGATTCGATCATTGGCTTCGTTTGGTCTCATAATCTGTTCACCAGATGTCGTGCTTGAAAGAGAATGAGAGAGAAAAAGATGAGATGATTCCGATCTGTATCTCTGTTTACATTTTTTGTGAGTTGGAAAGAGTTCCTTTTTTCATGCAGAGAACATAAGTGCATTGCTTATCAGAGTGTTGATTGAATTCGAAAATCTTTTTATAAGCATTGAAAGGAGGGAAAAAATTATGAGCTCATCAATCAATAATTAATCACGAGAGAAAGAATATTTGTGAAGATTAAAATTTAAAGATTAATTACGCAATCAGCCCCTATTGTTTTCCTCGAAAATTGATTCTTCAAGCATTCCTCATTCTTTTCGCACCTTATTCGTTCTCTCCCATTCATCATTCTGTCATTCCCATCAACATCCAGTATCCTGATATTTACGCGGACAAAATATCACGGGAAGAAATTTTATCATTTCTATGAAATTCTACCATGTCATCCAGAGGTTCGGTATTGATTTTACTACACAGGAGGAAATCGAATCAACCGTTAGATTATCATTTGAATCCACCTGGAAGAAATTTTTACCTGAACGAGTTGATCAATAACGTAGATTCACCAGAGCTGGCTTTTGAATATTCCACATTTCTCTATCATGCATTCTCTAAGCTGGCGCTGAAAAAAAAACTTCCTTGCGAGACCTCGGAATTTTCAGTATTTTTTCCCCAGATTGATGATGGATGATACTCCCACCATTCCCACTCCCGCCAGAATCGACAATTCTCAACAATCAGACTTAGAGAGCCTTGGAGAACCATTGAAACCCGATTCTAATTTCTATCCATGTTCGGTCAAAGATTGAATTCCTTTTGAACTCATATGCAACGACGTTACCATGATTCTCACACCGGTGCTTCACCAACTACGATATTCAAGGCTTGGAAGTCAGCCAATCATTATATTATATCTCCACCAACCAAATAGTAGGGTCTGATCTTCTATGGTACCACGCTCCTCTTTCAAGATTATAATCTTTCGGTGTGATTGTGGGAAGTTTCTCGAAGAAAGGAGAACAAGAGTGATGGTGGTTAGATTACTCTCAAATTAATCGCGTCAAGATAATAATGATTTCTCGCTGCATGTATGATTTGAAGATCCATCATCTGTTGTTCAAGACCACAACTCGATGACGAATGTAGAGTTGTCAGAATCTTTCCAAAGAGCCAGGTTTCACGAATTGTTATTTATAAATTCGTCTGATTCTTTGCATCATTCAAAATAATCACTTCGAGTCAACTTGAATTCACCATCATCCAGGTGGAAATTCATTTTGATACAAATAAGCTCAAGTTTTGGTGAAATGTACTGCTCAAAATTGAATTATTATAATTTAACTGATGCTGACATTAACAAAATTGGAATATGAAGGAATTTACAAATTCATTTGTTAATCTTATCAAAAACAGGCTGTGTGATATAAATTATGAAAGAGTGTTAAATTTATCCACCTTCTTATGAAGAATTCACCAGAATTGATGAAGGGTCCTGTAATGGCAAGTTTCATTGTTTTTGAGGGGTCATATCAACTTGTGGCAAAAAAATGTTTCATTATTTTCTAAGACCCACCACGCACATAAAAGTACGAGTCTTCCTTCCTCTAATGAAGAACACATTTTATTATATCTCCATTTTCCATCATACAAAATTGCAGCATATCAGGATACTCAAAAAAAGTCTGTTGATACACATCCCGTGTGCAGATCAATCCTGAACATCCTAAGGTAGACCCTGGCGCCGTAGGGGCATATCTTAGACATTCAACACAAGGTTACCTACCCACGGCCCATGCGGGCCCCAGTTGGGGTTGCCAGTATACTCCTGGAATATCTCAATCTAGGTATGCCCACCCACAGCCCATATAGGCCCCGAGTTGGCTACCATTGTTTTGCCCAAATATTTGATACCATCGCGGGGCCTAGATTGGAAAGCGTGACATTCCAAGTTGGAGCCACTTTTCAAGTCGGGATTATAAACCTGGCCCAGGTCTGAACCCGGGAGAAATTTCCATACGGGATGGACGTACCGCTACAGGTCACAAGTTTGATTGTAGAACAAAAAACCAAAAAGTTTCTGAGAATAGAATTCAAATTGAAGAGAAGGTCGTAGGATTTCTGCGAAAAATGGTGTCCATTTGAATTTTTTTTCTTTACATTGATCGAAAATCGCTTATAAAATTTTCAGAATTCAGTTTATCAGAAAAATCCTCCGTCGTTCACTTCACTCTAAAGTAGATTTTAAGGAAACTTTTGGTTTTTTGTTCTACGATCAAAATTTTGACCTGTAGCCCTTGCGGATCAACAGACTTTTGTCGAATGTGATGACACGCCGCCATTTTGTATTGTAAAGATATGAGAGTATGGGTTTCTGGTACTCAAAGACTAGTACTTTCATGTGCTCAAACCCCCATATTTCAAAAATGTTCCTGTCGTTCATGGTAGGTCTTAGAAAATGACAAAAAATTTCCCTACCGCAAGGTGATATTACCCTTCAACTGGCACCAATTATTGAACGAATTTCAGATGGTAATGGTTTACGTGGAAGACTGTTAGAATACTGTCTTAGGGAATACTTACTCGCCAGAGAGACGAAATTGTGTCAGTACCAAACCAGAGTTGCTCAGCGTGGTAGAATGCCACAAAAAAAATCTATAGTGCCTCAACGTTGCGTTAGTGAGACTGGATTGTACCAATATTGAACAGATCATTTGATATATCAACTGAATGGCAATGTATCAGTATCGATAGGACAACCGCTGACTAAAAACTCGTCACACTGAGAGAATAAAAATCTTGAACCAAGAAAATATTGGATTGACCGAGTCGAATCCGATATTTTCTTGAGTCAAGAAAACTTTCTTCAAACGAAGGAAACATTCACTCAGTTTAAAGCTATAGTGCACCAGTGTACTTATCAGCAAAAATTCATTATCCGATATAGTTCAAAGAATTTAGAATCGCTATACATTCCGACAGCTTTCTCTTAATCTCCCTCATATACTTCTGCTCCAAATATTCGAATGAGTTCTATACTTTCAGAGCTCACTCATGCCTTTGTGGATCCTTGTTGGGAAATAATACTGCTATTACTCGCTATAATCCACGCCCTAATCTTTTTGTACGGAAGGATGCGACATCGAAATATAGACCAAATATCCTCTTCATACGTACACGTATATTCATCGTTGAATGTAGAGTATCAACAATACTCTTATGAGAAAATAAATATCGAATTTCATTAAATTTGCATATTCGAAACATCCGTTGTTTCAAAACCAAAAAGATCCTACAGAAATTTGGAATGGATTTAATCAGATCATACAGGAACACAAACAACAATTTCTTCCTTTGGTGTCCGAGATCTGGGAATTGATTCAGGCTGGTTTTGGTGTATTGGATGTTTAACCAATGTCTTTTATGCATGATTCTCATACGTAATCTACATAATTGATCCATTTTACTTCCATGTTCCTTATACCCGAGTAAAAATTTTCATTTCGGGTCCGCTAAGCAGGACTGGTGCGGGCGTGTTGCATTTTTCTGCGGTACTGTTGCGGATGTGATGTGCCCGCACTGAATCTGCAACAGTACCGCAGAAAAATGCAACACGTCACCAGTCCCGTTTGGCGAACCGAAATTAACATTTTCACTCGGATATATAAGGAAACGGAAGTATTGTAATAGGGTCAAAAATCGATGATGCACAAGAGGGTATTTCGCTTCTGCCGAACGTCTTAGAACGTCGAAAAAACGCTATCGCCACAAATGTCTGTATGTGCGTATGTGCGTGCGTGTGTGCGTGTACAATTTTCTTTGGCGCACGATAACGTTCCTCAGAATGCACCGATCGGGATAATTTGTTTTTAATTCGTTCGTCTTTGAGAGCACTCGGGGCTTATTGATTTTGGTGTCGATCGGATAACGCGTTTCAAAAATATAGCGGAATGTTGTTTGAAAAATCTAGATTTTGCTACCACGCATATCTCCGCTCCCTGTTATTCGATAACCATAAAACTTATACCACTTTCCAGTTATGATTCAATAGTGGTCTCATACGAGTTTCATCCAAATCGGTTGGAAACTGTGGAAATTTTTTTTCTGAGATTCGCATAGGGGAGAGTTTCATGGCATTCGGATGATGGGAACATAAAGAAGGCATGCTTTACACATAATGCCACATTAGGGGAGAGTTGCCTTGATTGGACCATCGCCTTGGATGGACCACCACCTTTTATTACCAAAAGAAAAAACTTAGATTTCTTCTAATCATACAACGATAATGTCACATCAATGAACATTATCACTTTATGATTAGAAGAGATTCAAGTTTTTTCCTTTGACAATAAAAGGTGGTGGTCCATCCAAGGCGATGGTCCAATCAAGGCAACTCTCCCCTAATTTGGCATTATCTGTAAAGCATGCCTTCTTTATGTTCCCATCATCCGAATGCCATGAAACTTTGAGCATAGTCAATTCACGGGGTGTTAGTCGTACGGTATAAATTTCCAGCGAATCCGAAGTGCGAAAACAAAGTGGTAAGCACTAAGCTTCAAAACAAATTTTAAAATTCTTGTAATTACCGGTATCACGGGGGTATATTTCGTTCCTATCATCCAATTGTTATGAAATTTTGACCACCGTCTAATGGAGTGTCGAAAGTGGCCCCATAAGAGTTCGAACCAGATTCTGACAGAAAAACGGCATGAGGAGGGAAGAAATTTCTTAAAAATTCGTGATTTAGCGATCGCACATGTCTCCGCTCCCTGTTATTGGATTACAATGAAAATTCTATCGCGTTTCAGTTACAATCTCGTAGTGGCCTCATATGAGTTTCATCTCCATCGGTTGAGAAATGTGGAAATATCGTCTCTTGAAGTTTGCATGGTTTTGTGTTTCAAGGTGCAATAAACATGTATTTTCATTTTCATTGAGAACATGGAAGTCCTGTATGGTTCTCCATATCGATTTTTTATATAACGAGCTATCAAAATGGACGCACTCCAATAAATCTGATGTTGTTTTTGTGTTTACTATTTTAAAATTACTCCGAATCAGGTGTTCCCAAACTTCATGGGGTCGCAAGCAGTCGCCACTTTCACAGTCACTACTTTTGATAATTTCGAATCAGGCTGTACCCTGTTGGAATTTGGGGGGGAAAAAGGAAAACCCAAACGAAATGAATATATTCATGTTGTTGAACTCTGCCAGGGTACAGTCTCTTTCAATTTTCTCAAAGTGGCGGCTGCTTGCCGCTCTTCCAAACTTCAGGCACTGGAATGGTGGTTGACCATGGAATTGATCAGTATCTCGTTCCTCATTGCAATACTCAGGAGGTAAACAATTATGATATTCTGTGAGAGAACACGCAGAGAAAAATTCTTGCTGAAAAAGCGATTCCGAACAATCCGTTTTGCTAAATTAGCAAAACGATTGCTGTTACAGCATATTTTGGTATTTCAGCAAGATATTTACCAATTCAGCGGAATTTTCTAGCCGTTTCTATATCTAAAATTCGGGATTGCCGAATGGCAAGCGCTTGTTGAAAGAGCAAGATTTTTGCTGTAATAGCAATTTTTTTGCTAATTCAGCAACAAGTTTTGCCATATCAGCAAAGCAAATTTCCAAGGTTTGCTGTTTCAGCAACTTTTTTTCTCTGAATGAACCTTCATCTACTTTATATAGTAAGATCTCATTCCATCGAAAAACATCCCCACTGCAAGATCAGAATCTCATGATAGTTGAGATTGAATAAACGCACTCCAAAATCTCTAACAAATAGATGAGGTGCTTAGCTTTAATCTAGTCCTCAACATACCGGATTATACCGCAGATTCCTAGGGAACTGGTTCGGCGATGCACTTTTCAGATGAAGCTATTGTTTGACGTACCTACACAATCATCGCGACAGAAGTGGTGAACCGATTATTTCATCGAGACAATTCGAACATGCGATTGATTTAACTACGCGCATTTGATTGAATCATGTATACATCAACAACTCAAATGCACGTATGCGCATTACTAATGTTTCTCTTCAAACAATAATATTCATTCGATAAACAAATTCCTCGAATTTCAAATGAATTCCCTACACGACATTCGTCACTTAAAATGTACTCAAATGTACGAAATCCTTCACTCAAGCATTATACTACCATCATTACTCTTCCAGCCCGATTAAACTCTACATTACAACGAATAGGTTATCACACGAGACTACGATTTGCATACATATAGATCATGATATGTGATATTCATATGCATGGATGTTACAAGATTGTACAACCAGTCCCACTCTTCACAAACGTTTTACTTTGAAGCAAAAGTTACGAGTACATATCTCCTGAGGGGTCTTCATTGTTCTCGGCATTGTCTGGCAGTGCGTGTTTATCCTGCACGGCTGCAATTACCTTGGAATGTAGTAAACCGATGTACCCTGTATAGCGAGCAGGCTTTACACTTGGTGCAACAGCAATCGTTATATGTCCTCTATGTTGATAACTACACTGAAGATACCATTATGATATCTCCTGCGATTCACTCAACGAATATGTCGACCGTTGCTATCGGGGATCCGTTCCAAACACGCACGAGTGCAAAATTAATGAATTCAACGTTTATTCTCAATTTTCAACGTACTTCAGCTTCTTCGACTCGGCACTCAAGTTTTTCATTCGATAATCATCAACATTCGAATGAATTTATCATGGGATACGGAAAGTATTCCCATGTAAAGAAATTAAACTAACTAGATCTAAGTTAGACTTAAATTGTGTATAGAAATGGGGATGCAAACATTATCGATGTTATTTGAAGAGACCCTAGCGAATTTGATCATACTGTGTATCATCATACACTGAAAACACTAGTGTTAGAAATTTCTGATTGAATTTTCAATTACATGTAATGGAAGCAACTTCCACTCACGTAATTGAAAAATAATTCGCACTGGACTTGAAAATTCAAGAACCAATTCTTTAAATTTCATGCACATGTTCTTGATTGTTGAGAGAAATCATGATTGAAAATTCAATAACAAGTTCTTTCAATTTTATACACTTGTTCATGATCGTTGAAAAAAAAAATCACTTCCACAAGATGTGAACGTGGGACGTCGAAGTCGGACGCCAAAGCTCTGTCACTCAAGCCACTGCTACTTATGTGGAAGGGAGCATTTTTCTGCTTATATGACCTTGCGTTCATTCTTCAAACTTGTGAATCAAGATGTACTTGTAATGTAGAAACACTGAACAAACCGTGTGATCTAACTAGTACATAGTTGAAGTGGATACGCGGATGACTTCGTCAAAGCTTTAGTATACAGGGTGACCCATAGTGAGAAAAATTGTATTTCAAGGGCGTATTCTGCAGCCATAATGCAAGAATTTCCCATTTTTGAAGGTTAGTTTTTGAGATATGAGCATTTTTAGATTTTTTTTCAACCCCAAACACACTTGGATCATTTTTGTTATTTTCAGTTGGATGCCATTAGAGCCATGATTTGATTATAATTATAATGATATTGTTATGTTATTATACTGGATTAAATTTTTCTAAGTTTTTTCAATCACCTGTACATTAATTCCAATTTTCATGCACGATAACTTGAAAATTCAATAACCTGTATTTGAACTCCTATTTCAGTTCACAAAAATTGAATTTTCATTCACATATGTACATGAAAAGTACATGAAATTTCAAGCAATCTTTAACAGTGCTGTTTGTTCCAGCCAAACAAAATTTTGGTTGAAATGAACGCGAAGAAACTTTTTAGTTAGTTGAAATAAAATTTATTTGGGGTGAACAAAATTTGGTTCACAATAATTAAGGCTTTTATACAGACAAATAAATTTTGTTTATCCGGAATAAATTTTATTTCAGCCAACCAAAAAGTTTCTTTGCGTTCATTCGAACTAAAATTTTGTTTCGTCGAAACAAACGTTTTCTCAGTGTACTGGAATTATCCAGTATGTTTGTGAATTTTCTATACCTCAATTATAATCAAATAATACTGTTACCGAAATCAAACTGGATTTATCCTAAAAACAACATACCGGAATTTGATACGTCTTCGGTAATACAAATTCATACCGAATTCGTGGACGGAATAAATACCGAATGATAAGAAATATTGCGATATACCTCGAGTATAAAAATTTCATGAGCATACGGTATGCTTCCAGTTTGCTCTTCATCAAAATTTGGTATTTTACACGGGAAAAATAATTTAGCTGCAGCAGCGAAGTGGCTAGCACGGACACGGACAGCCATTAAATTAGCTCCTGCAGCTAAATTCTAGCTGTTACAGCAAATAAATCAGCTGCAGAGGCAAATTTTTTGGCTGGCATAACTAAAATTTAGCTGCAGGAGCTAATTTAATGGCTGGTCGTGTCCGTGCTAGCCACTCCGCGGCTCCAGCTAAATTATTTTTTCCGTGTACTGAAACACTACTAGATTCATACCGATTGTATATCATACCAAAATTATACTCACAGAATACTGAAAACTTCGGTATGATCGGATTTGCTAGGAGAGGACAAATAGATAAATCATTTAAGAATGTGTAATTTTCTTTGCCCATTCCCATACACAATATATGTCTTGTTTTGACCAAGCTATGTCTACTTTTTTTACATGGGTTATCTTTCGTTGGGAATTCGATCGAGAGGTATTCTCGAAACAGAGGTAGAGAATAATAAAATGAAGGACGAAAAAAAATCTTGCTCGCTCACTTCCGCTTTTCATCCAGTTTCGTGAGTGTAGAGTGTCGCAAGATACGAATAATCGAGGATTCCCGGACCGGTTCGAGAGGAAGAGAAGAGTAAGTAATAAGAGGATTTTTATATAGGGGTGGAATCGGATAGATATAAATGTGTATATAATTACGCTTCTTCTTCCAGTTGTTCTTTTTGGATCTCTTGGGAGGAAAAATCCTCAAGATGATCCAGTATTTTATATCCCAGTCGTTTAGCGATCATTCAGTGAAAATTCAAATAATTCGAGGTTGAGAATAAAGAATGTAATGAAGTTCAAGTCCAGAGGTATGTTGCAGCAGCAGTTGGAACATATGTTTTGTTTTGTAGTGACTAAATAATTTAATACCTTCCCTGGTGAATAAATTCTATCAAAAGTTACTGAAATTTTCAAAAAATTCAAGACACGAAGAAAAAAATTGCTGACGCAGCAAATCGAGATCTTATATACGGAATAGCAAATCTTTTTGGTAATCTACCCAGGTGACAAAATTTAGAAGAATTCTTGTCAGGATTTGGTTGTACACAACCATTCTCACTGAATCATGTTTTATGTTACGTGAAGTCCATAGAATTGAATGGGATACTTAAAAATTCGCTGTCACAGCTGACTGAATTGCTGAGAGATCAGCTGATGAAGTGAAACAACTGCTACAGAAAACTCTCGCAAATGGGCTGCTCCTTCTCTTTCTTCAACGTAAGGCCAGAACTGTTTGAGTGAGAAAGAAGGTGAGCGGCCCATTTGCGAGAGTGTTCTGTATTCTAGCAAAAGGTACCCTGCGGAATCAGATTCTGCTGTCAAAGTGAAGTTTTTCTTCTTCATGGAGGTGCTCATAGTTTCTCAGAGAGTTTCAATAATTTTCATAAACACTCAGGTATTCATAGATATTTGGAAAAATTCATAGTGAAAAAACGTAACCAATGAGCGAGATTTTCAGAAGCATTCTTTCCATTAGGGTTTCTTCAGAAGTGTGCCGAAATGATTGAAGGAACTGCAGACAAATATTCCATATAGTAAATAGAAGTATTCAAGATCACCGGAATGATCAACTCCCAGGTAGAAATTTCTCCGATTGAACAGTAGCCCTGTCCGGGGCCAGGAATGGACCGATTCGCATTTCTACCCGGGCTATTTCAGTTTGAGATGATTTTGTCAAGTTTTGGGTGCAGACAACTCTCCTTATATGATTCAATGTATCTGCCATTGCACATCAGAACACGATTAAAAACTGACGGGCTATTATTGTGTTGGAGGGAATCGTTATTCCAACAATCTTTTGCTTGAGATTCATTTATGTTCTAAATTGGCACGAGCATACAACGACAGTCGGACGAGAAAAACTCTCGAGTAGTTCGAATCTAGTTCATTTTTCACTATTGCTTTCAATTGCCTGTGGTTACATATCGTTCTCGACTCTCCTGATCCCAATCAAGATCAACCCCCATCTTTTGTCAGGAATTTTGGAGAAACAAGTTATACCACTGATTCATAGTTGGAACGGATGGTCGATGTTTCACGTTGTTTGTATTGCATTATGTTTCATTGTGCAATTGTTCATGGGAGCGTTTCGACGCCTAGTATATGAAATTACTGGCTGAATTTGTTCGTAGCTAATTTGAGGTACATACATATTTTACTTATAGTCGATTTTCGACCATCTACTTAAGTAGTTGCTGCAGCTGCTTAGTAGTCAGGAAAAGTAACACGTTAGCTGTCTCAACTAATTCAAAACACCTCGGGTATTTACGTTAGTTAGTGCAACTATCGAGTTACTTGTCCTGACTACTAAGCAGCTGCAGCAACTACTCAAGTAGATGGTCGAAAATCGACCATTCAAGTGATAGCTGCAACCATTTCTCTTTTTCCGTGTACGTAATTTTATAATTGCAGGAAAACCGTGTTGGATGTTTCTGTACGTTCTTGTTCGATATGGTACATGAATTTCGATTATTTGGGTTAGAAACGACAGAATTTGGATAGAAATAATAATATAAATAATCTTATGTATCATTTATTCACTGTGAAAAAGTTCTCAGTGGATTAAATTTAGCTGTTTTTCTACGCAAACATTTCCTCTGGTGAATTTCGAGACAAAATTTGGAGAAGATCAAACATTCTTGTTAGTTGACTAAAATTGTTCATTTTCTCCAAATTTTGTCTGGAAATCTGATACAGGAAATGTTAGTGTAAAAAAAACTGTCAAATTGTTGTGTGAATCCCCACAGAGACAATGTAAAACAGTACAATGTAAAAATCCCTATGTCACGATTCCTATAAATTTATGTGCAGTAATTACCATGTATTATGCGTTAGGAATTTTCCAGACTCGTCCAGAAATTGCCTGTAAAATGACAGTAAAAATCTATAAAATTTGGGATTTTCAGGTGAATTAATGAGAAATTTCATACCGTAAATTGGGGTGAATCACTATCACTATCGCTATGGGGTGGAGGTGATCTTTTGGATACAGCATTTTTCTTAGGGATAAATGTCGATTGGAGCATTAAAAATGAATGTCATCTTCACCCCACAGTGATCGGCTTCACTCCAGTTGACTGTACATATACACTGTAAAAAAAGCGGAGTCGGAACGGTGTCAGAATTAACATAGAATTAACACCACCCGAATCTATAGAAGTCATCCCCAAAATTGGTGTCAACATAACACGAAGCGATGTAAGAATGACACTTTATGGTGTGAGAATGACACCACGTGGTGTTGAAAAAACATTGTTTGGTGTACCGCCAATTTTTTACAGTGTGTATAGGAAATTTATTTCTGATCCTGTAATTGGAATTTTCTAGTTGCCGTATGAAGGAAAATTTCGATTATTTTTCACAGTGTGGAAGATTTCACATCTCTTTCCGCCCCTTGCAACAGATATCGTAGGAGATAGGAAGTGAGTTCAGAAGATTTCTTTTGTTTGATTTATTATTTCTTCCGTTTTTTTATGTCCCAAGACTAGATATTGTGATCAGAATTCTGGTGAAATTTGGGTAGAAATCATCCAATTCCTTGATCAGGTTTCATCCGGAATTTCGAACAATATCCAATCCCAAAACCCGGATAGGATTCAGATGGGATAGAGAATCGTTGCAAAACCCTTATCCGCACCCGGATGCACCTGGATATAATTTATCCAAGTTTTCATCCGGGTTTCATTCAGTGTCTTTCTAACCAAAGAGTCCGTTTTAGCTACTTCGACGGTGCATTCGAAACATCACTTGGTCATTACATAATTTAAAAAATGTTCTCTGACAGATTGAACCATGGGCTGATCTCAATCACTTCCAAATTTGTTGGATGAATGAATGGAAACAATGATGTTGTTGTTTGTTATTCGATTTCCAACAAAACTATGATCCTGTAGGGATTGGGATGGATTGTATTTGTTTCTCTTATATCAAGTGTTCCCGATAACACCATACTGTCTTCAAAATATAAAGAGGGATACAATATGAGTCATTGTGTGCAGTTTTATAAACATTTTATAAGATAAAAATAAGATACATCAAAGCAAAGTTTCTTACCACAAAGGTTTTCTCTGAAAAAGCAAGAACGTTCAATTCGAATCATCGAAGCGATACACAGAGGGAAAAGCGACGTGCCTCACAGAAATAATCCTTGGTTCAGGACTTATGGTTGAATTGACTTGAAATCTGGTTATGATAACCAAGAAAACAAAGCAAAATCACGTGCCTCTGGTTGTGATAACTAGATGGAATGGTTAAAGCCAAAAATAACAACGTCGCCTGTTTATGCGAAACAGATTTTTCTCTGAGCGTACATAAGATACTTGTGTCACTCATAACATCTGTTCGGAATCCGAATCCCTCTTTTATAATAAATTTAGAAGATTCAAATCACACAAAAGAATTGGCATAACTACAATTTTCATCGGAATCCACATTCTCCGTGTTATTGGAATTACTCTTTCCTTTTCTGGATCATGAGCAATTGTGTTAGAAAAATTTTCCTGTAATTGCATCGAGTGTTGAACAAGAGGTTGTATATATAGGTCAGAATGTTGAATATCCAAGTCAGCGGACATTGAATGGAAATCTTGAAACTGCCAATAACTTCATCGAGTCCTCGAACTCGACGAGTTGAAAAGAAAAAAATTATTGATTGGTTCATGGTGGGGAAGGCCTCGATAAACGTTGTTCGATGTGAATTTCTGAGAAAAATATTACCTAGGTTTAATTTGTTTTAAACCAATTATTTGGGAACGATTTAATCCAATACTGTGCCAGGATCTGTGATGCTGTAGATACACATGTCAGAAATATGCGGGAAAAATGAATTTAAATCTAATCGATTAGATCTACATAGATCTAAAGCACATTTTCCCGAGTGATATACACGGAAAAAAGAAAATGGAGAAATTTATCTTGTAGGATGACAACGCGTCGCTTCGAGTCTTTCAATGGAAATTTTTACAAAAAATAGTTCACATCATAAGAGAAGAATCTATTTTTGTCTTATAATGTGAATTATTTGACAGTATATTTTGTAAAAATTCCCAAGTAAAAATTGACCATGGGCGCTAGGTTGCCGCAAGGCTCACCAAGATGGGCCGAGTCTAGGCTACCAGGCATGGCGCAGCTCTGAAATGATAACATTATTTCAGCCTCAGCCCATTTGTTTCCACAATCAAGACCCAACACTGGAAACCGGGTTGTGATAGCATATGCCGTCAATGGCAGACCATACAAAAATTTGTTCGCCAAGGATGAGCCAACGCTGTAGCAATCTTGCGGCAGGGTTGCGCCCATCTCATGCCAATGGTCACTTTTATTTTTTATTGTAATTGAAAATAAAATAAAAAATCCATTCTATCATTTCGATTGAACGAAATGAATGTCGGAGAATTTCAACATGTAATTTTTCTGATTAGTTTAAACTGATGAATGACGTAAATCCGGTGGTCCTGGCGTAGAAGTAGGCGGGTCTGGAAACAGATGAAGAATTATTTCTGTCATGGAATCTTCAAAGGAGACTTATATATTGATTGAATGCTTGGTTCGCCACTCGCAGGAAACAAGCATCACTCTGGTGAGAGTTATTGTAATTTGCTGTTTGAGAAGGAAGTTTCATTCTCAGCCAAGCTATTACTCAAGTCGAGTCAAGCGAACGCCTAAACTGAGCGAGGCCATCGCCCAAGCTGAGCCAAGCTACGACCCATGCTTGGTGCAACATGAGAATCCATTGTCATTCAGAGTTGCCTAATGCTTGGAGCAGTGTCCCGCCAAGCCCTAGAGAGCCTCTGTTGAAAGCATGCGTTTTCCTTCAAGCAATATTGGTTGAAGGATGGGCTAAGCGTGGCGCAGCCAATGATCAATGATGGATCAATGAAGTCGATTTATGACTTCCCATATTGGTACAATGTTTAGACCATTGTCAACCATCCTTGTCCCTACATAGATTGCCCAGCTTTGGCTGGCAGCCTTGCGTCTAGCTATATTCCGTCGTCAGCATTGGCGGAGCCTGAAGATTTTTATATGAGTTTCTATTCAAAGACTCGAAGCGACGCATTGTCATCCTACAAGGTAAATTTCTCCATTTTCTTTTCTCCGTGTATATCACTCGAGAAAATCATATTCTAAAGATAAGAAACTCCCCTATAATAAGCGCCTAGAATATCTTCCTCTTAATGTGAGTAAAGTTCTTCTAATATTCAGATAAAGATCTGAAGATTAGAATATCTCTCACTCATGTTAAGAGAAAGATATTCTTGACGCTCATTATAGAGGAGTTTTTCATTTTTAGAGTATGATTTTTCCGGTGTATCTGCATGATAATCCTTTCTTCGTGCTTTATCGTACAAAATTCCATTGAAAAGTGACTAAACAGATATTATCCGGAAGTTGTATGATTTTCTTTTGGATAATATCTCACAGAAAACTCATCAATCGAGAGGTACAGGACGTTTTACTCACGATCAAAGGAACGATTTGAAAAATCGTATGTTGAAACAAAGTTTGAAGTCGTACTCTAGTGTTTTTTTGGGTTGAGTCATAAAGAAAACAGACGATATAAGGAAAATTATTCAAGTTCCATGATTCTGACGGTTTGTCAATGATGCAAATATTTGTGAATTCCCGAAAAAAAATATGGTGAAAAACTGATGGATTTGTGAATTTCCTGGTTATTTGGGGATTCACAAATTTTCTGTGAATTTTCAAATAATTTTGATGACTGTTATTAAAATTGGAAATCGCCAAAGTATATAGAATAAAGTCACCCCGTTATGGTTGCTAACACTCGGCCAATCTTTGCATACCCTACACCGCATTGTTGCCAATTGGAAATTGCATTTCTCCAAGTGCAATATAATGACACACATTGTCAAAAATATTTGTGAATTTCCAAAAAGAAAAGTATGGTCAGAAACTTATGGATTTGTGAATTTCAAGATTATTTGGGAATCCACAAATTCTTTGTGAATTTCCAAACAATTTTCATAACTCCCCAAAAACTGTTTGTGAATTTACTAAAAAATGTTTGGTAAAAAAACTTCTAAACTTATTTCGGGAGTTTTTCTCTCACAGTGATGGTAATGCAATATACCATTGATTCTTCTGTAAAAGATTTCCAACTGTTTTTGTGCCCTCTAATTACATGACAGAGTTGTTTAATTCAGTATTAATATTTATAGGAATTTCCAACAAGAACAACAGTATTATTCTCCACAAAGTGGTTCTAATTTTCATGAAATTCTGAATGAAAATTTATCACGACAATTTTTCCCTGCTTATATTTCATAGCGATTTTTGAATTACATAGGATTCAGATTTACTCTGCTCTTGGAATGAACGCATTTGACTTGGAAACTATGAGTCAAAATGAAAAATTCTACGCAGTCTTGAGATTTTAAATGGAAAAAAGAAGAGGGATCAAGTCCGATGCACGTTGCAGTATATCGGAAAATGGTAATTTTTCACCCAAACTTCAGCTTTGAAATTCATGTAAATTCAACAACTCACTACCAACGAGGGATTAATTTGAGTAATTATTCTAAAATTTAACGTGAAAAGAGAGGACCCAGTATAGTTCGGAAAATTGTTCAATATTTGATGAATGTATATATAACCTTCGATCATCAGATCCCAATGAGAATATTTCTAGCCAAAATAATTTTAATTTAACGTACGTTAAACATAAATTTGACAGCATTTTGACGGAAATATTCTTATAGGAATATAAGCAGATATGAATTGAATAAAAACAAGAAGACGTGAGTTGAAGAAGCATACGCACATGAAATCAGTAGGGAAGAATGTTAATAGCCAGACGTGGGAGTACAGATTTTCATACTTCCGTATTAATTCAAAAAGATGAACTTTTTTTTTCTTCCGTACGCGTATGGTGCTTCTATGATAATCAACGCTATGCAATGAACGTGAAATCTGGTCATCCGATAAGCCATGTGACTCAAATATTCACTAACAATAATATAAACGTATGAAAATTTGTTGACTAAAACTTTCAATACATTTCCTGTCCGTTATTCCTTTTGAAACATCGTTTCATCCAACCTCAAATACAGTTTTGTATGCTGAGATTTTGCTTTCACGATATAAGTCGATGACTTTTCATCCCTGAAGATTTTTTCCAACGCTATTTCAAAATCATCACAAAGGATCACAAATCAAACGATTCAATCGTCTTCATTCATCTTCAGCGTTAATTATCCCACAGTTTAAGCCGTGGACTCATTCATCTTTGCGTTCAATGAACGTCATGGATCGACATTCTCTTCGAACAATGAAGCGAAAAGAGGACTCTGTTAATGACTCTAATAGCATCCCTTTGCATCATTCCCTTCATCACCCACGCGATAGATTTGTAATGATATTTATCTGAAAACAATCTATACAATGATTTTAGAAGATATAGGGGTAGAAGAATAGTATACATATACATGTACATCTGTTGGTACGGTTCAAGAGAGGAAGAATGGTTGAGAAAGAGAGAGAGATGAAACGGAAGTGCAAGGGTGTGCAGTGTAACCGAGTGAGAAAAGGATATTCGAAGATGGGAAGGAAGGAGGGATACGTAGCATAGGATAGACGAAGAAACAGAACGAGGGGAAGGAAGAGGGCATCGCGCTGCAAGCTCTTCCAGGCAATGTCAGTTCAGTGTGCACGCGGACGCCGAGCTGGTTGCAAGAGAGAAAAGCTGTCGGAACGTCGGTGTCAGCTTTTGGGGATCGCTATTAACCAGCCGCGCACTTTATCACGACAATCGGCTGAGCGTGCGCGAGCGTCCGCTCTTTCTCTCTTCCCAATTTTTACTCGCGTAAGAAGTCACTCGTATGCGTTCGTAATTCTTTTGTAATGTGAGTGCATGATAATCCTTTGACATCAAATCCCAACATCTAATCGTTCTGTCGGTGTTGCTGTTATCTAAATGATAAGTGATAACCGTATGACCCTAAGGTCATTCACTTCCAGGCGAATCTTAACCGCTCTTTTTTCTCATCAATGATGTATCGTGGATCATTAGAATCATTTTCCTCATGAATATTGTTACAGAGATGAATCCTCATGTACATTCATTTGTACAAATCTATGCACTTGTTGCAGACAGAAATGATGTCTCGTGGATTCATTTGGATGGAATTCAAACGAGAAATGAAATGAAATAGTTGCTGAAAATAATTCCCCACTCAAATACAAAGTAATCAGTTGATTGGATATCGTAATTGATCCAGTCGGGGCGATGTCACCTGTGGTTACGATATCAAACCTGATTGATTTCACTTTTTGATCATGCTTATTGTCTAATTGGATAGGCAATTAATGATAAAACTGTAAAATTTCAGTTCTCAAAGACCTCCCTGTATTTGTTTTTTCTTTTATTATAATGAATTGATATGATATTCTCTCACATGCTGGGTCATAAAACCTACATCGAATGATGAACAACTCTTATTGGATGTTTTTATCAGGTCACTTACACGCGGAGGGGACTTTGATATCGTTATATCGTTAATCACCGCTAAGGTTATTATGGTAATCGAATGGTGGCACATTATCGGGTTATAAATTGAACAGAACCATTCTCTCTAGCGAACCTAGATTTCTATATCACATCGAAGTTTGTTTGACCATCAATTTGGATGTGAAAAAACATTTTTTCTTGTGAATAATTCATACATAACTCATTTCCGGATCACATATTGGTACTTGAAAGAATCGGTACGTAGAGAATAAAGTACATATATGAGTTGAATAATTCATATCTCATGAAAACGTTCCAAATTATTCGTGTTCCTGGAATACTAGGAACTTCGAACCACGTTAGATTCGGATCACGAATTAATTGGAAGTTCGATTCGAGAATCCCGGTGCTCTTTTTAAGGAATAATCCTTCTATCTCATCGTTTCGCGTGACTCCAATACTTTTGAGCGGGAGAACATTCTTTGCACGTAGTAATTTCATTCAAACAGGAAATTCGATGGCAGGACATGAGTTTCGCTACAATGATATATTTTTGTCACAATTCAAACGGTTGAGAATTTCATTCTTCACAAAGAACTTTCCAACGATACTCCATTCATTCATTATGCAAGTATTGATTTTATTGACAAACAATTTCTCCTCGGCATTATTCACTCGAACTCTTATTCTTCATGAACGATCACGTGAAAAATATCGAATCTAATGTACCCTAGTAGAAATTATGATTGGGGATTAGATGGACCCCAGCTAGTTTCCCCAGATGTTAGGTTGGTTTCTGCCTAGTTTTGTAACGCACTTTCTAGCTTGTGCCCATCCAGATTTCCCAGGGAATTTCTAGAATGTCGTTCAAATTGGTGATGAGAAATGTGGAATCATGTTTTTTTTTGTGAAATCACACCCATGAATGAGGTAACAATGTATTTTCACATGTAATCTCCAGTCAAGAACGTTGCTTTTGAATTTATTCCCGTTGGGGCCTCCTTTCACTCTTTTGACCGTGTTGATGGACTATCAATGTTACTGTACGATTATTGGACGCATGAAAAATCTGCATAAACCAACTAAAATGTTTTGGTACTGAAGTCAAATTGGTTATCCAGTTGCCCTCACGTGGGTACGTGGATGGTAAATGGGACGCCCGGACAAATTTCTATCAGGGTACGTTCTGTTGAATTTCGAATCAATTGTTCACTCCTGATGAAGCTGAAACTAGCAGATTTGAGCTAGCAGACTTGCACTCTAGTTTATTGTAGAATTGTCGTGGAATGATGAAACTGACACCAATGAGATTTCTGAATCGTGTAATCTTTGAAAATATGTATTTTGAAAGAATTCCAATTTACATTGGCTCCGTTTATAAACGTGGTCTGCTAGTTTACGTCCGCTAGCTTCAGCTTCATTCACTTCTGTGAACTTTCTGCACTCACGTACGAGTTCCATAGGAGTGTATGGATGATGATTAACGGAAGATTCATAATATTGATTAAATGTATCCCATGTGAGCATGAACATTGGTCCAACTTCAGTCCGCATGAACATCGGATGAATATCTAACAATATCTAAAAGAATCTGTTGATACAATCGTCATAAAGATTCTATTGATCATGGAATTGTTTATATAATACCTCCTGTGATTCAAGTCCCGAATTCTTTATTTTCTCCTATTTTCCAAACCAGTGGTTAGATTAGGATTTAAAGTCCCTGTAGAGTTGTTTCAGAAAATCAACCTCTTAGGTCGTTAGTGGAAAGTGGTATATTGCGTTGGCGCATGTCAAATAGGTGCGTGGACGTAAATGCATCCTCCCTCTCATCTACAACCCCATACAAGCATATTACGCTCATGAAACCTCATATATTTATGTGAGTAAATGTATATACTTACCGCACACCAATATTAGATCATCCGGAATTCAGAATGGTAAATGTGGAACGAAGAGTGATTTAGTATGCAATTCCGAAACATTACTCAAACGCACATGGGGTTTAATTGGACTGGATGATTATTTACTTTCCTATACATACGTTTATTCGACACACGCCCTTGACCTATTATCGAGAGGGATACATTTGTGAAGATGGAAATGATTTCTCGTCTTTTTTGTTCAAACTATCTCTCATCATCTGCTGATGAGGCTTTATGTGACTCTCAGATGACCTGATTAGGCCATGACATTAATTTCTGCTCGCATTCAGACAGTAATTTCTCTGCAAACCTAATGATTAGAGCTGCACTAATTTTCATACTCATAACTTCAATTATGTGCGTAACTGAGGAAAGACAGGTTAATACAATTTCACATCTCGGTCTGGATTTTATTGAAATGGTACCCTGTTATACAGAAGATACAAAAGACTCTTCTGGTAACGAATGCCCTCATTTCCTTCGCTCGTTCCACCTGCTCCAGTGCTCTTAAATCACAGCGAGCCTTTAAAGATCATATAAGACGCTCGAAGCGGACCGTGACGAGTTGAAGAAGATCTCGAAATTCGGATACTTTGAAACTTTGCTTGTCCATAATCCCTTGGAACATAATTTTTTGAATTTTCCTAACCACTCCAAGCTGACTACAATAACTTAATTAGACTCAACTGTGTGAATAATTTTTTCAATATTAATCCATAATTCAAAAAAACGAATAAGCTTTTAAAGCATCACATTGAAACGTATATCAAGAAGTATATGAGAAACATTGTTTGTTGGAAATTACTTTGAAAGTTTGTTATGCGTGAAACATCATGCAGTTTCAGGCAAATTCGCTGGGTACTTCATAAAACTCCCATGTGTTTGTAAAGACTGTGTACTATAAATTTCAGCGAATGCACGGTAAATTTGTCCGCAACTACACGATGTTTCACCTTTATCGAACTTTCACGGGGACGGAGAATTTTCTCCATGTACCAAACTCACCAAACAATCCTGCATAATGGGGAATCATTCTCCAACAGTTTGTTGATTGAAAAATCCACGATTCAATGATAATCCACATCCACTTGATCATGCTCTCGTCAACTATTGATGTTACGCTGAGGAATTTTTATTAGTTCAAATTTTATTTGAAAATAAAAACTCATTTGAAAGTGGATTGGTTCGTGGCTTGATTGCCACAGGACAATTATCTTGTCGAATATATATATATATATGGGTGGCAATGAACCAGTGTATATCATTCGACGAATTTTTCGAATAAGCTTTTCATATCCATGACGAATTAATGGGGTTCATTTAGCACTCATTATGTGATACGACGCGGCTCGTCGATGAATGAAATGAGAGAAAACAAATTTTGCAAGAGGTTTATTGTAGATTTAATCCTCAAAATCAATATCCACTGGGAATTCAATTGCATTTATGATGGAGTTTGTTTTAAATATTTTATGCCAAATTCAATGGAGCGTATGTGTATGAATGATAGGAAGTGGGGGTTGATTATTTAATGAGGATGATATGATTTGTTTATTTGTATAAGAAGTTATAGAGCTTCACTGATTTCGATCAAGTCGATTATATGAAATTTCTATTTTGTTCGACCACGATCTGTTTTTTTTCTTATAAGTTCAAGCCTTCCTTTGACGTAATCTAAACCATATGGAACGCTCCATATACTGTGAGATCATGTTCAAAAGGGGGTTTGTTCTATATTCGGATCTCAATCGTTGGAAGGATAGGGCTATTAGTCAGTCAGTCATCGTCAATCTTGCTTCCCAATGATAAACGATGCTGAGGCACATTTTTCTTCGATTCATTCGAGATTTTATCATTTTTTCACCTTGGAGGAAAAATTGCACCTTCAAGAAACGATCATACTTTTTCTGGGAATCGTATTCAAGGGATAACAGAATTATCAGATGATGTGACATATAATTCTGGAATATTTATTCTCGGCGATTTTATATTCTATGTATATCCTCATTTTCCTGTGATGTATCAACGATATGGAAACAGGGATTTATTAATGACTAAATATCCTGTTCATGATGGGGATGAAATGTATGTGAGATTGAATATATTGTAAATGAGATCTTGCTTTTTCATCAAAATTGTTTTACCAATGTACTTTATGAGCACTTCCAAGCGTAGATTATTCTGAGCGACGTGAATGTAGCTAATATATTATGAAAGCAGATCTGTGACCTGAATTGAACAACGTACACAAGGGTGCGTAGGGATACCAGAGGAATTAAAAAGGTCTCCTTGTACGGGGGAGAATATGATTTGTTCCATAAGGTTGCCAATGACAATGAAATGAGAAGATGAATCAAGTAAAATTATTATTATTTATTGAATATAAATTCATTATTCTATGTTTTCTACATTTCACATACTTATCATAAATCGATAATATTTATAAATGGATGTATTAAGAAAACCAATAGTGCAGTGAACTACTTAATCAGGTGGAATGTTGCTATAATTTCATAAAGAAATTGAAAAAAATACTTTGAGTGAACAACATTGTGCATCTCCAAAATTTTTGTATCGATATTGAATTGAGAAATTTATCACGTTTTGCATATTTAAATTATTCATCAGGCAATTTCATATTCGTTATTCCAAATAATTATGCAAACCGAATATATATTTCAAGATATCAAATGAACATGATTTCAAATTTGTACGAATGGAGAAGAAACATTGAATGCATGAGATGATTTTCTTTCCACATAAGAGCACGCAACTCAATATCTAATGTAAAGAAAGAGAAACAGAAAATACTGAATAATGTTGCAGCGAGTATGAAAGTTCATATAGAAAGATAAATAATTTCCCTCTTCTTCCACTTAGATGGAAGTTCATTTTGTATATCATATGCATGCCGAATGCACCATCGTATACGTACGACTTATTCAAACATGATGTAGTACAGTCATCTTCTCTGAAGTACCAAAGCTTATACAAAAAACACAAACAGAGAGCACGTTCTACATATTTTTTTTCTTCCAATAACTACATACTCCTTAAAGTCGTACACGTATACATTTTATTTTTATTGAAATTCATGCGAAGAAATTCATGAGTATGACGAAAACTTACATGAGCATCCGGTAGCAATAGACACATTTTCCAACCGGGTAAATGACTTCTTTTTCTGGCGGACTTCCATGCAAGGCAACTCTTCAACGTCGATGGGATGCTCCAAAATGTTGAAACTTTATAGTTATCACGATACGGTCTTGTGAACTTCTCATATGTGATATTTTTGTATATTTGTTGTAAAAGTGGATAGAAAGGTTGTTGGATTTATTTATTTATAAATGAGCTGAGGGGAACTGGTTGAATCCAATTCCATTGTTTGGAGTTTCTTCAAAACTACTGGCAGTTTTTTCTTATCGTCTCATTGATCAGGTGGATACAAGTGATTTGTAGTTGAATTAACAACCCGGAATTTAGATTGAATTGATTGTGGGTGATTGAGTTCGCTATCTTTCTTCTCAAAGAATCAATGTCGTTTATTTTATAAAAATCTAAATGTTAAGCCATAGTTGTAATCAATTCTCTTTGCATACATTGAACACTTGGCAATCATTGAATGAAAACGAATGATCTCGTCTTACTCTCTGAAATTTTCAGAGTGAGATTCCACTCTTCAGTCAAATAGGGATGAGCTTGTCCAAATTTCGAGTAGAATTTCCACTCTTTCACAGTGATATTCTGAGGCTTGAGGGGAGGAAACTTACAACCACTTCCACTCTAGAGTGAATTTTTGACTCCAAAAGAGTGAGAGTTCACTCGAAGCGGTCTAGCTCACTTCTGAGACTTACTGAAGTACAACGTGTGATTCTTCCCTCTTTCACATCCAGAGAGTGAGTGAAATACATCATTCCAAACGAAAATGAGAACTGAGTTAGGATGTCAGGGCGTTCACGGGGTCAAGGAAGTTAATAAAGTGAATTGAGATCGGTTTGGATCATAAATTTACCAACAAAGTAAGCACCATTCAGATGAGAAAAATGTGAGCGTAACAATAAGCTTCCTATTCGATTATAAATATACGAGCGCTATTGAAATTCCTGAATAGAACACGGGTCGAATAGACCAATTCAAGGGTGATATTAAATAAATTTAAATTCAATGAACCTCCAAATGTCTATCATTTTATTTCCGAGTCATACACTGAGAAAAATGATCTATTATAAATTACTAGACTCGCCAGTATATTGAGGATATACTTGCATTTTAAGGTTACTCACAGACCATTAACAAACCATTAACTCACAGAAAGTCTGGTACTTTTGAAGAGAATGTGTGGTATTTAACTACAAAATGCAAGTATATCCTCAATATACTCCAGCGAGTCTAGTAATTGACCATAGACAATTTTTCTCCGTGTAAATATGCTAACGAAACACAACAATGCACGGAGAAAAAAGTATTGCTGGCATAACAAACTGATCTGTTACTATAGCTAAACGAACAAGAAAACTGATTGGCACACCTGAATTTCTCTGCTAACAAGAATAAATTTGTCAATAGAACTAACGTCTTAGCTGATCAGGTGAATATTTCTGCAAAGACAACCAATTTTTTGTAGGCGCTATAGTAACAAATCATTATTCTTCGTGTGAGCATCATTGAGGAAGCCGTAAATAAGAATTCGTAAAATTTTTCTTGTAAATAATTCATGTGACAACTTTTACCAATTTTGAGGACCAAGAATACTCCTAGATGAGATGAAATGGTATGATATTTTTTCACTGGATCTTACTTCAAAAGAAGCCATATCAGAATTCGCGTAGAATCCAAGTTCATAGGATAACTTTCTATTCGAGAACAATTAACAACCACACACATGCAAATGAAGATGAGTATCACGTTTTAGTTGCTATCAAAGCGTGCGAGTGAAACTTGGTTCCTACGGAATCTGCAAAATAAATAATGAAACAACCACGAACAGTGTAATTGGATTCATGAGTGTTGAGATTGCTATCTATTTTATGATGTATTGCCATCTAGCTTAATTGTCTAACTATCACAGAAAGTTCCGAGAGCTTCAAATCAAGGGGATCACTTTAATATAGAGTTGAAGCTGCTGTGAACGATCAGAATATTCTGAAGAAATCAGAGCAGATGATTTCAGAATTAGAAGAGAAGTTATGTCGCCAAAAAATACAAACTTAAAACTCTGGTTGATATCCCATTTTTTCAGTCTCATCTCATTCGAAATTGATTTTTGATGAATTTGATATTGAATTTTATGGCACTTGCCAGTCTGAAGTGGGGAATTCAACGTGGAGGATAGAAAAAGTGACGAAGAATCGTAAAAATGTATGAAAATTGGTAGAAGTTCGTTTTTGAGGTTCCTGGATTCGAATTCGATGTCGGATTTTCGGAATTTGATATTGAGATTGATTCATTATTCGTGCTCTGGGTTCAATCCCCTTAAGAGAAACGGATTAATTAACTCAAAGCTCATTCTCTCAAATAACAGAAGAGATAATTTCAACTCTACACAAGAGGAAGAAAAGAAACTTTTATTTTACTACATAAGAAAAATTATGAATTGGCTGTGAGGAGGACAACCATTATTTTATCTGTTATAGTAGCTAAATGTCTACTGCTGCAGCGAAATAGTTTCATTGCTAAACATTCAGCTAGTATTGCTTAAAAAATGGCTGTTCTGTGAGTGGCAAAATATTCGGTTGCAATAAATGAAATTTTCCGGGTGCGATTCTTTTAGTTGCGAAAGTTTCCTTTTTCGAAGAGACAAATTCCTCAATGATTAGAAAATCAACTCTAGTACTTGCAAAAGGCGAACTTTCTTGTAATTCCCACGAAGTTCTACATCCCGTGCTTAGAAAATACGATTCTAAAATTTCGTATTGGTAGAAGTTGAGAAATCTCTGAGAATACAATTAAATTTCAAAGTGAATTCCCTGTCTGGTAGTAACACCCAAAGCTCTCGTAAAATACAAGATATTAGATGAGAGATAGAGAATGATTGTGACAGAGAAAACTGAGATGAAAATCTACAACAGAGAGAACGATGGAAATATATTCTGCATAAAAGTTTCATTCAAGTTTTCGACGTACTTCTCCTGGCTTTCATGTAAAATGTTTTATAGCAAAATGTATGCCTGTGAAAGTTTTTTTTATCGTATGAAAGGTGCAAACCTCTCCATGTGATCCTGCCTTTAAAACATGACCTCTTTTTCATTAGTCTATCGTCCCGTAATATGGAATACAAACGTGACGTTTTAACCTCCCAACGCGTGAATCTCAAATTTTACTTCCGTGTATTAATATTTTTCACAATCGTAGTTCTTGATTTTTTATCCCCCAGTTTTCTTGATTACTTCTGTGAATCCTTATCCAATTTTTCCACACAATATCGTAATCAAATTGTTCAGAATTCCTTCGAATTCCCCTCGTCACTACAAGAGGAGAATATATTGTATTTGTATAGAATGTTTCAGACCACTTGACTCAGGCCTCTTAATCTTCCAACCTTGGTGGAATTGGTGTTTTTGTAGCCGAATGATGTTACGATTCCATTAAATGCATGAAAATTTGAACTCTGTCGTTCGACTCATTCCCCTGTAAAGTGAATTCCCAGTTTTTACAGCACGTTAAACGATCGACAGCGACGATGGTAAAAACCCAATTTCTCCATTCATTGAATCACATGAATTCCAAAACCCTGTGAAATTCGTCTCCCAGAGACTCGATGTAAATGAAAATACGTGAAAGATGAAAATTCCACTATACGTTCTCTGCATAAAATTTCACATCAAAGATTAAAACTTGTTTTCGAATCAAAGAATTTTTCCTCTCGGTCTCTCTATATTCCCTTTACTTCGTGTGCTTTTCATTTTCACAATATGAACCACGTCTAAGTGGTTTCAACTACATTAAGAAGTTCAAAGAACGTGAAATAGTGAGAAGTGGTGGTAAAGAAACAGATGGAACTCTGTAACGCTTACTCCTGAAGTATAAAATCGATAAGTTAGTTGGAAAAATTTCAAACGCCTGTTCCTGTCTTTCGCGAGGACCGAATAGATATTCCATGAGAATTACTTCAATCACTCCGATCGACGGAATTGACCAACGAGTGCATAATCCTGGTGATAATCCGACTCGCATTGACTCTTCCTTTCTTTTTAAATCCTCATTCATCCGAAAGGTTTCCGCTGAAATCAACACATACGATTTTCCAAATGACGACTTGCCTGACAAAGCAGCTCCTGCAATACGTTCATCTATGAAAGACGTCGTCGGCTACACTGAAGCCGCAGACATTTGAAGATCTGGTGAGAACATAGAGAGAAGGGTGGCAATGGTGGTAGCGAAAAATGAAAATAAAGAAAGAGAAAGAGTAATTGCAACGTTGGACGTATATAAAGTCGCGTCTAGCGACGACATGCTTACCAAAGGGAGTATAAACGAAGGCTTTCGTTGTTCGCACTCAAACGTGCTGCATGGAAAAAAGTGGAAAAAAACGGAGAGAGAGAGAGAGAGAAAGAGATAGGATAAGGGGATACGTTTTCTCTGCAAAAGCTTTCGCGGCACAACGGCTGAAACGGAAAAAAAAGCGCTCAGTCTCAACGAAAGCTGCGCGTTTTGCTTTTTCCTGTAATGTAGTAAACCACTTTTACTCATCATGACGTTACGAATGGTTGCGACGACGGTCCAATCGAATAAGAAATGGGGTACAAATTTAAATTCTGACAGAATTACGTTCGTTGGTGTACGTGCATTGGATGAATTTTTGTACAAGATTACTCTCTTTTCAAACAGATATCGCGCGCCGTGTTTTTACAACTCGCTCATTCATATTTCAGTAATGAGACATCGTGCGATCGGGAGTGCGAAGGAGGGGAGCAAAAAAGGAATAAACGTGTATACGTGAGAACTCTGAAAAAGTTCAACGATCAAGCGGATTCCATTCAGCGTGATTTTGAAATTACATTCGTGAGTCGAGGATTTTTTCTCTCCTCGTCGTTATATTTATTTAGATTCGTCGATGAAGTGGTTTAAACTTATTCCGAATTTCCAGGACAGAGGAGTGTGGGATATTGAATGGTTTATCAATCAAAACAGTTCAGTTGAGACATTATTGATCGATTTTTTGTTCACATTTAATCACCGCGTGGTCTTGTAATTACGTGTAGTTGTGAATTAGAATCTATTTACTCGCGTCAGTGCAAGCAGTTCCAATGAATTTACTTCCCCTGATTGAATTTCTCTGCAGAGTAAACATGGTGAAGGAGTTGATCAATAAATTAGAAAGTATCAGATTCATTTATCGCTAACACCGAAAACAGAAGTTCATGAATGATCCGTAAATCAGGGTATATTGGAAACAGAGGGAAATGAGAGAGGTTGGCTAATGTTTGAATTCTGAATGATTGTGATGGGATTTATATGTTACAATAAAATGCAGTTTCAGACAAATCGGAATCAAAACTAACAAAGTTTCTACACAGTTTTGTCCGGGATGATCACGTGAACAGAAAAAAATTTTGCAAAGCCTGGAAACGCTTTGTGATCTGGTTCTGCCTGGCAATTTTAGCACCTTGGAAAATGCACCTTCATGATGTTGTGCCCGTATCTGAGCAGTCTTAAATGAAGATATGGAGCTCTCGTTTATTTTGAATTAACTCCTCATTTTAATTTCAGAATATTGAATTATTTGGGTTGAGTTTCAGTCTCTATCTACCAACGAGTACTGTCACAAATAATCTGGAAACTCTGAGGCAGACAAGTACCTAGTTCAGCTGGTTTTCATTCGGATTTATATGGCATTTTCGCCAGCGTTTGCACTTTTCACATGCCACCTTATTAATTAGAATGACGTATCAAGAGAAGACAGAAGGGGGAGAATGGAAACACAATTCTTTTTGATCGGGAATGAAGCTGAAATTAACACATCAGCAGCACATTGGGTAGCAAACGTAGATTCTAGCTGATAGTAAAATTATTATAAGATAATGAAACTTGTACCAATTGAATCTATCAATCAAGATCTAGAAGTACACGTATTTGAAAAAGAACCTACCTATACCTTGATATACTGTGTTTGTTGTTCTCCGTCTTCTCATTTCAACTCCATCGATCCGCAGCTTAGTTGCAGAGTTAACTTGAACGAATCAAGTGGAAGCTGCATGAGTACACTCATCGATCATTGCAGTAACCGATGTACTCCTCTCATTGAACAAAAATCTATTGAATCTTGCTGAATGTGATTGAATCTCTTATAATATTCTAGTTAGAGTCTTTTTGAAGATTTTTACTCGCCAAATCCCATTCGATTTCATTGGAGTGGATCTCATGAGTTTCCCTGACTAGGATTGCCACCTGTGATTCAACTCATTTTATAACTCAAACGCGAAGCTTCGGATTCAAAAATAGTGTGAGAAAAATTTTTCTCTCAAGAAAAATCTTGATCCTACATTATATCAAATCGACGTGGAAAAGAGAAATATTTTTTGGTTTTTAATATCTTTCTTGAAGAAAATTTTTTGAAGAGGAGCCGTTTTGTTTATCCAGTTATTTTGAACGCTATCACGCATTGCCTGCAAGCTTCTCGCACATTTTATTTTTATCAGGGCTACTCAGAGAAATTTACAATTCTGTTTCTCCCGTGTACACGAGATCACACTCTCCACTGTAAAAAAATTTGACTTGAATTGTTTGCATCTTAATTTGAAACAATCGTGGCAAAGATTGTTGTTTTTCTTTTTTACTTGATTCGTTCGCGTTGTAGATTCAGTCATGAAATAATCTGAATTTAACACCTTCTTCTCACAGTGTCATCCATTTTGAAAAGCAATTTTCGTTCCTCACTTCCTACATAGCACCGGAGGTTAAGAGCATGCAGTTCCAAAAGTTTTTCAAAAGGTATCTACAAGATATTTTATGTAACATTAAAAGAACGATACAAGAAAGATTCTTCCTCGAGAACGCATCATTTTCAAATCCTCTTTTCAATGTTATATAAGATGTGTTTTAGAACTTTTGATATTCCATGAGTTCTAGTGCTAAGTAGGTTATTTATCAGAGCATTGACCTGCTTTTATCAGATTTCATATGAATTGAGGTTAATAATAATGATAAAAAAAAGTATCCGGAGTATATAATACACACCCCGCACTCCCACGTGACTGCCGGAGGATTGGAATTTGTGAATGTTGTACATCGATGTCTTGTGTTAGAAACGATCCACTCAAAATTCGTGTTAAAAATCAACACAGATGAGTGTCACAAATTCTGAGTGGACCATTTGGGACATACACATGTTTTGAAAATACACCAAATTCTCTACCTTGTGTTTATATTCCTATTCGGATGTTTTTTATCCGCATTTAGCATTGAGCGCGGATCAATTTTTGTCCCATCGTAGCAATTCTGAAGCACTGAAATTCATCGATCGGTTGTTGAATAATTTTTGAAGAATAAATTAAAGCGACAAGTCCATATAAAACACACAACACGAGTTGTAAGATATCAACTATCCTCTCACAACGAAATTCAAGGGAGAAATTCTTCTGGCTTTTCTTAGAAGAACCAGTTACAGCAATTCATTCTTGTCTGTAGGAGACACTAATCAAATTTATCTCGAGCGTATCACTCGCTTTATACCAAGTAAAGAAGTTATACTTTTTACAAATCCTCATCGTCTCCAGTTGGGATAATAGAAAAATATTGTTCAAGGACGAGTTTAGTCAAGTTCTTCGTATACAAAATCCATTTTCAAACAAATCACTCAATACATAATTTTGAACGTGAGTAATGACATTGATAGTCGAACTATGATCGATCTCCATTCCTAAACCGCAAAACCAAGACTTCTCAGCGCAGCGCTATTCCATCAATTCCATTCATTCCCGCAATGAATACAGCAAAAAGCTAATTAAGAGGGAAAGAGAACCAAGCTTAAACTTCCTTCCCATTCTCCTCCAACTTTTGACACTCTCATCATTTCAGTTCTCTCCGCCAAGATAATTCAAACTCTCAATAGAATTTCGAGAGACTGGAACGCTTTATATGAACAGCTATAAGTATTTTCGCGTTCTTTTGATTTTTTTATTTTGGTACTCGTCTCTGAAAATTCGTGCTTGCGCATGAACATGGATATTCTTCCTTCACATTTTTCCACTGTCTTTCCTATCTTTTTTCTCTAGTTCGTTGTGCTCAGACCCCATCCTTCGTCATCTCTCTCCATTGTATTTCTTATTGCTCCACTCATGCGCCCCGGTAGTCTTAACGATCTCTTATAGGCTGCACTGGGTGCCCATAGTGAGGCACGTGAAGAGGCACGAACGCGTCGACGGAAACAAAGAGAAACATTATAGGAGACAGCCAAGCAGCCGAGAGTGGTCTGATTATTTTTTTCATTTTGTACTTCATATTCCCTCAGACACATATGCGCGAGTGAACGCACGTGACCACATATAGATATCGCAATGTCTTTTTTATGACCTTTTTCATTCCACCCTCGGAGTTCTACGTTTACTTTTTCTCTCCTTCCTTCTCATCAATGATTCACATTTTTGTCTTGGTGATTCGATGACCGCGGGGTACAGAATCGAATTAGATTATTCATTGGAGAACGAATTCGTTGTTCTCACAAATATATTTACCATCTACGTACTAGTTGGGACCCACGTGGGGGCAACTGGACCATACATTTCAACTAATTTACTTCAGTGCCCGAATGATCGTACAGTAACATTGATAGTAGTCCATCAACACGGTCAGGAGAATAAAAGGCAGCCCCAACGTTTCAATTTTCTCACTCGGGATTATTTTATGGAAATACATTGAAAAGCAATGTTCTTGACTGAAGATTAAATGTCAAAATACATTGTTACCTTATTCATAGGTGTGATTTTACATACAACACATGATTTCATATTTCTAATTACCAATTTGAACAACTTTCTAGCGATTCCTTGGGACATCTGGATGGACACAGGCTAGAAAGTGCGTTACAAAAGTAGCTAGGAATCAACCTAACATTTGGGAAAACTAGCTGGGGCTCATCTGATTTCCAATCATAATTTCTACCAGGATACAGATATATATCATAGGACAGTAGAAGACTAACAATGTCAACAAAAAAACTTTAAATACCGCTTTGATTAAAACTGGAAGAGCATTATTCATAATCTTACCTCAGTCATTGATAAAAACTCCGAAGTTTATTTAAAACTTCGATTTTCTATATCTCACTCGAATCGATCGATGAATTCAATTTTAACTTCTTTTTTCAGAGACCGCGTTCTTGAGAGTACGAACAATCAATTCCACATTATGTATTTCAAATTCTCATTCACAAAGAAGAAATATTTTCCCTTCATAGACCCGATATGAATTATACATGATGTTTCTACTTCTCCTCATTCGATATGTGTCATAATATTTACTATCACGCGACGAGGAGAATTGTCGAATAAACATCCTAAATTTTGAATAAATATCCATAAGTTAAAATCAACATATGTGCTGAAAGTACTCAAATCGTTCGGATAGTGTTTTTTTATTCACTTCGTGTTTATTCATCGAATATTTTATAATTCAAATACGAAATGTTTGTAAACTGAGGAATGTTTGACTTCTCTCTTTTTTCTCATCTCTTACATTTCAGGAATAATCCATGCGAAGTTGAATGTCCCAATTTCTTTCAATTCAACAGTAGTAGTAGGTCATCAAACATGTTCGTTGATATCAGTGAAATTGATTAATCCGGGCCAGGAATGACGGTCGCATCCTAAATTCGTTATATCATCGGTCATGATCCTTTATTTCCATAGATAAATTCAATAAATTCGTTAAAAATAACCAAATTCTCCCTGCCACATTTTGAATTCTTCTCAATTGCAGGTTAAGGATTATCGAATTTGTGAATTGACACAAGAACTTTCGAAATTCTGATTCGGTTGTTTGGGATCAGTTCCGCTTTGATTGAATTTTATTTGATGTTGGTGAGATCCATTTCTGATTGACGGTGACCTTTTTTTGAGTTCCTTGATTATCTGAATTGAATTATTAGAATGAGTTTGTTTCTTATTTTCATAATCCGAAGACAAACTTTTTAACTTTATGATACTTTTTCTTTATAAAACTATCATGTGATATTAAAAATATGCTAATTAAACACCAAGCTTATCTCAAATATACAAGACGTTCGTCGGATATTGTTTGAGACTTGACTGTTATGTAAATCCAATCTCACGTCAGTTCCACCTGAAATAAAGTTAGGGTCAGATTAGGTAGATTTATCTTTCGAATTATCCTATATGCCTCTAATCAAACTGAGAGGAATGAAATTAAAAATGTTGCTGTGCTCTTAGCAAACTGATTAATGTAATTTCCAAACTTGACGAACGTTTTTGATTTGTTGCAATTGAAATTTCGTTCTCTGTAAAAAACAGTGAAGGTAAAAAATGTCAAACGCTGAAGATTTTGTTCAACTTCTCGTTAAATCCTTGTTGTCCTGATAGCAGTCATGATCTGAAAATGTGTGATGAAGGGGAAAGGAAAAAACCGTTGGAGGGAATTCTACACCCTACTCATTTTGTTGAGAACAACTTAATTCTCGGATCAAGTTACCGCCGTGAGAAAAACGAGTAAGGTTGTTGAACGAGAAAGTCCGAAAAAAGAAAACGACCACCAGCAAGGTCCCTGGTCCATCTTTCATTACCGATGACAGTTAAGAACAAGCAATTTGGTGTGTTAACGAAGAACCAGAAGAAAAAGGAAACAATTGAATTTTTATCCAAACAGATTTAAATTGAATCATCAACATTAATTACTTCTCGAGGCAGGATTCAATGCTGAAAATTGTATTTTCCTCCCTCACAGAGTTCCATTAAAAGTCTTCGTAACTTAACCGCAGGGTTTGCAAAATACGTGAGAATAATATACTATAGTTATTTCATCACAACTACAAACTTTATAAATATATTGATGAAAAACTAAAAGTGTGTCGCAATGGTGGGTCCTCTATTCGTCAATTTCGATACTCATCCAAGCGATTGGAATTGTTCAAGAGATGAGAATAGAATATAGAGGGTGAAGATTTCATTTTTAAAGAGAGAGACCTGATTTCACAAAGGTGTACGACATCTTACTGATCTCCGAGTGAGTTTTTCACTCGAGAAATCAGAGGGATTCGTTCCTTCTGTGAAAAGTACGAGATATCTTTCTTTTTGTGAGGATAGCGTTTAGCAACAATTACAGTTTGAATAAAAGTTCAATGTACAAGTACCTTTACCACCAACATGACCTAGTTTCATCTACACTGTAAAAAATATACTTCCTAAACTGCCAAAGAAGTTTGGCAGTTTTTTACACAAACTTTTTTTGTAAATTACCAAACAAAAGTTTGTAAACATTCAAAAAATTTTGTGATTTCACGAAGACTTTTGAGAATTCACAAACTTTTGTTCGGCAATTTACAAAAAAGGTTCGGAAATTATTTTTCCAAACCAAGTTTGTAAATTTCCAAGCATTTTTGTTTGGAATTCAACAAATTTTTTTTACAGTGTAATAACGTTCAATGAACAACGTAACGTTGAAAGCTTATTCTATCCTTTACATAATTCACGCTCAAGTACAATAAATTCTACATGATTCGACCCAGTTGATGAAGTATACTTAGAGAAGTCGTATCTTTTCGAAATAGAGCCATGCTTTTCATATTTATTTGATAGAAATTATACGAACTTTTGAAAATTCGTTGATAGATCATCAATTTTATCCAAATATTGCTCGAGCTGTGCTTAAATTTACACGAGTTCCGCCAAACATTGGAACACGGCATCTATTATCATACTTCCCGTATACGTTCCTGAATTAATGATAAACGCTATGGGAAATTTAGTAAATGTTGAAAAGCTCGGTGATGTAGTTTCAAGATATTTCCTGAGAATCATAAATAATGATCAAATCTCAAAAATCTGATCCCACAGGCCACGAGGATGAATTTTCACCTCATTCGTATATCATCAACTCATTAGTCGAGGTGAAAAGATCAAGTCATATCAGAGCAAAGTAGGTAGATTGAGATGAAGATGCGAACAACAAAGTTAGACTCGAGAAGTGAAAGCAGCTCTTGTGTGACTCCAATTACCTTAGTGCAGCCTGTGGTCGTTGTTGACTTGGCTCACAAGGGTGTCGTAATTACCATCTAAGAGAATTTTCAATGCGTTAAGAGTTGAAAGAAGTATAATATCCTTAAAGTAACGGAAAATAAATCTATCCATGCATTTTTAGTCTTATTCCATGCATCGCGGCAATACATAATTCATTTACATGTGTAATTCAGATCGTATGCTCCCACGTTGTTTATACGTCTCTCGGGATTTGGATTATAGATCGAACGTAATATGACGATCAAATTCAACTTAAATAACGATAAAACCTCAGAACTTTCGTATTTATTGTTCGTATAATACCGAAGGAATTGATGAGCGAAAAACGAAAGCATATGAATTGCAAAAGAAATCCAATATTTCGATTCCCAAACGATCAGAGTGAACACGTAGGATTAATAATAAATTGTTTGTACACCGAAGGGATGAAGAGAAATGGATTTGTAAAGAGGTACAGGAGAATACTTCGAATTGAAAAATCAGATTTCAATATTTTAATCGTGAAGGGAGTTATTTTATTCCGGTATCACTTTCGTGTCTCATCGAATAAAAATGATGATACAAAATATTGTACGTATGAAAAATCAAACCTCGTTCCGATATCGTCTTCCACGCGAAGCCTACAGCAAATGGGATTTCAAATAGAACGTGAAAATACATTTTGATATCGAATTGTGAATTGAATCGAATATCATTGTGGTTTTGAAATTCAAAATTTATTCTTTTAGATGCAAATTTTCACGTTCATTTTACGTTTCGAATTTCAAATCAATATAATACGTGATGACGAGTATATTCAATTGGATATTCATTGTAAACAAGGAGTATTTGTCGAGTATATGGTTTCTCGTCGTCTTCATTAACCAGGGTCTCTATGTCTCCATTATTATGTGTGATTTATCTATTCTTCGTCGAGTCAAGTATCTTAAGCCTCTTAAATAAAACCTGGCGAAGAAAAAGTCGCTGACTCAAGTGGATAAGTAACACGATCTTATTTTTCTCGAAGCTGTTCTGAATTCTGAAGTTCAATTCCTGTTCAAAAGCTAGGGATAGAATTTCTTTTTCTCATATATTCTGTAATATCATTTATTAATTGTCTATTCATTCAAGCAGATTTTGTATCGAAAGTTGGCTCAATTTTCATTATAAATTGTGATATTATCATTCTTGATTACAATTATTTACATGGTAACTTTATGCGGTGTGTGTGTATATATTTACTCGATATTTCTCCCTGATTGTAATTCTTCATACATTGCATTATTACTCAATATCGAGGTATCACTGTTACCTTGAAATACGATAACGTATCAAAAACCGATCTATTTATTTATGTTATCCAACAAGTTCCATCGAGGCGCGGTGTTTGATCTCAAATAACAATATGATCGAATCACGAGAGGATTTTATTCACTCATTTCATCAGTTTCAAGTGAAACGTGAACAGGAAAATTTCATTCAGTCTGAATTTCATGAAGAACGAATCCACTCATGGATTCTGTCAACAGAATACTTGGAACATCAAAAGTATTACACGAAAATCATATTTGATTTTTTTGTGAATAAACTTGCTGTGAACTGAGGAAATATTGTCTCAGATTGAGAGGAAATTTTCTCAATTCAAAGCACGTTTATTTGGAGTAAGGAAAATATTATTTCCCTTTCCCTGAACTGGATTAGGTTAACCTTGATCCTGCTCGATTCCCGACGAGGATTATTGCGCTTGACTACGATCAGAATCTTGTCAAGCAGATAAAAAATCGATGAAAGATTTTATTTCGACTATGTAAACGGCACTCACTCATCGCTCCATTCGCCTATTATTGACAATGATAACTGAAACTTTCTATAAAATTCTCCTCTCGATTTGAAATATGATTCTTGATTTATGATCCTCTTACCTCAACGCAGAAGTGCATTGCAAAGTGAACTTCGTTCATTATCGAGACTGCAATCGATGTCAAATGGTATGATACAAAGCAACACCTTCGTGTATATATAAGGAACCTTCGAAAGCAAGCACAAATTTATCGACAGCTATGCCACAGAATCCCTCCATTAATGATGAAAGGGAATGCCAGATCTAACGTTCAACCAATTTATCAAACACATGAATAACTGAGAATATACTGACAACTTAGAAATTCTAGTATTGAATATGAAACAACAAATCATTGAGATATCATTATCATATAATTTACCTATTCGAAATGAAAACGAATTCCACCATATTCACAATAATTCACCAATGAAAGCTTTTTCGTATGAATTCAACGCATCACAAACACAAAATGAATGACATACATCGAGATTTTGAAAAGTTCAATTATGAAATATGTTTATTAATTTTGTACAGAAATATGAGGGAAATTTGTTCTATATAGATTTTTCATTGAAAATTGTGATTATGAAATTTCTTTTGAAAATGAAATAGTGTAGCGAATGGAAAAGGATAATTTTAATGTTACGAAATCATGTATACAGAGAGAAGGGAAATATTCTTTGACACAAATTTCCATCATTTCTTGGAAAGAGTCAACAAACTGTAACAGCGTGATTTAATTATTATTTTCTCCATCAATTCCATTGAACGTAATACTTTGACATTGTTCAAAGGATCACTTCTGAAATATATTTGTATCAGTGTATTACATGAAAATTCCTAGATCACAAGAGAAATGTCAAACTCAACTGATTTAGTCCTATTTATGCAACTTCTATACCACACGGAGAAAAAAGTATTGCTGGCATAACAAACAGGTTTGTTACTATAGAGCCTAAAAGGAAAATTAGCTGAAAGAGCAAGAAAAATGATTGACACAGCTACATTTTTTTGCTGACATGAAAAAATTTGTTCACAGAACTAACGTCTTAGCTGCTGGAGTGAATATTTTTGCCAGGACAACAAATTTCTTTGTAGGCGCTATAGTAGCAAACCATTTTTTCTCCGTGTATCGATCGATATAAATCTTTGAAATTGTACATGGAAAAGAAGGAATATTCACAGCAACTACTCACGTAGTCGATTTTCGATCATTTACGGAAAGTAGTTACGGCAACTGCTCAGAACTTGAGATGAATACCACCTTAGTTGGGTTGATCGACACAATAATCGTGCTAACTAGCACGGTATTTGTTCCAACTACTAAGTAGTTGCCGTAACAACTCTTCACAGATGGTTGAGATGCAACCACCTGAATAGTTGTGACAAGTGTTCTTTTTTTCCAGTCATTCAATGCATTCAACTCACAATGGTTGAAAATAATGACATCAGTTCAAAGTAGTAAGCAGATGCAAACACAGGTTTATGTTTGAATTGAAGGGTCGGATCGAATAACTGGTTGTGCGCGTGATCTTTCGTCTAGTGCACCCGAAAACAGGCAACCGCCACTAATCTCTTTGGATGTTTTTTATGATGAAATAAAGTAAGATATTTGCGATACTAAAAAAACTTCCAGTGGGAAAGTTGGTGCAAATACATTCAACCACAGTTTGACAAATTTTGAGACAATTCTGTACTGTAGATTAGAATTCATCATAGGTGTAATGGAAAGAGGTCGTATGCATCGATTGAATCGATTCGTTTTTCATTGAATCTGTGATCATTTCCAACCTACAGAACGGAATTGTCTCAAAATTTGACAAAGTGTGGTTGAATATATTTGCACCAACTTTCCCGCTGGGATGTTCTTTCAGTATCGCAAATATCTTACTTTATTTCATCATAAAAGTTCTCTAACGAGGCTAGTGACGGTTGCCTATTTTCAGGTACATTAGACGAAAAGTCACGCGCACAACCGTTTATTCGATCCGGCCCTTCAATTTAGGTTGAATTTTGTATCAGAGATTTGTATACAAGAGAAAAAATATAAGAAATTGATCACCATTCGTTCTAGCTCTCCTGAGTCGAAAAATTTGAACGGTTTTCGCTCTTCTGTTTGAGTTTTAGACTGAGTTTGTTATGATATTTCTAAATGCCTCTTCCGAAAAACATCTAATTTGAATTTTATTTTGTCCGCGATATTCAACAAACAGGACACAATCCGTATAAAACTCACATAAGGGAACAAAAACTAACCGAATCTTTCAACCCGAGCTTATCGGAATTCTAGAACAAGAGTCGAGCGATGACATCGCTTTATTACATTTCTTCCGATATTGATAAGAACTCATCACAATTTTCAAATACCTGTCACAAAATTACGATTCTACCTGATGGAAACACACCATTGGATTCTACTTTTTCGAATATATTTGGAAGTTTGATTATAATGCTTTTTGAAGTAAAATATGAATAAATACGGATTAAATTCATGGCATGAATTATAGAACGTGTCTGCTCTCTAGGGATAAAGTTGAAACGCACTCAACTCATGAATTTAATTCAAGAAAAAGTATACAGATCTCTGACCGTCGTCTGGTATTTTGAGATAATAAGTTACGCTTTATCGTTGCTCCGTGATAGAACGTTCGCAGTACGTTTGATCATTTGAGTCCCCTCATGAAGTTGAATACAATACAATACTATATGTGATTCAACAAATTTCTTTTAATCCTGTATTACCTGATATGATGTAACCCTATAAAAATATATCTCAACTACACACTAATTTTGATATTTCAGTTTATTTGAAATTGTGTTGAAAAATGTATTACATATTATTACAAAATAAAATCCAGAATAGTAACGTGATATCTACATTTAGGAACGGAATTTAATTATGAAATGACATAGGTTGTGAATAAATATGAAAATTATTATTAAATTAAAATATACCGAGTATAAATACACGTCAACAGCTTTAAAACAACATGCAATGTTCAGTACCTCACTTTGAAATACGTCATTGCAATAAATTTATGTAATTTGTTGAGCAGCTTACGTTATACGTATTCAGAATTACTGAACAAAAATGAAAATTGCTGAAAGAACTTCCTTTTATGTGATGTTTTTCTCATCAGAGAAAACTCATTGCCTGAAGCTTATGGTAATTGCCTCTTTTCTCGAAACCATCTCTCTCTGGTTTCCTCTGTTCCTTATTCCTGCATAATTAGATTCTTCGTCCGAACTTGATTGCAGCTACTTATAAAACACACAGGCATACGCTCAACTGTTATTCAATACAATGAATTCGCTTTTTTATTTTTGCATCCAATTATTGCGATTCCCTCAATCTCAATGCACTTCTGTGGAGATGATGCGGCTTATGTCGATGAGAGTACCAAAAAATAGCTCCCAAATATTCACAGCTGGTGTGGTCAATAGGAACTCGTGTGACTGAGAATGTTGTAGGAGTTTGAATCGTTTATAAAAATGAAACGAAAATTCAAATTCACAAAATATGATGAATCGCCGTTATTCATCTTCTTGAATTGACTTCTTTGAATTGAAAATATCGTTGGAAGAATGTGCTTCAAGATTTTGGGTCTTCAACTGAGGTTGAATCTAAGTATTTCGTTATTCGATTGTTGATTCGTTTCAATAAACTGAGGAACAATTTTCAAGAATTTAATCATTTCTTGATCCATGTCCAGTTTGTTTTTTTTTATAATTGATCTTGTATTTGGAAAAATAAGATACCAAATTGAGAACGAAAATCAGGATTTTCTGTATTTCCACCCCTGTGGTGGGGATAGAAAGTTGCAATGTGACGAGAATTCTTTTCTTGTGAGGAGGTTTCGTTTAAATTATTGTATCAATAGTCAACATGAAGCTGAAGCTAGCAGACGTAAACTAGCAGACCGCGTTTATGAACTGAGCTAATGTGAATTTGAATTTTTTTAAAATACATATTTTCGGAGATTATGATTTAAAAATCCCATCGGTGCCGGTTTCATCATTCTACGATAATTGTACGATGAGCTAGATTCCGAGTATGCTGGCTCAAATCTGCTAGCTTCAGCTTCATATAGTCAACTTGGTTTCACCTTCTTATTTCTTTCTCATTTTAGAGTTATTCTCTAAATCCATGGTTTTACAAAGACTTGAAACTTTTTTAAATGATATTTGTTCTACTGACAAGATGATCCTTCATGAAAAACACGGATCAAACAACGAAAAGAATAAGAGAAATTAATTCCTCAAAAAGTCAAAAGATAAATTTTCGTTTTCAAGTGACGCAAAACTGTTATCTTCCAAGAACCTAATTCTATTAAAAATGAGAAACTTTTTATCACTCATAAAATCAACGATATTAAAAAATGAAATGTAATATCGCAGATTTTAGAATTCTGTTCGCTGAGGCATGCGACTTTCACGATTAGGAGAAAAAATTCTTCCAATTAGTTGGTCCATAATGAGAACAGCAGTCAAACGATTTTGCCGGAGGAAAAGTGCATGCGCTTTCGAGACATTTCTTCACTCCTCGCTTTAAGGAGAGAAGAAATCTTTCTTATCTGTTCTTCGTCCTGACGCTGTTGCTTTTCGTAATCGTCATCTTCGTCTCCCTCGTTTCAAGCGAACAGGCCAGCAACCAACCCTGATAATGGTTTGAAATAGGGATGGTGCCTCAGAGTTTCTGGAATCAAATTACATTCAATCTTGGAGGTGCCGCGAACGACGCGTGTTACCTATCGCATTTTTCCGAGGGTCGAAAAATCTATCATGATTGAGATTACGAATTTCATTTAATCCCTCATTTATCATTTTTTATTCGTCTCGTGTGGTAGGGACATTCACCTGAAATCATGATTGAGTCATTTTCATTTTTATATCAAGGGTGTGAAGCTGGAATTTTCATAAATTAAAACAACTCTCAAACGTGGTCGATGTTGAAACGCATACGCGTATCCACACCTCATATTTTATACACTTTTATCCAATTTAATCCAATCTATGGTTCAATCGATTTATCGTAGCTTTTTATTGGGAATATGCTCGAACTAGGTACAGATTTTTCTCATGCATAGGAATATTTCGACACATCGTTTGAGTAGAGAAGAATAAGTACTGTCCTTATTTACATTCATGAAATATTATTTGCGTGCCAAATTCCTGTGCAGGAATCAATCAACCTTTAATTTAGATTCTTTGATTCGAACATAGCAAATGAAAAACCAAAAAATATTCTGTTCTGCATTTTCCGATATTCGATAAAATTTTGCATTTTTTGGTAGAATAACTTGAAGGAAGGAAAAAATGTAGGTATGTATATCAAGCTGATGAGGAAATGTTTTATTCAAATCGTAGGAAAGTCGGTTATAAAGAATTGTGTACAAAATTTTATCACACAATTTTACACAAACATAGAAGTTCAAGATATAAAATTCGACGAAATATTTGAACAAACAAGGAAAAAAAGCATGCTTCGAATTTAACGAAGTGTGAAGAAAATATAACAAACATTAGAATACGTGATACATAAGCTTGGGAAACAACCGACGCAGTAAAGGGATAGTGAAATCAAGTGCTATGAGGCATGAAACTAGGATATCCCTATCGTTAAATTGTGGATAGCGCGCTAGGGCATTTAAATGGGGTCCATGCAAATAGTTTATACACACCAGACTATCATTTACCTCAGATGAACTCACGCCTTCGCATCGTGTGTTTGTAGGGAAAAGCACTTCTCTCCTCTCTCTCTCTGAAATCTAATAGATTATACATATTTCCACACCTTCTCAAAAAACGTATTTCTAATTCTTTTATATATTGAATTTCAGACGGAACTCATGAAATATTCATGGAAAAATTTTCACACAGTAAGATCGATTATCTACGATTTTCATTACTCGAGTTATATTTGAACTTTTCAATTCCTTTGATAAATAAATGAAGTTTACTTATTTCGAAGTTCAATGCGCGGAAGTAGCATAAAAGAGAAAAATATAATAAAGAACTAAAACGATTGGATCGATGTTCATAAAACACGGAAGAATAAAAAAGAAAATCAACTCGAAGAAGTGAAGCAAAAGAAATTCGAAGCTTATTTCAACTACACTTCACCTGGCATTTGAATTCACTTAATTTTGTAGGATTTCTCATTTCGTTCCTAAAACTGTCTTAACTCGAGACACAATTTGTTGATTATACGATATCGTTTCATCGAATTTAATAGATGAATGACACTGAATTTGGATGATTTCAGAATTATCTGAATTATTTTCAATTTTCCTCTTAAGATCTAATTATTTCATCCTCCCTTGGTATTGAAGGATTGTGAATTAATTTTTTCATACGCCTACATTCTTCACCTTTTTGTTCTCATCGGGAATGATAAAGAAGAGGAGAGTCTTGAAAGGGCTTAAATTCGAATGAAGGCATTTTGAATGGTTCTCTGAAATACGCAACTTCTCCCCAGGCTTGTAATGCCAAGTCTGGTTAGCCTAGCCTTGGCCGATGCGTGACCCGCCATAGCTGACCAAGGGTTGATACAGTCTTGGACATCAATGCTAGGACCAAGCATATTTTGCCGTGTTGGATTTCCGATATATATGAAAGCTGAATGCTCAGCAGAGAACGTTATTATCATCCTAACCATTGACCTAGCTTGATAACATCACTCAAATGTGAATGTTCAATCAAACTTGGACGCCAATGAAGAATCTATCCTCATTCAGCCCGAATTAGTATTGCATATCAATAATGGCAACAATATCGATTGCAAGCATGGAACCAATATGGAATTTTAATATTTAACCAAGCTCGGACGCCAAGCGTTGAACATTGTTATCATCCCAGACATCAATCTAGTTTGGTGCCAATGTTAGCAATCAAGCTAGGCCCGCTGTTGACTACACGGAAAAAGATGCCCATGTAAAAATTACACAAAAATTGAGGTTACGATTACAGGGTGGATCTTATGTAACATCTACTACACAGTCACGTTGGATTTACATTAATATTACACACGGAGAGAAAAAATTTGCTGACGCAGCAAACCGAGATATTATATATAGAATAGCAAAATTGTTTGCTGACCTAGCTAAAAATTTGCTATAACAGCAATCGTGTTAGCTACGGCAGCAAGTTTTTAGCTGTGGCAGCAAAAAATGGTTGCTCCGCCAGCAAATTTTCAGTATTATATACAGAATAGCAAACAAATTTCGCTGGGATAGCGAACATTTTGTGCCGCCACAGCTAAAAATTCTCTGTCACAGCAAAAGGAACCCAGCAAAAGTAGATTTCGCTGCCACAGCGAATTCCTTTTTCTCCGTGTAGTGACTTCATGGCAACACCACTCCCAGTTACGTCAGTGACAATGTAAATACAACATTGGTTCGAATGTAAATTTAATTCCAATTACATTTAAGTGAGTAGTTATGTCAAATTAACAACAACCAATGCGGTATCTACATGGGACTTTTTTCCGTGTAACATTGACTCAAACTTGGCACCAAGCATGGTACGCTCGTCAAAGCATACTTGGGTCTTCATGAATCCCCAACTGACGTCTTGTGAGATAAAAACAACGTGAGAAAAAAGCTATTTTGATACACATAATTTACGAACATCCCAAACGTTTAGGGGTCAAAACGACTTCATTTGTAATTATTCTCTCGCAGCATTGACGCGCAAGGAGATACAGAAACGAATGAGACAAATGGGAGATTGTGTCCGAGGGAAAACATAGAGGTCAAGCTTATTCAAGTTTGTTGGAATCAATCTGCGTGAAATCTCGTGTGGCAAATAGTGTGCAGAAGATACTTCTATCGGCAGCCTATACACGTCCACAAGTAGAGTGCACTCTTGGATAATCAATCTACCAATGAGAGCGTACGACACGATAACTGGAACCGAGTTCTCGTCCACCCATTTGTCTTTCTCCCTCTCTATTTCTCTCTCTCTTTCTCCCTCTCTCTCTCTCCACCTTTTCGCTTTGTTTTTATTCTTGCATACATCGTACCCGGGTGCGTATGCCGTACGCGCAAACGCGCAAGTTATCTTCTATTCTGTCTATATTTGGCCGCCATGGAATCATTCTTTCTCCTTTCATCCAGCCAAACCAGGTCGTGTTAGTACGCTAATATAAACCTTTGCCCCAGTAACCAACGATGACCTTTTTAATTCCTCTCTTCCTCTCTCTCTCTCTCTCTCGTACTGTTCTTATACCTACATATCTAGTATCGTCATTCTAATTATCCTCCATCTTCGTGGACGTGTACGCATGCATATGAGTATCGTATACATGCTTCATGCTCGTTAAATGATAATAAACGAGACTTACACAGTGGGATGCTGTAATGGTGGAAGGCTTTGTGTACTTCGAAGCCTTTGTACGACGTGTAGAATGAATTGTTGTTAAATTAAACGTGCTCCACGATAATTCACAGCGATTCGTTGGAAGAGAAAAAACAAAAGAACACAAATATCGTGGATTCAAAAGGATTCATCGGCGATTCAATTCTAAAGAGGATTGAGGGACTGATTTTGAAGTGGGAATGGAGAGGAATATTGAATATAAGATTCGTGTGGAGATTTCGTGAATTGAAATGTTGTATCGCATGTGGAAGCAAAAAGATAAGATATATAAGCGGTTCGGTGATCCGACTGTCTTGCGTACACGGAGGATTTAGTTTGATCGAGTGAAAATTTTTAGTAGGAGGAGCAAAGTATGTGACATTGATTATCAGGAAGAATAGTAAATTGGTGGATTTTTCATTCAACATTGAATTGGAAAGAGTGAAATTTTCACTCAAATGGAAATATAAGGTCCTTTTTGGCTGCCTAAAGAGTGAATTCTCACTCCAACGGAGTGGAATTTATTCCACTCTTCAAGCAGCCAGGAGGAAACCTATCTTTCCGTTCGATGGGAATTTCCACTCTTCTATATACTGAGAGAAATTTCTATTATATGCTTAATACAAATACGGGTGGATATAATATATAATAGAATATATTGTACACCGAGAGGGAAGAATGATCATATTCGCCATGCTAACATAGTATTCGATCTTATTTTATACAAAATTGTGAATGTAAGAACAGAATTCTTAACCATTTCTCTGGTAATAAGTAGAGTAAGATGGGGTAAAATGACCATTTTCGTGTTCAGTGTGCTGTAAAATATGCAGCTTGCGTGATATTCCCACACTCATACCCCTTCGTGAAAGTTTGAACCCCTAGCTACAAAATTCAATGACAAGAGTTTTATGTGAGTTGAATTCACTATAAGTTATGGTTGTTCACCTCGTGATCATTTTACCCCATTTTAACCTATCATGTAGTATAGTGATGGTGTGAGAATAGAATCTTCCATCATTTTCCTAGTAATAATTACTATACTACATAGTAATTATTACCAGAAAAAGGGTGGAGAATTCTACTTTTACATAGTAACATTCACGATTTTATACAAAATAAGACCGAATACTATGTTGGCATGGTAAATATTACCATTCTTTTCTCTCCGTGAATATTTAATTAGAAATTAGTTGAAATAAACTTATCATGTGTACAATAAAATTCATTATATTATATATTCCGGGTACAGTCCGCATAATAGTCTTTATTATATATTTCATAAATTCCTTTATATAATTGTTGCTGTCCCCATTCTTATTATTATATTATTTCTTTCTGTGGATTTGGAAAATAAACTGTTGTTGATTCCATGGAATATCTGTATAAAAATATCCTACACAGAGGATAATTCATAATTTATAGTATCGTTCATTGATAACCGTACAATATTCACTTTATTCAACATTGCATTAGCTGATAACTGACTATGGTTTCAATTCAATCGCCCACACCTTTTAGCTACAAGTTTTGTTCTCTTGGGACCTTGTCAAATCGTATGATATGCAAGACATTTTGAGTTCACCAAATTTTGCTTACCAAATGCTGCTTCATACACTCCCCATTTCTATACGATACGCTTGTGGTTCAACATAGAAATGAATGTAGAATACTTTTCAATTCTCTCTTCGATTTGCATATAATTCTCATTGGGGATGAAGGGATACTGTCGTTCCGTTCAAAGAATCGAAATCAGCCTCCAGTTTAGTGAATTGGAGCTACAATTCAGTTGTAGACTCAATCTTTCTTGAACATATAGGATATTAAGACACACACTATTTGACATAGTATGATTTTTATAACACAGTGTAGTGAAAATTAATGTGCAATGATTTGGAAAATCGTTCAATTTGGCGCAACTTCACATCATTAAGCATTAATTTCTACTACACTGTGTTGTAAAAATTATACTATGTGCAATTTCAATTGGTTTTAAACCTTGAAACTTCACTGCACACTGAAAAAAATGTGTGGTTACGGTAATGATCTACACTGTTAGAAAAAATTTGTGAATTTCACACACAAAATTTGGAAGCAATTAACACACACTTTTGTGTATTAAATTCACAACAGATTTCATGAGATTCAAAGCAATTTTTGTATGGAAACCATTTCAAGATAATATTGTGTTTGAATTCCCTCAAAAGTGTGGGAGATTCGATATAAAAATATGTGTGTGAATTGCTTCCAAACTTTTGTATTAAAATCAATACAGATATTTTGTACAGTGTGAAGTATGTTTATGACAGACAGCTGCAGTAGCGATACGTAGTGCATTCTGATAACGATGTAGATTGATTCATACTAATCTGAATCGTTCTTGGAACGATCCATTCAGTTTGTGATAGCAATGCCGACATCCCCATACGCTGAATAGTATTGTTATGAAAGCAATATTTTTTTTTCAGTGCAATTCCGAGTCGAGAGGTTCTTTTTCTGATCAATGCGTGTAAAATCTTAGGACCAATTATAGACCAACTCTAGTCTGTATTTGGTTCAGGATTGATGATAATCGTGGCAAGAACTGGACTCAATACCCACAATTATAAAGAAATCTTGGCGGTTTGAAAAGTAGAAGTTCATTTACTCAAATGATTGATTCACCAACGTTTCTGTAATCATTCATACGATATTAAAACAGTTCCATTGCATTGTTCGAAACGTAAACAGTACACATGCAGTTTTCCAGGATGAAATCTCTGAATCAACAAGAATCTGATTCAAGATTCGGAATGAACGTGTTATTACGTGCAGAGTTGTTACGATGGAGATTTAGATTGAGCTTTCGTCAACGCCAACAAATATAACAACGCTCATACCAAGCTACATTTCGATCGATATGATAGAGTCATTGCCCCTGTGGTTACGTTCGAATCAACTTTTTCAAGCCTTCTATTTATCGGAGTTATTGTTTGCGGCTTGAAAAAATTTTATTTCATAATAAATTGAGAAATGAATGGAGAAATAATGTGAGTTCGTTTGATGTTGTCGAAAACACACGATCGTGTTTACAACGATATACTGTTTATCCCCGGGGAATTGCTGTGTAGAATAGAGGGTAGATCGAAGATAACAGTTTTCGTTGGCAGTTCTGAACCGTAGACTCTCGAATCCTCTGCCACCTCCGTTCCCTACTGACCAGATTCCAATGTCAGGGAACGATCGTCAGTTACTACTGCAAGGCTAGCAACGACTGTCTGTTACTACTGCGCGATGTCACCTTCGTTAAAACGACGCATCCTACGTGTGTCGTGACGTACCACTTTGCGGAACAGTAAATTAATTACATCCACGCGATGCATATGTATTTTTTGTTCCGTGTTCTATCGCGTCTGTTATACTCGTTTTCTACTGTATTCATGCACCTGTGTAATTTACTGGACACAATCAATCTGTCTTTCAATTACTCCTATGAGGTCTCGTTTTTTTGAAGGGTACCAGATTCTGTATTCTCTCGAATGCATTAGATATTTGTTCACATCTTCGAAACGGGAGGAAATTCGAAACAATTGCTTGGAGAAGAATTGAGAGATCAGTTGGAGGTAATTGAAAATATATGGTATCTCAATGATGGCAATTCAATCTACGGGCTGAGAAGATACTTTACGTTCCGTAGTGGTTGGTGGTGGAGCTATTGGGAGAAGAATGAGATTCTTAATGGGATTTGAAATCGTCGTAATTCTTATCGTCTTGCCCAAGAGATTGGGTACGCAACGCAAAATTACTCCCAATGAAACATTCTAATACTGGCTTTCCGAAGTTACTTGACTCGAAGTTCATATTTACTTTACATAAAAGCAATCATCAAATATTCGAGTTCTCGTATATGTGATGATTCCAATATGGCGAGAAATGGTAATAACCGTAACTCGAATACGTTGAGGATACAAAGTTATTCTTGGGAGTTGATGAATATTCCATGATGTTGAATGTTTCACCACCTCCAACTATTCTTTCTATACAGCATAATCAAATTGACCCTCGGATGAAAAATCTATCGTAAATTTTAATATTAATCTTCGTGTCTCCGTCTATCGATATTCATGATATATATTTCATTAACTTTTGTTTATAACGCTTCATATATTCATGGAGCAATTTGAATGAAAGCATTCTCATTCTCGAATTTCATTAACACAGACAAAGCATTCTGCGATACACTCTTGATGAAACTATGAATTATCAATGAAGATTTGTCTTCCAGAATGATGAGAGAGAACTTATTGAAGTATATGATGATCATAATTATCATCTTCCATGATATTCGATGGAACGAGTGAGAGAATTCATCATCAATGTATTTATTGGATGATCCGCAGCACCACCGACAGATTACCACAGAATCATACAATTGAATCCGTTTTTCATCTTTTTTTACGATAGAGATTCGCAACGATGACGGTGATCCCTGAAAGCGGATTACGACGAAGATGGCCATCTAACGCTATCGAACACACCGAATTCATAGAGAATTCAATCAAAACGTAACACAAACTTTAATTCTATTATTTTATATACGATGAGAAAATTCCACGGTATCATCGTGTTTGAAAAATAACAATAATCGAAAATAAAAATCATCTCCATCAGTGGGACAAAATGTGCAGCAAGTGCAGTGAATGTTGTCAAGGTTCAAGACACAGTGTGGATACTAGTCCAACGCCAGGATCAGATTCTGAAGCTTCAGGTAAAATCAATTGTTCGGATGTGATGTGACATGCTGTCTCTATTTTTTCCCCTCTGTTTTTCTGCATCCATTTTTCGCTTATTCTCTCTCTCTCTCTTTTTCTCTCAGCTTTTTCAATATCTGACTTGTCGATTGATTTTGTTTTTCGTTCACATCCTGTTGTTATTTTCAAGTTGATATTCGATGATGGATTTTCATAATAACTAGCTGCAATTCGATGTACTCGCACATTAAATGAAAACGAAATGTTTGGATGGAAGAGTATAGGGAAATCGTCCAACAATTTTCTTTTGAATTTGTTCGAATAACATGCGGTTGGGGAGGGAATCGTTTGTTGGAACGAATGGGTGGTGATCGAATATTGGAAATGTTTCGTTTTTGATTAACAGTCCTGCCAAAAACAAAAAGATTTTGAGTTATCGGTGTAAATATATTTTTCCATGTTCACTTGAGATGTTGATTTATTTCGAGTATATGGAATTATAACTGATACAAAGAATTATATATATATCAATTGGCAATGAGCTGAAAATTGATGTTTATGTTTGTGGATGTATTTGGATAAACATATTCGAGAAAGAAAATATGATTATTGCGCTTTTTCTAATACCTTAAAGTGATACTTCCATCTTGATATTCCCTTATGCACACAAACGTCGTTCATCTTACAAACTTTTCCCTTCCATCGTTTTCTTTCAGAATATTTTCCTCCTTTCTTTGGATTCTACAGACAACTTTCTCGTGTTGGATATATTTTCATATTTCCTTGATTTTTGTTCTTTTTCTCCTTTGCATTCTACATCTTCTTTTATTTTCATTCTTCTTTTTTCTTTTATCGAGATTCGGTACTTATGATTCCTCTTCCTTCTTAAGCGAACGTGTTTTAGAAACAGAATCTCAAATCTCTCCGACAATTTTACTTTTACAAGTCTGAGAAATACGGTGTTTCAATACTTCTTTTTCTTGTTGAGAATTTTTCTCGATGTTTCCGCGATCTCATCCCGATGAAAACTTTATCGATATCCGTTTGTATGTTTTTCTATCATTCTATTGCATTATTGAATACAATAATTTTAATTTCAGTAAATGAATAGAAGAAGTTTTCCGAATGAACGTTGAATGATCTGAAGAAAGGTCAAGGACGGTTTATGTGGACTTCCGGTTGTATTCGTGACATATATACTATATACATAAACACGACTATTGAACATTTCGTCTCGTTTTTATTCGTGCGAGGAAGAAAGACTTTATTCAGTCGTGACACAAAGAGACGATGTTTGCTCCTACCTGAATTGAAATCAGATGAAAAGGGAATGAGAACAAGAGGTAGTTGTGAAGATTTTGATCCCAACTCTCGGAGTTATTCATAATTAAAATTGTTCTGTTGTCTTTTTTCCGTTGGAACAAGCTCAGGACTTGATTGATAATTCAAAAATCAATACTCCATCCTTGAGTTCGTATATATATATATATATTCTCATCTTAAGAGGAGGAACAAAGATCTTTGTATGCAAAATTTGATATCTTCTCAAGCGATTCGTGCATATTCTTACTCGTTATTGATTCTACGTAATTATTAGTCTATACCAATTTCTCTCTAGTTGAAAATGAAATCAGCAGCGAGAAAAGAACGTTTCATATATTCCGTTCGTTGGTTAAAAATGCATACAGTGTATTGAGGTTAATATCCTTTTGACCTAATTACTCTGTTCTATTTGAATAATGTTCATTAGCACACGAATCACATTGTTATAGCACGCATTGTCCATTTTTAGTAATCAAAATCATATTTTTATCAAGATTGTTTTGAATTTCTCCACAGGGAATCATTCGGGGTGGGTAATTGAAACAATGTACATAACGAGACATCGAAATCCATTCGAAATTCCTCTTTTTGATATCCAGTCGATGGTGAATTAATTGTTTCAATGTACTGCGTAGTTTACATAAGTACGTTCGGTGATACGAAAAAAAGTCGTTTGTCACTGTCTGAAATTAGGTGATCCGTTAGAAAGAAGAGCAAAAACGAGAAAAGAGAAAAGAAAAGAAGATTCCTCTGGTTGGAAAACCTGCTGCTATGTACTATCAGCTTAGCCTCGAGCTACTACTCTCTTTTCCTGCTCTTCTCCTGTAGAAGCTTTAGCAAAAGAAAGGGAAGAATATATATTCCTCGCATATTTTTGAAGCTCCGTCCTCCGTTTACGGAGTCAAAGTAACTTTTGTGTTTTGATGTATGTCATTTAGATGTCTCAACAACGTCACGCCTCAAAAAGAAACAACTTCCTTTTTTTTCTTGTCTATTTTCTCTGAGAAATGAATAGCTCGTGAGTTGTCGAATGAACTGCTCTTTTAGACTTGCTACATCAATTGAACATTTGTCAGAGAGAGAGAGAGAGAGAGATAGAGCACATCCTCATAAATTTTTCAAACAACCTGTATATACTTCCACCGGATAATTCAGAATTTAATGTCGAGGGGTGTACAGTGAAATTTCTTGATGGAAAACCAACAGTTTCTTACTCCTCTGTTTTTCCCGAGAAATGAATCCAAGAAACAGAATGCTTTAGAGTATAATGCTTTCAAAAGTATTTATTCCTCGGTAAAGTAAAGAAGACGTAAGAAACAATGATATACTCGCACCGAGAAGAAACTTTATTCAGTGGTGATAAATATTTGAAAGTGGAGAAATGAAATTCCTTTTTCTCGAGTCAATTTGTTATTTCATCGCGGGGCGAATAAACGCAAAGCGTAACGTTACATTTGCAATTCAATAGTGATAGAATTGTACAACGATGTAATTATAACGACAATATTCAGTTCAACGCAACCACGATCTTTTAGAGACAAATGTGATTCAGTGATTGGTATTTGATATTTTCATCAATTCGATTCGAGTTTCTGTTGATCTGTTTTTCAGGTGAATTCGATTACACAAAATGAACAATGTTATATTTGCGGTGTTGAAATGAAGGCCGCGAGCGGCAGTAATTAGTATTGTTGGTAAATGATTGAATAGAATTCGATTAGTTGATTCATGAATATGCGGTTGCAATTTGTTGATTAACAGGGTGAAAGATTGATGGAGGTGCTAAAAATCTTCACAGAGCTTTGAGAATTTTCATAAAATCATGTCCTAACTAGAATATTTGTGTACAAAATATAATTTTTATATAAAATATACAGAAAATTTATCAGAATTGTAAACAAATTTTATAAAATTGTTCTCTAGGACACAATTTTGATATGAAAATTGAAAAATTCACTGGAAAGTGGTTATTTTATATCGTTTGATTCATCGTTATTGTATTGACAAAGAAGAATTGATTAATCATTGTCCCGTGTTTGACATTATTCTTCCCTTTGTTCCTTAAGATTCAGGATTTGCAAGTTCATATTCATTCTAGTCCGTGATGTAGGTCGATGGGAATATAGGATGACTAGCCACAGATTCGATGAATTCATCGCACATCAATCTTTCCTCGACAATTTTGGTCTTCTCGGATTCACCCTGGAGTAAAAAAATTGAGAAAAGAGAATTTTGAAATTAGTCGCAATCTACGCATGTAGAGAAAGTGGAATCCGTCCATCTTAATCTCATCTGCAATAATCAACTTTATTCGAATGAAAAATTACATCCTGTTGTCAAATATGAATAGTTATCAACTGGAACAAACTTCCCCTCTGATGATCGAAAGCAATTGAATAAAATGGTTTGGAAAAACAGGAAATCCAACCTTCAAAACTTCCATCCACTTGTCAGTGTTCGGGCGATATTTTATATTCCATTCAAGAACTCTCTTGTGAAAGAGGATTCTGTAAGTGGGTACAATCGAATACAAAAATATATATTGAATATATGTATGCGACTAAAATATATGGCACCGCAGTATACGTGGATGATATTTGGAAAACATTCCACCGCGACAGGGATTTTTGTTGAACGTATACTATAGGGTGATTTGGAATTAGAGGTGGACAATGTTCTTTTATATAAAACATATTTTGCACGAATAATCAGAAAAGTGTCACCACACAAGAATCTTGATATAATTATGATTTTCTTGTAGACTCATCGAAATTCAAGAAATAAGGATAATTCAAAAGTGGTTCGAATGAACTGATATCACCAAGTATCAACATTATCGTATCCATTTCGCGAGAATGTGGCTTCAGTAATCCCTAACCGAAAAATGAATCCGTAAAATTTGTTGAATTGAATACTCGGACAAAAAATCTTTGAATTCAGTTCACATGTAAGATGATCCCAGACATTCAATATTTTACGATCAAATATTCAGTGCAAAATGCATGAAATCATACGGAGTCTCCTCGCTTTGGAAATAGGTCACGGAGACAAATCTAAATTCATGTATCCCACGTGACTGTATCTGAGTAGGATAGGACAGATTCGAACAAGCTTTTCACATTTACCGCGTCTCGAGTAGAATTGAGAAACTAATGAAATTGTTCTACCGAATACCATTGTTGTGTAATCGACGGGGTGTTCTTTTTTTCTGAGGAAATTCGATCATGTGCCGCACGGAGGAAAAAGATTGCTGAAACGGCAATCAATTTTCCATTTCAGCCCCCGCAATGGGAAACCAACCGTGTAAAAGAATTTTATGGAAATTTGGTGGAAGTTTGATGGAACGTTTTTGACGAAAATACGATCATACGAAGTTTTTACCTATCCCAAAATTTAGATTCAGCGAATCCTTTCTCGACTGGAAGGAATTTATGAATCATCTCATAGATGAGTTTTCGAATCTTATAACCTCAATTGTTTTCAAAGTGCTGAGAATTGGAAAGTCCCTAATTCCATCCGTCCTATCGTTCTTCGAGTGAATTTAGTGTGGACTCCCATAGATGGAATAGGAACCTCGTTAATTGCTTAACATTAACCCGATAAGTTATTCGAAAATTGACAAGAACGCAATCCGAAGGTTTGAATTAATTAGCATCGACCCAGAAAATTATAAATAACAGTGAAGTAGGTCAGTAAAACTCGAATCTAAATTCATGTGTCCCACGTGACAGACTACAGGGGATTATCATTTTATACATTATGTGTACGTGTATTTGTGCTGGATCCTTATAAATTTGCATCCACGTGAATGTACAGTACATATACATGTTACGTCTCCAGGCTCCCTACGGTGTGAATGTACAAGGGTGTAAGACGAGAATCGTTCTATTCTCCACTCCACAACATAAATTCCAATGTAAACTGGTATGTAAGAGGGTGAAGCGGGTAAAGGCGGTATATGTGGCATCTTTGAGGAGTTCCGTAATGTATATATATAAGCGTTTCCGCTTTGTGCTAGTAATAGACCGATACCCAAAGGGTGCATCGTTGACAAATGTGCATGAAACATACATAACATATCTTCAGTTATACATGGGTATACGTATTCACGTTGGATTTGTGATATGGATTCTTTTTTTTATAGGAAAACAAGACAGGAGCGGTTAGTCTATTCAGAATCATGTAGCATTTATGTAAGAATACTTCATCTATCTCTTGAGAGAACCAATAGAACTGAGACGAATTATATACCTGCTGAGCGAATTATAAACAATGGATGTGTGTTTGGTATCATATTTCCATTATACCGTGGAAACTTGGAACTTAGTTCCCACTAAGTAGGTCGACAGAGTTTATGCCATGGCAATTATTGTCCAATGATTAAATCACTTCCTTACGCTCGGATGAAATGGAAGAATCACCAAACTAGTACACTAATTAACAATGAAACATTTGTACCATCAATTTAATACGATACATCCTCAGCTTTTAAACATGCTTGAATAATGAAAAATCAACATATCTCAAAGTGTAAAATCAGGTCATCGACTTTTTGATCTGTTCTTTGTGTACCCTGTAGGAACATCCGAGAATATCCTGTGAGAGGATGAGAGCAGAAGCTATGTCGAGCTCGAAAGACTTTGTAAATATTAAACTAGAATCATCTTGGGTTAGAGCTAGGTGAATTCCATATATACCATTACAAAAATTATCTCTAAAATATCTCTGACAAGAATGAAATATTTGTTTCATCAACTTGAAAGAAAAAGTAAATATCCAATCAATATGATTATCCTCTTATTTTGTCGGTGAAATAACATAAGATATTCCCAATATTGAACAACGCTTCGTCGTATCATGTCTTTTTATTGGATCATAATAATCGACTTATATTCTTTTTTTCTTTCCTGTTCCAGAGGAAGAGTGGAATCCAGATGGCAAGGGGCGGCAGTCAAATGATATCGGTGAGTTTCGCATCTTGATTTCTACACTTTTACTTCTATTCAGTCAGGATACTGACAATTTTTTTCCCCAATACTTTGAATTTGCTGAGCATTATAAATTAAGTTGAATCAGGGAAGTATTCGATAGATTTAGGGGTCGAAAAAATTTGATGCAAACGAAAACATAAGAACACCGAAGAAGAGTCTTTCGGTATTCAAACCGCGTTAAATATGCGCTATTCTCGTGAGTGATAGTCATGATTTCGGAATTAAAAATAAAAGATCGATTGATGTGAAAATAGGTTTTGTCAACACTCTCTCATAGCGAGCGTTTGAACTGTGTTTATATAAGGAATCAAATAGTACACTCGTTAATATTGGTTCATTTTCAACATCGATATATTCGATTTTTTCTATGCTTTGAATAAATTATGTTTATCATCCGACGGTTAACCAGAAGGATTGATGAATGCAATAAGAATTCACCGTACATTCGATATACCCTGTTTGTTCTTATCGAACTCAAAAATAGTATCGATAATCGCTCTTCTTTTATTCTTTTTCTCATACTCTCATGTTTTTATTCAAATATTGCAGTCTTTTCGCTTCAAAATTGTCTGTATCATCGAATTCATTCTAAATACGTTGAGTGTTTTGAACCACAGAACTGTGACTCATTAAAAGATCTTCATCCCGGTTTTGCGACTGTGGGATCCTTGAAAGTAACCGATGGAGACCAGACTTTTTCAAATTTTGAACATTGAGAGGGTTGCGTTCACTCCAGTGGTATACTGTATAAATCAGGGACTGTAACGTTATCCACTTTCGTTACTCATTCTATATAAAATGTTCATAATAATATATATATTGTACACAAATTATATATTTATTATATAGATTTTATATAAATAACGAGAGTGAATAACGTTCCAATCCCTGTTCAACACACTTCAGATGTCTTTTGTGAATACAAACCAGTGACTCTTATTGTATGTTAAACTACACCATTCCAAATGTTAATCCTACATGAATCAGAAACAATGACTCACTTCAAGTCCATGACATGAGAACATCATAAAAAATGTTGGAATGTAATTTAAATACATTGGGTACATCTAATTTGCGTTGGTGTGTTGGTAACAATATGTCAAATTAACAGATTTTTCGTGTGATATGCAAGTGACACATCAAGTGTGTTTCACATGAAAATTACTCCACATTTACACTTTTTCTCTCAACCACATTCATTTGTTGAGTTAGAATTACACACGTGAATGTGTTGTTTTTAACATCAATCCGTTCACACATATTTTTTTCTCACATTTACACAAATTATTCTCACCTTTGCATGCTTGGCTACCGACAAAATCTTGCCAAAATTGAACAATACAATTGGATCCATCAATTCTTTTTTATAAAATTTTTATCGAATTTCAATCGAAGTTACATGAAACATTTTTGTCTTTTACTAATTTTTATATAATCTTGATCAGAATTCGATATAAATTAAATAAAAAAGAATCGATGATTTCCAGGCCACCTATCTCTAATGGGGAGGTTGTAAATGAGAAAGGGGATGAGAAAACTAATAGGATTTGGATCGTGCATTCTTAATTGCGCTCTGTTATAATATTAATTGTGCGAGGTCACATGAATTATTGACAACCAACAATTTTACATTTTCGTGTCCAATAAACAGAGCTCCTCATCCGCGGAAATTTCTAAGATTATATATGAGTTGTATATAATTCAATATAGTCTATATATGACTTAAAATTTTTGGTAAATTCTGAGACGGATATAATTTCTATTGAAACAAATTGGAGTGGATTACAGGGCAATTGCAGTGAATTATACTCTAAAATTGTCCTTGTCCCAAATTTTATTTCAAATTTTGGTAAATATGACAAGTAATTCTGAAAATTTCTCTGCATAAGTTGCTTCACTAACGGATTTTTTATTCCAATACCTGTAATTGGGCTGTGCTCGTGTACACGGTGAAAACAAAATTCACTGGAACAACAAACTGTGATTTCGCTGTCTCACTTTTTGCTGTAACCGCGAACTTTTTGCTACCACAGCAAATAACATACTACCACAGGTAATTATTCGGTCATAGCTACGAATGTTGAAAGCACAAACAAAATGCTAGAGTGTTCAGTGATCTTGTATTGGATATAACTATTGGGAAACAAAATTTGTCGAGAAGAAATTGACCCCGGTTCGTATCCATGAAACATTGAATTTTTCAAACTTCTTCTCAATGAAGCATATGATTTCCCCTCAATTTTCCTCTTTGAATACGTTATCCATTCAGATTTATGGCCAAGTTTGTTCATACTTTCTAAATTCCTTGGAGTGAAAAATTCACTCTTCAAGAGTGAAAATATTGCAAGTCCAGGAAGAGTGAGATCCCATTCCTCAAAAGTGAATTCTCACTCCAACAAAGTGAAGGTTCAACTCGGTTGAAAGAGTAAAATTTCACCTTCTTATAAGAATGAAATCCTCACTCCAAAAGAGTGAAAATTCACTGTACAGGATTGAAATCTCTCCACTCTTTGGGAGTGGATTCGTCACACCAAGAAATTTAGAGAGCAATATTCCAATAAAACTAAGAATCTCCCGAGAGGTGAACCATCGTCAACTGGGATAACTTCACACTGAAAAAAAAATTTCTCCCAACCAAATGAATAGTTTATTTGTCCTCTCTCCATAAAATATTTTTTGGGATTAATGAAATATTTAATCAAACCAAATAAAGGAATGCTTGGCCCAAACAAATTGGTCTTCTAAAGAAATAATTTAATCGTCACAAGTAATCAGTTTTTGCACCTAATTGAATATTCAATTTCTACAAGTGAATATTTCATGGAGAGGGGACAAATAAATATTTTCTTCAGTGTAGAACAAAATGCGTATGATTTTCCGTTCACGTGTTGATAAAACTTAGTTTTTTGAATCGGAATTTTTGAAATCGTGCAGAAGACTCGCAGACTATATCCTCAAGACCTATGAGGAGACCGATTGGAGGGGAGAAAGATTCAATAATGTACCGAGTGTGGAAACAGTGTCATAGAGTTACTCTAGGGATGAGGGAACTCTAGGACACTCGTGAGTTTTGCTTTAATAAACTATAAATACATTTGTTATTGATTCCAAATCATATAGAACTCCTATTGCATACATTTGAAAGTTATTATAACATATATGTATTCATCAGTAATATGAGAGTCGAACTTTCGGAAGTCAGTCTTTCAGATGAACGTTTAGGGAATTCTCACGAATGAGACCATTCCTCTGCTGCTGTGTTAATTTTTTCACTTCCATATGAAACGCTCAGTACAGTTTGTCATTGTACAACATTGTTCGATTACATCCCCTAAATAATATAAAAATTGCGGGAAATTGAAAACCATTCATGGGAACAAAGGAAATTAATGAAACGTGCATGTCCTAGCTTTACTCCGAATGTCCTAGAGTTACTCCAGTTGACGGGCCTCTAAAATTAGTGAGACAACAATCAGCGTTATAAGAACGAGCTCTGAGGGTTTTCGTATCCAGTGGCCCTAAAATCTGCATTATAAGCCTATGCGAGAATCGTGTTAAGGAGCATGGAACTACGCTTACTTTGACACTATTTACAGATTTTACATTTTGAAACATTCGCATCATTTTGTTCAATTTTTGAGAAGGTCGTTCACCCTGTGTTTCCTGAAGTCAGATTGGGCCGATATAAAAGAGGTATCCCCTAATTCCCTGAGTTTACAACATATCTCTATTCGAAAACTAGTGATGCCGCGAAACGAGAATAAGTTGTTCCTCGTCTCGATTTTGTAGTACGTTGTCTTGTCTTGTCTTGTCTCGTCTCGTCTCGACATTTCGAAATTTTGTTTGGCGATATTGCGAAAATATCATTCAATATCATTTAATATCCTTTTTCATCCCTTCAAATTGAATTTTTGTTTCTCGTGAAATCATTTTAGCCTCGTCTTGTAAATTTCTCGGTTAGGGTCTTGCTCGTCTCGTCTCTCGCGGCATCACTATTGAAAACAATCGACGCTGGACCGCTCTGACCGTTCCCTCGTCACACCGGAGTGTGCATACCATCCTCACAATCTTTATGTTCGTTTATCATAAAATAATAAGAAATTTTTTTAGTATTGAAAACTATTCGAAGCCTCCAATTAAAAATGTATTACAAATTCTCACATAAATCACAAAACATCACCTTTTCCATCACTCTCTGATCCCAAAGTAAAATCACGTGATTGCATCGTCTCTACCTGAAATGATGATTCGATGTACAGATGAAAATTTCACTCCGCATAGACGATGAGATGTATAGTAGAAAGATGTATAAACTGTTCGGTGAAACGTGGTTTTTCAACAAGGATCCAATTATACGCTTTTAATTCTTTCCATAAACGTTAAATGCTTCCCAGAAAAGGAGAGAGAGAGAGAGATCATTGAAAGACATTTCTCCACTTCTTTTTTGTTTCGCGCATTCATACCTTGCATTGAAACTTCTTTTTTTATCCTCTGTCCTTTGAGTAGACGCATTATGGGCTTAACTTAACCCCTAGAATCAACGAAGCTTCTGTCAGGTTTCCTGGGTTAGAGTTTCACCCTCTCCTTTCTCACTTTGCGAGTTGCAACTGTGCTCCATTCCGTTTGAAATTGATACCGCTACCTTCACTCGCGTACTTCCAGAGGAGCACAAAAATACGTCCACACATACACCGATGTATTTACACCTCTTTCATCACCTACTCCCCCTCCCTTCTCCCCTCCGTTCTTCTTATCTATCCACTCGCAGGTTCGCAGATATAATCCACGAAATAGCTCAGAACTTTATTTTCATTCAAACCCAATTCTTTTGTTTTTGTTTTCATGACGGTTTTGAGTTAAGAAACGAGGTTGAATGTAACGTATCTCCTTAGCCATATTCGAATTTTTTTGGTCCAAAATTATTTTCTCAACGAAGAAAACACCTGTAGCAAAAAGTTGTTCAACATTATTCTTCGTTCTCATGAAGTGAAACACCCATGACGATTCATAATAACACTAGCCGTCTTAATGAATATGCACTGAAAAATACGATGTTCACTTCTGGACACAAAAGTTTCTTTCCCCGAGTTTTAACCGGCTTGTGTGTCACCTAAAGTCAACGAATTCTGTTTTTCATCCACCGAAAGCGTTTAGTTTCCACAAAGTTTTTCAAACTCAAGACCATAAATTGGATACTCTTCATGTGTGAATTTAGTACGATAGAGCATTTGTTGTGAATAAATTTGATGTGTTGAAATTCAAAATTTGAAAAAAAAAACAATCAGTAAATCGTGGGAATGTTTGAATAGAAGAGATTGATTCAAGATGGGGAGTTCAACGTTGCGATATATTCGAATGTACGTCTTACGAGGAAAAACATTATTCTGCATTGAATCGAGAAATTCTGTAACTTTCTTTCAATCGAAGATTACGCTCTTCATGTATTATTGAATTCAACATCCATGTGAAGGAATACCACGGCAGGTGCGTTCATTAACATTCCATGATATGAAAGTAGATAAAAAGAAAATAACATAAACCGTGCACTATCGCGTTTTTCTAATTTAAGAGATGGTATTCTCGGTAGTTTCTTTCCTACAATGTTTATCGTTAACCGAACTGGTTCTCCAGCGGAAATTCAAACCATTCCGAGTATTCATTCGGAGAAATATTTTTCCTGCAATACCACGGACGGAGCAAAGTTGAATGCCTTGATCAATTGTTGATAAAAATATCATCAGAATCAGTGGAAACCAGAATACAATTGAAATCTAACAGAAAAAGAACGAATTTTAACTGTGAGGATTAGAATTGAAATGTGTTAATCAGCTTAACATAATTAACTAAAAGTAGGCAATGTGGATTCGAAGCCCTGTCGCACATTATTCACAAGTTGATCGTTTGGAAAGTGAATCTTTTCCGATATAAAATCCGATTACTCGACAAGCTAGTCATGACATGACATCAATCACATTATCACATTATTACGTACGGAACCTCATTTATGTGAATTCCAAATGACGGGACGTTGTACTTTACCTCGTTTTGAGGTTGAATTCGAATCCAATACAACACTACGTTGCGTGATTTTCATGGTACCATTGATACGATGTTATTCTTTTCTTCAAAATAGAATTCATTCATACATTGTTTCATTTTTTTTCCACAAATACATATCTGGAATTCACTCGTAGAGGAAGCATCTTCTTCAAACAGTGAATCTTAAAAATTTGCTATGCCGTTATTACAAAGTTAAGAAATTATGCGCTTAGTAGATGTGCGAGTAAATCTTTCAAAATCGTCATTTCGGGAACAATTTTTCTCTACGTGGACAAAATATGTTTGAGATTTCTTATTACACACATATGATGGGGATGAACATTCGAATGTAGGATAAAATCTTCAACCTATCATTGCAATCAATCCTCCACATACTATCTGGTGATTCAAACACCTGGATCGCTTTCTTGTTTAGAAATTTTTCCTGATTTTAATACCATCATGGAAAGAGTAGAAGATACTCTTACGGTATCATCACTTTAAAAAGTTGTTCTTGAAGATTGAAAAAATTTCCCAAAAGTCTTCTGAATGTTTGAAACCTTCATTTTCTTTTTTGAACATTCGATGATCTCTCAGAGACCCAAGTAGTCTAAACTGACTGAACAGCGGAATTCGGGGTAGTCTATAGAGGGTTGAATTGATGATAATGAATCATTCAACATTTTGTACCATTCCCACGTTCGATGGTGACTAATCAAGGCTACAGCGAGATTCCTTTCGCATTTACACGTGATAGGTGAGAACGACAAACCCGCATGAGAATCCCTGGTTAAACCATTGATTCTCGCTAAATCTCATTGAATCTTGTACAATATTCTGATCAAATCCTATTCAAACAGATCAATGGATTCTCTGAATGTGATTCTGATTGAATCTTGTGCAATGTTCTGACCAAATCCCATTAAATTTCATTCCATCAAATTCTATGGATTTTTTTAACCAGGGATGATCCTTCAATTCTATCAAACTATCATATTCATTTTTGAAACATGATGGAAGAATCAATTTTTCTGAAACTTCAGTTTCATTGTAACTCGTTGAGAAAATAATGCAGGCATCTGCAGCTGGTCTTAAAACCTGCGGAAGTAGATTACTACTGTAACAACCAGCCACGATATCGTCGAGCGTGGATACTCGACGGAAAAATGGATACAGGAAACTCCAAAGGTAACCGGCACCAGTTTTCATTTCCGGTGAATTCAACGACGTTAGGTATAGTCGATACACGTCGGTAACTCGAGTACAGCACCGGTGTTATCATCGTGGATGGTGCGAGAAACGATGACGGTCCAGAGAGGGCCTTTGTAGGCTTGGTCTCGACCCTCTACCGGACGCCGGTAGAATCAAATCGCGTGTTGTGATCTTTTCAAACTGAAACACGCCACACCCTTATTCCAATCGGAAGTTGTACTCCAAAAATAAAATCTATCCAAATTGACGAGGGTGTTGGAAAATTCCATGCACTCCTTCGTTGATCGTTCGATCATCGAGGATGTTTCGATTCACGAAAACACGAAGGCAAATGAAAATCCTCTCGACGAAAATGTTTGGGGAATTTATTATTGAAGGGGGTTTGTTCGTCGTATCGTATCTTATGGCGACGCATAGTGGCTGTTTCGACAACTAATATTGATTATAAAACCGGCGACAGCGGCGGTGGCGGTGGTTTCTTCCCTCCTCGTTTCTTTTTGCACTGGTGCATTTTTTTTTATTCTGATCCTTCCGCTAGGCAGCCTCGGGCGGTAGCGTATACGATAGCCATAGCCTTACCGCGCAAGAGAGACAATGTACGTTCGGAGAGTGGCGGCAAACGATACCGTTGCGGCTGCTCCTATGACAGTTCTCCAGAACTCAACACGGAACGATTTTTTAAATATCTCCGTGACTTGGCTTTGAAAAAAACTGACGTTATCAATTTCATATTCAAGATATCAATATGTATTAGATCGTAAGATAGTTTCTTTGAAGTGACAGTGTATATTCAGGAATATATAGTACCTTCTGCCCGATAGTCGGCGTTGGCGGTCGTCGTGGAAACAGTACACGAGACGAGACGAAACTCTCTTGCGTCTCGCGGTGTGGACCAACGTATGTGCCTGTGTGTGTGTGTCAGACGCTTACATATAACACCCCGAATAACGTGATTTGGGATGAATATTGTTCGATAGACCAAAAAATCCACTACTCCTTGACCGGAACGTTGTGATTCGGAATCTTCAGAAATCTTGACAGATCGTACACGACAGATCATCGAATATAAGCAGGATGTGAGTATGAAACGATGATATTCTTTCGAATTTGGGAATAGGAGTTGTTTCGTGATGAATAATCAGATTTTCATCAATGTTTCTATTCATCCTTTTTTGACAAAAAATAACGCATATCTTATCGCATACAATGGAATTTGAATTCTCGAATTTTGATGTTGGGTGTAGGGCTTGATTATTCGTTACAGTCAGCTTCAATAGAACCCGTCAAAACCCGAAGCCTGTTTTGATATACTACGATAGATTCGTACAACAAATTTTCACGTTTCCCGATCGATTGATATATCATAAAAAGTATGATGCACGTTTGTTTGAAAAGTTTGAAAGAAAGTATATTTCATTGGAACCAAGTGTCAATTGTTCATGAAAAGTGAAAGTATGTGGAGAATATGGAAGGAATTATAATACTTTTGAACAATTTAAAAGTGAAATCAAGTACAGAGAATTCTGAATGTTAGCTTCAAAATTGACATTCAAGAAGAATGAGTTGGGAACGAGTAACATATGATCGAATGGCTTACGCATCCAACTATCAAGTACAAGTTGGAAATAATCGATACGATTATTCTCAAGCTCAGAATTTTGCTTTGCACTCGTGCACATGGAGAATTTCTTAGAATTTCGTTGATAGAACTGTGTGGCTCATCATGACTCATCCATCCAGGATTTACGTTCTTCTCTTTTTTGAAATTCAATTCTGACGAGAGATAGAATCTATATTCTATGGAATATAGATAATGTATCCTCACGGTTGAATTCAAATTAAACTCGGTGCTGCATAACAGCTCGTTATATTTTATTATTAATGCATGAATCATATATACAATCTCGTATACGATACACTGTTCTGTGATGTTCCATATCTCAGTTTTGATGCATAAAACTTCGAGTCGGTTCATCTAAATGCCAATAAACGGAACGTACCTTGACGTATCATCGATTCCCGGCAACATATGTAGACAACCTCAAGCCATAGTATTCATCTCATGGATAATGTTCCATGTTATACGAATGTTTTATATACCAGAAATCTACTTCAAAATTCTTTTTCATTCCCATCCACTTCGAATATTTTATTCTTCTTCGTTCCTTCCCTTATTGAATCCAGTTTTATGGGAAATTACAAACCTCGCAATTTGTGCTCCCAATTAATCGATTTCGATTGAAAATTGGAATTCTCTTGGTCGACTGTCACTTTCATGCACTCCCCTCAAATAGATTCGATACGAGAATTCAGTCACTTGAAAATTGTAAGTTCTATATGAAGATGTTTCGTTCGAACTGAGAGAGTGAACATTGTTGTAATAAGTCTCGTTTCTGGGATGCGTTCCTTTGATATGAGGAAGCATCTGTATTATTTCCTATGTACGCAAGTATATACGTATCGATGGACTCGAATCAATACTGCGTATCCTGAAAATGGTAATTACAGAGAAATCAAAGAGAGGAATTATATCAATTTGATCATTGTTGGAAAACAAAACAATTATTATTGTGATTACTTTTTTGAAATTGAATGGATGCATTTGCTCGGCATGGGTCGTCATTCTTTTTCATTGAATTTCGACGATTTGTTTGAAATGAATATAAATTGAATGAATTATTATTTGGACTTGATACAATTTAGGCGAAATTAATACGGTCCATTTCCAATTATGGCCATGTCTTCCGCCAACCGCAATCCTAAGAGAAACGGATTAAATATAAATGGCATAGAAATTTGTGATTATATGGAATTTTCATTGAACTTCGATTCAACGCAATGATACAAAGTATGTACAAAAGTTCTATTGAAATTGTATACGATTTTTCAGTTCGGATTGGATGATATGAATTTTTATATAACTTTTACAAACTGTGTATGAATTTTATAGAAAAGTCTCTGAAAGGAAGTACCTTTTGAACACGCATAATATAAATAATTATTCTTCATTGAATACGATGGGCTAAAAAAGGAATTCCTTCGAGTAAAATTCAATGGGAATATTACCATTTAATTTATATTTAATTCTGTTTTTATATAGTCAATATAGAAATTTTCCATATTATATTTCACATGAAAAGATATTTCGTGTGGAGCGTGTACATTTTTTTTAGTATAAGAATCTTCGAAATTATATATAATTTATATATAATTCGATACAGCTTATATACAAATTTGATATAATTTAGACAATTTTCCCTCTCGAGTTATGGAACTCGAAGTGAAATAGTTTTTTGTATAACGTAGGTGGGAGTTCATGTTGACAAATTTTTACAATCATACGAACATTTACACAGGGGAACACTCCTTCGGTTAACAAAATTAACAAGATTGAATCAACTCTGAGAATTACCGCAGTAAATTCTAAATTCAACAAAGATTCTAACGAGGGTTGAACATAATGAGTTGAGAATCGATATCGAGTTTACGCTAAAGTACATGAAAAGTAAAGCTGAAGGATATAACAAGTCAGTGGGTATTGCAAGTGACTTTTGCTTGTGATTGGATGAAAATACCGTTGGATATTCATGATCAACGAATCCGAATGAATTTCCCAAGAAGTTTTCCTTGAACCCTTGAAGGATTCTTTGAAATAATGAGCTAAACAGAAGTACAGCGAGAAGTCAATGGCGAACGACGACTCCTCCAACTTCAGCCCTCAGTGACTCAAGCTTGACTTCTGAATAACTTCCTCAAATCAAAAGACATGGAAAGCGTGGTTCTAAATCGTACATATTCATATATGTGAAGAAAATTTCATATACTTTATGCATAAAGTCTTCCTATTTACGCATGGAAACACTGTTACAACTTATCTTCGCATGTAACATCATACAAATTCTCGAGGTCTCTGAAGAGTGAAAAATCTTCTACTTTTGAGTGAAAAATTCTTGCAATCCAGTCAAAGACTCAGGCTCGCTCTCTCTCTCTCTCTCAATCGAAAAGTAGAACAACCCCTCAACTTTGCAGCCTGAAATTCTGTCGCTGAAATCCACATTATGTATTTTTTTCATTCTGATATGACTTCAAAGTGTAATGTTACACGAGGTATACGATGAGTCAGGAACGTATCTCCTTATACAGAATTTCTTGTGGTGAATTTTATTCGTAAATTGTATTTATAGAGTTTATGTATAAGTCTTCATACAAAAGCTGTATGATTCACATGTAACCCCATTGAAAGTTTTCATTGTCTCTTCGTACACGAGATACTCATAATTCTGAAAGTGTCTGTTGCATGTGAGATATTTAGGAGACCAAGTAGATTGATTCGTTCCTTTGTCATGCGGCAGGGTTGCAAGGAACTCCTCAATATTCACTCTATGTCTACAAACTTGATGACGCAGCAGGCGTTTGAGACTTTTTCAACCAGCGTATTTGGTAGAACGAGAATACCACGACATTTACTAAATCGATGTTGAATTTTTGATATGTTCAATGAAGTGGAAAATCAACATAAAATGCTTCAAATGTACATTTCAATATGTAAATTTGATATATCATCTTGTATCGGATGTGTACGATCTGTATCATGCGCATGAGGAAGTTCTATAGTCGTATGCATTCAGAATCCTTTGGGAAGATTTCCTATCATTCAATTCAATGTATTAAAATTTGGTATTCCATGGATATCGGGTGATTTTGTGAATATTTTTTGTTTTCAAATAATTAAATGATTGTAATAGGAAATTTTTTTTATGGCAGGAAAGGATATTTGTTGAATATAATCATGTTTTTTTCAGCAGGAATTAAGCTCGGATAGGTGACATCTCTTTCTCTCTTGATCATGTCTATACATATGTGCTTCCAAGTGTACATACATCACAGTTAACAATAGAGGACCATTGCGCTAGCCCGTGTCCAGTTTTAGGAGAATCCCCTGAGATGATATGAATTTGAAATACTCACGTGTACATAAATAACCTTGTACAATTAATCGTAAGCTCGTGAATGTTTCCTATTCAGGAGCTGGGATGAGGAATTACTTGTTTCTTTAGTTAATAGAGCAAGCCCGTCTGTGAATGATTGTATATTTAACCTCTCAAAGAATAAGAAAAGTAATCAAGTATTTCTGAGTACAAATTCAAATACCTTATCCAAAAATATGGTAATACCAGAAAGAATTATTTAATCTTGTGCAATAAATCTCAATATAACATGATGAAATAGAAATTTTTCAAGACATTCATTTATCACTTCTCTTACAATTTCATATTTGATGAACCGATGTCAAGAATTGAATTTTCTAGTTCATTGTTTGAGCTACAAAAACGAATACATACTTACATTATATTGGACCGACAAAGAGTATCGTAGAAATTTTTTAACGAAGGTAAATGAGTATAAATTCATTCCTCTCAGTTGGCATGAAATGCATTCTGTATAAAAAACTGAATTCCGTGAACGTCAAACATGTAGAATGAAGAGACAATCATAGGAAATAATAAATGAAATGAATGAGACGGTAAATGGAACATTTTTGAGGAAAAGTATGTGAAAAATTGAGCACCGTGGCATCATAAAGTATGTTTGTCATATTCTTGGCAACGTCTAACATGAAGAACAGAATTCGATTCTGATAAAGTAGTGTGAATTCATCATATGTACGTGCGAGTAGAGAAATAGTCAGATATAGTTTGGTTTGATAGGAAGAAATCAGGATCTATGAAAGTTGAATTAACTTCAAAGATTTCTTTTCATGTACTTGGCGTCGAGACGCTGCAATGAATTTTCTGGATTTGATGAATTTCATGTATTATCAGCACTGTTGATGAACTTTGTGAATCCTATAAATGGAAATTGGACCACAGATTTTATGAGAATTTGAATCAAATTTGGTAAGAAAATTTCATAAAAACGTAGAAAAGTGTGTCAATTGCTTTCAAACTTTTGTATTAAAATCGATACTAATGTTTGGAAGTTTTATCTAGAAATTCTTGTGAATAAGTCGCAAGTGCAGATTAAGGGAAAGAATTTAATTTCATCCCCTACATAGATATGGGATAAAATAAAGAAGTTCTGGGGAGTGCTGAATACGAAGAATGTAGTTAAAAAATTTTCCAACTTATAATTCTTCAACAGTACATCTTATCTTCCGTAACGTATTGTACAGCGAATGCCGTGTGAATACTCATCGCTTCTATCCAGGATCAATAATACAAACTGGAGAATTTTCAATGTTTTTCACTTGATGGAAAGAGGTGTCCTAGAAAGGACAGATTCAGCTACAGGGAGAAGTATAAAGGGTAGCTGACATACCAAATCTAATCCATTTCTTGGGGTTCTCGGAAAAGGAATGGATCCAACCATTCACCTTCCTCCGAACAGGAATATTCTACAAGATCTGAATTTTTCATCCCCCGAACTCCAGTCGCTTGTACATTTTTTATTTCTCAAGAATCGAAAGAAAATAATCAACCATCTCGGATCATCGAAACAAATGAGTTGAATTCAGCGAGCAATATCTATTCGACTCATTCCGTATTCCTTCTTCTTCTTTCCGCAGAAGATTCTTTTCCGTAAAATGAATGGGAATTCAAAACCATAAGATTTATTGTAAATTCTTGCTTTCTTGACTTCTTTTGACTGAGAGTAAGAAAACTAGAAAGATGACGCGGATGATAGAATAAAAGCAAAGATGAACGTGATGGCAACAACCTACCGGATACAGGGCGTGGCAAAGAGACAAGCACACCGCTCGTTAGAAGACTAAATGCTTATTATCTCGACAAAAATCTTATCAATCATGTTTTTCACGTCAAATATGATATCAAAAATAAAGTACTCCGACATAGTAACAACATAAATTTCGAATACTTGAGATTCCAGAGACTGGATGGATTCAACCCGATTAGAAATTAGCTTGCTGATGCAGCAAATCGAGGTATTATGTATGGAGTAGCGAATCTGTTTGCTGACTGAGCTGAAAATTCACTCCCACGGCTCACTGGGTTTCTGAGAGAGCAACATGATTAACGAAAGAGCAAATTTTTCGTTAGATTAGCGAAATTTTCAATATTATATAGAGAATATAAAGCAAATTTTGCGGGAAAAGTCATAATTTCTTGCTGCCACAGCTCAAAATTTGCTGTCGTACACGGACAAAAATGCAGGTCGGAAATATAGTAATCTTCAATAAAAATTCGAGAATATTTCTTGAAATCTAAGAGTATTTCTTAAATGCATAATAAAGATGAAACGGTTCATATTTTTGTGGAATTGTATTCAAGAAAAAATGAAAAACTATCAATAATTGATCAAAAATACAGAATTTTACAATATCCTACTATTTTGTTCGGGGAATTTCATACGCGACTTTTGGAAAGTTCATATGTTTCTTTATTTTTTATTAAGTATTGATAATTTTTCATTGTTCTTCTAATACAATCCCACAAAAAAGTGGACCTTTTCATCTTCATTATGCATTTGAGAAAAACTCTCAAATTTGAAGAAATATTCTCAAAGTTTTATTCAAGATCACTGTATTTTTGACCTGCATTTTTCTCCGCGTAGCTAAGAAGATTGCTGCGCGCGTCAACAAATAGAGAACTTTTTTTCTCCGTGAGCGAGGTTCAGGCATGAATGACCTTGTTTAAAATCAATTAATCCGATCTGATCACGATATCCGTTTTGAATATTCTTTTGATAATTTTTCTAATCAAGTCTTGTGGAACATCAAGAAAAGTTTTGCCTCAATTTTGCCGGTAATGGAATAAATTAAACAAAGTGAATGTAGGGTGGTAAACTCAATATTGCCACAAATTTGATATCAGGAAATCAAAGAATTATTTATAGTCAACAAATTCTTCATTCTCGTACAGTAGAAGCAGCTCGCTTAGTTGGAATTTATGTAATACATAACACACTTGCTTCCTACAATTTAAATGAAGTTCACTTCGCTCGCATCCCGTAATAGATCATCGTACTTTCATTTACGTGAAGTTATTGAAAAAACAAAATATCTCGTTGTGCATAAACAAGGCTATTTATTCGGCTGATGCATATTGATGTTGATGAATGTTGTTCACATCAAGAAGATTCCACTGTTAACGGACATTGATAATCACCCCTCTTGTATATTTTCAACGTTTGACAGTTGCCGCGCATATTGGTAAATTATTGAATATATGAAATTTATGATATGAAAACATAATTATCCTCTTCTTGTATAAAATACGTTATTTGAGATAGAAATAAACATTAAACAAATTCAAATTGTTTGGATTTCTAAAATAAACGACGTTCGTAAACATGAATATGCACGGAAAAAAGTCCTATGTAAATTCCACTTTGGTCGTTGTTAATTTCACACGACTGCTCACTTTAATACAATTGCAGTTGGAACCAATGCCATATTCACATAGTTACTCGAGTGAATAGGAGTAGTGTTGCTGTGAAGTAATTATGATAACAATGTAAACTCAACAGGACTGCGTAGTAAATTTTACAAAAGATCCACATACGGAAAGAAATCCAGTTCGGAAATATAGTAATCTTTAATAGGGAATCGGACAATATTTCTTAAAATCTGAGAGTATTTCTCGAGTTCGTAATAAAGATGACACGGTTCACATTTTTGTTGACTTTTATTTGAAAAAGAATCAAAATTTATCAATACCTCCCAAAGAATAGAAAAAAATATGAAGTTCCCAGAAGTCGCGCATGAAAATTTACAAATTGAATAATAAAATTTCGAAATTTTGTTAGTCGCGAATGACAGTGGATGACAAAATTTCGAGATTTCATTAATTATTTTGTAAAATTTCATTCGCGACTTTTGGAAAGTTCATGGTTTTTTCTATTGTTTGTAAGGCATTGATAAATTTTCATTCTTCTCCAAATAAAATTCAGAATATTCTCCAATTTTCTATTCGATATTATGACATTTCTGAACTGCAGTTTTCTCCGTGCACTGTAATCGTAACCTCACTTTTATACAAACATTATCTCGATTTTAGTGATTGTAACCCAGTATTCAAATCGTTTCTCAAATTCCAAGGAGTATCCGATGATAAGATGCATGTTTGAAATTGGAAAAATCATAAAAATTATCTAACTGGGGTATTGAAAAATATGGGCGATGGTTCGTTAACCCCCTTCCAGTTCATATCCAAAAACTCACGAGACAGCTGTTTCAATAATGAAGAATCTTTTGCATTCATTCGTGAAGCAATATCGATATACTCGCTAAAAACTGATATGGAGGTTTAAAATAATATTCGTCATAATTCTTACGAATTTTCACACAAATTTTGAAAAATCATCTGGACGTGAAGGGTCTGACGTATGTGCGTAGTAAATGAAGAATTCAAAATCTCATACTTGTTTTGATTGATCGTTCAAAACATTTAATAACTCGTACACGGAGAAGAAAATCTAGGAACTAGTGCATGAGCACCGATCACATATCAGTCGCAAGACATTTCACCGGTTTATTCCGTAGAACTCCTTGGAATAAGAGTATGAACCTATGCACCTATTGCATTCCCTCATCAGGATGAGCGGATAAGTTCATACTCTTATTTCAAGAGTTCGTCTTCTTGCGATTGATATGTGATCGGTGCTCATGCGCTAGTTTAGGGTTGCCAGATATGAACCAGGACAGTTTGGTCATTGGTTCTGTCTTTTAGAATCTGGAATATGAATGATTAGATACATTAGAATTATCCAATCATGGACTGTCCTGGTTTTTATCTGGCAACCCTAGCTAGTTCCCAGATTTTTTCTCCGTGTAGTAGGAAGTGACCGCATATTTTGAGTCGGATGCTCCGGAAACTGCCGACACGTACGGTAAATTTCACAAAGAAATGTGTTTCACCTATGTGGGAATTGCCGAAGTCGACAAATGGCCTGGTATTGGCAAGGTTTTATTTGCTAAACTTTATTATTCTTCAATCGGCATGAGCTATTCGACGGATTTTAATTGGCATCGATTTGAATGAACAGATAGTCTTGGGCCAGTATTAAATCGACACTGTTTGGACAAGGTTGGAGTGCCAACATTCTACCACAGTCAGCACATACGGAAGAACAGTACTGACACGGTTGTAGATGTTATACAGGCCTTCATGTAAAATGATGTTATTATGCCGACTTTTTGTCAGCTTTGATAGCTTTGGTAGCTTTGAATTGAGTACTGGCAACTCTGACAACAGTACTGAGCCAATATCAGCCCGTTTTTCCCTTCACTCATGAGTAAACATTTGAGTTTATTATAACTATTGGAATATCTTTTGAGTTAAACTTACATTCATTTCTATCACAAATCCCTCAAGTCCTTCATGAAACTGCAAGTCACACTTCACTTAGAGAGGGAGTTCAAGCTTGTAAAATTGAGCGGATATCTATCGTGTGTACTTCTCGAATAATTCCAGGAAATGTCTAGCAGGGCTGGGCAAGATACTGCAAAAAATTCATTCCAAATACAAAATACAAAATACTCTAAGAAATGTATTTCAAAAAACGAAATACATTTTTTATTTCAAACACATGAAAATGAAATACATTCGTGAAATACATTCATAAAAATTGTATGGTTCTAAAAAAACCGTTCTTCAATCAACTTTATAAACTGTACGAGATACAAATATAAACAATAATATGATTCCTCCCTCCACGATAAAGATATTTAAATTGAATCATATACAGAATACTTGAAGGGGTTTAATTGTGGATGTATACATTCCCAAGAAGAATATATTCTTAATCAAAATAAACATCAAGGTGACTATCATTATATAGAACATATTGATCTTTCATCATATATGTAAATTATCAAAAAAAGAACCCAGCGTGGTCTAACAAACATCCAACTGCAGGGAAGCTACAATCGAGAAATTTCAACGGAATCTACAAATCATATATCCATATTAGAGATGGAATGATCAATAAGAATGGGAGAAAATTCCCGGTGTAGCAACCATAAACTTGGTTTCAGCTGGGCCAACGTGGTTCTAGGTAGTGCTAGTTACGGGCAGCCCATGATGGCTGGTCCAAGCTTTAATATGAGCTTTGTTCGTCCTAACGTGTTCTAAGTTGTCCCAACCTGCACCGAACCAATTAATTCATTTTCATGACTAGAAGAACGGATCAGAATTTAGAACACGTTGAAAGGAGCATACCCATGCAGAAAATGCCGACTTCCAACCAACCATAACAATCGAAACAGTACTGGTACAACACTGATTACCAGGGTTGGTTGCCAACGTTGTAACGTGGTTGAAGTAACAACCAGTACATTGTTGTAGGTAAAGTCGATAGTCAATGCTGATTTGCCAACGTTGATTTGAAACTCGTTCAACGTTGTCCATTATGTGTGGTTTAACACGGCAAAATTTTGAAGAAATTATTATTCATGTTCTCGAATTGACTTCTTCACATGTTTTCGGATTATTCATTCGTTTCAAGAAACGATTCAAACTTCAGCAACATACGAACAGATGTGTTATATTTTTTACTTTCGATATAACCATGGACATTAGCTGGAAATATATAATTATTTTCATTGGCTACGTACAAAGGCTTAAATGGATTACCATCACCGGTTGAAAATCAATTGTCATCAATGTTGGTATACAATGAAAAAGGGGTTGATGTTAACGTTGACCCAGTATTGGTGAACAACGCCGTACCAGTGTTGATCAGCGTTATCATTCCGGGTTTATTCCAACGTTGTTTGCCAACAGTTGGCAGTTGGCAAATAACGTTATTCCAATACTGGGTCGTTCGTCAATTTCTGCATGGGTAGCTATAGGATATAGTTCGTTCCAGCTGAGCTGTCCTTTTTCCAATTTTACCAACTCGCACTTTATTAGTTCGAAGTTTACCGATATCTGAGTGATTTCGAAAATGCCACATCTATGTCACAAATTGCCTACATTCGATGGCTGATGAATAAACAAACCATAATAATCGAAGGAAGAGAATCTACCTGTCGCTCTTTCTTTACTCGATTGGAGAAGCAAGTTGCCCACTTTTCATGTTATTTCATTTTAATTCCTATATAATCTTCATTCGTTTTTTACAACTCTGATAATTTCCTCCATGAATCATATAGCGAAGTACATCTTTTTCCTCCGGAAAAAGTTGATTCCTCTCAGAAATTTATAAGCTCTCACTTCAGAGAGAATTTCTGAGAAATTCGAAGATGATCGAGCAACCGAAACTCTCGCCTCAAAGGTTACGAGAGAAATTTTTCATCCGGATATTCAACCTTTCAGGATGGATTTGGATTTTGTGTCTATTTTGTGAAATTTCACAGCGATATGAAAATCGAACGTCCAAAAATGAAGCAAAGAAGCATTTTGAATATTCTGCTAGAAACATCTTCTAAAGGTTGTATTTTTTTTCTGTTCTCAAACTTATTTGCGTTATGCGCGTATTAAACTCGAATAACATCGAAGTCAAGCCACGATTACAAGACCAGGAGAGTACCTTAATATTCCACGGTAATGAACAAGACAAAGCGTCCTTTGTGTTTTGAATTTTGTTTACCTCTTTTTTTTAGTAGTAGTTTATCAATGATGAAAGGATCGTGGAAGGAAGGAGCAATTAAAGTGATTCGAACTCGAATAGACGTCTGTCGACGGTTGGACGCATACAGCTACGACTTCGACTACGATAAGATCGTGGCTCAACACGGTCGATAATGCACGAATGTGCGTATATATAAGTGTGCACATGCACGCACGCACGTTCATGAACGTGTCACGGATGTACACGACCCTTTCTTCTCCCTCTTCTAAGGTATTCATTGCCAATGGGTGAAGAAGGCTAGAAGCTGGTGTATAGATTTTTTTTTACACTCAAAGCACGCGTCGAGGATCGAGTGGCAAACGACACGTATGCTTGTGTGTGTGTGTGTGTGTGTGTTTTTGTATGTGCTGTCTCCACACACGCGTGCAGATTCTGAAAAAAAATCGAAGCACGTATGTACGAAATGTATATAGAGGGCAAATCAAGGGAGTGTTAAATGTGTACCGTTCTGGAAAGGGCTGGTGAAGACTTTCTTTCCCTTTCATTCTCTCCCCCTCCACGATGTCGGTGCTGTTGTTTTCCATCTGGCCACGTCCTAATCCATTATGCATAAAAAATCGCATTGTATAAGATATATTTGTGTGTATACATGCATAAGTATGAGCATTGCAGGTATCCTTTGTACCCCCAAAGAGCAAAAATGAAACACGCTTTCAAACAGGAGGTATGAATATTCAAGGAAGTATTGGAAACTCTATCAAAATTTTTGCTACACAACTTTGTTGGTTACGACAAAGCTTATGGGTTGGAATGAATGTAGATTGAGTTCTAAGGTATTGTATATGTATTCAAATTTCTTCACTTTTATGAGAATGAGAGTGCTTTTGAGGATCATGAAATGAAAGAGTTGGATTCACATTATTTTAAAATACAGTTCACTGCGGATATTTCAACAAACTCTCGCCACATGATGAAGCCATTCCTATATTCATATTCTTCATTTTTCTACAAATGACGAAGAATTCCTTTTCAGGGGGAGAGAAAAGGCAGTCACCCTTCTCAAAGCATCGATTCATTTTGATGCAGAGATAGAATTGTTATACTGAGAGAGGAGTTTATTTGTATTTAATAATGCTTATTGTGGACATGGTGGAATAAATATTTTTTCTGCAGAAACTTGGCTCATTACCTATAAGTTTATTAACTGTTAAAAAATCTCGTATATCGTTTCTCGAGAATTGATGAACCTGATCTGAAGGTGATGAGCCATGTTTGTATAATAAATATTTATTCCCCTGTATCATCATCATCATCATCATCATCATCATCATCATCATCATCATGAAGTAATCAGTCTTATGACTGGTTTGATGAAATCCTCCAACCCTGTCTATCATCCGCTAAACGCTTAATTTCTTTATATCAACTAGTACGACAACCCTTATCTTGCATAATTTGCTTCATTTAACTCAATCTAGGTCTACCTCTGCGAGTTTGATCATTAATTTTTCCTTCTAATATTGTTTTCAATAAACTATCATGCCTCAATGTATGTCCTATCAGATTACTTCTCCTTTTCACGACATGTTTCCAAAGACTTCTTTTTCCATTCACCTTCTCCAGTACTTCTTCATTTTTCACTTTCTCTATCCACTTTATTCTAAGCATCCTTCTGTAACACCACATTCAAAGCTTCAAGTCTTAGTTGGTCCGTTTTTCCAATTTTTCAAGTTTCGCAACCATATAATGCTGCGCTCCAAACGTAACTCTTCAAGAATTTCCTCCTGACTGCTAAGCTAAGATTCTCCGAGTATAGTAACTGTTTCTTTTGGTGGAAAGCCTGTTTTCCTTGTGCTATTCTTGCTCTTATATCTCTCTCACTTTTACCGTTTTCTGTAATTATGCTTCCTAGATATTTAAATTCTTTCACTTTTGATTTTGATCAATCAATTTTGATTTATCCCCATTTATATTCATACCATGCTTTTCTAGTAATATTGTTTTCATAGCGTTGATAATATTTTCTAACTCAGCACCACTCGTAGATAATATAGCTATGTCATCCCCAAATCTCAACATGCTTACATTTTCTCCCTGAATCTGTAATTTCATTTGCACTTGCTCCTTCACTTCGTTCATCGCTTCTTCTAATATACAAATTGAAAATCAATGGGGATAGTGAGCATCCTTGTCTCACCCCTCTTTTAGTTTGTGCTTCTCCTTTTTGGCCCTCCTTTTCGATTCCCCCGTATCCAAAACAAGATTTATTGAATAAGAATAAACTCCCCTCTCAGTATACAATTGCATGTTGTTCGCACATTTTATTTTTGCTAAGATGGAAAGAGTGGTTTTATCGATGCACCCATTATTGCCTATGATTTCTCAGTATTTCTCATCGTTTTTTGTTTTTTCATTCCATTGTAGAATCTGAAGAACACAAAATTTTTGCAATAAATTTCCACATGATGAATCATATTTTTGATTGTAATAAATACAAATTCGCAGTTATTGTCAGATGAAATTCTATCGTCATTGAATATACACAAATTCTTGAAAACAGTGTTTACTCAACATCTTGCAGATATCTGATTATGGAACTCCTGAAATTCAGAGTCTGACAAACATTATCTATGAGTTATCTCTGCAGTTACCTTCGTAATTAATCCTCTGAACTGCTTAGAACGTTTGCACGTACATACAAAGCAATGGAAATGATTCTTAAATTCATCATGTGATTGAAATTCTATGAGAAATCAGATTATCATGAGATTATGGAACTGAAGCACTCCGACTCTCGAATGAAACGAGTAGTACTGTTGAATAAAATGATCGATTCCTACATGCAATATGCACTCTGTTTATGGAATACTCGAAGAAACTACTGTTAGAATTTATATAGTAGATGAAGATATCAATTCCGCAACAACATGAAAACAACTGTCTTTTCAATTTACATATCAACGAATGGAATAATTAATCCATATCAAGAAACTCGCTCATTTATGAAGATATTTTATAGAATAAAATGTAGTTCGTTGAAAGTGCAGCTCTGGTTTGAACCTGCTATATCTACATTTATGTTGTAATCCCTCAGGCTCTGTGCGAATTTTTAATAGAGGACTAAAAACAATAAATCAGAAATTGATTCAGTACCTTCCAACTAAACGTTTTGGCTATTTAAATTATATTATTATATTGAGCTGCTAGCTCGTCGCTGCTAGCTTCACTCTCATCTTTCGATTCTGATATTGATGAGACAAAAGATGGCCTAGTTAATTCAATACAAGAACATTCGACTAGGTATTAAGGTTCTTCATAATCGTTTTCAGTTTTATGTGGCAGTGTCAATGACAGTACCTTAACACTTGCTCTTATAATTCATTACGATATTGTATCACGCAGTTTTGTTTTATAACAAATGATTCACAAAAATAGTACCAATGAATTTCATACTCAAATAAAATCAGTACTTTGCATTCATAGATTTCAAGAAAAAATTGAATATCCAATGACATTCTAAAATGTTTTTATTCCATGTTATACTATAAAAATTCTAATACAGGTAAAAAAATATTTATAAAAAATTTGGAACAAGATATACAGGAATTCGTGTTTCCCCATGGCGCACCTCTTCTATATTTTATTCATGTTTTTCAGAACAAAGTCAACTCTATACGCAGATGTATCCACATTTGTGTGTTCAATTAGGGAATAAATGGTGATATGCATTTGATGAAGAACCAACTGTTATGTATCATGGTTTCTAAATAACCAGCCAAGCGTGAATGCATGATCATTAAAAAAGATAACACTAAGCCATTCTTGAATGAGAACAAACAGAGATATCGTGATTAAATGCATGCATCACAGAAGTTCAATTGAATAGAGTGAATTTTTATTTTATACCATTGAATACAAATTTCATGCGTTCTCGGAATAAAGGAGCGTACGATCATCCCAAACATGAAATGACCACAATTATTCATGGTGTGATTCTTCCCTAAGTTATATATCCTACCGAATTTGAAGAACGATAATGATATTCACATCCAAAGCATTCACTTCTTTAGATTGAAATCTTTTTTTTTTTTTTTTGGTATTCGTGAAATAGTGAAAACGCATCAACGTTATTGAATATTATTCCATTCGTTTTGGTTCGTAATTGAGATGATTGGAAAGGAATACTATTTCAAAAGCATCAGAAAGTCTTCTTCAATTACATTTCATGACTCTCAATCGCGTTCATATGATTCATAATGTATCGGAATCAGAATTTTACCTGTTAGTTATGAAAGAACATCATGTATTTGACTTCCAAAGAGAAGTGATGGAATTAAGTGGTATGCCATACGCATCTCTGACATCAAACGATTCCCGATAGATTTGTTTCATTGAGACTCAGATCGAATGACACCCTGAACTGTAAAAAGACATAAAAAACATTGTCCGTTCTCCATACGTAAATAGCATTCATTCGGCTATGATCTTCATCCTTTTGTGAGCTCAATTATTATTCAAGACCAATTGCGTTGAGCATTTTGAACGCATGCAAATTTATTTATGATTAAATAGGATCGCATTTGATGAATCTCAAATTGGGAACAATCAATCAACTTCCGAAAGTACGTTTTATTTCATTCGAAGCTATGATCTGAAAGAAAAATGATATCTTTATTCACATTAACGTACGAATGAATTATTTCTCAACTCCGAAGTGAGTTCTTTTGCCACTGCATTGCAAAGAAACAATTTTCAGACGTGGTTCAATTTTCTGTGAAGAAAATACAAGGAAAAAAAAACTCAAATGTTTGCGTGTTGTTTAGAAATGAAAACTCGCTAGAATACATTCCATTGAATATCGTATTTCTAATACCACGTGAGATCTCTCCGCACGCATATTTGTTGTTCAGAGTCCAAGAAACTGTGCAATTTAACCAACAAGCATTTCCTCTGAACCTAATTCGTTTCTCCGAACATTGTTATTTCAAATCACGCATTAGCATATTTATAATTCTCGTGTGAATACATTCGTACTCTCTGAATTCAAGTTGGGTGAATGAACACGCGACCCGTTTAATATGGCACCGCGATACGCTTAGGGAAGAGTCAGCTGTGCAAAATTACATAATTCAAGGACGCAAAAATTCACTCTCATCTCCCTCTCGCGAGAATACTTTTCGGCGTTTCGTTTTTCTTTATATTCTACTCTTGAAAATGTATTCTCTTTTTCGGTGGTCGAAAGGAACATCTATCGAATCGAATACTCGGCAGTCGTATATTTTCAACCAATCACCTTCTCCCCTGTTGAACTAAGAAACACTCACGACGAATAATAGTACTTATAGTCGATGATTATTCGAGTTCAATGACCGAGCGTCTGTCAACCAGAGACGCTTCGATCCAGTTCGAGTCGAACCTTATCAATATTAATTCACTCTTCAACTACTGCGACATTCATTCGGAGTTTAGATTGTTTTAATTAGAAGTTAATTGATGCGTTCGATCCAATTCTAGTAGATTTTGAGGGAAAAAATGAGACTGATATGGTCATCGAGTATGCGGTTTTATTGTTCGATGGAGGATAAAATCTGAAGAAAATCAAGAGCATTTATTATTTTTATACTTGCACAATTGAAGTATTATTTTAAGAATTAGTAGAAAATTATTCATGTACCACAACTGTTTTCACTTCTTGTGTGAAAATGTTGCGTTTACGTTCGGTAGTGTCCCATACAGCACAAAAGTCTCCGAAAAGAGCTCCCGTTATGACAGTCACCATGAATTCATTATGAATAGTTCGAATTCAAAATGAACTCTTGATGAATAACTTAATCTTCAGAAAGAATTCATATCACGAATTCATAAAGAATTATTCAAGCATTCAACATGTATACATTTTGAATTCATTTTTACTGTCATAACGGGGACTGTTCAAGAAGTTCTTTCAGAAGTTTTTGTGAATTCAAAATGATCATTCGTGCTGTCTGGGGTATTAAACTTTGAACTACTTCTGCAATTTATCGATAGAATAGAACGAAACCAGAAGGAATAATACGAACAGATCTAAATGCGAAGAAAAAAATGAGTCTTCCGCTGCATGCTCACCGTCTACGCTTGCACGTGACTTTTCTTACTCGTGTTGTTGAGGGTTAAGGTTAGTTCCTAAGCTTGTTACAATGAAAATCACGTTTCCTCACATTTGAACCTGTTCAAAGAGAAGATTTATGTTGTTTTACATCATAACATTAGTACTTTCTTGGAAGTATTGAACATATTTATGTAAAATTTAGGGAAAAGAATATGAATGAAGAGAAATTATCTCGTAACTCGCTTTATTTTGAAAACAACAGCCTGCGCCACGTTTTGTGAATCGCAATCGGACAATCCATTAATTTATAAAAAGGGTGAAGTATCAAAGCGATTTCTCCTACTCAAAATCATTTAATCACACAGATGTTTTAATGAATTCCAAAGCTTCATGAGGGTTTTTTAGAACTGGACGACAAGTTAACAGTAGAATAGATATAAAAAAAGGGAATGCAAGCATAGACTGAAATTTTGTAAGTAGGTTTTCTATCGTCGCAGAAATCGATAATCTTCCGGGAAGTTACATGCATAATACAATACTAGGATTTTTACAATAACCGAGCCAACGGTAGTAACTATATACAATAACCTATCGGAGATATCTCATGCGACGTGGAATATCCAGTACTCTGATATAAGTTTCCAATAACTCTTGAAAGATTTATGCACGTTTTGAAATTTCCAGGAAATTCTTATTCCGAATAATACTGACCTACACTTGATAAAATTAGTGAAATTTCTGCAGTTATCGGTGTATAAAATACAACCAAGGGGAAGGAAATTGTATTTATTTCACGTGAACATGCTATTCTCTTGACGGGAAAGGTTCGTTCACCCCTTACTATTGTGGTGTCGAGTGATGGCAGCGGTATTGTACATCCATACCAGAACAATATTTGTAACACGAGAAAGCTTGGTTTCCCCCGCTGTCGAATTTCCATTGAAAATGCACGACACTCCAAATACATTTTATTTTGCTCTCCTATTTCTAGAGACATTGTTTCCCAACCACGTTGTTCATTCTTATATTCTTCATCTCGTCGTAAGGAAGATATGTGGTTATCGGAGTTTTGAATTGAAGTTTACGGGTGCGATGTTATATGGGAGGTTTCTCGATTCTCCTGTATTTTAGTCCTGGATAACGATTAATCATCAGCTGATTTCTTCTGGAATCGTATGTCAGATGCAATCGCTTCGATCATCCGTACGAATTTCGGAATGACTTTCATTCGAGTAGGAATTTCATAAACTTGGCTGGATAGATGAACAGGCGTTGGCGAGGGAACAAAGTTGGGTTACATTTATGAACTATTGATTAACAACCGATCAACTAGGATTCTCTCGCTGTGTAGGGAGTAGGATGAACTGGTGAATCGTGAATTCGCTATCATTCATTCCAACCTGCATCAATATCCTCAGTAGAAATTAGTCAGACTTTTGTGGAGGATGTGAGAGATCTCGTAAAGTCCTCGTAGTAGTCTGAAGAATTATTAAAGTGATTTCTAGTAGGGATAGTGTAAATTTTAGAAGTTCTTCATTACGTACTGATTAACAGTAACCGATAAATTATTACATCAAAAAACTAAACCTGTCGAATTCACTTCGATTAAGGAAGCATTGAACGCAATTGATATGCAGAATCCCAGGTACACGGAGAAAAAGGTATCTTGAAAAATACCAGAATTTATGGATTTTTGGCGTTGGTCTAACCCGAGTCAAAATATTTACTTGAAGATACCTCTAAAAGTACCATAATGGCTGGGACTTTTATGAGGAAAGTACCATACTTCTTTATAAAAGTCCAAGAAATTATGGGACTTTTAGAGATTCGTTCATGTAAATATTATGACTCGGGTCAGACCAACGCCCTAAATCCATAAATTATGGTATTTTTCAAGATATCTGTTTTCTCAGTGTAGAAATTTTCCCGATTGAAGAGTGGCCGTGTTCGGGATACCTAACCAGGGCATACACTGAGAACCCAATTTTTTAGATTGAAAGAAAATTTTCTTTGCCCTTATTCTAATAAATATTTTCTTCAATGGAAAAATTCTCCATCAGATTGACACAAAACATTCTCAAATTGAAACAGAAATATCTTCCTTCTTTAATTCAAAGAATATAATGTCGATTCAATGAAAAATTCTCTCATTGGAATGAACTATCTTTTCCATTGAAAACAACATTTATCAGAGTGAGGGCAAAGAAATTTTCTTCAAATCCAATGGGGAAATAATTGCAATTTGGGGTTCATAATATAACAAGTCGTGTGACTTGTAGTCTCCTGTTTAAGAATTCGTGGCGCTGTGGGGTTTCCGTTAATAGTAGCTGGTTAATCATTGATGAGTGCTCAATTGATGACCTTCGAGTTTGTATCTAGTAATTAGGAATTCTTGAGTTATTATTGATTAGCAGCTCACTTAGTGTTGATACTTTGTTTCTAATGAATTGGATCAGTATATTCTGACCGGTTACTGGTGAATTTTCCGTTATAGGTGTTTTTTAAATCAAATGAATGAACTGACTAAGCCCTCATCAGTGACAGAAGAATATTTCTATCAAGATCATGTATCGCTTCGATTCGGATGTAATAAAAACTACTCCATGTGAATTTCACTCGATATAAGCCAAAAATTTACGAAGGCAATCCTTATGTGATGTTAAAAATCTGTCGAACATTTGATAAAAGTAGCAAAAAATGTAAGAGAAAATGTGTACTGATGAATGTTTCTTTTCGTGTATCTTGAGGTTTTAAATTCCGATAACCTGGATATCCAGTTATTGGAAATTGAGATGATGTTTCTCAAACACTTTGAAATCGTAGATCCGTTTCTGTGTATGAGCATTCAAACATCCATATGCATAGATGTGCATGAATATTCAGCAACGTGTGTACGGAAGCCGTGTTCTTGGCAACAAACGTTCCTGAATTAGTCTTTGATGTCCTTATGATGATCCGCACGAAGATTTGATCAGGTATAGATTACAACATACATACATATCTGATTGGAAATGTATATCACAATAGCTTTCTGGGCTTTGCACTTGAAGATTCTGAAAGGATTTACACTGTAAAAAATTATGGTGGAATTTTCACCCAAATTTAGTGGCAGCAAAAATCTCTCCAGTGGGGACATTCATTCCCCCATATTTTCAGGGAATTCTTCTTCATTTGGAGAGGAATTCCCTTTGAAAAGGGAGAATTTTCTTCCAAATGGAGGAGGGTTCCTCCAAAATATAGGGGAAATGAATTTCCCCCACGTGAGGGAGATTTGCTGCCAGGGGAAATTCCACTCACTTCTTACAGTGTACCAAAAATTTTCCCATCATGCACTTTGATTGAAGATATATGTGATCTGGCCTACGAAAAGGGAGCTTAGGTGTGAAAAAATCATTTTTCACTTTTTTGGCGATTTGGATGGAGTAAAATATGCTCTTTCGTATGGCGCAAACCAGAAGTTTCTAACTGATAGGGAAGTTTGCTAAAAATTTACAAGAAGAAGAGCAGAAATGATTGGAAATGAAAAAAATTTGGAGATTAAATTATAAAATAATAGACATCATTTCATATGTTAAAAAATTTTATTTCAAGGCAAAACCACGTCATTTTATATAAAAATTCACAAATTTACAATCAGAACATTAGAACATTAGAAGCGAACAACTAAAGCGGAACTGATAAAATGACTTGTTTATCTTCAACAGCTGTTTTCTCGAAAACTTGTCTTTACACCTAAGCCCCCTTTTCGTATACCAGGTCACATATATGTATAAACGTCACAAATTTTTGGTTCTCTTTGGAAAAACTTGTGCCAGTTCTTGATTCTGTTATTTATCTGTTAATTATCATAAATTTTCTTGCTAGACTCCTTTAGATAAAAATTGTGATTTCCAGAATTCCCGCAAGTTCATACCCCAGACGAGGCTTCAGATTTTGATCTAATGTCTTTGAGCGTAGCAGTCCGCCATTTTGTAACAGAAAAAGAAACAACCAAAATACTTCTTAAGTCCTTAGACACGCAGTAAGCATCATGCCAAATTTGGTTGAATTTTAATCAAAACTTTTAGTGGAAACAATGTTTGAAAATTGTTCAATTAATTGTATTTCTCCCTTTAAGAATCCATCGAGAACTGAAATATTTGAATCTCTAGGATTAAAAATCTCAGAAATCACTATAAAATTATGATGAAAATCCCGGAAAATTTATAAAAAATTTCATACACATGTATCGAATACTACACTGAGAAAAATCTGCATTGTAGAAATCATGTTTCAATATAGTAACGTATTTGACGGTGAAAAATACATTATTTTGGTTATTATTACCATGAGCTAGGTGATAAAAACAATCCCAGCAAACACTATTGCTGGCGTTTCAAAGGGCCAGTGACGGCTCTTCAACGGCGTTGCCGGACCATCAGCGGCCCATTGAAACGCCAGTAATCATTGTTTGTAGGGAATCTTTTTGGTGAATCAAATCGAATGCACGGTGAAATTCAACACTGAAAAGATACTTTTCACTTTTGAAAGGCTGGCTTCAGTTTTCATTATTTGACGAGTGAAAAATATACGAAATAGAGGTTATTTTCACATTTCATTTTTCTCAGTGTAATTTCACATTTAATGGTTGGAATTTTCCGGTTGCTGCATACTTAAAAATTCCGATTATTTTCTTCAATGGGGGTGATTCAACGACCGCTCGTCGTTCATGTATTCTGGAATTAGCTATGAAAAGTGAAATAAACGATCATTACTCATAAAGTAGGTCACATCAAAGCACGTTCCATTTAGTATCAGTACCATGTTGGGGTTTGTTGTTCAATGGTTCGCCATTGATCGGCCATAGAATTATCGAGTGCTTTGACACGTTCACTCTACTCACACGAATTGAATACTTCAATGTATACGTATACAGTATAATTTTCAATCACGTATAAACTAATCAAGAGAGATGATTCTTCATCGAAATACGGATACCGTTCACGTGTCACGTAATTTTCATTTTCCATTGTTTTTATCGAGCCTGCGGATCAACGAGTTATCATTGTATTCGAACTTAGAGAAGTAAATATGAAGTATCATATGGAACTCCTGTTCCCAATGGAAACATGTGTGAAAAGTAACAAGTTTGAAAATATCGAATTTTAATGATGATTTAAAAGAATTCATTCGGAAGTGAAGAAAAAAAACTTCACGAACTTTGGTTCGATTCGGTCCAACTTTCTTGCTGCTGCATTCCTCACTTGCTCAATTCATACACATGTACATAGTTTGAAACTTAAGTTCCTGAGGAAATTTTATTAGCGGCAAACTTCTCACGATTTCTGGAAAAATACGTTCACCGTAGAGTACAGGTATGATTTTTATGAATTCATTTATACGAGGAATTCTGTATTTCAATTAGTGAGCGTTATTTTTCAAAACTTTTCCCGATATTTCATCATATGGATACGGTACGAATTTCATAGATCCGACTGTATCAAGAGCTTTTTATTAGAAGAAAATGTTGAAACTTTGTTCAGCTGTTGAAATAAAAAACGCAGGAGAAGGCTGGCAGGGAATCAAAATCGTGAGGTCGTGATATCAAACATCTTGAGAATAATTTCCTTAAACCACTAACTCTTCCCACTGTTATTCACTCTCGAGCATGGAGTTGTATCGTAAATCGCCTTTTAGCTTCAATGATGGTTGTAATAAAGTATACTAGCTGTCTGAAATGATCAGGAAGACTGTACAAAATTAGTGGGAAATGTATCAATTTCGTGGAAAATTAGGGCTTCGCGCGAGACTTTCGTTTTAAATTGGAAAATTATTTACATTTACTGTTCTAAAAATTGAGGGCATACAAATTTTGAATGGAATCAAGCTTCTACTTAATCCGACTGGAAATTATCATAGGGTCAACCTGACATATGATGAGGACTTAACAAGGTCATCCGAAATACGGTATACCAGCTGAAATCCTAATCAGGATTAGATCACAGTAAAAAGTAAATCTTAATTCCACGATCGACTGATTTTCAGATGAGGCTCAAAATCAGCAATGTTACGATTTCAGCCGTAATATGGGATGAAAAACAGTTATGGCCGTATTAAATTCAATTAAACCGGATAATATGCTGATTATCAGCAATGCATATCTTATAGGCAGCTATGTAGAGTTTGATGGATAATTCAGTAAAAAATATCTGAAAATAAGATTAGAATTCTTTCATTTTCAGTGTCACAATTGTTTATACGTACACATATATATTTGCATATAATTAATGACAGTTTCAATTCAGTCAAATTATTTCAGGTTTTTTATTTATTATTCAAGGTGTCTAACAAATTCGGTAGCAGTTTGTAATATCACTTTCGTAAAAGCTTGTTATTGGATTTTCCGCACTGTCAATGTATTTTTTATGTCGACACTTTCACTTCAACATTACAACACAAATTGGAATTAATTCAAACTTTCGGGGGTATCCACATTTTCACTAATTCTCAGTTCCCGTGAAATGTTTTCCAAATTTATCTTCGACTCCACACTACACATACCATCAAATTATACTATTATGAAATTATTTATCACATGCGTCGATCGAAACGGTACCGTGGCGAAGTGGTTAAACGCAAAGGACTAGGACAGGTTATTCCAGCAACAATGTGGGTTCAAATCTCCCGATGAGGGTTAAAGATGTTCAATCTTCAAAAACTACGATCATGATATAATTGAATAGTCAACAAGTGAAATGAATAAATTCAACACAACAGGGAACTTTCATTTTGCAATCTCCGAATAAACACAAACAACTTCCTCATCGTCGATAGGTAACGCTATGTTGAGAAGAACAAAACAAAAAACAATGGACGAACCCATTTCAGGAACAATTCGCTTTGAATTTCAGTTCAAAATCAGTTTTAATTTCAGTTCAATAGGGATCAATGTAAGCTGTATTCCTGTTTGAGTTTGAGAAGGTTTTTCAGTAGCTGACTTTAAGTCTGATGAGTCTTCTTTCGGCTGCATCTTGAATTCAGCTTATATTTTAACTGAAATCAAGTTTTTCTTTTTACCGTGATGTGGATGCCCCACGTAGGAATAATATAAGCCCGTTTGATCCTAATTAGGTTTCCCTTAAAGTATCCTAGAAGGTTGAAATAGGTTTTCCTGGCTGTAATCTCATCAAGACCTTGTTAGGTTACCCTGAGATTATGAACATATATGTTTATAAAGTATAGTTTAATAAAGTTAATGCAAAAATGTCTCAATTTTAGATTGTATACTCCTTGGTGGAATAAATTTTCTATAAATTAGGAATATATTTCTGAACAAATGTCAACTGTGTATCTTTCAAGTTAGATCTCTCCATGCTGAATATAACATTTTTGGGTTATGGATTCCCTGTTCATATCCTAATTTCAATTGATCCTGGAGGTTTTGGTATGGGATTCCACCTCAAATCCTTATTAGTTTTGGCTCATAAGGCCCTGATATCAGTGAAGCGTGACATGACTTGTCAGGTCCTGACGAGGTTGCCTTACTAAGACCTGGGCTGGATCAAAGTTGACCTGATCTAGTCCATGAGGTGAATTTTTAGTCGGGAAGGTGTAACAAAATCACATGGAATTCCAATTTCATCGCAGAGGATAACTAAAATATTCTCTTAGTCTCGGAACTAATCTCGGTATCGGTCTGGGTGCAGGTCTCGTTGCATATTTCGACATATATCTCTGCGAATTTTGTTTAAATGATCAAGGTGCCACCCTATTCCGTTATTTCTATTTATCCTCTCAAATTATCTTGATCATTTTGATATTGAGTCATTCCATATGAAATTGTCCGATTGAAAAAGTCGACCAATTTTAGATTTTGCTGTAACTTTGAGGGATTCTTCTTTAGGGTTCCAAAGAACAACATTTACGCAACTTTGATTTTGACAAACGCTCATTTCCACCTATTTGAATTGAAACGTTGAAAAATCGTTATTTTTATGCTTTATCAAATTTAGCTGTAAAATTTTTCCTTTCCAAGATATCTACCCGCTTGAAACGGCATTTAGAAGGGAAAAGATAGCAGTTTTAGTGTAAGCCCGGAAAATTTGCTCAGTCAATTACTCTGAATAATGGCAACGTGCTGAAACTACGTGTTTTGACTTATTTTTTGTGAATTTTTACCGACTCTAGCGTCTGGACTGTTCAGAGTAAGCAGCTTATGTTACTCAGGAATTGAGTGTGCATATCATAGACGAAATACAGCCACGAGTCGATCCGAGCAGCTCTGACAACTGAACAGAATCTACAACTGACAGAATCTACGGTTCTTACCTTCAACTTCAAATAGCTATGCCGCTCGTTTTGTTATTTTCATGTTTAAAGCATGTCCAAATAGTTTTTTAATAGAAAAAATTGACCTAATTTTTTTTTTCATAATCTTATAATTTCAGTTGTACTTGATTCCTTTTTGTGAATACAGATTATATCTTGCCTCTTCATCCAACTTCAGTTTCTTTCATCTGTACAGTTTTTTATTCGATGCTCCAACTGATGGGTTGGAATAAGATACGAATGAAAATAGTCATGACGGTGAAAGAATTTTAAAGTTTCAATAAAGTTATGGGCTTATTGAGTGTAACATTACCTTTGTAAGTCATATTTGATGGGAACAAAGTAACAATTTGAACTGGACCAGTAACATAAGCTGCTTACTCCAAACAGTCCAGACGCTAGAGTCGGTTAAAATTCACAAAAAATAAGACGAAAACACGTAGTTTTAGCACGCTGCCATTATTCAGAGGCATTTACTGAGCAAATTTTTCGGGCTTACACTGAAACTGCTATTTTTTCCTTCCAAAATGCCGCCTCAAGCGGGTAGATATCTTGGAAAGGAAAAATTTTACAGCTAAATTTGATAAAGCCCCATGTAAAAATTCACCAGTGGCGCAAGGCTGACCCAGCCCTGACGAGCATTGGCGGAGCCTTGGAAGAAAGCCCGACCAAGGACTGGAATGAAGGTCGCCAATGTTCTTGCCATGATTGGCCGATACAAAACTTTTACTAGAAAACCAATGTTGGTTTAATCCTGAAACAATGTTGGCATAAACTTGCGCCAACATCGCTCTCGCACTTTTCATCTTTGTATTGCCGACACAGGCACGATATTACCTCTAATGTCAATCAACGTTGGCCCAATATAAACCCCCTACGCTTGGCTGTCACGCCTGGCCCAAGCCATTGCCCCTGCTCAACATTGGCGGAATCGCCAAATTTTGACATGGGGCATAAAAATAACGATTTTTGAACGTTTCAATTCAAACTGTCGGAAATGAGCGTTTGTGAAAATTAAAGTTGTGTGAATTTGGTTCTTTGAGACCCTAAGGGAGAGTCTCTAAAAGTTACAGCGGAATCTAAAATGGATCGGCGACGATTTTTTTCATTTCCAGACAATTTTATATGGAATGACTCTATTACGAGAGATTGGAATAATTATTGGTAACTATTTTATCTTTCTCTGACGCGAGTCTCGTGTGAAGACCTAGGTGGAAATTACGGATACTCAGAAGTTCTCGAAATTTGCTTCTCTAATAACTTTTGCTTGCATCTCATGATCTGATTAATCGCGTGTATTACAACAACGTTATCATGATATTTAGAAAAGTGTCATGAAATTCAATGTTTGTTGTGAAATTGGAGATTGAACTTTTCTGATAATGTACGAGAGAAGGTTTAATGTTATTACATTCATTCAATTGTAATAACAAAGATATAAACGCTGATAGTAAACATGGAGTGTTATTCTCGCGCGTATACGTGGGTGTATGCATTTGAATGATTGCCGTAGATGTAAGATAATGTACATTGAACTGACGAAATCTTATCTCTACCCAACAAGGATTATCGAATCTCCGCGTTTATACACGTAGGTACAGATTAGATTTCCTTCCACGAGACAGAGCCTATGAGCGTACGTTCTGAAAATAACAGGGAGTTTCAATGATGATGGAATTGCTGCGTTGCTGACGTATAGCTAACGCTAGTATTAGTCATGTATTTTCAATAAGCGGTATCAAAAGCGTTTGCAGAGAATTCTCAAGTGCGGTAATACATCATCTGCATATGGTATATCGATATACATATATATAAATCATTCATAATTCGACATACGTGAATGTTCAAAGTAGTTATTTTCATATCATACTCGATCACTGTTGTGGAACTCGCAGGGTTTTTAAGAGCGGCTGTCGAACAAGCCGTTGAGAGGGAATCTTCTACCGTCAGGGTGAGTTGGCAAAAAATCATTGTACAATTGAATTCTCTCAATTGATCCTACTACAATGTTTTCAGAATTGAACTAAATATTCTTCACTTCGAGGAATTGCAGAAGTGACATAAAGGAACATCGCATTCCCGCGCATTTAAACGAGTGTTAAATTTCATGATGTATAATTGATTACACTCTACTATCTTGAAATTCTCTCATTCATTCCTCACTCGTGATTCCATTATTCCTTCATCACACATTTATTCGAAATCTTTCCACCGCATCGACAATTGAAAGACAGCTTTCTTCGATTGGAAACAATTTTCCCCTTGGAATAATCTGTTTTATTCATGAACGATGTGTATATATCAAATTCATAAGAGAATATTCCATTTCTCCCTCTTTCATTCATTATGCACGAGATTTCAAGATTTCTTCTGTTGCATTTTTTCTTCAGAATGCATCATATTGCACTTCATTCATAACAATATTGGAGGGGAACATCTCGGTTGTGGATTATACGAATAATTTTATAAAATTCGGAGGTTTCAGTTGAATTGAAAAATCATCGATATCTTGTCCGCATCTAGATTGCACACGATATTTTTGCAACCATTGAATTCATTTCCATGGAATTTTACCAGCAAAATATCGTTTATTTTTCAACTTTGAAAATTCTTCGTTATGGAGAAGAAAAAATCAATCCATAAAGACTGAACAATTGAAATTCCAACACATTAATCTACATTCTACGTATTCCAATAATTGGATTTATCAATTCAGACGAAAAGAGTAGGTATCTATTTGGTCAGATAATTTTGTCCATCAACCTATGAGAAACATCATTGTCAAGAACTTTTTCACACAGGATATGAATTCTCGGATGCACGAGCCAGAATTGACCACACTGTAAAAAATATTCGGGATTTTCCCATATCTATGTAGAGGAAATTTCCTATACTTGTACGGGAAAAGCGAATTCCCGTACACGTATAGGAATTTTCACATAAAAATATATTAAAATTGCTGTTTTTATGGGATTTTTACTGTAAATTTATAGGATTTTTCCCAAAATTTACGGGAAATTTCCTATCCATGTATGTGTTAATTACTTCACATACATGTATGTGAAATTTCCCATAAAAATTTTTTACAGTGCAACCAACGTATTTCGCTCGTCTCGAGGACAGAATTACTCGCTTTCAACAAGAATCGATACTTCTATCGATTATCTAACCGAATGCAGTTATGATTGCTACCTAAACGCTCATATCTATAAATCTATCCTCTTAATGAAATTCCACTATGCGATCAAAATCGTTCATTGTTTCTCCAATATCACTTCGTTCTCTCCTAATAGAAGCTTCCATTGACAACCATTGTTCCTCAGAAAAGAAACAATCGAACGGTACGATTTTAGCAGAAGAATTTTCAATCCCAAAACACCTTAGAGTGGTGGTCCATAGGTATAATTTACGTATGTGCATTCACTTAGTAGTTGAATTGTTAGATAGATGATGTACACACGGTCATTGGTCTGACCGTACCCGATTTTGCTGCTGGCCGTGCACTGGAATTCGAATCTCGTCATTAATTGGACAGCGAACGATGTGCGGCCCTCGTATCTCGACACTGAACGCGTTACAGCGTTACGTCGACCTACTTTTGCTTCTCAAAGTTCCATCAACATCGTTAGGGGCGTCGGACAATCTACGTGATCATCATCATCGTTGTTAGGCTTGACGCCTGGCTCGAAAATTACAAAGAACACGGGAGCCGGAGGCTAATTTAAAAAAAAAGGAGTACGAAGAGAAGATAAATGAGTAAACTTTGTTCTTTTGTAATGTTATCACTCTGTCCTATTCGTGACATTGAAAGATCTTTAACTCGTGAATTTTTATGCAGTATTGACATGGTATTGGATGAACTATAAAATATATCAAATTCACGATGAAATCATAGCCTTGGTTCAATGATTCCCGTTGTAAATATTCACGAGAAGTGCAGCGTTGTCGAATATGATGTCATGTATTGACCCTCTTGATAATGTACTCAACAATGTCGAACAATTAATGGAAACAGCAATCTTGACACTCATGCGCACCCAAACAATTTCCTCTTTCACATTTGGAGTGCTGCTTCATCAACCCCTCTACCGTTTGAGTCATCCATGACCCACAGATAATGAATTATACTATGCACTACATCAAATCTTGTTTACAAAATTCAGCCGTACTCGAATAAGTGTGTCCAAGAATCAACTCCCTAATTCTAGTATTCTTCAAGTGAAATGATGTTGCAAATTCACTGAACAAATGGAATTAACTTTTATTGGAACAAACATGATTGATCGTTTATTGATTCTCATTATGATTCTCGTATTAAGAATACGATCATCCAGGTTCTAATAAATTTTCCAAAAGTTAAGCATCGTTACTTTGACTTACAAATGTTATAAAGTATATTGGATAACTTTCTCATCAAAATATAAAAGAATAATAGAAAAGCATGGCAATGATTATATAATAGAAAAATAAATTATCACTATAAATCAGAAACAGCGAGAAATGTATCATTAACCCTCTGGGGATATACTTATAGTTTCCTCACACATGGGATACACTGGGCCTGTTTGAACCAAATGTTTTATGATCGCTCATGTCTCGGCTTCAAAGTATCGTAGAGCAATATTTGTGAATTCCACACATAAAATTCAGGAGGAATTAACACACACACATTTGTGTATCAAGTCCATTAAAAAATTAAAAATCATTCAATTCAATTTGGTAATCAAGTTACTGGTGACATGCAATTAATTTCATTTCTATTCAATTCTACACGGAACAAATTAGTGATCCAAATTTTCATTGACTAGTATATCACTTTTGGACAGAGCACAAATTGGACAATAATTCGTACACTGGATTTTAATAATTCTTTGATTTTATCCATTATTTCGACAATGGGATTTACATTCAATTTTGAACGTCGAAATAATGAAACGAATCAATGGATTCTTCTCCAATTTGTGCCCCGTCCAAAAGTGATATACCTACTAGTCAACGAAAATTTGGATCACTAATTTTTTCTGTTTATTTATTTTGATTCATTCTATTCTTATTTTCGTAAAAGTGTGATTTTTATTGAATCATTCAAAAGAAATGATTCAATCGATCCGAACAGAGATTCATCTCTATTGTATTCCTTCCACTTGCTATAGTCAGCATTACGTTCTATTTTTGCTCGGAATAAAATAATTGCGAACCCATGTCGTGTATACTTTGATCACCTTGCTGCATGATAATCATTTTTCTACTTCTTTATCCTTATAGAGTCACATTCGGGTCGAATGTGATTACTTACTGGAATCTTGCAACTGCTACAAGAGTACCATATCAATCGTTACCATAGCTTTCCAAATCATGGAACTAAATTTGGTATACAACACTCGAATACAGTCTTTTGAATTTGTGGATATTGTAATTTCAAATACTGAGTTAGATGATGAAATATGTTCCCATTTCCATAGAAGGAATTTTTAGTATACTTTTGGAAGAACCTGTAGCCATTGCCCGGACAAAAAAAGATTGTTTAATACAACTATTCAACTTGTGAGCGCATATGGACTCATTTATTTTCCCGTTAGAATAACAAATTTATTCATTGATTTAACGAAAAAAAATTGGTTTACATGCTCTTTTCCCGTGTGGAAATCCAAATTTCCACTCAACTACTGTTCAGAGAATTGTAATTAAAATTAATATTTCTTCTCCTTTTGTGTCGAGTCCATCACCTCGAACAGGGTAATAGATGCAAACGAGAATCACCATCTGGCCTAAAATGCACGAGTATACGTGTAAGCGTGTACATCTCGCACGTGTGTCTCGGCATCGCTACTATTTCCGGCCACTTCCGCGAATGCGTTATTCTCGGCCGACTTATAGCGTACGAAGTTTCTGCCAAATAGGTCGTCGGGCGCCAAGGGGCTGGATTCCCTAGGTTCTCAATCAAACCACTCCTTTCATCGCAGACTTTCATTTCCCCATCATAGTATTCACCATAAATCTTTTCACGCCAAGTTTTTTAGGAAGTTTTATGTATCGGAATGAAGTTGTCATGGAATCATTCCGTTCGTTGAACGCAATTTTTCAATTCTAAAGGGACAATCGATGCAATCTTCCAACGCTATTGCTTGAATTTTATTCTATAAATTGCTCCATCGTAGCATAAACTTGATTTAATACAAAATCTTTTATTTAATCAGTGACATATTCGCTGGATTAATCAACGTTTTGTTCCGATGTTGGTAATTAAATGTTATGTTTTTTTGAATGATTTCAGGTGGCTCCGGCAGAGCGGAGGGTGATCCAACCTCGAACGAGCTTGTCCTTGGCAGGCGGGGTGGCGGTGGTAGTGTTCTCGGGGTTGGAGGAGGAGGCGGCGGTACTGGATCCGGTAGAATCACTTCCGGAGGGGGTGGCGGTGGTGGCCGGTCAAGGGACGAGCCCCGGAGACATACCCTCGGTGGTGGAGATCATCAACCATCGTTGCATCATCAGTTCAACGCGGCCCATCAACAATTACAACATCCACTACATCCTCATCACCTGCCGCCACCCCACGGCCAATACGGTACACCACTTAATCGCCACAACGCAACCATGGATCTCGAGGTGAATCTTCGTTCACGCAACGTATAATTATATATTAACATATATTCATGGTTTGTGCTGATTCTCCTCGTGTTTTTATCTCTTCGTTTTCGAATACCCCACATCCTCCTTTTTATCATATTTTCATCTACAAACGTCCACCTCCGAGATGGAAAGAAAAATTTCATGTAAATACTTCAATTTCACACTGTAAAAAGTCCGACTGAAAGTGGCTGCATCTTACTTGAAAACTTGACTGAAATTCAGTCTTTTCCATTGTGTCTGCTAGTTTTGGCTAGTTTTGGCTGCATCTTGAAATAAGCCGATATTAAGGTTGGAAGTAAGTTTTACTTTTCACTGTGCAAATACCTTATCAAGAACTTCCAAATTATAATTATTAGACATCGGATTAAATGCATTTGTATATATGCATCTGCAAAATGCATATAATGATGTTTTTTCATTGATCGTGCATATTTTAGTGTAAAATGTCAAGAGTTTCCGAAATCGGAGAAATGAATAGTGGATGTTGAACAAAACAAAGTGCCGATGTATTAGCGATTATTGCTTCTCGCCAACAAGCTTTTGAAGACCCTTTGATCCAAAAAACACTTAGCTCCACTAATTTGAACACATTTCAATATTTTGCCAGATCTTGTAGAAAAATTAGAAACGAAAAATCTCCCTCTTTATCATTCAATGAAAATAATAGAAGTTGCACCATTGATACACGCACTTCCAGGATCATTCTCGATTGAAATCCGAAATAGATTAGACTCTGTGCTTTCAAAAAATCCAAGTTTCAAAGTGTTCGAACAAGTGAATTCTTATATTAACGGGACAAATCAAATTCTGCTCAGAATGATTTTTATGGTGATGATGGCACCATATTTTAAATTCTGTCCGATGACATCAGTAGATGTAAAACGCTCATTTTCAGCTTATAAATTGACGATGAGCGACAAGCGTCACAAATTTCAAATAAAAAATTTGGAAAGATACACAGTAATATATTGTTACATGAATTATAATTTATGATTTGGGATTGATGGTCTGGGAACAATGGTATTGTTGAATTTTTATTTTTTTCAAGTATATCGTGCAATTTGCGAAGATTTATTTAATTTATAAAGATAACATTCAATATTCGAGCAATAAAATCTTGATTTCAAATCAAATTGTGACTTTTTCATATTTTGGCATTTTGATAGCGCATATAATTCGATGTCTAATGATTATATTGAAATACAAAGCTCATTATTCGATTTCATACAAATTTGTTGAATGAGGAATATTATTCCTCCGCGAGAAACCCGTGGTTTGACAAATTGCTCATTCACCTCGTAAATGAAACATGTTTTGAAATTTACGTTTTATAAACGTATAACCATTTTTCTTGGCTTTCATTCGTTTTGATAATACTTGAGAATGAACATTTTATAACTTTCTTGAATGCGAGAATTCATATGGTACAGAAGAAGAATGTAAATGCATTGAAATGTTCGTGGTTATTTGAATCGTTTTCGTGAAGCTTGACGCGGGCGAAGATCTCCTTGATCAATCGAATCATCTTGGATAGTTTCTATTGAAATATGAATAATATCGAATTGCAGAGATCCGTGGAAAACTGATAGAGTTGAATTTTATATAATAGAAGTTTATGCACAGCATCTTCATATTAAGCCAAGTTTCGATTGAACAATTTCCACAGTTGATTTCGTAATTAAATAAGAGTTCAACGATAATGAATCATAGACTTTTGATGATAATTTTTCATTGGGAACTGTGATAAATCAGTTTACTGGAAACTATAGGCTAGATATCAAAGGAAAAAATTAATTGTATTGTGCATTCAATTGGATCTCATCGGATAAGAATCAAATGAAAAACTGGATATCTATTTGAGTCTCTGAATGATGTATTCATTCAAATTGTCATGAATTTGAATACATCTATTCAGAATCATGAAAATCTGAATATTGAATGAGTTTTTTATTGAAAACGAGCCCAAGTGCAGTTTTTAGTCACAGTGGCTATATTTTCACCATCACAGCGATTCTCATAGCCACTTCAACGGAAAATGTGGCTACTGTGACTACAAAAATGTACTTGGGCTCGTTTTCAGCCACAGTTTTTCCTCAGTGTAGATACATAAACTTTTTGAGATATCTGTGCTGTACTTAGATCTGGAATGATCTCCTTTGCTTTATCCGATTAGATTCAATGGAATTTGACAGTAGAAATAGCACTTTTCACACTGAAATTAAATTCCGGGAGCACTAAGTGAAAATGCACCAAAGGTTCATCGTGAGAACTATTTTTATTCCCTTCCACCCTACAAGGAGATCTCAGAAAATTCTGCTTGGCGAGTAAAAATCGATGTCAGAATTCAAACTTTCCACAAAAGAAGGAAAAACAAACAGTATCATGATCCGTATGAATTCAGAAAAGGTTCCGAACGCTTGAAATCCTATTTCAAAAGGTGAAGTTGGGTCTGAAATTGAAAAAATCTTGTGAATCATCATTTTTCTCAATCTAATGACTAATAAAAATGAAATTGAAGACTGAATCGAACAATTTAGATCACAGTGTGGAATCGGTTCAAAGAGCCTCTTCACCATTTCATCTCCCTAAACCCTCTGCATGAAAAACATGTGAAACGTGTACGTAATTCTACATGAAATCCAAGAGCTTTCAGCCCAAATTATCATTTTCGTTGGTAAAGTTACCATAGAATCAAAATTCAATTCCAACGGAGGAGGAAACATTCCGATCCTCGAGAGAAATATAGTTTATTTTTCTTTTTCCATTCCATTACGTGTACTCCGTAATATCACTGTCTGCGTTTTAAAAGCAATACAAAATCAACGAATAACAGATCCAAAAGTACCATATAAATAGCCATGAAATCGAATACCAACAGCTTCTGAAAGCTTTAAAATGAATTCAATAGAGTTAAACTTTGAGAACGTCAACATTTTAAATACCTTTGTGATTGCTAAAGAATCGATTTACTTGAAATATAAATAAAAACGATATGCGTATTTCCGGCATCCAAACATTCCATTGATTCGAAGTGGGGGAAAATATTTTACAGATATTTTTTTTTTATAGTGGAATCACTCTTCCTTCATCCGATTAGCCATTCTAGTTGACAAAAGTTCGTGTTTGTTCATCAATTATGTTAGAAGAAAGGAAAAATGTGGAAACGCTAGTTCGAAATGTAATACAATTCTTCACAGTGCTAAAATAGAAAATTCAGAAGAATTTATTGAATGTGAAGTCGAGTACGTGATAAACTTCCTTCTGAGCTTCAGTTGGAATGAACTTGTCACTCAATTCAATCAAATCGTGACGAATTATGTTTAACTATTTCACCTGAGTTCATCGACCTCGCTCCTTCGGGAATTCATTTCTTTCTATCGCTGTCAACTGTTCTAATTGAACAAAACTACAAAAGGATATTGATTTTGAAGGATTTTTTCATTTTGTGTTTCTTGAGATACCTATCATTTCGTCATATTGTTGAGAGTATCGCAGTACAATTCCAGGAGAGAACAGGAATTTCAGTGATTCATCCCAATAAATGTTTGTTATGTACTCATTCCTGGTATTCGAATTTCCATCGACAAATCCCTTTAGTTTCAGTGAATACTTCATCACAACAATCCAGTAAGTACTCATTGATTCCAACGATGAAACTTCGAGCTGCAGAATTCCATCCAATTTGAAAACATAGAATTGTTACCCGCATCATCTTTATCAAGAAAGATGTGAATAGAAAATCTAATACCTCTCATCCTTCAATTCTCGAGTAAATACAGGAGAAAAAGTTTCAAATGACAAATTTCATTCTGTTTGTTGAACTCGAAGACTCATTTGTCGAATTGCTGCAATTAAGATGTTTCACACAAGCTTCGTATTTATAAATCTAGAATTTATGAACTTCGGTATTGATTCAATCGTGATATTTCTTCATCTGGAAATAAGGTTCTACTTTCAAGAGCCTTATTAAGGTCAAATGAAAAATATTCTGCCGTATCCATCTGCACTCGAGTATTCTTTCTTCGTCATTTTTCTAAGAATATATTCTTGAATTAGTTCAAAAAAACATATCTCCTTTAGGGACATATTTCATAATTAAACTTTCACGTACATCAATTATACGATCAATGCGAAGTAGATTTTCGTACGTGTATTCACGTGGATCTCAGTATGTGTGTTTCTTATTAACGAATCCTCCAGTTTAACGAAGGGAAACGGTTAATTAAGTACAACTACTACACCTACGATTGCATACTGCAGCCAACTCCTCGTTGTCACTGCTCTTTGTCAGTCTTAGTGGCCACCAACACTTCGTTTAACCTTCATTAACAGAACGAATATGTGTTTGCGCGCTTAATGCATATCTTGCACTGTGGTACTGAGCCATCGTTGATTTCCTGTAACTGGTGTGTTATGATGTGGAACAAATCAATTTCACTCTTTCGATGAATCTTTCAGCCGGACAATCCATTTTCAGGTATTTTTTGTTTCAACATCGTGATTTTATTCAGAGAATCAAGCTTCGATAACTCTCTGATAACTTCTCAAGATTCCAAAACTATGTTTTCTAGGAAAAGCAGTGAATGAGACAGATAGCTCACATTGATATAGATTATTGACCAAAAACAGTTTCGCATATAGAGATCTTTGTGTTGCGTGAATGTCCAAAGGTTCTGCTTTGTTATCCATAACATTCATTCATCCGTTAAATGCTTCGAAGGGAAAAATATGTGGCATTCACGAGGCGTATTACAATTTTCGAATATCCAACCTAACGTACCGTAACGTACTTCAGCCAACTTGGGGATTTATTTTTAGCATCTAGTTAGGTGGGTTCAAATTTCTAATAGAAAGGTTGAAATATAATTCTCGATAGAAACATTCCACTGAACAATCACATGATCTTAGGTTTCATTCTGAAGTATATTCATATTTTTTTATACAGGTTGGATTTTATAACGTTCCTTCGACAGCAATCAAATCAATCTCACTTCACGTTTTCTCTTACATTATTATTATAGCTCGTGCATCTCTGAAGTTATTATCATGAATTCATCATAAATTCACGTCTGGAAGGGTTTGATTCTATTGTGAATCTTCTTGTGTTTGAGGAAATCATTTTTGACGTATACCGAATATTCGAAGAAAATCGTTTCATGAGAGAAGAATTCTAAAAAAATATGAAATACCGTGATATTTATCCTATGTCACGTATTTTTAATATGATTTAATGCGTCGAGTGAATATGAAGTAGAAGCAAGAGTTCTGAATATTGATATGAAAAATTTTGCTTACCGCAAGTATTTTATGTGACGAATATCTGTACCAAAAGCTATGAATTTAGATCACTGACCTAGAATGAACGATACCGATCGGCGAACGATGCCACCTTGATGTAAAATAGCAACGTTGTTGTCACAGTTCGAGTTCGTAACTCCTATTCCTCGAATTCGAATCTTCCAAGTCATGAAAATGAACGGCCTGGTGCTGGCAATTTATTTCAACGTGAATTCATTAGAAGATTTTTGGAAAGAATTCAACGCGGTTAAGCGGAGAATATTTGTCATATCAAATTTCATAAAAGATATGAGTCATATGTTATGTTATTTTCATATAATATAATACAATTCCAAATAGATTTTTGAGATATAACGATTCTTCTATACATATATTCGCTAGATTCACTTCTGTACGATAATAAAAGAAATCTGAATAGTCTGTCTCAAAACGTGGCATGAAGAATTATTTACCACATCAAACGATATTACGATTTTCTTTGAAATCATTCTCTTTTTTTCTACATGGAATTACACTGCAGGAATTGAATATACAGAATCAAAACATGCTGGAAATTGAGATTTTTAGGGTTCTTCTCACATATTCACAAATCAGTTTGATTAGAAAATAGAACCTGAAGAATGAGTTGTCGGAATCACGATGTCAACATATTAATCATTGACTTACAAAGATCAATGTAGACCTAAAAAATAATAATTAGCCGATCCATCAATCATAACCTTGTCAAAACACCTAACATACGCATATACGCATATAATTGTTCTCCACGTGCTCATAAATCTACGTGTTAACCCTGGCTCGACTCTTCTTCCAACCTGTTTTTATATTCTCTCCTTTTGTTTGTTTCTCCCTCGGTTTTCTTTTTTAACTCCACTCTCATGACGTTACCGAGATCTTTGCAGGTAACACCACCACGTGTGCTATTCTTGCCTTGAGTTACTCGGCCGACCCACAGCAAGAAACAAGTTCAGTCACTTGTATCATACGAATGCATTGTTTCCCTTTATGTTGGGTCTCCCTGTTTGTATTTCGAATATAACCCTCCAAGATTTTTCTTCGTGCATATACAATTATCATTATTATCTAACTGGTTATTTGTGTGTGTTCCCGTGTACCTGCCGCCACTAATCAGATGGGGACCAAGTCACGCCAGAGAAAGGTAATATTTTATGTCGATCATCTTGTTTCCACTTTCGCATGTTTCCTTATTTGCACGTGAGCATAATTATTCCTGATTGTATGTTCTTCTTTTTCCTTTCATATTACTCGAATCGATTATCGTTGATGTATCCACTGTTATCATTTCAATCAGTTCATATACAATTTTTCATGATTTTCGTGTCATTCGTGAGCGCAATTTTGATCGTTGGAAGTCTTATAAACTCTGGTATGTTGATCATTCAATTATGATAATGAAATATGTTTTTATTATTGAATTTTGACGGAGCATTTGATCAATAGTGAGTTCAACAACTTGCACTTTTATCTTTGAAATATGAGTAAGTAAGATCATACTCTCAGAGAATAAAACATTATGCTATGAATATTAAAAGTGATGCAGAAGTAGATATTCTTTATCAAAAAGAGTTACTTAATTTATTCCAACTTATTGGGGTATAGCGCGATTCTTCAGATTTATGAGTCACGGCTTGGAATTTGAAATTCAAGGCAAAACTGAATTCATTGATCAATAAAAATTGATAGTCCGCTGACAGTTCATGTGCATTAATTAGGTAACTCTTTCTTGATGAGTTGGCCGTTGACATTTTTTGGATGTCTTATGCAGTAATCGAAATTCTATTACAGTAATTAAAAAGCAGGATTTGAAGTTTTACACTGTAAAAAATGATTGTGGAATTTTCTCTCAAAAAATTGTAGCAGCAAAGTTTCTCCACAGATAGGGAATTTTCCGCCATAATTTGATGGATTTTTCTTTCATTTTTGGAGGATTCAATACTCAAATAATGAAATAATTCCTCAAAGTGATGGAAAAACAATTCCCCCATGATGAGGGGATGAAATCCACCAACATTGTGAAGAAAAACTCCCCACATTTTTCACAGTGTATACACTGAGAACCTAATTTCTTCAACTGAAAGTAACTTTCCTTTGCTCTCATTCTAATAAATCTTTTTTTCAATGTAAAAAAATTCAGTCAAATGGAAAAAGTTTTCATCAGATCGAAACGAAAAATTCTCAAATTGGAACAAAAATATAATCCTTTTTGAATTCGAAGAATGTGATTTCAATCCAATGAAGAATTTTTCCATTGGAAACAAGATTCATCAGAATGAGGGCGAAGAAATTTTCTTCGAATTGAGAAATTGGGTTCTCAGTGTCCATTGATTTCCAAGTGACAAGGACTCAAACTCATCAAAAATGTGTAATCAATTGGAACCAAAATCTCGGAAAATTTTATGTTCAAATATCAAAAGACATCCAGAAATTATGCGCAAAAGTTATCCAGAATTTGAAATAATAAAAAAAAATGCTGTACGTTAGAATGAAATGCTGTTTCCATATGCTCGAATTCATCGTCTTTATGAATTTGCAGTCGCCTTTGCCGCGTGGATACCCGCCTCCCTCTTCGACGATGCTTTTCGATGACGACCCGGGTATTATGTCCGAAGTGGAAACTTCAAGTACCGGATTCCGTCGAGGTGGTAAACAAAGGAGTAGCCTCCCCGTTGTCCGGACTCCCAGCAAAACTCTGGAGCGACCATTAGGTAATTCACGAACTGTGATAATACAAAATCTTGCTCATTAAAACCATGTTCTCGAGAAACGGAAAGGAATTTTCCTCATTGTGCGAGAAATGACAATCCTGAAACGGGGTTCCATGAGTATTATGTACGTGCGCGAGAATTTAAAACATATTCAGTCAAAATGTTTGGAAAATGTAGCTTTTGTTTTGATTTGGGTTACGTGTGGTGTTTTTTGAAAAGACAATCTTTTCATTCTCATACAATAGAAGATATATATATTTACGTAGTATAAATCGCACGGTATTTGTTATATTTATGATCTCGAAGAATACGAATGAGGGGATGAAAAAATGTTCTATATGGGAATTTTCATAGAATATTCTTCCAGAATATTTCAAAAGATCACTTAAGAAAGATAGATGTCAGTATGATTTCGAAGAGGGATTCTGGATTATTATCACTAATTTATCGTGAAATGTAACGACGTAATCAATTCAATTCCTCACACGAATTATTTAATCCTCAAATTATTTCACACAATCAATGTATTGTTGTTTATGATTTTCTAGGACTAGTGTTCCTGCAGTATAGAAACGAGACGAAGAGGGCGTTATTGCCAAATGAAATTACAAGCATAGATACGGTGAAAGCTTTGTTTGTGAGAAGCTTTCCAAAACAACTGACAATGGAGTACTTGGACAGCCCGCATGTGAAGGTTTATATCCACGATAGCAATAAAGACATGTTTTATGAACTTGAAGATCTGAGGTGAGATTTGAATTTTTCTATTATATTCTCTTAGGGGAAAGTTTGAACGATTCATTAATCTTAACTATCAATTTTTATAGAATTTTGTTGAATATTAAAGTATTCAAGAAATATTTTAGTTCCTTCGTATTTGAAGGATTGGGAATGAATTTCAATGGTTGGAGAATTGTACCATTTCCACGTGAGCGATATGCCGTTTGAATTGCATATAACTATACAAACACTATGAACCTACAAACACCACATTTGAAACTTGTTGAAAAATGTTGCATAAGATCTGGTTGGAAATTCCCATTCATTTTTATTTGAAGAAATTCAATCAGAATGAATCAAGTTTCTGCATCTGAAATTTATCATTGGATAAACTGATTTCCCATTAAAATTCTCTTTGGAAATCAATCAGCATTATCCAATATAGTTTTGGAGATACTCGGTTTCTGTTTAAATTTTGTAGAAACGAAGCAATAAGAATGAATTGGAATAATTCTTTCGATAATTCTTCTTTTTCGTGGGAATGTACTGGTTTTAGTGAATATAAATTGGGAGTTAGAATCCAGTAAGTCGGATCTAAATAATCGATTTTTATTGCATCTTTCTGAAATTAGAGCAATGTGTTTATCAGGATGGGTCGAAAATTTGCTCTTTTCACGGAGCGAATTTCAATAGCAAAAAAATTCACTTCTCCACGTCAAAAACATCTGCTCGCACAAGTTGAGTGAAATTTCGAATTTTCAACTAAATTCTCACAAATTTGTTATAAGGAGCATTTCATGTGGAGTGTTCCCATTTTCAACTGTAGTCTCCGATTTCGACGAAACTTGGTAGAGTTGTTGTACTATCAGAGTGCAAAGTTTTTGTAAAATTGGGAGAGAAAATACTAAAGAGTTGGCAAAATACAAAAGCTCAAATTTTGAACAATTTCCGTATTCGCCCATTTCATGATAATTTCCGAATAAAGGGAAAAGGGTTGGATAAAATCCATTAATAATTATTTTCATCGCATTTTTTTCGTAGTTTACGATAAAAATATCCGCAATTATGTGAAATGATTCTTCGGTAGGAAAAATGCAGTTTGAAAAATATTTTTGCAATTTTCGGAAAATAAGGAATGTTTCCGGTCAATCAAACTAATTTTGTTGAGAATTCGAAATTTCAATCAACTTGTGCAAGCGAAAGATATTGTCAGACTACTTTGCAATTCCGCACGGATGTTTTTGACGTGGAAAAGTGAAGTTTTTCTTGCTATTGGAATTCGCTACGTGAAAAAAGCGAATCTTCGACCCACCCTAGAATTTATATTGGATTTTTCCTGTACAGGAGAGCAATGACTTTGTTTCGGGGTTCTCTCCTCTAGCGAAAAATTCTCCAGAATTTTTCATAATTTCATTTTGATTGCTTTTCAGGGAATCTGATAATTTTGTCATACCTTTTCCATAATTTAGAACATTTTGAATGATAAATTCGGTTATCATTATCAACGATTATCAGAAATCTCTCATTGAAACCGAGTAACCTTTGATTCATAGAACAGTCGCAGGATTTGTTCAGATGTTTCACAATTTTATTTATTAGAATTTTGTGGTCTAAGATGTTTGCATTGGAACCAATAACATTTTTGATGTATCTCTAACATACTTATTGGGTCCATGTTACCATAACTCCTCTTATTCATTGTTATTAATTTCGAATAGAAACTTGAGGATGTCTCATTCATCCTATTGAAACCCATCAAATTTAATTGGAAAAACCAAGGAATGCTCTGAAAGTTATGTCCGAAATATTCAAAAGACGTCTAATATGCAACGCTTTCTGACAAGATTCAGATGTTGTATTTTTGAGGTAGTTTCAGCGTCAATTTGAATAGTCGAACCGAACTCGAGCTGCGAATAATAATTTCATCAATCCATATCATATTCCTTCCGATTATAATGCTGCATCTTTTTTCCAATCAAAAAATCACAATATTGAACGAATTATAATGAAATTACGTGAGGAAAATTTATGATTTTCGTTGTTAAAACCCACCATGTACATTATTCATAGTCTAACATAAAATTTTAAGTCGAGAATGATGCGAACAGTTCCTCAATCTCTTTTTCATTTATCCTACAGCTGTGTTTTCTTCTAAAGATTGTTTGGTTGTGTGTATTCAGGGGCATTGCTCGTTTCTTCCTAATCGTGAACATATCAAACACCCTGAACGAAAAGTGTATACCACATGGCAAGACATGTGTTATATATGTACGTGTACTCGATATCCGTCAAATATTTATATAATGAGCATATATAAACATTTTGTCTTGCAACCGAATGAGAAATACGATCATTTTCGTGTGTATCAAAGACGGATTTATTCCCTCTCAGTGATATGTAAGATGAATCTCAATAAGAGCAATGTAATATATCATTCAGTTTGAATTCAAGTGAACTATCTGTGTGTCATATGTAATTAAACATTGAACACACTTCATTAATCGATTTTCGAATTACAGCAATATTATTAGCGATCGATTGTCCATAATTTGATCCAGTAAAATTTCGAAACAAGAAACTCAAAGATTTCATCCCACATCCAATCAGTTGGCTAGTTTCTTAGCTGTTTTAAATTTCATATTCAAGAGTTTTTGAGTCATTCGGATTTCCACACTGTTGAAAAATAGAAGATAAAATTCAATAACAATGTTATAAAACTACTCACAGGGACACAGTTTTCAAATTTTACCCTAGAACGGGCACGTGAAAAACACAGGGAATTTCAAATGGCTGTAACTCATTTGAAACTAAACGGATTTCAACTCACTATGGGTGGTTTTTGTTCGTCAGGATGTATACTTTGAAAATATTTGGGTGACAAACTACAAAGATGGAGAGAGGCTCAGATGCTGGGGTAGAAAAAAATGTCCTGGGGTCCTAAAGGACCCCACATGCCCGTTCTAGGGTTAAGAATCTATATTATTTTCAATATAGAATTTCTCAATTCTCATGATATTTTTATTGAATCGCATGTTCAGGTTATCAGATCTCGAAACAAATTTATGGAATTAACTAACAAATTGTATAATAAAATTTCACGATGCTCTTGAATTCAAGAATCGCTCATGAAATTTCAGATGAGATTTTGAATTAGATTCGAGAATTTTCCTAACACTGTAGTTCCTTTGCAGAGAAGAACTAGAAAATGTATAATTCCGAAAATTTGGCTTGTTTCGACTTCTGAAAGCTCGAGTGCAAATTTCACGATGACTTGCGTGTATATACACATATTTTGCATCCAATTTACATACAAAGTGTTTGAGAACTAACAGACTGGATTGAGAAAACGTCTTTCGAAGGTGAAAACAATTCTCCTTTTATGAAAATTCCTTTTGACTTTGTTCCTTCTTTAGCTTCATTTTTCAAACCACCCGAGATTTCTAATGTGTTTTCAAATTGAGATTCCTTGGTGGAAGTGCGATTCAAATTTCAATGCATTCATTTTATTAATTGAGAAGAAAATTTATCGATTTTCTCCTGGTAGAAGAATTTTGAAACGGATTCAGGGAATTTTTATACAATACCCAGGGAACATTTTTCCCCTCAACATTGCAAACATTCATTATGTTCTCTGAATGATATCAGAAAGTTCTCTAATGCGTCGATTTCGGAGATCTTCTGGATGGCTCTATTAGGAACTCTGGAAGTTATCAGAATGTCATATGTTTGAAATGTTAAGGGGAAAAATGTTCACTGGGTAGTTAATGATATTAATTAGAAACAGAATGAAATTTAAATTCGTTCTATTCAAGAATCATCTGAATGATACATGAATTTTCATGTGATTATTTTCTTATGAATTCCAGATCACATTTGAGGGATATTAGAGATCGAAGCGTATTGAGATTGTTCGAAAGTAGCGATGGTGTAACCGGAATGCCAGGACCCTTAGGCATACCAGGAGGGGGAGGCGGTTTACCACCTCATTGGGAAGACCAAAGCTATTTCAGTGAACCTGAATTTGATGGCGAATATCAACATCAACACATCCACAAGAGTAAGGTAAGAAACCGTTTCCTTATCGATAAGATCTGCACTGCTCGATGGCTTCATTCATTTTCATCGCGACAAAATGATATATTCTCATCAACTGAGAATATATGCCAGAAAATATACTCGGAAATGACTCCACTCACTCTCAAATCGAAATACGAAGAAGCATACTTGAAATTCTCGATCGATAGAACTCCAGACAACCTGAATTCTTTTCTCGCGAATTTTCAACGGATTGGAATTGTTAACATTCCAAAATTTGGTTGATCTCCCAATCCTTGTATAACAATTCAATACATCTTTCATCGAATTGAATCGATTTTAATTTAGAATGACGACGTCATATGTATCGATTCCCATGAAAACTCATGAATTCTTCTCCTGTAATTCTATTGGGAAATCACAACAGAGCGTTATTCAAATATAAGCTCCCTCATATAAATGGAATCCGCTGGAAAATTCAATCCACGTTTTATTGGAGGAATAAAATTGTGAGAAATTGTAATGGATTGATAACTTGTACGGGACAAGTTGGGACTCCTAGATTCGATGAATTTGACACTTTCGTTTCCTTTTCCCTGCCTTCCGGTAATTCGAAGGATCAATGATTTTATGTTTTCATCTAAAGAACAAATTCATCGAACCTGAAATTGAATGTAATATTCACATATAGGATGGACCATCATCATGGAATCATTGGAAGAGAAGATATAGGATATTATTAATGAATAGTACATTGTTGAGTTTTGGAATGAACAAATAGAAATTCATAGCGACAATGATTGCAATTTCAGTTATGTTAATAGTACGTTTGCTATCTCGCTGAATTGCAATCATTATTTAATCAAGGATGTATTGAATTTATGGTTGCGATGAACATAGATCGTTATATTTTGCAATCAATCATTTCAAGTGTTGTTTCCAAAGTATCAATCAACTTGACTTGTGTTTGGAATATAATAATTACAATCATTTCTCTGTGAAAAGTATCTTGTATTGTTCAATAGATCATTGTGGATTGATAAATCTCCCTGCATAAGAACATTCGGATAAATTCGAAACGATCCGAACTAAGCCTCATTCTAATATGTACATAGAATTATAGTTACATTAAAAACCGACTAAGTATGTATTCTGGACAATAGTTTGTTCATTAGATTAATAGTAGAAAAAAAATACTAATGTCACGGAATACTGTAATTTACGAATACAATATAAATATGATCAAGTTTTGAAATTTATATATCCAATTCCAATGTTACTTGCCATGAACTTTCTCATTTTGTGCAAAAATAATAAAAGATCACGGGTAACATTTTTATTGAACAATAAAAAATTGTCGCGAACACATTTCATTATAAATACTTTTCATAATTTAGCTTTATCGTACTGTTTTATATGAAAACATATGTCACGTAAATATTAGTTACCGTTTTAAGTCTACAATATTGATCGTTAAAAACTAAATTAACGTCGCTGAATTCGAAGTGAATTAATGTTTTTGTTCAAGCATTTCTTTTTGAGATATGAATGAGCTTAAAATCTCACCAAATCTTGTACAATGTTCTAGCTGAAGTCAATTTGAAAATTTTTGTGCAAATTGAAAAGTTCATTCGAGTGGATTTATATAAGTTTGTTTAATCAGAGTTGATCTTGATAACTCTACGAATTTTTCATCGCAAAAACAGCACTTTTACTTATTTTTCCTCGACTCATCATCGATAATTCATCGAACAATAACAAAATTTTGTTACAATAACTTGAACTACATTTTTACAAACACTCAAATTTAACATACAATATTTATGATAAAAACTACGCATTCTTATAAGAAAAAACATTATATCATCTATGTAAAATAAATATGGCTCACCCGTAAGATTTCCTTACGTGGAAATTCTCAGAATCATCTCCTTCATTATCACTAACAATCATGTATTCGCACATAGCGTTGAGTATTCTGTAAACTCCTTTTTACATTATATGTTATAATTAATTACATTATCCTTACATAAAGCACAGACTCTCTCTAGGCTGACTTTCTCCACGAGATTTTTTTATAAAAACGAACACAGCTGAGAAACTTCTTGTGCTTTTTGATATAGGTACGACTCCGATTGTTATTTTATGAAAACGAAAGCAAAACATTCCCAGAAATCTTCATCGCATCATTCACAAAGCGTGATAGCGGTAATAACAAGTTACCCGATCGAAACAGTTTCCTTCTAACTCAATCTTTGCCTGTATCTACTTCCTGGATTCATTAAGAATCCAATAAAATATCATTAATGGTTTCACCATCGTGGAAAATGTATGATTTACGTTGTATTTTTGTCCCGGCAAAATATTTCACTGTTCTTCGGTAACGGTGAATTATTGAGATCGCGTTATCCAACTAGGTTCACCTCTCTATTGAGTTTACCAATACTGACAATTCTTAACGAACGAATTGTGTACTGAGAAGGCACTGGAAATAACATCGAAACCGAGATGAAGTGCTGATGAAGAAACTTAGAATGCTTTACAAACTGGAGTAGCTGGGATATGGGTGGCGCCGGAGTACAATTTTTTCGGCACAGATCTCCACGCTAGAACTAAAGCTTTCTCGAAGGGTTCAATCGCACAACCGTCGCAAGTGTTCATGATTTGTCTAACTTCACCTTCCGCGGGTTCTCGTTCTTCTTCTTTGTTTTCGTCATGGTGTTTTGGTATGTCGATACTGTAACTCGTTAACCCTGTGATATAATCGTTATCCAACCCTTGTGAAACCGCGAAACTATTATCCACTAACAATCCATCACCGAAATGAAGAAGACCACGCTTAGTTTTCTCCGAATGACGTTTTTCAACTTTTTTGTCAGCTGAAATCCCTTCTTCGGGTTTGGAGATAAACGTCACCTGCAACGAATACCAATCGTATAAAATACATCGAAATATAATATCTTAAAACACTTCAACCGTATATTACCTTATCGTCTACCAGCTCTTGATCCGCATTTTTAGTTTCCCTCTTGACAATGGTTTTATTGGTATCAGCTCTGTCGATATTCATCGTTGTTATTGTACCTTCATCGTTTTCCCTTTTAGACAATTTCTTGTCTCTCTTAAAAATACCGTGATACGTGGGAGCCTCGATAAATCTCAAACCCGTGGCCGGTCGGAGACCTCTATCAGCTGGAGCTAACTGTTGAATCGGATCAGCGTAAAATTGTGGGATGCGTTGGAATGTTCCTGCGACAGGGGATAATTGTGTAGCGAAATTCGTTGGAAGAGAGTCTGGATTTATCGGTGGCAATGGCTGGGGTGGTGATTCTGGATGCGGTGGTAATGCTGGGTGACGAAGGGTTACTCCATTCTGTACGATCTGTATTGGCGCGCCAGGATTAATCTTCACCTGTAATAGGAATTCACGTTAAACGACCGTTTCGAGTGTTTGTGAATTGACAATGAAATTGTATTGAAATCGCCACATTTTTTTTATAATATTTTAAGATAATAATTTATTATAAAGTCTGATGTCTCACAAACCAAATTTAGAATGTGAGAAGTAAAAAAGAGATCGTGTGGATAAAATATCTTCTGATTGATTTATATGAGGGTGTTAAACTGCATGGCATTAACGGTTGCTGATTAAGGTTTCTAGAGACTTGGAATTTACGATGGCACGTTATCTCCATGCGGACTGCAGTACTTTTAGTACATTGGGGAAGAAAAAATTCATTTGTATCAAGCACGTTCTTCCAATCTGCAGTAATGTGACAATCCAATAGGATGTATGTAATTAGTGAAATAAATTATATATAACTTCATAACACATACAATACATTCTGTTGAATTCAGTGATTACTTCTTTTACGGTGGTTATATTCATAATTCTTCTTACACAAAAAGAAGAAATGTCTCCTTTTCTTTGAAAAGAAACTTGCAAATAACTTCTTACACGCTTCCAACTTACATTATTCGAGTACAATGACTGTCTGTGCTGATAGAATACTCTTTTTTCCTTGTACCTGTTCTATTTCTCTCTTCATTTTTATAATCATATTCTTTCAGCAGATACGTTCTTCCCTAGTAAGAAGCATTCTAGTTATTCCGAAGACTTCGCAATGCGTCACCTGGCCGTTACTAAAATAATTTCTACTAGGATTTATCTCATTCGATCGATTCCGTTCATAATCTCGTTGAAGCTATGATAGTTGAATCTTTCAACTTAAGATATGAAACATTTCAAACGATGGTGTTCGAATAATCTCGTTTTGCTTCCAACTAATTTCTATATCACGAAATAAATGTAATTTCATACACTAGATTTGAGGGTTTATGATGCGTTAGAGCGACTCATTATGTACCAAATCTACCAATTTGAATAACCAATTCAAACGTCCATTCCAAACAATCCAACCACATAGCAGTTTGTTTGGGAGAAACGATGTCATTCAATTCACAATTCAATCCAAGAAATTTGAATACGAATGGAACGATCGCGATTATTGTCCCATGAAATCGATACGCGTCATTAGTTGAACGATGTCATTATTCGTGAAAATATAAGCAAGAAATGATAAAATTGCGTATTCATTTCTATCGGTTATGAAGTAAGATCATGAGAACTCTCTTGAGAATACTTGGAGCATAAAGATATTTCAATTCGACTTATGATGAAATAATTAGAAAAAATGAGAACTGCAATTGTAGTTACTTAACATAATATCTCGAGAGATATTTCTTCGACGAATATTTGACTTTCTCTTGTCAATTGAAGGGAGAAAAATGATGAAATTATGGACAGCGGATCGAGTTAATTGAAGATTTGAAGTCTCAACGTCTAAAGTACGGTATTTGAGTTTTATTCCGTCAGAAGGCTCCATCAATTACCTTTCTAGAAAGTTCGCAATTTTGAATTTGTTCGCTCCACTTTGAGTGTTAATCCTGAAAAGATCTATAGAAAAATCACAGATTCCTACTTTCGAAAAAGTAATGGATACATTAGACTCTTGTATGAAAATTCGTGCGAGGAAGGGTTATGATTCCTCGCCAGCGAAATTATTATTGGACTCTTGGTCGTGTGAAAGTCGACAATTCGAGTTATTCCACTGGATGAAAAGACATTCCTCGTAAATTATGAAGCTGTTTTTAATTTCATAACAACGTTAAATGACTCCATTAAGTGACAATCTCATGTAACGAAAAATTTTACCTGCGTGTTGATTTGTCCTGAGGTAAGGAATGGATGCGTCGGTATAGGTGGTCCAGTTATTGGAGCTCGTGTCGTACTCGGAGGAACATTATTATTAGTCTCGTGTTCGTAATGATGAGCATGATGATGTTTGTGATCTCTGTGAGCTTTCCCAGCTGTCAGTGCAACGTTGTACAACTGAACCATCGTCAATTCTCCAAGCATGCCACCGGATCCTGAAACAATTCACATTTCATGATATTTATAGGTACTATATTTCCATATGAGCAACCCTGGTAGAAATTTGTCTGGGTATCCCATTTACCATCCACGTGCTAGATAGGGGCAACCGGATAACACATTTCAGCCAATTTGAATTTAGCGCCCAAACATTTAGTTGGTTTATGTAAATTTTTCATGCGTCACCTGATCGTACAGTAACATTGATAGTCCATCAACAAGGTCGGAGGAATAAAAGGGAGCCCCAACGTTTCAATTTGTTACTCAGGATTTTTTTATGGACATAAATTCAAGAGTAACGTTCTTGACTGGAGGTTACATGTCAAAATACATTTTTAACTTATTCATAGGTGTAATTTTACAGAAAACACATGATTTCATATTTCTAATTACCAATCATAATTTCTACTAGGGAAAAAATATCAAGAATCTATCCATGAAACAGTCACAATGAATTTTGATCAGATGCGCATCAAAGAGGATTATTGTAAATAATTTCTCTCTCACCTGGTGGAGCTCCTTCACCCTCTAGAAAGCCACCTCCGAGTTGTCTTTGTTCTTGGCCGGAAATTGCAATGCCATTCCCTTTAATGACGTGCCCAACCAACTGGAATAACGAGCAAAGAATCTCTGTTAAGTATCTCTGATAAGAACGTAATTTATTATTTGAAACTCTCATGGAGATTAGTAGAAAAGGAAAGTATGTTAAGAAGCATTATTCAACTTTTACCAGATATCTCAACTACTCCCCACAAGTAATTAGATTTGTATAATACATTCAATCGTTATTGATGACATTCCGAACCATCGACTAATACGAGTTCTATTAAATCGTTCTCTGCTAATCAATCTCATAAAAGTTTTTGATTCGATAGTTTATCTTCAGACTGATAATATTCTAATGTTGCGACTAGAAAGTAGAGCATTAGGAATCATTTCCCTTCAAATTATTTCTGACACACCGTTGAATGATCTTGTAACAAGTAAAAAACCTTCTCCATCAAGTTTGTTGAATAAAACATCATATATATTATTCTCTATCAGCTGGGAAATAATCTCTTCTACACCGTAGCTAACGTGCGATATACATGTACCTATTACAGCTATATTAAACTTAACTACTCAAACGAGATGAAAATTTCCAAAGAATCATTGTGTTTTGTTATTACATCAAGAAAAAAAGTGGATAACATTAATGCGGAAGTGACTGCATCGTTGTTCACCCGGAATTCGCTGCAGAGGAAATAGCTCGGCGCGTTGTGCATTCATCGATATCGAGTTGAAATGACGTTGGGTACCCGCCACTTTCCCAACGTGTTATAAACTCATAATACGTATGGACCTTCACGAGAAAGGTGCACATATTCGTTCCTGTCTACAAATGCACGCATATGCCGAAAGTTAATTCTACGGAAATGATCGTTTTCAGTTGAGTATTCGCCGCGAGTGCGAGTAAGATTAACATTGAAAGTTCATTAACGCTCACGTGCAAATGATATCGACACATCGGTGTTCATTTAACCACGATTCATAGGATTGAACTTTCAAATTACTTGGCAATTTGAATTCCCTTGCAATAGGTTTTTACGCTTGCATTGTACGAATCTTTTACCGAAGATATTCTCTAAAGGATGCGCAGCGCCATATTTTCTTCAAATTTGCATAATTATTTAGCTTGTCTTTATTTTCAATGATCTTCATGTATAGACATGGAAAATTTATGATTTTGATGAGGAGTCGATGTTCCTTCCATATTGAATTGATATTGATAATACTGGTCAGCAATGAAAACCTCCTTTAAATGAAATTGTCATTTTCGGAAGTAATTTGCTGCGTAGAATTCGAACCCGAAGTCACAATTGCACCATCACGTCAGGATTTTGAGGAACTTGAAGTTAAGGTATCGAGGAATAGGTTCTTGGCAACTTTTGAATTTATGTACTGAGCGCACCAAATTTTTCCGGCCTTTTTATCTAATGGTGTCATTCAGGACTACTGTTACTCTTCGAAATAATCTATTGCTTGATCACCTACAATTTCTCCTTGCAGAGTTACGAACATTCCAAGTTGTCAAATATATAGACTCAAGATAGGAATATTTCTAGGATCTCCTGAGGGTGCTGCTAGGATGTACGGGGATGGAAATTTCAATTTTCTCATATGATATTTTCACTCAGCGACCCCAAAAACTTCAAAGTACACATGTTCAAGAAAAATTTGTCATTATAAAAGTATATTCCTCCAAGAAATACATTTGATAATCAACCCTTGGAGAAATACATTTTTTCAGTGGCAACTTTTCCTTGAATATGTGTATTTGAAAGTTTTTGGGATCGCTGAGTAAGAATATCATATTGAAAAATTGGAATCTCCATTCCCACACATCCTGGTAGCACTCTCAAGATATCCTAGGAATATTACAATCTTGGAGATATATTTTACAACTTGGAGTGGTTTTAACTCTGCAAGAAGAAATTGTAGTTGGTAGAAGAAAAGACCAAAAAACTTTTGTACACTCAGTACATAAATTCAAAAGTCTCCAAAAACCCATTTTTCGAGAACTTAACTCGAAACCCTGACGTGACAGCCCAATTCTGACTTTGGATTCAGATTCTACGCTACAAATTACTTCATAAAATGACCACTAGCTGCAAAAGAGCGAAAAATCTTATTTTTTCTTTGCAGACCAGTGTGATTTGGTCGATGATCATTTTTCCCCAGGATTGTTCATGCGTAGACTATTCACAATTCTTCTGAGATTCAAAAGTTAGCCTTGGAAATAATTTCCGGACGTTCACAATTCATTAACATTTGACTACAAAGGTCACTGCCCGCACAGTATATGATATTACTACAATATTGCTGAAATGTTTTCGAATAACACTAACATTGTTGTGATATTGTTATACAAAATATTGCAATGCTACATAATTGCAGAACAATAAAAACAACAATTTCATTTGAAATTTGAAACACAACGAAAGGTTTTAAGACCACATAAATGGGGAAGTATGACGATTCTTCAATGGACTCAAAATAAACTTCAAATCTGGTCCACTCGAATGTTTACGATGCTCATTCTAGTCTCTTGACCGACATATCAATACTATCGAGAGCTCCAAACAAATCACACATAAGAATATCGAACCTTCATCGATTCCTCTTTCCTAAGTACATTCTCGATTTCATCCTGCTTGAAAGTAATCTGAAAGCTCATTGCAGAATGTAGGTCAACGACAAAGGTACTTTGTCCATGAATGGGGGGGCGAGGGACCAGATTCGATGATGTAAGAGTATATGAAATCCGTCCTTGGTAAAGGAAGGATTATTTGCACATGTGATTGTTATTTTTTTGTTCATGATATTGCGCGCTCCGGTGAATTTTGACGATCACGTTCTCCCTCGATCGTGAATGATTTCATCAAAGTTCCTGGACCCTATATTCGCAATTCGAATAATCGTACGGTTCGGTATTTCTTCTCTCTATGATTACACACGCAACATTTGCTCCTTCACGGTTACGTGAATCACAAAAGTCATCGAATACGTAATCGATTCCGTTCAGAAACAAAGAATAATACCAGTGTTCGTTCCTGTCAACTAGATTTTCAGTGCATCGAATCGTGCGTAATTCGAATATACCGTTGCGCTTAAGATTGGACAATGGTATGTTGATACTTTCAGATCGCAGCTCATAGGGACAGCTCAAAGGTATTCGACGAGATCGAAAGGAAACAAAATAATATAATAGAATTTGAAATACTTGAAAACAAACAAAAGGTGAAAGCATGGTGTAGCAGAGTCTATGCTCTTGCACGCACGTTTTCTTAGGAAACGATGAGCCAATGTAATCATGAGTGTGCATTTTCTTCACAAACGATCATTCAGATTATCAGTGCAGCTTTGTACGTAGTTCATACGTAACGTGATCAAAAGGGTGACTAATGCATAAATATTTACCGATTTCAGCAAAAATTCATAATCAGATATGTAAATGCGTTGAGTGGATATAGGTGTTTGAACATCTCTTCGCTTTCACTGATGGTTTAGTTTACTTTCATTAGAATTTTAACTTTTCCTCGTTGAATTCTTGTAGAAACATTTCTAATGAACTGTTCTATGGAAGATTTCACTTCACAGAATTTTTATTGGATTTTGAAAATGTTTCATCGTTCTAGTATTTTTAATTCTCGTGAATGGTCAGGTTGGCCTCGATTTTGCTTGAATCCTGGCCAAGAAAGGACGCAGCGTGCTTTCTTAAGATCATTTTTTTTGAATATCACTAACTGTTATGTATTGATTTCTTAGGGGAATCGCGGGTGGTATGGCCCTCTTAAGGGAAAACTGAGATAAAATCACTCCAGAGTAAAAAAAACTGTCGCTACGGTGTGGGATACAACTCTTTGGAGTATTTTTCTCACATACATCCTGAAGAAAAAATTTTCATTAGTGAAACAAGAGATCAGGAACAATTTCAGTTCACAGATGAATTTATGAAAAATTTCTCGGTGTCGGGTGGTATGGCCCATCATCCAAAAACCGGTGAATTAAAACGGAAACATATTTTTCAACACAAAATTATTTATTTTAAACATTAAATATGGTTTTTTCAACTCTTGCTTAGATCGTGGACTTGACAATTTACATCTATCGCAATAATAATATAATTTGTTCGTAAGATCTGCACAGAGTTCACGTGTCCATCTTTTACAGGTATGACATTGGATCCAATCTTTCTCGAAACCTCAAATCTTGGCATAGCATCGAGAAACGAATTTTCATGTGAAACGCATGCACAAAAACATTGTTTATAAATAAATTGTTGCGAAATTTTTCTCAAAAATGAGGGTTCGGTAAAACTGACTCCACGAATCGATTCTAGAAAAAAAAATATAGATAGCATGTACCCTGAATTGACATTTCGATTGTTTATCATAAAAAAATAAAACACGTATTGGTTGGTTATTTTTTTTTATAACAATGAACGATCGCAATGTGGATGTGGGAAATTTTTTGATCAATGTATTTATAAACAATTTTTTTACACACGTTTCTCACTTCACTTGGCATATCATGGGTTTGCCAAGATTCCATCGGTGACCGAGACCATATCCCCCATTATTCCAGCTTTAACTCCAATGAGTTAATTTTGGCCATACCACCCGATCGAGATTTTTGACGAAAAAATTAGTTCATAACCAAAGAAACAAACATTATCGCTTAACAAACCGGCTCCATGGCTGAGGGGATGACGCACTAACTTTCACACATGGACGTCCGATGGGCTTAGGGGTTCGAATCTCTGACTAATCAATCCGCCTTTCTCCCTAACGGTAATGCCGCGAAAGAGGAAATGGCGGTTGATGGATCAACCAAAGTTTATCCCGAAAACGGTTACCACCGCAATAGGGAAATGACGGTTGATGAGTCAGCTGGGAATCTTACCTCAGCCGCGTAGGTTAGGTTGGAAGTACGCTTCCCCCGGTCCAATTGACCTCGGTTGCGTAAAAAGAGACCGGGTTAACAAAAATTAATACTAGTATGACACATTATTTTATGATCTGACTTATTTTAGTACAGAACATCTCAATGTTACACCGACACAGTACACCAAGAATAAGTAGATAGAAAAAGTTAGATGTCTCTTAACACACTGTATGGACAACAATGAAGTTTTCGCACATGATAGACAAAAACAATCTCTCTGTGACCAAAAGTGTGTAGTGCTGCCACCGAGCGTCAGATCCTGGAAACATGTGGTGAGCCATACCGACCGCCGGGCCATACCACCCGCCGTTCCCTCATTACTTCTGATGAAAAATATTCCCATAATAACGGTATGTCTTTTATCCGGATAAATTCCCAGTTGGTTCTATATCATTTGGACATTGGTCCCCATTGAATGATCCAAGAAAGACTGTCGGAAATGACACACTTTTCACAGTTGTGAAATGACTTTAAAAAACTCGAAAAGAAGGAACACTGATAGAAATTTCTGATTGGACTTCCAATTACATGTACACGGAGAAAAAAGTATTGTTGGCATAACAAGCAGGTCTGTTTCTATAGCGCCTAGAAAAAATCCTAGCTGGAAGAGCAAGAAAAATGATTGACACAACCACATTTTTTTGCTAACATAAGTAAATTCGTTAGCAGAACTAACGTCTCAGCTGCTGGAGTGAATATTTTTGCAAGGACAACAAATTTCTTCTCAGGCGCTATTGTAGCAAACCATTTTTTCTCCGTGTAATGGAAGCAAAAGTTATTCACGTAACTGAAAAATTAATTGAAATTCAAATTATATCTGAATGAAATTTCAGTGACGAAAATATATATATCAATGTATGGTATAATATAGCAAAAACTGAAAATTCATTTACATGCATATATGAATTGTCATGTCAATTACGAAGAATTGGAAATTTCATTTACAAATTCACTGGAAAAATATAATCAATTGAAAGGATCTTCCAGGTTGAGATTTTCAGGAAACATTTTTTCCTCGAAAATTTTCTTTTTCATATAAAGATTTTTTGAGGGAGAACACCAAAAGATGACGGTGGGCATGATTTTGAGCGACTGGATGATCTGAAAAAAACAAAAAAATGGCAAATGATTCCTTGCTGAAGTGGCTATCGCACAAACTAGGATCTCTTTGAATGGTCAAAAATCCCCTGATTTTCCACCCTCAAAAATCGATTTTTTTCGCAAAGTGGCCGCCATTTTGTTATTTTTTTTTATGAAAAAAACATCCTAGTTCATGCGATAGTCACTTCAACAATGAAGAATTCGCCATTGTTTTTTTTTTCAGATCATCCAGTCGCTCAAAATCATGCCCTCCGTCATTTTTGGGTGTTTTCTTTGAAAAAATCAAACTTTCAGATTGAAAAAATTTTTTTGTAATATTTGATCTTCATTATAAACATTCAACATTACCTAAAAATTTTCAAAACGATATTTCAATTCTTTCTATGGAAAGAAAATGTTTAAGAAAAGTTTTCCCTAAAAATCTTAACCAGAAAGACCCCTCAAAGACATTTCTAACAGTGAATAGGAAGGATTTTCTTCGACCATCTATTATATGAATCCGAAGGGAATAGATAGAGCAGGGAAGATTGGAAACGACATCATACCTAGCATGATAGATAATATTCAAATCTGAATATGATCAAGATAACCGAAAATAATAATTCGTGTTGAATGGGATGTATGGTACAAACAGGAATCTTCGGAACACTGGGCGAATTGTACTAGAAAGACCATTGTGAGAATCATACGTGCGGTACAAACGTAATGTAGAATTTAATGTCAGATAAATGGAATGCAGGAATACCAATTGAATGGTATTGCATCAGGATACGAGATGATCACTTATGTCAATGGCGATATTATTATTGCGGCATTCAATGAAAACATTCAATTTTGATATCTTCATTGCCCTCCGAAACTGGATTATTTTGCAAGTAAATGAGAAAAAACGATCCTGATGGTGATAACGCAGCATAGAATGAATTGAAAAAATGAATCCTGAATCAGTCTCTTTCTTTTTCCAGGTTCAATTCATTCCTGAACAAATAACAACCCGAGTGAAAAAATTTATATATAATTTTCAAATGTTTTCTACCTGGAAATTGAACCAGTTAAATTCCAAGGAGAAAATATTCCCGTAAAATATTTTTATAATACTTTTGTGAAAAGGTTTATAAAAATTCTGCAAGACTTTCACGTTCAAACTCTTCTAATAAACACGTCTATTCAATTTCTGTGACCAAATTTTAGGAACAGATCATTGATTCTAAAAGAAAAAATCAACATTCAATATAATATTCTTCTTCCACCCATGAATTTCTGGTTTAAACTCATTCACTTAGCTACCTCACGTCCAGTCGGTAATTGACACTATAATATAAACGTCATACAAAACAGCATAGTTCAATTTCTAGTCAGGATAATTGAGACAAAGTTCATGATTAATTTATCACGAAGTTTATGTTTGATATTCAACTCATCACGGAAGTGTCTGGCTTATTAGACTTTGAATTGAATTTGTATAGAACGACCGTAAAATCAAATCTCGTTGTTATTGTTGCATACGTATTACATGGAGATAATTATCATCCGAAGAACAAGTCAGCTTGTTTATGAGGAAGATTTAATATCAGATTTTTGTGAGAGAAAGTGAGTAATTAGAGGTGCTTCGTTACCGTGATAGTCTTAAAACTATCTACGTCTACGTCCTCGAATCACATGATAAAAATAATTGAAGTGCATTTTTTTTTTGTGCATTCAACAATGTCCATTGCATTTTGTTGAAACTCGGTGGAAAGCTAACAATGTGTTGAAAAGGCATTGACTTTGTATTACTTGAATAATGGTTATTGCTGTGTCGACAGCGATGTGTATAATGGACTTTTACTGACAATCGATTCCGGATGTCCCACGTCTCGAGTACCACCACGCGGTCGTAAGGAATTCTGTCGCCTCGCAAAGAGAACTTCATGTCGTAGGACATTAAGCGTTTAAGGAAAGTCTTTTTGCATAGAAGTTTTTACGTCACAGTCAGAGTAGAGTTCGTATTGGTGAAATTTTCCAAGAAAGTCAACAGTCGTAAATTATTCTGCTATTCAAATTCAAAGGATTGTGCGTGTGTGGATTAATATTTCCTGAGGATCTTCCGTGTTGAACATTAAATCATGATTTTCCTTTGTACCGTCTTTGTATTTTGGAAATTGTGAAGATGAAATTGTAGTTATGCACGAAATACAGGGCATTGTTCATTCAGTTCTCTTAGTATTAGGAATATTGAAGACTGAATGTAAGGATAGAGTTGTGAATAACGACGACAATAATCAAGGAAGCTGATGATGATTGTATGGTACAGCACGCAAAATACACAAGCGTTAATTGACGGTTATTCACGCGAGTTGCTCATAGTCAATTGTTAACGAGTACCTTCCGGATGATTAAAGTAATCATTCTAATACTATGTATTCCTTGTTTATTGTAATATATACTGCAGTAATCTTCGCATCTAACTTGTTTTTCTTATGCACTTGGATATCACCTTTGTAATGATGTTGTCATTAATGTTGGAAAATCATACACGGAAAAAAAGAGATAGTTGCAGCAACTACTTAAACAGTCGATTTTCGACCATCTACTTGAGTAGTTGCTGCAACTACTTAGTAGTCAGGACAAGTAAGTCGGTAGTTGCACTAACTCACGTAAATACCTGAGGTATTTTGAATCAATTAAGACAGCTAACGTGTTACTTGTTCTGACTACCAAGTAGCTGCAGGAACTACTTAAGTACATGGTCGAGAATCGACTATTTAAGTAGTTGCTGCAACTATTTCTTTTTTTCCCGTGTAGTTTTTCCGTGAGTCTGTCTGTTAAAATGAACGATTTCACTAACGGGATGTATGTTGATCTAAATCTAACATGGATTATACACTTCGAACGTGCGTCGAAGAATCCTCTTATGTTGTATTAGAGACTCATTGTAACTCAGCGATACACCCCTTTTGAAGTGTAACTCGATCTGCCAGACCTCTATGAGGTATTTGAACACATTTACCTGTTGTATTGATTGCATATTCAACACACACCGTAGTTGTTGGAGGTTATCAAGCTTGTTAGTTGCAAAAGCCTTCACGCGAGAGGACATACACGGCAAAAGAACTAAGTGTACTACCAACTTACCCTGTTGTTGAACCCACGACCCACACGCTCATCGTTAACCCAGATCTGCCATTCCCCCGTATGGCCATTCCAACTCTGGCAAGAGTGGTACCACTTGTTAAGCCGCAGAGGATAATTCAATCTATACAGATTGTGCCCGTCGATATTCATCATATAGTAAGAACTTCTCGGCGTGTTTGCCACCCACGAGAGAATGCCTCGTGGTTGATCACCGACTGAAAGATGACAAGGTGCAAATAATCTTGACAAGTACTTAACATAAAAAGTGTGATAATGGATCATCGGTTCCAAGAAAATGAATAAAACTCTCACTCTGTCGATTATATTTGAATTTTTGTCAAAAAGAAAAACGAACAAAAAACCAACAAATTCAACATTATCCTCCCCTCATCTTATCATAATTATCGAGTATCTTGAAAACAAGTTTCAATCACTTCAATAGACTTTCAATATCTCGTTCAAGTATCGGCGAATTTGATTATCGAATATGCATCGAGATTTTATGAATATACTCAGAGTGAGAGCAATATTTTTACAAGTCCAATTAATTCAAGTAAGGATGAACTGTCATTCATACGTCAAACTGATTTCTCTTCAACACGGTATAAACAAGAATTCCGTTTCAATTATTTTACATAATGATACGATGATCGATTAATATCGAGTACAATCAACTTCGTTTTGATAATTGTGACACTTCATTCTTCTCGAACGAGAAATTAACGCGAGTCCAAATTCCGAAGGCATAACATTTCTCTGAAGTTGTTTTTTTTTGGTCTCGAGGAAAGAGAAAATAAAAATCATATAAAAAAAGATTGAGAAACTTTCGCTACTGTGATTTTTATTATTCTTACATCAATGTGGGCAAGTCTTCGTGTACTCAAGTACTTATGTTCATGAAATTTAGTATATGTAAGAGAAAAAGATAGATAGTATCAAAGAAATCAGATGATTCTCACCTGCGTAAGAGAACAATGGATGATCGTTGGTATGATTATGAAACTTGGTCCACATGCAGAGGGTGAATTCTTTCATGTCAGGAAGGTCAACTTTGTAATGAATATACTGTAACAAAATAAAAATACAATGACATTGTGAAATCATTCATCATTATTACGTGTATTCAATAATTGTCATGCAACCTTGATCTCTTAACTCTTGAATTTCATTTCGTAATACTTGCAACGTAATTGTATTATATACCGACACGTAACCATATCCCAGGGGTATTTTAGAGCAAAATATTGAATAAATATATAACAAAATTTCGACAACATTTATTTAGTTGGAAAAATTGAAGACCTGTTTGATATAAATATAATTACACGAATACAGTTCGATCGTTAGAAGTTATATCAATTATCTAATACAGAGTAAATAACATGGATTCAATTGGAATAATCAACCACCGGTTTTCTTTGCGTTATGTCTTGTATATCAAAGAGGAGCGCGACTTAATTGAAACTGGTACTACGGCTGACATAAACTCGCGCAGTTCCTTTTATAGAATGAATCCGATCTCACTGGAGTATCAGGACGACAGTATTGCATAGAGAAACCTGGAAATCGTTATGTGAATGTTACATCATCACTACCAATGAGGAGATTGAATGGTCTCAATGATAGATACAAATACAACCCTTCCCAAACTTCACCGCTATGTGCTCTTGAAGATTGAATTCGCCCACAGCATTTGTCGGATAAAAATAATATAGAAAGTCGTTGAATCGTAGACACAAGTCTAAACGTAATTTTCATTCCACAGAGACAAACTGAATCAATTGTGAGAATAAAAATTGTATCAACTTGAATTGTATAACTTCACCGGAAACAACATTCCGAAAACCAGCCCACGAAATTAGGGATAAAAATAAAACACGTTTGGACGGAGTCTTTGAGAAAGCAAATTTTTCATCTACCGTGTTCGAATATCAGAGTGAGAAAGTTGATATTCTAGTAGAATAAGTTCGAAACAATTCATCCGGAACGATATAGAAGTTTAATTATACGCCATAGATGATTTATATTGAAAAAATGAACAAAATGTTCTGATAAATTTCACCAGAATAGAATTTTTTTCTGTATTTGCATGGGAAATAATTGTATTGAATTGCCGATCAGCCACGCTAGGAATGACTTATGACACTACATTCCAATTTCTGCACGAATAATAAACGCGGAAGGTTGAATAATCGAAGAAAGCATACCTGTCGAATCAATCGTCCACATGGATTAGTTTTTTCAATTTCTTCCTCCTTCGATTCTTATCACATATAATTTTGAAAGACATTTCAACAAATCGGTGCTACATATGATTCTGTTCTATTTGTGGAACACATTTTTTATCGCCATCCACAAAACCTTACGTACCATAAAGAATTCTTTGTTCTTCTGTCTGCACTGAAAACACAGTTTGTTCCAGCCGAACAAAAGTTTGGTTGGAATGAACACACATAAACTTTTTGGTTGGCTGAAATAAAATTTATTTGGAGTGAACAAAATTTGGTTCACAATATTTAAGGCTCTCATACAGACAAATAAATTTTGTTCATCCTAAATAAATTCTATTTCAGCCAACCAAAAAGTTTCTTCGCGTTCATTTTTGCCGAAACAAACGTTTTTTCAGTGTGAGAGATAAAACATTGCCGAATGATTGGACCCAATCAAAATTTAACAACTGGCGCAGTACTGGCATTTGTCCGAAATGATAACGCTTTTCCGTACTGGGTACTGGCACAGTACTGGTAATCGGTAATGGTCTTCAGTACCGGCGCAATACGCCCAATCAGAATTCCACAACTAGCGCTGTACTGCGCCAGTACCGGCTTAGACTGGCGGGGTACTGGTGGTCTGTACTGCAGCAGTACTGGCATTTGTCCGAAATAATAACGCTTTTCCATACTGGGTAAATGCTAGCCGACTCTTGGGGGCCCAATACTCGCACTGTACTCCACCTGTTGTCAACATTGGCATACTTCGGTTTTTTCTGATTAGGAAATTGCATGTCAAATTCAAAAAATTAAACAATTATTCTCTGTAAACGCTTCCCAGTGATCAGCAGGATATGATGAATAATGAGCAAAGATGTGTTTCGTTAATAATTTTATGTCTCATCGAAAATGAATGGAGCGTTTGTTTTCTGCTACACGAGAGGAAAATGAGGAACTTATATTTAACACGAAGTGGGCTTTGATTAATTCTTCCTTACAGAGAAGTTTCAAGATTCAAGAAGATAAAGCATAATACAGAACAAATTTCTCTTCTTGGATAGGTTAATCAATCTATCGATAGATCTACTACTACAATGGAATCATTAAAGGTGAATACGATTTTTTTAGTACATCCAGTCTCCCGTATCGATTGTATCGATAAAAGAACAATGTACAACGTGTTTTTTCTTCCGTTCTAGCCACTAGTTCGGAAATTCTACTCTATCTCTGTGTAGATCCCTTGCAACTCCAGGGTATTTTATTAGATTTCTTATTTACTTTGACACCTGGGAACAGTAACAACACTGAGTGAAGAGAAATATCACTGTTTGTAGAAAATTGACTGGTGATTGATCAGGAATTATTATTAGATTGATTTCTTATTGAATCTGGTAACGTCATCGGGATTAAAGCGTATCTCTCGAATATACCTGACTGAGATTAAACGTGGAATCAAGGAATTAATGTTTCTGTATGGATTGCGATAGATTTTCTATCACATTCGTAATAATTATTGTATTCTTTCCTTGGGATGGATTTTTAGTTGAAGTCGAGAATGTTTCCTTCGACAATTAACCCGAGTCGAAAAATTGTAATACTTTTCAAAGCCTCATTAACTCGTAATACGCAACGATCCAGAGTGGAATCAGGTCGAAAAGAGGTTAACAGCAGGTCAAATGAGAATTTTAAAAACAAGACCAAGTTGAGACCAGGTTGAGAACAGGCTGAGATCAGGGTGAAAAATAAAATCAAACCTGATTCACTCCGTAATACGCAACAAATCAGAGCTAAATCAAGTTTCACTTTTCGACTCGGGAAATGTTGATCAATTTCTCCTTGTTCCGAACATTATTTGTGGAATGAACTACTCACAATAATCCGGGTGCGAACGAATTGATCTCAAAGAAATCAGTGCCCTACATATTTTCAAATATGCCGAATTCCATCAATCTTGGAAATTTTTAAATTTGCAAATCGTTGAGGACATATATTGTTCATCATTTGAACAATTCTGATATGATAGGGCAATTTTATTCACTGATTCAAATTTATTACACCAGAACAAAGGGTAGTCTTTTGTTTATGAAATTACAAGATGAAACGTTTCTGAGAACAGAATTTTCAAAAGGAAAATTTGTACGATGAATATATTACATGGAAATTTGTTTTTTGTTCCAGGTACGTAATTTGAAGGATGTTCTCATGCAGTTTAACTGTAAGTCTTTGAATAATGTGATACTCATTTTGCGATCTCAACAACATCCAACTTGTCCTTTGTAATGAAACAGAATTTGTGCAACACGTTGTCCTGATCGCATCACGTTAATCTTTGGAAGGCAAGGGAATTTTAAGTACAAGGTTTGGCTCCATATTGCGCTAGCTGTCCTCTGAGGGTTAATGGTCTGGGGCATCTGTGGATAATTGTGAGGTCTAAAACACTTTTGAACTATCAGGATTTGTTTTTCGTGTTACCAGCAGTTATAGAATTTAACAGAATAATATCTAAAAGATCTGAGCAATAATTGACAGTATCGATATTTTTTATAAAAAATTTTGCAAGCTTATATTGAATTTTTATAAAATATCGATCGAAACTTCGTACAAATTGTATACAAAATACCGATATCGTCGAACATCGTCAGCCCCTAACGAACACATATGTCGAATATTTACTATATTTTTCTGTACAATTTGTGTGAAAAATTTCTCACAAACTGGTCTTCGAAAACAACATTCTTGATATGTTTTCGGGATATATGTGGCCTTCCCGAGGCAAAAATCAAATATAATTGACTATCCTATTTGCTGGGATATTACAGAAGATTGTATTACATAACTCTTTGATTGAGACAAAGTCATCATAATGAATTCCAAAGAAAATTCCCCATTATAAACAGTAAGAATTATCCATACTTTAGTCATATCAGTTCAGAACTCCACAATTACCGGGGAATAAAACAGAACTATGATCGCAAGTTCTAAAATCATCCAGGTCATATTTACTCCCAACTTGTGCATGACCTAATGAAGTCTTACTTCAATTCTGCTGATGTACACGTTACGAAACTTCTCTTATTCTAAACTACGTATGAGTTTGAGGATAACGAAAGCTCTTGTGTAGTAGAGGTTTCAATGTGCTAACCATCAAAAGGCAAACGTACAGATTTTGGAAGAACTTTGCATTGGAAAGAAGAAATTAATACACATTCCCCTAACGATTGGTCATCATAAGTTTCGTCTGTCCTTCACAGGAGATTTTGATATCAACAATAAACAAAATTCTATGCTTCATGTATCCTAATATCCAACTGATTTTGAATAAAACGCTAAAGGAGAATATTAGAACATATTGCGGTAATAGAAATCTTTCAACAAAATTCTGACTATTGAGACAAATCATCATGATTTATACAAAGTTGAAATCCAAAAAAGAAAACCACCAGAACTATGGTGGTGCATAAGAAATTTTTTCAATATTAGAACGATGGTAGCAGTCGAATTACCAATTGAGATTTTTTCTACCTTTGTTTTGATGCATGTTAATAAACTAAAAGGCATAGAATCTTAACGTTCTCTGAGAGTTCATAGATCAATTGTAATTTCACCGAAGGGGATCTGCTGAAATTCTATCACAGATTGAGAATTTCGAATCAGGAAATAAAGAGTGACGAGGGAATATTATTTCCCGATGAGCATAAGATTGGTTTCAGAGATAAAGAAATCGACAAAATCGATAGATTCTTCGTAGAATCGATTCCTTTTCTATAAAGAAATTGTCGAGGTTTATCGATTTTTAGAAAATCTTGATCGAAATTTGATACCGCTGTACCTCCAAAACCTGTGCTATGCTCATTGAGAAATGATATTCCTTCGAAAATGATGAGCACCTGAGCATCTTTTAGAATGCATTCTCACCTGAAACTGGCAGTCCTAAAAAATAGGCGACAAAAATACTTCTTTTGCGGTCACTCTTGGTGCCGTCATTCTAGGGTTACTTTGTTCAAATCAATGTTTATTAGAATCAAATAACATTTTTTGTCTGCGTAGAAAGATTTCGAGGGCCTGAATATCGGTGAATCAATACAAAAAAAAATTTAGACTAAAAACGAAACAAACGAACTGTACGAATATATCAACTGATCGTATCATTCAAATCGGAAATCATGATCTGTAGAAGGTATACTAAAACAATGAAAGCGCCACAAAACAATGAAAAAGTACTCATAATTTCGTGAACAATTCGAAAAAGTGAAATTGTTTTCAAATCCGATTTCTTCCTGTTTCTTTTTCGCGTCGTCTTCAAGAATTGTTCCGACCCGCTGATCGTCAACAAACGAGGTCTTTGTCACGTGTTTATATAAGGATTTCAAACCCATCTCATTGCCACGTTTCTAATTTTTCCTTCAATATCAAACATGATCTAACGACAGGCAGTTGAATATTAAAACTAGTCTCACGACAGTGACCTTCGGAAAAAAGTGTACATAGGAAACTTTATCATTTTAAAATATGATACCAATGAAATGAGATATTATTTAATCGAAATTAATCTTGATACGTTTTTATGAAAATAAAGCATGTTTCTAAGATAAGTTCTTCAGAACGATCAATTATAAATATATACAGTCATTATTACAAGATCAAATTAAAAAGTTCTAAGATGAAGCTTCTATACACGATATATCTACACTGCGATGCACAATATCAAAACTTCCCATTCACCACAGACGTTATTATGTCATTATTCGCACCATTGAGACGATAAATCTTCTAAATTGTAGTAAAGAAACATCAATCATTAGCATCGAAAACGATGGATGTTTCTGTTTTGTTATTCAAAGAATAGAAACGATCGGAACAATCAAGCGACTCGAGAAAAGTGAAAGAGCTGAAGAGATCGAAGAGACGATGATAATAATCGATCATGAATCATCGTCATCTATATGCTTAATCTCACGTAGAAAAATATTAGGAATAGATTTGTCGCTAGGTTATCGAACTCTCAAGAGCTATTACAGTGATGTAATTTGTGGGACTTTCATTTCCCATGTTGATTTGTAGTATCCAACATCATTTCCTAATGACCGAATCAACTTATCTCGAACGGTAGCTAAGAAATTGAACATCTCCCATCAATTAATTAAAACAATTTCAACCTAATGGAATAGTATGAATCTGGATAAATTACATCATTCGCCAATCGCTTAATCGAATCGGTGTCGGTATTTTAATTCATCATTATCCGATTATTGAATCGATAATAGATCTTGATTGTTTTTCTCATCAGGGTTGAATAAAGTCCAATCATTCCAAACCGCAAAGAAATCGTTTCTCGAAGAGAAATTAGTCAGATAATAAATCAATTGCGTTAATTTGTGTATAAATTTTGGAAAAACTGTTGATATTTTGGAATACATATTTCCTTAGCTTGCAAAGTAATAATCTTTTGGACAGATGCATCATTCGCGAACCGTATGAGGAGTACTATAACTCTTCACGCTCGAAAGATTACAAGAGAAGTGCAAGTCGAGTCAACTCCCCGCAAATATGTACGTTCTGCAACGAACGACCATTGAAAGTAAGAGAAAACACTCCTATCGCTAGCTGAACGTACTATTCTCCTCAATTTCAATCGAAGGCATGCCTCGATTTACATTTCGATTCTCTCATGAAATATTCTTGACTTAAAGCATGAAGGAGAGAGAAGAACCATGTGGGTCGCGATCGGGATTCCATTCGATGCTACCCGAAACGTTGGAAATTCATAACTTCATAACATCCAAGTACGAGGAACAAAGGAAACAAAGTTGATCCAAAGAAAAACACGGATGTTGTAGGATATTTTGTATACGCGCAGTAGTACGGTTCATTTGACAGAGCAGCAGAGAGAAATTGAAGTTTCGATTTGTGTGTACAATAAATTATTAAGATTCATTCCAGGTGCGAGATTCAAATGACATGTTAAGTGTTCCATACGCAATGAATGCTCCCATATTCCCATATCGATTTATATAATGTCCTGCATTCAATCTATACTTGGTTTTCATTCATTATTTTTACGTAGGTAGAACAATTCGATGAAATATCGAACTCTTTTTCAATTCTATTTCCGTGTTGATTTGATATCGATCTTGATTTCTATTGAATACATATATAGGATATTTTTCACGTTCGAAAGGAAAGTTGTTCAGAAAATGACATTAGGACTTTTGATATCAGTTGAAAATGAAACATGCTGAAAAACACAGTTTGGAAAATAGTACATGGTGGTAACTCGTATCACACGGAAAGACCAGGTCTATTCATATTTAGAAAGAATTGATCAACGTTTAGAGAAATGACTGTCAATTTAGGGAAAAAGAGGATCGCTGGAAAATAATCGTAGTGAGTCTACCAAAAATTCGTAGTCAAAATATTAACAGTTGATAGTTTTATTGGTATTTTTCACAGTGAAACTACCAATTGTTAATACATCGACTACGAATTCTTAGTAGATTCACTACGAATATTTTTCAGCGATCCTCGTTCCGTGCACTAGGAATTAACAATATCATTTTTCAAATTCAAAAATACACGTTTTGTAGTATCAGAAAATATGAATGAACTTGAGAATAGATTCAACTAACCTCGAAATAGAATTGTTGGCTCATCGAGACCTTGTAAAGAGCACATTGATCTTGTTCTTGTGGTATCAGCAATTGTGGGCTTCCAATGTCGTAGGTCGATCCAGGAGACGACTGGTGTCCATAAATACCTGCCTCCTGGTGTAAAATGCTCTTGCCCGCGTGAATTGGAATAATTGGTCTCCAGGAAGAAGAGGCTCCATGAACAATACACGTGCTGCCGAGCAGCAACATGCACGAAATCAGTCTCAGCATTGTTGTTGTCTCGTCCTTCTCGAATCACCTGTAGCGAAAGAGAAAGTTTCAAGTTCGTATTCCACAAAAAATCACGAAAAATCATACGAATGATTACGTACTCGGTAAATTCGCGATTCATTTAGTGAAATCCTGAAGATTCTATATCTCATATGATTCGAATTATTTTCTTTGTACCATAGAAAAGAATGGTGGAATTATTCCTGGAATGGAATACATAAATCTACCGACTTTGCATAGTTTTTTTTGTTTTTCAAGATTTCTCCCATGTATGGATAAAAACTTGTTTGATTCAATCTGTGTTTCATTTAAAATTACTTACGATACAGTTATGATTCTCATATCATTTTGCTTTCGTTCTTTGGCATTGAGCACGCTTGTAAGTTCATAAACGCGTGCATAAATTCACTTTAATATATGTATCGCAAGGAATATATATACAATTAAACGCAATTTAATAGGATCAGAGCTATGCACGATGACAGATCTTTCTTCGTTATGATGAAATCATTCTTATTCAAAGATTCTTTCGAAATATAGTTAATGATCATCTTGGAATTCCAGATGAAGTAAGGTATCTGATTTTGCTAATGACTTGATATATTATTTTTCTTATAATACTGAAGAATTGATAACTCGTAGCTGCACTCTATACATTTTTCATCCATCCCAGCTGTCAGTTACCGTGTATAATGCAATTTTGTGGGTGTATATCATTTTTTTTCTATTATCGTATGAAAAATAACATGAAGAGACTGAACTTTCGTTCAAAAAAGATTACAATTCCATGAATTTCAAAACATTCTAAACATATCCCGAACATTTCACCTTAATCGACAAAAATGATAATAGAAAGAATCTTTTTTTGAACATAGAAAACCGACCTGATTCAGCTCTCCGTCGTGCTGTGTTACCTATTAAGGAAGATAGAAAAGTTAATTTGAAACGTTAGCGTTGTTTGGAGTGAAGTTTAAGTTACGCAAGAAAAACCAGAGAATCTAGTTAAAAAATCGTGCGCATTGGTTGTAACCCTTCCAAGTTCCAACATGAACATAGTCGTTGTCTCGCACTTGAACGTTCAAGTGATTTCTTGTTGACGAAGAGGTGAAAGAAACCGAGGAAAAAAGCAGGAATGAAGAAAAATACATCCCAATGGACAGTGAAATGATTATGATATTGTGTAAAGGAAAAAAAAGTCGATTTTATCGTGAATCGTGGTCTCGTAACATCGTTTTGCTCGGCTGAATTAATTTCGTAATACGTCACTCTTGCGTGTAATTAACATTCAACTTCTTCGTATACGGGAGAAGAAAAAAAGCACGGTACAAAAGAAGATCAGATGTATTTCACCATACGATTACCAGATAAACGGAAAGAAACAAGAAAACAGCTTAACGTATGGAAAGAAGAATATGTGGGTGGGTGGAGTATAAATTCCATCGAAATGTTAACAGAGGGTGGAAACTCCTTGGTCATTGTCGAAGATTTATAAGTTTTAATGGAGGGGTTTTGTTCCTAATTTGTCTACTGTCGAATGAAATACAGCTAGAAATTCTTTTCGAGGGCCTGTTCGTGTACTCGTTTCACAATAATTACAACGAAATCCAATCCAAATTGTAACTGTGTCCTATTTCATTCATTTCAAAATTGTGGGAAAAACGACGGGTGTTTCGTTTTACCGAGTGTCTTGACTAAGCGACATTTAATCACTACTTAATATTTCCATTTCTATTGTTTGAAAGCCTAAAACATGGTTAATGATCAGATATTCTGAAAGAATGTATAGCATTATTGTCAAAAAAATAAGAATAAGAAGAAGAAGAAGAAAAATGGAAGTTATATGCTCAAATGATTTCAGCGAGGGAGTTTTTTCTAACCCCAGTTAGAAATCAATATCAGATAAGTTCTCTCAGAGAAAAAAAAATCACTGTGACAGTGGAATCTGGGTACTTTTTACTGTAACGACAATCTATTTACTATCACAGTAATCAAAGGTCCCAGCTTGGCCGAAGACGCTAAGGGCCTGAGATGCCAAAGATTTACATTTCTAGCTGGGATAGTATTTGAAGCATAATGAACTAATTTCAACTATGCCGTTCACAGAGTTCAACCACGGAGGAAAAAAAACATTAACTGTGACAGCGAAATTTAACTCTGCTTGAGCAGCAAGTTTGTTGCTGTGACAGCAGAGCATTTGGTATCCAAGCAATCTTGTTAGCTACGACAGCGATTTTTCAGCGGTGACAACAAAAAATGTTTGCTCCTCCAGCAAATTTTGGTATTATATTCAGAATAACAAACAAATTTTGCTGGAGAAGTCAAGGTTTTTTACTGCCATAGCTGACGAGACTGTTGTGATAGCAAACAGATTGCTCTCACAGCGAGAAGTTTGCTAACCCAGCAAAAGATATGCAGCAAAATCAGATTGCGCTAGGAGAAAATCTTGAATTTCAAACCTCACTGTTATTTCAAAGTTTGCATTGCAAGAGATCGTGCAATTCTCCCAAGATGCCAAGAGCGTAACCACTTAGCGCTATGGATGAGTTCCCAAAGTATCTGACTATCGGTGTCTAAAAAAAACAAAATGAACGCATTTGGCTGCTATAGTTTAGTCAGATTGAGTAATCTTCTGTTCTACGAGAACATTTCTAAAATCATATATAATTTATATATAATGCAATACATTTCATATATAATCTCAGTGTAATTTTATATAAATTAAATATAATGCTGGGAATTTTTCCATCCGGGAATCCCATTATAATTAAATGGGTGCCCTGGCTGTCTCACTTAAACTGTGGAGTGATCGCATCGAGAAGCGTTAAAAAGCCTCTTCTATGCAAACCTCCAGGTGAACTGCTCGAGTAATCGCACCCTACCCTTTTGATGGGGAAGCTACCACGTTGGGACAATTTCAGGTTGTTCAGAAATTCCAACGAAATCGATGGCTCACAAATTTAGATTGAACAGAATAGCTAATAAAACAAATATAAAATTTCCAAACTGGAAAATGCAGTGTGACTCGCCAGGATATATTACCATGTAGCGATACCTACTTTTCTATCTTATGAACGTGCCTGAGTATCGTTTCGCTTGTAAAATAAACCTCGTTACATGAGGTGTTTATTTGACAATTTCGCCCATAAATGAATGCGTGAAAATGAAAATCCACAAACCAAGCATAATGTTTTGATAAACTTCAGATATTGTAAATTTCCGTATGAAGTAGATGTGGCATTTCCTTGATCTCCTCATGTTTGAATATCGTATCAAGATTTATGGGAGGCATTTGTAGCGAACCAAATTCCAAAACAAGAGATCATTGCATGACTACTCTTCTCCAAATTCACTGATAACTCAATTCAACGTTAATTTCGGATGATCTTTTATTATAATTTCCATAAAACCACTGATGAAGCGTTTTTGTAGTAATAAATGTACGAGATGATAGCTGAGCACAGAGAATCAGCTCAACTTTCATTCAAAGTTATAATTACAATTTTATCAAAGTTTTTGTTCCATCAAGAGTTATAATTGAGTTATAGTGAATTCAAATTGAATGATATTATATTTTTTCATTACATTGAATTATATTTCATAAAAAGCATCTCAAAAACCTCCTATAGCATGATTCTTTTTTCCATGGAGAGGATCAAAGAGGTTTTTCAATCCCTTTCATACAAAAGTCTTGAATTCTGTTAACCGTGAGGAGTAGTGGGATGAAAAGTTGGAGAATTCTCTTTACGTAAAATGTTCCTTCAAAATTGAATATTCGTGCGAATTAGAAAACATGTCTTTCGAATCTGAGTTTCGATTTTATAAATACTAATAAGGAAATACTCCAAGGTTATAACAGATTGGAAAGGTGTATAGGATACAAAAAAGAATACATACATTTCTTTGCATGTTCTCGTTAGAAATATTTTGAGGTTAAACATCTCGGTGTAAAAAATCCAAGCTTATCAGATCATTGACGATGAATAATAATTAATTTCATCGATACTGTCGATTTGTGAACGTCAAAGAGATGGAATTTCAATACGCAACCCGTGGATAATCCTGTTCATTCTCAAGGCCGTTCTGTTATGTATCATAAGAAACTGTAACGCAATAGAAGTGTAGTCTTTCAATGGTTTCGCACGACTGAGCATTGACTTTGGTTCACACGAAATCTGATGTCATTGTCATGATCATCGTTGTCGTTCACCTTTCATTGCTCTTGATCTTCGAATTCTCAATTTTTCATTTCAATCAATAAAATTTCAAACCTCTTGTAATCTCAAAATATCCCAACAAACACTTTCTCAGCCAGTATCAAAGTTGTGTGTGAGAAAAAATAATTTGTCGACATTCCCTCGTCACGTTGCGAAATATATTTCAGCTTCATTGTTCTTCTCGAACAAACAAATGTCGTTGACATACAATAGACATTGTACCTGTCTTTTGTCTTTTTTAATTGTTTTGGATACTTTGGTATTCGATTCAATTATTTGGAGACTTGTCTATTCTTCATAATCAATACATTGTTCGATGTGTTCTCTCGTAACGAGCACATTGGACATTAATAATTTCGTCATTTCGTCTGATTAAACAGTCGTTTTATGTACTTCTGGTACAACAATTGTCTCATTCCCCATAACTATTATCTACCACATCCTCCACGATCTGCCCACTTTCCTTCACAGATTTTCCTTTTATTCCTCCTCCCATCATTGTCTTTAATATTCCAACATGTCGTAACGTATCTTGCATCAAGTTTCTTTTATCATAATCTCCCATCCCTTTGTTTTTCAATTCACTTCCCTCAAGACTTCCTCGTTTCTTACTCTATCTACCATTGTTCTGCAATACTTCGTTTCAAATATCTCGAACATTTTGTATCAAGTGAAATTTATTTATCTATTTTCAATCTATTGTACATCCATTTTGAATTTCCTTCGTTCCATAACAGTGCAGATCTCTGCTGATACTTTTGTGACGATAAGAGAATGGAAAATAGTATTAACACTTCCTTGTAGAAAAACATTATGACAATGTTGATACAATTCTCTCATACATCGTATCGAATGACATAATCGTACATGGATTCTTGTGTTAGATTTTATTTAATTAGTTGGAATGATTAACGAAATGTGGTATTCACACAGTGATTCGAAAGAGTTCGTTTTTCTCACAAATACTCTCTAAATTCGAATCAGGAAACTCGTGCTTGAAAATAGATATATTAGCGTGTTCGTAATGAAATTCAGAAAACAAATGATCTAAGAATTATTCTTTGTCTTTTTGATTAGGGAGAGGAATATTGAAAGAGATAGATTATACATTGAATAGCAAATAAAATTAGCTGGAAAAGTCGTTATTTTTTCGTTGTTGTAGCTGAAAAATCGCTATTATAACCAATAAGATTGGTGCAGCAAAAAGAGGTACCCAGCGAAATCAGACTTTGCTGTCACAGTGAATTTCTCTTTCTGTGCACAGTTTTACTATGAATTTGATCATCAGTTTATACTTAAAGCCAGTTCAATTCACTTCTCACTCATCAAGTAATTTCAAAGTAAATTCTTTTCAAAATGAATTGAACATCTATAAAATCCTATTAAATTTCAGAATAAAATGTTCTAAAAATTTGATCACTGCTGTTTAATTTGCACCAGTGAAACGCAAATTTCAACCGGAAAAATCTTGTCAACGATCTGGTCTAATCAACATTACATCCTCAACAAAGTTCATAACACATGTAATTCTCGTGTATTTGAATTTATTCCACTGGTGAGTTGAGTTGGGTCTTGCAGATATTGTGGTATGACTGCACAGAGATGAATATTCTGTTCATGTTCTTGAACTTCACTTATGTTCAGCCAACTTCAATGTTCAATAAACTACCCACATAATAATTTATACGTCTCTCGTCATGCTTTATAATGAATTTGAGGTTACCAGAATAATACACCTTGGTTACAATATTTTCAAATTCGTTTGCTCGATTCTACTATTCGACACGTATCTGTAACGAATATTTTGAGGATTTCAAGAATGCATGGAGAACTTTTAATAACCTCGGGTGACTCAACTTCAATTTAATATTTTATGATCCATGAATTATTCTCGCACTCTTCGTACGGTAATTCATACCCTACTCTTTTAAAAAGTGATCTTCAAAAATTAATCTACCTACCAAGGAAAGATATCGCATAAAAATTTTCTATTCACATCCTTTCCCAGATACAAATATGATTTTTCTGTTCGAAGAAGGCTTTCGTGGGAACCGATACGTTCTAGACCTTTTTTTCTTTCGATGCGTGCAGAGGTAACGATTTGATTGCATCAACCATCATTCTTGAAATATAATTCAGGCAAGTAAGAGATAGCTATGACCGGTTACTGAATACCAATGCCTATTTCGTTAATTGCTAGAGCAACCCTACTTGACTTAAATATCGTAACTGACAGAATTTGTCATGCCATTCCATAATTAATTGTGACTTGCGTGTATTAATTGGTATATATCGATCTTTAATCAACGAGTTAAAAGCGGTGATCAAAGTTTTTTCCTTTGTATGATTGATAGATTTTTCCATAAATGGATATCGTGTTCATTATATAATGTTCTTACCATTATGGATTCCCTGCGAATTGATTTGTTTCAAAATCAAAATAATGGGATTCAGAATCATCTTTTTTCAAATGTTTGAATAATATCCTGATCAGGGGTTATTGGGCAGTTGTTTAGTTGCAGTTAAGGATTTCTAGTTACAGCCTGATAGACTATGAGCCCGTGACTGCCAGGCCTTCGTCATTCTATAAAAGCTAAAAATTTATCAGCCCATGCTCCCAATATTGGTAGGAACGATGGCCTACTATGAAATTTGGATCATTTTGCTTTTGGCAGATAACGGACCAGGAAGGTGCCTAAAAGAGCAACTTGAATTTTTCAAAATTTAAAACATAATTTTCTTATATCCACTTCCGAACAATATTAGAAATCATGTCATCCATTGTCAGACATTCAGTGTCACACAGTTACAATTTATTGAAGTTTAAGGATGTCTGGCAAGGAATGCCACGGTGCAAAGTGTCTGGCAATGGTTGACCTAATTTCTCATATTATTCGGGAGTAAATATGAGGAAATTGCGCTTTTTACTTTGAAAAATTCAAGTTGTTATTTTAGGCATCTTTTCAGCATCGTTCCTACGTATGTTGACGGTCAGGGGCTCCCACATAGACAAAAAGATATCTTTTCGAAATCTAAAAGATGTCTTATGCGACAGTTTCAGACATCCAAAACATGTCTTGAGTAAGACATCTTTTAGAACTCTTACTAGATATCTAGAAGATATCTTTTAGACTTCTTTTAGACTTCTTCAAGACGAGTTTTAGATATGATGCAAATTTTTCTCAGGACCTCTTCCCTGATTGATAAAATACCCATCTATCCCTATTAAACGTGCATAATTCGAATTTTAATGTGAATTCATTACATTCAATAGGAATGAATAGGTTTTATTAACCACGGTTGAAGCACACTTTCAGATGATCTGAAAATGTCTTGCGAATTATATATTCCATCCCTATAACTTCTTCAAGACACAGATCTTTTAGGTGAAACTCACGTTCATTATAGGTACATTTATGTTCAAAGAATGTTCAGACCATCCAATGTCCGGACGTTCAATGCACCTCCACTGAATATTCTTTGGACCTTCGTGTTTTCTTGGAATTACAAACTATGACCGTAGAATTTTCTTGTACGCCTGTTCAGAATATCTCATTGGACCCACTGATTCCGATGCAGTTTCTATTGGTCCAATAAAATTCTTCAAGCAGGAGTACTTGAACGAATTAAATTTTCAATCCGTGCAACATCAATTGTGGTCCGTCGTGATCCAATGTGGTCAGTAGAAACAATGCACACTATGAGATTCGTTGATTTTGTTTTAAGTTTAATCGAAGAGTATAAAAACATTCTCTACAAGTTTATTATTTCAAATTGAAGTTTTTTTTTTTTTGAAAGAAGTTTCATTGATAAAAACAAGTCTTGGCAGAAAACCAAAAAAGACAAAGAAATTTTTTCCTTCGAAAGTATGTAAATATATTCAAACTTCTAAGTGTGTTTATGATTGACAAAGTATTCATCCAAATTCAAGCAAACGTGCGTTTGGGATACGGTAATCAGTCAATAAGTTCAATACATGATGGAAGAAGCTGATTGTAACACTCCTGCTGAAAATACCAAGCAAAACCTGATAAAAACTCATGGATCCTATGAAAGATGCAAGACCCGCAAGGTTTGATAAGGTTCCATAATGAAAGTCGCCAATTATTTGATTTTATATCAAAATTGATAGGAAAAATTTTTAATTCAGGAGTATAATCATTATCGGTATATTATTATATTATTAATATTGTGATTATGATTTTCAAGATATCCAAAAGATGTTTTTTATTAAATCTTTAAAGACATCTTTGAAATAAAATCTATCAGACATCTTTAAGATAACTTCAAGAGACTTCTTAGGAATGTTTTCAGTGAGACATCTAAAAGAAGTCTATAAGACTTCTCAGACATCTTTTAGATGTCTTTAAGATTTGTATAACTTTATAACTTTGATTCTCATAAAGTCTTCAGTTTGCATTGGTGGACGACAAGAGGATTAATCAATCAGTTCATTACTGAGACAATTTAATGAAAAAAACTCAACGAACAAATAAATGTTCTCAGAAACGCTTCTCCAATTTGGTTACACGAGGTAGCAAGCTCGATTAAAATTGTGAATTTCGTACCAAATTTGCTCCCCAGACCCCAGTTCTAGATTTGAATTCTCTTCTCAATAATTTTGAAGCAATGTAAAGAGATTGAATAATGAATTCAAAAAAATTCTGACCAGTCAAGACGAGATGGGACTAAAATTTTCTGCCTCTAAAAGTTTGGAGTGCATTTTATTTCTGTAAGATTTATATGACTTGTTCTTGAGTACTTCAATAGCAATTCACGATCACAGGAATGGTTTTAAAACGACATCATTCCTATTCCCTTCAAAATATCACACGGATGATATCTTACTTCTGTTCAAATTTGTGGAGAAGGTATGGCGTAGAACAAGAGAGGTTTCTCATACTGTCTCTATGAATGTGAAATATGCGAAACTGTAACAGAATTGACTCTTCTTAGATTTTGAGAATAAAGTTCGATGGATGAAATTTTGTGAGTTTGCTTTTTGAATTCATCTCAAGCTTGTTTCGTATGATTTAGCGAAGCTCTTATGAAAATTCAACGGAAGTGTGTTCTTTGGAGGGTAACTCTTGTAGTTTTTTTGTGGACAGATCAGAAAAGCATCTGAACTCAAGCTTCGGTTGAATTCAAATCCACCTGATTGCATCTCACGAGGTCTAAAAACATACCTTGCGAATGATCAACATAGCCAAATACTCAACACAGGGTGTATTAACGACATTCTATCATAATTAGTATACATTCCACAAATCTGGAGTTGAAATTGAAAATCACCTGTCGATCCACTCCTCAGATTTTCCCGTGTATCGAATTATATTTCCATCGAACAAACAAATGGTACTATTGTGAATTTTTGGTTACCATCATCACGTAGGTTTCAAACTCAGATTTCCGATAAAAAAAATCCTTTTTCACAGTAGATTGCACACTTCGATCAATATTTTACTGCACCGTTACACAGTATTCCCGTATCTTTTTTGGTGATCTTTTTTTTGTGTTGACAAGTGAAAACTCACCGAGACGTGAAGATCAGGTGTTAAAACCTCGCGCGCTTCGTAGAGGGAGGCCGATGCTCGCGGTCTCGAAACAGAAAAGTAACTGGCCCGTTCTTTGTATTGTGCCTACCATACACCTCGCCAAGTTGTAAAAGGTGTGTACACGCCTCCTACCTTCTGCTTTCCTTGGACCTCGCAAATGTACCAATTACGATCTTAGAGGCAAAAAAACATATCACTCTGTTTCGTTAATATTTCATTCAAGATAAAATATAGCTCATCGTCCGAATCTTGAGAATTTGTCAGTTTGCTGGATATTAAATTCAGAACTCTAACTTTTACTTGACTTTTGAAAGTATGAAATTTGAAATACAGACTCTATACTTTCATTTGAAAATGTCTTATAAGGAACGAGGATGATGGTATCGAGATATAAGATCACATGCTATTATATATTTTAAAAACACTCCTCGGTTGATGTATTCGGTCTCGATGAATGGCCATAAAATACTGTGTATACTGTAAAGAATATTTCATTGCAGCTTGTTTGGTTAGTTTTGTGGTATTTGATTGATCGAGTGCTACCATTCTGATGTGGAAAGTCATTTGTTTCTCATTTCAGAATGATTAATGCGAGTATTTTTGAGAGAAGGTTTGTACTGTATCTCGAAACAACACTGAGTAAACTTGACGAGAAGTATCATGACTTTGACCTCTTGTTCGCGAAATTGTAAACTATTTATCAAAATCAAATAATTTTCGCAACCAGGTGATATGGAGTATCAGTATCGAGTTGTTATTGATATATAGCTATCTATTGAATACTTTTATTTAATGATTCGCGATTGATCTACAGAAATATATCTGAATTCTAAATTTTCCATACATCTTTATACTTTGAATATTTCGTACATTGGTATCAAACATCGAATATTTAATTGAAAAGAGGAGGAGAATGGAGAACACTGCAAAAACTGATTTCTTATTTTAAGATACTTTTGCAGTGACTTTTCAAATATTTAAAAATGTTACAGTGATCATATTCTCAACACAAAAATACGTTTTGATTCGAGACATGACGTGTTTGATTAACAAACAAAAATGTTTGACAGTGGTATACAGAAACATAACCTCGGATTACTATTACGTCAACGTCAAAGTGAAGAACAGGAACAATGTATTCAAAATGTATATCGTGTCATTTTGAAACAAAACTAAACGAGATTCTAATCAACCGTATAATTAGAAATCATCAATATCATCCGTCTTTTCAAGTTAAATGTAATAAATTACACTTCTGACATATTATTTGAAAAGAACCATATATTCAAACGTCAGTGTCGTGGAATAAAATACTGATGTTTCCAGTTAGAACAGTGAAGTGTTTGATTTCAATTATCAAACATACCATGTCTCATTTTGAGAAATATCTTCGACGGCAATTTTTGTAGCGAATGCTCTGATTTTTTCTTATTTTTGTTATAATATATTCTCAAGTCATGGAATACTCGTTACTCGAACGACAATTAATCCCATAGAAATATACATCCTACGGGCAACAGAATATAACTTCTGTTAATTGTCATGAAATAAACGAGAAACAGTTTAACGTTTATCGCTGTGCACACATCATCGTAATTCAATGAATTAAAAAGGATAACTTTTCAAATGTATTCAACATTAGTCCTGAGTATAAAGTAGAGCGTATGCATGCAATCATGAATAATGATTCATATATTCAATTTGAATTGCAGTTGCAATATTGCACAATACAAAACAAAACGAATATTATATACACATATTTCATGTTCTTGTGAACAAACCTAGAAAAACGTTGATAATTGAAAGAGAAGATGATGTATTTTCAACGATTTCATGAATTTAGTCTATGTCTTCCCGCCATTGCTCACGTTTAAGATAATTTTAATCACTCTGATATACTTTTATAATGAATGATATAACTTTGATAAAACAATTGCTTGCCTGCTGCAAGTAGAAATTTCAACCTGTCTTGCTTGATAAGATCTAATATTTCAACATTGAAAATACCATACCGTTACGTATAACATACCGTGTGAGTCTTAGAACTCGGAGGCATGATTTTTTCCCTACGACGCAATTAACAATTTTAATATTTTCGAATATAACAAATACATTATGAAGTTATTATACTCTCTGTCAGGTTTCCCGCAAATAAATCATGTACCATCGCTTTTATTGCGAATTTCCTTTTTATTTTCTTATGAATATTCAGCTGCTCAACTCCAGCTGTGGGTACTCGAAATGAGAAAGGTTATCTCATCTTAGACCGAATCATTCATTATTCATTATTAGTTTCCTGTGTATAAATCGCTGCAATAATCACAAACCCCCCAAAAGTACAGATATTCACTTCTGTGACGAACAATGCACGACCAGCACAATGTAATAATCTCATCACCCAGTCATTCGAGTATAATGTAATTACGTGGAATAAGTAATATCTGATGAATTATTGATCCGATAATGCTTAACCGCATCAGTAGATCGTACGAAATATTCAACAACACAAGATTGGTTCAAGAAGAGGACTCGTAGAGGAGGAATATTCATAATTCAAGCAAAACGTTTAATTAATATGACGAAACATTATTCCAAAATTCATCTGCTTGCAGATTATCTCATAAAATGCAGATTATCGAAATATTTATAACCAATAATTGCTCCTCACTTGTGAGCATTTATGAGAGAAAGTTTTATGCAACTTGGGTATTATGAATTATGTAGGCAAATATGTGTGTATGATTTATATGTACTTATACATAGTATAAGTACATAGTCAATAATTGTATATATGAAACCGCTATGAATTATTCGTGAATCTTCGATTAAAATCAAAATCTTTCGTTGCAAACAATTGATCTAACGTAGAGAAAATTTGATTCGATTTTACTTCTTTCTTTTAAATTTTCAAGTGATTATCAAATTTGATAATGGTTTTATTGAAATTCATAAATTCATCATCAGAACAAAAAAATTCCCCATCAGTAATGATATACATTCTTAAAATCTAAGAATCATGGTTATGTAAATAGTTTCATAACGTGTGATTGAATTCCAATGGAATTTTTCTAACAGTGTATGTTATGATTCGATTCTGTGTACTAAAATTTAAATAAATGTATGGAGTTCTTGTGAAGATAGGTTAGAAAAGCATTGAATTATATGCATTTATATTCTATTGCACTTAAAACTACGAGTATCAAAACTGATTGAAATCTAAATGGATCTCGAATTCATGAGAATTCATAAGAATGATGCAATATTAGGTTATATTGTAGAAATGTTGAATATGCGGTATTGGTAAATCATTAATGATCGGTTTGTATAAATCCTAGGGAACTGTATTTAATGAGAGTCAATCAATCTCCGATCACAAAGACGTACGAATCTATGTAGATGATATTTTAACATCAATAGAATCGTATTTCATTTATTATAATATGATTTCTCTTGAATGTGTTTCATGAGATATGGATTTTTGCTAGATATAATTGAGAATACAGGGTGTCCTAAAATTGGTAAACAGCACTGGAAGAAAATTGAAGGGAAATGTGAATCTAGCTCAATGTTTGTAGTTATAGTAGCTGTATTATTGGGGAGAATAACAATGAAAGTAATACCTAATACACCCATTACCCTGGTAAAAAAATCTCTCTGAATCTCTCTGAAAATTTCACGTTTCAGAGAGATCCAGAAAGAATCAGAGAAATTCAGGGCAATTCAGCGTGATTCAGAGGATTTCAGAGACTAGTGGATTGAGAGAACTTGTGCTTTGAATTTTTCAGAAGGATTCAGAGTAATTCAGAGGAACTCAGAGAGATGCAGGGAAATTCTGGGAAATTCAGAGAGGAACAAATTCAGTGAAATTCTTGGTCCTGCATTTCAGAGGCGTTCAAGGAGTGTCAGACGCTTTTAGAGATAGATGAATTCAGAAAGATTGTGCGTAGAACTTTTCAGAAATATTCAGAGGAATTTAGAATGATTCGGAGTAATTCGGAGAGATTCACAGGAATTCAGAGAGAAATTAATTCAGCTAAATTTTTGGTTCAGGATTCCAGAGGTATCCAGGGAGTGTCACAGACTCACAGAGACAGGTGAATTAGGAAAAATTGTGCGTGGGATTTTTCAGAAAAATTCAGAGAGATTCAGAGGAGTTCAGAAAGATCCGGGGGGGGGGGTCTGGGGAATCCAGAGCGGAATGAATTCAGTACGATTCTTGGTCCTGCATTTCAGGTGCCTTCTGGAAGTTTCAGAGACTTCTAGAGTGAGATAAATTAAGAAAAATTGTGCGTGGAATTTTTCAGAAATATTCAGAGGAATTTGGAAAGATTCAGAGTAATCCAGAGAGATTCAGAGAAATTCAGAGGAATTCAGAGGAAGCTTTGAAATCTGAATACATTGAATTTCGGGATATTTAGAGGAATTCAGAGAGTTTCAGAGGAAATCAGAGTGATTCAGAGAAAGCTTTGAAATCTGAATACATTAAATTTCGGGATATTTAGAGGAATTCAGAGAGATTCAGAGGGAGCTTTGAAATCTGAATACATTAAATTCCCGGAGATTTAGAGGAATTCAGAGAGATTCAGAGAAATTCAGAGGAATTCAGAGGAAGCTTTGAAATCTGAATACATTAGATTCCGGGAGATTTAGAGAAATTCCGAGACATTCAGGTAAATTCAGAGAGAGCTTTGAAATTTAAATATATAAAATTCTGAGGGATTCAGTGATATGCGGAGAGATTCCGAGAAAGTTGAAGAATTCAGAACGTATCACTATCGGAAAAGTCTCTAACTTCCTCTGAATTACTCTGGAATTACTCTGAATCTCTCTGGAATTTGTCCTAAGATATAGAGAGATTCAGAGAGATTTCAGAGAGATTTCAGAGAGATTCAGAGAGATTTTTTTTACCAGGGTATGACTACAAATAAAGTGCTGAGCTCAAATTCAGCTTTAATTTCCTCTCAGTACGTATCACGCGACTGGTATAATGCAATGATTAAATAACTGTTATCATTTATAACTATTTATTGTTCATAACTAAGAACTGGTGATGAATTTTGTAAGAGTACTGGTTCAATGTTTGAATTTTCTGATCCAAAAAACGCGAGAAGAACGATTAGATCTAATGAGATCTATGTAGATCTCTTTAGATATATTTGAATCTCTTGAGATGTAAATTTTGGCGGAGAATCTCCACAAATATCTCGATATCTACTCAGACCTGAAGATATCAACGTTGGAAAAAATTCAAAAAGATCTATGAGGATCCCTTTAGATCTCTATAGATCTTTTAGATCTCTTCCAGGTTGAAATCTGTAGATCTAAGTAGATATCAAGATATTGGTAGGAATTTGTAGATCTAATCTTCTTTTTCCGAGAACTCACGTTAAAAAATCGAGCTCCCATAATCTTCCATAGATCATATCATGTTCAACCTGCGAACTATGAATCAGCCACTGTATTTTGCAAATTAATATAACCCAATCGAACTGGAATTTCCCAGGAAGTTCGTTCGTACACCAGCGCACAATTCTATCTATGGAAATTCTCTATATGAAACATGATTTTCACTTTGGATTGAAGATTAATAATTTGCCATAATTTTTTGCAAGGTTTTCCAACCTCGAAATGAGGATTGATGAAGTTTATCTTGGATGAATCAAATGGTTCATTAAAATATTAATACTCACTTTCAGAGCGTAAATGAGGACGGGTTTAATTTTTTACTAAGAAAAAAAATGTTGATTTCCAGAAAAAAAATCATGAAGAGAGTTGGAGGCTGATTTTTCAAAACCCGTTGCCTAGTATTTTTTGTTTGTCAACATACAAATCTCCACGCAGAAATAATTATTTCTTCAAATCTAAGAAATTTCTATCTGAATAGCTCCAAATAGATTTCTCTGAATTCTTCAGATTGAAAATCCACTCCTAAAGAGTGAAAATACTGCAAGTTCAACAAGAGTGAGATTTGACTCATAACGAGTGAGTTTTCACTTCACAAGAGTGAATTTTCACTCCCTTGGAATGAGGATTTCACTCTTAAAAGAAGATGAAATTTAACTCCCCAAACCTAGTTGAAACTTCACTCTGTTGGATTGAGAATTCACTCTTATGGAGTTAAAAATCACTCTTTAAGAGTGGAATCTCACTCTCCTTGGACTTGCAGTATTTTCACTCTTTCAGAATGAATTTTTCACATCAAGGAATTTACAGAGATATTTCTTTGACAGGGATAAATATTTTGTTCATGTAAAAGAATTTATTATTCGATTCATCATTCAAATAACAAATTTGTTTGTATGAAAAAAATATTCATTTTTGTTGAATAAGTACTTGTTTGGCCCTATTCGAATAACAATTTCTCAGATTCAAAGCAATACTTCTTTATGTGTACTTCGATGATGAAAATCACAACTTGAACGATATTTATTCTCGTTTTTGAGCGCTTGCCTGGTCCTCTCATCCGACCGCTCAATTTGAGTTGTTATTCGATATACGATGAACTGTATGAATGTGCCCCAACATAGCAGAGTGCTCCATCTCCCTTCACAAACAACAAATTCTAAAATGCTCTGGATATCTAAACGGAATTCGATAATTCTCATTCAACTCGGATATCGTCCATTCAAGATAGATAGATCGATCAATTCAAAAATAAATGTCAACCCTGATTCTCACTTGCGGAGAGTGAGAATTACTGGATCAATGGTCATCATATTTCGCTAAATCCCACCGAAAGGGCTCAGCTGTAGGTGACCAATCGCCAATTAGATTTCATAAGAGGTGATCGAACGTTTTGATGAGAATACTATCGAATCTGGCAGAATTTGACGTAACCTCGGAGAAGCCTTGCCATATCTCCGCTCAAGCAGGACAGATCATTTCACAAGATTCACACGCTGATTCTCTATCGTGAGCTAATATACACGAATACCGAAGTGAATCAATATTGAAAAATGAAAAAGATAGTATTTCAATGACCATGAATAGCGAGAATACTATTCGTAGGTTGTCGAAATTACACATTTATCACTTTTCAACTGAATATGAAAACATATCACGTATCAATCCTGTGGTCCAATATATAAAGTCTCACCGCGTGGAACGACAAGGTCGATACAGAATACTTGTTAATTATGAATAGATTGAGTTTCATGCTGAGCATGCCCAACTTGCACACTATTTCTCAGAAATAGGTCATTCTCATACCATGATCATGCGAATAAAGATCTTGAAATAAAATATTAACCATCTCATGGATCCCACTGTGACTACTTTTACCTTTTTCTTTTAATCACATTTTTTGAAGGAAGTAGAACTGTTATGCAATGCCTTGTATTTCAAATATGCAAATAATATTGAAACAAATGAGTTGTTTGAATATTATTCAAGATATTATATAATTTTCTCTTGACTATGCTACAAGGAATCATTCGAAACTCTCGAAGTAGGACAGTGTCTTCCCTTTGTCCCTTTTTGTTGCTAACGTTTTCTTTATACCGAAAGAATTTTCACTTCCTTTTGCAGAGCAGAATATTTAGTTTAAGCATTAACCTGCATAACAGAATCATTTTGGTTCTAACTTGAACTGAAGAATTGAGTCATTTGAATCTCTTTATACATGTTATTCTGAACTACACGGGGAAGAAATTTAATTGGAAAGATTACCATTTTATTCGTAAACTAGAACTATGCGGAAAAGTTGGACAATAACTTGTAACATAAGTCAATTTTTACCATCACAGCTGGTATTGAGTATGCCTTATGTTACAAGTTATCGTCCAACTTTTTCGAATAGTTCTAGTTTCCGGATAAAATGGTAATCTTTAATGTTCTTGAAGTTTGAATCGTTTATAAAACGAAACAAAATTTCAGACTTATAAAACCTGATGAATTATCGTTATTTATCTTCTCGAATGAATTCTTTGTGATTTTTGCAACTGAAAACATCGATCAAAGATTTTACTGCAAGATTTGAGGGCTTTCACAGCTAAATATTTCGTTATTCGATTAGAAATTCGTTTCAGAAAACGATTCAAACTCCAGCAACATAATCTTTCCAATTAAATTTTTCTCCGTGTATTTGCGAAGATGAACAATAATACTTCAGTTGATGCTTTTAAATTCATCCTCGAATATTTGAAGACCTCTTTCTTTCTATATATATTTACTCACCAAGAAGTCGATTTGAATGAAATTTTCTTAGGTTTAATCCGTGTCTCGTGATTGCACGCGATTACATTGTCCGATCCACTTTTCCCTCTTCTGTAGATGTAATTCTAGAAAATCCGAGAGTTATTCAGAACATTCACATGAAGTTCGTTTCTCACTTTGCCATTTAGAAAACAGTAACATTGATAGACATAATACATATGATTTCCATTAATATTAATCGAGACACAATAGATAGAATTTCTATTGAGAATGTGTATCCTGGATTCTTCCATTTTAAAATAACGACATAACTCGATAGATAAACAAAGTAACGACAATGATTTAATTCGAGGTGAAATTATTCAGAAGGGAGATGTGAACATTCTGATTAATAACGGAAACAAGAATCATGAATTCCCTTGATACGACACGTGTGAAGAATCCTCCAGTACCATTGATTGATTAGATACGTGATACGATGAGAGAGTGGAAAGAGTGAACATAGTACGAGATGAAGTTTTCTTAATTTAACAAACATTTTCAGATTTTTTATCTCTTTATGAATCTCTTATCGAAATAATAGAATAATGTGTGAGGAACAATAAACCACCGATAAGTCCCAATGTCAAGGAGGTCAAATTTCGATGTGATATGACTTTTATAAAATTTGGAAAAATTGTCTACAATACTTCTATAAAAATTCAACTCTTTCAAAGTCACGAAATATTTTTCAACCATATATAATTTGTACATACCATTGTATTAAATAATATAAAAATTACATTTAATTTGACACAATTCAAGATGACAAATTGTATTACATGTAGATGAAATCCTTGTACAATTTCTCTTCCATTTTATAACAACATGATTATCCGGATGAAAATATTCACCTGTAACTGGTTTATTTGACCACGTGATAAATATAATTAAGTTTCTGGGCGTGGATCGTTTAAGAAGACCTTATACAAAAAAAAGTGAACAGGAGAGAAGGGAAAGGCTTTTGTGAGTTGACGCGTAAAATGTCAGAATTCTTAGACAAGTTTGAGAAAAGACAGAAAATGAAAGTAGAAATGGAAAGGTTGATAAGACTTATACATTTTATACCGATCGGTATGATAAACTAAATGTGTAGAAATGATGCTCTTAAATTCAGATATTCAGACCTGGTAATCAAACTCTTGTTAACTTGTAGATATCGCGATGATATCAAAGTACAACACTAATGAAATAGCGCGTACAAAAAACTGTCGGATATAAATTAATGTGAGGTAATTAACGTAAGGTCTGGTTGGTTTCACAATTGTACTTCAATGGGACTGTCACTGTTTATTATGATATTGCGATGAATAAATATATAAAATTAGTCAGCAGCTTGATGATTTATCGGAGAAATTAATTGATTACACAATTCACTATTTTACTGATACAATTGTGATTCATAAATACGATAACTGTATTCAATTGTAAATTCCAATTTTATTTCTTCATGTATTATGAAAGTGCATATACAAAGAGGTTACATAAAGCATGCACGGAACGTTGTCTGATTCATCGGAAATTTACAGAATCGTTTCAGGATATATATATATATGGAGCGTTGTAACGATGAAAAATAAAATTCACCTTCAAATTTGATTTTCAGCGTGCTTGTTGCGAGAGAGAATAAAAACTTCCTTTATAATATTTTATCACATGGTAAAAGTCTCTCTCACGTGTCGTATGGATTCTTAGTGATTGCGACAATTGATGATATGAATTTCCTACTTCAGTCATTGATTCAACATTTAGAAATTCAATATTCAAATGAATCATCGAGAATGGTCGTTCGAATTCTGATCGAAGTTCTCATTTATATGAATGAAGAGTGGAGAAATCCATAAAAATGTGAAAAAAAAAAAACATCCTATCAGTTTATATCAGGAAATCTTATGTTAGCGAATTGCACAGAAAGGCATAGAATAATAATTAAAAACGACCTCGTAAAAGAGAACAACAATAAGAATACAGTAATGGATTTACGTGAAGAACACTTTCATAGTTATTAAGAACAACCCATGTGAACAGCTGATTTTGTTTTTATGAACTTTATGTACAGTTTCCAATTGATCGAAATAATTCTATGATAATAGACATGTTTTTTCACTACGGATTTCCAATAGACGTATATACAGTAGGTGTATGCGTTTCTTATAACGAGGAATGCTGTTGTTGCATTAATCGGACTAGAAATGATCGTCAGTTTAACCTGGTATTCTATAATGATCCAACAAGGTTATCCTAAATACCTGATATCTTTTAAAAATCTGATTTGAATTGATTCTTACAAATTTGAAAATTGGTCGGATCGTTAAAAAAAACTGTCCCTCAGGGAAATTTACTTTATTCTGACCAATACACTTCATTTTTTGGAGAAAAATTGAAGCGTTTCAGTCGGAATGGCGTAAATTTTCCAAAGAGTTCAATCTCAATTCAAGCTGAATACATATGATAGCGATCCAATCTTGATGAAAAAATTCTCTTATTATTCCCACGCCAATGATGGTACAATTCACTATCATCCTTCCCTTAGTGTAGGTTTGAACAATCAACACAGCTTAACATGACGCTATCATTTCAAAGTTGCCCCATGTGCTAGCACCAATTTTTATCTGGTAATACACCTCACCATTCTACGTGCTCATAAACTATCACCTCCAGTAGATAGGTTTTTCCTCCTTGAGGAAGCTGCATCTTAAAGCATTCTATAGGGTGAATCATAATTCACGAACTGGATTTTATGAAGAAATACTTCAAACAAAACGAAACAATTTTCACAAAACTTCCTTTGAATCTCAGTTTTTGAGATACGAAGGGTTCTCAATTTTTTCAAAAGAGTCAAATATCTCAAAATCAACGCGATCCATACTCTGAAATTCAACACCATATTTTAAGCTGAATTTTAGCTACTATGACAATAACTGTTGTTGTTACAGTTGAAAAATAGCTACCGTACACTGAGGAAAGTGTATGAGATTGATTACCATTCGCTCTAGTTCTCATCGCGCCTTTAGGATAGGAATTGAGTGCTGACTCGCGATTTGGTGATCGTTCCTGTATGTCAAACTATCGTTCCCATCGTAAACGCTTCGATTTTGAATGGTACTTATTACAATTTTGAAATAACTGTCACCTATTCTTCCTAGTAATGGTTGCCGTATACTTTTCTCTGTGTAGTTAACAGCATTATTTTTTCTGTGCATCAAACATCTCACTATTGAGGCTCATTTTGTCCGCGATATTCGTAAATCAAGACACAATTAGTCTCAAACTCAAATAGATCGACAAAAACCGTCAAAAATTTTCAACCCGAGTGTCCATATTCCAAACGCCAAGCCCCCCACGAAAAATTCATCAAGGAAAACAAATTGTTCGTTTTTATCTGAAAAATACACTTATGAAATCCGATCCGCGAATTATGATTCACCCTGTATACACGAAGTCATGAAGCGAACGATAAAGGGAAACAGAATAAAGAATAATCACTTGGTATCATTTTGAAGTATCTTAAGCGGACAATATAAACACTATAATATGAATACACGATCATCATATATGGAAGGAATAAAAATCCTATACATTTATCCCGCATGGATTTTACCTTGAAACATATGAAATCTCAATATGCATTTTCTCTAGCGCACGCATGACAGAGAATAAAGACCACACCGGATCTAATGCAGTGGTTTGGAAAATGTGGTTTCGCGAAATCGATATTTCATCGAAAGAGGAAGGAAATATTAAATACGCGAGTGGAATCTAAATCATACACATTACATTTGAACATGTAATCTTCATTTCATGAAACAAAACTCTATAAGCACGACTAATATAATGGGATAAAATTGATAATTCTCATTTATCTTCGAACGCATTAATCTTGGTGATCGTGATAATAGTCATTGAAATTGAAAATCATATATTGCACGTATGTAATGTATGTTCGACTTAAAAGTCAAGGGTAAATACCTGTAGCTTTATTCCACTTCACTCGCGACTCTTGTTCACCCTAAGAGACAAAAATTCTAAATTATACCATTTCAAATAACAAATCAATATCATCACGAACATGGTAAAACGTAAGGAGTCATCCACCATAAACTACGTGGCCAATAAAGGGGGAGGGAGGGGTGAGGTGAAATGCTACGCTGGACTACATGGAGGGACGGGAGGTTTGGTTCAAAGCTACGAGGTTTTTTTTAATCATCTTATACTCGGAAGAAAATTCCATGTAGCCATCCTAAAAAATGATCCATTTGAATATGAACCGAATAGATATTTGATTGGATCAAATAAGATTCCACTTGATTCGAGTAAATTTTATTTGAAATGAGACCAATTTTATCCAATCAATTCCAGTCAATTAAAATTTTATATTGAGGTCATATTCTGAATAAAAATTCATTAGATTGGTATAATTTAATTGAACCTGAAAAACCACGTTCCCACGTAGGGGAAGGGGAAAGGTTTGGAGAAAAGCCACGGTAGAGCTACATGGGGCGAGGGGGGAAAGGGGTGTCAAAAAGTTGCCAAAACAGGGCTACTACGTAGTTTATGGGTAGCCCCTGAGCAAAGATGGGGAGAATTTCAACTATCATAATGAAATCATGATTTCAGGCTGTATCGATTGTCATTTTCACACGGAAGAAAAAATTCGCTGTGACAGCAAAATCTGATTTTGTTTGGGAGTTTTTGCTGCAACAGCGGATCTTGTTAGCTACAAAAGCAATTTTTTAGCTACACTGTAAAAAAAACTTCGGAAAACTTCACGTATCAGTGAATTCTTGCATTTATACTGGAAAATTGAAGTAAAAAACATGAAATTTCATGTGAAATACGGGAAAATTCCGGTGCAACAGGAATTTTCTTCTACGTAAACTAAAAAATTCGATATGAATAGAAATTTTCCAATTCCTGGGTACCGAAAAATTCCAGTTCTCTTTTAAAAGTGCACGACAGCAGAAAATTTAGACTCCCCCAGCAAAATTAGTTTCATAAAATACTGAAAGTTTTGCTAATCCAGCGAAGAATTGACTGTTTTGGTCAATCATGTTGCTATTTCAGCAATCTAATGAGATATAGTAGTGAATTTTTAGCTCAAGCAAAAAAATTTGATATTCCATACGTAATATCTCGATTTGCTGTGTTAGCAAATTTTTTTCCGTGCAACAACGAATCAACACTTTCAGAAAGATGAAAGTAAAATATGTTATAAAGCTCATCTATAAATCTTCTATCTTAGTTCCCAACTATACGATGTGTATGGCCCAGGAATTTTACTCGCAATTTATGTTAAATATTCACACAAAAAATGAATGAAATCAACAAAGAAATGTTAATTTGACACTGAAAATCTGTTAATTTGAGAATTTTATATGTTGTTCGCAATATAAATTCTCGGTGAATTTTCTGTGACACGAAATCTTTCGCTGTGAAGAATTTCTTCAATTGTTGCTGGAATTTTCAACAAGGTATGAAAAAAATTCACAATCGATCATCCAAAACTCTCTATCATTGCAATAAATACAAAATGATATATTATAGAAAATTATATCGAAATAATTCCATCTGCGGACTCATGAACTTCTTTGTCCGGCTTTGATAGTCGTTCGATTAGCATAACCTATCATTTACAGTGTTCAAATTGTTGAATAAATTTTACGGATAATTTCAAAATAAATATTCGTTCAAGAATTGTGGATATAAACTGTACACGATATGCTTTCTCCGAATCAAGCACACGAATGATGTACAATCAAATGGAATAATCAATCATAGTTTTTGCTGTTTTATATAGTATCCTTTTCTGTTTCTGATTCTCATTGTTTTCTAGGCTTCCATAATCGATCATTTTCGCGATCGATGAATATCCTCGAACGGACATAAGAATCTTTTCCTTCCAATCCTTCGTGCTGATTTTAGAAAATTCCAGCTCAGAATATCAATCGTTTCGCAAATATTTTGAATATCCAAGAAGAAAGGAAATATATTCTTCGTAAATTAGAAGGAAAATCATACCGTCGTGAAATCAAAGCGTGAAATTGCCCAATGCATTCCCTGCGTTCGCATAACTGGATTACCTTCTTGCTACACAGTGTATTATTTCAGCAACAAGCCACAATTATCTTATTAATTTGAGAAAATATACATAGAAAAAAATGGACGACAATCGTTCCTGTTTGAATCGCTATGTTGTTAAACGACTTTTATATGGTGGAAAGATATTTATCTACTGTATTTGTATTATGCATTTTTTCACTTTTACAGCAAACGAAGGAAACATTACTCATTCAATAACAAATAATCGGTCAGTATCGGTCGATATTCAGTAGTTAAACATAATTTTCTCACATACTTGTTTTATCCTGTCTAATCTTTTCACAAGCTCTTGTCAGCTTGATCACAGTATATTCACAAATTATTTTGGGATTTTTTAAAACAAGGGAAATATGAAAAATAAACCCTTGTGAATCATTGTTATTGTATACTATCTTCAGACTGTTTGTTACCGGAAGTTACTTTCTACAAGAATTTTTTCATTGTTACAATGTCTTGATAAAAGCACTCCTCACATTTATTTACAACTTTTGCAAGAAGAAAACAATCGAGGTATCAGTTATGGAATGACAAATTTTTGTTGCCAACCCACCTAAAAATTCACCGCCACAGCTAACTGGATTGCTGAGAGAGTAACATGACTAACTGAAACAACGAATTTTTCGCTGATCTAGCGAGATTTTCTGTATTATATACAGATCACTGCCACAGCTAGAAATCGCCGTTGTAACTAACAATATTGTTATTACAGCAAAAGATTTTTTAGTGCCACAAAAAGTACTACCCAGCAAAATCAGATCCCGCTGTCATAGCGAATTCTGGAACCATCCAGAATCAAGATTTCTAAACCCTCTTCTACATTTTGTACTCAGCGTCCTAAAATTCGTTGAAAATTCGTTCGTTCTTGTTCTCAAACTTTTTTCTTTCCCATTATTTTCTATAACACAATCTCGCATGGAACTCACGCTGAACAATAAATATTGTAATAATGATATACAAAAAATGCATTGTTCAAACAATATACAACGACCATATCAATTGATTATCAAAGCAAGATAGATATCATAGATTAAACCTTTATGGTTCAGTCGTTCGACTCAAGGGAAACTACAAATTCAAGTACAAACCGCGTATCACAACTTTCCCATTCGAAACGATTTTTTTGGAAATTCAATTTTCATATGTATTTATATGTATATATAAGTCTGCGGTTATACCGCATTCAGTTTTCAGTTCGAGAATTATTAAAGTTATTACGTTGATCTACGTTATTCTCATGATGTTAATGAGAATGGAACTGGAGCACTGTACACTTTATGCAACTGCGGATTCTCACGAAAGAGAACGATATAATGTATTTTCTGTTGTTTCCACTCGCACCCTCCTTTTTCTGTCTCTTGATCAGGGAAAATTTATTCCCAAGGATTATGTATCTATCGGACTGAAGATAATAATAACTTCAATTTGAATGGTGCAGATGAGATGGAATACGCTTCTGAATAACAGCTTTATTCTTCACTGGAAAAAAAAATATCAGCCTCTCAAAGGGTGTACGATGAGGAATTTCATATCATTACATCTTCTTGCATAGAAAATGAAAAATTGTGTTTCCACTCGCAGGAGCCCACGATTGAAATTTCTCGAAGGTGCATTCGATGATTTGACGCAATATCTGGTCATCGGTGATAATTCATTCTCGATTTTAATGTGAGAGAAAGTGCGGTACGCGCATTGTACGAACCAAACGATACGAATGCGAGAACGATCTTTGAATTATGACATTATGTTGCTGCGAAAATTGTTTTGGATTATATTGGATCGTGGTAATTGAATTGATTATTTTGTCACTTGATTCGCCATTGTGATACATCTATCCACTCGATCCCTTGTCGTGGCGTTAATATGAGGCCAAGAAAGAATTTCTCTCTTCAGCAATTCAAATGCCTTGAGACAAGGGGAAATCACATCGGAGAATTCAACTATTTCACTCAATTATCTGAGATTCATTTCACTTGACGCTCGTGTATACGGTGTATACCTTCTCAACGCCACCCTTTGAATCATGTGTCGTAGTCACGTACTATATTGCGAAAGGAAGGACGGTGATATTAACCGACGAATTAAAAGGTAAACTGAATTTCGCTTGATACCCGAATATCAATTCATAACGAAAGTTTGTATACACGATGATGAATAAATTTCAGAAAAAGAAGAAAAAAATTGAGTGGTACGTGCGGTGGATCACAAGATCTCAAATGAGCATAACTCCCATCCGTGCTTTTCCTTTCATTTCTCTTGCTCGAATAAATGTGGAGTATCCTTCTCGTTTACGCACACAACAGAGCGGAAGCGTGTCCGATACTACGTAAAGTACTCAGCGAATGGACAACTTACCATGGAAAATGAAAGTCGTTTCACGTTTGTATTTTTATACGTATAAATATTGACATTATTCTTTTGTAGAAGTGATATAGAATTTTATTATAGAATATAATAAAGATTGTTCACACCGTGTAGAAAAGTTTTAATCCTAACCCCAGATTTTCTAGGATACATGGAATACATCACTGGAATGTTATTCTCTCCTTTGACCTGATCATCAGTTTCCCAAACACGCATAGAGAAATTCTATCGAGAAAAGAAAAAATCAATCGACATTGTTCATCTGTTCCTTTTGTTTCTTCATAAACGTTTTGTAAACATCCGTGAGAATAATCCTCCTGAGTGCTGAACATCTTAAAAGATCCGTTAACGGTATATACTTTCTTCTTTGACGAAATCAAAACGCCTCATCAACCTTTTAATTAAATTCCTCGCGCTCTGATCTATACTTTTTTCCAGATCGATCAATTCTTTCAATGAAAATACAAGAGCCGAACTCTTACGCGTATTTTTCGTTGTATGAAAAATTCTTCTCATTTTTTCTCACATCTCTTCACTCTTTTCAATCTCTCTCATAAAAATGTAATTAACAAATTCTTGCACGCCGAATACAATAACCGTGAAAAATTCAAGTAACTCTGCGTCATGATGATAACTATTCAGTGACGATCGAAGCTGGGTCGCAATTATCCACAAGTAATTATTATATCTCTACACCGAGTATGCAAATCATTGAATGCGTTTCGATCGTTTTCAGAATGATATATGGTATCAAAGTAGCATGCACCGTTGATACTTTGTTGCCAACTTAGAAGGAATATTCAACCTTTCGTGCCCGTGCCATGGCAGGTATAAATTATGATGATTAACTTCACGATTATCTCGACGCGGTGAATAAATTTTGAATTAAGAACAATATTGTTACGAAAGCGACGGTTTATTCTCACCAATGAAAACCTACTTACCTGAGTTTGAAGTTGAATAAAAAACAACAACAAATATAATATATCTTTGCCGCTAGAATTGTATCTGGGTTAAAAACGAGTGGTCTGTCCTCCGGCTAATACGCGAAATTACTTGGAATGGAACGTCCAATCAACCGATCTTGTATTAAACTCCTTGACAGGTACACGAGTATTATTACTGGATAATGAACGAAGGTTCATTTATCCATTGAATCACGATTGAATAAGAAATTCAAGTAAAAACAAATATTATCTGATGGTTGAGGGTTGCGCGAATTTCTCAATCCCTTTACAATCCCTTCTCACAATCTCGTAGTATCATTGAAGTCCAGTATTCCGCAGAATCCATGGAAAACATGACGATGTTATACGTAGTTGTACGTGGGAAGGATGGAAGATAGTAGTAATGAATCGTATCGAAGTGGAGTCATTCAAATGAATTTCATAGTTGCGTTAGTTACCTATGCCAGGTAAAGTATCACATTCGCCCTTACTTTTACGTGAATGATATTACGTGTATCTTCACGATCGGAGTACTTTTACAAGTATTCCTATCTTGATTCGAAAATAATGATTCATTGCGTGCATGGGATACAAATTAATGATACGTTCAACTACTCACTGAATTCTACTGACTGAAATCGATGTCTGTAAGCTAAGAGGTAATTATATTCCCTTTATGTAAAGAGATTCGATTCATGATTTAATTCTAATCTGCTTACGAGTGAAAAAAATGTATTTTCACATGTTGTTTGTAATTAAGATATTCCGTATCCTACTTTTCCTTAAATCATTTAAGACTGGCCATTTCGTTCGTTTAAAATAATATATCGTGTTGTACATTATGGTATTCAATCCTATTTATATCATATTCCACGAACTCACTTCCCGACTTCGAGGAGTAAAAAGTAATTAATCGCACGTTTAGAGTGGATTCGTTCTTCTGAATACCATATGTGTTTGTAGAAACATTGAAGAGTCGAAAACTATCGATTATATCTTGTGGTACCCATTTCAAAATTGTTACGATAAATTCTCGTTTTCTACTGCTCAGTCGCATGGGAAAAGGGATTTTGTAATGCACTATTATTGTTATGAGCATTGAAGAAACTTTGTACGGTAATGATGGTAGCTAGGTGAGATTTTACGATCTTGATATCCGACGCCAGAAAATTTCATTTTCAAATCACTTTTCATTTCTCTGTGACATTTTTCATGGAGAATGAAATCAAGTTAAGCACTGAATGAGATAATTTATTCGAATGAATCGCAAAATATTTGCATGTATCTTTGTTTTTTATTATTCGAAGGCGTGGTCGAATACTGTTCGATTGATCAAGATATTGGAACATGCGCTTTCATGTTCATTATTGGTCTCACAAAATTACTGAATCGAATGATAATAATTGAAATACAATACAAAGGTGGAATGTAAAGGTCATGCGAGCTCAATTCACTTCGAGAACTGTGCCTAATTATTATAGGAAACCAGTTAGAAATTCGCATTTTGAGCACAGAAAACTGTATTTCTTGTTCTTAAAATGTATGTTTTTTGAGAATTTCTTTTCTCTATGCGTAAACCAACTTAGGACCAACTTTTACAAAGAAAATTTTCAAAACAAAGCTCTAATACGCTACCAACTTTTTAGTATTCCCATCGCGTCGAGCTCTTCTTTCGCAGGAATGAATAAGACGTTCAACGTGTTACAACTTCGCAACGCACAACGTAGTAATACCACCCAGTAGATTCACCCATTCCGTTATGATCTGAATGACAATTCGCTTGACGTTAATACTATGACTGAATAGAATCCATGCCAGACTTGTGTTTTTGATACAAGTACTATGAACCTTGGTTTAATTATCTTCAAGACACCATTCAAACTTCTGCGAAGGATACTCTAACAATTAAGCTTCTGTTTCCACACTTCCGCGTTAGAGGTAGTGCATAGGATAAATGTTGTTGAAGTTCGAATCGTTTATAAAAACGAAACGAAAATTCAAACTCACAAAATCTGAGAAATCATCGGTATTTATTTTCATGAATTAACCCCTTCCCAGGTAGGAATTAACAAATGGCCCAAGCTGGGCCCGATCTTGGCCCAATTATGACTTATATTGGGCCGTAATCCATGAGGAAAAATGATCCAAGCTTGGTGAAAGGTTGGGATGATAACCTCGTGCCAGGTTTGGTACTCAATATTGGGCCAGAATGCAATGCCAAGCGCGGGTCAATGTCTCATGATATATGTATTATGAGTATTTTGAAGCTTGGCTCACACGATTAAACCGGACCTGGCCCAAGTTGTGTATATCAACTTTTGCCATGCTTCAACCTGATTCTTCAAACATACTTCTCGGAGAAGAAAATGACGTCATTTTTCATGCCATCCCTGCTAAAAATTTCCCATAAAAAACGATAAGATTTTGAGCAGGGATATCGGTAAAACTCTGTAAAAATCATAAACATTGGTTGTACATTGGCCCATTATTGGTTCACCATGCTTGGAAGTTCAATGTTTTGCCAAACTTCAACCACTTGTTGTAATGACATTCCCTACGAAACGTGGTATAGATTCTCAAATAACAAATGGTTTAATATTGGGTCGATATTGGTTCGCCATGCCTGGCAGCTTAATGTTTCGCCAATCTTGAACCACTTGTTGTATAGGTATTCCTTATGAAACATGGTGTGGGTTATCAAGTAACAAACGGTTTTATATTGGGTTGATATTGGTTCGCCATGTTTGGCAGCCCAATATTTTGCCAAGCTTGCACCAGTTGTCATATTGGCATTTCCTATGAAACCCGGTATGGTTTCTAGAATGAACAACGGTTGTATATTGGACCAATATTGGTTCGCGATGCTTGGCAGCCCAGTATTTTTCCAAGCATGTGCCAGTTGTCAATATTGGCATTTCCTACCTGGGATTGGAACTGGAAACATTGTTTGAAGAATATATCGCAGGATTTTGGGTCTTTAACAGCTGAGGATTTCGTTATTCAGAAACCAATTCGTTTCAATGAACGATTCAGACTCCAGCAACATGAGAATGTACTATAAAATTCTCCACATTGAGAAAATTTTTTAGTTACAATGCCCATGACCTAATTTGGTGGGAGCCTATGTAAGGGCAGCTCAAAAACGATGAGTTGAAAATATAAAACGCCGAGCTACGAAATAAATCAAACAAAAGCGTAGTATTTTTAAAAGCAATCTTCAGTGCCGGGGTTATTTGGGGTTGACTCGCTTTACACTGTAAAAAACAATCTGAAATTTAATGTATCAGATGGATATGAAAATTCTGAAACTTGTAATTGGAATCAAGTTCAATCATGAATTCATGAAATTTACTGTAAAATGTATTAAAATTCATATACAAATGCATGAAAAATCATAATTCTGTATGAGATATCATGAAATTTAATATGCAAAGTCAGAAAAGTTTTGAGAATTAATACAAAATTAATATGTTAATTGCTTCACATAAATTTATTTGAAATTCAGGAAGGAATTTTTTACAGTGTACACTGAGAAAAATAATGATTAATATCAAGAATTTTAATTCATGAATACTGCCAAGAATAAAAATTCTTGATCAGAGCTGATATGTTATTAGCTCAAAAGAAATGGTCTTGAATCGAGAAAATATTTTTTAATTCGTGAAAAACTTTCTTAGGCCCATAACATATCATCTCTAATCAAGAATTTTTATTCTTGGCAGTATTCATGAATTAAAATTCTTGATATTAATCATTATTTTCCTCAGTGTAGTCTTAAAACGCCCTCGGTTACGTTTGTGATATGTAGTTTTATTTAGTTTTTATAACAAAAATTTTATTAAGCCTAGTGCTCAATCCGGCACTGCCCACGACAACGTCAAATAAAAAAATGAAGTTGCCTCAACTGAAACGATAGTTGTCGTTTCAATGACATTTTTTGATGTATTTCACTTAATTTTCAGCGATGACAACTGAACATTTCTCAAATCACATCACACATCGCAAGGATCACAAAAAACACTGACATCGGAGCACGACTTTGTCCGTTCATAATATTTTGACACCTCATTTTCAAGATACACCCAGAAAAATGATTTACTTGAATTTGAACTTACTTGATTCAAGGTGATACCAGCGGCGTGGCAGCAGCCAAATCGTTTATGACAAACTACGGCCAAACGATTCATGTTGATCAAGATATCACTCTGTATAGCACTTTTCTGATATTCAAATAGAAATTTAGTTGATTCAAACAAAATTTAGTCAATCCAAATAAATCCAAGTATAAAATTTTTTCGATGTATTTATGCGAAGTCCCTTTGGAGGGAAAAACATTTCAATTTTTTGACAATCCCAAAGTGACCTCATCTTTGAATGATGGAAAAATGTATCAATCCATCAATATTAATAACTATTATATTCAGATACCCCCTGCATTATGATTTCCTGCTACGTATGTATGCAACGAGAAGTTGCTACAACTCAGGCGTCGAGTAGTTACATTTGATAAATTCATTGAACGAACATTACCATTGACTTTTGAATTATTATTTCGTATTGAAATGATAATACCAACATTCACTGTTGTATAGTGAAAGAAAAACCATCGCGAATTTGTTCCCACAATGATGGAATAACGGACACGCGCGGATGTCTAAAATGAGAATACTTGAACGATTCTGTACATTGATTAGCATACAGCATCAGGATTCTTCAGACTCGATATGAATTTGAGATAAAAATAGATGGGAAAGATGTGATACGAAACTAAGTTTTATCTATGAATCCTAGAATTATGTGCATAGTGAATAGATCTGATTACGTGATCGCGTAACCACTTGTTCGAATAAGGTTCTGCCGAATTTTGGTGAAAGTGAAAGCCTCTGCCGAAGAGAAGAAGAGAAAAACAAAAACGGTCTAAACAAGGGAAGGGAGATAGAGAGGTCCAGTGAAAACGAGATCTATTTATTGTGGCCCATATATTATAATGTACCCTCAAGTTGACTGGACTCGAGTAATGTGTACTATCTCGTTCGTCGATCGTAGAAATCGTTAAATGATCAAAGGAACAGATTACGTGTCCTCGAGAGAGGAAACCCGAGATCGGAGAAACCGAGAGATCGGTTTGTCGAATCTTTTACACACGCACCGTTATTAAATTGACACAGGGAATTCGAGTGATCCGATGAAAATTCATCAATAAACGTCAATGGGTTATGGTCCAACGATTAATTTGTGAATTTATCGAAAAATGAATTTTATATGTATTAGGCGATGCTTATCGCGCTTTTGTATCTTTTATCTATATATTTTCAAAGGAATTTAGATATTGTTGTATCGAATTCGGTGAGAAAATTTGGTATCTCTCTTATGGATCGTGTATTTCAAACCATGTCGTGTCATTCTGCAAAGAAGTTCCATGTCTTATATTTGTTACTCAATACTTATCTTAGAACTTTTTTCTAAAATGTCATCCACGTTCACAGAGTACGGAACCAGATTGCTAAACCGATCCCACCTTACATCGCCTACGAGACCCCCCGGAAAAGCGATGAAATGGCCGCGGTATGTTCGTACCATGTCTGTTCAGCAAACGGGAATGAAGATTTAAATATACATCTCGTTTCCAAACTATCGCTCGATGCGAGAAAATTCAATACCATAGAATTATCATGCAATTAATATAAAAGCATGAAAGATCGATGAATCGATAACGTCATGATCGATTAATTTCATCTCAACAATCTTTCTTTGAGCGTCCAAAATGTGGCAGAACGTTTTTGCTCTTGCGATTATTCTCATTCTGTACCGTCCATTATACGATGATGAATGGATCATTGACGTTGGAACTCTGGGAGTTTTTATTGAGTGTGGAATAAAGAAGTCTATAATCGTAAACCTGGATAAAATCGCTGTTTCCTGTCATGTATGATACGGTTATTGCGATGAATACAGTAATAATAATTCATTTCATCGTCTTTCGTAAAAGACTCAACACCTGATTACGGTCTACAAGATACACCGATATTTCCATGGATATTTTCTTTGGAATATTTGACAAAACAAAGAGAATTATTCTCAATCTAAGAAGAGAAACTATCGAGGGATACGATTTTGATATCAAAATCGTTAACACATCGGTGTTGCGTCGGATATCGACATCTATCCATGAAGAAAATATGAAATTGACATTTGTAAAAATGTCTAGACGGAAGAAGCTTTATATATACACACGACACGGTAAATGTGTCCCAACGAATAATGTAAATCCGTATAACGTGACATTTTTTTTCTGTGTAGTACACAGAAGTGAAAAGATCTGGAATGAAAGCGATGAAAGGCACATTAAAACGATGACATTATAATTATTTAAATTCATTTCGAAATATATCAGTAGATTCCATTTGAATAATAAATGCTAATGTCTGTGTGTGAATTTTACCAATGAATTTATCTGGGAGAGTATGCTGCATAATATCTTGAATTGATGGGATTCATTAGACACGTGATCGATATGTCAACGGTCTCAATCGATATCCACTCTCTTGAACACGATACTTTTACAACTGGGGATTAGGTCGTTGGAAAGTGATGTGTGACACTGATGTGCAGTAGTGTCAAACGTTTTACATACACTAGCTAAGGAGAAGAATTCTCCACTCGTTCTCAATTATCATTACTAAAAATTATGAGGTTCAGATATAGGTGAATTCAGGGAAAATTTACTCATTCTGTCTAAATTAGAATTATCGTGGATTATTCTAATGAGTTTGACGGGGTTCTGATGGCAGCAAAACGTCATCATGCTTGTCGCGACTCGAACTGAATCGAGTCCAGGGGATGAAGTTTCAGTCAGATAAATTATCAACATCCCTTCCAAGGAGTGCCTTCGTAGGACTTTACTCGAGAAGAAATGACTGCATTTATCAAGATATTTCTATCACGACGATTATTCCACTTTGACAAATAATGGCCTATCTTAATGTGTAATTTCATGTTGCAAGACTGTGGGTTTCATAATTAATTGTCATAATTATAGCGTGTGTACATATCCGTTTTATTGTGTTTCTTTTACACGCTGCATAAATGAATTCAGTCCTTTGTCATCGTATAACATTTATAGGTTCACAATAATGAATTCGTAAACATTGATTTCGTGTGAAGGGAAAGTATGTGCGAGACACGCTGATATTCACACTTTTCACATTCTTCGAGGAAGCAAATCAACTTCATCAAACGTGAAACGATTGGCATGCATGCGAATGACTACAGAGCACGAAGGAAAAATGATGGTGACTGTAATCTCTTCAAAATAGTATTCGAAAAAGAATAGTCGTGTATCTAAACATCCCGTACAAAAAAGGGAAGAAACGTATGACAACATTCATCCATTCTCTTCCATTGAAGTATAGCAATGGAACTCGAGTTTCAGTGCACAATCCAGCTTATATGGGCAAGTCACTTCAATAAAGTTTGATTGAAAACTTGGTTTAGGTGAATCGTTTCCGATACGTGGATTGTGAAATATGTCAGCTATAAGAACAATAAGTGGAATCACAGTTATATATGTGTCTCTAAAGTGAATCCAATAAGTTGTATTCTTGAAATAGAGTCACATAACATGGCAACTCTTGAGTTTTCTACATAAAACAACCAGTCGAGTGGGATACAGCGAAATTTCACCAAATACATTAATCGCTGTGTAAAAAATAATATTAATTGTAATAGGTTCATCATCGTCCTCCTCCGATACATTCAAAACCACCGAAAACATATGTCCTGAAAAAACTTTCATCCTATGATTCGCGGTTTATTTTTACTCATGCTCTACATCAACGATTCGAATTTCAAGTCAATTTTCTTTTAGACATATACACAAAACTTTCATATTCGGAGATTATTTTTATTCCATAAAAGAGAAACTTGAAATAAATATTCATATACTTCTAATTGTATCAATTCGATGTAAAGAGCCCAACATTGTTTACAGAAAAAAGGAATGTTCCAGAATTTCGAAATATCTACACATGAAACTACGCGATGTGGCGAAAGTAAACTTTAAACGAAACGCACAATAAAATGCTTGGGTTCTTCCGCTCTTATAGCCGTTGATACGAAGTGTGCATGGGTACTTCGTAACATCACGTAACATGCTTCTCGAATTACAACAACACTGTTACCAGAAAAGATATCTAAAAAAGGAGAGGGTGCTGTGATACTGCTGCTGATGTTGTTCGCGTGTCCAGTCGCGATATGTACTGTTACTGCCTCGCTTGACGATCCATCTATTCGTTTATCAAAGCACGCAATACGTACTTTTCCCGCCAAGACTACTTTTTATTATTATTTTCTCATACCTTCTGCACAAGAGTGCATTGAATGCTCGAAAATTCAAGCATTCGATAATGAGGCTTTATTCTTCGTGATCTGTATCTATGTGAAGAATCAAATGATGCCATTAAGATCGTTTATTCATCGCAGACAGGTTTTGTAAAGACAAGAACGTGATTACAATAACATCCATCGGATCTTGAGTGATGTAATACGATGGCCAGATTCAAAGTCAATTGAGATTTTCAAATCAATTTAGAACGCAAAATGTCTCGAGAGAGTGAAAGATCAAATTTCGCTACCGCTCTAATGGCAAAACCAGTCTCCTCATTGTTGTAACAGATTTCGCAATTATGTGCCCGTATAGAAGTTTTGCTTTGCAAATTTTGCAAAAGCGATGATCGTATCATTAGATAATATATTAGCGTATTATCGCTTAGAGGGATTGGGAAATCATTCGAACGCGCAAGTACATTTTCATTCGATAATAAAATTTCAACTGTACACATTATGAAAATTTATAATTGCAAATTGTGTGTTAAACTTGGATGAGCATCGTTGTGGAATTCCGATTTCTGTAATGAAATTATATTTGTTGACACGTTAGATTCCCATATTACGCAAGTTAGTTTATATTTAATTGAATAATTTCTAAATATGTCGTCAAACTACTGAATTTCTTCATACATTTATTTATATAATAGTTTGGAATGTTCAATTGAAACAATTAAGAGAAAGATTCAGGTAGTGAAGGATCATGTCAAATTCGAGCTATTGCAATTAGATATTATCTCAACACCCCCAGGAAAGCCATTTTCTCAGCAACTTCAGCGCAACTTTTGCCGATGAGGCTAAAAATTTTGCTGCAGCAGCAAATATTCAGTTGAAAGAATTATTCTCCTTCGAAGTCTCAAATATGTCTTACGCAACAAATTTAGATCAGTTCGAGATATAGTAATATTTCCTAACATTCGAGTACTTGGAAATATACCTCATTCTTGATATTTTGACACATTTTGAAGTTTGAAATATTCATATAAAGTGTCGTGCGAAATTTGTTCTTCATCGTCCAAATTTGTATTGTAACTCCTTCGTTCGGAAGGCATAACATACGTTACAGCTTCCACGTGTGTGAATTTTCAGTTTTTATTTGCGAAAGTTTGACGATAGATATTAGAGTGGATTCTGTAATTAGAAACTAACCGTACCATCATTACAACTTCTGGAACACTCTCGTCCCCCTTGAGACTCCCAATTAATTTTGTGAAATTATGAATCAGGAGAATTGAAAAATTCAGGTACGCGGCAAAGTTCTGTATATATATATATTTCATAAATTGTAAATTATAAGACGATGAATTTCTAAATCAACACCTTCGTGAAAGAACTTGAATTTATTCACTTATTCGTTCCTCTACTTTCCCTACAAAAACTAATTACTGTCGTTTTATTGAGCCACTGATGATCCAGTAATGCTAGAAGAGATCCGTTAATGGCCCTTCGAAATGCCACGAATGGCCGTGTTGACGTGTTTACCGAGGTGTTTACTTTCTATTTTAATTTAGGAATTTGATGGAGAAAATATGAATCCTCGACTCCCTTCAGCACGTAAAAACCTTTGACCATAACATTTTCATTCTCATAGGTATGAAGAATTTATATCCTTGATTAAATTTCTATGCAAATGAATGAATTGGAACAACATATCTTTCACCGCGGTATACGGTTAAATAGATTTTTATCAAATCCGCATTCCAGAAAAGTTAATATAGAATCGCGTCGGATCCATATCCAACGGAATATTATTACTTTGTTTATTCTTTTCTGGTATACGCTAGAAGATGAAATTCAAATATAATAAAAAGCTGTACACGAATATTTATACTAACGTTGGGAAATTATAAATACGGTAATTAAAAGGTGCCAGGCTGAGGATTTTCAAAAATTGGCTGTTTTTTTATTAGCTTTTGGCCAGCTTGTTGTGAGATTAGCATGTACGATAAGTATCTCTCTTTTATATCATAGACAAGGGATTCTCGTTTGCTGAATTTCGTTTGATGTTTGATAGAAGAAGATATGATACGCATTTTGTATGGAACAACGTTTGATTATCATTTTTAATGTGTTTGATGAGTTCGATACCCTGAAAACACTTCCTTATATAATAATCATTAATTAAAAGTTAACCTTGTAGCTGGAAGTAAAAATACAAGTGATTTTGAGGACTAAGAATTTTAGGGGAACGGGTTTTCAATGAAACTTTTAATTACCGTAGGTATCTGTAGGTATTTATTATTAGAATTGACAAATCTTCAACAGCATCGTACTTTACACACAAATTACAGGCGCGACATTTTGAAAGCCTCGTGGAAGATTTTTTGACGAGTTAGAAAAATGTGTGTAGAAATCTCTGCTGTTGTATGTTTCAATTACTGCGACTGTTGTTCGCTCTTAAGATCATTCTCCCAGTACAAAAGTTGATGAGTTACGAAAACAATACAATTTTCCATTCATTTTCATAAACAAAATCAATATGCATCCAGTACTGTCACCAACTTCAAAATCAAAGAAATTCAAAATTTAATTCGCATTTTTTTTTCCAGAAAAAGTGCTGTATATCCTTACTATGAACTTCTTTGGTGGTATTTTGGAAGCGTCTCTGCTGAAAATGCCAGGCAAATCCGGATGAATCCTAGCAGTTCCTGGGACAAAAATCGAACAACTGCCAGGATCCATCCGGATTTGCCTGGCATTTTCAGCAGGACTATAATTAACTGAACAAGTGGAATGAATGCAATGTTAATGCGGTTGCATTTCTTTTATTGAATCCGATAATCTATACCGTCCAATCTAATCTATTTGAAGACTAAACTTCACGGAAAAAAAAATAACTGTGGTAGCTACTTACTTTTTTGGCACCCTTTTTTCATCGCTGTAGCTAAAATAATTGCAACTGAAGCTATTTTTTAGCTATCGCAGTAGGAAATCTGCGACAGCTCCATTTCTTGCTACGTGAGTAGCTAAGTGAGTGACTATGACAACTAAAAAATAGCTCCCGTAGCTAATTTTTAGCTATCCAAATGATGGCTAATTATTTTTTTCCGTGTTGATGTGGATAAAAGTTTTACAACATTCTGACTAATTTCCCAAGTTTTGGAAAACTGTTTCAAGTAATACGTGATCCGGAAGTATGTACATGGAAAATTCATAAAAGGTAAAAAATTAAAGATTTTTATCGGACTTGTGAAGAGCTGTTGAAAGTGCTCTCAAAATTGGATATCAATCAAAAACCTACAGTAAACAAAACATTTTTAGGCTGTTTGCAAAATTTTAGAATATACAAGCAGGAAAATGGATTTCTCATGGTAGCGACTCACTTCTTCACCTTACCTTTCCGTTGGTGCAACTGGAATAATCACGGCCAGAGGTAATTATTAGTTACCACAGCAATGAATCATATCTGGATATTGGGGGATACCGAAGTAGTCAAGCTATGATGTTTTTGCTGTGGCACACTGAGAAAAATTCGCATCAGTTGAATTAACAAAATCAAGACACTTGTGGCGGTTTAGTTGGAATAACCAAAATATTAGGTTTTGCAATGGAAAAAAATGGTTTAATCAACTTTAAATAGCGGTTGCCGTGTTTGTCAATCAACCTGATCAGTTGAAATGACTGAGAATCTTTTTTAGGGTACCTATATTTCTTCCTTGTTACAGCTGAGTGAGAATCTCTGAGACCTAAAAAATCGCTCTTTACATATAGCTAAGTTTTAGCTATCCAAATAATAGCGAATTATTTTGTTCCATGTAGTTGAAACATTCAGAGAGATTTTCTTAGATAGGTATTATCTGGAAAAAATTGCTGGGGTCTGTATGAATTCAGGGATACTCTAGTGCACTGGAAAAATATGTTTGGTTACTTCAATAAAACTTTCGTTGTTTTCATCAAGTGGTCTGTTACCGTAACAAAATATTTCAATAATAGTAACAAAGCTTCATGGTTACACACATTTATTGAGAAAATTTTTCAGTGTGGATCAGATCCCACTGTGGTTTAGGTTGTGATTCGCGTTTATTCCAGATGGAACACTGAAAGAACTTTTACGTTTTCGTTACTACAAATTTAGTTGCCTCAACTGAATATCAATATAGTTACAGTCCCTTCACACTGAGAAAACTATTTTGTTATGTCTACTAAAACGCTTTGTTATTATACACCCAACTATCATTTTTTGTTGAAATAACTAAAATTTCAGTTGCTCTAATTGAAATTTGGCTACGCCAAATAAATGATCTTATCAAATCAAGATTGATCATCTGAGTTAAAAGCTGTTCAATACAACCTTCTTGGTTATCATAATCCAATTTTGGTTGAAGTGATTAAACTTTTAGTCACGCCAACCGAAAACTTTGGATGGGCATATATCAACCAAATTTTCCTTTTTTTCTGTAACTGCACTGAGAGAAGGGGTCTATTCAAATGTTTGACAGCTAGGAAATCTGGTCATTGTTCCATTGAACAAACCGTTTCATTCACATTTCAGACAACGAGACTTTTATTTACCTCAACTAGAGTCTAGCTAGCGTAAATGAAAATCTAGCTGCGGCAACTGACATTGAGTTGTCCCAACTAGGTACCTTTCCCTCAGTGTAAAAATTGCTATGGCAACGAAGAATATTTTAGTTCAGGCGACTTAAATTTCTCACTTGATGTCGTTTTTTAGTCACTGCAACTACAGAGTTTTCTCAGTGAAACTATCCTGTAAATTAAGTGGATATATCCAACCTAGGATATTCTAACAATTTATTGATCTTATGAAACTAAAATTGGACAAGAAGAACCCTTACCGGTCAGAGATTAGATAAAAAATTGACCTCCTCCTCTATGAAATGTCGAATTGTTGTTCAATCAATCCCCCTATTTCTTCTGGTTAAACAGAAATAAAAATTATATCAATCAAGTTGAGAAAGTATCTTCATTTCTTAGTTTGTGGATCATCTCAATTCATCATTTGAATCCTGGTCAACTTTCGAATGGTCGAGCACTTTGTTTTGAGATTCTTATCAAACATTTTAATTGACGATACGATGAGAACTAAAAATAAAATATGTTAAATATCATGTTCATGTTTGTATATCATATTGTAATCCCTCAAATTTAGAGTATACGATTCATGTGTGAATAAACATTCAAGCACTTTTGGTACATTTTCGACCATGGTCAGTCAACCTTGAACCAGAAGTGGCCTAATGTTTATGCACATATAGGAATTTTTAGAAAATTGTTATAAACGATTAATTGTTTTGAGAACATTATCAAATTTTTAATGTTCCTCACACTGAGAGAAAAAAAATTGTAAATTAATAACAACAGTTGGAAAAGGACTCAACTATGACTAAGAGTGACATTAATTATCCAATAATCGTAAACGTAACTATCCCAGATAGTAATTTGCACAATGAGTATTGTTATTCAGACTATGAATAAGTAAGGCTTACTATCAGTCCCAGTTGAGTCCTTTCCCAACTATTCCAATAGTAATCTAGACTATTTTTTTCTCTGAGTGTATGCTGGGATAACAACTTCTTCAATTGTTACATTTGAAAGCGACACCGAGATTCATAATTATGCATACATGCATTGAAAATTCATGTTTTTCTATCATTACGAAATTCTAACGCTTCAAAAATCGAATCTCAGTACACGCATAAAAATTACTTGTCTTATTTATCAGATTTCGAGATGACATTTGAAACAAAGACAATTTTGAAGTGCAGTTTTCTGCAATTGCTATTGAATCGACTCCATTTCAATTGAAATTACCAAAATTTGTTGAATTATCCATTTCACTTGTTAAAATCCATTTTAATTGTAATCAAATGGTAGTAGAAATCGTTTCTGTCCCACAATTCACCGCCAATTTTGTTCCTTGTAGCAATGAACAAGTCAGTAATGCAATGAGAAAAATTCGCATCAGTTAAATTAACAAAATCAAGACAACTGTATCATTTTATACAAGAAAATTAGTTTTTGCAAGCAAAAAAAATGGTTGAATTAACTATATAAAGCGGTTGTCATGTTTTTCAATCAACCTTATCAGTTGACATGACTACAAATTTCCCTGAATGTGTCGATATCATTATTATCTGAATAAAAGGAATAAGTATTCATAGATGAAAAGTAAAACATTCTCAAGTACAAAAATTCCTGCATCTAACATTGAGATTTCAGATTTTTGAGGGAAATTATTGAATTTATCATACTGAGAGCATTCAAAAATGTTCAAACCTGAGAATTTTATGACCATCATTCACACAAATCCTCTCAGAACCTCGAAATTTCATTAATTATCACAAAAATACATAAAACTCAGAGTTTTCAATAATTTTTGAGAATAGAAAAATCTTTTTTTGCTTCGCATTTTTGACTCCTCAGTTTTCTAAAACCTTCCATATTTTTATACACTTCCTTAGTTATATCATTTCCGGAGGTTCCACATCGTTTCCACATTCTCATCAATCATTTCCAAAAGGATGGAATAGTGTATAAATTGAATGTCAGAAGTTTCAGAAAGATTGTTAGGACATGTTATGATGGATTCATATCCTCAGATAATCTTCCTAGTCTCGTGATTTCCAGTAAGAATGACGATGTCGAGATGAACTCAATCAAAATGAATTTTGAATACACTGTGAAATCATTAGAGTAAAAATACATTATCCTGTATATTTGGATTCATTATTGAACTCGTGCAAGCGAAATAAACAAGGTATGAAATCGTATAAAAAAAGAATATTCCATAATTTCCACAAAACAAACACGATAGAATCTCCGTAAAGTTATAATCCTCGTACAATCACGTTGCTAGGAAAACAAAGAGAATTCTCATCAAGGTGGACACCGTATTATCACGTAGAAAATTAGTTTTCCATTTTGACTGTGACTGTACAGCTGTTTCCATTATATACAAGAAAATTTGCTACAACAGGCTTTTGTTCTTTTCGCCAAAAGTAATAAATAAGTGATGAAAGAACCATTCAAATCCCACGCAAGAAAACATTATTTTCCGTTGTCGAAATCGATATATCAAAGTATTTTATTGCTACTCTATTTACATATATTAATCGTTAACGTTATTTTATTTCAGCACCGCGAGTTACTCATTCTCGTAAAGAATACTGATAAAACTCATTACTCTCTATAAACTCCTTACAATTCTTAATTTGTACTCATCAAATAATTTCCTCACGCTTTCATCCTCGAGAATGAACTATTAAAAATGTCCACAATCACTTCGAACGTTTTTCACAATGGCACCACCGAAAACACGAACTGGAGTTCTAGTCCAAGATATCAACATCAATGGACCACCAATAAACGGACTACCCCTTCCAATTTCGCAGCGTACGTACGAGAGTTTGATCAACTGCATTCCCAAAGGATCTTGTTGAATTTTCAAAGCTTGTAGATCTCTTTTTTTCGGTTTTTCAATTTCAAAATCGATTCTCCGATTCTTGTGCGAGATGATTTCTCCGTTACCGCTATGTCCCTTCACCGCAGTGGTATTCGCTGATACTTCGCCGAAGACCATACCGGCGGGGATTGATCTTTTCCTCGAACCTTCATTCTCAAACCTATATTTTTGAAGTATCACTTCAGGAAATCTGGGAACCGTTGAACGTGGACGTGAATTTTTCCGTAACAATACTTCGAGCGAAGTTTCTTTGTTGTACATGGTCGAGTCTGAGATTCGAATATTTAAATCGTTGCCGTAATTCCAGTCGAGCGGAGGGAAAGCTGAAGCCAATAAAAAGTTGAAACCCAATACCGCTCCTTCTATTCCCTCTTCCAGTCCTTTGTCGAAATCCGTGTATTCTTGGCCTAGGACAATATCACCACCCTTTGGAATTACGTGTCCTTTCGTCTACGGAGGAAATAATTGACAGAATTAGGAATCGACTTTTCACTTGGTGTTCACATTCATATTGCATCACATAAAACGAGTGGAAATTTCTGAAACATTATATGTTGAAATGTGATGTGGATATTGATTAAGAGTACCCATTGAAAAGATCAAACAATTCATGGGAATTCTCGTTGAAGTTGAATTTTAATGAATATTGTGTTCAATCTGTTTTGTAATCCATGTGTGAAATCCAAGTTAATTATTTCAAAAACGATACAGAGCATCTGTGTGGATGGAACGTGGAAAGAGGAACATGGACAGGATTGTCGAAAGAATTCAAATAGAACTGAATAGTATTGGACCGTGAAGATATAGAAAGAAGTGTTTACAAACCTTTTCGTTGTAACCTTGTGATTCAATTCGACCGTCGATCCACAAAGCGTAACGGCCATCGAAATTCTCCCAGCTTTCACAAATATGGTACCAACGATTTTCCACAATTTTTGTACGAGCTTGAAAAACTTCATTACCTCCAATTTCTAAATGGATACTTTGCCCTTGCGCGGAAATCCAAGACCGCACCAAACGATCCCGTTCATCCTCTACGAAACGAAATGAAACTAATTAAATTTTGTTCTGTACAGTATCAACATTCACGTAAGATCGTATTTGCTTTGGAAAAATTATTCATGCTCCTTAAATTAATGCCATATCAAATTCATTCGATGTGATGCGAAATGGGTCAAGAAACGAATTTGACCCCAATGAAATCATTATAATCCAATTCTCAAAATTCCTGGAAGGGTTTCGAAATGATTACGTTATAAAAAGACACGTTCACATTCAAATACCGGGAACAATTATCCTCATTTCCGACCGTTACACGCTTCAAGAGTTCTGTTTTCAATGAACGAAAGCGGTGGATATTTTAGAATGAAAATTAAATGTATAATATTTCGTACGGAGAAAATCACATTTGATGTAAAAAAAAAAAGAACATACATTCATTGGCATCTTGAAACAATTATCGAAGCATTTATTGTTTGTGATATTTTGCGGTTGTAAACGTGATAATACAAAAACCGGAATATTACTGTGATTCAATTCAATTCATTACAATTGATGTGCAAATGTTTTTGTACATCTCATCGAAGTTAATTATATTCCATTGATAGAATCACGCAACGTATTTGATACAATATTGAATTTATCGAATGAATAGGTTCCATCGTTTAATCGATAATCGATATCTAGATCCAATTTTCGTTATACTTTCTTGGTTAAATATTCTGATACTTCATAATTTCGATTAATCAGTCCGATACCCAGCACGTAACGAGCCTATCAATTTAATTACACACGGATTATAGTAAACTTTTCTCTACGAGGAATCCAAGCATTCCCTGTGTAGGAGCAAAAAGTGATTGTCACTTCTTTTTCTCGTATGCATTTTAATAACAAAACTAAACCATAATAAGATCAATAATTCAATAAAAAATTGATTCCAATCCTAATCCAATCACGTGAAAACGCTTGAGCGCGTAGGAAAATGAGATTATGAGAAAAAGAACTGGTTTTTCTACATGTCTTTTGATATATCCTATTCACGGAGACAACTTTTCGCTTTTATCACAATGTTGCGCAAATGTTTAAAACGGTACACACCTTTGAAGGATAATGACCGTTTCCAAGTGAGAATTTATCCCATCGATAATAATGACCAGAGGTGAAAGATCGGTCAAATACTTTCGAGGCGGTGGAAAAAAACATCCTTGACCCAACAACTTCGGATAGGAGTTTTTATTCGCTCAATGGAAAATAAGATTCACGATCCGTAATGAACAACTCTGGTCTTAATCGAAATCAAGTATTCCTGAGAATAAAATTGATCTCGTTTTATAAACCCATCGATTGAATATCAATAATATATCTGAAAATCCGTTATCCTTCCACTCGGTATCATCCCAGTATTTTACTGGAATATAAACTTTACGATACGTTCGAGTACTCGAGCGGTATTCAAATTCATTCTGCTGTTGAAAATTTTCAAGTTTCTCCCTTTCGTTGAATTTGAAAAGAATCATTTAATCGTTGAATAAAAAATAACGTTTGTATTTTTTGGTTTGATTTCAATGGAAGCGTAGAAAACATTCGGTTCACTCTTCGAAGTATATTTTGATTCAAATCTTCGTCAAGTACGGTGTCGTATTTTCATAGAAATATAATGGAGTTGTTATTTTTTTTTTTTTTTGTAAAACTTGTACAAAAGATACTCACTGGAGTATGAAAAAATCGAATGAGGCAGGGTGAGATTGTTCGAGATCATCCACAGACAGAAAGTGAATTCTTCAATCTCCGGTACTGCCAGCTCCCATCTCAAAAACTGAATAGAAACAAGTGTGAGATATTTATAGAGTTTTTAAAACAAAAAACAACGAAATTGTGTGTGTGTGTGTGTAACGAGGAGAATTGGTAACATGCGCCGCGAAGAACAAAGTATTACTGGCATAACAAATTGATCTGTCATTACAATGCATGCAAAAAAAAATATCACGAAAATGTTTGCTAATTGAATTTCAAGCACAACACAAACCTTTGTGGATCCCATTTATCGTTAGGTGAAACATTCGATCCTTCATATTGCACATAATTCACATTGCGAGTACAGACTTTAAATTATCTCGAGCGATTGGAGACAGATTTGTGTTTTCACAATATCATGAATATTTATGCGTTGTCGATGCAATATGCATCGAATTATAGAAATATTAATGGGATTATGTTGCAATATCATTTGATCGGGATCGTTGTTTGATAATTATTAATCGTTGATTTATTTGCAATTTAGATTTATTCAAAAAACAAAGTATTTAAAAACATTCGAATCTATTTGTTCTCTATTATCGATGTTGTAAGGATGATGATGTCATAATTTTTAAAATATGTTCCAGTTCGTTCCTTCGAGTAGTCTAACGGTTGAAAGTGTTGCATTTAGAAATCCCTTTCCATTCTTCTCGAATTTATTTTTGTGATGGTGAAAGTGGGTTAAAAAAATACCTTCCCACGTGGAATTTGATTTAAAAATCTGTCATATAAATAATTATATATAAAATTCCTACAGAATCCAGTCTTGAAAATCAATGTCATAAAATTAATAATGAATTCTTATACAATAAATTTATAAAATCTACAAAAATTGCATAAGAATTTGATTTAAATTCTATATAATTATCCTTCAAGATAGAAACACATTCGAATTATTTATAAAACCCACAATTGAATACAATTCTTTTACAATTATGCATAAAAATAAATATAAAAATGAAAATACAATTTCTTGAAACGCAATACTACGCCGAGAGAAAAAATTTCCAAGAACAACAAAATATTCAATCGAATAGTTTCAACAAAACAATTAGTTAATATAAATACAGTGTTATTGAATCAATCGAATATTTATTCAATCAAATGAATATGTAAGATTTTCCAATTGATTCAATAAAATTGTATTAAAATCGACTAAATACTTTTTTGCGGCTATTCAATCAAATATTTTATTCTTTCCGGAAATTTTTTTTCTCCATGTACTCTTCATAATGTTCAAAGATGATTTGAACGATCGATCCTTTTAATTGTATTTAATTATATTCAATTTGCGATCGCATTTTTCATTTTTTTTTAATCATCGCGATGGACGAGTCAAAATAAACAAGTCAATTAATTTTTCTCCCACATTGCAATTTCTATAATCATAGATGGATAAATCACAATTATCGACACAGTTTATTTCTGATCCGTAAATAGCAATTTCTCCAACTTTCGCTCAGTAAATTTTTTTAAAGTATATTTACCTGTATATATCCACGTTGCGTCAATATCACTTTGTGCATTGGCGTTCCTCCACGGACTTTGTTGAGTTTCGGGACCGGCTCGCTTACGTTCAATGGAATAAAAAAATATAGAACCACCACGCATACTTCGATGTAAATCCAAGATCTGCTCGATCTCGATTCCTCCATTCTTAGCTCTCTTCATTTATTTTTTCCACCATTTACTTTCTCTTCCCATTGATCCTTTTTTTGTTTCCATACATTATTTTTGAACTCACGTGTCGCCGAAGTGAAATTCTAGAAACATTTTAAATGAAATTCAGTAATAGTTTGTTGGAAATTGAATAGAATTCGTGTATAAATCGTTTGCATATCGGGAAGATATTTTGAGGATGTATTTAGAATCGATTCCGATTAAACAACCATTCGAGTGGTGTGTGTGCTATGGGATGTATGCTTTTGAGTGTGGGATTGATACTCATTGTTGAAATTAATAACAAAAGCAGTCAACTGAAAGAGTCAGGATGAATACATTCAATTAATTGTACGTCGATGTTTCAATCAGTCGTTATGATTAATTTACATGTACAATGGAATCAGATTGGAATATGATAGCTCAAAGAATCATGATTTTATATTGATTGTTGTATAAAATTATCGTAAATTTACTCGTCTATATGTGAGATGATTCAAAAAATCTCTGTGCAGGATAATGTTTACTTATAAATTGCATCGAAACTTCTTGAAATCTTATGTTCCTTAATAAATTACATACAAGGTTTCATAGATTTCTTATAACTCTTGGTTCTCTATCCATTCATTGGTTATACATGAAATTTTACAGAATATTATTTTTAAAGTTATGTAGTCGTAGGCAGCACTTGGAATTGCATCTGTTAACTCTAAATCATTAGAACATTCGAACAGAATTTCTGGGTGTATACCATAAAATTTGATCAATCCATTTATAAAATATTAACATTACATAAAGTAACTTTCTCGATTATTGATCGATAAGCATATTGCCCACAGTTTTTTGAAATTAATCTAATCCCTCTATAGCTCATATCTGATCCATATTGAATCCATGTGAAATATCGATAAAAGATACGTCACACAATAGACTTCACGTCGAAAATGGATCAAACTGATCCGAAAATATATCCATAAAATACTTTCCATTACACTTTGAAAAAAAAATTATGAAGTTCCTTCACATGAACAATTTATTACACATAATTCACAATGAAATATTGAATTCAATAATATAATTCCTAATATTACACTGAAAGAATTTGATTTGGAAAGTTACCTTGAAATTTCAGTAATCAAGGGACAAGTAAAAATTTCTCAAAATATTACTGTGCATCCTGTAAAACTTGTAAAAAATATCACTTTCAACTGTTCAGAAATTCACTCATTTTTACAAGCTGCACAGTGATCTTTTGAAAAATTCCCACTTCTCCTTCGATTACTGAAATTTTTCCAATAAAATTCTTTCAGTGTAAGAATTTTATTCCTAATATTAAGAATTTTCTTCCTCATTTGGGGAATATATTTGTAAAATTTGATGAATAATTGTTATATTTCAGCAAGGAATTATGACATTTAATCACTGATATCGAATCTAATTCATCATTATCATAAATTCAATATGGAAATATGATATTTTATACAAAATTTCGTATTAAATTCAACAATTTTGTCAACAGTTTACGATTTTGAAATTCGCAATAATTCGAAAAAAAGTATTCAAAGGAAAAAAATCCAATTATATATTTCTACTTTCCTTTCAATATTCAGGAAAATTTCAAAAACTTTGCACACACTCTCCAGCCTGATTTCGAACATTTAACATGAATAAAAAAATTATTATGAAAATGTAGATCTCACATTGACCTTTGATTCTCCCGCTCATCTTAACGATCCTCCTTGTGTCACAACAGTTTTGTTATAAAAAAAAAAAAAATTCCAGAACAATTGGTATCTCGAAAACTGGAGTCTCTTAAGCGCTTACACGGCGTGGATAAACAACGACTAAAAGTGGACTGAAATCGATGCGAAGCGCGCGGTAAAGCTTTACCTTACCCACGACTTTGTGTTGTGAGTTACAATTTTAAGAGGGAGATACCACGTACCTTGTATAAATGAAGGTTAAAACAGGACGCTGTTTGGAATACTGTTATTAGTACTACATAACTCAATGCTCTTATTCCATGCAGAGGAATATCATGCAATACTTGTAATTTTGTACGCACGTGGACACGTAAAGTGGAAACCACCTGTATTTCAAGCTCCGGTTAGTTTACTGAAAACAAAGAATACAAAACTGAGATAAGTTGATTATCACGGTTACGATGTGAAAATTTGGTTTCTCATCGTTCATGTAAGCAAAATTTTCCACGATGCGTATGGCACTTTCTAATTCAGTGTCGTTCGATGTCTTCTTATGACAGAATTTCTATGTAAATTAGAGAAAACAGAAATTAGAATCGTGGAAATAAATTGGTTCATCCAGTGTTCGAATTTAGATTAATTACAAGGAGTTGGGAAGTTTTCAAGCTCGATTTCGAGTTTTCTAACAAAATCATGAGTTTGATATTGAGAGTACGTTTTACAAGTATGAATGGAGGGTTTAATCGTTTTCCAAACAGCACAGACAGTTTTCAATATGTTCCGAGAATGTCAAATTTATGTCTCCTACTTCTGGGTGTTTGAGGACTTTGTGTTAGGATATTTGTCAAAAAGTGTAAAATGATATTAAACTACATCGAAAAAAATAATTTATTTGATCGAATGAACTGAAGTTGATTGTGAAAATTAGTTCCGATTGATAAAAGGTATAGAAGCTGGTAATGAAAGCTTTAGTAAAGGTAACTTCAGATTAGTAAAAGCAACCAAAGTCAGAGAAGTAAAAATTTCAATTTAGTTGGACCAATGCTCGTGTTGGTTATAAACACTGTAAAAAATTTCTATGGGAAAATTTATGTGAAGTAATTAACACATACATGCGTTAAGAATTTTTCGAACTTGTCCGGAAATTCACTGTGAAATGTTGGGAAAAATCTCACAGAGTTTGCAATTTTGATATGAATTTATGGGAAATTTCAATTTTCCGGTTGTTATACGTAGGAAAATTCCGATTATTTTTTACAGTGTGAATATTAAAAACTATATCTAGTTACTAGAACAAATTTGGAGTGAGAGAAACTAATTATTCTTCTCGGTGGGTACTCGGATAATGCAAAATGTTTATTTTCAATCAAAACATCAAATGATTAAATTAACAACCAGTATATTAGGTTGAATACAACCAACAATCAAACGTGGAAGAAGGATGCAATAATCATTTACAGCACACTGAGAGAAAAAATTTCCGGGAACAATAAAACATTTAGTTGAATAGTCGCCATGAAATACTTGATTGATTTGAATAAACTTTCATTGACTCAATTAAATAACTGTTTGAATTGATGAAATATTTCATAGCATATTAAATATTTGTTTGATTCAATGAATATTTAGTCGAGTCAATGGAAGTTTATTCAAATCAATTAAGTATTTTATGGCGACTATTCAACTAAATACTTCATTGTTCCCGGAAATTTTTTCTCTCAGTGCATTAGATATTTCAAAATTGTTTGCGAATATTCTCAAATTACTTGATTACCAGATTTGGATGTTTGAAGAATCTCTAAATTCTATCTGAGTTTGGAGCATTTGTTCATACATATCAAATTTATTTCATTGATATTATTCATTCTTCATTTGTTGTTTTGATTTATTGTTGAAAAATCCAATTTTCTACGCAAGAATTGACATGCCAAATTCACATATCGCACCTAAAATTTGACTGAGAAACGGCCAGGCATCTGAGTCGAATATCTACACTGAATCATAATAAAACTTTTCTGTTCGAGTTGCAAATGCGGAAGTTTTTCCGTAGTTGAAAGTGTTTTGAGTGATAAAATCTTTTATTTGGTCCAAGATTCTCGTTTCTTGAAGAAATACGAAAACTTTGAAAATTTCAACTTTCCTCCAAGAAAAAAGAGAAAGACTTTTAAGAGAAATGACCCTTTTCTGAGAAGAGGATACGGATGTTTAGAGTCGAAGGATTTCCAATACAAGGGAAGTTTGAAGAGGGAAAAATTCGTTACAAATCATTATAATTCCAGAAATGATATTTCTTTAACCGGAAGGATTTTACGGTTGACGATTGACAGAAATCTGTCGAACCGAATCAATCGTGTGCCGTACTTCCAAGATAATTTAACGCCCCGTTAATGTTAGTATTTATTTAAATGCGTCAGTGAACGCAACCATTGTTACGCTATTTCACGTGTCGATCGCATGTGCAAAAGATGCATTCATTGTTTATGAGCGGTGTGCGTTACACATTCATCATTAGAAAATATTACATTCTTCGAAAATTCACTTTCGAAGAAGTTTATGTCTCATCAGTATTCATGTCGGAAACTTGAGTAATCAGGTCTGAGAAACATATAAAACACGTAATAAGCGAGAATGCTCGCTACGTTAACGCTCATATCTGTCCGCACGTTGGGAGAAAATAACCCAACAGGCGATAAATGCAGAGAACAAGGAATAGACATTAAAATGAGTTCATGGAGTCTATTAGGATTTGATTAGAGTCAGTAAAGTCGAGAGGAATTAATTTATTCGATCTAAATCGGGATTCCCATGCATCATTTTGATAAATTCCAATATTTCTTAGACGGAGTCTTAGCTAATGTTTGGAAAACTTCTTGCTCACTTTGAAGCTAATACAGTGAACTATAAGACGAGAAAATTGTGTGCTGGATTGAACATGGCCATGAAATTTGATATCAGGATATTCCTGATTATTCATATCCAATCCTGAAAATTCAGGATACAAATGAGTAAGCATTGCACTTTCAAGCGAGCGAAATTATTTAATATGAAGATAAAAAAGAAGCGAATGTGAAATTTTCACCATTTCGAAATGAATAATCATTCCACATTCCTCAGCTAGAGCTTCCCTACTTAAAAGATCCGATTCAAACCTATTAAATGGTTGATCAGTATGAATCAGATGTTTCTCCAGGAATTTTCCTATTTGATCTTATTCAATGAGATATGATCAGTAAATTCGAATGTACATGATCCGAATTTCCTAATTATATCTCATTGAGTAAAAATTTTCTATTCAAACCGATTAGATTTGAATAAGATCAAATAGGAAAATTTCCGAACAAAAATCTGATTCAAACCGATTGACGAGTTAATAAGTGTAAATCGGATTTTTGAAGCAAGGTTTTATATACCCAACGAGACTCTTCGTTTCTTCTATGGATTCAATCAAATTAACGAGCGATCTTATCGAATAAATTTTTTCAACCCAATACAAGATACATACATTCAATCCGCCAGCCTTATCCTGGCAACTTAAGGTAGTTCTCCGGGAGAATTCAGGATCAAATTAGAAAAATTATTGTCAAGCAGAGCATCAATGTCGAAGGAATTTGATAATCATATTCGTTGAGACTTATTTTCTTATTTATGACAAAGGAAGAACCCACTCGAAGTATAGATAAACAACCTTGTAACAACAACGCGAAATTTGACATGGTTTTTTTCTTAAGAAATTTTTATTTTTGATCCGTTTATGACTTACGGGGGCTCATTTTGTTCCTTATGAGATTTAAAAAACCTTCACCATGGGGATTTTTTTATATGAGTCATCATGACATGTATTTTACTATTAATAAACAAAAGCGTGTGACAGTGTCATGATGACTCATATAAAAAAATCCCTATGGTAAAGATTTTTTAAATCTCACAAGGAACAAAATGAGCCCCCATAAGTCATAAACTGATCAATAACAAAAGTTTCTTCAGAAAAAAAACCATGTCAAATTTCGCGTTGTTGTTACAAGGTTGTTTATTTATACTTCGAGTTGGTTCTTTTTTTGTCATAATTAAGAATATAAGTTCCAACGAATATGATTATCAAATTCCTTCGACCTTGGTGCTCTGTTTGACAATAATTTTTCTAATTCCATCCTGAATTCCCCCGGAAAACTACCTTCAAGCGAAGATTACTCATTTTGGTTCAAGATTCGGGCTCTTTCTTTGTAAGTTATCTTTGTTATAATTTGTTCTCATCCAAATATCAAATCGTCGACTCATTTTACATCACAAAAACCTTGAATTATTTCCAATTATCAATCTCCTCTACCTTTCTGACAATCCAGAAAAAAAACAATCTCTCCCAACAATGAAAAGTATACGTATCCGCACATTCACCTGGGTGAAATTTGGAAACCCGTACCAAGAGGAATACAACACAATAGCGTGGAAGCGCACAAAACAGATCGAATCGTATGTAGTTTTGATTTCATTTGTATGTAAATATGAATTCTACCCGCAACAAAGCAAAGCAGAATTTCATGACCAAGTGTAGCGGCGATTTAAAATGACAAATGTTACATTTCTTATCAAATATTTCCTGTCTGGTGAACAGCGGGACTTTCCCAGCACTACTTTCACGGTAATAAGAGATATCATAACCACGTTTGATTTTAAAATTCAAAACTTGTTTTGAATAGTCTCCAAACTACGGAGCAAGTTATTATCTAAGAAGCTAATGACGGAAGTTGAAAATCAACTGGATTCATAAAAGAGCGGTATGAGATAGTATATGCGCAAAAGGTATTTTCGAACCATGATGCGCCATAACATCGAATTGATCGTACGTGATATTCGTATGAAGATGAATTCGAATGGGTTTCGTTGCGAAGACGTTGGCGTTTCGTGTACAATTCGTGCTGTCAAGTGCCAATGCAATGTGCATTGCATCGTACACCATAAACTCGAATCTTAAAACCAGTTTGCGAAAGCGTACGTGGTCTGGACTTCCATATACTTCGGTCGTTTACATACGTAATAAAGGAATGCTCTTTTTTCTTCTGCTCATGGAGAGTGAGCATTTATATTAAGTGTTTTACGAGGATCATAAATTTTAGAGATTTTCATCGTGGTAACTTATCATTCACGCATTCTCTTGTCTCTTATTTTATTTCTCTTAGAATCAAGTTTATTTTGGCTTTAATTACACTTCTTTTAATTAATTGGATTGCGAAATATGCGATAATTATGAAATATGAGGGTTTTCTGGGGAATCACGCGAAAGTTTGGTGTACATTTCATTCCCTTTCGATGTGTCCGAGAAAAATTCATTCATTAACGCATATTTGATGGATATTCTAAATTAATAGTTCCAACAGAATAGCGTTGTATTTCACGTGGTGATTGGTGAACACAACGAAATCCTTGTTATTTCCTCAAATAAAACATATAATCCTACGAATTAACAATCATTCAAAGTCTTCAAAAGATTCTTCAGATCCCTGAAAGAGAGCCTAAAATATTCTGATACTGTTTCTCAAGATTATTTATTCCTGATCACTTTATGTTTCCTTATCATTCTTAAAACTCTGCATCAAACATTCTCAACAAACATCCAACGTATATTACACTGTAAAAAATTGTATCGGAAAATTCCTATACATGCGTTAGGAATTTTCCCAACTTGTCCGGAAATTTACTGTGAGATGTTGGGAAAATCCCATAAAGTTTGGAATTTTCAGATAAATGTATGGAAAATTTCATATAAATGTACCGGAAATTGATTTCCTAACCAGTGATTAGAATTTTCCGGTTGATGTACACAGGAAAATTCCGATTATTTTTTATAGCATCAAATTCAATACTTCGAAGCTGAATACGAGATTCGACAAAACAAAATTTTTAGAAATGAGACCAAGTCCATTCAATTCGATTATTTTTCATTTTACAGACTGCCAAAAATTCAACCTCCAGTGGATATTATGTGGGCGGAAGCAGTACTTTACCCCGTGGCGGACCACTTTTACGAGCTTATAGTCCAGCAGCTTCATCGGTTGTTGCAGGCCCAAATGCAACTCCCGCTCAACCAAAAACCCTCACCACGCCAGGTAAATGATAATTTTCTTTCAGTCGATATGTGTTTACGGATACTCGATTATTCAATGTTCTGTTGTTCGAGTGCATATATCAAGGATGTGTTGCGATCGCGATATTAATTTTCACGGTTCGTACAAAATATGTAAATCACTATGACACAGTTTGTGAGAAAAAAGAAGAGAAGGAAGGATCGTAAAAACGACAAGCACGTTGTATCATCGGCATATTACATATTCTGGAACAAGCGATTACGGATTATTATGGAATATGTTAATCTCGTCAACATATTCGATAAATGACTGATTTATGCCGAAAGAACACGTGCATACGCGGTTGACATTTTGAACTATCTATATTTACTTCGAATTGAAATAATTTGGACGTAAGAAAGGAGTGAATCTACTATTTATAGAACTAATCGTAAAAGATGTACAAAGAAAGAATTAACATTTATTCGTCTGAAGATATTATTTCTCCCTACCGTCAAAATTCGTGATGAGTGGATAATAAGTGCAGTCCACGAATCACAGTATTGCGATAAAAGAAAGAACAATTGAATTGTCACGGTAGATGTGGCAAAGTGATATATATATATATATTTGATTGCTCATAAATGATCATACATCATTCTTGATAATATGCATTCCGTGTTACCAAGTTCGTCACATCCACAAGCTTGCATCATCGATCATCGCTTATGCACTTGATATTCTGCAAAACACAATCCAATCGCAATTATTTCACAAATAATTGGAATCCTATTCACAATACACAAACACACATCATTGATTCGGAACCTCTTCAAGCTCGCAATTACCTCTTGCATTATGAAATAATAATTTCTCATAGTAGTGCATTATACTGAATCGCCACCACTTCTAATAAAAAAGGAAACCATATAAAACAAATTAATTGTCTCGCTCTTACCGCTCGCTTCAAGCTTAAAGCTCCTACCGACGCACGTATACACCCGATGGCTTTGTTGGATTTTTTCGATGCTCTGTCCAATCTGTGATCGTTGTTAAAATCTCGTCAAAGTGAAACCTAAGTAAACTTCCTCAAAGTTTTCAACTTTTCATTTTTCTCTCACGTCTTTGCCACGTTGCGAAACTCATCGCGTCAGCATGTGCCGTTTAAGGTTTCAGAGCTTTTTCCGTTCGAGAAGTTCGATCTGAACTTTATATAATAAACAAAATTTCTAACGGTTGCTACTGGATCAAAAGACATTGCGTATATTGAATAGCGTAACCGTTTCCCAAAGTTTGGAGAAACAATAGATTTGTGGGGAAAACTTGTTCTTTATTTCACAATGCTTGATTATTGATATTTATGGTTTCTCAAACCTTCTTACAGTTTATCAGTTTTTTCAAGTTTTTTTTTCATAACGTATGCGTAAAATTTATTCTTCGTCAAAAATCATTGAAATTCAATTTTGCATTCGTGTTCGAATGGCTTTATCTTGTAACAATCCATCTATACACGGTCGGATAATGCATAAAACGAATGAAATAACACATGATGAATTTTGATGTCCATTAAAAGTACTACCGCTGGCATGTCAATTCACTCTACCCAACGTCATGCAGGTGTTGTAACAAATATAAACTTTGAAATGAATTTGACAACGTCTATTGTTTCAGACCATTTTTGTCATTATATCGTCGGGTCTATCAAAACTGAAAGATGATGGTGATGACAAATATTTTCAAAGTAATCCCGTGGAATTATTTTTACCTAGCAAGAGAGAATACAAACTTTGATTCGACTTGATTTTATCTTCCCAAAAGAATCCTTTCATAGAACATATCAAGGATTGAATAGAATGCTTTTTGGAACGGTTGGAATTTATTTGACAGATACTTTAATTCTCATCACAATTGGAAAAATCTTTTTTTTCGTAAAACAAGAGAGAACAAAAGTGATGAGATCCAATCTCAATGGCAGACATGTTCCGAGCTTTTGGGTACATTGGTTCTCTTTGGTTTTTTGGATGATTGGATAGGTGGTGGTGGCGTGGTGCCGCCGGCCAAGCCGCTTCGCAGCTACCAGTGTGGTAAGAGTCCCCTTGGAAGCCTCGGGGGCTCAGCACGCTTCTCTAGAGACAGCTCGGTCTCCCTGTATAGTATACCAGGTCAGTAACATCCTCAGAAGAGAAAAAGAGAAGAGAAAATCTCACGTCAAGTCGGCTCATTCATACCTGACAATCCTCGCTTTCTTCATTAAAATTGAGTTTTCAGATGAAGAAAGTGACATGATCTTTTGAACTAAGCTGAGAAGAACAAGTGTTTGAACAATCCTTATTATCGTATTATCATAGCCGTTATTGTTGTTGATTCGATTCAATGTTGTGAGAGAATCGGAAGGAAGATTGAAAATATCCGGGAATTCGAATGAAAGGTCCAATAGGAAAACGAATGAAAAATCCCCGGTCTGAACACTTTGATTGATTCCCTCGGCACTATTTCTATTCTATCTGATATCTAATCCTGATAAAAATCATCTCAGAAGTACCTCCGGTGCGACAATGGATGTCAGAATTGTTTAGAATATCTTGCTTGTTTCTCTATCGCGCCAAGGCAGACGCTAGAATAATTTCTGCGAGGAAGTTAATTTAATGTTATTGTATCACAAAATATATGCAAAAATTTACACGGGTGAATAGGAGTTCAAAATGAAAATCATAGAAAATATACCACATAATTCCATTTTCAGGAATAAATTCTCTCCTACGTGAATCAAGAGAACTGAAGTGTCATTTAGAAGAACTTGACTGTTTAGTTCAATCGATAACGATCTTATAATTCTAGAATGTTGGTGATGAATGAACGGTACGACGTGCATTGGTGAAGAGTTTGTAGGTCATGTCACGAATAACTCAATCGCTAACCAGACATATTTCAAGAAGAATGCAAATGACTATGAACTAAAAAAGTATGGAGGCGGTTTGGTAAAAATTGAATGACTTGTTGATGGTAATACCCTGTAATTGGCAGTACTCGGTTCTTTAAGCACGCACTTTCTCCCCTAGTTTCGTGCCACGTAAGATTGTAGAGCATAATACATCATCGACCTTCGACATTTCATCCCTTTTAGGACTGAGTAATAATTTCACTTCGAACAAAAACTTTTAACTCACAAGTTATAGGATATTTTCATATCGATTACGAGACATCGATCATTCGAAAATAAAATTATATATATTGAATCGCAAAACTGATGAGAAAAAAGGATAAAAAGACAAAGATTTTACTCAGTTCTAAATGCACTTTACAACGTACCATTCTGGAATCGTAGATATTGTTTTCGCACGATCACAAAGTATTGACATTCATGAACCTCTTGATCGAGTCCTTAACATTTTTCGTGACAAAATTATCTTCCTTTTCGTAATCATGCCTCCTTTAACTATGAAAATACTTTTTCAGGTATGATCGATTACCATTGGAAATGTTGCACGGAAAAAAATACTGCGAACAACAATAATTGAACGTTGTAGAGTTCTCCATTCATAAGCGAAGTAAAAGTTAGACAACAAATCAGAAATTCAATTGAGTATTCTTTCATCCGTGCAGAATTTCATACAAGTTTGTTGAAATCTCATAAATCATATATGTATAGAATGAATGATATAATACAAATTTCATAAATATTCGCAAAAATCTTTGATTTGGATATTTATGATTTATAAAAAGATTATACAATTAATGGTGATAATAATCTTACAAAACTTCAGATCGATTGCATGGAGAAAGCGGATACATGAGCAGTCCCGAAAGAGGTGGAGGAGTTGGCTCAGCGGCGGGCAGGTATCCCCCAGGACCTTACAGTGCCGGTAGCAGTTACGAAGATCCTTATTATTCACAATATTCCGGAACCGTGACCCCGGTTATTGACGAAGAAGCAAGGTAATGAATGCTATATGCAATTTATGATCGTTGTATTCGGAAAACGTAGTTGGTTGTTTCCCTCTGGCTAAAATATAGTGTAAATCGAATAACGAAATGATGACATTCTGTAAATCTGTACACTGTGATATTCGAAAATATCTTTGGCTTAGATTGATATTTTGTGTTTTTGACGCTTTATTTTTGCCAGGAATATTGAATCATCGTTTCATCATTTTAATTGAATCCAAAATCCAATGATAGCTGGCATGGCGTGTCCGATGCGCAATAGAGGTGCACATAGACCTGAATGAAACTAACGAAAAATGATATTTATCTTGTATTCTGAGATATGAAGAATAGTTTACACTATCGATAAACTGTCCTCATCGCATACTTTATGAGTCAGATAATGTAAAACTCAAAAAACTTTATAAAATATTACTTTCTTCAACCCAGAACAAAATTTGCTGTGACAACAAAATCTGAGTTCGCTGGGTTAACAAATTCTTTGCTATGGTAACAATCTTCATTGGCTATTTTAATTAATCATGCTGCTTTTTCAGCAATCCGTTCAGCTATGGCAGCAAATTTTTAACTGGTCCACCAAAAAGATTTCCTATTCTATATACAATACCTTGAATGGCTGCATCAGCTTAAACTTATGACTGTACTAAATACGATACATTATAATTGCCATAAAATGAATCCAACAATTTTTCGAGACATTTCATATCACGGAGTGCAATATAAATATCTCATGAAAAGATTCTATGTGAAAAAATTTTTCTATGCAATGCCAAAAAAATGTTCCCGTGTTTTTTTTGTTTTTATTTCTGTGCGATGGGAAAGCAGGGAGAATATACATTGTGTAGAAAAATTGTACCACTTTGTTCCGTTGAGAATATGTTGCATCGAACCGTTTCGAATACCATTTTCCCTTTTCCTGGTCCTCAATTGCTATTTCCTGGATGGCTGATAACGCGGATGCGCCCATCTGTTATGATATTTTGATGCAGCGATACGGAACTGCTGGAGGAAACTTACAGCCTTTACGGCGTGAAACCACCTGGACGACCATCGTCCGTTCCCCCTCGGTCTGTCTTCCCTCCGGGGGCAGCGCCTCCTCTGCCAATTGCTGGACAGAGCTACGACACTACCCGGTACCACAGAGACTAGCCAAATATTTGTATCCTCTGTCTATCAATTTCTCGCCTATTGTGTCTTGCGTAGAGTACACGGGAAGAAATGTGAGCGACCAAGAGAATTAGAATTGTTATTTCGTTCATATATAAAGTCCATATATATTTGAGTTCATTCGGATCATTTCAAACAAATTCAATGATTGACCTATTTTTCTACAAATTTCGAAGGTCTTTATGAATTTGAATTAAACTTCGCATGGAATTCTTGAGATAATTTTCATCCTCCTTTTCATCTTTTCTCATCGAGTGAAATTCTGAATCCAATTTGAAATGTTATGTTGATTATATTGTCAAAATAATTGAAAATCACCTAGCGGAAAGAAAAATCATATTTCATTGTTTCGTTTCTTGTAGGAAAATTGACAACTCTGTAATATTCAATATAATATGGTATTATATCGTTCAAATTAATTTTGTTTTAACTGTCAAATTCAAGCTCACTCACATATTTTCTCATGTAATTGGTTCGCAATGAATGAACATGGTGCGTATCAATGGATAATATTCCTGAAAGCATATTTTGACGCGTGAATGTAATAATGAGAAGACAAATCGGAGATATTCAGATGCCTGTGAATATAAAAGAATACATCTGACTCTTCTTAGATGCTTGTAATTGGCTTGAAGATGTTTCGGTTTTATCGAAGATATAATTTACGTTCACATCAATTATATTTCGAAACCATTTCAATGTTTTCCTCTCCCGAGCGAGTAAAATGAAGAGAACAAGTCTAAAATATTCCATCTTTGAGTGGCTCAATTTTTAATGTTGAATAAACCCATTACACAGTATAACAGATGAAAATTCTGGAAATTTGAAGAATTTTGCTCGATCTTGAAATAAATTTGGAATTTATTAAATGTTTTTCACATGAAATTGGATATTTTTATACAGAATTCACTCCATCGTGCCCTGGCATGACGGATATCGTACATGGGTGATCGATTTTTGACCATCTATGGAAGGAGTTTCAGTTACTATTTAGTTAATTGCATCAATTAACACGAAAGTAATACGAACTAGCATAAATACCTCATAAATAACACCGTTTTTACGTCTCGCAGCTCAACTATAATGTTAGTCGAATGAACTAATGTGATACTTGTCTTGATTAAAAAGTAGTTGATGTAATTACTTTCGCGCACGGAGAAAAATTAACGCGAAAATATAATCGTTCTCATGAAAATCTGGGACTTCTTCTGAATTTTTTAATAAACGATAAACGATCAGGTTTAGAAAACGAATTTCAACATGAGATTATGGAAGATTGCGAATACTGTACTGAAAAAGTCAAAAATGCGATTAGAATTCAAATCGCTGAATCAATTTTGAGTGAATGTTGAATTTCATAAAGTGCTTAATAAAATTTGACTGTTCGGCATTTTGAATTTCAACCGTGTTTATTGATTTTCATTCCGTACTCATAGTTGTTCATATTGTGGAGTGAAAATCCATTCTCCAAACTTCGCCGTTTTTGGTTAATCAAAAAACTAAGAAAAAGTCTAAAATTTGTATAATAATTATTATTATATTTTGAAGTCCCATTTTTCTCTACACTGAGAGAAGAGTTTATTTGTATTTAATAAATCTTGTTTTGGATACGGCGAAATAAATATTTATTACATATAAACATGACTCATTATCCTCAGATAAGGTTTATTAACAGTTAAAAGAGGTCATATGAGATTTTTTAACAGTTCATAAACTTCATTTATAGTTATTAAGCCAAGTTTACGTGGAAAAAATATTTATTTCGCCGTATCCAAAGTAAGCTTTATTAAATACAAATAAACTCTTCTCTCAGTGTGTGTAGATGGCCAAGAATCCATCACTCGAGTAGCTGCTGCAACATTGTAGAAAATCTGACTGAATGTGACAACTTGGTTCGAAAATTCAGTGTTGGGGCTTGTTTTCGATGCTTACTTTCAGTTGAAACAGAGTTAGTTTTGACTGAAATTTATCCCTCTGGGGATGCACTGGGTCAAAATGACCCATCCTTCATTTCGAAAAGTTGTATATCTCTGAAAAAGTACGTTTACATTTCTTTAAATATTGAAAAAACTATCAACTGTAGAGCAAAGCGGGTTTCAAATTCGTGTTCTGCAGACTTCGGCGATGAGTTAAAAACAAACATTGCTCTACGATGTTTCAAAGCCGAGATATGAGCGATCAATATAGTGAGGAAACTATAAGTGCATCCTCAGAGGTTTAAAATAAGCTGATATTCAAGTTGGAAGTAAGTTGTACTTTTTACTGTGAAATATTTCTTTTCCTCCACGATAATGCAAATTTTAGAATTTACTTTGAAACGTGAAATCGTATCTAATAAATACAACTCCAACAGTGTATGTAAAGAATTCCAGTATATATGATGCTAAACTGTTAATATATTCAAAATAATTCATTTATGGGAGTTGTTTTGCATAACAACTTCATCATCGCAACTAACTTCTTATTCTAGAACACGTATCGTATCTCTTACCCTGATTCACTTTCTTTACGCAACAAAAATGTGCCCTCAAGCGGAAAATGATCAACGACACAGAAAAACATCATCCAATTTTTGCAATAATTCTAAGGAGAGTCAGAATTTTGAGAATTTACGATGTTCTGTGTTTGATACAACAAGCGATTCGAATTTTTATCAAAATTCAGCTACGTTTGAGAAGATCATTTAAAATCATTCTCATCAACGTTGAATGTTGAAAGTAGTCGATAGGATTAAGATTTGACATGTGGTTGTCACACGATGACGATTTGAAACTCTTGTGCGAAACGAATGACCTAAAGCGGTAATGTTCCCTTAAATGGCTTGAAGGACATTTATACGCTATATGGGAAGTGGGAAGAGTTAATACCATATTGATACCATGAACCCAACACGTTTTTTTGCTCGCTGAAGTGACATCATAAATCACAAAATCAAGCGATATCTTCACTGTCAATCGATGGACATTGATTAGGAATCGTAAATTATTCGTACGATGATTGATCCTGTGATTCATTTTTTTTCAATATCGTGGAATGAGAATGCAATTTAACGCTATCTTCTCTTCCTTATGAATCCCAAGAAAAAGCATTCACCAAATAACATGAGCAGAGTATGAAAACACGTAAGGAAGATAAAAAACTTTTCAATACTTTTTAGAGCCTGATTAAGTCCGTGATATGCAACGATCCAGAGTTGAATTAGGTCGGAAAAATATTGACATCAGGTCGAATGAGAATTTTGAAAACAAGATCAGGTTGAGAAAAGTATGGGATCAGGGTGAAAAATGAAGTCAAAACTGATTCACTGCGTAATACGCAACGAATCAGAGATAAATCAGGTTTCACTTTTTGACCCAGGAATACTATAAGGTACGTAAAACGAGCGAGAAAGAATTATATTAATGCTCAGTAACATGACTGCAGTGATATCATCACCAACAGTTCATCGTGATAAGGAAGTGAAAGCACAGAGTGTCTTTTTACCCAACTAATTCAAAGGGATCTTGTAAACCCTAGAGTTACTAGATTACTATACCAAAAATACTCAGAAACAACTTAATAAAATAGAAAAGTCAAAAGTTTAATCCTCTGATTTTATCAAATTTTCTTATATTGTTGGAGTTTGAATCGTTTATACAAACGAAATGAAAATTCAAACTCACAAAAATCTCTTAAGTCATAGTTATTTATCTTCTTGAATTGATTTCTACACTGTAAAAATAATCGGAATTTTCCGGTTATGGGATGAAAAATCAATTTCCGATACATGTATATGAAATTTCCCATAAATTTAACTGAAAATTCCAAACTTTATGGGATTTTTACTATCATTGTGCAATAAATTTCCGGTAAAATACGGAAAATTCCTAACGCATGTATGAGTTCATCACTTCCGAACATTTAAGTGAAGTTTCCCATAGAAAGTTTTTACAATGTAGGAACTAGAAACATCATTTGCAGAATGTATTGCAAGATTTTGGATCTCGAACAACTGAATATTATGTTATTCGACTATCAATCCGTTCCAATAAACGATTCAAACTTCAGGAACATATTTCCTGGAAGTATTTTGGGTAGAGAGATCTAATGATTCCAACGTGTACGGGATATCCTGAAGTAATATCATGCGACGAATCAGATTAGAGCTCTAAATGTATCAAGCGTGATTATGGATGATTTCCGCTCCGTTCGCAAATTCAATAAAGGTTGATAGAAATACTTACCTCTGTAGAGACTAAAAGCCTAGAAAATCGAAACGTCACAATCGTACGGAATTATTGTATTGATTCAACATGATTGGAAAAATAAATGTAGGAAATCAAATATTTCATTGTCCATTACCCCTCTATTTTTATATAAAATATATTCACGCATGGTGATTGATATTTTATTTAAAGAAATCAAATATAACTTAGAGCAGAAAACAACTACAGTATAGAATCCCGATATGAATTTTGCTTATCGTCCATCTGTACGTTCCGAACGAAATATTGGTATTATTAATCATAATTATCCGAAGTGAAACTTGAATCTTTTGTTTTCAAAACAGAACTTTCATGTCGTTGTTGAAATTTCTCACGTTCTACCATTAAGTGGTAATCTCCCATCATAAAAGTACTTCATTGTCCTAAATATCATCGCTAGTCCATCATCTCTTTTTACATTCCGATGAAATCTCTCATCTCGCTTTTTGTTAACTACCACTACAATCTGAAAAGATCGATTCAATCCCAAATGAATGAGATATCTTTTAAAACTTTTATTTGTACGTTCATAAAATAACCACAAATTGAATCAATTCTCCAAGGAATCATTAATAAAATACTGTTGGACAGAATTTGGATTCACTTGGAAAAATAGTTTACTTAAATATGAACCTACTGGACATTTCATTGCATCCAATAAAATTTTACTAGATTTAAGTAAATTTTATTTGAAATGAATCAAAGTTCATTTCGATAGGATGAATTTTTTACTTGATTCAACTAAAACTCTAGTGGGTTAGTATTTGAGTAGAAATTTTGTTGATTCAAACAAAGTTCAGTCAATCCAAATAAAGTCCAATAAAAATATCTCTCGGTGTTTAACCACATAAAATAAAGTGATATTCAATACGTCCGGTACTCAATTCTAAGTCTCTGAAATTCTCGTAGTTGATTCTCTTGCAAATATATATTTCAATTAAGAAAACCAAGAATAATCCAATAATACTATCCTCAATCATCGATATCGTAAATTCTCAAAATAAGCATGGCAATACAACATGCACGAAATGAAAAAAAGGCATGAAAAGCAGTGGAAAAAATACCCCGATCAGAATTTACGTACTTCATTCGAATCGAATATATATTTGAAACATTCTTCAAAATGTTTTTAATATTTTGACCCTCGGAATAGGGGTAGCTTTGCACGAAGCCCGCGAAGCATGTGGATACAGCCCTCCCGTCGTCTCAGGGTTAAAACATCAAGAGAACACGCTTCGCTGTGTAGAGGCATTATTCCTTTACTCATAAATATATTGAAACTTTTCTAAAAATTCAAACAAAAATTAGTATTCAAAACTCGATAGCATGCAGCATGCCAAAACTAGATTGCGAAGACATGATGCATCGAGGAAAATAAAAATCCCACTGTATTTTGCTCACTCGAAAGAATATGTATATTTGTATTTCGTAGACGTATATTGCACGTGAGTATCATGTGAACGTTATGTGATGAGTAGTGCTGTAGCTGAATAGTAGATAATGAGAACATAATTGAAGAAATTCCAACACTTTCATTGATTTGTTTTTAAGTTTTATCGGGTGGGTTAAATACAATAAGATTCTTTCTCACCAAATCTAATTTACAAAGAGACCTGCTCTCAGAAAACATGACTGCATGCGTTGGAATTCCAGTGATCATTATTCGTAGAATTAGATTTGGAGATAGAGAAATATTAGCACAACATTTGATGGTCTCATGATTGTATATAAATTCTAGGAAATTATTAAAACATCCAGAAGAGAAAGGAAAAGCTTACTAGCAACAAAACTTTATAAATATTCTTGAAATCTCTCTGAATCTCTGGAACTCTTTGGATGCCTCGGAAATCTTGGACCAAGCATCTTACCCAATTTTCTTCCCTTCAAATTTTTCTGAATCTCCAAGAATCTTTCGGAAGCTCCCTGAATGCCTTTGAAATCTTGAACCAAGAATTTTTCTCAATTCACCTGTCTCTAAATTTCTCTGAATCTCTCGAAAATTCCCTGAATTCCTCCGAAACTTTATAAATCTCTCTGAATTCCTTCGAAAGATCAAATTTCCGGACAGATTCGGAGAGATTTTGGTACCAGGGCTTGTGCGCAAAGGGAAGTTATTGAAAAAATTAATGAACTTCCCGGACAACACAAAGCTCTGAAAGATAACATGTGTGTCATCTTTGAGAGCTAGTTGCTCTAAAAGACAACATTATGATTTGAAGTTTATTACTTTCTGTTGCGAAATGGGAAAATATTTTTGTTTGATTCTCAGTTATCTCGCGTATCCTCGCGTATTTTTCTTAACCCTTAACGGCCACACGGGGTGACTAGTTATCCCAGGCTTGAAAAAAGTGGAATTAGAGGTCTCAGACCTTTCAAATGAATACAACAAACAGCATCTGCCGGTGACAGACATGTGTAAGGTGTGACTTCACTACATAGTAAGCCTACATAGTATTTTCACGTTCCCAATCATGAATATGTATTTAAAATCTAACAAAACGCAAAAAAAAACAAATTTCATGATTTGTGATTTTTTTCATTTTTCTTTCCAGTAATTTTGCAAAATAAATATACTTTTTGAATAATTGTTGGATACTGTTATTTTTTTTTGGTAGTGGTATATATTGTGCAGACGATCCTGGAGTTTCAGTCGTTGATATTGTAAAATGGCGAAGTAGTGAATTTTTCTGCAATTTTTCCTGAATTTTGACTTATATGACCAGTTTTTAGAACGCCATCTATGAATTAACCAAGTTAAACCATTAGAAATATTGAAGAACTAGTCAACGAACATGACACAATTAGTTAAAAGTCTCAAAACATCTACACATCTTTTTCGACTGGGTTTTTCAGCGTGGGATAATGAGTTACCCCTTGGGGCCGTTATGTAGCCTGGGTGAGGTGTGGCCGTTAAGGGTCAACTTTTGTATTCAACACGGATCAACCGTGTATAATAATACTGTTTATCCATGTTTACACAGAATATCCGTGTTCTGGTAGTCAATTTTAACACACTTCAGTTTGCAGTGTTGCCATCAACTGAATGATTGGTTCCTTCAAATTGTACACTGTGAAAAGTGTGGCTCCAATTGGGTGCGTGTTTATTAGGAAACTGACCGAAATCCAGCCCTTTCCATTGCGTCGGCGATTGTTTTCTGTGCGTATTTTACACTCAAAATAGGATTCTTTTGACTGCGTCCTCAATTCAGTCATCACACAATCTGAATTCAAAACTTTCTTTTTACAGTGTACCTCTGCACCCCTATGAACGGAAGATCAGATTTTTGAAAACCATTTGTCCTAGGGGTGCACACGATATTCTCGTCGAGACTGAAAAAGAACACATCATCTTAATTTAAACGTGTTCCAATGAGGTATCCACTGCACAGAATTCCGACTTCGTATCTAATGAAACGGAATAATCGATCATTCCGATTTCATAAACAAGATCAACCAAGATATGCTTCCGGTATCGTTTGTCAGTCTCGTCTCGTCTCGGTGCAACGCTCAATGCAGATTTCGATATAGATCTTGATCATTTTCATTTGCAAGATCAAAACCTGTCACGAATTTGTTCCGTTTGATGCGAAGCTTCAATTGAGTTTAGTAAACCATGTCTTACAAACAGTAGAATGATAAATATAGATCATTTTCCAAGTTCTTGACGCGAGTCTCGTGTGCACCCCTAATTTGTCCCTTTAGACCCCCGTGGGGTAACTGAGGGTCAATAACAGAACCTTTTATCATTTTTGGTAGTATCAATTGGCATATACTAGTATGGATAGAATACAGATTTATTCCTAATTTATTCATTAAAGAAATGCAATAAAATACAATATTAAATGCACTTTATCTAGACTAGAGTATCCGAATGCAAATTATCACCAAGTCGACTCCATATTTATTAAGGATCGAACAAAGCTATCCAGAATCAGGCTTACCCCTCAAATACCTAACTACAGTTAAATTTGGATGATTTTAGGACTGTAGATACCTGTAAGGTGAGTGTATCGAAGCCTACCTCTTCGTGTATAAATTCAATATAATGAGCCAAAAATTGATTATCTGTCAAATATTTATCAAAATTTCATTTGCCAAAACCTTCTGCAAGTTTTGATGCATAGAAATTTAACGAATAATTAACATTTGGTTTGTTAAATGGTATTTATACATAAAGCTACACTCACCTCATATACCTGTCTGAAGCCGAAGAAAGATTTTTGTGAGAATTCCTGCTGATAAATTGAGAAAATCAAATACCGAATCACTTCAGATGTTCGTGAAGTATATCCTCAGGTACATAACATGATTGGTTCATTGTAATTTTAGGTCATCAGTTCTTTTACACTTAAGCTGTGGAATCGTGTAAACCTCACCACTTCACTTCTTGTTTTATTTTTCAAGATTTGGTTTTGGAATTTTTCATTCAGTCCCTATTCAGGTTAAGTCTTCTCAATCAGGTTCTGGTATAGTCCTGAAGTGCCATTATCCTTGTCAGGACACAAAGAGGACTAATGTTGACCTAAAGAATGAACCGAACCAACCCAACATTTTTCTTCTAAACAATTGCCAGTTTCATGTATGAATTTTTGTATAAAGTTGTAGCCTGTTAGAAAATATATGAATTATCCATTATTCCTCCTGACGGAGGAATCATAAGATAGTAGCCTTGCAGAAAATCATGACTGAAGAAACATACTATTAGATATTACAGACTATCGAAAAATTTCAGAAATAGGACAAGGAATTAGTCCTATTAATTTTGATTGATTTTTCAAGTGATATAAACAATTTATGAGACATATATTCTTATCAACATTCAGGTAATAGCAAAATTTTATTATCGACATTTCATTCCTTCCACATTGTGTTGTGTATCGTTCATATTCGTATTCATTGATCATTACCACAGATTTTAGAAATTTTATTTCCCTACAACCAAGGAAAATAGTGAAATGTGCTCATATCTCTAATAAAACAGATTTATCCAGAATTATTTATTTACTTCCTAAATTTTTTGAAACAAAATTTGTACCTTCATCCCACAAGAGATGATACATATTTTAATTCCGAAAAGATGAAATATCTGAATTTGAATGAAATTTCAATCATCGATTCAAGTCGAGACTTATATGGACATGTGAAGTACACGGAACTCTTTAGAATCGGATTCATTCGATCCTCACACTTTTTGAGATTGAAACGAAACTAGTTTCCAAGGAGAAAAATTTTTCGATTTATTCCATTTATGGAAAGTGTTATTCGTATTGTGAAGTTTACACATAGTAGGACGTAAAAGTATTCCTCATTTATCAGATCGACAGAATAGCCCTGGTAGAAATTTGACAGGGAATTCTCTATTAGAAGCATGGCCCTCGTAAAGCTGCAATAGGGAACTCCGAATTGAGGGAAACTTTGAATTACCTTATCAGGTCCTGACATGGCATCCTGTTTAGGACCTCACAACAAAGTAACGCAAGGTTGTCGACAGGTCCCAGTCAGATTTTCCTTTTAAGTAACTCAGACATGGGATTCCTATCAGAACCTGATCAGGATTGCCTTGACTCATCCGTATTTGAATCATGTGATAACCGGCGAGACAGCCGAATCAGAACCTGATCAATTCAGAACGTTGAATGTATCAAACTATTCAGAATTTTCACAGTACTCATTAGAAATTTACCTGTCTTTCTTAGATGTTCAACTGAGGTCTATTTGGATCATCAGTAGAATTTCTTCTGTTGGGGGAGTTTCAAAAAATGTTATGAAAAGTGGATTCCATGAAAATTGAATCGAATGTTAGAATATAGCTTAGATGTGGTCGTGATTGGGAATTCCGCTACCATTCGGATCAGATACTGATTGGAAATTCAATTACTACCCTAATCAGATCCTGATTGATAAACCTTTGGTTTTCCTGATCAGAACCTTGTCTTTTTCCTGCGTTACATTTTTGTCAGGCCCTGAACAGAAATCAGGCATGCCTGATCTGGACCTGATGTTTTCCATATCAAAATTCCTACTAGGGAGATTTCATAGATCTTCCATTGGAAAAAAGCATTGAAGAACAACTGCATGTGCACGATTTGTCATTAGGAAAATGATGCATAAGTCAATTCATCGCTTACATTGATTTAGACCAAAGTAAACGGTTTCAATTTAGTATACTGTGTGTAAGTTATAAAAAAAACTTCATAAAACATATACAGAATGAACAATGATTATCAATTCCAATGATTATTGATTTCTACGACAAGTGTTCCTCGACTTTTTACGTAATCTAAAATCAACTCATTTCCAATATATACTGAGGGAGGAAAGATCAAAATAAATATGAAGCAGCTAGAAACTTCAATCATCCTGAATGAACGTTCAATTAAATCAAATTTCAAGTGGTCAACATTGAATATTTGATTCAATTTCGATGAAATTCCTGGCCCAGTTGTCACAATCAGGTAATTCGCTTGATTCAAAAACATTACGGTTATCAAGTTGTGGTTGAAGAACAGCAAGAACATAATACTCGACATACATCTCAATGACGTGAATATCTTGAAACCAATTTTTCTGCTTCGTTCCTACAAGTTTTGAACATGCAATATCGATCATTCAACTGATCTTCCTCTTTTGGACTCATTCGAATTTTTCAATTAAATATAAAGTTCATAGCTTTGTTGTTGAAAACGCAAAATTGTTATCTAGATAAAACCATTTGCCAATTAATGACATCCTGCATGACGTACACCGTAAAAAATTTTCTGACAATTTAGACCGATTCTGTAATTTTTTTAAAGAGACAGGTCTGAATTATCGGAAAGTTGTTCTGAAATTCAAATTTATTCTGAAAGTGGGGAACAATATATTACGATTGCTGTGAGAATTCTCATTGTACATATAAAACAATGAATAACAATATTATTCATATGCAATTTTTGTACTCTTACACACAGTATTTTATCATGAATTATTCCAGAATTCATACATCAAATATTCAACACATATATTCAATAAAGAAACAAAGTAGAGATGTATAAGAAAATTCGAATTGATCGGATGAAATTTCAACATACATCTAACTCTCTCAATTCTGCAATTTTCGTACATTTCTGGTTGTATATTTCTTTGACGATCTCTATCAAACATCACATTCCGTTTAAATGGATTCTTATGTTCCTTTTTTCTCCTACATAACATTACAGTAAATCTCTTTATAACTTCCACGAGAGATCCGCTTCTCATTCAAACCTCCTTTTCAAAGAACAAGTACGGAGAAAATAAAATGTATCTGTTATAAAGAGATCCTACCGTATAATTCATTTATTCAATCATCTAAATTGAATACAGTTTATTAGTTTGATGCAAGGATTCTGAAAAAACCTTACATGCATAGAATAAAATAGTCGCGGTGATGAAAAATCTAGTTCAAAGTGTGCTTTTAATGCCGTTCTCGGCGCGCCACGTCGAGTTGCATTTACTTGTTGAAAAAGTACTCGTCGATGTAGATAGAGACGTTTACGACGACACTCTTGCCTGAATTTGATTCTTTGTGCATTGAAAATCTGTTATCCTATATCACGTTCCGGTAACGCAATAACGAATCGCACCTTTTCTATTCTGATTTGAGAATGTGTAGTTGATATTCAGCGAAGGAATACAACTTACTCTTCATTAACGATGAATTCATATGATGAAATATTGAAATACAAGAACAGATTTTATTGGAATCAAATAATTGCGTTACCTAAATCTCGTTTCTACTCTGCCATAGAATGATATCATATTCTAACACTCGTCTCCATTTCCAAAACAGGATAAGAGTGGAACACATGGAGAGACAACTAGCGAATTTAACTGGATTAGTGCAAAAGGCTTTAACACACGCGCCGGTGCCGCACGCGAGCCCTTCTCCACGGGATTATCTTCAAGTTCCAGCAGGACGTGATCCTTACGCGAGATCCGCAGGTGAGATAAACTCAACAATATCCCATGTATCTTATTATCTCTTAAATCCACTTCATCAATATCTCTCGCCCCTTTTGTCTTCCTCTTCCTTTCGGTACACTATGATGATGCTCATTAACGTACGTTCTCCAATCTCGAATAATTTTCAGTTAATTCACTCGATCTTGAAGAAATTTGTCTAGATTACAGATAAAACACGAAGGAGTACACTTCGGAGAGAAGTGTCTTCCTTTGTTTTGATTCTCACCTATCCATTCATTGATAATAGTCTTCGAATTCATTGAAAATTACAGAATATTTCAATCTTTACAAATTGAATTTTGTTATGAATAAAGATGTCAAGGAAAAATAATATACTTTGGAGTGTTTTATAAATACGATTGAAATATGTAAATATTAGTGGAATATCAGAAAGAACAAGAGAGAAAGTATTGTATTCGAAGTGTTCTATTCGTATGAGCATTAACTAACTAGAAATAATGAATTCTGTTTGAGGTTTGTCAGAGTTGTCAAAGGCTTGAAATGGAAATTCTTTGCTCAAACTGGGAGATCTTCCCGATATTTCTCGTTTATGCGATACTTTCTCATTCGAGTTCGACTTTTACGACAAACAAAGTGACATTATTATTTCTCAAAAGAATGATAGCTGTGACAGAAATCTTCACAACATGGTTACTCTCTGCAGTCTCGAGATCCGTGTATCCAAATCTTTTCTCAATAACTCTCTTCCGTATTTCAAACCCACAGTTATCGTTCTTGATATATTCTGATAAAGAATCATTAAAGTGGTAAAAAACTAACACTGTATTTCTAAACTCTTGACATAAATGTAAGGTAACAAAACAATCTCACATCACTCTCAACTCGCATACATGTAACATACGACATACATATGTCATTGATGTCATTGACAATAGAATATCTTTAAATCGTCAGTCAAGTGTAGCAACAATATGTGTAAAGAATATGAAGTTTTCAACTACGGGTGCTCTGTACAAAAACATTTCATTTGCCCATTTTTCCTGCCATAGGACGTGTAGGTATATTATTACGTACGTGATCGATTATTGGATTTTTTACTGTGTTCCATAAGAGATACACGTCTTTTTGTATTTTGTTTCTTTTTGTTTAGTCAAACTCATTTCATCATGCTCTTTATCTCTGACAATCGATCGACAGTCAATCACGCAACATTTACATTTTACATTGAATGTAATATATTCGACTGTCCAGATATCATTCGACCATCAACGAATAAACAAACGAGTTAATGATTGAAATTCGATATTTGTAAAATATACGTATGTATTTGTATATACATACTGTTGCTACATGCCGTACAGTTTTTCGGGTCTGAAATTTCCTGAATCCTGCTGTAAAACTGCTTTGTTATTCCGACTGATGCACACACACCAGGCGCCGGGGATGAGTTCGACAAACACTCTAGCTCCAGCTCTGCCTCATTGCCAGGTGTGTCTTTTTTTCTCATTCTCTTCTATCTTTCTATTCTTATCCAGAATCACTGTGCCGCTGTATACATATATTTGATAATATATACGTAAATATGTCGTTGTTACCATATCATACAGTATCTCGAAACAATGTACAATTCGTATTGTGTGTGTTTTGTCCTTTTGTAAAATTATTATGTCTCTGAACCTGCTATTACAGATGACTCGTACTTAAGGACTGACGTTAAGCCACCAAAATTAGGGAAAGGTGCGCTTATAAAAGTATCATAAGTACTCAAATCGTTGCTATTGCGCTTATTTTTTGTTACCATTGTCCGCTCATTACAAATTGTTCTGTCTTTTTTGTACGAGGAAAGAAACCTTGGATTCAAATTTCGTGTTACTTAGGTGCCAAAAAATGATAACAGTCCAAAATTAGGTGTACTCTTGTTCTTTTCTTTCTTAGTTAATTCATCAAGAGTATGTGATGAAGTACTCTGAAATTCGAAACTATCTTTCTTTCTTCGTATATCTTTTTATTCACGTAATACGATTTTATCTGTAGCATTGGAAAATTCTAGACATGAACAAGGCATTGAAATTACACGAAGAAAATCTGAAACGAGTGACCAATGTTCCAGACATTGATCATCATTGTGCGAGAAAAAATAAAACACCTAGAAAATTTTATACTTGGATTTATTTGGATTGAATCAACTGAACTTCTATTTGAATATGCACCTACTAGAGTTTTGGTTGGATCAAATAAAAAATTCAGTCAATTCACTTGAATCAAGTAAAAATTTACTAGATGCAATGGAATGCCTAGTAGGTTTATATTCAAGTGAATCATTTTTCTGGGTGAATAAAACACTGCTGGCTGTTGTGTGTACATCAGTTACCAATGATACGCACAATGATCACCAATGCGCGGTCATTGATAATCTCTTGCACACTGATGATCAATGTGCGGAACATTGATCGCTCGTGTTAGATTTACTCCGTGTAGAACCTTGATTGCAGCCCCACATACTTTTAGTAAAATATGGAAAAGTAACTACGTTTGCCAGAATCGATATAATATTCTGATCATTTACAATGAATATCGATTATTCATGCATTGTATGAAATCTCTTTCGCACAAATCAAGGCATGAGGAATTCAGGGTATTCCAAATTTTTCCAATAATTCAAATACCTATCGCATGAAATGCATACTGGCTCTGTTCATAATAAAATCCTGTTACGTGGATTGAATAGTTCCAACAGTTATATTGCGATATTCTTATTCACATTCTCTGATACGTCCAGACTGTTCTCCGTAGCCTCTTCGAAATGATTCTATATTCAATCATTATCATTGCAAATTAGTTACAGTGATGTTGAACCATGTATGCATCCCTTGTTTCTCACAAGTACATGTACACGCGGATGATATTCATTGGAAATTAAGCTTGTCCAGAACATTTGTATTCACGCTTTAATCCTTCACCGCTAAGTATATACTCTATCCATAAATCGTAACTACGTGCACCCCACATGCGAACTGTTGCAACGGTTATTCACTCGATTACTACGCATATTCATATATTTTCTCTTTCCCTCGTATCTTCTTTCTCAAATCATCTAGCAAAATCGCATGTTTCCATTTCACACAAGTTTTAAACAAATTTACAAATTTTTTCCAGTAGATAGATAATGAAATTCACTCTGGAGAATTGACAACTATATCTTTGAAATAATACAGATCTTGATAAAACTACATTAATACTGAGAATAAATTATCGCTAATCTTATATGCAACTACTTATCGATCTTTAGCACGATCAGCTTCAAGTGTATGTTTTGTCACAATATCACAGATCTTGGAAATATTAAGCACTTACTCAAGTTTAATTTTTGTTTTTGTACTTGCTGACGTATTCGCTGCAACGTTAACCGCCATGAAAATATATGTGACATGAAAATATTTTTGATCAACATGTTTTTCAGACAAGTCGGTGTCCTTTGAAAAATCTGTGTCGTTCAGCGACGAGCCACCAGATATGAATTCTCCCAAACAACATTCCCCGCAACACGCAGGTAATGAAGTGCATTTGTTCCAGCACGTTACAACAGTTGAGAGTAGTTTGACATGCATTTTAGATCAGTATTCAGTCCAAAATTAACGAATAATGTACTTATTTACGTTGTTTGGACAGCTTTGAAATTTTAGATGATTTTGTATTTCTTATCTTTTCGCTGAAGCAGAGTATTTGATATTCAAGGTATAGAACTCAATAAATTTGTAGAGTGAAACTGGAAGTTGAGAGATTTGTTTTTTGAAAGATTTTGAGGAATATTATTTGTATACGATGAAACCCCAAAATAGGAAAAATTTTATAATAGATATTTAAAATTACTCTTGATTTGACGATCTCCATTTCATGATCCCCATGAGCATATGCGAAGTCATGAAATATATTCAAATATTTTGGAATGCCTTCGATGTTCTCCGTACAATTGACTCTCTCGGAATATGAACAATGTTGCATTTTTTTTCTCTTTTAATAAATGTACAATAATACTGAATAATACCTGAATGTATGAGTAATTTTATCATAATTGTGGTACAGATTAGGTAGTCAACTTTTTTCCCAGACAAGGTTAGGGTAGTATAGGAATCATTTTCTTTCTCATAAGTCTTTTGATTTAATAGAAAATATGCCTTGGTGAAAATGAAAGCGAACAAAGCTTATGCTGGAGCGTAACGGGAACGTTAATGAAATGTATACGGAGCTTGAATGAAAGGGATACAAAGAGTATCATAAAATTTAAAAAACCCAACTGAAAAAATTCAACCCCATAATAAGAATCGTGCCCATGACTTTCACCATGGGCAGTCGATTGCTTGGACATATTATTTGAAGTCAGAATAGATATAATTCGTATACGCTTGATATAATCTACTTTTACGTCACATGAAACGCGTGCGAAACGGGATCAAAAGTTTATGAAGCATATATGAAACGTATGATTTTATCACTTTACAGCAAAAGAGCATCACACACTTCAAGAGAAGGAAATTCCTTTGCGCTTTCTGTATGCGCTTCATTTTCATCAGAGTGACTGAGCAAATCCTTCAGTTCCCAGGATTTTTTGTCATCACTAGCCCCAACTGAAATAATAATTTGCATTATTTTGACCCCAAACCTCAATCTCACCCCACAGAGAGCATGAAGCTTCAGCGAACGTTCAGATTAGATCTGTATAGATCGGGCCGAAGGTTCATAAAAGCTAACTTTTAGATTCACAAACGTTTGACAAAGGTTTTACAGACGTTGAAATGTCCGCCTTGAAATACGTTCAGGAAACATAGATGGAACGTTCGCTGAAGGTTCATCGAAGGTTTGAGGAAGCTTCACAAAAATATCTATACTTGGATTAATTTATAATCATTTATGTTTATTAATTAATTTATTTTCCATATGAATTGATCAAAATTAATATAAGTATAGATATTTTTGTGAAGCTTCCTCAAACCTTCGATGAACCTTCAACGAACGTGTCATCTATGTTTCCCGAAAGTATTTTGAGGCGGACATTTCAACGTTTGTAGTACCTTTCTCAAACGTTGATGAATCTAAAAATTGTCTTTCATAAACTTCCGACCCGATATATACAGATCTAATCTGAACGTTTGCTGAAGCTTCATGTTCTCTTCGGGACAGTATGCAGACGTTATTTTGTCTAAATGTATCAAAAGAGTTGCCAAATTGAGCGGTTTGAGAGGAAAAGTTCGCGATTGAAAATTCAAAAATGCGGATTTCCGCTTCTTGGGCTATTTCAGATGAAAGAAATTAATTTACGTTACCGGCAGTTTGATGCGTGATTGAATTAAGCGGGAGATGCTCATTCGATGAGCACCAATCGGGCCTTGACCGTTGTGTGTCAGGGTGCCAGCCCATGATATAAAAATGATCAACGAAACGGATTGTGCGGAATGAGCGGCATCAATGAAAGTCATTTCGCTTTTCCGTTTCCTTTTCTATCTCACGAATGAAAAAGAAAAAATGGGTCTTCAAAATTTTTGGCAACTGTTGCATGAAGCCGAATACAACTGCAGGCATATTTGAAAAGTATTGATTCCGCGTTCCGCTCTCCGCTACTTCTTCCATTTGTGAGATATAAGAGGAAAGACAACAGCGGAATGATCAATCGATGCCGTTTATTCCGCACGTTGCGTTCTGCTGCTAACTTTTGTACCATCATGGGCCATCCTCATAGTGAAAGAAAAACGTCGTGGGGAACTCACATTGTACTCCTCCCCATAGTATTGTGCGCATATCTTGGCAGTCTCATATGAAGATTTGGAGTTCAGGTTTTAATGCTCTCGTCTACTTCAATTTAATTTTTCATATGAATTTCAGAATATTGGGTTATTTGGTTTGATCACGCGGTTTTTCGAGCGGAAAATCTTTCAGTTTTCGCAGTAGTGGGCGATTTGAGCAGCTTCCGACAGCGGAAACTGTTGCAAATGATCTGGCAACCTTGCGGATTTAACGAAAAATGCTGCCTGCTTTTTATTGTATTGGAATTTTGACCTAATTTTCGCATCGAAAACATCTCCGTGTATCATCATCCATTGTAGTGTGAACCATCTGTGATAAGAATTTGTTTTGTTGTTCATTTTCGTTACGTACTTTTCTGTTTCAAGATATTCGTTAAAATATCATTCCACCAAGACACCCAAACAGCAAAATGCCAGAATGATTCACCGCAAATTCCTAACAACCCTGAGCAATCAGTTGTTGAGAAGTTGCACAGCAATTTTTGCTGTCTGGGCATATGTTCATGGGAATATGCTAATCGCCAACCATCGTCTCACTCATTAAACTTCAATCCAACTCAATAAATTATCGAACTTGAGTCGAATAAAATTTAAACAAATCAATTTGATGTCTGAATAAAAAGAGATACACTGTTCTGTGATATGCTAGCTATTTTTAACGATCGAGTCCTTTCGCTGGCTATGAATTTATTTTTATTCACGCTGTACACAAATTTAATAACGCATAACTAGCTTGAATGAGTAATGGATAATTGATGGGAATGTAAATGAAATCTAATTTGCATTAGATCAAATTAACGAGCTACCAAATACTAACACTATAAATCTCTAACGCCTTCTTGTACAATTACGCAATGCCTACTACGATTATAGCGGACACAAAACCTACGAAACCAGCGATCAAATCCTCCACGTTGCCGAGGATGTCTTCGCAAGGTAAATTAATCTCTTCCTATTCTATGCTTCACTTTTTTATCTTGTCTTTTTTTTTTATTTTCAATTGCTTCATATCTTTCCTATACGTTATTCAAAAATATCGATTCCAATTAAATTGTACGGTGAAATAATTTCTCTTAGAAATTCAGAAAATGCGGTGGATGTAAAAAATTATAGTCAGATGTTCTGAATTTTCACGAGGGATATTTTTTATGGAGTGCATAGATCATTCCCTTGAGAATTGATACTCGAACGACATTATTCAACGATAATGTGTTCAAATGTGTAGATGAGACTGTTTTGGATCAATTCGTGAACATCTATAATACAGCGTATAGTTGTTTCCAATTATCTCAATTCCAAAATTTTTCTCAACATCTCACATTCATCAGTTATTGCTTGGATATAATTTGAGTCAGAAGAGATGTGAAAAAAAAGAGGAAACTGAAACTGGCAGCCGTGAAGCTAGCAGCGAATTGCCATAATTTTTCACTTTGAACGTTTATTGAAGATTCAAGGATCTGAAATGTTTAATGGGATGCTGCTTGATCGATTCCTGGTACTGCTAGCTCTATGGCTGCTAGTTTCAGCTTCATAAGTAACAAATAACGTATTTTCATTCACCACATAAGGTGACAGGCCCCATTAATGAACACCTTAATCCCCATTAGCGAACAATCGTTTATCTATTATATCTTTCCTATGGCATATTATTCTGAATTTATTTACATAACAGCGGTTGATTTAGTATCCAGTCAGTCATGCTTGGATGAAATTAAAGCACTAAATGAAAAGTAGTATGAATCAAAAACCAAAACGTTCATTAAAGGGGTCGCGTTCATAAATGGGGTCATCTACCTTACTGTTAGAAATTCCTGCATCAATTTTAATGTTTTTGCTGGAAGTGATTTTGAAATACGTGCATGAATTCAGTTTCATACACATTTTACATTGAATTTAATGTAAACTATAGCATTATCTGTAATTGTTTCATAGACATTAAATTCAATGTAGAATGTGTATAAATCTGAATTCATGTATGTGATTCAAAGAAATTTCTACATATTTCTGACAGTGCACTCAATTTTCCTAAACTATTCAATAAATTACGATTTCAGTTAATGTTGATGCGCGAATTTTAATTTTCTCACCATTTCTGCATGCTATGTGCACACTATTGTGTGTTGAAACAACTTAGCTTGAATTGAAACTCACTTTCAAACGAAGAGCAGATTTTTTCTTATGTTTAACTTATATTTCATGTTTATCTCTAAAATTCACTTCTTCATCTTTCAACATTTTCCTTGGAATGTGAAACTATTTGAATTGTTATTGATATCCGAAGTTATTGTCACGAGTACTAGTCCCGATATTCTAATTCATTCAACATTCGGGAATTATTTTTATTCTTTTATTTTTCATGTCATCATTGAACAGATGAATGTTATCATCATTCGAAACGTGAAAATCAATGTTTTCTTCATGCCTGAAATGAATATTCTGTTCACAGAGAGGGAAAGGCATAAACCAACGCCACCACCAAAACCAGCAGCTCTAGTCGCCGGTCAGTACGTTTATCGGGACTTAGCCCTCACACCAGAAATGTATAATCAACTTAGAGGTTTACAAAAGAAGGCTAAGGATCTTCGACAGGAAGTGAGAAATCTCAGACGAATGTCGCAAGCGCAAGCCCATACCGTACGAGAAACTATCAGGGATACGTTCATCACTATCAGGTGAGGAACATTTTGCTGAAGAATTTGAAGATTATATGATACGGAGAAATATCATATTTAATTTAATTGTCAATAGGGCAATGCTGTTATCCGGTGTGGATGCAGCGTGGACGACCGGCGATAGCGAAAAGATACGACTGAGTCGGGAAGAAGACCTCTACAAACAAGAGATGATTAGGCTGGAAAAAGATCTGACGTATGTATCATACGTATGCTTGTTTTTGAATGTTTATTTCATTTAAATAGTGATCGAAATTTACCCTTATGGGGTGAGGGGATAATTTCATTTTTTTCAACCTTTCAGCGAGCTGGAAAGCACCGTGGAGGAACTTCGCGGCAATGTTATCAATAGGAAAACTCGTGTCAATATGTCGGATGTAGAAAATATGGCTCTTATTCTTAGTAAATCAAGGTAAAATATATTTCTTTATCCCATAATTTTCTTTGAGCGTTTTCAATCTTGATATTTGAAAAAGCAGTTACATAATGTATAACGTGGACTCACTGAAAATTTAATAACGAATATGTAGGGTAAAATAATCCCGATTGAAAAGAAGTGTAGAGACAAGAGTTGCGGGATTGTGGATTGAAGCGTATTCCAATTTCGTTATCGAAAATTATTTTCACAATTGAAATGTCATCTCAGACACGACTTGAAACACTTCCCTTCACCCGTTTCCACTTTATTGAAAAATAGGGAGGATTTTCTGACGCACGATTTATTTTTTGCCTTGGAACCTCAATGAATTTGATATTTCCACCCGTGCGCAGTATTTGTTGACCTCGAGATAGTTTGTGGGATACAGTAATGTAGATTCGAACTCAGATTCCTGCTCGGGACCATTCGGATCCCATTCGAGACCCGTGTTACCACTTAGGTTTCCGTCTGGATGGAACCTGAGCAGTTCGAGGCGGAAATCTGAGTCCTCGTGCGAATTTGGGAATCTCGTCAATCTGGAAATTTTCATTTGAGAACTTATGTCACACCCCTGCTTGAAATGAAACTTTTCGAATCTAAAGTCCCGCTTGAAAATAACCTGGGATGGTCTGGGCCAAGATAAGGCCTTAGATGAGATACCTAAAGTACTGATCATTTGAACAAAATTTCATTTTTTAACATATCATTGAGTTTGCTAATAATTCAATTTTTGTTTTCAGCAAAACCGTAGCAGATCTAAAAGTCCGATTCCCAAGTTTACAAGAAGGTATGAAAGGTCTGCTAAGTTCGGAAATGGAAAAAGTAGTGCGAGAAGAAAAGTTTTTAAAAGAAGAACCTGAACGATTAGAATCCGCTCTTAGACGTTGTAAGAAATTAACGGGTACCCTTGTCACGCTTAAACGGTACGTCTGTCCATGTATATATTTTCTGTGAATCTTCGTTCAAGACAAAATACGTTGAACATGAATGCGCGTATGTACGATGCGTAGATATGTTTATTAATGCAAATATGCCTGTATGAGCGTCTGCGCCCTGTTACAAATGTCGAAAATGTTCGGAAATGAACTGCCACGAAACTTGCCTCCTCACTTTCTGCCGAATCTTTCCGACATTTTTAGCCAGATGTGTATGAATGAGTGAATAAACTCAGTTCCCCGAGACAAACAAGATCTCCAAATGTTCACAGCACGTCACGTACTTGTGTTGATGGTTATTCGAATGTTCATTGAACATTTGACAGCCATCTTGTGCTCTTCGGAGTCTTTTTCATCGCATTCTCATAGCATTATAAGGTCCAAGGAAATCAAGGAATTTAAAAAAGAAATAAATGGGAGGAAAATTGACACTTTTCACCAAGTATGAAAAGTATATTATACTCTCTTCCCTCTAGGTGAACACACTATTTTTTCCCACTCTTGCAAGGAAAGCGTACATTGTTTCTTTCGTTCTTTCTTTGCATGTATGTAGAATTTTTCATAAGTGGTGACGTGCTTCGGCACAAACTTGGCTCTCACATATTTCAGAGCAGACAGACTGTAGGGACTTGAAGTAGGTTTATTCCATTACAGCAGAATTCAAGTAAACATTTTCATCCCTAGGGTAAAAAGTGAGTATTTTCCTGCCGCTGCAGCGAGGTTGAAGTGAGTATTCTCGACTCTAGGGCAGAAACCTCAAGAGAACACAAACCTTGACTCTCTTGGGGGAACAAGTATTTTCGTCCCTAGGGTGGGAAGTGAGTATTTTCTTCCTGCTGCAGCAAGGTGGAAGCAAGTATTTTCTTTCAACTCTGGTAGATCCACTTTCTTCCCAAAAAAAGTCTGAAAATAGAAACTTTTCATACAAATATGGGAAACAATAAACACATTATCAAGTATGAATCTTTCATATATGTGACATACATATCTCTCTTATACATCGTATATAATGAAATTCAGTAGCAAAATTCATTATTCAAAATCTCTTGTCGGCTAAATAATGTCTGTTTTGACTATATCACTATCTTACAGTTTATCCCCTTATACCATAATTGATTAACGGTCCTAGAATATCGAAAGGAACGGATGAAATTTTGCTACATACTTTTGGAACAAGTAAGCAGGTATTGGGAATTTGCCATATGCAGCAATAAAGTACACTGCCAAGGTTGCACCCCAAATGTAAATTTAAGAACCAAAATAATTATTTAATGTACGGGAACGAGATATACAATTCTTTGACATTCGTAGGTCATTATGTTCATAATTGTTCTCATCATTTCTAGGAATTTTTGTGATTTCAATTCAATCACTGCATATTATAAGTATCCATTCATCTCTCAGTTATTCAGAAAGTACGTAAGAAAGTTTTGCTCGTCACTTCCGAGGCTCAAGAGCCTTTATCAAAAGAATTCTCATACTACTCGATAAATAGTATGCCTGAATTTGAACAAAAAGAAGATGGATACAAAGTTCACTTTCTCAAATCCGTTCGAAACACTTCTTCTTGCTTAACACATTCAAAAATTACTCTTCTCAAGAAAAAAAAAACATTGATTTCTGATTCTGAATTTGTAGTTTGGCGTCGGTGCAAGAGCAGCGATTACCAAATTCTGCAAGCGTAGAAGCCGAGGAGACACCACCGATAACGCCGACCTCAGCCCAACATTCCAAGGTAAATTTCCAATCAATCCCGCTAGCTCGCTCGTTCTCAATCTCTATCTACTTCTTTTTCTTTTCCTCCTTGACTTTTACCAAGCTTCATTCCCCATCCATTAATACATTCTTCATCCTTCTCGTACGAATCCCGTATTTCTATTGGCATATTATCTTTTTTTTATCGCAAAACCAAACGCATGGAATCCTGTCATCGAGTCCTATTTCCAATATATGCTTGCAAACAGTAATATCCTTATTTCGAGATAAAAATAGCAACACATAGAGGGTACCGTTCTTTGAGTTCACTTATTTTGAAGATTTCCACAATGACTCCACTCACATCTCAAAAGAGTTTGAAAGAACTCAAAGGATTTATCTATCTTCCCGTGTAAACGAGTCCAAGCTACGTCAAAGCATTCCTCCTGTACACATTCATTCCCAGTCCTTATATAACATTATTTACCCCGCATGAAATCATCATACTTTTCCCTTTCCTCCCTGTTAGTAGCACAACGATACATGAAATATTCTATGAATCAGGGTGGAACGTGCGAATAATCGTGCGAACTGCTTTGGATGCGTTTGTAGAATACTTCAAATATTACGATGGTACTAACATTTGTATAGAAAAACAAAAGAAACGAAACAATTCTATCATCGCTTGTAAAAATTGTCCCTGCTATCGAAATGGAAGAAGAAAAAGGAGTTCAAAAAGAACGAGAGAAGCCATGGCGGCCTTTTTCACCGTCAAAAACGACTTCGTGTCAATTTATCGTGGCAAATAAACTCGTGATATTTTTTCTAAATATTTTAGGATCCTTTGTTCGATGCTGTGAACAATTCTTTGTGATCTGTTCAAATGAAATCATCGATTTATCTGGACGATACAGATTATCTTGTAATTACACGTTATTGAGTTTCGAATAAAATATGAAAGTATAAAGTGATGATATGAAATGAAGAACAAAATTCTTTTCAAGGAAATAGAAACACACGCGACATCAATGTTTCTACAGAAGAAGATATCTTAAAGGTTCCTAAAAGACTTGTTTAAGGACTGCTATTTGTAAAATATTTCAAAGGATATCTTTTAGGAGTCTTTGTCCTGTGTGTGACCTTACATGCAACGATATTTTGATAATATTTAAATTGATTCTGCAAAAGGTTGATGAATTTTTCCTGGTTTCTTCAACATTTGTTATTTTGAGGAATAACATATTTCAATTCCAATGCATCTATCAAATAATTTTGAGAAATTTCTTCACAACCTTCTGCAATATAACTTGAAGAATTCTGAATGATGTCTTATGGACCAATGAAACATGTTTCTTAGTCGTCTTCGATCGAGGTTCCTCAAAATTTTCTGAAGAATTTCTTTGAAGTAACTCTAAGTGTTGTATGAGAAATTGTATTTTAGACAGTTTTCAGAGTGTTTAAATCCTTACGTGGGCACCCGGGCATCCACTAGAAGATGTTTTTCATTTATTTTTCATTTCCCGACGGAAATCCCGGGTTTGCAATGACAATAAATTTCAGTAATTTCGGGTGCGTACACAAGGGTTCAAAGACTTGTATTCCGAGATATGGTTCTTACATTCTTCAACTGCTTTGCACAATAATACATTAAAGTGGAAGGTAAAGTTAATATAAATGAAATAAAAAATATTGACAACCACTGAAAATATCGGTCAATTCGAATTAATTTCATCTACCAATTCGAAAAATGTCTGAAGAATGTTTGAGATGAGATTGAAGGTACCTCAAGGTATTGAATTGCGTAAGGTATTGGGATTCTTCCTTTTTAACATATATCTGGGATCAAACAAGCAAACATCAGATTATTTCAATCTTTTCAAGGTACAGGGTTCACCAGATTGAACAAAACAACAGCAGCTGTAGAAATAGCCTTGGGTAGCTGTAGTCTTGGTAGAAATCATATCAGGCAGTTCACTGGCCCATATCAAGGCCAGCACTGTGAAAGGAAAGTCTTAAATTCAGCTCATCTCATGGCTGAATCTATGATGCAAACAAATTAAGCCGAAAAAACAATCGCCGACACAGTGGAAAAAGCATTGTCTGAAATTAAGATGCAAACAGATTAAGACTTCTTTTTTACAGTGAAGAGTACGACTAGTCTGTCTCGATAGCGCCAGGTAAGGGGCGGAGGAAGGTTTAGAATGATTTATACTATGGAGGTGATTTTCGCAGAAACCTCCTGGTGTCTTCAGTTTAGAATCATCTCACTCTACAGTGGTATATCCAGTTTCAAGATAATTCATTAGATAGATCACGTAGAGGATGTTCGGAAACTAGGGAATTTCTTGGTATGGTTTCTGTGGATATAATTGAATACCTCAATCACTTTCATTTCTTTTTCCTCTGTGAATGCTATCGAATCTAACTTTCAGCGAACACAGCTGAAAATTTCTTTCTGCATATCTAACCGTTCGGTATACCCAACATGCACTGCCCGCGAGCAGAAATTCATATGGGGTGTTCGTTCAGGACCAGATCTGTGAAACCTTATTCCAAATCAGGCCCTGATATGGAATGTAACGCACCGTTTTATCAAAGCCCGATGTAACGAACTAAGGTGGGGTATGCCAAATTACAAGCCTATCAGGATCAGGTTTGGTTAACCCTAATTAGGCGTATCAAATAGTGGCCTCACCAGGACCACATCAGGTGAGCCCTATCACTCCCAGATCGGGTTCATATTGAACATGAGGCTGGTCATGAAATTTTTCTGCTCGGGTGTTTATATCTGAAATATAGCCACACACTGTAAATATACTATAAAATCACTACATTTCTATGCCACAGAGAAAAAAGGTGACGAAGTCTACCACAGCTTGTGGACTTGAATCATGAGTAGTATAGCTCGTGAGGTTCCCACTAAAACTGTAGTTTTCATGAAACGACTTATAGAGTTCTTACGAATACTAGCATGGCTTATATTTACGTCGCATATTGCGAACCCTGATAGTTTTTATGAAAACTTCACGATTGAACAATACAATCTTTTGAAAAGGCATCCAACTGAATGGAATCATGATGCAAGTTTGCCCTAAACATACTCACAGATCTATTGATGTGAAATATGATATTTCCTTTCGTTCGATTCTTGGTGTTCAATAGCTGTGATTAGTCCGAATTTAGAAGACTAAAACCACATTGAAGTCCTGATATGTTGTTTGAAATCTTCACACTTTCATCTCAGATTGCGAACGAAGTTATAAAAGTATTCTGAATTCACCCTACAAACAATGATTTCTGGCATGTCCTGCAATGTCGATGAAGAGTCCTCACTGGCCCCTCAAAACGTCTGCAGTCGTGTTTGCTGGGTAAATCCCAAAGTTAGCCTAAATCGGTCTTCAGGTTCTGTTCAGAACTAACATTCTTCCTCCAACGAGTTCAAAAAAATTGTCATTCTCTTTGCAATTTTATACATTTGATGTACGTGATAATCGAATGTTCGCAACGCCTCATGGACTAGATATCCGTCGAGCAGTTGTATTCATAAACCTTTGCATTCTTTGTCCCTTGATAATTGGCTGCCAATCAAATTCTCTTGTTCTCTCGTTATCGTCATGAAATCTAATGTAAACCTTTTGATAAATTGTATATACACATATAATCGTTCAGATATTCATGCGTCCATCGATTTTCTCATATGTATATATACAATTATATGATGTACTCTAATGCATATGTGCACCTATATTTTAATACTTGATCAGAAAGGCAAATAATCACAGCTTATGCTGAGCACCAATCACGTGCACATACATTACGCTTCGCTACAATTTATCGTTATATCACATGGTTCAAATAGGACGGAATATGCTCTGCTTTGACTTTCGCAGAATTTCACCCTGTACAGGGTGTTCCAGAGTTCATCAAAACTTTCTTTATGTCACATTCTTAATGAAAAATTTTTAAAATTTTCCAAATTTCAGTTGAGGTTTGGTTTATCGAAATGCGAGTAACTTCAATAGTCTTTTTTTTTATCGTACAGCTTTTTTAGGGAAATAATTCGCTGAATCGGACAAGAACTCGACTGACTGGATTTTTTGTTTTTAGTTTTTTTCAATTATCGCTACGAGTGGAAAAATGGGTGTGAATTCAAAGTTGGAAACGCTAACCCTAGTAAAAATGAATCATATATGTGGCATATGTGACCAAACATATCTCATATATGATTTCAAAGATTTATGTATGATCCCTATATAATTCATATATAGGTCATACACAATCATACACATCCCACATATGGCGTATTCAGTCGATATATGGGTCACTTTTAGTCCTTATATGAGTTGAACATGGAGACCCTAGTAAAAATGAATCATATAAGAACATATAAAAATCATATGTCATCCATATAAAACTCATATATGACCATAAATGGCCATATATAATCCGTAAATAATCCATATTCAATCCATGTACGGCCCATATATGACCCATATATAATTCATACGTAATCCTTATATGACCTATGAATGCAAGATTTTTCACATATGTAAAAAGATTCTGCTATACATGAAATATTCTTCATACATGGATTATAATGCATGGATATATGCATTATGTATGGGTCATATATGGTCATGTATGGATTGTATGTGGATTATATATGGATTATATATGATTCAACACGTTTCCATGTATAGACCATATATGGATTATATACGTATCCTGTATGGTCATCTATATATGGTCACTATATATGGGTCATCTATATTTACTTTTTACTAGGGGGATAGAGAAAAAGCGTAAGATCAAAGTCTGGTTTCTTCAACGGAAAGTGTCCGTGAAATTATGCTCCAGGTAGTTCATAATTTGACCACTGATCGTGCTTGCGACGGTGAAAACCGGTGTCTTATTGGTTAAACACTTGGTTCCCATGGTTACTGGTAGTGCATACCGGTACAAACGTATGACAGCGTCAATTTTGAGACCAATCTAGGGTGCGTTTTCGAGGACACTTTAAAAGTATTGTGATCGTATTCCTTTCCTCCTAATAAACACATACACGTTATTTCAACGTTGAAAGAACGTTAGACTGTCAAACGAACGTCAGTCGTTGATTTCATAACGTTGATTTTTAGTTGAAATTTGATAGGGAAATAGACGACCAGGAATTACGTTTCGATGACGTGTAATTCAAACTAATATTCAAAAATAACCATCAAACGACGTCCTCAAAAAACGTGTTTTGAACGGGTTTGAATCACGCGTTTAAAATGTGTTTATAACACCTTGTGTTTGAACTTCAATTGAAGATATTCTGCTAAAAATGTCGAACGAAACCGAGCAATGGTTAAAATTTCAACAAAGAGCAAGATAGTCAATAGTGTGGCATACTTTCCAAATTCTGTCATACTCAGAAGTACTATTGTTCTCGATATTGAATGAAAAGTTTTTAAAATAATTTGTCAGATTCAATCCACGTTTTAGAACCATCATTAGGATACCTTAATATTTGACGTCTTTTAAACGATGTTCAAACCGTTGATATGACGTTATTTTATGGTTGAAAAACACGTGATTTGCCGCGACATTTTTACGTTGAATCAACGCAAGAATATCACTAATTCACAACGTGTGGTTATTGACTGTTTTTGACGTTTTTAAAACGTGTGTATGTTTACTGGGCTATAACATATTCTCCATGGAATTGAAGAATCATATATCAATTGTACATGAATTATATATGATTCATATATGACCATTTACAAAGTATATATATGAATTGAATACGGTTTTTATATGGATCATTTTCACTAGAAAAAACAAATTTATGAACAAAAATTATGTCACGTAATCAACGCTAATTACTGGTATCATGAAATTCAAACCTTGAATCAAAAAAGTGTGCACTAAGACGACCCTTTTGCATTACGGAATATCGCACACGTAAAGTAGCCCTCACAGGACAGACTATCGTTTATCCGCGTTTGGGATAGACTGGGTGTGGGATACCTAAGTAATTTCCAATCCCTTGCATCTTGGAGTAAAAAAATTGCGAAGTAACGTTTTTTGTTCTGAATTCAATGCCAAAATCTCACAAAAATGCCTGTCAAACGCCTCTTTTATTCCGAATGTAATATTTGTCTTCATACTCAACGGAATGCAAGAACATTCTTTGAAAAAATCGTTCCATTTTTTTTTTCGATTGGTGTATCTACACGGAGAAGACGTATTATTAAATATCACAGTGTACCACCGGATCAGGGTGCCATATCGGTCACTTCGAGAAAAAAATACTAAGTCATTGCATAGAAACACACACTAATTTTTCTCGAAGAGACCAATATGTCGCCCTGATCCGGTGGTACACTGTAATATTTAATGAAATATTTTCTCCGTGTAAACAAAAAGAAAAGCACATAAATGATTCGATCAGTGGCATTTCAAAAGGAGAAGACATGTACTTTGAAGCTGTCAATCCCATTTCACGAGTGGTTTGAAGAAATGTAATTTTTACAAGTTTGAGAGTCATTGTTTTCCAAAACATGTTTTCAGAGTATTTTTAGCTAGTATATCGACTATGAAATCATTTAACAATATTCTTAGCTCAATTTATCACTAAGAATAGTAGATTTGAATATATTTTATCCTGAATAAAAAAATTTTATTACTTAAATAAAAACTGAATTGAAAAAAATTTGCAAAATAACGTTTCAATATTTATAGAAACACTTGAATACTTCCTATCATCAAGGGTGTCCCCTGGTTGATTTTTTCACTAGAACACTACTGAATCGTTTCAACCATTTCACGTCATTAATATTCAATCAATTACATCGACCTTCAGATCAAAAAATCCAGAATGAATCAGAGATGCCGGCGCTGGTCTCAAAATAATTGTACATGGATTATATTTGTTATAATATCAAAAAAAAATGAATAGAGGTTTCTTATTGGCTGATAACGAAATTTCGTTCTAATTATTTATGACGAGTTAGTTGAACAACAAACAGAAATGACCCGGATTGTTTGATTAATTCTGAATCATTTGATCCAAAGTTGAATTCAATTGATTGAATATTTTTGACGTAAAATGGTTGAAACGATTCAGTAGTTTTTTGGTGAAAAAATCGACCAGAGCACTCCCTTAACACAAATCAACAGTTTGAACAACAATACAAATAAATCATAAAGTTTACTTATTACACACATTGTGACACCCCTAGCGAATCTGATCATACTGACATTTTCAGTATTCTGTCAGTATCATTTTCGTATAGTATATAATCAGTATATACCTAGCGGTAATTCAGTAAAATACCAAATCGTCATGAAAAGAAAACTGAAAACATACCGTATGCTTGTAAAATTTGTATACTTGAAGTATACCGCAATGTTTTCAATCATTTGGTATTGATTCAGTACAAATTCGGTGTAAATTTGGTATGGATCTTCCATACCCAATTATTACCGAAAACGTATCAAATCTCAGTATATTTTTGGTATAAATCAAGTCTGATTTCGGTAACAGTATTATTTGAGTATAATGGAGGTATGGAAAATTCACAAACATACCGAATAATTTTAGTATGATCAAAGTATGATCGCATTTGCTAGGGACTGAGGATTGACTGGGTGAAGAAGACCCAAAAAATTCCCCTGACTCCAGAGTTCCCTCGAGGTAATTTTCTAAGAAGGATTTTTTCTCCCCCTAATCAACTTCCCATCCCTTCCCGCCTCGGAGATATATGCGGGTATAAATTTGCTCCTGAGTATTCTACATCCAGTCTATCCTGTGAGGGGTGGCAGTATCCTAACTCGCATCAAAATATATTATAAGGATTTCATGAATATCCGGAGTATGTTCTCCGGATGACCCGATCTCGAAGGAGAAAATTTTCAAAATGATATAACTTATACATAAACTATATTGAATCATGTATGGATTATATTGATTTTTGAAAATTTTTGCACTCGAGAAGAGACTATTTCATAGGTGTTATCTACATCCATCGAACATATATATATATATTTAATCCAATATACACGTAGAAAAACTAAATGTTGTTGAAGTTTGAATTGTTTCTTGAAACGAATCGCTAATCGAATAACGGAACACTCAGGCGTTATAGACCTAAAATCTTGCAGTACATTTTTGATACGATGTTTCCAGTGCCAAGAAGTTGAGTCGAAGAGACACGAGCCGATGATTTGTCAAGTTTTGTGAGTTGAAACTTTCGTTTCGTTTGTATGAACGATTCAAACTTCAAGAACATAAAAACCAATGCGTATAAAAAATCTAATACTGAGTATTATCTTTCTTATTAAATATGAGGACAAGTAGACACTAGTCTTTGGTAACTTTCAACATATTTCATCGCTCATTGTAATTTGGTTCAATCATACGCTTTGATGAATGCATATTGGGGATGAGGACAAAATTTGTATAATACGATTTTCATAATCCATTTTTCTCCGTGTTTCGTATTTTTTCACAGCTATGTTCGAGGATTTCTCAATTTTGCTGAGTGGATCAATGATACCCTAATAACCCTAATATCACAGTATGATAAAACAATTTGAGTACAAAATATCTGAAACAGGGACTGGAACGTTATTCACTTTCGTTACTCATTATATATCACATCTATATAATAAATATATAATTTGTGTACAGTATGTATATTATTATATACATTTCATATAGAATGAGTAACGAAAGTGAATAACGTTACAGTCCCTGATTTAAAACAGCCATTGGCAGCAAATCTGCATAGACGTCTAAAAAAGTATGGTTTTGCGGTGATCGCTATAACTCATGGCTCACTCATCTGAAACAAAAAAACCAAAGTGATTCTATTAGTGTATGAGGTTTCCCCATGTACCAACGTCGAGTTTGTTGTTTTTTGATTCGAGTTTTCGATTTTTTGTGACACTGGAAAGTCAAAAAACGTGATTGTCGCTCAAAAAATCGGCATATTTGTTACTGTAAAACAAAGAATAACGACAAACTTTGAAAAAACTTGACATTTATATAGCCTTGACAATACTTGGGGAAACTCATACACTAATAGAATCACTTTGGTTTTTTTGTTTCAGATGATTGAGTCATGAGTTATAGCGATCACCGCAGAACTATTTTTTTTCAGACGTCTAGGCAGATTTCCTGCTAATGGCTGAGTTTTGAATATTTTTGACTCAAATTCTCACAAAATATTCTTGAAAAGTTGTTTTATAATACTGTGATATTTGTATTTGATAAGAATCAAACGTATCTTATGAATGAATGTTTGAAAAATTGTCTTTTTTCCACCGCACAGACCCCCCCCCTCCCCCCTAACATGGTTACGGAGATGAGCGATTTGAAAAGGATCCATTCTTTTTTATACAATTTGTATCGAATTTTAATCGATCTCACATAAAAATCAATAGGAACACGAGAATTCTTATATTATTTCGATTGAAATTCGATATAAATTGTATAAAAAAGGAACGATTTTTTTCAGAAGCGGGGAAAATAATGTCTTTCAGAGCTTTTTGCATCAATGCAAACAACGGAAAAAATATTTTTTAAATCTTCTCCAGATACCTATAGGACATTCCCGACTAGAAATTTGGTGAGGCGAGAGTAGGGGCCTTATAGTTAATATAAGGCCCTGAAGTTTGCTGCACAAAATTTTTAGTCGGGTTGGACATATTATGAAAACGTTCTAGATATCTTTCTCAACCTTATTAGAATATTCTCAGAATATTCTGCGTTACAGGGATACATACAGCTCACAAGTGTTTCAGCTCCATTATTTACAATACCAAATCAATGAGGTTTGTTATCATTAGGGGTGTGCGGGTACCCGAGTCATCGGGTTTTATCGGGTCGGGTCGGGTCTTCTAATTACCCGAGTTTTTCGGGTACCCGATTACATTCGGGTAATTCAAATATAGCAAACGTTTTCCTCAGCAGGAAATATTGTGACAGCAACTCGATCAAGATTGCTGACAAAACATGTGGAAGAGTTGTGCTTCCTCCATTCAAATTCAAAAATATGAAAGAAGAATTATATTTATAAGAAGAATATTTATTTTCATTGATGTTCAAGATTCTATATTGTGGTTACTGAATACGAAAATAGATAATATATTATTTATGAGATATAAATGTGATTATATTTTTTAATTGAATTAAAAAATAAATATAAACATTCCATGAAGCAATTTGGAGATTTCTTAATGCGCTGCATAATCAATTGCATGGAGTAACAACCCTAATAGATTTGTAGTGAATATGGCATTCTTCATATTAGAATTGAATTCATATGAAATCCCCTTATTCCTACAATCGCTCAAGACAATTTGTCCTTAAAATATCAACGGCAATGGCAACTTCGAATAGAAGTTGAAAATATTAAATTCAAGCGATTTTATCACATTCGGGTACCCGACTTGGGAAACCCGATTTAATCGGGTACCCGACCCGACCCGACCCGAAAAGAAATACAAATACCCGAACCCGACCCGATAAAAAGTGCTACCCGCACACCCCTGGTTATCATACACCACAAATGATTAGTTTGAACCCTTAGTAATTTCTCCAAGAATCTGAGAACAGTCCCCGTTATGAGAGTGAAAATCAATTCAGAATGAATACAGTTTGAAACATAAAAGTGATCTGTTTGCGTTTACTCTTATGCTGTACGAGAGCTGAATTCACAAGTAAACGTGAGATTTTACAGACTCGTGAAATTGATAATTCAATTATCATTATTCACAATTTCAATTAGGGCGTAGGAGAATTATTCCCAATATTTGGATTTCCTCGCATGATCAACGACAAACTTGCCAGGTCTGCGGATTTTTCTCATAGATCCATGTATGAAAAGATGCCATTAAACGGAACCGCTAATGAGGAAAACCGAAAAATCCGTGACGCTGATCAACGATATAGATGAAATTAATCGAATACTTTTCACAGTACATGGAACATTAGTGTTCAATCTGAAGTCTTTTACATCCACATATTCAATCAAATCCAAACCGCGTATCTTTTCGCCGTTCCCTACATAACAAGAGTCTAACTATGCAAATCAACGAAGTCCCAAAACAAAAACTCTTTCTGTTCAGTATAAAAATAATTATCCTGCAACTCATCTCTTTTTCTTTCTTCTCTCTCTCTCTTTCTTTCTCTCTCTTTTCCTGTTTTTTTTTCTGTGATGGATTCCTCCAACCTTAAACCCGATAAACCAATATTTCAATGTTTGCTGTATTCCCGATAGTATAGATATTTATTTTTTGTTTTTGATATTATGAACATTAATAGCGCATGATCTGACAAAACATTTATGCTCGTGGATGCTCGTAGATTTGGCTATATATATATATATATATATATATATATATTAATATAGTTTAATTTCAATCCCTATGCGACTCCAGCGTAGCGATAATACTATCCAGTTAAATGAGACTAATCATGTTAATCCTATGCATAACTTTTCCCAAATCGATGAACTTTATCAATCAATACACGTATAAAATAACGAATCCATTGATTTTGTATCCTTTCCTGTCTTCTCCTTCCTTTCGAGTACATTCCGCCACCGATAAATATTTTGTCAGATCATTTTGTGTTAGTTGTGATTCATAGGAAAATGAAGAGAATCTGCGTCGCGTTAATGACACGTTACGATATTCCTCGGCGATAATTGACTATAGAAAAACCGATAAGTTTATCACTGTCGTGATCAATAATGAAGTAAACGTGACGAATTTTTTCAATAAAATTTTTCCCAAGATTTTTTGAAAACACAAGAGCGACGTGGGTTACGCAAAGCTGTTGTTTATATAAAAAAAAAGCGAAATTGAAAGGAACAAAAGAAACAAGAATACTTCTTCTTTCCTGAACAAGTTTTACAATTCATTGTTACAATAGTGAATATGATATTAATTTTTTAGTATGGCTGGAAGTGGAGTACTAACTTCAAGGAGGCCATACAGACCAGTCACGAGTAATTTTTTAATGATTCATATTTATAAAATATTATTATCATTATTATTATCATTATGATTATTATCATTATTATTACTACTGCTACTGATACTATATGATTATGATTATGATTAATTATTATTATTATTATTATTCTGTACTGTTTTTTATCTATATTTATATGATACACCTACATGATTCATATATATACACATTTATGTATATATATATCTATTTTTTTTTTCGATCGTCATAATTATGTCACTCCTGAAAGTTTTCGAAAAGTATCATCGTGGGAGGGCTATAGAATTGTAACGATAACTCGACATCGATGGAATTGAATACACAAATTTCACTCACGAAGGATGATACTTTCCAATACGTACTTTCAGGACCGCATCGTCACATCATTATACACTTTATTATAATGCCTCACAATCATGAGAATTTTTTGCCTATAATCACTGTATTTTTCTCAACACGTGCTTGTTTCAGTCCAAAATTATTTTTCATTGAAAATGATGAAATTTTGTCCATTTCATTGTCATTCTCACTCGCTTTGCTGTATATGAAAAATCTTCTAGCGTACATTTCTTGTTTGTTTGATATATATATTTTTTCTCTTTCTGTTTCTCAAAAACCATTCTGGTGAATTGAAAGAATGAATATGACTTCACGAAGTAGGTATCGACGAGCTTGGTCAGACAATAATTGTTCTCTTCAAAAAGTGATGGAATTTTCGATCGTTTATTCGTAAGAATATTTCAAGATCTGATTTGAAGATATATATATACATATATACATACATATTTACCGTACGACAGGTACAATTCATATACACTACATGATAATATTCCACTTCACTTTGCCGAAATTTTGCATATCCAAACAATCAAACAAAGAACAAACATCACCGATTTTTGCCGATATCACGATATTTTCTTTGTTTCCATTCTATTATGATTTCATATTTTCATTCTTTTACGAAATGATCAAGATACTCGAATTGTTTCGCATCAGCCTTTGGATAGAATTTTTCATCGTACGAGAAAAGCGAACTGATGATAATCGATGCGAAACGATGTTACGAGTCGATAAGATTGAACTGAATTCAAATAAAATCGCCTCGTTAAAAATACATACTCCAATCCACTTCTTATAGTAAGGTGACATATTTCCACCGCATATGAACGTCAGACAATTCAAGGTTTACATTGGATTTCCCCGTGACCACGAGGACAATTTCGAAAAATCTTTAAAACCAGCTGACGTGCAACATCATACAATCTTCTTCTCTCTTCTATCTTCTTGACTTTGGCATTATCATCATCGGCATGATCATCATCATCTTCATCATCATCATCACCATCATCATCGTCATCAGCCATTGATGCTATCGGCATTCTTCAGATCTGCTAAACATACGCTGCTGCTTTCAAATGCATATAAAATTGCCGTGTTCCAATGAGAATCTTCCAAAGAGTGATTTTTCATGCATTTCGTTAATACAGCGTGGATTTATTTCAACTGAGTTGAACGAAGCTTGAAATCACGCCTGATTTTGTTTCCAAAATAAATTCAGAAGTGTTTCTTTAACGACACATTATCGAGTCTACAAATTCCGAAGCACATCGTCACGCGTGAGTTTAACTCGTAATCGACGCTTTTCTTTCACACGCAACGAAATTATCAAGATATCATAATTCGATCTCAATTCATATAGAAACCATGAATACTTCTTAAACGGTACTTCAACGTTTAGTTCCTTGGAATCACTCTATATTTTATTTTGCCATATTTTTGTATTTCATCGATTCTCTTCTTATTTCGATGATATGAATACATCCTGAATGAGAACCGATTCGATCGATGAGAGCGATTATCTTTCAATCACATGGAATTATTCATGAATGAAAAGGAAAAAAAACAAACTTGAAAAACGCGCCTGCATATGTATAATCTACGATAGAAATGAAGGAAGGAATGCATCAGAACGATATGCAGACGCGTAAAATTGTACACGTTCAATCATCAATCATACTCATCAACTTTTTGTTTACAATTTTTTAATCAAATCGCGAAACATATAGGTAACGCAACGTAGGATCAGATTCTGGAAATGAAAAATCAAAAGGCACAAAGGGTCGAAAATAATAATTTCCTCGTAAAGTTAATATTTGTTGATTCGATCTCTTATTTCTTGAATCACTGTATCGTACTATTACTCGATAACCCATCAAAATTCCATACACTCTTCAAACCGTATCTTGTAAAGTGACTTATCCCATTTTTAGTGAATATATTGTTTTATTCCTGTACCAAAGTTTCGATTTAGTTTATCGTTAAACTTGATTTGCTTTCGAAATAATTTCCCTATCCAATTCCCGTATTATATTGCCTCTTTCTCCCTTTCTTACTTACTTTCTTTCTGACTTTCTGACTTTCTTTGTCCTTGTATACATTCTTATATATGATGAATATATAAATATGAAGATATATATATATTTATATATTTATATATGTATTTGACTTTGATCTGCCATAACTAAATTGCCTTACTATAAGGATTGGATTGAAGGTTTTGTCTGTGTATTTTTTATTGGCCGATTTCTTGTAAAGTACTCTTCTTTGATTTCGTATGCATTTTAATTAGTTTTTGTTTTTCCATATTACTATACAGGATTAGTCTAAAGTAGATGATGAACGTGTTGAATTATTTTGTGTACGATTCCTCGTAAAAGATATTATCGCATTCTGTTCGACAACATCGTGTTACAGCGACCAGAAGAATTTCCCAATTCTGCACAGCAAAACTTTTCGCCTCGTTACTTCCCTCGTACGGAAATAATATATCCTTCGGTCAATTTTACGAGCAATCGTTCCATCAAACCCATACAATTTAGACTCACTCTGTATAGACGGCTGTACTCAAGCATGCGGTTCATAGATCAATGTATGTGTTGTTTTCGTGTACGTGTAGCATGTGGCATGTGTGTATATAAATCCGCTCATTATACATGTAAATTACGTTCTCTTCCGAAAATGTACACTTTATGGTTCTGTTTTGATCATTCTACGGACAATGTCTCTGTAGAATTTGTCCCATTCTTTCTGGGCACGAATGACAGTTCATTCATTCGTTTTTCAAGTTGAGAGTCCAAAGATATTCAATGATGAAGTGAGAAATGTGACACTTTTATACAATTCATTTTATTCTTAAATACTTGGAATCATCAGAGGAAGATCCTAGATTTGGTCCTTCATTTCCCATTTTTAACGCAAAAAGTCTTCTTCGTTAAATTTTCTTGTTAATTTTTGTGAAACAGACATTGGGAACAAAAACAAAAGAACAGAGAAGGATTCAGATTAACGGAACTATGAAATGTCTCGAAGATTCTGGGGAATTATTGTTGTATGAATGAAATGGGATAACTCATTACATTTGGGATTCAAACAAAAAATTATTCTTTTATTTTATTTTAACATTTCCGTGCTAAATTTCATTGAATTTTCAATCATCTCCGTATTTTCATAGTTCTGGCGCTTGCACACTGAAAGAATTTTATTTGAAAAACTACCGTGAAATTTCAGTGATCGAAGAACAAATGAAAATTCTTCCAAAAATTACTGTGCAGCTTCTGAACAGTTTAGAGTGACATTCTCAACAAGTTCTACACAATGCACAGTAATATTTGGACGAATTTCCGCTTGTCCCTTGATCACCGAAATTTCACGGTAATTTTTCAAATGAAATTCTTTCAGGGTATAGCTGAATTGCATTAGATTCGCAAAAACAAAATCAATCAAATTTTCATTATTTTGTTCACGCTGTAATTTGGACAAAAACAGTGGATCATCTCAATCCGAAACACACCATGTATTTTTTAATCTCAAGGATATTATTCATTCTGTCGAATAAGTGTTTCGTTTCAAAAAAGTTTTAATATGAATAAGATAGCTTCATGCTATATATAAACATTATCAATATCTCAACTTCATCAGTATCCCCAGTTATTTTGAACGAACTTCCATTTGTGTTTTCCGATCCAGAATACTAAAAATCAAAAATGAAGAACAAAATACCAAAAGAGGAAGATTTATACCGCTCTTTTGTGGTTTTATTTTTCTCATTAGCAACAATAACGGATCATTAATGTAGAAATTTTGTTGCGAAATATGTATTTTTTAGAATCGTTTCGAAAGGAAACTTCATCGATCCTCCTCTTTGTGCTGCGGGTATCGTGTACTCAAAAGCATTACATGTTCTTATAGAAAGGATAAACTTCGATCAATTTGAATTGAATCTTAATTTATACAATATTTCAATCTTTTCTGTGTTTTAAATGTAATGCGAAAGAAAACAGCGGCGAGCACGAAACACAACTGCCGACAAATTAATCCCTACCAACCACCCTTTCGGAATCATGTTTAATCTGATTTTGGATTTTTGATTTTTGGTTTTTGTTTCTTTTTTTTTTAAGTTGACTAATACCGGACAACAATCGATGCCAAATGTAAAAGAGCCCCAAACCAGTACTGACTTGTAACACGCACAACGCACGCACAAAACGTATAACCCGACCGCAGGTAACTATCTCTAACGGAATTAATGCGTATTTTTTTCGTTTGGTTGTTTCTTCATTTGCGCTCTATCATCTATTCATTAACGTTTCTATGTTTTACAATTATATTCAATATCATATACTTTATTGAACATATATAATAATTTTTATTCTTCCTCTGGTTCTCTTATTACTATATATACATATATGTTTCTAGTATCACTTTATATATATTTTTTTTTCGCGATCTCCCCCAATACAATTTTTCTCATCTCACGGAATAATACTGTTTTGCATGCACATTATTGGCACATTTTTCTAATTCGTGAGCATGCTAGCGGAATAAATGTATTCGAATATAATATTGTAATTTTTATTCGTTATCATCGTCGAACGAGATGGGATATTTTGTTTATCAAATTGAAATCTTGAAGGAAAGAGTAACACATCTTGTTCGATGAATTTAATTCATCGATAGAAGGAATAACTTTTTGATCAACCGATACGAAATAATGTGATTTTATTTGAATCTATTCGAACAAAAAGATATTTCTTCTGGCATCAAACACTTTATGGATGGAAAGAAATTTCAAAAATTGTTCAAAATGATAAAAATTTTATATAGGATTCAACTATGGATCAACTGCCATAAAACAAACGAAATCCTGTCAGTACTGATTTCTCATTAATCAACTGTAATTTCATTCACGAACTACTCAAGAAGTTCATCAAAACAACTAGAATTGTTTCTTCGATTTTTAGAACGAATAAAATTATGGGAGCATTCACCATTTGAGTTGTCAATTGAAAAACACTGGTTGAGAAATGTCAAGAATCATTTGAAAATTTACAGGAGAATTTGTGAAATTCCAAATCAGGGTTGCTATTGGTCAGGGAGATTCAACGGATCGACCAATCATGTGTTTTCATTCTATACATCGCCAATGAAATTGATAAATTCCGTTGGACCTCCCTGACTGGTAGCAACCCTGCAAATAATCTGGGAATTTACTAATCCGTAAGTTTTCTATCCAAACTTTTCATCTGGAAAATTCACAAATATTTTCTACTACGTACGAAGTTACTACAATTCGTCGAGTAGATTCAACGAAGTGTTGAGCATCAATTAAGGTCTACTTAAGCCAATATCAACCAAAAACCAAATTTAACTTGAAAAATGAAATAGCTATCAGTATTGCATTTCAATATTCTCAATCAATCTTGTTATCTAAACTGTAGTTTAAAACAGAATTTCCTGATAGACATAATGGGCAAATATCCAAAGGAATCGAGTTTTTCAGACTCCAGATTTTGAAAAATCTTCTGGAGTAGGAAATTCATGTAAAATAATGATAGATTTTGAATTGAGAATCACTTTGTAAATCAATCTCCAATATCAGACCGTAGAGAGACACCAACGTAACGACTGAGTCAATATTTTCTGAGTAAGAATTCTTTGAATTGAATTCATGAAAAGATTCGGAATTTTGGGAAAATAATCTCCAGTGCTTCATTAATTCGAAATTTGGGCTCTGTATCATGCAGATTACTTTCTGAATATTCCAGACTTTTTCATGAATTCAGTTCAGAGAATTTGTATAGAGAAAACCTTTACTTAGAGGGTACGCTGGTATTCTCTTAAAACGCATCAACTGAGGCTTCAAACTTGACAGCTTCATGTTTGATTATAAACGTACCATGAAAAAAACAACGCATGAACACAGTAAGAATGTGAATTGTCCAATATTGTTCCATTAACGTTACAGAAACGTGTCCGAAACAGTTTTAAGCAAATCAAGTGGATGTTCTCATAAAGGCTAGATTTTATTTTCAGAATACCTGATTTTTACGATGAGCAGACGGTCATTTTTCGGTGAATTAAGAAATAGGCGTTTATAGGTTTTACCAGATTGCAATGAAAAACGATGATCATATAATGCTTGATTTCACCAGGGTGTTGGAGTTTAAACTTTGAACAGGAACAAATTACTTATTCGTACATGTTCACATCGACTCAACATTAAAAACTGAAATTTCTTCCCATTCTCGCACCATTTAATGCAACTTTGACCAATCCATCAAAGTTTTTATTTGGTGTGAATTTCATCCGAGGCTGAAACTGTGTGATACGGATCCAAGATTCGCTCGATCTCGCTCGTTGAACGAAGAACAACGAAATGAATATCATCAAACGTCACACAGTTTCAGATAAATGCACGAACCATACATTATACGTATTATACCTGATTGAAAATTAAAAATACCTGATGCAAACGTTTTTTGCGTGCGCGTACGTGCGTGTGTACGTGTATACGAGCAGACAGCTACCCCTGTGCCAGCGGAACGCACTGTCGTGGGGTCAGCGAGCGTCATCGGGGGAGGGAGCCAGCCTCACGAACAGCCACCCGCCGCCCATCAACAGCGTCCGGAGAACGCACTCGACGCTCTGTTAGACGAACTGCAAACATTCTCAAGACCGAGTTCTCAACTGGGTCAAGTGTCATCGGGAACCAGTGGATCATCCACATCATCGACAACGATACTCGCGGACCTTGGCAGATCTGGTAGCCGTGAATTAGCGATAGGACCAACGGCGACGCTGGGAGGTGGTCGAGCGCCATTGATTTCAGATATCGGAAGAAAAGGCAGCATCGACTCGTCGAGCGGAGCTCTATTGGTCGGCGGTCTTCCAGGCCACGTAGTACCTGGAGGAACTCTGAGACGTCTTCACTCCTATCCATCTAGTTCCGACACCGATACATCCCCCCCGATAGCGAGACTTCAAGTATCTGTTCAGGATCAACCGGCGATGCCGATTCTACCAGCGGGATTTCCCGGTCAAAAGCCTCCAGTGCCCGAGAGAAATGCGGAATTATTACAATTGGCGAGCGCCAGAAGGGTTCCACCTCCTCCTCCACCTCGTACCAGTTCCAGATCACCTTTAGCTAGTCCAACGAGTCCTCAATTGCCACCCAGAAATCATCCTTGTAGTTTGCAAAATAACACCTCCACTTTGAGGAGGCCAATAGCGCGCACCAAGGAAATCGGCAAGCCTCCCATGGCTCTCCCGCCCGATGCTACAGCCATAATGCCCAACGATGCCTCTCCGATCATTTACAATTCATCCTCATCGCAATCTTCCGTGGTCCTCTCTACCAGCAATTCCAGTTCCTGCGAGAGCGTTAATTCGCAAGAGGGCTTGCAAAGTAAAAAGGGTAGACAAGAACAACTTGAACAACGTCATCAAGAATTATTGCGCAAACAAAAAGCTCTTCAAGAGCAATACGCGAGACTTCAACAGTTGCAAAGGAACGCAGCTGGTTTGACAACCGTACCCCCCGCGCCTCCAGATTTATTGAAGAAAACTGGATCCGAAAGCAATCTCTTAGCCAAAATGGGGTTGAGCTTGAGCACCACTAGTTCTGGATCTTTGACTAGTTTATCCGTTAAGCCAATTTGTCGAGAGAATTCCATCGAATCTCAACAACCAGGAGCTACACAAATCGAAGATCAGAAAACCATTGTTACAAATAACACCGAAGAGAATGGGATTTTGAACGCCGATAATGAGAATTCATCCATGGCTGTTACGAATACCACTATTGTTGTTACCAACTCTATCGCAGCTTCCACAGCTCTAACGACGAACGCAAATACGAATTCAATTACGGCAACCACAACCAACGCTACCGGAGCCGCTGCTACTGTTGCTGCTGCTGCTGTTGCTACTACAGCACCGGCAGCTTCTACTACTAACAAAATCTATGAAACGGATATTCTGTGACCGAAAAGCCGGTCTCTGATTCGATCGACCGTTCCGGTCGCTGCTGAGATCGTGTTGGCAAGTTAACAATGTTATCATTCATTCGTAATCAATCCTGTACGTTATAAAATATCATTTTGTATCGCTTTGTAGAAAATGTTCAAGTACGATGTCTCATATCGCGTACTTGTTTACAAATTTTTAACTCCAGCTCTCATTTTCCATTCCCGTTTATTACGATTGTTGCTTGGAAAAGAAAAACTGTTGAGATTTCAATAAAATAAAAAAGTATCTTCGATAGTTGGGAACTACGATAAGTTCGTGGAACAATTTCGGACAATAATATATAGTAATTTGAGCATTACGGGATTTCATTTTCGTTCATTTATATCCACAATATCCAATATTTTCTTGGCGTCGCATCTGATGTGATAAAATGAGTCTTAACTTCTCGTCAAGCGAAAAGAAGATGCAATTTTGATATATAACAAGTGACATATAATTGACAAGTACTTGAGCTTTCATAACAAGCAGTGGTAAATTATTATTCGATACTTATCCTTGAATCCTCGATCTTTTGAAATATTGTTGTAGTTGTTTCAATTGTGGCATTAATAGGGTACAATTTTATCCGTGGAGTTGATAAAACAGAAGATAATGTTGTTTGGATAATAATCGATTGAAGTAATGAAACTTTATGTACATAAAAAATGCTGCAGAAGTCCGATTTTGGATATAAACAATTTTATGCGTTCATCTTCCGAATGAGACAATTATTCTGCTTTGGAAGTTATTGAATTTGAAAAATTTTAATCCGACGATTCGAAAAAGAGTACGAAATGAAATATTGATTTGGATTGATGGGCACTAAATGGTGGTTTAGTGTTGGTTGTTAGGATTCAATGATATGAATTAGGTTTTGTAAAAGTATAATATGTCATTGCTGAAACAAGAAGTCTCTATAGCAATTGAAACGGATATGCGTTTAATTAGAAGATAATTATAATCATGATGACGTGAATGTTCTTTCTAGTTACCCTGCGGAATGTACCAGGTAGTCCCAATTTTGACATTACCGAATGAAATTTTTAACGGAATTTAACTGGTTCTGATGTGCAAACAACCAGATAATACCAGATAAGATTAATCAAATGCGGGTTCAAATTTTGGATGGCATTTCTAACAAGGTACCCGAAAAAACGATTTGCAAGATACGATGGAGGAGGAACAAGTAATAGTTTGGACATGAAGAAAAAACCATATTATAACATGAAAATTTTAATATTCATTTAATTCTTCATTTATTCGACATCAACGAATGAATTCACCGCACGATGATTCTATGTCCCATTCTACACTCATCGCCCATTCCTCGTATCAGGAATTCAATCGCGTTTAGATATAAATATAAAGTGGAAAACATGAGGAATTCGACGGGTCGAGTTCTGTTATCCCAAATACGTTGATTCTATGCTATGTCTGTGCCAAATTATTATAATAGAAAAATCACGCTCTTTGAAATCATTGGATAGCTAAATTCGATGATTTTCAATGATCATTCGTGGTTGTTCTGTTCTTTTTCTTCTCGTTTCTTTTGAATAACAAGTGACATATTCAAAAAAGGTCTCCCAGTTTACCTTAAACGGCCGTATAAATATACATACGTACATGAAAAAAAAAACTTTATAAATAAATAAATAAATGAATGAATAAAAGAATATATATATAAATATAAATATATAAATATATTATACAAGTAAGTAATTAGATAGGTAGATAAATACGCATTGACGAGAAATAATGCGAAATGTACGATAGTGCACGACGTTCATGAGTAAGAGGAAAACGAAAGAAGAATTTCAAATGACGAGTGAAGAATTCTTATTTCGCAAGGCCCGATAAACTTCTCCTCGCACAGCTTCATAAATTTGTATCATGATTTCCTTATTGCTCAGAAAATTTGTTATTTCCTTTCTCATCGTTAAGATTCATGGATTTCTTTTTCAAATACATACTCACAATTTCATAAACCCAATCTGAAACACTATATGATTTCAGATAACTATCAGAAATATATCTGACATTTCCTATAATAATATATATCAACACTACGCGCCTAAAGGATGCATATAACCATTTAATCACTCGATGAAAAATATCTGAGGAAAAAAAAAAGAACATTGCTAGGTGAAATAATGATGTATACAAATGTATTCACCTCGATAAACATGAACAAAAAGTGAAAATGAATATTTTTAAATCGATATCAACAGAAAATACGATGTTTCAGAGGTTTTTTCTGTGCATCTGAAATGTTGTAGAGAGATATTCCTGAACCACTTGTGTCATATGATTGAAGTCGACGTTGGGGTTGAAATCTGTGAAGGAATCGAACGGACGAAGATGATTGTTAATGTGAAAACGAAATTTCGTTTTTTGTTATTATTACAGCATTAAAAAATTTATAAAAATTTGTCGTATTGATAGCTGATATATATCGTTGTTACTTCACAGATTCCAATTCGTTGACGGATCTTGTTTTGAATGAAAGAAATTCACCCTACCGCAGGCAAAATATAATGAATAAACTTGAAAACGAACCGCTAAAAGTTTGTACGGTTGAGGGAAAAGAGGAAACGTTTTGAAATTAACCGAACAGTATTAAACGATTATATTGTTATTCGAATCACGAGGAATAATAAAGGATATATTATCGAATATGTTTAAACGAATCGAATAGCTGACGATCGGATAAGGAATTGCTCAATATTTTCGAAGTTGTTACTTCAAGGTAGCGTGAATGAATTCGTATGAAATTGAAGTATTACGTGAATCGTTGAAAATCATCATCATGGAAAATTTATTTTGCTTTCTCTTTGGGGAAAATGAAATGGATCTGATGAATTTGTGTGGATATCGGATTCGCTATCCCGTTTCATATGACTGAAGAATCTCACAATGTTTTAATATGGGCGGTATAAACAAAAAAGTCTCTTTTGAGTATCAATTATTTTCACTGAAGTTCATTGGTGCATTTTAACATACTTTCACAAATTTATTTCACATGCAATATATTTTCATGGTTCGTACGCTCCTTGAGAATCCTGGAAAACAGTTTGAATTTTTTTTCACTTCCCAAGGAGTCGAAAAGTCCTTGAAAATTCCTTATTTCCCAAAATTTTGGGGTTCCAAATATATCATTTATTTTTCTTTCATTCTCTTATTACAGTAGGGTATAATTCATCATTGTCCATTATTATTCATTTTCCATCATATATTAATCATTATATGATTCCTAATTTGTTTTTCTTAAAAAAAATTAAATCATTAGAGCATAATTAATATTCTGTGACACCTTGAACTTGTCGTGGGATATCTTTGAAACAAGAACCAGTGTTACGTGGATAATTTGTTGGAAAACTTGAATGCGTAGCACATAATACATGTATTGAAAATGAACAATTTGATTTTGACGTTTATATTCCCACTTGAATACACAAATTGGTTGTATTAAAGGTTGATATACAAAATTTGATATCCCTCGAATATGACTTTGTCAAAACTCAAAATATTTTAGACCGACGTCAACCGTCATTGTTTCTCACATTTTGAACAAAATTTTTCACAGAAATCAATGCAATTCAACGATTTTTTTTTTAATCCATCACCAGTTATTATTTTGCATAATGTTTGAAGAATAGATGTCAGAAAATATGCATTCAATTTTAATGGAACTTTCGCAATGATTTCAAAAAATGTAGATGTTTTTCCATGAAAAATGGAGAATTTTATGGGAATATGTTGTATTTTTCTGGAAAATCGTAAGGATCATTTTCATTTAAATTCAATCAATCTGTTCAAAGAATTCTAGTAAAATGTTTCCATTTTTCATATTTTATAAAAATGCATAAAATATTTAAATTCGTTAACGAAATTCAATGAAAATGAATTTATTTCGTTCTGAAGTTTGAATGGAGTATATTTATATTGAATAACAAATTCTAATGCTTCAAAGTTTGAGGTTTATTGAATTTTCATAATTTTTTATTGGAAGTTGAACTAAAACTGAACAAGATTTTATTATAAACCAATGTAATATTGATGAAATTCCATTTCAACCCCTCAAATACCGGGTGGAAAAGTTTCTTGAATCATATATAATTTATATATAAGGTAATACATTTTATACACAATTTGAATGTCATTATATATAAATATCCATAATATTCAGTATGATTGATCGGAAATATTCAACGAATTTTCCATGAGAGGTTATACTTAGCGTTAGAAGTAATTCAATAAAAACTCAATCGCATTGCCGTTTTAATTAACAATCAAAGTTTAGTTCTTGATTGAATTTTTTCTCAATTAACCAATCAATCTAATTGATCAACAGTGGAAAAACATAAATAAATAATTCATTCGCCACAAGTAATTAATGTTCACATTCATTTCGATATTTAATTTTCACAAATAGGTATTTTATGGCGAGAAGATAAATGAATTGATTTTTTGTTTTTTTCTTGTTTTTTTGATGAAAAAAATTTTGATGAAGATTTGAATTGTGTTTTTTTTTCAATTGCCTAATTACAACCTTGGTTATACTAAAACTTGGAACCATTCTCGATAGATCAATAAAAATGTGCGAATCTCGACGAATGGAATCTTTTGTATGAAAAAAAACATGTCCAGTTTCTATCGAATTCTATAAAATTTTTATGGAAACTTTGTAAATGTTTTGTACATAAGATTCAATTTTTCAAGATTATCGTACACCACTTATAGATCAAAATTATTTCCCATAGAATTTCAAATGAGGATTGTTAGATAATATTTAATGATATTTTGTCGGAATATATTTCAGTCTTTCTCATTGAATTCCATTAAATACTATCCCAATAATTACTCAATTTTGTTCTGTTGAAAATGCGATAAACGTGAACATGTTTCATCAAAATCCAACAATAAAATTTTCAATTTCATTGTTCTTTGATAATTTCATGGAAAAATGTTGAAATTTACTATTCCTGTTATGGAATCCCAGCCAGCACAAAAGATCAACTTGAATTTATAAAGCCTTCTCCAACACTTCTTGAATAGTTTCCGTTATGCGATCAATAATGAATTCAATAAGAATTCAATGACTTCGAAATGAAAACGTATTGAATGCCCGGACGATTCATCATGCAATCTCGATATGAGTTCTTTCTGAACATTAAGTTGTTCATTAAGACTTCATATTGAGTTCAAAATATTCATAATTGATACATATTGATCAGTACAACAGGAATTCTTTGCGGGAACTCTTGTGTTGTATAAATCTGATTCAGTTTCAGCACAATTTTTCACAAAGAATCAATAAAACTCTAATTTACGGACTGAAAAAGTTCCTCATAGAAAAAATAACCATGATTTCAAATTCCGCCACATTCACAAAACATCTTCCATGTTTGATTTTCAACGACTCAGGGACACCTTATATACGTATTTGAGCTGTGTTTTGTTACGATTACCGCAACACAATCTGCAAGATATCTGCAAATTGTTTTAATTGAATTCGCATTGAGAAACATAGATACAGAAAACTAAACCATCGTCACATATAGATTTTGCCTCTGAGAGTATATACGGTTCGTAGAAAGATCTAAGATTTTCTCGTTGTACCATGAGTATTTTCTGAAAACACGTAAAATATATCAATGTCGCAATCCTTTATAAAAATGTTTCCGATTGTGAAAGAATAAGAAATAAAAAAAATAATAACACAATAAAAAATAATTCACGACGATGCAAGGCAAAAAATTGTTTCAGTGTCATGAACGTTTATGTAAAGAATAGAACAATCTAATGAAAAAACAATGAAATCTATACTCCATCGTCAGGTAAGCCCATAACTATATCACGATTACCGCTATCATTAGTCCCCGTAGGATACACACGTTCGTTTTTTCACTTTTAGCTAATGTGTTGAACAAAGTGATCAGGTGAATATCATGCAAGTGTGTGTTTCTTTTTCGAACAAAAAGTGCACATAAATGTGAGTGTAATACACGATTAGATGAAATTTCAACTATTTATTATGGATGATAAAGATTTTTTCTCACGTTTATCTTGGACATAAAAGGCATTGAGGGCTCGAATATGAGAGATAATGTTCGTATGTTCGAAGATTTGATAGAGAAAGATTCCTTGAATGAATTTCCCTCTACTTGTGAAATCGTGAGATGCAGTTTTCTAGGATTCTTTATTCAATTTTGATTTTATAACGAAGTTGAGAGTGATATGGAAATTCTAATTAATTCAATATTCATTTAGTGTAGCGAAAGAAAAAATTCTATGGCATGTTCGAAGAACGTACATTTTTGTGGACTCGCTGTAAAGCTATATAAATGTATTTGGCTGCATCAAATCTTCAGAATTATATACAATTTATATATATTTATACAAAAATTATATATAATTTTGAAAATTTCTCCACTTGGAAATGTGCTGTTTGAACAATGATTAGTCTTTGTATATTAGATTTTTCGACCGTACACCTCTTCATCATATTTTAGCTCAACAATAAATGAACGACTCATACTGTCAGTATTTTTATGTTACCAGAAAATTTCCACATAACAATTCACGACTATTCTTTCAAAACATTCTAAAAGATATCTCATAAAATTCTGAGAAATGTTTTCAGCAAATTTGAAGAAATTTCGAACGAAGAGAATGATATTCTTCAGAGGGTTTTGAAATAATTCTTCAAAATTGTTGTCTGGATTGTGTAATCGTCGATTTTTTGATCAATATACAAAATTTGAAGAATAAAATTAACGCGATGCTTATTAATTGATAAAATGTTCAAACCTTGAATGCAATGGTACAAATTATTTGAACTTTAAAAATTCTTATTACAAGGATACCATTTCTTACGATGTATTGACAATTATTCCGGGCATCGGCCCGATCAACATTTCGTGTTCTGCGATATCCTTTTGACAAGTTAAAAATGTCCTACGTAACATTTTCAGATATATTTCATATGTCTTGAACCTTTCTTACGTCTAAAAAATATCTAAGAATGTTATCTAAGAACAGATATCGCACGATACAAAATGTTTACTTTCGTGTAATTTTAATCAGTCAAGATCCAAAGGGATTTCATCAAACACTTTTTAGTCATTAAATTTTATACCTGCACGTGTCAGGGTTTTTCAATTAGCTGGTACTATTCGAAGGTACTCCTTTTGTTAAAAGGATCAATGAAACCAACAAGATTTTATAAAGCGTGATTAAAAAGGAATCAGACACCTCAATCTCTTTTTAAAGAACATTTTTAATCAAATCTTTAATCGACCAATAATTATTTAACCTATTAGAAGAACTGTTATCAATTTTCTATAAAAATTTTATTACCATTTTATTATACAATTTATAAATATATATATATGCGTACATAAAGGACGAAAGATTGCGTCAAAAATCAATGCGAGATTTCGTTAGTTTTCATTTTATGTGAATTTTTGAACGAAGATTTTGTAAAAGTTTGAAAAAATAACTCACATTTTTAGATATACACACGAAGAATCTGATATTGATATGATATTTATAAATCAATCTGTAATCGAAGAAGAAAGAAATATTCTCCGCGCTTTCCATGTTCTTTGCTTAGTCGATATCGAGGTATTTTTTAACGCTGCCATGTCATTAATTTGATTGTCGAATCAGTACCCTTTGCAGCTGATGATTCTGTCCACCGTTGCTGAATGTAAACTTGAAGAATTCCAGATAACATTTTCTGACATACGAATATTATTATTTTCATGTAAGTTCCTAAATTGAAACCTTTCTTTTTAGCGATAAGAAATAATTTTCCTTCGTATATCCATCTCTCGCGTTGAATCCGTGTGAATGATCAGAAAATGTTTTCCGGAGGAAATATCTATGGGTATTCAAGTGTAATGATAATTCTATGCTTTTCTGAAGGGCCTAACAATGTATAGCTATGTTATTGTACGAAGATTTATTTTTCATGCTCTTAATTGATTTTAACTATTCGAATAAGTTAGATTCTCTCAACTTTGCGCTTACATATCCATGGAATATGTAATCATATTTTATTTATTTGCTTTTATGTGAATTGAATTTATGTGGAGAGAATAAAAAACAAATTCATTCGATCCATTCGATGTAATCATTTTCTTCGTTGGATGCATAAGAAATCCTTTCACGCGTTAGTGGGATACAAGTTTTCGAATGTATTACTGACATATATCCTTGGGAAAAGTCGCTTCATTTTCTTGAAGAAAAATGAGAAATTTTGGTCAAAATTCGAGTACATGTTTTCAAGGATGACGTTTCAGTAACATAAATGAAACTTGGATACCGTGTGAACGAATTGTTCAAGAGAATTTCAATTAATGAATTCGAAGCACCATGATGTGCCATTTTTTGGTATTCATTTATAATTTATATGGATATGAAGATTTGATTGGATTTCAAAGGAAGATTAGATTTTTGAAAAATCACTCATATCGAGTAATTGATTTTAATAGGAGTGGATTTGACAAGGTACATGTATTGACACTACACATGAAATTGATCAATTTTCTTCCATAATGTATAATTGAATTTCCAACAAAATTTTTAAAAATATGATTTGAAATCCCAAAATTTACGAGATAAAAAAGCAGGAATTCTCTCATGCATCCTACGCAGAACATTACTGAATTCACAATTGTACTTCGTTCGAGTGTGAATTTTATATAACAAAATGATGGATTGATTTGCAAATAATAATAGAATGTCAATATAACGATACACGCCATAAATGTTCCCAGCGAACGAAATATCTTGTCCCATGATTAGTTTGTAATAAAACGTGTGTATATTCGTTTCATTGTAGGTACTTATTGTCATCCAACAACGTGCATATGTACAAAGCTATTTATAAAAAAAAAATATATATATATATATATATAAAATATAAATATAAAGATATCAGCCCACTTGCGCGTCCGTATACTATGACTCGAATTTCCTATATTCATTGTTAATTTATTTCTGCATAAAACATACATCTGTAATTTATCAATATGAAATTACATCGATATACACATTTATAAATATAATATAATAAAAATCTAAACTTTGTACCCGTAAAGAGAAAGAAAGAATATGATTATTCAGTTAGTTATGATTTTTCATAATAATTAGTGATCATTAGTGTAATTTTTTTGACGATCCTGTACGCCAAATCGAATTGACTTGTTACATTTGTAAATGTTTGTAAGTATTATCATATAATAAACTTATCAAGGAATAATCGCACTTTGATTTATAACACCCGCCAGTTTTCAATTATATGAAATTCATATTTTTAAAAAAATCTATGTAAGCATTCAGTTACCTATTGGAATTTACATGAAAATGTAGAAATTGAGGTGGAATTGGTTGGGTTCATCTGAATATCTACCTGGAATTTTTCAACACGGATTATCATGGACCGTACGTTCATCACGAAACGGAATATCCTAAACGTTATCCATATTTTTCTTTTCCTTCAACTTCAATTCCATTTTCCATTGTCCTGCGATCTAATTCGGATAAGGTGAGTGTAATCGAAGTGTCAGTAGACTCTGATTTAAATAACAACTTGGAGTTTTCAAAGTTTTCAGAATTAGACAACGAAGAAAAGTCCGCATGAAAATCAAGGCCGGACTTTTCTTCCTTGCCTCCTTCATGTCGCTGCTCTGGTGAAAATGAAGCGTTGAAGCGCAACGAAAACGCGAGCGTAGAGTCATCTAAGCGTAATTTAGGAAGAAATTTAAACATTTTTCACGTTTCATTTGTTTCAATATCCGCTTCCGCCACTTTTGGATTTTCACCAGGGTTCTCCGAGGAGCAACCATTTATCCACCGATTCTCCATACAAGTTTTACGTCGAGGTGACAAACCCCATCGGTATCCGAGAAAAAAAGATTAGATCTACTGAGATCTAGGTAGATCTCTTGAGATATATGTAGATTTCTTCAGATCTAAATTTTGGCAAAAAAAGATCCATGGAGATCCACAGAGATCTTCTTGAATTTTTCTATATTTTTTTGGATTCCTTGCAAAATTGGAATCTTTGGGAGTGAGTGGATATCGGAAAACTCCAAAGATTGTTGTCTAAGTTGAGATGTAAGTAGATATGAACAGATTTGTCGAGATTTTTGTCAAAATTCAGATCTACTTAGATCTCATTAGATCTAATCTTTTTTTCTCGGGTGGGTGTTTTCATCGGGTTAATCTACGTTTGGAGATTATAGATTTTTAAGAATTCGTAACCCAGTCAGCACAAATGATTAATTTGAATTTATAAAACTTTCCCAAATACCTCTTGAACAGCCCCCGTTATGCGACTTACAAAGAATTCCATAAGAATTTAATGGATTCCAAATGAAAACATATTGAATGCCTGAAGAATTTATCATGGAGTTCTTTCTGAACATTAAGTTGCTCATTGAGAATTCATTTTTAATTCAAAATAGTCATAATGAATACATATTGATTAGCATAACGGGAGCTCTTTGTGCTGTATGGGAATGAAGTCTTCGAATCCCGATTAATTGGTATATTGCATGGGTTCAGCCTTGTGTTTGTAAAATTTGAGTGAAAAATCAATGAATACCAATCCACAATGAGAAAAATTTTCAATGTTTCAAATAAAATAGACGCCAACATTTCCGTTTCATCAATTTGTTCTCTATCAACGAAACATTGTACAAAATGTAAGATTTCACAAAGATAAAATTATTAAAATACAACGTCAAACATATTTCAACATAATTTTTGATCAGTGATCCTAAACCGTAAGAGCAGACAGTCGCCACTATCCGGTCCTTGGAGAATACCGCGGTCTCACCGAGTACTTATGTTTTTCTTCTTGATATTTCCCCGAGATGTGAAAACATTAGATCTTCAGACATGTTTCAATGAACAAAGGAGCTCTAAATAAAGGCAATCGATTGATTTCATAAATACATTTATTCTAAATTAAATTGCATCTGCAGAAGCTTCAAGTTTATGGATATCTTCCATGCCTTTGTTTGCTTGTTTCTTTACATTTTGTAGTTCTTCAAAAGTTCTAATTGCCCTTTGAATTCTAATTTTAATAGGAGAATCTAATAATGCATAATTTTCTATGAACTTTAAATCGGCCTTGTCAGTAGGACTCATACCGGCTGATTTAGCTGTCGGATGTACTTTATGATACAGTTGAATTAACGTCACAGCTTCTTCAATGTGTCCGGAATTAATATTATCTAGTAACAAATTATCAATTTCCTTGTCACATACAAGATGAAAGACCAGTGGACCAAAATGCCGAGTAGATCTTAAATGTTCAAAATGATTATTGTTATTCACTGACATGTAAACTGCTTTGGTAATATTATGGTATACAGGGTCATCCGGTTCGAATTGTACACAAGCACGGTCCAATATAAATTCATATTTTTGTTGTTCTAATAAATTCTGGAACATTGAATACAATTTCATTAGATATTGATATCATCGTTAAGCATTAATTGATACGAGAATGAATAAATAGTTCACCTGAAGATACTCTCCTTCAAACATTTTTGGTGTAAACATCTGTCTTCCAGGCATAGGAAAGTAAATTTCATTGAGTCGAAATCTTTCATCCCACTTAGCGCTTCTCAGTGTTCCATCTGTTTCTCTCACCACTATGATTCTATCTTCATTTTTGATACCATAAGTGATATCCGTAAAGACATACTTGCAATCATCGTATCCCTGTAACGCAGGATCTACGCTCAATACTTCGTCTATCTCTTTTTGTACATTCACAACTGGAGGCATTTGTAAGAGTTTTTCAGCTCTCTTGACTGCATCAGCTCTGGATTGTTCCAATTCTTCATCAGTCATAAACTGATATACAGGAGTTTCTATTGGTGTACCATCCATACGAGGTCTGAATGCTTTTTGTAAATCTAATCGTGTTAATACTTTCAACATTTCTTGAACATCCTTTTGGAAAAATAAAGCAAAAGGATCTCTTTGGGATCCTGTAAGAAGGAATTCAAATTATTACCATCATTTAAATTAATTGTGTTTCCATCAAAACATACCTGTATGACAAGCTTTGATAAATACATGACTTTTGGATGCTATACGATTATAAAACTGAGAAAGCATATTTCAATATCTTGCTTAAACCAAATTTTCAATTTAATACACACGAATTTCAATAATGATCGAAACTGAGTGCATAAAAACGTAAACAAAGAAACATTAATTGATCATTGAAACTTTCCTAACCTGAAACCTTTTTTTAAAACCCATGTCACATGGAAATGAACAAGGGTGGAAAGCGAAACGCGGAATTCCTAGATGAAGAGAGAGGCAAACAGTCACATCTCTCTTTTCAACATCAAAGATTTTGCGTTCCACAGTTCCATTTTCCGCTTCTTTCAGCTCCGTGTGACACCGGCCTAAATTTTGTTGTAAACCGTTATAAACTGGTTGTGATGATTATATGACATGACATAGAGGTTAAGTTTAGACAGAAAACTATGTTAAATCAGTTAAATGTCTCTGATATTTGATGGGCAGATTGTAGAATAAATGTCATTTGAGAAAACAAACAGTTGATCTCCAATTTCTTTGCATATTTTTGTGAAATTTATGTATTCCAAAAAAGTGCAATAAATTACTGCTCTATGCTTTTGTTATTGCAATCAAACATTATAATTTTAATGATAATGTATAAATATCGTTTTAATCAATACTGAGAATCTCTACAATATAGTTTTCTCAATTCAATAATAGAAATTATTTCAAACATGCCGGTATTTCAAGAATCCTGTGCAGAGGTATTTATTTTTCGTAATGCAAACATCGAACTCTATCAAAATGTTTTATTATTTCATTTTATTGCAGCAAATTCAAGCACAGACAATTATCATTATCCACCCTGGCTCAATGCATTTACGAATGGGACGTGCTTCAGATTTAAATCCTTGCACAATATTAAATGTTATCGCAAGGAGGAGGTTGCCAGGTGGTCAAGAATACAAAGATCCTTTTTTACCTCTTGTTGTGCCACGGGTAAATTAAAAATTCAAAATGCAGTGAACTTTTGAATCATATATTGAAATAAATTTATCACATCTGTATCAAAATTAATTTCATATGGTTTTGAAACACCACAATCTATTTGAGTAGATTGATTTTCCATTATTCAATTAGTTCGATCGCTAAATTTGTTTCAATGAACAATCGATGTACCTTTGAGCATTCGAGAATTTGATCTCGGACATTCATTTCTTAGATAGAATCCTCGTGAATACATGTTATTGCAGATTGTGGTACTGTACCACTGGTACATGAGATCTGTACTTGATATAATTTATGTTATCATTTATTGTACACATCTTTGAAAAGTGTAGTAATATATGGACTAATTCCAAAATTTTCAACTGAAAATATAACTCAACAATTATAATTGATGAAGTTATGTAATATATACCTTTCTAAAATTTTTAAATTCTGCATATTCAATGCAGATGCAATGTATATAAATTTCATATTCAATGTGGAATTCTCATACGTGATAAGGACATAAAATGTGCAAAATTTGACAATGTTATAAAGGTATTTATTTGTTCATAAGATTATCTGTTACTCTTTCATTCAAAATAATAAATATGGTTTACCTTTTACATTGAATTTTGAATTCACTGAATCATGTCTATGAACGAATGAATGAATTCCTCAAGTAATATTAGAGTTTTATTATCATTTTACTTATTTTTGTATATATTATCCAGTTGAAACTTTCAAATTTCCGAAACTTGATCCAAGTATGTTCTAATTAATACATTCTCAGTATCGTAATATTCTGTTCGATGATTCAAAAAGTCAAAATTAGTGTAATTTATAATTATCAAAGATAAAAAATTAGACATATCCTCTCCTTCTTGATACACTATAAATCATCTTTCATTTTGTAGACCAAAGAGTTAACGCAAGCTATGGAAGAATCGCGTCTCCAGGTATCGCATACTTTACAATCATGTTTGCAATCGGATGGTAGAAGAAGATATGCAACCCCACCGCAACAAATAGCTGCTTTTAATCGTAGATCGAATCCAGAAATCTGTTCACCGTACAAAGCAGATTGGCTTAAAACTGATAAACAAATAGTAATCGGCGATGACGTACTTTCCTTGAATCCAGAGGATAATTTCAATATTCATTTCCCGTACAGGCGGGGGGAATTGAATATTCATTCTGGACCAGGAGGTAGCTTGCGAGCAGTTATGGCAGATCTGAAAGATATTTGGGAATACGTTCTCAAAGAAAAACTTGACATTCCTCTTCGAGATTTGAAACATTACCGAGCCGTGCTCGTAATACCAGACATATACAATAGACAATATTTAAAAGAACTAACAACCCTAATGCTATGCGATATTGGATTTGGAGGATGTTTTCTAGTACAAGTGAGTTGTCGATTATTGAAGAAATTTTAATGCAAATCTGAGTGGAAAATAAAACTTCTGGCACTTGCTAGTAAAGTTGTTGTATGTTTCAAGGATCACGTAGCAGCCACGTTTGGAGCGGGCTTGGGTTACGCTTGCGTAGTCGACGTTGGAGATCAAAAGACGTCAGTGTCGTGTGTAGAAGATGGTATTTCTCATAGAAATACAAGAGTGCGTATGGATTACGGCGGCGGAGACATCACTCAAACTTTCTTTTGGTTGTTACAAAAATGTGCTTTCCCGTATAAAACGTGTGAGCCAGTGAACAAGTTAGACGCATTACTCTTGAATCAATTGAAGAAAGAATTTTGTCACGTCGATTTGAATATTTGTGGATCGCAAGAAAAGACATTTATCGTCAGAAAACCAAAGCAACAAACCGAAAAGTATACAATTCAGGTAATATTTTTTGTAAGAAGTTGATACTTTGGAAGATGAAAAGTAATTTTGATGAGATATCGTTCGATTAGGTAGGGGATGAATGTCTTGTAGCACCTCTTAGTTTATTTCAACCTGAACTTTTCAAAGTTACCGGAACTCACAGTGCTCATGTTCAAAAACGATCTATGGGAGATCCTGAAGATCCACACGATGAAAATTATTTAAGAGAAACTAGTGTAAGTTTTCCAACCAATTCATTACGAGTTCATAGTATAATTAAGTATAATTTCATGAACGGTAATAAGCGATAAATCTATTTCATCCCCTGGAATAATTTAGAGAAGAGGAATGAAGGAGAATTTGGAACAAACGTTGGAAATGCAAGAAGAAACTGCCACACCGGCGGCTGTGGGAGAAGAAGAGGTAGTTGTCGATGCTGTGGATTCTGCTCCTATTGCTTTATCGAATCGAGATCTCGATGCTCCACGGGATTTTGTTGTGGGTCCGCAACAACTTTTAGGCCTCGATCATGCAGTTCTTCAGAGCATCGATCGGTGTCGTAAGCAATTTGAATTTATCTCTGAAAATTCTTATTCTCCAGCAATCTTGATAATAATTGTATTATTTCCTTGTCGCTCAGCTACCGAAGATTTGAAACGTAAAATGTATAGTTGTGTTTTGGTTGTGGGATCTGGCATGAAGTTTCAAGGTATCGGAATGTGGTTACACAATCGCATCTCTCTTCAAATTCCTTACATGTACAGAGCAGGTAAATTTACATGAATGGGTTCGAAATTTAATATACTTTGTACTTGTATAATAATCGTATCACACTTAATTCTCAGAACAACTGGATATTATAACACAGCCTAAAGAAATGGATCCAGGGATGACGACTTGGAAAGGAGCTGCTATTTTAAGTTGTTTAGAATCTGCTCAAGAATTATGGATCGGTCGACAAGAATGGGAAAGAATTGGTGTTAGAATATTGAGAGAAAGAGCACCGTTCATGTGGTGATATTTATGTTTTAGATATTTCATTATTTATTTCAATGACTATTCGTATGGTTTTGAATTATGAAATCATTCAGTATTGATTGTTACATTACAAATATTTCGAAATTTTCAAAATTGTAAAAATATTTTTTGTGAGACTGAAAACTTTTTACAAAGATAATAATTATTCTTTAAAATCATAAAAATATTTTCTCATTCTATTTTTCTTATTCTATTTTAGAATAGATCTATCAATGCGACTTTGTTTTATCACTTCGACATTTGACCAAGCACAAGAAATTAGTGCTTTTCAGTTTTACACAACCCAAAAAATAAAAGTAAATTCAGAAAGATTGATATAAGACGGTACTTTGCAGACATTTTTTTGTATCTAATGATCGTTTCATTTATCGTAATATTCAAACTATTGAGAGGATCTTCCACTATTGGTGCAACTTTTCCGCTGTTTGAGTATTTCATTTTCATTTCATAACTTGAATTCCTGAAGGAAAAATAAAAATTCAAAAAACATGGAAATTCTGCTTCTTTTATTGACATTACGGACAGTTTTTGATGTGGAACTTGTGCGCCATGGAAATTTTTTCACATGTTTTGAATGTTGATTAATATTTATATTCAAGGAACATAAAATTTCTCATCATGTGTCCAATTTTCACACGCTGTATCAACAAATTTCTTCACTCAAGTACAATTTATCCACAATCCACTTGATAAGCATTCAGCTGCACGGGGATTTCCTGAGAATCTACTAGGATACCTTCCGAATAACAATATTTCCACCTGTTTGGAAAAAATTATAGCTCAAGTTGGCGGAATGAATCTGAGTGTAAAATGTTAGACAAACTGATGAAACACTTACTTATTGCCTGTTCGATCCTGAATCATAAGTTGACTGATTAATAAGTTATCCGAATTATCTTCTTCCGTGTTATTATTGTTTTGAGGTACATGCGTAGCTTTGTACCACATAACACCTTGTATTGTTGACACATTTATGGATAATCCTTCAAATTCACCAGCTCCAATATTATGAAACATGTTTGACTCGTTTCTCCTCCTTGGTAATCTTGAATGAATTACGACATGTATGAATGATGCATGACTATCATTTTTCGTAACAGATAACCATCGATATCCAAGTTATATGTTTGTCCATGCTACGTGGATGAAAAACGTATACATCGGTGGCAGGGATGAGCGGCCACAATTATTTTTTTGTATTTCAAGGACTTTTTCCTGTCAAGTACTTTTCTGTTTTCATAAACTATAAACTCTGAACGTCAAATTTGAAAGTACTTGACAAGGAAAAGTAACTTCAATCGCAAAAAGTAATTGAAGCTGCCCGTCAAATGATGACAATTATTTGTACTGATGTCAAATAATCTCACCTAGTGCAATTTTATAGGAAATTTACATTATGGTAAGCATTTGAGTTATAACTTACATGCAATGAAGTTGGAAAGTAACTGTGGATTTTTCTTGGAAAATTTTGACGAACAAAACGCCGGAAGTTTTTGGAGACCGATCAAGGGTTTGGACTGATGCTCTCAATGGCTGACCTGAAATTGTTGAATTTTTCTATCAATTTCAATGTTGAATCCATTAACTCTTTTTTTAGGAATACAGAGTGTTAATTATGAAGTTCTGCTATGTTTTTATAATCACAATAAATCTCAAGACTCTTAATATTTTTAAAAAAGCGGTAAACTGTGGAACTGTATTCTTATCTTGGGCATCACCCTTGAGGAGATACCCATGATAATTGAGTGGGTGCCCCGGCACCCTTGAACCTCCCATTGGAGTGCTTCTGGGTGCGTTGATATGTACTTAAAGACTGGTTCTAATAAAAATCCGTTTGAAAAATATAATGTAAAGGTTCCATAGTAGATGAAAATAACGTGCTAAGAACGTATTCAGGTGTATCAATAGAGAAGCTGTTTCAAACGGTTGAGAAACGTAGTCTTCGGCACGGAGAAAAATGCCGTTCGAAAATATAAGAGTTTTTGCTATTTTTCTTATTAAACCAGAAACAGGAAGGTTTGTAAAATGAATTTTTACATAAAAATACGGGGAATCACAAATTTGGTGGGAAAAGTGATAGGTAGGATTGAAATTTCAAACGCTGAACGTTCAATTTTATAAAACGTATAGTAAAATTCATTCATTCATTCGTAATCTCCCGTATATTTTTTTCTCCGTGGGGAACGAACGCAAGTTTTCCAAAATGCCCTGCTAACAAACACAGCGTGTGTGAATTCTCTCACAGCGTCGCCAATTCACTCTCTTAAAGTTTTCCATTTTTCTTCCAATAGATGGTCAGAAAAAGATAGATAATTTGAAAACAGCGGGTTGGGTGCCATGCGCGCTTCACGCATGCTGTATATTTCACCAAGACGTTCAGAAAACTTCCTGTGCTGTCTGGAGCACTATGGATTTCGCATATGCATTGGAAACACAGTTTGTTCCAGCCACATAAAATTTTGATTGAAATGAACGCAAAGAAACTTTTTGGTTGGCTGAAATAAAATTTACTTGTCGATAAGAAACTGTTAATTATTATGGACCAAATTTTGTTCAGCCCAAACAAATTTTATTTCAGTCAACCAAAATTTGGTTTGGCTGGAACAAACGTTTTCTCAGTGTGGCTTATTGAAAACACACGAGCATTTCTCCACCACTTTGCCATTTCAGCACCCCGATTGTTTTCTCATTTCCACGGGTCCGCTAACGTTTCACTTCTCCATTCCGCTAAAATCCTAGATCCCAGACAGCAAAACGTGGCCCTGAAACGTTTATGGAATGTTTAAAAAACGTGAGGGAGATTTTTCGAACCTTCAGAAAACGTCCCAGAGACACATTTCGCTGTTAGGGATGAAACATCGACGGTTAAGCAATATGTACAAAGTGATAATCCGAATGCAAGAAAATTTGACGTATGAATTTTGTTATTACCACAAAATGGTTCTTGGCTACGAGTAGCTAAGTAATATATCCCCAAAGGGCCATGGTCAGCAGCATAACCCATTTCTTGAGACCAGTCTCTTGTTTCCATAGGAAAGCACGTGCCTCTATGATATCCATTAGGTCCTTGAGGACAAGGCCAAGCGATGAATTTGCATTTTCGTCGTTGGTTCAATACACTTTCTACGAATAAGTGCCATGCTCTTAAATGACTGCACGCTATGTTGCGATCCAAATTATCCTCTGTAATTATGTATAAGATATTGACATATTATTTCATTGATTAGAATCGGTAAATTATTTTTCATAATTGTGTGGCTCTTTCTTTTGGTCATTTAAGGAAAATGAAGAAGGGCTGGAAAATACAATCCACTTCATATTTTACTTTTATTCAGTTCCTTATTATTTGGTAAATGATTTTCACCGCAGAAAAAGACCATCCAAATCATCACAAACGGCATCGTCAGAAAAAGTTTAATAATTTGGAAAGGGAAGGACAGAATGAAAAAAATTGAAGACGTGCGTGAGAGAATAACGAATCGATTGATCATAAATCATCCTTAATAGATATTCCAATGTTCCATTGATTAATTTTGACGTTGAGGAAAAAAGCTGAATATTATTAACGAAATAGCCGAGAGATTCAACGCTCTACGCGTTGAGGGAGGAGGTGTGGCTTAGAGTGGTGGGAATCAGAAGTAGGGACAGGATGTGGGGTCAGACCGAGCGACGAGTCGATGGGAAGAGGACACATTTTTATATGCATAAATTATATAAAACTTTGAAAACGTCTATACTTGGATGTTCATTGTTTTTTCACACCTAATTTAGATATTAGATTTCTCCTTTGTTGTCTGGTGCACCGGCACTTTGCCTGTACTTAGGGACTCCGCAAAAATATCGGAAATCGGGCCTGGCGTGCCCCAAAACGAGTCTTGCATATTCAAATATGTTTTATAATCAATCGATTCGTTATAATTCATTCTACTTAAAAGTTCTAATTCAGTTCCGAAGTTTTTTAGGAATTGAATGACACATGGCGGGTTTGAGCATAAATATTTGATTAAATAGTACACGGAAAAAATTAGTGATCCAGATTTTCGTTGACCAGTATGTCACTTTGGGACAGAACACAAATTCGAAAAGAATTCGTACACTGGATTTTAATGATTCGTTGACTCTTCTCATTATTTCGACGATCAAAATGAAAATTCAATTCCATTGGTGAAACAATGGACAAAGTCAACAAATTATTAAAATCCAGTGTACGAATTCTTCTCGAATTTGTGCTCTGTCCAAAAGTGACATACTAGTCAACGAAAATTTGGATAACTCATTCTTTCCGTGTAACGGTTGAAGAACACTCCCTGCTGAAAATGCCTGGCAGATCCGGACAAAAAATAGTTATCCGGCTTTGAACGGTCTTTGTCCCAAGAAATCTGGTCGAAAACTGACAAAATTTCTACCTGGTTCTGTCCGGATTACTCTGTTGCCAGGAGCAAAGGAACAAAAGCGCCGAGACCGCAATACATTGGTCATTCCGATCAACTGAAGTATGTGATTGAATGTAGGCCGTTGGATCTAAAAATTTCTGGCATCACTTGTCCAGAATTACCAAATTGAAATATCCTATCAAAACCTGAAAAAATGTTTTCTGTCAGCTTTTGACAGAATATTCCACGTTTAGTGATTCCGGACGAAACCTGGGGGAAATTTTGTCAGTTTTTGATCGGATTTCCTGGGACAGGAACTGTTCAAAGCTTGACAACTATTTTTTATCCGGATCTGCCTGGCACTTTCAGCAGGGCTGAGTAATGTGGAGCGAAGGTTTCAGTGGCGTAACGAAGATTCTGGGGACCCTTCCGCGAGTGCTGGAGATAGGGCCCTTGTGATCCAAGAAAAGACTGCTTTGTGAAAAAATTTTCGAATTCATATATAAATTATATATAATTACACATAAATTATATATAAATTTTTTCACATGCGTGGGGGCTCCTACACGGAAAGACCGGGTCTATTAATATTTAGAAAAATGCCTGTCAATTTAGGGAAAACAAGGATCGCTGAAAAATCTTCGTAGTGAGTCTACTGAAAATTCGTAGTCGAAGTATTAACAATTGATAGTTTCACTGTGAAAAATACCAATAAAATTATCAACTGTTATCATTTTGACTACGAATTTGTGGTAGACTCGCTACGAATATTTTTCAGCGATCCTCTTTTTCCCTAAATTGACAGTCATTTTTCTAAACGTTGATAAATTCTTCCTCAATATTAATAGATCCGGTCTTTCTGTGTAGTGATCCAGGGCTCCCCGCGGTGTGAGGACTACGGGGGCTTCCCCTACGCCACTAAAAGGTCTCAGTAATTTTTCTTGAAGTTTCATGAAAGATCGCTGAAAGTCCAGTGATATAAAAATCCATCGAACAAATACACCGAGAGAAAGAGTCTATTCAAATATTCAACACCTAGGAAATTTAGTAACTGTAAATAAAAAATTAGCTGCGTCAACTATATGTTATATGTCACAATTAAACTCTTTATTCCCATTGAATAAACCATTTTATTCATATTCCAGACAACTAGACTCTTATTTACCCCAACTAGAGTAGCGTGACTAGCTTAAATGAAAATCTAGCTGCAGCAATTAACATTTATTTGTTCCAACTAGGGACACCTTTCTCTCAGTGTATATTTCATGAATTTCCATTCAAAAATTATGTTATGGAATCGTTTATAGAAAAGAAACGAAAATTCGGATCCACAAAATCCGATGAATGATCGTTACTTAACTCTTCAAATTAACTCTTTGGACTTGAAAACATCGTTTAAAAAAAGTACTGCAAAATTTTTGGTCTTCAACAGTGGACTATGTCGTCATTTGATTTCTAATCCGTTTGAAACTTCAGCAACCTTAAAAATTATCGTGGAATTCCAGTAACCGGGAGACAAGCGGAAATTTTCCAAAAAATTACTGTACAATTTTCCAAAATAAGTGACTTTTCAAATAATTGGAAGAGATATTATTCACCAATTTCACAGAATACACATTAATTTTTTTAAGAATTTCTACTTGTTCCTCGATCACTGAAATTCCACGGCAGTTTTTCGCATAAAATTCTTTCAATGTACCATTCACTGAACCTTCAAATTGCTCTTCTATCAAGGCATAAATGTTTCGAAAGAAACATTGAAGTAATATAATGAAATACCGTTCAAATGACTAACAACCACAGCATTTTTCACATCTTTGCATCCTGGTTGTTGTTGTCCCCCATTTGGAAAGAAATCAATATGGCCCATTGGTTTAAGAAGTCCAAATCCATCACTAAAATCTTCGGATCCGTCTGTATGTATTACATCTACCAATCGAGCATCCGAAATGTCGAGCTTTCTCGATTTTTCTCTAAAAACGTTATGTCTGAAGAAAGGAGATGCCGGATCAAGACCGGTTATTCTTCCCACAAGATGTTTCTTCTTCTTCAGAACTTCGGAAGCACAACCAGCAACATGTGCACCCAAACTGAAACCAATCATGTGAATATCTTCCGGATCAGTTCCAAGAGTAATCATGTCCAGTAGAACCAAAGCTAATTGCCGACCAACTAATTCAGTATTAGCAACTGCTGCGCTATACGTCGTTCCAGCACCCCGCGTCCAATCCAGCATAATCAGATTTACGTCTTCCTGTACACATTCAAATACACAATTTAATGCAGGAATGAAATACTCAGCCTAATATTTCAAGCATCTTTGAAAACAATGTTGTTGAAATTTGAATCGTTTGTTGAAACGAATTAGTAATCGAATAACGAAATCTTCAGCTTTTGAAGATCCAAAATCATCCCACACAGCACCACAGTCCCAAAAGAATTCGTATAGAATTCATAAACAATACAGCCAGTTGAATAAGACTTTTTTATAAATTGGGACTGTGGTGCTGTGTGGGATGCAGTACACTCTTTAAGCGATGTTTTTAATTTCAAAGAATCCATTTCAGAAGATAAATAATCCATCAGATTTTACATTGGATTTTCGTTCAATTTTTATAAACGATTCGAACTCCAAGAACATTATAAGCATTTCACGCGTCGCGCAATCTTCAAGATAAATTGAAGATATGTAACACTCTAGGGTATATTTTGGATGCCTGAAACTCTTCTCGCGTCAAACTGATGTCTGTGAAAATGTTGTACAAAACTTTTTAAACTGATCTAAAAGATATCACGAGACATGAAATGCTTATTGGAAACACGTGAAGTATGGTGCATGTGATTGCATAGATAAAACGCATACGTTTTTGTAATGAATTGCAGCAATTTGTATGAAACCCAGATCATAATTTTGAATCACTTTATTGGATCATTCTAAAAAATAGCTTTGAGGGATAATATCACTTTGTGGACGGAAAAATTGACGTTATTTTCAAAGTGTTGCCATGAAGTCAAAAAAAATTATAAATGTCTTTTGCATATGAAAGTACTACCCTCCCGCATAGCAACAGAGATTACGTCGTTCCAAAAGTATTCTAAAAGATATCTTTAAGATGTATTATGCAACATGAAAAGAACGATTTAAGAAAGATTTTTTCCTGAGAAAGGATCTTCCTTAAATTCTTCTTTTTATGTTGCATAAGACATCTTGAAGATATCTTTTAGAATACTTTTGGAACGACTCAGCCTCTGTTCCTATGCGGGCTGTTGAAAAACCCAGCTGGGTTTGACCATGCTGGGTAGGACCAGTAGGAACTTGGTTACATGGTTGAACCATGGAAGGTAAGACCATTCTGGGTAGGACCTACCGATATGGGACCAACATTCCCGAGCAAGCGTCATATCAGCACTCCCTAGGCGCTTACAAGTTCCGCGCTAGCCACTAGACTCTCTCTAGCCCTGGGCTAGATTCTCGCGAGGCCCTAGACAGTTCTATGGATGACGTTGCTGGGGTTGTCCTACCTAGGTCCCCTATTGGTAGGTCCTACTCAGCATGGTTTTACCTAGGTTAGTATTACCCAGTATGGTTCTATCTAGGTCGGCACTATCCTGCATGGTTATACCTAACTTTACTGACCTAATACCTACATAAGTCAGACCGTGTTCGAAATAAAGTCTGATAGCAATAAGTGAATCCTCAAAATTCCAGTGATATGAAGCAGAATTACCCAGGGGTTTTAATTTTTATTATATTTTATTAGAGTTCCATCTCGCTCGCATTTCGAGATTTCTCTTTCATTTGTGAATGATTAAAAAAAAATCATCCTCCAAAATTTGCAATTGTCGGTGCAATGATAGTGATTTTCGGGTGTAGTTGGATCCAGTAGAAGCAAATGTGGTTGGTGGTCTTTTGTTGGTTGTTGGGTCATGTTTGGTCAGTATGATGGAATCAAGTTGGTACAGCTGGGACCAAGTTAGTCCATCTGAAACCAAGTTCAGCCAGCTGGGACCAAGTTGGTTCCATCCCAGATAACAATTTTGAGGAATTCTTCCGGAACATTCTAAAAGATATCTTAAAGAATTCTAAAATATATCTTATGGAACACCTAAAGACATCTTTGAGATATCTTACGGAAGATATCTTGAGAATTCTAAAAGATACCTTCAGAAAACTTCAAGAAATCTCGCATGAAGACTTCCAAAAGATATCTTTTGGTGTTTCATAAGACATCTTTTCGAATTCTTTGAGATATCTTTCAGAATGATCCAAAAGAGTGATCCAAAATTGTTATGTGGGACATTGGACCATGCTGGGTGTTTTTCACAGGTACAAAAAACACTTTTTATTCAATCTTTTTAACCCAATGTAGCGGCATGGTAGTACGGTCAAAAACACATTTTTTTTTCTCATGGTTAAAATGGACGTACCGTTACAGGTCACAATTTCCAATCTAGAACAAAAAATAAAAAAGATCCTGAAAATATAGCTCAAAATCTAGCTACCTACGTAGGATTTTTTCGAAAAACAAATTTTGAAGAAAATGGCGTTGTTTTGAGATTTTTTCCTCGATTAGTTCGAAAAAATCATCCGAAAATCAGGTATAAAATCGGTAAAAAAGCTAATATCAAAAAAATCCTACGTAAATAGCTAGATTTTGAGCTATGTTTCAAGGAACTTTTTTATTTTGTGTCCTAGATTGAAAATGGTGACCCGTAGCGGTACGCCCGTTTTAACCATGAGAAAAAAAAATGTTTTTTTGACCGTACTACTATGCCACTATTTTGGATTAAAAAAATTGAATAAAAAGTGTTTTTTGTACCCAAAGAATAGTACTTTCGTATGCAAGAGACCCCATACATTTATAATTTTTTTTGACTTCATGGCAACACTTTGAAAAATACGTCAATTTTCCCGTCCACAAAGTGATATTATCCCTTAAGTATTTCATAAGATTTTTCAAGATATCTTCGAAAACATTTTGGAAAAAATCCTCAAAATTGTTATCTCGGGAGTAATTTTATGCAGTAATCTCCAAATTTAAAACAGTGAAATTTCACTGATCGCAATGGAAAGTTGACCACTGTGAATCAGTGCATATACAATGCACAATCAGCGAATATTAACTGATGTTCGCAGGGAAATCTCACAGAAACACTTCCAACTGCATAACTAGTGACTATTCACTGATATTTCACTGAATCCATTCAGTGGTTGACTTTTAACTGCAGAAATAGTGAGATTTTACTGATTTAAATTTGGAGAGTACTGTATTCTTTACGCTCATCTATGATTTAGAAATTACTCACGCAGCATCTTAAGTTCGTTTCAAAGGAATCGACTAAAAGCAAGGAAACAAGAAACCATTCGCTTCTATCCACAAGATTACATTTGCATTGCATAATGAAAGTTAATGAATAGTGGTAAAAGTCTAATAGATTCAAATGACTGTGAGTAAATCGTGATATCAGCTAATGAAAACCGGTCGTAATCATAGTGTTTTGTTGCACACAAAAACATCTAATCAAACAACATTCTACACAAAGTTGATAATTTACAACAACTCGTTAACTGAATTTTCATACAAATAGTAGTAGATGAGATTATCAAAATTTCATTGCCTACCATGATCAAAACGTACACTACAACACCGATAAAATCCAACGAACCTCGGACAGCCAATTTTTGTATGAATACATTTTATTTTTATTATCCATCTGTTGTAACGGTTTTGTCCTTAATTCCTGTATGTACCATACTTCAAAGTAAGTGAACACATAGTTGCACTTTTATCTTGACTGTGAAATAACAATGTCCCTCAACCAATCGAGGAAGCATGAACCACAAATGAAGCGAATATTGATCATTGATGAAACAACATAAATGTAAAGAAAGTACCAGATCCAGCAGTGTATTTGCACCATAAATGGCACCAAGGTCAGACCCGCTACCTTTGTAACCATGGATTATGACTTTCAATCGTCTCGTTGCATTGAATTGTGAATGAAGAAGCGATTGGAATTTATCGCCATATTGTAACGTTTCTGGCTGTCCCAGTCTTTCTCTTGTGTACAAGAGAAGTTTTGTTTGAATCGTATTTGGATGTTCCGGTGGTCGTTTCAGGGACAGAGATGCCGGTGGTGGATCCGCAAAGCAACCGACGAATTCTGCGGGACAGATTCTCAAAATAATAAGAGGAAATACGTAATTGACAATGAAATTATGCAGTTCTTATTTCTAGAATAAGAGCTAATTGATAACCTTTTTGAGCCCAGAAAAGTTTATTTATTCTATTGAAATCTATCAAGAAGATTGTGAAAGCAAATTGATGTTCAAAAATTCTTTATGTGAAGAGTCTACTAAAATTTTTATTTTACTGAAAGTATTGAGAATGAATATGGAAAAAAATGATAATCACCATAACAAACTTGAGCTCTTCCTTGTTTCCTGTCTATGTTTATACGTCGAAGTTTTATACGGTTTCTCACCTCGATGACTTTACCTGTAAATATGAAGAAAATCATTACCCGTTCAGCAAAAATTTGGCTTTGTTTAAAAGATCCCTTATGGAACAGTCTTCACTGTCTTTAAGGTGATACCAGCGACTCCTGAAGATGCAACCACATCCATTGGTTAGAAAAGGACATATTCAAAACTATTCTGAAAAATTACTCAAAAACCAAGGAATAAAATCAAAATATCGCTCTGTACAGACCTTTCTCAATGAATAAAGATGGTCTGTACAGAGCGATATTTTCCTTTTATTGCTTCATTTGCGAATAATTCGTCAGAAAAGATTTGGCTCAGGTTGCATCGTCAAGGGCCGCTGGTATCCGCTTAAGATGTCTTCATAATATAAGAGCCGTGGAAATAAGGGAGAAATAAGGGAGAGTCTCCGTTGAGGCAACGGAGAGGCGACGTGGATTCGTCCGCCCCCTTTATTTTCAATAAAATTTATGTTAGTGGATTCACTCATTGAAATTCGGTTGTGTAAATCGACAGATATGAATTTTATTGAAAATAAAGGGGGCGGACAAATCCACGTCGCCTCTCCGTTGCCTCAACGGAGACTCTCCCTTATTTCTCCCTTATTTCCACGACTCTCATTTCTCCACTGATTCTCCACCTCCAGTCCACCGAAGTCCTGGGTGGAGAATCGGCGGTTGTGCTGTACGGGTGGTGAAATCTAGCAACACCTTATAGATTCTATTATAAAAGTAAAACCCTGTGGTTACCATAGCGAACGTATTGTGGTTAAATTATTTCGCTATCCAAATTTCCAGCATTCCTGAAATCAGCACGGATTCAATTTTGATTCTTATAAGCGAATGAAATGTGATAGCTCTTCATGTTAGAAATCAGTCTGCCAAATGATTTTGTGGGATTTTTTTTGGAAAAGCGGATGTATAAGCGCCCGAATTGAAGAATTGATTGAATTCGTTGGAATGCAAAGAGAAACATTGTTTTTCGTTGTTTTCAAGTAACTTATTTTATCTGACATTCTTCTCCGTGCAGTCCCTGATTAAAAAAACCCATTCATTCCCATTGAAAGTGCAGATTTCTGATTTAAGTTCAATGGGTTTGAATCGGAAATTTGCATGTTTAATGGGGATGAATGGGTTACTTCAACCAGGGGTTGTATGGTAGTTCTCGATGAAAAGATGGCGAATACAGCAAATTCATACAGCCCTGTATTTGGGTAGATTCCTTAGAATATTGAAAGTAGCCTGCGCGGTGTTTTTAGTCAGTAAAATTCTGCACGCTTAAAAAATAAACTGACTTTGCATGGTTACTCATATTTGTGTCCTCAAATTTCATTTTCTGTCATTTGAAATTTAAGCAATACATTTTTGACTGAACAAAAATCATCTTGTGAGAATATGACACACTTACCATGTCTTATCGCTTCAGTTGTTGACATTGAAATCAGTGGCATTAACAGGATACACAGGAACAAGAAGTTCTTCAAAGTGCAGGTACTGATGATCGTTCCATAACTTGAATAATCCATTATTGGATCCAATCCAATTCACGAATGAAAAAATTCTTCACATTACTTTTCACCGTGCATACTTTTCAGTACAGTAATTACTTGATAAATGTTCAAAAATTCCTCTATCCGCTGTGTTTTTGTTTTTCTTTTGAAAAATCATGGAGCATTGGAAATTATTTAATGTAACATATATATTGTGGAAGGATTTACATTACATTGGACTCTAAACATAAGGTAATTGAACGACTTCGCGAATATTATTATTGATGTATTATGCACAAATATGTACTCATGAGAAATTGGAAACTGAATGCATGGATACGATTTTCTTATATCCGATAATCCAAAATACAAGGTTGAAATTCAGGGCCTGTTCAAGAATAGAACGAATGTAACAACCGTTCCAAACGCCGGATCAGGGGGGCATCAAAATCGATAATGAGCAACGACCTAAAACTTGGAATTCCTGGCAATTCAAAATTCAGAAAGATAGAAGACGAATTCTTTGCAATTTTGGATTTATTTTTTCAGTTTCTATAGTGCGATAGATCTTCCACCTACTCTATAATAGTCATCTATGACAAACTGTTGAAAAAAACTGGAATTTTCCGGTACCCACCCAGACAGCACTACAGTCCCTTTTGAATTCGCAGAGAATTCACAGAAAAGAATGCTTTGAGAACTCTTTTTTGAGAATTCAATATGTCATTTGAGAGAATACATGCAGTACCAAAAGACTTCAAAAAGAATTCTTATTGAGTGCATATCAGAACTCGCAAAACATTCATCAAGACCACATACGGTATTCCAAAAGAACATCCATTATGCGACAAAACATGAATCCCCACGGAAGTTCAAGAAGTGTTCTCAGTTCGCCCAAATGAACATAAAATGAAAGCAAGAACTTGAATCCTTTCAGAAGTTATTTGATATTCATTGAAATGTCAGACATTCAAAATGAGTAAAAATATTCATATTCAAAGCTTGGAATCTTTAAATTGATTTTGTTTATCCAAGCTAATAAATGATAAAATACCAAAGTGTAGTGGTAGTTGATTTCATTGCAATAACATGCAATAAATTAAATAATTCTATAATTATTGACATTAATGGAACGACATACAAACTCTTGAATACTATGATGAAATATTTTGAGGTTAGGATTTACTGTGGGTAAAAAAGATGAATGCAATTTTCAAATTGTATCAAAATTTGTAATAATGGTTGAGAGACAAAAGTAGTTTGGGATTCATCTTGATCATTATGAAATTCAGAGCGAACATTCAGTTCATTGAATCTTTTTGAAATTCATGAAATTATGATGCATAAAGCGTTGTTTTTTGTTTCTTTTAAATTGCCAGTATAAACAGTGAAAATCAGAGTATGCTTTGAAAGTGTTATGTATAACGTAGGGAAAATACGTTGGAATTTTGAAAGTTCTGCGTTGAACATTGTAAGGTCCCATAATTTGGTAGTGTTCATACTTAGCGCAGGTGAAGAAGTTCCTGATGTCCCGTACGAAAATATTTCGCTGGAATCATCATGAATAATCTCTGAAAAACTCCGCTTCTTCTCTAAAAAAAACTCTGAGAATTTCTGAAGATTTGATGAAAAATCTAATATTTTTTAGAGGTGGGTGAATCTTTACGAAGCGAATCTTTTGTATAAAAAAAATGTTCAATTTGTATCGAATTCTATAGAATTTTTATCAAAACTCGATAAGTATTTTATACAAAAGATTCGCTTCGTCAAGATTCGCCTGCCTCTAATATTTTTGGAACATTCTGTATAAACTTTTTCAGACTTTTTTCAGAGGTTTTCAGAGTTTTTCAGACAAATAGGAACGAAATTGCACTCTGATAGAATTCTGACAAAACTCTGAGAAATTTCTGACTATTAAAAATTTTCAAAATTACATGAATACATTCATATTCTAAATTCAAATATCATATGTGAAAAAGTGTTTGAAAATGAAAAAATTTCACTTCAATAATCAGAAAAATGTTAGAAATTTTTCGGAGCTTTGTTAGAGTTTGTTCAGAGTGCAATTTTATTCCTATTTGTCTGGAAAAAAAATTGAAAACCTCTGAAGAACTCTGAAAAAAGTCTGAAAAAAGACATCGTATGGTATTTACATATTTTAAATTAGAATTTTTTTCTCAACTAACCTTTGAAAAATGGTATACATTATTTTTTGAAGCGAAAGTTTTTCAAACCGTTGAGTCTGCTTTTTTCAAATATCAAAGTAACTATTTCATTCATTCATTTGTTTATTTAACGAGCATTAAAAACTGATACCATTATGCACGCAAAATGGATTCAAAACCGATATCATTATGCACGTAAATTGTATTCAAAACTGAATACTTTATGTGCTCAGAATGTATCCCTAAAATGGCGTTCAATATGAGTTCTTTTGGGTGGACTAGGTATTCTTTTTGACCTTCCATATGTTTTCATGTTTAGTCGCATAACGGGTGTACATGTTGATGTCTCATAGAATTAATTTGGATGATTCTGGGGATACAAAATGAATTTTCCCAAAAACTGTTTTCTTCAAGAATTCTTTGTGAAGTGGTGGTGCTGTCTGGGCAAGAACTGAAGAATTTTTGTTCATGACGAATTTTTCAGTTTACGTACAAGAAAATTCCTGGTATCCCGGAATTTTTCCGTATTTTTCATGAAATTTCATGTTTTTCACTTCAATTTTCTAGTATAAATACAAAAATTTTCTGGTACGTTTACTGGAATTTTCATGATTTGAATGTAATTTTTCTTTACAAATGTATAGATTAATTGCTTGTACTTCATTCATTCAATTCCTCCAAATGAGTGCGCAGAATTAGTTGAGCAACGTGTTAATTTCATGTACATAGAAAATCGTACTAATCAAAGTTGAAATCACTAATTTCGTCCAATCGGTTTCAGCGAAATATTTTTTTTACCAAGTCCAAGCATTGTGAGTCTCAGCTCAGATCCACCCTTGAATATCCCATTTTTATTCCAAAGTTCTGTAAAGCTCTCACGAGTTGAAGAAATACGGTTCCTTGTGGGAAAATTTTGAAAATTATATATAATTATATAGAATTATAATTTCTCCACGTGCAATTACACTGGTACTAGATGGAAAAATGTTTATAATAATGGAGCCACGGGTGCCAAGATTTGGAGCATACACGGAGAGAAGAGAATGGTAATATTTACCATGCTAACATAGTATTCAGTCTGATTTTATATAAAATCGTGATTGTTACTATGAGAGAATAGAATTTTTCACCATTTTTTTGGTAATGATATACTCACGTAGAAATTCCGGTACTGAGCCGATGGTGACGAACGGATCGGTACTGAAAAGGTATGGGCCACCAACGGTTGTCTGCCGATTGCTGATCGGTACTTAACCGACTTCATTTTAAGTTCGTGTCGGTACTGGTTCGATATTTGAATCAACCGTTTTTGACCACTTTTCCACCAATGTTGAATAAACAACGGCACAATTTTAGTACACAAGCGTTGGCCTTCAACGTTGATTCGATGCCGAACCAATGTGAAGAAAGATCTCGTGTACTTTGAGAGAAGACTTGATTGGCCACGTAGAAATTGACGAATGGTCCAGTACCGGCTGGATACAGGCTGCCAGTTTGCAACCGTTGGTGGTCATCCTATGATGCCATAGTAATGCATTCAAAACCTTCCAAAGTTCCAACAGCGCAAATAACGGTCGAGTCAGAACCACACTGATTCCCAGTACTGAATTCATGTTGGTAACCGGTACCGGATCAGAGTTATTTGGCGTTATCATTCCGTAGTCCGACCGACACCAGCCGCCAACGGTTGCACCCTGACAGCCTGTATCGAGCTGGTACTGGACCATCCGTCAATTTCTACGTGGGTATATGCAGCATAGTAATTATCACCAGAAAAATGGTAAAGAATTCTATTCTCACACAGTAACAATCACGATTTTATATCAAATGATACCAAATGCTATGTTAGCATGGTAAATATCACCATTCTTTTCTCTCCCTGTGCATTCAAGTATATCAGAAAGAAATTCCAATTTTTCAAATTTTGGATGAACATTCTTGAACCAGTTCCCAAACGAAAATGTGATGATGGCTGAAATCGATTTTATAATGGGATCAGTGTTTTGTCCCAAGATCGATGCGGGGATGGAGCTCATCTTCTCAAAACTATGTTAGATTCTAAGAACATAAAATAATAAAATACCATTAATTGAAGAAAAAATCAAAATACAGCAACAGATTTTATAAAACGACAATCATTGGACTTGAATTAATTTTCCACTGGAAAAATTCAATGAGTCTATTCACTCTTCGAACAGTTGTCTCGAATTCTGTACGAATTACCAAGAAAATTTCTCAATCACTTTCCACTATGTTGAAATGCGTGTTTCTATCTTATTAATTATTCAGTTTTGTTTACTTCTTTCATTTAATCAACGATGCAAGTCAATTTCTTCCGTCTAATAACGGTGAAGGTATAACCATGCACTGACGAACTTTATGCAACTGATTTCCTCCTGTGCACACAAAACTTACTTGCAACTCGCCCGGCGAGTACACGCTGTCTGTCGCTCACCTGTGCTGAATCGGTATCCGATGCACCGGTTGCATCTATAATCCGGTAGTATTTAGATCAGTCATATGGAGGCCATCGATGCAATTACAATCTGCAAACCTGTATTCCTCTGTTTTGCATGTGCTTTTTTTGCATTCCATTGGTTTTATTTTGTTTCCTGTTCTCTGATCTCGGAATCCAATCATTGATGAATATTAATTTTTATGAAAAAGATCAAATTGCAACTACACCAGGAAATATTTGGGGAACCTTTTCTTAACTGAACAAACATTTTATTGTTTTAATTAACGAGTTTCGTTGGTCAAATTTCAACAAAAGCTCGTTGTTGGAACAATAATACTTTTTTTTCATTGTAGGAGTCCGTTTTCACACTTCTGCGATATAGTAAAATTGAAGTCAATTAGAATGATAAAACCTGATTGTTACGGTTTAATACATGTCACACCAGAATGATTAGTTAGCCAGATGTGTTGGGATGAAAAATAAATTAAAAGCAGGATTAAGCGACTGAGCCGTAATAATTTTATACTATTACATTGAAGTGTGCACAGAGAAAAAAACTCGCAATAATATCGCTGAATTGACAATAAAATATTGTTATATATCAACCCACAATAAATATCGTAAAAATATGATCGTTATTATTGCTGAACTGGCAACAATATTCTATTGTCAACATTATTCACAATTCAAATATTCAGTTTTGCAATATCATGTGGTTATATCAATAATTTATATTTACCTATTTAAAAGATATTACTTTTGACTGAGGAAACAAATTTCTCATCCAGATTTATGCCTACAAACATTTTGTTACGATGTGGTTTGATTCATATGTGAAGAAAAAGCGATTGTAAGTTTCGATGTTGGAAAGTTGCCTTAACGAGATTCGAACCCGGGTCCTTCGAGTGGGAAACAAAGCATTTATCTCATCAGCTGATCTCCAAGATGACAACTGAGTACTTGAATTGTCATTTATGGTAATCCTCGATCCTTGTTCAGAGTTAACGATGAAAATATATTCAAGACAAACATAAAATTGTGCACATTGAATGAATTCCCGAATCGAAAAATTTGGACGGTTTTGTCCTTTTATTTCATTTTTAGACTGATTTCGGAGATCAGTCTTTAGGCGGACAAAAACAGTACTCCTTCAGCGAGTAAAAGTGATTGAGGACAAATTCAGACTACAATCTTGAAAAAGTACTGTTTTTGTCCGCATTGATCAACCATCAGGACAAAATCAGTCTAAAAATGAAACAAGAGGACAAAAACCGTTCAAATTTTTTATTCGGGAATGAATTAGGGTTTGAACCACAGGAATAAGGTTTGTCTATCAATCAGAAATTGGGATTGAGTTTTATGCTTGTGAATTCAAGAAAAACTTCATCGAAGAAGGGCTTGTAGAAGAATGTATATCACTTGGATATCATTTCTAACTGTCTCCTGGGGTGAATTCAATAATTTTTCACGGGAATAATCATAACGCTTTTCATGTTCAGAATATATGGCTGTTTTGACAATAAATGGATTTTGTTACGACAATTTTTGTTGTTGATTCTGTAATATTTATTGTTATCGCTGCTTGATATTGTTTCGTCAAGTCAACAATATTTATTGTGAGTTGGAATGGCAACTCATATTGTCATTTTAACCAGTGATTTTCAGCAATACAATTCTCGTTAACGAAACAATCTGCTGTTGCTGTAAGAACAACAAATTATTGCATAACCAGCAATCAAATGTTGACAATTCTTATATTGTTAGTTCTACCATACAAATTTTTCTCCGTGTGGGAATAACAGATTGTATATATTTTTTCTTCAGGAGCAGAGGATACTTATTACTTTGAAGAATATTGCAAAATTTCAATCAAACGGTAGACCATCGACAAAAATAGGAGATCCCTAACACACTCTTTCGATGGCTTCTGAATATCGTGGACAACTGTGTTTTCAAAGCTGCTGTTTGAACATCCGCTTTTACGGTTTGGAATATCAATTGAAAATTCAATATCTTTGATCCTGGGCTCAAATAATTCCGTTTATATATCAGGTCGATGTAATGTAAAGTTCTCAATTGACTCTGCACATTAGTTCATTTCCCTCCATTTTCTAGGCTTCTGAATATTATCACGTTCAATACTATCCTCTTTGATTTCACCTATGAGAGAATTTATTCCGTTCATTTCAAAGCCTTAACCAGAACAAGGGTTCCTGTGGAGGCAGAAATCAAACGAGACGTATAGAGGATTTCATGCAAAATACATCGTCATTCATTCCACGAGTGCCTTTGAGAATTCGAGTTCGGTTTCTCTCAAATTCCTAAATTATTCCAGTGTAAGCAAAAAAAATGTATCATTCATGTCTATCTACGATAAACAAGTTTCATTAAATTCATCATTGAATTTTAAAAAAGCATTTGGTAAAATTCTAATTAGAATTCCGAAATCGTTCAAATTTAAAATAAATATAGTTAAACAATTGATAAACGATTGAACTGAACAAAGAAAAGCAACAATCAGAGCAAAAAATGAGACTGTTAATTGAATAATTCCTTTTTTCAATTAAATAATTCAAAATTTGCGCGCGTTGGGTGGGTTGACAATATATTCTGTGAAACTTCCCGTTTGAAGATTTGAAGCGACGCGTTGTCAATCCAAATGGTAAATTTATCCATTTTTTTTCCGTGTAGGAAAATAAGCTCAAGAGAACAAAAACATCAAAATGGTCATTTCAACGTTCGATGAATATTCTCTTGTGAGAAGTCTACTTGCAGGATTTGAAACCGGACTTGAAAAATACTATTGAATCCCATTGATCAATCAAATTTAGTACAAAACTGTGAAAAGTAAAACTTACCTTCATCTTGAATATCAGCTTATTTGGGATACTGCTAAAAGTAGCCCTGTTTTTATTGAAAATGAGCACCAAAAACAAATGCCGACACAATGGAAAAGGCTGAGTTTCAGTAAAGTTTTCGAGTAAGATGCAGCCACATTCAGTGAAATTCGGCAACGGTAAATAACCATTCACACTTATTCAAATTTATTGAAATCTATTGGATCCAGTTAAATCAATGGGATCCCAAGTCGAAAAATTGTAATACTTCTGAAAGCCTGATCAACTCCGTAATACGCAACGATCCAGAGTTTGATTGGGTCGAAAAAAGGTTAACTCCGGTGCAATCCAACATAGCTCAAATGTCTCAGTAATATCTCCAGGACCCAGCAAACACGACTGTAGGCGTTTCAAAGGCCCAGTAACGGCTCTTCACCGGCATCACAGGGCCATCAGCGGGCCATTGAAGCGCCAGTAATCATTGTTTGTACGGGATATTCTACAACATTCTGGAGACATTGTAATATTGTCAGAATCTTGTGGAGATATAACTGAGACATTTGTGCTATGTGGGATGAGCTCTAGTAAAAATGATTATAGTGGTTGTTTAGCACCTTACAAGGCGCCTGCAGCGAAGCTAGTCACCAGAAAGGGTTTTGACATTAACTAGAAGGTGACTAGAACATTTCTGCTAGGGAGGATGTTGAAAGCAAGATCAGGTTGAGAGAAGAGTGAAAAATTAAATCAAACCTGATTCGCTTTTTGACTCGGGATTCAATGGGAATTGAATGAGTTTGAATGATCATTTTCCGTTGCAAAGTTTGTATTAATTTTGTCAATCGATGGCTCTCAATAGATTCTTTTTATTAAAGCCATCATTGCTAACTTTTTATATCGATTATTGCGTACATTATAGTTTCATCCTGAACGTTGAAATAGATGTGTGGGAAAGAATTCAGAATCTTCTAGAAAATTAAGTCATTCCGTCCAAATCGGATATCATAACAATGCAGAACGCTTCATACTAAACTCTTTCGTCATGAATATCCCATGAATGAAGTCATTTGGATACTGAGTATAATAAGATCGAAGATCTCGAGCTATCATAATGATTTGCTGAAAGTGGGACTTCAATTGCAGTCAATACGGAATGCTTTCGCCTGACCGCGATAACTACGACCTCATTCACAAATGATGTAATATTTCAACTCTCGCGACGTTGTAATACAATTGTAAATAATAATTTGGCGTATAGGTAGAGAGATGCCTCGTTGCCCGCACATCGTTGTAGCTTTCACTGACTCATTCAGATATTTACACTTGAAATATCTTCGATAAGCATAGTAATAGTTTTGGAAAATTTATCCTATGAGCAATTGAGAAATCGATCTCATAATCATGTTCTCTCTACCATGCGTGATTAAGAACTTACGACAGAACTTGATATCTATGTCGATTGATATTTTAAATTTCACTTCATTCCGTTGCCAGGGGAAAATAATATTATTCAGGTGAATGTATTGAAACACGAAATAAGAACATTTCATACGCGGACAAGGTGAGACTGAATATTTTTCTCGACTTTGTTGAAGGCACTTATTGGCGCATGAATGTTGGTAAGCCCGGTCTGTAGCTGAAGTAGCCTATGCAGGAAATTTATCATGAAAAATTTGAGAAAACTTGCTGAAATTGTCGTATGAATACCTTGATCCCTAGTACATTGGAAGAAGAGCGATTCGAAAGTTTAGTAAATAGTCACATACACGGAAAGAACTCAAATAGTAATCATTCTGATGTGCGAGTTTCAAAGTAGAATTAATCGTAACAATTACGATGTTTCGTACCCAAGCAGCAACAGAATTTCAAAGTATATACGAGATAGGAACGTTCGTAGAATGTATGAATGAGATAAGAAGAACATATAATGAATGTTCATAGAATGTTCAAATGAGACGGTTTTAAATATACTTAGAACGTACATAGTACATTCGAAATGTACGATATACCTTCAATCGACGTTCAATCGACGTACCGTCGTATATTAGATTACATACGTTCGATGAGTATGCATAACACCTATGAAACGGTCTTATCGGAATATGCATAGAACATATTTCGAATATTCGAAGAACGTTCATAGTACATTCTGGTGCTACTTGGGTAGTGCTGACTACACCCAAGCAGCAACAGAATTTCAAAGCATGTAGGAACTAGAAACGTTCGTAGAATGTACGAATGAGATACGAAGAACATATAATGAAAGTTCATAGAATGTTCGAATGAGACGGTTTTAAATATACTTAGAACGTACATAGTACATTCGAAATGTACGATATTCATTCAATCGACGTTCGATTGACGTACCATCGTATATTCGATTACATACATTCGATGAATATGCATAGCCCCTATGAAATTGTCTCATTCGAATGTGCATAGAACATATTTCGAATATTCGAAGAATGTTCATGATATATTCTGATGCTGCTTGGGCACTGTTGAAAATTTCTTGAATTTTCATTCATTTTTCAAGTACACTTGTGAATTAAATTTCCAATTCATGGTTATTGAATTAAGATTTCAATCACATGTAATTAAATTTTCAATTTATGCTATATTATATTACTCATAATACACTGAAAAAAAGATATGACTCTCACAGCTCTACTATTTATGTGTTCTTGCTGTCAGGAGGTATAAAGATGCCAGTATAGTTCCCACAGCCGAACGCGTCGCTATCATAGCAATCTGTTGGCTGTGGGAGCTATACTGGCATCTTTATACCTCCTGACAGCAAGAACACATAAATAGTAGAGCTGTGAGAGCCATACCTTTTTTTCAGTGTAGTACAGTTTATTAACTGAATTTTCATCTGAATGTTATTGAAAGACTGACCGTGAAGAAGAGTATTTTTCAGCCTATTTTCTGGGACCGCGGGTTTCAGGTTCGAATGCATTCTAAAACATACTCTATGCTGATCATTTGCGAGGGTATACAATTTCCTGGTGAGCATAACGCTGGTTTTACGAGTAAAGTAGTATCAAATTTTGATCAAGATTGTATAAAAATCAATGAACCTCGATAGGTTTTTTATAGAAAAGAATCCATTTTGTCAAGGATCTATCGATTCCGTCGATTTCTTCATCTCCCAAATCAATGTTGTGCTCACCGGGAGATGGTATTCTCTTGCAAATGATCGACATGAGATATTTTTCAGAATGCAATTCAACCCGAAACTCGCGGTCCCAAAAGAACAGGCGAATTTTGCGGTCACTCTTTCAAGAACTTTTTCAATCACATGAGTGGAAGTTGCTTCCATCCCATGTGATTGAAGCTTCATGTAGAAATTTCTAACAGTGTACCTCGAAAACGAGTGATGCCTACGTTTTATGCGATTTTTCGTGATAGCAACTCAATCAGCGGTATGTTCACACCACGATGTTTACTGTTTCATTCTCTCCGTGTACTTCTCTCTAAAACTGAATCAGTGGAATTCCACTGGATTGTAGTGATTAGTATACCACGACGAACCAGTGCATGAACACTGTGAATCAGTGAATATTCACTTCAGAGCACTTCAGTTCTAACAGATACATCAAGCCAAATTTAAGAAGTCTCATGCAAAGATATCTTTTTAAGAGAAAAAAACACTTCTAAAAGATTTCTATAAGATATCTGAGAGATATAATCTCGGAAGAAAAGTTTCAGATCTTCTAAAAAATATCTTTTAGTTGTCTTTTAGAAGTAAGAACTGTTTCAGACATCTTAAGGATATCTTTGCATGTTGCATAAGACTTCTCAAACTTTTCTGAACAGTTCCTCAAGATATCTTGAAGACCAAAAGTGCCATGTGGGATCTAACTGCAGAATCAGTGAATATTCACTGATTAGGCAGTGGAATGCAACTAATTGAAATTAGTGATATACTTACTCATAACTGCGGAATCAGTGATACTTTACCGATTCAGATTTAAAGAGTTGGTCGATAAATTTGAACATTACTGAACTTCCAGCAATGTTTCATGAAATTTAACGAAACATTACTGAAATTTCGCAATACATTACTCAGTGTTGTTCAATCGTTATTCTATAATACAATATTCATGGCCAAACTCCCTGTGTCGCTCAAGTACTAAACGTTTAGTAATCACTGAAAGAATTCTGTGAAAAAGTTTATGAATACATTTTTTCACAGACTGGAGTTTTATTCACTTTCGTTACTCATATATAAAATTTATATACTAAATACAGGGTGGGGCATCTAAAGTGTCGCGGGCGTTTTTTCCAAAAATAAAGTGAGATACGAGGAAATTTTTCGGACAAAAGTTGTAAGGTACCGAGGGGGACATCCGATGGTGGCCTTGGCTTTGACCTCAAATCTCATCTTCAAGAGCATTCTGAGATCAACTCTTGTTTTTTGAATAGCATCTCATATTTTTTACTGCAGATTTGGATTCTAGGTCAAAAATCAAGAAACTTTTGTCTGAACCATTTTCCTGAAATCCGCAAAAATGGCGCTCTAATCGATATTGTTCCATTTTGAATCTGACATTCGAATAACTCGAAAACGAAGGGTCTTGCAAAAGAATGTTTCGTACAAAAGTTGTCAATACACAACACATTTCAATCGTCTACATTACCACCATTCAGAGCTCACGCGATGTAAACAAACGACGGGGTTCAGTGAAAATTCACGATTTTGAAAGTCAGTTTGTCAGTTACATTTGATTATTACTTGGTTTATGACGAATTGAAAATCATGGATATCCGATACACGGTTTCTGAAAAGATCGATATGATCTACATTTACGGTAAAGTGCATAAGAACCCCAGACAAGCATATGACTTGTATGCAGAACGATTTCCTGAAAGAACAACGCCATCCATTAGGTATTTTCAACGCATTACAAAATTATTCTCAGAAACGGGAAGTGTTACAAGGGAAAAACGATATCGAATGAGAACTGTTAGCGGAGAAAATGCGGAAGTTAATGTACTAGCTGCAGTAGCCAATAATCCACACGTGAGCTCTCGTGAAATTGAACTCCATTCGGGAATTTCTCGAAGAAGTGTTCTTCGAATACTGAAACCTCACAAATTCCATCCGTATCATATTTGTTTGCATCAAGACCTTCACGGTGATGATTTCGAAAATCGTGTACAGTTTTGTCGATGGGGTCTAGCGCAAATGCACAATAACAACTTCATCAACATATTATTTTCTGATGAGTCGACGTTCACCAATCATGGTCAAGTAAATCGACATAATATGCATTACTGGGCGACAGAAAATCCAAGATGGTTACGTCAAGTAGAGCATCAAAGACAATGGGCTGTGAATGTTTGGTGTGGTATTTTTCGATCTCGAGTAATTGGACCGTACTTCATTGCAGATACGCTAAATGGAGAGAAGTACAGACATTTCTTAGATCAAGTACTTCCAACATTACTTGAAGACATACCTATTCAGGAACGATTGAATATGTGGTATCAACACGATGGTTGTCCATCCCATTATGCAGTCACAGCTCGAGAAATATTGGACAGAGATTATCCTGGACGATGGATAGGACGTCGTGGACCAGTTCATTGGCCTGCCCGTTCTCCGGATCTTACTTCTCCAGATTTTTTTATGGGGATACATAAAAGATACAGTTTATCAACAAGCACCGACTACACCTGAGAATATGCGTCAACGAATCATCAATGCATGCGCGAGCATCAATGAAGATATTTTAGCACGAGTTCAGCAATCTTTTGTAAAACGTTTTGAAATGTGTATTGAAGTCGAAGGCCATCATTTTGAGCATCTACTGCATTAAAATTATCCAAGTGATGTAGACGATTGAAATGTGTTGTGTTTTGTCTGTTATACCCCATCACCTCCGTTTCAGTTCAAGGGGTCCCCCTTGGAATCAGACAACTTTTGTCCGAAACATTCTCCTCCAAGACCCTTCGTTTTCGAGTTATTCTAATGTCAGATTCAGTATGGAACAATATCGATTAGAGCGCCATCTTTGCGGATTTCAGGAAAATGGTTCAGACAAAAGTTTCTTGGTTTTTGACCTAGAATCCAAATCTGCAGTAAAAAATATGAGATGCTATTTAAAAAACAAGAGTTGACCTCAGAATGCGCTTGAAGATAAGATTTGAGGTCAAAGCCAAGGCCACCATCGGATGTCCCCCTCGATACCCTACAATTTTTGTCCGAAAAATTTTCTCGTATCTCATTTTATTTTTGGAAAAAACGCCCGCGACACTTTAAATGCCCCACCCTGTATATAATTTGTGTACAATATATATATATTATTATATAAATTTTATATACAATGAGTAACGAAAGTGAATAACGTTGGAGTTCCTGACTTATAATTTTATATCTGATTCCACCCAGCAAACACGAATACGGCACTCCACTGGCATGACAGGGCTATCAACGGTCCATTGAAACGTCATTAATTATTGTTCGTAGGGCTTTTTACCGGGGATTTTTCCATTCAAACTCAATTCCATGTTCAATGTTCTCAACCTATACAGGGCAGTCACCGATAGAATTACATCGCATCTCCGTAGAATTGAGGGAGGGGGAAGGGATCGGCGGATATAACGTGGCACAACGGAAAAGCAGCGTAGAGGTAACGGAGAAATGTCCGGGCCGTTTGTTCGAGCGGACATTTCTCCGTTGCCTCTACGCTGTATCCACCGATCTCTGTTTTCTCCCCCAATTCCTCGGAGAGACGACGTAGGTGTCCTGTATGGGAATGCTCTCGTTGAAAAACGAGTCACTCTGACAGCCGGTACAAAATTTCTGCTTGTTCTAAAAAAGCATCCCTCTTCTGAAATACCCATAAAATCACATAGATCTATTTCATGGGTTTTGATGCAGTTATATGAGACTGGATGAGATATCACAAGGCTGATTAGGGCTTGATGGAACTCAATCTGGTACACATAGCTTCTCTCATTGGATCCTGTTGACACTGATAATAATCCAGAAGTTCATGCGGTTCAACATGTTCATTTGACATAAGACCGTCGAGGTATTCTGGATTTATCAAATCCCAAATGTGTATTAACGGCGGGCCCAATCTACGCCCAAGGTGGGTGCCCATGCTGCCCAACGCGAGGCCAAGCTGGGCAGACAAATTATTGGGTCAAACCTGTGATGATAACGTCGTTCCCAGCTTGGCTGTATTGCTTTGCCCGAGAATTGGTAACACCATAGGCCCAGCATGAACCCAGACTAGGCAATCAATACTGCCCCTTCCTTTTTTTTTAAATTGGAAGATTGCTTTGAAGTCTACCCCAGCGAGCATGAACTTCAACTCCACTTTGGCTCAGTCTTGGGCCTAGTGTTGAGCCCCATCGTGCCTATATGGGCCCAGGACTAGATCAAAGTGGGATCAAAATTCATACACGCTGAGGTTGGTACACACATGCTCGGGATATAAATTCGGCCCAATATTGGCCTAACGCTGGTCCAAATTCGGGCCAAGTTCAAATGTGCCCGCACTGAGATTCACTTTTTTCATTTTCTACCAACCATAATTGTATGGGAAAACACAACAGGGCCAAAATTGAGCCAACATGGGTCCCATCGTCCCCAATACTGGGTTAAAAAGGATGGACCCAGCCTGGGGCCCATTGTCATTATAGGCAATACACGCTTGGGAAATTTTACCACAGCGATTCTACAAATACAACCAAAGTACTTTTAAAGTTCGTTGCAAAATGTTTCGATGATATCCTTTTAACCCTCTGAGTACCAATCAAACGAGAGAAAATGTTTTCCTTCTTCTCCTTATATCAAAAATGATGTAAGAAATCTAAAATCCGTGGAAACGAAATTTTCAAACTCTTCTCTTTTTTCAACTGTCCTAAGTCTCCAAAGCTTCAATCAAGGATCAAAGAATCTTCATCGCATCGAATGGAAACCGAAGAAATTCTCCATCATCATGTTCGCAACCAAATGCTCTTGAGATTTATGAAAGAAGGGAATATAGTAAACGTAGCGAATTTGCAACGTTTGTAGCTAAAGAGTTGATGACAAATACACGCGAGGATGCTTTCAGTCAAAAAAAGACAAACTTCACTCACGCTCATCGATGATTCCTCACTTTCTCTCTTCGGCAAAGAATCCTAGTGAAAATCACTCTGGTAAGTATTTAGCCCCCGCAAGGTCTCACCAGGTCTTTATGAAGGACTTGAGTATGTTGGGATATCTTTATGATATTGGGAATATCGTGGGATCTGTTGAGAATATTTTGGAGATATCTTGTATTGTTTGAATCGTTTATTGAAACGAATGATCCGTCGAATAACGGAATAATTCAGCTGTTGGATTCTAGTATAGTACATTTTTCAAACTGTGTTTCCAGTTTCAAGGAGTCGATTCGAGAAGATAAATATTCTCCTTAAAGGATCACATTGAACCGATTGATTTTCATTGATTCCGATGTAGAAAATTGATTTAAACCCATTGAGAATCAATTATTAATGGGTTCGAATCGGTTTTCTGCATCGGAATCAATCAGAATCAATCGGTTCAAAGAGATTCTCTAACCAGGGTAACGATATTTCATCAGACCTTGTGAGTTTGAATTCCTGTTTCGTTCCTACCCAAGCAGCACCAGGAGGAATTATAATGCGTACAGTATCCTATGGACAGGTTCAGAAGATGATTATCCAAAACAGTCTCATTTGGAGGGTCTAAGCATGTTTATATCACATCTGAAACATCCGTGTGCTGCTTGGACACAAACGATTCAAACTTCAACATTTGTTTAGGGTTGCATCGATGCTGGAAAATTCAAGTACAGAATAGGGTTCGCACGAGACTCTCGTCTTGAATTGAAAAATGATCTATATTTACTGTTCTAAAAATCTAAGACATAAAAATTTGGAACGGAATCAAGCTTCTACCTAAGATGTAACAAAATCACATGGAATTCCGATTCCATCGCAGAGGATAACGAAGATATTCTCTCAGTCTCGGAAGTAGTCTCGGTATCGGTCTCGTTGCATATTTCGACATATATCTCTGCTAATTTTGTTTAAATGATCAAGGTTCCACTCCATTCCTTTGATTCCATTTGTACTCTTAAATTATCTGGAGCATCTTGATATTTCAAGAGATTGGGATCATTATTGGTAACTATTTTATCTTTCTTTGACGCGAGTCTCGTGCGAAGCCCTAGCGAAGAACGTGGAATTTCACGTGAAATACAGGAAATTCCGGTACCGTGGACATTGTAAGTTCATTATGAGAAGAAGCTCCTCAATCCCACGGTACTGAAGAATTTCTGTTCTGTTTCAACAGTGCGGGGTACGCCATGTTTCGGCTTTCATACTTCATTGACTGATGATTTCCTAATAAACTATCTCCACGAAGAACAATGTTTTCCAGAGTCCGAAGCGCAGAATATAAGGTATTTATGGGGGACTTCGAAAAAAATGAGCAAGTATCGCTTATTCATAAAAGTTTCTTGTATTTTTTCATTTTTCTCTTATGTATATTCACAAAGGACAATTACATCTGGCTTACAATATATCCTGATCTAAATGTATTCTTATATGAATAGCAATTATTGATATTATCTAGTTATTTATTTTATTTCATTTTTTTTTTTTTATTACTTATCTCCTATCACTTGCTATCATATCCTAAGCCTACTATGTCCATCGTTCAAGCACACCTGCTTACATCATACATTTACTTTTTCCTTCTCTTCAATTGAATAGAATACGTATCTCACATCTATTTTATTTTAATCATTTCATTTTGTCTTTCGCTTCAAAGATTCAAAGAACTCATGCAAATGAACATGGGACGATAACGTTGAACTTTTTTGGAATCTCCTTTTCCTTTTCACCTACGATTGAAAAGAGCCTTCGATTTCCATTGCTTCAATATTTTTTCTTTTTCTTTCTCCGCATATGTTGTTTCATTTTGAATTCCTCTTTTATTTCTTGACGAAAGTGAAACGCTTTACAATTAAAGATATCTCGATAATTAATTTATTTATTCATCATATTTATTAAAAAACTTATATAACTCACGATCTTTCGTAATTCATCGTCAATATATATTAGATTTTTCTTCATCTCGCATAAATAAATATTCATTAAATACATTCGGGCCCGACGCGTGATAAATATAATCTCGATGGATTTCGATTTCTCATCCTCTCGAAAAACTCTTGGATTCGGAAAACAATCGCACAGAAATATGATCCTTGAGGTACACGGAATCGATCTTCTTTCTTCTCGATATCATTCTCATTATTATTATTGTTATTTCAGTTCATACTCATCATTGTTATATGCGTGAGAATTACAATTTTCCATTGCTCGACGATCTTGAATGAAATATAAAATATTCTTGAGGTCGTACAGGGATGAACCAACGAGACAACATTGTTTCCACGTCGTGGCCTTCATTTAATTTCGATCTAAAACTTCATTTATGGTTTTTGTCCAAAAATATATGTACATATTAATAATCGGTGTATACTTAGCGTTTATATATGCGTTATGCCCTTTTTAGGGAATGTGGGAAGGTGGATAAAGGAAGGTGGAGGGGGTTGGATTACAGGAAGGTGAGAGAGGTATGTCAATATACATATATATATCTTTTTTATATATACATATACATATATATATATATATATATATTTGATCGTTACCAAAATGCAAAAATGGTGAGTTCAGAGTGTCTTTCTTTCTTTCTTTCTTTCTCTCTTTAAGGATACACACTTACACGCACAAATATATATGTGTATGCATAAAGTTATATATATATATATATATATATATATATATATACATACATATGTACACATATATATATATATTTATTCAATTTCTTCTTCTATATTATATATCACTACATCAATATCTCACAACTTTTGCACCTCAGGTATGATTGGACAATGCAACAGTAGTTTGTTTATTCATTAATGCTTTTTTTTTATCTCTCCATTATTTCGCTTGTCGTGAAAATTTGTTGTTGTCAACATTTCTATGGCTTCCCTAATCAATTCTTCATCATTGTCATAAGGCGGAAAAGTTATTTCATCTCACGAAACATATATAATCGAGTATTATTTATTTGTTATCTTTTCACTGTCACACTTACATTCGCTACTAACTACTCGTAAATTTTTCTTCCCCTTCGCTCATATATACTTATAATAATTATTATTATCAATATCGTTATTAATTTATTTTTTTATAGCTTTTCATTGGGTTTTTCATATAAAACAAAATGGCATCTTTTTGGCATTAGAAGAAAAAATACATTTTTCAACTTTTTCATACTCATTCAATTGTAATTTCTTCCTTTTACTTTTTTTTCATTTCTATATTCTCTCCAAAGCGTTCCTCATCTTCCCTCGGAGACCCTTAATAAAATTAGTGAATTTTCAAATTGATTCTCATCCCTCAAGTTTTGATAGACATTTTATTTTTCTTCTTCTTCGTTAAATCGCTATTACATCCATTTTATGTCCCTAATTATCATCTCTAATACTATTTTGGCATCGTCGCATCGAAGTTCCGAAAATGAAAGGGAAACATATTATTGAACGAGAAATTTAATTTATGGTAGACTATTTCTCGGAAGCTTTCGTGTAAAATATTTTATTGGAAGAAAAACAAAAAAAAGAAACTATTGAAAAAGAAGAAAATAAAAGAAATTAAATTTGGATGAAAAAAAAAAATAATGAAGATATTGTATGAAATAATTTATTGTTTTATATGTATATACGCACATTTATATATGTATGTATGTTTGTATGTATGTATGTATGTATGTATGTATGTATGTATGTATCAGTATACAATAATAATTGCTACATATTTTCAATTTAATATCAAAACTTTGTTTTTTTTTTTAGTATTATATTAATAATCATCACTCAATCATTTTTACAGACTTCCATCGGTCGAGGGTTTAAATACCCTGGTAGCGCAAAAACATTTATCCATATTCCATGAGTGTGCATAGAACATGTACAACTTGCATTCTATGCAAGTTAATAGAATATTTGAATATACTTGTGCTACTGAAGTGCAAGTATACATCATTGTTTCCCATTATAATGCTCAACGACTTGTTCCAGAAAGTTTGAAAATGATTTGTGATGGTTGGTTGTACTCTGGTTGCTTTTTCAGAAGCATTAAAGAAAGACTGTATAGTATATTCATTACACATCTCATTGAAATTCCAGTGGATATAATTAAGGAAACATTGCTTTCCAATCCTTTGTTCATCCTTACACGCGATTCGTATAATGTGAAAATGAACATTGATAAACTTATTAGTTTGTTGAGAAAATTTTGAAGGGACTTAGGTTCCGCCATGGTATTAAACGTCGATGAAACAAGTGCGCCGTGTCTCAATTCAGTTGATTTCAACGTTTCAAGATATGTTCTCGATACCAAATAATAAAATTTATAAAATGACGAAATATGAAAAAAAAAAAAGAAAGGAGTAACAATTTTAATTGTCTCTGGTACGTGCATAACTACGTTAGTACGTTCAAATAAAAGTATTAATATCACCCGATTTACTTGTTTTCATCATACTTTGTCCCCAAAACCATGATATGTATCGAATGGAGATAAATTTTAATGGACTTTAAAAACGTCTTTTTATTCTTCCTTTTCATTGATACAACACATACTATGATGAGCCCTCGAATATAAATAAATATAATTGAATAAATAATTACGGGTATGTACAACTAAGAAAGACATGATGCGCTTGTTTAACATCTTAATGGGTCAACCTTTGGACTGTACGCAGCCCGCTTAAAAATAGATAGTAATACAGTAACATTTGTGTTGGTTTTTCCTTTCTTTGAAACTTAATGAATAAATAATACATTAAATTAGATTATATTAATGATTATTATTGTTGCTATAAGGGTTAATATATGCGAGAATAATGAATGATAATATATTAATGATTCTTAATAATACTCCGGTGGGCGAGGGGTCGCGTTACCTCTCGATTATATTTTTTTTTCATTTTTTTTTATTTATCGTATTAAAAATCTCAATCCGAGTCTCTGCCTCGATTCCCACACTTTGAAATACACGAATATCAAAAGAACAATGAAATTAGAAAGAAAAAAGAATAAAGAGAAAAGTAAGAAAACTAAGAGATTTCGCGTTAGGATGACAATAAATTTTATATGCTCGATCACAAATTACATATGATGATTGTGAGCATGTGTTTTCCCCAAATATGTTCTTCTGAATATGTTCCTTAAGAATCGAGGGTTAAAATTCACAAGGACGTCAAATAAATAATATCTTCATCCACACGCTTCTTCCTTTCCTATATTTTGTATCTTTTTTTTTGTTTCTTTCATAATATTCTTTTTTCGAAACTTACATATATATCATTCTTGGTACTTACATTCTATGAAGAAAATGACAAAAGATTATATAAAAAAGGGGAACTTCATAATAAAATAATTAAAATTACCTAATATGTACAAATATTCAAACGATATACATAAAATTCATTCTTTCATTCGTATCCCTTGTAAACGATAAAAATGATATCTCAGCTATCAGGGAAATGTTTATTTATTGTTCCATTTTGGATTTCTTGCTGCTTTTTTATTTCTTTCAAATATAATAATAATAATAATAATAATAATAATGAAAAAAAAATTTCATAGAGCATGATACATATTTATATATCTATAAATATTCAATATCATAACAGGGAGACTACCTTTGTTTTATTTCGATAATTTCTGTTATCGAATTGAAAAAAAAAATGAGGGAAAATTTATAACAAAGAAGAAGAAGGAGAAGAAGAAGAAGACGTTACGGAGCACAAAAATAAAACGCATTATTGGCTGCATATCATTTCACATGATGATTGTGTTAAGAAAAATGCTTTGTACTCAGTCGACCCGAAGGGCGATTAATTAGTATTTTTTTTGTCTATTTTTCTTATCTTTCATATATCTGTTTAAATATACTCGGTACACGGCGATTGGTGCAAGAGCGCGTGCATTCAAATAAATAAGAGAATAATAACGAAGCAAAATGTACAAAGGCTTAAAAGTGAAAGTATTATTTTCAAAATTGAGATCATTTTCGTGTGTTGTGTTTCTTTGACCTACATCTACGTCGGTGTTGGTTGTTTGTTTTTTTCCATATTGTGCAGTAGCTCGGGAAATGAAAATAAAATACACTCGAATTAATATGTATTGATTATCTAGTTGGAAGGTAATCGGATTTTGGAATGAATTCAATCTACTTTCTGGATATGAATACCGTTCACGTGTAGTACAAATGCGGAGGATTATTGTGATTATCGTTCGAGTTATAAAAAAATATGAAAACAATTCTTAAATATTTGCTTTTAATATCAAAATCGAATGCTTATTATTTTGGTATTTATTCATAAATATGTGTTCCCTTGTATAGAAAGTATTATCAATGATGAGAATGCTGTTATTTGGCGAACATTTTTGTTGTCTCATCGATAAAAAAAATGAATCACTGATGATATTTTTACAGGAACATGATATATCCGAATACCTTTATTGTATGCAGTATTGTTGGTCATGTAGGCATGGACTAGCTATATAATGAGATTACTGTGCTACCAACACAAAACTGTTATTACGCATAATAATATTACTTAAGATTTACAATGAAATACCTTTCGTCTATTCATTCACTTGTTGTTTTTTTTTTCATTTAATAATAATTTGTCATATTTGAAAAGTCTTTGCACGTTAAAAAACATAGCTGGATACCGCTACTGTTTCCTCGCGCCTACGAGAATAGCCTCACAATATGTATATTCATATATATACACATGGTTCCACTTGTACGCGAATTACAAGTCATATTTTGTTATAACAATATAAAATTGACACTTACGATACGATTTTGTATCGTCTCTTGCGTGTTATCATCATTGTCGTCGTCGTTCACCTTATCCGTCTCCATTTACTCGGGCTTTTTTTCTTTCTTTCTTTCTTTCTTTTCCTACACTCTCATCGTGTTCACCATCGAACGCGTGATCGCATCGCTTAACCGTAGTAGAATTTCAACAAAAAAACATCTCATATAAAAAAGGGAAGCTCGAAAAGAGTGATGGGAGAAATCTTTCTTGATAACGGTGTTTCCCCCTTAACGTTTTATATTATTTTCATATTCGTTCTCTTCATTCAAAATGTGTGAATAGAAAAATGGCAGTGAAGTGTTCTTTTGTCATTTGCTCATCATTAATCGTTTATGCGATTATGTAATCTAAAGATCGTGTGAATAATCTCGTATACTGTATTTCATTCCCTTGATTCATTCAAATGGAAATACTTAGCATGTATATGATGAGCCTGAGACGGATCGATGGTGAAGAGCTATTTGTTGATTATCTAAAATAAATGGTCGTTCCGTTGCCGAAAGAATTCACAATTTCGGAATTTGTTCACTGGATACCCGATAAGATTCAGGACGATAGGAAGACTGATTGGAATCGCATTGAGCAATTAGAATCCCTCATCCTATCGCTCCTCCTTCTTGATACGGGCCCGTTATCATACACGGATGCATTGGGAAGAGGGTGGTCCAAGTCATAGTTGTGTAAGTTGGTGATCTCATCATAAATTGAGAACTTGGAACATTCGGTACGTGCGATAGAGGCATCAGCTTTTCAGTGTCGGTTGAATTGCTGGATACGGAGATGGTGATGGGAGTCGTTGAAGGTACCGATGGAGATGATACGGATGACGTGGTCGGAGAAGTCGACGTCGAAGAGGGGGACGTCGTTACACCTAATTTCTTGAGACGCATCTTCTCTTCCCACTCGTCCCAACCGTGTCGTGGTCGATTTAGATTGCGATGCTGGTAAAACACCAAACTGATTCTGGTGGGATTCAAACGATTCGGCTTTTTCAAAGCCGTGGTCGCGTGCATTTCGTGTTTGGCGCATTCGAATAAAACACTGCCGTGACTGAGGGCTATGGCAACTCCACCCATTTGAGGATCTTTGAAACATTCCTCGTTGTCGGAGTAATCGGCCACTTCGCCGAGAGGTTCCGCCTTTTGAGGTGGTTCCGGGAGAACTGGAAAATATGGGGGCGCACCGTAAATGTCCCAACGAGGAGCAGTTTCCCATCGGCTCCAGGTTGGATTCAAACCTTGATGGTAAGGAGCTGGAGGCACGCCTTGATAAGGATACTGCGGTGGTTGGAAACACGGTTCTCTTTTAGGTTGTTGATAAAATTGTGGAGAGTATTCTGGGCTTTGGTGCGGATGATAAGATTGATGGTAATTGTAATTCTCCCACGAAGGAGCGCTGTAAGGTGGTTTGTCGAATACAGGATAAGTTGGATAACTGTATTGCGGGAAGGTATGATGTCCTAAACCGGACATCGCGTGAAAATCTTGCACTTGTTTGATTTCTTCCGCCCACGATAACGAGTTCGAATTAGGAAGATTTTGCCTGGATTCGTGTAAATTGCCTCGAAGTTTGTCCTCCGGCCAATCATTTCTTCTTTGATTATTTTGATTCCCGACGCAACCGTTGCTCATGCTATCTGGAAAACCGCCGCTCTTAGGAGGCTCTTGGGGCTTCAAAAAAGTTCTTGCCGTGAATGAATTTTGAAAAGAATTTGTATCCGTTGGATGATTCTGATTTGGATTGGCTGTTCTGGAAGGAGGTCTCCCTTTTGGTACCCGAAAAGGTGAGGGTGCAGTCGATGGTGTTTCCCAATTGAGTTTAGCAGGATCCGGCTGTGGTAGTCTGTCGGTCCAAGAGGATGGTTTTTGATGCTCGTTAGGATGGTCGTTTCTCCCGGGAGTGCCAGCTTGATTTTGATTATTGTGAAACATAGGTTGTGAGTTTGATAATTTAGTTGTGTCGGAACACCACGAATTTGATGTATTCCAACTATTAATTTGATTCGTACACGTTGGTGGATAGTGATTGTTCACAGGAACTTTAATATCAGGTTGTCTTTGCAAAGTGTGCAACATGACGTCCGAATTTGGAAGTGGACCGTGCGGTTTTTGGCTAGCACCGGCACTGTTATTCACATATAAATTCCCAGCGATGTTCGGGAACATTTCTGGTGTATTTTCATTGCTGTACTGATTCTGGCACATATTGTTCTTCGGAGATTGAATCGATGGTTGACCTGGATAAGTAGGTTTAAACCCGTACGATGACTCTGCTTGAGACTTTGGTAAAATTAGCTTCGATGAATCTTGCGTATCCATGTAAGTTTGTGATCCATTATCGGGATATTTGTGCTGACTAGGATCGTGGAGGTGTTGTTTTGGCGATGTCATTCTTACGCGGCCGTCCGAAGAGTTCGGTCTCATGTTACGTATTTGGTTGTTCGGGTATTGTAACTGATTCATTCTTGGTGACGTATTGGTTTGGGAGGTATCCAAATGAGGGGACGGATGAGAATAAACTGTTCTAGGAGATACGCTGTTTTGTCTATTATCGAATGTATTCGAATATAATTTTGGAGAAGGCGGATGAGAGTAATTCCCTTCCGGAGTTGTAGGATATCCTGAACTTCTCGGTGATATGATTTTATGACCTTGTGGTGTAGTGGGACACGCTTTTGGCGATGAACTGTAAAGAATCTCAGTTGGGGTATTTGGGTAAGAATTTCTTGGGGATACCGGATGAGCGTTTCCTCGTGGCGAATGGGCGTAAGAATTTCTCGATTGATCTATCGTGGAGTGTGGTAAATTCCTGGAACCTGGTCTATTTTCTTCTTGAGAGACAGCACTCCTTGGTCTCGTGTCGTCTAAACTTGTGCTGTCGGGATCCACCCTCACGTCTCTTTCCATGTTACCGTAAGGGTACTCGTTCCAAGGATTCAACCAATTCGTTTTCCTTTGGTCCAACCAACTATTACGACTCCATTGTTGTTCACCTTGATAACCCCAATTCTGATACATGGAAACTGGACTATCTAAAACTGTAGACGAAACTTGGGAACTTTGTAGTTGAGCATCCATACTGTCAAACATCGAAGCCATGTCTAAAGACAATTGGGGATCTCTAACGGGTGTTCTAGATGGATCTTGTGGCCCCGGTCCGTGAGTTGGCTCCATAACTTTTTCCGATGCATTCTTAGCGTTATCTTTTTTATGATTTGCCGTGTCTGTTTCTTCTTCTTTTCTTTTTTTACCGTGTCGCCTACAAGGTTGCAATGGAACTGAACGAACTCTGACTTCGCATGGATACCTGTAAAATATGATAATAATAATAGTACTGATCTCAACCCTCATATCGTTTATTGAATAGTTATGGATTTCTTCACATACTTCGTCAAAACATCGATAGCTCCGGAACGTATTTTTTCTTCTTGCGCTTCTTTTGATCCATTCTCGTCGGTATCGTCCATGATGTAAAGAGGAAGCACGTGTAACTGTTCGTCATCTGGTGTGGTCATTGAACGATGTTTCGTTAGACTTACGACCACTGTGCAACCATTATTCATATTGTGAAGGTCTCGATGAGAATGCGCGCAAAAATCGATACAGGCAGTTACACCGGAAAATGGCCTTCCTGGTTTAAAGCCTAACCGACATTCACTCGCTTCCCTTTCGAACTGCGTTTGATTGTTGAATGCTTCGGGTGCCAAACTGAGATATAAAGGGGATAAAAGAGTTGCCAAAACGTGCATCCTTTCTTCCACTTCCTGTTCCTGAAAAGATGAATTTATCATTCAGTATTTCATAACTTGATTAAATCTGAGGAGTAATTTAAAACCTTTGCTGTTTTTTCCTCACCTCTGATCGCACAGACAGTCGGAATTTTCGAACAGTTTTACTTCTCGCATATTTACAACCATTATAATACATTGACCAGGAACATCCGAAAGAAAAACTAGCCCCACACGTGTCGGGATCCAATCCTTGACAAGCGCAAGTCCTTGGCTCATTAGTCCCACATCTTCTAGTGGTTGGAAGACCAAAACGATTGAGTTTATGACTTAACAACGAATAGATTCTATCCGCCTCGTGAGTTGGTACCCCCTCCCAGGCTACCATAGCTATAACGATCCATGCTGTGGGACATTTGTGTCCTTGACGATGTTTAACTATAGTAAGAATTTTTTCTTCCATCCCGGATCTTCTGATTATCTAAAATATTCACAATTTTTTTTTTTGGAATTACGTTTCTAATTTGAGATGATGCAAACAAGAATCAAATATGAAATACGATAAGTAATAATTTACCCATTTAGCCATCGGACATCCTTGCGTGGTCTTGCCTTCTTTTCCAGTGTAGATGACTTTTTCGAATCTGAGGGCGTTTCCTTTGAGGCCTGTTCTCCTTTCAAGATCATTTCTTAGGTCGTGCAAGGTTGCAGCGGCTCCCAGATGAGCATAGTACGAACCAGGTTCTGGCGGACCTTGAGGTAGAATTTTATTTTACTAACAAAATTTGGGCTCAATGAAACTTGCTTACTTTATGATTCGAGTCAACTAAAATGCGTTTCCAATTGTCCAGAAAAATGATTATATAATCAACGAATTGTGTATACGATATGGATTGAATTCCATGCTACATACGTGAAATAACTTACATTTGTCAGCGGGGAAGCAATTGCAGTCTGGTACTTCGGTTCGAACATTATTCTTCAATTTGTCTAAATGGTCCTGTAATTTCGTTGTAGTGGCAGACGCGGTGCTGCTTTTAGGACTCTCGGGATCTTCATTTTTCACGTCAGAATTTGATTTTTGGGGCGAGTCAGCTGAAAATTCGTCCTTCGTTTGAAGACCTTGACAACAGCCTTCGCGTAGATGTTCGGGAGTTGGTTGTTCCGTGCCACCTCTTCGACAACACCATGAACCAACGCCGGGTGATACTTTGGCGGGTCCACCGTCTCCTCTAAATTTGTAATCATTTTTCTCATAAGGAATTTGACCAGGTTCGATTTTTATTGTATTTTGATCACACTGTTGTTCTTCGTCTTTGGAGTCACTGAACGTTTGCTCCATCACGGGTTGGTTATACTCTGTTGTGATATTTTCTTCTTTGATAGATTGTTTCGAATTATATGTGTCAATCGTATTTTCAGGTTCCTTAGGGGATGTTTGATTACCATCATCATTCGTATCATTAATGGACGTTTCCGTAATTTTGAGAAAATTCATGCATTCTTCCTTCTCTGTGTCATTCGTAGGATGTTTTTCACTCTGATCGATAGGAACTTCATTTCCTTGATCCATACGCACAATTTTTTCTTCAAATGGCTTGTCATTGGTGTCCTGTTCGTTGGCATTTTTGTTTGGATCGGTCCATAACGGAAGTTGAGGACTCCCGCATTGCTCGTTCTGCTGTTGCTGTTGTTGCTGCTGTTGTTGTTGTTGTTGTTGTTGTTGTTGTTGTTCTTGTTCTTGTTGTTTTTCTTGTTGTTGGTGTTGTTCCTGCTGCTCTTGTGGCTGTGATTGGTCTTGGCCTTGTTGTTGAGGTGATTGCTCTTTTTCATCGAGTTTTGCAAGGGTTCGTTCTTCCGATGCAAATTTCATGAAAGATTCGATCGCGGATATTCCAGTTTGAGGTGATATATTGGTCTTGTTCATGTTGTTCCCCCCTCCTGCCCATTCCCATAAGCCACCACCGTCGGACAAACTATCGGTCCGAGGGTGGTGGCTATGCAATAAAAAATTACCGGTCATTGCTTCATTGGATTGAGACATGGACATTATGTTTGACTGATTGAGGTACTGATCTGTTCTTTTTTCTTGCATTTTATCAGAACCTTCGTGAGGGTCACGAATTCGATCATCCGTTGAATAATCGGTGTTCGTTCCAGTATTACTATTGACGTGCTGGGGAGGCATTTGATGATGCGGATGATGATGATGATGCTGCTGATGATGTTGTTGCTCTTGATGACTCATTTGGTGTTGTTGAGATTGCATTTGCTGATGTTGTTGCATCTGTTGCTGATGCTGTTGCTGCTGCTGTTGTTGTTGTTGTTGTTGTTGTTGTTGTTGTTGTTGTTGTTGTTGTTGCTGCTGCTGCTGCTGATGTTGGTGTTGCTGCTGTTGTTGTTGCTGCTGTTGTTGTTGCTGTTGTTGTTTATTCAAAATCATAGATTTGAGGCGACTATTGAGATTCACTCTATTCGATTGAGCATAAACATTATTTTCCGTATCATCTTGATTATTCGAAAACCCATTCCGCTTATTATTGTCTGGATTTTGCTGTTGCCAAATCATTCGGCTGTCCGTTGAAGTTTTCATATCTTGTTTGTTGGATTGTTGATTCCAATTCGTTGAATGACTCTCTGGTACTGAACTCGGGGACCAACTTATTTGATTATCCAGTTTATTTTCCTGAGATGATTGACTTTGCCACGCTGCTGGTTGGTGACCTGGAGTTCTTCTTGGACTAGGTTGAGAGTCGGGCCACTGTTGTTGAGTTTGACCACTATCACTTTTTATACTGTTGGGCGACCAATTCGGTTGACTAGTTGGCGTGTCTGGCCAAGACATTTGATTAGATGGAGTAAGTCTTGGATTTTGTTCAATTTTCGTTTGTTGAGACCATTGCTGCTGCTGTTGCTGCTGTTGTTGTTGTTGCTGCTGATGCTGTTGTTGTTGCTGTTGTTGATGCTGTTGTTGTTGCTGCTGCTGCTGCTGCTGTTGTTGTTGCTGCTGCTGCTGTTGTTGCATTTGTTGATTAGATGGTGTGAGTCTAGCATTTTGTTGAATAGTATTTTGTTGTGTTTGAGTTTCTGGACTACTTTGTGGCCAGTTACGTTGATTGACCGGGGTCATTCTTGGATTTTGTTGATGATCCGACAATTTTGGAGAATGTTGAGGCCATCCCTGATGTTGCGTTTGTTGATTCCCTGATGGTGTCATTCTAGAATTCGGGTTATCCCTCATTTGTGGACTTTGTTGTGACCATCTAGCTTGCATTTGTTGCTGTTGTTGCTGTTGATTTTCAGCACTATCTGACCACGATTGAGGTGTTGGAGGTTCTTTTATACTACTACTTTCCCAACTCATATGACTCTCAGGCCTTGACATTTCTTGTTGTGCTTGAGATTGCATTTGATGCTCTGCTTGTGTTTTAATTGCATTTTGTATATTTTGCTGTTGTGCTTTCTGTTGTTGCTGTTGATGTTGTTGCTGTTGTTGTTGCTGTAAGTGAGTGTCGGACCAAGTAAGAGAACTATTGACATTACTCATCTTCGCATTCGTATTTGTATCAGACCATATATGTCGGTGACTAGCATCAGACACTGTTTGTTGTCGTGGCAAATGTTGCTGTGACGGTTGTTGCATGAGTTGTGCCTGCCATTGATTTTGTGATTGTTGTTGGCCCATCTCAACATAGCCTGGATATCCGTTAGAGTTGTGTAAACTCTGCGGGCCCGGTTGAAGTGGATACCCAGGCATCTCGTTTCCCGACATATTACTCGCAGCAATGGTCGCAAATCCTTTGACTTGTGTATCCGCTTGCGACTGTTGCTGCTGTTGTGTTTGTTGAGGAGCTTGTTGATTATCCATGTGTACCGAGCTACTACGACTCGTTGGAGTAGTGGAAGGTGGAGGTGCCATAGTCACATCCTGAAAAGAGGATCATTCGATCTGTAACTTAAAACCGATTCACCACGATCAGCTCATTTGTGTTTCTCAAAAACGCTTATCCTTCCCTGTTTTTCAATACATGCTAATACGTTAGACGAATCGTCCTCCATTATTCTTTGTATTACGATGTGCTTCATTGAGTTCCCACCGATTAGAGAGAGAGAGAGAGAGATACAAAAAAAAATATTTGAAAAAATTCCCAATCTCGTCTTCATTATGACATGTATTTTAGCAAAAAATGATAAGCGATACGAAGTTTCAACCGTTAATTCTAATCTCAAATGCTTACCTGTTGTTGATAACCATTGACATACTCTTGCCTCTCATAACCGACTGGTTGATTGGGAGTGACGGCAGGATCTATGAATTGACCATTGAGCGGTCTTTGGGGTGTTGTGGCTGCCGTTTGGGGTGCAACGGGCGTCAATGGTGAAGGTTGTCCGGTGATTGCGTATTGTCCCGTTGCTCCTGCTCGTTGGAATGCCGATTGATCTGTTGTGATGAATGTTTGTTGTTGATAAGCAACTGTAAGGAAAAACATCATCGCGTTATTTCTCTATATTCGAATTCATGCGGAATAATTTCTTTTCCTCATACAATAGTTTCAAAATTAAACTCTTCTCGCACGAAGGGAATTCTTTTCTCCGATCATAATTAATTACCTGGCTGAGGGTGATAAGGCGTTGCTGCACTGTACTGCGTGTGATATCTTAATTCTTCTAGTTGATTTGGAGCAGGTATTTGTTGTATAAATTGTTGTGGAGGCCACGCAGTTGGGGTTGTTTCAACCGTCACTGCGCCTACAGGTCCAACTCCTTGGTGCCATACAGTGTTTCCAAATCCAGCTGGAGGCCGGAAGCCGGCACTTGAATCACCGTAAAATGGCATCACTCCCGGTGACTAAAAACAGAGAAAATAAACGATTCATAAATAAGAATGAATTTTGATCATTGCACTGAGACTTTTATATGTATCTCGTGAAAAAAATTATTTTTAAGGTGTTCCATTCCCTGATAATTCAGGTTTTTCAATATTCTATTTGATATGAAAACTTGTAAATCGAGACTGAATAATATCGAAAGATTCGAATATTCCTCTTTCACAATTCTCCAGGCAGCATATATGATATATTATTAATTTGATTCCCTGTGAGGACTGAAATGAAGGTATTTGTATTTTGATAATAGAGAAATCCGTTGAAAAGGATTTTTTTCTCTCAATACTGTTTTTGGATGATCGAATATCTTCTCGTTATTTCGAATTCATGAAATAATAGCATGTATAAGAAGGTGTATAAAAATCATATATTCATATATAAATTTTATAAATAACATGAACGAATTATGTATTTTCAATGCATGTAGCGTTTCCCATTGGGTTCTTACAATCATCGACGTTGAGATTCACAAACAACGTCATGAACATAACAAAGAAAGAGCAAGGAGGACTGAGAATGAGTTGGTAGGGACAGAATACAGAATGTGAGGTCCTAAAGAGAAAGATATGCAGGGAGGGTAAATGAAATGATGAGAAAAGAACTGGCAACCTCGCAACAGGCAGACTATAAAACTTTGTACAAAACGAAAAGGAATACTATACGTTCTTCTAGCAACGGGCTACAAGTCGACCTCGAACAGTGGATCGCTCCACGGAAAAAAATGTTATGATAACAAATACAGGAAATAATTTCTTACTTCTTTTGTTCAATACACATACATGTTATTAAACGATAAATTTGATATTCATTTATTGTCTTTCCAATAATTATCACTTCCAGTTACTAAAATTTATCATTTTACTTCACATATGAGTTTGAATAATCGTATTTTATGCAGCGAACCTTGTATAAATTCTGGAAAAAACACTGTATGCAAGTATCGATTGAGAAGTTTAGTCTTTATTTATGAAAATTCATAATCAGATTATTATTTTGGAACATTTCATTTCAGGTGCCTAAAGTACACCCGTTTCTCTTAGTATAATCATAAAGTTTCAGATCATCATCCAATCCTGCTCTACAACATCGTATTTTCGGTTAACTCACGTGACATCCCTGTGCTGGGTTTCGTACCGTTTTGCGGATAATTGCGTTCGTTACGTGGTACGATCCAATTAACCGCCATTGAATTACGAAAGTAATCCCCGTAGATGACGATCAAGAAAGTGAAATAACTTCGCATGGAAACAACAGGGATTTATAATTTGTGTTATGCCTCACTTGACTGATCCGTAATATCCGGAGAAATGAATTCTTCAAATGTCTATGTGTCATTCTAATCCTGAAAGGAACAAATGAAATATTCGACAGTCGTTTGGGAATGGGTGTAACTCCGAGAGAAAAAATGTGAAGAAAGATAGTTCAATCATGTTTGAAGGTATAAAAAACAAATAGGAGGCTCAATTTTATAAAAAATAGTCCCTGATTTCGCAGAGTCGAGAGAAGGAATTGGGAACATATTCAAGAAAATTCATATAAATCAGGCAAAACATTCTTAAACAGATTTAAAAAACTTGTCTCATTATCTTTTCCTTTTTTCTTCGCACGAATCTACATGTTAATTGCTTCCAGCTCAGTACTACAAGTTTTCGGGAGATTGTTTCACAATGTGGTTCAGGCAAATTAAGTTCATTCTCACAAATCCTAGTTAGCTCTTTGAAATATTCGCTTGATTCTAGAAAATATTGTCATGTCCTAATGAAATATTGAGTGATGTATTAAGCTATGAATGTTCGTAAGTTCATTTTGGGTTCAATGGATGACGTTAAAAACCGACTTCATTCTTTTTTATCACTTTAAATTGAGACAATGGAGAAACGAATTTCGAAACCCTTTCGAAATAGAAAACATTTCAGACAGAAATGTAGTTTCAGTGGAAATATCTGAAATTCTAATGTGTTACGCGGAGGCAATTTCACAAATACCAGGTTTCATTCCAAATATACGGCGTAGGGTGTTATAGCAGTACCCAAATGGTTCGAGACCAGTTCTACTGTTTCTTTCGTGTGAGTTATCAGAGGCGGTGTCAAGAAAGGGTGCATCGAAGCGTCGCCTGGAGCTTTACGATTTTACAGAGGATATAAAACACCACAACGCTTAGTTGCAGATATTTTCGCAACGGCCCTTTTACGTTTGCCATGTAAAACCATTTATGAGATCATTCATAAATTGTCCGAATTTGTTTACTGTCTCATTTTGTGTCAATGCATTTGGATTTGATGAACATTGAATTTTGTAAAATTTTTTACGATAAATTTCGTATATTGCGACAAGCTTTTGTTGAATATTTTGGTTCAGATAGGGGAAAAGATTCGGTAAATCTCAGCTAATTGGATAAGCAGTTTTAGAGTTATCTTATCCTCAACCTTCAAGAATGCTGATAATTTCATCATATAAGAGGCCATTAATCAGTTTACAAATATCCCTTCTGAAAATTTAGGAAATGTTACTGTCATTTAAATAAAATTTATCTGAAAATTACAGGCATATTTCATGAACTTTTAGAAGGAATTTTTTTTTAGAATGATAGTCGACAAATTATAGCTTGTATACGGCGTGGAATAACAAAATTCACTTCATTTCCAGTCGAGTGTTAGGCTCTATCTTTCTATAAATCTATCAATAAATATATGTTCCCAAATCCAGTGTATGTTCTCTCAATTTGATGTATTTTTCAGGGTTGCCACAGCCTGGAAATTCATTTGTCATTCTGTATAACGCGAATTCGTGGTTGATAAATCCCTTTAGAATTTTCAAATCGTGTTTTTGTACATGGAGATAAATTTTTAATTAAATTTACTATAAAATTATTGGGACCGAGAAACAGACTTCATTCTTCCGGATTTCACTGTAAAGATCATAACTTTACTATGGAACAACAATCGAATGCCGATTTACTATGTCTCAGTCTGTTCTTCGGTCGCAATAATCCCAAGTCAGTTCAACTGTAAATTATTTCTCTCAGTGTATGATAATTCAAATCGCTATCCTCTCATTTTTGTGGGAATATTATACAGTGACCCTTTTTTCAATGTTTATCAATCACTGCAAGTATTCCTCCTATATTTGTAATGAGTCGGTTACGTCTGAAATCGACTGATTCAACAAGAGAAAGTCGATGTCTCAAAGAGTTTCAAGAGAATTTCTTATGACGTAATCGTGTCATTTTTACAACCGTAGCCGTAATGGTTCTATATTGCTCATTTCACAATAATGTATTTGAAGTTGCTTCTGGTGCAATCAGAAAATTCTTATAATTTCCTTCGATGATGAACATACAATTGCATGCAATTTTCAGGAAGACTTTTCAAATTGAGTAAATCCCTCAAGGGAGTTGTAATTACAACTCAAAATTCAACAATTATTATCTTATCAAGATCAATTAGAACACATATGAAGCAATAGTGCATTTCACAAATTATTGAAGAGTCAGCAGCACAGAATATTCATGCAACGTTCTGAGAATTTTAGTAGCATATTGAATATTTTACGGACTTTCATAGAATATTTTTCTTACATCTTTATTACTTGGGTGGAGATTTGAGGATCCCATCTATCGTGAATTATTCGTATTTCATATGTAAATTTTCATTCTCTTGAATATTCCTTCAGAATTCTTCACAATTCCGATGCTACCGGAATATTTGTCATGCGGACGGATGTCCTCAATTTTCTTGTCAACTGACAAGTTTCTTGTAATTTGATTTATGAAATTGTGCTTCGTTTAGGAGGGTAGAAAAATCAATAGAAGAATTACGTAAGAGTAGCTATCTATTCACTCACAGTCAATAATTCTACAAAGAGTGAAGTGAACTTCCTTTGAATATAATTGAGCAATGACATAGGTTATACATATACTTGTTTGACAAGTTACATCTCGATTCTTCGTTGATGTAACTGATATCATTCAGGGTAATTGAGAATGAAATGTTGCAAATCAAATATTCTATGAGCACTCGGCATGTTGTACCAAGTCAAATACGGTTCTCAAACAATCTCATCAAACAAAATCCCGAGATTTCTTCATCATTTCGTGAAACAACTGGAGAATATACAGAATTTGAACATAAAAATATAGAATCAACTTCAAATCTCTGTCATTATGATCCATCAGAGTGACAAAAGGGATCACGTCAATGTACAAGTAATATAATCCGTGGCACGGAAACCGATTGCCCATGAAATTATCCTCACGTAACACGTAAACGTTGTATATTGAAGCTACAAAGTGAGTGGTTGAACACGAACGACCGTGGTCGGCATCGTACTTGGAACATATAACATAACCGACCGTGGCGAGGACGTACGTCACGTGACGTACTTACACACCACAGAAGAGAAACGATGCCGGTTGAGGATGGGTGGGTGGCGTTAGTGGTAGTTGTGTTGTTGGGTGGTGTGAAGCAGACAATGACTCGAGAAACTCTCGTACAGAGATATCCCAAAGTGGCCGTAGGGATCGGTGTTTGTGGTCGAGGTTGATAGCATCGAAGGCGAACCGGCAAGCAAGCAGGCTAACAGGCTAGCAGGCGGGCGTCTCGCCAAGCGAGTCAAAGGATCCCTCTTGTCGTCCTTCATCTCCAACCTACCTACTTACCACTACCGGCGGCTCTTCTCCCTGCACTTTACCCTCCTGCTGGTCTACTCTCTCTTTCTCTCTCAAATCCCGCAGGGGGGAAAATCCTTCCGTTCTCGTGGCACCGTGACCTAGGAGAACAGCAACACAACTGTGGTGGCTGAATTGAGGCATGAGATAAAACAGGATGTCCACAGCACACGATTCGTGTTGCTCAAGACCAAATCGCTTTGATCCTATCAACAGTTGGTCGCTTTTGGCTACCTATGACCAACAAGTTGCGTTCCCCACGAAAATTCTGCTTCCAACTTGTTCAAAAGTTTTTTCTGCCACCGATTGTTATCTAAACGATGTTCATGTCTTTCATTATATTCTCTGCTGTTTTTTCTTATAATTTCCAATTCATAACTATACGACAAACAATTTTGATCCCATTTTTCTCATGCTCTGTATATGCGCATGGTGGAATTCTCCATTGCATATACTTTCTCCTTCTTTTTACTACGAACTTTAGAGAGAAAATCCTTTCCTTCTCGTGGCACAGTGACCTAGGGTAACACAACAACACAGGAGACCGAACGATCTGAACAGAGGCGTGAGATAAAATGGGATGTCCCGCGACAGCACCCAAACATAACCCTCAAAGACCCTCCCGTCGTCCTCGTCGTCGTAGTGGCGTGTTAACCTCACACTACCTTCTCTTGATCTCTATAGATCCCTAGAGAGTTTCTTGGCCTCGACCTTTTCTTATACATACGTACCCACGTACATATATATACACCTTGGTAGCTATTTCTGGCACTTCTTTTTCTTTTCCTTGTTTTTTGATGTAGACGTCGATGTAGGTTCCGAAGCATACCACAAATCAGAACGAAATGTGGATCTTCTTGTAGTTTAATAATTTTCTTTGCATTAGGATAGAAGTTGATAAAATTCATATGTACAACAATAATATAATATAATGTTGTAATCATTTTCATCTTGAACAAAGGAGCATGAGAATAACAACCTTGAAACTCAAGTTTGAAAGTTACTCATATTGAATGGAATGGACAAGAAAGACAATATTTCAAAATTGAAATTCATCCATCAAGTGCAACTACCGATATTTAACATGTAAAGCCCTCTTCAAATCGTTATCTTCTTTATATATAATCGTCCATTTAGCCATGCCTCCGAATGGTGCGAAAAGCGATAAAACGAGATCGTTGAAGCAGTAACATTGCCTTTATCATGGTATTTATATCGCGCAATGCGTGACAAGTAATGTGTGAATCGCAAGTCTTCTACCTACACGTGGCTCGATGCTCAATACTCGTTCGTGCGAGTGTTTTATTCAGAAATGTACATTATATATGAATGAGAGTTATCTGAAAAAAAATTCAAAAAGCTTGGATTATAGTTGACATTCTTTTCGCAGGATTTTGGAAATGGAAATTCTGAATTTAGGAAAAAAACAAATATTCCATCGAATTCGATCTGATCACCAAGAGAGTGAAATTTCATTCCTCAGAGTAATCCTCTAATACATACACAATTTCAAGCCCGTATAAACGTTTTCCCTCGTTCGACCATAAAATTCCTTTGTCATTGTGAATGTAACTATATCCACTTACGAATGTGTGTTCTGGTACATGTGAGTTATAATACATATATAAACATATGGATGGGCTGGGTGATATCGCACGCGGTCGATTGCGAAAGAGAAAACCGCACGTGCTTTGCGGTCGAACGCAATTCGCGTGTGTAGTACACCGAACCAGAGCCCTGGCAACGATAACCCGGTATTTGGTGGTTTTTGGCTATTGCATAATTACGCGTTTCGATGGATACTGGGCATGTTGTGACCGAGCAACCAACCAAACGACAGATACGTTACGTTGATTCCTTTATCGTCACGATATTGCCAATTACCGTGCCATAGGATTGAACAATGTTACCATTTTCTCTTATTTTCCAAAATGACATTTGCGTAATTCCCGATGATTAAATTCTGAATGATTCACGGACGTCAGGTATCTTCCTCGGGATCTTGAATTCTTGTCTCATTTCAGACGTTACGCGATGCATACGGATATCACATCCTCGATATCGTTTACTCAATCATGTCACATCAAAACGCGAATTATCTCGTTTGATCTTAAATTTAATGTTACATTTTTTCCGGTTAATTTCTCACCGGTCTTTGTTCTATATTTGAAACAACTTCAAAGAACTCCTGAAAGCTCGTGTCAATATTTGTATAGTTACATGCTCGCATTTTGTATTCCAAACCGTGGAGAGAATGTATTCATGATAAATGCAAACGCGTTAATGAAATACGTATTTATTAATATTGAGATGAAAATCAACATACGGTTGTTGGTGTGTCGCTTCTAACATTCTATTCACAGTAACGTAAACTTTGGTCCCTTGATTAACGTAATTACTTTACACCAGTGGTAATGGATTTTAGTATAAACTTGTTCACCGTTATCTCTGCTGTACTTTGTTGTTACCAACTGTTGCAGTCACACGATTTCAACTCAAAAAATATCTGAGAAACAAGTTATTTCAAGGATATGCAAATCTATTAATTAAAGTTTCAATTACGGCTTCTGAATGGTCGGATATAAAATCGGGTAATGCGTTTTTTCCGGGATTTCAGAATTCCCATTCCCATGCGTATTCGCGGCATTTACGATAATTTAGAAACGGAATACTAAGTCTCAGTGATGGATTGAATCGAATTGAGTTTCCTGGTACTTTGATTTTACTCGCATATAATTAATTATGTCATTATGAACTCCTTCAATTTCCACATTAAATCCGATTCAGCACAGCATTGGGTACATCCACTTATGTGGCGAACATCAAGGGTGGCAGGAGAATTCCTGAGACACGAATTTTATGGCATAAATATGATATAAAAATAATTTTATTTGCACCACAACACTGCTCGCAGGTGGCTGTCCTGAAAAATGATCGCGTCGCTTGTGTTTCTACAATTCTGATCGGTCCATGCTGCTCGCATCGTTTGTACTTCGACGGATGAGAAGATTTTAAAGAAAGATCTCATTAGGGTACAAAGAAAATGTGATCGGCTAAAAACAATAGAATAGAATAAACTTCAGATAAATCAATATCATCATAGGGGGATAAAAGCAGTAAAAACGTCATTTATATTATTGTGTTTTGAGGAAGACTTTCTGCAAGAATAGGATATATTCTTGATTCGATGTCAGTTATAATAATACTCATCAGCCTTCACATTTGCTGTTAAAATGAACTTCGTGATGAACGGAACCCAACTTCCCAATGAATTTTAACTATCTAATTACTGTTGCAACCTGCATGAAATTATAACTAGAATATCATTGTGGTTTACAAATTATATGTATCCCTTCCAACGTATGTATGTAACTCTATTCATTCAATTTTCAAGTAGAAATCAACTTTGAGAACACTACATGGAGGAAAATTTGGAGTTCAATTCACTATGGGAATCTAGCAATGGATACTGAAAGAAGAGTTCATTTGTTGTATTTAATAAACCTTTATTTGGACACGGTAAAGTAAATATTTCGTTTCAATCAAACTTGGCTTATTATCTATAAATGAAATAAGTTTATTAGGTGTTGAAAATTTTGTATGGCATTCCTTGAATGTGATCAAACTTTATTTAAGTATCATAAACCTCGTATCCAAATAAAAATTCATTACAAATAAATTCTCCTCTCAGCAAAAAAACTAACCGAGTTTTTAATTAAATTCACCACGAACCATTATAAATTTCATTCGAATTGTAAGGTCAGTGTATTCCTTGGTTACAAATTAACATAGGAAGTTTAACTCTAAATTTCTCTCAATGTTCAAGTGTCGTTGAAAAAACTAAAGTCTCGCCAGGTGCGTTGAAATTCAAGAAGCCGCACAAAAAGGATAGCACACAACTCTGTTGCACCACTCCAATAGAAACCAGAAACCAGTAGGTGTGAAACAATCGATTCCGATTACATTTCAGCTTCGTTTTTTCTTCTTTTATAGTCTTCAGTAAGGGTTGATATTGCATTTCATACGAACGAATGACAAATTTTAATTCTTAAATACGCGGAAAAAAGGAATAGTAGAAATAGAAAAGGAAAAAAAATGCGGGAATAATGGAAGAGATTAAATTTCAGTCACACTTTTTACAGTGTGGTAGTAAGGTCAACTATCGTGTTAGTTGAATCTATTACGCAGCAGATATGACTGCAGATATGTCCAAGGGCCAATAACTGACATCACAGGATCATAACTGACCCATTCAGACACCATTAATCATTGTTTGTGGAATAATAATTAAATAGTCGTAGATGGTAAAAAATCGTCTATTACCAATAGATAAGTAATTGCTGCTGAATGATACTGAATGTCAATCACCTGTCAATGAATATCTGAAAGACATGAAGAGAATGTATAACAAAACAAATATCCACGAAACTCAACCCGTTATGTGCTGATAAAAAAATTCAAATACATGTATTCATTGGGATATCTAATGCTTGCATGACTTGTCAAGTTGTACAGAGCTCATGTGTTCCTGAATCAATCCATTAGGTGTCAGTGAAGTAAATGTAAATGTGTTCGTTAGTTGAATGAACTCTCAAAGAGAGCTAATCAACTCCATGATGTTGCAAAAAGTTCATTTGTTTTTCCATTATCATTCGGTTTTGTTTCGAGAAAGGAAGAAAGAAAGAATTGATATGAGAAATTCAGAGACTGGACTGATAGGAATAAGTCCATTTGCAACAAGAAAAGTAACATCTCACGTGGAAATTGAAACCTGACCTTATACTGGCGCAGTACAGTTGCCGTAGTTACAATTACTGGCAGATTCAAATAACCATTACAAGGCAAATGGGTTTAACAGTACTCCCGAGTCGAAAAATTGTAATACCTGTTGGAGGTTGATCAACTTTGTTATCGATCCAGAGTTGAATCAAGACGGAAAAATAGTAACATTGGGTTGGTTATTGGAATTTTGAAAGCGAGATCAGGTTGAGAGCAGAGTGAAAAATAAAATCCATCCTGATTCACTCCAGAATATGCAATGAATCAGAGCTAAATCAGGTTTCACTTTTTGACTCGAGCTAACTTGAAGTCAAATGATAACAACGTTTCACATAATGTCCAGTACTGGAAATATTTCATTTCCACCAGGGTACCAATGATACTCATTTGCTTATTTGAGAAAAATTTATGGTTCCAATCGTTGGGACATTGTACTGTCTTGTAATTTTTTGTCCTCAGTTGCATTTGTTTGAGTGTTTCTTCTAACCTTTGGAATTTTCCCTACACTTCAGCTGGAGACGGGTCAATATTTTTTTCAGTCGCAAGTAATCAATCGCTCGCCATTTAGCATAGAAAAACATCGGCGGATTATCACATGGTTCCATTTTTTAACTATTTTGTCCGCTACCAGTAATTCACCCTCCGTCATTCAACAGGAGCCCTACATTGGCTGATCATTGGCAACGCCACATTACGCTGCTGAATTTTTCGTACGAGTTGAAAAAAACCCTATTCGTTCCTATTGAAACATGCTAAATTCTGATTGTAATTTCATGTGTTTGATAAAAAATGCATCGAACTCTCTGATCAGGATAATGAACTTTACATAATGTATAACATAGAATTGAAGGCCTTTTTGCAAACAAGAATCATACACCAGAAGTACGTTTTGAGAAATCCGCAAGATAAGTTTTTATTTCAATTTTTCAACACTTCATGCATGTTCCAATATTCTTGTACATGGTTTTGAATAGTCTCTGTGACTTCCCTACAGGAAGTGCATTTATCATCTATTGGGCTAGCTTGCCCAATAGATGTTATGAAAATCAAGCATTTTTTTATAAATTATGTTTTGGGACCTTTTTCCATAAATCGAGGGAAAAAATGTGAATACATGAAAATTGTTTTCACAAAATGTTTTTATTGATGAAGAATAAGGAATCGTGAGAAATATGAATTTTAGAAACCTTGAATCCATGGGTTTTTAATATATTTTTATATTTTTTTACTTCCGACGAATGATTGTCCCAACCATTTCCGACTTTCATTGTTTAGAAATGACAACAAATCGCGGATGTGTTTTCATTTTGCATTGTGCACCGACGCATAGTCAGCAGAATGAAGTTGAATATTCTTTAGTTTTTTAGCAAGTGAGTGCCGGTCAACGGAGATCAAGCGTGAACGAGTGAACAAAACACTGTTCATTTAGCCTTCTTGTTATTACATGAGGTTCATGTTTTGAGGGAATCTTCTTAGAGATATTAAAAGTCATTGAAGACAATTCATCGAAAAGGGCTATCAGACTTGTACGCCTTGCTTGCAGAAAAGCCTTCAATTGCTACTTCTTGTATTAAAAATTGACCAAACACGATCCAATAACTTCATCATAACCTCTCTTGTTCGTTGATCAAATTTCAATGTAACTCTAAAACCATAATTCATGAAAAAAAAACAGATCATAATAACTTTCATCTTGGCGAGACAACCACTTGGAAAATAATCTTCTTACAAAAATACATCATTGAGAAAACTCGTTGAGAATCACCTTTTATAAAGCTTTTTCAATGACGGTCCATAGATCATAGTACAGTTTCTCTCCTTCCCATTCAAGGTAAACGAAAGAGATAGAGATGCAAGCTATGATTCACCGTGAGAAAAGCTTTCGGTATATAAATGTGGAAATAGACTCCTCTCCAATGCGAGAGAGTTTTTTTCTCCGCCTTAATGTTCGTTTCATTACTGGAACTAGAATCGAGGGACAATAAAATATCGAATAACATCCCTGTAGTTTTCTTCATTAGGAGTAAAACATTGTAGAAGTTCGACTGTTTTATTTCCGGCTTTATTTCTTTTTTACGAGGAAGGAATGGTCGTTCGCCGGCTTGTAAGTGATGTTGCAGGACACGAGAGATTATAAGCTAACGTTTGTTGTCCTTGTTGTTGTCCTGTAACCTTGACCGTACGGATCTTCATAAACACCGGCAAACATCAGATGTCGAAAATCAATCACACGATCCTTGAGTTGTATAGTTTCTTCCTCTCTGTCCATCGATCGTCCAAACGAACAAAGATCGAATGAAAATATTGGTATTATCAACATCGGAAAATGATTAACTCGAATTTCATTTCATAGCGAATTTATCAAACCTGTTGACCAACTGATAAATGCATTGATTGTATTTCAAAACATTGAACATATCTATTTATGGCCATGAAGATAACAAAAAAAATCAAATCAAACGGAAACTCCGATGTGAGTTCAAATCGAGATACTACAATTAATCTAACGACTGTATAAAAATTCGTAAAATGCGGTTTGTTGTTTGAATGTAAGTTCAATTTTAACATATTTCCTGTGATAAAGTTTATCGTTATCTACATATAACCATCACATATGAGATTTGAGTATATTAATAAGTTCATTGAAGATATCTTTTATTGATATTAGATTAACTTGATTGTAAATGGTGCGGTCGGATCTTTCACAACACGAAATCGCATAATGTGAGTAAAAACTATCTGTATCGTCTTTTTTTACCATACATGTTTACTCATTCACAATGTACTTGTACAATCGATAATCCAATAGTCGATTTCGATAAGAAGATACCAGAAATTCAATTACAGTTTTATTTGATTTGTAATAGGTATGGCTTGTCAAATCGAAAAGGATTGATAGAAAAATCAACTTTCATTTTCCAATTGATGCGATTCGCTAGATATTTTTTCAAAGTCAAAGTTACGTCGAATGCAAGTACTCGAAACTCTTCACTGAAATCACGAACTTTCATTGTTGTATTTCATTAACAAAGGAATTATCATCTCGCGCAGAGAAAAGTTGCACGCCATTGTTACCTTAAATTCGCTCCTGTATGAAGTTTCAGTTGAAAACTATGAATTGCGAATAAAAAAGAATTTTCTCATTTCATATCTCGAAACAATCTTTGTCCTGGCTTCTCGGAATTCTTCTCAAAGTCAAAAGAGTCATCTTTTGTTTCGAATAACACGTAACTTTGCTACCAATGATCTAAGATAGTAATGAATCATGAGCAGTTATCATAGTTAAAAGTAGAAAGTTGCAGCAATACATGACTCAATGTGAGGTGCTTCGATTCAGACATTACACTGAAACCACAGTTTGTTTCAGAGCTAAACAAAATTTCGATTGTAATGAACGCGAAGAAACTTTTTGATTGGCTGAAATGAAATTAGTTCGAGACAAATCAGATTCATTTTCCTGTTAGAAACTGTGAATTATTGTGGACTAAATTTGATTTCAGCCAATCAAAAAGTTCCTTTGCGCTGATTTCAACCAAAATTTTGTTTGGCGAAAACAAACATTCTCTCAGCGTAGAAAAAAAACTCTTCAGACTTATTTATCATAACGCGATTACTTTGATACACAATTCTTATCAAACTCTCGTATGAACTTCTGCCTATCTTGTTAGTAAATAGAATTCCCTCGATCAAAAATATCATCGAACAACGTAATTGAGTGATTTCTCAGATGACTGAGAGTGTGATTTGTTTGGGAGATACGCGCTTTTCATGTCACAATTTGAATACATTGGTGAAAAATCTATATATTGAGCCCTCTCAATTGAAAACAAACCGAAAGAATTAGAGAATATCGAGATCAAATGGGATTTGGTGAACTGAAGTGAGAATCAAATATTGAAATGGGTTTCTGTCAGATGAGCATCAAACTCCCTGTATTTGATCCCGTTCGTTCATCTGATTCAAATTTCAACTACAAATGGAAATTATATCAACGAATTCGTGATCAAATGAATATCGAGTATTCGAATTCTGTGGAATGTTGCAAATACATATTTGTCGATCGATTTGGAAATTAGCGCAATGATTGATGGTTATTCTACAACATAAGTTGAGGCTATTGTTTCTTTTGGATGGTAAAAGAGATGCAAGAAAATCAAGATATCGGACCTCCGAAATGGCAGCAAAAGCAAGTAAAAGCAACGTAAAACGTCGAGGAACAAGGGGTGGTAGACTACCGGCAGACGGCGGTCTACGGGGGCGGTGACCGCCCGCCAACTCGAATCAATACCCGCAGGAACAGGAACACCACCGACCTGCGAAGTGAAGAGGAGAGACCTCGAAACGAAGAAGAAGAAGGGCGAGAGGGAAGAGGAAGTGGAGGAGGAAGAGAGATGCGAGGGTGGGAAAGGTGAAATGAAGAGAACGATGGAGATAGCGAAGGGGAGAGGAAGAGAAATGAAACGAGAAAACTGATAAAGGGGGTGTGTTGAACGAGTGCTGCTGTTCTATGCCCTTTTTTTCGTGTCGTACTCGATGTTACCTGTCTTCTCTCTTTTTCTTTTCGAGAATATACAAGAGATAAAAAAACCCATTCGAGTTAATCTTATAAGACTATTAAGGAGCAAAAAAAGGAGCGTTTGATTGATCGAATAACAGTTGTATTTCCCATTTACAATTTTCTTGAATATATTATAAGCGAATTGGTTATTTGAAATCAAGTCAACGGATCGGATAAATGCAATACTATGAAATATGGATAGCTATTGAAGCAGATCGCAATTTTTTGTACATGGATTTGATCGTATTTGTGCCCATATGCTGGAGACCACGTTTTCAGTCATCTTGAATTCTTGTTTCAAATATTTGTTGTCTAATTCCTATACCATTGATTTTTGCAAACTTGTTTGATCGTCTCATGCGATTCAAATTTGAATAAATGTGAAATAGGACCCAACTTATATCATTATTTGTCATTATTTGATTGGTTTGGGGACGTACAAGAAATAAGGGTCTTTGGAAGAAAGGATATGAATAAAGATACCAATATTATGTATCATCATTATTGTTCTGCAGATTATAACGTAAAGTGAATTTGAGTGAAAGGTTTGAGCTAGAATTTGGTATAGGAGGATGTAAATGGAAGACAAGTTCAGTGTAGTATAGTATCAAAGGTCTAGGTCACGATCCTTACTTTGATAATAGGGGAGTGTAGAGACGTGAGAGGATATGTAATCCTCTAACACATGCAAATACGTTGAGAACGGATCCATCCGAAACAAAGCGGTATAAGCGAGGATGATAGAATACAAGAACATATTCAAAGAATGCTTTTCCTCGTAAAACGTAAACTGGTTTTTTCGGTACGATAGAATATCGAAAATTTGCACTCACCATCGAAACAACTGGTGGCGGAGGATTCCCGTTCCTCAAAGCCCCCGGTTGTTGGCTTGCCACAGGATTTAGATTGTCCTTTGCTTGCTGCATTGGGTCCGGTTGGTGCAAATTTGGTTGATTTTGCGGCTGTTGTTGCTGTTGTTGTGGTTGCTGCTGTTGTTGATGTGGTTGTAGTCCACCAATACCTGCTTGAGGACTTCCTAGACCCGCTGGTGCACTATCTGGCGTGCTGACTTGTCGGGCGATTTTTCTATAACTCTGTAACATAAAAAATAAGAATTTATTTAATTATTTATTCGGGCATTATAATCTTTATCACAAAAGCCGATTCAATATTATTTTAAAACACATCTACTCTTCTTTGAGAAAAAAAATGATTCGATTTGAGGAAATGAAAGGAAACTTTATTGTAGTGATATGAAATAGTGAGTGGAAGAAAGACAGCTTTGTACGTGGATGTGACCCTAATGCTAAAAATAATCACGTGGACTAAGTAGGACGTGGCGGCTGAAAACGGTTTCCCATAGTTCAACCAGTTCCACTCACTCGAGTTAGAACGCTTTAATCACTTTCTTTTCTTCATAGATATGATACATTGATACAACAATCATTTATCAATCCATGTAAGACGATTCATTAATCATATTCCATTATTACTTCTCGAAACATTATTAGAAGATTCAAATCCCTCAGTTCGATATTACTGTGATCATTGTTAATACGAAACAAAATGAACGATATCAATTACAATTTTCACTTCTTTCACGTATTTATCACATTATACAGGGTTTTTAAACAAATCTCAACAACGAATTTGAATAATAACATCATCAATGGTAATATTTGATTCATAATTCACACTTCTGAGATATTAAAACGTGTCATTAGACTTTTTTTTCCTCGTGAATGCATGTTGATATATACTTGCATATTTAAGGAGATACTTTATGTGCTTCATTACGAACATGTGCATTCTCGTATATTGGATTTATAAATAGACAAGGTCTCGGGCCCACGCTGAGCCGACAAGGGGGAGCGCATTAGTTTGTCGAGTGTTACTCTATCACCCGCTGAGATATTTCTTCATTTACTTTTGGTCAGTGGCGAATCAAAAAGGAGCTAACATGAAAGTGGTGATTATCGATACTTGTATTTATTATTTATCATGCCTTCCCGGACGGTTGACGAGTGAATATGAATAATTCATCAACCATCCAGAAAAGATGGCTTGGTGTCCGAATATCAAATTATGTTAGTGCTATGCTGTGACAACAGAAATATAATTGTTCCGTCTAAATTATTTGAAGCACAAGGAAGTGCTGGAATTTAAATTATTTCAGACTCGAAGATTGAAGTTTTGAATTGGGGGATGAAGGGGTGAAAGAAATATTTTACAATTTCTTTTGTTCTATGTTGATCGGGAATCTAATTTTGCTGATAAACTTCTGCTCGAACAGCATATCACAGCAATTTTGTTATCTACGGAAACGATTTTTGCTAGCTAAATTTTGCTAGTCCAATGAAAAATTTGATGTTTTAGTTAATCATGCTGCTATTTCAAAAATTCAGGAAATATTCAGGTAGTTAGCATGAACATTTGCTATTATATACGTAATACTTTGCTTTGCTATACGTTAGCGAAAAGTTCAGAATAGTGACTTATCTCAAAAATGAATTTCGTAAGAATATTTCAAATGAAAATATTTATCTTACATCCTTATAAACGGAGCAAAATTTTCAATTGAAAAGTTCTGCATCTTCGGCACGATGAACTGTTCTTTTGTAAAACTTAATGGAGAATCCGGATCCCAAATTTTCTCGTTAATTGAAAACCTTCAATCAAAATGTTATTTTACTTTGAGCTATTTTCCGAAAGACTACTCTCCGTCTCCCTGGGCAACGGAATGAAAATGCATGGAGAATCCTGGGAGAGGGAACAGTATGATCATTACATTGCTGCCTGAGAGAATTGAATTGGCTAAAGAGAAAATGAAGAGAGCTGGGGATAAAGTGAACGAAGTTTTTTCTCTCAAAGAAAACACAAAGAAATAGAATTTATATTAAATGCCGTGATGACGGAGAATAGAATACGTAATGAGTGTAATCGGATTTTGAATGTTTTGTCTGAATTTTTACCATAAACATCGTTTCCTGGTTATCAAATTATGTAATGGAACATAATGTATAGATATAGAATGTTGTCCTGAGCTTTTCTTTCAATGGATTTCTGCGACTAGTATTACAATTTTGTTATGAAATATTAATATTTAATGTATAATTTAATGTATAATACAAACATTACGTAGTGTAATTGAGATTTATGTAAAAATAAATCGCTATGAAAAAGACAGTACACAGACTGAATCACATTTTTTGACAATGCACGGCGGAAAAAGTCGCTGTGACTGCGAATTCTGATTTTGCTGGATACCTTTCGCTGACGCAGCAAATTGTTTGCTATGACATCAATCTTGTTAACTACAGCAGAAAATTTCTAGCTGTGACAGCAAAAAATATTGCGAATTCAACAAAAAAACTCACTTTTTCAGTGAATCATGCTGCTGTCTTAGCAATCCAGTTAGTAGTTGTGGCAGCAAATTTTTAGCTGAGTTAGCAAAATTATGTGGTATCCTATAAATAACATTTCGAATCACTGTGTCAGCAAATTTTCTCTCTCCGTGTATCATGCAATTTCACGGATGAAAGCAGAGAAAATTGAAACAACGGAAGATAGAGTTCGGTAATTCAAGTTTCTTTCTCGTCTTTTCAATGTGTCAATGAGAATCTTTGGAACCTGATTGCATAATGAATCACTTCGAATATCATCCTTTTCGTATGAAAGCTACTCAGTGTGAAACATCTTGAGGCATACGATGTGAAATATGCTATTTTATATTTCAATTATTCTCTACAAATCTAATGAAATTTTTACTGTTAATTGACATGCGGGTGGGAATGCAAACCAGAGATAAAACCAGTTTGTGATCTGAAATATCGACAGCTGTCATAGCTACCTCTCCACGTTTTAATTAAAAACCGGTTTGTACTTTCATTTTTTTTTTTCTACCGATCTTTACAACTAAAATGTACATGTTTAGTCGACTCGATATATTTTATAAAATTCGCGATCCAATGATTCATTCTCAGATTAGATTCCACTAATTTGATGAATGTTGGTTCAATTTCATTCATGAATCAAAGTTTATACGATAATATCCTATTCAACGTGGAGCGTTGGTTATTTTTATTATAATTTAAAAACATGACAAACGATATGCAAATGACGTGAAATGTTGAATCATCGACTACTCAAGGCGGTTATCAACTTGTTTTGCATTCATAAATTCCCAATATCCAAGCATTTGAATGTATTTATATTATCATTCGTCTCATCGTGTAGCACGAAACAACGAATCGATACAATTTTCATGACAAATTGAAAATCAAATTCCATCAATGTTTCAATATGAATCGTTAAATTGAAGAGAAATCTGAAAATAAAGTTGGATATTCAAGAATCTGCTACGGAATTTAATCATAAATATTATGAACAGCAATATGAGTTATGAAATTTCAGAATCATGTGTATGCAAATGCTTTCATAACGGAAGTTATGAAACTTTTTCTGAAAGTGTAGAATATGCAAATGAAGCTAAACCGGATATTCATATTCTGTATCCGTTTCAATCTCATTCGCATATTCTACCCAACTTTGAACTATATAGACCAGTTTTTAACATTGAATGCTCTACATTTGTTCCATAGAGAAATTGTAGATCTCCAATGACTTATTCTATGCACACTCTATTCGATATTGGATACTCAAATGTCAATTTTTCATCATGAGAATATTATGAGGGAAAATTTAATATTCAATTGAAAATTACAGAAGAATAAAATTCATTCGAATATTTATGAAAAAAGATAGCATGGACTGGATATAACGAATTTAAAAAAAAAGGTAATAATCGATAGAGAAGAATTCGGTAAACAAACTCCAACTGCAAACATAGATATTCCTTACAATCTCGTGTATGATGTTCATTTATAAGAACGATTATATAGAGTATTATTGAACCAAGATATCACGTTCCTAATTGATGAATAATTATAATGTTGGTTTTGAATATCGTTTGAAACAGCATGATAATACTTGGTAAGCGTAACGAAATAAACGTAAGTTACGTGTAATCATATCATTACAAATAGTAGAAAAAGGAAACACTAATTATCAATAATGATTGTTATTATCTCTCAACCTTTATTCAAATGCAGAATAATTATCAAGACTGCCGAGTCTTGGAGCAAATATTTGTTAGGAGTAATATATATACGTAAAATCGGTTTGCGCACAGAGTTCATAATAGATGTTCTGTTCATTTTGTTGCACTAATCAAATCTAGCAGCTTTTCTTCTGGATAAACTTTTTCTACATGCTTTTTTTTGTAATTAAATAGCAGAATTTTATGGAAATTTTATAAAATCATCCATCGATCGTACCGATTTTGTACAAACTTTGTATACAGTTTGTATACATTTCATATGGAATTCTATATAATTCAAATTATATATGAATTTCCAACGCAGATTTCTCGGTGAAAAATTTGTCTGTGACCGCATCGAACACTCTGACTGGAAACATTTTTGGAATGATATAAGATTTATGTGTAATTCATGTACGATTCTATGTTGAAACTGTATTGAATTATACAAAAATTATGTATCATGTTGAGAATTTTCCACTTGGGAATGTTTTCACGTTAAGAAATATATCAAAACTCTTTTGCTCCGAAAGAAATCGAATCGCATTACAATAGAAATTTTTCCTACGTCAATTTCTATCAAAAATTTTTCATGTATATTTTTATTGGAGGTTGAATCTATTTTATTTTCTTTGTACCTTGAAAAGTAAACGGTATATCTTATCTTAGCGGTAACGGCATGGAAAATATCTTGATCTACATTAAGCAAAGAAATGTTTGAATCAATTATTACGATAAACGAAAAGACGTTTTACGATAGCTGCAATTCGTTTCGACCTCGTTACAATTTTTATGGGTATAACGTATATATATATACTCGCATGAGAACTCGGATTTACGATCATACAACACATACATTCATGATTACTTTAGCTAATAAATATCAATGAATGTACATTTTTCCCCTCTTTGAATCTGGGTCTCTTATTCTATAGATTTTACCGGAAGTTCGGGCATGTATTATGAAAAGCCGAAGCTCATCGTTCATGTGCTCCCGATCGCAATTAATAATATATTCAATTTCCTCCAGTTGTGTTTCGTCGTGTATGGAATTGGTTCTTTCATTCTCTCATTTTATTTACCTTATAGATAAATGTCTACATGTTCATTTATCTTGCTATGAAATCTGAAGAAAAGTGATTCATGTAAAAAATAAATACGAATATATATTCCTGAAAATTCAAAAATAATTGTTTCCATTCAAAGTTATGACGATTTTTCAACTGGCAATGACTGTTCGATGAAGTTCAGACGGGATAAGTTTGTGTGGGCTGAAACAAAATTGTTTGAAGAAAAAAAATCTCAATTCCTTGAGAACCACAGTTGGCAGCATACTGGAATGCCACAAACAGACGGTATTGCATGTCAGTTGGACAACACTGTGTCAGTATTGATACAATACTGGATTCACAAAGTGAAACTTACAAATCACCAAGAATGTTTTTATATGCTCTTTCAACGTTTCTGGGTTCAAACTTCTTCAAACGGTATATCAATTTTTTTTCCAATGAAGTGGATGAAGTTCTTCGATGATCATCATGAAATTTATAAAAATTTTGATTGCCACATGGTAGTTTCAATTCTGATGAGGTTGAAATGTCAAAATTGCCAAGATTCAAATTCTCCTTCTGTACTTATCTATTGTTATCATTTCGTACTTTCTTTCTGTTCACAGAAAATATACTGGCGAAAGAACTAGCGATTTTGAGATTGCCAATACTGGAATTTTTACTGCGTTAGTAGTGATTTGATGTAGAATTTCACGAATAGAAACTCTCGAGTAATATCATAATGCACTACAATAATACATTTTACCGTTTATATTACGACAGACTGAATTCGTATTGAAATACAATGATTGTACAAATCCACAATGATGCAGAATGATTTCTAATTCATTTTCGTATAAATATTCATTGATTTCAAATCGATGTAATATTGAGATAATTTATGTTGGTTGAAATCCAATAGATTACTGTGCAAGCGATGAAATATTCCATGAGCTTCAGGCAATATTTGCTGGAGTATATCCAACTAGCGCAGAACGTTATAATGATCACCCGAATGGGTTCATCCTTTTTGGTCTGTGTTGAAATTTTGGAAAAAATTTCGAATCTACCATGAACCATACGACTCAACTTTGGGCAGTTTGCAATACCGAATACAAATCGTCCACCCCTGTTATACATAAATTTCTATGCCAATGAATGATCATTCTCACTTACTCTTGAAATCCATCATTCCTTCGCGTACGAAAGCAGCAAAAAAATAGACCATTGTTCTACTAACAAATATAAATTACATTCGATCAAGTTCCCCTCGAATTTGGTCTTCCTTTTTTCTTTTTATTCGACATGAATGGTATACCCGTAAAGATGATGAATCTTTTTTAACGTCAATCATCTTACACAAGACAGCGTAATATTTCTTTTTGACCTCTCTAAATTCATCATTACCGGTAGTCGATGGAGAAGAAACTCAGAGAGATTGATTTTTCTTAGAGTTTAAACCATTCGTTCGCATTCAACTACAAAAATTACATCAGGTATGATTCCCTTTCCATTGTTCGATCTTTCTGCGCAAGTTCAATCGAGGGGAAACGAATTTGAAGAATTCTGTCAAAAAGATAGATTCTTCTTGTAAAGCTTTGAAATTTAAATATAATCGATCTTGGAATAGATTTTTGTAGTTCCCGTTGGATCGAGATGCGTTTATATTCTCTTCTAAAATTGATATTACTCTTTCAACGACGATTATATAAAAATAGAAACTTTTGTTCTTTCAGTCAATGAAGAAAAAGAGATGAGAGGAAAAAGATCCTTGAATTGAAATTTTTGAAGCCACGTGGTCGAGGGGAAGACGCTTGGCCAATGACCGAACAAAAGACGCTGATTTCAGTGCCCGTATACACACTACAGGGGCCATTCCACTCTCGATGATTCACATTCTGTGTTGGCTCAAGCAAAATCAAATTATAACATCGTCTGTGTTTCTCAGTTCTACCGTATATCGCATGAACCTCCTCGTAAAACGAAAAAGAAACAAAATATCAATTTCATTGCCGACTTCCGTATTCAGTAATGGGAACGATTTTCAATTGAATATACATATGTATTCTAATATTCGATACTTTATTCCACAGAAGTATCGTTCTGCAAAATGGATTTTATGATAAGTTCAAGCAATGAACTCGATAGGAACGAAAAGAATATCATGATAAAAAAAAAGGAACGAGTTTTACGACGAAGAAAAAACTGTTGTTCAAAGCACATACTACTGGCTGACCTGAATTCTGCGATATAGACGAATGATTACGCAATGTGTGCGTAGTTCGTGAGTTTAGTTTTACATTCTGCGCGTTGATCCTTGAAAAATGGACCTCGAGTATGGAAGATATTTCACCAAGGACATATTATTCATCTGACTTATATAATTTTATGATGAGGAAAACAATGAATCTCTAGTCGATGTGAACGTTGAATTCATAAATAGAAGTAAAAGAACAGAAACGTTTGATTCATTTTGAATATTATATTTTCTTTTAATGTAAAATACAAGAAAGGAGTTTGTAATTAGGTGTTTTTGTTCTTTGAATAGAACTTATGGTTAATCATTGTGTAAATTATTCAAGTTAAAATGAAAATTCCCTTGTGAGAATTGATTATGCATGACCTTTATATCAAAAGCTGTGCAGGGAGAAAAATGAATCTACTGTTCTAACGAACTCGAGGCAGAGAAAGTTCGTTTTTTGTTATTGTGTATGCAGCAAAGTGTCCTATATTCTATAGCGATGTTTTATTTTTTTCGCTGAGAGTGCGTATACCTCTGTCTTTTACATACTCATTGCTCATGGAAGCATGTAACATTAGACCGAAAATGAACGCGACGAACTGTTCAAAGCACCGCGCGTTTCTTCTTTGTTTAAACTCACGGAAATGTTACAATTAATTCCAATGAATTTAATTTGGAAAAATTTAGTTATATTCAGAATTAAATTGTGAATCGAAAAAGTATATCCCAGTATGAAATGATATATCATCTACATAAGAATGATATACCATTCTACTAAATTTATATAAAAACTATATAAACTCTATATAATTATTCTTCAAGACAAAATGTTTGAATCACATAGGGACCTCTTTATTCTATACAATTAATGTACAATCATTTGGAAATCCATGTGAAGAGATGCTTTAAAAAATTTGGCATCATTGTTGAATAATTATATATGAATTATATATAATTTGAAATTTTTCCTTACTCGCAATGAATTTATCTATCCTTCTTATATAATCTAATATTTGAGCGCAAAAATCTTCAGAATTAAATATAATTTTCACACAATTATATATAAACTATATAAAAAATAGTTATAAATTATATATAATTTTGTTAACTTTTATTCAGATCGTCATTTATTTTGAAAGATCAATTGCAGGAACTAAATTTTATATTCATTCGAATGGAGTATTGTATAGACGTCATGATTTCCCTCATAGTTTTTCTTTTACAGTGAATTTTCAATGCATTTGAAATCAAATACCGAACTATCAAATCTCGTTCATTCAATCCTGCTTTGTTAGATTTGATGAATGTAATCAATAGTCCGATACCTTTCGAGTTTTATTTATAAAAATATAGCGTTGCATTGGATCGTACATTATTCAATCCGAAAATAGATAATGCAAATAAAAATTGTGGATTTCGAAACTGGTATATTTACAAACCGTATTCATCTTGTTAGAGTAGAACTTTTACGATTTCTGCACCATGTCCTCACACTCGCAATCCACGTATTTTCACCAGATTCAAAACAATGACGTTGTTTTTGCACTTTGTGCCGGAACACATTGTCGGACTATTTTATTTTTTCATACAGATAATTCACTGACAACTTTACTGTAGAGTTTCATTCATTTCTCTCATTGATTTGGTTGTATTTTGTGAAACTATGTTTTGTAAAAATTGATTTCAATATTTCATCGAGACACCTGGTTCATTTTTAATTCAATTCTTTACAGATTATTTATACACCAAAAAAAAGAGGATTTCTTTGGAAATGAGAAATTATTGTTTCTTCGAGAGTATTAAATATTTTGTTAATACAAAAAAATTCATCAAAAAACTCTTCATTATCGTTGACGAAATATTCTTTTGGAGCTATTCAATAATAATAATTCCTTACATTCAAAGAAATACTTTGTTTCTGTGGCATGCTCTAGATTGAGCGGTATAAAACTCATAAATACTTAGAGTAATTTCTATTAGGTTTGATCTTCAATGAAATCATGTAATATTGACTAATCAAGGTTATTGATTTGACAAATTGAATGAGTTACAATAGTTACATGAATAAAACAGTTAATGAAGTTGTTCATTCAATGATAATATCAAGATATTTTGAGATTCGCGAATGCAATGCTATTTTCATGTTAATTTCCTATCAGCCAGCTGTTCCCGTGATAATGCAAATGTGAGAAGTGTATTCAAAAAGCGCAATACGTATTCGTTAATAATAATTATACGCCCGATTTAATTAATATACTTTGTGAGAGTGAATTGAATTCAATGATCTGTGTGAAATCAAAAATGTGCGCATGAAAAGAACATAAACCGAACTTCATCGAATGCGATACATTTTCCATGTGCATTATTCAGCAACTATTCATTTTCTCTATTCTGAAATCTACTGACTGGATTCATAATCATTCGAACAACTGAAATTTCATTAGAACGAAACATTCAAACGTGAAATCGTGAAAAGTATAAGAAATATTATTAATAGCAACAAACAAATATTCATTCAATTCGGAATAAATCTTTTTCTTGGCTGTCGGTGTAACTAACAAGACGGTATGTTATGTTTTCCGAAGTGGAACGATCAAGACTCATGAAATGAGAAGGGAAATGAGAGCGTAACGTTTCGATTTAAGATTAAAAATAGCCCTTGGTTAAAACAAAGATGATTGTTTCACAACTCTCTTTAGATCGAAGCGGGAACATTGATTATTCGAAGATTGAAACCAGTATTGTGGGATTATTAATAAATAACATTTATATCACATCCTCGCTGGAGGGAACAGATTTATAAATTCACGATTGGTAATTTTTTTCAATTCTTCCATGCTTTGATTTTCGGGATTTTGTTATATCGGTATCAAATCGAAACATTGCTTCCTCGTCGAATATCTCTTCATTGAATATGAATATGGTTTTAAATCATCGGGGAATATAATAATTCAATGAGTGTGCGAAAATAGTTGTCGGCAAAAATTATGATGACGAGATAATATTACATCAACTAACAGGAATTCTATTCTAACTGCTGAAAGATGGATCTTTTTTCACGGGCATAGATGAAAGAATAGGTACTTTGGCAACTTGTATGACGCGTTCAACCTTCCGTTGTATACGTCGTTTGAATGGCTGACCTAGCGTGTCCTGGAAGTTCAATGGGTGTACGGTAAAAAATTCTGGATGAAAGAGAAATTTCTGTGCAAAGTTTTCCGTTTCCGTCGGTCCAATAATATAATACCACCACCGTGGGAGCTACAATATTTATTGTTGAAACATGTGGGATTATTGTACCCTTCTATCTTGAATTTTATCGTTTTGATAGGAAATGCAACCATGTTTTCTCAGCAATTTTATAAATTTCTAACAAGGGGCGTTTGAATTCTGTAATTAATTCCAACTTTCCTTTGTAAAAATGAAGAATCTCGAGGGTCGAGTTTTTCCATTACAATATAACTGCAAATCCACATAAAAATATGAAGAATTTCATTCTATCCTGTCGTTAATCAGCTTTACGTGTATTTGAATGGAAACTGTTGGGAACTATCGAGAATCCATGTGCTCTACAATAGTTTTCAGTATACCATTCATCTTTCTCTCTTGTTGGAAATTTGGAGTTTCTTGTTTCACCAACTAAACTTTGTCTCCCGCATTTCCGAATTATATTATAATGATATATGAATTATCTAATGTCCTATGATATAGTTTCGCTTTGAGATTTATCTAAATAAAATTCTTTGATCAAAAATCCTTCTCAGGAATCGTTTCAAGCTTTTCTTTTGTCCTTGAAGGGACTTTGAAAATTACATGTTTCGTTGAGTCATTTCTTGATTTTAGCTTTTTTGTTGAAGAAACTTTAGAATTCCATACGTTTCTTTTTTTCTAGTCCCCCTCACTTTCTATGTTATCTGTCAAATCTGATAGAAAAACAAAATAGAGAACAAATGCTGAAATTGCAGTTCGATCCTTCATGATCTCATCTGAACTCTTTATTTGTATTTCGTTTATCGTCTTCGCTCAATGTCATTCAAATCTAACACAGGATATTGACGACGAAAACTTTCGAGAACGTGATTCGCTTCTATCGGATTTCCAGATTCGATTGTTTTATTTACGCTCGAAGATTTGACTGAAATTCTTATAATTCTTTTCGGAGCTTATCTGATATTTATCATATCATCCTTGTGCACTTGGATACAGACAGAAAAAAAATATGCATATAAATGTGATATGAATAATACCATTATTTCTTAAAAAAAAACCTATTGCATAATGAGATTTCATTATTTATTCTCGTAGCCAGTGAAATAAAATGATCAAAAGCATGAGTTAAAATACTTCAACGCTGTCCCACGGTTGATAGTGAAGAATAATTAATAGCATTTAAACGCTTCATAATTATTTGACATCACAATTACATAGATGTTATCTTGAAATAAACAGCATTGAAAAATTGAATCATTGGAAGAACTCCAGTGTATGGAAATATGTTTTATTATGGATAGAATGATCGATCGATATAATCTTGTATGAACAAATCATATAAGTACAAATGAATTTAGTTCTTGAGTATACAGCACCTCATTATCATCATCATGATCTCGCTGATAGCATTCAACAAAACGGAATATACATCTCTCTTCCAAATCAAAGATTCGTCAATTTTAGCCTGGGATCATTGTCAAATTAATAATCGCATTCCTATATGAACATAATTTCTTCGTCAATAGTATTCATAAAGTTCGTAGAATCTTTTGAATCTTTTAATTTTCGTGAGACGTCTAGAAACTGTTATTCCTCTGTTTTGACTCTATTTGAACTAACCTCGAATTATCTGTGTTAAAACACTAAAATCACACAATTGATATCTAAATGATTGTGAATAAACAGTTTTATTCTTTACATACACAATTCAAAATATTCATGATACTTCACTATCAATCAACGAACGACAATTGAAATCAATTTCAAAAGTAATTTATATTTCTATTAATCTAGGTTTGGATTTTGAATTCACGATTGATATCACGCTCCATTCACATTGATTTGTTTGAAATACATTTTCTCTATATCAATTCATAATTGTGCATTCATACAGATGTCAGAACTTTGTTTAATTGATCGTACATCATTGTCGTTGAAATTAAAACAGTATAATGCGATAATATTCATCGAAATTTCTCTCCAACTTTATAGTTGAAAACTGTTTCCTTGAATTCTGTTATCGATAAAATTGAATTTCGTAGCAGTAATGAAATTATAATTACATAAATAATGAAGTTATAAAATCGTCGAGCACTAATAATCGCGAACTGTAGCCGTAAAACTTTTCTTGCTCGTAAAATACTGTTGAATGAAATAGTTTTGATTATCTCTTGTTGAGTATGCTAGTAGTTCAACTGTATCCCCCTTACGAATTATACATAAATTGTATAAAAACATATACAAATTATATATGATATTATATATAAATTTGAAAATTTCGTGACATGAGAAGATTTTGTATAAAATAATATAAAAATTCAATTGTCCGCTTAATGATTGATCTGCGTGTTCAAATTGTTCCTCCTCCGTGATTTCTCTTAACATATGGTTTGCATATGTTCCTGCAAATTTATATTTAGGACTTCCTGTGTGAAGTATATCATACCAAGATTCAACGAGATTTTGTCGGTGTTATAAACAATAATGTACACATGTACGTCGCTTAATTGAGGCGAGAATTAGAAATACGATATCGAAGAGATATTTCAAGACTTCATTGAAAATCCAAATATAATGAATCAATTGGCAAGAATTGTAATATCTTGTGATATTTATATTTTTGATTTTGGTATCATGTACAGATAATTAGTTCAAACCAATCAATCAATTGTAATTAATGTATCAACAATCAATTTAATCTAATTCAGGAGACGATTGCAAAAAATTGGCTACGATTGCGAACTTCGTCTTTCATCTGAGGTCTCCTGCGGTAGAAATGGGAAACTTCGCGTCTTGATTCTTCGAGTACAATTAAGTTCATTAACCTTGCGACTTGAAGGATAATAAAAGCGTGACATTTCTACTCTCCAAGTAATTATATCACAGGTTTTAGACAATCCAAAATTCCTGCAAATCAAGAGTAAAGAATCCTCCAGTGCTATTCTTCTTTCGATTCAATACTCGCGCTCAACTTTAAAGCCCAGCGATTTTCATCCCTAGGAAAAATTCCGCCAGAACCACGTTCTTCATGACGTTCAATTATCTTTTCTCAATTCCATACGAGAAGAAAGTTGTTCTTCGCGAAGTTTTGCTGTGAAAGTGACATGAAATGGAATTTATTTGAGTGAATGAAATAATCTACATATTTCACAAAGAAGATTGTAACGATTAGAGTCGATTCAATCGGGTAAGAATAAAGTAGAAAAATGTATTGGTTAAAATTAAATACCAACTTCTTGCATTCATCGAGTATACGCTCCCAGATGTGAGGCAAAGAAGTTGAGAACTCCTTGAAGAGAGTATCAATCAAGGAACTAAAAGCTCTCCTAGGTGTTCTTAAATTCGTCTAATTGCATCTCGAAAGATTACTTTTACTACTGAGTACTGACAGGAATTGAGTGTAAAATTTATTCGAATGCTACGATAAAGTCCTTAACGAGTTTTCTCTCAGATGTCAATCTTGATTGAAATTAATTATTCCTTTGGTATCCGCATATTTCAACGAGTATATGAGTGCGAGGAACTCCAAGTATAATGAAAAAGAAAATCTTAACATTGGAATGATATTCATGCAAATGAAACATCACGCTATTATCTTTGAATTCATTTTATTGAAATCATAAGCATCGGGCATCGTGAAAATTTGTAATCTTTGAATGCTCATTGTGGAATTTATTCAACATTTTCCAACACTGAATCACGTGAGCTTCATTCAAGACTTCTATCACACAGAGAGGCAAAAACTCACGTTGTAAAGCAGAAATAAAACTCACGCTATCCCGGTGAAAAGCTGTCTGATGAAACACGTGTTAATCGCAGCTGGTCTTGTATCATCAACACCTTTTACAACGTGTTTACGCACACATGTAACATGCAAATAATTCTTGATCTTTTTTAACGTTGATTTTCAACTATATATCATTTGCATATGGATGTGTGTATATATGTACAAAACATGCACACTTGCGATGATCGTTCACTAATCGAATACAGTTCAACATTCACATTCACGTAGATTTGAATAATACATTTCAACTGCACTACTGTAAATTCTTTTTATAAATAAAACACTTGTTTCTTGATTATCTCATACGATGAACACTGCAAAATAAAAGAGATGTCATTGACGAGCGGTTAATGATCATGGGAATGTGATAGAAAGGAAAAATTTTGATTTTTCACATATCCACGCACACCGACACCACAACGATTGTAGTATTTTTGAGATGAAAGATAGCATGAGATGATCATGACACTACATGTACTGATCACGAAGCGATCCACCGAAAAACTCCTATGGGACAGTCCCCCCCTCGCTTCGTATCTCTTTATTTCTTCTTTCTCTTCTTCTTCTTCTTCTTTCTGTGCTTGTTTTTCTTTCTTTGCTCTTTCTCTCTTTCTCTATGCTATCTCCCACTCCGTCTTACTAAAAAGGCCCTCCCCCCCTTTCTATCCTCTCTTCCTTTTCTTCTTCCTCTTCTTCTTTTTCTTGTTCTTCTCCTTCTTTTTCTCGTCCACACACATATATTTACATACACATGCTCTTGGCTCCGATCACCCTCTTTTTAGTTCTCCTTCGTTATCACGTCTCCCTATCACGAATTCCGACATAGGGAGAAGAGAGAAGATTGACTGTTGGGTTTTGTGATGTCAAATGATCAAACGAAATCAATTCTTCTTTACATGAGAATGAGAAAATGTATGCGTAAAATGAGAGAATGATCGAATGGGTAGAGAGAAAAAAAACGAGAAAAACCAAAGGATAGTCAGAGGGGAAAAATAGACCATCGGATGGATCATGATTTCTTCCTCATCCTCGTGTTCTAATCTTATGATTTACAATGAGATTTGCGCCACACCCAATACGACAAAATTACTCACCCACACAACGCACATGTACCCACACACATAGGTATAGAGACACGCACTACTCTAGGCGACACGTGCATACACATACACACTTGTTGTTGCAGCAGCCGATGTATCAGAATCGTCTGCTATCGGTATTGTTGTTATTATTGTTGTTGTATTGCCGATGGTCGCGCGTGCACTGGCTCTCCCGCGGGAATCTGCGTCCCGGTATATACAACATACAACTCACCACGCCGCGCACTGTAGTGTAGCGTTGCCGTGAGGTGGAGACGCGCGCGACGACATCAGACTTCGAGAGAGAAACAGAGAGACGGAGCGCGAAGGTGCAGCGGTGGGGGCCTGGTGGAGGAGGGGGCGGGAAAAGACGAAGACCGCCGCCACGGTTGCCGCTGTCGCGCGCGATTCTTGTTACAGAGGTTGTACTTACACGAGTCAAACTGCCCACATTGACGTGTCCATGGATGTACGTGCATGCGTGTGTTCTCCCGTGCACATGTACGACATGTACAAGTACTTGCCTCTTTTTTTCATTTCTTCTCTCCTGCTTCAGATTTTTTTTTCTACTTTTTTCTTCGCCCTCTCACCTCGCTTCCACAGTCATTATTATATTTCTTTTTTTCCGTTCACTTTCTCTTTTTTTGATGTTCTCCTGTGCTGGGCTCTGTATGTAGATAAGTTTAGGCGTGTACGTTTGCGCATGTAAGAGTGCACGTATGATCAGGTGCCTCATATATGTGTGTATATGTATCATATACACATACGCGCTATTGACGGTGGTGCTTATATGAAGAAGCCAAAGAGAGGGAGGGGGCGGAAGGGGGAGAGAGAGAGAAAAGAAAAGAGCGACCAACGCACCTCTCCGCGCACACGTTGTAATGTTGGCCGTTTCTTCGTTGCCGCTCGTCAGCGCTGTCTCGGAAATGTTCGTGCCTTTTCGTGTCGCTCTTTCCTAACTCCCCCCCCCCTCCCCCCTTCGCAGAGCCTATTCTTCCCCACTACACACCCTCGTCGCCGCGGTTGCTATTCCGCCGCCTCCACCTCCACCTCCACCGCTTTTCGTTTCTTCCGATACATAAACATTTCCCTGGCGGAGGCAAGGCCCCCCCCCTGCCTCATCACCTCCTCATCCTCTTCGCTCACTTCCTCTCTTTCTCTCACGTTGTACTCCGGATTCCCCTTCCGACCTCCCTATAGCATCCCCATCGCTCTTTGGCGATGATTCCTCACCTACACCAAAGTATATTCAACTATCGAATTGTTATCTCATTCTCTATCATTGAAGTCCTTGGTACGAGGGTAGAGAGTCAAAGAACGATGACGCCCAGAGTCTATTCAAAGATTCTATTGGCGAAGTTGTCGTGGTATGGAATTGATTTGATCGTTAAGAAGTTAGTTGGTTTAGCTAAATTCCAATTTTTAAGGCGTGCGGTTGATGGAAGATCGAATCGTTGATTTATTTCCAGCAGTCCGGAAGTGGGATGTATTTGTTTGACATTAAATGACTGAAGAAGAGATGTTGAAATATTTCGTAAGTTCCCACGAAGTGTAATGCGGCCAAGCGTTGTAATTTATGGTTTCCGTTAGTGATCCATATTATTTGAGTTATTATCCGTGTGTCTTTTGTTGTAGGAACGTTTGAATCATACGAATAACGTTTGTTTTGGGCGAGAATGGATGGATTCCGTAACTAATTGTGTGGGTTCCGACGTTTTAGATCGTCCTCAAGGCGAAACTTATGCCAAACTTCAAGTCCTTACTTTCAAATGGAATGGTAGTTTCATCCAATCGAGTTTCATGTCAATATTTATTTCTTTCGATTTCAAGATGAAGAAACATTGGATTATTTAAGGTTCCGAGTTAGAAGTGTGTCTCTTGTTACTTGAGCAAATTTTCAAAATAGTATACAAATTATGTATAATTCAATACAGTTTATATATAAGTTATATAGAATTATATATAAATTGTATATAATTCTTGGAATTTTTCCCTTCCAAACGAACGTTTGTTTTTTTTTTTAAAAATGTGGCATATCACATCTGTTTCGATATTATATCAGACCATGAAAAAAACAAACGTTAAGCAATTACTCTAACGGCTCATCAAGGAGATGATTTGTGTATTGAAATGAATGATTTGCATTAGAATATCACCTTCATTGCTTACCTAGCTAATCGATTCACTCGCTATACTGTTTAACTGGCTACAATTTGATCAAAAGATAGTTTGGAATAAATAGCATTCCTACCATACCTCTGGTCTAGAATGGCGAAATGATCGAGATCGATCATTTCATAGGCTTCCATACGAAATTATTTAAATTTGAAACTTGCTCATAAGATAGAATCACAGCATGTGATCTCTTTTTGATCATGGAACTGGGCTGTTTTTTGGCTGCGGTGCGTGTATTTATTCATATTTCAATACACATAATTGCATTTCTATATAAAATTTCTATATAATTCAATTGAAATTATGTATTAATTATTATACTGAACTCGGGATTGAAATGATCCTCTGGAATTTTTGAGTTGCATAATTCCATCGATTTATTGTACAAAACTCACATCAGCCCGAATAGAACAATAGTAAAAATTGTATATAATTTATATAGACATTTATATTGGAACATTTCCTTCACTTGGGAAGTTATATACATTTTTACTAGGGTCAGATAATATTTCCATGATCCGTTGTTGATCTTTTTCCCCAAATTTTTGTTTATATTTCTCGAATATAATAATCAAATTCGGAATAACCTCACCGAATGTTTCTCATAAATATATTTTTTGCTTTCTAAATTCCATTGAAAAGAGTAATTTCTTTTTTCTAGATGGTACCAGTTGAATATCTTATAAATATGTAAAAACTATTTATTTTGAACGTTTTCAACTACATTCAAGTGATTCTGAGCTTCAGTCTCGTACAGCGATAAAAAAAGTAAATACAATCATTTCGAATCTTGAACTGATACATACAGTCAACCTTAGAACGGTCAAAGTCTTAAACAACGTTTGCAGGATTCCAATAGAACATGAAGAATGAAACAACTCCTTCATTGATCAAACATTACATTCACTTTAACAAATATCTTGACAGAATAAATTCGAAGAATAATGGAAACACCGCAACATAAATTCATCTTCAAATTCGTGTTGCTCTGACTCCTGAAAAATTCAGAGAAATGATATGAAAATTTTTCATTCTTTTTTTTTATTTCATCACAAATTGGAATAATTTATGTGGATCCTAACTTTGTGTAAATATATTGTAAATCTTTCGAAGTTCAGGATGTTTCGAATCAAAATGTTTATGTCTATTGAGATTTAGTCAATGATCAAAACTGGAGTCAATAGTTTTGCTTACAATGTGGAGATAAATAAATAGTGATGGTTATAAAAAATCTGATACTGGCTACTATCTCTTTATAATAAATATATGAACAGCTGTCTCAATTATATCCTTCAATATTTATTACTAATGCATTTCTCTTCGTGTAGAGAGCATGCGTTCCATACATAAATAAACATTACCCAAATTCCACACAGCTAAAATTTTGTTGGAAAAACGATTCACTCGGAGTTTCCCGGGTAGGAACATTCTTTGAATTATAAGTAGAATTATAGATAAATTATACATCAACTACATTTAATTACGTATCATTTTTATAGCATTTTTCGAAGCGTCTTTGAGGCGAGAATGTCGTTATCTTTTTCACGTTTCAAAGTTGAGGTCTTCGAAACATTCCTGAGAACTTATTCCATTCAGAGGTCACATGCATAGATCCATGAAATGCATAAAAAATCTTCAAAATTATATACGATTTCAATACGATATAACATTTTTCCAGAGGGGGAGTATTGTTATTCCGGAAGACTTTTTGTCCAACAACAAATATACGAAACAGTTCCTGGTATAACGTTATTTCTTTAGCAAACAGAGATATATTATTTCCTAATTGCTGTTCATGTCTCTAACTGTGGAAAAGTTTGTTCCTGATACATGCTATTAAAAAGGTGTATATTAAAATTCGATTTATCGATTAGTGTTTTATTTATAGGAGAAAGAAGTATCAGAGATGCAATCGTATTGCACGAAGCAGGTACAAAGTTGGAAGATCTAATACAGTGTAACTATTAAAACTCGTGGAATGTAGTCCACGCTGGACTACATTGGCGATATTTGAAAGTACCTATATTATTCTTGATAAAATTTTATATAAAGTTTCGGTTGGTATATTTTATAAAATCCAACAGAGACTCGACAAATTTTTTATAAGAAATATTGATACTGTCGAATGTCGCTCTTACGATACGCGGAACACGTAAGTTGAATAATTATTGCAGGAATAAAGTCGAATACAACCATCCTATGATCTGCGTAATCACAATCCACCTATCATTTCAGTGACATTTGAAGAATGTTATGAACGCGCTTAGAACATTCCGATGTGTTCTAGCGTATTCCATGCATGTAATCGGGACATTTCAACAGCAGCAGAACGTTCTGTGCGTATTATGATATGATTCTCAATCCCATCATCCATCCTTTGATCAAATATAAATCACTCTCATCCAGAAACGTTCGGATCTTCAGAAAAAGTCAGTTCTATTACATGAATTTCGATAGAACACCGGAAGTAAATCCATACAAGTAGACGAGTAGCAAACCAACGATGAGAATTTCAGAATTAGTATTGACGTGTACTGGTAAAGTACACGTGTTTGATTTTATATTTCCTGGATAGCCAAATACCCAAAAACCTGATGCAAAGATCTTGAACTCCCCTTTTTTTCTTTTGAATTCTCTTTTCCTGAAGATTCAAGAGGTATTGAATTCAAGTTCATTCACTTCAATCGATGATGGAAATGAATTTGGACGCTAAGAGTTTCCGGTTTCTCTTTTTAAGGGAACGTCACGAATTCTAATGAAAAAGATTCTCTAACCCAGAACTTTTGTACTCCTGATTTTTTGTCTTCATAAAATAAATTTAAAATCGAATAAAACGGTGGTTTTCGTGAAGATAAGAGAATCTGACGAGATGTTAGGTCATTCACCTAAAATAAAAAAAGAAAGGAATGATAATATAAACTATGTTATCTCGATAGTAGAGCACACAGTATACTCCAATAATGTGGTCGAAAATCCTCTCTCACTATATTCTGTGTTCCCTCACTCTTTTCACGTTATCACTACGTTGGCTCTTCACAATTCGTTCTCTCCGTTCTCTCTTTGCTTCTCTCCGGCGTTTGTATTCTCTCTTAGCGTTCGAGCTATAGTCCTTTTATCCTTTTTTACTTGAAAGTACCCCGTATACTTCCCCACGGGTAGCCATGGCGATACTAATACGTTGTAGTAAGAAAACTTATAACCGTATTTTTCATTGTACTTCACATCTTTCACTGACTCAGAAATTGGTTGTACTTTTCTCATTACGAAATACCAGTCCCTATATCATTTCTTTCTCCACAAAAATATTTATTAGCTATAAAAGACGTATTCTCTTTGATATAATAATACAGAACGTGAGAAAGAACAGCATCGAAGAGATATCATATACTCGCACACTCATCCTCGTGTATCTCAGAAAATTGTGATCAAGTTACTGTAAAGATTAGAGAGTCTCTTTGAAGATAGCAACACGAGTATCCTTATGAATGTATTTAACAGAGTTCCGTGGTAAGAACAAAACGGTAACTACCGATCTTCTTGCTGTTTGAATTTCATCTACACCATCTGCACTTTTGGTGCAGGAAAATGAAATGCAAATGAACTGCATCCTCATCAAATCCTTGATAAAGTCAACCTTAAAATAATGCATTTGGAATGAAGTTCCACTTCCACACTTACGATGTACATAAATTGTGACATGTGGGTGGATATGAACATACAAGATAACATAATATTTTAGTCGAGTATTTTCTTCGAGTAATAAGAAGTTTCGATTTCCTGCTATAACTTGTTTACGGTCATGAAATCCCAGAAGAACCTTTCTATATTTAGCAACTGGTCAAACGGCTAAATATTTCGGTTTGGATTGTGCAAAATACAAGCATGCTTTTTATTAATACTGAAATTTTAACGTGCTTATAAACACCAGACCCTCTCTTTGCACTTTGAATCAATGAGAATTTGATTGAATTCATCTGTTTGCAATTGAGTTTTGATTTTTCAATTGACCGCCAACGGTCAGGTTCCAATTAAAACTGATGAGCTTTGATTTGTTTCGAATCGCACAGAAAATTGGAATAAATATTCGATTCGATCATTGTTTGTATCATGTACCATAGAACAGTACCTGCTATCACTCTTCCAAATTTCATAAACTCTGTTCAATGTTTCAAATGCTACCTGAATTTCAATATATTATGCATAATAGAACAAGATGAAATTCTTCATCGCAAAAAGAACAAAATAAAACTTCCCATCTCTCGTCAAAGAGAGGAAAAATTATAGCATCGTTTAAAACTAACCACAATGTAACTCTTTGAAAGATTTCAACAAAGGAACACTCACAAGGGGCGAGTTAGCTTGTGTCTTCAACGAGAATTCAAGGAATCCTATCGACATTTGATGAGATCCTTAAGGTTTTGTTTATTAAGGTAGCTGCAACAAGTTGCTCAGAGCGTTGTACATTGTGTAGCGAATAACACCCCTTTTAACTCCTTTCTAACTCTTCTCAGTTCCGTCAGTCTCTCTGATGAGAAAATCAGCTAGCTACCCTCCACCATTGAGTTCTCAACTTTCACTCCGTCGTAAACAAGCTTCGTAATTCTTCGTACGGAGGAAAAACCTCAACCAAGATTTTTGTATTCTTTTTCTCTAACCGAGATTTACCGACTCCACTGTAGGATTTAAAACCAAAAATTTTCAAGTTGCCAAAGTTGATCTTATCCCTTCGCATGTGCAGTTTTATTTGTTTCGATTCAGTAAATTGGATTTTTTAAATGGTCTCTATTCAAACTAATGACAAAGCATATTCACATAGCTTTGCTAATCGTTCCTTTGACGCGAGAATTAACCTCGAAGCCGCTTAGAATGTCTCCCCTTTTAGCCTTCCTTTGCTCCAAAGCTTATAAAGTCGAGAATTTTCAACTTTTCATTAGTATTTAAATATCTTCTCGTACTGGCTTTTCCAGTGAATTCTAAATCCACAGAAAGACTCAATTTTTATCAAAGAATTGAAATTTTAATTTCATCCCAATGCTTGGAAATCTTGATTTCACATTTCATTCGATACAACCCTCGATTTGGTCTTAGAAAATCCCTAATTCTCCGATGTTTCCACTTCCCTTTCCAAATCCAACTTGTCTTTTACTTTAGGCATCCCACAATCAGGGCTTAAAGTTGTCAATCGGAGTTTAGTAAGAGTTCAAAACTCATGATTGACCCTTTAAAGCCTACCTAATTTCTCAACATTACTTTAAGCCTTGAGTATTAGAAGTTGGAAAATGTTGCGGAGTTTTGTAAAATCCATATCGGGCTCCAACCATTCCAAAGTAGTTATAAACTTCCAATTGGAAGATTTTAGCGTGTTGCATTTTTAGGACATTTATCTGAAAAAATTCACTTTGACGAACAGAATCCTTGGATTTCAACATTTTTAAAACACGTCTCTGATAATCTTCATGAACTCAATCATGCGTTTTTGTACTCACAGATCGTTTCTTGCAATCACATTTAAAATTAACGATATTACTTCAACAAAGATATAAATTCATTTGTAATACAAGAAATCCAAAAGATTTGAATTACATGAATTCATTATTTATTTTTAAAAACGCAGCTCGGTCACATTTGACTTGGGGCATTAAAAATAATGGATTGAAATAATATGCATCTTATATTCGTACCTATACCTATACCATCATTCGAATAAAATGAATTAATTTGATTTTTATTTTAAAACACAATACCGCGCATTTGAATGGCATAACGGTAAAATTTGAAAATGCGATACTTCTTGAAAGTGCAGTATTATATAGAATCGCATGTAAATGATTACGACCTCGGTACACATGCGTTCGTGTGAGTAAATATACGCATGATTTACGCATTCATAAAGCTTCTTTCTCACAAAGACTTAATGTAACTTAACCTCGATTTAAATTGTCCATTGTTCAAGTAATGGTTACTAATAATGGGAGGCCTGTTTTTTTCATTTGATTGTGCAACTAATGAGATAGAAGATGAAAGGGTTGATTTATATTATTATTTTTATATAAAATATATATTTTATTGCTGTTATTTCATGATTTATGGCACGTACTTTCGGTCCATGCTGAAATTTCAGACAAACCTTGAATTGAGTGTATCATAAAAGCTTTCACACCTACGCATCCAGGAATTCTCGATGAACATTAGCATAACTGTACATTCCCATGTATTTATTTATACGTAAATAAATTTCGAAGGTTTTCAATTTAATTCACGATTTTCTTTGAAAACCCATCAATTCGGTTGATATACACGAATTCGTGAGTTTTTTAATTTGAGAAAGTTTTGAAGCATGAAAAGTAATATCGACATTCGCGTATCGATCGTTAATACGCTCACATGAGAACCGTTGAAACCTCTTTACCAAGCAGTATCATATTTCATAAATATTGTAATCGTATTGCACAAATCGAAATCCAATGATAGCTGTCATCCGAATACAAATACACGTACATATAACGTTCATTGTCACAGAACTCTCTATAAAAATCATAAGAATATATATTTGAGTAATGATTCAGTACGATTGTGGTGTAAAAATACTGTAGAATATTGGAATTATCTTATCCGAAGGTTCATAGATTAGATATCATAACCGGAGAAATTCGATGAATGGTTTACTCAAAATTACACTCTCTGGTTCAATATTTCGCCTTTTCTTCCCGCTTTGTACGATTAATAACTCGAAAGATATAAAATTCATTCATATTCGTATAACGTCATATTGTCGATATATAACCGTTGAGCCAGATTTATTTTTCACGTACCTATGGGATGCTATAACGATGATCAAGCGAATCCATTCTGAATAACAAATGAAACAGTTTGCAATTTACGGAGTCGTTCAACGATAATTAAAACCTTGTGAATTGATGTGGAATTCTCATTGTATGGAAGAAAATTATAAAACCGGTTTTTTCCTCATTAATTTAAAGGCTTTAACGTACGTTTTTTTAAACCGTGTTCTAAATCATGTTCTAAGTTGAAGGAGCATATCTCTTGCACGGCACATCAATCGTATCGGAGAGAGAAGAACTGAAAAGATGTGAAAATATTTTCAATATTTCAATCGAGCAAAGAATGCTCGAGTAAGGATTTTCAATATTCTTCAATTGAGGACACTCAAAGAGGGCTCCACCGGTTTAGAGGTTGGTGGCGTGTGTGGAAGGATAGGAAATTAGCATTTTATTTGCTCGCTGCTTGATCGATATTTAGCGGCAGTTTCATCTCCTTTCTCATAGTCGGAGGTGCCCTGCTAGCTTCGATGCGACACATTGTTCACGAATTCAAGATGGCGACTTATGCTCTCCCTCTTCTTCTTCTTCTTCCTCTATTTCTTTTTCTGTGTTATCGTTATCGGCTACTTCTCTCTTCCCTTAATCTAATACAATTTAGCTTCCATCGATGTCCGCGTATCATGGCGGGTGCAGACCTCATACAGAAAACATAAAGGAATAAAGAAGGAGAACATGGGGAATTTTATTTGAATTGTACTGGACTATTCAAAAATTTTTCATTGGAATTCGATTCGGATGGTACAGAAAAAGACAAATATTTCTGTAATGAAATCATATTCGCGTAGCAATCAAAATGAGAAAGAGAATTCGATGTAGCGGAGCCAGCCGGTGTATCCAATATTTTCATAATATGAAGTATCGATTTATCAACATTGAAAATTCAATATTCGTTTATATTGTATATGTAAATTTTGGTTGAGGATTTGAAATGTCTTTGAAATATCTTCGTTTGGGAGATTTTTGAAATGATGAGAATAATATTTCATATATTATCATATCGTAACGTAGCCGTAGGCATTTTACGATCGTTTGAGAATTTATGGGGCGTGATGATCATCGAGATGTCGGATGATGTGACACTCTGCTGCAAAATCTTGCAAGGTTTATGTAATTTGACAGGACTGTTCCCAATTGGATTTTATCATGATCGAAATTGAATGATTAAGATTTTGAATTCTATTTTTAATTCACCAAAACTATCTTTGCTGGACTCAGAATACGTACATAGCTGTTAGATATTTATGCTGAACGAGTGTTCATAACAATCGTAAAAGACTTCCGTACAGGAGTTCTTTGGAAGATTCTATGTACGAGTGATCAAGGAAGGAGCCAATACAAGGTTCTTATACGGATTCCCTCGTGGGATTGTCGTATAAGATTCTTACAAGATGATTATCCTTTGAACGGGATCATGTATTTGTAAGATAAATGTGACATCGGTTATATCATCGACGTTAAATTGAATATATCGCAAATCGAAATACCCTAATACTCAACAAACACCACCCTCAAAAACCGATTCATTGATATTCCCCAACCTTTGCTGATAGTTACTAAACTTGAGTTATATCACTATCACACCCCGTTACCCAAATGTTTTTGATAATCGATCAGTCACACGTTGGAAGCAACCAAATCAATTCGCTAATTATAACTAGAGCTCTTTATCTCAGTGCAGTGAATCGTTTTCTCTTTACTCAATGCTTACGAACAATACTTTACATACTCTCCAAGAATTTATAATCCACATAATTTTGTTCCTTTCAAAACGCAAAGGAAATCGAATTTGCGAACGTATACCGTGACTATGAGAATAATCACGGAATCTCATACATCCATTGATACATCGAATCCAATTTTCGTGGAATACAATATCATTTCGTTTGAAAACTTTTATGACTTCTCTCCCACGTCAATACCAATCGGGGATTCACATCGATTGCCCCGAAGATTGCGCTTTTTAAACGAAAGAGGGAAAAAAATATTCCAAGTGAATGATTTTTTCTCGACGATAAGTTGTTCCTTAGATTCAAAACTGATTTCACATTGATCAGATAGTTTGAAATTGCATACGTGAGTCCTGTATGAGATGATAAAACGTATACCCCCGTATTGACGTGTAGGTGCATACGAGAGGACTAGGTGTAGGAATAGATGGTACAAGGGAAGAACGAAAACGGAAGATAGGTTCGAGAAGCATTCAGCCGAGAAATGCAACGAAGGTCGTACCGTAGTTGGAACTTGAACCACTAGGAGGCTTGAAGCAGGAAAATTTTAAACATGGCGATTGCAAAGCGGGCAAGCGCACCATACGTCGATCAATACCACCCACCTTGCTTAATATTAGTTCTCAAACTCTGTATAGCCTCTATCAAGAAGTATGCATTCAAAATTTATTATCGTTCTTCCATTTTTATCGTCCAGAGGAGAAAAAAGAAATTCAAAAAAAAAGTTCACAAAAAACTTACAATTTTATACTCGTTAATTTTTGTCTAATATTCTCTTCAGATACACCACGTCATTTGAATTCGTCAGTTTCATCAACGTTTGTGAATTTTTAATTTTAAATAACTTCCAATAGTTCGGGATGTATTGAATTCGAGCGTATATAGTCCGTGGGGAACGAATACATCGGGAATGCATTGAACGTATCTCCGTTTGAAGATTCAAGAGTAGAAGACACGCCAAAAAATAAATTTGATAATTGGTCTATGAAAGTCGGAAGTTTCGGAAATTCTCCACAGTATTAGAATGTACGTGACGAAGATGAACCCTATTGGGGCGTGAAAGAAATGAACGTGATTATGAAAATTGGTTTTATGGAAATGAAAGGGGTTCGCGATTCAAAGGTTGTTTGAATATTGATGAGGGGCCATATTGAGAATTTTTAATGAAAATTTGTGTGGGGCGGTTTTTCTCGCACAAAATAAAACCCCAGCGGTTAGTGATCAATGGTAATTAGCATGGTTGAATATATAGTTCGATCAATCGATTGGTTGCCACAATCAATTATCGAATAGTGCGAATTCTCCCGGTTTAGATAATAAACAAAGCAAACAGAATTGATTGTGACAACCAACAAAATCTATAGTCATTCAATAATTGCTTGAAATTGAAGCTTCATCGAATTGAATGAATATTGATTAACTTCCACAAAATCTAAATAATGCTATTCATTTGGTGAGGTAATGAAGATTGATTTGTCTAAAGATAAAAGGAATTGTATAACTCTCCTGATACAATCGATTGAATGGGATTCAATCTAACTCAACTTTGTTGGAAATTGTATTCTCGCCTTCCTCAGTTTAACCTATTTCATTGAAGAACAGTGGAGTTTTCAGAGACTAAGAGAGAGAGAGAGAGAGAGTCGTCCTAGCGAACTGCATAACAAAGTTAACAGTGTCTTGCCCTGTTGCCAAAAACAACGTACGCTTCTCAGTTCGAAGCATTTTTTTTGTTCCCGTCCCAAGGGTCCAAAATTAACCATTCGCTTCAAAGTACATACAGAAGGTGAAATCTTCTATTAAGAGATACATTTAACGTTATTTTGAAACGAAAACTGTCAACGAATCACTGACATATGATACTTTGAAGGCATGCATAGAATAGAATGTTTTGTGATTAGTTGATCCTCAGAGCTAAAGTATATTGGTTTAGGATAATTATTGTGACTAACAAAATCGAATCTAATAAAATACTTTGCTATGGTATTGAATGTTCATCCAACGGAGATTTAGCGCAATCGTTGGATTCGATTCTCACGTCAAAACTGACTTCAACTCACATTCTCGAGAGAATACCTCTTTCGATGGTAATTAGATGGATCGAAACCCAAAAATTTTCATTCAAGTTTGAATTCAATCATCGATTAATCGGTCTGTTATTTCCTCCAGCGAAGTTTGACTATCGACAGTTTAAATATTCATCACGGATGCACATCAATCTTCAAGAAAAAGAAATCTATATAGAACCTATTGAAGAGGATAAAAGTTCTTGCATTGAGCCCCACGAGGCAAGCCGAGGAGTAAATATTTAATATCAAAATACGTAAGCAATTACTCACCCTTGTGGTACCCTTGCCTCTACCCCTTCCTCGTTCTCTGAACGCTCCTTCTCCTGTCTGCAGATGATACAGATGCTGAAACAATATCAAAGAAAATCAAATGTAAGTCTGATTTCGATGCTCGAGGAAATTAAATGTATAAAACGCATCAACGAGTTTATTATTCAAGTGAAAAAATTATTGTAAAACCAAGGTTGTGTCATACATCGCTCAAATTGATCTTGTTAGGTTTAATAGAAGCACTAATATAATGTATGATCTTTCACGGCCAACAGATTGAATTAGACTTCAACCAACGTTACGTACTTCGCTAATATTCATAGCGGACTCAATATCTTTAAATAAAACGTGATGTTTTTTGTTTCCTTTTATTACTTCATTCATTATCAACAGAAAAGACCGTGACGTGTATCTTTGCTAAAAGTATATACAATTATAAAACTTAACAAAGTGTTCTCATTAATTACATACATTTTTTTTTTTCATGTAAATTCATTGTCCATTGTCATCGATAGGGAATCTCAAATCCTGAATCAAAATGTGATGTACAAAATTATGAAGTTGATTTAATAGAAATTGTCAAGTTCGTCATTTCAGATGGATTTATAATGGATAAATGAATTATTTCCTCATTAAAAAGACCATTACGAATAATCGAATTAACCAAACAGAATGATTGACGATTCTCAATGGAATGAAATTGATGAGATTGAATAAAATATAAGTGCCAATAGAATGGAATGGAAATCGTTTGATATTCGGGTAATTGAGGATTATTAGCATAATCATGTGATAAGATTAGCCGATGTAGTAGTGGTCATTCAGTTCTATGAGATAGAATGATAAATTTTCTGTCCATCCGAGTACCAGGTATCGCTACATATTTCTTTCTTTTGATTTGAAAGTGATTTTTTAATCAATGGAATAGAATTTTTATGATCGATGGAGAGACTTCTGGGACTTTGTATTATCTTGAGGTGGAAGATTCCTGCGTTATCCTTTGTAGAGAAATGCGGGATGTGTTATCGACCTGAGAGTTACCAACTGACGGGAAGTTCTTTTGATCTGTATGAAACTCATGGACTGTAAACTACATTATCGACGTATGTTCAGAAGATTATCGGCATCATTATCCTAGCGTAGATATTAACCCGTATAGATTAGGTTCCTGAAGAAATATTATTCGAAATATTTATAAAATTATGAGAATGTGGTGGGACGAAAAAGCAATATATTTCAAATTTCTGTATAGAGAAAATATACTATTAATATTTATGTTCGGATGGTAATTTTTTCCGATGTGTTTGTATTGAGTCGTCACAGATCCTGATTGCATCATTTCTACACATTTGAGTCTCTTGTTTTGATCTTCCTTTTGATCTACATGAACACTTTTTTCAAAATTTTCAAAATTGTAAACATTCATAATTCGATATAGTTTGTATATAAGTTTTCTATAATTATATATAAATTATATATAATTCCTAAAAAAATTTTACATAGTTTTTAATGTGCAAACCTAACGATTTTATATAAAAAACTTGATAAGTTGTTGAATATAAAAATTTCTTATGAATCGAACCTTTGTAAGTGATGAATCTTCAACGTTATACTTGTAGAATAAGGTGACATCTAGGAAATTTATTGAGAGAAAATTTTGGTTTGGATTTTCATATTTTTTTCACCCTAATGATGATTCATGGTTTATTTCACTAATTTTTTGGGGCAGGTGAAGAGTAACTCTCTATATATAATAGATTATTGAACGCCATGAATTTGAAACATTATGTAAAAGATTCTCAATTTTCCAACGAGGAAATAAATTTTTCCAGTAGTACACAGTTGAAATAAACGCATTTGAAAGGATTCTCAGTGAAGAATTTTATACAATTTCCCCATAATTTTTATATCAATTTTTTACATAAAGCTTCACGTTTCAACTCATTGTACTGAAACCATGAGTCACACAGTTGACGTATACCTATGTCTAGCCACGGTTTTTATATACGTAAGATGACTTGATTTGTGGTAACGCATATCTCGAAATATGATAGGATTTTTTGAATGATTCATGTTTGTTTGAATCATTGATTAAAAGCACGGGTATCTCGATATGAATTTATATTGGGGTAAGTGATTTAGGCAATATTCCGTACACGAAGGAAAAACATTCGCAATCCAAAGTAGGTATTACGGAAAAAAGAGAATTTCCTTGCTAGCCAAGTCAAAAATTCGCTGCCACAGCCAGAGACAGAAAGAAACTGGGCTACCGAAAAATTTGCTATTCCATACAAGATGATTCAGAACTCACGCACTGTAATTCATAGGCATTTTCTTCAGTCAAAATTCAAGAATTTCCCTTGAAAAAAGGGAGATTTTGAGATACGAGCATTTTTAGATTTTTTTTCACACATGAATGTATAGAAATCAGCCCGTCTATTTGGAAGCAGAATCCCTTATAAATAAAAGAAACCTATATTCGCAGCGATGATTGTACATTTTTTAAGTGCCACATACTTCTGTACTTGAGCTTCATGAGGGTAAATTTTCTATTCTGAGATATTCTAAGAAAAGGATCAGATAGGATTTCAATTCAAACGGAATATTAGTCTGTAAATATGTAGAAAACGAACTCCCGGAGCCATTTTCGTTAACATCTTAATCAAACTCATCATGCATTCTAGACCACTGTGGGCTCAAAGCTCAAAAATTTCAAATCGCCATAATCTTGAATTGACAGGTGACAGAATGGTTCAATTTTTTTCCAAAGATCCGCCCTTCTCCAACTTAGCCGATGGTATCAAGTTGAGGTTTGTAGCACACAATGCTTTTGAGTTATTCGGATTTAAGAAAAAATCTAAAGATGCTCGTATCTCAAAAACTAAGCCTTAAAAAAGTTTTTTCTTTACGGGAATCATTGAATTTTGAGTGAAAAGAAAAATATGCCTATGAAGTACGGTGTGCGAGTTCTGAATCATCCTGTATACACCCCAAAAAATTAGTTTGCTGTGTGTTGTTATTGCAGCTACAGCTATTTATTGGCTGTCATCGCAAGAATTTGAAGTTGTGACAGAAGCACAAGTTTTGTGGTCAATATTTGAATAATGAAATAGCCTGAAACAGCTAACTGAGTAGCTGTTCAAATATTACAAGAATTCTTCCTCCCTGTGTGAAGTACATTCAGTTTTTTTGCATGATTAGTTACAAATTTGCTATAAACATGGAGGGATTCTACTTGAAAGATTCTTCAGACTCTTTCTCTTTTCATGATCATCGGTATTGGAATGAGAATTGAAATGTACGATACCCAAGCACCCAAGTATTTACATCACAGCTATATATATATATATATATATTCAAATAGATACATAAACCGTGAAAGTGTGAGAAAATGATAAGAGAATTTAAAAGGATACGAGAATTCCATGCTGCGTCTCATTTCAGTTGATCACATTAGTGGGAAACCATGGATATGAGAGAAAGAGGGAAAAGCGAGAACTGCTCGCATATCCACTCAAGGATTTCTCTTTTCTTCCTGAAGCGACTGAATATCGAGGTACGAGGCAAGCGGAAAACGTCCCCTTAGCGGTACACGCGTCGACGATTATGGTCTAATTCCCTTGTACGTTCATTCCTATCAACCGACCTACCTACCTTACCTACCAACCTACCTGCCGCTCTCGATGCTGCTACTTCTATCTACTTTTCTCTTTCTCTCTCCCTCCCTTTTGTTCTACGCTTCGCCTTCTCATTCTCCTTCCCTCTTTACCACTCGCGTTACCTTGGTCCTTGGGTACATTGCTACCATGACCAAGAAAAAGCAAGCTCTCTCGCGTACCTGTGCAGTACAGTTGTGATATGCACACGCTCGAGAGATAGGGGTTTTCTTTGTTTATTTCTTTTTCCTTCATCCCTCTAGGTGCACTTCTCTCACTTGTTTTCCCTCTTTGCTTCGAGAGCACCGTTGTTGCTTTCAAAAGGAACACGGTGAAAGAGAGAGTAAAGCAAAGGCAAATGTCAATATGGAGGATGCGTCACTGAAACGTCCTCTCGTCGTGTACACGGGTGCAAGAGAATGAGAGCGTAATTAATCCTGCGAGTAAAGAAATTCCCTCTCTTTCTCTGTCTTCGTATTTTTTTATTTTCCCTTGCGTTTTCTTTGTTCTCTTCTCGATTCACGTAACTTGTTCAAACCCTATTTTTTTAGTCAATTTGTTTTTTTTCTCTTCATTCTGTACACCGCAAGACTGTATCGTACCACATACGTATGTTTGTACACGCGTTAATTAGGTTTATCGATGATGTAGGGTGAACAATATTTCAAATTCGATTTCCTTCGTGAAGCGATACGTGTAATGTTTTAAAGATTCTTCAAGAGGATGATTTTATTTATCCTCGTGAAAAAAATCTCTGTTGAGTGAGAGCATACGGAAAGAAGTTTTTAGCTGTCTCGGCTAAATATTTCAGCACCCGCACTGTTGGAAATTTTTCGTTCAATTCAACACATTCCACATGTCCCAAACAAACACACGAATGTTGGTCCACACAAATTTTTATGTCGATTCAACATAATGTGTTTTGGTTAGCTCATAACCGAAACTTGATGTGTGAATTCAACACATAAGTACTGTCAAATGACATTCAGAATAAGTACTGAATTAACAGTTGGAAAGTGTTATTTATGGATTTTTTTACGTCAATTAAATGTGAAAATCGCACTGTTATTTATTTTAAAACAATTTATAAGAATGAATTGGGAAAAATACGGATCGTCGAGATCAGACGTTGAAGCCATATCACTTGGATGGGAGTCCTTTCTTTGCTTATATCAACTTGCACTCGATCTTCAGATTGGCATATCTAGAAAACTAAGCTCCATTAGAACGGGAGCCAAAACCAAAATGAATGGAAATGAATGAATACCCTAGCATGTGTGTACTATGAAGTCCACCTCAGCCCAGCATTGGACCCCATCCTGCCAATATGGGCTCAAGATTGGACCAGAGTGCGCCAGAGTTACGCGTATATAGATCTTTCATAAAAAAATAGCACCCACCACTGCGGATCTACCCTTGGTAATTGAGAATAACACAATTTTTATGTTCAATCTTGAGTTGAATAAAATTTGTGTCATTTTCACACTTTTCTCAACTCGTTTGGATGATTTTACATTATAAATCAGTTGAGACCTAATTACACAAGGAGCGTCTGTACAAGTTACACATGTTTGTGTTGAATATTCAACAGAAAATTCATGACAAACGGATTTTCTAACAGATTTTCACAAAATTTCCAACTGTGCACAGGACAACAATTAACTAAAATTCAGCTGCAGGAGCTGAAAGAATCGTCTCACAGCTAATTACTTTTTTCCGTGCAGTTTAGGATCATCAAGAACAACCCGTTGAAAATATTTAGTTTGAAATTTGAAAAATCAATTATTATTGTTTGAGAATTGAATACAAGATTGATCAAGTGTTTTCGATATTCGATCAGAATACAAGAGATGGAAATCATGAATACATTCATTCAACAACCGAATTCAAGGGAAATTTTAAAAAGCACCCTCGTAAGATACCAATTCATCGTGCAATTAAGCAACCTATACAATTATCAGTTTTTTTTTGTCTTTATTTGGAAATTTTTCTTGGTGTTGCAATCAAGGAGTTTAAATAAACGGTTAATCTTGAACGAGAAACTGCTATCGTGGCTTGGCGAGACAAAGATCGTTCGTATTTTTTAAGATCCCATCGGGGAGATAGCACTGGTTTGTGGAGGCGCGGCACGCGTTTCGACGAGCGTTTTTTAAATAATTCATAGGAACCAAGGGAGAGGAAGAAGAAAAAAATCAGAAGCGGCTCGCTAAAAAATAAACTTGCGCACATCCAACACTTTCATCGAAGTCGTCATCGTCGTCGTCGTCGTCGTCGCCAAGTTGAGGAGAAGGACTTCCGAAAATTAAAGTTAGGTACTTCTTTCGTTCAACCTAAGCCAAAAAGAGTCGATAACCATTTTGTCGGATTTTTGTATTCCGATCAGCAGCTCTCCCCACCGGGTTTCTTATGGAAACGCAACGAGAAAGCCTTGATTCAAATCGATTCAGCCTCCGCTTTATTATATATTTTATCATGAAAATAAAACAGACGAAGAGGTGGCGAGGAACGATTCAAAGGGATCCGCTTGGATTTTTATCCCTCGTGCGTTTTCAAGTGGGGAATATAATTATGAACATTTGGAACATTGATTTCTGGATTTGGAAGCGTGGGAAGATGAAGGAGTATCAAAAAGATTATTCGGATACAAATCAAAGCTGTATTTTATCTTTTTCTGATTGGTCATTCTTATCAATGAGAATACTGATCAATTTTAGATTTCGGGGTTTGTTGGGAACTTTACAACTGATGAGTATTGACAGGTGTAAGCATTGTTTGGTACAGAAATTTCAACTGATGTACGATCTCTTCCCGTAAGGTATAATTATCTCAAAATTTGGACATTCGATTCTATTGCTATCAATTCCTACCCCAAAGTAGTATCACACGCATGGCCATTGACTTGATGAAACAACATTTCGATTCAAATACATCACATTAATTTGTTACCCTTAATCGATCGAATGAAATCTCGTTTGTTAATATTTTGTCATTCAGATAAGAAAGCAAGGAAAAAACTGATAAAAAAACGATGTGAAGTAAATAGATGGCTGTCGTTGGCAGCTGTCACCGATTCGCTGGAGAAGCTAATTAAAATATTTCGTAAATACGTTTCCTTGTACTTTGAGACGGCAGATGCGCACTTGCCGATAACGGGCACGTTATGGCGTTGATACGCATACGGACGATCGTCGTGGATGTTATTTTCTGTGAGGATAGGTACAAGTAATATACTTTCAGTGGTTTCACAGTATCGAATAAGGATCGGGAATCGTCCTTCCGGGCTCGTACATGCATATACATGTACGTATATACATTGTAAGTAATGAATCTAGCCCGATATGGTTTCAACAGTCTCAACAAGGTTTATTGCTTGTCTGAGAAATAAAAATAATTGTATATTCGTCTATCTCTCGATCTATCAGATGAATTGTGAGATATCATTATTATGAGCTATTCTTCCGTATAATACAAAGAACTATCTTGTCCTCTATTAAATTACAATGTTAAAAATTTTTATGAATTTCATCAATAATGCTTACAAAAAAACTCTCAAATCTTGTATATAAAATTTATTCAAGATGTAAAATCCAAATTGAAAAAAAGAAAGCAACAGATTTATCCACGAAGACTATTCTCTCAATGATTTGTAATCATACATAAAAAACATTTTTGAGATGGAGTTAAAATGCTGTTTAAGGAATGTGTGTGCGTATATAAAACGAGACATGTGTTTTACAGGTCGCCTGTTTTCGTGGACAGACTAAACAATTCCAATACAACTCCAGATTTTTCAAATAGCGAAGGAAAGGAAGCAAGCGGTGTGTTGGCAGCCGGCCGGTCGTCCTTATTTGTTTAAGACACGATGATGATATTGTACATTTGTCGAAAAAGGAAGGAAAAGACAGATTAAATTATACAGCACAACATAATACATCACGATGAATTATATCTAGGAGAAAAATGCATATCTTCGATATAGTTTGATATCAAATTTAATTTGTTACAAAACTGTTTTGTTTGTATGGTCGATCTGAAAAGAATCGATTCTTTTTTATACAATTTTTATTGAATTTCAATCGAAATTGTTCTTTCACGAAGCTCACAGAACGACTAGAGTGATTCCTAAATGGGAAACCTATTTGTTTCAATGAAATCGAAAGTTGTATGTTAAAATATATTGTTCGAGTCCCAATTCACGTAACTGATTTCAATTTTGAATACGAATTTTTTATCATCCCTCCAGAAAAGGTTCGAATCGAAAAAAGAAACAGCCATATGATACATCAATCATGAAAATAATTAGAATGTCAATTTTTCGTTTCAACCCCGCCTACTTTACTGTATTCAGTCTGTCATTGTTCAAAACTGGTTTAGTCTTCCGGAGTTTGGTTCCATGTATTGCATATGTTGGGTTATGAGTTCCTCTTTCTTTTTATTATATCTGTTATTAAGTGACTGATTATTCATAGCCAAATTAGGTTATGGATAATGGATTCTAATCATGAAATTAGAAGGATTATTCTTCAAGAATTACTGGAAGAATTTTGTATTCCAGTTGAAACGAGAGATTTGTTCCAAATTTGATGGAAATAAGAAAATGGAAAATAATCCAGCTTAGTTTGGTCGACCATCGCAAGCACGCAAAAATGCTTTGAGGGATCCTTTTGAGCGCGAGTATAAAGGATTCACGTGAAAATCAAAGCAACGAATTGCTAGCAAAGTTGGATCTATGAAAGTTGTTTTCTGTAGACAGAACTCTTAGCTATCACATCCGTACGTTAACGTAATTATTTGCAATTGGCGAGTCGTAATATATCTCCCCAGGTTGCAGCTTCTACTGCTCGAGGTTTTGCGTGCAGAGAAAGTTATTTGCAATGAATTTATACACACTAGTTTCACATCAGTTATAATTATTTATAAGAACATGTAAATATTGTCTTCCTATGCGGATACTGCTACTACTGAAAAATATCTTTTACACAAAAGTTTTAATGGGGATATTCTTGCTGTAAAGATGGATTTCATTTGTTTTGATTTAGATTCATCTGTTTGTATGGGATTTGATACATGTATTGGAAACAGTATCTATGAGATTTTGCGAAATTTTATAGGGAATAGGGAGTATAGGAAGTTTGATAGGATTCAACCTGGCACCTACAGCTTTTCTCATCAAATCCAGTTGAAACAGATCAAACACAGATCGATGAGGTTTCATTTGGATTGAACAGGGACTGAACGTCGTTGAATATTTCTGACGAAATGCACGTTGATTAAGAATTCTACGTTGATAACATGAATCTTATTACACTCTGTTTGACATATTCTTCTTTTTCCTATCTTTCCATGGCTTCCATAAAAGTATATGACGTTCTCAAATAAGAAATTACAAGTGCGCTCAACTCATTGCACGAAACAGACGTATTGTGAGAACTGTTACATATGTGTGTATGTTGGGTAATGGATGGTTTCAAAGCGAAGCAAATTATATATGATTAAGGAACAGTTCTGTATCTCGTATCACACAAGTTCCAGGTGTTTTTGAAAAAAGCAATAACATGATATGAAATCAACACACCCTGAAAAAATGGCATTCAGTCCTTCAATGCATACATATCCGAATACTACGAAGTAAATATCATATTTCATATAATTATAAGGTTTTCTTTTCAAAAAGATTTCTCGAACTTATTTTTAAATATCTTAGCAATGAGATCTTCATGTGTATCGTGACACTGTGATGATTTTATTTTGTTGTTCACTTTTTCGAATTAAGAAATGAGACACTGATCAACTGTAACCATCACTTTTGGAAGTTTGCAAGAAAAATTACTACATTTCTGATAAATTGGCAAGATCAGTGAAAATACTGCTGTTATTGTTGAATAGTGTAGTAAAATTGTGTCCTTGATCATGTGTAAGGTTGCACGCCCTCACTAAAAAATTCCTAATAAATCATTTATTTTCACTACATGGTCTAACAATGATGGTGGTATTTCCTCTCTCTTGCTGAAAATTTCAGGAACTGCTAGGATTCATCCAGATTTGCCTGGAATTTTCAACAAGTTATTTTGCCACTTCATCAGAAGTGTAGTAATTTTCCAGATGCTATTGTTCTTCGTACATTTCATTCATTTATCTTGATCGAAAAAATGAGCATCAACCAGCAGAAAAATTTATCTTATTCAAGAAGAATATACTTAAACAGCACGTTGCTCAGAAAATCATTTCGTGTAAGTCTTTTTGACAGTTAATTGTCTGAATTAAGAATTTCCAAACCAGTGTTCCGATGTTCTATATCGTGTGGGTAAGAATTACAATCGATTTAGTTATAGATCGATAATTCGATCATAGATTTGTCATTTTACCGTCATTCGTTTGAAAATTATACGGAACACATACAGCAACTTTATTTGTCTCTTAATTATATCTCTCATAGTTTCATCGCTACATTCATGTATTGATAAAATATTTCTTTCCCATGGATCGCTTGTTTTATATTAAGGTTCATTCTTCGTAACTGACAATTATTGTACATAAAATTATATGGCATATGACTATTCTTCTTATTAAGGTAAATTCAATTTCATGCATGACCGTTGAAAAGAATGTTTTTAGCAGTACTTCACGATTATCTTCTTACATTGACCGTTGCTTGAAAATTTTTATTATAATTACAATGTACATTTGAATTCTTCTTTGAAATTCTATTAGATAATTATTATCAACCTTGATGTAATTCCACTGAAAAATCGAATAAATCGAATGAAAAACTTTCATATTTGTCATATATTCATCTAAAATATGACGTTATTTAAACATTGACAGAATAATTCAAGCGGATTCCGGTGGGAAAACTACGAACTTGGGGAATAATCAATTTGAATCAAAAGAACGGGAAAATTAATCCTCTCCAGGCCCACTTAGACCTATTTAGATCTATGGAGAAATAATTAATTTTTTTCCCAAAAACACTTCATTGTTAGAAACCATCTAAAAGGAAAGGAAATAGGCAGTTGATCACGCAAATTGAAATTAATCAACGTAAAATTTTTTTTGATTGAGATTTACGTAGATCTAACTAGATCTATCCACATTGTTGGATCTACCAAGATCTAATTAGATCTACATAGATCTAAATCATATTTTCTCGGGCAGTTGATGTTATACTGAAAGATTGTGCCGTGGGAAAAATCAGTTTTCAATTGAATAATGAATAAGTACTGAAATAAACGGAAGGTGAAAGCTTCCCGATTTCCGGTTTCCTGACCCTGAATTGTTGTTTCAGTTCCGTTTTCGTGGTGCTTCCCAGGCAGAAGTGAATGATCGAATATATGTCAATTTGATATCAATATGGGAATATCGAAATAATCCCGAAATCAAGATCGATCCGATCGTACAGTGACCACTATTTGTATTTAGAGCTTATTTTAGCGAAATGCATTCAAAGAGGATTCGACGACCAAAATACAAAATAGTTTTTCAAAGTGGAGCAAAAATCCCTTACATTGAATGAAAAGGCAATCCATTCAATTCATTCAAATTCACAAGGTGTTAAGAAAAATTCCCCATATATTTTAAAATGTATAACAGATATCAATATTCAACAAATACTCATTCATCTTCAAGTTCTATTATTATATAATTATAATCACGAAATCAATCACCATGAATCAATTCTGAGAAGGAAAAAGTTATCGAATCGCAATATGTTCACGACTTCTCCCAAACATCGAGGTTGGATCTACGCCTGATTCAGAAAGCGAAATCGAAGAAGGGGTAGTTTAGTGAAATTCGAGGAATTTGAAAACGAGTCAATCTCCTGGGTAGCAATACCGACATGGAAATGATTTTGTGGGCAGAGAAAAGATAAAAACGTTTGCATGTGGGAATGGAAACCTTCCCGCGAGCGAGGGAAGAAAAAACCGAAAAATATTGAAGACAGTTGTAAAAATATTTCAAGGTATAAAACCTGAATGTGAATACGAGGACAAGTAAAATCATGAGATTTGAAAAAGGGAGAAAGCGGAAGAAAATATATGAAGAAAAAGTGATGGAAGCGTTAGTCGCGAGAAGCGTAAGAATTCAAATATGTGACGCACATATTTCATTGCCTTCATGACTCAAAGGTTAACGCACTACACCCCTTCACGTATAAATGGAACTTCGGCAGGTATAAGAGTTCAAATTCTTGAAAAATCAATGTACCCTTCGTGAAGATGGTAGCGTTGGGGAAAAATGGCAGTTCATGGGTAACTGAAATTCTTCAGCGATATCGTCGAATTCTAGTTCAAGGAATCTGATTTATGATAAACGATTTTTAGTTCGAGTCAAAGTTTGCGCGATACCTCAACCGCTCGGAAGAAGGTTGATGTACGATTTTTTAACGAAAACTTGTTTTATATCTCAAACAATTCAGTCAATTTGGCTGAATCGTATTCCACCAACGGGTTTAGGATTAATTGAGCGTGGAGGAGGTTCAAACGTATAATGATTTTTTATCATTTCAGCGGGAGTTTCGTGAAAATTTAAAATATGTTAATATCGATTCCTCGCATTGTGTTTTAATTATTCATGATTTGATATGAATTCTTTGAGAAGTTTGGAATAAGTTCAATATGGATTATGGTAGATGTGTCACAAGCTTTCTTCAATCAACGATAAAGTACTCAAAAAGGATAACTAGGAAGGTGCTAGTTAGTAACTGATAAGTTGGATCCAGAACTAATGAGATACTCATCAGTTTTCAATGAGTTGAAATGATTCATAATTATGGGGTGAAACCATTTGTAATATTCACATTATGTATCATGAACACCCAGATAGTATAGGGAGGTTGTCTGAACGTTCAGGAAACGTACTCGCTCTCACAGAAAACGTCCAAATAAAATTCCAGGACGTTCTAAAAACGTCGCATGTACGTCTCAGGGACATATAAATGTTCTGTGATGTTCAATTTATGTCCACCATGCGACGTTCTGGGGACGTGTTCGATAAAGATGTCAATGACGTTCTGCGATACTATATATACGCGTATGTTTATAAAAGTTAATTTTAATGGAAGTACGTTTAGGGAACGTAACGAGAACGTCCCATTAAGGTTATGTTGCTAAAACGTCCAGAGGACTTTCAATACCATCTGGGAAAGGATGGACTTGGGACTATCATTGAAGATTGACTTTGGTGCCAAACTAGAACTGAACAATTTTTGCCCGAATCGAACTTGAAGTTCTATTTTAGTTCGAAAAAGTATTCTGGAGAAAACCCAGATAGCACAGAGTTCGTCGATGAATTCTTGAAGAACTTTTTTAGAACTCTAGAGTTCAAATGATGTTCTTGAAGAATTCTCCACGAACTCTGTGCTATCTGGGAATGTCCTGCTTGAATATTATTATTCAACACTAGGATTATGAGATCTACAGAAATAATTTCTGTTGAATATAAACATCATAGGAATACGAATAATAATACTATATTTTGAATCAGCCCAAAACTTTGTTATAGTTGAGTGGTATGGGTATCTAATCCTACAATCACTACTTTCCGCTCATTCAACTATCAAACGCTCATATTGCGACTCACTCATTGAGAAGGACAGCGTTGAACAATTTTGATGTTCTTTTTCTCTGCATGGCATATAAAATCTGTGCGTGATAATAGCAATCAACCTCTGAAGCAAAATTACAGTATTTCAAAACTAATGTATTCAAATGATTATTTTTTAAATAATAGGTTCCATGGAAAAATCTTGAGGTTTGAATTTGATGGGTTTTTTTTATATTTGAATTTGAATTCGGTTTTATTGCGAAGGAAAAAATGAAGGAAAGCTGTAAAGAGGAATGAAAAAGGGAGATCGCATGTTTCATAAATCAGTAAACCCGCTGAAGATTTCAGATTTGTCCTTTGACAAGGTCTATACAAGTATTTGTTACGGTTTTTTTCGTTCTCTTTATGCACATTTCATTCCCATAACGTACATGTCATAAACATGTATATCCTCGCGATAAAAGTGTCAAACACATCACAAGGGGATTTGCCATCGCGTTGAAAAAAGTTTGCGTGCACAATTATCGAAACGTTTCATAAGCTACACATATTTTCTCTCTCCCCAACACCGGGAATAATCGATAATATCGGAAATAGAGATAAAATTTCTGATTTCGATGTTTTTTGGAATTTTTTTCTGTACCATTACCATCGATTCGTTTATGGAATCTTGCTTCAAATAGTTCCCTCTTTATTCAAATTTTAATTCAGATTGTTGAAGATCGTAGGAAGATTTTCACGATTATCGAAATAGAAGAAATTCCCTGAATGGGATTCATATCGGCAGCTCTGATTACTTTTCTGTACTTTAAATACTTCTCGCTGCTGAGTCCTTTCCATAAAATAGAAATTTTCAACGTCAAATTTGAAAACACAATGGATAAGAAAAGGAATTGAGCCTGCCAACCGTTCCTGTTTCAATTATGTAATTGGATTGACTTTTCCTTGTTAGAGATTATTCAGGAATATGTGATTCAAGGAATGTTGATCCATTCCAACCCATATTTAGAGATACATTGAGAAAAAAAATAATTACCATGTACAAAAACATATTTTCAAATCACGAGGAATCCATTTCTTGAGAAATATGTGTCCTTGATACAAGAAAATTTTTCTGGAGATAAAAATTTAGGTCTTAAATTGAGAAAATATGTTCTTCATTCAGTTATTGTGAATTTTTTTTTTTTTGAACAAAAGAATCAATACACGGTCTATTCTCACACGTAACATTAATACGAATCGCAACTTCGCTTAAACGTAGCGTTCAATTAATTCCCATCATGAATCAGTTTATCTTTTCAACGTCTACACAATGAATGTTGAAGTTAAATTACAGGAACCTTTCTTTTTCTTTCTCCACTGAGTTTAATTTTGACAAACCATTTTCATTACATACAACAGATGGTTGGCGGCCGAAAAAGCCGTTGCACCCATTAGAATCGTTACGACGGTTGAAAATGGTACGTCCAAAAGACAGGTTGTTGAACGAACGATCTGAAAATTTATTCCATGCTTGTTTTTTTCGTTATTTATGTAAGAGGAGAATTATTTTATCGATACTGTGAAAAATTCGATAATTTATTGAGGTATACGCGTGAATCCATCTCAGGTTCATTATAAAATTGTTCTCACGTTTCTTTATAATTGTTGTTGGATTGCAACATTTTATCGTGCGGAATGAATGGATTATTAGAATTTTTCAATGAAATAAGTGTATGTACGTGGGGTGAATAATAATTCAAAACTTTTATGAAGTTTCATAAGCACTGACCGTATCACGCTAGTAGTACCCACACAGCACCACAGTCCCAGAAGAATTAATAAAGAATTCTTATGGAACTGATTGCGTTTTTTATGAATTCTTCAAGGATTTTTTCTGGGATTGTGGTGCTGTGAGGGTAGGTATCATGGATGATTTCTGAATAGAGCGTTTCAAGATGAAATTGTCGCTCCTTTGAGAATCTTGTGAAATCTTGGACAATATTTGAAAAGCTTTGATGAATATTCTTGAATCTTCATAAGGTTTCGGTTCAAAACCACACAGCACATAGCGTTCGAAGATAACATATATACGATACCGTAAAGGATATTTGTGAATTTCCAAGAGAGAAATTATGGTGAAAAACTTACGGATTTGTAAATTTCCAGATTATTTTGAAATCCAAAAATTTTCTGTGAGTTTTCAAACAATTTTCATGACTTTCCAAAGAATGTTTGTCAACCGACAAAAATTGTTTGAAATTTTACCAAAATTCTATGTAAATTTACTGAAAAATGATCAGGAAAAAACTCCCAAATTGTTTTTGGAAGTTTTTTTTCATAGAATATACAAGACGATCAAAGTCCGATGAATTATATTCCAAAGGCACATTCTTCAGTCGAAATGCAATAATTTCCCGAATGAAAAAAATTTTGTTGAGGCTCAATTTAACAGATACGAGCACTTTTAGATTTCTTTCCAAATCCAAATAACTCAAAAGCATAGTGTACAACATATTTGATTTTAACATCATTGGCTGAGTTGGAAAACAGCGGCTCTCTAGAAAGAATTGAACAAGAATTGATTCAAAGTTTCTGAATTCTGATTGGCTAAAAGTAAAAGAATGTCAAATCGCTATACACTGAGGAAACTGTTTTGTTTTGCCTAGGAAAACATTTTGTTATTAAATGCACAACCAACATTTTTTCTTGGTATAACTGGAGATTTTGTGCGTGTCACCAAAACATGACTGTACTAAACAAATCATCTTACCAAATTATGTTTGCCTCCCTGAACTAGGAGTGATTTTGTTGGATCTTTTTGGTTGACATAACCAAATTTGGTTGAACCCACTACATTTTTAGTTATGCGAATACAAAATTTCAGTTGGGAATAAAACAACCAAATCTCTTCTCTTGGTATATCTTCAGATTGAAAAGTGAAAGGAGTGTTCAATTTTTTTTAAGAGATCTGCCGTTTTCCAACTTAGCGAATGGTATCGAGTTTAAGTATATAACATACAACACTTTTGAGAGATTTGGATTGGAAAGAAATCTAAAAATGCTCTCATCTGACAAACTAAGCCTTCGAAAAATTTTTTCATACCGGAAATCATTGCGTTGTGGCTGTAGAATATGCTTTTAAAATATAATATACCCGACTAGGGTCACCCTGTACATCCAGAAAAATGATTTAATTGAATATGAACCTACTAGACATTTCATTGTATCCAGTAAATTTTCACTTGATTCAAGTAAATTTTATTTGGATGAAATAATGTTTAACTCCAGTAGGTTCATATTCAAATAGAAATTTAGTTGATTCAAAAAAAAATGTATTCAATCCAAATAAATCCAAGTATAAAATTTTCTCGGTCTATATAACTTCCCTTTAATTGGAAAGTTGCTGGTAAATGTTTTTCGAAACTTACTAGCACTTTGTTGTGAGTTATGTTTACAAATATTCGTTTCCATTCCAATTAATGTTCTGGACTAATTTATTTTCAACCAAATTCGTTGATATAAAATGTAAACACACCGAACCAAAAGTACCATAAAAAACTGTGTGTTTATCGCATACTTTTACACACAGGTACACGAAACGCGGATATCTCCAGCAATTCATCCAATCTGATACCGATCTTCTCCACGTCAACATTCGAAATTTGGTGAGCAAAATTCAATAAAAAATGAATATTTTAGTTTTGATAATTTTCTTGAAGGAAAAAAAATAATCCAGTAGAATCGCAACGCATCAATTTTATCCTCAGAGTGCACGTGTATATGTTACATACATATATGCACGATTGGTCCGTGCTTATAACGCTTGAAAAAGAAAGAGTAATAATTTTGAATTATCCCCGCTTCGCCGGACAGAATTGATGACTCCTGCGCCCATTCGCCACACATTCGGTGCCCGAAACCATTTTGAGTAATCCATTCTTTCTCGCTTCATCTCCCTTCTTCTTTGGTTCCCTTTCTCTATCACTCTCTCTGTCTCTTTCTCTCTTTTCACTGCAATAATGTGCAAAGAAACGTACGCGTGTGCGACGGGAAGAATTTGAGAATTGAATAACCATTCTTCGATATCATTGAAATGAAGATATTTCTTGTTGCTTTTTCCTTATTTTTTGTTTTATCGTCATGATTATTTTGACTAACGAGCTGTACGGAAAGGAGAAACAGATACATATGTTTTCCAATTTGTCGAAATCGTAATTGATATACGTAGGTAGCATTTATGAACACATTTCGTGAACTTTCAAACTACGGTCAATTTTGTGAACAATCAAGTTAGGTAAGGTATAGATATCTCGTTTATGATGGTAACTGCTGTGTGTTTTCTTTTTTCCATAAGTGAGGTGGAATTGAATTTATAAATAAGAATTTATAAGAATTCACGAGAAGAGGAGCAGTTAATATAAAAGTGCAAGGTGCATCATTATAGCGTGCAACTTGTGAAGAAACTACAGCAATTCATAATTGAATATATGAACGGATGAAGAATGAATATGGAACAATGAAGTTGTTTCTAATTCTTTATAGCTTCATTTTGATTCATGTATACAAAGTTATTATTCCCTTTCCCACGTAGAAATGCTCTAAGGGTGTTTTCTTCGAAAACTATCAGGTTTCGGGAAAAATTGTCGGTAACAAAAAATGCTTGTAGTTCATAGAAGAATATACTCTAATTTGTTCAGACTGTTTCGTGAATGTTTCGAATTTTCATTCAATTTAAATGAGGTTTTTGAAATGTCACACAAGAAATCCGAAAAAATTCCAGTGTATTTCTCGATAAGTTCTGAGAACTTTTCACTTTTGGCATTTCCTTGAAAACGCCGATAGTTTCTGAATTAACGAGTTCTAAAATTTTTCGAAAATAAATTTCATTTCGAATACTATTTTGGGAAGCGCGATGTTGAATTTTTTCATCCCAGACCCTATATATACCTCGAAATTTAGAACTCAAAAACACTCTCTCACTTGCAAAAAGATGTGCATATTACAGGTTTCATATGAAAATTTCAGATGAAACATGAGACATTTTTTTCTCCAAAAAGCCGCATTTTGTTGAAAAGAATAGTTGATAATTATTCAATCAATGATTTTAGACGAATTCCGAGGCCATATTCGGAAAGAGGATGAAATTTCACATCGTATGTCATGTGCCGACAATTTTTCTTCGTATAAATAATATGAAAAAAAAAACTGGATGAAACTTCATTGAAAATTGATGACATTTGCGAAGCAATGGGTTAAGTTTCGCTGATGCAGCAAATATAAGTACTATATACATATAGAATAGTCCGCACTCTCGCTAGCTCAGCGAAAAATTTGCTATTTCAGTTAATCACGTTGTTCTCTCAACTATCTAGTTAGCTGTAAGAGCAAATTTTCAGCTGAGCTGGCAGAAAAATTTACCATTCTACATATAATTTTACTTCGATTCGCTGCATCAGTAAATTGTTCTTCTTCCTGCAGGACAGTAAATAAGAATTTTGTTGCATTGAAAAATTTGATCCTAGTATAAAAAGAATGAAATCCCCCGCTACTTCAGTGAGGAAAAATTCCAATTATTTGTATGTTTTACGTAATGAAAGTTGTGCTGGCATGATTTCCAGTTGTTACAAGGAGGGAACGTGTGGTGATAATGACGGATTAAGTTGAAAAACATGGATAGATCTGATTGCGCAATTACAAGAACAAAACGCATCAATGAAAATTGTGATACACTGAGTTGAACCAACGATAAATTCAGTTCAAATAACGATGTAACTATTTGTGATAATTAGGGGTGTGCGGGTACCCGAGTCATCGGGTTTTTATCGGGTCGGGTCGGGTCGGGTACCCGTCGGGTCGGGTTTTTCAATTACCCGAGTTTTTCGGGTACCCGATTACATTCAGGTAATTCAAATATAGCAAACGTTTTCCTCAGCAGGAAATATTGTGACAGCAACTCGATCAAGATTGCTGACAAAACATGTGGGAGAGTTGTGCTTCCTCCATTCAAATTTGAAAATATGGAAAAAGAATGATATTTATAAGAAGAATATTTATTTTCATTGATGTTCAAGATTCTATATTGTGGTTACTAAATACGAAAATAGATAATATATTATTTATGAGATATAAATGTGATTATATTTTTTAATTGAATTAGAAAATAAATATAAACATTCCATGAAGCAATTTGGAGATTTCTTAATCCGCTGCATAATCAATTACATGGAGTAACAACCCTAATAGACTTGTAGTGAATATGGCATTCTTCATATTAGAATCGAATTCATATGAAATCCCCTTATTCCTACAATCGCTCAAGACAATTTCTCCTTAAAATATCAACGGCAATGGCAACTTCGAATAGAAGTTGAAAATATTAAATTTAAGCGATTTTATTATATTCGGGTACCCGACTTGGAAAACTCGATTTAATCGGGTACCCGACCCGACCCGACCCGACCCGAAAAGAAATACAAATACCCGAACCCGACCCGACCCGATAAAAAGTGCTACCCGCACACCCCTAGTAATAATTATACACGAAGACAAATCTGATTTTGCTGGGTATCTTTTGCTGTGACAGCAATCTGTCTGCTATTTCAGTTGCTGTAGCAAAAAACGTTGACTCCTCGAGCAAAATGTGCTTGCTATTCTGTATATGATGATGAAAATTTACTGTTTTAGTTGATCATGTGCCTCTCTCAGCAATCCAGCTAGCCGTGACAGCGAATTTTCAACTAGGCTCGTAAAAAAATGTGCTATTCTAGGGTGAACTAATGAGTAAATGAACAATTATCAGTAGATGAATGATTCATAAGAGAAATAATTATTCCAAAGTCGCAGAAATTTTTAAGAATGACTTATTTTATGAGTCGTTCATCAACTGGTCCATCGTTCATCTACTGGGTAGTTCACCCTATATCACTGTTAAAATTTTGACTTGAATTGTTTGCATCTTCATTTAAAATTCACTGAAATTCAGCTTCTTCCATTGTGTCGGTGATTGTTTTCTATGCTTGTTTTGTTTGTGTTTTAGATTCAGTTATGAAATGATTTGAATTTAAGGGAACTACAGCATGGGGAAGTGAGGGAGGGGGAAAGTCAAATTTTGCGCGAAGGTTCTTCAAAAGGTACTTAATTGATACATATTCAAAGCGAATAATAATGAATTACATACTTGTGATTGCGCACTGATTTCTGAAGGCTAAGAAATAAAATTGTGAGAGTTTAAGAGACCCCTCAACGTCGACAAATTTTACAATTTCATCTTTGAGTTTTCAGAAATCATTTGGAAATTCAAAGTGCGCGACAGTGCGCAATCTCAGGTATGTAATTCATTATCAATCACTTCCAACATCTACTAATTACATACCTTTTGAAAAAACTCTGCGTTAAATTTGAGTTTTCCTGTCTTTCTTTTAACCATCATATGATACTCTGATTTGCTGCGTCTACAAATTTCTTTTTCTCACAGCATGTATGGCCTGTCCATCATTCCCCAGATAACACACGAGGAATTCTTTTTTAAAAACAAGAAAAGAATTTTTCGAGAACTATTTTCAAACTAATGAATTCATAAAGAGCTCTGGAGGTGTTTAATGTTTGGGACATTAACGAGTTCTTTGGGAATACTGACAGTATTGCTTTAGCTTTGGTACTCTCTAAGCATTCGTTGATGTCCCAAACATTGAACACCTCCAGAGCTCTTTATGAATTTGTCAGTTCGAAGAGAATTCTTGAAGAATTCTATTCTTGTTTTTGAAAAATAATTCTTCGTGTGTTATCTGGGTCAGTACACAAGCTTCTTAAGTGCAACTGCCCTGACGAGGAAAATCCTAGAATCCTATTATAACAACCAACAAGCAATGAGAAATAATTGGATCGTAGAAGAGGGTGCTTTTAACATTGTCTCCATCATTTTCTATTACTTCCTATCATATTTTCAATTGTTTTTTGTTTTACTGAAAGGACTTTCTCGTCAGGAAGTGCTTCATTTTGACGCTTGATTTGCTTGCAAATCGGTGCTCGTGAAATCAAAAGAAAATAACAATGTAATCGTTTCAGTATTTACATCATTCGAGATTAAAGACAATATTTACTACGTTTTTACTAAATTGGCATGATAAGAGAAAATACCACTGTCATTGTTAAACAGTGTAGTGAACATAAATGATTGATCAAAAATTCTTCAGTCCCGAAGGGAACATGAAGCTCCGACGAACGTTCAGAATAGATCATGATAGATCAGACTGAAGCTCCGTTGGAGCTCAAGTTTAGATTCGGAAACGTTCGACGAAGGTCCGATGAACGTTGAAATGTCCGCTTGAAAATAGCTTAAATGAAGGTTCATAGAACGTTTATTAAAGATTCTACGAAGATTCATTCAACCTTCGGTTTTTTATGTTTCAGACGGAATTACAATTATAGTTAGAAATGCCTCAATCTTTCATTTTTTCGTGGAAAAATATACTTTGAAAAAAACTTTGATCGAAAAATTGCAACTCGAACGAACCTTTAGTAAACGTTCGATGAACGTTTTATGAACGTTCATTCAAACTATTTTCAAGTGGACATTTCAACGTTCATCGGACCTTCGTCGAACGTTTACGAATCTAAACTTGAGCTCCAACGGAGCTTCAGTCTGATCTATCATGATCTATTCTGAACATTTGTCGGAGCTTCATGTTCCCTTCGGGGTATGAGCTTGCAACCTGATACATGACCAACCACACATTTTCACCACGCTGTCTAACAATAACAGCAGTATTTTCACTTATCTCCTCAATTTGATCAATTTTTAAAACGTTATTTCTCTCAATGTAGAACGAAAATTCATTAAAATGTCATTGATCTCGATTTCAGATCGTTGAAAGAACTACATCTTCTGTTTAATCTTTTGTATTCTTCTTCGAGAATTGAAAATTTCAATTTTGTTAATTCTGGCAGACTTTTAACGTAGATAAAAATTGCAACGGATGTAGTAAATAAACGGGTGCAACGTAATTCTCTCGAATGAGGCCATTAATAACAATTAGGATCGAAGTTCATTTTATACAAGATCATTTCATCATTAAACTGTTTGTGTGCCTCATATATTAACAGATGAAGAGCTTGGATATTTATCGAGTAGAATTTCAACTTCAAATGAGGTAAAATTTTTCTCTTCAATTTGTTATTATCTCATATATTAGGCTCCACACTCAGGAGGATGGCATTAACATCAATCAACGCAATTGAAGTTTTATTCGCATAGCGAACGCTCGTTGATACAGTGAATATAAATAATTCAATGAAGATTGTATAACTATACGATAAAACCTTTCAATTTGATGGTTATTTAGGTGAGTATAATTAATCTATTTTTTTCTGGGAATACATTTTCATGTTCCGACCAATCCTTGCGTGTGACGCACAGCCTAATGGAGACATACTATGAAAAGGACAACGCAGAATTATTGCAGATGTCAAATTCACACCTAATGAACAATGTATAAATGTACAATTCATTCTTCCCTCTATAAAATACAATCATTTCCCATCATTTTCAATATTAAACTTTGATAAATCTGAATTGTTTGAAAAAAAATGAACAATGAAGCGTTTAGAATAATGATTCAAAGGGAATATATGTACATCATTGTGCACATAAATATATCGGAAATAATAGTAGAATGAAAGAATAGGAAATAGGAAGATCTAAATTAGCATATAATGGGTAGTTTAAGGGAAGTGTTAGGGTGTCCTGGGTGTATGGAAATGAACTGATTGGTGGAATAAGATAAAGGACAACCGAGGGTTGAATTGAATTAGTTAAAAGATTAATGATTTTGGACTAGTGATGATACGGAATGGGTATTTTTTTTCATATCCAGTAATGTTATCGTTCAGAATAATATTCAACCCCACGCATGGTGGAAAGCCATAGTATATTATGAGTATGTACCCATTGTAATCAATCGAATACCATTGCAATAAACGAATGTTCAATTTACATGATTACATTTTCAGATTTATCATGTTTTATTTCATACATGATAGATTCTTTGAATTTCCTTGAATTCAACGAATGAATAAAGTTGTTTGAATACTTTCTGAACTATAAATCAAATGATTGGGTCAACTCACCAATGTTTTTTAGTACATAAGTTCATTTCTATCGTGTGATTTCGTAATGTGATCTTACCTGGAACAGAAAAAAACAAAAGTTTCAAAATCAGAACTGTGATGAATGAAATTTTATATGAATAAACGATTGTAAATTATTCCTTTTGATTTTCTCAAATTTTTGTGGTGATGTACGAATCTTGAGAAATCGAATCTTTTGTATAAAATACTTATCAAGTTTAGATAAAAATTGTATAAAATTTGATAGAAGATGAACGTATTCTTTATACAAAAGATCCGATTGGTCGACATCAATGCATGTATAGTATGAAACAAATCAAGTTCAGATAATATGGGCTTCATTTCGAATAATAGTGCAACTCTCATTGAACTCTTGATGAGTTCCAAATTGTTAACAAGACAAAATCTACTCAATTCAGTACCTTTTCACGTACACACAAATAACTCTGAACCCCTCACTTTTGTTCCACTTTGTGAAAGAGTCAATACTCAAAATACGGAAAAATTCGTTAATGTGAGTCAAAAATTTTCGTTCTTTGTTTCCTCGAAACCACTAAAATGCTAAAAACAACTCCGCATTATTCATACAATGTACCTTTTGTGTAATATATTTTGATCAGACTTTTTCACGGGTATATTGATGAATAGGAACGAGTGGCAGCAAAGATGTTTAAATACTCCGTCTTCTCCAGAACAAATTGAAGGAACGAGGAATGAGAAGAAATTCGATTTGGCAACGAATAAAGACCAACAATTGTGAAAAACAAATTATAAATTCAACAATATTGAATGCAGATCGTCAGAACATTACTTTCACGATAACGCATTCTTTTGTATATTTGTTTGAAATAAATACGATACACTCCTACGTACTTTAAATCGTCGCAATATATGTGCATATAGGAGTCATTAAATAGAAGACTCGTCAGACGGCGAGTGGTGATAATTCTCTCTCCACAGTTCATATAGAGCCGCCCATCGTGGAATGATATTAAGTATTCCCCTTCTGTTTCAAGAACACCTACCTATATAAGTAACACCTGCTCTTTGAGTCTCACGCTTCCTCCCCTCTTTCTATTATTATCATTTTCCTCAAGTCAATATTATGATCAAGGAATTTTAGATTTTATGGTGTACAGATACTCCTTTACGGAAGAATGCTGCGAGATATTGATTCTTCATTCGATAACTAGGACATAAACACTCCACGCATTTTATTTCTGTCATTTTTCTTCTTGTAATCTTGTTCAAATAGTTTACTGAACTGCTTCAAAAGGAAAATACAGATCTTTCTAAACGGATAACAAGGGATGTGTAAATTACAACTCAAAGCGTATCCTCTTGAATTGATACTTTTCCTTGTTTTTCTAAGGATACAGAATTCTTTTGATAATATCATTATGTAATTGAAGTTCAAAGAAGTCAGCGAGGTCAAAAAATCGCTCCAAAGAGACTCTTATTATTTTTTATCGGTCCACAGCGCATCGCATCATTGTTTACACGTGAATAAGAAGAGCTTCCTCTCAGATTTCTTTGATATTCTCAGTAACAAAGATTCTTCAAGTTTCAGTTGTTTTTAATTATGCATAAGTAAACAAAAGGAGGAAATGATTTTCAGTTTATTTATGTGGATATCTTTGAAACTGACAAGCAAATTTTGTTTGATTCTTTATTCAATCCATTAAGAATTTGTGCAATTTTGGTCATTGACTATTACTCCCTTGTGATGATTAATCCGAATAACGTGAAAGACGAGCTGAGATTCTTTCGTGAAAATTCGTAGAGAACATCTCATAAGGGATAAGAAAGAGACTAGAGTGGAAAAAAAAGATTGAAGGTCGAAGACGGGATTTGAGAACGGCATCTATTTTAGGAAACTGGAAAATGCGGAAGAGAAACCGTGTCTATGTAAGGGGTTGTTAAATCGTAGTAGTAGCGGTAACAGCATAAACAGTTGGAGTGGTAGTGGTAGCAGTTCTGACGCTTCTGCTCCAGGGTTGTTTTGGGTATAAAAGTGAAGCGTTGTCGCCCTTATAAACCTCTCCACTGTTTCAGAATCAAGGCGAAGAGGGTGAGAATTCACTTCCCTCGTGTACAGAAGGGGTACGTCCGTACGATGTTTAGTGATTCTATTGATGTACAGTTTCACCGCTTGCCTCCTGGAATTTATTCTTTTATATCTTCACTGTTTCTTCGAGTAAACTTCTAATACCGTCGTGGAGTAGAACAAGAAGAGGCGAATAATACAGTCCCTTGATTGATACCTTTCATACATCTTTTTTTCTCCATCGTTTGTTCATTTGATTCCCACATTTCCTTGTAGTAGAAATAACTCTAGGAATTTTCTAAGCTGTTGCAAGAGCTCACATGAACAATCAAAGTATAGGTTTAGTTTTATGGAATCTCCTTTTGGCCACATTTTTGTAAGACATCATATCGAAATCATCGATTTGGAAATGTCTTCTATAAACATCGATATGTTGTTTTCTTTTTTAAATTACGGAAGTTGAACTGAAGTCACGCTTTGAGGGCCTCAAGGGATTTTTAAACGGCTTGGTAATTTCATATATAATCTCCTTGTAACTTGGAGTTTTCATCATTTGGTGAGAATGCTCCTCCCTCCGTTATATGACACGAAGAAGAATGTTCCATTAAGACGCGTCATATTTTCTTCAGAATTGGTATTACATTACAACATCATTCTTCCAGAGGGAAAAGTTTTGTACGATCTATCGTTGAATAATACAATTTCATTATCTAGTAAAATACGGTATGATATTCTCGGTCGAATGAAAGTATCGTATTAATAATTTCGATCTGTCAAAAAAACATGGTGAAAGAAACACAAAGCATTCTTTGTATAGAATTATAGATTTTGATACAAGATATTGATAATTTTTCCCTATATTTGAAGAATTCGTTGGTTAGGACGGCGCCGTTACTCAGACAAAAAAATCACACCGCGCGCGAACAATCTCTTCCGAATAATCTCTTCTGATATATACTTAGGGTCGTTGATGATTGGGGAATTCGAGAAACAGGCTCAACACATCCTGTACGTGAAGTTTGTAAGGGCGTAGCCAGGGCAATATGAAACACAGCGAAACTGAACTGCAAACTTCGTTGCCGTTGGTGCTGCTGTTGTTGGATAACTCGAACTTGGTAGGTTTAGAGTATATTCCACATGTACGTGTACAGGACGGACGCCCTTATGCCACGGGGTTGCTGTGTGTATATGAGGGCCAGCTGCGAGGCGGCCAAGCGAGACCGACCGACCGACCGACCGACCGAGAGACCTGCGTTATACTCGGAAACGTTGTAAAAATAATTATTAAAGCCGTTACCATGGCCATGTTGTACTCCACGTTGTACGCGTTCTCGCCTGACTTCGTATTCGTGCACCGAACGAAGGTCGTATATTCTTTTTTATTCGTTTCCTCGTCATCGTCGTCATTCGCGTCGCATTTTCCTTCCTTCTCGTGTTTCTCTTTCATTCTTATTCCAATGGTTCGCATTTCACATTTGTATCCTCTGTTTCGAATAATCTTGGAATAATAGAAAGTTATGATGTCGAATAATGTTTTTCAGAAGAAGAAAGGAACGAGTGCGGTCAACTTGAGTTTGAAGAATCGAAGTTTTAGTGATTCCAATTGTACAGAAAATTGCGAAAAGTACATTTCTCATGAGGTTTTTCAATCTGTTTGTGGAATATCAATAAGATTTCTTAGTTCTTTTGCTTAAACTGTGCGCATATTTGAAAGGATAGTGGATTCAATTGCTGATACTCTATTAAAAATTGTGACTAAGGATTACATGTGCGGTAGTTAAAGTTTCCAGATGTTCTGTCAGTTTCCAACTATAATCTAGCTATATTTCAGATAATCGTTACATTGTTCTTGGAATACATTAGTAGAAATTATACGAGAGTCTGACAAATACGCAACCAGTGAATTCCTAGAGCATTCCTGCTGGGGTATCGTTTATTTCCCCAATGATTTCAGAATTCATTATCAATGATGGACTCTCAGGTATTATTATCTTGTGGAACGTTTACATGAATTCATCCGAAACTTTTGAGATTCACAGAAAAAAAATGGTTGTATTACTTTGTGCAGCTGTAGTATCTGCAAACATTGATTTTGGAAAGGAATCGATTCGAATTTCGCCAATGAAAGAGCAAAATTATCGATTCGAAGGAGAGTATCAGATTTCGTTCTTAGAGATCAAGAGGGGATGAAATCAGTATATAGAGGTACTCGAAGGTAGGCAAGGGACACGTGGATTCTCCACGTGGATATATTATTGTTTTGAGTGTATAAGGGCGTTCTCGTGGGCCAGAGGAGAACGATAGGAAATCAAAGAGCGAGTGAGAGAAGTATAGGTACGGCAGAGGGTCAGGCACCCTGGGGCCGACCCTCCAAGAGGGATTTCATTCCATTCATGATCCCGAAGCCCACCCCCGTATTTCTGACTCCTCTTTCGCTCTATCTCTTTCTCTTCTTCTTCGTTGCTCGTGTTACCGTGCGAGGGCAAGCGATACATTACCACCAGGAACAGAAAAGGGTAGCCGAGACGAGACTATGACGACTACGACAACTCCTCTCGTGCCATACCAAATCGTGCCACATGCCATGCTCAGGAACATTACTGAAGTCTGAAGGAAAGGGGACTCCGGATTTGGCCATTTGATATCTTAATACGATATATATATATATATATATATATATATATATATAAGAGGGAGAGGACGACCCCACCGCCTCAATTTCGTATTTTACTTAACACCACAACGGCATCGTGTTGACGAGAGAGAAGATACACAGAACATAGTCTAGGTCAGTGTCTACTTCTGGACCCTTTTCCTTGGGGAGTCTCAAAGAAAAGAGGTCAATGATCTTATGTAACCGATATGTGTTTTTTTCTTTTTCGCGACAAACGGTCAACTAATCTTCATAAATAAGGGGAGAGAAGACGCGTAGAGATGTTGGATATTTTTATCTAGGATGGTCGATGTTTTCTTCTCTCGTCTATACGAAGATATCGAATTTATGATCTTCGTCTCTCATTCTCCCCATTATTTTCATCTCCATGGAAATCTTTGATTCCAAAATGATGAAATTTTATCCCCAATTGCATCAGTCGGTCAGTCGGCGACTTTTGACAAGAAAGCGAAAGGTCTATTCAAAATTATTCGTGTTTGAAAATCGTTGAGATCGTAGATCACGAATGAATCGGTAAAGATACCAAGTATTTTACGACGTAACCGCACATCGGTTAAAGGTTATTGTACCTGATGGCTTCATAAATCAAGTAGTATTCTTGAAAAAGAACAAAAGAAGAGGAAAGTGTCTTTATTACTAGGTGTCTTGAAGAAGTCTAGACCAGGAGCAGTAGCAGCAGCAGCAACAGCAGCAGGTGTCTGGTACGAAGGGGGTCTTCTACGAAGGTGGTGTTTGCCACGCTTCCAGATAATTAGACGTCAGGGGTTGTCCCCCATCTTTTTCAGAACCCTTCAAAAGTCGCGAGGATCCCCACTTCAATTTCAACTCCCCCATACGAAACCTGAAAACATGGCACGAGCCATTATTCCTGCATACCTAAGGGACGTGGAACGAGTTGCACTCGAAGCTTTGTAACGCATCTCTTATCGAGACTTCGAACGCAACCACATTTTTCCGAATTTTCATCTTCGAGTTGGATCCGATTTGGGAAATTTCCTTTGAACGTAAACCAATACCGAACGTTGAATATCACACGATTATGATTCAATTAACAACGTGCAAGGAACGTGCGAGTGTTTTCACCCCCTTTGATTCCCGATGCTTGCTTTCACTCGCAGCGTGAACTTGTGGGATTCTCCAGACAAGAGAGGAAAAGAGAAATGATGAGAGAAGAAGGGGTGTGAAGCACCGATAAAATGTGAACCAGAAGCATAGCAGACAGACAGCAGGAGAGAGAAAGAGAGAACGGTTGGAACCCTCAGTCGTGGAAAAGACCCTCCTCTTTTGGCGGTGGTGTTGTAACCCAAAGGTGCAAGCCAAGGGCTCTGTGTGTTGTTGCGTTATGATTGTTTCCAAGGTCAGGGTTACTCGGATACCACTCTCCGTCTCTCTCTCTCTCTCTCTCTCTCTCGTCCGAACTATCTGGGTTAGGGAAATCCGGTCTGTTTGAATAATAAGGACAGAAAGGGAAGAGGAGGGAACCCAAAAAGGTGACTCTGCCTTCTCACGATTTCCTTTCAACTTGACCGATCCACGTGAAACGTTTCTTCGTGTCGTGGACCCTATGTCTCATGTTGTTACTCTGATTTCTGGGAGTCATTCACCTAATCTATGATAAACTCCGTAGTAACAAACTTTATGTTAATAATGTTCTGACTGTTGATAAATTCTTTGCTACACGCTTTAGAGTAAATAAACCATATTCGGATAGAAAAAAAACTCAACAGAGGATATTAATTTACACAATAAATCATACCTTTGAATCTCATTTCGACTCCCAGTGAATAAATTCGAAACGCCTATGCAATTCAAATCAAAGCAATATCGTGCTTTAATAAATTTACAACGTCACGCGTGTTTCTTCGCATACAATGTGTAACGAATATTTCCATTTCTATGGATTTCGAAAAATATCCTCATATTTCATGCAGAGAATGGGAAAAAATTGCAGAAAGAAATAAGAAGAGCGAAAAGAAGGAAGAGAAAAAGAACTATGAGAAGAAACGTTGGATTCTTCACCGAACAAACCAAGAGAGTCTAAAACCACCCAGTTGAAAGCTTCTGACTTCTGACCTCTTGGCGTAAATCAAAGCTTATTCCTCTTTTTTTGATCTTCTTCTTTTTCTCTTCACGGTCGATTTAATCTTTTTTTTATCTTTTTTCTCGTGCGCGCGTGTGTGTGTGTGTGTGTGTGCGCGTATTTCATTTCTTCTCAACAATTCGCTCGCAGGAGAAAGCGAAAGGAAGGAAAACTGATTCGAGCTTCAAACTTCGTTTCAAAATGCGAAGAAAGATGGGTTGGATGTATAAATCCGACAAGGACGAAAAGGAAGTGGCAAAGGAGAAGTTTATCCACGAATTGAAGGACATGTTATTTATATGAACACATTGTGAGTTCGTTGTGAGTTATTGGATTTGAAGAGAATTATGTAGATTGTTGAAAATGTCATTTGAGAATTGTTGAAAAACAAATTAATTGCAGTTATTTTGTATTTATGAGATGAGAAAAATAGCCTGGGGTACAGTTTGTATATTTTATTGAATGAATATAGGTACTGTGTTGTAAATGTACAGGATAGTGGTGTCGATCTTTTTCACGGGAACAATTATTTCACAGTTTTTATCGATCTGGTTAAGAGCATTCCATAGAAGCAGGAGTCACTAGATTCTTCCACCTTGAATACTGAAAGATAATTTAATGAAATGGAAAAAAATGAACTAGCCAGACATTCTGTTCGTATGGAACAAAGGTCTGGCTGGTTGTTTTATTCCATTTTACTAAATCATCTTTGAGTATTTTGGGTACAGAGATTTAGTAACTTCAGGATCCTACGGGATGCCCTTAAGGATCAGGGTTATCACTAAAAATATATAGCACAAAATCTTTATTCGTCGAGATTTATGAAATTTCAAATTTGATGGGCTGTTCTGAAGGAATTCAGCAATGAATATCGCGTAGAAGAGACTGGGGCTATTTGCGCATGGGATTGATATTTTCGGTATAACTTTTAGAAATCATTTTTTGTGAGACAACTCAAAGTGAGAAACTCCTACTAATAGTCCTCCCATGTAATTTATTCAAAGATAGTGATTTCTAAAGATTATACACAAAAATATAAACATCTAAATACTGAAACATCATGTTTCAATTTACTTGTGATATTGAATTCTGAGTAGAAACTGATCAGATATAATTCAAAACATAATTATAATCTGTCTTGCATTTTGATTGATAAATTTTTACGTTTCGTTCTATTCCAACTTGGTATCGATATATCGATTTTCAATTAATCGATTGATCCAACAATCAATCATCGAATATCATTTATCTCCAAGTTGAAAACCAGGTTCATTAAACTCTTTGACTCAGCTTTATCGTTAGGATTCATCGTTTCATTAATAAATGAAATTTATTCATGAAATACCCACTGACTTTACGATAATTTATGTAAAGTTATTTTTCACGTTGTTAGTATCATTAGAGTAATTAATCATTCAATCACACGGCATGCGTCATGCCCGCATATTTTGACGCTACAATAGTAAAGGATACACGGAAGCGGTCTACGTATACATATGTATATCTATCTTCTAATATATATATGTAAGCTCGGTCAACCCAAACAAAGCCTTGCCTCTAGGGTCAAGGTTCTACCTTAGATGTTATATATGGCCATCTCATTCACCCCTCTCCCTTTTCATTCGTTCACCACCCACTCACTTTTCCCCAAAGGTCACTACACGGGTAGTTTCGTCGTGATCGTTTGTATCCATAGAGTCACTGACACGAGGCAAACCTCGGTGGAAATTCTCCACTACCACGTGGACATTTCAATCGAAGAAGAAAAATATCATGAAAACGTGAATTTCGTACACGTGGTTTCTCTTTCGTTTCATCTTTATATATATCATTTCCTTTTCGGGTGGTTTTTCTTTTCATGGATCGGTCATCGATTACATCGATGAGTGAAGTTGAATAAGAATTCACAGGGTTAATGTTTTGATTGTAATTTTCAGGCCTCGATGGTTCATTTCTCGGAAAATTATGAAGGGATACGTTGAGATAAAAAGGGAACATCTTACCGCGGATATCCGTTGGATTATTTTTTTAATATAGGAATGATATTGATGGGAGGATTCAACGGAAATTTCTAAAAGCAGTTCCCCTTCATTGATTTTCTGGTGTTTTCATATGGAACGGTAGTTTTTGTGACCGTGTCCAAATACATTTCCTTCCTGATTATCTTGGGATTGATTTATGATGTACATCAGTTGCATATTTATTGCACCCCCAATCGGATCAGTCTTCTCTTCCATCATTTACCTTGACAGAAATTGAAAGAAAAAATACGAAAATTAACTGCTCTTCCCTATGAAAAGCAGAAAATTCGAGGTACTCAACTAACTCTAACGATATTCAGAAGCTGATAACTCTGACTCCACTGAATAAATAAGAATAGATTGTTACGTTGCTGAGGCTGAAAGAATCCTTTCTCAAGGAAGAGTCTAATTTTGAAGGGTAAAAAGAACTAATAATACCACTATTATTCAATTCAGCATAAGATAACATCTTTCGACTCACGATTTTTCGAACGTCACTTCGAAGGTAAAATGAACAAGAAACATTCTTACTTTGTCAAATGAATGTTCATAGTAGATATTTCTAAAAAATTCAACTGCAGTGGCCAAGTAGTTAGCACGGACGCGGACAGCCACTGAATTAGCTGAAGTCACAGCAAATAGATTCGCCAAACTTCGTTGTTGTCATAACTAAAATTTAGCTATAGGAAGTGATTTAATGGCTTAATTCGTATCAAGCAAAACATACCGTACTATATTTAGAATGAATCTGTTGGTGCAGATTCATTCATTTCTCTATACGAGCTAGAAGATCTCAATGAGACAGTTCGAAGGTTCCAAGGTGTTCGCAAGGTACACGGTTGAAGCCTACAGTGCGCAATTCAATGACGAAAAGATTCTCTGCTGCAGAGGGCCGATTACACGATAAACTGACATGAATTTTTATGATGGACGTTTGTCGATTTCTCTCTCTCTCTTTTTTTCTGTAGGTTCATCTCCGTTTTTCCTTGTACTCTTATGTCTCTCTTTCTCTTTTTCTCTTCGTCGAGCGACACTAACTGTCTACTTCCTAACTTAATCTGTAACTTCCGACGCCGCGGCAATCTGACATCCTTTTTATTTTCATTGGCTCGCTCAGAGGCCTCTTGTACCGAGGGTCTCGTTCCCAGGATTTTTCTATCCATGAGCGAGCGAGCAAGCGAACGAATGAACCAGCGAACACGACCAGCCATGGCTCTCTCGGGTCCACCTAATCAATTTATGTCGTTGCGCCGTACTTGTCGCTTAGGAAGAGAGAGAAGGTAGATAAGGCAAATTGCTCGTTCGCTTGATCAAACAGAGATAGAAAGAGAACTGTGGTGTCGTTCAAATAATCCGGCTTCCGTCGTACACGTGCAAGTTATATGGGAGATTTTTGATCTTGATCAATGTTTATGACGCTCTAATGTATTATCGAGATGGATTAACGTTCTTTTCTAATTCTCGATTCGGTTCCGGTTTCCTCATGTATTTTTTTGAATATTCGTGAGGACAGAAATTCTTCGCTCAACCGATGATGATTCGGTGAATTTTTATTCCTCGTTTTAGCGATATGATTATTTCATTGCAGATGTTGAATATTGTGGTCTGGGTGATTGTATATAATTGGAAAACAAACATGTTCAATTTTCTCGAAAAATGAACGAGTCTTTAATGAAACTCAAACAATTTCAAGTACTAAATAAAGTCAATTTCAAATAGAAACTTTTTAGCAGATGAACGTTGTGAGATTGACTTATTCATCTGATCATTGTCTCATTGACATGATAAATTCATAAATTGTTACGGACGACACGAGGAAAAAAAAGAATATAATGAGAACAAGACGTTGGTATTCATTCATAAGTGATGATTTAAGGTCGTTTAAATTCGATGTGCTCGACACTTGTTATGGAACATCGCATCGTATTTCTTTTAATGTTTTGTGTAGCAGATACTACGACTACGAACGGAGGAAAGAAGAGGAACAGAGAGATCTTATCCGTAGTTGGGACATTTGCGAGTGCGGTTCGTTACCGCCTTTGATCCTTAAAAGTCTCAAGGTGAGATATAGTAGTTGAGTCGTTTATCTGCATATTTCTGTTTGTCAAGTTTTATCGATACGAATGTCCGTTTATGAAAACGTGTGTTCATTCATTCTTCCTTTCCAATAGTCTGGTATTTCTTTCCGGGTAGATGCATTAAGATAATGATTTATTTATAGTTACAAGCATTTATCCTACAAATGATTACTGGACCTCTGATGGCCCTGCAGTGATGGCGACGGGTCGTTGCTGGACCTTTGGAATGCTTGTAGCCGTATTTGCAAGATGGTAAAAGTTATGAATTTCATAATTGAATATCACAAAATGAATGTTCAATCATAATTCCCAACATAAAGATTCATAATTGAGACATTCGATTATAATTACCAGATTTCAGTTACAATTCTTGGTATGCCTTAGGTCTTGTCAAAGCCTGGTCAAGACCTGATCAATCTTTGTCAGGTCCTGACAAGAGCTATAGCAATTGCCATGAATCATTTTAGTTCTTTTTGGAGTAGAGGCAAGGGTCCGAAAATGGGCTACCACTTTGATTTCATCTCATACTGGCCAGTCCTCACGCAGAAAATTCAAATAAGAATCACAGCAAGAACCTACAACCATTACCAGAGGTGTGTGTTTGTGCAATATATTTTATTTTCAATGATTGAAAGGGTGATAAAATTTTTTCTACAAAACGTAAAAACTGTGATTTTTGAAAGTGGGGTCCGAATATGAGCTAACCGTGAAATTTTGTTGAAACTGTTGGCAGCTGGGGGTTTTTGGCGAAACTGTTATGATATCAATTCATTCTCCGGTTAATTTACGTTTCTATACTTCCCGAATAAGCTACATATCGTGTCAGATCCAATGGAACGGATGACTAGTAATAATATTGAAAACATCGCATACCTGAAAAAGTTTTTACAGACACCGAAAAATATAAATTCACTTGTAAAAAAAACACGTTGTACTGTAATCGCCAACTGCTATGCACGCAATTGGTCGGTGATAAGGAACATGTTGAATCGGTCACCACCAAGCGACAGCGCCATACAAGCCTACAACTTCGATTGCCCATATTCATACCATAGCCCATTTTCGGACCCTTTCCTCTATTATTACAAAGATTTGACAAAAACCACAATATATTTATAAGGATTGAATTGAAGTAGAATGAAAAGATTCTGTGAACGTAGTCTCAGTGGAAGTCCTCATGTGCTCTCTAAGAATCTCAGACCCAGATAACATGTAAGCTTGTCATAAGCTTGTCAGACTTATCATTCGGTTATTTTCGACTTGTTATTGACAACTTTGTCAGTGTAAGGCTGCTACAACTCTGCTGCAAGGGTTTTGTAAGCTTGTACCCTTGTCATGTGTCAACTAAGAGGCTCATGCCAACCTTGTCACAAGCTTGTCTGACAACATTGCAGCAAGGTTGAATTGCTATCTGGGGAGTGACTATACACTTTTAAAATTCGAATAGTATACAACTCCAAAATAGAGTGAACATTGCAGTCTCTAAGAAGAAGATTCCACTTTACAGAAGAAGTACACTCGCCAGAATTCAAAGTAAATTGCTACTTTTATAGAATAAAATCCCATCTCGACCCATACAATGCCCCAATCCAGAAAAAGATCATGGAGAGTTCGAAGAATTCTGTTCGAACTTCTGTGCTGCCTACGTATTTCAATAAATATTCTCGCTAATTTTGTTCACAAGGTTGAAATGGTATCCAATTTAATTGATATTTCACTCATACTCTCAAATCATCTTGATCACTCTTATATTATGTAAGATTGGAATAATTCATGGTAGTTATTTCGGCTTTCTTTGACGCGAATTTCGCGCGCAAGGTTGATGACAAAACATTCTTGTATAACACGGAGGACTAAATATTCGTTCTTTCGCCTAAGAAAATTCCTGCGAAGATCTTTTCATTGAAGGGTGTAGGAACAATTCTTCATTCATTACACCAAAGTCTTCATTGACCAACAGCAACCTGCAAATATGATATACTCAAGTACGGAATTTGGTGCATTAAAAGTGGACGCGAAACAGAACTAGCCAAAATTTGCATGAGGTTATATGAAGAAATTCTTGAGGTGGAGAGGCATCATTCGGTAGAATCCCGACAATTTTAATTAAAATCCAGAGGAACTCCCGAACAAGGGAAGAACGATCGGAAAAGGGACTCTGAGCCTCGAATCTTCGGTCAAAGAATTTTCGAAGAAATACTTCTCTCCCTCTTATATTATATGATATATTGATGCAGACACACACATATATTCGCTCGAAGTTATATACAAATGCTGTAGAGTGTTGTTCGGATCTTCCAATAGGCTCACATTGTTTTAACCCAACTTCGGGATCAGAATTGATGAGGAAAAGACGATATTTGACTGCATTGAATGCGTTACAGTGATTCAATATTCTGGGGTGTTGGAAACATGAAATCAACCGCTTTATGATATCCATTGTCCCAGCAAAAGGGAATCACGAAGAATAAAATTTGCAGCAAATTGAGCTATTTTATATGGAACAGCAAATATTTTTGTAAACAATGAATCATTCGCTACATGAAATTTCATGCAAAATTTCCAGTATTATATACAGAATAGTAACATTTTGCTGGAAGAGTCGAGATTGCTGCTCTGACAAAAGATATCCAGTAAAATTTGATTGTTCTTCGTGTTTCCCTTATCGGGAAATTGTGTAATTCATTTTTTTTGGATTAAACTCATCGTACTCACTGGTCGTATGTTCTTTTACGGTATATGATCCTCTGATATTACATACCTGGAACAAAAAGAAGAACATTCGTATGAAATTCGGGTTCTGGCGATTTATATAATCGATTGATTTATCATTATTATTCATATCAAGTCATTAATAAAAATTCATTATCTCCATTCCTCATGCCACTTCTCGATATTTAGAAGTAAGAAAGAGGAAGTAAAGAGCGGGGGAAAGAAGTCATTGAAAATTTTATTGAATTCAGAGCAGAATAATATATGATGTGATTAAAATATTTAAGACATATATTTCTTTGAAAGATCTCTGTATCCCACGATTCCTCTCATACCCGCATTGTCGTTGATTTAACTTTATTAATTCAAATTGTAAAAAGAAAATGGACCAAGATCGTAACTTACAATGGAAATACATCAGAATAATGTAGAATTCAGACTTTTAGTGATGACATGAAAACATGTAATACACACGAATGAAAATTTGTATTATATTATAAGACAGTAAACTTGTGAATAATTGGTAAAATACTTGTTAATAAAGAAAATTAATAAGAAATTTTCCTCGCCAATATATGCATTGCATAAATGAATCGATTCAATCACGCGCTACGCATCGATATGACAATCGTAATAAGGGTGTATGAATGGAAACTAGAGATAGAGAAACAGCAGTTGACTACCGTGTCAGTCGAAGTCTATTATATATTTTATACGTGTGTATACGTGTAGACATCTGCATATGTAAGTATACACTGTTAAAAATTTCTTGAAATTTCATGTACTTTTCATGTACATATGTGAATGAAAATTCAATTTTTGTGAACTGAAATAGGAATCCAAATACATGTTATTGAATTTTCAAGTTATTGTGCATGAAAATTGAAATTAATGTACAGGTGATTGAAAAAACTTGGAAAAATTTTATCATTTTAATATCATTATAATTGTAATCAAATCAGGGCTGTACTGGTATCCAACTGGAAATAACCAAAGTGATCCAAGTTGATTTGGATTTGAAAAAAAATCTTAAAATGCTCATATCTCAAGAACTAATCTTCAAAAAACCGGAAATTCTTGCATTATGGCTGCAGAATACGCCCTTGAAATGCAATTTTTCTCACTTGGGTCACCCTGTATACTAACGCTTTGACGAAGTCATCCACGTATCCACTTCAACTATGTATCAGTTAGATCACACGATTTGTTCAGTGTTTCTACATCATAAGTACATCTTGATTCACAAGTTTGAAGAATGAACGCAAGGTGATATAGGCAAAAAAATGCACCCGTCCGCGTAAATGGCCGTGGCTAGAGTAATAGGGCTGTGGCGTCCGGTTCCGACGCCCCGCGTTCAAATCTTGTGAAGGTGATTTTTTTTTTCAACGATCTTGAACATGTGCATGAAATTTAAATAACTGGTTATTGGATTTTCAATACTACTGTACATTATTTTTCATTTACGTGAGTGGAAATTGCTTCCATTACTTGTGATTGAAAATTCAATCAGAAATTTATAACAGTGTACGTATGGATGTACAGAAGTGTACAAAGCATGTAATGTATGTCTGTAGGTTAATGCAATTCACTCAGATCTCATTGTGAGAATTGTAGAGTAGAGTGAGAGAGTGATGAGACAGAGAAATTGATTGATTGATTGGGTCTTTTCGTTTGAGTCTTGCACAATGAAACATAACTTGAATTCAACACGCGGGAAAAACGGTAATAATAGCATGAACTCGCCTCATCGTGGACTGTGTCGTCCGTTCATTTTCGTCCCTGACCATGAATCTATCGTTCTTTCTCGTTATACGTTTATCAGTCGTTTTCTTTTTCTTCCTTACTTCTTTAAATTCTTCCGAGTGAATAGAATTTTCATAAAATTACAATTATAAAAAATGTGAGATTTATGTATCAATAATTCATCAGATATTCCAACATTCGAGTTGGGAATGTCTTTTCTCCATCCTCTCTGCGTTCACAATTCTCAAGGGATCTGATTTAAAATACGGTAGTCAGATGTTGAACTACGGACACATATATAATTAAAATGAAATTTCTCTGCTTTTAGACTAGATTACCGAAGTTTGTGAAAGAAAACAACTTTGTAAACTCTAATTGAGCCCTAACCAAATAAATCATTCTTCCTCTTTCTTCGCTAGGCTTTTAATGTAATTCTACAAGAAGCAAAGTGAAGTATTGGATGCCACTACATTTTCTACTATGGGAACGAGTCGTTGGCAACTGGAATACATTTTGAAATACCATAACAAATACGTGGAGTGTGTTTGTATAATATTATCAAACATCTCAAGAAACCTAGAAAAGTCGGCCAACTGGCGTGAAGATGTTGGATACATCGATGGATAATTTTCAATATCGGTAATCGTACAACGAGCCAATGTGATGAGATATGATTGCAAATGTATCGATTGAAAATGCGCGGTATATTGTCATCGCGAAACAATTATTCATCCCGCAGAAGCATTTTACAGAACACTTCCTCCTGGATGATTATATAAAATCTCGTAAATTTCTTTATGGAATAATTTTCCTTGGGAAGTAACTTCACAAGTAAACCAATTGAGAAAGTTTCTTATTTTCTTCTGAATAATTAAATATTTTTCCTTCCTTTTCCAATGTTTTCAAAATGTCAGAAAGAAATAAGAAGAAATATGCGAAGATGGAAAAAAATTTTCTGGAGAAACTTATAAAATTTCAATCAACTGAACAAAAGTGCGTGGAAAATTTATGAATTATAAAAATTGCGGAACTCTGGAACTAATGGAAGGTATGCAGCTGCAGCAATTATTGGCATCCAGTTGTTTTAGTTGAATTTTGATTGATTGAATCAAATCAGTGCGCACACACTGAGCCAAACTGCAGCCCTCTTTTAGCATGGAATTGGCAAGCATTTGCCAAAAATGGGCTGAAATTGACTCAATGTTGATGCACACAGGGGCGATAACGGTTCAACTGGAGCAAGTTCCCACCAAAATTTCGTAATTTTTATGTTGCGTGAATTCCCTATGAATCTTCGAGTATAGCAGTCTTTGATTTCAGATGAGGTGTTTTTGATTGAAATTATTTAATGTATTGACATTATTACGACAGTTCTTCATAATTCAGCAAAAATCACTTTACAATAAATAATCATTGCCGCATCATCATCATTCAATGAAATGGCATCCTTTAGAGAAATTTACGTGATTTTGACTGAAACGCTTCATTTTTTTCTGAAAAAAATGAGAGGAAAAATGAAGTGTTTTAGTCAGAATTATGTTAATTTTTCTGAAAAATCTGACAATAAAATGAAAGTATATAGATTTTGTTGAAGGTTGAATTGTTTATAGAAAACGAAACTCAAATTTGAACTAACAAAATCCGAAGAATTATCATTATTCATCTCCTCAAATTAATTCCTGAACATCTTTTGAAGAATATACTACAAGATTTTGGAACTTTCACGCCTAAATATTTTGCTAGTCGATTACGAATTCATTTCAATAAACGATTTAAACTTCAGCAGCATAGTAAATAACGGTCTCCTGGAGGCTTTGGTTTGATTCAGATTTTGGTGAGAAAAGTGGCGAGAACTAACGCACGGACAAAAAGGAATTAGCTGTGACAGCTACTGACTTTTTTAGCACCCTTTTTTTACAGCTGTGACTAAAATAATTGCAACTGAGGCTATTTTTCAGCCACCGCAATAGGAAATCGTAGCTGTAACTGCACAGGTTTCGTGGTTGATGTTTGGACAGCCAAATAATTTACTCGTTGAATTTTCGCTGGGGCAGCTACATTTCTTGCTGCTACCTCTAAGTGAGTAGCTGTGATAGCTAGAAAATAGCTTCCGTAGCTAATTTCAAGCTATCCAAATAATAGCTCATTATTTTTTCCCTTGCGGGATGCTATCATCTGGCCAGAAGACGGCCGAGATTGTTGCGTGGGTTGGGGTGAATATATGTGATCTGGTCTACGAAAAGGGGGCTTAGGTGTGAAAACAAGTTTTCGAGAAAACAGCTGTTAAAGATAAACAAGTCATTTTATCAGTTTCGCTTTAGTTGTTCGCTTCTAATGTTCTAATTGTAAATTTGTGAATTTTTATGTAAAATGACGTGGTTTTGCCTTGAAATAAAATTTTTTAACATATGAAATGATGTCTATTATTTTATAATTTAATCTCCAAATTTTTCTGCTCTTCTTTTTGTACATTTTCAGCAAACTTCCCTACCAATTGGAAACTTCTGGTTTGCGCCATTCGAAAGAGCATATTTTACTCCATCCAAATCGCCAAAAAAGTGCAAAATGATTTTTTCACACCTAAGCCCCCTTTTCGTAGGCCAGGTCACATATCAACTCTTCTTCTTCGTTGATAACTCTTGATCACGGATATTGATATCTACTCTCGCTCAATGCATGGATCAGGAAAATGACTCAGTTAAAACAAATTAGAAAAAGCTTCTTGAAATTCCATACTTTCATTGAAGGTTTTTCAATCATGAATAAATCCTGGCTCCCCCGATCTTTTTACATGTCAGCCCAGTTGAAAGTTATCAGACGGACAGGATGGCGAAATTCACCATATTCCCGAACCAGTGAAGTCCCCCCATACAAGATCCCTGTTATCTTTCAGGTTCCCATCGATTTAGAGCCCAAGGTGCTTCGAGTGGGGACTTGCAGAATTCCAACCGGAAATGTGAAAGGGTAACACACGGAGAAACTGAATCCCCTGCGGTAGTTATTCACTTTTTTTGCTGTTACAGCAACAATAATTACAGCTATGGCCATTGATCAGTTGTTACAATAAAAATTCGTAGCTGCGACAGCAAAATTTCAGTGGTTCATATTTGGATACACAGCGAAAAATTTTGTGTCACAGGAGATCCACTCATAGTTTGTGTTGAAAACACCCAGCAAACACGATTGCTGGTGTTTCGAAGGGCCAATGACGGCTCTTTACTAGCATCGCAGGGCCATCAGCGGCTCATTAAAATGCCGTTAATCATTGTTTGTAGGGCAACATATCAAATTCTGAAATTCACCGATTTTCAGTGTACACAGAAAACAGTCCCATGTGAATTCTACATTGGTTGTTGTTAATTTAACATAACTGCCCACATACATGCAATTGGAGTAAAATTTACATTGGAAGCAATGTTATATTTACATTGTTTCCGAAGTGAATAGAAGTAGTGTTGCTGTGAAGTAACTATGATAACAATGTGAATCCGACAGGACTGTGTAGTAAATTTTACATATGATCCTCAATGTAATCGTTACCTTATTTTTCATGTAATTTTTACATTGGCATTTTTTTCCGTGTAAATTTAACATTTTTGTGTTGATTTGATACATTTTCTGTGTTAATATTCAACATAAATTGCGAGTAGACCTCCTGGAACATACACGTGTGTTAGAAATACACAAAATGATTCACTGTGTAGTAAAATCATTCAACTGTAGTACACTGCAAGCTGAAGTGTGTTCTTGTAGTAAATTTGAACACACTCCAGTTTGCAGTGTATTTTTGTCATGAAATCTAAATTCCTCTTCGTTAAAGTTAATTTTTGGGCATCCAAATATTAGCTGAATTATTTTTTCCCGCACACGAATTTTGGGTAGAGCCTCGTCTGATCCAAACTGGGAGGATATTTACCCAGCTTTTTACTTTACTTCTTGATGCATCATCAGATAAAAGATGTTTCCCGCGCGATTTTGAAAGCAGTCCGTTGATATCATAGAATACTGAAATGACTTTGATGTGCTGTTTGAGATTGATTGTGAGATATTGGTAGGATTCACACGAAATCTGGCAGATGGATTGAAAATTTGAACATGTGAATAGCCTCCCAGATAACATGTAAGCTTGTTATAAGCTTGCTAGACTTGTCATTCGATTGTTTTTGACTTGTTATTAACAACCTTGTCAGTGTAAGGCTGCTACAATTCTGCTGCAAGGGTTTTGTAAGCTTGTACCACTGTCGTGTGTCAACTAAGAGGCTTATGTCAACTTTGTCACAAGCTTGCCTGACAACACTGCAGCAAGGTTGAATTGCCATCTGGGCTACGGAAACAAATAATCCATTCAATTAATTGAAGTAATGATAGAACTGATTACGACGAGGGATGTTCCGGCAGCTTATAAAAAATAAAATGTTATATTCTTGATGAAAGCATAGTGTTCATTGCCTGTTGATTTATTCTCTCTAGGTTTTCTATAAGATACATGGAACAGATGGAAACAGTACATCTGAAATTTATTGATCCAATTGAAACATTCGATTATGAAGTGAAATAATATTCGTTCAATCCAATTAGGAGATACTTGAAGAATTAATTAATTTTGTTCATAACTAATAACGTGTTCGAATATTTTCTTGAAAAATTCATGTAAACATTTTTATGGAACATTGATGAACATATAATCCAATTCAATCAATCCCCGAAAATTAATCGTTTCTTTCGATCCGCATACATAGAACCGTGACACGTCACGTAGCAAATTTTATATTTCCATTTTTTCTTTCGAGTGCATAAAGAATACAAAAAAAAAATTGATGGAAAGAAAAATGATTTGGTTGTGGTGTTCTTCGGAAACCGTTACGGACTCCAAACGTCGCGCACACAATAGCGGATATTTTTATAGCGATTCGCGACGGCAGCTACATCAACACGACCGGTTTTTCTTTCTCTTTCTCTCTTCTTTCACGTTCGAACATCTGCCGTCTCGATTCAAGTGAGCGTGCAAGCGTTGTGTAAGTACCTATACGTGTATGAGTTCTCGTACGTATGCGTCTATTAGGTGTGTACGCACAAACGCACAAATTAAGAGTTGTGCATCCAAATGGCAGAGACGTGCATGTACGCGTACACGCACACGTAGTTCAAAAATGTACACAAATATTCGTAATTATCCACATTGTGCTTGATACATAATCTACCGTTCAATTTATTTGAATTTTCATTATTACGATATTGAAGGGAGAAGTGGAGAGGAGAGAAACGTTGCAAAGGGGAAATTAACGTTGAAAATAATCTGCCGATAGAAAACGTGTTGTATGTAGTTTCATGTGAGAAACGTGTGAAAGATATGATGTTAGTTTGGACAATGTAATGCTATTAAATTTGAAAAATTTAATATTCTTCATCAATCTGAATAGCTAATTCACAGAAATTTTATATAGCGTTGATAGTCATTGTTCAACCTTGCTAATAATTAGCAAGAAATGCTCTGCTCTCTAAATTTGAATCAGCGAAATCTCGGTATTTCTAAGAATTAGGGCTGACGCATGGATGAAATCAGTGAGATGTCACTGAATAGTCATTAATTGCTATCACTGGCCACAGGTATTTTGACATTTCGAACTAAAATTCAAAAAGCCACTCCACTCCCCTGTAACGGCTTCGAATATTCAGGATTCAACATTATTGTTCTTCCAAATTTTGCCACCCCCTAAATTCTTCCGCCCTCGGCGGCTGCCTAATTCACCTATACGGGTCAGCCAGTCCTGCTGATTGTGCACTAACTGGTATTTAATGGTAAATTTCACGAATATTCACTGATTTTGCAGTGGATATGCATTGAACCGCAGTGATTTGGATTTATTAAAATTCACGTTGCAATGATGATTCAATTTTTTGATATGAACTCGCGTCATATCTACTAAGACATACGATTCAGCTAGATCTTCAACTTCAAGGATTCACAACTTGCTTCGAAGTTCAGATCGACGCAAAGATTTTAGGCATGATAGATGTGAGCAAGAGAGTTTCTGAGAAAGTGCCTTTTCTCCTGAATAGATTCATCAAAATTCTTGAACAAGGATACATAATTCATCAAATTTCAATTGAGTTAAATTAATTATTGTGAGCAGGGCTAAGTCGTAGAGATAATTGAATTATAAAGACATCATTCTCATTAATACAGCCCTGATTGACTTGATTCACGGTAACGAAAATTCCGCAATACAATGAAATAATCCGTAGGGCAAAAAATCATAGCTTGTCAAAGTGTTTATTGTTCCAAGGAGTGTAATTATATTATAATCTCAAAAAAGTAATGAATTGCGAGGATGATAATAAGCCCTCGAGAAATTCTTCGGTGAATCAAACAGCATTCGATCTGCAGAAAACCCAGAAACATTACCGGGATTTTGGTAGTTCTATAAAAAAATAATATGAGGAATTCTCCGATTCGCCAGTAATTTTACCAACAATGGGATAAATTTACTAATTATTTGAGGATTTTTATTCCCTGTGATCAGATAAATTGCTTCACAAGAAATTTTGGAGATTTGTTGTAAAAAATTGTTTTTCGAATAATCGATGATATTACTATGCCCAATCGAAGTTCGAATTTCCAACTCAGTCAGATAGTCGTTTACTATTTCTCGATCGTTTGGACAGATGTTCAGGAGGAGGGAGGGGAACGCGGTTTTCGTGATCGTGTATATACGTGTTTGTGTGTGGACCAAACGAAAGGACCATGTGCGAAGGAAATCTATTTCCTTTTATGGGTGTATATCGTGAAAAACAGTCGGAAATCATGAGAGAACTACAGATGTGTCATAGCCGTTGTTTATTTCGACGATATGACGAGAATTCTTACGTATCTCCATTATCCAACGCAAGAAGGAAATAAAGATTCTATTTTATTGCCGATCTGTAACTTTGTTTCACATTTTACCTCCCTCTTTTTTCTGTTTCTTTATTTCTTCTGTTTTTTTTGCGACAGCATAAAGATGAAGACAAAAATAGTATTTCCTCTCATCGTACATGCTTCATGTACGTACGAGCACGGCGAATATCGTTTGACGAATTGTTAGAGTTGATCATCGATGAACGTGACAAAAGTCATAATGGCGATTGCGCGCGTTGAATAGCAAAGCAACATTCCCTGAAATTCAATGACATACCAGAATTTTTGTAACCAGCTGGAATGATTTTTTTCCCAACGGTAAACAACCTTGATGATAAGTGTCTTGCTACGAAATGGAGGAGAGAATCGAATGGCGTATAGGGCCCTGCTGTCTCTAATGAAAGACGGCGTTTGAGGAGCAAAAAAAAATTAATTATCCAAAACCCGTAAGAGTCTCCGAGTTCGATTTACTACGGGTGTCAGAAGTAAAGCTATCTCCTCTCTCTTCCGGCAAGCAGCTGTCTGCAATTATATTTTTGACCTGAGTGCTCTCACTTTGGTTCCTCAAATCTTCCTCTGTCTCTTTTTTGTTCTCCGTTTTTGTACTGTATACTTTTACTGTCTTTTTCTGTTATCCCGGTCACCCGGTATACATAGATACATATACCTGGCTTTTTGTTGCTCTTACGAGAGGCCATTTCGCTTGAGAATCGATGACGCGCATCGACCCATCTTCCTTTGTCATGTTAAACGCATTAGACGCATCCTGTTACTTTCATTCGCCAAAAAGTGCGCCAAGCCACGGCTATGCGTTCTTGCTGTTTCCATTCTCTTCTTTTTCTCCTCTATATCTTGTTCGGTTGTACAGAATCAAGTACAGCGTCAAAGAAATCGATATCGCTAACTTGACTGAAGATAAGATATCGTTCGGTATCTCAGGGATACATAGCGCCGCGATGGAACTGAGAATAGGTAAGATCTGTTCAATATTCTATCGAAACTTCAGATTTCTTTATCCATGAGAAATCACAGTTGCTGAAGATTGTATCTCGATGCAATAAATTCTCAATATTCAGTTATCGGTTATAACATTAATTCTACGCATAATTTTCAACTCAACTCAGATATAGCAAATTCAATTAAATCATAAAAGTCCAACTGCTGCACACAATTCAAACAATTTTAGAATATTTTTTCGAGTTGCAAACCGAGAATTTCCTGTGATATAGGGTTTCATTATCTGACGGTGACAGTGTTTTTCGAACAAAAACAGATATTTCCGGCACACGTTTATTCAATATTCAAGATTCTCAGGCTCTCACTGGACTTTGGAATCGCTGGAAATCTAACAGACGTTTGATATCCTTGTAAGCCGCATGCACATTTGGCACATCCATCTGTTCTCACCCAGGTCAGTGTCTAGCAAAATAAATACTTCAGTCATATTCCTTGTGGCAAGCACATACATCCTTTTGGAGTACACCTTTACAACAGGAAATTTCTGAAATCTCTGTTCTCTTGATTTTCTAATGAGACTTTCAGGCACGGAGGGACAAAAATTCACTAAGATAGCGAATCTGTTTCGCTGTCTCAGTGAATTGTCAATTTTGATCACATTTTTTCATCAGACTCTTTTACACGATGGATAAGAAAAATATACAAATGTTGGAGTTTTTCTTTCGCACTGCAAAAGTACTACTCGTGTTCTTTATGCATCGCTTAAGATCTTACGAATTAGCGGTATCCCGTGAAAAAGGCAACTTTGTAGATTCGAACGGATAGCAGTGATTTCTCAAGTTTGCCACAAAGGATCTTTCACGTGACATTGACTTATCTTGAATCTTATATTCGAGAATGCATTCGTCTGAAGTAAATTGCCTTCAACATTTTTATGTTCCCGCAAACTTGTTGATTTATCGCGAATGACATTAGTTGAAATTCTCATCCACTTTTTTCTGAAGTTGCTCCAAGTGTTCGTATAGTTGAATCTTCAAAAACTTCTTTTTTTTTTTTATGAATAATTCCATGTTCAGTTCATAACTCTTGGTATGTCAGTTTTAATACAAGAGCCATAGCAACACATGTGCTGATCGTTTCTCGGAAAGAATATAAATGAAACCGAATCACGACGCGAGTGTATAGTAGTGCATCTTTTACTCGATTCCCTGCTCCTTCTCTTACGATATACCATTTTTCTTCTTGTACAATTGGATTTTTATCGTGTTAAATAAATTGACGATTTTATGCGGTTTAATGTCCAGTAGACCTTCTTTCTTAGGACAATAACTTTCTCCTTCATGAATCTCTTAACGCGAAGTAATTGGAAAAAAGAGGTATATTATTCCCATCCTTGAGCCAAAAGTAGGTACTCTGGAAGTTATTAAAAAAAATATACCTAGAGTTATTCGTATGTAAAGTATTTTAACGAGGACCAGGTAGGAGATAAACCGATTAATCGTGGTGAGGGATCACCATCTGGTGAGTTTCCATAAAATGGGGTAGGATGGATAAGGTATCGCAGAGGGATAATAAATTCAAGAAAATCTAAAACCATCTCACCGCGAAGAATTAGTTGAAAATTGTGTACAATATGACGTACTAGACGCGGGAAAACCTCTGTAGGATTTTGACTTCCAAACCCCCGTACGCGCAACGTGCATTTTTCTAGACGTGTCACGATACGTGTACATATGTACCACGTATGTGCATCCATATAGTACATAGTACAACACAGGGTACAATTTCTTAACAGAAAAGGATCTCCCATGGTATCCATGGTAACTGTGCAAACAAGATGGCCGACAGCTTCCGGTTTCAGATCAGCAGCTGCGCGGATCTAGTTTCTCCTCTAGGCCCTTCCACACGCATCCATATAGGAGTTGAAGAAAATGAGAGGACAAGCAATGAAAGACAAATACCGTGGAAAATCGATCTTCGAATGGATTCGCGTGCTTTTATGCTTTCTTTCCGTATTATTATTTTCTTCTCTTTCATTCGATACCGGAGGGTATTGATTTTTAACACTTCTCGATTTCTCATGCCCCAGAAATAACATAAATGGCATCGGTGAAACACTTGCATTCAAAACAACTCTACTTATATTCCTCGAATAAATTATGAACTATATTATTTATGTAGTGAAAATCATGAATATATTTAACCATTCAAGGAACTCGTGCTTCAAAATAATAATTATCCTGTGTTCATATATTAGTTCTTTGAATTATCTTTACGGTTTTTAATGGGAACGAGGAGAACGTGATATATCTTCATGTAAATGAGCTTCAATTAGGACGAAACAGAAATTATAAGACGAGGGGTGGAAGGTTAATCGATTGACACGAGATACGAGTACAATAGAGAGGAAGGAACGGAGGTGTTGGTTATGGAGGGTGGAATATCTAAGAATCAAATAGAAAAGCTTTCGCGCGAGGTAACAATTTTTCTTCTTTCTCAAATGAAATGGATAAATCGGATGGGCATTCGTAACAGGGATTAGCCATAACGCTTTATGATGATGGCGCACGGCTGGACCAACTGTATTCTATATTAGAATTAGAATTAGAGAAAGAACATTATATACACGTCGGGGCGCACATGTGCACGACATGCACTCCTGTGCGAACCCTCGTTGATATATACTGGGTGTCCTGTTGAATGGAAGTATTCGAAGTTTCGTGGAGAGAAGTTCGAACGTTTTTATGAGTTTTTTTTTCATCCTTCTGGATGTATATCATTTATAATGGGTGGATACGTTTTAGGGTATTTATCTTCTGAAGTGCAAACGGAAACTGTGTGTCAACAGTTATTCACATTCTGGTAGTTTCATGAAATTATGCAAAATTTTATCCTTCGAAACTTGGCGAATTGAATTTTTCAAAATTGTGTACTTTATTCTGTTGTATTTGACTTCTTGAATTATTTCATTCTTTCTCTTTCAAAGGAGCAGCAGATCATTGATTTGAGGTTCAATGATCACAAGAAGAATAGAAAGCTGCTCAAATTAATGCGTAAATCATGAATTACAGTCGTAAGAGAGCAACCATTTCTAGGTGAATCAGTAAGATGTGTTCAAACACTTGCGTTATCTAATCGAAGTCTTCATAAGTGATGTTCCAGGATTCATACAGTGTGATTCACTCAGATTTACATATAAAAACAAACTGTTGGAAATTTTTGCATGAATTTCAATGCTTTTGCTGGAAATTCCACATACATTTAACATTGAACAACTCAATGTATTTGAACATGAAACCATACTCATGGAGTTGGAACTAGCAGCTGTAGAGCTAGCAGCCGATCCTTATAACTTTTCACACAAAACGTTTATCAAGGATTCAAACATCTGAAACGTTTATTGAAATGCTAATTGACCGATTGCTGATATCAACAAAGCTCCAAGAACCTTCAATCAAGAGTGACAACAAGCGATTGCTAGATTTACGGCTGCTAATTCTAGCTTAACTGTACCCGGCAGTTTCGTGTATTATAACTTCATGATTTCTTTGACAGTGCCGAATACTTGGAACTATAGTAAGTAATTTATAAATTCCCAATTATCAGCCACACTGGCAAAGGAATTAGAGTTTTTTCGATCATGTACATGAACTCTGTTCAATATACACGAATATTACCTTGTATGTAAGAGAACATGCAACCACTGTGTATACACGGAAAAAAATTTGTGGTAAATTCCGGGTCAGTGACAATTCCTGATGACATTTAAACCCATACAAAAATTTTTGGGCTTTGTCAATGCTGACAATAAAATATAGCTTGGCGCAATGTTGACAGTCCAGGCTTGGCAATCTATAAATCTTCAATGTTGATTAACAATAAATACAATGTTGCACCGATGTCGGTGTTCGATGGATTTCGTTTGTCAGCCTATTACTGTGGCACAATTGCGCCAAGCTTGGCTCAACATTGACTAAACGATAGATTCCATTCAACGCTAGGATCATTTAAAATGTGGTTCAATATTGCCCCAAACTTTGGCCTAGTTTCGGTAGAAATTAGCTTTCAATGTAGCGCCGATCATTGGTAATAGCATGGCTCAATATTGGCAACCTATATAATACTTTTGCTAAGTTACTAATCAAGTGTTTCTCGCGAGTAATGAAACGCGTATACGAAGAATATATAAGGCTCAAGTAAAGTTTTTGGAAGAACAGTCAATCGGTCTTTACTATGAGTCACACTAGAGGACTCCTCCCGCTAAGCTCGTATACATTGTGTCTACTTCTTAAGGCAAAATTTACCGACAAGAGATGCTGAGTTATTCACAAACAAATGAAGGGGAAACAATAAGACTTCAAACAACATATGTCAGAAATTGCGAAATGCGCATACTTTTTATATATTTCTGGGTTAAATATTTTTCACTTTGATCATTGGCGCAGCATTGACCAGCAGTTTGTGCCATGTTTGGTTGCCAAGCCTTACTTACAAGGCCATACTTCATCTACGTTGCGCCATGATAGCGCCAATTGTAAATTTCTATATGGGAAGCAAATTGCGGAAAATCATACTTCAAAATTGCCTTTGTACCAAATTTCATTCCAAATTGTGTTGACTATGATAAATAATTTTTTTGCGTGTAGTTTCGTGTTGAATTGATTCATGGATTTGATATGAAATGTAGAAGGAATCCAGTTCTAGCAAAAACATAAATAAAATTCGTTCAAAAACTTCTGATAGTGCAATATTTCTAGGATTTGAGCACAAATGAGGTTCCCTGGTAGAAATCATATTAGACAGTTGGCCCATATCAGGCCGAGGGATGAGCCTAGTTTGCCTCGATAGAACCAGACAAGGGGCGAAAGAGGGAGAGAATGATTTCTACTAGGGTTTCGATAATAGTCCCGAAAGAGATATACATTTTCAAAATCATATATAATTGTTATGTAATTATATATAACTCACATTTAAACTATATTGAATTGTATGTTAATCATATAGAATTTTGAAAATTCTTCCACTTGGGTATACTTTAGTAAATTCTTCAAAGGATCCAGAAAAATCAAAGCATGCTTTCTTCCAGATATGTATCAAATTTATACACTGAGGGAAAAAATTTCCGGGAACAATAAAACATTTAGTTGAATAGTCACCATAAAATACTTAATTGATTTGAATGAACTTTCATTGACTCAATTAAATAACTGTTTCGATTGATGAAATATTTCATAGCATATTAAATATTTGTTTGATTCAATGAATATTTAATCGAGTCAATGAAAGTTCATGCAAATCAATTAAGTATTTTATGGCGACTATTCAACTAAATATTTCATTGTTCCCGGAAATTTGTTCTCTCAGTGTACACATACAGCAATATTTCCTGACCGAAAATTGTTACTGGGTTAACCCGAAATTCATCAGGAATTCATTTTGATTAGACGTGGATGATTCGAGTGGGAGTAAATTTATTTGATTTGAATCGGGTTTTCAGGCCGAAGGTCTGAAAAAAATTTACTTTTTCTAAGGGCATCTAATCCCAGATAACATGCCCTCACAAAGTTGTGCGCGAGCATAGAGAGAAGCTTCACAATACTATCTGGGAATGTTTGAAACTTCTAGTGGTATGCCTATTTACTTGTCGTAGGTTGAAAATGGTACCAAATTCAAACACGTGTGGAATCACGGGAAATGAATGAATTTGAAGAGTCCAGCAAACACGATTGCAGGCATATCAAAGATCCGGTGACGGCCTTGCACCGACATTGCAGGACTATCAGCGGCCCATTAAAATGCCAGTGATCATTGTCTGTAGGGAAGATAAATAACTCTCATCCTGTAAGGTGTTTTCCGATAACCGTGAACTTTACCGTGCGGTCTTTGGGGTTCTGGGTGTCTTTCAGTTTTCTTATTTTTTCTACTTCATTTTACTGTTTTTACATCTTGGGAGTCACGTCCTCCCAAACCTTCTCACCAAGTTACGAACGAAAACGATCTTCATCCGGACTCCAAAGACCCCACGTTACAGGTTGAGGAATAAAATGTTGATAAGAGAAAACAAAAATGCAAAAACTTTTTCGTGATAGATTAAATTACTTCTAGTTGATCAAACGAAACTAGGGTTCACAAGTTCAAATGACAGAAATACAATTCGAAGTTTTTTTTGGAAATTCTGAAATTTTCACTTGAATAACGGTCATTTCTGGCACCATCGAAATCAATATACTTGAGTTTCGTAAATACAATACCGAAGATACCGCACGAAGGTTCGTCGAACGCAATTTGTGGTACTTCACGTCAAGAACGGTACATACGATTCTCATTCATGGTCGCGAAATCGTGAAATTTTTGTTATTTCCTTTCGGACGAACTTCTCAATAAGACGCTCAGAAATCATGTAACAAGTTCATCAAAAGATTCCGGAAAGATTTCTCCTGAAAATGTATAAACGCATCAAAAACATGGAAGTCATTTTTTGCAGACTTTTAGTAACGTCAGATCTGATAACATCCAATTTGCGAAAACTTCCTCCAAAGGAAGTAAGATCGTTATTTCCATACGGGGTTCAACTATTGATGCTACATCCAATTACAGAATGGAGTCAGATTTCTTCAAAAGAATGAACCAGCGATTAATCTGACGATGATAACAATGCACAGGGCAGTGGCAATTATGACAGATGCTGAAATTATATCGATTAACATAGATATAAAAGTATGTGAGGGAAACATATTATAAATGTTCATTGTCATTGTAACAATAATGAATGACTTTATTTCAACCTTTTTCTTTCCACATCATTTATACATGTCAACGGTGATTATATTTTGCATTTCATTTATTCAGAAGCATAATTTCCAAGATTCACCTGCTCATATTAATTATAAGCGACATTGAAGACTTCTGAAAAATGATTTCTGTGCAAATCTAATTCACGTTTATTATTTGTAATGATCCTGTTGAAGAAACTCAGTTGGGTTCTAGCTAGGTTCAGCCAAGCTGGGTAGGATCAGTAGGAATTTGGTTATGGTAGGACCTACCCACATGGAATCGGGTTAGGGTGATTCCACTTAATATAATTCTTCCTAGAGGTCGGTATTACCCAGGATGGTTCTACTCAGTTCTGCCGATTCAGTATTAACCTGGGTCAGACCCTGCTTGGTATGACTTCATACAGCAATAAATTGATTCTTGAAGTTCCAATGCAACATAACTTTTGTAGAATTTATGCAAATTTTTGACATTGTTATTGAATTCTGTCACAGTTTTGTCCCCCTGGCATTTCAAGATTCTTCTTTGTTTATTCATTATTGATTCGGAAAGCATCTTTGTTTTTTGTGAGGGTGCAATTAAGCGGATACTCGGTCATCAGTTTTTTAGATTTTCCGATTGATCCTGACTCACACAAAAACGTGCATCATGTTGATTTTTGAACGTGAAATAAGCTCAAGTTAGTACGATTGGCATCAAGCCAGCTCAGTTGGCACCAAGTTGGTCTCACATTGGTTGTTGGACAGCTGTTTCAACTGCTACTCTATTCTTTATATTACTTTCGTCTGGAATTGATACGATATTTGAAGAAAGGTCCTGTAAACTTACTTAATTCTGAAATAAAATCTACTACCTTCTAACGTAGTTATCTTTCATTTCAAACTTCCAATTCACAACTGTCCATGCAAGACAAACAAACCCTTCAGAACTGCTCGAATTATCTACTGAGTTTTTCATCTCCACTAAAATACGTTGATTGAACGGGTTGCTTCAACCGCATTTTTGTCAATGAAAATTCATTTCGGGGTTTTTACAATGATTTGAAATTCTTTCTAATTCATCAATTCGGGTGGAAATTCATTAAAGAATCCAGATGGATTCCTATATTTTCCTGTAGAAAGTTCGCATGATTCCCTATGGATTTTTTTACATGAATTTTTATCATGGTTTCGCAGGAATTCCAACTGAGTTTTCAAGTTTCCTATAAAGATTTTGGATGCGTACTTATATTCTCACCTGGAGTTTTGCAATAGGGAAAAATGATGGCAATTGATAGATAAAAAATATTATTCAAATGAATAGGAATTATGATCCAGATACCGAGGTTTATTGTATTCACAATCTTCCTCAAAATTCATGAAAAATGTCATGAGTGTGACATAAGAAGATCTATGCTGATTTTACAACTCTTAGCATATAAATGAAGTTGACTACAAGTTTTATACAGTTACAAACTCGATCATACATTAATCATAACCATTGGATACTGGAAATTCCGTATTAATCCTCACGTGTTTTTAGAAGTTAAATCGAGTTACAAGTCAGTTTTCCGCTTGCATATGTATTCAACTTGATATTCATAATATTCCAAGACAACTTTGATCTTTTTCCTTGATGCTGATTTGTACAATCTGAAGAATGAATTGATCCCAGTCCTAGAGTTGACTTTTCATACATAAAAGATCCTCAATTTGTATACGGAGTCTCTAAACTTTTCAAATCACTTTCAAACCACAAAAAAGAGAAGCCGTTTGAATTGATAAAATAAGTCAATGCATCCACACTCCATTGGGAAAAAATTTAACGATTTTCTTTGAATCATCATGAAATTACTTTTCAGTTCTTATGATTTTCACGCAAGCAATTTCGACTGGTACTTCGACCAGCCGTTCATCGCCGTCGTCATCGTCGTCGTCTTCTTCGATTCTCCCCCCGACGTTTCGCTTTAATTCAGCCATATTGCTTTCCATCGATTTAACTTCAAACTCCCCGCGTGTAGGGACGAAGGAGAAGGACGAAGGAGAAAGGACACAGAAGGGAGGCGAAAAAAAAAAGAGAATATTATTCCATACCAAACGGTGTCCCATAGTGCAAATAAATCATTGCCCGCACATGTATGCGCGTAGCGGGCACACTATCGCATCTGTAACTATTAATCGCATGAGGGATAGTGGAAATGATTTTCCACCCCAACGCTCGTGATTTTCACATACATTATTAGGATAAAAATACTCGACAAAATTTCTAATAATAAAACAACATATTTTCACGTTCACCGAGGAGTTCTTTATCTTCTCGTTCATCGAATACAATGAGATTTGTTCTTCAAACTTTGAAGAGGCCTGTATACGCCTCAAGAGCGATTATCCTTTAACGTCAGCAGAATACATAGAGGTACCATATACCGCACCAACTAGATTCGCTTTTATGACGTCATAATGAACCGGCAATCAACAGCATTGTCGACATAATTCTCGTACCGTTGTCTCAACCAATTCCATTGTGTATTAGTATGCGCGTGTATGTGCCGTACATTCTGTTCATCTTGTTCCTTTCAACGTTCCATCTTCTGTCGTCGTTGTCTTTTCATCTCTTTCATGGGAAGCAAAGGAAAAACCACAGCGGAGGTGGGAAACTAAATCTTCAAAGACTTGACCAATCTCATTGAACGTGAAACTGAAAAGGGTATCAAGTGACATCGTCTTGTTGAAAATTCCCCTCGAAAACAAGCTGTTGAAAATTCAGAAACTCGTTTTATAAATCTTCATTATTTTATAGAACTCTTCCAAAAGAACTTGGGTGATTTATAAAATATCATATAAAATGTATGTACTGAACTGCGTGAATTCACATCAATTGATGAGTTCAACTTAATTTCGGGCTCGTGAGATCGAGTGTGGGCCGGAGGGTTTATAAATATTTTGTACACTCGAACATCTGTCCGATTAGATGTGTTACAATATTTTGGATATTTGTGGCATTTTTTCCCAAACGGATGTTCACTTTTTGTATTCTCTAATTGTAATTTCGAATAATGTGAAGAGTAGAGTGGAACTTCGTTGAAGTTGAATAAAAAATAATGCAAGAACTCAGTGTGAAGAATTGAGTTCATTCATTGTCGAGAATACTGAGGGAACAGAATTTTCTAAGGATTTTGGAATGTTCTCAAGGGACTTCAAAAACTTTGAAGATCTGCGTTCAGGGTTAAAACGGGACAACTCACAAATCATGTGTGTATGAAGGATATTTTTATATCATTTCTATAGGATTTTGATTTAGTTCCTCTGTGAAGTTTGGAGAATTAATGTACAATCAAGTCTCAGTTAACAAAATGATAACTAAAGCACGAATAATTTATTCAGTTAACATGCTCTTCATTTTAGATATTCATTGTTCAGATAAGAATGAGCTACTTATGCATTGCCTCATACGAATTTCAACACCTGGGTCGAAAAATTTGGACGGTTCATGTTTTAACTTTTAGACTCTCAAATCAGAATGGGGTAAGATTTTTGTTCAAGGAGAAATTCAGGAGTATATCTCAGTTTAGTCTCACTCCGTCCACGATGTCCATAAATCAGGACAAATTCACTTTGAAACTCAGAGAGGAGAGTTTTCAGAAGATTCCCAAATAGCACAAATTTTTTATTGTCTCAAAGATTTCTACTGGATGTCTTAAAGATGTCTTATGCAACCATTTCCACTGTCTGTAACATATCTTCGATTAAGATATCTAAAAGATGTCTTCATACCTCTTTTAAACGTCTTTTGGATTACTAACTGAAGATATCTTGAAGACAAAGAAAACTGTTGCATAAGATATCTTAAAGATATCCAGTGGAAATCTTCTAGACAATGACAAATTTTTGCTGGTCCGGGTTTTTTTTCTGGGATTGAAACCCAAAGGGTACCTACGTGACAATTCTTGTCTTAAAGACGTATCAAAACAAGTTCAAGATGTTTTATGCAACAGCAAAGATATCTTTCATATGTCTAAGATAGTTCTTATTTCTAAAAGATATCTTCTCGAATTAAAAATTTGAGATGTTTTAAAAGATATCTTTTAGAAGAAAGAATTATTCAAGATATCTTGAATTGTGATGTGAATATAGTTTTAAAATGTGTTGAAAACTTTCTGTGCCATCCGAGAAGATTGGTCCTTCATATTCACCCGCAGAAACCCTCGATTTTGACTCCTCCGGTATTAATATTCCATCAAATTTGAAAGGGATGGTGAAATGACATTATTTACGCTCATTGAATATGTAAGAATGACAGAAAGACAGACGAACAGACAGGCATACGTATAAATTGTCAGACCAGAACGATGGACCAAAGTAATAAGATTCCCAATGGTAATAAGAGAAGGGTGGGGATATAAGAGCATAGGAGTTTGAGAAAGGGATGAAATGATGCGCCACTAATTCCGTTATGGCCGTCAACGGCCTGCCTAGATGGTTGGCTTCGCGTCATGCATTGTCCGTGTGCACGCACGAAAATCTATATATATATATACGTATATTCACACAAGTACGAGAAGAAGCGTATGAACGTATGTACGGTCACGAAGATGCACGTGCAACACCAAACAGAAATGCATTTTCAGGGTTGACTCGGGTGCGCGTGCGCACAAAACTGTACGCGTGTCCTTAACTTGTGTCTGTGTGTGTGTGCGCATGCATGTATGTGTATGTTTCCCAGAGTGGTTCATCACGTATGTATGTAGGACAGAGGGAGCAGCTGTCAGACAGCTGTAAGGCCCTTTTTACCTGTTCTCCGTTTGCTGTTCGTTCGTTCGAGTATGAACCAACTCCAGTAGCCGAGTACATCCAGAGAAATAAAAATTAAACAAAAAATGAAGGCGGAAAAAGATGAACCAAGTGTCCGAGCGATCCTCAAAATTGCAATATACGTACGCGTACACCACCACAACACATCTTCGGAAACAAAGAACAATAACGTAGCGCGTGCTAACCAGATATATTGATACCGTGGTATGAATTTTTTCTTCTCGCAAAATGTTGAAAGAAAGATGCCTCGATAAAATGTACACGTTTTTATCTGAAATTTTCGATTTCGATATGATACAATATAATCAGTTCGTCATTATGAGCCATTTATGGGATAATGATATGGAGTTCGTATGCGAAAAATACCGGGAGGGTAGATGCCATTCCATGTTTGGGATTATCTCAATTAAATTGGACTGAGAGGTGAATTGCTTTGAAATTTCACATTTGCAGAATATATGCGATACCTTTGTTTACAAAAAAACTTGAGCCAACTCTGGGGCATCCCATTGAGCATTTCCGTTAGAACCTTGCATTTACATTGCATCGATGCAATGACGTACGTACATAAAAAATAAAGTACAATGGATAAAATAATAAATTGATATTCCTCTAATATATGATTCTGTTTAATGATAGGTTAGTTTTTGCAAATAGGATGATTCGCTACAAAAGAAAATATATTATTGTAATGTTATTGGTTACACGTTTCTTTTCTGCGGCAATACTTTTATTATCCAGTATTGGATCTTGAATGTTTATGTATATATAATTAATATTGCGCAATATCATTGGCGTCGTCGTTCCTCACTGTACACGTGAAACAAATGCGCGGAACACTGTGAATAACTATACGTGAATTACTGCAATGTCCTCTCTAATTCTCTTTGATCTAATTGGTCTATTGGGATTGTTCTAAAAGTGCTCTTGAAGATATCTTCAAGAAATGTTTATGATTGTTCTTGAATATATCTCAATTACAGTTGTCTTATAGAACTCGCGCAGCAAGAGATCTTCCATACTCTCGTCATCTTAAAGATGTCTTTTAGAAATGTCTTGAAGATACATGAATTCAGGACTCTTTCAGACGTCTTGAAGAACTGCTTGCTGTGTGGGCTGTTATGAGAATTACCACAGTAATATTACAACATCCAATGACAAGTAAATTGCAGCAATGTTACGTTGTCAGGTGATATTTCAACGATATTTTTGCAGGTTACTTTTGTAGATTGGAAGAAAAGTACTTTCAAGATCGCATCAATATCGCTGCAATGTTAATGCAAGGTTCTAACGGAAATGATCAGTTGGATGCTTCTATTTTTAACATACTATGAGCGAAGTTTATATGAAATGTTATAAGTTTTATAGATTCTCCTCAGACTCCTGCCAGAGCTTGGTACAAATCTTTTGAAAAGTCTGATTCGGGTTCAATACTTCATTTGAGTTGTATACTGGAGAGAATCAACAACGATTTGTGTTAATTCAGCCCTAAATGGAGTTATTTTAATACCACAATCCGGATTTAACTTCTTGGGAACATTTTTAGTATCGTGCGCACTCGGTACTTTTTACAATGTAGCAAGCGCAATTAACTAAGCTTCTGGTCTTCCATAAGCAAAGTCTGAAGATATTGTTTAATATTCAATTCATTACTACACAGAAAGACCGGGTCTATTAATTATAATATTTGAAAAAATGACTGTCAATTCAGGGAAAACGAGGATCGCTGAAAAATATTCGTATTGAGTCTACTGAAAATTCGTAGTCGATGTTATTAACAATTGATAGTTTCACTACGAAAAATATCAATGAAACTATCAACTGTTAATACTTAGACTACGAATTTTTGGTGGACTCACTATGAATATTCTTCAGCGATCTTCTTTTTCCCTAAATTGACAGTCATTTTTTTGAATATTATAATTAATAGACCCGGTCTTTCCGTGTAGCTAGCATTTAATTAAATTTCGCTTTATTTAGCCTTTCTTCGATCATTTGTTAATGAGTTATGATTCCTGGTGGATATCATTCATTATTTCCCTGTATACTACCCCTCTTGTACTTGACAACATACAGAGGAGGTCTTCAATGAAGAGACTAATTGAATCTAACAAAATTTGATTGAAAAATTTGCAGAATTATATATAATTATATAGAAAATTCATATAAACTACATTAAATTGTATACAAATTATATATAATTTTGAAAATTTGTCCACATGGGTTATCAAGCGAAGCATTCTACAAGATTCAATACAATTTAGAGTCATTCATCAAATAGTTTTATTGAAACAACAGTATACGTCGACCAACTGACAACGAAATTTTATTCTAAACCCTCGGTTGATGTCAAATAAATCTTGCTGAAAATAATTGGAAAACATTGTTTATACAAAGAAACCGCTTCCTAGATACACAATACTACACAATGCCACGAATATTTACACAGTTGGAAACAATCGACATGAAGAATATGCTGGAATCGATTCACTAGAGTGCCATGTCAACACAACATCAAATGCCTGTTGTACTAACATTTCAATCATTCCAACTGATATGTTAAATTAACATATTCATAGTCATTTTCCGATACGTTGCTTCTAACTATGCACATTTCCTTGCTTCAAAATCATCGAAGACCTTAAAATGACCTCTGGATCATCAGTCTCAATTTTTGAGACACCCCGTATATGACGCATCTCTTCAAAACAATGCTACGCAAAATCGTAAGAAAGTACAATTTTCTCCCAATATTTGAACTTTCGAGATTCCAAAGTTGCAGATTTTAATATTAAACACAATTTCAATATGAAAGGAATAAACAAAACAAGCAACGAACAGTCGAATAAAAATATTCAATATCGAAGAATAGGATTCAATCGAAGGAATGAATACTTCTCTCGTATTCTTCTCCATCTCACAATCGTTTTTCCTCCAAGAGAAAAGGGGAAAAACATTTGCAATCGTACTCCACTTTCCACGAGTTCATTCGACTCACAAAGAATTTGGTCGACGATTCTGTACCTTCGGTTTCCCTTTCACGGGATTCATGCGCGAACTCAAGGTCTTGCCTTGGCTTCAGGGTCGATGCGGCCTGTACGAAGGAGGAAGACGGAGAGCCTCTCCTCTTTCGGCGAGAGAGTCTACTGTGTGTATCGATCCACCTATCTTCGACGCACTCGCAAACGATGCGCTTCGTTCTCGCTCATAAATTCTGAAATCCCGTGGAAAATAAAATGAAAAACGAAAGATGAGATCAAAAAAGCGTGGAGAATTTTCTTCGTTCGATCGCGGTTAATAGAAATTTGTTTCTGTCAGGTGAATTTCCTGATATTCCTGGAATGAAAATTTCGCTTGCGAACGTGTGGACGTATTCAATGAGATATTTAGGGTTTTATTTGATTTGGTGAGGAATTGACATTGGAATGAGAGAATCGATTGGATTGTCTGAATGGATTTGCCGTATGATGAAGGAGTAAAAGTGAAATCAATGAGACTCCTGATCGGGTCCAAACTGCTCGAATGATAATTTAGCATGTGATATATATTCGATTTGGATATTGTTCATTCGTTATTATCATGTTAAGGGTTGAGATTTGTTTGAAGGAGAAGATGAACAACTTTTTCAAATGATGATTAAATTCATATATTTTAATGAATGAGACTGTTCCTTGATTGTCAGTTCGCGATAATTGACATATATTGGTATGAATCCTCAGTGTTGGATAATTTAATCTTCGAATGTTCAACTCCCAATTATACATTCTCAAGTCCACGTCTTGTGAGGTAATTTTCAGTCAACTTACGATGATAATTGAAGGAGGTATAACATTTTGTTTTGTCCAAATATCAGAGATTTGCAGATATAGATTCAATCAACTTCCAAATGGACTGAAATCAAGAACACACAAGCATCTCAAATCTGAATAGAATTCATACCAATGTATAGATCCATGGTTCAAACAACGTTGTATTAGGGTAGCAGCTCGAAGAATATTTAGTAGGTCTGTGACTTCCCAAACAGTGGGTCAAACCACAATACTGGTTAAACATAGGTTCCTGTTTCAAATGCATATTTACTATCTTATTCAAATTTCATTTCCCGTATTTACACAGATTGTATATAGTCTCACAACTTATATATTTATTCTTTATGTTAGTTTTTATCATAAATTACATACACTGAGAACCCAATTTCTTAGATTGAAAGAAATTCTCCTTTGCCCTCATCCGAATAAATCTTTTTTTCAATGGAAACAAATTCAGTGAAATGGGAAAAGTTTTCATCAGATTGAAACGGAAAATCCTCAAATTGGAACAAAAAGTATTCCTTCTTGAATTCGAAGAATGTGATTTCAATTCAATGAAAAAATTTTCCATTGGAAACAAGATTTATCAGAATGAAGGCAAAGAAATTTTCTTTAAATCTGAGGAATTGGGTTCTCGGTGTAGTAATCTGATTATTTCCAGTTGTTGCAGTGTTTGGGCATGTCCAGATTCAAGTATCGGAATGAAATATTGGTAGTTTCAGTTGACCGCATATGGACTTTTATGCGGACGTCCGAATTAAAATTCTTGAGGGAACTTGGGAAGCATAGCGAGGTTCTGTATGGATTTCAGTTGAGCATGCTGATATTGTTGTAACAAGGAGATAGATTGGTTATTCCACTAGGCCTCACAGAGGTCGCATGCAGGGATGCTTCGATTGGGATCTTTGGGAGAATGCGCGAAGCCTGGCGGGGCCCTCTGCGGGCCGCATTTAGATGCAACCAGAATTTTATGACAGGAGAAGATATTGGTGATGCAGCTTGACCCCTCATGGGCCGTATATAAGTGACCTTGGGTTAAATAAATTAGGGTGAATATTAGCAACTCGATTAGGTCCCTTGCGAGCTAAGGCAACGCAATTATGAGTTTAGATACCTGATATACAGCTCCCGGAAAAATGTCCACACAGGATTAAATAAGAATATCACAGCAATCTTGATATTCCTAACAAGGTGAACAGTATACACCGTGACTTCGAGAACGTAGCTCACTACACAGTAAGAAGTGAAACTTACTTTCAACCTTAATATCGGTTTATTTTAAGATGTAGCTAAAATTAGCCCTATTTCAGCTGAAAGTAAGCATTCAAAACAAATGCCGACACAATGGAAAAGACTGAATTTCAGTCAAGTTTTCAAATAAGATGCAGCCACTTTCAGTCAGACTCTTTACAGTCTACACGGAAAAAAGAAAACAGCAATGGTTACTGTGAATCGCAGTAATTCATTGAAAAATAATGAAAAATCAAATTCACGCCGTTCATGACTGCGTCTCTCAGTAACCGTTAATGTCCAAGCAGCATTGACGAATTTCACTGCAGTACACATCACTGTGATGGCACTAACCTCTATGATCCAAGCGTGTTTTCATTTGTTTTTCAACTGATTGCTGTTATGGACAGTAACCAATGCTGTTTTCTTCTTTCCGTGTACGGAAAAGGCATAAAATTACTCACAAAAATCACAATACATATGAAATTCATGACTGCATTGTCAGGTAAATTAGCATTTTTCAGATATTTCGAATATCAGTAACTTTTTACTGATCTATAATGGACATAAATCTAAGAAAAGCCCACCCTCTAACTCATCCTTGTCTCTGTTATTACGAATGAACTCCTGAATTTGAAAATGAAAAATTATCGATCAAGAACACCAAAATGCACATCGGGAACATACTCCAACCGTGGGGATAGAATTTCAATTGCCGTGACTATCGCTCGAATACTTCTAACTATTCTTACGATCTTTCATCGTCATTTTCTCATGCACGTCCAACCCCGCGTTGTCGTTCAAAGTATGTCGATCTCCGAGGGGAAGTGAATAAAATCATAGAAACTAGAATCCCCAAAAAATATTGCCATCATTAATTATCATTGATCGATTCCAGTTACATGTAGAGCAAAAGGAGAGAAGAAGAAGGTCGATAAATCAAATTTTACCAATATCTTGTGAGCTTTGAGGGAGATTGACGAGTCTCAATGGATATGAAACTTTGTCTACGCACGCATAACGACATATATCACTTACAAACCGATGCGCGTGAGTCAGACTCGTGGTATGACGTATACGTTCAAGAAGGAACGCACACGCACGTGAATATAGCTGCACCTCAAAATCGATATTGAGGAATCTAGCCGGATTATATCCTTTACGGGGCTTCAGGCAATGCTCGTAATCCCTCGTAAACCGCGACCGCAGTTTAGAGAAATAGAGAAAAAGAAGAGGGAGAGAAAGAAAGGAAGAGAGTGGAAAAAACGGGTGCCCGCAGATATTTCGAGTCTTCCGAAACCACATTGATTTCAGATTTACGGATGAGAATCGGGTGCCGAATGTAGACGGCTTTGGAAATCAAGTCATGCGAATTTATATGAATATGCTTCGACAATGAAGAATGTACTGATTTGTATGTTATTTTATTGCGTGGATTCGTGTTAAAGTGTCATTCGCTTTAGGGTGAGGAAAATAATGCGAGAATCTAAAAGAAAATCGTAGGATTCGTAAGAAATGAGTGGAAATTGCCATTCATTTCATTGATCGTGCAGTGAACACCGTTCCAAGGCGATTTTAATGTTTAGATAATCTGTAATTGTTTCATAAAAATTCTCCTGTATTCGAGTAGAAATATTTTCAAAATTATGTATAAACCAATACAGTTTATGGATAAGTTATATATAATTTTATTGAGTTTTGAAGGTTTTCTACTCAGGTAACTGATGTTGATAAAAAGCGAAGTGAACCGTATACGAAATTGGACGCGACCAACCTCATACGTGCTCGAATCGATCAAAGCATGTAGTCCTGTCAGTTGAATTTCACTTTCGGTAGCGAGTATTTAATTGTTCCAAGTACACATTGAAATTCGTTTCATGAAAGCTCATCGAAAATTCAAAAGCTTTGAGTTTTATCGAGCAAGGTTCGTCGAGTGCAATTTAATGTAACTGTCATTTAACTTTTAAAAAATCAAAAATTATATTTGAAACGGAATAAATGATGATCTGATGAGGTGGTGGATCGGAAAAGTATCTCTACATCAGTGATGTCGAAAAAGATCGATATTTTATGAAAATCTATAAAAATTAGATACTTTTTCTATAAAAAATGGATCGATCCTTTTCAGCATCGCAACTCTGCGCGTAAATCTTTATATAATTGCATATAAAATACTGTTAACAATTGTACTAGCCAATTGCTAATCTGTAAAAGAGTCCAAATGAAAATGTTTCATTACCTATTCGTGGATGCTGAATTCGAATATGCAGCTGGAATTCAGCCATGACGTCAAATTTTTAATTCTAATTTTGTATATGAATTTCAGTATTTTTATATCAAACTCTCTCAATTTCTTGAAGTGAAATTCCACTCCTAAAGAGTGAGTTTTCCCTCCATGAGAGTGAATTTTCATTCTCTTGGAGTGAGGATTTCACTCTTAAAAGAAGGTGAAATTTCACTCTTACACAGAGTTGAGACTCCATCTTTATGTAGTGAAAAGTCACTCTTTAAGAATGGAATCTCACTCTTCCTGAACTTGCAGTATTTTCACTCTTCAAGAGTGAATTTTTCACTCCAAGGAATTTAGAGACAATGTACGTATCGGAAGTACAAATATAAACATGATGGAAAAATTTTACGCAGAGATCCTGATTTCGCATGATCTAAACATGGATGTTACAGACAATTGTTCAGGATTTGATGACTAATGCTGTTTGGAATCGCATATAACGAGAGGGTTAATAATTATGAAAAATGTATTAAATTCTATATAATTTGTATATAATTTCTATCAATTTTATACATACCTTGCAAAGATAGTATGTATTCACTCTATGGTAACCTTGAAATATAGGACCGCATTTTGAATAACTTTGACGTAGTTTATGGATGAATTCTCTCAAATAAATTTCACATGAAGAAAGACTTTTGTAACCAATTGGGCAAGGTTGAGACTGTATAGTGAATGTGGCTCCTTGCTCCAAACTTTTTGCCGAATGATCAAAGATGTGTGATTGGCCTTGTATTGTCATGAAAGAACACAATACTTCCACGATCAACTCATCTTGGTTGCTTTCCTTGGATTGGATTGGCATGGTAGGAGTTGAGAGAAACACAATCTGTTTATGCTGTTCATACATCTTATAAATCAACAATCAAATCATGTGAACCATTTGATCTTCCAAAAAGTTGGAAAAAAGTGTAGAACAGATCCCTTTCTATTCCATGGAATTCTGATACCATTTACCGAAACAAATAACACTTCCCACAAAACGTTATCGTTCAGCTCTCTATACTCAGTGTGTATGGAACCATGGTCCAGTCATGGACCAAGCCTGGCACAAGACCTGCCGAGACTTTTCTTGAACAATTCAATGAACTTGGCCCAGGCTTGGGAATGATAAGGACAAGCTTGGGCCAATGGTTCTTTCCAGCCTAGTCCTAATGATTTGTCAAGCATCAATCAATGCTTCTTTCATCACAGATTTTGATGAGAAGTGTGATTTGATCCATATTTCAGTTCAAAGTTCTCCCTCAGAATACCATACATGAATCATCTTAAAACGATAGATTGAATGTGCCAAGACTGAGATGAGCTTGGGGTTTTCCCAGTCTTGTTAATCCCTGCATGGGAAAAATATCTTGAAATCCTGTAGAGAGTTCTTCTAGATCAGTTGATTTCCGTGTATGATCACATTTAAAAGTAGCCTATTACCATTGAGTCAAGTTTGATTCTTATTTAGATCAAATATATCTATCTTAGTGTGTGAAACTGGAGTGTGGGGCTAATCATGGGGAGGAGATTGGACTGTTCTTGGCCCGATAGTTATGCACAAGTCTTTATCCATTGAGAACTGGGAATTCGGTCACTAATTGAAAACACTGTGCCACTTATGTGGACAGCATCGGCGTGTACCAAGTGCAATGGGCATTCCAAAGATACGAACAAATGCCCCATGACTAACTATCCATTGGAAACAGCGGGACAATCATGGAACAATATTGGTCCAATTATTTTGAACGGAGGTTCCTGATACACGTGCCAATCCTGGGACAAACTTTGGTTTTTTTCAGTCCTGTCAATACCTGCATGGGTAGTAGTTATGTTAGTCGAATAAAATCAGACTTTCGTGATTCAAGTAATGTGTATTTTCTCCAAACTTATATCAATCATTTACCGTTCCTCTTTACCTACCCTTGTCATGTGGTTGAAGTTTACATCGTTTATAGGAACGAAACGAAACGAAACTTCGAGCTCACAAAATCTGATAAATCATCGTTATCTATTTTTCTCAAATTGTCTCCTTGGAAAAAGAGAACATTGTTTAAAGCATGCACTGCAATGTTTTGGGTCTCTAACATCTAAATATTCTGTTATTATTCGATTACTAATTGGTTCCCATGAACGTTTTAAACTTCAGCCACGTCCCTTGTTCATCTAAACGACAGGTATACAAATCACCCAAACCAACTCATTTACCTTCACTCCAATCACCTAATCAGAACTTCTTTTATTTCCATAAAAAATTCTAATTAGTTTCTGAAGTAAAACCGGTCTGACTTCCCACTGCAATTGGGCAATTTGAAACGAATAACATGATCTAACGCGGCAATACGATATTCATTAATTTATCTCACGATATCCGACCGAAACAACTCGAATTTGGATAACCTCTGATCCCTTATCGTACTAATTTCAAGTTTGATGCTATAGAAAACTCTGCAACCATTTCCATTTCTCGCCTAGTTTCTTCTTTCCTTCTCTCTCTCTAAATCTCGAGACGCAAGTTATCAAAACTCACGTGTGTATAGTGATAAATCCACTGGAAGAAGAACAAGAGAAACTTTCGAGCCGGGTGAAGCGGAAAAAGGTAAATCGCGCTTGAGAGACAACAGAACAACAAACGGGAAAAGAAAACCAAGTAAAAATAAAAACCGGGTCGTCTCAGTGGACGAGAAGAAAAAAGTAGAGACAAAAAAAATCTGTAGCTTGCGTCGTGTTTATGCGTGAAACGCGTTTCCGCGCAGATCCTTTTCTACGATATACAGAGTACTCTACGAGGGGTGTAAAGAGAAGTAAGAGGGTGTCAGAGGGCTTCTCTCTACGGGGCTGAATAATGTAAAACTGGCTTTACAATTTCGTCCTGCGCGCCTCGACAAATAGACTCCTCTTTCGACTCGATTCGACTCAACTCGCTCTGAATATACTAGATACGCGATACGTGTGTACAATATGTATGTGTATGAGGAGAAAAAGAAGAAAAGAGTGGTCGAGAAGAAAGACTGCGGGGGTGGGTTAAGAGTAACGAGGATGATGATGGAATTGAAGGAGGAGAGAGAGAATAGTGGTGTGCAAGTGGCACCTTCGCACCAACGTTACTGCCGCTGTGGCTGCTGTTGCTGTTCCTTGCTGCTGGTTGGATGGGTCGATCGAATGCTGCGTGTGCACAGAAGCAAAGCGCGTTCTCCACGTGCGTTTTCAATCTGTACTAGCGAGAGAGAGAGAGAGAGAGAGTGAGAAATGCGTACGTGCGCGCGCATATGTATATCGCTCATGTACAAGTACGTGTGAGCGCTCGAACGTGGATATGTTTTCCTACGTGGAACTAAATTACGATGTAAAGAATCTCTACTCTTGTGTTTATTATTCCCTTTATATTTATATCATTTTCATTTGTGATGCATTGGTTGGAATCTTCTTCCGACTCTTACCAAGCGTTTTCACTTTAAACAATTCCAATCAAGGATATTCTTCCACAATTCTTTATTCATTTATTTATTCATCGTAGAATTTTTATTGAATGTTGAGAAAACATCATTATAAATCTAATTCATTGAATTTGAATGCAAAAATGTGATGCAGAACTTTGTTCAGAAAAAGATAAGAAGTCGGAGATTTCTTTGGGCAGGACATAGTGCTGCATGAATAGAAGAAAAGAGAACGGTGGGTGGAGTTTTGTTGGTGAGCTTGATAGGAGCGAGGCTACGGTGAGACGATAATGTTAGATTCAACCTTCGGGAATTAAAATGCAGAGATAACAATTAGGTGACATTGGCTTGAGATAAGAATAAACGGTGGGCTTTTGTGAGTATACAGTAGTTATGAACTTCAGAGCTCTCAGTATGATGCGAGGAAACTTTATGTGATACAATTTTTTTTTTGTTTAACGCCGATTTTAATGGAATGGTAAAAATTGTTCAAAGTCCTTTCACTCAGAGAAAAAAAATTGCTTCGCTGATATGGCAAAACTTGTTGCTGGATTAGCAAAAAATTTGCTATTACGGCAAAAATCTTGCCCTTTTAACAAGCGCTTGCCATTCAGCAGTCCGAAATTGTAGGAATATACAAACGGCTAGAAAATCTTGCTGAATTAGCAAATATCTTGCTGTAACAGCAACCGTTTTGCTAATTTAGCAAAGCAGATTTTTCTGAATTGCTTTTTCAGCAAGAATTTTTCTCTGCGTGCTCCGTTTGACATCACTGAAAAAAATTTCCCATTCATCAAAACGATAACAATGTTTTTCAATATTTCTATTTTGAACTGCCAGATTGTGATATCCAGTTCAGAACTAACAATCAATTCTGTTACCAAATTTCGATAATTCAGTCCTTGAATTTTGTACGGAAACGGTAGAACATTAACCAGATTTTGTGCGAATTTTTCGGGATAAAAAGCATTCAAAGTCAAGTTTTTTATGGTTTCATCTTGTATTTTCTGAACAAGACAAATTCAATAATTAGGGTTTTATTATCAACCTAATACAATCACTCAAAGTGCATTTCATTCATTAAGTATCCACACTGAGAAAAATCTGCATTGTAGAAATCATGTTTCAATATAGTAATGTATTTGACGGTGAAAAATACATTATTTTGCTTATTATTACCATGAGTTAGGTGATGAATGTACGGTGAAATTCAACACTGGGAAGGTACTTTTCACTTTTCAAAGGCTGGCTTCAATTTTCATTATTTGACGGGTGAAAAATATACGAAATAGAGGTTATTTTCACATTTCATTTTTCTCAGTGCACCATGAAATGAAATGGTCCTCGATCCGCAGATAAAGAGCTGAGGCAACGCATTATTGATTAAGGGGGGAAATACATGTAAACGTACCGTTTTTCAAAGAATGTATTACGAAAAATTGGTTGAGGATCCATCAATGAAATAACGCACGTTTCAAACTATCTTTATAATTCTGTTGAGACAAAAATATTTCAAAATGGCGGAGCTACAGCTGCTAAAAGTTGGTCCCTCGTTTTTGCGCCGTGCAGCCTACAGGTCTGAATTATTTTCTAAAATCTAAAAGCCAAAATTCTATCGTGAGAATATGTGAAAACGCACAACTTGACAGAGTCAAAACGAATGAAAATGAAAATTGAAAATTCAGAAGCATTTTTAGTCTCAAAATTGAAAAAAGCGATGTAAATAAATTTTATTTTGTGTTCTTCTCTTCATCAAGTTGTGCATGTTGATATACTTTGAGAATAAAATTTTGATTTCAGATAAAAATTGAGACCTGTAGGCTGCACGGTGCAAAAACGACGTCCCAACTCTTAGCTCCGCCATTTTGAAATATTTTTGTCCCAAAAACATTGTAAAGATAGTTTTGAACGTATATTTTAAGGGGTCTGTCTAGTAACTCACTTTTGAAAAATCGTTTTGGTTTCGTTTGGAAAAAGATTGGAAGAAAGTCAACTCTTCGAACAATCTGAAGGAATTTTGTACGGTCCAGGCATCGCTGACTAGGCGTAAGTAAGTTTTTTCAAGAATTTCATGTAAAAAAAACTTTGAACGCGTTATTCTCGAAACAACGTTTTTACTCGCCTTGTTGATGAAATTTTCGAAACTACTCGACCGATCCTTATGAAATCTGAAACACATATTCTTTGAACCTATCGCTATGTCCCCCACAAATTTTTTTCGAAAATTTTGAATTTTACTATATTTTTTTTTCAAAAATCGGCGAAAAAAAACGGTTTTCTGAAAATTTTTTGTTTTTTCTTTACCATTTTTCTATTTTTTGAAATAATCGAATGAAATTCATAGAGGACATAGCCATTGTCATACCAAACCTAAAGCACTTTGATTTTTTTGTTTCAGACAACACAGCTCCGAGATTTTATCAACAAGGCGGACCTACCTACTTTTCGAGGTGTTGCGTTTGGCTGACGTTTTTGGTCATAATACATGTATAAAATAAAAGAAAAAAGTTTTTTTATATATTCCAAGAGTGTATTCACTAAGCCTAATAATTTTTATATCATTACCTTTATCCAGTATCCCAAGGAATAATCACGAAAATCGCGTTTTTTTCGGCGCGAGCTACTAGACAGACCCCTCAAGGTGTGCTTCATCTCATTATTTTATCTTCAGCCAATGAATTGTAATAAATTCTCAAAAGAAAGGTACATCCCCCCTTGACATTATGAAAAAACTAACCCAATTCTGAAATCAAAATACTTTTTTGAAGATTCCATAATTTTCGTATATTGTGATCAAATTTCTAATTATCAAAGTTCAAGTATAGTTCAGAGTACGAAAATCTCTGTAGAAAATGAATGAAATAATGTGTCTGTAAATTTTTCTCATTACAACGAGAGTTATGTATGATAATTGAAAAACGTTGTGCTTTTGTCACCGACTGGTGTCAAGAATCTGCAACGACGCACCATACATTGTTAGAAAAATCTGTCTGAAACTTCATAAGAATATTATCAAGTTTTCAGATAAAGAGTTCATCGAATTTTATAATAAAATACTGGATTCAATAATATAACTCTTAATGTTAAGAATTTTCCTCTCAATTTCACTAACATATTTCTGAAATTTAATAAGCACCCATGCGTGTATGGACCAATAGCCCAATGATGGAGCAAGCCTGGCACAAGACCTGCCGAGACTTGTCTTGAACAATTTCCCAAACTTGGTCTAGGCTTGGGAATGATAAGGACAAGCTTGGGCCAGTGGTTTTGCCAGGCCCGGTCCAATTCATTTACCACGCATCAACCAATGCTTCTTTGATCGTAGATATTGATAAAAGAACCAATTGATTCATATATCAGTTCATGACTTTCTTCCTCAGAATACCGTACATGAATTATCTTAAAACGATAGAAAAAATGTGACAAGACTGGGACAAGCTTGTATGATCATTGGAAAATGTGCGTTCTTTGATATTTCAATCAATTTTGATTTTATTGTTGAATTATGCTCTAACTAAACTAATAAGATCTTATTAATATTTATAAACATTGTGCCACTCATGTGGGCAATACTGGCAGAATTGTTTTCAACGAATGCTCGATTTTTACACTTGTGCCAAGCTTGTACCAAATGTAGTGACCATTTAAAAAATAATAACAAATGTACCATGACTGATTATCCATTGGGACCAGCGGGACAATCATGGAACAATATTGGGCCAATTGTTCTTTACGGAGGTTTGTTTCTGACACATGTGCCAACCTTGGGTTTTTCCCGGTCTTGGCAATACCTGCATGAGCAATTGTCACATTTCAGAGAGAAATTTGGAAATTTTATTAGGATTATCGAATTTGAAAATTACCATTGAATTCAATATATAAACATGATATTTAATAAAGAATTATTTCGTATTAAATTTACCAATTTTTCCTAACAGTGTAGTTTCACGCGTTATCTTCTTTCTTACGATTAGAATGAGCAAAATTATGTCGTACACCGCTCCGACATGTTGTGAATTACATGAAATATATCTATAATTCCCCAAATCTTTAGGCACGAAATACTAAGTACTCACCATCCAAGAATATCAGAAGATCAATATTTTTGATTGATATATGCTATCGATATCGTTACGCAGACAACCGAAAACTTCAAAAAGAAAAAATGAATATTCATGTAAATTATTTTACTTAAATTTTGAAGCGAAAATATGACCATCATTTCCATACAAATCGATATTTTTCGCGTCACTCTCCCTTTCAAGAGGAACCAAATTTCCATAACTTGTTATAACAATCGAAACTTTGGTTAACAATGAATATACCCAAAAAAGTAATTTAGAAATGAGACGGAGAAGCCCTCTCAATCAAAAAAGATGTTCATTCCTTTCCTTCTTCAATTAACGATCTGGCTCTAGGATTGAAAGTATCTTGAAAGAGGAAAAAGAGAATTAAACAAATAAAAATTCTCCCCCCACATAGACTTCACCACCAATCCTCTTAATTGAAGAGGAATACTTTCGCTACCATATCTCAGAGAGATTGCATCAAAATGAGAGATATACTCTTATTTCGATATTAATTTTTCTTGTTGATTTACTTGAAAATAATATACGAAAAAGAAATTTAGAAGGTTCCAGTTAGATGGTTCGAAGCGATATCAAAGTTAGTGTGCGGAGGAATAAAAGTACGTAGGTAACGTACGTGCGGGTTACAGCCGAAAGGTGTGTAAGTGCTTCGTATCGTATACGTGTATGAGTGCGAGGTGCGTGAGAAAGAATCGTGTGGTGGTGGGGAAACCCAAGCGGGAGAGGGAGAAGCTCCAGTGGCTAAGTATGAGTATACGCCACGCGTGCGTAGAGCTATATATATGTGGGGAAGCTGTGACTCATCCTGTGGGAGAAAGAGAGTCCTGTGTTCCCGCGGCAGGAAGCACATATACAGCTAGTGGGGGTGGGGATCGATATATCGATTCTCGCGAACGAGAAACAAGCAGGAGTGTAAGCCGCGTGCTTGCTTGCTTGCTTGCTTGCTTGCTTACTTGCTGCTCCTGTTACTATACGCAAGCCAAGAACAAAAAAAATCTACACAGATAACTCACAAAATTTTAAAATCATTTCCAATAGATAAAACGAATAACCCGTTATTTCTCCTTTTTGTTTTTCCACCCCGTCTCAGACTGAAACTGAAATAAACATTTGGAACGATCGATCCGTTATGGATATTACGCTAGAATCAAATTACACAAAAGCGTCAGATGGCATTCAGTGAGTAGAGTTTCGTAAATCTCGGTACGTGATATCTCTCCTTATTCTTTCCATCTATACATATGTTAATCCTCCATCTGCCGATCCATCGTTTACATGTACGTTCGTGTACGAGATCGTAATCAGTTGGTCGTTCCGATTCCTTATTCTATGACGAACTTTTTTCTAACTCAAAATGATCGATGAGATGTGGTATAGGGCACATAATCCGTATTTGATGGCATTGTCTCGCGGGGAAAGGAATTTTGAATTAATCAATGATATTTAAAAATTTAGTGCAACGATGAAATTGCAGAGGGATGGCGGGGGGGGGGAGAGAGGAGGGAATAAAATAAGGGTTTTTATTCGAGAGTACATAGCCGTAACATTTAATGCCGATAGATAGACCTTGGTTCGACTGCTCTTTCATTTGTGCACGATCAAAGGAGGGATTGGAACTGTTAATCCTGAAATATGTGCTCAATGTGCTTATCTGCCGAATAAACGTGTACATGTTCCTATTTCGTACTTTTATATGAATTCGATCGATTACGTTTGACAAAGGTCCATACATACCGCACACGTAAAAGGGGTTGGAGGACAATACCAAGATTATTGTATCCCATTCATCATCGGTAAGTTCATAAATGATTCAAGCAGGATGCACAAAAAAGGAATTGTAGTTCACGAGTCCTGCGTCAAAAGATAATAATGAAACGGTGTATTGTGCGATAGAATATGAAAATTTACGATTTGTCTAGTAAGTTTATTGTGGAGAGAAGGGTATCGTTAAGTTGACTTGATTAGAATTTATTTCATGCGCTTTATAGGAAAGGAAAAAACAACAATTTTTTATTTGTAAAATCATCCGTGTGGAATTTTCAAGTAGAATAAGCTAGCATATTTCAATCCCATTCGAGTCAGTGATATTTCACGGTGTACTACTCACTTCACTAGTCATATTCCAGTAATTCTCAATTATATAACATTGGGTACTGAAATTTAGAATTTCGAAACATTTGGGACTGTTTTGATTAAATTTTCAACATCTGCGATAGATACTAATTTGCAAACTGGCATAGTGAGGCTCATTTTTACTTGAATTATGAGATAGGGTTCCATGATGATACTCTAAGCTGATTCATGTGATTAATTTGGTCAAGATTTCAGTGTCATATTCTAGTCCAGCTGCTGACTGGATTTCAAGAACAACTGGATGTTGAATATCTCGTGATGACAAGTCACCGCATACATCATTTCCTCCATTTTGAATCGTAAATCACGCATCAAATACCGTTGTTCACTGAACTTGAAAATTAAGTTTTTCCTTTCATAAAGTTTGATTAATCTCGATAAATTTTCAGGATATTCAGACTAGGTATTAACGTTGTATCACACATATTTGGAGGAATGGAAATAAAATAAATGCTCGCTACAGGGTTGAAGGAAATTATTAAAACATATTGTACGGTAACCAAGTTCTGACAAAATTGAATTGTTCTCTCATGATTATTATCCAGAAACTTCCCTAAAAAGTAGAACATATTGGAAGATCTCATCGCATACGGTACATCTCTTCGACCTAGTCACTTTTCACGGTTTTTAAAAGTGGATCGTTATTCGCGCAACTTCGGAGATATCTTGTCAACTTTTTCTCTCTCTTTTTTTCCTCTCATCTCTCTATACCCGTTTTCGTCGTTTCGTTCCTCGTCTCCCTGGACGCCTCGTTGCCTGGAAAATCAAGTTTTCCACTTTCCCTCCGGGGGCAAAACCTTTTACCACCAAAAGTGGATAGAGAAGGTGGAAGAGCAGTTTTGAAGAAGCCACAGAATAGAACATGCGCGTGTATACACAGGGTGATTTACCGAAACGTCGGGATGGCAGTTGGCAATATTTGCTCGAACGATACGATTTTCTTTACAATTTACAAAGAAGAATCGATTTTTGTTCGACTGTGTAACAGATTACTATTATCATCATGACGTTTTTAATCTTCTTCTTCATCCACTCACACTGTATTTCCCCGATGTAAATCAATGTAAATTAAGAAAAAACGGCAACCCGTCCTTCGACGAGGAGGGAAAAAATTCTTCATTTTCACAGCGAAAATTTTTTTCCCTTCTTCTTCATCTTCTTTAATCACCGTATACAGGCTTGGTGATACAAACGCCGCGAGGCAGAAATGAGAAAAACCAAAGGAGCGAAAAAGACAGAGGTATGGAGAGAAAGGGAAATTCGAGGTCGAGAAAATACTTTGGTGAAACACGGCCAGGAAGTGGAGCGAATCCTTCGACTTCCGCGGCTCGATCGATCTCCCACGTGCCCCGGCGAAGGCAGACTTTCAATTTACATTATTACGCCGATAGCGTTCAACGGCCCACGCATACTCCGTGTTCTCGGCTTCACTTTTATCTATATGTACACGAATATTTTTATATCGATTATTTGTGTGAGTACATCATCGTGTATATGAAAATTGATCGCAGTGTAGAATTCGGATGAAAAATATCATTATTCTGTATAGCGGATGTGAAGTATATGAACCATCCTCGACATTCTTTATCAGTTTTTGATACTCATGATATTTCAAAATACTTCGCAATCAAAGAATGGGTATACATTCCTCTTTTTGATCAAGATAATTGACTGAAGTTCAAAAATTTGGTATGAAAGAAGAGGTTCTTTGTAAGAAACACTGGAAAAAATTCTTTTTCAACAGAACGATCTTCCATTTGAATCATTTCAATATACTGTAGCAGTTTTTAGAATACCGAATATAAAACATGACCGATTCAAAAGTGTTCTTAGAGTGAAAAAAACCTTCGTATTTGGTGATGCGAGAATCTGAAAGGGATGATGTTAACCACATTCATTCTGTTGTTTGCCTGAAGTTTGTGCTATAGAATCTTGGCATAAGATTCATCTGTTTCATGCTTCCCACTGTATAAATATTCCGATCATGAACAAACAGTTCAAAATAATTTTACATGGAAAAATAGGTGAAAGTTTTGACACGGAGGGCTCCTTAAGGTTATTGGATTCGCCAAATACAAGGAACAGGGTTAATAACGCATGTCACTCATTCCCGTCACTTGTCACTCAACTGTCGAGCAGTGAAGACGGTAATAAACAGCAGAGGTTGAATCAATCTGAAGTTTTGCTTGTTATTGAAAAGCCCTAATGCTTCCTACAGTTTCCTAAGTCCCCTTAAACTTGAGGTGACGACCGTGATCCGATTGTGAATCTATATACCGACAACGTAGTCTGCACGGAGAATCCTCTGTACAGGAGAATTCACTCTTTTCTTACCCTTGGATACAAAAATTGATACTGAATTCAAAATTGGATTCTTCTATGTTGAGCAATCAAGAATTGATATCTCAAATCAGCGATGAAACCTATCATGTATCTTTACAGCGTTCAGGGTTAAAGCTATTATCATTCATCGTGGTGTGTGGAAGCAAAGCAGAGTGGTTATAGACAAACGTTTGACGATGCAACACCAAGTCATTTCCAATCCAACTATTTCTACCAAAATCATAGAAATAATTCAGCTGTCGATAAGAAATGTGGCTCGTTGAATGAACTCCCGAAGGACACATTCTCCCTCATTGTGTTACACGTTTGTCTGCAATGAATTTGCTTCTTGCAAAATGGGCGGAGGAGGGTTTTTCGGTTCCGGTTTCTCGATAAATCGAAATAATGCGAAGCCCGTGAAAGTACACCAATACGCCTGAAAATCCACATATATAGGACGAAAGAAAGAGGATACATGCGGAGGAGTGTTTGGTTACGTTGACGACACAATGAGAGTGAGAAGTCTTTCCGTGCCGGTTGGCTGAACGTATACATCCATACATTCACTTACACGTTTATATATGGTAATGTGTATACGCACATTCGAATGTTTTCTACTACGTTACATTCGGGTTGCGATAACTAAGCGATAAACCTTATAATAATTCTCGGCTCCTCAGGGTTATCTCCTCGACAGGCCAATCAACTTGCCGCGACTGTCTTCTTCTTCTCCTTCTTACTCTTTCTTTTTCACACGAGGAAAAAATAAACACTCGTGTTATGTCGTTTATATTTATTCTTCACAGTTTATAAACCTATACAATAATTTTCATTTTGGAAACCACCGATGGAAATGAATAAAATTGGAATGAAAGTTTCTTTCGTGTAAAATTACACCATAAAAAATTATTTCCCTCAAAAAATGATGACAGCAAACTTTCACCATAGGTGGGAAATTTTTCACTATAATTTGGTGGACTTTCTCTCCATTTGTAGAAGATTCAACACCTAAAAAACAAAACAATTCCTTAAAGTGGTGAACAAACCCTTCATTTTTCATGAAAAAACAATTCCCCCACGATCAGGGGACGGAATCCACCAACAGTGTGAAGGAAAACTCCGCACATTTTTTACAGTGTATACAAAATATTTATAATCACACTGGGGAAAATAAACCAGTGGTATGTGCCATAAAAAAAGTATACTTCGAGATTAGACATAAAACAAATAAATGAGAATGGGGATAAGTGAATTCAGTAATAGAACTTTTCGCATGAGCCTGAGTTCGAAGAACGAATTTTGCCAGAAATAGTAACCCGACAGAGTACAAAATGTCTCAGTAATGATTCCAAATATTGTTTGATACATTTTTATCTGTGTTGGACTGAATTTTAGCTACGGATTCTCTGTTTTGCAAATTCAACTGTCTGACTTATGTTGGTCCAGACTACCCCAATTTTACTCAAAACAGAGCCTCCAGTTCAAAGAGTTTCATTTCTAGCGAGGCTCTTACTTGTCTTTGTTTACATTCATTTGTCTCGTCTATATTGTTCGCGTTTTTGAATCCCAGTCATATTGTTGCAATCCTCTTTGACATTCTTTGATATTGATACAATATCGTTGCAAAATTGTGGTATTTTCACAATATTGCAGCAATCTTACCTGTAAATTTGTGTAATTTTACGGTGATATTAATGCAATATCAGGTACTAGGTAGAATATTTGTCTTTCATAAAATGGAAACAAACGAAAGGCTTGAAAACAATAAGCACGCTGTATTTGAGAGGGATATGTTGATTCGAAAAGAACAATTGACAGAAAAGAGAAACTTCAAAACACAACAAAATTTTTGAGAAATCAAAAATTGTAAAAATAAAATTTGATGATGCGTCTGTGATTTTGCAGGAAAATGTATTATAAGTGTCAAAAATCCGTGGAAAGTCGATGGAAAAAGAGAAGATGTTTGAAGGGTAGGATCGGATGGAATGGAAGATGAGGCTGTTTAAATCAGTTCTGTAATTGAAAGTTCCGTCAACAAATTCAATCGAGTCAACCGATGATTAGTTTGAGAGGTTGAGATTGGACAATGAAAATACTTGTTGTAAAAATATATTTATCTCTCATTTGAGTGGCTTTTGAACCGATTGTCTGGACAGGCTACTCATTAGGGGAAAGTAGGGACCCTTCGTACGGTTTCTACATTTTTCATGTTTTTGAATCAATTATTTGATCGAAAATTCAAGTGATTGTATTTATCAATAATACATGTATTTAGGTTCGATGCGAAAAAATTACCAGTTAATTACATCTCATATTTATTAATTAATAACAACCTGAAGTCAATTCGAAATTTGTATGAATGTTCCCCACTTATAGGGTACTTTCGGACACTATGGAATAATATTGTACAATGAATTCAAACTACAAATAAATCATGAAACATTTTCATTTGACAATAAAACTAACATTTATATTAATTGATGCAATGTGATACTACAATTATTGAACATCCACAACTTTGTTACGTGTTCTTTGTTGTGTAATTGCGTCCCATGCTCCTGTTGAAAAAATTTTGATAAATGAATGGTCGATATAGCAGAATAAAAATATAGAAACATTGGTTTGTCATCAATGAGACATAAAATCAACCGTTAGCAATTCACCGTTCACCTATTTTGTCTGCAGGGGTACTTCCGTACGTGTCTGAATGTGCCCCATCAACGAAACAACAATAAACCATGACTTCCCCACTATATTGATGTGCAAACCAAAAAAATTGATTATTACAATCATTTTTCAGAAATGTATCTTGGTTACTGAGAACATATAGTTTAGAAAAACATAACATAACGAGAGTAAACATAGCTGGAAGCATCGATGAAGAAATTACTTACGAAATGCAAAAATGCAATGCTACCTGTAACTCCACTCTCACTGCTACGAATGACCTAAAACTGCATAGACATCATGGTGACTACTCAACTTACTTGTATATGAACACTCATGTTAGTATAACTTTTCATTCGTATTTTATAACTACTGTATGAATGTGCCCCGCGTACGAAGGGTCCCGATTTTCCCCTACTCATTGTAAATTCAAACAATTGAGAGTTTTTATGCGCCAACGAAAGAGAATTGATACACGGAAGAAAAAGATTTTGCTATGACAACGAAACCTGATTCTGCTGGGTACCTTTTGCTGTGACAGAAATCTTATTAGCTACGACAGCGATTTTTCAGCTGTGACAACACAAAGTTTTTGCTCCCCTAGCAAAATTTTGTCTGCTGATCTATATATAATACTAAAAATTTTGCTACCCAGCGAAAAATTTGCTCTTTTAATCAATCGTGGTGCTCTTACGGCAAATGAATTAGCGATGGTAGCGAATTTTTAGCCAGGTTAGCGAAAAAATTTGCTATTCTATGTATAATACCTCGATTTGCTGCGTTAGCAAATGTTCATTCTCCGTGTATAAATTATCACAACATCGGTAGAAAATGCCAAATGGATGATTATTTTCTTGAAATTCTTTCATCATTAAAAAACATTCTTCTCAAGTAGGATATTGTTTACGACTATCCACTTCTGTTTATCAACGCCAGAATCTTTCATACTTATGCATTCTGTTTCTGTTAAATCAAATTCTCACGATATTCGAATTTCCATGACAAGGATAAATTCAATGAGACAAAAAGTATAAAGAAAAGATGAGAAATGAATTCTATCTTGAGATTTTTTTTTCCATTTTTGTGATTTTCGGGTAAACGAAAAATTTCACAGAACTCCTGCTTATCTAAAGAATTTATCATTTCTATTGCATAGCGGGATAGAGTTATCAGTGGTATCATTCAGCTCTCAAGTTGGACCAAGTAAACAATATATGGTCATATCAGGATCTCATCGCGTTTTTCAATTTAGCTTGAATAAAAATGGCAATTTTACGTGGGCGAACAACATTTTTGCGTGCAAAAGTGACCTTATCTCGTGTACCGACGCGACGGTAGTATCGAATCATGCTTATGTGCATGTACGCGTGCATAATACGCGTGCATAACGTGTCATTTTTAACTATAAAAAGAAAATCATCACGCGTATACTCACACGCTGTTCTCAGAAAAAGAAAATCAATATTCCGTAACTTTGATATTTGAGAAAATATCCGTTGCATATCGTTTATACTCCACACATTTGGTATAGAAAAAAACATGATATAATCAAGGAAAATTTTATTTTTATTGTAAATTGGAAGTGTTTGCCTTGAAAATGCTAATTTCGTTGGTTTTATTATAGGAATAGTGGAAGGACAGTAGGTGTTATTAATCCAAGCATGAAATTTACTTTGCTCAAGAGTACACACGAGACTTTTAATTATTAACATAATCTCCCTAACGACCAATTGTATTATCTGATGGGTGTTAATTACAATGAATAATTGGAACCGTCTTTTATAAATAATCAACAAGATTAATTTCGCGTGAGAGATGTTTGAATAGGTGCGTGCCAGAAATTTGAAAGAAAAATGAATATGCAGAGTGTTCGAGATCATTTAATTGCGTTTCTTAGCGATGTTCATTTTTCTTTTTCTAGATATGAAATCTCCAAGTCTATGGCGGAAAATGTCGCTAATTTGTTATGGAAATCAAGTGTTTTGTATGGGAATCTTGATTGTGTGCCTTTCGTTTAAAGCGCATCGCATTTTGATTTCTTGGGTTTGATTTTTCGTTGTAGAATTCCGAAGATCAAACGTCGATTCACTGATTATTCGATGTTAATTTAATGGGAAGATTTGAAGCGTAGGTGTTTTAATTGAATATAATTTTCTCATGAGATTGGAGTGAAGATGGATTCCAAGTTTTTCAAACTTTACTATCTGGAACAAAGCATTTATTTACTGTTTTCATAGACATCAACTCATCCAATTTTTTCAGCATATCGACGCTTCTCACGGAAAGAACTGCAACGAAAAGTACACTGAGAAAACGTTTGTTCCGGCGAAACAAAATTTTGGTTGAAATGAACGCAAAGAAACTTTTTGGTTGGCTGGAATAAAATTTATTTAGGATCAACAAAATTTATTTGTCTGTATGGAAGCCTTAATTATTGTGACCCAAATTTTGTTCACCCCAAATAAATTTTATTTCAACCAACCAAAAAGTTTCTTTGCGTTCATTTCAACCAAAATTTTGTTTGACTGGAACAAACTGTGTTTTCAGTGTAGCACGAATCATAAAATTCCTACACGGAGAAGCAAACTTTTCTGACGCAGCAAATCGAAAGATGATATACAGAATGATAAAAGGTTTTCTGCTGACCTAGCTAAATGACTTTGCAGCCACAGCTAACTGGATTTCTGTGAAAGCAACGGGTTTTACTAAGATAGCAAATTTTCCGCTGGGCTAACAAAACAATTTTTCATTTCATATATATAACACTTCCATTTGTTCCGTCAGCGAATTTTCATTCTTTATCTAATCTTTGAAAGACTTTGACGAGATGGAAAGAAAAAAGCCGCTAGTACGGACACAGACATCTATGAAATTGGTTCTTTCATTCTAGTGCAGCTAAATTTTAGTTATTACAGCAAAACAATTTTCATTTGTAGCTAATCCTTTTGCTTTAACAGTTAAAATTCTACTGTAGTAACTGATTTAACTGTTGGTTACTACTACTAAATAATTTCTTCCGCGTATGGTACTCTTCGTAAGAGAATTGTGCGTTGTATTAAGCTCTGTAAAAGGTCTTCAACCATCTCAGTTTTTGTGAAAAACTGAGTTTTGCTACATTTCATGAGAAATATCGACATTAGTAACCCTTTTTATTTGAATATTCAATAAAAACACAACCACCTTTCACACAATATCCATTCAGGGAAGTTTTGTTAATTCTATCCATCTTCGTCAATTCTACATTTCGATGATTGAGTTTATTATTCCTATACCACGATAAACCAATGTTCTCTTCCCATTTCCAAACGAGAACAATCTCAAATACGAACGAAATACGTATTGAATTGTTCCGACTTTATTTCCACTGCTGTATTTGTCAGAATTAAATTGAAAACATCGATTCCCAATTGCAAGCTTTAGATCTTGGAATGGAAATATTTAATCTGCCCAAGTGCTCTCGCAATATACCTTGAAGTAAAATGGTTATACGTATGAGATTTCGTACGTGGAATTGGTTGAAGGATCTGGGGGAAAGGTCGTCGAATGTATGCAGAGAGAAAATAAGGGCGAAAAAAGAAAAAAGGGGTGAGATATGATCGTAGACCAATCTTCCCCTCTCTCTCTCTCTCTCTCTCTCTCTCTCTCCCTTTCTCTCTTTCGATATTTCAAATCTATTTCATATCTTTAGCGTGCCTCTAGCCTTATACGACATCATTCTCCCTACGCCTCATACCATTCGATGAAATTATTCTGAACGAACGGTTCTTGGAAATTCAGGGTAATCGAGGTGAAAATTACGCGGCTGCGGGATTTGAATTTTTTTCTCTTCCCCTCCTATTCTCTGATACGAATTACACGGTTTATAAAAAGAATCCATCTAGAGGTGTATTGAATTTCACGTGTAATTTATTGAATGTCATCGCAAAAATATTTATATTATTATTTATAAAACTTTGATGAGATTTCAGATCTTATTATTCGTAATGAATCGTAAATCGTGATGAACTTTGGATGATAAATTTTACTCAGTCTTATGAGATTTTACTGATTATATGTTCTTTATAAACCTATTGGATTGGAAAAAATCTTGGGGGTTGCGAGCGTAGCGAGCATATAAAGAATTTCAAATTTTGACCGAAGCGACTCGTGTGGAAATTCAAACCTGGCCCTATACGGGTGCAGTACCGTCACCAGCGCTAGCAGCTATAAACAACCAGTCCAGGACTGGTTAATTTGATAGTACTGACTCAAAGTTGGAACGATTACGACGTTTTATATCGGACCCAATACTGGGGATACAATACCGTCGATACTGGCAATCAATCTATATGAGCTCCCTATTCAAAAGGTCCCACAGATCCTGACAGATTCCGTTCAAAATTCTGTCTGGTTCCGTCGGAAATCATTATGCCTGGGACAAAAACCGACTAAATCCTGACAGAAAATTATCTGTCGGACACTTGGAATAGGGCTGGTACAAGGAAAAAAATGTTTAACTGTACCTAAAATCTAGCTGATACAGCTAAACATTGTTTTCCGTGTACTGCCACAACTGCAGCATTTTCCCAATTGCCTGATTGTTTTGATTGATCTGATCCAGGAATGATTCCATCATGAAATAAATGTGGGTTTAATAAATCAATCCAGATGCAAAATCTAATCTGTCTATCTGTTTGTACGCAGTGTCCAACGGTTAAGGATGTCGGTGTGAGTAGGAAATTTTGATGAATTGGATTACTCGGACCAAAGATCATTTTGAATATTGACTGTTTGAAGTGTATAGGCTCATCGGTGGCATAGTTTGCCACAATCGATTCAGTGTCGCAACGAATTCGGCCATTTTACAAACCCAGGGTTGTTTGATGTGTGTCAGACAAATGGCACTAATGGAAAAACAGTAATGGTGCGGTAACAGCTCAATTGTTTTTGCCAGGACCTGACAAATAAACTCTCACCAGTGCACGGGAAAAAATGATGTGGTTGATATTTGAACAGTGAAAAATTGGCCATGGTAGCTATGTTTTAGCTGTGGCAACAAAAGTTATTGCTATAGGAGCTAAATCTAGCTTCTGCAGCAATTTTTTTCCCTATACAAATATCAAATCCCAAAATAGCTGCCACAACTAATTCCCAGCTACCATTATAATTATTTCGTGTACTGTAACGTATTTATTTAATTTTATTTCGTGTACTGTAACGTTTGTTCATTTCTGGTCATTTCCACATGGGAGGATCATCCAAATTGTAGAAGTATGCGCATCACAACCACCGTTTGGATTGTAAAGATGTGAGAGAAACGAGCTCCGTTCATTGAACGGTAATATGAAATTTCTTGATTCCAACCAGAAATTTACAACAGGTGCAGTACTGCACCAGTACTAGCCAAGACTGGCAGGGTACTGGCATTTGTCTGGAATGATAACGCTTTTCAGTACTGGGGATTGAGTACTGATTCCATTATCCGCAATCAGTGCAGGGCCAGTACTGGGTTAGTACCTGGCTAGTATTAAGTTCTCAGTACTGGTTTATCAGTACAGGTATATTACTGTATTTTTATGTATCCAGTAATGATCCCGTACGTGTGGACCAAGTGTTGGAGACCCAATACTGGCACTGTACTGCACCTGTTGTCAACATTGGCATATTACGGATTTTTCTGATTGGGATTGTTGATAATCCTTGTAACATCTCATATAAAATTCTGTAACCAAATGCAATCTAGAGTTGAAAATTTACAATCTATCATTTTTTCACACTGCAACTGATAGATTCTTACAGATTTCCAATTACCTTGTTAATTGAGTATTATATTTTACAAAATCTCAATTCAAAAATTCTCTTTCCAGTCGCGATTGAGGCAAAATTTTCTGAATGAGGTTCAGATAGAAGCCAAACGTTACGATCCTTATCAGGACCCAGCCAAAATCTAAGTCAACCTGATTCGACCTGATTGATGATTAGTTATCAATTTATAAAGAAATGTTTTTTTTTTGTTAATGTTATCAATTTTCACGATTCAATCACTCGCAATGAGAGTATTTCATACACAATAATATCACGGGTGTAGGTGTAAGCTCGAATAGGTCAACGACTTTGTTCCTTTCACACCATAATTTATGACGAATCGGATTAAAATGACATGGAAAACGATACGAATCCGGGCCAACTTACATGAAAAGGGAAGACGGGAGGCCCTCCAGGTGTACGATAAACTGCAGGGTTAGTCCATCCTCTTCCTTTGTTTCTCTTTTTTGCGATCAAAGAGAAAAAAGAAGGTGGTAGAGGGTGTGAGATTGAGAAAGAGGGGAACAGAGATAAAGGGGAGAGAGGGAGATTTTCCCTCGGGATAAAGAGGGTGTTAAGTCCTCTTGGTGGATTCCTTAGGAAGGGTATGGGTTGTTGTGACGGCGATTCTGTATATGTATACATATAGACAATCGGTCTTCGACTTGCGATCATCTATCATCCATGTCTTCTCTTCCCACCTTCACTTCGTTGCAGCTCTTTAGTGCCGACCTTATGCTATCAGAAGATAGGAGAGAGAAAAAGAAGAAAACAAGAAATAGTAAGAGAAGATCAGCAGAGATTCGTAACCTTTCAAGCCGATAAACGTACAATACAAACGGATGTGTGTATACCATTCGAATCTATTTTATTTCCGTTGGATCATCGATTATGGGATGCATACAAGTTTTTTTTATCGCTCAACTATCATTCATTTTTCACCAGGTTGCTTATGAAGTATAACCCACGACAGACACTCTATTCGATTCCTCCTTGTAGATGGTTTTGCTCATCTTACAATTTGCTTATAAAATTAATTGCTATTCTCTGCATTCTATTTTAATCACATGAATTCACTGTAAAAATTACACAGCAACCGGAAAATTCGAATCATTGGATAGGAAATCCATTTCCGACACACGTGCATCAAATTTCCCATAAACTTAACTGGAAATTTCAAACTTTATAGGATTTTCACTACCATTTTATACCCAGTAAATATTTTGTGTCTTGCGATCTCTTTTGGATATAATTATTACTTAATAAATTGCTCATGTGGAATGTATAAATTATATCGATGTTTCTTGAGAAGAGTAGCACAATTAAGTTCGAGCACTAAGATCGGCACCTAATTGAATATGTAACCCATATGACTTGCATACATAAAGACGTCACATCCCTTGGTTCGATTACCTGAGAAAAAAAGATTTGATCTAATGAGCTCTATGTAGATCTCTTCAGATCTGAATTTTGGCAAAAATCTCTACAAATCTTCTGATATCTATTCACATATCAAGATTTCAACTTTGGCAAAAATCTCTGAGATTTTCTGCTGTGTGCCTACCTCTAAATATTTGAATTTTGCAAAGAATCCGAAGAGGTAGAAGGAGATTTACAAAGATCTCTGAAGATCTCTGGATATCTCTTTGGATCTCCCTTCATCATCTGGATTTCTTCCAAAATGAGAATCTTGAGATGTAAGTGGATATCAAGAGATTTGTAGAAATTTTTGCCAAAATTTAAATCTGAAGAGATCTACATAGATCTCATTGGATCTAATCTTTTTTTCCTGGGTTGGTTTTTTGCACGCAAGGTTCTTATGGGGAATAGCATCTTTGAAAATTTTTTCCAAAAGGCGCAAAGCTAGGTTTGGGAATATCAACCATCCTCAGTGGAAAAATTCTCAAAATTATATATACATTTGAAAATTCTTGCACTTAGGGTGCTTTCATTCATACGAACTTTATGAGTCTTGCTAGTCTTCATGAAAACTTCACGAGCTACGCTATTTGTGAAAGCCAAGAGCCGTGATACTCCTTTGGAGTCCCAAAAACAGTGCTGATGCTCGTCAAATTCTTTGAACTACTCTACTTTTCGTAAAAGACATCAATATGTATTTGTACACATGTTTCTGATTCTACGAGTTCAGATCAAATTTGAGATTCACCAGGAATTTGACGTATATTCATGTGATTAGAAATAATTTTCTTTGATTTAAAACAAGTAGTAATATGAAGTTTTATTCAGCCCGTCTCGTGCTATTATCTAGTCTTGCTACTACTCAGTCTTGTATTCATCAATGCCATACACATAAAAAACTGCAATTTACAAACAATTTAGGTATGTTTACCTGAATTTGTCGGGAAAATTGATATATTTATCACATTTCCCGATGTAATCACTAAAATCCTTGTCATTTTTCAGGATTTTTCTTTGCGTTAATCGCTGCCTAAATTATCGAAGGATTTTGAGGTAAGTCTACCGATTTTCCTTCACAGGGTGTATTTTATTACAACAAAGATTCTGATTACTGAAAAATTCAAATACACAGAGAAAAAAATTATTTTTAGTTCAGAAATGTATATTCAATTACGGATCACACAAATTTATCATAATTTTCACAAATATAGTTCATTAAATAATCAACACACGTTAATTCCTACCAAATATCAATTTCTGATGATTAAGGGAATGTATTTGATGCAAACAAATATTCATTTCGTTCTGGGCAAATATATGTTTCATTAACTATAAATTGAACCCTCTTCCGAATGTAATTTGATATGAATATTTTCAATCAATAATTCCCTATTGAATCTGTAATGATCAATCCTTTGGATTATTGTGAATAGAAATATAGCTTTTCAATAGCACATTGGATCTCAAAGTATTGAACGGCTATTCACTTTTTTGGCTGCTACAGCTGAAATTTATTAGCTGTCACAACAAGAACTCGTAGTCGTGATAGCACAATTTCAGTGGTTCATAATTTGGATAGGCTGATATCTAAAAAATACTTCCGGTAGCTAATTTTTGGTCATCCAAATATTAGCCAATTCTTTTTTCTTTGCTACCTGTTGTTTATTCTTGATCAGTTTCTATAACAAAATTTCACACTATTACTAAGTATTGTTAGAATTATAGTTCTCTCTTTGTATTTGAAAACCACATTGCAGTGACGATTAATTGACTGATCGATAATAAATAACCGATTCAAAACGCTTCTTAATAAAAAGTGTTTTGTTAATAGTTTTCCATTAAAAATTTCAAACAGGAATAACATTTGATGTAATGCAGAAACTTTGTATGAGGCACCATACGTATTGTACAGGAAAAAATATGTAGAATCGAGAATTCATTTTATTTTTGAGCTGTTTCGTGGTTGAATTTTTATTTGGATTTCAAAACATAAAGTTACGTAATCAAAACGGAGCTCGCATTTTGTGGTTAACTGGTGTTCACATACGAATTGGATGTGTCATGTTGCCCTATTGAAAACATCAGGCAGAACCGGGCAAAAAATAGTTGCCAGACTTTGAACGGTTTTCAACAACTAACATTTAAAATAATATAATCCCTTATTTTTTGAAGAATTAATTATGATTTAATAGAGCGAGTGATGTTGAAGATTATAGTTATGCATTTCAAAAAATTTTTTGAATGCAGAACAAAACTCCCATATAAATATTTCACATCGATGAATAAATTTTCCGAATCATCATATTCAATAAAACAATAAATATCTTGAAGTTTGATAATTATCAAATCATCATCTAACATTATTCTATGCTTCAATGTTGAAAAAATGTATATATCGCGTGGTCAATATTATGAGTCATCCTCGTCTGTCTTTGATAAAAGTGAACTTCATCTCGAATCAATCGTCACAGGATACATTAAAAATATTATCAACAAAACAAAACAGAATTTGAATAAAAGATATTTCCACATCAACGGATCAAAATTATCAACATTTATGCGCAATAAAGAAAATTTTATCGACGTTGGAAGAAAAAAGAACAGAGGAGGGTATAGGAAGAGAGAGAAGGGATATCATCTCGTGTTGCCAATAATCAATACTGGAACACTTGCCAAACCAAAAGGCTCGGATACACACGGTGGCATAAAAGTAAGAACTGTTGTAAACGTAGAGCACGTTGAACCCATATAATCAGATTATATCCCAATGTGGAAGGACATTTTATTTATTTTTCGCTGGGTTACCGTTCTGTTTCGGGCGCACGTATATTTTGTCGTTTCTTCTTTTATTTCAGTTGTTAAGATGACAAAGGAACCAAAACTTCGGAATATCAAGCGCGTTCCCTGATCGATCAGAGTATTTTTTATGATGTCGTAAACGCTAGATCTATTCGCAAGCAAAGAAAAAATATTTTATCAGACATCGAATATTTGAATTCTGCCCAAATAAAATTTAGCAGCCGGAGATTGATCGAAACTCAGCAGCAATGATGGTATAACTTTGAAATGATGATATCGACTCAGGCTGCCTGCTTCGCTGAAAGAAATAATGAGTAATATCAAGGAATTGAATTCTTGAATACTGCCCAGAATAGATATTCTTGAGATCCAGCTGATATGTTATGAGTTCAAGGAAATTTTTACGGTTCTTCAATTGAGAAACATTTTCTTAGTTTTTAAGAAAATATCTCTTAGACTAATAACACATCAGCTGTAATCAAGAACTTGAATTCTTCGCAGTATTTAAGAATCACATCTCTTGATATGACATCATTTGTCTCAGTGTTGTCATTATCAACAATGAATCAACACTGATAAGAAGTAGAGAATAAAACAGCTATCATTGACAGAGAATAGAAGAATTTTTTTGCTCGAATCGAGCCTTACAGACGAATTCCAAGATACTTGATCAAACCGCTCCTTCTTCAATATTCTCAGAGTTTTTACAGAAATCAACATTCCATTCCATAACGTTTTCCAAACTAACAACTGTGCAATCGAACTTAACGATTGCAGGCGAAACAAAACTCGACACGTTCATTGCAAATTGGAATGAAATTGGGGACAAATATAATAGCGTTCACACTGCAATTACTGGAAAGTGTGTCTTATATACCCCTCTCTGGTTTCTGCGTTAATTGTTGAAATTTAAGAAGAGAATTCTGAAATTTTTCAAATATCTTATCGAAATTCATGAGAAATGAAAAATTTGTAGTTAAAGAGTGACCGCAAAAAAGAGTATTTTTTCGCCTATTATCTGGGACCGCGGGTTTCAGGTTATAATGCATTCTCAAACATACTCTATGCTGATCATTTGCAAGGGTATACAATTTCCTGGTGATCATAACGCTGGTTTTAAAAGTAAAGTAGTATCAAATTTTGATCAAGATTGTATAAAAATCAATAAACCTCGATAGGTTTTTTATAGAAAAGAATCCATGTTGTCAAGAATCTATCGATTCCGTCGATTTGTTCATCTCCAAAATCAATGTTATGCTTAAATGGTATTCCCTTGCAAATGATCGACATGAGATATTTTTCAGAATGCAATTGAACCCGAAACTCGCGGTTGCAAAAAAACAGGCGAATTTTGCGGTCACTCTTTATTATTGCGGCCTAGGAACAGACTGAATTTGTAAATGGAATTTACTGTAAAACATTGTAAATTTGATCAGGCTTCTATTGTCTCGTCATAGTAAATTTAACACTCAATTTTTCTCCGTGTATTGATACAAAAAGTTTATAAACCACGGTTTCAAATCACAAAAAATTCTACAAATTTCCATTGGATGAGACAATTCAGTGCTCCAAAGGATCAAAGCCATTGGAATATAATCGTAATTTTGCTAACCAATTCATCAAATTTTCCTTCTTTGTGTTCTGAAGATTCGCACCTCATCGTGCTCGGGTTGAACCCGACTGATCGATACGCTATCGACTCTAAGGCTGCTGTGATGTCGGAACTTAATTGAGGATAAATATATCAACAAAGGAGCAACCCTGCTCAGAATGCCTATCAAAATCAGTTTTTTCAGGAAAAAGAAATTTTTCCCTGACTTTTATCGATTTTTGTTCAGGGCAACGTCTAAAATTGATCATACATTTCCTGTCTGCTCTTCTCTGATATTTCAAATTTAGACACTGATCACAATTCGATATTTCCAACCTGAATAATTTATTCGAACACCGTCAGAAAATATTATTCAGTATTGTAGATGCATACAGACTGCTAGAAAATTTGCTACATCTTTGCTGGAACAGGAGATGTGTCGTTAATCGAGCAAAGCAGATTTTTAAAAATCGCTATTTTGTTCTGCATGTAATTGGGTTTAAGAGTCAATTAAAATCGTTTACAAACGAGTAGAAAATTTATTGGATTCCCACTTGATTTCCTGGGAGCAAAACCGGCAAAGTTCAGCAGAGAGAAAACACTATTAACGAATGTGGGTAAAATACTTATTATTTTATCGATCGTGAACCAATAATTTTTATGATGATCATTGTTAAAAAAAATGGTAATGGCACAGAATAAGAATGGAATATATATCGAAATGAGAATCCACCGCAACATCGGTCCAATGCTTTGTTCTCGAGATAAATTCAAGTACAACGTACTATACGTAGTACACACATAAAATAATGTCATTTGCGATGCTGGAGGTGATAAACCTATAACGCTGCAACAAATAAACAATCTCCGTAACGGCATTGGAATAGATCGGCATTCTCTTATTTGAACAGACAAAGAGAAAAAGTGAGTAATAAAAAACAATCCTGAACGAATGATTTTGTGTATTATCCATTTCAGGCGGAACAGCAATTTTCCCCTATAATCATCGTTCATCACGAGACGGGAATGGCCTACGCACGAAAGCTTGTGAAAGTCACGATTATTATCGACTGTGACTCACATAAGGTCAGCTTATAAAAAGTCTCTCTCGTATGTACGGTGACAAACGTAATTGATCCGTTGATTCATTAAAATTTCAATTTATCATTAGAAGGTACAAAATATTCTATTCTATTCACATTGGATGAGGAACAATGTCCGTCCAACGTACATAAACAAATCCATAATTTATCAGTCAATTATCAAACTACAAAGTCTCTTGCATACAAATACGTCTATGAAAATATATTTTCGTTCTTATTTCCATTCGCAATTAAATACAACGAAGTAAGTTAATTAGTTATAACGTTATCTTACGACGTGCCCGTATGAAAGTGAAAGAGGGAGGAGGAGAAAGGAGAGAAATAAGAATAAGAGAAAGACGGAGCAGCGTGTATATCGACAAACAACACGTTTGTTTCCCAGCGAAAGAGGCAATGGAGTTCGATACGCGATTATTATGACCCGCGGCAAGCCTTGAACTTGCCCTACGATAAGCCGAGCTGCTTACAAGCTGCTGGCACATCGTTGTATTGCCACATCGTATCGGTCTGCAGTTACGGCAGAAGGCAAGCAGACATTGAGGATATTAAAATAATTCGATACACCTTTGCTCAAACAAATTCCCAAGAGAATCGTTGTGTGACGAAAAGTAGCGTATACGAATACCAATTGTTCCGGAAAATACCATTTGTGTGCGTTATTTTCCTTGTTTATTGATGTTCCTTTTCAACTGTTCTTTGTTATGGTATATTATTTCCAATTCAAGATTTTCGTTCGAAGAAACAACAGTGTTGGAATAATGATTATCAGCGAACCCGATACAAAGTCTTGTTTCGAACATTGCAGTGGAAAATCATATGAATTAGTTCACTACATAGTTGAACCTGCGTTAGTTTTATTGATAAACCTTTGGTGTCACTGTTAGAAAAATCAGCCTGAAACTTCATAAAAACACGATGAAGTTTTTTACATAAACAGTTTAAGAAATTTCATAATAAAATTACGGTTTGTGGTACTTGGGTGGGTTCTGAAGAGTCTGACACTTTCCATACGGTTCTATTGAATTATTGCGTTTTTGATAAGAATTCGGAATGGCTCGATTTTTCTGTTATGAGCATTAGTTACTTGAAGTGGGCGGTTATTAATAAATTGAAATGATACTATAAGTTTTCTTTCGTTTGTAATTATTATGCTTATGTTGGGACTGATGGTCCTTTATCTTTCGTTTAATTTTATATCATACATTCTTGTTTTATATTGTAAAGGGTTTATCACGCGAATTTGTTCAAATAAATATAATCCTCAATGCACAGAATTTTTCTCGTAATATTGAAAATTTTCTTCTTCTTTTTAATAAGATATTTGTGAAATTTAATAAAGAATTGTTACATTCCAGAAAAAAATTTGGAAATTTCATCATTAATCATTAAATTTTAGAACTATTATTAAATTCAATCTAAAAATATGATATTTCATAAATAATTTTCTAACAGCGTAATGCAATTTGTCTAGGTGCTGAATAGCAAAAGCTTTACTTTCTCTCGTGCATATAATATAAATTAAGTGATCATATCAATGACCATTCAAAATTATAACCTTTTTTTTATATAAAATTATCAATTCATGAAAATAATGCTATGAGGCTGGTAGACCTTGTTGTTTTCCGAATTATTAGATAATGCCTTGTTACAGTATGTTTTGACGAGAGCTTTCACTGTGTATGTATTGTTTAATATCGAATTACAATCCCCAATTATGTAATCGAATGAATGCTCTTACAAAGTACTTTGCGGTGAAATTGGTGATGCAATCGGATCAGATTCAAAGATTTGTATAAACATTGTTTCGATTTTTCAGCCAGTATTAAAAATGCAGCCAATAACGGTCGCGGCCTAGCGTGGGCATCATTCTGTTCATCGTGGTATGAAACCTGTGTAACCATTCGTGTTGTCAAAAAAGTTGTCTTTGCTGACATATAAAAAATTTGCCAATGTGATTCATGTTTTAGCTATCGGAGGTGATATTTTTATGAGTAAAAGAGACCTTTTTGTAGCACCAGATATATTGCTGCTTCATGTTGAATATAACGGAATCATGAAATTTTTTAAACACTCTCGAACGATGGAAATTTTTCCATCTACTTTCAACAAGCTCTCTTCAAACTTGAATATTTTGTAGAATATATTTCACAGGAAAAAAACAATATTCGACCGTCAAGGCAGGAGGTGTCTGATGGAATTTAAACACGAGATATTCGAATATTCACGATGAGTTCGTATCGATATATATAGTTCATATCCGACGTTACTAACACCCAACAGTCCACCAGTCGACTCACCATCATCAACCCCCTGGTTCAATGTCACTACAATAATAAACCGTCTCTCTCTCCTGTTATCTGTATTTCTGTATTTCCCTCTGGAATTCTCAACACATCCAGGGATCGGGGCCAAGTTCAGGCTACATATATACGTATATACCTGTCGCGTTTCTGTTCGTTTATTCGCGTTTCTTTCTACCCGGTGCCCTACACCTGTATACGTACCATATTCGTATACACATATGACGAGGGTGGAAAAGCGATGCTCGCGAGTCCACGTTATAGTGAAATTAATGGATGTGAGAACGCTTGATTGGAGAAGCGATTAGAATTTATAACATAAATTTATGATTCAGCGTTAATGAAAGAATATTAGATACAAAAAAATGTGTTCTTACCTTTTTCTCGGTGAGTTTTTCGCATCGTCTCATTTTGCAGATTTGATGACTCTTGTCGTTTCTACATGGCGCGCAATCTCCACAATTGTCTTTACGTTGACAACCGATACACTCGCCACATCTTTTGCGCTTCTTCTTAGCCGGTTTATCACCTAAACCACCATCACCATCGGCATCTCCCATCCCACCACTGAGATGATGTACCCCACGATTACCGGTAGACGAGACAGCCGCGACTTGACCAGAACTTTCGACGTTACCACCGCTACCACTGCCCGCACCACCCCCACCCCCACCACCTCCACCACCGTCCTCGGATTCCATAGAACCGGCCCGAATTTTTCTACGTTCTTTTTTGCGTCCATCGATACCACCGATCGTGCCGCGCGACGTCGGTGACGAGTCCAATACCGTGGACATCGGATTTTGGAAATTCGCGTGATGCAGTTGAGGGTATTCCGGTTTGACGACAGTCAACACGGTATGATGCGCCGGATGTCCAGGTGGGGGCGGTGGAAAGGCTTGTACGGGACTCGAGCCCAATAATTGAATATGCCTTTCGTCCAACAATTGTTGTTGCAACGCTGGTACTTCCCTCGCTTGGACCGGTGCTGGCACCAAGGGATATCCCACGGCTCCTCGATGCGGATGGGGTGCTGGCAACGGGGTGCCAAGCGTATGAAAACTGGGTAACGTTACGGGTGGCGAGTGGGATATGGAAGCGGGCGATAATGGCGTGAGGGCGGTCAATTGAGGTTCCGCTTCGCTCGGGGGAGCGAATTGACTGGCGAAACTCGGTAAGCCCTCGACACCGCCGGTACCGTTACCGGGACCGCCACCCCCAGGGCCTGGACCACCGGCATTCTTGGATTCCCACGGACGATACTGGCTTGCCAATACTATTTCACCGCGCGAATCTATCAAACGACCGGGCAAACCTTCGTAATAGTCCCAAGACGAGGTAAGCCCGAGGCTTATGTCCTGCGAATGTAATGTTGTGAGAGTCGTTGAACTATCCATTGTTACGTCACCGGCGAAACTACTAAACGGCGGTAAATTGCGAGACGTTAGATGATCGGTATTACCACCTCCTCCTCCTGCGCCTCCCCCAGCCTCGTCACCTCCTCCCCCAGGACCGGGACCACCTCCTCCTCCTGGACCCGCTCCTCCGCCGACGACGATCGACGCCGTCGCCGAGGCCGAGTTCGGCGAGGTCGTCGCGATCGCCGCCGGAGGGCTTGGTGCTATAACCCTCTCGGTGGTGGCTACGACCTCCTTCGTCACGTCAGCGCTCATCTTCCTCGACTCCACGTCATCTTCTTCGCTCTTTTTTGCTTGTTGACAACCTCCGCCACCGAGTCGCGGAAGGTCGTTTTAATCGACGTAAAGTTTCCGATTCGATGACTTTCCCTTTGGAAGCTCCGCGCGGGTACAACAATCTCGCTCGATGTTCTCGAGTCGATTTCTTGATTGATTCCTTCTTCTCTCAAAATCCGTACACCAGGATTCTATCCAGATCGCGTTTATCAGAGTTTATCTTTTCTTCTGGGTTCTCGATCTAGGTTCTACACCAATGATATCTTTGATTCTTCGTGACATGCAATTTCTCAACGAAGACATTTGTGATCGTGAACGCTACACGATAGAATATATCTAAATATGTTTTGTTTTTTATGTTATAAAGATGATATCTCTCACTCTCTCTCTCTTTCGTACTATATCACTCTTTCGTTTTATCACACACTATCATTTGTCAATTCTCACTTTATGCCGAACTCTTCTGTTAAATGTTTTGTTTTTGTTATGCTTTTTGTACTCAACAGGTTTAGGCTACGAACTGAAGTAGATCGGTTGCTTTCTTGAGAGGGGGCGGTCAGGTGCGTATGTACGTGTGGAGTTATTGAACGAACGGAGCCCCTTAATTTTACTTTTGTCCTTTTATTAGTTTTTCGCTGAGAAAATTTGTAACGACGAGTGCGCACGCCAATTTGGAAAACAAAAAAGCTTTCGAAACGTACACGTTTTGGTTCCTTTCAATGTGTATAAAAAATTTGATAACTATGGAAGTCAGGGAAGATTGTCCTCCTTCTTGATTGTTGCTTTCCGTTGCTCTGATCCCTTCTGATTTCAAACTTTAATTCGGAGCATTAGAGAGAATAAAATCGTTAGTACGTTGAGTGATTAGTAGAAAAAAGGAAAATGGTAGAATCTTTGGTTTATGGTCTTCTTTTCATTTACTTCTGAAGTTTTTCTCTAATAATTGCGCTAAATTTCGTTTTCTTCTTTTATGATTGTTATGATTTGCTTGTTTTTTTTTTATGTTAATTTCATTTATTCTTCGTATATCGATTTTGGCACTGGCGGATTATTATTTTATTTTCTTTCTTTTCTTATTTTGTTTCAAATATACTTTGTACATTAATTAGATACTATAGCTCTTGATTCTTTGTCGCCTTCTCTCTTTCTTTCTATCTCTCACTCCTGCTACTTCTTTCTCCTTTTATCCTTAAGCTCTTGGGATATTTTTTTTTTGTTATTTGTCTTCTTCACTTCAATATAAACACACACTAATTAATTCTTTCTCGTTTTATTTTGTTTTTTTATTTTTTCGTAAGAAAATATAAATCACTTGAGGTTAATGTGGCTCGTTTTGAAGGCGGTTGATTTGTACGATCTGAAACATGAAATCGAGAGAAGACACATCAAATTTAGAATTCAACGCAGGTGGGAAATGAAGATGTAATTGTGATTTTTAATGTGATGTAAAGTGAAGGTTCCCAGGTGAACTGAGGTGTCATGTGAGTAATTGTCTTGTTTTCGTTCGCAACTTCATCTCGTATACAATGTGTTTATTTTCTGTACAAGCGTACTCGACTCCCTTCTTTTTGTATCCAGAAGTGTAATTACTTGTATTTGTAATTATACTTAACTTCGAAAGATTTTTATCGTCAGATATTTATTAAACAAAAGAAAATAATCATATGATTTTATCCTCAAGTTGTGAACATGCAAAAGGGGATGGAATAAACGATTTATGAATCTTCTCACTTTCTTCCGAGTCACGTGATATATACACGTAGGAGTCAAGTATATTCGTGATCATTTGTATATATATATATATGAGCCCATGAGAAAAAACGCACAGAACGTGACACGCGACTATTACGTAGAAGCTCTAAGCGTCCATGGATCTTGGCCGTATAACGTGACCATCGCAGGCCAAGGTTACTATTACGTTTTGTTTTGGAATCCATGAACGTTTGGTTGGTCCCTCAAGTAATCCTTCTCCATTCATACGATTCTTCATACTATGAGGGCTCCAGATTTTAATTATATAATTAAGGTATTAATGTACGTGTGTATATGTATATACGCACATATATAATTGACAAAAGACAATTGTACCACGGCGATGGAATGAACTCGGGAAGTGTTACTGATTCGTTTTTCAAGCCATACTTGCGATGTTGATGCTACATATATTTCTAACATCGTATGATTATAACTTATATATAACATATTCCATGATCTTCAATGAAATGTCTTCACATTATAAAATATCCCTATCAAATTCTTTGCTCAAGGGCTGTGGAAATTCACTGGAGCATCTCGCTTCAAATCCTTATGAAATTTCGGAAAACGAGAGCAAACAAACAACAAATGATCAAACAATACCCAAGTGGAAATCTTCTGTTCCAATTTATATAAAACGCCAGAGTTTCTCAGAGTTCTTCTGAATTTTTTAGAAGTTTTCTGAGTTTCGCTGGAAATTCTTCAAAAATGCAAGCCGATGTCCAATTTATAGAGTTTTACAGAGTTTTACTGTGAGTTTCAGAGACTTGTAGAGAAATATTTCCACTGAGGTAGACAACAAATCAATTGCAATCAGAGAAAAATTTAGGAGTTTGAAATTAGCTACATTTACATGCACTTATCTCATGATATCCTAGAATATGCATATTGGCATCTTTTCAAGATACCATTCCAAGTGAAAGACTCTATTTGAACTAAAAATGGCTTTCTCAAGATGTGCCAAGGGCTCTGAAATTTTAGATCCTACAATTCGTTGGTTTTGTCCTATGAATATCCCGGAATTTCTAAGAAATCATTTCAGGATATCCGGTGAAATATTCTGAGGATGTCCGCGTGTGCTGTGCAAACTTGAATCAATTCGATCTGTTCTTTAGACGAATGTGAACGAATTCAACAAAAGGAACCGCTTTGTGAATAAACACATGATCACTATTGGAAACTCGGTGAGTCTTGATCTTCATTTCTCATGAACGCCTACGTATGCTTTTGCACTATAAATAACTTTTCTTCTCATTACATTGGCATCACGTGCCGATCGATCACTCGAATCTATTTCCACATACCGAAACCCAACAAATCAATCCTACTATATCACAATAATCAATTTCATTGTTATTGCAAATAATCGAAGAACCAGAACAGAAAACATTTGATGAATACGGTTCTCAAGTACTCACGAGAAGCACAAAAAATCTCGAGTATTTATCTGTACAATTACGAAACATTGACAAAAACTGCAGCATGATATGTATATACATCGTGTTCCTTATTGGTCAATAAAATTCTCTCGAGTTTATTTCATCGCGTTGCGAGTGTCTTCCTTTATCCGTCCTCATTAATTTGTTTTTTCTTCTCTACGAATCGTAATAACATTGAGCACTCCATAGATCTTGAGCTAAGTGTAACGTGATCATCACGTTAGAGAAGTCAAGGTTATTATCACGTTTGTAGTACATCGGAACACACCACCCACTCGTTCATTGAGATATCCGCGAATGTTGTGTGCCTTGGCCTTTACTAACTTTCTTCATTCACTGCTTCTCGTAACGTAGGATGACGTGTGTGACTTGACGTAAAATGACGACGACGTTGAGTTTCTCTTTTTGTATCTTTTTATATTTTGTCTGTTTTGGTTCGAGTCGTAATCACTCGATTTAAATTACTCGTGTAGATTTTTTTGGTATTGTGGCATCCTCATTGATCGGTGGTAAGTGGAGTAGAAGATGCTTGATATCTTGGGTTGAATTTGACTTTACCAAGGGATGATTACGAATTGTGAATTTTTTTTCTTCAATTAACATTTTTGTGAGATTGTGGGAGGGGGGACCCTCTTGAAAAAAATAACTTATTCATCATAAAATATCTTTTTCAGTGTTTCAAGAATGTTTATTGGATTGAGAATTGATTGAAATAATTTTGCAGGAACATAGTATCAGGTGCAAATAGAGAAAAAAGGGATATGAATTAGAGACTATTTCTCTGGGTTGAATGTTCAGCTTCTGATTGCAAACATGCTAACTTCCTTTTGAAGCCGTTGGAAACTATTTTCCCTCATGAGTATACGATCGGATTGTCCAAATGAAAAATATCAAATGAAATAACACGAAGAAAAAAAACTCACTGTGACAGCGGAATCTGATTTTGCTGGGCACCTGTTGCCGGAGGAGCAAACATTATTCGCTGCCAAAGCTGAGAAATCACAGTGGTAGCTAACAAGATTGCTGCCACAATGAAGAATTTGACGTCCCAGCAAAGTTAGATTTCGCTGTCGCCACGAATTTCTTTTTCCTCCGGGAAATGGTCCTAAAATTTTTGAATGTTTTTCAGTACATTTCTAGAGATTGCAATGCCAGATAAAAGCAAAAAACAAAATTATCAGTTTTTTACTGCAATTTTGGGGGCAAAGATCGATCGAAGTCAGGCAAAAATTCCCAAACCGATCATGGCAAGCATTTCAAGGAGAATCGATATATATATAAGAATTTGACGACGTCATCCGAAATTCTGTGGACTCTTCAAGAAACTAACCAGGATTAGAAGCAGATAATCTTAACGAGAACACAGTTATTTTATCTAAATCAAGATTCCTAGGTTCCAATCTGATAAGTTTGCATATTTTTTGAATTCAGTTGTTCTGGTTCAGTCTGTATTCCGAATTTTTACTGCAACTTTGGTACCAATGAAATTACGGAAGGAGAATAAGATATTGCAGGGGTTATTGATCATCAAAAACATGTGCGGATTATGTGGGTATAAACATTGACCTGATCCCAACCCATGTGGAAGAATTGTTCAGAACTGTATACAATTGTACACGATTTGTATACAACTTGTGTCCAATTGAATACATTTTTGAACACTTTTGGTCCAGGTCAGGTCCCTCCAACTCTCTTCGGAAATTTAGTCGTCAAAATGTTTGTGAAATTGTCATTTTGGGGAGAAATCGCCCAATCTGGTCGCTCCGGCTGTGCCAGGGAAGAATTCTGATAGAATTATCTACCAATTCCACGTCCAAAAATTTCTTTTCTTCGAATGAAATGCAGTTCGTATCTCCGTAGCTCTTTACTTGACTCTTTGCCGCTGTAACAGTACGAAACAGCACGTCCTTAATCTCCCTTAGTTCAAAACACCCGTTTATTTTCACGCCAAATGTCATTTGAATCTGGCAAATATCTGATTGATCGATCAGACCTTTGTCCAATGTCAATCAGGGGTTCCCCCATATAAAAAGTAGATGGTGGGGAAATTTTGCAGTGCGAAAGGGTTGAGGAAATTGGGATGGAGATTGAGAAAAGGATCCAAAAGATTCTGAAGAAATCATTCATATTCGTTAGGAGTTGAATTGAAGAATGAAAATTTAGAAAGTTTCAACAAGATTCAGAAAAATTTTGAGAAGTGTATAGGCAAAATTATGAGAATTTTTCTGTCGTGAAATTTTTATTACCCCTCACCTTTATTTATTCGGAAAAAAAATTCAAGTCAGATAAATTCTTAACGAAGGTCTGCGCCAAATGCGGAAAAGAAGAAAGAGAACAGTCGTAAGAATTATTCCAACTAGCTAAAGGGAATAGCTGTCGCATGTTTATTGCAGCAATTATTCACGCCATTTATAGGGCTAATCACATTGTTTGACCATCCATTGGAATACTTGCAGGAATTACTAGCTAGTTAAAGGGTAACTACTTTCGGTAAACAATCGAGAATCATCTATTTGAGTAATTGTTATCGCTAATCCTTTTCCATTTGGCATGACTTCAAAAAAAATTTACATATTCAAACAGCATAAGGATTATTTCCAAACGTTGCGAGAAACTTCTGGCAATTTGAATAAATCTCTGCTGTAATTCTGCGTACAAAACTCATCATCATGCTGGAGATTCCATGCACATGCACATTTTTTTACCAGGAGTACAGTTTCACAAGCGGAATCATACAATTTTCTGATCCAAAAAGTGGAATTGAATCATCTCAAACATAGTTCAAAATCCTACCCCGGATATCACAAAGAGAAGAAAGGTAAATGTATTATTTCCAAATTTGTTTATGATTTTAAAACAAAAAGTTCATTAATGAAACATTGGTTAATAAAAATGTTCTTAACTTTCGTGTACACCACTTCATTTGATCGATAAATTTCAACGATTCTGACGAAATCTTTTTCGAGTCCCCTGAGATAGAATATGATTCGTACTGGAAAGAGGTTCAAAACCATCGTAGAGAAACGCGTGGAACGAAGTCGAGCCTTGGTAAAATATCGACCGGTGTTTAGCGTTCTCTTCCTTCTCCATCTTTTCAGTTTCACTTTCTCTCTTTTTCTTTCGTTACCACGCGTTCTCTTCCTCCCCTTCCCGTTAGCTACTACGTGCAAGCTCAACTTGGCTACATAACACATACATAGAAAGAGAACACGTCCACCACAAGTTCAGATCCACACGTGTCTTTTATGTGTACGTATACATATATATGTGATACAGTGATGAGGTATATACCAGTATATAGTACGTGCGCGCGCACACCTAAAAGTCGAGAATTACACACAGGAGCTTTTGGTACAGCTCTCGTGGGTACACATCGCTTCTAGTACGCAGAGAACGGAATAGCACGCGGTATATTCCTCTTCATCTAACTTTCTATCCCACCCCCACGCCACCCCCATTCCCTCTCCTCTTTCGCCTCAGCTCTCGTCCCATCCCCTTCCTATCTCTATAATAGCTTTATACAGCTGTGAACATTGGCGCTTTCGCTATCGTTGGGAAACTTGCACTATCGTTCGACACTTTCGCTTACGCGGAACATTCTCGCTTTCGCGAAACAGAGGTGGAAAAATAAAACAAGGGCAAATTAACGGAAGATAATGTTTCTCGAAATGAAATTCATGATCATGAGTGAATAACCTTCGCGTATAGCGAAGTATCGCTTACTTTATTTTCATTGGAATTTGTTTTGGAACATATTTTCAATGCTTCAGGGGGTTCCTTCAAAGGGATTCACTCGAACTCGGTATTGACGTACCGTTGGATGGAAATGCTGGTTTCTCATTCTCTTTTCAATGGCTTCGAATTTTTTCTCCATCGTGTTGAATTTTTTATTTTCATTGGGAATCTACGTCATTGATATAATTGAACCGATATTGAAATATAGCAAGATTCCTTGCAAATAAAATTTATTCGTTTGAATAAATCATTCGTTGGAACCGTTGGAATATATGAACATATCTGTGCATACGAATCAAGAATTAAGACATTGAATTACGTGTTCTCATGAATTAATAGATATACCGATATAAACTACATGTACTCGAACGATAAAACAAATTTATCAACCGACTTGGTGGATGGCATGTTTGAAGTGGGATCTTCCGTTTCCACTCTCTTTCTGTCCACTTGGAACTTTCAATTCTGGAAAACACGCTTTTCGAAGGATTGTAAGAATCTTTTAAAACTTAACATACACCACTATTTTGTCATGAATAGTATCATTGTATTAACGGTAACTGTTAACGTATAAATAGGAATTAAAAACTACTACTACTACTACCCTTGGTGTTTAAATATCGTAAGATGCAATCGGAATTCCGAGCTTTCAATTTTCTAGTACACACAGAAAACTGTATGTGTTTTGTTTACTGTTGCAAAATACTTGAATGTTTCAGAAAAAAAAAAACACTCAGCAAATATATTCCTAAAAATATCACTTAATTGGCAAAATTTTCAAAATTATGTATAATTCAATACAAGTTATATATAAATTATATATAATTTTGGGAAATTTCCACTCGGGTAGTTTCAGTTACGATAATTTTGAACGAATAAATTATTCTGAACATTGAAATCATGTTTCGATTTTCCAATCAATTTTAGGAATAAAAATGTGAGTGCGAATCGTGGAAACACCTTAAAGACGCATTTAAGACCCGAGGTCATAGGCAACTGAACTTTCCTGACGTTCATAAATCGTCTGGACTGAATACCGCGAACTTTAGTCTTTAAAGGTCGCGATACTCGCGACGTATCGCGATAGCGCAAAAGCATAAACGTTAGATTGTCTTGTTGTCTTTGATTCTTCGTAAAAAGGGCTATATTGTTGTTTGGGCAAAAAAATTCGATGAATAGAATAAAGAAAACGTTCTTCGAGTTATGGTTATAGGCAGCGATAAATGTGAAATGTAATGGAAATTCTGATGACTAACGTAACCCAAACTTCCAGAATCCTTTTGTTCAACGTCTTGTTACAAATTCCAAGCATTATTCTCTTTTTAATCAATTTTAATTTCCACGCATAATATATTATTACTCACTTTCACGTACCCTGATCACACCAATTCATCAGTTTGAATTATTTCTAATATCTCAGATCTACTTTTTCTTGTCACATCTTAATGCGTGATTAACCCTTCGCGTTTGGAAAAATTCGATATCTCTTGATCTAAATTAAACATAAATTGTGTATAGAAATGCGTATGGAAAATTCCTTTTTTGGCATGTTCACTCCTGTACATGATTTATGTCTAGTTTAGACCTGACGTCTATAGTTCTATAGAAATATATCTAAAAACACCCTATCGAGGAGAAAACTTCTCAAAATTATATATAATTTATATATCATGCAGTATATTTTAACTACAACTTATTGTATATAAATTATATATAATTTTGAAAATCTTTGAATGCTGTCTTTGAATATCCGTCTTTGAACAGAATATCCTGTGAAGTTTTTTGGGCTATAACAAAAGTCCAACTACCATGCAACAAAGTTCTGATCGGTAACACAACAAGGAGCTTTCCAGCTGACGAGTATTGTTTAATATCATGAATTATCTTATAACGTTTGAAGAGAACATTTGATATCTTCAAGGATGTGTAATACACGTTCGAAGTATTGATGAAACTGTCATTACGCTATTCCCGATGCAATGAATCCTCAGTTATCATCGCGAGAACTTTGCTTCGAATTTGAGTTTTCGCAAACCTCTTGCTCGAACATATTGTATGGAAAAGGAAAAAGAATCTAGCGCGTGTAGTAAGAAAAACGTCTTTTAACGATGCTAACATTATTTTGGCGCGTATGTACGGAATCTCCGGTCTTTATGGCAGCTGGTTTATATGCACTTCTCGGAATTCGCGTCCTGTGTGTGCGAGCTCGCAACTTCGTTCCCGTCTCGTCTCCTCGTGGAGCAAAGCGGACGAAAGAATCCGTCGGCGTACATCATTTCGTCACACCCGGTATATACAACACACAGATACGAACACACAAACGCGTGAACCAATATATACAAAATGCGACGTCGCGACGTGTACACTATGGGCTGGTTTGTAGCGCATACACCATTATAAAACCAGAAGAGTATTGAATTTTTGTGCGTTTGCTATAGTCGATTCAACGAAAGTGCAGCGCGCGTACGAGCTCGTGTGTGTGTGTGTGTGTGTGTGTGTGTGTGTGTGTGTGTGTGGATACTCGTATGGCCAAGGGACCAGCTGCACATTAATGTATATCGATGTGTGTATGCGTACACAGACGTTGTGTGTATCGACGTGGACGGTTCAACCGAGTTTTCTGCATTTTTCCTTTCCGTTTGTACGAATAATTCTACCAACGAATTCGTCAACGTCAAACGTTGGATTCGAATCTTCGAAATTTCAAAAAACCAATCCTTTCTTTTCCGTTCATTTTTCTCAGTTCGGAAATTCATGTATCGAACATTTGAATACATTCGTCTGTTTCCTTCCCTGCTTCGCGGAAGAAGTATATCTATTTTCGTTTATTTTCTTTCCTATACACACCTTAAATATTCACAAATTTTTGTAATGCTGCGCTGGAGAAAAACTAGATTCTTACCAATAATTTGCGAGCGTCTAGTTTGTGTATCTTTTTGACATTGAATGAGTACCGGACACGATTGAGTGAATTATTATTTGTCTGACAAACTACACTAATCATTTTCCTCAAATTCACACGATTCGCTTTGTAATTTTCCAAATTTACCAAATTTGAATGAAGAATAGTACTGTTAATAACACTACACGTAAAGTAGAACCCCTTGTCTAGAGTGGAATTGCCAAACATCAGCAGAAGAATATTGTGCTTTCGAGCCTCAGTGGAACTCTGGATAACAATGATACGAAGACGTCGTAATCATTATTTCTCATTCTAGCACCTTTGCGAGACTTCAAACAACCTTTTTGAATAAATCATGAACAAAAAGTGTCATTTATGCAGAAGTGACTGGTAATTGAATTTGTAAGATCCTTTGTAGGTATTCAGTATGACAATTGAAGTTCATTTTGACTGTATGGTACTTAAGGGTTGAATCGTCACATTAATATTTTGTTGAAGATCTCCTTGTTTGATAATTCACGATTGTTTACGTTACTACATATACATTTGAATTACAATAATAATCTCGCAAATCATCCCACAGTCCATTGATAATTTAATCGATCCAACGATCAAATGAAAAAAATGGTTCTTAAATCACGATTTTATATAAATAAATTGACTGAAATTGTGAATTATTGTTCAATATTGTACTCCTCTAGCATTTTCTTTTTTTCCGTGTCACGAGAACAACTGAGAAACTTTCCATGCAGAAAAACGAACAGCGAACGATTCCCGTGAATTCCTCCATTTTCCCCTTGAGGATTCTCCTCCCCGAAAGAATCGAATGAATCCTAGAAGTCGAATGCGATGTAGGTGAAATAATAGTATTTTTCCATGAACAGAGATACTTGAACCGAAGGTTTGCTTTTTCACCTGATTCAGGCAGAGCAAACTTCAACTATAAAATGTAGTTAGTTGCTATCATTTTATTATTAATCATGGAAGGAACTTGATGAACAAAAAATCGTTGTACCAAAACAGAGATAGCAAGCCTAGAATCTTCATTCATGAAATAATCTAGATTCTGTTAAGAACTCTAACATGGACTAGCGAGAGTCAAATCGCTGACGAAGCGCTTGGCAGGATTTAACGTGTGCCGATGTAACGCTTACTTGAACAACAACCAGGGATTTCCATCCAATCCAATTGAAGTATAGGTGAAGTGTTGATTCCTGCTCGAAATTGCTCAATTTATATTAATCACCGTCACAACAACGAATAACAGAAGATAGAACTGGAGAACAAATACATCACTTTTCACCATTGTAGTTACAGAGTAAAGAATATATGAAGCCAATTAGGAACAAAAACAAGGTCAAAAAATGTATTCCTTCAGGAAGAAAGTATTTTTAATACACTGGAATATCCAGGAGTTTGAAAATGAAGCCAGATTCAACCTCAATTCTAACGCAAACCTCAACTCCAGACCAAGTCTGATCACAACCAGAATTAAACTCCGATTCCAAGGTTGAGTCGCGATAGAACACAACGCGTTTGTATTGAATCGGTTTGAATTTTATGTTGAGTATTTAAGTCTTCAAAAACTAACCACTATGTTGCAGCATGAGATATGATGAGAAATTGATATGTTCATTCCACGTCTCATTGGTTCTTCATATATTTGTGAATAAATCAATAAATGTTGATGTTCAAAGTCAAGTGATTGGAATTATATCTTGTTTGTTGTTTGAAATAAAAGTCAAGCAAAGCAATTGTTCGTCATTTATGGTAATACCGTAATCATGCTCCATGTGAATCAAATCATGTGACACATTCGTTTGTTAAATCAATCTAAATTCAATAATTTGATAAATTCTGACGATTATGAAAGGTTTTCTGAAAATTCCACAGGAGTTTTTCATGTGTTATCTTTTATTTTATTGTTTGATACAAATCTCGTTGAATTATAAGGAATCTTCAGGCGAAAATAAATTAGAAGGTGTTATTACTATAGCTATTTGATTGGGGGTATGTCATGATCGAGTTACTTGTACCATATTTCCTATTCATGATCTGAAAAATTGCTTTGAATGAACTTTGATCGTTCTTTTCATGACTATTCATTTATCCCTGATTATCGATTGTCTTCGAGTAACGTTGTTTTTATCATTTCAATAATATTATATTTGTCATTTCAAGTTCTTCAAATAATACCCTAATTGACTAGGACAGTTCGATTCTATTAATTCATACCAACCCTGCAACGGTAATCAACCATCAAAACTATTGAAAAACTGATCTTGAATTGGTTCGAATGGTCATTGATCTCTGCAAAATTTATATCAAATGTCTTTCATTAACGTGATTTAGTGAACATTGTTAATAACCAAAGTAAAAAATCAATGTAGAGTTTCAATCAATATTTGTCTGAAATAATGTATTCTGCTTTAATATCCATGTCATGCACTTTTCAACTCTTGATAGCTTTCTTTTCGTGGGTGGATCATGTTTGAACTTTGATAATACGTTCGGAAAATTATCATAGCTATGTTTATGTCTTATTTATGCACAAGTCACTTATCTTGCAATTATGCTTTGAAAAATTTGTTCATTAGGATCATCATTCCGCGCAGATTGGAAATTATTGAAATTGAAGTCATACCAAATGGCTGAACGATCTTACGTCCCAATCTTAACATTGAAAGTAAACTCATACGATCAATGTCTGAACTATTTTTCAAGTTAATGATTGTTAACTTATCTATATTCGGATGTATGTTCTGATATGTCCGGTTAAACGTCTCGTCTTTCTATTTCGAGTAACGAAGCGATTGGACGCGTCTTGATTAATCCTTAACTGGTATCAAGAGGTCACGGCTGACTCGATGTCTTTTATTTATTTCATTTAATACCACCGGATACCGGTGCAAATCACTGTTTCAAATTCATTTTTTATTTTCAAACAGATTTGATTTTTATCCATACAAAAGGATATTATAAATTCTTTTTCGAAGATTTGAATTTCTACACCTTTCTTCTTGTTTTTATACACGACATTATAGTATAAATTATACGTATATAAGTCAAATACGAACTGTATTCGCTTCACATGTTTCTTTTGATCAAATTCAATCTGGAGAAGAAGTCCACGGAGTGAAGAGTTCAATTTTTTCTCTGGTAATTCTGGTTTTGATTTATTATTTCCTAAGATAAGACAAATAAGATGTTTTAGGGTTTGAAATAGTGTGTTCTCAAGATCGTTTTTTGGCGTTATAAATTGTATATGAATGAATCTAGTTTGAGATGCATCTTCAAAAGAATTTCAACGGCACATATGTGACGTTTTTTGTAACTATGCCTGCATTGACCATACACCAAGTTCTAATTATACACAACCATCGCATGTGTTCCATCCAAAGTCTTTGTCAATGCCATTTGACTTTAACTTGTTCAAGCCGGATTTTTGTGTACTAATCAAAATTCAAACTTCACTATGGAAGTTGAAACTTTGGTGTAAATCTCGTCTATATCTCCTATATATTCATATTACTACACGAACAAACAACAATTATTGGAAAAATCTCAAACTTTTTCTTGGTTTTTCAATTACCCAGAAACGGGAAGGTTTAAGAAATGGATTTTTACACTAAAATATGAAACATTACGAATATTCAGTAAAAAGTAACAAATACGGTTGAAAATAGTACCTTTTGTATTTTTATCTAAAAATCCATTTTTCAATCTTATTGATTCTGGTTTATTAAAACACAAAGAAAAAAAATTCAGATTCGTATGAAAATTATTATGTTTTCGAGTTCTATCGTTCTCCGTTTGTATTCTTTGATTAAATTAATCAATATCGTTGTGAGAGTTATACGTTTCAATGTCTTTGTCGATATCTAAATTCATCAAGAGTATTATTTTGTATAAAGATGTCAAAGAACTCGACTGTTTTGTCGTTGACCCGAATTATGGATTCAGATTGGTAATATTTTGATACGAAGTTAATAATAACAACTAATATCATTGAATCACTTTGCATGGAATTAAATACTTTTTCAGTACCTCCAAAATTCATTTATAATTTCGTAAATTTTTGTTTTCAACATTTTCTTATTCATACTCACGTACAATTTTAACGGTTCGAAAAAGATAGTTCTCCTCAGTACAAAGTACTTTTAGAAATTTTATGTAACACATCTGGTTGAAATAAACTAGCGGGTCATCAGTCGATTAGTGACGAGTTCAGGGTGAAACTACAGTCAAAATGTTATACTTGAATATTTAAATTTTTCACGAGGAACAGTAAATTCATTTTAACACATTTTTAAAAACTTTTCTTGTTAAAACGTTGTTCGAGTGTCCATATACATCTTATTCATATAAATATACATATTTTTTTCATAATAATTGATTTGTCTACTCCTGGAAAAGTATTTGATGGAAGAGATGAGATAACTAACCGAATGGATATTATGGAATAATTCATGATTTTATTTATTTTCACGTCTTTTCAACGTATTTATTGTTTAATCACTTTGAAACCGTGCTTATCGTACCTTTGATCTTATGATATGAATTTAATATGAATTTCAGTGAATGGGGCATTGAAATTTTGCTTAGAACGTGCTAATCCGCATCAATTAGGAGCCAGTTGAACTGGATTGAGAATCGGAATAAGGCGAGGATCGTGAATTGTTGTATAGTATCTTACAAGTTTTTAGTTGAAAATGTATTTTAGACATTGTCTTTCTATGTGATTCTGTATCGATTAAGAGATTAGAGAGAAATTTTGTGGATTAGGGGATGTACAGGTTCATAATGAGTAATCAACGTTTGAGTGAACTGTTATGAGTCAAATGTTACTTGTTGAATCTTCTGAATTCTTCACAGGATTTCAAACACGGAGAGTTAAAAATTACATATTACAACTTTACACTGTTGGAATTATGTGTGTTAAATTTCATCTACCAGATTTGGAAGTTTTTTTCATGCGCATTTGTATACATTGAATTTGAACATCTGAATGTCGATTATCCCACTCAGCACAAATACCGCAGCAATATTACAGTAATATTACAGCAATATTTCAATATTGCAGTAATATTGCAGCAATATTACTGCGATATTTCTGCTGAGTGGGATGTCAATTGCATTGTCGATCAATGAAAAAATTGCACACTAAAGTTGGATTCATATACAGTTATTCAATTCAATGTACAAATGTTTGAGAATGGCTATAAAATTCACGAACCTTTCCAACAGTGTAGCTTTCCTAGCTAAATTCGTTGGATTAGATTTATTCACTCACATTCATTGAGTTGAAGCAGGCATAAAGGGTTGATCACTCGGTCCAACAATGGTGTATTACTGAAGCTATTGATTGCACGTTCATAGCTCTTATTGATGGTTCATCAAGAGGCTACTGAATGATAACGTGGTTGCAGTAATCGCAGTGAATAATTCGTTGCGTATGAAACTAATAATTGAACAAAGTGATAGAGCAAAAAGGTTTCGTCTTATGGCGAGAACTGATGGCGTTTGAACGCAACCCATTAATGGGGAATTATTGGAATACACCTTAATCCGTCGGTTCAATCGTGTGAATATTAAACACCAATCCACAAGATGAAGTTTCAACAATGATTGAATTCGGAAATCATGTTGAATTATTAAATCATCGAAGTGGCCACTCAAAACTTCTTTTTTTTTCTATTTCCTTGTAATTTTTTTCGTCACCAGTTGTATTTGATATACGCCAGGTGGTTGATTCCTGTATGAATCTTACGAAATTGAGACTCAGAGTTTATGACCAGGTGGAAATATATAGAGTTTTCCTGAGAATGACTCGAGGGGAGTTTGGATTTTGACCTAATTTTTCAAATTTAAATGAATCGGGGGGGGGGGGGAGATTAGAAAAATTTTCTTCGTTCCGTAGACGAAGACCAGCTATCTACATAGATGGATTTAATCGAACAATAGATCCCTGGCACATTCCTGTAGCAACAATCCCATTCACTGAGGTTGGTTCGTAATATGAACTGATGTTTTCCGAATTGAAATTTTGACCAGGCACGCCGGATCTAAGAATTCAGTGGAATAAGATCAGAAGATTGCTGATTCTGTTCGATGGTTGTTGAAAAACAATGACTTGTTGCTCCATGAATTCCAACCGCATGAAAGAATCCCCAGAAATAATTGATTTGAAAGATAAGGAACATACATAGATATGTTCAGATGAAAAGTGGATTATTCTCATGCATCAGAACAAAAATGGAAGATCGATGAGAAATTAACAAAGCAACATAGATGTATATTCATCGATTATTATTCTCATTCTTTGCGGGAGATAGCTTGCGTAATCGGCTCGGTCGCTTTAGAATATGAAACTGTTGTCATCAATGAATTTCAAGAACAATGATCTTATTTTCTCCCCCTCATATGAAAATAATATATAGATTATAATATATATAATAATATACATATAAAGTTTATACAAAAGTGTATAGCTCTCGTAAAAATCTCATACATGCTCTGAACGCACTCTGGCGTTTTTGACGCGACGATCTTCGGATGGTAAAAGAAGAATAACAGAATTTCTTTTCTTTGCAATGGACGGACCGTTAGCATGAAAAATTCCAGCTTTATGCTGTTCTTTCAAAGTCTATAAGTCTTGTGAAAGGATCGAATGCGGCTTGAGGAGAGTAGATGATTATTTCTCAAATATCGTCAAAGCTGCACGCTCTACTTTGAAAAAATAGATCACTAGATGATTTTGAACTCACTCTGTCCAAGGAAATAAATTTGTGGTGAAATTTGTAGGGCAGGGGTAATTTATCCTAACATTGAAAACAAATTGTGGTAATCTCAACTAAATTGCAATACCTACAATGGCAGTTGCAGTAAATTATACTCCAAACTTGTCCCTGCTGCCTTATCCCAAATTGTGGTAGATATAATGAGTGATTCTTTTGCGTGTAGAGTATATAGTTATAAAAGAATCAGCGATGATTGATTCACTCAAGTCCTTAATTGCCCGCGTGAAAAAAAATAGCTTGGTGTTAATCTGGCAAAGAAGTCTCGTATGACTACTGTAACACGTACACTGTAAAAAATAATCGGAATTTTCCTATACGTGGCAACCGGAAAATTCCGATTATGCGATAGGAAATCAATTTCTCATAAATGTATGTGAAATTCCCCATAAATTTAACTGAAAATTCCTAATTTTATGGAATTTTTGCCATCATTTTCCAGCAAATTTCCGGTAAAATACGAAAAATTCCTGACGAATGTATGTGTTAGTTACTTCCAAACGTTTATGTGAAGTTCCCCATAGGAAATTTTTACAGTGTATGAAAGAATAGGGCAGAAATATAGGAGAGATCTCGGATAAAGTATGAGAATTGAGATTCTACCATACTTTTTCCATATTTTTGCCAAATTGACAGGGTCTTACAGTAGTCTGGCAGGAATATGGTGGAGTCCCAAATCCCATACTTCATTTCAGATCTTCCCTATGTCTCTGCCCTATCCTTTCATACGTGTTGCAATAGTCTTGCGAGACTTTTTCCGCCAGACTACTTTTTTCCACACGAGTTAGCTGCGAAGGCTTATCTCTAGAATTCAATATTCGTACAGAACTATCTGTACTCCAGGTTTCACTATTCGAGAACAAAGATTTGACAGGAAATTGTGATATTCGTGCTAAACGCTTCGAAATCTCATTCAACTTCTGCGCGGGTTGTGTTAAAATTCACCATCCCCTACTAACAATGATCCCTGGCGTTTCAATAGATCGCCGATGACCCTACAATGCCGGTGAAAAAAAGCCATCACTGGCCCTCTGAAACGCCAGCAGTCGGGTTTGCTGAGTAACTTGTTTAGAACTTCACACGAGCAAATATTTTTTATTCACACGTTGAGTGAAAAATTCTTATCCAAAGATAATAATGGGTTCCTCAATTCAATTTCCGTCGATCTATTGATAGTAGAATCAAGTGAAATTCAATTCCCAATCCGTACGATTTGTTGGCATTATGATGAATCGAAAAGCGAAAAAAACACGAGGATGGCAGGTCACGAGGTACCGATGCTCACTCTCTACGGTCCTGTCACAATGCGCTAACTTCAGTCGTCGCGCTAGTGCATACGTGCATGCGTGCGTGCGTGCGTGCAGCGTTCAATAGAGCGCATTCGCGTGTGCGTGTGCGTGGGACCTTGAATCAAGCAGCCTTTGTCGCGCGCGGCTACGGTACTATCCACACACACGTGTACAAAATATACACACGCACGCACACACCAACCGTATGCACATACGTCACTCTACAACGCGAGGTCGGCGAAAGTGTACCCGAGAACAGCGCAAGAGCTTTTTTGCTCTCAGAACCGCACTGTGGGGAGAACGCTCTTCTTTCTTACTCGATTTTTTCGTTATATATATGTATATATACATATACATATACATGTGCTCCATCAAGCTTATATATCTTCAAACGAACACCGAGGAGGGAAGAAAGAAAGGAAGAAAGAAAGATTGGGCAACCGCCATTTTTGTTTCGTCGTAATAGTCGCTGAAATTAGTGTTCACGAGCCGAGGAAACAAAAAAATAGTACAGAACGTTTGATCAATAATTTGATGGAATAGGAAATCAAAGAGTGAAGCGATACATGATAATATAGAACGGAAATAACGAACTTTCAATTCGTTTTTTTCATTATTATCATTATCTTAATTGATGCTCAGGGGGATTTAAAAGGTAGACGTGGGATTCTGCGATTCCACAATTTTCTCTGTTGATTTTCAATTTGAATGTCTTGTTGTGAGAAGTATAGTATCGATTACCCTATGATTAATATTGAAATTTGTTCATTATAAAAATGGAACTTTTCATCGAACCCTGGTTAAAAAAGTCTAATCAATCCTATCGACTAATGAGATTCAATATAAACTTTGCAATGAGAAATTACGATTCTAACCTATTAAAAACCAGTTTTTCAATCAGTTCGATGAATTTGAATAATCATTTGGCAAGGTGCTTTTTACCAAGGAAGTGAAAGAAACGTTTCTCCCACTATGACGAAGAATTCTGCGCCCTAAGAGGAACGTGTTTGCCATAATTGTAATGCAGAATGAGATCAATTCACTCTTCTGTTCGAAAAATTCTATGAAATCAAACCACTGGATCAAAAAAGTGTGCAGAGATACATCATTCCTTGGAATATATTGTGTACAAAAAGATTTGTAAATTTGTATACAAATTTGTACCTTCAACCGAAACGAATCTCTAAGAACGTCCATTGAATATTCTTGAATCTTCACAAATTTCCTGCCACTGTTTCCGAAGATTTCTCTCACAGAAATTTACTTCATCCTGACCAAAACGCTTCATTTTTCCTGCAAAATTTTAGGTGAAAAAATGAAGCATTTTGTTCAAAATGGTCTCAACTTTTCTAAAGATTTGTATTGCCATTGGTTCTATATATTCACTGGAGAAATATGGTGGAGATACTTTGTAGTCTTGTGTCCAGACGATACATGATTTACAGACGAGCCCTTCAAGGATCATAAATGGAATACATGTGATTCGTACGTAAATCTTTCGTACGATATACATTACTTATATATACAATGTACTTTCTATGTTGGCGAAGAAAAGAAAAAAAAATGGAAACTCTTTTGGAGCTTCATGAAGCGTTCCATGACGTAATTCGTTCAAAAATTCCTTAAAATACTCCTTTTTCACAAATTCAATTCAGTTGAAAACTGAACTATACTTCTCACGGTTTCCCTCAACAACCAAACGGTGAAAAATTCAAGATAAATGAATGAAAAAGAATGTTGAAACGAAGCATAGGTCAGACGATAAAATATCTACCGAAAAGTTACAATATGTATACAATATCGAACCAAGTTGCGCAAGAAAATCTCTACTCAAAGCTGACAGAATTGAGTAAAAAAGAAACACAAATGTATCGATATATATTCTTCTGTAAAACTTTTCAGGGCGTGACAGAAAATGAGAACAAGTTCGTCAGATTGATAACTGTATAACGTGAAAAACAATGCGTATAATCGTTTCGAACTTTGAACTCTGGATTATTCTATATTAATACGAGAAACCAAAAGAAAAGTCAAAATTCCACTCGACACGTTAGAGAATTGTTTTCCTTCTGAGGATAACGTACGTTATTTCAAACTACGTGTGGTGATAAAAGAGGTCAAGAATCGGATGAATTTGTTTGCAACGAGATGTTAACAATGCTGTCGATGCATCCCGAGGAGTAAACAATTGAAAGAAAAGACTATCGAACAACGAAATGAAATGGAGAGAGAATACACGACCGAGTATCAATTCATTATGCTAGAGATAACGAACGGGAGGAAAACTGAGAGAACACGTTAAATGGATTATATGAATAGTAATAATATATTCCATGTACTTGATATAACAATGTTGCTGTTCTAAAAACGATAAAATGAACTTACAAAAGTAGTTATCAGGGAGTATATTCGTATGCAATCGTATGATACCGCGTTGTATGTGTACACTAATGAACGGTGGTTGCTCTATCCTCATTCTAATAACGCTTTATCGACATAACATATCCTTGATTGGCATTGTTCAAAAATATATATTGTACTTCTCTTGATAACCCTATTCTATGTCATGTCGTACACGGGTTTAATGAATTTTTGTTCCATGCTCTGTTTAGAATCATTAAAAACTGTATCTCCCCGTACAGTTGTGTATGCGTAGGTCATTTCTTTCAATGAACTTTGTAATGAAAGTTCAAAGAATTCTCTTGCAAAATATTTCCACTTCTGTTTTATCTCCCGTACACAATTTTTTATCTACTAGGTTCGTGAAATCTTCTTTCCTCCTGTGGTGTAGAAAATGAAATATCTTATCAAAAAATCAATAGAATTACTATATGAAAATCTGCACTGGAATGCTGATGAAATTCGCAGCTGATATGATATGAATCGATGTTTGTATTATATTTAAGGGGTAAATAACACTTTGTGTGCAAAAAATTTTTAGTCATTTTCTAGGATGTGCCACAAACGATAGGAAGATTTTGAGAATATGGGGTTTTTTGCATATGAAAGTACTAGTCGTTGAGTACCAGAAACACATTTTGTTATATTTTTACAATAGAAAATAGCGACACATCAGCGCATTGAAAGAAAGTCTGGTCTTCCACATGGACGTACCGCTAGAGGTCACAATTATAAATGTAGAACAAAACATTCAAATTTTCTTAAAAATATAGTCCAAAATCTAGAAATCTACGTGGGATTTTCTCGATATCAGCTTTTTCACTGATTTTATCGCCGATTTTTTCGGAAAAATCGAAAAAAAATGTCAAAATGACGCCATTCTCTTCAAAATTTGTTTTTCAAAAAAACCCTACGTAGATAGCTAGATTTTGAGCTATATTTTGAGGAACTTTTCTATTTTTTGTTGTAGATCGAAAATTGTGACCTGTAGCAGTACGCCCGTTTTAACCATGAGAAAGAAAACCTGTGATAAAAATCTCAAAACGATCGGATAAGCAGAACGGGAGATATGCGCGTACGAAACTTAGGGGCGGGGGGGGGGGGGCTACAGCCACACAGACAGACAGACACGGTGACAAAATTGTTCCCCGAATTTTGAGGAACATTTCGGTCTAGGAGATTTTTAATTTCGAGACGAAAAAATTCTCGGCTACGATCACAAAACGATCACAAAGCTTCCCTCTAAACGAGGAAGCATTATTTTGACCGTACTACCATGCCACCATTTTGGATTAAGACAATTGAATAAAAAGTGTTTTTTGTACCCAAAGACTAGTATCTTCATATGCAAAAGACCCCATACATTTATAATTTTGTTTTGACTTCATGGCAACACTTTGAAAAAAACGTCAATTTTTCCGTCTACAAAGTGATATCACCCCTTAAAATCTTTATGAAACATACCTCCAAAAAATTGAAAGATACACTATCCAAAATTGTTTGGAATTTCATAACTCTTCCCAGTTAGCAAATCATGCACCTCGAAAGTTTTCAAAATGTTTAAAGAACGTCGCTAAGGTGTTTTGAACGCTTTCAAAACGTCCCAGAAGAATGTTGTGCTAAGTGGATTTCAATCACATTTCTAACTAGAATTCCAAATTCTTGGTACTTGAATTGGGAATTCATTTAGAAGGAATTGAATTTCCAAAACTTTTACTATATTATATTACCCATCGATGTATATTTTCGGAACTGAAATTTCATACACAAGTATATTATTTAAGGGATACCTTAAATTTTCGATTATGTAATTGGAAATTGCTTCCGTTACGCGTATTTGAGATTTTGTCCAGAATTTTTGAACGGTGTACGATCAAAATTTGGAAGAACAGCTTTTGGAATGAATTATTTGGAATCATTGAAGATAATTTCATAAAATTGCGGGATAGTATCATAAAATCGTGCAACAAATGGAGGATTCTGATCCATTGTGATAAATTTGAATTTTAGCACCTTCCTATGCAGATTTTATCAATCGGCTCAATAACGGCGCATCCCTGAGCCATAAATATTGTGGATCGCGCATTAATCGCGTCCATTAGTGGTTCATCAAGGGTTGTGTACTGAATGATAACGTGGCTCCAGTGACGGCCCTGCTTTCTAAATTCGAGAGAGTATGAAATGGATGGCTTCAGTCCATTGAGTCTCAAAAATATGTTTGCTTGCTTCGGGCGGCATTTTCACTTGCTTCAATTCAAATTCGATTCTCTCTGGTTAAAAAAAAAACCATTGATTCTCGCCAAATCTCATTGAATCTTGTACAATGTTCTGACAAAACCCTATTCAAGCATTTGTCAATGAGATTCAATCAGATGACAGTATTTTTTCAATGTGATTCGGATTGAATTTTGTAAAATGTTCTGACGAAATCCCATTCAATTTCATGTCCTCAGAAAAAGTTCACTGCAAAATTGCAGTGTTTGTGAAACTTCAAATTCCAGACTTTCACGCCAAGAATTTCAAAATTTGACTCGAAAAATTGACAACTTCACTTCTGGCTGGCTAAAGAACAAAATTTAATTCTAAAAATGTTAAAGATTGAATAAATTTATGATTCACCCAGTATGATCCCGATTGAAAAAGACCCATTGAATCTCTCCAAAGATCTGATTAAATTTCATTCAATTATTCGGCAATGAGGTTCGATCAGTTTTATAAATTTCTTCAACAACAATGAATCTCGTTCAACATTTTTGCAAAATTTCATAAAATTTCATTGTGTCGGATTCAATTGATTTTTTCAAGCACCACCTCACTGAAAACGTCCAGGTAGAAGATATTCGTCCTTTTCTGACCGGTTTTCGTCCTAGAATTGTATACATTTCGAGATTCGTCTGAAACTCCCACAGTTGAATATCCTGCTAGAAACTGATAAAAATTTGTCCGCAACTGTTTATTTGAAATTTCTGAGATCGATTGCGAGGAAGTTCTTTCATGTTGAATCCCTTTGATCGAGGAATTCAAAATTATAAATTGACTAATAAAATAAAAGAGTAAGATATCTTTCGAAATTATCAAATTTAATCCCATGCATGTGATTTCATGATTCGAAAATTCCTATTCGCACATAAAATTAGCTTGTAAACTGTCAAAGAACAATAACAGCCATCGAGTTGAAGAGTAATAACAACGATATATACTTATGTCGTCGGGTTCGTTCGTGATCGTATTACGAGTTTATGTACATGCATGTACACGTACGTGTTCTTACTTCAAATCTAACTACCATTTAAGAGGCCAACGATTATCTTTCAACTTGTGGTGATATGTCACTAACACTGTCATTTAGCGTACAGAGATTCACGAGTATTACTTTGTGGTTAATATGTTATTGTGGAATTTATCTAAAATGAAAGTTATAAAAAAAAAAACTGAATAGAACGCAATGTATTTGATAATGAGCGGGATATCTCTTGGCTGTTATTGTTTTGAATGTTTACAATATTTTTATTAACCACTGATTAATTCTCGCATATTCTTGAATGACATTGCACTATATATTGCATTATTATATATGTGTTATTGTTGTTTTTTTTTTTTTTAATCAAATCTGAATCAAAAAGCGAAATTGCTCCTTTGTCGAAAAATAATTATACAGAAATTCTATAGAATCGAACAATAGAGTTCTAGAGTTACCATCTATATATTTATATTAGCAACAGCAACGTACGTGATTTTGTTCCTGGTTCAAAGGAAGATATAGTATGTTGCGCGCTCACTGTTGCTGTGAATTGAAAGGTGAAAAATTTAGGGTGCACAGCGGTGTATACTTTTGAAAGAGGTGCTATTATAAGATGGGCTGTATCTCATCGTCGTAGACCATTTATAAGAAGATAATGTTCCTGCATTCTATTGTGGATCTTGAATATTATTATTCAAATTCAACGTCTCTGAAGCGATGCATTTTGTGAGATAGAAACATTTCTCTGGATTTTATATTTAATTTCTTCACCGTATCCATCAGAAATAGTAGCAGTTTGACAATTCAAGCTAAAATTCATTCAATCGATAAATTACACAATTCGGGAGCACCATTGTTGAAACAAAATTGGAATAACGAGCTGAATCCGTAGAATCTACACGCGATTTCCAAGAAAACCTAACACGATCATTCGAATCATATTATCACTGTACGTGAATTGAATTTCTCCCCCGACAATTGATTGAAAAGATGAATTGGAATTTGTGACGAACACCTTTGCTCTCGTGTAGTATTTTCCATTGACTTATATCACTTTTAACTGAATCCCCCCTCTCTCTCTCTCTCTCTCTCTCTCTCCGTCTCTCGTTCTCCTTTCATCACCGTGTCATACATTTTCCTTCGCATAGGACATGCAAGTCTACTGTGTAACGTGTAGTTGTCGGGTATGTAAGTCCGTGTAACGATTGGACTTGAAGAGAAAGGATGAAGAGGGAGAGGCGGGCGTACTGTTAAGCCCACCCACACAACGGCGCAATATCGGAAATGATATAAAATTGCGTCGAGCACGCCGCTGATATTTAAATTGGTTCGCTAAACCACGGATTAATGCTCGCGACAGCGATGACTACAACTACGACGATGACAACGACAACGACAATGACGATGATGATGAAGTGTACACGAGATTCACGTGTATCTTCAATCGACTGATAGGATTCAAAGAAGAATATTCTCATGTCATTATACGAACAATTTCAACGCTGCAAGACAGTTATCCTTCGACTTGATGGATGGATTCAGTTGCGAATTGTGGTTTCCTGTCCAAAAAAAAGGTTCTATAAACAATCATGGTGACTCAAATTTTTTAGATCTGATGCTTTTCGCTCGTAATGAGAATTTTATTTATAGAATGTTCACAGGGTGAGATTGAAACTCTGTGAGATCGAAGTAGTGGGACATTTTTTCATTTAGAGGGTGGATTTTGTCTGTCATGGAGAAATTGTTTTGTCATCAAAAATACAGAATTTGGGGATTATTCTTCTTTTTGAGAGTTGAAAGCTTTCAAAAAGTGACAAAAAAATGCACCAAATGATGATGAGAAATTCCTCATTCATGGAAATGCGTTGTTGACACTGTTTTTTTAAGGGAGACTTCACATAAATGTGGAGAAGTAATTTACCGTAAATTCACTGGAGAATGATACTAAACACGCCATAAAGTTTGAAATTTTCAGTTAAATTTATGGGAAATTTCGTATACATGTATCGGAAGTTGATTTCTTATCCCATGATCGGATTGTTCCGATGCGTTTCAAGAAATTCCGAGTATTTTTCACAATATACCTGATACGTCTATTGCAGAAAGTGCCAGTGCTTTTAAGATTATACAGATGGAGTTTAGGAAATAATGATGGAATTTTCTTCCAAAACAAGATCATGGCAAAGTTCTTCCATCAATGAAGAACTCTTCATTATAATTTGTTTGAGTTTCTTTTCCCTTCTTGGAAAATTTGAGATTCGAAAGGTAGAATCACTCCTCAAAGCAAGAGAAAAATATCCTTTTTCTGATGAAAAAATAATTCTCCCATGAACACGGGGCAGGATCCAACACCGATGCGAAGAGGAACTCCCTATAATTTCTACATGGTATTCTCAGTTCAGAATAACAAAAAATTAAATTCTAGAACGCATTGTGGGTTATCAGGTATGACTTAATATGGGAATAAACAAGTTTAAGCGTCTAGTTTTGATTTTTATCATGGATAATATAATGATTTGATTCCTTATCTTATGATAATTATGTATCATGCACCTGTACTATCCCGCTCTTCGTTTAAATTCTGTTTAACTTCCATTTACGGACATTACAACACGTCTAATGAGTTCATAACAAGTTTGATCACGTTCAAAACGTACATTGTTGATTCTGAATATGAATGAAGACTTCATATAAACTCCTTTCGTGTAACATATTTAATAAATTCATATGAAATAATGAATTTGTTGCGATCATAATCAGTCTTCATTTGAGAATCCATCAATGTTGCTGAGATTCGCGTCAACCATTCGTGAAGTTCATTCACATTCATTCTATCGATATTTGAATTTTCTCCTCGCAATTTTTGAAGAATGCGCAATAATCGTCGGTAAACGTCCTGTCATACACGCCACGATGTTATTCTTCCGTTGCTCTAGAACGATCGGTTGTATGGGAACCAAACGTCGATGCCTCTAAGGATAAGAAAAAAAGTGAAAAAAAGCATAATAACAGAACGAAGATAAGAAAAAAACATAATCGAAGAAAGGGCAGACCAAAGGAGATCAGTATTAGTAAATGCCCGTAAATCTCTTTCCTTGTTCTCGCGCGCGCACGAAACCACGGCCCACGAAACGTCCTGGTATTCGTCGTGGTCGTTGTCGTGGGTTTTCTTCGTTTATTCGTTCCAGAATCGTTGTTTTGTCGTTCCTATGTTGTGAGAAGAAACCGACCGAAATTGAACTACTTCACTTTTTCGTTTCTCATTTGAATCGAGAAGGGCAAATAATAGAATTTCAAAGAACAAAAATCAAAGGACGAAAGAATCCTGAACGCTTACGCGGGGAAACAAAATCATTCATTTCAACGATGACGCCCGCGCATTTACCTCGCAGTATCAAAAACGAGTAAGTGTATCATTATTCAAATGACTTCACTGGTGGATATAAATTAGATTCCGAATGACACGAAGGAGTCATGGTTGTAGAGTTTTATAGATTGTATCGGTATGAGATTATTCCGTGAAGGGGTTTCAAAAATTCGTACAAAAACCGGATGAAGTTTCGTGGATGGAATTTCGAATCGTCCGTTTCACGTGAAATCTCGAATTTAAATTCTTACGATCGATATTGCGTAGAATTTAATTAATAGTTAACACTAGAGTTCTTCCAAGTGGAAACGTAAGGGCTCCCTTCGACTCACTCAACCTTGAATTCGTTTGAAGTGGCACTGTGCCAACCAAATGAATGCTTTGCTTGTAATTTCAAAGAATTAGTTCTAACTTCTGTAATTTGTATTTCTATGGAAAAGCGTGTAGTGGAGAAAAATTCTCCGAGTATTTCAGTCAAATAATATCCTCAAAATTCAACGAGCTTTTACAAAGGTTCAAAGAATCATTATTTTTTTACGAACGAGTGTTAGTACCTTTTTGTGGCGTTCGTTGTTAGCGTTTCAGAAAAATGAAAGAAAAGTAAACGAAGAAAGAGCGTAATCCCATCATGCAAATCTATTCCCCTTCGCTTTCATTCACCGATGATCATTTCGAATTCATTAAACTTCGTACGTTCGATCTTCTGGCCAAGTGAATATTAATAGAGATCGAAGCAAGGTGTTAATCCACAAGCAATTAGTTATGTTGATTAATTTAACGTATGATGAATTCATTCAAATTGTAATCGATGAAAATTCAATACCACTGCACAGAATTGTGTGCATAATTAAAAGAAGTAGATTCATTCATTCAAATACGTAGATTTTATACAGTTTGGTTTTGTTGAATTCAAATTTCGTTCAAAGACATCGGGTTGTCATGCTGTTAATATATGGATTATTAATTTCGTTATTGAAGGAAACGCATTATCGAATACATGTTGACAGAATGCAACTTCACTTCAATTCACTATAAACCAGAATTTCGAATTATTCCGCTCATAGTAGAAATCATTGTAACTTTGATTGAAACTGTGAATTTTCAGTCGATACAGTTTCATCTATCAGATCCATCGCGTAAATATATAATTTCACTTAGCAAATAAAAGTGTAGTATAGGGATTTTCTGGCTGATTCATCATGACGAAGTTAGCGACTAAAACTTGGAAGTGAACTATTCATTTCGAACTGCTCACGTGATTGATGGATAAAACTCTAATTGAGGAAGATTTTTCGTCAACTTTCAAAACGGTTTGTATGATCAAATTCATCAATACCAGAGGAAAAATCTCGCGCAATCATCATTTTCGAATTGAAAACAAATGAATCAACTCACGGAGCTTGTGATATTTTTAAGATTGAATCGAAAAATTGTTGACGCTTCGTGTTAGAGAGGTCGATCATTGATCCGAAACATGAAAAAATAAACTAATTGTCGATAGATTTCTACGTCCCCGTTTATGACTCATCATCTTTCCAATGCATTCTCATTTGAATGTTGCAATGCAATATCCAAACACTGATTTCATTATCATTGATTTGTATTAATTATTTCCATTCTTAATGTTATTTTTATTCATATCGTTAAATAAATGTACAAATCAAGCGTGGAATGTGTTATCGTTGAATCAGTTCTATAATTGAAGTTGGAGCGATTCTCATATCACTGTATAGTACATTCGAGTATAGTGTAGGAACTGAACTTTCTATATTTCGATGGGATTCAATGTGGAAACGGTTGATGTTTCATAACCCGAAACTTCAGTAGATTATACACAAATCGTCGATGTGTGAATCAAAATAATTTGAAATATCAATGACACAGATTCTCAACTATCTTGAGTATCTTGAAGATTCCGAAGTGAAGTGGAAACTCCGAAGATTAGGGAACTGACCAAAGTTGTGGACGTACTTCGAAGTCACTTAGGACGCTCCTCTATGTAACGTATTATCGTACAGATTTTCTCTCACGAGATTACCGTCGTTCTCTTATCTCTCGTTGCCAGTCTCTTCACTTCAATTTAAGACACTGGACTTTTCACAAGAATCATCAATTTTTATATCACTGGAGCAGCTTTTTATTGTTCGATGGTACCGAAGTATGGCACACGAAGAAAAGTATTCCTGTCTGAAAATTTCTATAGCGAAAGTTCAAATTTGGCTGTTTTTGCAAATAAATCGCAGCTAAAACCAATTGAATTGGGTACTAGAACGCCTAAAGAATTCACTGAAATAACGATTTACTTGCTAAGCTCTGGAAAGCTCTTCGCTGTTTCAGCAAAAGATGCACAGAGATTCCGCCGTTGTAATGAATTTGTTTTTCCTTGTGCAAGAATTAACTTACTATGAAGAACTATCAACTAAATTATATTCAATCAATTTTTGCACAGATTTTTGAATGAGAATCATTTATCCGTGGCTGACACATTCTTCGATAATTGCAATTAAGGAGTTTCTACCAAAGCGCATGCATAAAGCATCGATCAATTACAGGTAACTAAGTATTTGCATGCCCAGGAAATATGTAAAATTTATATAAAAGTTCAATAAATAACAGCCTTCAGGACATTTGATGGAATACATCAAACGAATCCGTGCAAGAATATCCATTAGAATGATTCAACAACTGCACATAAATTGCACCAAAATTCCATTTAGAAAATTGAAAATATAAATTACATCATATTTGCATCATTCACACGACAACTGCAGTAATTTTCTCCCAGCTTTCTACTCTCCTCCAAATGCAACTTTGAAACAACCCGTCTACATCGTGCGACACTTTTTTTCTTTTTTTTTTCCTCACACTCGGTCTCTTTCTCCTCTCTCGTCTACTCTCTTGTTTTTTTTACTTTCTTTTTGTGCCCGTGAAAGATAGAAGACGAGGGTGCAAGAGAGGAGAGTGCATGGAGAAGAAAGCAAGACTGGGAATGAACGAAAGCGAGAGTGATTCTATCCGCGCAATCTTTTTCCTTTTTCTCATTCTTTCCTTTTCCCTTTCCTTCCCGTTATTGCACTCTCCTCTATTCTTTTGCCTTTTTCTTCTCTTCTTCTTCTTCTTCTTCTTCTTGTTCTTCTTCTTTTCTCTCTTCATTTTGGTTCGTTCTCAACCATCTCGTCGTTCACCGTCGTTTTTTTTATCATCGACAATACCTCTAATAATTAAATTTTTCATTGAAAGAAAGAAGAGATAACTTTATCTCTGAAATTGACGAAACGGCTAAATTATTTCCCGGTGCTTGATTGAGTTGTCTTTTGGGATTTCAAATACATGTTTCAGATGTAAGACACGCGTGTACTCACGCAAACTTGAAAATTATTCAAGTTTGAAGATTGTTAAGTGGTCAAAAGATTTTCCCTGGTATTTTTAAGGAGAATTCATTTGAAACTCGTATAAAAATCATGCAGCGACGCTCGTGTAAAAATGTTTGATTTGTTTTATATGTGATTTTGAAATATGATATTTTTACACGAGCATTTTCAGAGTAAGAAATATCGAGTGATAGTAAAGTGGCATGCAATTTAAATTAATGAGTGAAAATTAACAAACCCTACGAGCAATGCAATAACCTTCACACGAAGTTCATATCGTTTGAACACTGAGAAAAACATTGATTAAGATGATTAATTGAGTTATTATATTTATATCGGAGTGGAAAAATTCAATCAGGCGTTAAAATAACCTGAATTGCATTTTCGAATGATGAGTTCGATTGTTTGATTCGTTGGAATAGAACAATTAAGAGAGTTTGTGGGTTGAAATTTCGATAATTGAATTCACAAAGTTCATTCCATCGATATGTATCGAATTATATGATATTCTAGTTGATCGAACGTGTATCCGGTAAAGGATGAATTGACAAAACAAAATTTCATATGAATTTAGTTTCTTCGAATCATTCGAAGCTCTTTTTTGAACGTATACAGATCGATGATAATTCCTCATTGGATGCACCCGGGCGTAATTTTGTGAATCTTCCTAACTACTTAGTCCTTTTGTCTTCCAATCGAACACGCGGCGAACATCTTCAACAATCTAAAATCACTCTTGAGATTAGCGAAGATTTCGGATGGAATATTTGATAACAAGGACCTATCATTATTAACGGAAGCGATTCGCAGTATTCTGTATTCGATATTGAACACGTTCGGAAAAAGATCCTTGTCCGGAGTTTCAAGAAAGAATGAAAAATAGAGGAACAATGAAACAACGCTTTTTCTTTTTATCCTAAAAAGAAAAGAATTAATATCACTGTTAATCCAGTATTGAATTGATGCACTTACGAACCCATAATAACGACAAGAAACATTGAAAACAATCATCCTCTCAGTTGGTGTCACCGTACTACACTGTGTCCCCAAAAATTACTCACTATCCGTAGGATTTCATCTCATCACTATTTTCACTGAAAATCACGTTGTGATATATACATATGGATACGTATATATACATTGATATAATTTCCAGCAACATAATTTTCCCATCCCCCTTTTGTGCTTTCTTTTATCTTTTTCGTATAAGTAATGCATAAGTATTTATACTTCCATGTATCCAAACAAACCGTATGAATGAAGATGGAACATCAAAATTTGTTGTATTCCCTTTCGATAATACGATATTCACTATACACTCGGTTGAGAAGGATCACGCTCAATTTTCACGTTGTTATATATCGTGTGCGAAAAGAAGAATATACGTTTTTTTGTATACAAATATATACTTCATATGGTTTATATAATTTTCCCCGTGTTTTGAATTTTTCGTTCTGGTTTTTGCATTATAGCATTATCAACATCGAAATATATTATATCAAAATTCTACCACACATAATAAACGTGTCACACACACACACACTGTTTTATAATAAATTATCTCCTTCCTCTTTCTCCTCTCCTTTCTCCTCGTTGTTGTTGTTATTTTGTTGTTGTTGTTGTTGTTGTTGTTGTTGTTGCGGTAGTAGTAGTAGAAGTAGTAGATAGTAGTAGTAGTAGTAGTACCTTTGGTTTGACGGGCTGGCCCCGTCCCCGTGCTGAGTTTGCTCGCCGCGCGGTGACTGTAATACGTTTCAAGAGTATTCTTTGTCCGTGGCTGTGCGGCGCGCGATGCCGGGGAATCGTCAGACGCAGAGCAGCTGCCCGCGTTTCGTATGATCGTCGGAACTCGGTAGAACTCGGTTAAATTCGGTTTGTCATCATCAACAACATCCCGCCGCCATGGCGGGAACCCAGGATATAACCAGGACCACCACCACCACCACCGCCAAGCACCACACACCACCGCCGATAGTAGTAAACCTGGGGTGGTAGTGGTGATGATGATGGTGGTGGTGGTGGTGGAGAAAGGGAAACCCTCTCTGTACACGTGCAAAACAGAGACCAATGGACTTGTAGAATAGGATGGAACAATTTCGTAACTGTGTAAGAAAAAAGAGAGAAAGGGAGCCTGTGAGGCATGCGCGTTACATCATTCCTCTGAGTTGCAACCCCTCGGGAAACTGAGGGATGATGCTGTGTGAACCTGTTTTGGTATGTGATAATTTTCCATACCTTTTTTTTCTCGTTTTTCATCGTTGAAATGGAATAAGATGATTCGTGTGGGTTTTCGTTTCGAATTTCATCAGGATTTTTCGAAATTTCAACCCTCATCTTGGGGATTGGTTTCTCACTCATTTCGTGGTGAAATTTTCGCAGATGATCAGAGTTGAAACTGAATGACTGAGGTTGAAGAAAAGACAAATGTAAAATTTCTATGAATGAAATAGAGATGAGCGATCTGAGAAGAATTGATTCTGTTTTATACAACTTTTATCGAATTTCAATCGAAAATACAACATTTTCTGGGTTTCTATTGATTTCTATTCAATTTCGATTAAAATTTGATATAAATTGTATAAAAAAGAATCAATTCTTCTCTAATCGCCCTTCTCTAGCATGAAATGTCAAAACAATAGTACTTAATGCGTTGCGGTGAATTTTTTCAAGGATTTGATGAAATCCACCAAAAATTCCTTGAATTATGTATAATTCATATATAATTCAATATATTTTATATGTAATTAATCCATGAATTTGAGAATTCCCTCATCTGAAATGTTTTCAAAATTGTCATGTTGTATTGTATACGTTTTATACGAAAAATTGTATATAAATTCGATAAAATCATTGAACAGTTTATGTATATAAAGCTTTATACAGAGAAATACCTATGTGTGCATGGACCAATGGCCCAATGATGGACCAAGCCCGGCACAAGAGCTGACGGGACTTGTCTTGAACAATTTACCAAACTTGGCCCAGACCCTGACAAACTTGGAACAGTGGTTTTGCCAGGGCCGGTCCAATGCATTTACCAAGCATTAATCAATGCTTCTATGATCGCAGATATGGATGAAAAAAGTAATTGATATCCCAGTTCATGACTTTCTCCCTCAGAATACCCTACATAAATTATCGGAGAACGTTCTTCAAAATCAGTTGATCTCCGTGTATGATTACATTGAAAAGTATCCTATCTCCATTAAGTGAAGTTCTATTCCTACTTGAATCAATAAAATCTAGCTTGGTGTGTGAAACTAGGATGTAGGATCAATTATGGCAGGAAGATCGGGCCAGCCCTGGCCCGATGGTTATCTCCAAGTCTTCAGCCATTGTAAATTCAAAATTTAGTCAATATTTATAAATATTGGGTCACTCATGTGGGCAATATTGGCACAATTGTTCTCAACGAATGCTCGATTTTTACAATCGTGCCAAGCTTGTACCAAATGTAGTGACCATTTCAAAAATATTAACAAATGTACCATGACTGACTATCCATTGGGAACAACGGGACAATCATGGAACAATTTTGGGCCAATTGTTGTTTACAGAGGTTTGTTCCTGACACATGTGCCAACCTTGGGACAAGCTTGGGGTGTTTTCAGTCTTGGCAATACCTGCATGGGTAGGTTTCCGCCTGCTGTTGTACAGTATCTTCCCGAGTGCAAAAATTGTCAGAATTATATGTAAGGATCACAGAATTGTGTATAACTTATGTATAAACTATATTAAATTCAAAAAATCATTGAATTAGAAAATAATTTGCTCCCACAGCAAAAATCTTGCTCTTTCAGCAAGCGCTGGCCGATCCAGCAACACGGCATTGGAGATATACAGACTGCTAGAATATTTGCTGGATTATGAAATACTTTGGAAACGTTCTGCTAATTTAGCAAAGCAAATTTTGAAAAATATTTATTTCAACAAAAATTTTTCCCTGCGGGTAACGATTATTTGTCTCAGCTAGATTCTAGCTGGCGTAAATAGAAGTCTCAAATATGAATAAAACAATTTATCCAATGAACATAAAAAAATTGAATTGTGGGTAATTAAATTTTCTTTTTATAAAATACTCCTTTGTGCATCATGAGATGGAACATTGGACATATGACAAGGACCAGTGCTTTCAACAGAATTATAGTCCACGGCGTCGATTGGATAATTTTTTTAGATTAAGTGAATGTATTTCAGACAAAATTGAAACTTCTTCAACGCTTGTTAGACTCGTCTGTCGATTGCTTTTGGCTTTTGATTAACAATCTTATCAATGTAAGGTTGTTACAAGTCTATCGCAAGGGTTTTGTAAGCTCGTACCCTTGTCTTGTGTTGTCAACCACAAATCTCCCATCAGATTTGCCTCAAATGTGCCTGATACTCTTGCAGCAAGGTTGTGTTGTTATTTGGATATCTTACTAATTAGGATTTCTTTCTATTGGATTATCTTACTATTGGATTAGCGACTCAGCTGTCGAGTTGAAAACAAAGTTGATATTAATTGTAAAAAGTCTGACTAGTGTTGCCATGATCTTCGAGCCGATCTCAATAATTTCAAACGATCCGATCTTCGAGCAGAGCTGAAGAAATTTCAGTCGATCCGAGTTTCGAGCTAAGCCAGAACTATGAGATCGACGAGCTAGATCGTTACTGAGAAAATTTCCTATCAGACGATGGACCCTGGTTAAGAGGAGCCATTGATTCTCGCCAAATCTCACTGAATCTCGCGAAACTTCATTTATGAAACAATATTTGTGTTTAATGTTTAATTAGTAGCAGAGTCGATATTAAGAAAATATGTTTGTAGGGTGGATTTTTCTTCATCGTCAATCCTCTGAAGATGGATTTGGAGATATATCTATCTATCTATTCATCGGAAGATGCATTCATGGAGTTTTTATAACTAACATTTATGAAATTCAATTTGCCGAGTCATAAAAATTTTGAGAAAACGTTGTTTCATACTTCAACTTCAAGAGCTTCAGAAATACAGTACAGGCCAAAAGTTTGAATACACCCAAAGGAGAAACAATTTTTTCAGTTGATGTGTTTGTTTCAGGAAGTCAACTTACTTTATTTACATAAGTTCATTGTGTTTTATATTGTTTAGAAATTTTTGGATTATTATTTATGTAGTTTATATGAATTAAATCAATGTCGAACAGCGAAGATGTGAAAATGTTAAATGTCTTTAGGTTAATTCAAACTTATATCCTGTACTGTATGCTCTACTCCAAGGAGCCCCTGGATGCAGGAATTTTTTATTTGCGTTTGTTTTGAACGAAGTAGGATCGTGAGATCTTCGAGCCAATCCGAGTTTCGATCCGAGTTTGCGAGCCGAGCCTATTTGTCTAAAAACAAGAGCCAAGCCGAGCTCATGCTCAAAACTCGGATTAGCCCGGATCGCGACAATACTAAGTCTGACTGAATGTGGCTGCATCTTACTCGAAAACATGACTGACATCCAGTCTTTCCCATTGTGTCGGCATTCCTTCCCGGTGCTCACTTTCACTGAAACAAGGCTAGTTTTGGCTGTATCTTAGAATCAGCTAATTTCCAGGATGAAAGTAAGTTTCACTTTTCACCGTACTTTATGTGAAAGAATCGAACAATCAATATGCGTCTCAAACTATTCCTCTGTTCTGTATCGAGTCTGTTGTCTTTCCAGTATTTCACGGTAGGGATATAGGATGGACAACCCCAAAGTGGCCCTTGATTATGTTACCTGGTGTCACTTTATTGTACGTGGAGGAATCTGTATCTGAGACAACTCTTTGAGTAGTGATGGGTATTTTTGAACCTTAGAACCGATCCTCTTTCATGTAAAAGTACATGATTTTGATAGATTTTAATAAAAATTCAATACTCTTTATATCAAAAAGAACCAATTTTTTTTAAGGATGCCTTTTACTACTTTTGAGACTCTGATAAGAACCAGAAGCTTAACAATCAACACTATCGGTGACTGAAAAAGAACTGAACGCATTTGACTGCTATAATTTATCTGGATTGATTGTTCTTCTGTTTTGTGGAAACATTTCCGAAATTATATATGATTTATATATAATTCTATGTAAATTGAATGAGTATAATTTTGAAAATTTTCCCACTCAGCCATCACAATTGAGGCAGTGCTCATCCTCTTTGAGTCGGTGCCCCGTCAAACTTGCAGCCCCCATTGCTGCACTTATGATAAGGATCCAATATGAAATTCCCAATTTTCTTCAGAAAATCAATATTTCATGTCAGGATTGAGTATCAGATCCCGATGAAGCGCAGATTTTTTCACTAGGGTCGTAAATATCTTGTAGTAGAAACCACTCTAGACACCCAGGAAAAAATCATTAGGTCTAAATAGATCTGAGTAGATCTGATTTTTGGTCAGATCTGGTTCAAAAGATCAGATTAGATCTGTTCAGATCTCAGTAGATTTGATCAGATCTTGGCACATCTGGTTAGATCTGAGTAGATCCTGTTAGGTCTGGATTGAATATTAGATTAAATCTTAATGAGCAATTGGTGGTTCAATTGTCAGAAATTTTGTGATATCTGTCTGTATATGAATTTGATTTTACACATACATTGTGACAAACAGAAGCCAAAATCGCAGTTTTTCAGATCTCAATAGATCTGTTTAGATCTGACCAAAATTTAGATCTGGTCAGATCTGATAATTTTTTCCCGGGCATCCATGAACTAAAGCTACAAGTAACGCTACACTTAAGAAAAACTAAAACCCAGGCAAATGCTTTACAAAATACTTACCAGGTGTTTGCGAGGAAATATTTGAAGAGAATCGACCCTTTTTGATATAAAAAATATACAAAATTCATGAATTTTAATAAAAATTAGATACCTCTCAAAGGATCCCAATCACTATTTGCGAGCGTCCAATTTTTTTCTAGTTCAGCGATACAAAATTCATGAGTGTCTAGAGCATTTCTGCTGAAGTCTCAATAAGGAATACATAGGGCCCTGACCGAGACCTGGTTTTCGAACCCTATGAGACTCTCATTCGATTCGCATCAGTGGAAACCTCATCCGAATCTAAGTTGTCCACAAGCAGGCATGTCTAAGTAGGGCACGTTCAAGGATCTCATTGATCACACACATATTACTATTTTGTTTCACTGTTTTCTTTATCTCAGTAAACTTGACATGTTTACGTCTGCTAAAGTTGCATTTGATACGGTGAAGTCAATTCAGCAGAAACACGAATCAAATGTGGGTGAATTGCGTTTTAAATATGATTCGAAACTTAAAGTTTCCCAAATAATTCAATAAACAACCTCCTATATCTTTGATATACAATTTCTCACATCAATTCCCCTATTTTTTCATGAATTTAAAATACACGAAACATAATATACGTTATCAAAACGACACAAGTAAATGCTAATCCGATGACGGATCCCTCATCTCACATGTGGGTATTGACTGTGAGTTGATGACTCTCCTACTAGTATGACACTAGCGTGATTTGTGAATACAAGATCTGGCAGAACAAGACTCTATTCTTCATTTCTCTATTCTCAAGTAACTCTATTCCTAAATATCTTTATCCTTAAATGAGTCTATTCCCAAATATGGCTAATCCTCAATATCTCTATTCTTACAAATCTCTATTCTTTTCAATATTGATTAAATCTAGATGTGTTCTGTTTTATGTATAAAACAATAGAGACACCTAGGATCAGTCGTATTTGAGAATAGACTTATTTAAGAATAGAGATATTTAGGAATATAGTTATTTGAGAATAGAGAAATAAAGAATAGAGTTCTTGTTCTGCCCAAGTTCTTATATTCCTGACCGAACAAACAAAAATATCATTTGTTTTGTTGTTTTCCAAGAACAGCTGCGAATCTCACAGGCCTTGATAATACAATTTGACATGCTTTATTTGTGAGAAAAAAAGATTTTTTTACCATTCATTACGAAAAATCGTCAGCCGTGATTCGTTTGGATCCATTTTCAATTGAACTTGTATCGATGTATGATAAAAACTTGAAAATTTTGGATTTATTGATTATTCACGTGAATATGAATATTAATGAATTAACTTGAAACATCACCTCTCTCTTTTGGACTCTGAAATTGAATACGCAGTAAAACAATAGGTTGAAATTTCCTATATTAGATGAATATGAAAATTCTGAAACTTGTAAAAGAAATCAAGTTCAATCATGAATTCATTAAATTTACTGCGAAATGTATTAAAATTCATGTGAATATGCATGAAAAATCATAATTCTGTATGACATATCATAAAATTTCATATAGAAAGTCAGAAAAGTTTTGAAAATTGATTTATATGAAATTTAGGAAGCAATTTTTTACAGTTTATCAATTTCCACTCATCTTCACAAGAAAGGATGAAAGATGAGAAGAAGTATAATCTGGTCTCATCCTTGACTAATAAATTGATGAAAAAATGATTCCAGTTCACTTCAGTTGTGACATGCATATAAGTATACAGATAAGCAGAATATTCTGTCTCATGACGTTTCGATACTATCCATGAAATCTTTTTTTCTCTTCTCCTTTCAAGGTCTCTTCCGAAAGGGTGGAAAGTTTGAGGAAGGGTTGGCAGAGCAACGTTGCTTGCCTACAGGCACGAAAAGTCGTTGATATCGAATCTAAGAGGTTGTCGAAATAAATCGTTAATCGAAACGAAGGAAAAGAAATGGTGTAAAAAATGTCAAGTCTTGAAGAAGTTATAAAGTTTTTCTCAACTATTCTGAAATATCGGTGTACATGGAAAGGAACAAACTTTTCGGCAGAGATTTTGGGGAAACTATCTGATGATTGGGATCGATGTTTATCCGAACGAAACATCTAATGTGTTTGGGATATGAATTTTCATTATCCACGATCATGAATAGTGTTTGATTGAAGAGTATTAACCGATATTTGATGGAGTTCTGTACAGCACTTCTTTTGTACATATCAATTGAATAACTGCAAAATACACTCGATTAAAGTCCCCAGACTGGAAAGAAATTGGAAGAATTGGGTTTGAGATTGGGGTGGATAGCGCTCCAAACAAATTGGCGTGTGTTCTTCCACTTTGGGTGCCCAAACTCCCTGAGATGAGGAAATAGTGGCCCCAAGGGTTCGAGCACTGGAGAAAATTTTCAGAAAATGTCATCAATCATATAATTTTGTGACTATCATTAAAATATTTTGTTAACTGCACAAAATATTTTTTTCAGTAAAGATGAGCTGTCAAACGTTTCGCTATTCGCCATGGTTTTTGTCACCCAAAGTGGAAAAACAGACACGCCAGTTTGTTGGGAACACTATATCCACGGAATTTTTGGACACCTGATACTTCCAGTTTTTATTTCCAGTGAAGGAAACTGTGAAAAATATGAGGAGTTTTTCTACACTTACGTGATGCATTCCATCCCCTCCATGCATTCCATCGTGAAGGGATTGCTTCCCCATGAAGAGTATGAGATTTTTCCCCCACTTTGAGGAACTATTTCGTTTTTTGGGTATTGAATCTTCCAAAAAGTGAGAGAAAAATCCACCAAATCGGGTGAAAAATTTCGTATTCGTGGTGGAACTTCTCTGCTACCAAATATTGGGGGAAAATCTTAGCAGTATTTTCATAGTGGACAAAAATGAAGAATAAATTGATTCTAATCTTCTTTCTTTCTTATTCGACTCATCCGAATGATTCAAGACACAATCCTCTCGGGTTAAAAGAACTATCAACAAACTTTTGCTGCAACTGAGATTTTCATAATTTCATCAACACAATCTTGGAAGTTACAAAATGAAACCTTGGAGATATCGAAAATGAAGGAAGTTGAGAATAGCCTGCAACCATTACCATTGCGTTTTCTCCTTACAGATTAAATCGTGTAACCGTTCGTAAGTACTACTACTAGCGTCTAAATGTTCACTCATGAGGTCTAAATATACCCTCCACCAATCAAATACATTAACACTGTCTAAGTCGAGTGACATGTTACACTTGCTAGTATGAAACTTTAAAGCATGAAGGCTATATACCTTTATAGGTATCCTGTGATGCTCATTCGATTTCTATTCTATATCATGTAAATGCTTCCTCTGTAATACGTCAAACAGGAAGACTTGTTGTATGTTCCAGATCAACTAAACGTATGGTGGTGACGCTCTTCAGCATTTCTTGAGGGTTAAACTGGGGTTATCACCCCCGAGTCTAGTTCAACCTGCTATCCACAATCTATTCGCAACTACCCTTCGTATATGAACGCTGTTCCCTCTCTTTACAACCCCAGGACGTACCTTGTAGTGTGGGCTGGGGTACGTAAGATCAAAGTCCATATGTAAAACCTACGATACAGATGTATATGGGCCTGAAAAGTGACTTTAGGGGCCAAGATTTTTTTAAGGATAAATCAGAATCATGGAATGGGTTTTATTCTTGTTATGAATTAGATTCTCATGTTCAATAAAATATTTGTTCTCATCATCTTTTCCTTCATTTCAATTATTGATATCGGAAATAGATGAGTGAACATTTGAACTCACTTATAAAATATAGACTACAATAATATTCAAATATTTTGGGTCTCTACGATGTTTTATGATTTGATCCTTTAACAAATCATATCATATAGGAAAAACCTACTATTTTGTTTTACAAATATTATCGTACTGCACATTAATTTCCATCCCTAAGATCTTCTCCTAATTTATTCTCTTTGATGAGAATAAAAATCTTCGTTACAAGAAGTGGTTGAATTCTCATTGACATTCGAAAAAGTCTTTTGATCAGAAAGAGAGAAAAAGGAGGCAAAAAAGAGATATATTCAAGTACTTTCTACTAACAATACAGAATCGAGATCTCCTGAGGTCTGCAGTAAATTATAATGAGAGGTTCGTACTACACCCACCAGGTGCAGATTGTGAAAGGGTGGGGCATGAGTGCACGACCCGTGCCAAATTCTGAAGAAACATGATCTATATTATGATTTTATCTGGAACTTCAAAGGGAATACGATATGTGATATATGAGATGTCTTGGAAGAAAATACTATGAATAGTTTAAAATTGATCATTAAGAATTTTATCGCATTAAAAATAATCTCGATAATCATTAGGCATTCATAGAGAGGAATCACAAATTCATATGGAATATTATTTTTTATTCTCTTTGAAATTATTTGTATTGAAAAGGACCAGTTATGTAGCATTTTACCGAACGCTCTCAGCCGTGAAACTTTGCGATCGACCATGAGGGTATGCGTTACAGACCTTGCCAAGAGGTAGTTGGAATTAGTATACGTGGAGATGATATTTTTTTCTTTCAGCGTAGCGAATACCCTCATAGCAAAAAGTGCGGGTACATTCAAAAATCAATGAAGGTGAATGAAAAATCAAACACTGCATACATTTTTTTATGAAAAAATATTCGATGTATTATCTGTGTGTTCTGTCATCGGTAATCTGAAATATATTCAACGGAAAATTTCACGATAATTATTTGCCTTCATTATTTTTTAAATTTCAAGAATATCCAGGTATTATACGCGTTGTCTATTATCGAAGTATAGCTTCTGAAATTGGCTTGAAATTTTGTGTGTATTCTTTGAGAATTTGATAGACATTTCACATCATGCGGGTATCACTTTCATTGAACAATGATCGAGACAAACAAAATTAGAGACCATACTATTTAGATCAAAGTTTACCATTGGTCGTACAGCGGTGCAAGATAGATAAAGATTGGCAGAGCCTTGATTGCAACAGAAACCGCGCAATGTTTAAATTATGATATCGTTTCAAACTGTGTTGATTGTTGAAGATGACAACAAAATGTTTTTATAAAATGTGAACAATAAAAAAATTTATTAACAAATCAGGGCATATTCTAAGGAAATGTAAAAAATAACCGAACCGCTGGACACTCGATTTCTAAACAAAAATAGTGAAAAATTTGTGTGACAAGTATTTAATTATTTGATACTTCCTGAATTTCACTTTTGGTATAAAGTGTTAGTTTTTCAGAATGAGTATCACCACTGAACTCACTACAGCCCTCGATATGAGGCGAAAGGCTCATTCTATAACAAGGCAATATTGGACACCCTATTTCAAAAAAGAAAAAGAAAGAGGAACACATTTCACTGAAAATTGGGTAATTTTTCAAGAAACAACCGTTTTTACGTTTCAGAACTAATCATTTTCTTTTTGAGAACTAACTTTTTGGTGAGAACTGACCCTTATAATATGCCCTGTAACGAATGACTTGAAAACCTTGATTGTCGCTACTACGTCAATTTATCGTCTACTGCCGTCAGTGCTGGCATAAATTGGAAATTTTTATTTGAGAAAGGAAGGATTTATAGGTTTTATAAAAAGACAAAAAAGCCGAATGAGGATACGTCCTTTCTGCTGAATATAAATCGATAAATGAATAAATGAAATTGAATACATTCATACAACAGAAGTACTCATTTGGAAATTCTAGAATAAAACTCATAATACCTTAAAGGAAGAAAGAATTAAAATCATTCGATATTACAACACACGAAATTCCAGGATATAATTATCCTCCAGGTGCGCTACGTTATTCTGAATTGTAAATTCCAGTTAAAATTAAAACATATGGAAATAAATCATTTTATGCAACACATGGAGACAAGGTTTTTTAATGAGGACTCATACAAGAGTCCTTAATGAGTTTTCAAATATATCGCACATCGTAGATTCAAAATGATATCAAGATATTAAAATTTCAAGTAATATTAGTAGCGGTGTGAAATGAGTGTTTCAACTTTCAGTTGAAAAACGTCTACTTTGTTCCCCTTATTTTTTTTGTTTATGAAATCCATCCCTGTTTTTCATCCTCGCTCATTATAAACTCAAAATCTTTCAACGTTTGAGACGCAACCTTGTTTTCACTTTTTCTTTGATAGTTTTTTCTTCATTTTTTTTACATTGTATCCAGGGTCATCCGAAACACGCACCCTACGATCGCGTGTTTTCTGTACACACGTTTTTTTCATTCTCCCTTGTTCATTGGTATTGCGTACCCTGCATTCCTCGACACACGCACACATTGTTCGTTCTTTAATCTAGATTTTACTCATATACACATGAAAAATATACGTATAAATTCATTTGACTGGAAAGGTACCTCGAGAAATACAGTTTCGTTGTTTGATTGTAGTTTTATGTACATGAAACTTCAAAAATTATGTGTTTTTTATTTTTTCGACGAAACCATTGAATGCAATTTTAGATTAGAAAATCCTAAAATCAGAAATATTCATTTCTTCCACGTCGAATGATGAAATTCAAAATTTGTTCCCATCTTCTCTACCTTTCTGTTACTCTGAAAAGTGAAACTGTTGTTCGTATTCTGATTGAATGAGATTTGGAATATTTCATCGTTGGCTATCTTTCCAGCGAATTATAAACCATATTCATGTCGATGACAGGAAATCGATCGTTGGTTATTTCATGGGAACTACACGTGAGCCTATTATTGACTGTGTTTAGATTGTTGGGTTTCCTGTACGTTTTTGTGTTAGAGATTATATTTCGTATTGAACTCGATCGTAAAATTTGATTTGAAAGAATTTCTCTGAAGAATGTTCAACGAACGTAGATTAGGAATGTAGACATTCAAACGCTTTTTTAACCTTCATTGAACGTGTATCAACATAAAATGAATCTAAAATTGACCTATAGTGCTTGCGTTCTGTTGAGGGATGTATCCCATATCACACAAATCTCAAGATATTCTTCTACACAGAGAAAAATGCAGGTCGGAAATATAGTAGTCTTTGATAAAAATTTGAGAATATTTCTTAAAATCTGAGAGTTTTTCTTAAATGCATAATAAAGATGAAACGGTCCATTTTTTTGTGGAATAGTATTTGAAAAACAATGAAAAATTATGAATACCTAATAAAAAATAGAGAAACATATGAACTTTTCAAAAGTCGCGTATGAAATTTAATAAAGTGAATACCCAAGCGTGTTCTGCCTGTAATGACAATGGGCCCCAGGCTGGGTCCATCCTCCTGAACCCAGTATTGAGGAATTACGATTGGGCCCACGTTGGCTCAATCTTGGCCCTGTTGTGCTTCACCACACAATTATGGTTGGTAGAAAATGGGAATAATGAATCTTAGGGCGAGTACATTGAAACTTGGCCCCAATTTAGACCAGCGTTAGGCCAAGATTGAAGGGAATTTATATCCCAAGCATGTTTGTACAATCCTCAGCGTGTATGAATTTTGGTCCCACTTTGGTCCAGTCTTGGACTCATATAGGTAGGATGGGGCTCAACACTAGGCGCAAGACTGAGCCTGAGTGGGGCTGAAATTCATGCCCGCTGGGATAGAATTCAAAGCAATTTTCTAATTTCCAAAAAAAGGAAGGGGCAGTATTGATTGCCTAGTCTGGGTTTATGCTGGGCCCATGGTGTTACCAATCCTCGGACAAAGCAATACAGCCAAGCAGGGTTGGCCCCATTTGTCTGCCCAGCTTGGCCCTATGTTGGGCAGCATGGGCACTCATCCTGGGCTTAGATTGGGCCCGCCGTTAATACACACTTGGGTTTATTAGGCATTTGAGAAATACTCTTAGATTCTAAGAAATATTCTCCAATTTTTATCAAAGATTACTATATTTTCGACCTGCATTTTTCTCCGTGTACCTCACCAATTATATTGTCAAGAATGGAGCCCCAACCAGGATTTAACATCATAGATTCAAGTGTTTTATTTTGTCACACTGTAGAAAAATTTTATGGGAAATTTCACATACATGTATATGAAGTAATTAACACATACATGGATGGGAAATTCCCGTAAATTGTGGGGAAAATCCTATAAATTGACAGTAAAAATCCCATCAAAACAGCAATTTTGATGTATCTTCACGTTAAAATTCGTATACATATACGGGAATTCGCTTTCCCCGTACAAGTATAGGAAATTTCCTTCACATAGGTATGGGGAAATCCCGAATATTTTTTACAGGGTGTTGAATTCGATAATTCTCTCAATTTTTGATAATAAAATTTGTGGTGATATTTAATCAAACACGGGATATGTTTATTGCGAGAGAGCAACAAAATTTTCAGAACTTTTGTAAAAAACACGATAAAACAACTGAATCCAACAAACATTAAACCTTATCGTAATAACGCACGGAAAAATCTTGATTGAGATTGAGTAAATTCATTTTCCCTAAGGTCATTCACAGTCTGATTCAAGTTTATTCCTAAGATATCGGGTCAAGCTAGTCAGGGAATATCAGGTTTTTTCATCCAAGCAAAATCATATGAATTCCTCCAGTTTCCACATGTTCGATAAAAGATATACTAAAACTTTTATCTTCGATATCATCGAACGGACCCCACTCTGAAATTACTTCGATGAATCGACGATACAGGTATATTCTTAATGAAAGACGAAAATGCGCATAATGATACGTTATTCGGAAGTAGTTTTTCGTGACATTAACCAGAAAACAGAAGACAAAGACAAGTGAGAATTGAATAACCACTTAAAGTATATCTCGTAATCCTCATCGATTCCTTCGTGACACATTTATACACGTGTGTCTTTTATAATGGTGTTGATACAGGTCGTCAAGTAACACATATAACATGCTCTTCAATTATGATTCTTCCACGATGTCGGAACGGAAATTGACCAAGTAAAAGAAAGATCTCCTTGTAAGATCTTCATCGTTAGAGTTAATTGGTCTTTTCGCCCATATCTCGTCTTTGGTGCATTCAATTTCAGAAAAAATTACTTAATTTATCTGTTTTTTTATCTGATTAATCAATTATTTAACAAGTTGTTTCTCATATTATTCACATGCTTCGACTCGAATAAGAATATTTTGCCCCGGTAAAGATGATGCACGACTTTTAATGACCTCATGAATAAAGAGATAAGTTCGTGAATCGTGATCGAGAAGAAAAAAAGTATTCAAGAATTATCAAGTCGAGAACAAGAGTGGATTTTTACTCCGCTGAATGATAGGTAATTTTTTTCGTACGAAATTTTGTCTCGAACCATGAATCATCGATATCAATGGAAATCAGAGGCTTCCGTAGAGAATTCGAACAGATGCGATTTTGGTACAATGGTACTCAAATAAATCAATTTATCCAGACCAGGTAGGTGGGAATCTCTACTGATGTATTTACCGTCGTTTTATATTGGAGAATTGGATAACGTGAGAGAATCAGGGATGCTAGAATGGTCTTAGTTTCGTTGGGTCGGATTTAACGACGATCGAATATGTATTAGGAATTTCATGAGCGTTCTGTTCAGACTCACTCGTTGTTTTCTAGAAACAGATGGTCTTATAGTGAATTATTGATTTTCTTTTAATTTGGCATGAAAATATTATACGACGATGTTCGATGAGAAATAAATAACAAAATTCGATTGAGTTCGCACAAATGACACGTCATCATTCTCCGTATTAATTTTTAGTCTACCGGAAATCTATAATCTCAGTAGCAAAGCAGAACAATCGGACAACGCATATAATTATCGTATCTTTGCAAGAATAATATTTCCATACACAGCACAGCAAAGATTCAAATTTATGGAAAGTCCACACGCAGGTTGTATCATGATAAACATTGAATAATGAGGGATATCGTCGTTGAAAACCGATAATTATATACAGCTGATATTTTGAGAACAATCATATTTGAGGGAAAAAGTACGAAGATAAGCCGTATCTGTTCGAGTCTATTGCCGTAAAGTGATAAAATCAGAACGAACGAAGCTCGATTTGGGTGTAATACGAAATGAATTACAAGCCACGCGTAGATGTAGGGCATCCCTTTCTTCGTTCTTTCAGTCCACCCTTGTGCAACATCAATATCAAAAAACCCTCGAAGGGAAACTCTTGACCTTGCATATCGGCAAAGCGGATGAATCCAAAACGATAGAGGAAACCCTTCTTCGAATGAGATTTTATGCGATTTTTGTACATGTAGTGAATACAGAATATCCCCTTGAATCTTCTCCCACGTTGCAGAATGGACTTTAATTTCCTATGAAAAACAATCGATTCTCTTCAATGAACCAAAAACCGTATCTGCCTGTGATAATCAATTGAGAGGAGATGTGCTGAAAATACTATGATTCACAGAATTCTAGCCTTATTCTTCCCTGGGACAAATTATTTACGTGAGAAAAAAAATGATCAAAAAATACTATACTCCCTTGGAAAAGTTCAAGAAGCTATGGTACTCTTCGGTATAACTTTTTTTTCCATGCATCTCTGAATAAATTGCCAATAAGCATTGTTTCTACCGATCATATTTTGAAAAAAATACTAAACCTTCTTGACATGACAGAAATTTTCAGTAAAAATAACTTTGAAAATTGCATTTTAACATAATCATTTGATTTGAATTCAATAATCAATCGACATTAGTATTCGACCCTATAGAGTATATCGATGAAAAATAAATCACCCTATTTGCATATGTATCCATAAATAACGATGCCCACATAAATCGAACAGGTAAAGAGATAAGGAACAAGTTTTGCAAGATTTAGACGCATCCCTCTGTCATACGAGAGAATTCACGAATCTCCATGGTCGTCTCGCAGTCATCTCGTCAACCCTTGGAGTTGAAAGAATACGGACATTATTTATATCCGTGTGCTACGTCTATTATTATGATAATACCGAGACTGGGGTGTGTTTCTCGACAACGTCGACGGACCAGATATTCTAATGGTACAGGCATATATGCGTTCAACCTATACACACGCGCCCTAGTACATTTTTCGTTCATTCGTCCAGTTGTTCGTGCAATCCTGATGCGGTAAGCACGTCCAGGACGTGTATAAAAGTGCATGGTGTGTCTCGATTAAATATGCCTCGAGGGTGAAAGGGAAAAAAGGGAGCATTGTACCTGGGAAAATCGAGTGTCGGGACTTTCTTTGGCACTAAAAGAAGAAGAAGGAACTCGGGGACCATCATCCACGATGATTTTAATGCTCAAGAAGCTCCCGGAGAATTTAATGCCTCGCTGCTTTTATAATTTATCTGTTTCCCTTTGTATGATTGTATAAGTAATTAACTCACATTTATTCCTTTCGTTTTCCATCACGCATATAAATTTCTCACAATTTCCGAGCTGGTGCGATTGAATATCACCCACGAATGATTGACACTGACTCTAACATAGGCCTTGGAATACACTGTAGAAAAACTGGAAATTTACGGATTTTGTACTGTACAATTCCAATTTTTGCAGTAGAATTCTAGTGAATGCAGGTAAAAAATATAGTAATCTTTAATCAAAATTGGAGAATATTTCTTAAAATCTAAGAGTATTTCTTGAATGCATAATGAAGATCAAACGAATGACATTTTTGTGAAATTGTATTCGAGAAACAATAAAAAATTATCAATACTTAATAAAAAATAGAGAAATATATAAAATTTCCAAAAGTTGCGTGTGAAATTTCCCAGAGCAATAACAAAATTTCAATATCCTACTATTCACGTTGTAGAATTTCATATGCAACTTTTGGAAAGTTCATATGTTTTATTAAGTATTGATAATTTTTCATTGTTTTTCGAATACAATTATGCAAAAACATGGACCGTTTCATCTTTATTCTGCATTTAAGAAGAACTCTCAGATTTTGAAAAATATTCTCAAACTTTTATTGAAGATTACTATATTTCCGACCTGCATTCTTCTCCGTGAATCCTGGGGTATTCCAGCGGATGTACTGTTTAATATTTTGTAGTGAAATACTGGAAGTTTCCAAGAGACATTTTTTACATGCTATACTATGATCTCTAAAATTTTTAGATTGAGATTTCACACTTCAGTCAGCCAAAAGTGAGCCTGTTGACATTTTGAGTGAAATTTCCACTCTTTTAGAGTGATATTCTAAGGTTCGAGGTTAGAAACTCACAGCCACTCAAATTCTAGAGTCAATTTTTCACTCTAAAAGAAACGAATGAAAATCCCACTCGAAGTGGACTGGCTCACTTCTGAGACTTAGTGGAGTGAAACACGTGATTTTCCACTTTTTCAGATTTAGATCGGACACTGAGGAAATATTCCCTGTTGAAAATGACGGGAGTGTGCGGGAAGGTTTGGAAACCAATTTGGACAAAAACCGACATTAAACGGAATGAATCGTAAAGATTCGCAAATAAATTCTTGCCGTCATCTTTAACAGGGTTGTGTTACAAATTACAATGGAAAAATTGTAACGAAGGACCATACCTCAAAAAAACCAAAAGAAACTATGAAATACTGTGATCATGTTCGTTATTACTATGATTGATGCTTGTTTCAAAATTTTTCATAATCAATTAAACTAAGATCGTACGATCACGTCTCATGTGGCTAGTCTGGTCCCTCCGTGGTATGTTTTTGTAGTAATTTTTAATATAATATTTTCTCCGTGTATCATGGTTTTTACATCAAACAAGCTACTAGAATGAGATTTGATTTGGAACAAGAAAATGCATGAACTGATATTGAAGATACGAATGTATATGATTGGAAACAGAAATAAATATATCAACTGATGGGTGATTACATTTAATTGATTGGATCGTAAAACCTCGTTTCATCGACTTTGGTAATGGAGAAGTACAGTGAAATGATACAATCACTTCGACTGGTGATTCATACCCGTCACAATAATCACAAGAATTATTACAGTTAGTGAATAATGGCTGCGATACTATATTTGGATATACATTGTGAACTCAAATAAATTGATGCATTCAAAGACATCGGTAAATCATCAAGGATCAGTGAAATATCGACAACGATGAGGTGCTTTTAGGGTGATTAATTGATTAATGATAAGAAGAAATTGAGTATAAAAACTGTAACCAACTAATTCGTAGGTTTTATTAACCCGTTATTTCAAACTAATCAATTATTTATCTGTAGTTGTAAAACTATGAACCAAACCTTGGCGATGACAGTTCATTTGATGATTTCAAAATTATATATAATTCAATGTAGTTCATATATAAGTGATTTATAATTTTGATAATCGTTCCACTCGGGATATAGATATCATAAACCCTGCTGCAAATGACCCTGGTGAAAAAATCTCTTTGAATCTCTCTGAAAATTTCACATTTCAGAGAGATTCAGAAAGAATCAGAGAAATTCAGCGTGGTTCAGAGGATTTCAGAGACTAGTGGATTGAGGGAACTTGTGCTCTGAATTTTTCTGAAGGATTCAGTAAAATTCAGAGGAACTCAGAGAGATGCAGGGAAATTCAGGGAAATTCAGAGAGGAACAAATTCAGTGAAATTCTTGGTCCTGCATTTCAGAGGCGTTCAAGGAGTGTCAGAAGCTTTCAGAGATAGATGAATTCAAAAAGATTGTGCTTAGAACTTTTAAGAAATATTCAGAGGAATTTAGAAAGATCCAGAGTAATTCAGAGAGATTCAGAGGAATTCAGGGAGGAATTAATTCAGTAAAATTTTTGGTTCAGGATTTCAGAAGTATCCAGGGAATGTCAGAGACTCACAGCGACGGGTGAATCAGGGAAAATATGTGCGTAGAGCTTTTCAAGAATATTCAGAAGAATTTGGAAAGGTTCAGCGTAATTCAGAGGAATTCAGAGAAATTCAGAGAGAAATTAATTCAGCTAAATTTTTGGTTCAAGATTTCAGAGGTATTCAGGGAGTGTCAGAGGCTCACAAAGGCAGGTGAATTAGGGAAAATTGTGCGTGTGATTTTTCAGAAAAATTCAGAGAGATTCAGAGGAAGTTAGAGAGATCCGGGGGGGGGGGTCTAGGAATTTCAGAGAGGAATGAATTCAGTACAATTCTTGGTCCTGCATTTCAGAGGTTCTCTGCAAGTTTCAGAGACTTCCAGAGGAAGATAAATTAAGAAAAATTGTGCGTGGAATTTTTTAGAAATATTCAGAGGAATTTAGAAAGATTCAGAGTAATCCAAAAAGATTCAGAGAAATTCAGAGGAATTCAGAGGAAGCTTTGAAATCTGAATACATTCCGGGATATTTAGAAGAATTCAGAGAGATTCAGAGAAGATCAGAGAGATTCAGAGGAATTCAGAGGAAGCTCTGAAATCTGAATACATCAAATTCCCGGAGATTTAGAGAAGTTCAGAGAGATTCAGAGGAGTTCAGAGGAAGCTTTGAAATCTGAATACATTAGATTTCGGGAGATTTGAGGAAAGTTAGAGATATTCAGGTAAATTCAGAGGGAGCTTTGAAATTCAAATATGTAAAATTCTGAGGGATTCAGGGATATGCGGAGAGATTCGGAGAAAGTTGAAGAATTCAGAACGTATCACTATCGGAAAAGTCTGTAACTTCCTCTGAACTACTCTGAAATTACTCTGAATCTCTCTGAAATTTGTCCTAAAATATAGAGAGATTCAGAGAAATTCAGAGAGATTTCAGAGAGATTTTTTTTACCAGGCGATGCTTACTATTTATGCGATTTTTTGTGATAGAAACTCAATCAGTGGCATGTTCACATCGCAATGTTTATTATTTAATTCTCTCCGTGTACCTTAAACCGGTTCTGTATACAAAATAATGAACTCATTTTCAGAGCATCCCAGAATCCATCATTCGCATTGTTGTAGCACATTCTGCAGCCAAAATGCAATAATTTCTCGTGTGGGAAATTTTTTTCGAAGCTTAGGTTTTGAGATGCAAGCGTTTTTAGATTTTTCCTCTCAAATCCAAATCATTCAAAAGTACTATGTGCTACATACTTGAGCTTGACAGTATTCGCTAAGTTGGAAGGCGGTGAATCTCTGGACAACAAATTTAACTATTCTATCATTGTTCGTTTTTGAGCTATAATGATTTGAACCTCCCCGTGGGATGATTGCGGGTCTTCCGGGGGGATATTCTTGATACCTGTCCTTGATATCCTTTTTATCCATCCTTGGTAGTATTTGCTTCCTTTACGTGGTGGGGAGGCTGAATATCTCAGATTTGGGTCTCTTTTTCGGGTGGAATAAACTACTCGAGAGGGAGAATACAAACTGAGAGAAACTAAAGTATCCCAACGCCAGGAACATCGGAAAAAACGGAGGGAAAGCAAGGGGAAACTACCTTCCTTGACATCTTTTGATATTCCCGAGGAAATAAAATCTTTCTCCAAACCTAGAATTTTGAAATTATAATTCGTTGTAGACATGTAGAAATTAAGCGTTTAGCGGATAATAGACAGGGTTGGAGGATTTCATCAGACCAGTCATAAGACTGATTACTTCACGATGATTATGATGATGATGAATGATTTGAAGTTGCTGAACTCTGATTAGCTGGAGGTCCACAAATTTCAAATCGCTGCAGCTCTGGAACGAACAATGATGCAATAGTTGAATTTTTTTCCAGTGATCCGCCGGTTTCCAATTCAGCCAATAGTGTCAGCTTCAAGTATGGAGAACACAATGCTCTTGAGTTATTTGAATTTTTAGAAAAATATGAAAATCTCCATGTCTCAAAAACTAAGCCCCAAAAGCATTTCTTTCAGACAGAACTTATTGCATACTGGCTGCAGAATATGCCATAGAAATACGAATTATAAGCTCTGGGACATCCTGTATTCCCATAAAACAGAATACAATTTTCAAATACATTCGAACAAAAGTATTTAAAATGTATACAAAATTCATATCTGATGTATTACGAATAAATTTGAAATGTACCAAATGCATGCAAAAAACATTTCTGTTCGTTGAAAAGGGATTCAAAATACTTTTCTGATTGAAGAATGCATTTCAGAAGCTTTTCCTGTTATATGGGTTTTCTTCGTTAATTTGATTTTGCAACTCAAATTGTATGAATAACAATATTCAAACCGTGCATAAATATAATTTCAGGGTGTCTACTCGTAAGAATTTCTCATTGGTTTGTCTATTCAATGGGAACGTATGATAGATCCATTTAATTGAATCTCAAGGACCAGTGGACACTTTGAATTGAAAATTTCCCGTTTCCAATCTTGCTGAAAACTTCATTGAACTTCAGGAAAACGTTCGCCATATTTTTATATATCCTCGCAAGGGGTTTGATTCAACCTCAACTCGAATCTTTTGACAAATTCCTTTTTCGATTTTTTTCAATGTTTGAAATCATGCTTCAGAGAACGAGTCAGTTCAAGGATGTTTTATGCAAATACTCAACCCTCGAGGATTCGGATTTCAACAGGTTTTCTTGTGAAAACGAAATGAAAAAATCCTGAAGCACATGGCCCAACAATGCTCTTGACAACACTTTTCTCCTTCCATTTCGAACAATCCAGACAATTCCCATACTATCGATGTTCATTCTATTATCACACGTGTGTGATTTGAACGCGCGTTAGAATGAGAAACGGAAAATCACGGAATAACGGTAGATTCCTGTTAATCAATTTTCTTCTTCTCTCTTTCCCCTTGAATACGCGTATATCGATAATCTGACGTGTGAAGAATCGTTATAAGACTCTCAATTGTGCAGACCAAATCTACGTGAGATTCAACGATATAATCGATAACGTAAAAGAGAAAGAAGAAAAATGTGTAATTCAAAGAGCCCTACCTATTGGTTCCATTATATACAGGTATAGAGGTATGATGAGGTGAACGTATATATCGTGTATGCCCTTTTCATTCTTCACTTCTTCTTCTTCTTCTTCTTCTTCTTCTTTCACCGCTACTAATACTATCTCTACGAAGAGAAAATTTTGTAACCATACGAAGATATTCTTCTCCTCTCTTAACCGAAGAAAAAGAACGATTTTTCATTTTTCGATACCACCAAAAACCAATAGACGATGTTGTATGCGATCCTTGTGAGTGTACGAGAATATCCTCACACAATCTCACGAACGTACGTATGTACTATAACGACAATGGACGACGACGAACGCGTGTCAGAGGACGGTTGCAGCTGCTTTTGCCACTGCTTCTCGTATTTGTATTAGCCTCTCCTCTGGTGTACTCACTCACGCACGCACATGGCATCGGAACAGCAGCAGCGGAGCAGCACACCGAATGTCGTGCGAGATCGCATCGAAAGATCAAAAAAATGTGTACACATATACTTTATATTTGCCATAGTATTCGTGTACGTGTATTTGAACGAGTGTATATAACATTGGTCGTGTAATAAATGCGTCGCGGCCGTCTGCCAGGCTGCCTTAAACCTTGCTTTATCCTGTCCGAGCAACGAGTTAGGACTGCCGTCCTCTTTTCTGTGCCGCGAACCAAGAAAATTTGCATGTAGAACTTTGCCATGTCCAATAAATATATTGCTTCGAATTCATACGTATGTCGCGGTTTAAGTTTGAAAGTAGGACATTCCTTACCCTACAAATGAAAATAAAAACATAAATCGAATGGATCCTGACGTAACGACGTGCGTGGTCCTTTTAGATGCCATTTTCCGGTGGGACTCGGTCAAGGAATTAAAATATCCTCATCTAACATGTGTGATGAGCCATTAAATTTTGTTTTATTTTTGTCAGAGTTCAATTAAGAGAATCTATAATCTAGCTGGTTAATTACGAAGATTATAAGTAATTTCGCACTTTTAATAAAAATACTCTAGACATCCGTCACTTTGTAATACTTGTGCTAGCAAGAAACAAGCTGACTCGCCAAATACTTATGAGGCACTTACAAGTGTTCGCAATGAACACTTATGAGAGAAACATCTCTTTCATTAGTCTTTTAAAAAATCCCTCGAAAAAAGAGAAAAATCTCCACAAAGCTCTTTATATCTATTCACATCTGAACTTCTCAACTTAGGCAAGAATCTTTGGATTTTTCTGATATCCACTCACTCCCAAAGATTCTAATTTTGCAAGGAATAAAAACAATGTAGAAAAATTCAAGAAGATTTCTAGAGATCTCTGTGGATCTCCGTAGGTCTTTTTTGCCAGAATTTAGATCTGAAAAGATCTACATATATCTCAGGAGATCTAATCTTTTTCGAAAAATCTCATTGATCACGATGCATAAAACTGATTCAAACTCCCTAAGAATCAATTTTCAATGGGTTTGAATTAGTTTTTTGCACGAGAATCGATAGGTTTAACGGGATTCTTCAACTAAAGATCTCTAAATTGTAACAGTTTTCTGATATCTCCCTAGTAGAAATTTGATCCGGCATTCCCTATTTTCTACAAGGTCCTGATCATCTTAGAATTTGAAAACCGTGAATAAGGAAGATCTTATGAAGCCCTCATAAGGAATTCATCTGATTTCATCAATAGGATTCAAATAGGGTTGTAACGCAGGGGTACAATAGGGTTCGAATGAGATAGGGAAAACCGTAACAAAACCTGATGAGGACTTGATGAGTAATCAGGCATGCCTCGTCTGGGCCTGGTATTCTCCCGTCCAAAATTTCTACTCGGGCTGGGATGAAATTCTTTTCAAACTGAATGACATTTTGGCAATCTCTTACTTTCCTCAGAAATCGAGACATATTGTAACATTCTGATATCTTCAGGCTAAGTTTCTAAAAGATCTATCTGACCGCTTGCACATATTTCGGAAATCTTCAAGAGCTCTTGGTGATAAAATATTGTTTATCGAGTTTGGTTTTCTGATGGCGCTAGCGTTACAGAACTCGTCCATGTCTACAGCAATTTTCCCGAGGACTTTGTGGCGTTCAACATTACATAATATATGAAGTACACAGCTAATAAAAAATATTGATCACTACATAAAGTGGTGACCTTCACTGTGTATGCCACAAGTACATTCGATCAAAAATACTCGTTACTCGATGTTTTGTAAATCTTGACATTAATGATACTTATCACATTTGTCCAAGAGATGCAAGATATCATTTAACACGCTATTTTAAAAATGTCCTCAAGCGTAGGGGATTTTCATCCATTTCACGAAATTTCCTACAGAGTTAAAGAGCGATGCTATTCATGTCATAAGAGAGGGGAAATTACACATGTTCAAAGGTATTTCTTTGAATCTTGATACCCAGTTAGTAACGAGTTACCCCACAGTACCGTTAACAGATACGCCCAAAGTGTTCTCAATGTCCAACTTGTACTTGCACTTGAACCGAACCATGGCAAAAATGATGAAATACTCCAATCATATCTAACCAGATTTTTGAATTGTCAAAATGCTCATTCAAATCGAGTACATCAGTTTGTTGTTGAGAAACTGGCTGGCGTGCAAATAATTGAGTTTTTCAAGAGAAGTCTTTTTCATAAGCAATTTACTTCAAGAGTCAAATTGATCGAGTATATTTTGTTACTAAAATTATTTCAATCAGAAGTTTCTCTCATTACATGGAAGATTTTGAATGAAAAAATATCCATGAGAATCATTTAATCTTCTACCCACTGAATAAAATGTAGCGAAACGTTTCTGGAACATCCCAACTACTGCTAATGTTCTACTACTGTAACGTTTCGGATATTAAAACAATGTATTGACAATATTCAACATGATAAGAAGGTTACAAAAAACAACGCCATCAAGGATTTTGTGCACTGAGGGAAAGGAACGTGAACTCAACTACTCAAGACAAGACAGTGGGATCCCAGTGAACAATATGTTATCATCAAGACCTCTTAAAGATCTCCAAAATATGTGTAAGAAGTCATCAGATAGACCTTCCAGAAGGTTAACAGAAAGATATCAGAATGTTTTCAGATGCGCCAATCTCTGAGAAAAATAAGAGATTGTAAAAATGTTATCCAACCAAACTCTTCAAGAGGATTTTTTTCTAAGACCTCAGAAAAATGATGCCATTCGGATATTAATATGATAACATCGACAGAACTCTTTCAGAAGACCTCATAAAGAGCTCTCGCTCTCGTGAGTGTTCACTGGGATACGTTGAAATACAGTTAGTAGTAACTGAATCAATTTCAATACGTTGTTGAACTCGACTATGCAGAATTGCAGCAACCAGGTTCTCGACTAGGACTCGATTAAGTGATTAATTTAATTCCAACGTATCCAACTGTTCCAAATGGTTGAGCGCACTTGTTTTCCCTGTGCCTTGAGTTTCAAAGGCATCATCCAAACATTATCATAGACAATATTTCGAAACAATGCAAGGGTTGCTTTGTTTCAGAATTCGGAAATCACAGGCTTGGAGGATCAATTAAACCTCGTTTGACGCCTCTTGTGTGATCAGAGTTGGTGTGCTCAAAGTGAGGCTAGACCCTATGTAACGGCGTTATAGTCGGGGGAATCAATTGATCGTAATAGGCAAATATTTTACTTCTTAAGAGGGTTTGGATTGAGGATTACATTCAATAATGCAAGCTTTTATATCTCATTACAGCTTTATTATTAGCAATTATTATCAGTTAGATTTATTGTTATAGCAATATTGTTAGCTTCATGTGTCTATTTTTGATGGAAAATTCCATTTTGGAGCATTCTGAAACTGTTTGTCGAGATCATTCGTACTTTTCATAGCTCTGCAGAGGTAACATGATAGAAAATTATTCTAGGAATTTCTTTGGCCATTACAAAGCTACTGTCAAATCCATGCCGATACGTCTTCAAGTATTAAAACTTATCCGTTGTAAAAAAATCGCAAAGTACACAAAGAGAAACTTAGAACCAAATTTACTATGGTACCTTGCAGCCGAGGAACAGACGGAACTTACAATGAAATGCACTATGACGAGACAAATAGAAGCCTGATCAAATTCACAATCTTTTATAGTAAATTCCGTTCTTCGGCCGCAATAAATTCATTGTAAATTTGATTACAAATTTCTCTCCGTGTACACAATTTTCTGTGATATTTCGTAGAATTGTGACAAGATTCATCAGTTGAATTAGAATTCAATTAAAACTTAACAAAATTCCAACAGAAACCATTGCTAGCTGTTGAATTTTTACTACACGGACAAAAAAATATACTACTTTTTCTTATTTTACTTGTCAAACCAGAAACAGGGAGGTTTGTGAAATGAATTTTTACATAAAAATACGGGAGATTGCGAATAAATGACTGAATTTTATTACACGCTTTATAAAATTTAACGTTCAGCGTTTAACATTTCAATCCTACTTATAAATTCTTCTACAATATCCATAATTTTGCGTATTTTTGTGTAAAAATTCATTCCACAAACCTTCCTGTTTCTAGTTTACTAAGAAAAATAACAAAAATTCTTATATTTTCGAGTGGCATTTTCCTCCGTGTATTCCAACTAAATATTCTAGCACTTTTTGAACCATTGAACATTTTCTCAGCAACAGTGAGTGTGTTCCTTCCAATAATTTCATTTCTCTTCCGTGCACTGAGAGAAATAATTACTAATACCAAGCATATATATTCTTGAATTCTAATATGGTGTGGAGCCAAGAGAAATTTTCTTGAATCAAGAAAATATTCTCTCAATTCAAGGGATCTATGCTTGGTTTCAGAAAAATGTTCTTGAATCGAGAGAAAATATTTTTGGAGAAATGAATTTCTTGGAACAAGAAAATATATTATTGATGATAGTAATTATTTCTCTCTCCGTGGAGTTCATAATTTTTCACAAAACTTCCGAGGTGTAATAAACTCAATCCAAATATATATCTTTTCACTGAAAATAAGAAAAAATCAAATAAAAAAGCTCTTCTATATGATCATGGAAATATCATCCTTCATGACACAACATTACATTGATTATCACAATATCACTGTTACAGAAAGTTGCAAATTGATTGGATCATCGCTTCCCTCCTCGTTTCGATATTGGCTGTGATAGGCTGTCGTTGGCTTCTTACGAGGAGGGTTATGGTGGTCGACATTTCGACGTAGGTGTTGATCACGACGACATTAGGCAGTGATTGTGGCCGAGGAAAAAAAAAGAGCATTTAGCCCCTTTCAGATAGGGTAGTTGGCCCCACTTTGTTCCGCAGGGGGAATTTGTTCATCCATAAAAATGTTGTGGTTTGAATGCAAATTCATTCGGGGATGGAGGTGATACAATCTTACTGAAACTTTATTCGTGTTACATCACAAAAAAATCATGTCCTCGTTTTTTATTCATCACTGATACATAAATGAACAGTGTATGCAAACGTGGGAACATCAGAATCGTCTCCAGTAATTCTATCGTTGTAGGGAAAATACTGTCTCAAACTATGACGTCAATTGAAAAAAAAATCTTTTTCTCTTCATGAAGTTTTTGTTCGCATAATCTTGATGTATTATATTTCGAAATCGGAAACAGAGAAAGAGAGAGAGAGAGAGAGAGAGAGAATCGGGATGGTCAATCAATATTTATATTTGCCCTTATTGAATCAAAAATAAAACTGAAGTTGTGTTTCGACAATTTACAGGTCAAATGTAGATTTTGTATGAAAAGTGTTTTTGTTCCCAGTTTTTGAAAATATATAAAACTTGAAGAACCTTCTGAACCGAAAGAAGGATTATTACATCTTGCTGGAATAGATGATTGATGGGAAGTTGGGAATTTTTACTCTCATCATGATTGTGAAAAACGTATTTTCGTTGAACTTTGAACGTGTTTCCTGAAAAATTACACTGTAAAAAATTTTGGTGGTAATATCACCAAATGTCAATGGCACCAGGATTCACCTATACAATATTGGTAAAATTACATGATATATGTTAATGTAAAAATTACCAACTACTAAAACCGGTGAATTCACACCCAAGGTAAATTTACACATACATGTTAACTGTAATTTTACCAGAATGCGAGTAATTTTACATTGACATCTGGATATAATTTCATTTTACCAGTACTCAGTACTTGTAAAATTACCATCATAGTGTTCATGTTAATTTACAGGTGACATGCTGAGTAAAAAGACTGCCAAATGTTTATGGAGAATGCATTTTACAGGAACAGTCTTGGTAAACTTGTTGCATGTAATTTTACATCTATTTCTCACAGTGTACTTATTGTTGAACATTTCTAAGTCACAAATAAATTTTTTTAAAACAGTATTTTCTATTTTTGCTGCTCTTCGGATTGATGGAAGAATAGAGAAGAATAAATTTGTTTTCAATAAACAAGTTACCATTTTACTCCAAAGGGATGATTTTTCAATGATTCTATTTCTCTTCGTGCTCCTTATCACAACGTTAATGAGAAAGAGAGATCCACCCCAATCATGAAATTCCCTTTGTTTTGCCGTATTTCAAGGAACTCACCCCGTCAAAAGGATTCCAGACAAATGCGCTGACAATAAAAAATGTCATTGCCGTACAAAAGTGTTGAACAATTCTCGATGAAACAAATATATCGTACGCCCATGCAAGTTCATTGGTCAGCCAAGTTGAATCAGCCATAATTGGATACTTCTGGCGAGAAAAAAGACCATTTAACCCTTTTTTGATAGGGTACCAAGAGAAAAAGAAATATAGAGGGACAGATAGAGAAAGCTTGCAGTATTGTGATTCAGTGTATAGCAGGCTACTTCATTGAAGAGGGCACGCGCTCGCTTCCTACACGATGCTTTTACCGAGTAGGGGGAGGGGGAGAGAGTGAACCCTGATGATTCGGTCGAATACCTAGAAAGAATAAGAGAGAGAGAGAGAGAGAGAGAGAGGACGAGGAGGGAACCTCGACCTCTGTGCACCCTCGCATTGGGGTCTCCCATTCCCTCTTCTCCTCTCTTTCTTCTTCTTCTTCTTCTTCTTCTTTCTTCCGTATGGAGACCATGAATTCACTGACTTTTGAGAGACCGTACCAGGTCACCCTCCTCCTTTTTTCAACCCTTGATGCAAGGTGCTTTCCACTTTTTCACCCCCGGTGTCCCTAAATGCTCGTCGTACCACCGATTGTCGAGTATGTTGTACAAGCCGTGGATACACCTATATAAGAATATATGCATCATATCTCAATCTTTTGTCAACTATCTTCAGTTTCCAAGCGATAGAAGAAGTTTGGTGAATTATTCAGAAATTTCTTCTGCGTGTTGAACTATCGCTGTCGTGTATACGGTAATCTCAGAAAAATTATCCCACACGGCGCAGATTGATTGATTCTTTTAGATTAACCAATGATATCTTCAATTTTATGGAAATTGGCCAATAAAGAAGGTGTACGATCATTTGGTTGGGATCACTGGTCATGCGGCATCCCAGCTTCCAAGGTGGACAAATAGGTAGATATTCGAAGCATCACTTCAATACTTGATAGATTGATTTCGTTCAAACCACGAACTCAAACCACATAATCAAATATATCTGATTCCTTGAATGAGAAAATAGCTGGCCATCTTTATGACAAATTTGATACTTCGGACATCGAAGAAATAATCATTTACTTTAAATTAGGAATCCCTGGAATATTTTTGTACTCGCACAGTACTTTTAGTCCACAGTACTTCCTGTTAATCCCATATAAAGATGTATTTATTAGAGGTTCTCGAGTAAAACCCACAAAACTTAATTTTACCAGTTCCGATGCAAGATTCGTTGCGTCAATGTACAACTACTTGAAGAATGAAATGGAAGGAAATTTTTCAACATATATATATCTTTTTGATTTCGAACTGTAAGGTGTATTCAAAACTGTTGCAGTCCCGAAGAAGGTCTTGTTTCGTCTTGTCCTGGTATTGAGCGGAGAAAAATTGTTCTTTGTTTTAGATGCAATCAATTTCACCCTTTCAGGCGTGTTATTTCCAACTATTACATATCCATACTTGACTTGATATGCAGGTTCAGCTTCGAAGATTGTAAACTTGAATGAGATTTACTATCCTTGAATTTTGTTCAAAAGTCTCAAGTCCACCTCTGGTGTTTATAGGGGAACAACAATTATTGTTACTGAAAACCCTTCGGACCCTGGTGAGAAAAATTTCACTGAATTCCACTGCAAAACTGTGAATGTTGCTGCAAAATTCTAAGGCAACCTGAGATGATTTGGAAAACTCTCAAAATTTATGAAAATTCCAGTAATTTTTAGTTAAATTTTTCCACTAGGAGGGGGGGGGGGTAAAAGTACTTTCGAGCTGCCCATCCCTGCTCCAAATTAATTCCAAGAATGAGTTACGATTATTGCTATATCAATACCCTAACAGCATACACACAGATTTGCACGTCGCATCTCCGTGGATTTTTCGTGGAAGACTGGTGAGCGTGGATACAAGGTGGATGAACGAAGATGTTACGTAGACGCAACGTAAAAATGCCTGATGCTGTACGGGTAACTGAAGTCGGTGTTGGGTTAACTACATTGAACAACACCTTCGTAGCGTGATGCAGAGAACTGATTCCAACCCATTACGAATCGATTTTCAATGGGTTTGAATCGGTTTTCCGCATCGGATCAATGAGATTCCTCAAGCCGGGAGCATTTAGCAGCGTTTACCCACATAGCGAAAATGTATCCGTAATATCCTCTGAATATTCTGCAACATTCTAAAGACATGGAAATATTGTCACAATATTCGGATGATATTATTGAGACATTTGTGCTATGTGGGTATTAAACCAAAGTTGCCTTCACTACCGTTTGTATTGTCGACTTCTATTTCTTTTTATCCCTCAAGATTAATTTCTGCAACTGACTGCAGTTCATCTGTACAAATAAATTATTTCGCTCCAAAGTTCAGTTGATCTGTTAATGCTGGGTTCAGTATTTTCACATTATTCCTTTTTCTAACGAAATTCACTACCCTGGCAAACACAAACCGGATAAGAATGCAAATAAAACCCCAATAGACTGGATTTAAGTGTATTTTGAGGCGAATATGGGTTTTTCTGTGTTTCTTTATTCGGTTCTATCTGGATTCAATTTGTCTTTTGACACTACATATCGTTTGGAACCCCGAATATGAATAATATACGATTGTTTGTTCGTGTTTCACTCCGAATTATATCCAGCCTAAAAGCTCGGATAGGTTTCTCTGAATAATCGCTGTCAAACCCATATTCGCACCCGGATTTTTGTACTCGGTTTTCCCAACTGAGTAATCACGAACTTGCGTTAACCAAAAAGTCAAATCAAATGAAGAGAGAAATCTCATTATGGAAACAATCACTGGGTGGCAAATTAACAAAAAAAAGCGAGAGCTCTGTTGATTGTACGTTAATATGAAATTTGTGGATTGTAAATAACTCTTGTACCACCATAACTGATCAATCTATTCAAGCTACGATAAGTGTACGCAAATTAAATCTAATTTCACTCCTCGAAGTTTTGGAATCCTTCATCAAGTCCTAATTCAAGCGAAATCTTCGTGAAAGGAATCTGTAGAATGTAACGAAGCTTTACAGTCCTTGTTAAGATCCGAATAAGTTCTAGTTTGTATCCCACCAGGTTCTCGGGGTAAGTTTTTAATCGGTTAATGTAATCTTTCACGTTCCTCATAAACTTAGCATAGACTTTTATCGAATTTAAAACTCATAATCTTGGCCCCTATTGTTCCGAACACAATAATGCTACAATTACATACATGCCGCAATTACATCTAGCAATCAAGGATTCATTCGAGCGTTCGATCTTTGCGGCATTCAGCATCAAATTACGGGTAGGTCTTAATCGTTACTGGAAGAATATAATTTCTCTCGATAAACCTGGAGATTAGAAATCCTTACCCCAGGCTTTCATAAACAATTCTAATATTTTATAACACTTTAATCCGTATCATTAGAATTAACCCACAATTTACATAATTCATAAAATCTAAAAGCCTACCTTCGAATATCATCTTCCATCTTCTTTTATTGAAATCGAGATGTGTTATTTACCCTACATTCAGGAACAATTGTTTTTCCTCAATCGATAGTCTTTGTTACGTATGTGATTCATTGACATGTAGATCGAAACGCGGATATCTATTGGCATGATTCGAAGAAAGAGATTGTGAGGAGGGAAACGACACGCTCGTTAAAGACCGGTATCTTCATTACCAAGAGTGAACGTCTAATCGTGGTAAGAGAGTAAGAGAGGAAACTATGGTGTATGGTGTTCCTATCGCGATCGATACTTCCAACGGCGTTGTCAGTACCGTCGTCGTCGTCGTCGTCGTTGTTGTTGTCCTTAGAGATTCGTCGCTCGTTAGAAACATCTGCCGTGCACTGTATATAAAGGCTGTACCTACTTTGGCACGTGGCTGTGCGAACCAATCGGACACAACTTTCATGCATTGTCCTATCTTCGATTGTTGTCGGTATTTTCATCGTCTCTGTTTCCTTCTTTTTTCCCTTTTATCATCATCCAACATACTTGTCTTTTCTATCTTACAGAATAGATGAGGGATTTGGAACAATGATGACGTTGTGATCGTAATCTTGCAAGATCACGGCAGAATCATCTCTAGAATCATCAAGTTTGGTACTTGCAAGGAAAAAAATTTCATATATATATATATATATATTCAGTTGTGTATTGAGGTTTATATTTTAAATCAAGAATAATATCTTATTCGGGACAAAATACATTCACTCATTGAAGAAAGAGCTTGAATGGTCTCAACAAATGAGATTGTTCTCCAACATAATAAGGCACACCAGAGTGATAAGGGGAAAATAGACCTGCATATTCTTCAAGAACGTCATTATTCAATGCATAACAATGAATGTGAATGAACAGATGTTTCAACTTTCCACTGAACAACTTTTAATTTATCTTGAAATTACATGAAGCTAGTATTCCTATGAAACAATAAATGTTGAGAGGTAGAAGTAATCCCGCATGTATGAGTTGTAATTCCAATACTGATGAAACGTATTGTCAATCTCTGGGGTGAGTAGGGAGTGTTATTCGCTTTTCAAAAAGAATAAATTATATCGATGATATGTTGTTTCATCAAAAGAACGTATTTTCTTCTTCTGACTTGTAGAAATATATTCACATACGCTTTGGGAAATCTTGATTACGATTTCATTGAAGTGCCATTGACACGAGGAGAAGGAGGATGTTTGCAAATTGATGGCAACAATTTGTGTGCTATTAAAACTTCTATGAGGGGGATCTGCGTGCCTTTGAAACCATTCCTCTTAGTATAACACAGATGGAAATTTACCATTCGTAAAAGTATGGTACAGCGTCGGAAAAATTGTTGGCAAGTTTGGTAGCAAAAACTTCAGTAGAAATTGATGTAAAGCCCACATCAGTTCCTCATGTGGCTTCATGTGATCTCTATGTCAATTTTTTCCCGGGGATACCCCAATTTTGATTACAATTTGGCATTGTGATAAGACGCGTGGACTACCATTTGGAACAAAATGAAAGTGATTCACATTTCTTTCATCAAAATATTTTGAGACACGGAATGCTCATTAGGACTGAGAATAGAATAATGATGAAATATCCCAGACAAGTAAAAATTTGTCATTGTCTAAAAGATTTCCACTGGACATCTTTAGGATGTATTTAAGATATCTTCAGTTATCCTGGTCAAAAAAAACGATAGAAACCGATTGGAAGAGTCAAAAACCGCATACAGAACGATTCCAAGTCCATCTGTCCCTATCTGTTCTCATCTGTTTCTATGCGGTTTTGGACCTCTCTAATCGATTTCTATCGTTTCTTCTTACCAGGAAAGTGATCCAAAAGACGTCGAAAAGAGATCTGAAGACATCCTTTAGGTTTATTATCCGAAGATATCTGAAATACAGCGAAAATGGCTGCAGGAAACATCTTTAGGACATCCAGTGAAAATCTTTGAGACAATCAAAAATTTGTGCTGTCTGAGATGCTACATGGAGAGAAAAGAATAGTTATATTCTCAATGTAGCATGGGAATGATTACTATGTTACATGGTGACGAAAATTTTTAGATGGTGCGAGTCACTTGACATAGTGACGCTCCCGATTTTATGTGGTAACATTAGCCCTGTTAACATAGTAATGATTACCATGTTACATTGGAGACAGTACTATGCAACTAAACATGAATCCAATGCTATAAAGTAATATTGACCATGATTTTTTCATTGATTATAACCTAAATTAAACTATTGAAATGTATATACACACAAGACTTTTCAGTGAATGAGGTCATAAATAAATCAATTAGGTTGTGAAATGATTAATAGAAAGAAAAGGGAGCACACAGTCAGAAACAAATGATATCAGTCTTCTAAATAATAACCGTGTTTTTACTTGATTATTAATAGTGGGCTGACTACCGTAATAATACGTATAATATATGTATGTCTAAACACGTCGTGTCGATATTGCCCACAGCGTGCATATTTTCATTAATTGGAATGACAGCTATTGTAACATGGTAATCAGTACCATTTTACATTGCTTTGAGTTCTATTTGTCTGATTTCTATGTAGTATAGTAATCATTACCAGAAAAATGGCGAAGAATTCTATTCTCACGATTTTCAATCAAATAAGAACGAATACTATGTTAGCCTGGTAAATATTACCATACATTTCTCTCCGTGTATACACAAAGTAAAAAGATCTGCTAGAAAGTACCATACTTTATAGTGTTCGAGCATCAGTCTTGTCCAGATCCAATTATTTACATGAAAATATCTACAAAAGTAGTATACTTCTTGAAGGAAAGTCCAAGCCAGTATGGTACTTTCAGAGGTATTTTCACGTAAATAATTTGATCTGAACAAGACTGATGCTCAGACACTATAAAGTATGGTACATCTTAGCAGAATTTTTGTCTCCATGTATCATTCACGAACAATGAAAAAAATTTGTCAGCTAATGAGATTCGAAGATCGGATCATTATCATATTTGAATTGAATCAAGAATACAATGATAACCGAGTGCTCTCATGGTTAGTTGCATCTTGATTCTTTCCATAGTAATTATAACTGGTTAAAAAAACGAATTGATCTAATCGTCAGCGATGTTATTACATCGTCATGTCGTATTCGTTCATTCTATTTCAAATTCTATCCTAAATTTTTCATACAGGGTGTTGTAGAGAGGATAATTTTCATCAAAAGTTCACAAAAACTGTACTGAACTGTCGCCAAGTCTTGGCTCAACTGTAGATAAGTCTTTCGAATATCCCTTACTCAAGATTCAGAACAACATTCAAGTGCAAGATAAATGACGTTGGAGTGAAATTAATAATTTCAGTTTAGCTAATATTCAGCCAATGATTAACTAAACCTTATGATATTTCATTCAATGTAGGCCAATACACTCATGAAAATGATTTTTTCATCATAAAACGGCAGCTGTCTCAAACATAGTCCATTTCGTTGGTGAAACGAACCCGTTTCACCATTGAATGGGCTGTTTCAATGTAATAACCGTTGCAGTTTTATAAACAGACGAAAATCGTCTAACCTTGAAATGAATCCCATCTTCTCACAAGACGGTATCCGTCTCACGACAAAAAAATGTCTCTAATCTGCTCCGAAGTAAGTAATTTCAAGTATTTTTCCCCGTCTTGTCAGTAGAAGGAAGTCTTTCTTCTGTGATTAGTCGAATTCCGTTTTACTAACAGAAGAAGTCGTCTGTTACTGCCATGGAATTGACCGGAAATTCAGTCAGATTTCATCGGGTTAACCCGACGTTTGATTAGGACCTGACCAGGTCCTGATTGGGTCCTCATCAAACGTCGGGTTAACCCGATTGAATTTCTAGTCGGGAAGATGGATCTCCGTCTGAAAGTGTTTTGAAACGGGATCGTCTTATGATTATGCAGCTTTCTCTCATTATTAGACGGTATGTTTTTGAGTACAGGTCTGATTGGTCAACCATCGATAGTCTCATAACATTCAGTCACTTGTTTAACAACATTGTATTGGCAGCGTCGCTGGAAATCAACAACTTTCATAGGTACAACGATTCATGCCATATTTTTCAACATCTCAAACTTTATCATCTTGATTTTCATCCCTGAGAAAATTAATTTCTCAAGTTCAATCACAATTCACTCAAAAATACAAAATTGAATAAATTTATGAAGTGGTGTGAAGAATTCTTTTATTTCTAATCAATTGGAAATATTTTTCTAAACTATGAAACAACATTTCATTTGTCATGTAGTGATCTAAATAGCTGTGAGAGAAGACCCGTTCAATATGAGTACCCAAATTAACTGTAATTAAATTTTCTTTACAGAAAGTCAAATTTTGCATAATCGAATCAAATCATTGGATGAAAATCTATATCTTTCTACTACAAATCATTCAAAATTATACCATGGGATAATAAAAGTGCTTTGAATGAGAAAACATGTACGATCAATTAATTCGACTTCTGTATCATAGGTAATTTTTCAAGGTATATTCTCAATCTTATCTTGTTCCCAATATATCATAAAAATTGATATTTATGTATCCGTATAAATACAGATTTTATTTCCTCAAGAAAAGGAAAGATCCGAACAAGTGATGAGAGGGCAAGATTTAGGTAGATTTTGTCAAATTAGTGCGCGGTACTGCTTCAGCTTCTTCAGTAGGATCGATCACATCACCACTGGGTTTCTGAACTACTCGATTGACGAGAGGTGAGGGAAAAAGGAACCAATGTCGAACGATAACGGGGGATGATCGCCCTGGAAACATGAGCAGTTAACTTGATGGGTCTCGACCCTAACATAAAAGACCAAGAATTTTCAAAATTACACGGTCATTCCAATGAACATGGAAAAGAGCTATTACAGTATAAAATGGAACTCACATGTTGTCGACAATTGAGTTACGCAACAAGGATTGTTTTATTCCATTATTTGTGATCGGAAACTAAACGATTTTGTGAAATGACTTGTTAAAAAAGTAATAGGTTTCTATACTTGCCTATCGAAGATTTTGATAGTTTTCTATAAATTTTCTTGAACTCATAGATTTTCTAGCCAAATTCCTACCCGGTTTTTCAAATAAGAAGTTTTGATTATAGATTCTCATGAGTTCCAACTGGATTTCCAGACTTCCAATGGGGATTTTGGGTTGGTACCTAGATTTCTACCTGACTGTTTGCAATAAGATGTGGTTATCACACATTTAACAATCGGTGAAACTTTGAATACTTGATATAATTGTGCTTTTCCTGTACATCTAGATGAAATATAGATTGGCATAATATTGAAAGTCAAGGCCTCATTGTCTGTAGAAAATCATTGCTCGAAGAGTGCACTGAGAAAAAGAAATTTTGTGAAAATCACCTTTTAATATGATAACGCACTTCACGTTAAGGTATACATTATTATTTTTGTTATTATCGTTGTAACAGAGGAAATAAATACAATCCAATTGTTCAATAAAAACAAAGGATAAGGTGAAACTCGGTATGAAAACCCATACAGTACTTCCATGTTCCATGTGAAAAATCTACTCTTTGGCGTACGATAAATCTCCTTAGAATGCACCGATTGGGAAAACTCTTTTTTCGTTCTCCCGTTCGTCTCAACGGGAGAACGAGGCCTACTGATGGATTTTTAAGAGCTTGAGGATTTATTCCTCGTATAAATACGTCCAAAATTCCACGAAATTCGGATGATACGAACACAGAAAAGGCACGCTTCTAAAACATTGTCTAATAATGCGGGTCGCAAAAAAATTTTTCTCACAGTTTTCACCCAATTGAGATGAAACTCGTATGAAAGCACTGTCGGATCATAACTAAAACGTGGTACACAGTAGGAATTTTGTATTAGATATCAGCATATTTATATTGTAGTTTTGGGATATACTTGATTATGACGTTATGAACCACAAGTATATGAGCATTCACTATACTCTCTCGTCAGGATGAAGATAAATATGTTATAATTAACCATAAAAATATAGTAATCTTCAATATAAACTTTTCTCTGTGTACAAATTTTATGGCAATCGGATGATAGGAAGCGGAGATTCGCAGAATCACGATTTTCAAAAACATATTCCGCAATATTTTCAAAACGTGTCATCCAATCGAGACCAAGATCAATAGACCTCGTGTCCTCTCCGAGATGAAAATTTGAATAAAAAAATTAATCAAATCGGTGCATTCTGAGGAGAGTTATCGCACACCAAAGACGAAAATCCCGATTATTCGATCGGAACCAAAATCAATAGGCCTCAATGCGCCTCTGAAACGAAAATACTGGAAAAAGAATCATTCCGATCGGTGCAGTCTGAGGAGAGTTATCGTACACCAAAGAGTACACACGCACACATACACACACATGCACACACTTTTTGGATTCGCTTTCTTTCGACGTTTTAAAACGTTTGGCAAAGGTCGAATACCTCCTTGTGCATCGTCGATTCTTGACCCTATCCCAATACTTCTGTTTCCTTATATATAAGGAACATATGGGAGTGAAAATAGATTAACCATTACAGTATAACGGATACATTATAAACTATATATTCACTGGAGTATACAACTATATCCTTAGATCGGATGTTCTATACTCCCGTGTCCTAACGACGCTAATTGCTACGAGACCCGACGAACACACTCTGGAGAGTCGAAGATCCGATCTGCGAAAGCGACTAGACCTATATGAAAATATATCCATTATACACTTTTCTTTTGAGTTTTGAATATATTTCTCGCATTTCGTGTGAACATCCCACCAATGATCGCGGAATATTCGTGAGATTCGATATCAATGAATGAAATAATATAACAACGATGTGTAAAATTACATTATTGAATGGTACCAATTTTTTCACGGTGTGGTAGTTGTACACACCCATATAAAAATCTTCAGGCTCCGCCAATGCTAACGACGGAATATAGCTAGACGCAAGGCTGCCAGCCAAAGCTGGGCAATCTATGTAGGGACAAGGATGGTTGACAATGGTCTAAACATTGTACCAATATGGGAAGTCATAAATCGACTTCGTTGATCCATCATTGATCATTGGCTGCGCCACGCTTGGCCCATTCTTCAACCAATATTGCTTGAAGGAAAACGCATGCTTTCAACAGAGGCTCTCTAGGGCTTGGCGGGACACTGCTCCAAGCATTAGGCAACTCTGAATGACAATGGATTCTCATGTTGCACCAAGCATGGGTCGTAGCTTGGTCCAGCTTGGGCAATAGCTTGGCTCAGCTTGGGCGATGGCCTCGCTCAGTTTAGGCGTTAGCTTGACTCGACTCGAGTAGTAGCTTGGCTAAGAGTGAAACTTCCTTCTCAAACAGCAAATTACAATAACTCTCACCAGAGTGATGCTTGTTTCCTGCGAGTGGCGAACCAAGCATTCAATCAATATATAAGTCTCCTTTGAAGATTCCATGACAGAAATAATTCTTCATCTGTTTCCAGACCCGCCTACTTCTACGCCAGGACCACCGGATTTACGTCATTCATCAGTTTAAACTAATTAGAAAAATTACATGTTGAAATTCTCCGACATTCATTTCGTTCAATCGAAATGATAGAATGGATTTTTTATTTTATTTTCAATTACAATAAAAAATAAAAGTGACCATTGGCATGAGATGGGCGCAACCCTGCCGCAAGATTGCTACAGCGTTGGCTCATCCTTGGCGAACAAATTTTCGTATGGTCTGCCATTGACGGCATATGCTATCACAACCCTGTTTCCAGTGTTGGGTCTTCATAGTGGAAACAAATGGGCTGAGGCTGAAATGATGTTATCATTTCGGAGTTGCGCCATGCCTGGTAGCCTAGGCTCGGCCCATCTTGGTGAGCCTTGCGGCAACCTAGCGCCCATGGTGAATTTTTACCTGGGCAATTAATATTCATGGAGGATTTAGCAGATTAGTGAAAATTACTTCCACATCTAGTGAAATTCTAATGAATGTGGAAGGATTCAACGGATTGATGAGAAGTTAGTTGGTCTGTGATGTCATTGTTACGTTATCTTAGAGTTCAACTGAATTTGAATTGAATTGAACAAAGACAACTTGTGAGTTTGCTGATTCAATTTACGTATCGAAATTTTTCCAGATTCATCGATGGGAGCAAAAAAAATTCATACCCTCATATTTGATTTTAATCGATGAACCGAAAAATTTTAGGACGTATAGTTATAATTTGTTCAACGTTTTTCAGAATTGCAAAGTAGGGAAACTAACTGAAGAATTCATTTTTTGAATATTTTGAGATCTAGAAGAATAAGTTTCAATGCAAATACTTTTCCATGTTCTTGTTCCATTTTGTTATTTCCCATGTTTTGTGAACGGTTGAATCAAACCTGTTATATCGATGAATTTGCAGAATGAGTAATTTTCACCTTTGCAAGGCTGTTTTTGTTTCTCATTATTTTACGGGTGAAGAATGTACGGAATAATGGTCAGTTTTACATTCCACCTCTCTCAATGCACATGAAACTTGGATGGAAGCTCAGATTGGATCTGTATAGAGCGGACCGGGGGTTCGTAAGACTAATTTTCAAGTTCACAAATATTTGACAAAGATCCTACGAATGTTGCAATATCCGCATCGATGCGCTTACAAGAAACATGGATGAATCGTTTATTTGAACTTTGAAGGGTTTGATAGAGCTTCACCAAACTTCATTTGGAACAGATTGATTGATACAAACGTTTATTGAATTAATTAATTGAGTATTTTGTTTGATTTTTATTCCGATGCGACTTTGTTTTACTATCTTCCACCTTGAGCGAATCCAAGTCTTGACAATACCCGAGCAAGCGTTATATCAGCACTCGCTAGGCCCTTACAAGTTCCCCGCTGGCCACTAGACTTTTTCTAGCCCTTGGCTAGATTCTCGCGAGGCCTTAGACAGTTCCATGGATGATGTTGCTGGGGTAGTTTGATCCGGTCCTAAAAAGTCAGAGAATTGTTGTCTTCTATTCGTGAAAAGAGTAGAAGTTGAGTAGAATTAAGGTATAGAATTGAGAATCAATATGTAAGGAAAATTATAGTGGGAAAAGGGAGAGGCGCTCTAGACAATGTGAAGAGCGCCTGAAAGAAGTTAATAAGATCTATCTATCTATCTATTCGTGAAAAGAGATGCATGCGAAGTATCTTTGAATAACCATGAAGTGAATTTGTCTCAGTGTCAGTCTAGTCCATCCCCGGATAGAGGAAGTTTCAAAATTGTATATACTTTGTATAGAATTATATACAAATTGTATATAATCTTGAAAATTATTCTCCGGATCGTTACAAAATAATTGTAGTGATCTACACAATAATTGTAATACGAGTATACTATACAAAATTCTCTCGGTGAAAGACACAAATCTAGGGCCAGTTACCGTCCATTCTTGACTTGAATTTTGCAACTTGCACCTTGACAAACCTTGAGATTCTCGTGTATCAGTCTCGATTCAATCTGAGTATGATAACAATTCCGACTTTGATTGAAATTGGCAGACGAATTTTTTCATTCTCACACCAGTGTCGGTCAGTTATTGAAAATGACAATCAATACTGCTTGAAATGCACTGAGAGGGAGGTACCTAACTACAGTAACTAACATTTAATTATTCCTGCTGAATTTTGGCTGACATGAATGAAAATCTAGTTTTTTGAAATAAGAAGAAAATGGTTTATTCAACGAGAGACAAAATTTAGCTGTAGAAAATAAAATTTACTTGGCTCATCTGAATTTTTATTCGAATTGGCTGAATAAAATAGACTCCTGTCATTTCAAACTCATGCAGCATTATTGTTGCTAGAGTTCAGTTAATATTTCTGTATATTGCACCATGTTAATACCAATGGTCAATTTTCATCTGGCTGTCTAACGATATATGGAAATTTCATCTCACAATTAATAACACTTCAGCACATTTTTATGAAGTATAATTAGAGGGAAGTAACTGCATATGAATGCGTAACTAATGTTCTAAATCATAAATTCTTTTTGACATGTCCAGATAGTTAATAGCATTTAGTAATTCATCGAATCTAGTTAATAATGAAGCAACACGTTATTGCCCTGAATAATTCGATTCGGTACTTGGATATATATTGTTTTGCCAGCATGGAAAGATGGGAGTTTAATTTTTCTGTTTCCCTCTCAGTAATTATTGAAAGTAGTTCAAAGAGTATCATCAAGAGTCATGATCAATCGATCTGTAATTTTCACACGTATTCCAATTGCTAACAATCACTTCTTTTTTTGCCCATAATTGCAACCAGAGAAGAAAAATGGCACTCGATATGTGAAAGAGAATTTTTCCAGCACGGCCACCATGTGGTTGAAAAGATTAACGGTGTTTGGGTCAGGAAATCTCACCTTCGTCGCGTAGGTCAAGTTTAGGTTAGCGAAGGGTAACCTCCCCCAATCTTCCGAATATGGCAACGTTAAGAGGCTCTATTCGATAGAAATAAAATTATACAGTTAACAAAATACAACCAGTATCACTTTCAAAACCTCTGGCATCGAATTTTCTTCTGAGTTGAATACGATTCCCCCGAAAAAAAGGAGAGGATACGAAAAATAATCATTCAAATGTGTTCCAAAAATAGCTGTTTACATGAATCATCAGGCCTAAGTACTGTGGATTGAATCCTTCAAAAAGCTAGTCTTTATGATCTTATTTCTATTGAACAGCTATCACAACGCCAATAACAACGATGAGTGGAAATGTCTTTGATGGGTTCAAGGTCATTTGAACAGGAGTAAATCGCAACCTGATTGAACGGATATCAGATTGATTCGATAAGGGAGTAAAGAAAAAGTGTGTCAGGTGAAAATATTATTTTTGGAATTGAAATCACTCGCTGTTGATTCTGGATATATTAACCAGAGCAACTTGAACACTGTGAGAAGTTTAGCTTGGATTGACCAAGTCCTTATTCGAAAACTAACCGAAATTCAGCATCTTCTATGATATTGGCGATTGTTTCGCATGGTTCCTTCCTACTCAAAATCTGAATTGCTCTGAATTGTGAAGAAAAGAAATTCCTGATAGCACACGGAGGAAAATAAAGTTTAGAAGATTACTACGTTCCTACTAAATTGGCAAGATACGAGAAAACATGACTGTAATTGTTACACAGTGTAGTAAAAATCTGTACTTGATCATCTGTAACGTTGCATGCTCATGCTAAAGAGTGTCAGGCAAACCATTCATTTCTACTGCATTGTCTATCAATAAAAGTAGTATTTTCTCGTATCTTGCCAAATTAGTAGAAAATGTAGTAATCTTCTAAACTTTATTTTTCTCCGTGCACAAACACAAGAAAAGAAATATCTCATTGTATCCTCGTATCAAGTTCTTCAATTCATGCCTCAACTATGAAGATGCACTGTCAAGAATAATTGTAGAATTTACCCCCAAAAACGCACTGAAAAAAATGTGTGGTTATAGTAACAATCTGAAGTATGGTTATGATAGATTGCTGCAGTAGCGATACGTAGATCGTTCTGATAACGATCTAGATTGTTTCATACTAATCTAGATCGTTCCTGGGACGCGATCCAGTCAGTTTGTGGTACCAATACCGGTATTCCTATACTTCAAAGAGCTATAACAGCTGAATAGTATTGTTATGAAAGCAATATTTTTTCTTCTGTGACGTGGCAGCAAAGTTGTTCAAAACTTTTCGCTATGGTTTGATGAACTCTTCCTTCATTTGTGGAGCACTCAATACTCGAATAGCAGAATAGGTCCTGACATTGTGAAAAACTCTCCCATTTTTTATGAAAAGAACAATTCCCTCACAATTGGAGAATAGAAGCCACCATTGTAGGGAGGAAGAACTCTTCATATTCTCTACAGTGTGGACGGTAACGAAACTACTTTGCATTCCGATTCCACGAAATTGGTTTCTTGATGCCCAATATACATATATATAGCACTGAATGTTTATAAAAATATATGCAAAACAATGCCTAATGATACTTTCGAAACAGGGCGGAAACAGAAGAGAAATGGAAATTCTGCAATTCATACGAACATCGCGTTCTGTCTCGTTAATCTCTTCGACACAGTTCCACCCACGTGCTTCACGATCGTGGATCAGGAGTTTATCCTCGGAAATCCTGTTGGTTCGTGTCCCACGTGCCACTCTCTTTCATACTGTTACGGGATCTTCAGAAATTAAAAGAGCGAGACTATATCGTTTTCCTCCGAGTCTCTGGGCCAGTATGTCAACAGCTGGCCCAAGTTTCTGTCCCCTCTCTCGTATTCTAAAATAATCTCCGATCCCCAATACGTCGCTCTTGTCATTCGTATGATCTGAGGTCAACCAAAAACGTAAAATTGGGGAAGTTGTGTTCCGATTGTTTGAATTCGTTCTATTATATCTAATCTCTTACAAAAATTACTTATTTTCGAAAAATTTATCCTCTCAGTAATCGGATTTGCGATTGAATTAATCATGAGATCCTTGAATTTGATTAGAATTTTGCACCAGGTGAAGATTTTTGGAGCCGTTCTTTAGATCACTATACAAAATATTTTCAAAATATTCAAAATGTGTTTTAACCAACAAATTTGCATATCTTAAAACCTGCAACGACATAATTATTTTCCTGAAACGTGTATAGAATGTCCAGAAAACCACTCCCGCATTTTTTCAACATTCCATAAACTTTCAATTCACACATTGTGCTATCCAAGGAAAACTGTTGAACTGATATCGTAAACACTACCAGAATTCTGTTTCAAAATTTATCGTGAAATTCCAGTAATTGAAGGACAATTTTTCAGTAAATTAATCAACAATTCTGGTGAAATTTCGAACAATTTTTGTTAGTTGAAAAACAGTCTTTGGGAAGTTACGAAAATTTTTTGAAAATTGATAAAAACATTGTGAACAGTTTGGGAAGATATTATCTGCAAATTTCATGGAATGCATAATAATTTTTTGAAGAAAATCCCCACTCCTCTTTCGGCTCCTGGAATTACATAGTAATTCTTCCAGTAACATTTGTTTACTTTAATAAAATTGTTTAGAAAATGAATCGATTCTTTCATGATTAATTCATTATCTGAAGAAAGTAACATTGTTACAATCCAAACAATAATTTTTACAGATATATCCGTTGGTAAAGATTACACAATTTGAATCAAAAAACTCCATTTTTCTTCAAAAAAATTGTTGGAGAAATAAAGCATTTTGGTCAGAACGAAGTAAATTTGCCTAAGGGATGAAATACAATTTGAAGAAGTAATTTTTTCTCAAAGGAGTGAAATATAGAATACAATGATTTTGATTCGAAATAATTATTTTTGATGTGGCAAGGCGAAGATGGATTTGGATCTTGAAAAATCAAGTACCAGACTGCCGTGCAGTTGATTCGTTCCATCATTTCGTTACCGTCAACCGTCAGGGTATCCATCTACTCTTCATCCTCCCCTTCTCGACCATACGTTTTCCTTGTCGTCGTTCTCTCTATTTCACACGTGACATCTGGAGCCCAAAATCCGTATACGGTGTTACTCTGTTCCTATCGTTTCTGTGTAACTTGTGAGCTATGTGCAAGCATCTTCGGTGAAGATTGCTACACGAAATCTTGATCCAGAGACAGAGAAAGTGAGCACAGATGTGGAGGAAGTTAACCAGTAAATTATTACTCTCTCGTAGTAAAGCACTACCGCCATTTGGGATGATGTCTTTACGATTTGATTTCTTGCGTCTCAATCCCGCTTTTCCGATAATTTCAGGTGGTATTCCCACGTGGGGAAGAAATGAAAAAAGTTTCAATCGAGTGTGGCGATTTGAATGATAAGAGAGGAAGGAAACTCTCCGTTATTGAGGTGTACGATTTTCATCTTGGGGATGATTTATTCTTTTTAATTCGTACTAATTGAATTTGACGTCTTGGCGAGTTGCCGAGCCAAGGAGGTATAATAAATATAAATGTTGGGATGAAGCGGGAAATTATATTTAGGATACTATACAGGACTCATGCAGGGATAAACTTTAATTCGTCGGGAAAAATGTTTGCTGGATATCTGAAAGCAAATTCAAATTCAAATGTGTTGTATAAAAATTTGGAAATCTTAGGAACAGGTTGAAAATTTTCAGGTTTTTCAATCTGATGATAGTGAAAATTGTTACAACGAGGAACAAAGTGAAAAAATTGTTGAAAACCATCCCTGGTAGAAAACTTTTACTAAAAATCTTTCTCTCTCTCTCTCTCTAATTTCTGAAATATTCAGCAATTTCCAGTCACGATTTTTCAGAGAATCTTAGAGGTAGCCATAGTGTCTCAAAAAATTTCAGAGATATTCAGAGAAATTTGGAGTTGAAAAACGTGCCTGACGAGTAAAAGGTTTTCACAATCTTTGAGAGACTTTCGAAGTTTTTCAGAGTTTTTTTAGTTCGAAAAAATTTTCATAGGTTTCCAGAGTTTGTCAGATTCTCTTGGAATTTTTCAGAGTTTTTCGAAGTTTCTCAAAGTGAGATTCAGAATTTTCAAATGAAATTCACAAAAATTGTCAGAGATTTTCAGGAACACTTTCCCACTAGGGATATTCTTGAAATTACATGAGATGATTTAGCTATAGCAACGAAAGAGCTTACACCGACACGGACAGCCATGAAATGAGCTCCTGTTACTCAGGCAAATAATTTTGCCGCTATCACTAAAATTTAGCTGCAAGAGCTAATTTCATGGCTGTCCGTGTCAGCCACTTCACTGCAAGAAAATTGATTGAGAAAATTTCAAATCGTTCTTGATTTTGAATATATCAGTTATAACAGTTGAATTTTGTAAAGAGAATGAAAAGCGGTGTAATACAAGGAGAAAACTGCAGATCGGAAATATAGTAATCTTTAATAGAAAATGGGAGAATATTTCTTAAAATCTAAAAATATTTCTCAAATTCATGATAAAGATAAAACAGTTGGAATTTCTGTCGAATTTTACTTGAAAAAGAATGGAAAAATTATCAATACTCAACAAACAACAGAAAGGTATATGAATTATTTGAAAGTTGCGCATGGAATTTTACGAAGTCGATACCAAAATTTCATGCGCGACTTCTGGAAAGGTGATGTTTTTTTATGCGATTTGTTGAGAACCGATAGTTTTTCATTCTTCACCAAGAAAAATTCAACAAAAATGTAATCCGTTCTATCTTCATTACAAATTTGAGAAATATTTCAAAAATTTGAGAAATATTCTTCGATTTTCTATCAAAACTTACTATATTTTCGAACCGCATTTTTCTCCGTGTTTATATCCACGTCAAAATTTATCAAGTCTGTCCTAAGATTATTTTGACTCAATAGCATATGCGAATCGTTTATTCTTTGAATCAATCCATCGAAAATTCAAACTTTATTGGGAATCTAATTTTATCCGTAGGTGAAAACGAAAACTGAATTCTAGCGCATCAAAAACTGATATCTCAATCCGATCCCTTCTGTGAAACGGATATGATGTCTGTTCAAGTTCATTGATCGTTCTGTTGACTATTAATTCATTCATTACAAATCAAAAGATCAATCCAGAGAGACAGGAAATTCCTGTCATATTCACGTTCTACCGTTCGTCTCCATTGAATGAATGGAGATTCTCCGGGTATGAACTGTTCTGGAGTGTACACAAAGAAAATTTATCGATAAAAGGTTATCCAAAGTCGAGTGAAACGAAGATTGAGGAAAATTCATTCAGATGTCATCGTCAGGTAACATTGGTATTATACTCACAATTTGTGTGAGATAAGAGATGTTTTGGCTTTATTTCCGCTGGCAATTGGCTCGAATGAAGTCCACTGAATTCTGAATTCATTGAAACAATCTTTGAGAGTTTGAGTATCTTAATGAATGAAAAAATGCTATCGAATGAAGCGATTTGGGCTCTCGTATTCTCTTAACGTCACATATCTGCGATGATTGAAACGGGAGAAATGATTGAAGCAAAATATTACCACTGTGAAAATGTGAAGACGGAAATTAATAGAATCCATCTGAGACAATCAAATTCAAATGCACTGAGACGAACGTATGGGAAACGTGTAGCACGGTTTGTCACAATAATGGCAGTTCTGGGTCACATGAGCATTTATGTGCACATCTGCTTCAACTTATGGCAATCTATACCTTATTTTGGTGAAAATAACTTTGCATCTGTCACGTATTACAATAAAATTTCAGAAAATTACCGCAAATTAGAGAAGAAACGTTCATCAACGCTTATGCGTTCTAAAATTGCTATTGTTATAGAGATCTTTGTTACCAATTTTTCTCAGTATGGATATACAGAGCTGAAACAAAACAATAAAAAGTAAAACCCTCTCCCAATCTGAATATCAGCTCATTTCAAGTTGTAGCCGAAACTAATCCTGTTTTAGTTGAAAGTAAACACCAAAAATAAATGCTGTCACATTGGAAAAAACTGAATTTCAGTCAAGTTTTCAAGTAAGATGTAGTCACATTTAGTCGGACTTTTTACAGTGCAATGATGACACAATATAGATGGAGACACCGTCCCTAACCGCACGTTCACCAAATTCTACGTCGCATCTCCGTGGACTTTACGTGGATAGAACGTCAATGAACGGAGATTCCACGTGGAGGCAACGTAGACATGACCGGCGCTGTACGAGCATGGGAAGTCTTGACTAAAAATTAAGGAAAAATTTTGATCATTTTTTATAGCAATGTTCTTCGAAGTTTTCAGACTTTTACTGAGAGGTAGATGAATCCCATTTCAGCGGATCTGTCAAGAACTGAAAAACGTGGTGCGAACTCATTAGAGTGATATCGTAAAACACTGAATAGAACTGGATGTTACATAATACTTTCAGGGGCACTTAAATTCAGCGACTTTGAAGTTCCATAATCTCGTATTTACATTTTGGGCTGTAATTCACATAACTTCTACACTCAGAAAGAAAAACTTGTAAAATTTACATCTCATTGAGGAAATATATGGATGATGTAGAATATAGTGCAAGTGACCACAATGTCAGTCGATTTCACAACAACGAATATTAAATATACCACAGCTGATGTGCATATTACATTCCCTGTGGAATCAACTAAAATTTGAGTAGCTCAAATTATATTTCTAAATCGTTCATATATCTACTTAACAAAAGGTAAATTTGACACTGAATTCGAAAATAACCGGATCAAAATGGGATTTAGACTTTCGTTTAATTTAATTCAGTTGAATCGAAAATTTGAAATATAATACGCTACCCAGTGAACAATTTTTCAGCCAACATTGGGAACTGTCATAAGGTTATCTGGAATCTGTCTGAATGATCTCTAATGCGTCGATTTCTGCCACCTTTTGATGTCTTCTCAAGAGTTCTAAAGGCTATCTGAAAGTTATCCGTGATATCTTATAGATAGCATTTACAACTCTTGAGAAGACATCAAAAAGGTGGTAGAAATCGAGGCATGAAAGATCATTTCGACAGCTTTTAGATCACATAATAAGGATTCCGAAGGAATGTTTATCGGGTATTCACGCAATAAAAAAAATACTTTACATGGATAAAAAAACATCATCCGATACAAATATCCTGATTCTGTCATGAAAATATGACATTTTGCTGAAATTTGTACGTTAAATATCGAGTCTCTTAAATCTTCTCCAAATATTTTTCCCGATAACATTACATAACTACACTCAGAAAAAAAAGTTGCTGAAACAGCAAACCTCGAAAGTTTGCTTTGCTGATATGGCAAAACTTGCCGAATTAGTAAAAAGTTTGGTATTACAGGAAAAATCTTGCTCTTTTAATAAGCGCTTGCTATTCAGCAATCCGAAATAGTGGATATACAGACGGCTAGAAAATTTTGCTGGACTAGCAAATATCTTGATAAAATAGCAATATTTTTGTATGGGAAATTTCACATAAATGTTTGGAAGTAATTAACACATGCATGCGTTAGGAATTTACCGTATTTCACTGGGAATTGATCTGATAAAAATCCAATAAAGTTTAGAATTTTTACTTGAATTTATGGGAAATTTGATATACACTTATCGGAAATCAATTTGCTATCCCATGATAGGGATTTTCCAATTACTGCGTATAGGAAAATTGCCGATTATTTTTTACAGTGTATAATTTCATTTCATGTATCCATTATTTGAGTATTTGACAATGATTACAAGCAATGATTTCCTACACATGAATTTGTACGTGGTGTAGCAAGAAATCTCATCAGTTCTCTCTAATCAATAATAAATACAAAATGGACGACGTGAATACAATGTGATGTATTCGAATTCCCTTATCGAGAGGACATTAGAATTTTAATACGAAGATTAATAATCTTCGAAACATACATGTTTCGCTGAATAAAAATTCCCATTTATAGTAGAAATTATCATTTCATTCGACGAAAATATACTAAATTTCCTCATAATTCTGTATACGTGAAATTGAAATTTATTTGAAAAAAATTCTCTCGTGAAAGATGACCAGTTTCTTAACTAGAGTCACGTCCCGTACATGTACGTGTGTACACTCAATTTCTTCCAGGATATGATGGTACTTTGTGAGTGTGTGAACGCGCACGCGCATTTGTACAATAATAATACCCCGTGTGCGTAACGCGTCGTACGTATCTCTCTCCTTTCTTGTTGCTTCACCCCTTGGTCCTCTCTCCTCTCTTCACGCACTCGGATATCTTTCTCCCTCTTCCAGGCCGCAACGCACCACCGAGAGTCTGCGATCAATGCGTGTGCCACTGGCACCGGTTGTCATGGTAACACGGTCTGCGCGCACCACGCACAACGAGCAAACGATCTGCCTCGATCGTGCGTAAGTGCGTACATGTATATACATGGCAAAAGCCCGCGCAACACGGGGCCAAAGACGATGAGAGGAGAGAGGTTATATAGGTACAGTACGTGTGTACTAGCTTATAGTTATACAACCTTATACCTAGGTACAATCTGTACATAGGTACATAATACAGGGTGAGTCATGAAACTGGGACAAGCTATGGACAATTCTTTTTTCTCTTTTTCCATAAATTCTCTCCTCAACGATCGTCGTTCTCGGTTCTCGTTCATGCTTCGAGTTCTAGTAATGATTTGTTTTTTTTTTTGTAATAGAATAATTTCATGTAATTATTCGCATTTGAAATTATAATTTCATTTCATGACAAATAATTTATGAACGGATGGAAAAAATATTTGACGCTTTTTTAATGTTTCGTACAAGGAAGGAATATTGAATTTCTAAATAGAATGTATTAAATTTTCGAGAAAATTTATTTGCAACAACACTTTAAACTTCTATTCATTTTGCATAAAATTTTCAACTTCCCACACACGGTTGGATTATATTTTCAATAAATTACGGTAAAAAAGGAGATTCGTAATGGAGAATATGCTATCCACCATTGAGCAATTGAGTTTATTAATTTGAAAAATTCTTTATCAAATCAGCGCTAACAATGCACGGGAGGAGAATTTGTATAAAAATGCTTAGAACTTCATTTTTTTCATGCTCTGATGCTCTGACACTTCAAAAGAAGAAAAGTAGTACATCGGTTCTTGGAATATTTGAAACTTCAAAATTGATATCTTATTTCAAAGCAGTTGTTCAATATTTATGCGCTTAAATTCAGGCTGTGATATATGTTAGAATTTGAAGTCTCATTTCAATCTGCAATATGCAACATGTCTAAGGAACGAGCTCAAATTTTTTGAAATTAGATAGATATTTTTATAACTGCATTTCTGGCTTTTTTGATTTCCCTCCACTAGTTTCATATTCAGTACATCTTCCATTATTATCCCCCTACTTTGAATGTGCATCTGTTTTGATGTTATTTTCTTATCTAGATACATGAAATTGCAGAATAATGAGATGTCCAGCGGTTTTCGTTCTGTAAATACTTCGTTTGCATTGCGATTGGAATTCCACCTGCTATGAGTACACAAAGGTCCTTTTCGAACTGGGAATATATATAGGATCAAGACCTTTTTGGGAATTTTTTCTGCACCACAGTTACAAAATACATCCGGAAGGATACAAAAAATAACACTCAACTTGTGTGTAATTAATTTGGTCTTAGTTGACTTCCTACCCGCAACTTTCAAGATTTTTTACTCACGTACATACACTGTTACGAATTTCTCCATGAATTTCAATATTTTTACTGGGAATTGGTTTCAAATACGTGCGTGAATTGGGGATGAGCGCTATATCGGTGGTATCGACATTTTTATACAATTTGTATGAATTTTTGACCTATGCTTTACAAAATTCAATATAAACTTGCAAAATTTTCTAGAAAAATATCGATACTACCAAAATATTGCCTACCCCTAGCGTGAATTGAGTTTCATATACATTCGATAATCAATTTTATCTTCTTGGTCATGGAACTATTTTTGGTGGCTTCTTGTTTTCGTACAATCAATGTCATATAAAATGTATATGAATCTGAATTCATATACGTGATTGAAAAAAGCTTTCTGATTTTTTAGAATCTATTTCAAATTTATGAATATTTATTTCATGGGTAATTATTATGTTCGAAATCCATACATTCAAATCAGCTCACGTTTTTAGGAGATTCTGGCTGATAGTGATGAGGATCTTTGAAAAGCATCGATTCTTTTTCATGTAAAAATTATCGAATCTGTATTGAAAATAAGAGAAATTATATATTTTGTATATGAAAAAAGATCGATCCTTTTCAAAGATACTCAGCCCTACTTGCCGAACATAGCGTTATTATTATAAGTCATGAATGTGAGTATCAAACAACACACTGAGAAAAATTTATAGTTAAATTTGTTATGAAATTATAGGAATGGGGAAACATACTGACTTCTAATGGATTTTACTGTAAAACATTGTAAATTTCATCAGGTTTCTATTGTTATGCCATAATAAATGTTATCATATGATTGTAAATTTCATTAGATGTCAGTATGTGCCCATACTAAATTCAACTATAAATTGTTCTCAGTGCAGAGACAGTTCAGTGATGACGACTATATGAAATGGTTGAACAAAAGCAAAATGAATGATATTTTATTTCGACTAGAAATTTTACTCAAGTTGATCCAATATTTCACAAAACCCTGAAAAGTTTATTCGAAATCTGGCATACCTTTCAGAAAAAAGATAAGGAGTTGATGTAGACGATCAGAGTGAGAATGAACTTATTTGATCTGAGTCACAGTCCCCACACGGAAAGACAGAGGTTATTGTTATTTAGGAAAATGAGTAAGGATTTAGGGAAAAAGAGTACGGCTAAAGAATATACGTTGATCCAAGGGTAGAGTGAAATTAAGTTCCAAATCCCAAGTAATTGAATGTCGAACGATATATTTTCAATATGTTCTACAGCCGTCGACGTTTCGGGTCGATTCGACCCCTTTTCAAGACACAAAAAAGAAGAAAATCGTAGAGATTTGGAACTTAATTTCACTCTACCCTTGAATCAACGAATTTCTACCAAGTACGTCCCAAACAGGTTTGAAAAACACCCACGTCCGAGTCGATGGGTCCGTTGGACAACTCAATTTTGGATTCCACTCTCTACAATAGTAATTTCTCTATTCTAGGATTTTCTTCTTTTTTGTATCTTGAAAAGGGGTCCAATCGACCCGGAACGTCGACGGCTGTAGAACATATTGAAAATATATCGTTCAACATTAAATTACTTGGGATTGAGAACTTAATTTCACTCCACCCTTGAATCAACGAATTCCTACCAAGTTACGTCCCAACCAGGTTTGAAGAATATACATAGCAAATTTACCAAAAATTGATAGTTTCGTGACAAAGAATAACAATAAATCGATCAACATTCAGTATTTTTGGTAAACTCACCGCAAACATTCTTCATTTCTCTTTTTTCCTGAATTGACAGTCATTTTTCTCAATGTTCAAAAATGTTTTTTTAAATATTGATCATTTTTTTCTTTCTGTGCATGGATTATTCTAACGAGTTGCGATATTTTTTGTATAGAACCTCGAAAAATTTTGTGCTGACTTTGGATAGCATGTAACCTTGTCAGACTTGTCATTCTATTGTTTTCGATTTGTTATTGACAATCTTATGAATATAAAATTGCTACAACTTTTGTGCAAGGGTTTCGTGAACCTGTACCCTTGTTGGGCGTCAACTAGGAACCTTATCATAACCTTACCACAAGCTTGTTTGACAATCTTGCAGCAAGGTTAAATTGTTATCCGAAGTGCTGATGAGATGAATTGCACAATCCCAGATAGATTATTGTAATGAGTTTCGATATTTTCTGCATAGACTCCGACCACAGTTGGTATACAGGGTGATAGATTATATTCTCAGGGCATATTCTGGAGCCAAAATGCAACAATTTCCCGTATGAAAACAATTTGTTTGACGCTTTGTTCTCAAGACATGAGCATTTTCAGATTTTGTTTCAAATTCGAATCGCTCAAAAGCGTTGTGTGCTGCATACTTGAACTTGACACCATTCGTTAAGTTGGAACACGGGGGATCTCTGGAAAGAAAAATTGAACAACCCTGTCATTTTTGAATTCTAAGTTACAGCGATTTGAAATTTTTCGGCGTCTAGCACATCAGAAATCAGCAACTCTGAAGTGTTATAGTTCCGAAACAAAAATGATCGACATAGTTCAATTTTCTTTCCAGAGATCCGTCGTGTTCCAACTTGACGATTAATGGTGTCAAGTTCAAGTGTGTAGCACACATCGCTTTCGACCGATTTGGATTTGGAGAACAATCTAAAAATGCCAAGATCTAATGCTAATCTAATATCTCAAGAAAAAAAGTCTCGGAAACATTTTTTCTATACGGGAAATTATTTTGGCTGCAAAATATGTCCTTAAAATACAATCTATCCAACCCAGGTCACCCTATATATGAGCTTGTCATAACCTTGTCAGACTTTTCATTCGATTGCTACAATTCTGCCGCAAAGGTACAGTAAGCTTGGACACTTGTCATGTGTCAACTAAGAATCTTCTGACAATTTTTCAGCACGATTAAATTGCTATCGTTGCCAGAATTGAACGTAGCCGTATTAGAAAAACTCAAATCCGGATGAAAATTGTTATAAATTAAAGAAAAAAGTTGCATAACCAGTGGAAGATTTTGTTTGAGGAATAATCCTCATTTTTTACACTTGAAAAAGAATCCGTTTGCCGCCACGAAAATCTTCCTCTGGAGCAATCACATGATGGTTTTACCATCGAAAATTTAGAATTCTGATGATAATTTGATGGAACGAAATCAAAGAAAAGATGCAATATATCATTTGTACGTTACACTCATCTCTGTACTTTATTCGATATCTGCGCACAGCATCGATCGTTTTCCGTACATGACGCGTGATTGAGGAGCTGTTCATGAAACAGTGTGTAGGTTTACGTGTGATTCTTCATCTTGTAACGGACATCCTCGTGTTTCCTGCACCCGTATATGCAGGGAGCGGATCATTGTTTGAAAAAAATGTCTGCGTAATAGGAGCACCATTTTCCATCTATCCATAATATTTTTTGCTTCCTCGTTAGAGAGAAAATTTTCAAAATTTTTTACACCAAAATGTTCCTCCAAACTCGGGGAAAATTTTTGGTCCCGTATCTGTCTGTCTGGATATGTGCAGTCCACCTTTGAATTGCAAACGCCTATACATCTCGTTCTAATTATCCGATCTTCATGAAATTTCCATCACGATTGTGGACCGAGGTAATAGTGGTCCCATATGGGTTTTAACTTGATTCTTACAGAAGAATAAGAGACAGAAAGGAATAATGTTTTAAGAATTGTGATTTTGCGAACACGCATATCTCCGCTCCCTATTATCCGATTGCAATAAAACTTATACCATGTTCCAGTTATGATCCGATAGATTGAGAACTGTGAAAAATTTTTATTTTTACGATCCGCATTATTTGACAATATTTAGAAAGCATGTCTTCCCTATGTCCATATCATCCGAATGCCATGGAACTTTGAGCATATTCAATACACAAGGTATTAATTGTACGATGATTAGTTATTCGTTAGTTGAGAATGAAGTAAAAGAAGTTCCACCGATCTCTTCAACTCAACAGGAAAATCAAATACGCCAAGACGAGTCAGTTTTCAGGAGCCGTTTCTAAAAAGTCCTGATGAATATTTTTCCGCCACTGTATATATGTATGAGTGGACGAGGGTACGTGCATAGACATACGGGATCTGTGTATTAGCATGCGTTATATCTTATCGTCATCGTACTCATCAGCTCGTCAAAACGCACATTCGCCGAGACGCATACGATTTTCTTCCTTGAGAGGTCGAGGGAATAATGCATCCATTTGTTTGGTCATCAATTATTCAACTCGATGATCTGTGTTTTTCTCACCATATAGAAATGACAGTTGATTTTCACGTTAAAGGAGAGGGATGATAATCTCCATATTTTGTATCACAATAAAAATCCACTATCCTGCAGTTGGAAGACGATTACTGTGAATTATTCAGAATTTGTATGTCCCTGATACCCTTATAACATTTTCGAATTTTGCATATTCTATGTGGTTGCAATGTATGTAAATTTCACATTGAACATGAAATTTATATACATTGCAACTACACTGGATGTGCAGAATTTGAAAATGTTCTAAGGGTAGCAGAATGTGTTTCTGGGATGTTTGCTAAACGTTCAATAAAACCTCTCCTACGTTTTATAAACGTTTTTTAAACACGTACTACTGATACGTTGTGCTATCTAGAGTTGAAGCAGTTGACAAAATACTAATTTAGTTGAGAATTCACTGTGCGACTTCCGTGTGGGAATATTTACGGGTGTCCTGTATTGAATATAGCCCCTGTGTGAGTGTATCCTAGGTATCCAAGCTGGGAATTGCCTAGTCTCAGCCACAAAGGAACTCATTTGGATTGTTAATATTCTTCCTGATTTTTCTGACTCAGGCCCGTGTGGAACCAAATGTTTGTTACTGTTATGAAAATCTGGGTGCACTCAATCACAGCCCGCATAGGACCGGTCTAAGCATTTGAATTACTAATATTCCTACACGCAGAGAAAAAAATAAGCTCCAGAAGCAAGAAATTTCACGTTTCAAGAGAATACGAGCATCACCATCCGAGCACGTTGGTTAGAAAAAGACTGACCTATACGATAAAAAGAGAGGTCTGAGGCAAATGCTCGTCCTCTCTTGACGGTGATGTTATAAGGTTCTACCGATCGCATAAGGCCATGTTCAGAAGGCTGGGACTCATACTCACACGAAAGGAAAAACAAGCCCCAGAAGAATGACGCACTTCGTGCCTTTACGCATTTGTCATAATGTGCTTTCAACGTACGATTCCATGCTCTGCCAGCATGAATCTCGTGCGTTGAAAGCACGTCATGACAAATGTGCAAAGGCGTGTCCTGCGTCATGCTTCTAGGGTTCATTCTTTCTCGCCGTGCGGATCGCAATTTAGCCTTGCTGCAATGTTATCAGGCAAGCTTTTGACAAGGTTGACATAAGCTTACTAGTTGACACACAAGAAGGGTACAAGCTTACAGAACTCTCGCAGCAGATTTGTAGCAACTCTACTCTGACAAGGTTGTCAATAACAAGTCAACAACAACAGAATGAGAAGTTAGAATGATAAGCTTATGACAAGCTTACATGTTATCTGGGTTGGTATGTCCAATTTGAATCCATGTAGGACCTCGCCATACTTCTTGAGTTTTCTCAAGAATTTTAATGCAGACATCCCTGTACAAAATCCATTTGCGGTTAATTGGAACTACTAATATTTTCAAAAGTATTGTAAATCTTTTGTACCAAATCTCAAAAAGTTATTCGAAGTTTTGTTATCGTAAATTCTGATGGACATTCTAATTCTATAGTCCGAGTAACTAATATTCAATATAATACATTAATTCATATCTTTCTTAGAGAAAACATAAAAATTTCTGATCTTCGAGTAGTGATAACAATATGCACAAATAGATTCTGATCTACTATAAATTCTACTGTGTTGAAACTGTCGAATTGATTCGGACAAAAGTGAGACAAAAACTGCATCAATACGAGAAGAAACGAATTAAATTGTAATGATTTATTGTCCGGCTTTATACAGTATTTTGAGCAAGGTAGAACTGAATGGTATGACCCACGGTTTGAATGAAAATATTCAATGAACCATCGGATCTACGCTTCATGGTTTAAACATCATTCATCGAAGTGTAATTAAAATCATACTTCAAGCTTCTTTGAAATGTGAAATTTGACCTGAAGCTATGCTTTCATCTTACAATCAATGTTGGATCACTTTGTTGTCTGTTTGCTTTTACTGATGTTCTGAATCATGCGAAATAGCAATCCGAATGCAATGTCCAAAAGGCTTCTATGCACATTTTTCACAATAAAAAAAAAAACTTCAAAGTATAGTTAGTCTCTTATTTTTGTTCAGATACTTCGAACAATGCATAACCTGAATTTTCATATACACGCTCTCACATTGTTACTTCCGTTTAATCTTCAAAGCATTTCAAATAGTTGTCTAGAGACATACGATACCCCTATCGCATAATATATTCATGTCGCATAAAACTTGATTCTTGAGATCCTGAGTAGTCAACAATTCAAACTATCCGAAACAAAACCTTCTGTCTCTCGAATAAATATTTTCCTGCAGAAAAATTTGTTTTTCAAAGTTCAATTCTCAAAAAATACAACACGAATTGTTGAAATATATCGCGACTCTAAAACAAACTTTATTTCCCATCAGGTTACACAATATTTTATTTGTGAAGCACAACTTTAAGGATATGAATTCATCATTTTTAACGATTTTATGTGTCGTAAACAAAAGAAAAACGATAAAAAAAGAAGTGTGGGGGTATAACGTATAGTCATAGCGAACTGAATATTTGGGTTAAATCGTAAATAACAGTGGAAACACGCAATAACCACTGCGCAGATGGGGTGGCCGATGGAAAAAGAGAAGGAGTTTCATCGTGGAAACAGCTTCTAACAACCGAGAGAGGGTGAAAGGACTTAGAGACGTAACTTCTCATGAAAACACAGCCACGATTCATCTTATCACTTCCTTATGCCCATCATTTTCTTCTCTATTTTTATTATTATTGTCATCATCATTATTCCATCCTTATTCGTTTCATTTCATATATATGTTTATACATTGGTTTTTTTACGGATCCATCAACTGACAAAATTTTATTATCAGGAATGGGATTCATTTTCCATTTTTGTTCTGAAATTATGGGATATCTAGATACATAAAGTACGTTGCGAGATAAATAATACTCATCCCAACGTGTCTTACGTAACACTTTGTGGATGGTGTGAATATGGGAAAATAAAATGGGGCTCCCTTTCTTTGGTACTTTCCGTAGTCCTCCCATCTATTCCATTCAAAGGAAATACTAGATACCGATGGGGAAATAATTTTTATTGAAAGGTGATATGTTTCTGTCAAAGTGATCTTATCCCACTATTCTCAAAAGTTGAGGGTTGTTTCACGTTAAGATCAATTCGAAGTCTGCGGAGTTTTGTTTCTTTATTTGTAAGTTGAGTTGCTTTTGTCGAAACCCAAGCGTGTACGAAGACTGAACCTGGTTGTGAAGAACTCTTAATCTGCAATATTAGACTTTTATCTTGAGTTGCAGCTGGATAGTTCATGCTCGTCAAATCAACGGAATTTCTTACGTACATTAGAATTGTGATTATATGCTTGATTTTATGGTTTGTTCACTGTCCTGGGGATTTTTGGAAAATTTTCTAGGTTGCTTTATCCAAATTGATAATAATTACACATGATTGATACACCTTCGAAGCATGATTGGAGGTCTGGATTGAAACTAATTCTAGAAATACTCAATACCTAATTATCCATTTCTATCAAGAACCAAATCTACTCGTCCACATGATGAATTATAGCGATGAGATCCTTGTTTTCTTCTGTTTTTACCTTATTCACAAATCGTCCAGAAGCCAGTCAGTCGGTGGTAAGTACAGGTGATGTGCTGCTGGAAGAGGGTGATACTAATGGCACGCGCAGCAGGAGAGTCGAGGGTGAAGATGAGGAACGATGAGAAGTAGAGGTATGAAACCAGAGAGGGAGAGAGAGTGGAAGAGCGGGAGGAGGAGGAAGAGGACCCTATTCAACGCAAAACACAAGATCACACCGGGATGTTTCGACTAAGCCGAAAAGGGGTTTATAGAGGGAAATCATGGGATCTCGTAAACTTGACCTATCTGACCGCATGTTTCAATATACATATATATCCCACCGAAACACGAATAGATTAATACGAAAGTGGGTCACCGGATTGAATTCCATTTACCCAAATCACTCTTTATGGTTCGATGAAGTGTGCTGTCATTAAATATACCGTCGGTTCATTATCAAAATGGAATATTGATACGGTTTTGATTTTACTCGTCGGGAATTAGTTTCTACTCCAATTGGAAGATTTATTTTGAATTCTGGATTTGAATATGACTTTTTGATTGACGGAACCCCGAATAATTCACACGTGAATCAGTTTTGGGAAATTCTATTGAATATCAAAAAGAAATGGCAAGCCAAATTGTGCAGAAGGAATGCAGAAAAATTAACTGATACTATTTTTCCAAAAAGATCCTTTTAGCAACTGACATGGTTAGTTCATCAATCTCGTGTTATTTATCATGATAAATAATAGAGATATCATTCATGTCCCGCATGAATTCACAATAAATTTAGGTCCGGGTTTCGTCTGGAGAGTACTGTTATATGAATTCTCAAACCCGCCTGTGGCTTATTGAAACATAAAAAAAAATATTCACTCTCGGAGAATTAATCTACAATGATTCAATTAATCAAAAGCCTGCTTTTCAATCAATTTGTTTGAAAATCCATAAATTATTCAACAAAATGTCCTCGTATATCACCTATTATATTCGAAAAGAAGAATTTAAAAATGAATAACGAGGTCATGTGCTTATTTTTTGGCAGAGGATTTTGAAAAACATTTCTTCATCTCAATGAAATGACAATCAGGGCAATTGAATCTTGAATTGGAAGAATCGAGGATGAGTTCGAACCATCTTGACAACCGTTTCTTTCTTCCAGAGAAATATTTTTCCGTTACACCATTTTCAAATCAAAATAGAACTTGAAATTTGTGTATTTGGATATAGCGAAATCTAGTATGTGGTTGCCCTAACAGCGAGATGTGTCCCTGAGACGTTTTCTGAACATCCAAAAAAACCTCCCCTACGTTCTATAAATCTTCCATAAACGTTCCAGTGGTACGTTGTGCTGTCTGGGTGTCCCAATTATTTCACAGACGAGAATCGACTACATGTTATCAAACGAATTGCCATTTAACTGATTTGGAATGATAATTCAACTGATTCAAAGAGATCTTAAATTTCGTCGGATTTGAGCACACGAATCCTTTTTCTCATTGTGGGAATCGCGATAGTAGGGCTCGTAAGTTTCTTATTTCTACAGTACTTTGAATGTTATTCAAGGTTACTTCCATATACGAAGCAATTCTAAAACAAGCATAGAATACAATAGGAAGGAAGTGTAAAATACGAAATGATCCCCACACGGCTAAAAATGATTCGTTACATTTCTGAGCCTGACGAGATCTGAAGAAGCCTCATTTGATCCTCATCAGTCGGGATTGTTCCATCTTGAGGGATCATTTTAGACTCTTTTCCCTTAATTTATGCAAAACTATAAACAAATTGTAGGAAAATATGGTTCCTGGTGGTTTTTTGAGGAATGACTTCAGACAACATATAAGCTTTATCATAAGTTTTTCAGACTTATCATTCTAATGCTTTTGAGTTGTTATTGGTAAAATTATCAATGTCAGAGATCTTTTATCAACCATGCCATAAGCTTACTTGACAATCTTGCAACAAGGTTGAATTTCTATCTAGGATTTGGTTGATACCCCTTCGACTTATCCTCAAAACTTTTCCCTCAAATTAAGGCGGATTTTTTTTTTCAAAAGTGCTCCGGTGCTCGAAAATCGATTCAAGATATCCTGCTGAAAATTTGGAACAAAACCAGATAACACTAAATGAACGTTCAAACAAAAAGCAAAATAGTGTGACTTAATTTATGCATATTTCCTTTCGTCAAATTTTCTTGTTTTCAAAAACACCATCCTTTTTGATGATAATTCATTAATTGATTGATTGAATGGGACACTTCTTCACATAGTATATATAAGGAAAACATCAATTCAATTCAGACGGAGCAAAAAAAAATAATTTGTTTGATTCAATCCCCGTTGTAAATCCATCCCGAGTGAAAAAAATTTTTTAAATTGTTTATAATTTATATAAAATTATGTTTGGATTGGATGTGAATCATATATGATTTGAAAAATTTGTCCACTCGGAATCACTCGAATACATCACTATTTGACGTCCTTTAGATGATTTATGAATCGTTATTGACGTCATGTGATGGTTGAAAAACACCTGATCTGCCCTGATATGTTCACGTTGAATCAACGACAGAATATTACTAACCGATAATGTGTGGTAGATTAACCATTTTTGACGTTTTTGGAACATATTACGGTGGAAAATTTTTATGCATGGATGGACAAAAATCGGCCTGCAACTCAATTCTTATCAAATTTTGGTCAATTTTCTGTTAAAATTTTCGCAATTTTTTGTAACATTTTTCGATATTTATATAACTCAACAAGAACTTGATACATTTCCAATGGAAAAAAAAAAACATCGGTACTGTCAAATGAAAATTCTCGACTCTCCAATATTTGTAGGACCTATGTAAGGGTTTCTTTTGCCTCTTCTACTATGAATAATACTCAATTTTGTATAAAAATCCGTTCACCTCATCCAGATTTTGAAGAAGTGATTTCTATACAAAGAAATTCTTCATCTCAGAATACACTGTAAAAAATGATTGTGGAATTTTCCCCCAAAAAATGGTGGCGGCAAAGTTCCTCCATACACGGAAAAAAATCCCCATATAAAAATTACATGAAAAGTCAGGTAACGATTACAGTGTGGATTCCATGTAAAATTTACTACACAATCCTGTTGGATTTACATTGTTATTAAAGGTAATTCACAGCAACACTTCTCTCATTTACATAAAGCTGAAACTAGCAGGCGTAACGTTAGCAGCCGATTGTTGTAACTTTTGAATCAAGGTTATTGGAGCTTTGTTTATACCAGAAATCGATTGAGGAGCATCCTACCAAACGTTTCGGATCCTCAAATCCTCAATAAAAATTGTGCATAAAGAGTTATGAGAATCGGCTGCTAGCTCTACGGCTACCAGTTTCAGTTTCATCTAATTCACTTTGGTAACAATGTAAATATAACATTGCTTCCAATGTAAATTTTACTCCAATCGCATTCATCTGAGCAGTTATGTTGAATTCACAGCAGCCAATGTAAAATTTACATGGGACTTTTTTCCGTGTAGATGGGGAATTCCTCACCATAATTTGGTGGACTTCCCCTTCATTTGTAGAGAAAAATCGCTCATTTTTGATGGGAAAACAATTCCCCCCACGATGAGGGGACGAAATCCACCAACAGTGTGAAAAAACTCCGCACATTTTTTATAGTGTAGATTATGTAATTTCAATCGGATTTTCATAGCATTTTTTCATCACAAGTTCAGTATTCGTCTGTAAAAAAAAAAATATGTTTCATAACGCGTGGTCACAGAGGGAAATGTCTTCTTTGGAGAAATAGTGATCCATTGATGAACTAAGTTCACATGTTTTTCAATTTTAATTGAAATTCTTTTCAGATTAAATTGAGTATTGCAAAAATGCTGCAATGATGCGTTGAAGTGGAACTCTTTCTAAGTAGTTTGAAAGACAATCCATCCGAATCGGATTGAAATTGAGGCATCGACTGATTTGGTCCATAAATGCACAAAAATTCCACACTGTGCATATGTGTATTTACTGGGGTAGAATAATATCGTAAACTTTGTTTACATTCTCAACAGAATCTGAGAATCGATGATGCAGAATGTTAGCACTCTTCCAACTATCTCCAGTGAAAACATTTATGTGGCAATCAATGAGTTTCATTGATAAATTTTTAATATGGAGAGCCATGATAATCCTTTTCAATAATTTTTCATTGTTGGAGACTATATTCCGTATATTATCGGTAACATGAATTTGGTGTGTTGTTCTCATGAATATATATCCGTGTTAAACATCGTGACCTACCTTTACTATCTTGGTCACGTTAGAACTCGTCTTGATAAATGAGGCAAATGATTTCTCTATGAATGTTTTGAATTCTTAATGACACGTTTATATTATCTCACTCAGTTGTGATTCCTCTACTACTAGCAGAAGAATACTTTCCGACAAATGATCAATGTTCGGGGAATCGTGCGAATTCATAGACTTTGAAATCAAATCCCATCGATGATCAAATTTGGTCCAAATTTTACAACGATGAATGACCATTCATTTATGCTGAAACTTGCCCATGCAATTATTAACCAGACTGAAAAAAACTCAAGCGAGCTTGGTTGGTCTTCATTTTTCACATGTTCCAAAAACAAGCTTCAACTAAGAGCGACTGAGCCAATATTGTTCCATGATTATTCCGTTATTTCCAACATATTATCCCGACTAGAAACTCAATCGGGTTAACCCGATGTTCGATTAAGACCTGATCAGGCCCTGGCCGGGTCCTGATCACAAGCCAGGTCAACCCGGTCAGATGTGACTGAATTTCCAGTCGGGATTTGGAATAAGCTTGGGACGAGTATAAAAACAAGCCTCGGTTAAGAACAATTTTGCCAATGATGTATACGTTAGTTGCCCAGCTGCAAAGATTGTCTCCATCCTAGCCCAAGCTTGGTCTGATAATTCTCCACAATAAGATACATACATTATATATCATAGTTGGTTCAAAAAGGGATGGAGCTTGGCTCCATAGTAATGTTGTATTGTTGAATGTGATGATACACTGGGATCAACAACACTTTATAGTACTTCAATATGTTTTCCCTGCTGGAACGTAGAACAGAACCGTATAAAAACAGATTAAGGCACGTCCAACTTCAACATGTGTTTATGTGGAAATTGCAATGTGGGACAAGAAAACCACATGCACGGAAAAAAAGGAATTCGCTGTGGCAGCGAAATCTACTTTTGCTGGGTTCCTATTGCCAGAGCAGCAAATTTTTTGCTGTGACAGCAAACTATTTGCTGTTCCAGCAATCTTGTTAGCTGCTACAGCGAATTTTTAGCTGTGACAGCAAAAAATGTTTGCTATTCTGTATATAATACTGAAAATTTGCTGGCGGAGCAAACATTTTTTGCTGCCACAGCTAAAAAATTGCTGTCTTAGCTACCACGATTGCTGTCATAGCAAATTTTCAGCTAGGTCAGCAAAAAATTTTCCTATTCCATATATAATACCTCGATTTGCTGCGTTAGCAAATTTTTTCTCTCCATGCATTCAAATAGATTCAGACTTTTCAAAATTGAATCTGTTTCCAATTGGCAATTGAAACAGGGTTTAGGGATGTGGTATATTTTCAGTACCTATTTGTCCCCTATGAAATATCAATCACTGTAAAAGATCTTTTCGTGAATTCACCAAAAACATTTTTTTGGTCGATCTCTCAAAAAAATGTGAGAAAAACCGAACATTTTTGTTAGTTGACCAAGAATTTTCTCCAATTTTGTTAAGAAATCCCCCAGAAAGAATGTTTGTGTGCAGAACTCCCAAACTTTTCTTGTATTCCAAAAAGACATTTTTTACAGTGTGCATACAAAATATTAGATATATAATGGACAGAAATGTTATAGATAAAAATTCATGAATAATTGGACAACGAAATGCTCTTAAATGATATTCTTGATAATATTATTGATCTAGATATTCTTTATAGACCCCTAAATTGTTGAACACGTAGTGATTTGAGGCATGCATTATATGAACACTGTCGGGTTTAAACGTGGCATTTCAGAGGGAGACTAGATCATCGTACTCTTTAAATATGGAAGAGTGAAAATTCAATTCTGTTGGAGTGAGAATTCGTATTGAATTTCAACTCTTCCGTATTTAGAGAATAAGATTATGAAAACTCATTAGTTTGAACATAACTATGATTCGTTACCAGAAAAATCAATTAACATATGAAAAATGATACATGCTTGTTCCAGACCTTTCACAACTGTTCCAATATTACAACATGATTCTGAAAAAGGAACTCACAAACTAGAATATATACAGGGTGGGGAATTTAAAGTGTCGCGGGCGTTTTTTCCAAAAATAAAGTGAGATACGAGAAAATTTTTCGGACACAAGTTGTAGGGTACCGAGGGGGACATCCGATGGTGGCCTTGGCTTTGACCTCAAATCTCATCTTCAAGGGCATTCTGAGATCAACTCTTGTTTTTCAAATAGCATCTCATATTTTTTACTGCAGATTTGGATTCTAGGTCAAAAACCAAGAAACTTTCGTCTGAACCATTTTCCTGAGATCCACAAAAATGGCGCTCTAATCGATATTGTTCCATTTTGAATCTGACATTCGAATAACTCGAAAACGAAGGGTCTTGCAAAAGAATGTTTCGTACAAAAGTTGTCAATACACAACACATTTCAATCGTCTACATTACCACCATTCAGAGCTCACGCGATGTAAACAAACGACGGGGTTCAGTGAAAATTCACGATTTTGAAAGTCAGTTTGTCAGTTACATTTGATTATTACTTGGTTTATGACAAATTGAAAATCATGGATATCCGATACACGGTTTCTGAAAAGATCGATATGATCTACATTTACGTTGAAGTGCATAAGAACCCCAGACAAGCATATGACTTGTATGCAGAACGATTTCCTGAAAGAACAACGCCATCCATTAGGTATTTTCAACGCATTACAAAATTATTCTCAGAAACGGGAAGTGTTACAAGGGAAAAACGACATCGAATAAGAACTGTTAGCGGAGAAAATGCGGAAGTTAATGTACTAGCTGCAGTAGGCAATAATCCACACGTGAGCTCTCGTGAAATTGAACTCCATTCGGGAATTTCTCGAAGAAGTGTTCTTCGAATACTGAAACGTCACAAATTCCATCCGTATCACATTTGTTTGCATCAAGACCTTCACGGTGATGATTTCGAAAATCGTGTACAGTTTTGTCGATGGGGTCTAGCGCAAATGCACAATAACAACTTCATCAACATATTATTTTCTGATGAGTCGACGTTCACCAATCATGGTCAAGTAAATCGACATAATATGCATTACTGGGCGACAGAAAATCCAAGATGGTTACGTCAAGTAGAGCATCAAAGACAATGGGCTGTGAATGTTTGGTGTGGTATTTTTCGATCTCGAGTAATTGGACCGTACTTCATTGCAGATACGCTAAATGGAGAGAAGTACAGACATTTCTTAGATCAAGTACTTCCAACATTACTTGAAGACATACCTATTCAGGAACGATTGAATATGTGGTATCAACACGATGGTTGTCCATCCCATTATGCAGTCACAGCTCGAGAAATATTGGACAGAGATTATCCTGGACGATGGATAGGACGTCGTGGACCAGTTCATTGGCCTGCCCGTTCTCCGGATCTTACTTCTCCAGATTTTTTTATGGGGATACATAAAAGATACAGTTTATCAACAAGCACCGACTACACCTGAGAATATGCGTCAACGAATCATCAATGCATGCGCGAGCATCAATGAAGATATTTTAGCACGAGTTCAGCAATCTTTTGTAAAACGTTTTGAAATGTGTATTGAAGTCGAAGGCCATCATTTTGAGCATCTACTGCATTAAAATTATCCAAGTGATGTAGACGATTGAAATGTGTTGTGTTTTGTCTGTTATACCCCATCACCTCCGTTTCAGTTCAAGGGGTCCCCCTTGGAATCAGACAACTTTTGTCCGAAACCTTCTCCTCCAAGACCCTTCGTTTTCGAGTTATTCTAATGTCAGATTCAGTATGGAACAATATCGATCAGAGCGCCATCTTTGCGGATTTCAGGAAAATGGTTCAGACAAAAGTTTCTTGGTTTTTGACCTAGAATCCAAATCTGCAGTAAAAAATATGAGATGCTGTTTAAAAAACAAGAGTTGACCTCAGAATGCCCTTGAAGATGAGATTTGAGGTCAAAGCCAAGGCCACGATCGGATGTCCCCCTCGATACCCTACAATTTTTGTCCGAAAAATTTTCTCATATCCCATTTTATTTTTGGAAAAAACGCCCGCGACACTTTGAATGCCCCACCCTGTATATATCAATTGCTGTATTCATCAAAATGTATATGATTAACAAAATCATTGACTGATTCTTGATAAATCAATTGTTCTAAGTTTGCCAAAACCATTGGCCCAAGCTTGTCCTGATCTATCATTCCCAAGTTTGGGCCAAGTTCAGTGGAATCGTGCAGTCTTGGTGCATAATTGGCCAAGGGGGTTTGAGTGATCGTTTAATGTTACAAAGTTCGTTAGCTGATAGAATTCAATCGATATTTTGAGGCAGCGTGAGTAAACATACTTCATAAACGACTCGTTTCCCTTTCAACTCAGAATTTCTGAAAAATATCTCAAATTTATCGTACTCCTAAATGAACTTGGTTTTGAATCAAGATTCAACCACATTTGCTGTGATGTATTCAAGCAAGCTTCGCTAGAAAGAAAAATCGCTTCAACGATCATTGAAAAATACATCAGAAGAGGTTCAGAGAATATTCAGGACTTTATACTATTTGAAATCATGAGAATTGCATAAATGGAAAAACAGTAAAAAAATTTATAATGAATGATATGAATAATTGATATTTAGATAGTTGATACCTCATCGTCACATCACAAGAACTTTGCCATCAAATGATATAAGATATCGAGGTTTTGTCATATATCACGGTGAATAGATTAACAGATTCAATTGTGAAAACGAATCGAAGCGTGGTACTTATATACACATCATACGCGTTGAAACCTCAAACCGAAAGAATCGATGATGATAATAAAGTTCTATCGTGTCGTCGAGGTGATGGGCAGAGACGGCAATGCGATGAACAAAAAGGGTTAGGTTCGAGATTAAAAGGAAGTCATCCTCCCCTGTTACCTTCTCTCGTCTCTCCATCAATCACAATTATATCTTCTCTCTTTCTCTATCTCCTCTCCTCCTAGTATCGTTCATAATTATTCCTCGTGACTTTATCCCCCCGGCACTTGCGTCGTGTTATCGATAGAAGAGGAAGGTTGACACCGAGGATAAATGATAGAAAAAAGAAAGAAGACAGAGGAAAGGATACGCAAGGTAATGATTTTTGATTTGAAGAATTTTCACGAGAACGGAAAGAGGGAACTTGTCTCTTTACTTCAGATATGGATTTTTTTTCTCTTCCTTCTCCCGGCGTAAACCGCTGAAGAATCCAATTTCATTTCAGATCCTGTAAAACACAAAAAGGATTAGAGTTGAGAAGAGTAGTGGATTTGTCGATCGCTTTTCAATTTCGAACAAATTTGAAAGGACGTTATTTATAGCGAGAGAATCTAATATCGAGAATTGATTTTTGTTGGAATGTGATCTTTGATTATATAGATGTACGTATACATGGATATACATTCTCGTAAGTCACGTACGCGTATCCACATGCGTGTAGGTAGATTTTCGTGAAGAAAAGAGAGACTGTACGTGCAGGCATATAAATGGAAACCCCTCAAGTAGCCTCGTTGCTACTATCCTCTTTACTCTTTGTCCATGCGTGCTACCTACCGGTGTACATACACGCACGTACACGCGTGTATATGCACACTTATGCATGCACTCTTCGATTACGTACGAGGGTGGTAGAGTCTCTCGTTGACAAGCGCTCTACGATACGGTACCTTGCTGAAGAGTTGCAGTGGCGATGGTTAAAGAAGAGGAGAAAAAGAGGTGGAGACGCGGGTGCAATGCAAGAAGGGTGAAAGCGCATAGTGCGTAAGCAAACGTATATATTTCATGGACAGACGTATACGTGATCGTATAGTCTCATTGCACGCGTGCGTACGTGCCTAGAAATCCACCCCATTTTCTTCTTGTAACTACATACCGGGTGTTTTTGTAACGCAGAAAAACCAAAACGAATTGCATACGTTTCGTTCGAATTGCATTCCAAATGTGATATTATTACATTATACGTTATTACGTTGATCGATTTGTCGTTACGGTAGTAATAAATATTCTTTCATCCCCTCCACATATAATCCACTCGATAGAATATCGATACTACTTCCTATCGATAACGTATTTTCATTTGATGAAGAAATTGTTTCCGATTGAACGAAGTTAACCAAAATAACCTGTAATAAAAATTCTTCTTTTGTTTCTTTATAATTTATGTGGTTTACGATAAGGGTTTTTAGAAAGGAACTAGTCTCACCCTGTATACAAATTACAGAAAGTCGAGAATCTGTACGGAGCGTACTCCAACTTACATCCACAAACCCAGGAGGCTCTTATGTGTGAACATATGTATATACCTTTGTGCGTTAGGTACATGGAATTAGAAGGAAAGTCCGGAGGGCTTTCAATTTTTCCATCCTATATGAAGGGAGAGGAAGGGAAGAAGACAGAGACTTTCCTCTTCCTGTACATATATATGTGGTTAATACATACATTAAGGACTTGTACGATGACGAAAGTTGTTCCATGTACCGTTCCGGCAGTTTCCTTTCAGGTTGTGCAAGAGTATAGAAATAGTGTGGATGTGGGTGGGGTTATGGGAAGACTAGAAGAAGAAGAATCATTTGTAAAGATCGATGCAGAATTTTTTCTCCCCCTCATTGCTGACATGCATTTGAACGCTGGTGTTAATTAAGTCTTTCACTGGAACTTGGAAGCGAATCTGAATTTTATATGATATGATGTAACGGCGTAGGGGAACATTTGAATAGAGGGGAATCGGAGAAAAAGAAGGTTGTTGTGATGTTTTGAATTCGCTAAGATTCTTGGTAGTGAAATGACACGCTTAATGATCTTGTTTATGCGTTAAACTTCGATACAAATCATCTGTATTTTCAAAAACAAACGATACACAGGAACGGAAGGAAATTCATTTACTGAAAATTGTTTGCCTAAATTTGTAATAAAATTGACAAATTTTAAGGGCTGGTGGTATTTTTACTTTTCAGCGTGTAAACTGAACAACTTTTTCTTCCTTCATGTGATGATGATGATGAATTATCAAACATTGACAAAGTTGAAAATGTTTTCAAAAAATATATATACCTGTGTCATGCATCCCTGGTGAAAAGGAACGACAGACACCGATTTTTAGATTCAAAAAACCACTTAAAAAACGATTCAGCATCGACCTGTTCTTGTTTCTATGTGGTTTGATATCTTTCCAATCAAAACAATACAATTCCTGTCGCAAATGCCAGGTAGAGACGGATTGAAGTGAGTAAAAACTGCATAAAAACAGATAGAGAAACAGTTTGATTTTGAATCCGGCTTTTGTCCATTTAATCTGTTCCTATCTCGCATTCGCAGCAGGGTTATCTCAGAGAAGAAAACGTGCTCTGAACAGTTTGCGATATAACGTACTATAAACACATTCATTATCATGAACATCATGAATCTCGTTCAGCTTTCAAAGATGGATAAAATATAAAAATCAAGTCTCTGATATCACCTTATGAACATGGCATACATGTCACCATTATAATCATATTACCGGAACATTCTTTTATCTGAGTATTAAACTTTGGTGAGACATGGTGAAACGTATGGAACAATATCAACATTTGAAATTTTGATACAATCTATGATTTCTTTCTCCATTTTTCCTCCAATATATCCCATATGAAGAGATTCTCGAAATTATATATAATTTATATATAATTCAATAAAGTCCATATAAAACTTTCATATAATTGTATATAAATTATATAGAATTGTGAAAAATTTCTCTTCACGCTGGGATATTTTATTCAGCGTACATTCTTTGGTGGAGTATATATTTTTTCATCAAAAATTATTTTGTGTTGCTTCTCTGATGAAAAGAAAGCATGTGATCAAAAATAGCAACAATGTGAGAATGTTTTCAGATGACTTTTGTGCTACAATTCACATTCTCTTCATCCATTTTTCAACTTGATGCTCAATACACACGAAGAAAAATGCAGGAAACTATAGTAATTCTTAGTGAGATTTTTCTTGAATTTTACTCACAGCGAATGTAAATCAATTGATACATAACGAAAATTGAAGGAAAATATAAATTTGTTGACAGTTGCACCTGGAATTTTACTTTTGCATGTGAATTAGAGATGGATGGGCTGCAAAAATCGATTCTCTTTAAAAGAATTTATATCAAATTCCAATTAATATCATACACGGGAGGAAATCAAGTTTCAAAAATTATTAAGTGTTGACTAAATTGGCAAGATACGAAAAAACACCACTGTTATTGTTAGACAGCGTAGTGAAGATGCATGATTTACTTAATATTTCTTAGCATAAGCGTGCAACTCAACACACGATCGAGTACACATTTTCACTACAGTGCGTAACAATAGCAATGGTATTTTCTCGTATGTTATCAATTTAGTGAAGATGTAGTAGTTTTTGAAACTTTATTCGAAAAATTGAAATTTTAAATCAAAATTTTTATACAATTCCGATTGAAGTTCGATAAAAATTGTATAAAAAAGAATTGATTCTTCCCAGAACGCCCCCCCCCTCCCCCCTAATATGAATGACCTCTGTATTTTTCTACATTTCTCTGAAAACGTCCGAAATCAGACAGAAATTGCTTTCATTTGTGTCAGATTTCGGACGATCAGAAAAATGGAGAGAAATGCGGATATTCATTTTTATTACACAGAGAAGAAGCAATAGTGATAATCACTAAGAAAATAGCAAAATATGAACAGACCAAACTGCGCAATCAGAATAACTGAACGATTCAATTGAAGTTACAATACGCTTAGTTGAATCAGCGATACGTTCAATTAGGACAACTACGGGATTGATTATAATAATCAAATGTTTGGTCCGTCCATATTTTACTGTACTTGTTTTCTCCGTGTAGTAGTGATGTCGATCTTCTGATCGATCCATCCAAGATCGATCTTTTTGAAAAGAAAAAGATCGATTGTTTGTCGGTCCTTGAAAAATCTGATCCATCGTGGATCGATCCAAAATTTCTCAGGATCGAATTGATCGATTCTGTTTTCGTTCCAAAGTTTGTTGACAAAATTTGATTTGACCCTAAATTGTGTTTGCAATGACCATAAACTCATAAGAAATTGTATCAAATAACTTTTTGGGAGCGAAACTGATGAAGTTATTCAAATTTTTTCTTTTGAATCCATCACAATCGAAATAATTCATAGATTCCCTGTGCCTTAAATTTCATAAAAATGTTATGAAATGTTTTACATAACACAGTCTCTTAAATTTCATGATATGATGTTAATTTCAAGGATATAATTCTTGATTTGGAGAATTTTTTTCTGAATTTTAATACGATATTTTTAAATTTGATAAACAATTTCTTATATTCCAAAAAAATGTTTTCAAAATTTCATAAATCATATTGAATTGAGAACCTTTGTTTTCAATATGGGAATATTGAATTTCACAAGAAATTTTCTATGAAATTGAAAAATCTTTCCAACAGTGTTCGACCTTAAGAATGAGATTTTGGAGGGAGAATAACAAATGAACAAAAATGAGAAAATATTCAGATAGATCAATGAATTTTGATTTCGTTATATAAGTATGTTAATTCGCATTTTATTTGAATCACATATTGAGAAAAAAAACTTAGATATTGATACTCCTTGCCTAATATCATTCAAGTTAACCACTATTCAGGTCAATTTCTATTCGAGTTCAAAAATGTCAAAAGATCGATCCTGCAAAATCGATCTTTTTTGTGTGTTATAAAATCGATCTATACCCTCGATCCTTCCAAATAGTCCTGATCTTAGGATCGATTCAATCCTCAAACCTCGATAAATGCAAACTGTTTCATCATTATTGAAAAAATACAAAATCTTCTTAGATTCCTCTGAGAATTATTTTATTTTCGAGCCGCATTGTTTACTGTGCATCCTCAAATCCACACGGTGAAAAATTTCCATGGGAAAACTCCTATATATTTATGTGAATTAATCAAAACACACATACGTTAGAAATTTTCCGAACTTGTCTGGAAATTTACTGTGAAATGTTGGGAAAAATCTCATAGAGTTTGGAATTTTCAGATGAATTCATGGGAAATTTTATATGATTGTATCGGAAATTGATTTTCCAATCAGTGAATGGAATTTTCCAGTTGATATACATAGGAAAATCCCGATTATTTCCTACACTGCACGTATTAAATGTTGTGTGGATAATATATGTTCCAGAAACTCTATTCTCCACACTTCCCTTTCATTCACCTAGTTATCAATTGAAGATTACCGTCTCAGGTTAACGGAAAAATCAATACCAATGTTTGAAATCAACTTAAGAATGAGCAAATTTCCTAGGCACAATTTTCTCCGCGTGCTCACATGTACGTGAAAAATTAATGGAAGACTGAAATGATAAATGAGCATGAAATCTCAATTAGATCGGCTGAACGGAGGGGAAACGTTATTAATATCCCTGGAAAAACACCGATGCTGGAGTTTAAATCGTTTATGGAAACGAATTCCGAACTCGATACGGCAGAAAATATTGTTTTGCGAACGCTATCGTAGAATTAATGTTTTCGAATGGAATATGTATTTATTTGAGAGAGATATTAGGCATTATAAGCGAATGTGTTCTGTTGAATCGTTTCAATGAACGATTTAATCTTCAACGATGTTCGAAACATTTGAAAGATTCGAATCAATAATTATTTCTACTATACATTTTTCTCTTAAACAAAATCCAAATATTTCAATTAGTGTTGAATGGCTTTCTAGAAAGCCCACACAGAATGTGCAAAGAAAAAACAGCCCAAGATGTTCTCAAATTAATGCATACGCGTGCCGAGGGCACTCAAATATTTCACGATGTTGTATTCATGTTCAAATAAGGTCGCAATAATATTTCATACGAATTTTTGTAAAGGTTAACTAGTTGTCCTAAAACGTTTGAAACGCATAATAAGAACATCTCGAGATAGATGAAAGGAACGTGCTCAAAACGTATTCAGTTGCATCAAAAGTGAAGGTACTCCGAATGTTTGGAATACGTACTCCTTGATGATTCTCTGTGTGACCAAGCACGTTTTCTGAATGTTCAAAAAATTTCCCAGTGCCGTCTAGGGTCTGGAATCCTCATCATTCGAAAACTATTGTCTCATAGGGAAAAAATGGTGGAAACACTTGTAACTTTTTCATGTATACAAGAATAATAAATTCTTTCTTTTGAAAGCATGGAAGATTTTTCAGGTAACAATATGCCATGATACTCAACCCTCTCACATAATGAAAAAATTCATAATGAAACTCTTGGAGTTCCAATTGAAGTCTCCAGGTATTCTTAGTGTTATTTTGTAGACTTTCATGTCCGATCTTCAATTAATTTTCCTTCATAAGAACTCCATGGTACTATGAATCAACAAAACACACACTTGTAATAATTGCTATATCATTATAAAAAGCAAGTTGTCCGGAGAGAATATCTATTCGTGGGATGAAAAATTTCTGAAGCATGTAACAAATATTATACAAAGCATTGCAGATGATCAGCATTGTGAACATTATTTATGAGTCCTATTCGAATGTTCGATTTACACTTTTTGGATATATTTTATAATATAAGAACACTCCAAAAACTCTTTGTGTGTATCGTATTCAGATACACCCGTATGGAGATATTTCACTAAATCATTTCTGCAAAAATCTGAAAAACTCTGAGTCTACGAAATCTATATGGAAAATTCTAATTAATTTGGGACATTCAATACACACTCTTCCCAGAGTTCATGAAAGGTTTTTTCATTTTACTTCTTTAGACAAATGGGGGAGCAAATTTGGCTCTTGAAACATTTTCAAAAACTAATAAATTAAAAAAATTTGTCCGACCATTAAAAAAAATGTTTTCAATTTCCAAACACATTTAATATTCGAATATTATATGTTTATTAATACATATAAGTGTATTCATGGAATCCAAAAATTTTCCAATCATCAGAAAAATGTCAAATATTTATCAGTCTTGTCAGAATTTTTTCAGGGCGCAATTTTGTTGATGTTCATCTGAAAAGAAAATGAAAAAATTCTTATAAATTCCGAAAAAAGTCTGTATAAGTTGTACAAAATTCATTAGATTTTTCATCAAAATTTTATAAATTCTCAAAGTTTTTCAGATATATGCAGAGGAAATGCTATGTTTTTTAGAGATTATTCATGAAATATTTCCATACGGGTGTACCGTTGAGTTTATTGTAATATGATTAATAATTTATGTTATTCTACAATTAAATATCTGTTTAAGGTTGATACAAAAGGAAATTTACTTCATAAATGACGCACATATAACTGGACAATTCAATTCGATGTTGACAAAACACTAGCACTGAGATGCTACCCATACAGCACAAAAATTCCCGCAAGGAGCTCTCGTTACGGCATTGAACATGAATTCATTGGAAATATTTTGAATTCAAAATGAGTCTTGATGAATAACTTAATCTCCAGAAAGGATGCATATCACGAATTCATAAAGAACTATTCAGGGATTCAACATGTATGCATTTTGAATTCATAATGAATTCCCCGTACAGCACCGGACATTTCTACGTTGCCTCTATATTGCCTCCACATGGGATCTCCGTTCATCCACGTGGAATCCACGGAGATGCGACGTGGAAATCGGTGGATGTGCTGTTAGGGTCATTTTTACTGTCACAACGGGGACTGTTCGAGAAGTTCTCTCAGAAGTTTGTACGAATTCAAAATGATCATTTGTGCTGTCTGGGTAGTCAAATGACTTGTATGGGATTTCAAAAAATATTTTTTTGAATTGTCAAAATATACGGAAAAAAGAAAATGGAGAAATTTACCATGTGAGATGACAACGCGTCACTTCGAGTGTTTATTAAATGTAAATTTTTACAATATACGTTGTCAAATAATTTACATTATGGGACGAGAACAGATTCTTCTCTTATGATGTGAATTGTTTGACAATATATTTTGTGAAAATTCTCATTCAAAGACTCGAAGTGACGCATTGTTCCGGGTATGGTATTGAGAACCGATTTTTCTAAATCCATCGATCCGATGTATAAAACAATACAGTCAAAATATTGTTTTCAAGGCATCTCATATGAATCATTCAGTTATACAGTCCCAGCTTCAGTATCCTTTTGAACAGCAAGTATATTACACGGGAGATTTTCACTAAAAAAAATTGGAAGTTAATGAATTGTCGAATGATTGAAAAAATGATGTTGCCCTGCTCATACATGAAGAAGAATTACTCCTTTTATTTCCCATAATTCAAAATAAAATTTGGTATAGAAACAATGTATGTTCTTGAAGTTTGAATCGTTTATAGAAACGAAACGGAAACTCAAACTCACAAAATCTGATAAATCATCGGTGTTTATGTTTCCGGACCGACTCCTTGGAATTGAAAATATCGTTCAAAGAATGTATTGCAGAAATTTGGGACTTTGACAGCTAATTATTTCGTTATTCGATTACCAATTCGTTTCAATGAGTTCCCAGACAGCACAACGTGCCACTGGAACGTTTATGGAAGGTTTATAGAACGTAGGAGAGGTTTTCTGAACGTTCAGAAAACGTCCCAGAGACACATTGTGCTGTTAGGGTTATTCAAGCTTCAAAAAAACAACAATTCAGAAGCGAAAGATCAATGTAATTGATGAGAAATGTATAGCAAATTAATTCACAGTACCACAAGTTTGTTAAATCTCACCACAAAATGAACCTCGTCCCTCAGTTATTCCTCATGTGAAAATTATAAAGAACCCTCAATATTTGAATTCAGTGACATCTATGAACTGTGGAGAAACGTTTTCAGACCTCGGGATACCGTATGAACGTAATCATGGTGAAGTGCAGCTCTTGTATGGTCATTTACCGACGTTACCCGCAACGATCCCAGTAGAAAACTTCTATTCTTGTATTTCCAATCCCTTACCTACCTCTCCTGCGGAAAGTTTAGAAAACTAAGCATTTCACGTGATGATATTCATCCATGTGCACATTTCACATGCACTTGATCTGTTTACAAAAAAAAAAACTTTGTCGATTTGCACACGTCTTTCTCGTTCCTAATCAACCAATTATGATGAAAATTCTGAAAATATCGTCAAACAATGCAGATTGCTGAAGGCGCTTTCTCCACATTTCTTAACCGATTGTAACGAAAGAAATATAGGACCACTATGGGATCATAACTGAACCGTGGTATAAATTTCATTTCAATTGAAAGACAGGAAGCGAAAACAGGCCCTTGTCCCAAAATCACAATTTTTGATAACATGTTTCCGGTCTGTCTCCTGTTTTTTTCGAAAGGATTTGGTTGAAACTTGTATGGGACCATGATTGGCCCCGCGTAAAACTGTCGTAGAAATTTCCATAATGATCGGATGATAGGAACTGAGGATATCCGCATGATAGCGGCATATACGAGATTTTCAAGTTTTCTTACAAAACGTCCCATACAGGAAACCCCGATAATGTAAACACAGCCAATAATCGGCCCATGTATGGCTACCATTGAATGGCCAACAATGGATTCACATCATTGACACAAGTGTGGCCAGGGTTGGCAAAAACCCGGGTTTTTCCTCTGAAAATTCAACCCACTGGGTTTTTGTGGGTTTTTGCGGGTTTTATAGGACTTTATTGGGGTTTTCCGGGTTTTTCTGGGTTTTATTACAGCGACTCTATTTATTAATTTATAAAAGAATTTTTTGTTCAACAAATTATTTTTAATCATTTGAATGAAAATCATTTGTTTAATCGTAGATTTTTTCAGGAAGGAAACAATTATAAGTCTCAATGCACTATTCTCCGTTTCAGTTTAGTAATGTTTTGATTAAACTTGATTCGACTGATTTTTATATCAGAAATTGATTGAATGGCTCTCAAGAATATTTCATAGAGTAACTATCAAGAATTACATCATTCAATCACTAACTTTTGGCGTCTAATTTCAATATTGTCAAGACATTGGCAATTGAAAAAAATTTTTCACAGTGAATGATTGGAATTGGATTGATCTGGATTCAAAATCGAATGGATTAATTCATCAACTTCATGTTGTTATTTTTCTGGAATTATTAAATTATATTTGGCATATAAAAAGTCATTATACAGTTGAGAATTTTCATTATGTTTAAATTCACATATTCAACATGTCTCAAACAGTTCAACCAAATGTTTTTATTATCTTAACATAATGCTTCTATGTTGAACTGTAACATCACTGTTAAAAATTTAATTGAAATTGAATCACTTGAAATTTCATTCATTTTTCAAATGCACTTGTAAATGAGATTTCATATTTTTATTAATTGAATAAGGAATTCAGTTACATGTAATTGAATTTTTAAATCTTTACTGCATTATATATTATATTATCCATAGCAGTATAGTTTATTAATTGAATTTTCATTCATATGCAATTGAAATGTCAGTCACCACCCTATACTATTATGAGCAATCGAATGTAGTGAAAATTGAACAATCAAGAACATGTTACTGAATTCTTAATTCAATCACCAAGAGTTGGAAATTTAATTTACAAGTGTACTTGAAAAAGATGTATAATTTAATAATGGTTTTCTTCTCATGGCATTTATTCAATTCCAATGTAGAAATTCGAATATAATTGATATAATGAATGTGTGCAATAATTTCATAGTATTGAATTCTTCAACACAATCATTTTTTGAACAAATATGTATGAAGATACAATAAATGCTTGAATGAAAGTTTGCAATTATATTACTTTTATTGAATTCATTTTCCTCGTATGAAGTGGGTTTTTCACGGGGTTTTCATGGGTTTTTTCAACGTGGGTTTACCCGAAAAAACCCAGTGGGGACAATTGGGTTGGGCCCATTAGTGCCAACCCTGAGTGTGGCCCACCACTGGCTGATAAGAAAGGTCAGCAATGGAAACAGCCGATGTACGGCTATGATAAACGGCCAACAATTGATTGCCCGTTACGAGCTGAAATATGGTCTATTACTAAGTGAAATGGATTTCAAAGTTGAATGTATTGTATTCGTAATCACCCGTGAAAAAAGTTTGTTTTGTCCTTATTTCTATTACGCTGAATAGATAATTCACATCCATCAAATACATTTTACATGATTCAAATGAATTCTTATTTATATATAGATAATCAATTTTCTCATGTAAATAACAAAAAATTTGGAGGAATAAGCAACTGAGTTCAACTGATTTCTCGAGAGTGCTTTTGACTCGTATAATTTTACATTTGAGATTGTGGAAATATCGAGCATGCAAATCTATTTAGACAAAAAACATCCATTTCTGATCTTGTGAAAACTGGAATGACGAATTTCCCTAAAACAAAAACAAAAAAGTGTTTTGGGTCACACTTAACCACTTATTTGATCTAATACTGAACCGATTATTCTTGAACGCAGTCATATCACCATTGGATATCATTATTATTATGCCCCAGTAATCTGCCATTGATGGCTAACATTCGAACATTATCCCAAAATTTCTGGCCATAAATCGGGATCATTTAGCCCCATTACTGGGCCAATCAATAATTTTATACATGGCCCATTATTTATTGCCATTACTGGAACCACGTTATCATCCAGCTATTAACCATTGATGAGCCATTAATGGGCGCCATCAACGGGCGAAGAACGCCGTTTGTGGTCTAGTAACGTACCATTATTGAGCCAATTGATGAACCCTGTATGGGGTAGTGCTTACACAGAAAAAAAACTATCTTGCATCAAGAAAATATTGTTTTCGTTATATATGAAACACGGATTGTCTCAGTTCAATGCAATTTACTTTGAATCAAGAATTTTGTTTTTTCCTGTGTTTGATTGAAAGCAAATTGCATTGAACTGAGACAATCCGTGTTTCATATATAACGAAAACAATATTGTCTTGATACAAGATAGTTTTTTTCTCTGTGTACCATTTTCTTTCCTCGCGGCCTATTTCCTCGAGATTTTTACTTTATAACTAGCATCTCGTGAATTGGATATGGTCGAAATTCCATGGCATGTGGATGATACGGACATAGGGAAGGCATGCTTTCAAATATTGTCAAATAACGCGAATCGCGAACAAAAAAGTCCACAGTCTCCAACCGATTGAGATGAAACTCATATAGGGCCACTATTGGATCATAACTGGAACGTTGTGTAAGTTTCATTGCAATCGGATAATAAGAAGAGAAAATATGCGCGTTCGAAAAATCACGATTCTTTATAACATCCCTAACAGCACATTCACCCATTTCTACGTCTCATCTCCGTGGGCTCTACGTGGATAAATGGTGGACGTGGATAGAAGGTGGATGGACGAGGATTCTACGTGGAGGCAACGTACAGGCAACGTGGAAATGTCCGGTGCTGTACGGGATTTTTCCTCACTCCTCCCGGTCTTCTGTAAGAATCAGGTTGGAACTTATATGGGACCAATACACAGGTGAACAAATTTTTTCTCTGGTGCCCGTGGTGTGATAACTGATTCGGAGTGCTTGTGGTGTGTTGAATGCGAAACAAATATCAGATTTCTTGGATCAGCTTACTCTTTCTTATCTTTTATATGTAAGAAATTATTAGAAAACGAGCTGATCCAACAAATCTGATGTTGTTTTCGTGTTCAGTGTCCTAAAACTACTCCGAATCAGTTCTTAAACCTCAGGCACCAGAATGGCTGAATGAATGACCAGTGCTATCAACACAAAACATAACCGTGGTACAAATGTCGTGACGATCGAGTCATAGGAACAGAAAATATCCCCGGTCGCAAAATGTTCACATACACACACACACACACACAGACACAAAACCAAAAATTTTCCCCGAGTTCAGAGGAACAATTTGGCCTAAGAGATTTTGAGTTTGGAGACAGAGAAATTTTCGGCCCTCAAAAAGGATCACAAAACTTCCCTCTAACGAGGAAGCAAAATCCAAGACAAAAATGGAAAAAATCAATATTTCTGTGAAAAAAATATTTGATAAAACTGCGTGAGAAATGAAAAACGGTCACATTTTTCTAAAAAAATCAATGAGTTCAAGAATTTCTCAAATAGCATCGTGTTAGAAACATTCGCAACAACTTCCCAAGAACCCGGAGCAACTGTTGTTGGGAGTTTGCTGGAAGGGTGCGTCGTCAAATGCGTAGCAATATAGGAGAGACGTTTGAATACACTTGAACAGAACACGAAACTCTAAAGAGCGTTCTATAAACGTAAATTGGGCATGCGGACATTCGAACGTTCAATGAACCTTTATTGAACGTACATCAACTTAAAATCAGTCTAAAATTAACATAGGATGTTCATGTTCTGTTGGGGCATGAAGCTATGACACGTGAAATTGAACAATTCCCCAACAACAAAACATAAACTGGTACAGTAGCATCGCAACAACAGTTGCACTGTCACTTTAGCTGTGAGGGTTATTTCTTATTTCTTCATCTTCCTAGTGTACTAAAATGAATTTGAACGCATTCAGCTCCCTTGTGGAATAATTCTCTGAAGAACTCTTTAAAAATCTTCAGAACTCTGAATAGGACTTTTCAAGAGTTCTTTAGAGAATTATTCCGAATTATTCTGTAAGGGCTGCGATAGTTCAGCTTGTTCGGATGTTTTTTCAATGGAGTTCATATATAATTCTATATAAATTGAATATAATTTCGAAAATCACTCCAATTGGGCATCTCAATTGAGGAGGTCAGCATTCTGGTGAGGATTGTTGAAAAATTCATAAAATCCGGTCTTTCGCATTGGTACGCCCTCTTTAACTGGATATATAAAGTTTCAGATCATCAATCCCTACAATGATTACTGACATATCAATAAGTTAGCAATGGTAAGGCAATGTGGGTTAAGAGCCGTTACTGACCCCTCAAACACCTGCAGTTATTTTTGCTGGGATGTGCCTTTACAAAAAAATCCTTGAATTTCGTATTCTCTTGGGGTAGTTATTGCTCATCGATTCAAGTTTACCGCTATCTTCCATAATGTGATAACTGGAATCGTAATCATGCGTTCTGTGAAGTTCCTGTGACAAAGAAATACATGTAAGCATAGAAATGAAATTCCAATCCATCGATTGCATTTTTCTACCTTTTATTTGTTCATTTGAACATCTTTCACGTTCATACTGTAATAAACTTTCATCATCAAGGTTTTCACAACCTCATTCAAAAGCTCAATTTCCCAACTCTATAAAAATGCATAAATTAACAATAACCACAATTCAACTAACCTATGAACCGCAACGAATTTTATTTATAAATTCTATGTATCTATTCATTATAAATTTTGCTTCGGTGAATGAATGTATGATAAATATAATGATTCTTATTTTGTACTTACTCCTATGTTAAATGCGACATTTTCTATTTAGAAACTACGATTAATGGGAACGACACACGACAAGTTTTCATAACATGAGAAATTTTACCATTGAAACTAGGAAATGCTTGGATCAGACGTTACAATGATGTGATGAATGGGAAAAAATCTACAATTGAAATTGATAAATTCATTAAGACTGAAATTAGGAACATGAAAAATCGATTAACATCATATAATCGGCATTGAATTCTATATCAGTAAAAAAATGAGTATTTTTTATTTCACAATTTTTCCAAAATAGTTCATTCAGTACATTTGATTCTATTGAAACAAAAACAAATATTCTATTATCACTCGTATAAAATAATGGTTGTATGCTCTGCTTGAACATCGCAATATTGAAAGAATCTTCGATTTAAAGGTCTCTGAATTGAAGATGAACTAAAAATATACCACACTCACAACGCGCGAACCATTTTCCTGACATTTTTCAAGTCATGGATTGTCATCGTCAAATACCAAACATTAGTGATGTTCATTTTCAAACGAAATCGATTTTTTTCATACAGAAAAAGTATTCAACTTTCATAGATTTGTAGAAAATATCGTTAAAAGATAACACGATTGATCAATAAATGATCAACTGCTTGTGTTTCAATTTCTTACAGAATTTCTTCTCAGTGACATGTCATAAAAACTTGGAAAAATTGTATATAATTTATATATAATTCTATATCAATTATCTACCATTTTGAAAATTTATCCACTTGGATACATATTTCATTCTAACTTTCTAATTCAGTTATATATGAGTTAACGTCCTCAAAAGGAACCTGTGGAATCCTCAATCTTCTATTACAGTAAAATTAAACAAAACTTATGAACATCAGGTTGATTCCATGCATATAGAGCGTGATATATTGAGTTTTCAGCCCTTTTTTCAAAAGTGTAGTTCACACGAAGAGTGCACTATGTAAATTATTCAAGCTTATCTATAGATATGGACATAACATTCGATAGACTTTTTACGAATGTTCTTATGAACACAAATCTTGTGGATCTTGAAATAATATTGAAATCACTGAATTCGAATCTAACTGAAACCCAACTTTTCGAGCAGATCACCTCGATCCAATGTTATCTCATAGTCGTAAGAGCGGTTTTATCGAATATAGCGTTCGATGGACATTTGGAAACCTTCAAAATCGTATCAAAGGTTTCCAACACTTCTGACTGCTCGATAAAATTCCTCATGTCAATAGGACGTATTTAATTATCACTTTCTTGCTCAATATTGGAGCACGCCTGATCGCATTTGGCGATTCCTTAATTATCTTATCTTAAATTATAGTATTCCTAAAGAGTATATTAACTCTGTGACAAAATAACGATTTTCAAAATAATCTTGAAACATAGTCTTTGAAATAATTAATTTCAATTCCATCATTTTCATCTCTCTCCAGTTCTCTAATACTCCCGATTATATCTACAAGAATTACATAAGAGTCTGTTTAGAAATTTTCAACAACATGGCACGCACAACCATAAGGGAGCGTGAATTTGTCCACGTAGAGGTGCTGCCCACTTTCATCTAAGGCGAGTAGCTTCTTTTGAACATATTGTTGTTTACATTCACTCGTATAACCTTCTGGTATGCTACATAATTTATCGCAGACGGTGTTCCTGTGAAATAAAAGTTCTTCTACATGAATTGAACTCAATTCCATTCCAAGAATATAAAATTTCTCACTCACGTGCACACTTCAGTCTGAACAATTTGTTGAGCATCCACGTCTCCATCTTTCACATTAACCACATATTTCCAGTCACCTTTATTGCTCCGAGCGGCCCGTGGCGCGATATACCTCGCAACGGTTGGGCATATTTTATACGAATTTATTTCAGATGCTCTCTTGCTACGGTCTCTCATTTGTGACACGTATTTTAAGAAAGAATTTTGATACGGAGTCCTCGAGGCTATCTTATCATTTCTCGCGTACCTGTGAAATTGAACGTACATCAAAATATATAATTCTCATTGTATTCGGTGAAAAAATTTGGAATTTGGAATCCTACCTGGCGTACAAGGCAGCTTGATTTTGTTCGTATGGATTTGCGAATCTTGTATTAACTTGAACGTATGATTCTTGCTGTAGCTGTTGAAAATTTGGATAGTATTTTGCCAGTGCTTGTGAATTGGATTGATACTGATCCCTTTGAGTGCTCGAGGATGCTACATAATTGTAACTATATGTAAGAAATAATCGTTTCAGAATGTATGATTGATGTAACTATTTTGTAAATAATACATTCTATGCCATATACAGAGAGAAAAAATATTCGAAACAAAAATTAATTGAAAAAAAATGTGAAATTATTTTTTCTCTCAGGATAATATGATAGAATATTCAAGCAATTGAAAACTCACCCTTGACTGTACGTTGTATTTAAAGCTGGTCCATAAGCTGTCGAAGGCTGTGATCTGAAGGGATAGGGTATTTGTGGAAATGGTGGTAGCTGTTGCTGTAATTGATATCCTTCTTGCTTAGGATAGGTGTATCCTTCATCGTAGTAGGGTGGACTTGAAAATTAATTGTGCTTAGTTATAAATAAATGTTATCTATTATAGATGACCCAAAAGCAAACGAGAAAACGTAAAAAAGCGAGCCGAAACTTAGATGCATTGGTTTTGACAGCACCTTACCTGTACTTGTTATATAATCCATGAGATTCGTCGTCGATTATCGTCCTCAAATCGATGGAACTTCTCTGAACAAGGGATTTTATGACCGCTCTGAAATAAAGTGACATAAAAAATAAAATAAAAAATGCTTTCGATATCATACACTGAGAAAAGGGATTGGTGAACTGAACGCAAACGTAGTTGACTCAACTACGCTAAGAGATTAAATACGTTCAACCAACTCTGGAGTTTGCATTGAATCATTCCCCAGGTTGGCCGACTCTGTTGAGTCAACTACGTGAATGATTGGGACAATGAAAAATAGTTTCCGTCAAGTATCCATATACATTTGGCACAAAATAACGAAGCATCGATTGCCTGCGAGGTTGACTCAACTACGTGAGATTTTTGAATGAAACTTCTTCTGTGATTCGTTGACGTTGACAAACATTGGTCCATAAAATCAAGTGATATGTTTGAGACAATGAAAGGTGGCGTAGTTGAGTCTACAATTTCCAAGTCATTTCAACTAAAAATTCGTTGATCCATTCATAAATTCTGCAACTACGCGTGGTGGTTAATGACACTTTTATTTTTTTCTCAGTGGATGAAACGTATATTTCGAGATATTATAACACAAATGAACTGCTTGATGCCAATATTTTCGAACGAAGATAATTCCTGTATTCGGCCCTGTTGTCTCGAATACGCACTATTTTTTCTGGATACATTAGCAGAAACTGCGATAGAAGTATAGACGATGGATAGGTGGGTATTGTGAAGATAAATTTCACTCTTACTCTTTGTTATTCATGGCATTTCCAGTGTCAAAGACCGAGCATTAAGTATGTTAATAGAGTTTTTTCCCTTTCTTCCAACTTGTATTAAGATTATTCCATACGACGAACGGCACAACAAGTTTTTCGATTGGATCTTCCGTTTAAATGCATATACATGTGTTCGGTACATACATTCTCATGCTCATGGATGAGCTCGACTTGAAATTCCGTTGACTTTGTTGTAATGAAACAGATATCTGATACAGTGTCAATTCATATCTCCCGACATACTTTAGCCCAGTTTAACGTGTCTTATGTAATGTATTTAAATACCTTTTAGGCATCCAAACAAGTCTTAAATATATGTTTTAGGTTTTTCTAAAAGATATCTTGAGACGTGAAAGTATTATCTAGGACTACTAATGCTCGTTCTTTACATCGCTTCACGTACAATGTCTCAAAAATTTGATTTTGAAACGTTACAGGCCATGAAACATTCTTGTAAAGTTGCGGAGACAAATTATTGAGACATTTCATTTGGAATCCACCAAATCATGGTGAAGTATTCTAGGTACATGGGGGGAAATTTGTTGCCACTATTTTTAGGAAAGAATTCTTATTCGATGTAGCTCGTGGGTAGAATTTTAGATGAGATTGAATGAATCATCAGGAAATTTCTTTCACCGAGAACGTGTAATTTTGATTTCATGTACTAGGTATTCGTTCATGAGATTCATTTTAATATCTATAATTAGAAAACAATGCGTCAAGATTCCAGATTAGAAGATCATTGAGTCATCCCGGGATTCAAAACGATGCCCTTCGATGTAGCATGAATATGCTATGCAAAGAACTGTATGCAATGAATATTGGTTCTATTTGAACAATCCCACAAGGGAAAATGTATATTATCGAATAGTAATGTGAAAAAACAGGTTATTTTGACTCTTGAGAAAATATATTCCACCATTTGATCATATACAGCTATTACATAACCGAGTAGAAACTTGATAGCCGTCCCCTAATTCGATATAAAATATTGTATCGAGTAATAAATTTCTAATACTGGGTAATATCCATTTCTCTTGGTAAATTGATTTTCGGTTTTTTTTCACCACACGAGGTTGAGAGTTTGGAAACATTTGGAAAAAATTGAGAAATAAATTGTTCCATTTGAAGCTCGATGAAGACCAATCGTACAAACGCTAATGAACATTTATGTACGTATGATCACCATATCACAATTTCAACTTTCTCTAAAGGTGAAGAGACTGATTTGCTTCATATGTTTAATTCATGGCCCACTCTTAAAACGTGTAGTTTTTTCCTTACCGTTATATCTTTCGAATGAGTTCCTTAGATTGAGACAACTGCTGTGATATTGTCGGTTGATTGGGCGGAGAATTCAGACCTAACTACCGTTTCTCTTTCATCAATTTCTTCTTCCTGTGTTTCTTCTTTTTCGTACACATATACGCACGTATATATATATACATTTATGTCAAATCCGGGATAATTCCGATCAGAAAGCATTTACGTCACATCATTTTTTCCGGAGGGTTTTTTTATGCCACGCAAAGACGTTCGGATTATTGTTTTTACTGTTTTATGACTCTCAGGTTGTAATCGAATGACCTGACATAACAAATATGAGAGTTCGCTATCGAGATTGAATAGGAAATTCACTGTCAAATTTCTTGCTTCATCATTTATTTTTCAATTGGGATTGTGAATTTAATTTGAATGAATCGAAAGGATCAATAGCAATTGGGAAATTGAATCCGAATAAGATACAAATTCAGTTCAACACTATAATGATCATTGCTTAGCGAATATTCGAACTTTTCAGCAATTTGTTACAATAATTCGCCCGTTCGGTCAACCCATTCTACATCCGTGGTGAGTGGTGGAGGTTATTTTTGTTCAGATTCTTTCAATAAAATAGGAAATTCCTATGATCCATCTGTAGAATATCCAAATATTCTCTCCACGTGTATACAAAAAAAAACGTTCTTTTTGAAGTTATAAATCTGTCATAATGGCCGTATTATGTACCAGAATCTTGCCAATTCTTTCAAGTACGAAAGTTTTGAATTCACGCTGAACTAACTCATATTGACATTAAGATTTTATTGACATCAATAAATACATTCGAAAAGAAATTGATGAGTATATTTCTTGTTAGTACGGTTATGAGTAATCATAAAAATTTTGTGAAAGAAGTAACTCAGGGTACGAGTGCGTCAAGGTTACAGTTGCGGTACATTGAACAACTAGTTCGTTGGACTTTTCATAATCAAATAACGCCAGAGATTGATCTCGATGTTGTATATTGTACATCCCTATCAACTAATTTCAAAAACGAGTAGTAGTTTCGTCATTACAAGAATTTATGATGATGAAGTATTTTCTTTAGCAACGTTTACTTGCTTATAAAATGCTCATGCAATCGTTTCCATAATATTATAAACTTGTATGCGTATACGTACATAAACCTACACTTTTTCATTCATACATTTTTTCTCACCACTTTTCCTTTTGTTCCAGTTGTATCTGTTCTTCAATGGACAACACTGTATGTACCTCATATTCGAATTATGAAATGAATTATCACTCGGCGAGGAATCGAACTCAGAATATACATTGACAGAATAATTAGACATATAACAAGTATTTGAAAAGCATTTTGTTACGTAAGATTCGAGTTTGTATAAATTCTATACAATTTTATGATGAAATGTTATTTCATTCACTATGGAATATTATACCGAGCCCATAAAATTATTGTTCTGAAGAATACTTTGTGCAAATGATGAAAATGACATGAAAATGTATAATAATCTGTATCAAAAATTGACCTTATCAGTTCATATAAAAAAACTCGTTTATAATTCATACAGGAATTAATATAAATTCAAAGATACATTAAATAAATATATATTCAATAGAAAAAGAGAAAATAAATATACATTTCAAAGGAATGTTGAACTTTTAAAATTCAAAAGAATGCCCAATATTATAAATATTGAATCAATTAATTTTTTTGTTCTTTTATTGTATTTTCTTGTTTTATTCATCATGAATAGTTGTTACATAATCAATGTCAGGTGTATGAAAGTATTCTGGTAATTTCACACATTTGGCACAAAGTGTTCAAGAATGTTTGTGGATAATTGTTAAAGCATGTTCTACTTTACTCTTTCCGATTACGATCACTTTTTTATTTGAATGTGTAATAAATCTGATTACTCACTGTGGATACTTATCAATGTACTCGCAAAATGTTTGTCCCCCTTGCGCGCAGGATGGAGCCATTCCTGGACGCGCTGGGAGGAATAAAAGTTTGGGCGTTCCAGGACATCCGTATTCAGTACAAGGCTTACTTTGAATGCACACGACCAATACCTGTCGCAAAGAAAAGATACTTGATCATTTTTAAATAATAAAAATATCGCTTCACTGTGAAAAATAGTCTGAAATTTCCTGTATCAGATAAATATGAAAATTCTGAAGCTTGTAATCGAAATCAAGTTCAATCATTAGTTTATGAAATTTACTGCAAAATGTATTAAAATTCATATAAAAGTGCATAAAAAATCATAATTCTGTATGAGATATCATAAAATTTCATATGAGAAGTCAGAAAAGTCTTGAAAATTAATACAAAATTTATATGAAATTAGGGAAGCAATTTTTTACAGTGTGGAGTTCTAATTGACAAATCGTTTGAAAACATTGTTGCAAGTCCATAACATTTTTATAGCTTTCGGGATCATCATTATGAATGACAGAAACATTCGTTGATGCACCAATCGTGTATCTGAGTATGTCGAGAATATACTGATGAGATGCGAAGAATGTCTAAAGAAATATTCACTATTCTCAATATTTGTAGAATAACCACAAAATATTCTCGCAACATTCATGATTTTCCATAGAGTATGTAAAGAACGTTTTTAAAATATTCTCCTTCAATATATGTATTCAATGAGTGTTTATAAAATTTTTGAAACAAGATTTTCTACATTTCGGATTTGATTCAAAGTGATTGTGTTACAAAGATTTTGGCCCTTATTGTTTGATTACTGGCGTGTCGCAAACATTACGACTTCGTTCTTCAGAACAAGTGGCTTGCAATGTTTGCGATACGTGAGCAATCAAACGAAAATGAACGTAGCTTCGATCTTGAAGTTCAGACTATTTGTATTAGAACAAGACCACTCAAGGACCAGCAGCGAGAAATCCGGTAAACATTCTTGGATCCTTCTAAAAGGTATCCTCAACCAGAACTAAAAGATGTTTCATGCAACACATTTAGATATCTTGTGAGAACTTTAAAATATCTTTTATATATCTTTGAGATATTTGTTAAATTGTTTTAGGAGACTTCCATGAAAATTCTCAATGGGAATCGATCGAATGACTTATCTTGAAGATATCTGTGCAAAAACTTCTCGGAGGTATTTATAAAGAACTTGAAGAGATATAAGAGACACCTTTCTCTCCATCGGATCCCCAAGAAAGCACAAACCATCAGGAACGTTCGTGAACGTCCAAGAACATTCAATGAACGTTCCTGAAGGTTTGTGTCCTCTTGGGGAGATGATCACAAAGTTGCAAGAAATTCACTAAAACAGTGAAAAATTCCTTGCTGTTGGCAATTTTTCCTGTTCGTGTTGAACTTCCAGTTTACGTTAGTGAAAACGTTTTATTGAACAAATAATATTATTAGAACCCTTGAAACCCATAATTGAATCAGTGAATCTAATGGCAATATATGTAGATTTTTGGTATGATTTCTCAATTGTTATAATCATTGTCAAACTTCCATAATTTTTGCGAATGGTCTCAGAAAAATTGTCAAAAGGTTCCAATACTCTGGAAACGTTTTAGAACAACATCATTGTATTATCAGAGCATTTTATGATAATCATTGTGGAGACAATATGCAAAACAATTGCCTTGACTATGGAAAAACTGATACCGTTCACCAGTAGCATTGGAGAATGGTGATGCTCACTCTTCAAAAGTTCAAGTTCAAGTTGTGATGATATGTGGGACTTTACAACAACTTTTCTCATAGACCATTCCTCTTCTTGTATCAAGTTTATTCATTCCAAAATATAACACTGTCAAACAGGTTTGTCACTATACTTTACTTCGCCCAAGTGATGGAGATAATTTGCATTGACTATTATTCATTCCTCCAGAAACAGTGTTGATAGAGATTCGAAAAAATGTGAATTTCATAGTGGATGCATTTATTTCATTGAATTTATACTATTTATGATATTTTTGTTGATCAGGTAATCAGTTAATCGGACATTTGGATTTTCTTATAAAAATTCCTGGTGATCTGATCATTGAACTAATATCAAAGTAGATGAACTAGAGGTAAAGTGTAACAAAACCGCCAGAAGATCTATTAGTTTAGCAACTGAGTAATTGTCATCTTCATGACTGTAATAGCTGGCTATGTACATATTCCGCATTTCATCAACGTGACATTCTTACACGATACTTATACTCACTATTCATGAATAATACATAACTCTATGCATGGAGATAATATGGTGGTTGAGAACACAATCCTTAAGTGGTGTATTTGATTTAAAGGCGGAAATCAAGTAGGCCATTGGAAAAACAGAAGAGTTATGGAAAAATTTACATAATTTTGAGAGTACACATTCTGCTTTGAAGGGAGAAACTACAATGCTTGTAGAACTTTGACTGAAATGATGGAAATATACCTGCAATCCAGAAGCTTAAATTACATTGATTAAAAGTTAGGCACCACTTCGTGTCAAACATAGATGACTTGAAAGTTGAATATCTCCGCGAAAAATTGACGTAGAGAAGCAATTATAGGAGCAATTTAAAGGGGAAAGGTGGCTTCTTGAATACCATTTGATCTTTCTGATCTATCATATTTCTCCAACAATCTACATCGAATGGAATATGAGTATTTTTGTCGTGAATTTTTCAATTTGTCAAACAGGAAATATGAAAATGAGGATTTTGTAGAGAATTTTCACAGCTTTAAAACGCTGTTTTTGATTTTTTTTCAGCAGATCTATGTCATTTTTTGTGTGACTGGTAATTTTCAGACGATTCAAAGAAGAGAAAAGTGTCCAGAGTGAAGAAACTTCAGTTTTGAGATGTATCACACGAAAAAGATACTTTTAGAGATAATCGGGGGCCTCGCGATATCGCGAAAGAACCAGTATCAAGTAATGATTTCGGGAACTTTTTATAGTATGAACTCTGGCCCAGTTTTGGGCCCAGGCTGGGCTGCTTTAGGCCCCATGGTATATACATGCTAGGGGCGAGGAACATAATCTGTCGTAACAACAAGAGCCCTTAGTTTCTATCTAGTTTTTGTAATTGACTCCATTGTTTATCATGAAACAATCAGTCTTTCATATTCCAATGAATCAAATAAAAATCAGCTAGATGCAAAAATAAGCTGAAGAGTTAATCATTCGCTCACTTGAATACAGAATTCCCTGATTAAACAGACTAGAGGTGGACTCGAGACTGTCGAGTGAAACCAACAAAACTTAATTTCGCCAGTTCCGATACAAGATTTGTTGCGTCAATGTACAACTATTTAAAGAATGAGATAGAAGAAAATTAAAAAAACAATTACTTTTGATTTTGAACTCTGAGGTTTATTCGGAACTATTTCAGTCTCGAAAAAGGTCTTGTCTTGGTCTTAAGCGGAGAAAAATTGTTTCATGTTGTGGATGCAATCAATTTCACCCTCTCAGACGTGTTATTTCCACCTATTCCATACCCACATTTGACTTGATATGCAGGTTTGTCTTCGAAGATCGTAAAATTGAAAGATATTTACTATTCTTGAATTTTGCTCAAGGGTCTCGAGTCCACCTCTAAAAAAGACACATTGAATCTTGCCAAATCTTGCCATTTATGAAATTTCATTGTCGGATTCAACGGATTTCTTTAACCCGAGTTTCAACAATATTTCTTTGAGGATTGAAGATTCGCAGTGAAGTGGTCTCCCGCGGATCTTGGCGAACCATGGAGCAACCAAAAGATACAGTCCACCTTCTTGCCACTTGGCAAAATATTGGTTTCGGTTGTTTCATAGTTATTTTGTGATTTTCTTTCAAAATAAAAATTGATAAAGATTACACTGATTTAACGTTTATAATTTTTTAGTTATTGCATAATAATTCTGAAAGTTTCATCCTCCAGAATGTCGAGAAGGTTCCAAAAACGGACTAGATTATGTGCTTACTTTTTGATAGAGAAACTTCACAAACGAATCGTAGTTCCCGGTCACAAATCGGTTATTAGATGGTGAAAACTGCGAAGTGATTATTTTCTGATTATATTCTCATTTTATCAAACAATAACGAAGAATGGATTATAAAAAGTGGTCACTTTGAAACTATCGAAATTACTTATCAGTTTCATACTTTGTTTTTTAAATACGCGAAGAAAAAAAATCCGAAATGGTGAATTTAATTATCCATTTCAGTCACCTCTTTCATCCTCTTAACTGCGGCTGAACTAGCGAAAAAAATTTGCTATTCTACATTCAACAATTCGATTTACCGCGTCAGCGAATTTTTGTCTCGATGTATCATCATTCATCCTTTCTCCACTCATCATTCGAGTGGACATGGCATATTCAATCTGTGGTTTCTGCCCGAAGGATGATTACAGCGTTCTAATGCATGAAGAATAAATAAAGCATCAATTCAAAATCATTATTGTCCCATTCATGGTTCACATTAGAATTCTTTATGTGAATTCAAGACCATAAATGGACCGTGTGAAATTAAAGTTCTCTTGTTCGTTATGTAGGTTGCATATCACACATTTATAAACCATAAATATTCAAAGATGTCGTGTATTTTTTATTCGCATTCGTTTTTGAAATAGGGAAGAAGTAGAAAGAATCAGTTATATTCAAATAAGTTGATTGAATTTTTTGGGGGATTGGAAAGGTATTAAGCCTGATGGGATGTTCACAACTTTGTTCTATTACGAGGAAGTTGTTGGATCACCAAGCAAACGTTGAGGTCAAAATCGTTTTATTGTCAACCTTTCGCGAATAACGTAGTTCGTATCATAAGAGCTGAATACAATTTCATTTTTGACCTCGACTCGAAGTTATACAAAAGATTGAGGGAAAGGAAGGTTAGTCCTGGACGATTAGTCAATAATATCGTAGATGATCAACCACTAATCACTTGGGAAAGAATATCAGAGGACTGATTCATTCTTATGTAAACGCCCACTTAGCACAAGGATATTTGGAATATTCTATGAATATTTATATAACATTATCATGCGCGAAAATATTTTACACATGTCCATAGAATCTTCCCAAGATATCGCAATATTATCTAAGGATATCCGTAAAATATTCCAAATTTTAGATTTTAATTTTATAATTTTACTCAATTTTGTACCAACCGCAGAATTTTATTGGTTTCTGATAAAATTGTGTGCCGTTATCGCATGAATTGTGTTATGAATAACTGTTTCATTAGTGGAATCGTTTGATCACATCTCATGGAAAGTTATTTGTCAAAAATGTTACAAATAATTCAGGCTAATTTATGAATTTTTGAACAGAAGATTGACAAATTCATTATGTATTTAAGAATACTTGAGGAGAATTTTTCGCTCATATGCTCCATCAAATTATTCACGCTTAGATGTACCGAATTTTTGCGACAACATCAATTCTATATATTTTCATGAGAAGCGGCAGAAATTTTCCATACAAAATGTTTGGACGAAAATATCCAAGGTCTTTTCAAATCTGTTCCTTGAAATGGGCAAAAAAATGAATTTGCCATTCGAATGAAGAAAAGAAGACTTTTTGGAAATTTTGAAATTCAAAGAACATAATATACTTTCACTTCTTTGTTGAAAAACAATTTCAAAGTCCACCCCAGAACTGTATTTGGAAAAAATCTGGGTGTTAAAAATTTGTTCAATATGGCGGATCCAAAATAGCACTTGAAACCTGTATTTTTAAAATTCACTTCTTTCCTAAGTGGAATAAATTTTCAATATTGTATATACTTCATATATAAATGAATATATTTAATTTATGTTTGAATTCCAATTCAATTCATTTTATAATTTGAACAAATTTTCTATTATCAATGAAACGTGTATTAATCATTAATACAATACATAAAAGTTCATAAACTTCTTTGAAGTTATGAACAAAATTATTATAAAATTTGATCCAGAATTCGTCAGAAGGAGAATCAATCAAAATCGAAATGTTGCATAAATATATTGTACATTTTATGCATAAAGTTCCATATCCCATGTGGAAAAATTTTCGAAATCGTATATTATTTATTTATAATTTAATACAATATGTATAAAAGTTTTATATTATGTATAAGTTGTATATAATTAAAAAAATTCGTTTTGCTGGGATTGTGGGTTACAAGATTTATTCATCACTCATCCAAAAAGGATATAAGAATGAAAAATTCTTCTCAATTTACACGATGTTTTGTATTGACGCTCATACTCGTCATCCTTCAAAGAGTATCCACTGGGACTCTTGAGAATGAGTAAGCTCAATTTTTACATACATGTCATTGTCCTGAATAAAGGTCTAACAATAGCACCTCTTTGAACTAGAAAATTTGATTTTCTCTATCATCAACTTTCACAGTTCCTTCGATACGCAGTTCAGGATGATACATTCTTTTCAATGTACCATTAAGAATTTGACCATCGAATCTTTCTCCGTCCAATGAATTTGTCACCAATGTATAAATAAATAGGTATACTTTCACGTGAGATTATATTCAAAACACGAAATGTTCGTGATTGAAGTATCAATGGGAGAACCTTCAGCATTTAACTTCTTCTATAAAATTTGAATATTGAAGTTCGTTCATTTTTATTTCTTTTCTCATTGAAATTCATTGTACATCACGCTGTTCAACATTTCATTTAATTGAGTTTATCGTGATCGAATCTATGATCACACTCATATAACATCTTTTATTTGAATTCATGCATACATTTATTTCCCATAATGATGAATAATTTATAATTGATAATAAATATTGAAGTATTTCACTATGACTCGAATCCAAGAAATTGCTTGCATAAATCAAAGATTTTTGGCGGGAAATACCCAGATCTCCAATCTCCTACACGGAATTTGTCGAAAGAACTGGTTCAGTCAGAAAATCATGAATTTCTCGCAAAAAAAAATATTCGCGAAGAAGAATTTCAAACGGAAGTTCCTGTGATGTACCAACAAGATATACCGTCACAAATTTTTCATCTACTTCCGTAATGTGAATAGAAAATATTACGCAACACTCACCAGTAGAACTAAATTATGCAGAATTAATTTCATATCACACGAAGAGAGATTAAATATCCTTCCACTCTTAACGTTCCAGAAACTCATACAGTTTGGTTCAAACATTATTTTCACTTTTGACTTCTCAAAAACATGACACACTTCATTCAATCATGACGAAGTACCGGAATCCCTTCGAGGTTCGATGCCAATACGTTTTTTATAGCGAAACGGTCCAAAATTTAACCATGTTACTAACCGATGAAATAAAAATTCAATTAATCAAAACTATTCGTGTGAAAAATGAAAACAAAATCGATAACACTCGCGATGAATGAAATCACCCGGAACGGGGAGAACACTTTATCGGATGTGCCTAGAACAATTCCGATGGTTCAACAACGACAACGTGGATGTACCGAACAATGAAGACAAGAAATCACAAGTAGAAGAAGAGCCGCGCGAGTTTCAATCTGATGGACGCAAGTCACTATAGGTGGGGTTTTATAGACTCATCGTACACTTTCACTGGCTCAAAGTGTTTTGTACACGTGCGTAAATGCGTGCCCAACACAATAAAAAGAAGGATTCCGTTAGATTGTGTCCTAGGCCTATCAAATCTATGAATCACGAGTTGGGAAAAATGAAAATGGGTCCCATGTGGGAAACTTTTACTCGGTGTCTCGTGGTCGGTATGTAACAGGGCTCTATGCCTGCCCGATAATCGTTGTGAATTGCATGAGAAAAACCCAAATGGCTATTGTTGCATTTAGTCAAAAACTTAGGTTGAATACAATTTATGGGGATAAAATGTTCTCAGTGGGTCAGTAGGTCAATCCGTGGTAGAGTCACGTGGCAAAATGAATTTTAATGATTTCTATCGATGTTTTTTTGATTGGACAAATCAATTAATATAGTCATACTTGAAAGTGGAGCTTCTGAAACTATAATCCGATGTCCCTTACGAGGTGCTGAGAATTTAGTTAGATTATTAACTTCAAAACTACATTGAGAGAAATTTTCTGCTATATATTGTTTTAAATTCCTATACACAGCACTCGTTGCTTAAAATGTATCTTCAGAAATAATTGAGAACAATGCGAGAAGTCTTATGCAACATCAATAGACATCTTTTAGAAGTCTTCAACTGTTCTTACTTCTGAAAGATTTCTTTAAGAACGTTTTCAGAAACCTTTTAGAATTTTCTAAAAGACATTGCTAAAAGGTTTCTGAAAACGTCCTTGAAAATATCTTTTAGAAGTAAGAACAGACTTCTCGCATCGTTCTTAATTATTTCTGGAGATATCTTTTAGACAACGAGTGCAGTGTGGGTTGTCTCGAATAAGTAGTCTTCAATGATAAGGAATTGTGAATTTCATTGGAATGTCCAGATTTCTTCATTTTATGATAATTTACATTGTGTTTTTCAGTCCATAATCCTCCAAACATGAATTATCGTGGTAATGCAATGTTGCTTGTTGCACGAAACAGTCTAATTAGAGTCATTTTCTACTCTAATTTCTGTTGATAAAGGAACATCATACTGCCATACACTTTGTTTTTATTTCGAAATTTTATATGTTACATCACTGCAATATTGATATAATATCACTTTGCAATATAAGATCAGTTTATATTTTTGCATCACATGTTCATCATTGTGAAAAAAACTAGGTTGGATAGAATGAATGTCTGATGATTTTGACAAAAGGATAAGTTACTGGGGAAATCCATTCTCCCTTCTACTGAGATATGACGTCAATCAGATTGGGTTGATTATGGATCCAGTATAGGTACAGCATAGCAATAACGCGCGACCATCGGCAAATTCCTTCATGAAATATCTACTTTCTTCATCTCATCTACCTGGAATTTTTATTAAACATAAAAAATTTATGTTCGATAATTAATGTTGGGCTGAATTACGGAGTAGTCTGATAGTCAAAGAATGTGGTATTACTGTTACTGGAAAATCAGATAGGGTCAATCCGGATGAGACATCGCGTATTCTTCTGAATTTATGGGGTAAATCCGAGAGAGACAGCACACACGGAATAGACAATTGTCCAGAGCGATGGGTCTGGTATTGCGTACCCGGAGAGCACAGACACTCTGAAAGTATTTTCAAGAAATCGCTACATTGCACTGTACCTATTGAATATTCTCACATAGATCGTGGGAGGTTCGTAAATATTCATGGAATATTTTACGAACATTTGAATAAGATTGCCCCGGTTAAAAGAATCCATTGAATCTGACAAATGAAATTCGATGAGATTTGGTCAGAACATTGTCCAAGTTTAATCGTAATTTAGTGAGATTTGGGCAGATTCAACGAGATTCGAATGAAAGTTCTGACCAAATGTCATTAAAAAATCACCGGTGAGATTTGGTCAGAACATTGTCCACGTTTAATGGTAATTTAATGAGAATTGGTCAGAATCGATGGGTCCTTTGAACCATGGTGTCTCGAATGTTCTAGCAGCACCCATGCAATGTGCTTGAAATATTTGTACACGGAGGAAAAACATCACGAAATGATTACTAAAAATGATCCCAATCAGAAAAATCCGAAATATGCCAATGTTGACAACAGGTGCAGTACAGTGCCAGTATTGGGTCTCCAACACTTGGTCAACACGTACGGGATCAGTACTGGATACATAAAAATACAGTACTATGCCTGTAGTGATAAACCAGTACTCAGAACTTAATACCGGCCAGGTACTAACCCAGTACTGGCCCTGCACTGATTGCGAATAATGGTATTAGTACCCAATCCCCAGTACTGAAGAGCGTTATCATTCCAGACAAATGCCAGTACCCTGCCAGTCTTAGCTAGTACTGGTGCAGTACTGCGCCAGTTGTAGATTTCTGGTTGGGATAGTTAATTGGTAATTGTAACAACGACGGATTTTGTACACAGTCGCTATTAGAGACGCGTCATGGTTCCTATTTTGGTATATGCAAATACAACTCAGTATATCAAAATTTCAATCATCACTCATCTCTGTGAAAGATTGTGTACAGAAATTCATAACTGTCAACAGTTTGCTATGATTTCTAGTTACCAATACCTAGCTTTATAAAAATCTATTCTCTCCGTGTAGGTAGGAAATTGATACGTAACGCATGCACAGAAATCGTGGTGATGCGAATCTAATAATAATGCCGGATAACGTTGTTGACAAGCTGCAGACAAATAATTAGTTAGTATATCATTTCAATTTATACTGAGAGAATGATTGATTTATATGCATGCATTTGAACCTTTCCCAATACCTTGCTCATCTTTGGAAACACGTCTCTTAACGCGTTTGCAAATGAGGAACGAGGAGTAATGCTTTAAAAACGTCTGAACCTTCACAGAGAAAAATTTGCTGTAAAATTTACCTCATGTCCGATAAATATAGGGATAATGCTGTCCCTATATAATTACAGCAATTTTTTCTCTGTGTTGCTCAAGTGCTAGTCAATGTAACTACAAACAGAAAAAAATATGACGTGGTTGCGCTATCTAGTCTAACGTGGCCCGTTCTGGGGATATTTGCATTTTTCGGAAAATTTTCAAATGTTCATAACATTAAACTCAAGCTCTGGATTAATTTTTGCCCCAGAAATGATTCGATTCTCAACCTCGTGGGGAATTCATTTGTTCAACAGGGTCACGACATTTTGGATCACTTTGTGTGCTTAGAACATTCTCAGAATGTTCATGTGGGTGCCCGGACTCCAGATTCGCAAATAAAATGTCTGCGTTAAAAATATCCTCGACTGAATATCCGTTGGTAAAAATATCAGCGTCAAAATACTCGTGACACAATGTCCAAGGCGAAGTATGTGCTAAAAAAATATGCATTAAAATATTCGCGGACAACATATAGAACATATAGAATGTATATTCACGGAGGAGAGAGAAATTTGTTGTAACAGCGAGATCTAACTTTGCTGGGTTCCTTTGGCTGGAGCAGGAAATTTTTTGTTGTGACAGCAAACTCTTTGTGATGATAGCAATCTTGTTTTCTTCATCACAGCGATTTTTGACCCGTGGCAGTAACAAATGTTTGCTGCATTTTTTTACTGCCACAGCTGAAAAGTCGCTCTCATAGCTAACACGATTGTTGTGATAACAGCTAGTTTCCTGTAATAGCGAGAAAATTTGGCACTCCAGCAAAAGGTACCCAACCCCTAGCAAGAATGTCTCATGGAGCCCACCCCGGCCCAGTATGGGCCCGATCTTGCCAATATGGGTCACAGACTGGGCCAGAATTCATACACCCTGGGGACGATATCAGAGAGATTTTTTTTTCCGTGTTAGTTGTTTCAGTAACAGATAACTCAGTTTTTATGCTAAGCATATCATGACAGAATGTTAATTTGAAGACTCAAAGCGACGTGTTCTCGCTTCACGCTCTGCACTTTTAGAATTTTCTTTCTTTATGCATTTCCGAGTTGAATAATATATATAAGGTGATAATTACATTTTTTTGGCACTTCAGCAATGTGCTATCTACATGTTTTCTTCTCAGGGTTCATTTGAAAAGAGGTGAGAAGGTAGGTGGAGGAGTTGCGGTAGTAAAAATGCGGAATAGAGCGTGAATTACGACTGCAAAAAGTTAACCTCCTTCTCGCATCCTATCTCGAATGAACGCTCAGGAGGGGAAACATGTAGATCGCATGAAAATAAATTATTCACTTTTTTTCCATGATCTTTCGAGTGTTCAAGATAACTTTTTTCGACGTGTTATAACACGAAGGAAAAAAACAATTCGCTGTAACAGCAAAATCTAAATTCCCTGGATCACTTTTGCTGGAGCAGCAAATTTTTCGTACAGAAACTGTTTTAGCTGTGATAGCAAGAAATGTTTGCCCACCCCCCCCCCCCTGCCCCTGGCAAATTTTCAGTATTATACATAGAGTGGCAAACAAATGTCGCTGGGAAAGTCAACATTTTTCACTGCCACAGTTGAAAATTCGCAGTCAAAGCTAAAAAGATTGTTGTGATACGAATACTACTGTCCGATGTCACAGCGAATTTCTTTTTTCAATCAATTAAAACCACATCCTGCGATTTCAAAATATACTCCAATCAACCGATCTGTCCGGATTTTAATGAAAATTTTAATCTCAGAAAATTCGATCGATTCATATCATCGCTTGTGAATGTAAACATTGTTGTTCCCGTTATTCTCGCGCGATCATAAAATTGTCTTATGTTTGATGATCCTTGTGCATCTGGATGACGTGTATCTCTATTTTGTTTTTGAATGAGCTATAAAGCGCCAGCGACGCACGGTTGAATGAAAAATACTATCATGAATTAAGCCCCAAATAGAATAGTATATTATAAATCTTGAAAAAAAATACACGACACGTATGTAGAATAAATCGTTAATACATTAAATAAAACGTCAAATTCGGTGCTCCTTTGAAATTTGTCTGTGAGCCTTCGGATTTATCGAGAACAAATCAGCAGCAATTTCAATCGGAAAGAAATTTTCAGCTATATCAGTTGGATTTTAGCTATCATAGCTAAATATTTCAGCATCCACAGGATAGCTTATTCCTCAGCAACATTAGCTGAAATTTAGCTGATGAAGCTGAAAATTTTGCTGTAGCAGCTAAAACCTACACGGAGAGAAATTTGTAGTTAAATTTACTATGTTATTATTGTTTCCGAGGAACAGACTGAACTATGACGGGTTCCCCCATAAAATATAGTAAATATGATCAGCATTCTATTGTTGTACCATAGTACAAATATGCCCTTCATAGTAAAATCCGACAGAATTCAGTCTGTTCCTCGGGAACAATAATAACATACACTGTAAAAAATATACTTCCTAAACTGCCAAAGAAGTTTGGCAGTTTTTTACACAAACTTTTTTTGTAAATTACCAAACAAAAGTTTGTAAACATTCAAAAAATTTTGTGATTTCACGAAGATTTTTTAGAATTCACAAACTTTTGTTCGGCAATTTACAAAAAAGGTTCGGAAATTATTTTTCCAAACCAAGTTTGTAACTTTCCAAGCATTTTTGTTTGGAATTCAACACATTTTTTTTACAGTGTAGTAAATTTAACTACAAATTTCTCTCCGTGTAGCTATAGGAGTTAGAAGGATGACTGTCCATCTCACAGCTCTCCAAACAACATAACTTTTGCTTTGTTCCAGAGATTTCTGCTGGATAACCAAAAGATTTTTTATGCAAAAGTTTTCACTAGTGTTTCGTTCTCGTCTCGCCGGGCCTGACCGGGTCTCGATCTCGGTCTCGATTTGGTCTCGGAAGTTATAATCTCGTCTCGGTCTCGCTTTTGTCTCGACGAAATCAGTATCGTCTCGGTCTCGAATCGAGATTTCGACAATGCATTTTATACGTTTCGGTATCGTCGAGATTCTCGGCTTGGCAGGTATCGTCTCGATCTCGAAAAGTAATTGTTCGTCTCGTCTGGTATCGATCTCCTCCGGAACACTAGTTTTCACGATCCTCAAGATATTTTCGTTCAAGAAATCTAGAAGCCATTTAAAGAAGATCTGAAGACATATTATTCTCAATTTCTTAAGGGGTCTTTCTGGTTGAGATTGTCAAGAAAAATTTTTGTTTGAAACATTTTTTTCTCATAGAAAAAATTGGAATATCATTTTGGAAATTTTGAGGTATGTTTATTAAACATTCAATATTACAACAAAAATTTTTTCAGATCTGAACAAATTTTTTTTTCGTTATAATAATTTGAACACAAAAACACTAAAAAATGACGGTGGGAGTGATTTGGGGCGACCGCATGATCTGAAAAAAAAACAATGGCGAATTATTCCTTGTTGAAGTGGCTATCGCATGAACTAGGATATTTTTTTTCCATCAAAAATCAACAAAATGGCGGCCATTTGACAAAAAAATCGATTTTTGAGGGTGGAAAATCGGATGGAAATTGGGAAATTCTTGACCAATCAACAAGATCCCACTTCAACAAGGAATAATTTGTCATTTGTTTTGTTTTTTTCAGATCATCCGGTCGTCCCAAATCACTCCCACCGTCATTTGTTAGTGTTTTTTGTTGTTTAAATTAGTATGACGAGAAAAAAATTTGTTTGAATATGGAAAAAAAATTTTATAAACATACCTAAAAATTTTCAAAACGATATCTCAATTCTTTCTACGAACAAAAAATGTTTGAAAGAAAAAATGCTTCTTGAAAATCTCAACCAGAAAGACCCCTTAAAAGAAAACATCTTAAAGAGAGTGAAAATTGTTGCATAAGGAATTTTTGAAATATTCTGTAGAAATCTTTTAGACAAAGCAAAATTTTTGTTGTATGTGCAATTAATTTGTTATTCTGACGGCGAAAACCGTTGAGTTTCCGCAGAAGAATTTTTCAGTAAAATCCAATAAAATTCCATAAAGTTCAACGAAGTCAGAAAAAAAAGTTGAAAGACGTGTCAACGATGTCTACCGAATTTAATCCCAGTTTATGGAATCTCATTGAATTTCACTAATTTTCAATGGAAAACAAATGTTTGGAAAGTGAACAAAACTCGAAGGAATTGTTTCATTGGGGAAATCTCAACTCCCAGGCGAGAAAAAGTCGACTGAAATTCATTGATTCGTGAAGTTTAATATAAACTTTGCAACGGTAAATAACCATTCAAACCTATTGAATTTTTGTTAAACACCATCAATTCAACCGGTTCCAATGGGTTTCCACGGGTTTGAACGAGTTTGAATGGTTATTTCCCGTTGCAAAGTTTGTATTAAATCTCATTCATCTCAGAAATGCTGTAGGCATTTGCGAGTTTTGTCAGCGCTAGCGAACAATTAGAAACTTGTAAATGCCTCGCAATGGTGTCTCGTATTTTGAGATTTGTCTATGCAAGTATTGACAAGACTGAAAAAACTCAAGTTTGTCCCACACGGAAAAAAATGAACTGTTAATTTTACCAGAATTCCGGTTACTATATGGACAGCAAGGAATATCTGTGACTTTTACTGGAATTCTTGTTAAATTTACCGGAGCCCTTGTTAAATTTGCCGGAGACTTGATCCATTTAACTAGAATTCCGGTTAAAATAGCAGTAATTCTTGCTGTCCATATATTAACCGGAGTATTTTTTTCAGTGCAGGTTTGACACATGTAACACAGTAAAAATTCATTCGAAACCTTCATAAAGTGATCTAAGAGATGTCGATGTGAACCCAGACAGCACTGTAGGTGCTCGGAATGTTTTGGAAACGTGCTCGTGGTTTCGCGACCTCTGATTCCAACAATTACGTTTCTAACACATTTTTGAAAACTTACATTGTCAAAACATTTATATGATTCATGAAAATTCCCCATTTTGTCGCTAACCTACGCCAACCTACAAATCATTCATATTCAAAGTTTAATACATGACTAATACATCAAAAAATAGTAAAACCATACTGTTTTTCACATAATCAACTGATTCTCACTGCACAACATACAAGAATCATGAAAATACACATATTATAGAGAGTAGAACAAATATATTAGAAAGCGCTTCAGAGTCGAACTATTTTCCATTAAATCCAGCACTTCATAAGCTTATACGTGTAATTTATTATACACGAGATCATTTTACTTGAATATAATTGATTTAGGATTTGTTTGAATTGAAAATAATCTACAGATATGCTATCAATTTGATGATTTATAAAGACAAATTCAACATATGCTAATCACGTTTTGTGAGAATGTAAATAAAAGAAACCAGGACATTCTCATGTTTTAAAAACATACATACGACATTTTCAAAACGTCACAAAACGGTTCTGAAACATCTCGTTTGTAACGAGGTACGTTTTGTGAATGTTTACAAAACGTCTCAGTGCTGTCTGGGAATGATGTTCAATGCGTTGATTTTTGCCATCTCTCCGATGTCTTCCTCAAAAGTTCTGAATGCTGAAGAAGTTATAAATGATATCACGGATAACTTTCAGACAACTTTGAAATTCTTGGGAAGACATCAAAAAGGTGACAGAAATCGACGATTAGAAATCCTTCCGATATCTTTCCGATAAAATGATGCCAGGTTCCAATGTTGGCCCAATAATTGTGTACTGGGTGAAGACTTGTGCATGAAGATTGTGATCCCCACACGGAAAAAAAGAAATAGTTGCATCTTATCTTAATCTTAACTTGCGACTTAAGTAGTTGCTGCAGCAACTTAGTAGCCCAGACAAGTAACTCGATAGTTGCACTAACTGACGTAAATACCTGAGGTATTTTGAATCAGTTGAGACAGCTAACGTGTTACTTATCCTGACTACTAAGTAACTGCAGCAACTACTTAAGTAGATGCTCGAAAATCGACTATTCAAGTAGTTGCTGCAACTCTTCTTTTTTTTCCGTACAGTCTGGTCCACACTTGGCTCGATAGGGATCTAAGTGAGCTATCATAGTTCGTTCAAACAGAGAAGTATCTTAGAAATGAGGCTATTACACATTATCTGTTGCATACGCGATGTCGAACGCATGTTTTTTGAATATGTACACGGAGAAGAAGGAATAGTGATAATCACTAAGCGAATAGTAAAATATGGGCAGACCAAACTGCGCAATCATGCGTTTACTTAGAACAACGATGCGATTGATTTCAGTGACCAAACGTTTGGTCCGTCGATTTTCTCCGTGTAGGGACAAGTTTTTATCATTTATTTGGCGCTCATTATATGTTTCTTCTCTGTAATTTCATCCCTTACGATTATTGAAAAATTTTCCAAATCAGAAAAAACTTTCCCTTCCATTCAGTACTTAATCTGTTGAATGTTAAGATTGTATTTGAGTGACAGGTTGTCAATATGCAGGGGCACTTTCCAATTCTGCAGTCCCGAGTAATGGAATGAATATTTATCTCAATCCAATTAAGATGTCAGAATGTATTCCCATGAGTGTATGGACTAAGCCTGGGACAAGATCTGCTGAGACTCTTCATGGGCATTTTCACAATGTTTGAACCTTTCTAACAACCCTGATAACACACGAAGAATTCTTTTCCAAAAACAAGAATAGAATGCTTCGAGAATTCTTTCAAAACTGATGAATTCATAAAGAGCTCTGGAGGAATGAAATGTTCCGGACATTAACGAGTCCTTTGAAAATTCTAAAAGTATGGTTTTAGTACTCTCAAAGAACTTCATTAGTTCGAAAAGAATTCTTGAAAAATTCTATTTGTGTTTTTGAAAAAGAATTCTTCGTGTGTTACCTGGGAGAATACGTTTTGTGAATGTCCGAGGAAAAAAGATTAAATCTAATGGGATATATGTAGATCTCTTCAAATCTCTACAAATCTTTTGATATCCACTTACATCTAAAGATTTTCATTCTGCAAGAGATCCAAAAAGATATCCAGAGTTCTCTCCCTATACCTCTTTGGATTTCTTCCAAAATTGAAATCTTCAGAGATGGGTAGACATTAGAAAATCCCAGAGATTTTTGCCAAAGTTAAAATCTTCAAAAATGAATAGATATTAGAAGATTTGTAGAGAATTTTGCTAAAATTTGAATCCGGAGAGATCCACATAGATCTCAACAGATCCAATCTTTTTCTCTCGGGTGTTTACAAAACCCAGTAAACATATTCATTCGAAACCGTCATGATGTGATCTAAAAGATATCGAAATGATCTTTAATGCGTCGATTTCTGCCATCTTTTCGATGTCTTTCTCAAGAGTTCTAACTGCCATCTGAAAGATATCACGGTCAACTTTTGGATAACATTTAGAACTCTTGAGAACCCAGACAGCACACAAGAATCTCAAATGAATTCTGAAGAGGAAGTCTTGAAGAACACTTTTGGAATACAAAGTATATTGTTTCAAAAGAATTCGATTCATCAGACATTTGTTCTATCAAAATTCTATGAAACTTCTTTGAAGATTTCAACGAAACTCACAAATGTCTGACGAATAGAATTCTTTTCAAACTGTTTAAGAACACTTCGTATTCTGAAAGAGTTCTTCGGAGGTTCTTTTTTTCCAGAATTCATTTGGGATTCTTGTGTACTGTTTCGGAAGACATCAGAAAGGTGGCAGAAATCGACGCATTAGAGATCATTCCGACTTCTTTCAGATAACAATGTTGGCTGCAAAATTGTTTACTGAAAACTTTCCAGTTCTGTATGGAGAAAGTACATGGTATGTGCATAATTTTAATATGTTTACAGGAGATTCAATATCATATTATATATATCCCAGATAGTAAAAGAATTCTGAAAAAGCTCATAATGAATACAACGTATTCATAGAGAACTCTTTTAGTACTCTCTGGGATATATACATTTGAATATTCAATAGATTCAAAAAGCGATCGAACATTTCTAATGAAATGACCATTGATGAAAACCCGCTGTACTGAAAATGTCAGACAGAACTGTAGATTGAAATTGATAAAAAGCACATGGAAACATTTAGGAACAAGTCAACTTCGAATCCGGTTGTTGACCATTTCTATTTCTATCTGACATTTACAACAAGGAGATGAATCACACGAGAAACACGAAACAAGCATTTCCCTCATAATTATTGTGTCATTGTAGATTCACGCAGGTGAATACCCGAAATATGTTTTGTTCTTTCGCGCGCATGTCATACAACGTGGATCCGAATTATACGTTTCGAGGACGATCTCGATAGTGGTACCACTGGTTTTTGTCTTCCGTGACGACGCGACGTATAAACATGGCGGCGTCATCATCGTCACGAGTAGATGAACTCGTGCAAACTGTCACGCTACATAATTCTAGGAAGCTACTGTTCAGTGGCTGCATTTCGCCATTTATTCTAATACAGCTAGTGTGGATTTATTGTTGGATATTTATCTATGGCGTTGATGAATATTATGACGCAGGTTTGGTTGGAATTATAGCCCTGTGTGTGTTGCAAATTTTCATATACCTGTGTTGCCAGTGGTCTGTGCACATCCACACGTTTTTAAATTGCAGCTCGGTAAGTTGTTTATATATTCATATGTAAATGCAACAACGAATCATTCGCGTTACAATTAATCGTCTTTGTCATGGATGCCAATTGATTAATATAATAATCTATCCTCGGTAACGTGACGGCGGCAGCCATTGAAAATTTTGTCTTCTGCTAGATGATGACGTCTTCAAAACTAGTTGGCGGGAATTTTAAATTTTCCCGATCTACATGTTTCAAAATAACATGCCACAATCTTTTCTCATAAACTGTTTTTACAATACATTCAAATTTTGTATGTTAATTCATCTGAATTCCAATATGTTTTCACATCTTTTTTTGTTTTTTATCCACTTCAGAAAACATACTGTATTATGATTTTGTCTCTTTTTACAAAATCACGAACAAATGAATACTTCAGTTTTTATGAATGTTATCTTTTGTTGCTGTAAATATGGATTTTTATTCAATGTGTGGTCGTTTGGTAGATATTTCGGATGCATTGTGACTTGCATAAAATAGAGTTCGAGAATATAATGAATAGGGAAATAACAGGCTCTTTTGGAAGTGAAAGCTGATGACCCACTTCCAAAAGTGTTTGGTCAATAGATTTCTAAAATTTAAATTCTTAAGAAACTCAGAACAACATTGGTGATTTCAATTTGTTTTTTTTTTCCCATTAGCCAAAGTGGGTGTGTGTATCATGCAAATGTGAAAGAAGTCAAGTATTTGAAAATTTCAATACCTTTTGACCTATATTACCAAGATAATTACGCGAGGCAAATTATTGTGAGAATTAGAATGTATTCATTCAGCAGTCTTTTGGTTTGAATTCCCTGTCAAAAATTGTCCTATGAGAAGCCATATGGAAATGAGTGGATTCCCAAAGATTCCCATGGAGGTTCTTTTGGGACCTACCTGGATTTTTTCAATAGGGTCTTCTCATCTCATCTCATCTCATCTGTTTTCAGCCTCTTTGAACGCTGAATTCATCTGTCATCGCATTAAGGAGATACTAGCTCTAGGATGCTAACTATTTAGCGTTGGCCAATTTATTTAAAAGTTACCGTATGAATTCGGTCAATTTATGTTCCTAAAGATTCTTCACAGCATCTTCAGAAACTTAGTTGAGTGAATTCACTCAATATTTTTAAAATCAATTGGTCAATATAAAACAGCTAGCATATGAGATTAATATCGTACTATACTATACTATATATTCTTTATAAATGTTACACAAGAGATTTGGCTAGCATCTCAGTGCTGATGTTCCGCATTTCACCAATGATTTCTCTCCAAATATCTCACAATTTTTAAATTGCAGCGACACTACCCAACTGAAAATCAAACATCTTTGAGATATCTGAATGTCGGTCGAGTAAGAACCCAAGAAAAGTCAAAATTAATTATCCTTCCTATAATTACAGGAACAAAATCCTTACACGGCTACTATCGCCAAAGTAGTGCCTACTCCCAACAATGGAAGTTCAGAACTTGTTGAATTGCATCACGGTAAAGACCAAGATCCCTGGTTCATATTTCAAAAGACAAAATATTATTGGGATCCGAACAAAAAATGTTTCCAAGGTCTGCACTTTCCTGTTAATCAGTTGATAAAACATTATACCGAATGGAAAGGATATTTGGATGAAAAAGATATCGTAGCGACTGAAGAAAAATATGGCAAGAACAAGTACGTATATCGATTGATAAAAAACTCATTTTACATCAGAATATGATTTTCCTTACAATTGTTATTCGATAATATAGATTGGAGATGGTGGTGCCGGAGTTTTCAAAGCTCTTCAAGGAAAGAGCTATTGCACCATTTTTTGTATTTCAAGTGTTTTGCGTAGCCTTGTGGTGTCTGGATAAATATTGGTATTATAGTATCTTTACTCTTATAATGCTCATCACTTTTGAATACACGCTTGTACAGCAGCAACTTAGAAATATGGCGGAGATCAGGAAGATGGGGAATAAACCTTACAGTATACTGGTAATTATTGTACATATTGCTCCTTGTGAAGAATTATTCATTTACTTGATTCAACGATTCATTTGATTTCAGGTCTATAGAAACAGGAGGTGGCGTTCAATTTTTACGGACCAATTGGTGCCTGGAGATATAGTTTCGATAACAAGATCTCAAAATGATAACTTAGTGCCGTGTGACATGCTTCTTCTGAGAGGTCCTTGTGTCGTGGATGAGAGTATGCTCACAGGTAACGAATTCCTCACGAATTTTATATTATTTATCGTGTCTGTGAAATCAAGTATCTTATGATTTTTTCATTACAGGAGAGTCGGTTCCCCAAATGAAAGAACCTATAGAAGATATTGATCCTAACACGCCGTTAGACATAGAAGGTGACCACAAATTACATGTTTTATTTGGAGGTACAAAAGTCGTACAACACACTCCACCCAGTAAAACTCTACCTGGCCTCAGAGGTATCTAGAAAAAAATACATGCTTTGATAATATGCGTAATCATGAAATTATATATATCTACCGAATTTTAATTCCAGCTACCGACAACGGTTGCGTGGCGTACGTTTTACGTACTGGATTTTCAACGTCACAAGGGAAACTTTTGAGAACCATTCTTTTTGGCGTCAAGAGAGTAACAGCGAACAATCTGGAAACTTTCGGTTTCATTCTATTTCTTTTGATTTTTGCTATCGCTGCTGCAGCCTACGTTTGGATCAAAGGTGAATAAATGCGTGAGCTTATTAACTAATTTTTCAATATTTGTTTTCACGTATAAATTCAATTTCTATATTCTCAGGTAGCGAAGATCCTACGAGAAATCGGTATAAACTCTTTTTGGAATGCACTCTCATATTAACATCCGTTATACCACCTGAATTGCCTATAGAATTATCTTTGGCTGTGAATACATCCTTGTTAGCTTTATCGAAATTAGGTATGTGTCTCTAATTTGTCGTTTGATTGAATACCAGGGTACACAAACTTTGATATATTTTTTTCCTCAGGTGTATTTTGTACAGAACCATTTAGAATCCCATTCGCTGGAAAGGTTGAGATTTGTTGTTTCGATAAGACAGGAACTTTAACTAGTGATAATTTAATCGTCGAGGGCATAGCGGGTATCAAGTAAGTTCAACGCAAATTGATTTTTCATTCTCGAAAGTTGCATTGTTATTGAAATATCCTCATTATCATTTTCCAGTGGAAGTGCAGAAATTATGCAAATTTCGGACGCACCTATAGAAAGTGTACAGGTTCTTGCAACATGTCATGCCTTGGTCCAATTAGACGACGGTATTGTTGGAGATCCTTTGGAGAAAGCCACTTTAAAAGCAGTTAATTGGAATCTCACTAAAAGTATGTTAATTGAAAATTTTACGAAAATTGTGTTATACCTCACCATAACGAATCATTATTTTCAAGGTGACTCTGTTATCCCAAAAAAGGGTAAATCCGCTGTTCTGAAAATTGTGCAAAGATATCATTTTTCATCGATACTCAAACGCATGTCCGTTATCGCGGGATACATGCCTGGAACTGGATACGAAGTTCATTACATTGTTACCACGAAAGGAGCACCTGAAACTTTGAAACCAATGGTAAGTCGAGTGATATCTGCTATAATAGCTGCTATGAATCCAACTATTGAACTGTTTCTATGATTTCAGTTTTCTTCCGTGCCGGATAATTATGATTCGATTTATTTATCTCTCACTCGTCGTGGAGCGAGAGTTCTAGCTTTGGGATATCGAAAACTCTCCGGTTCCCTTTCCGCTCAAGATTTAAGAGATCTCAGTCGTAATGATGTAGAAAAAAATCTCACGTTTGCAGGGTTTGTTATAATAAGTTGCCCTCTCAAACCTGATTCCAAAGCAGTCATCAAGGAGATATTGAGTGCTTCTCATTCCGTAAGAACTGACTCGATTGTCTTCATCATTCAAGGAATGTATTCAATTTTTACAAATTTATGTATTGTTCTTAGGTAGTCATGATTACCGGTGATAATCCTTTAACTGCTTGTCACGTGAGTCGAGAATTACATTTCACCAGGAAACCAATAACGCTTATACTAACCGACAGAAACGATAAGTGGGTATGGGAAAGCGTGGATCAAAGTGTTGAAATTCCTTTGGGTTTGGAAAATGTTAAATCGAAGAAGAATGAAATTTGGAAAGAGCACGCACTTTGCGTAACCGGAGAGGTAGGAATTTTTGTTTTTTATTTTCTAAAAAGTTGATATTCTTATAATTTCATATTGTTTTCAGGGATTGTCATATTTGAAAGATAATAATAAAGAATTGCTGCGTATATTATTACCACATGTTGTAATATTCGCTCGTTGTGCTCCTAAACAGAAAGAATATATCATAACAACACTGCAAGATTTAGGTTATACAACTCTGATGTGTGGAGATGGAACGAACGATGTGGGCGCATTGAAACATGCTCAAGTTGGTGAGTTGGTTTAACAATACAAATCATTGGAATTGAAAATACATGATTTAATTTTATCAATCTTCAAATCAGGAGTCGCGATATTATCCAGTCCTCCTGAAAAGACATCTTCCGAGCGAAGAGAAATTGTATCTAATATCAATTCAACGATACCTACATCGGTAGTTAACGGGCCAAGATCGAATATGCGTCAACAATCCATCAATACCCAAGCTAAAATACAAAAAATATTGAAGGAATTGGATGAACAAGAATCTGTTATTGTGAAATTGGGAGATGCGTCCATAGCCGCGCCTTTCACCAGTAAAATGTCGTCGATTCAATGCAGTACGTTTGCTCGAACTTATCGGTTCTAAAAGTCATTTGAAATTAATTGAAAATTGATTTATCTTTACAGTATGTCATGTGATCAAACAAGGACGATGTACGTTGGTCACAACGTTACAAATGTTCAAAATATTAGCTTTGAACGCTTTAATAATTGCTTACAGTCAATCTGTATTGTATTTGGATGGTATTAAATTCAGTGATGCTCAAGCAACTCTCCAGGGTATATTGTTGGCAGCGTGTTTCTTGTTCATCTCCAGGTCGAAACCCTTGAAATCATTATCGAAGCAAAGACCATTACCAAACATATTCAATCTTTACACAATAGCAACTGTATTACTTCAATTCGCCGTTCATTTCCTCTGTCTCATATATTTAGTGAGAGAAGCTGCAATTTTATCTCCTAAGTAAGTTGTACGAACATTTTATATATCAATACACTCAGAATATCACAAAATTATTATTCATATATTTATATTATTAACCAGGGATGATAAATTATCAGCCATTCTGGCTCCGAGCAATAAATCCGATGAGAATATTCCGAAAACAGATCTTGATGGCGATGAGGAAGAGGAACCATTCATAGCGAATCTCATAAATAGTACGGTTTACATAATAGCTATGGCACTACAAGTTTCTACATTCGCCATCAATTATAGGGTAATGAAATCATGATAAAAAATGAAGTTTTATATTATTTTCTGAAATCTGTTTTCAATGGATATGATTTTTTCATTCACAGGGACAACCTTTCATGGAAAGTTTATTGCAAAATAAACTTTTGTTATACAGTCTTTTAGGAAGTTCTGCTTTAATATTTTCCTTGGCTTGCGGGTTCACACCTGAACTGGCCGAGCAATTTGAAATTGTAGATTTTCCAAGTGACGTGAGTATAATTATATATTTCATCTAAATTTTAGAATGTGGTGAACAACAACTGATTAATTTTTTTCCCCTCTTTTTCACAGTTCCGCAAAACCTTAGTTCAAATTTTAATAGCAGATTTTGTTTTCGCGTACATAGTCGATAGAGCTTGTTTATGGTTATTCGGTGAAGGAAGGCATAGAAAACTATGATTGAAAGTATCATCCGTTGATTGCGACCAAGTGTTTTCAGCCAAACTAAAAGAAAAGTATGTGATACACTTTCACCGTGGATTTCAAATGATTGGATGTGTTTGATTTCTTATTTTGCAGTGTGGATATAAATAATTCCAAAAGAATTAGAGTAAGGATTATAAGCCGTTTATGTGGGACGAGTATATTTTGTATGTGCGAATTTTAGATATGTGTGTATCGTGGACCCGTGCATATATTTTGAATGAATGAAATGTGAAGTTTCTTATTTTTATTCTTCTATCATTTTGATGATCTTGAATATATTGCTGTGGTGATGAGCGGTCAACTATTTTGTTCTACACTTTTAAAAAATGAACGTGATACGCGTAAATGCCAAAAAGATGAAAAAAATTTATAGAGATATATCAAATACACCATTCATTATATATAAATAACCATAAACGCTTTTCGTTGCATTTGTTCATTTCGTGACAGAAATTGAAGACAGACCTTGTGTTTATATCACGCTAAGTGCCAAGGTGGAATGCAGGATTGTATATTTTCAATGATCGTTTCTTGTACTGTGCTGATAGAAAATTTGTAGTTTCCATTCAACGTTCGACTCTTCAACATAACGTAAACGTGTTGCCTGAAGAATCTTGATTTTATCGGTTCTCAGAATTCAGTTTATCTGATTCAAGTTGATTGTTTACGTGTTTGGACTGTTATTTTACTCTCTTGTGTGATTATGAAGAGTGAAAATTCTAAAAGACAAGACAGGCGCAGTTCTAGCTGTCTACAGAGTAACTTATGATAGCAGGATTTATGTACATTTATTGTACATGGGGTGCTCAACGTGTTCATCATTTATGAGTTATACATATGTTGAAATCACTTAGTTGATGAGTTGCCATACACAGAAGATTTCATCAATATGAGAGGCTAAGATTTAATTTTTTCTACTTCTATAGTGCAATATAATCTGATGATTAATTTACGAAATTAGAATTTTATATCGTTTTCATCATGTTGAGATCAATGATCATTAAATCCACGTGCAATGCATGTGCATTGATAATAGAAATTTATGAAAAAGGATTGGTTTATGAGTTCACCAATTCAAATATAAATCAATCATTCCTTTTAAAAAACCATTTCACCAAAATGTGTACATGTTGCCCGCAATACAACGAAATAAACACTGAGGTTTGATAAGAACTTTTCTTGTTTCTATTTATATGATTCATGTAATTCGAAGCTATAAATTGTATTTATGATACGATTCTATCATATTCAGTCACGTTCAAACGTGAAGGGTTTACATTCCACTTATTCATATGAATTGATTTTGGCTTTTGTCCTGCGAGTTGAATATTGCAAACGATAGATCGCATTTGTATGTGTTGAGAATATTATTGAAAATGTGCATGTAAACACATGGAATTGCGTAAAACTCGACATCCTTAGAATGTTGTGAGTTTGTCTTTTGGAATTGTACGCAAAAGAAATGATGGAAGTATTCGCAAGTCTGTTGTATGGAATTTTTACGTTTGTATTTTTGTGCAAAAATAATGTATCTGCGGAATGTACGTATTCTGTATATTATGACCTTTTTTTCATATAAAAGAAAATATTTCAAACTGTACTGAAATCATGTACAACATTGTAAAATATTTGAATCTTTGTAAGTATTAATGAATATTATTGTTTGCTGTGAATATTTGTCAAATACATAAGGTTTTATAAAAACTTTACGATTTGAGTGAAAATAAATTTTCTTCTTCTAATATTTCTCGTTATGAGTGAAGATAATTTTAGAATGTGATATAAATGTTATCTTGCATATTCTGTTAATTACGTTAAAGAAATCTGACATTTCAAATGCTAGTTCCGCATAACATGAGATGAAGGTTGAAACATTCATCTTTGAGCATTTCAGACCTTTCGGAAATTGTTTCCTTCAGTAAACTTATTTGAAAGAAAATTCTACTAGTCAGTGTTATCTGATCGACGATATTCCCACAATTCATATTAGTTTCCACGTCAGACTCAACTTCCTGAGAATACCATGTAAAACCGGATCAGTTTCAATCCAGATTTTACCGGTTTTGTATCAGGTTGTCTGGTTTGTACATAAGGAGATTCAAGTCGAATTACAAAGGATTCGGATTAGGTTATTTTTAGGCAAGAATAACGTCAGCTTTTATACGATAAGGACGAAATTATCCAAAGGAATTGTTGAGGAACTACTACCTCTATTCAAAATGGAATTTTCACTGGGGTAGCATAAACTGTGAGTTTTATCACGATTGGCGATGCATTATAACGTGCTGAATTATTTATGATCAAAAATATGCAATGAATAGGAAAGAAAACGTAATGGATTTCTCTCATAAGGGAGGAGAAATTCTCTTCAGCTCAACACTGAAAGAATTTCCTCTCGAAAATTACCGTGAAATTCTAGTAACCGATGGACACGTGGACATTCTTTAAAAAAATTACTATGCAACTTGTAAAAATAAGTAAATTCACAGTTTGATGAAATATTTCCCAAAAATTTTACAGAATATGGAGTTATTTTTTCTAAGAATTCTCACTTGTTCCTCGATCACTGGGATTTCACTGTCATTTTTCAATTACAATTTTTTTAAGTGAACACTACCCCAAGTAACACAAGAAATTAAGGATGCTAAAAACGTGTTCGGAAAATTCTACGAATATCCTTAGAACTGTTTTGAATAGTTATATGCTATGCACTTGCATAGAATGTCTTTACGGATTTACCCAAAATAGTTTCATTTGCACATTCTCTTCATATTCACAGAATAATCATCCCATAGCACATTTGAGAAGTTTTTGTGTTACTTGGGACTAAAGTACACAGAAAAAAGTCGTGTTGATTCCATATCTATTGTCTCATATGTATAACGACAACAATATTTTCCTTGTGCGGTTTCATTTGCTTCGAATTAATTCAATTTGAAATGACTTCCATTTGCTTCATTCGGATTGAGAAAATATTGTTTCAGTTCAAAAGTTCAAATTTGGGTTTAGATTACTCTTGAATTGAGGAAATATTCTCTCAATTCACAGTAACTTCATTTGGAACAAGAAGAATATTGTCTCCGTTAGACATAAGACAATACACTGAGAGGAATTTATATAGTTAAATTCACTAAAGAATTATATTGTTATGCCATAGTAAATTTCATGATATTACAGTGAATTTCATCAGAAGTCAGTATGTTCCCCCATTTCTATAATTCCATACTAAGTTTGACTATAAATTTCTCTCAGTATGGATGTCCAATCAAGACAACTTTTTTTTCTGTGTATACGGTTCACATTTGCATTGTCATCATACGAAAATACGGCCATGTTCCCCAATAGCACGATTCACGGAACTGTCTGGGCTCTCGCAAGAGCCTCATCAGGGCCTATCCGAAGTTTAGCTGCTGATGAGAAGCTCAGGATCTGGAGAATCTCATTGAACCGATTGATTCTCATTGATTTTGACGCAGGAGATTGATTCAAACCCATTGAAAATCAATTTTCCATGGGCTTGAATCAGTTTTGTGTATCGAAAACATTCGATTCAATGGAATTTTCTGGCCAGGAAAGTCCTGATGCAATATTTGAACGGGCTAAAGATGTGGAATCAATATTTGTCATAATCCTAGACAATTTTGAGATTTTTCACGCTAGAAACAATGATTTCGCCTGAAATAACACAAAGTTCTGAAGAAAAGTACCTGAATAGACAAATTTTCAAAATTATGTATAATTAATTCACAATTATATTGAATTATATATAAATTGAATATAATTTTCAAAATTACCTGTAATGTATTGATTCTAGTGACCACCCTGATAACAAACGAAGAATTCTTTTTCAAGAACTCTTTTCGAACTAACGAATTCACAAAGAGCTCTGGAGGAGTTCAATGTTTGGGAGATTAACGAGTTCTTTGAGAATATTGGAAGTATTGTTTTAGTGCTCTCGAAGAACTGGTAATGTCCCAAACATTGAACTCCTCTAGAGCTTTTTATGGATTCATTATTTCGAAAAGAGTTTTTGAAGAATTTTATTCTTGTTCTTGAGAAAGAATTCTTCGTGTGTTATTTGGGTAGCAACACTATTCACAGAAAGGAGAAGATGCTTTTGACACATTTGATTTTTTCCTACTGTTTCTGTAAACAAGGATGGTTAAGGAGTTTCCAGGCAGTGCATTCGAGAGATTCTCAGAGCTGTTGAGCGTTCACGAAGAAGATTCAAAACATTCCAGAGAAAAATATGTTTCATGACAAGAAAATCCGAAAAAAATCTGTCTGTCAAGATCTAAATAACCCACCCACAAAGCACTTGTTGTGTAAAAGATGTATTCAGAAATAATTGAGAACAATGCAAGAAGTCTTATGCAACATGAATAGACATCTTTTAGAAGTCTCAAACTGTTCTTACTTCTAAAAGATTTCTTTAAGAACGTTTTCAGAAACCTTTTAGCAATGTCTTTTAGAAGATTCTAAAAGGTTTCTGAAAACGTTCTTAAAGAAATCTTTTAGAAGTAAGAACAGTTTAAGACTTCCAAGAGATGTCTATTGATGTTGCATAATAGTTCTCGCATCGTTCTCAATTATTTCTGAAGATATCTTTTAGACAACAAGTGCTGTGTGGGCAGATAGAAAAATGTCTCAATAATGCCATCATAATGGTGACATGCACGCCAAGAAATATTCACATCATGGTGCCAAGGTGTTTCCGCATGAAGCATTGTTATCGGTGGCAAAATGAGGTGATAGCACCATAATGAAGACATAATTTTTACATTCTATGCATCATCGCAGAGTGCATGATAGTATGTCTACGGCACATTATGTTACAGAATATTCAGAGCATGCTTTTCTATCTGGGAATCCAATCGATCCACAATTAACAGTTTTCTTGGAAATAATTGGATAATACAATCCTCCTGGATGCAAGCATTCTTCCTCGTAGGAAATAAATTAAAAACAAAAGAAGAGGATTTCAAAAATACGTACAAGATAATAGATTTCTTATCATCTTTCATCATTCGAATTTGAATAAATCGTACTCATTCAAAGGAAAGAGAAAATCCTCATTTATATTACTCCCAAGATTCTTTGATCAGAACTAGCCAAGTTTTTCAAAGTTAATGCACACTGATTGAGTTATGAGCAATGACCTGTCATATAAAATTCACGATTCGTTCATGCGTTTCTTTCCTTTCTCTATACCAACCAAATTTTGTAGCAAATGATTTGAATTGATGAATTCCATAATTGATGGAAATTTACATCGTATTTTTTCCTCATTCATAAACTTGTTAGATGAGATTTGTACTCCTTGTCCAAAAAGTCCGATAGATTCCAATGAATTCCAATAGGCGCTGTGACAAAAAGCGCATGCAAACCGATCAGTTATCATTGATTTCGATAGGATTTGGCCTATCGGTTTGTATTGCTTCTTTTGGACAGGCTTTTCTCATTTGCAATAAAATATATTCAAATTTATTTTTTGATTTTTCTATATAATATCAAAGGAACAAAAAAATTGTATGTATGGTCGTAGCGATTTCGTTATTCTCGAAGTTGGGTTGTTTTGATTTATATCCCATACAACACCACAGATTTCAGTAATGTCTCAATTACATTTCAATCTTTCACCTTCATTACATTTCACAGAATATGTCAAAACCCCCAATAAAAATATTTCTCTTCAAAACTTCAACAATTTCTCTGCAAAACTTCATTATCGCAATTCTTAGAGAAAGAAAGAATTTTTTGAACAGATTCATCTTCCAAAACTCTGTGAAATTCTGCATATTTCTGAAAATTTCTATTGTCAGTAAAGATTTCTCTGTACATTTCCAACTTATTGGTCAAAGTTGTTTTGTTGAGAAATGTTGAATTTTCTCAACATTTTTTTACTTGATAAATGGTGGAAACATTTAATGAGGAAAGGAATTTTCTCCACGAATTCATACATTTCTCTGCAAACTACATTTGCAGAAGAAAATTTGAATTTTCTCTTTATTTGTCTATTCCGAGAATATTACGGCTTGTGGCGGAGAGTTGAGTTTTCTATACAAATTCATACATTTTTCTCAAATCGCATTTGCGGAGATAAAGTGAATTTTTTCAAATTTTTCAATCGACTCAAAACAATTCAAGTGAAATTCACTAGTAGGCCTCGAAAAAACCTTTCTCCCACGACCCACTCATTTTTCCTTTCGGAGGATTCTGAATCGATTAGTCTATATCTGACGGGAACGAATTTTTTAAAATTTTCTATCGATTCGACCCAGCACTTGGAAAAATTTACAAGTTAAGGTCGAAAACAACCTTTCTCCCACGATCTACTCATTTTTCGTTTCTTAAGATTCTGAATCGATTGGTCTATATCTTACAGGGACGAACTTTAAAAATTTTCTATCGATTTGACTCAGCACTTGGAAAAATTCACAAGCTGAGGTCACAAAAATCCCCTCTCCCACGACCTATTCATTTTTCGTTTCAGAAGATTCTGAATTGATTGGTCTATACCTCACGAAAACGAATTTTTCAAAATTTTCCATTGCGATGATTCCCATAAGTGGTACTTTAAGATTATTGTAGTCACCTCGGAGATCCGCTGAGGTGATAGAGGCTTTGCTTCTTACTCGCAGGACCCGGGTTCAATCCTCACTGAGGAAAGTTCCTAAAAATGGACTCTCAATATGGTGCCTCTTCCGTAATGTCATTCAAGTCGAACTGGAAGGAGATTTTTAGAGATAAACTCTGAACACAAATTTTTTTTCTCAAGCAAAAGTGAATAGATGAAACAGAGATTTGTAGAGTAATGCAGAAATATGCAGAGAATTATTTAATGTAATATGGAGATTTGGCGAGTTTTGTACGAATTTTGTGGAGAAATTCATAAAATATTACGAAGATTGGAAGAATTATGTATAATTTTGCAGAGTAATGCAGAAATTTGTAGAGTAATATTTATGGTTAAAAATTCTGCAAATTTCTCAAAGCGTCCGAAATCTGACAGTTATGTAGAAAAATCTGAAGAGTTTTGAAGAATTTTGAAGAGAAATATTTTTATTGGGGAATCTGTCAATTGAAATCTTTCCTATTTGGAATGTCTCAGATATATTACGAGAGAAACATTACAATGAAATATTTCATAAATATTCTTGAAACATTGCAGAAATATTGCATTGAAATGTAAGATTAGCGGACATTGCAATATTTCTGAAGGAACTTTGAAACCTCGGTGTGACATACAGCAATTTCTTGAAAATATTTCAATGTTTCAGATGTTAGATTTCTGCAATCTTGATGAAATCTTTGGTGTTGTGTGGGATTTGACTTTAGTATGATTAAAGTTCTTCCTTACCAAATTTATTGAATTTCTTCAACATAAATTAGGCTTGAATACTATCATATTCCAACTGAACACATAAATTATACTATGAATAATTGATTGACCATACACATTGGTTATTGCATACACGTAACGTTAATAACGTTAATTCAGCGTTACCTTCCAGAGTCATGAACATTTTCCAATGTATGAACATAGTTCCAGATGTATAGTAAGATATAACCATCAAAATTTAATTTTGAAATTTAAATCAAATATTTTAATAATGGAATACGTGCGTGAAAGATTGTGTAGTTGCAAAAAGAGATAAATGAATCAATCATGATATGTTGATAGTATATGGTATGTAATTTGAAAATCTTATAATCAATTACTTAATAGTGAATGTTTTTTCTTCTTTCTTGGTTGTCTTATTTATCGAAACTTCCTTCGAAGCGATCGAGGATCTTTCCAAACTGTTTTTGCAGTATTTCTAGAAGTGAAATTCGGATAATTACAAATTTTCATTCATACATTTTTGGAGAAAAATGAAATGAGAGCGGAAGAAAGTTGTACATTGAAATAGCACAGTAATCCCTGTTATATTTACAAAGAATTCTTTCTGAATTCTCACAATTCCGAAGATCGTAACAATTAATTTATCTCCAATTATTTTGCTATCTCGACATTCTTTGACGATTGACATTGTAAAGGAGAACTACACTGTTAAAAATGTTTTGAAATTTCATAACTTTTCCAATTACATCCGTAACTGAAATTTCCAATTCTTGGTATTTGAATTGCGAATTCATTTACACGTGATTGAATTTTCAAATTTTTACTACATTTTATTACGGATTTATGTATATTTTCGTAACTGAAATTTCATACACATGTAACTTAATTTTTCAGTTACGTGATTGGAAATTGCTTCCGTTACGTGTATTTGAAGTTTTGTTCAGAAATTTTTAACAGTGTATATATCGATGGTGAAACTAGGAAGATTGTATCTTCAAATAAACGTGTAGTTACATTCCTGTTAGGAAACAAACTACCCGTACAGCACAAACAACCGATCCCCGGACATTTCTCCGTCGCTTTTCCGTCCATTCGCCTTGTATCCACGTCTCCCTTCCCTAGTAACACCCAATCTTCGTCAAACGTTCTGAGAATATTTGTAGGACGTTTAAATATTCTAGGAACGTTCGAAGAATATTTTACGGACATTGGTGTTACTTGGGTTTTCTCCACCTCGCTTCCACGGAGATGCGACGTGGACATCGGTGTGTGTGCTGTTAGGGTAGATAGATGCTGGAATCAGTGATGCCAGAAATTCCAACTTTTGCCAACTTTTGCCCCCTCCATCAAGACATTTTGCCTCTACACTGAGAGAAGAGTTTATTTGTATTTAATAAAGCTTTCTTCGGATACGGCGAAATAAATATTTTTTCCACGTAGACTTGGCTTAATAACTATAAATGAAGTTTATTAACTGTTACAAAACTTCATATGACATTTTTTAACTGTTATTAAACCTTATCTGAGGATAATGAGTTATGATTGTATGTAATAAATATTTATTTCGCCGTATTCAAAACAAGAGTTATTAGATACAAATAAACTCTTCTCTCAGTGTACACAATCAAATTTCTTTTGTCGGCGGCTTCATTGTGTGCGTGGAATTTCTATACAGATGGAGCTTGATGGAGAGGGCAAAACTTGATTTCTGGCATCATTGGCTGGAATACCTGGTGAAAATCCAAAAGCGGAGGAGGCGGATATTGAAACAAATGAAACGTGGAAATATTCCAACTCCCTCCTGAATTACGCTTAGATGACTCTTCGCTTGCGTTTTCTTTACGCTTTTGTTGCTCTTCAACACTTCATTTTCACCAGGAATTATCCGATGGAAACAAAAAATCAAAATACAGCCACCATTGGCAAAAATGGAATATCAACAACGCAACGAAGTGCTGCAGAAATTGGAAGTCAATGTATATGATCTATATTGGTTGTTGGGCCAACCATTATGATCTTATAACTGGCACCAGCTTGAACAAACTTGACATCGGTTGAAATCAAGTTAGTATCATATTGATTGTTGGGCCAACCATCATGGTCTGTAACTGGCACCAACTGGTACCAAGTCGGTCCAACTGGAACCAAGTTGGTTCCTTGTTGGATCATGCTGAGATTTTTCAACAGGGATGTCCGTAGAAAACTGGACGATCGCAACACGTCTGCACTAAGTTTGTTTGGCGGACCCAAAACAACATTTGAGCTCGGGTTTGCATGATCAGATATCTCTCAGATAGCATGGTAAAAACTTTCAACGGCAAACAGAATGATCCAAATGAGGCTCGCTGATGCTGGTTCGTATCTTCCCAAGCAGCAACAGAAGTTCAAAGCATATACGGAATAGAAACGTTCGTGGAACGTACGAATGAGATCCGAAGAATATATAATGAACGTTCATAGAATATTCGAATAATACTGTTTCCAATATACTTCCCAGTGAACACTTATGAGAGGAAGAGCTCTTTAAGAGGTCTTTTGAGAGAGCTCTATCAATGTTATCATATTGATATCTGAATGGTATCATTTTTCTGAGATCTCAGAAAAAAATCCTCTTAAAGAGTTCGTTTGGAGAACATCCTGGCAATCTCTTATGTTCCTCAGGAATCGACGCATCTGATAACATTCTGATATCTTTATGTTAACTTTCTGAAAGGTCTACCTGACCCCTCACACATATTGAGAAGACCTTTAAGAGCTCCGGATGATAGCATATTGTTCACTAGGTTAGAACGTACATAGTACATTCGAAATGTACGAGATTCATCCAATGGACGTGCAATCAACTTACCGTCGTTTATTCGATTACATACGTTCGATGAATATGCATAGCACCTATGAAACGGTCTCATTGGAATATGTATATACTGGTGCTACTTGGGTTTGTGAGCTGAACGATATTTACTGCGCCCGCTTTTTAACGATTCAAAGAGCGCTTGCTCAAAATTTGTCAGGAACGCTTGAAATCTCTGTTTCTTTTCGAAAAATATCCAGTAGCTCCATTGTAAAAAGTGGAACTCACTTTCATCCTGAATATTAGTTGATTTCAAGATGCAGCCAAAACTAACCCTGCACTGTTAGAAATTTCTGCATTAATTTTAATGTATTTGCTGGAAGTTTTTTTCAAATACGCGCATGAATTGAGTTTCATACACATTTTACATTAAATTTAATGTAAACTATAGCAAAATCTATATGTTTTCAATGTTTTGGTACATTAAATTTAATGTGAAATGTGTATTAACCTGAATTCATGTACGGTATTGAAAAAAACTTCATAATATTTCTCACAGTGTGTTTCAACTGAAAGTAAAAACCGCAAACGGATTTCAACGCAATGGATGAAAAAGACTGGATTTCAGTCCAGTTTTCGAGTAAAATGCAGCCACATGCAGTCCGACTTTTTACTGTGTAAACTTATTGTGTACAACTTTGGGAAGTTTTGAAAAACACTTCACTGGATTTCTTCGTACGTTTGTTCTATTCTCAGTTTAATCAAAAACAGGTAGAACTCGAAAAGATTCTGTTTTCTGATATGTAGATTTCGTTCTATGATTTTTCAAAAGATCAATTGTTATTATTAAAGTAGTGAACCTGACCTGTATTCCATGCCGATGAAAGAAATCTCAATTATACGTTCTGAGGGAAACCATATATGATCCATAAAAGTTCTATCACTTTAAAAGAAAAGTTTTTAATTCAGTTCATTTCATGACTGAATCTATGATACGAACAATTTAAGCTGAAAAAACAATCACCAACATAATGGAAAAAGTATTGTCTGAAATTAAGATGCAAACAGATTAAGACTTTCTTTTTACAGTGATACATAAACCCTATATGAGCCATATATTTTTTACATTCGCCTAGCCCTGCTAAATTTTCCCAATAAAGAACGATACAAAACGGTAAATTTTTTCTATAGTTCTCAATGAGGTTTCTGAATACGGAATTTACGAAGTTATATCGTTATTAAACGATAGAACTCTATCGTTCCTTATCGTTTTCTATAAAAATTCAAAAGAATGTATGGGATTTCATCGTGAAATCCGTATAAAAAAAGTACCAGTTATTTGGAAAAAAATAGTTATTTGTTCCAGAATGAGTAGGACTTTTTCTATACGAATTTCACGATAAAATACCATACATTCTTTTGAATTTTTATAGAAAACAATAAAGAGCGATAGAGTTCTATCGTTTAATAACGATATAACTTCGTAAATTTCATATTCAGAAACCTCATTGAAAACTATAGAAGAAATTTATCGTTTTGTATCGTTCTTTATGGGGACAATTTAGCAGGGCTCATACATGCTTTATAAGATTCATTTTCACTAGAGTCTACAAAAATCAATCAATACCTACTGATTTTGCAGTGTATATACCCATATAGTACAAAAGTCCCCGCAAAGAGCTCCCGTCATGACAGTAAACATGAATTCATTATGAATAGTTTGAATTCAAAATGAACTCTTGAGGAATGACTAAATCTTCAGAAAGAATCAATATCACGAATTCATGAAGAACTATCCAAGCATTCAACATGTATGCATTTTGAATTCATTGAGTTCATATTGAATTCATTTTTACTGTCATAACGGGGACTGTTCAAAAAGTTCTTTCAGAAGTTTTTGTGAATTCAAAATGATCATCTGTGCTGTCTGGGTATTAACTCTAATATACGCACTAATTTGTAGTCAGATTTAATTGCTTCAAATTGACTGAATAAATGGAATCATATATTGCTCTTCAAGAACTCTAACTCATTAACACATCCTCCACTTTACGGGATACTTTATTTGTACAGAAATACATGTTATCGCATTTGCACCCATCTCAACCATTCCTTTTTTTCCATTCCGCCTCGTTTCGAGTGGCGCATTCCGCGATTCTTATCGATCTTTTTCGATCTTGGTGAGGATGAAAAACGATTCCCTATTCTGAATCATATCCGTACAATCTGGAAGATATCAATCAACCACAAAATATGCCCCGAATAGAAGTTCCTGTTAATCAATCTATCATAAATCTCTCTCTTCTTCTCTTTTTTCCACCACTGCACGTCGATTATGAATTGAGATCTCATAAGAAATGAAAATAACATATGTGTGATTATTCGGTCACGCGTAAAAGACTTTCAGTCTTGAGAAGAAACCGGTCGCACGAGACCTCACACGAGTCACGATTCTATCCGTTTGTCAGTGAAGAGTCAGTCAGTGTGTCGTAGCCGTCGGCTACAAACGATTCTCGCATTTGCGGTGTACGTATTTTAAGTTGCAGTCTACAGCATTTTCACGAGTTCAAACTCGACACGTGGCTAGGTTTCCTTTCTTCAATTCTCTGAAACTTCGATTGTTGTAATCAAAGACAAATGAGAGTTCAAAATATTGCGGTGAACGTTACGGATGTGTCATATGATTACCATACCGTATCATGAATATTCAAGTGTTCCCTCTCACGTTTACAACGAAAGGAATTTTTTCGTAGTTGAACGAACACCAGTTATTATGCACAAATTTCATTTACATACATTGAAATCTACGATTCATCGATAGCTCGATACAGTTACTCGAGTATCAACATTGTTTCACCTTGCGTTTGAAGTTTGTTGACGTTTGTTCAATCATGAGAGCATTCAGAGCTGATTCTTTTGGTATGTTCATGCATTTTATAAACAAATAGAATATGATATCTCATACATGATGAACTTCAATTCAATTCGATAGAATATAATTTCGTCTGTTCATGCGAATGAATCTCGTTTGTCCAAAGTTGAACTATTTAATGAAAAAATACAGTATCTTGTACTCATAAAATATTCAAGTGATGGTTCAAATTGGTGCGTCAAGTATCTGAGTAAATACAACTACAGGCATTTCAACCCAAGCAACAACAGAAGTTCAAAGTATATACGAAATACGAAGTAGATACGAAGAACATTTAATGAACGTTCATAGAATATTCGAATGAGACTGTTTCAAATATACTTAGAACGTACATAGTACATCCGAAATGTACGATATTCATTCAATCGACGTTCGATTGACGTACCGTCGTATATTCTATTTACATACGTTCGATGAATATTCATAACACCTATGAAACGGTCTCATTAGAATGTGCATAGAACATATTCCGAATATTCGAAGAAAGTCCATGGTATATTCTGGTGCTACTTGGGAAAGAACCAGTACTGGCTCTTTATTGATATTGTGAAACCATTACAGGTCCATTGACATGTCAGTGATCATTGCTCGTAGAGATGTTCTCCTTGCATGAAAAAACGTAAAATGAAGTCATCAAGTTACTTACAACTCATTGTTAGTTTTTATACTGGGAAGCGTACGGAGATTGATGTCCACTCCATATTCCAGTGAACAGATTAGAGGAGATTGTTTGAAATAATAGAGGATATTAATTCTCGAATGATTGATGTATTCGATTTTATGATGTGTTTTCGTGTGATAAAATGGCCAATCACACGAACCTAACGATCACTCCTGAACATTGAAACAATTCAACATCGTTATAACTGATTTATACATCGTTTTAATTATTGCAGTCTCACTGTAATGACTCGGTATATTGTGTTACAAAAATAATTTTCATTCATTAAATGACATACAGTTCAAAACGAATTAAATCATTCCATTGTGTATTCGCCAACGAATAAAACTGCAGTTGTATTCTCGTTTGAAGACATTTTCTTTGAATTTTGTGTTGAAACAGTTTAATTGTTCCACGTAAATGCAGTAGGGTAGCCAGATAATAAGATCAATATCAGTATTCATTTGCATCCGCTTTTTTGTTCGAACAAATCAGCGCTAATTGAGTTTGATCACTAAGATTGAATCATAATTTTCTGAAACAGTTATTAGTTCGCAATGAGAGGGAGGAGTACACTCCTTCAGCCGCTCATCAATTTAAACAGAATTGTTGATTGAATGATGAATGGAAATGAGAGTGATGCAATGCATTTTCTGTGCACAGTTATGAAATGATAATAGTATATTTTATCTTAGCTTTGATCTTACTTTGGAACAGGGATGATCAAAGATATGGAATTATCCGACAAAAACAATTTCGAATTCCACTTCCATCCCGAAGGTTTTAAGAGCCAGGGAGTATTAAAAAACGGACAAAATTTTGCTACATAGTTTTTAAACAACTAATCAATCCTGACAAATTTTGAATATACACCAATAAGATGCACTGCTAGGATTTGGCTCTAAATATAAATTCAAAGCCTGAAACATACTCCTAAACATGAGAAAACAAGTTATAAAAATTATTCATATGTTTATAATCGTTTACATGATTTTAGGGAATTAACTGCAGTTCCAATTTCATATTCAAAGCTTAATTTCAGCAGTGGATTTAAAATTTATTATTCATTGCTTAATTGATCAGAGAATATGTAGCAAAATTTTTCCCATTCCTTGAAGGACTTCATGGTCCTTAACTTGAAATGTCCCCACCGAATTCTGACTATGCTGCACTGAGAGAAAGGCACCTAGTTGCGGCAACTAAAGTTTACTTGTCCCAGCGCAATTTTAGTTGGCGTAAATCGATAAAATAGTTTATTCCATGGAAATAAAAATTTGGCCATAACAAATGAAATTTATTTGGTTTAACTGAATTTTTATTTGAAGTAGCTAAATTTCCTAGCTGTGTAATATTGAACTGAACTCTTTTTCTTCAGTGTGGTGAAACTGGATAACCTTGACCAATCCTCAGAATCATTTGAAAATTCACAGAATTTGACAGACTGCTCGATAATTTTTTTGGTTTGAACCTACACAGGACACCCTGAGAACCCAAATTCTTGAACTTGGAGACAATTTCATTGCCCTCGTTCTGATAAATCTTGTTTCCGATGGAAAAAAATGATTTATTTCAATGGAGAAATTTTTCATTGAATTGAAATCACATTTTCCGAATTCAAGAAGGAATATATTTCTGTTGCGATTTGAGAATTTTTCGTCTCAATCTGATGGAAATTTTCTCCCTTTAAGTGAACTTTTTTCCATTGGAAAAAAAAGATTCATTAGAATGAGGGCAAAGAAAAGTTCTTCTCAGTCTGAGAAATTAGGTTCCAAGTGAAGAAGTTCAAGAAGAATTCTTGAGGATTCATATTGAATTCTTCAAGCCGCAATTGAGTTCCTTATGAGCTGTTTTTGATTCGATGTGCTGTAAGGGTGGTCCCTTGTCTCTTCGTTGATGGAATTTCACAGGCATATTTTAAGGGAAATCCTTGCAGTTGGACCAAATTAAACAATAAAACTTAATTAGATTCACTTGGTTTACAAACATCTCTACACGGAATACACGCAGAAAACAGATCTGTTGAAAAGTCCCATAGTGTATTGAGGATCAGCGCCAGTCTGTGACAAATAGAGTTTTGACTCGAATTTACTTTTAAAAACTCCCATAATTAGATGTATTTCTACAAGAAATTATGGTACTTTTGAAGCTATATTCAGGTAAATAATTTCATTCACCACAGACTGGCGCTGATCCTCAATAAATTATGGGACTTTTGAAAATATATTTTTCTGCGTGTAGCATGTCACTTTGGGATGGAGCACAAATTCCAGAAGAATTCGTACCTTGGGTTTTAATAAATCGTTGACTCTTTTCATTATTCCGACGATCAAAATGCAAAGTGAATTCCATTGGTGAAACAATGGACAAAATGAACGAATTATGAAAATCCAGTACATGAATTCTTCTCGAATTTGTGCTCCATCTCAAAGGGACACACTAGTCAACGAAAATGTGGATCACTAATTTTTCCCGTATAGACAAATGAATTCATGCCAGATATAAACAAATTGAAATGTTCTATCTAATCGAGTTCCCGTTCGTTTCTATACGGTTTTGGTTATTGTTAATCAATGTCTATCTGGCTTTGTCAGCAGTTTACTCTTAAAATATTCTGTAAATCTGTAAAAATATAGCAATCGATCACTCACAATGATAATTGTTAGAAAACACGTTTTTATTCTCATTATTTCTTATTTCAGTGCAAAAATGTTTTCAAAATGTTCAGAAGAGCGAAAAGAAGAGAAAGAGGTGAAATCATCGAACTATTCGACGGCCCAGAAAACTGATTAATGAATGTGTTCAACGTATAATAAAATTTGGTCTTCCCACATAATCATTTCCAAGCATGATTGAATCAATTGACATCGAACGGAGACACTGATCGTTTCAACCGACGAAGAAGAGAAAGAAGAGATCAACGAATATCCTCACATTTTAATCATCATTCTTCTGCACATAATTTGCTCGAATATTACAAATACGGATCGATGTGTGTGAAGAAACCAGAATTCGGTAGTGAACACGTGACTATTTCTGATCGTCGTTTGTGCGTGTGTACACGCAACTAAATATAAAGAAGACTATTAATAAATTCAAAGTAAGTATGCCAGAAGTGAGTACTGCAAAGTATTTTTTCTCTTTCATGTTCGATTATAGTCATTGTTTCAAGATAGGTTTTCGATCCTATGGGGTAGGGAGTTATGTTACGTTGCACGATGGAATTGTGCATGCCAGATGCATTCAGAATTCACATTCTCGTGACGGCAATCATTGTAAAAAACTCTGACGTAGCTGCAGATTCTTGATCTTCCGTTGTAAAACTCTTCTGGTTCATTTCTACATGTTTGCAAAATTTCCATATGTTTTCATTACTTTTCCCATGCACGGAAAAAACTAGTATAGTAAAATATGGACGGATCAAATATTTGTTCACTACAATCAATCGCATCGTTATTCTAACTGAACGTATCGTTGATTTAATTAAGCGTATTGTAATTTCGATTGAGCCGTTTAGTTCTTATGATTGCGCAGTTTACTATTCACTCAGTGATTATCACTACTCCTTTCTCTCTGTGTGTTTCAAGAAAAAAATGAGGAAAAGATAGGGGAGAGGTATACAGAAAATGAGGAAATTTTGCAAGGACGAGGGAACGTTTTCTAAGAGGTTGTTTCCTCAGCGGAGACATTATACATCTGTTGATGAATTTTATTTTATTTTTGTTTTTAATTCCGAGAATCGATTGTGATTTGTGATTGTATTGAAACAATAATGAACTCGAAATGGTCTTCTGGATGTAATCGATTCGTTTCGCTGAATTTCAAACAGTAAGATCTTTAATCGCACTGAGGAAATATATTTTCGAATATTTATTCAAGAATATATATTCTTGATTGTTGCTGATATGTTGTGGAGTCGAGAGAAATTTTCTTGAATCCAAAACATATTTTCTGAATTCAAGAAATCTATGCTTGGTTGCAGAAAAATATCCTTGTAACCAGAATAAATATTTTTGGAGAAATAAATTCCTCCTAGTAAGAACATAAATTGTTGATGATAGTAATTATTTTTCTCTGCATGCGCTAAAAAGTCAACAATTGAAAATTGATCAATATATACAAATCACTCAACAATACAAGAATTACCAATTTTTACAGTGAGCTGATGGTCATTTTTCAATGGATTGAAATTTTATTGAATATTGCTTTGGATGCTATTATCACATTGTAATGTACTAGAATGATCCTTACCTAATGGGTTTTGACCATGTTTATACCAAGAAAACTTCAAAATAACTTTTCAATCCTTCACTTTCTGGCGGTGAACCAAATCTCGACCAAGCATTGACTAAAAACCAAATTTAGCGGCTTCATGACTGAACAGTTATGGATTTTCGACAGCCTTTGGGGTTCGAATCCTTGACCAAACAGTACGCCTTGTTTTTCTAACGGTGATGTCGCGGGAGGGAAGATGGCGGTTGATGGGTCAATCAAGGTTACATTGTTTAAAATGCCAGGTAGAACCGGATGAGAAATTTTCTGTCAGATTCTGATCGAGTTTTGTCAAATTCCAGATAACATACCACTATAATCTATGTCTAGTTCTGACAAATTTGGAAATTCATCAGTGGCACAAGGCTCATCCAGCTGGTGCAAGTTTGATTTGAAGGTTCTGCAATGGTTGACCGATATAAAACTTTTACTATGAAGCCAATGTTGGTTCAACTGGTGGCAAAAACTTATTCTTGTATGGCCAACACAGGTGCGATAATATCTTTGTTGTCAATCAACGCTGGCTCAATATAAGTTCTCTACGCTTGGCTGCCATGCCTGGCCCAAGTCATTGTCCTTTGTTAGGAGTGACAGAATTACAGAATCCTTACTTCTGTAATAATGAGGTTGTTAAAGTTCAGATGGTTCATTGAAACGCATTGATAAACGAATATTGAAAAATCTAGATTTGATACTGTTATGCATGTATGTTACCATGACCCATTCGAACAAATTAAATTTCCATTATCCATGCCATTCGGATGATTGAATTGTTTATCCTCAGTCATCAATTCATTTCAACTCATGATTCACACTTCTGTCACAAATTAATCGTGAATCGTTACAAAGAGATTTATTTCTCGACAGTTATGTTTTCTTCTGAAATACCAGAGAAAGAAAAGGTTGAAATGGGATTCAATACCATTTTTCATCCATAAAAATCGGTATTCATTCCTGCACGTATTTCTTTGACTCACAATAGAATTAAATTTTCCTTTATCGAACTACTGACCTGTGACCAAGCGCGTTTAACTGACACGTGGTATTCATTTCGCTTCGTTAGCGAGTTGACAGCCGTTACACTATATTGAAAGTTGACGCAAACCATTGTTTCTCCTTTCATTATGGTGTTGTCGCATTGCAATCGCCATTCGCAACTAAAAGCCCGTTTGACTGCATACACGTACATGTTCATCATCGTAAGTGTTTATCGAGCATTAAGAGATTCACTTTGAAGCATGATAGATGAACGATCAATGCAATGAATTTCTTCAGCCTACAATTAATTCCCATTATTCGACAAATTACGCAATAGTACATTGGAATTCTATCAATGACGGACTTCTGAAAGAATGTGCTTTGTAGCGATTAATTTGTTTTCACCCAATGTTCTTCAATATTTCTAAATAATTTCAATGCTTCTTTTTCTATCTTGAATACACTGTAAAGAAAATCTACTGATCATTTTTTTGTATGGAAATCCTGGAAATTCCATTATACATGTCAGAAAATTGTATTTATACTAGAAATGCATAGTGAAATCCCAACAAACACCGAAAGTCTTGAAGACATCTACAAGATACATCGAAAAGATGTCTTTTAGATATCTAAACGACGTCACAAAAGAGATATCTTCAAGACATATCGTAATGATATCTTTTAGACATCTTCGAGAAATGTCAGAAACACGTCTTTGAAGTATTTCTAAGAGACATCTTTCAGATGTCGAATCAGCATGGTCTAAAAGACATCTTGAAGAAATTTCTGAATGATGTATGTTACACATCTTGAAAATTGTCTGAGTGAGAAGGGCAAAAGTTACGCCACGTTTCTTTTCCAGAACCCATTAGTGATCCTTTTGTGCTGTCTGGGATATGTCTTAATGATTTCAAAAAGACATCTTCAAGACATCTGAAACATATCTTGAAAATATTCAAAACGTATATTGGACAAATCTAAAATGTATCTTAAAAGAATCAAAAACATATCTTGAGGTATCTACAAGATGTCTTCCACATATCTGAAACATATCTTCGGCAGGACCTTTTTGAGATATCTAAAACTTTGTTGCATAAGACATCTTTTAGATGTCGAAAAGATATCTTCACGAAAGTCTTCCAAGACATCTTTTAGATACTAGTAGATATCTTTTTGTTTGTTGGGATGATATTTCGTCTTGTTGCACCAATGAAGAGCTGATGTAACAAATTCTTGTGCATGAAATATTGATTTTTTTGTTTTCATAACGTTTCTGAAACATAGATTCAAAACTTAACGATATTTATCATTTCTTAATATCGTAACCCAATGTTTTTTATGTTACTCAAGAAATATTTTGTGCACGCAAAATTTGAGTCTTGGAAGCCACCCTAGCAAAAGCCACTCAATTATTCTCTAGGTCTCACGAGGCCTCATTAGGCCCTTCTGAGGGACTTGCGAGCCCTGGCAAAGTTTAAATGTACCAATGCTTTACTAGCTAACAATATTATGATCTGCAATCTGCATGAGATCCCGCCCACGTCAAGTTCTGTTCACAGAAAGCAACGTAGATAGATTCTACTTAGCTCGGGATTTGATAGTTCGATTTGCACGTGAAACGTTAATTTTTCTGATCTGAATATATGGCTTGCACGGAAGAAAATAATTTGCTGTGATAGCTATTTCGTGTATTTGATGTTCAGGTAGCCACGAATATTGCTGCTATAGGTAATTTTTAGTTACTATAGCAATAACTCTTGTCGTCATAGCTGAAAAATAGCTACCATAACTAGTTTTTAGCTATGATCATTTTTTCTGTGTGATCTACTTCGGAAGAATAATTCCCAAAACCAAAACTAGATTCGGGAAGATGTACTTCCAAGTTTCGAGTTAATTTATCTTTGGGACAGTATTTTTTTTCAATTCAGTGCATTGTTTTCAAAACATTTTAATCGAAACAAACAAAAACATGTTTTCATGAATACGATTTGAAGCCTCTCTACTCTCACAGTGTTTGTGAGATATATTTCAAAATCAAACTTATGAAAATTCAATCTGTAATTTAAATATCATTCCGTCATTCATCTCATTGATATGTGTATAATAATTACCACAGAGCTCGAGGCAAGGAAAACATAAGGCCCTGTTTTCTTGTACAGTTATGATGGATATATATTGTACTCCGGTATTATAATAGCGATATTTTTGTTTCTAGAATGGATGTTGATAATCAACGAGCATATTTCCATTGGATAGACTGGATAGTGTTCACAACCATGCTGTGTTCGTCGGCAGCTGCTGGACTATGGCACTTCAAAAAAGCTCAAAAGTCAAATACTGCGGAGTACATGCTTGGAAGAAGTATGCGTTTGCTGCCTGTCGCTGCATCTTTAATAGCTAGGTATCAATCGGAACTGATTCAATATACCACATGGTACATGGTATTGTTTTGTTCTAATAAGCGGTGCCGTTGTATTTATATTCATTGAAGCTATCAATTTTTTATTGGGGGGAGGTGGATATTAACTTTGTTTGAAGATTTTATAGTGATTGTTGGTTCAAAGTACTGACTTGGCATAAAACAAGAACATAAAGTAATATATTGTTGGGTTTGGAACGATCTGAATATTCCAACACGTGAATCATGAGATCTATATTTTCTGTATTTACATCACATAATCTCAGAATTGTGTATATTATGTGATGACAGTCATATAATACAGTCACATCACTTCATTTTTACACTGACGAAAGACATTGTTGAGATTCATCGAATTCAACGATTACGGAATGTTTGGAAGTATCGAATTGCAGATTTCACCCTTCAAATGGACATAAATGACAATTGATGAGAGAAAAACCGATAACTCTGCTTTTATGTAAACGATATAATGAAAAATTTAGATCGTTCAATTCCTGTAGCGAGCAGCCACGATAGGAAATTATCTACAAATTTTCAATTATGAAATATAGGGGAATTCATGATTTATCAATTAATTATTCCCGTTCAACTGTTTCTAATCGTATGTCGATTCGGTTGGAAAGCTTATACATACAATGCTTATCTTGCATTTACATAAAATGATATCCGACTCCGCGTCAGTACCGTCAATTCAATTCCCAATAAATATTATGTGTCTTGCAATATTTTTTTAATAGGCCTCACACGGAAAAAAATGATGTGGGTGATATTTGGATAGCTGAAAATTAGCTCTGGTACGTATTTTTCAGCTGTGGCGACAAAAGTTATTGCTACAGGAGTTGAAATTTAGCTTTTGCAGTGATTTCTTTCGCTATCTAAATATCAAATACACGAAAAAGCTACCACAGTGAATTCCTAGTTACCATACCGAATTATTTTTTCCTGTGCAGATGTCTTTCGCAATACTTTGGGATCAATTGTAGACCAATTCTTGTCTAAAACTCGTCTAAAAGATATTTTCAACATTTCAGACAAAAATTAGTCTAAAACTTATTCAAAAGTGTTGTGCAAGGAATCTAAAATCTGTCTCAAAAATATCGTAAGATACAAATTGTCCGCTGGGATAGTCCCATAAAAATATCCTCAAGGGGGCTTTTTATTTCAGATTTGCAAGAAATTTTTTTTTTCAAATATTTTTTTTCATAGAAAGAATTGAGATATCGTTTTGAAAATTGTTACGTATATTCATTAGGCCTTAAATATTACCAAAAAAAAATTTCAGATTTAAACAAATTTTTGCTTTGGTATACTAATTCAAACAAAAAACACTAAAAAAAGACGGTGGGAATGATTTGGGCTGACCGGATAATCTGAAAAAAAACAAAAAAAAATGGCAGATTATTCCTTATTGAAGTGGCTATCACAATAAACTAGGATCTTTTTGATTGGTCAAAAATTGTCCAATTTTCTACCCTCAAAAGCCGATGCTTTCGAAAAAGGACCGCCATTTTGTTATTTTTTGATGAGAAAAAATATCCCAGTCCGTGCGATAGGCACTTCAACAAGGAATGCTTTGCCATTTTTTTTTCTCAGATCATCCGGTCGCCCCAAATCATCAAATTACACAATTGTAATATTCAATGTTTAATGAACAAACCTACAAATTTTCAGAACAATATCACAATTCTTTCTATGAGAAAAAAATGTTTGGAAAAAAATTTTTTCTTGTAAATCTTCACTAGAGAGACCCCTCAAATTTGCTAGTATTGCACCAGTATCGGACCATGTTGCCATTTCCGCATGAGAAGTTATTGAGTGTAGTATGAGGTCATTATGCACAACATTGTAAACTTCTTTCATATGCAATGTTTTTTATTAGAATTGAAATGTACCAAATCCAAGGGATTCAAATTCTAAATAGTATAGAAAGATTATTCATGAATTCTGGAAAATAATTCTCCTTGAACTCTTTGAGAACTCCATAGTTCTTTTAGAATAATTTCAACGAACCCAGACAGCACAAATGATCATTTTGAATTCACAAAAACTTCTGAAAGAACTTCTTGAACATTCCCCGTCATGACAGTAAAAATGAATTCAATATGAACTCAATGAATTCAAAATGCATACATGTTGAATGCTTGGATAGTTCTTTATGAATTCGTGATATGAATTCTTTCTGAAGATTAGGTTATTCATCAAGAGTTCATTTTGAATTCAAACTATTCATAATGAATTCATGTTTACTGTCATAACGGGAGCTATTTGCGGGGTCTTTTGTGCTGTATGGGAAGTTTTTATGTATGGACATTTGCGAGTTCTCCCAGATTTCTCAGAAAGTTATGTAAGAATTTCAGAACTTGCATATGTTCGTGAAACAGAACTCAATGGGAATCTTTTGAGAAGTTGAAAGTTTCAACTGAACTCTAAAAGGATTATTTTCCGAAGATTCATGTAAGATTTTTCTGTGTTGTTTGGAATGCGTCATCACTGTGAAATGGAACGCCTGTAGATCGGCAAAACCTTTTCCTTCTACGAGTATGTTACCCAAATTGCCATCGGTTTGGTTGATGTCAGCTATAAACGTCGTACAACAATTTTCACGCAAAAATTCATACATTCACCTATAAACATTCGGAATCTACAAAAATAACATGTTTTATTGAATCCTCTTGATTTGCATTTTGAGGAAAAATGCAATCTGAGCCTCTATTTATGCATTCAGGACACAAAAACACAAAATGCAAAATTTCCAAACAGTTCTCGTTAGTACGACGAACTTTTCACGTGAAAGTATATCTACGCTAAAGTACTTTAGAAACTAAACCCTCTCACGCTCAAACCTACGAAAAATTATCCCAAAAATTACTGTTATAATAAATCCGCTGTCCCGCACATGTCTGTAGATTGTCGTAAACACGGAAAAAAAAGGAAAAATCTGTGGCAGCTACTCTCTTTTTTAGCAACCTTTTTCAACTGCTGTCACTAAAATAATTGCAGATGTAACTATTGTTTAGCTGCTGTAGTAGGGAATCGTAGCTATAACTGCACAGGTATTGTAGTTGATATTTGGATAGCCAAATAATTTAGCTGTTGAATTTTCGCTACGGTAGCTACATTTCTTGCTGCTGCCGCTGAGTGAGTAGCTGTGGCAGCTGAAAAATAGCTGCCTTAGCTAATTTTTAGCTATCCGAATAATAGCTATATCATTTTTCACGTGAAAAACTACAGTCCTTCGATATTGCTTAGAAAACTACCATTTTGACGCTCCAATACTGTAAATTATTGAAATCTAATGTAGTCAATCTACGCCCAAAGTGATAATACACAATGCACAACAATTGACCCCTCTCCAGGTTATAAATCTGAAAATTCTTTAGAACCCGTAGAAAAGTGTTCCTTGCCCATTTCGATAAACTTGCAAAATTTCCATATTCTTTTTCATGTTCCGACGGAAAAGTGGGAAAAAGAATAAGAAAATTTTGCATGAACGAGGGAAAATCTCCAAACGGAATTCTTAGAAAATAAATATTCATAAAATAAATCTACGAATGATTACGTCACTGATGTAAAACAGATAGAAATCATACTGATAAAGATGCGTCGGTTTCATGGAATTGGCTTGGAATTCTGGTATCGTTGTGAAAAGTTTCCAACATCTTCAATCTGTTGTAGAAATTCGTAAAAATATGCAGAAATCTGAGCTCTCTCCAAAATTCTATGCATAATTCTGTAACCTTTGGCGTGATTTGGCGCAGATATATTTCTACGAAGGCTTTGATGATGATTTCCAAGTCAGATCCTTCGAGATCCTCAGCAGCAATATGAAGAAAGGTCCTCCTTTCAATTACTTTCTGTTTCTTTTTTTTTGCTTTTCATGTAAATCTGATTTCATTGATTCTATCAATGTCAGATAGAAACGTATTGAAATGGACAAAAAACGAGTTCGTAGTCCAACTGTTCCGATCCGTGCATATGCGGTTTTTGTCCATTCCTGCTCAAAAAACTGGATACGAACCGGCCCGGGTCTGTGGATTACCATAGAACCGTCTAAATAGACTCAATTCCTGTTGAAATCTATGAAAAATTTCTATCTCAGCTAATAAAAAAATGTTATTACTCATTGCATGGAATTATTCAATGAATTCTCAGAAATTTTTCCACAATTGTGTAAAACAAAGCGCTCTTTTCAATAACTCGATTTATGTGTTTTTCAGTTTTATATCGGGTGTCACGATCCTTGGAACACCAGCGGAAATTTATAATTTTGGCACACAATATTGGATCACGATTATTTCCATTTTATTCTCCGGTATTGTGGTAGCTGTCATCTTTCTTCCTGTGTTTTTCTCTTTGAAACTTAATTCCGTTTACGAAGTAAGTAATCAACTATCAATGCTAGATAACTTCTATCACATGTTGAATGAATTGTCCTTGATATTTCAGTACCTTGAAATCAGATTCAATAAAAGCGTGAGGGTCCTGATATCCTTCATTTTTGTTTTCGATGTGGTGAGTACTGTTGTGCAACTTATTAAATCAAATTCTATCATTCATTCTATTCACTTTCGAACTGTTCCTCATCAATAGACATGTTCTAAATTCTTTGCATAATTCAACTCACAAATTCCTTCGCCGATCAGTTCTATCTCCAAATATCTCGATGCATGCGTGATCCAATGAACGATGGTATAAAATTTACATTTCAGATTCTGTATCAATCAATAGTGGTCTATGTTCCAGCGTTGGCTTTGAATCAAGGTATGTTTATCATTAGCATGCCTGACTCATCAAACATACACTGAGGTGAATGTTCAAATTCCACTGGTCAAAATGTTTGATTTACTTTTTGTAGTGAGCGGTGTCAATATATACGTAACTGGAGCCATTATCTGTTCATTATGTGTATTTTATACAGTACTGGTGAGTAATCAGCAATAATTACGCTCATTTGACTCAACAACATTATTATTCGTTAGACAAAGTGAGAAAAATATATACATAGGATTCAAATCCTAAATCAAAGCATCCTATTGCGATGATGAACACGATATGGTTCATTATTTTCAATTGATAAATAATTGGATAGAGAAATATCGGTATTGTTGTTCGTCAATATACGGCTTAATTTCCCTTCGATCGTAATGAGAGTTCGAATTTTGTTTCCACAATGGCCGCGATGGTTTTATCGAGTATTCATATCTCAATTTCCTTCCCATCCCTTGGCACGATTATCAATAGAACTTTAATCTAACAACTATTACACGGAAATACTTGCAGTTTCATAATAGGCGAAGAGTTAGGGTGAGAGGGGATTATAATGCTTGGGACACATCGTTGTGAACCGATATTACTATGCTTTAACGTGTTGAATTCTCTCTCGAGATAATTCGAATTTCTCGGACACGTGATATAGAGAGATAACGAAAGAGCTCAACCCCTAAGGTTGAGAAACAATTTTCAGCTGGACACATAACGGCGCTGAGAGCTTGGTGTGCGTTCTATGCGATGCGTACGTTAGTTATGAATTTCATATTTACGATGAAGTTCTCAAAATGTTGAAGCAAAGGGTATTCATGCGTTGAACGCACTATTATTTTTACGATAAGAATAAACATAAAGAAATTTCAAATCTCCTCTCAAAGTTAGGGAATCTAACATCCTCGAACCGTAAAATCTTCTCTGCGCATAAATAATGAAGTTTGTAAAAAAAGTAGGGTAAAAAAAAATCACATCCAACAAAATTAAATACACCCTGTATATATGCATCATCTGAGAGGCTTCCACGGCTACCCACTTGGAGCGAGTGTAATGTTTATGGACGGAAACTGAAAGCTCGACAATAGACCATGGAAACAATAGCTCGAGCTCGCTCTGGCAAGCAGAAAGGGTCGACGTAGTCGTCGTCGTCGCCGTCGACGACGACGCCGACGACATCCTCATCACCGAGTATGTACACTGGTCGCAACCGATGGTGGTTGGTCGGTTGGTTGTAGAGGAGTACAGAATATAGTATCAGATCACAAAGCCAAAACGCCGCTCTGATGTGATTAATCGCGGCCTCGTGCGCGCGCGTGTAATTATCCGAGCAATTTGTTAAACCCTGAATTAATGAGAATTCATCGTGGCCGAGTGACTCTCTATGTAAATTGTTTATTATAACAATGTATAGGTGTATATGCATGTGAATAAATGGTGGCTTTTGTAAGAAAAATCTACCACTGCCACCATTGTCATATTTTATCAGTCCTGTCTCACAAATTCATCCAAATGGGTATTCGTTTATTTATTGCTCTCTACGAAACGTCAGCCCTTCGCCAACTATTCTGTTATCCGATGAACACGGAAGCACTTTGAATTAATCATAATACACGTCGCATATGCAAATTCGTGTGGATAGACTATTTTTCAATGAAGCGTTCTTCAGAGAACACGCAAATAATTTTCCAGTGATTTATAATGCATGGTTTTCAATTCGTGCTTGAATGATATTCTTATTTCACAGGGTGGTCTGAGAGCGGTTATATGGGCTGACGCTATACAGGTTGTAGTGATGGTCGCAGCGCTTACTACGATCACTGCATTAGGTACTTATAATCTGGGAGGTCCGGAAGCGATTTGGCAAAAAGCTCAACTCGCTCGTAGAATTGAATTTACCAAGTGAGTTGAGTGGGAATTTTTTTGTCTGATGATAGCCCTGGTTAAAAAAGTCTATTGAATTCTATTGACTAATGAGACTTAAGGGCATCCCGTAGACCCTAGAGTTACTATATCTCTTTTCCCAAAATACTTGAAGAGAACTAAATGAAATGGGATAAGACAATCAGCCAGACCTTTCATTTGTATGAAACAAGGTCTGGCTGGTTGTTTTACTTCATTTTATTTAGTCCTCTTCAAGTATTTTGGGGAGATAGATCTAGTAACTCTAGGGTCTACGGAATGCTCTTAATATAAGCTTTGCAACGGGAAATGATCATTTAAATTCATTCAAGAATTTGGATGGTTATTTGCCATTGCAAAGCTTGTGCGATTTAATGAAATTCAATAGGTGCCTTTCACGATAGAGTATTTGATTTCAGGAATATACTATTTAATGAACTTCAATTTCTGATTCTTATAGTTTCGATTTATCCCCGTACACAAGACATACGGTGTGGACTGTACTTTTCGGGTCGTGGCTGTACAGCAGTGCTTATATATCTGTCAATCAAACTATGGTGCAACGCTATATATCGTTGTCGAATATGAAGACATGTAGAACGTAAGTATTCAATTATCTTGTCATGGATAAGGAATATGAATTCAACTATATGTAAGACCATTTTGTTGTGAATAGATTCCATTTCGATAAAACATGAGCGTGAGTTAGTAGTTTTCAGGACAAACAAAAGAAAAAAAGGCACACGAGGAGAGAATTTTTATTTTCTGTTTCATTGCATGAGGAATGTTTTATACGGATTTATGACTCCATTTTTTTCGCATGTGAAGTTATGTGATTTTTCACATGGAGAAAATGAAATAACAATGATTGCTGTAAAAGATTTAGGATATAATTGCACCTCACAGTATTGATGGAAGTGTCTTACAATTCCAATCCCTTGAAATAATCATGAATGTTTTCGCTATACCTTTCATAATTGTTCGAATGAATCATTGCTGTTGATCTTGCTCGTTTGTGCAGATTCAGTTGAAACTCTTACAAAATTAGTTACATCCCATGCAATGATCCAGGGTCCACTGAAACGAAGGAATCTGATAACAATCCCGAGAATCACTCATGATTCTTTTGTTACTTTTGTGATCAATATTTGAAAAGTGAAAGTAGCTGTCATTGTTCTTGCTATACTAGTTGATCCAACTTATTATCGCCCAAGGGAGAATGAATTTGAGTGAGATTTAGTTTGAAGCGTTTCATTGCCAATTCCTACAGCATACGTCATGTTTCAACGATTTTACAACATGATTTAACCCTTACGGAGTAGGAAATACAGGGTGTCCCAGAATTCATCATTCGCATTTCTGTGGCATAGTCTGCAACCACAATGCAATAATTTCCCGTTTGAAAAAAATTTTTTTGAGGCTTAGTTTTTGAGATATGAACGTTTTTATATTTTTTTAAAAATCCAAATAGCTCAAGAGCATTGTGTTTCCCATACTTGAACCTGGCACTATTGGTCGAGTTGGAAAATGGCGGATCTCTGGAAAAAATTGAACTATTCTATCATTGTTTGTTCCAGAGCTGTAGCGATTTGAAATTTTTCGATCTTCAGCCAATCAGAGTTCAGCAACTACAAAACATCATAGCTCCAAAACAAACAATGATAGAATAGTTCAATTTTTTTCTCAGAGATCCGCCGTTTCCCAATTGAGCGAATAATGTCAAGCTCAAGTATGTCGCACATGGTACCTTTGAATGATTTGGATTTGAAAAAAATCTAAAAATTCTTGCATTTCAAAAACCAAGCTTCGAACAAAATTTTACAACGGGGGAATTATTGCGTTTTGGCTGTAGAATATGCCACGGAAATGCGAATGATGGATTCTGGGCCACCTTGTATATCGTCATAGATTCAGAGTCAACCAACTGATTGAATGTGAATCAAGCATGAGTGCTTTAAGATATCAACACCACTAATCTGAATCTATATTCTTAAGATTTTATTCATTACTGTGCAATATAAATTAGTCCAAATGCGAAATTTTCAATACCTGACTTGACAAATCAATGCATGTTTTTTTTCACGACACTAATTATTCCAGAGCAATCATAATATTCACAATTGGAGTGATGTCTTTCATTTCGATATGTTGTTGGTGCGGATTGGTTCTTGTTTCCTGGTGGTCCCCGCCTAAGTGTGATCCCCGAGCGTCTGGTCTTATCACAACGGATGATCAGTTACTACCAGCCTTTGCTATGGAGGTAGCAAAAGATTTGCACGGAGTACCAGGGCTTTTTATTTCCGGTATTTTTGGTGCAGCTCTCAGGTAATGGAATACAAAGAAATAGTACTCAATGAAGTATATGAGGCAAGGGCACTGATTTAAAGGAGATGAAGTATATATTGATATATCATTGCTGATATTCTGAATAATGCAACTCTGTGATCGCCATCGAGTAATAGAGGAACCGTGTTTCTTTTATTATGCATAACCATTCCGATTACAAGCGACGATTACAGTCTTCTGTGAACGGACTAAATATCTTCTTTCAGGGAAGAACATTGATCTATCAGCTTCCAGTTATGAATTCGAAAAAATCGGAATACAAGGAAATGGGAATATTCACAAGAAACTTCCCATAAAAATTCAACTCGATATTACAGTCTATGATTTATCAATACATGGCCCCAGACAGCAAAGTGCTAGAAAAGTTCGCGACAACTTCCCAACAACACGGAGCAACTGTTGTTGGGAAGTTGCTAGGAGGACTTGAAAGTTGTTGTCATGATGCTGCGAAGATTTTTGGATCCATGAAGCCATGATACGTGAGATCAAACAATCTCCCCACAACACAACACAAATTGGTGTAGCAACAATGTAGCACTGCAACTTTTGCTGTCAGGGGTGTTACTCTGAAAATTGAATGTTGGTGAAATTATTGGAATTAAAGTTTATCTACTTAATGGAGTGATGATTTGGACAATCAACTTCATCCTAATGATTCCAGAATAACTGATTTGTGAGAAGATTTTATGGTTATTTTTTGATTATTTCAAATTTAGTTGAAAAATGGGATTGTCATGGTTTTCACCACATTGTAAGCCAAAACAATTACAATACAATGATTGGTTTGGGTCATTGTTTTGAACAAAAAAATTATTAAAAACTAGCAGATTTCTAACTAGGAATCTAAATCTTGATCCAACATTGATTGAACCCTCCCTCGCGCCGGTATGGAACGAAAAATTGAATTTGAGTTATTTTCCAATCAAGAAAGTCTCAACCATAGAATTTTCACCAAAAATTAAGGATTGTTCTGATGCACACGAAGAAAAAAATTCACTCTGACAGCGGAATCTGATTTTGCTGGGTACCTCTTACTGAAGCAGGAAACTTTTAGCTGTGACAGCAATCTATTTGCTATCACAGCCATCTTGTTAGCTATTACACACTGAGAGAAATGTGTTTCGTAGAACTAGCAATAAGAGCATTGTCGAATATACAATAATTCTTGTTCTTGTAGCGATATATAGTTGTCTTATTAACAATAAAATTGTCAATTCAGCAATTTTATTGCTGATTGATATGTGACCGTTAACATTGCTGAATCGACAATTCTATTGTTAACAAGACAACATGTATTGCTATAAGAACAAAAATTATTGTATTTCCAACAATAAAATGCCAACAATTCTGTGATTGCTAGTTCTACGAAACACATTTTTCTCAGTGCAGTAACTTTTTAGCTCTAGCAACAACAAATTTTGACTTCTCTAGCAAAATTTGTTTGCTATTCCATATACGATACGGAAATTTGCTGAAGGAATCAACATTTTTCGCTGCCACAGCTGAAAAATCGCCGTCGTAGCTAACAAATTTGCTGCTCCAGCAATTTTCTATTTTCTTCGTGTAATTTTGGTTCAACTGAACACACCAAGTTAGTGTTCTAACCTCATTTCCATAAGATTTTGAATTTCTTCTTGTAAAACTCTATGATTTATTTCATGTCCAGTACATTATCCGTTGGTTTGAATTCCACGTCCGTCGTGATTTACGAAGATTTCATCAAAGGCTGTTTTAGAATGAAACTAAGCGACAGTCGGGCAACCCTACTAGTGAGATTTACTATCGTTATCTTGGGATGCTTGGCTCTAGGACTGATTTATCTAATCGAAAAATTTGGTGGAGTTCTTGCGGTAAGTTTGTGTACCAGTTCTTCAAAATTCGATACAACATTACAAACTCTTCAATATATCAAGAACAGTATGTAATGTTTAGGTTTCGCTCCCACGTCGCTCCATGGGGTTATCCATATTTGAACTCTCATCCGAGATTTATTAGAGTTTACATGATTGACCTTGAATGCCACATATTGTAGATAATAACGATTATAATTTATAGTTCTCGAATGAATAATTCCAACTTATTCTTAACCCTTGAATCATAAGGTTTAGACAGAAAGTCAGAAATTGAATTCTTAATAAAAGGAAATGATAGAAACCGTTTCAAGGGATCAAAACCCGCATAAAAGCAGACAGACTGTGAATCGTTTTTCATGGAGTTTTTGGCTATCCCTGTCAGTTTTTATCTCTTTTTCACCAGCAGTTTGTTCTCGAAAATCAGAGCTATTTTGGATAGAATTTCAATCTAAGCAGACGCTCCAGTTTGAAAAGAAGAGTTGACATTTCCTGAATTATTGATATCTTCACTGCCAAACAAACATAAATATAACCGACGTTCAGTTGAATTGGTTTGGTGAAACCTAGTCTAGGTGGAACCAACTCAGTCTAATAAGGAACACCGTATTTGAACTTGTTTCATTTCGTATAGTTTCAGCTGGACTAACATGAAACCATTACCAAATTTTTCCTAGCATCACAAATATTTCAGTGATATCGCTACAATATTCTTCTACGATTTTTCAATATTGCTGCAATATTACTACAATATACAGGGTGTCCCAAAGAAGAATATAAACGTGAATCTTGGTCTCAAGTCGAGATTCTTGATGCCAGCAATACATTCGAGAAACTAAGTATCGTCGAGACTCTCGGCTTGACGAATATCGTCTCGGTTTCGGGAAGTAATGGCTCGGGTCGTCTCGTATCAGTCTCGATCTAGTCTCGATCTCGGGGTCGATACCAAGAGCAGTCTCGGTCTCATCCGAAACACAAGTTCACTAGCTGGCCACTGCAATATCTTTGGAAATACGATTCTTACAAAAAAATGCGTTACATGGAATCCCATGTTTTTTCACGTAGAAAACGACTCCATAACCAAAACTAGTGGTTCCCATTAAAAAAAGTGTTATAACCTGCCGAATGACCTTCAAAACTTACTTCAAGGTCGAAACTGATGTAACCATAAACAGCTCCTCTCTAAACCTAGCAACTTTCACCTAAAACATTTTTGGCTCCCACTATCCCTTTCGAAGATATTCACGTTTATATTCTTATTTGGGACACCCTGTATATTGCTAGTATTTGAATCGTTTATTGAAACTAATTGGTAATCAAATAATGAAATACCCAACTTTTAAAAACTCAAAATCTGGCAGCACATAATTTGAACGATGTTTCCAGTTTCATGGAGTTGATTTAACACCACACTGAAAGAGAGGCACCTAGCTGGAGCAATTGAAATTTAGTTGTTTCGGGTAAATTTTAGTTGGCTTAAATGAAAGTCTGGTTGTCTGAAGTATGAATAAAACACTCCATTCAGTGGAAATAAAAAATTCAATTGTGACGAATGGAATTTATCTGGTACAACTTAATTTTTGCTTAGATTGACTACATTTCTTAGTTGTTTAATACTTAACTGAACCATTTTCCTCAGTGCGATCATTCATTAGATTTTGTAAGGTTCTGTAAACTATTCAAACTTCAATAACATTGTAATATTATGTGCTAGGTAGGAAGCATTTTTCAGTAGGGTAGTTTTCACAAAATATAACTCACCGTGCAGTGATATCAATTGCGGAAATGCACATGTGGATTGTATAAACATATAACGATTTATGCTATTATGGATATTATTCATACAGATGACAGGGAGTTTGGCTGCGATTGCGGCTGGTACTTCTTTTGGAGTTTTCCTTCTCGGAGTGCTTTTTCCATGGGCGAATTCCAAGGTGAGTGTTCAAGTATTTAATGCATCACATCTAGAACTTCACAGAATTATCTGAATTCGAGTACAATTGAAAATAAATTCATGCTATTTAAGAATGAGATTGGATCAATGAGAAGAAAAAGTGGTCCGATGAACATTATTTTTATTGAAAAGTTGGAATCAATAAGCATTCCTTGTGAAGTCATACAATACAGTTTTTCCTCCAGAAAATCTTCAATATAGATTTCTCAACTTTTTCATTGAATGTCTAGTACAAATGTAATGAAGGATTTCCTGTTTTCGATGTGGTCCTGTGTGAATCTCAGATGGGAAACAGAGATTCCACACAGCACTATAATATCGCATTCATCACACGTAGCACAGAATATTCTGTAATATTCTGATACACGGAAAACAATGTTCAACTGTATGAGCTGAATTTCAGCTATTGTAACTACATATTTTGCTGTAACAGCTGAAATTTAGCTGATACAGCTCCACATTTTTTTCCGTGTAACATCACTGTAAAAAGTCTGACTGAAAGTGGCTGCATCTCACTTGAAAACTTGACTGAAATTCAGTCTTTTCCATTGTGTCGACATTTGTTTTGGATGCTTACTTTCAGCTGAAATAGGGCTACTTTTGGCTGCATCTTAAAATAAGCCGATATTAAGGTTGGAAGTAAGTTTTACTTTTTACTGTGATGTGAAAAAGAAATACATTCTGAATATTTTGATGAAATGTGAAGGACATTATCAAAAAACTTCCGTGGAACGTTCGAGTGGAACTGTTCTAAACATTTATAGAATATTCATAGAACCTTCTTACAACATTAAAAAATGTTCTATGAATATTCTGTGATCGGATGCGTTTTTTTCTTTATTCTATGGATAATCATGAGGTATTTGAAACAGTCTCATCGTAATATCCTATGGATATTGATATAAAATATTCATAGAGACCTCATAGAATGTCCTTGTGTTACATAGGACAAAATTGTTGTAAGACCACGCAAAATTTGGAAATGGTATCTTAACCTGATCAGCCATAGATCAGAAATCAGGCAGAAGTAAAAATTTTCCGTCTTGCGATATCTTTTAGATAGGTTTTAGATGTGTAAAAGATATCGTAAAACACGAAATGTTTATTCAAGTTCATCCCTGGATCACTTCAACTTTCATTGAATCTTCATAATAAGCAGGAGATATTTCTTCGAACTTCTTAAACTTCTTCTACAATTCTTTTATTTCTCCGATTCGGAGATTTTTTGTAAAAATTGTGACCACTGTTTTTGACAAGACTACAAAATTCCCAAGGAAGTTTAAATGATCGGTAGAACACAGGCAGACATTTGAAAGAAATTTGAAGAAATATCTTTGGAGGATGAGAGAATTTTATTAAAATTTCGAAGTATTCAGACGGGAAAAAATCCTACGAGAACTTCGAAGAGAATTGAAATTTTTTGGAGACAAATTTGGTATAATCACTTTGAATGATTGTTTTGGAGAGGAAGTTTGACATTGGTATCCAACCTGAAGACATTTTTAGAGGAATTCAAAATAGAATTTTAGAATCGAGGGATTTTAAAAAGAGAAATTGACGAAGATCAATGAGGGGTGTCGTAACAAAATCAACAATTTCCATTTTTTGCAGTTCTTCATTTGATGAGTGATATTCCATCTTCAATTTGAGTTTTATTTGATTTTAAATAGAATCATATTCCTAATCATCATGTAATTACTAGATGGGTGAAGCATTTTTAACAATACGGGACAGTTCTTTGTTGATACTAGAGAGGTTCTAAAAATGGAGTTGTTGGTTTTGCTCCGACACACCTCAAATACAGAATGGAAGGAATTTTTGAAAAATTTGGGAACTTATGAGGAATTATACTCCAAGTACTCTGTCATTATAGAGGGTGTCCCAGAATTCGCGTACCGCATTTCACAGGTATATTCTGCAGCCAAAATGCAATAATTTCCCGTTTGAAAAAAATTTTTTTTACGCTTAGTTTTGCAGGTATGAGCATTTTTAGATTTTTTCTCAAATCCCAATCATTCAAAAACACTGTATGCTACATACTTGAGCTCAACACCATTGACTAAGTTGGAAAACGGCGGATTTGTGAGAAAAAATTCAACTATTTTATCATTGATAGTTCCGGAGCTATAGCGATTTGAAATTTTGTAGCTTTCAGCCAATCAGAATTCAGCAACTTCAAATCGCTGTAGCTCCGGAACTATCAATGATAAAATAGTTTGATTTTTTTTTCCTCACAAATCCGCAGTTTTCCAACTTAGCGAATGGTGTTAAGCTCAAGTATGTAGCATACCGTGTTTTTGAATGATTTGGATTTGAAAAACAATCTAAAAATTCTCATATCTCCAAAACTCAGCGTCGAGAAAATTTTTTCCAAACGGGAAATTATTGCATTTTGGCTGCAGAATATACCTGTTGAACCCGGTCCGCGAATTCTGGGACACCCTGTATGTCTCTTTCACTCGACTGTTCACAGTGTTTCGCAAATAAATCTTCTCCGTACAGTGTATCTCATTGTATTATGTACATATTCAGTGACCATGTCAAATGTTTTTCATTGAAAATTTGTTGTAAAAAGAATTTGAAATTTATGTTTTACTGGCTAGGGTGCATTTGTAGGTGCTATTGCAGGATTCATACTAGCCAGTTGGGCGAGTCTTGGCGCTAACATGTCAATAGCTACTGGTGCCATGATGCCTAGAAAACTACCGATACCTATTTCACATTGTTCGAACAATGTAACGAGAGCATTTTTACATCAGTTTGAATTTCCAGAGTGAGTATTCTTCAATTTTTAAAACTTCTTGTGCCGTTCTGCCCATAAGAGTTAAAACAAACAACTCAGAGAAATCTCGCGACGGCAGAAATTCAACCGTAAAAATTCAAATGGAATTTCTGTCGTTGCGAGATTTCTCTGAGTTGTTTGTTTTATTCTTTAATGGGTTCTCGATGACTTATAGCTTCTTTGAACAATTATTTCGAGAATATCGCGGATATTTTTCATCTTCATGTTTCATTCCAGTGTTTTAGAATTTTTTTATTGGTGAATTACTTCTCGTGTGTTGGGATGGGATTTTAACGCTGTTACCTGTTGAAAATGCCTGACGAAACCAGGCAGAAAATTGTCAGGCGTGGAACGATTTTATGCCTGAAAATCAGGTTAAGCCTCGAACACTCGCGCTTTTAAATGGTACATAAATGGTATCTATATAATCAATTTCATTCTTTGTTTCTCTATTAAATCATTATTTCCACATGTAATTGTACATATTGATCTTCAAACATGAATTGTTTACGATAACATATTGCAGAACCAAGTCATAGTGAGGTGATTACTGGTTATATTTATCCCTTGAAAGGTAGAGTAGGTTTTAGGCGCTCTAAAAACTATACTTGAAGGTATTAAAAAAATCTGAACAAATGTATCATGTTTCAATAACTACGCTGACTTCAGGACCAATCAGTATATTGATGATTTGTTAATTCCTGTGAACAATATAACAAAATCCACAAATGAAAACGTGGATGAAGGTGTTCGGGAGAAAGTTTCGCCGAGGCGCAGTGACCCATCTTTATGTCTCAAGGGTTATTTATCAAATTTTTTCATACCATTCCTGACAGATATGCGCGAGGGTTTGAGGTTCAAGAACTGACAACATTTCTATCCAGTTTTATTCGGAATTATCAAATGGGAACAGCCTGTCAATTTTCAACAGTAGGACACTGAGAAGGAACATTTGATTGATATCTGTGTAACCAAAACTTATTGTTGCCATAATTAAAAGTGTGGTGGCTTCAAACAAAATTTTGCTATGCCAACAAAAAATTTTGTTCGGGCCTATAGTAACAAAATGATTTAGTAGACCCAACAAACCAGTTTTCTCAATCTAGATTTTGGGACGGTTTTGTTTGGAATTTACAGCCTGTGATATCCACTCGAGGAGGGATGAAAATTTTCCTGCTTGGGAAGTTGAATTTGGAATGTTTAAATGGTTTTTAAACTCTGAATATAACTGCAAAGCAATAATCGATGAATTGAAAAAAACACATTCATCTACTCCATCTCTCCTGCTGGGCTGAGACATAGAAAAAAACATTACAAATCAAAAAATACACAAGATCATTGAATATTTTGTTTGATTTTGTATGTTGCAGTGAGGAAGGAATATTTCCTCTTTACCGATTATCGTACCACTATTTCGCAGGTATAGGTATGGGAACTGTAATAATCGTTGGTTTAACAGTTAGTTGGTTATCTGGGGCAAGAGATCCGAGCTCTATCGACAGAAATTTGTTATCTCCAGTCATATATAGGTGAGTTAGATATTATGGAATACAAATTTTAGATACATAGAATTTCTAATCAAGGAAATCGATGAAGAATAACAAATATTATACAGAAACATAAGTACATATATAACTTTGACCATAATATTTCGACTAGCACGTGTGGTGCTGATTTTGATGGGACTCGTCGTATTTATGTTAAATCAACGTGGATTCGAGGTAGATATAACGTAGAGCGACGGTGAAGCCATGTGGTGGTAACGCAGAAATTGGTCACGGTCAAAACTACTTTCGCAGTGTTCCTGCATCACCTCACGTTCTATCAACCTCAAATCCGCGTAGTTAAACGTGAAAATAACGTGTTGCATCGTAAAATACGAGATAACTTTTCAAGTTCCTTATATTAATTTCATCCATTAACATTTGATCAGAAAGAATTCTGAATATCTTGAAAAATATATTCTAGGTGGTTACCACAAACCGCTCATGAACTTCCAGTAATCACGGGTACAGCTCAGGAACCTCTTCAGATGGCAGATGTTCCTCTCGATGATCAAGAAGATCAATCACAATCCAGTATTCTATGTACAAAAGTATTATGAAAATATATGTATAGAGTTTATTTTTACCAAAATGCGCTGGAATTTCCTCATTTTTCCATGATTTATGCGAATAAACATGTATCAATTACAAGAAAGCAAGTTGAAGTAACACTATACAGAAGAAACTCTTGTTTTTCAGGTCTTTTCTAGTTCAAAAGGTTCAGTCACAGAAAGGATTTCTTAAAATGAGAAAATTTTTCTTCTCGCTGGGACAAAACTCATTTTTTTCTTGAGCCTAGAAAATTTTACTTGAATTAGGAAAATTTATTTTAAAATCAAAACAAACTTGTCTTGATTCAAGCAAAATTCTCTAGACTCGAGAAAAAAATGAGTTTTGTCCCAGCGAGAAGAAAAATTTTCTCATTTCATGAAATCCTTTCTGTGAGTGTTTCTTTGAAAATTTCTAAGAATCCCTTTGGAAAGCTACGAGAGATGTGTTTTCATTGAGACAGTCTTTCAAAATCTTGGAAAAACTACGTAAAAAATATTGTGATCATGACCACCTAAAATATCGTCAAAAGTGTATCATTGATACAACGAATTGTTGTGCTAAGCAGCATGCAGTATGATGATTACAATTTTTTCTTCCGTGTCCACCTCCGATATCCTGTGAAAACCACACGGAAAAAAGAAAACAGCACTGGTTACTGTCCATAACAGCAATCAATTGAAAAACAAATGAAAACACGCTTGGATGATAGAGGTTAGTGCGATCACAGTAATGTGTACTGCAGTGAAATTCGTCAATGCTGCTTGGACATTAACGGTTACTGGGAGACGCAGTAATGAACGGCGTGAATTTGATTTTTCATTTTTTTCCAATGAATTACTGCGCTTCACTGAAGATCTCTGACAATTTCTTCAAGGTTTGCAACATGGATTGATATTATCAATATCATGAATCAGTGTTAGCATTTATACTCGCACGAAGTTCACTGAATCAGACCATGAAATAATATGATTTGATTGTCCGGCCCGTAGTTGAAACATCCAAGTTTGAATTTCGACTAGAACATGAAAATTAGTCACGTCCTCTGGAAAGCGAGGTCATTCGTCCATCAAGAGAGCATTGTCTATCGCTCAAAGACGATAGTTTAACCAGATAGGATTACAAACAAATATAACATACATATACGTGCGTTTGGTCATCGTTGAACTTGAGAAAATGAAGGTTTGAGAGATTTTAGTCCGGTGGTTCGGCCCGTTCGCACCCCTGAGTTCTCTAACTGAGTTTGTTCGGTTTTCAAGCCTTGGTGATTCTCAAGCGTTGCTTCCTACGAACGTAGCAAACATTAGAAGGTGGAAACGACGATGACGGCAAGCACGATGATGGTTGTCGTCGATGGTCGCTTGTCGCAAGCAAGTATAAGGCCTCGGGATATATTAGCATGGCTTGTTAAGAGAACACTCAACGCCCATCGTCAAACGTCCTTATTAAGGACGCGCAAATAGCTCACCCGCACTTGGGTTTGTGCTTATACAACACCACCATCATCCATCCACGACCCTGACGCTGGGAAAATTCAATTTTCGCGCACGAACCGAAATGTGGTTGGTCAAAAGCGTTAATCAAGACTACACACAGTGTTGTATAAGTGCACAAATTTTTATATCATTTGTTTCATTGTGTTTATCTTTATTTTCAAATAATACTTGTTATGATCTGTCAACAATAATTATTTAACTGACCTATGAAAACTCACTTCAGGATGAATGGGAACAACAGATCAATATATTTATCCTGATATCCACCAACAACATTCTCTTCCAATATCATAATTCTAATAATATTGTGGTATGGCTGCAATACCTGGTGTCTAGGATGATTGATCAAACGACAATTACATCAATGATGTAATACAAACTCGCAGTAATATGTCTAAGACTAATTACCACGTATATCGAACCTCATATCAGGTTTTATAAAGAAATTACGAATATAAAGAATCGATCTAACTAGCCATCAGTTTTCACTTCACTTACAATCGAGCCAATATACGTATTCGACATCTCAATTACGGAAAGCAATTTAATGAATTTGTTCGACTCTATCATCGTATATGGGACTAGAGAATCATATGTTCCAATGGAACTGTACATGAATGGTTTGTAAATGGCTTGCGTAAATGCTTATACCGAACACAAAGGTTAACTTACCATTTATTAGCAAGACGTATAATTTTCAAAGGTTTCTGAATAGACACGCTGCACCGTGAAGTCTCTTATCTAACGCTCAATTAAGAAACACGTGTGTACGTATAGGAACGTGTATGTATATGCGTGAGTGCACCTAATACGTGAGGAGAAAATTGCGATTCACGTGATTCTGCGTGCTATGGGATTTTATTAACTATGCGCTTCATGGAATCATTCGCATTCGTCTCTGGGTCGACGATAGATTTGAAATGTCTACGTGTAGAATGTCGATCTATGTGAATATGCGCGCGTGTGGGTGAGTACGTATAAAACTGAGAATTTGAACGGAGACGAATTGGATAGAAATTCTGTTGAGAATGTATATAAATGTACCTGTGCAGGGATATCCTGTATGCGTGTGTGCGTGTGACCAACGAGGAAGAGAGAATATGGTGGAGAAAGGAGAAAGAAGAAGGGGTTGAAAGGGAAGAGGGTGTGCAGAGGGAGGAGAAACGAACCTACACATATGTGTGCGTTATCCATATATATATATATATGTATATATATATTGGGGGGAGAGGTCGACGGAAGGCTTGAATGGGGCTAGTTTGAGATAGTTAGCGGGACTTCAGGAACACAATCGGCTGCGATTGGCGGGTCTACAATCACACACCGCATTATATGTCCATCAGCACCGTTGAATCTTTGCAAATATGTAAGCACGCGTGCTATGAACCAACTATATATTGCATTATCCCGCACCGCAATAAGACTTTCTCAAAATATGTTCAATTGTCGGACGTCAGCGGATTCTGTTCCAATGGAGGATTTTGGATATTGTACCCAGAGCTGGAAATTTCTATGTCATCCGTGAAGTTTCGAAAATTCGAGTATTCGTTCAGTGAATTTGGACTGAATTGCCGCATGAAATGAGGGATACTTTTGTATGAACGTTTCTAGGGAAGTGCAAGACAATCAAAATCCATCTACAGCAATTTTTAAATGCGTACAAAGTTGTTAAACATACCGTACATACAATAATCTTTGATCCGTTCGAATCAAATCAACAATAAATATGTATGATAATTACACCCTCATTAGCGGAACATAATAACAATTTAATGGTCAAAGTGTTCACCGAACCGTATTTAGATACACGTACATGGGTCGTACAATGGTGTGTACGCGTACACGCATCCTTATTAGAGTCCTCATTAGAAACTTGCTCTCTCTGAGACAAAGCGACCATTTCTGGGTTTCGATTAAGGAGTACGAAGATAAAGAGAGAGAAAGATAAAAGAGGAGAGGTTGGCGCATAGTTATACGGAGGCGAGAGGGAGGATTGCTTGGACGAGTAATATTTCAAGCTAAAGGTACTTAGTTGGTACAGTCGTATCTCACGGCTGTCATCTACGATGAAACGACGACGACTGGGAAGAGACATTAAGCGTAACGAATTACCAGCCTGGAGAGACAAGGAGTGGTAATGTGTCTTAATTACGTGCCCGGCGGCACAATAATTATGTAATTAGGCATTGTTTGCCGAACCAGTCCCCTAATCTCAATTCCAATGTGGCGTGTCTTGTTATAGCCTTGCTGACGAGAGTGGAAGAGCGTCCCTACGTCGTTGTCTTCACTTTGTGCATTATCGACCACCACCAGGTTTCGTACTCCCTTCATTCATATTCACTTGCACCACTCATACCAGAGCTTGGAATCAATTGGAATTGGTCCGTGAGATGAATTTATAAGCTGGCATTTGACAAACATCGATCCACATATATTCCATTCTAGACATTTCATACAACGATGAAGCGGTCAATTGCATTTTGTAAGTACTAACAAAACAATTGAAACACGGAAAAAAGTATCCGAAGTTGAAATCATTGCGGAACGCATGTGCAAGGAACGTTGTTTTATTGAATTCAAAATCATTATGTATTTAGACATACGAGTGGAATTAATATTCATCTTCGTATCGCGTTTAGATGCCACTGGTTACCCGAAGACCAATGGAATAAGGTCCCCATTCGATATACATATACATATACTATCCTTAAGCACATACATCTATACTATACGAGTCTTCCTGAAACGCAAGACAAATACGATACAATATGTGTCTCTCTACAGCAAACCTTACAGATTTCCCGACTCTATCCTAGGATATACCATTTTCTCCAACTGTCTAAGAGCACACATCGTTGCTGTAATCTACCGTTTCGTTTTGCAGTTGGTAGAATAGTAATCCGCGGAAAATTTACATCGCTTGCCGCACCACGGCTCGCGCGTTGCACGAATTTCGCAGGATTAAAGACCAAGCGTAAGAGAATTAGGGAATCTCCCTTTAAGCTGGGTTGTAAGAAGATACGTAGATATACCGTATTTGTGCAGAGAACTTGGTGTATTATTGAATTATGTAAGTAAATGATACGAAATATTCATACACCTAATGTTTATTTGACTCGAACAAACAGATGAGGATACAAAACTACCATGACCTACCATGACCTACCATGACTACCATGAATTCAACAGTTCCTCGATTTTTCATCGTGTTCGACCGATCATTCATCAACGATAATCCAAATATTCCTTCATTCGAAATCCCAAGCCACAATGTCTAATGAATTATGAAACTCAGACTACTTGAACAAAGAACGTTGCATTGGGAAAGTATCAATATACGCATCAACATATTTCCATGGGAATGAGATTGAATTTGAATATGTAAATCAACGAAATAATAATTGTTCTTCGATGAATACGAACCAATTCAGAGATGTAAAGAGCGTTCTCGACACAACACAGATATTATAAAGCATTCCAAATAAAAGATAATGAAATGAATAATGCGAAAGTTTTAATTAAAATGTTTTCATCCGTTTGTTCGTTTTAATATTCAATTAAACCTGAATTCACGAACCAATGCTCCACGTAACAGTTTTTGTATTTTAATTACCTTTATGTTATGTTTTTCCCCCTTTTGTGCTTCATATATCGGGATATACAATCGTTATAATGTATTACACCCACTTGAATGTACCTCTTTTAATTATACTTTCGATAAATATTTCTTCTGTATTATTATAATATATAATTCACAGCGATTCCCGATCTCGTGGTCTTGTTTTTGACGTTTTTACACTCGGCTTGGCTGGATTCGTTGGCTCAATCTCGAACGTCAAGTACCCGCTAATTATTTTGAAATCTCACATGAAAGAGCTTCGAATAGAATGGTAACGCAACGATGAATGGAAAATTGGTGCATAACAATTATCAAGATTCAGAGATATTCCCAGTACGCGGTACCAAAACAAGTATCGTCGATTCGAAGTTTTCGAATTTCATCAAATTTTAATTTCAAATTGGTTTTAGTTATTGATAATTTCCCATGATGATTATTCACAAGGAATAATATTCCATGATGAGATCTTGAAAGTCGATGAGAAGATTTTCAGATTTTTTGATATCATATTTCATACATACGTTTATGTTATGTATATACATTCTTGAGGTATTGCTCATTAATTGGCTTGTTATGGTTAACATGGCAACCTCGTTCCAATCTTTTAACGAGCAGAAACGTCAAGGTACTGTACAAGTGTTCATTAAAGTATCGTAGAATTACTTTCGAAAATGATGGATACAGAGAACTGGAAATCAGGGTTTTGTTCTGGGTCATAGAGATTTTTTCCCCTAAATCTTCAACTTCCAAATGGAAGTGGATATTATTCTGATATATGCATTCACTTTCTTAATAAAAATACGCTATTCTTCGCCGTTCAATTATATATTTACCATCATATAAGGATAATATTGACGAAGTGTCGGATTGATTCCGTTTAAAGTCACCCAACAACCAAACATGGAGTAACGACGACGATCCCCACATCCTGTTCGACGTTTTCCTAATCCTATATTTACACAAGTTCGCAAATATAGTCGGTAGATATCGAAGAGCCAACTGAACCGAAGAATTGATAAATTAGTTATTCCGTTAGTCGCCTGTCGCTTGTTCCAGTCACTGCATTTGATCTGAAGGTTTCGAGAACAACCGTCCTGCATGTGATTTGTAAGGCTCTCTAGAAAGGTTTTCCTACTCACTCAAACAAAATTCAAGAACGTTGAATGGAATTCTGAAGAAAGACGATTCAAATTGATATTCATATTGAATTTAGTATGGTGTCCTGAGGATAAGATTGATTTATCTTCGAATTTAAATGTTCGCAATTGGATGAAGACCTTTCAAAAAAGGATACTTCATTTTTTTCGTATTATTTGACTAAGTTCAATAACTCTTGTCATGTCTTTTACAGGGATTATCTCTAAATCTTTCAGAACACTGGTAGCTATCGCACCAGCCGCTCGATCATAAACCCCATATTCTTTATTTCTCAAAACAGTTTGTGAGTCAACAATAAAATCTCCGAGTCCCACGTCTTTTCTTGAGCTCCAGGCAAGTTTTCAATACCGCTCGCTTCGCTCAAAACAGAAATCCCCTTTTCGCCATTTTTCGAGCTCCTCATATTAAATCAGTTTCCCAGTTCAAAGTTCCCATTTATAAAAATCAATCAACAATTTGTTTTTGCTTTCCCAATCATTCCTTTTTGCAGGCGTTTCAATAGTAATTCACATATTTCGAATGAGAATCCAAAAGATCAATAACTTTTTTTTTACCTAATATTCGAAAGTCAATTGCACCCCATCAATCCGTCTGTCTTGTGGGAACAACGGAGCACAGATTTCACATTCATTCCCCGATAAGTTAATGAATCCATATAATATCTTGTACATCACGTGAATCACTCCTCCGCTGAATATATTTTATCCACGTACGATACTGTTGCATGTACATTTTCAACATACATACCAAGTGGAATGAAATTAATTTTCCCGTTAATATCCTTTAAAATCCTCCTTTCTCTCTTTTTCTTTCCCTTCCTCTTCATTCCCCTGTTCCTCTCATTTTTCTTCTCTATATGTTTTCTCTCCTTCCGATCGTGAACGTAAACGATATGAAAATATTACCGTTCACACTGAAAAACGAAAGTAATTGGAAAAAGCGAGCCGTGGGTGAATATCAACATTGGATGAAAAATTCCTCAAATTTCTGGTAGAGACAATAATTAGAGCGAGGGTGGTAGTAAATTAGCGGGAAAAAATCCTACGTAGTTGGAAGCATTGAAATACATAACATGACATGACGTGGCATATGTATATGTGTGATACGGTTAGCTACTCCGACGGTATATCGTAATCTATGGCGCGCCATTATTTCTTTTTTTCGCAATGTATATATTCTGCATCGTAGAGTAGCCGTGTACATAGTGTTCGCTTTTAATGAGGACGCACGGTGGTGACGATGTTAACATTCGTTGTACACCCTCGCTTGGAGGAAATAGAAAAAAATGAGAATTAACATTTTTGTTATTGAAGAAAACACCATGTTTTTCGTTTTGCTGGGACACCTTTTACAAAATTTTCGTGTGTTCTTTAGAATCTCTTCGTATCATTTCAGTAATTGAACTGACAGTGCGTTGACATCCTCGCTTTATTCAATTCAAAGTTTTGAAAATACGTATTGCCCCAACTTTGCCACGAATTTCAAATTATTGTTCCTCGAGCGATGAATTTGCGAAAATCGTGAATGTGTAATGTAATTGAAAGCATCGCTTCGATTTAATAACGATTAACACATTCACTTTCATGCAAATATTGTCACTAATCCCATGCTTCATCGAATATGATTGTAAGAGCGAATCGATTTCGTTAGCGAGTTGGTAGCTTGTCTTTTAAAACCGTGTTAATTATGAGCCACGCTGAGAATCGCGATCGACGAATGTATTTCATGAAAAAGTACATTTCTTCCATTGACGCGGAATACTATAGGGATTGCAACCCTTGACGTTCGTTATTGTCGGTCTCTAGGTGCCGCACAACCGAATCGAATTGTTTCATCAAAAAATGATCATGTATTAATTACGATCAGGTCGCTTTCAGATGAAATCAGGCGAATAATATTCATTTGTGCGATCAAAACCACCTTTTACGTGTGGTTAGTCGGCTACGATCTGACAGTCGCAATTATCCAGTGAATAACTATACACCCAGAGGGGAGGCTGCTAATTAATACATACCGGTGAAGATTCGTTCGCGATTGACAGGAAAATACGTTGGTGTCAACGATGTGTTGGAGCTTTGGCGCGAGTCGCTGAGGCGCTCGGGGTTGACGAGTACGTATATGAGAGATGAGGCAGGGGGAGAGGGTGAAGGGTTAATGGGAGATGGTGTGAGGGAAAAGAGAAAAGAGAAGAGGGGGTGTGGACCGAAACCGACTACTACACAACTGTGTAGGCTTGCAATTTGTCAGGTGACAGCCGAGAGACGAGAATAAATGGACAATTACACAAATACAATGTTTGACGTCATTTCAATGACGCGAGAGACACCTGTGATTGATTGTTAATTGCCTCGGTTTGTTACCCCCGACCTGAACCACTCAGTTGGGAGGAGGTTATATATACATAAAAGAGAATAAATGTTGGAGTCGTGCCTGATCGAGTTGATGCAAATAATTTAATTGCAGCGATCGATGTTTTTCCGTTTGTTCGAGTTGTGTTTTTTTTTTCATTTCACCACTTTTTCTTTTGTTTCCGCGTAATCTTCTTCCAATCCTCACCCTGAGAAAATATCGCAGTACTACATATGTATGTAACTGAGGAAGTAATCATATTTCATTTCTATTCTACATCATTAGGAAATTGAGACAAAATATTGGAGAAACAAATATTATCAGGTTCACCCAGGTCCAGCAAATACAGCGATGCACCAGGTGATTATTCGAATCGGCATTATACATTCGTCCAGGGATTCGTGAGATTTTAGAAAAATCCCGAGTCGGAAAATTGTAATACTTTTTGAAGCCTGATCAACTTCGTGATATGCAACGATCCAGAGTTGAATCGAGTCGAAAAAAAGGTTAACATCAGATTGAATGAGAATGTTGAAATCAAGATCGGTTGAGAACAGGGCGAGATTAGAGCGACAAATGAAATCAAACTTGATTCATTCCATAATACGCAACGAATCAGAGCTAAATCAGGTTTTACTTTTTGACTCGGGATTAGGTTTGATCAGATATTTTCAATAGAGTTATACATTGCTGTATACGTTTTCTTGGAATATTACATGTGAAACTTCAGGGGGATATTGTTGAGCAAGAAATGTTTCACGTTCGGTATAAGAATCGTGGAATTCTCCCGATGAAATGGAATTCAAAAGAATAAGAATAATAAAAAGTTCATTCGAAATGAATCAATTTAGCCGAAGTAATCATTTTGAATATAACCAAAGATTGATCGATGTGACAATAATTTTACGTGGCATTATTCTTCAAAAAGATACTCAAGGCATTCCTTCGTTTCAAATCCATTAGTGTGATTGCAATTTATTTAGTGATTACTTTAATTAGCGAGCGCCTAGAGCAAAGCTTCCCGTTGAGAGCTTCGTCTTGCAATAAGCAAACTCACGAGGGAATAGTACGGAAGGGAGCTAATAGAACTGATTAATGAATGAGCTTCAAGAGGTAAGATATAAAAACAAGTGAAATCTGGTTTCAGTGGTGGCATTTTCTCCTTACAATCACTCAATTAAAGTGAGTGGACAGCATTTCGTCTGAACTAAATGATGTCTTCTTATAGATTCTCGCTTTTGTCAAAGACAATACATGGAATACAAACATCAACATTAGTTAGTTATTTTGTTAAATACACCGTTTCGTATTCTGAAATCTATTACAGGTCAAGTTGAGATGCATGTGAATTGTTGAAAAATGCTATAAAATGCAAACATATATTCGAAAACGGGGAAAAAGAGAGAATTCTTTATTCCTGAAATTGAATGAATGTTGCTATCGCTTTCATTACTTTGACACCAATAATTCTTAAGAGGGGCAAAAAACCCGAGTTCCTCTCTGAACCTAATAGCAGAGAGTTTCTGTTTCCAAGAGGTCTCGGGACATTTATCCAGAGAACGACGAGTTGTCCTGTATGCAAATTCGTTTTATTGTCGCACCACAGAGAGTTGACCAGACCTGGACTTGTGTAAGCGGCCATCTTTGCTACCCACCTTAATTTCATTCATGCTCTCTCAACCGCTTTTCTCTTTCTCTCTCTCTAACTCTACCACGTTAATTACTGCCAATTGCTCCATCATGCCACACACGAATTATGTCGTTTCAACGTGAGCTGTGTTTCGGGGTCCAATTTTCGCTAGACGGTCGCAAATTAGATGACTATGAGTAAGTATTTATTATCCGTTCGATGAAACTCGATGTTTATTGCATGTTGTCCCTGATTTGTAATTCCATTGCTTGGAATTATTACATTGTACACGTGTTGGTCGAAGAACGAGTTGATTTCATGTTTTTGTAACGGTAAAGTTCATGATTAGAGAGGAATTATGTGAGCATGCACGAATGGAATCAATAAACCGATGCCGGCACGGGAGGAATAATTGCAGTTAATTAAATGAGATTGATTATAGGTATAGAATTTGAATGATATTTGGTCTGATCAAATATCCCAAGTAACACAAATTGGTCAAATTCAGGTCAACGTGATGTAATTTCGAGGTCAAGTGGGATGAAGTTATTTTGATATCAATCAGGATCTTCGTATTGATCAATTCTTGACGTTATTCAATGGTCGACATTTTCAAGTCAAGTTCAGGTAATTTCAGACAATGACCGATTTAAAATATCTTTTAGACGAGTTTTAGACAAGAAATGATGGTCTACAAGATATTGCGAGATAAAAATTGTTTATTGGATAATTATCTTCAAAAGAAGTTGTAAGAATTTAGTATAATCGCAATTCTCTTTGCGAGGTCGCGTTGTTACCGAAGAACTTTTCATGTATTTTCCTCACGCTATTAGATTTTGGTATGGAGCATTTGAAAGAGGGACGCAAACGAATCGGACCGAGGGAAAAATAAATTTCATCCCAATGAAAACCAAAGCTTTTCCACGTCATATTTGAATAGATATCGATGAGGGATCAATAGAATCTGTGATCACTTGGAGAACAATCAAATCGATTTGACTATCCATCGAGACTATCAAGCAACGTCGTGAAATGATTTTGCGGAAATAAGAGGGGGGAGACAACAGCGTGCACGCGTACCGACACATTCCACGAGAAACAAAAGCAACACCGTGGACCTGACGGACCATGGACCATTGTCAATATAAATCTTGTATAAAATGCGATGAAAAATAGAGTCAAATATTTGAAGGTTGGTACTGAATTAAAAAAAATATATCTCCCTCAGTTAATATAGATGTATGCATAAAGGGTACTCTACGAGCCCACCAATGGAATAGTTAATTTTAACGGGATATGGAACGGTGACAGTCCCATTCATGCACATACACACATCATCCCTTTTCATCGTCCCTGTTCTGTCTAGCTTCTCGTATTTGCACTCCTCGAACAAACGTTCCTGACGACTCACGAACATCGCTACCAACTCAGCCCAATTTTCATTGAATTCGAGAACGATTGTGCTTTTGTTCGATAGCCGTTTTGGCGTAGACGGTAGTCGCGAGAAGGAACTTGTATGCATTTTTTTGTTCCACCCTCGTTTTTTTCTTGGAAAATTTGTCAAACCCTGGATAGATATACAGATGATATCGTTATCGTCGAAACTCGTTCGTTATATGATTTGTAGATGATATGTAGATTCGAAAAAGAAATGAACAAAGAAACGTGTAAGAACGTATAAGTGATGTATTAATATTTATCAGTTTGACACCTTGTCGGACTTACGTGACAGTATGCTGCTCCCTCGAGAAACATGGAATTCTTGAAGAGTCTGTGGAATAGTTTGAATAAATAATAAGAAGTGCAAGGAAACAGACATGATATACCAAAGAGACATATATACACCCACTTCTCTCTTCCCTCGACTTGTCTGATCAGGATATATTATTCAAGAAAATTTTTTACCTTCATGATTCAATCTTCGTCTATATCGTGGACATGGTTTCAGTATTGGATTGGTTACGTTTTCCTCGATTCGGAGGGTTTAGAATCAGAGGATTGTGGGGAAAATAATAACGGAATAAAGGAAAATGACAAAGAGTCGTCGTCGTACGTATGTCAGAGGAGATTCTTACTCTGTCTAATCGAGACTTTATGTTAGCGGTATAAAGTGTTCTCTGGTGTGCGAGGACCATAGAATATTCGATAGCATGGAACATTTAACATTGAAGTCTCTTCATCCTCGTGCTGCTGCTGTCTTTCCTCTTCTTCAACATTCACCGCTACTGCACCGATGTGTACTAAAACGATAGAGAATGAGAAACGTTGTAGGGAAGAAAATGCAAGATAGTAATGCAAGGCGGTAGCGGTGGTGGTTCTTGCCGCTCCTGCTACCGCTGCTTTCATAGAGCATAAGGGTGGTAGGGAAGTTCCTGTATTTATACATCAACTACTCCTTTATACAAACCAACGAGATGGTATTCGCCGTGAAATTTACCTGGTTTATATTTTCCTGTCGTTTCCTGCCGTATCCAACGGTAATTCTCTTACGTATTTTCAACATGTACAACCGTATACGGTATGTGATATTTTCATGATATGGGATTTATCTTCTCATCCATGAGGCATGAGAAATAATCTCATGTGGAATATCATCCTCAAATCGATTCTCATCATAATTCATTCATAATTGTAATAGAATACAAAATCAAGTTTATCGAATCTTCATTTCAATTTCATGTTGAATTACAAAAATCAGTGGATTTCCAACATCTCCCTCATGAATAATAGAAAATGAACGAAAGGATATAAGGATCGCTTTGAACATCGTACGAACGATAAATACAATATTTCTCAAATTACACGCCACAGAAACAAGAATGTAATTCCATTTGCTCCCTTCATTCTCCTCAATATGCACGTTGTGGCAGATATAAATTTGCATGGACACCTCGTTTTCATATTCCAAACTAGACACATATCCCATGATATAAGCATAAAACCTATCTTACGATCTTCGTATTTCGTACGAAATTCGTGACTGCTCCTAAGCTACGTCGTTACTTTTGTACTGTAAAAACGTTTTGCAAATGCGTATCATAAATAGAAGAGTTCTTCCTTGACTTGGAATACCTTATACTTTGCACTCTAGCCGAAACTTGGGAATATTTCACGATTTCGCGAAACGATCGTACAAAGTAGGCAGGAACGTTTATCGGGTACTTAAGAAGAAGATTTTCAGCAAGAATATGGATATTTTCGTTGTGAATGTTGAGTGTGTTGAAGGCGCGAAGGGATATAATATTATTTCTTGCTTTTCTTTCAAATTACATGAATTTTGATAATAATAACATTCAATGTGAAATTATCCTTTACAATAGCGATACACGCAATGCTTTTGATGCAAGAATACTTACTTTGAATAAATTCTACGACTTGTGTGTAAAATATTTAAAATTTGAATGCGAAATATAAATTAGATCCTGGAATATCATATCAGAAGTAAAATTCTCTTTTGCCATCTGTAATTAAGTGATCTCATCAACGTGTAATGACCGTTTGTATGTACATCTCGTTTGTCTCGAACTCAAGAGAGATGAAAAACACTTTTTACCCCTCAATTCCTGCCAATGCTTGCAAAAGTGAACATTCGGAAGAAGGAAAAGGAGGAGAAAGAAGGTTCATTCCTAATTCATGGATGTTTCGGTCGAACGCTCACCTGTCAAAACTACGGATATTTGTCCGTCAAACTGTTTTTCTCTCATCCAACTTTTGGTGTGTTCAACACCGGCCGACGGTACTTCTCTTCATTCTCTTTAAGGCCCTCTCTCAGTCTGTCTATCTGACGCAGCTTTTCCCAACTTGAAACGGAGAAAATGATAACCTCGTTCACGATCCACTTTGTTTGGTCGTATGCCGCCAAACGTTACCGAAGGTTTTATATATGTATAAAGAGTTTCGAGAACCTGGCGTGTATTTATGTGTTTTGTGTATATACATACACGTACACAACGTAATCACGTTACGTTTCTCTCTTCTCCATGCCCCGTGTCTGTTAGGCTCTTTTTCCTCTCTTCCTTTTTTCCTTGTTCCATCTACAAATGACGATGGTACGTGAAGAGCAAGGGCCAAGATAACATCAAAACGTTTGCTACGTGATCGCTAATCTCCACCATTTTCCTTCTTCTATCGAATATGATGGATTCATCGGAAAATTGCTCTTCTTCAATAACTTCAATCTTTATTCGTGAAGAACGATTTTCTGAACAAACGTGTAAATCGATATATAATTTATCGAATCTTCTTGTTCATTTTTGTATCATCTCTTCTATACAGGACACATGCGGGGATATGAAAGGAGGGACATGTGAATTATTCATTTCGAAACTATTCGTCGAATACATAGAGTGTTCTATGAGAGGATGACAAAGTTACATATATAGTATTCATATGTAGAAATGAGAAATTTATGCTTGAAGCATATAAGCATAAATTCAGATATTCAAGCTTCCGATCGCTATGATATTGGACCACGTGATTGAATCAAGGCCTCGTTACGTAGTGAAGCAGGGTTTCACTCTGTATCAAATTTGGTTATTTGTCGACACAACCTGAGCGGCTAGGTCGAGTCGCTTATGTGGGTTTGTTCAGATTTTAAGTTCGCCGAAGGTTGTAAAGAGGCCTAGGGCGGCAACCGTAGTCGTATTGTAAAAAAAAACTTCAACGTGAGTTCTCAAGGATTGTGAATGAAATTTGGACGGAATGAGGATGTGCAGTTTGGAGATAGTAGAAGAGAAGATCGTTAAGTAAGGTAAGTGACAAATATATTCCTCTATTGAATTAAGAACAAAATGACATTAATACTTGGAGTTATGTGAGTGTGGGAAGATGTGTGTGTGCGTGTGTAATACAGTTTTCCTCTCTTACTCTTTGTTGTCTATCAAGAATCGCTGGTGATCCCGCTGGAGCTGGTCCTGAAGGGAGCAGTATGGATGATTGGACGGTGATGAGGAACAAATGGAGCCAAAATTCGGAGCCTAGGTCCCTCGTCTTAGATGGTGGTTCGCGCACTGAATTTACACTACGATATTCCTTATTTAATCTAACTCAAAGGTGAATTTTTGAGTGCGAAAATAAATAGAATGATATGAGAGCGTTAATGGTCGGTTCTTCTGACAAGGTGGAATTTGTCAAAGAAGAATGTACCGGCACGTGGATCTTGTGAGATGGTGTCACGGTACCCAAAGACTAATTTATAACTTTGATTGGTAGAGCCGCGAATTACACGATCTCTTGCACAAGACGTGTCCCCGATAAATCCCGAAAATGTGCTCTGGTGTTTTTATCATCCATGCTCTATTTACAAGAGTGCAGATTTCTTAATTATGGGAGTGGGGAATCACGTGATTGCGTTCTTAGCTGTATTCAGCAAAGTTCCACGGTTGTTATGCTCAATAATTTCGTAGTGTGTGCGAGGAGGGAAAGAGGTATTAGAAAAGGAAGGAAACAAAGGTGCATACCGCACTTTGGACTCTGCTCGAAGCATCATCAGCGATTTTCAAAGTCGACGTGTATTTTGAAGATTGTATGAATCGTTTGAAGTCATCTAAAAGAAAATAATAATTGAATTGTTTTTAGTTAAAAATGTTTACAATTAAAAAGGTGTTTATGGTCTAATGGTATTTTTTTTGAGAAACTATGTTTCAGTAAATGAGAATGAATTGATGCAAGAATGCAGAAGAGAAAGATCGAAAAGAAATCAAGGTGGCTACGGAATTTCGTAGTCGTGAATTTCGTATAATCGAATGTGACCGGATGTAAGGTTGCTGAGGTTGCAATCGTGGTTCACTTTGGTGATTTCTGTTCGTTCTTAGGAAGCTTAATATTTTAACTATATGAAATAATGTTTAAAGAGTAAGGATCAAGAAAGCAAACACGAAGTTGAACGAATAAATTGCATTTTCTAAAATTATTATTATATTGTACAGCTTTCTGGATTCTTCTGCTTTGTTGAAAATGTAGAAACAATTACGAAAAAAAACAATAGATGAGGTTTTTGGTGGTCACATCACAACCTCATTCGAAGCAGCATAACCCGAGCAGGAATGATTCCTGTGTAAAAAGTATAAAAAGTGCCGAAGAAAAAGTTCAAAGGTATTCGGAGGAATTCAGAGACGATGATGTGAGCACGATTATGCGTTAGACTTTTCAGAAAGTTTCAGAGGAATCCGGAAAAATTAAGAAAGAAGCGAATTGAGGAAAATTTTCGGTCCACAATCCCTGGTAAAGAAGTATCTCTGAATCTCTCTGAAAAGTTCACGTTTTAGAGAAATTCAGCGAGATTCAGGGGAATCCTGAGACAGATGAACTGGGAAAAATTGTGTGTTGAACTTCTCAGAGGGATTCAGAGAGATTCGAGGAAATTAAGGGTAATCCAGGGACAAGTAAATCTGGAAGAATTTCTGGGTGGAAATTTCAGAGGAATTCCATGCACGGAAAAAAGAAAATGGAAAAATTGAAACATAACGAAAACTTGGAGCTAAGAGTCATCCAAGTGTAACAAAAATTTATTCAGATAGTTTAGATTTCCACAGTTCATGTTTTTCAATACTCACTATTTTCAATTGTAGATTTTCACTAGGGTTCAGAGGATTTGACTGCAAGTCAGAAAAATTTAGAGGCAAGTGAAGTGAGGAGAATTGGGCGTTAAAGTTTCCAAATGAATTCAGAGAGATTTCAAGAGATTCAGAGAAATTCATAGAAGTTTAGGAAAATTGAAAAAGAAGTGAATTAAGGGCGGTATGCAGAGTCAGGTCTGAGACTAGGACCGGTCCTACGCAATGCATAAGCTTATGGGCTGGGACCAGGTCCAGTCTCAAACCTGACTCTGCATACCACCCTAAAAGAAATTTCGGGTACAGTGTCTCATAGAAATTGAAAAGTCTCCACATAAATTCAGAGAAATTCAAAGCTTGGTGGATTGGGAAAAATTCTGCGTTGAATGTTTGAGAGAGATGCAGAGAAATTGCGAAAAATTCTGGAAAATTCAGAGAAACGGGAATCGAAACAAAATTCTGTGTCTAAAATCTCAGAGGAATTCAGAAACACGGAGAGAATTGGAATGAATTGTGCGTGAAACTTTTCAGAGGAAACTAGTAGAATTCAGGGGGATTCGAAGGCATCCAGAGAATTTCAGAGAGGAAAAAAAATTTCTGGCCCTAATTTCAGTGGTATTCAGACACGGAAAAAAGGAAGTGGAGAAATTTACCGTGTAAGATGACAAAGCGTCGCTTTAAGCCTATGAATGAAAATCTCCACAAAATATATTGTCAAATAATTCCATATCATTTTGTAAGAATTCCCATTTGAAGATTCGAAGCGACGCGTTGTCATCTTACACGATAAATTTCTCCACTTTCTTTTTTCCGTGGATACACGAGGATCGGGAGAAACTGTACACTGAACTCACCAGAGGGATTCAGAGTCCTTCAAAGAGATTGGAAGTAATTTAAGGAAATTTGGAGACAAGTAAATGCATAGAAATTCCTGATCGAAACTTTCAGAGGAATCTAGAAGTTCTCACGAGGATTCAGGGGAATTCGGAAACAGGTGATTTGTGGGAAAGTATGCTTTGGAATTGTCCGAGGGATTCATACATATTTAGAGGAAGCTTTGAGATCTGAATGAATAAAATTCTGAAGAATTCAGACAGATTTAGAGAGATTCAGAGAAGTTGGAAAAGATTCGAAGATGAGACTCAGATAAATTCAGAGAGAACTTTGGAGTCTGGATAAATAAAATTCTAGAGGATTCAGAGAGATTTAGAAAGATTCCGAAGAATCTTGAGGTATTACCAAATTTCACCAAATATCAAATTCCGGAAGATCCAGAGGGATTCAGAACGCACCTCTACCTCAAAAGTTTCTAACTTGCTGTGAATTTTCAAATTGTTCTGAATCTTTCAGAGAGATGTCTCAAAATATGACGAGATTCAGGGAGATTTCTTTTATCGAGGTAGATATAAATTTGACATTGATGTCGGCCTTCTGTTTATGGAGCTGGATATAAAATAAAAACGTGGATAAATATGATGGATGATGATATGCCATACGAATTACCATTCGAATAGTTGGAAAAAGACTCAACTATGGTTGATAATAACTCTTACTACTTCACAGTTTGAATAACCATATTGATTGTGAAAATGACTATTTCAATCAGTTCAATTGACGAATAAATAGTCAGGGTATCTGTTAATCAGCGAACTATTCATAGTTGAGTCCTTCTCCAACTATGACAATTGATTTACTATTTTCTTCTCTCACTGTATATCGGTGTAACTGAAAATTACACCATCACTTCCGTATCGTGGGGGCAACGAGTAATCCACGCGAATCCTTATGTTTTTTTATTATGAGAAGCATTTTCATCATAAACGAGTAAACTTGAATACCGAAAATTTCAGAGCAATCATGAACATAATTCTGAAAAACCAAGAGCAAAGTTGATGCATAAATGACAGTATTTTGAAAACATAAATCATTCTTCAAAAAAGCATAAAATTGCGAAATTATCTCTATTCAGACAACTTTTAACCAAATTATATCAAAAGTTATTGAAGGAAAAATCTTGGCGTTATTCGAATTCAGAGTTCAAAGAACACGCGATTGATTGACTTGAAAGTTAAAGAGAAAATTATTGTAAAAAACTGAATGAAAAATAGCTGCAACAAAAGGGGCCTCAAGAGGAACGGAGAAGATAAAAGGAGATTACTGAAAAAGCCTTAGGCGTCAATCGGTAGATGAAGCAGAAAGTGAACGCGCTCTGTACTTACCACGAAATGAATCAAGTTTCTACTCTGCAAGACGGGCAGGTGCTTATTACTCACTCGACAGAGGAGGAGATAGATATATCGAGAGTGAGAAAGCTCAGTTAGCATTACCTACCTTTCTCTTCCTCAGTCCCTCTTGTTCGTCTTTTTGTAATCCCTCTGTGTTCTATACAAAACCCATACCCATACTTCCAGTAACGGAAACCTCCCTAACCCTCCGGTCGAGACCAAAAACTCCTCCTCAACTCTGCACGATGAGGTACGCGAGTTAACATATCTCACGAGAGTTGGTTCCTTTAACGTTGTGAAGTCTATAATCGCGTGTGAGAATCAATGATTGTGCATTAGGTTCCAACTTACCGCGGAAATCACAAATCATTAACTTTAACCCGTAGTTTAGAGACATCCTATCCGATGTACGTATTATGGCTATACGTGCGACTCGAGGACGATTCAAATCAGTTCAATATTAGGTTGGATTTTGTGCATATTGGGAATTGCGATAGCGTAACTTGTAACTTTGTCTATAAAAATCACATCCGCATATTTTCACGCACAAAAAATCTCTACCATTCCTCAGACTCTCGATATTCGTTTCAACCGCGAAGAATAAAAAAAAAAAAAAGGAAAAACAAAGTGGAAAACAGGATTTATGTGTCGATGGAAAGATTCTTCTTCACCATCGGAAACAGATCCTCTGGAAGCCTAGAATTTTCCACATTTGTAATTTTCATAGCTTTCTCTCTGAAAATAATATTCCCCGGCGATACCGGGAGAAGAATAAAAAGAGAACCTTGTGAATTTCTTCTTACGGGAAGGAGATTTCGGAAGAATCGTGAGTGTTGAGGTAGATATATCTATTGAGAGACGTATTCGCATTTTGGACGCGCTCGAGTGCCATAAGCCAGCTTAAATCGACAAATGGAGAATAGCGGAACGAGACCAGCGGTGAAAGAGAACAAGAACATGAAATAAGGAAAGGAAAAGTACTTACAAGAATGCTGGATGTAAAATGAATCGGGCAAACGGATCGACGTGACAGACATAATTCCGTATCGAGAAGTGTTCAAAGGACGTCCACCCTAGGGACACCTGTCGATTCTCACTTGAAAATATAGTTCAGACCCGTCAAGTATTCTTGAAGTCGAAAGCGATGCCTTCGGGAAGCGATGTGCGTGCGGTGGAACATAGAACGCGATGAGAAAATTTAGTTGAATTCTAATTTATTCAACCAAAATGATATAATGAAATTTCATGCATCGACTAAAGAACACCATCTAGCTCACAAGCTTTTCAATGATTCATAAAACTCTCCTTCGGCCATGCTTTTCTTAGGAAAGTTCTCCTCGTTCATGCCGAATTTCCGTGTTCTTTTTCCCATTTTTTCCTCGAAACATAGGGAAATGCGTAGGGAAAACTTTTCTACGGATTGGGCCAAATTCGCCAATTCTGGGACAGACTCGGGCTAGCACTGAGCCAATGGCTATGCTCACTAGAAGACAACGTAAAAAATACGGGGATTTTTCCTCACTTTGAGGAACTATTTTGCCTTTTGGGTGCTGGATCTTTCACAAATCAAGAAGAAGTTCACTAAATGGTGAGAGCATTTTTTTGAACAACTTCGTTGCCATCATTTTAAGTAGACAAATATAAATTCCATCATTATTTTTCACAGTATGATCTAGTGATTTCCGATACTGGTTTGGTATATTCACAGTTGGCATCGGTAACGATAATTGCTGAAGTCTGATGAGAACCCAAACCACTTGTCCATGATGTGATGATAATGTTATATTTATCAAATACATTTCTCTCAATCCTCGTTCCTTCCGAAACTGAAATCACATTACATTGATGTTGAAAAGGAATTCATCGTTATTGTAAGAGAGAAGATCAACATGCGAATGAACTTAATCTTTTATTCACACGTACACGTTGGGTAGTTATCCGTGAGCTCGAGGTACGTGTTTACAAGCATAATATGGGATTTCCAGAGATTCGTTACCAACATATACATAGATATATCCATGGCATTAAAGCGTTTTCTAAAATACTCTTGCCAGAGACCTGGTACTACAGACTGGTGGGTATGTTAACATAAAAAGAGAGGAAAGCTTCGCACGCTCAGTACTTATATCCACGTGAAGGGGCTTTAGCCAATAGTCTCACAGCAGGCTTGACTCTACTCTTCTTTTTCCGAGGAAAGAAGAACAATGGGAAGATTTTACACAATGTGGTCGGCTTTTAGTGTACGGATGTATAAGTACATAAGCTTGAATTTTCTGGCATATGTATATGCATACATGTATAACTAAACGTGGAAAAGAGAATTTCTAAAATAAAATGGAGAAGAATGTTCCATCTCTCCTTCTTCTCTTTCATTTCTCCTTTCTATTCATCCACATTCAGCAACTTAATATGTGTACCTTATGAAAAGCCCAAAAAAAGAGTACGACACAAAAAACCAGGTAACCCCATATCGAGATCGAAATAAAACTTTTATCCGAACATATTTTTTTTTGCGTTTAAAATATTTGAACTCTCCTGTTTTCCTTTATTCTCTCTCCTTTATATACTGAATTTCTTTTGCGTTTTTTTCCTCCTCCTTTTGAATGATTCTTTTCTCCAAATGGTCTGTTTATGCGTATACTTGTACATAGTGTACCCAGTAGGTATAAATATAAAAACAAAGAGCAGGAAGGAAAAGATTTATATATATATATTTATATATACATATATATTTCAACGAGTTTGTAGGTACAGGATGAGCAGCGAGTTTTTTAATCTTTCAATGGTGCTTCTGCAGAGTGGCTGCTCGTGCGCTCTGAAAATTCACTAGCAGAACATCATCTCCAACTCTTTTTTTCTCCGATCCCTCTCGAATCTTTATCCCACTTCACAAACCCGGTACCATTTGCCCGTTTATTTTATCTCCTCCCTCTCCCCCTTCTTCCCCCTCCGCCCAACCATCCTCGTTTATCTCTCGATATATATTTACATATTTTCGTAATATTTTGCGACGTTAATCCCTAAGTTTGCTACCCCTTTTCACTACTTCCCTCTCCACTTTGCACTACGGCAAGCGCATATTAAATGTTAAAACTCCACTCTACGTTTAATTTTTCTTCTTTGTTTCTCTCTTTTATCTTTGGCTATCCACTCTTCTCTCTTGGCGTTTTATTTTCATAACCTGCCCGTTTCCTCCGAGGCTTTATAGTCAAACTCTTCCGCTTGACTATTCCTCGACAAAATGTTAGTTTCCTTTGTTGTGCCTTTTTGCATTCGATATGCGGCACAACGGTATTTCAAACTGTCATTATGAATTTTGAATGGGATAATCGATACAATGATGTATTCATTCCCATGGGGAACGTTGGAACAACGAAGAAAACAAACAGCCTTGAATTTTATGCGGAATTTAGGAGTGAAATAGTTTCATAGACCCCTATAATGTTTCTGGAGGCACTCAAAGTATGCGTTGAATAGCATAAAAAATGATTGACGATTTTTTATTCTGCGTTTCGACATTGATTGAATATTTCGATCAACCTTTTTCTTGGACATAACAACCGATATAACAGTATTGTCTTCAATAGAGGGTAATGCTTGTAAAATATCATCTACGTTGTCGCTTGTCGGAGGAGATGAAATTTTACATATTTTCATTTAAATGTCAAATACGTTGGAATACAAACGTTATAGTTGACAAATGTATATTTGTTTGAAATAAATATATTCCGTGAATGATGAACAACTGATATTTCGTAGAATTAAACGTTCGTTGATAGTTAATGAACCCCGTGTTTGTGAGAATTATGATAAATTTGTGGGAAATGAATATTCATTCCGCTCCAATCCTAACATACATTTATTAATCATGAATAAACGTTTTTTTTTGTACAAATTATAAGCGGATATGTTGATTCTGTTATTATTCGGTTTGTAACGTGTCAATTGAGAGAGACATAGAGGTAGAGAAGTGAGGAGAGAGAATTAATACTGGATATATGATAAGAAAGGAGAAATGTAGAAGGAGAGGGGATCCAGAAATATAGAGGAGCAGTCAGTCAAGTCGATACACTCAAAGTATACGGAAGTTGATCCTTTTCAAAAATTATATAAAAATTATACAACACGTGGATAAAGTAAAAAGAAAAGGAACAAAAGAGACTTGACTTTGGACATTCAAGGATCAAATGGAATCCAGCAATTAAAAACAAATATCTAAGGACGTCTTAACTTCAAGAAACTATGAAGAATCTCTCTTCCTTCGCTTCTTATCTCCAAGTCACAAAAGTTGAGTAATGTTTGTCGATCGACACCCGTTATGTATTTATAACGCTATATGTAATTGCCAAAATCATTATATGTATGTGAAAACGATCTCTATTCAGTATTTATATGTATGACGAAATCGTAATTGAAAGTGGATAAACCATTTGTTAAAATACGAAGTTGTGAGTATATGAATTAATTTGCAACAGGTTGGATATCACATCAAAAAGCTAGAAGTTCAGTTGTTTCAGAAATTAAGTTGAATCATATAGATTTTTTTTCCCATTGATCGAATCGTTTATTCAAATCAAATAAATTCTTCCATACATTTGGAAAGAATCAAACTATTCTTTACGTCAGGTCGAATTTAGCGTTTAGGGGACTAGGGCCTTTCTCTCAGTGTCATAAACCGCACGGAAAAAAAAGTATTGCTGGCATAACAAGCAGGTCTGTTACTATAACACTTACAAAAGAAATTAGCTGAAAGAGCAAGAAAAATGATTGACACAACCACATTTTTTTGCTGACATAAACAAATTTGTTAACAGAACCAACTGCTGCCTTAGCTGCTGGAGTGAATATTTTTGCAAGGACGACAAATTTCTTGGTAGGCGCTATAGTAGCAAACCATTTTTTCTCCGTGCGAAGATTTTCAGTAATGTTTCGTGAATATTCCTCTGATTTCTGAACCTTCAGGGGATGATGTTTGTGAAACATTCCAGTGGATTCTGGTTTGTGTGGAAGATGAATACATCGATCATTAAGATTCGAAGTCAAGCTATAAAATGGGAATTCAGATAAATTCAAGTTGAAGTCAGGAAATAATTTTCCTCGCCAGTATTTCAAACATTCATCATGTTCTCTGAAAGGTGTTGGAAAGTTTTCTCATGTGTCGGGTTTGAACTTCCACGAAAAGTCAAGGATAACATTCCAAACACTCCATGCGTAACATTCCTTTTATTCGTTTGTTGTAATTTCTTTCGGCTCCTTATAAAGATTCTTCTACCGTGTCATTTGAGAATGGGCTCCACAGTCAAGCTGAAGTTTCGAGAAAGAAATTCTGGTAATAACTTAATGAAGACTGAGTAGTATCACACAAGAGGATATTTCTTGTAGGAGTTGTAAACGGTCTGATTAGGAACTCGTATCTCAAAGACTATATGTCTTTGAGAGACAACATTTAACTTTGTATTTTTTGCATTTGAATATTTAAATGGAAATTCCACATGATTCTTTTGATAATATTCAACCATCGAATTGGTGAATCATCAATACACATTTTGAGCCATGTCGCTGGAGTTTGAATCGTTTATTGAGACGAATTGGTAATCGAATAACGGAATACTCAGCTGTTGCAGATCCAAAATTTTGCAGTACATTCTTCAAACGATGTGTCTTGTTACGAGGAATTAATTTAGGAAGATAAAAACTGTTGATCCCACACAACACCACCGTCCCAGAAAGATTCATGAAAAATTCTTATTGAACTGATTGTATTCTTCATGAATTCTTCTGGGACTGTAATGCTGTGAGGGATCTATCAGATTGTATGAGTCTATATCTTTGTTTCGTTTTTATAAATGATTCCAACCACAAGGATATTTTCGAACCAGTAATTGAATGTATGTAATGAACATATTATTCCATTGTTGTTGTTGAGAACTTACAGCGCCAAGTTTCAGTTGACCTTTAGAGGACAGGATGCCTCGAATATTGTTCAACCGAAGTCTCCGATAAAAATGAAAATTTGCTGCAGTTATCACATAAATTGCAATAAATCTAATAGATATTGCGGTATAAATTACAACAATTTAATGTTATTCCTATATTCCTCGGACATAAGGCAAATTCTACAGCAAATTTTTATCTGTGTTGGTAAAATATGACATCCACCAAGCATGAGGAAAATGTTTATGGAAGTATGGGAAAGGTGAGATTAGTTAGTACCAGGGACGGGAACGTTATTCACTTTCGTTACTCATTATATATAAAATCTATGTAATAAATATATAATTTGTGTCCAATATATATATTATTATATACATTTTATATAGAATGAGTAACGAAAGTGAATAACTTTACAGCCCCTGGTTAGTACCCTAGTGACACAGCATTCCGAAGTACCACAAAACGTTTGTCAAATGTTCGCAGACTGTTTTCAGAAATACTCCACGCTCAATGGTGTTAATTGGATTCATACAGCATGCTGAGAATATTCATAGCATATGCATAGAGCATTCAATGCCGCATGAAGGTTCACAGAACTTGCTGAATATACGGAGAAAAATGCAGCTCGAAAGGATAGTAATCTTCAATAGAAAATTGGAGGATATTTCTTAAAATCTGAGAATATTTCTTAAAACCTGACAATTTTTCTCAAGTTCGTAATAAACATAAAATGGTTCAGATTTCTCTTGAATATTGCTCGAAAAACAATGAAAAATTATCAATACTTAACAAATCATGAAAACAAATATGAAGTTTCCAAAAGTCGCGCATGAAATTCCACAAAGTAGATAGAAAAATTGTGGAATCATATTTTCAAATTACAGAATTTTGTTATTCACTTTGTAAAATTGCATTCGCGACTTTTGGAAACTTCATATTTGTTTTTATGATTTGTTAAGTATTGATAATTTTTCATTGTTTTTCGAGCAATATTGAAGAAAAATCTGAACTGTTCTATGTTTATTACGAACTTAAGAAAAATTCTTAGATTTTAAGAAATATTCTCCAATTTTCAATTACAGATTACTATCCTTTCGAGCTGCATTTTTCTCCGTGTATATTCAAGTGTTATTTGAGTGTATAGATCAGTGTCTCAGTCACGGTTCTCCACCAGGTAACGCTCATTTTCTCCCTAATATCATCACATTCGAGCAACACAAGCAGTTAAAAATGGTTGGCAAGGAACATCAGCGTTGCCTATATGGAGAAAACAAATGTGTTCAGAAGTCCCATAATTCATTGAAGATCAGCACCAGTTCGTGACGGATAGAGTTGTTTATCTGATTTGATTCCTTGTACAAGTATATCAAATTATAGTACTTCTCAATGTACCATGAATGTGAGAAAATGTTGGACATTATATATAATTTGTATAGAATTTAATAAAGGTCGAATAAAATTCATATATAATTATACATAAATTATACTGGTTGATTCAAAATTGCCGTACACTTTTCTGAGAGCAGATTCTTGATGGAATTCTGAAAAAATTTTGGTCCGGAATATTCAGATCTGATCCTTAGATCCGGAGATATGAGCATTTTTCAATTTTTTGAGAACTCAAAATACCTCGGAAGTACCATATTTCTGACTTTTGAATCCAACAACATTCACTAAGTCAGATCACGGGGTATCCTCGGAAAGAATAAATCTGATTTAGCTTCGTTCGTTGTGGAGTTATAGCGATTTGAAGTTGTTGAATTCTGATTGGCAGGAATGCAAACAATTTCAAACCGCTATAACTCCACGCTGAGAAAAAGAAACATAATTGTGCAGCGTTCAGACAGTGATAATTCATGTCCAAAAGAAATTTTAAAGTAATCCTCACCTGTTTGCGTCCAGAACGTACTCATTAATGCCTTGTGAATAGTTTGTGTCCGGCCAGCATCTAGTAATGGCTAATTTGAAATTTCTTTTGGACATGAATTATCACTGTCTGGACGCTGCACAATTATGTTTCTTTCTCTCAGTGTGGAGTTATAGCGGTTTGAAATTGTTTGCATTCCTGCCAATCAGAATTCAACAACTTTAAATCGCTATAACTCCGCAACGAACGAAGCTAAATTAGATTCATTCTTTTCAAGGATACTCCGTGATCTGACTTAGTGAATGATGTTGGATTCAAAAGTCAGAAATATGGTACTTCCGAGGTATTTGGATTTTTCAAAAAATTAAAAAATACTCATATCTTCGGATCTAAGGATCAGATCTGAATATTTCGGATCAACACTGAGAAAAATTACATAGTTGCTGTAACTGAATGCTAGCCACAGCAGCAAAATAATTCATTCATATATCAGACAGCTAGACTTGTATTCAAATCAACGCATTTTGTTTAGTTAATTGAATTTAGTTGGATTGAGTTAAACTTTCACTTCTCACAAATAAATATAAAATATTTTGACGTTGTGCTAACCAAATATTCCAAGTGAATCAAAATGATATTTCAACTAAATTATTCAGCCGATGAAATATGATTGTGCTGAAATATTGTTGGTTAGTGAAAATTAAATATATACCAGGAATCACTGAACAACTTTGCTAGAAATGACTCCAGTGATTTTCTAGGTCATTACAAGGCCTTGCTAGGGCATCGTGAGGTCTTACAAGGTCTGGAGAATAACTAGAATGATTTTTGCTGAGAATATTTAGCCAGGAGAGATTCTGAAAAATTCTTTGCAATTCCACTTGCTCCATATTTTAGCACAATTTCACTGCATGAAAAAAGGTTTTGTACGAATATTCTTCGGGCAAAACGTTCCAAAAACCTCTGAACCAATGAAACTGAAAATTTTTGCTGTGGAGTAATCTATTCTTCCAACAATAAAATCCAAAATTCCGTATCGCCGTTACACGCGATTGCAGGGGTGTCGTTGAAAAATATACATGTGTGGAAATACCGGTGAAACAATTGAAAATGATGAAATGGTAGTCAGCGCATGCGTAATCAGATTCTATTTGCTGAGGAACTTGAACTTTTAGTTGTCACAAATAAATTACTTATGCTACTAATAACTGAATTTTTTTATTTAAAATGAATAGACGTCAAATCATTGTTTTTGCTACCGCAAACAATTCTTTATTCATATCGAATAAAGATTTATTCAAATCAACTGAAAGATTATTAACTAAAGTATTTTTGCTCACGCAACTAAGCGATTTCTCTCACTGAAAATCTTTCCAGAATTTCATCAAGAATCTACTCTCAGAGAACTGTACGGCAATTTTGAATCACCCGGTATATAATTCTGAAAATTATTCCACATGGGTTTCAGAATTCAATTTAGGTGAGTGGTTTCAACCGTCATTGATTGGTGCTGATCCGCAATGAATTATGGGACTTCTCGATACACATTTTTCTACGTGTTGTGAAGAATCCCACACTGTAAAAAAAAACTGGAAATTTACTGTGCAACTGGACTGGAAATTTCCAGTGCTAGTACTGGAATATGGATATTCCAGTACATGTACAGAGATTTTGTTGTTACGTTACTGAAAATTTACCAAGCATAACTGAAAATTCAGTCATTGTACTGGAATTTTCAAGTTTGAGATGATGTACTGAAATTTTGCCATGATTTCGCGAAAATTTTACCGGCTCGTACTACAATTTTATAGTTCTTGTGCAGCAAAAAAAAATATTCCCTCAAAAAGGACTTGAGAAAAAATTTGGAATTTAGAAAAAAAAACCTAATCGTTGGTATACTGGAATTATACAGGTTTTTAACTGCAATTCTCAGGTTTTGTGATGGAATTTTCCAGTTACTATGCAATTGAATTATACAGGTTTTGAACTGCAATTTTCAGGTCGTGTGATGGAATTTTCCAGTTGCTATGCAACGGAATTTAATCACTGTTGCACTGAAATTTTCCACTTCTATTGGACTTCGTCATTTCTGGCAGGAAAAATTTCAAGTCTTTATATTAACAATTTCCTGATTGAGATTTTGAATAATAATTGTAATTGTAGCCAATGAAATTGATATATGAGGTTTTTCCAAGACTTATCCTCTTCTGTTCTAGATATGAAGCATATGTAGTAACCCAAGCTGGCCTTCCAACATGTCGCGCTATAGCTCATCGGTTAGGTCTTAGGTTTCAGTTGGTAGGCAGGTAGAAAAGTGTGGGTTCAAATCCTGTTAGGTAGACATGAGTTTCTGTCCATCCAAATGAACGATCAAAAGTTTCTCAATCATCTTGGAACACAAGGACCCTGCAAAATCACTTTGCGTGAGCAATTTTTTTTCAATTTTCATGGATATTTTCAGCATTAATTTTCCAGTACATGTCCTGGAAAAGTCCAGCTCGTGTACTGAAAACTCCAGTACCGAGGCTCAGAAAATTTCCAGTTTTGATGCGGGAATTCCATAACGTTTGCACTGAATTTTTGCAGTACAAATGTGCTGAAATTTTCCGGTACATGTACAGGTTAATGACTTCCAGTACATGTACTGGAATTCTCCGGTGAAATTTTTTTACAGTGCATTATAATTCTAAATTCGTCTCTAAGGGCAACATAGGATGCCATGGTCAGTGAGAAACGATGCTTTGGTGTCTAATTCGTGTGATATACACATTGGTTGACAGTCGTATATTACCAATTTAATAACGTGTGATTACATAGAGAAAAATGCAAGTCGAGAACATAGTAATCGTTGATAGAAAATCTCAGCATATTCCTTGAAATCTGAGAGTTTTCCTCCAATTCGTAATAAAGATAGAACGATCTACATTTTTGTTGAATTTTATTCGAGGAACAATGAAAAATTATCAATAGTCAACAAAAAATAGGAACCTTTCAAAAGTCGCGCATGAAATTTTACCAAGTGAATAATAAAATTTCGAAATCTTATTATTCACTTTGTAAAATTTCATGCGCGAATTCTGGAGAGTTCAAATTTTTTTCTATTTTTTGTCAAGTATTGATAATTTTTCATTGTTTTTCGAATGAAATTCAACAAAAATGTGAATCGTCGTACCTTTATTACGAATTTGAGAAAATCTTCCGAATTTTGAGAAATATACTGAGATTTTCTATCAAAGATTATTATGTTCTCGACTTGCATTTTTCTCTGTGTAGTTCTTGGATAACTCCTGGTTCTCGAGGGGTTCGTTGGTCAAACGTTTAGAGCATCTTCACTTTCAAACGACCTGGATGTGATCTGAGCACATTGTTTCCATCTACTACAAAACATGTCCATTATCCATTCCAAACGTACTTTCATGAGAACCAGCCTTCACGAACATACACTGTAAAAAAATTTCACCGGAAAATTCCAGTACATGTACTGGAAGTCATTAACCTGTACATGTACCGGAAAATTTCAGCACATTTGTACTGCAAAAATTCAGTACAAACGTTATGGAATTCCCGCATCAAAACTGGAAATTTTCTGAGCCTCGGTACTGGAATTTTTCAGTACACGAGCTGGACTTTTCCAGGACATGTACTGGAAAATTAATGCTGAAAATATCCATGAAAATTGAAAAAAAATTGCTCACGCAAAGTGATTTTGCAGGGTCCTTGTGTTCCAAGATGATTGAGAAACTTTTGATCGTTCATTTGGATGGACAGAAACTCATGTCTACCTAACAGGATTTGAACCCACACTTTTCTACCTGCCTACCAACTGAAACCTAAGACCTAACCGATGAGCTATAGCGCGACATGTTGGAAGGCCAGCTTGGGTTACTACATATGCTTCATATCTAGAACACAAGAGGATAAGTCTTGGAAAAACCTCATATATCAATTTCATTGGCTACAATTACAATTATTATTCAAAATCTCAATCAGGAAATTGTTAATATAAAGACTTGAAATTGTTCCTGCCAGAAATGACGAAGTCCAATAGAAGTGGAAAATTTCAGTGCAACAGTGATTAAATTCCGTTGCATAGCAACTGGAAAATTCCATCACACGACCTGAAAATTGCAGTTCAAAACCTGTATAATTCAATTGCATAGTAACTGGAAAATTCCATCACAAAACCTGAGAATTGCAGTTAAAAACCTGTATAATTCCAGTATACCAACGATTAGGTTTTTTTTTCTAAATTCCAAATTTTTTCTCAAGTCCTTTTTGAGGGAATATTTTTTTTTGCTGCACAAGAACTATAAAATTGTAGTACGAGCCGGTAAAATTTTCGCGAAATCATGGCAAAATTTCAGTACATCATCTCAAACTTGAAAATTCCAGTACAATGACTGAATTTTCAGTTATGCTTGGTAAATTTTCAGTAACGTAACAACAAAATCTCTGTACATGTACTGGAATATCCATATTCCAGTACTAGCACTGGAAATTTCCAGTCCAGTTGCACAGTAAATTTCCAGTTTTTTTTTACAGTGTATCGTCGTACAGCGGACATGGACAGAACTTGACGAGATATTTGTATGTGCCCTAGGACACACATGCTATGTTCTTTGAATGTTCTCAAATGTTATTTGCGCGTTCTCTGGGTAACGATGCACGTTTTTTGAATATTCAGAAACCGACCCAGTTTTGTATGGGTTGATTCACTCAGGCACGAAATTCGGATCAATTAATTCTTTTTAAAAAAATTAATTTCTCTGCTAAACGGAATTATTAGGCACAATTATTTTGGAAAATGATTAAAACTGCATAAGGTGAGAATTCAGTAAGAATTCAGAGATGAAGCAGAATGGACGGAAAATGTTGAAAGCTGGGCTTGACAATGTTAATCATTTTATTTTACTTGTTGGAACATCATTAATTCAGTTTTTTTGGTTTCGGGTGCGGCAAAAACTGCGATGGAAATGTATCAGTTCATGTATCAGATCAGTTCGGTATATAATTAGCATATTTTTGGAATGGAATTCTTAATTAGTAATTGACTGGTCTGGTATTATATTGTACGTAAAGAGAAACATTCCAAAAAATCAAGTACGTAACCTGAGAAAAATGAATTCTTGCCATCGAAACAGCATTGTGAAAACAGACACGAAACAAGTAAATACTGATAGCGATGAAATTTATGGCATAAAAACGAATATAAATGGTGAATTTTCCAGAAGCACTGACTGAATAGATACATGCTCGTCATCATCGATGTTAATTTGTTCCCAAAAGTGCTGTCTAGATGGCACTTATGACTGATTCATTTCACTGAATGCGAGTCACCGTTCGTGTTATGTAACTCTCTGAAAGAGGGTCTTGAGAGCATTATTTTTGTAAAAACATAGTGAGAATTTTTAACCGTTTTCTCGAAAGATTTGGAGAGATTTTTAGAGGGTTATCACAAGAGTTGAGGATGAATGTTTTGAATGCTTCACTTGAACAAAACTAACAGATCTTTCCTTGCGATGCATCATACAGTTTCATCTATTACAGTACACAAACCAGTTCGCAGGAATATTTTTATTGGTTCTTGCATCTCGATTCATCTCACTGTAGTAGATTCGAGTGATAACTCCTCCCTCCCCGGGGTGAACAAATTCTCAAAATAATATTTTAAATCATTAATATATAGGTTATAAACAAATCTATGAAAATTATATACAATTGAAAAAATGTAAAATATGTTCTCCAAGTAGTGATGCCGATGCTTGGACAGAATCTATTTTTTTTATAGAGAGAGTATTCAGTTTTCACAGATTTGTATGAAATATCAATAAAAATGTGATATATTCTGTATAAAAAAGAATCGATTCTTTCAAAAATCAGCATCACTATCTCCGAGAACAAGAATGAAACTTTCCAAAAGATTTTCACAACATTTCAAATGTCCTCGAGCCCGTATACTGAACATTTCCAAAACCTCCACGTACTTTCTGGATAATCGCATCATCAGGCATCCGACGATGTATGAAATCATTCTAGTCGTGAAAAATGTATTCCAATGATCATTCAAAAATTCAATATAAGTTCTATTATTTCATTTTGATATTAATAAAAACCTTTTCTCTGTTTTTCTGTGAGGTATGAGAGTGGAAAAGTTAGAGCTTAGGACCAAGCAGGTGGATTGGTTCGCCAATGGCAAACATAGTTCCAGACATTTCTCCACTTTGCTCCTCCCTACGCGAGCTTACAGAGGTGTGGTCCGCACCTGCGCTTCCCTTTCTACTTTGGAACTCTCTTCTTACATTTTGCATTTGCATTACATTCCTATGGGTTAGATATAATCATGATTCACATGATGATGGTTGTTTCGAAAATCAGTGGACGTAGTAACTCTTGAGTTGGGAATTAACTTGGTTACTTCATGTATTTAATTTGATATCAACGCATCTTCACATATTTCTGGCTTGACTTTTGAGAATGTTTGAAAAATGTTTATAAAATATATGATTATCTTATGGAATCTGAGAACTATGAACTATGTTTGACTCATATCTGTGGAATGATTTCATAGAGATGTTTGGAAAATAAAATGATTCCTCAATCAATTCAAAGAGATTAGGTATAACAGTTCAGTAGGTACTTTGAATCTTGAAAATCCATTTCATAATAAAATGTAGGAGGTTCGCATTATCTGATCGTACAGGCTGTTATTAGTTTGAAGAACTGCAACTTCTGTTCTAAGTCTGTTTCGAGCATATTATTAAATGTAGCAATTCATAATATAATGAGTCTTCCGTGTACTATATAAATGAAATACAGGACAACAACACAATTTTGCTCCTTCGTTTTCTGAGTTTAGAGAACTTATTCGGAGTGGTTTTAGTGTCCTAAATCCGAAAAAGGTCATATTTCATTTATTGACTCAATTTTCATATTTTGTTTATATATAATCTACATGAATATTCATAATTGATCAATTTCATATATGAAAAATTACTGAAAAAGAGCTAATTCAAGAAATCTAAGATTATTCTCATATTCAGCACATTGTAATCCTTCTGAATCAATTTCTAAATCCCAAGAAACAAAATGGTTTCACCAGGGTAATCATTCGGAAAAGAATTAGAGGTCGACTCGAGACTCCTGAACAAAATTGAAAAATAGTAAATATTATTCAAGTTTACGATCTTCGAAGACAAATTTCTACATGGAATCAATGTAATAGTTGGCAGTAACACGTGTGAGAGGATAAAATTGATTGCATCCAGGACATGGACAATTTTCCTCCACTCAAGACCAAGACAAGACAATACAAGATCTTTTTCGAAACTGCAACAGTTTTGAATAAACCTTAGTGTTCAGAATCAAAACAAAAATTCTCCAAAATGTTCTTCCATTACATTCTTCAAATATTTGTCCATTGACCCAACGAATCATGCATGAAAACCGATGAAATTAAGTTTTGTTTGTTTTACTCGAGAGTCCAGCCCTACAAAAAATGGATCAAAATTTTCAACAATTGCATCTCCAATAATTTTCTCGTGAAATAATCCTCAGTCGATTGGTAATACATGTCCTGGCATTAGAAAACTATGAAAGGACGATTTTATTTTTGATCAAGACAAATTCGTGTAATTCATTCAAATGAAATCAAATGCACTGAGAAAAGAGGTTTATTTGGATATCAGACAACTAGTAAATTTTGCCCTTCCTTTTGTATTTCAGACAGCTAGATTTGTACTCACGTCAGCTAAAATGAAGTTGAGATGACTGAATTTCAGTTGTCGTAGCTGGATATCTTTCTCTCAGTGTGGTTTGACCAAAATATTCTCCAATTTCCGATGAGATTTGACGATATTCAATTGGTTTCTCCCCGAAGAAACCCACTCGACCTAACTAAATTTAATTCAAAATTTCCAAATTAGTTTGGATGAAGGTGTAGTACTAGATTCAACAAGTTCATCCACCCGCGTTTATGAACAGAAATTTTTTGGCCGAAGTTACATTATTGAGAGGAGTTCATGGTTCCCTGGGCCTTTAGCTTTCTCGCATATGGACGAATTGAATTATCCGAACTTGTAACGATACAAGAATACGCAAAGCGATATGAGGTATATAGAGGGGAGGAAGAGAAGAAGGGATGAGAGGGGGCCAAATAAGGGATCAGAGATACGAGACAGAAGAGAGATGAGTCGCTGATAAGTCGTCAAATCAGACGGAACAAGACGAAGCGCTTCGACACAAATATAAATTGTTATATACCCATCGACATTCATGTCGTTGGACATACAAGTTCCGAGTTGGTTCGGTAAAAAGCTACTAAACGAATTCAATTACGGATTGTCACGAATTGGCCACAAAAATATCGTCTCTAAGGATTGTAAGACGCGAGCGATTTTTGGGATCCCTCTCTCTTGAAGCAGCTGTGTCGGCATCGAAACCAGTTCAAAAACTTCAGGGAACAAGATAAGTGTGCACACTTCGATAAGAGAATAAAAAGAAAAAAGGATAATACTCATTTCGCACGTGTGTTAGAGATTATTATAATACCTTTTGACCGGTCGCATATTGTAAATTTTTCGACGATGAGAAATATAATGCCTGAATGTATGTATGGTAGCTTTTAAATTTCATTTATCTATCTTTCAATAACATTGACGGAACAAATTGAAAATTATTCTTTTTGATCATTATGTTTTCTTGTTCTGTGGCTTTTTTCTTTTGGAATTTAATAATGTACTATTTATATGCGTGAAAACAAGTCTGTAAGAAACTTTTATATGAGAGAATCAACTCGTACTGATAAGAATTGAAATGTGGAAAAATTGATCAGGATTCAATTAGGGCCCAATCCAAACAAATCCGGGCCAAGTGAGGAATCGATGTGAAATATGACGCATAAACGATCAGGTCCTAATCGGGCACCCGTGAAGCTAGCAGCCGATTATCATAACTTTTTCCACAAAACTTTTATCGAAGATTTAAGTATCTGAGACATTTAGTAGAATGCTACTGATTTGATTTTTGGTGTGAACACAGCTGGAACCACATTGAATCAAAAGTTACAACAATTAGCCGCTAGCTTTAGGTTGCTGGTTTTAGCTTAATGACTCATAACCTCCATTCGTATTATTCAGAAATTTGAATGAGTTTGAATTGGAAATAAAACTATGAATTACCCTTCAACTAATGAATCAAATGGTTTTTCTCCAATTTTATTCATATTTCATCAGATTTTCTCCATGATTAATGAAGAAAACAGGTATGAAATGGAATGATTCCGGCCCCGATGGGAGCCCTGTTGATACCCAATTAATCCTTGTTAGGCCCCGATTATTATTATGGCGTTACTGATGGAATTTCTATACGGGATATCCCATTTATGGTAATTTGTAAGAAAGTATTTTCTTTATTATCTACCATCAGTTTCTCAACCCATGCGCCCCCTATGATGGGATAATAATTACTTAACGATATCCTACATTTCCTCAAAACCGTTATTATTTATTTGATTTAACGAAACCGTACACTAAGCCCAGGTAGCAACGCAGCGCTTTAAATGCGTGTTTGTTGTACATTGCGACAAGCGGCTCAAAAACACACTGAATATAGGGTCGTTTCATACACATAACAAAAAACGGTATCAGATGGAAAATTTGACTCCTCTGAGCTGAAATCTTGTTTGTTTCAACAAACATTTTTAGTTCGAAGAACTAATCCCAATCAGAAAAAACCGAAGTATGCCAATGTTGACAACAGGCGGAGTACAGTGCAAGTATTGGGCCCCCAAGAGTCGGCTAGCACGTACCCAGTATGGAAAAGCGTTATCATTTCGGACAAATGCCAGTACTGCTGCAGTACAGACCACCAGTACCCCGCCAGTCTTAGCCGGCACTGGTGCAGTACTGCGCCAGTCGTTAAATTCTGATTGGGATATGTTGTTGAGACTATCATATTTTCTATTCAATTTAGTATTTTACTAAATTTCCAGTCACAACTGAACTGTTTTCTCAGAGCAACGTTATTTTAGATGAAAATTCGAGATGAAACCGGTTTAAAATCCATTCATCTCAATCTTTTCTTCAACTCAGCGTCACAAGCCTTGTAAGTTACCAAAACATCCTTAGCAGGGGCAGAGTAGATTTCATTTCACAAGATTTTACATGTCACACCAATGGTTTGGGGCTGAGAAAACTTCTTGCTCGACAGGTGCCACGTTAGTTACAGTCGATCAGACATGTATCTGGACGAATAATTCTGAAGAGCTATAAAATCCGTTCAGACGCAGTTTTACTGAGCTCTTCCAATGTTTCATCATAGGAAATTGGAACATAAATCCACTCTAACATTTTGAAGAGCAAGGACCAGTCCAAATGATGAATAGGAGTAGGTGAAAGTTCTAGTAAAAATGATTATCGCGGTTGTCTTCCACCTTTCAAGGCGCTTGCAGTGTAGCTGGTCATTAGAGAGGGCCTCGACATTAACTACAAGGTGGCTAGAATCATTTCTGCTAGGGTGTGTACTACCCTGGGTAAAAAAACCCATAAAATCCGACGAAATCAAATTGCATGGGATTTGGTCGGAATATTATGCAAGATTCAATCAGAATTGCATTGAAAAAATACACTCATCTGATGAAATCTCATTAAAAATGATTGAATAGGATTTGCTTAGAACATCGTCCAAGATTCAGTGAGATTTGGTGAGAATCAAAGGGTTTGTTTAACCAGAGCAAAGAAAAGTAATTTGATCTGCAAGAAAAGAGAGATCATTCATTGAGATTTTTATGGTATTGAATTTATAGTTCAAATCACTATGAAATTATAGCAATGAGGAAACATACTGATTTCTAATGAAATTTACTATAAAACATTGTAAATTTAATCAGGTTTCTATTGTTATGCCATAGTACATTTCATTATATTATTGTAAATTCCATTAGAAGTCAGCATGCTCCCCGATTTCTATAATTCCATAGTAAATTTGACTATAAGTTTCTCTCAGTGTATACATAGATCATCTAGAAACAGAAAAGTCATTAATGGGGAGTATTATGCTTCATTACCGAATCAATCGAGAAGTATTAATTAAACTAAACATCGACTCCTGCTCAAAAAGGAAGTATTTTTCCACAACAATACTGTATGGAGAAAAAAGAAATTCGCTGTGACATTGAAATCTAATTTTGCTGGGTCATTTTCGCTGGAGCAGTAAATTTTTGACTGTGACTTTCCTTTCAATTCGTCATCTGACTACCCTGTTGAACATTACTTGAATTTTCATTCATTCTCCAAGTACAGTTGTGAATGAGATTTACAATTTTTGGTGATTGAATTGAGAATTCAGTCACATCCCTAATAAAAATGAACCTCTGCATTGCTCTGCATTTCTCTGGGAACGTCCGAAATCTGACAAAAATAAATAGAGATTTAGAGATTTCTGTAATATTTTAGACGTCCTGAGAGAAATGTAGAGGAATGCACAGATAATTTTTATTAGGGATGTAATCGAATTTTCAATTTTCGCTATATTGTATTTTCAATTTGAATTTTGATCCAAATGTAATTGAAATTTCCAGAACTTTTCCAATCATGAGATCGGCAATTGTTTTCATCATATGTGATTGAAGCTTTATGCAGAAATTTTTAACAGTGTACCTTTTCTGAATAATTCCATATTGCATCCAAAGTACTGTATAGAGAATCCCATGAATTCTAATTGAATCTTTGTATTTGTGTGAAAATTTCAGAAAGATAAGTAAATTTCCTATTTGATTTTACTCCAAAGGGTTTGTAGTCAAGTCAATGAACATCACTGAAATTGTTGTAACAAAAACATGATATCTGTAAATATAACACAAAAAGATCAATAAATCAAGAGTGTTCCAATCCACCGAAAAATTTCACTGATTGATGGTGGAATCGTTGATCATTGAATTCATCAAAGCGCATATGAACGATTCATCTCTTCTATTTTCTGCATTCTACAAACAATTTAATGAGGACCTTCCAGCTGCAGAGCATTTTCTGGTTTGATAATAATTTTTCTCTCAAACTGTTCAATGCTTTCCAACAGTCAACAGTAATGCATGCGTGTAGTGAAATACTTGCGTTAACCAACTTCGTTCATCTTCCAAAGCTTTTTTCTGAGTACGGATATCACGTAAAAGTGGATACGAAGGAGGCATTCGCATATTATATTGATCCCTCATATTCCTTTCACATATAGTACACTGTGGAAAATTTCTTCGTGGATTTACAAAAAAAGTTGGAAAGTTTTTGACATGAATATTGTTTTCTGGTAGATTCCTCGAAAAAAATTTGTAAGGAATCAAACATCTTTGTGAGTTGACCAGAACTTTTGATTTTCTCCAAACATTTTTTTTAAATCCACAAAGAAATTTTTGACAGTGTGTAATTATTTCCCCAATCATTTCAATTCTTTCCTAAGCCCCCTTTTATGCATTTCGAGGATACTCGTTGCGTCAGACTCATGAATTTTATATGTTATCCAGATATCACATAATAAACGACCACCATTACATGGAATGTGCTGGAAAAACTTTTCACGAAGAGTTGAATGTTCGTTCAAAAAGCTCTTGGTGAAAGGTGAACTCGCTATTAAGGCTTATTGAACGTTAGGTCAGTTCGGCGAAAGAGTTAATTGGTAGTTCGAAACCTCTTTCGCATATTTTCATCTTTTTTTGTGGGCTCGTACACAGCTTTTACTTATGATTTATTTCCAACACAAATGATGCACTTCCCACTGCTCAATGGTTCATTGATATCGAATGATTTTCTTTTTGTTGTTGTTGAGTTTCCGACATCGTGCAGCTCTTTCAAATGCTTCATCATTCGGTAGGTATGATAAACAATTCTATAAAATCTTTATAAAATTTCTGTACAATTATTCCACTTGCATGTATATTTTTCGTGAATATTCATTTTGCATATAAATTTCATGTGAGAAGATACTTTTTCAACCCAAGAGATTTCTCGTCCTCACGATGAAGTGATTTTATTTATTTTTTGAATAGCGTGGTCACAGAGAGACATCCAACTATTCCTTTTCCGCGTATCTGCTGATTAGCTCGTAATCATAGAAAGGAAATATTCTCGGGAACTCAAAAAAATACACATCAAAATTTTTTCAAATTGTTTATCAATTCCATAAGATTTATGATGCAAATCGAGAATTCTGTGGTAAATAAAGAACAACTTACCGGCTGATATTTACTACTGTTTGAACATTATTTTTCGATGTTGCTGAAGTTTGAATCGTTCTTTTGGAACGAATCGATGATCGAATGAGGAAATACTCGACTGTTGAAGACCTCAAATCAGAATTACATCTTTCAAGTTATGTTTCCAGTTCCTGCACTGAGAAAAAAATAAAAGTGCCATCAACCACCTAGTGTAGTTGAAAAATTTTTAAGTGAATCAATGAATTTTTCGTTGAAACGACTTGGAATTTGTAGAATCAACTACAACGCGTTTCATTGTTTCACACCTATCACTTGATTGTATGAACCAACGCGAATGAAATTCAAGGAATCAGAAAAAATCCTATCCAAAATCGCAAGTAGTTGAGTCAACCTCCCAAGCAAGAAGTGAATCAACTCACGGTGAACAGTTGCATGAACAAAGAATGTTTTCGTTTACAAACTTCAGATCATTAATTGAATGAAAATAATTGATTATTCCAATTGATTCAATTGTTTGATTCAATGATACACCAGGAACTAATCAACATTATTCTCGAGTTCAGGGTATTCAGATGTCCAGTTGATTGTTTTTTTTTTCAATATATCCACAAAACATGACCCCAGAATTTGCTTGAAAAGAATTTTACTTCCGTATTCATTCTACATATTTTTCAATCTCAGGAGATATTCAATAGAAATAAATTTCAGAAGACACACTGAAGTATTTTATAACAATGTCTTTGAAATTGGTTTTTATTTCTAATGACGAGGTACAAGATACTAACAGGGTTTGGGAATGACTTGCATTCTGTGTGACGAGAATCGTGTAGCTACGTCAGTTGAAGCGTGAATTTGATGAGGTTAAGTAGGCACGTAGGTAGGTAGGTTCGATTCTCGATTAGGGCTCCAAACTCTCTGTTCTGACTGACAACCCGCTGTACTTCTTTATCCTGTTGGTGGAGGAGAGAGAGTCTTCATCATCGGTAAAAGAACTCCCCTTCCATTAAATGGTTTGTGTAATCGAAATTTTTTATTTATTTTTTCTCGTTATTTGTACATTGGACATCAAATACTATTGGATTCGATGAACTTTTTTGGAAATTTATTGCAACCGAGTGTAGAATTGATTCAACGACTCTTGAAAAATGATTGAAAAGAAAATCTGAGTTGATTCAGAAATTTAAAAACTTGGGATCAATTGTTACGTGCATTTGACACAAAAATGTAAGATAGTATGTCAAGCACATAATGAGTCTAAACAATTCTGTATCGTTTTATGTCAAATGTATTAAGATACTTGACGGAACCAATTTTTTATTGCTTCAACCATCCACGTAGTTGACTCAACGGAGTCGGCCAACTTGGTGAATGATTTAATTCAACTTCCAGAGTTAGTTGAACGTATCTAACCTCCTGGCGTAGTTGAGTCAACTACATTTTCGTTGAGCTCACAAATTTTTTTTCTCAGTGTGGGAATTGATTTTAGAAGATAAAAGCAGACGATTCATCTGATTTTGTGACTTCAAATTTCCGTTTCGTTTCTATAAACGATCCAAAATTCAAGAACATATTTTTCGTGCAAAAGTGAACAGTACTGGATTTGCTTTGATTTTAATGTTGAATAGTTTTATAAAGAGTTATAAGATGTTTTATAGAAAGAGAATGAAACAATTCAGACCAAATTCTTAGGAAAATGGTAGTGATGGCTTCGTACCGAGTAGTGTTGCCACGATCTTCGATCCAGATCGAAGATCGTCTCGGATTGGCTCGAAATTTCAGTCGATCCGAGTTTCGAGCTAAGCCAGAACTATGAGACCGACGAGCTAGATCGTTACTGAAGAAATTCCCCTTCAGACGAGGAAACAGAGAAAAAATGGGATGAAAAACTACTCGATTTTACGCATGAAACAATATTGAGATTATAATTATTATAATATTGAGATGATCATGGAGTGAGTCAGAGTGTACTTTTTTTCATATTTACCACGGTTTATGAAACAATATTGTGTTCAATTAGTAGCAAAGTCAGGAATTTCGTAAAAATATATTTACAAAGACATTTTTCTATTATAAAGTTGGTTTTTCTTCACCAATCTTCTGAAGATACATTTAATGATGTATTTACTCACGTATTCATTGAAAGATGCATTCATTGAGTTATTATAATCAACACATTTGTAAAATTTGATTCAATTAGTCATGAAACTTTCGAGAAAGCGTTGATTTATACTCCAGCTTCAAGAGTTCCAGAAATATGTTCCATTCCAAAGAGCTTTTGAATGCAAAAATTTTTTATTGGCATCTATTTTGGATGGAGATCGTAAGATCGTCGATTTAGCTCGACGATCTCCGAGCCAATCCTCACTGTAAAACACAAGAGTCAAGTCGAGCTCATGCTCAAAACTCGGATTAGCTCGGATCGCGGCAACGCTAATAAGTACCGAGTCAAAAATGAAAATTCAAACTGTAAGCATGATAATTTATCGTAGATATCACCGTCGGAACGCTAAGCATATCATATTAGCCAGTTTATTGAAAAATTATTTAATAAATTCGTCCAAACTGAATTTCTGAAGATTTCCCATGATTCAAGGATTATCTAGAACTGAATTCAAATCGTTTTATCAAACTGCTTTTGAATGAACCGACTGATGGGAAATATCGGTGTCAGTATTCTTGTGAGCATATTTTATTATATAAAATAAAGATGTTCATTCTTTTCATCTGCACCTTTTCCTGTATGAAATAGTTTTCATTGAAACATGCCATAAATTATCATTGGTACTCAAAGCAAAAGATATTTTTTATATTTTCGAGCGATTTAGCTTTTATAAAAATATCTCCTATGCAAAGTAAGGAATTCCAAATCAATCTCACACCGAAAGAATTAATATTTATCCACACAAAATATATATTCCTCACGAATGTACATTCGAAGAATGCATGAATGTAGTTTACACGTTACCGATAGAAACTCTGATGCATCCGAGTAAAAGATCGTTCCATGGAATTACTACAGATAGTGCTTCGAGTCTGATATTGTGTAATGCTACAGTTTTTCTCAGTTCCGCATTCCGGCAGGTTCACCGATATTATTCCGATAGAAATTCCACGTGAGAAAATATATCTCATTGGGTTTTTGGGAAATTCATCCCCAGTGAATTTCAACATTGATTTAATTCACTTTCGTCTGTGAAAATACGCTGAGAAAGAAATAATATTTCATCCATTGTTATCTGAAAAATATTTTTTTAAACCAATTGAATATCATTCCAATGAATAAAATGCTTTTTGACCGCATCATAGATGAGAAACCATTCCCTTCCATTAGAATTGAATTTCATTGATCTAAAGGAATATTTTATTTTCCATCAGTGTAACTTCTTACAATAAGATCCGATAATTCAGTAGTAAAATCTTGAATAACTCTCATCGTTATGAATAAAAATAGGATACGTTCTCTGTATTTTGATTCTCAAATAATTATACATCATTTGATACGTTTATGAAGGCAAACAAGGAGAATATACAATTAAATTTATTCTTCTTATTTACTCATAGAAAATGGACTCTTCATATCGCGCGCTGAGAGGAATTATTTAAAAAAACCTCCATCAGTCAATGACATATCAGCATTAATCAACGTAATTTTATTGAAACGATCTCATTTTAATGCACAATGTGCTCCATCCGATATCGTGGGTACCTCGATATCTTCTTGCATGCATACGCTTCTGAGTATTTGTATATCCATGTAGATTCGTATGGGGAGAACGCACACTTCGGCGCGATAACATGTATTACTGACAAGAACGGTCGAACAATGGCTCCCATTACGAGCGCAAGCTGCTTGAGTTAATGGGTAAATTGTCTGCTAAGTTATTGAAAGACCTGAACTCATATGGGACTACTTGTCTCAACCTCTTTGCATCCACGTCATTCAATGAAGTTTTATGCAATTACCTATAATCTTCATACCCGCTACTTCATCTAACTTGTAGCCAGAACATCAATGTTGTGAAGGAAAATGTTTTTTAACAGCCAACGTACCATCATTCATTCCTCGAGAAGAAACCGCATGCATGCGCTGTGATGAACTTGCATTTATAGGAAAAAACCATGAATGATTTATTAATCAATGTAATGGAATGAAGCGAAGAAAGAAGTGTTGATAATCGGTTTCAAATTATTTGAAATTATCCATTGTTTGTGGTTGAAGATTGAGGTTTCCAATTTATAAACTGATTTCCTTATTCGTTTCAGGTGATTTAATGATCGAAGACTGAAGAAAATTCAAATGGAAACATGGAGCGTTGGATTTAAACTGCTGCTTTGATGATTCATTATCATCTCAAATTGAATAACGTTTCGTTTTTATAGAGCTTGGATATGATATTAATCTCATCAGGTCAATCATCTTGATATCCTAGTAGTCTGCTGGGATGAGAATGTAACACGCCTCAGGCACTTCGATGATCTGAAAGAAAAATGATTGAATCCGATATATAATGAAATTCACAACTGAATATATAAAACTTCATTCGTATCAGCAAAGCAAATTTTATTATCCAATTTCATAAAATGCTAATGATTTTGTGCTTAGATATTCAAATACTTCACACTGAACGGTCACGGTTCGAAGTACAAGAATATCCTGCTTTAATTAGGTGCGCAGAATGCGATAAGAGGTAGCACAGGATTATACTGGTAGTCCAGGTGGTGGTGATGTTGAATAGGTATACACAGATGAACAGAGAAGTGGAAATGCACACATGGAGAGAGAAACAGGGAGAGACTTAGGGAGAATGAGAGGTAGAGGAGTGGAATAAGAACTTGGTATAAATTGAATTGTTCCCTTTACTTCTTGCTATGAATTTGTCATTAAGGGGAAAAAAAGAAATCAATATGATTCATCAAGGATATTTTGAATGGAATAGTTCAATTGTACGAATCAGATGAAATGCTTGATAATTTAGATGACAATGCACATTAATTGTGATTGATTGATATGAATGAGAATAATTAATTCATGACGGGACATTTAGCTCTCATTCAAAATGAAATGGTGATATATGAAAATACTATTTCAGTATAACCGTATGAAAATGTTGTTTCTATTTTACAAAGATTATTCTGCAACACTGTTTGATCGTGTACATACAAACTCGTTAGATTTCTGTTAGAATTTCATTATAAAAAGGTTATCTGTCCTTGAAAGGCCCACAGATGACAATTATATCTCCTCTATCTCTCGATAACTCTGTTCGCCAATGTATCCATCAGTCGAGAAAAGCGAATATTGCAAAATTTTCAAAAACCTCGTGTTTCCAGCACTCCTCTTGAATACAATGTGCTACACGAACGTCGAGTGCATGGAAAATGAATGCACGTCACGAGCATTTTGATTTTTTGTTGTAATATGTAAATGATACATCCATTCTCCATACGATTTTCAACAAAGGAAACAAGGTAGGGTACCATAATATAAATTTCATGGTTATAATTTTGAGATGCATATCCAAATACGGTATTGAAATTGAAACCTATGTACAATATCGAATGATTCATGGACTTATTGGCCAGAGAGTGTCAGAATAATGAATGAAATGATTCATCATAAAAATCTTATTTTCATTTTATCAAGTTGATTAAGTTTGTTGGTCAAAATATATATATAAAAAAAAAAAAAATTCAGAAGGAGAAAATATACTCAATAATTTGATTTTCATGCATGGTGTATGTGCATGATTTAACATGCATGATTTATGCATGTGTAAACGTATATATGTATAGGACCGAGAGGGTTGACTGAGTCTCCTCGGCCGATCAATAGCACCCCCGACATTCACATATTCCTAGGTAAATGTATGTGATAGGCACCCACCTTCGGCGCCCTCGTTGTTATGCCACCCCAAAAGCCACTTTATATTTCAGTGGGAATGTTCTACAACCCTTCGATAAGACAATTTTCGAACTGGAATAACGTAACTATGCGTCCCTTCGAACTGAGAATCATCGAATTTTTGAAATTTGACAATATTAAACAACGGATCACGGCAATTTGCCGCAACATTGAATCGCCAAAAGCGCAACAATATGCTTCGAGTTCGTGAAACTCAATCACATTGACAGCAAATTCTTAGCTACCTTGCGTGAATTTAAAGGGCAATATGAGAGCAAAGGTTGCACAGCAACCCATTTTTTGTATTATAAAATCAATTATATTTTCTCTGAGATACAAAATGAAATAATGTGAGAACAGAAAGTGTATGAAGGTTAATGGATTATCAGTCATTTCTGACGGCATTGTATGAATGACTCGTTGCAAAAAAGAGTCAGCAAACAAAACAACGCGACACTTTCGTTGACTCGAATGGAAGAATCGGTATGGTAAATATCTATACTGAGGAATTATACTGGGTCACGTTTTCATCAAGAATAAGGGTACATTTGAACATCGGGGACCGTTGAAAGGGAACTCCCATTGTTCTTGGCATACTTCTCTCTTCCCCTTAAACTTGCTAAGACAATAGGCGTTCTCTTCTTGACTTATTTCATCTCTCTCCTTTCTTGCCCTATATCACTCATTCGCTCTTTCTTTCCATTTCACATTCTTTCCTACTCCTCATTAAGTAAATCACTATCGTCGCAGTTCGTTCCCGACACCGAAGTGAAAATTCCCCCATGGAGTATAGACACAGAATGGGTGGAGGAAAAGAAGGTTATCCCCTCTAACCCTTCTCATCTCTCAAGGCGACAAGGGGATGTGCCTGTCGGTCGGTTATCTTTGTTTCTTTCTTTTTCCTTCCAATACCACCGGAAATCTGAACGAGCCGCGAAGAGATTACAACCAAGTGAGACAACTTTTTCCCTTTTATTTTCTCGATTCATCCGTGACGATTGTTACATCAAATTCATGATGTCTATTCCACAAATTGTCAATAATCATTCTATTTACATTGATACTATTACAACTGGAAGATTAATTGCTTGTTTTTTTCTTGAATATAATGATTCTACAATGAGGAGCTTATTGAAGAATTGAATCTTGACTTGTTGAAATTTGGAATGTTCTTTTAATGTTGGGTGAAAATTTCTGAAGTGAGCCCATGATTTTCGTTGATGTGAGGAAAATGGAACAAAGTATCGGAATGATTTGTTTCAGCGATGGTTCGCTGAGTGTTCTTTCGCGATTTTCAAGAAGATAAGAATTTCGAGCTTCCGGAGTGGAACCGCGTCTTTGATCGGTTGGTTACCCACGTTTAGCCATCATTGCAGGAGGCTTCTTTAGGGTGGTATGAAGATGTCCACACGACATATTCGAAAAAAGATATATAACCTCTGAAGAGTAATTTGGTGGATATCCTCGCTTACTTTGTAAATTTCTTGGAGTGAAAATCCACTCCTAAAGAGTGAAAATGCTGCAAGTCCAAGAAGAGTAAGATTCCACACCTGAAGAATGAGTTTGTACTCCTAAAGAGCAGATTTCCACTCTCTTGAGGTGAGAGTTTTACTCTGATGAAAGGGTTGAATTTCACTATTTGAAACGAGTGAAAACTTCACTTTGGTAGAGTAAACATTAAGTCTTACGGAGTGAAAACTTACTCCTTGAGAGTGGAATCTCCCTCTCTTTGGACTCGCAGTATTTTCACCCTTCGAGAGTGAATTTTTCACTTCAAGAAATTTAGAGAGTAGGGCACGCTTCATTTTCGCCAGGTCAAGTTCGGAATATCAGATAAAAACAGGTTGAAAATGGCTTACTTAAATATGAACCTACTAGACATTTCATTGGATCCAATCAAGTTTTACTTGATTCAAGGAAATTTTATTTGAAGTCCCTAAAAATTTATGTGGATGAAATGAATTTTTCATTTGATGCAAATAAAACTCTGGTAGGTTCATATTTGAGTAGAAATTCAGTTGATTCAAACAAAATTAAATCAATTCAAATAAATCCACGTATAAGAATATTCTCGGCGTAATAAACTGCATAGCTTTTAGTAAAATTCTTTAAGCAGAATCTATTCGTCATTTCGAAGAGGGAACTTTTTCCTAAGCAACCTAACAAATTCATAGGTATGAAGAGCTTTTTTCATCATTGCTCTGCAATTATTTGCTACTAGATGATTTAATATTCTATTCATCTTCAGTATAATCTATATAATTTCTGCAGCAGATTCCATGTTTGAGGATTGAATTGATTTCTGATTCTGAAGATTCCACCTTGAATTCTGGAATTTTCACAATAGATTTGCTATCAGCGACCCCGAACACCGAATTGAACGAAATCTGATGATTTTTTTCAATTTTTGACCCCCATATTGGATCCGCCATTTCGAATTTTGAGATTTTGACAATAGATCTGTAATCACCGACTCCACAAACCCTAGGATACTGGGTTTTAAGTGAATTTGAGGCCTCCTCGCAGTCATTTGATCGGAGGCATTTTACCCTACTGTGCATAACTGTGAACAATATTATTTTTCTTGCACCCGAAGAGCGGGCACAAAAATTTTCCAATGATTTTTTTAATCTTGAAGATTCAGAGATTATATTCGTTCAAAAAGATCTCAATTACTGTACCCACCCCAACACCCAGGTAGAAATCTTCTATTAAATCCTATCACGAATGGTGGAATTTCAAATTTAATATCATTGAATTACATTGAAACCTATTCATTTTGCCATTCGTCAATGAGATTCCGTAGGTTATTTGTAACAGGGCAGAAGATGAAGCTCCGACAGACGTTCAGAATAGGTCAACATAGATCAGTCTGAAGCTCCGTTGGAGCCAAGTTCTAGGTTCTTGAACGTTTCACAAAGTTTAGGTGAACATTTGAATGCCCGCTGGAAAATGGCATCAAAAAAGGTTCGTCAAACGTTTCTTAAAGGTTCTCCAGAGATTCATTGGAGTTTCAATTGAGCATCCCATGTGTGTATGGACCAATGGCCCCATGATAAACCAAGCCTGGCACAAGACCTGCCGAGACTTGTCTTGAACAATTGACCAAGCTCGGCCCAGGCTTGGGAATGATAAGATCAGGACAAGCTTGCGCCAGTGGTTTTGCCAGGCCCGGTCCAATTCATTTACCAAGCATCAACCAATGCTCCTTTGATCGCAGATATGGATGAAAAAAGTGATTGATTCATACTTCACTTCCTGATTTTCTCCCTCAGAATACCGTACATAAATTATCTTAAAATATGAATTATCGAAGAACGTTCTTCAAAATCAGTTGATCTCCGTGTATGATTATATTTAAAAGAATTAAAAGTATCCTATCACCATTAAGTGAAGTTCTATCCTCACTTAGATCAAGAAATTCTAGCTTGGTGTGTAAAACTAGTGTGTAGGATTAATTATGGCAGGAAGATCGGACCAGCCTTGCCCCGATGGTTATCCCCAAGTCTTCAGCCATTCTAAATTCAAAATTCAGTCAATATTTATGAACATTCTGTTACTAATGTGGGCAATATTGGCACAATTGTACTCAACGAATGCTCGATTTTTACATTTGTGCCAAGCTTGTACGAAATGTAATGACTGACTATCCATTGGGAACAACGGGACAATCATGGAACAATATTGGGTCAATTGTCCTTCACGGAGGTTTGTTTCCGACACATGTGCCAACCTTGGGACAAACTTGGGTTTTTTTCAGTCTTGGCAATACCTGCATAGGATGTTTTAGAGGGAATTTCAATTACAATTAGAATTTCCATTATCGTTCATTTTTTCGTGAAATAAACATAACTGAAAAACTTATATTGAAAAATTGAAACTCCAGTGAATCTTTGGTAAATCTCCTATGAACGTTCTGTGAACCTTCCTCGAAATTATTCTTGAGCGGGCATCGCAACGTTCATCAGACCTCCGTGGAATGTTCATGAACCTAAACTTGAGCTCCATCAGAGCTTCAGTCTGATCTATTCTGAACGTTTGTCAGAGCTTCATGTTCCCTTTGGGTAAAACAGGGTAAAATTAGCATTTGTTTATTCAAAATTTATAGAAAAATAACAACAATCAAGGATTGCTCCTTTTCACAATGTTATTGTTGATTGCATTTGTTTTCCTCCATCCTCCTAAATGTTTATCCACTTTGAGCGAATAGTTTACAAAGAAAATGATTTTTCAATACAAAGATATGAGAATTTTCAATGTCATTTCATAAATGAACACATTAAATTCTTTGCAATATATTCAAGGGGTAACTTACTACTACCCAGTAGGTTGAAGGGGTCCCAGTGACGTGCAACCCCCAGTAACCCCTCAACTACTGACACTTTGTTTCAATTTTCCTCACAACATCGAAAATCATCGGCTCATTTCAGAAATTTTCACGCTTTTATGCAAAAGATATAAAGGATTTCACAGCTTGCGTCAAGAGAAATATAATTCAAAAGGAAGAAAGAAGAAAATAACGTGGGATGGATTTTTCACTTCGGGTGGAATAAACAAAGGAGAATATTATGGAGAATAAATGAAAGGAAAGTGAATATTTTGAATTTCTTTGAAAGTCCCATAAACGAAAAAAGAAGTTTTTTGAGGAAATTTTTGAGTTCTCTTGAGTAGTTTATTTATTTATTCGATCGAAGATTTTGAAAATTGTCGATCACTGCACGAAACGCTTCAAATATTCTGAAGGTTTCATCAAATCATAGTCGCTCGTCACAATACAGTCATCCTCACAAATGATGCGTGACATATTTAAAATTTAAAATATCATAACGCATGATTAATTTCATCCAACCCGTGGTAAACGCAGTATTTTCCCTTCCTCGTACTTTTTTTTGATGACGCTTTTTCCTCTCGTTGTATTTTTTTTTGATCAGTCACCCTTCTCTTTTATGCAATACAACGTTTTAATTTACATAAAATCGTAATGATCTGTCTCTCACTATTCTTCATCAAAATCATATATCCCTTTATTTCATGTTTTCATCCGATTCATACATGTGTGTCATGAAGATAAATACGCGAACGTTAGTACTGAGTAAATATAAAAGATATCCAATAATTTCTGTAAAATTGTTATGCTCATGACGGTGTGCGGTGTGTACGGTTCTTTCTCTTGCACTGCTTCACCACTCATCAATCACATCGACAATCTCATACAGGCTCGATCCGTGTCCGACTCGTTTCAATGAGTTTGTAATTAAAAAATTAATCAAACGGAATATCTCAATAACGTATATGGTTTTCCCTGATACATACGTGGACGGATAAATACATGATGTGTGTACGTTGGCAATCATTATTGTCTGTGTACGCCTTTATAACCTACGTATATATCAAGTTTCATTATGGTGATCGAATTTTAACGATTTCTCCCCTTTTTCATATAAAATATTTTCTACGTTTGGCAAGATACACGTGTGCGTATGTACAAGAGAGCGTCATTGCCATTTCCCGGTGACGGTTCATTCTCATTTAACTTGGATGTACGACAATGCCGAATTACGTTTTTGTTCAGTACCGTTTAGTATTGAAATAATGTGATTCATTGAAGCGCGATTCATCATACGCGAGAAACAATATATTTCCATATACAATCGCGTGCTTTTCGATTTTAATGGATGTTAACGATTGGAACGGAAATTCGTTAATCCAGAGAGACAAAGACAATTTTCTAAGACAAGCCAAAGTCGATTCAATTCTTCATATAAGCGTTCCTGAATAAAAGAAAACAAATTCACGAAAGGAAGAAGTTTGAAAGAGTTGCGAAGAGTACTTATATAGGCTGTGAGCTCGCTTGTTTGGTCTAAGTAGACGTACAAACCACGTTTGAATTTCACTCGAGGAAAGACGCTAAAAGGTTTCGAGGTGTGTATCAAGGAGATTTGGCTTTTAGCATATTCATGATAAAACGCAGGTTCCACGCTTGCAACAGTTTTTTCTCTCTTCCCATCCCACTTGGAGTATTTTCATCTCATCTTCGCTACCTCACCCCTTCCAACGTCTGGACATCGATGGTGACAAACGAATAACATTCTAAATATACAAATTAAATCAACGGTGAAAATTCATTATTTTTGACACGTGAATGTTAATCCTCTTCCCAAATGTGATGTCCAGAAGCGAGAAGGAGAGATTAAAACCATTTTACAACTGTTAATTTACTGACATTTGTTATTCAATATCAATCCGTTAATCTTTCTCTGCTTCAGTACTTTCCTCTTTACCCCCGCAGAATCCTCTCCGACTGGAATGAAGGGATGAAGGCAGAAAAAAGGTCAAATAAGAGTAGAAGAAATGAGGTTATATCAACACGGGAATTCAGTCGATCCCATAACGACCACCTTTAGGCGTATCTACAATAGGGTAACAGCAAGTACAACACCAAGTCCATTCAATCTAATACTTCTAGGAGGGTTTAGCAACAACCATTTCAACTCACACACAATCAAAGGGTACGACACAAGCGTGGTTAGGGGCAGTTTAATATCGGATAATTGAATCCGAGTCTCCTACCATCACCGCTATCCACGTTCTCTCTTCACCTCACCTTGCTCGGTGAGAAAGAAACGGGAACGAAGACAAGGATGTGGAAGGATAGAGGAAGAAGAGGGAAGTCCGACTGAAGAATGACGAGAGGGAGGAGGAATGGAAGAAAGACGAGAAGAGAATACAAGTAAGATTGAAAAGATCGGAAAACTAGAAAACTATAGATTCAAGATTCGAGCAACAATCACTATCATTTGATTGCAAGAATGAACCAAAAAAGAAAAGAAAGCAATTTGAATATTCTTTCGAATCTTCAATGATCCTTTGAACATTAACATTTTGAATCGAAAAGTCAAGATAATTCGATTCGATAATAAATAAATTGCCTCTCAAAAAATGATCGTGCAGTTAGATATCGCATATCACGGAGAAGGTAAAGTATTCATATTGAAGTGCGTCATAAAAAGTAGGATCCGATATTGGAGATTCAAAGAGCGGTATATCGATTCACCTATGTATTTTCTCAAGAAACATGTGAGTATTCAATCTTACAACTTTTATCATGATAGGATTTTATGAAATCTTACAGCATCATATATTATCCCTTTGAAATTCATCTCACTGCATAAGTTCCGGGGGAAAATCTGGAATAAAACAGGAGTAAAAAAAAAGCAATTCAATTCAATTCTTTTGAATTTCTTCCCTTTTCATTTCAGTTGAAATTTTGAAAAAAAAAAGATACAAATGAGTAATTCAATTCGAAAAACAGAATAGAAAAGTTTTGACCCAGAACTTTCATAATCCCGTACATGAATTTATCATTGGGGCTAGCATGGCGCAACGTAGATAAAAGTATGGCCGAGGCTTGGCAACCAATGTATTTCTCCAATGGAGTGCTATTGAGGGGAGGTTCTAGTCAAAATTGAAAAAAATATCGTTTTTTTTTGCTTCATTTCCATCCTTGGGGTCTTGAGAATGTGTAGCCAAAGAGATATTCCCCTATACGAGGGTGGATTGATAAGTTTCCGGCCTGACCAAGAGATGGCGCCACTAGGCCTACCTTGAGGTGGCGTTCTATAGTACCATCCTTAGATAGCTTGTAGCTATAGTTTCAGTCCGATCGCCATGTTAGTTTAGTTTTGAGAGCACGCTGACCAAGACGCCTCTGTGTTTTTCGTAAAAATGGAGAAGCTGGGAAATCGTGCTGTCATCAAATACTTTTATTTGAAGGGGTTAACGCCGAAGGAAATTAAAGAAGAGATGGACTCAACACTGGGGACATCCTCCCCATCATATTCAACCGTTAAGCAGTGGGTTTCCGAGTTTAAAAAGGGTCGTGTGAGCACCTCTGATGAGCCTCGCTCAGGACGCCCCATTGAGGTCACAACTCCAGATATGATCGAAAAAATCCATCAAATAGTGCTGAAAGATCGCAGATTAGAAGTTCGCGAGATAGCTGAGACCTGTAAGGTGTCATATGAACGTGTACAAAATATTTTGCACCAACATTTGTATATGGAAAAGCTCTGTGCAAGATGGGTGCCGCGTTTGCTAACAGTCGACCAAAAATTGATTCGAAAGAACATTTCTACCGCCAATTTGGCGTTGTATAAGCGTAATCCAAGCGAATTTTTGCGTCGATTCGTAACCGTTGACGAAACTTGGGTCCACCACTACACTCCTGAAACCAAAGAACAGTCTAAACAGTGGATTGGACCAGGGGAACCAACTCCAAAGAAGGCAAAAACAATTTTTTCGGCGAACAAGGTTATGGCTACTGTTTTTTGGGATGCAAGAGGTATTATATACATTGATCACCTTGAAAAGGGTAAAACTATCACTGGTCAATACTACGCAGACTTATTGCAACGTTTGAGCCACGAAGTGAAAATTAAACGACCTCATCTGGCGAAGAAAAAAATCTTGTTTCATCACGATAACGCACCAGCGCACACGTCAATCGTTGCGATGGCTAAAATCAACGATCTGAAGTTTGAATTAATGCCGCACCGTCCCTACTCTCCAGACCTAGCCTCGAGTGACTATTATCTGTTTCCTAACCTCAAAAAATGGCTTGGCGGTAAGAGATTTGCGGACAATGAAGAAGTAATCGAAGCTGTAAATGGGTATTTTGAGGAGCTTGACGAATCAGTCTATAGAGATGGCATTACTAGACTAGAACACCGCTATGAGAAATTTATCAGCCTTGGAGGAGATTATGTTGAGAAATAAAAAAAAAAAAATTCTTAAAAACGTTGTTTTTCTTGGTCAGGCCGGAAACTTATCAATCCACCCTCGTATCATTCATTTTAGGAGTTATAGCGTTTTAGACGAGAGAATGCGTCGGCCGAAAAACAGTGATAAACACGCGCTCCGAGCGGCTCCGAGAGAAGCGCAGTTTTCACCGCCAAAGCGGTGTATTTACTACAGGAACCTTCTCTTTGAAGATGAGGAAGGGACCTTGTATGGTGCTGGAATAGCTGATTAGATGGAAGTGTGGAAAAATAAGCATTACTCACGGTTTTTTTCTTCCTGAAACTTTAGACGCGTTTTTCTCGAAACAACTTTTTTTTGCACGCGGGACACGAGTCAGCTTCAACGACTCGACCGATTTTGATGTTTGACGGCTCAAATGAAAGCTTATTCAATTTGAGGGGCCATATGGAGGCGTTTTTGTTTTCAAATTTTTTTTTGTTTCTTTTTTCAAGTTGAAGCAAAGCAAAAAAAAACGGTGAAAAAAGGTCTTTTTTTCCTAAATGGCTGTCATTGTTTGTTAAAAGGGTTTTTTAGAAATCGGAAATCCATATGGCCCCCCAAATTTCATCTATTTCAACAATATTTTTAGTTTTTTTGTTTCAAATCACTTGGCAGGGCTGTAGTGTCCCGCGCACGTTGGCAATCGCCGCGCACGGCTTTATTGAATGGGGATTGGAGCCACCATTTAATTTTTTTTTTGACAGAAAAAAGTATGATTTATATATTGAAACATAGACTTATAAGTAACAATAAAGAATTTTTTGAAAAAATATTGGCAATAGCCCAAAAAAAATCATGAAATGACGCTAATTCTCGGTCTTCTCGACTAGAACCTCCCCTTAATGATGAAACAATGGCAATGAAATAGACCATCGTTGGAAAAGAATAGAAAAATTTGTTCATCGATGCTACGCTAATGATAAATTAACCCAAAAATATATAAAAAGTATGCGCATTTTACAAGTTTCAATATATGTTATTTGGGAGTTTATTGTGTTTTTCTCATTTATCTGTAAACAACTCGGTGTTTTTTGTCGCTAAAGTTTGCCTTGGGAAGTATATACAATACACATCAGCAGTAGGACCCCTCTGATGTAACCTGTAACAAAGAAAGATTGACTGTTCTTCCAGAGAATTACTTGAGTCTCATGTATTCCTTCTATACATCTCTTATTGCTCGCGAGAAACACTCGATCGGTAACTCAGCTAGCAATTCAGTCATCAAAAGTTAAAATTAAGGAGCAAGCCAATATTGAGCCATGATATTACCAATGATCGGTACTACATTGGGGACTAATTTTTATCCAGACTAGATCGAAGTTTGTGGCAATATTCAACCACGTTTCGCATGATCCTCACTTTCGTTAGAATCTATTGTTCAGTCAATGTTGAACCAAGGATGAGCCTAGCAAGCGCCAAGCCTGGCGGAATTGTGTAACAATGGTAGGCTGACAACCGAAATTCGTTAAACATCGATATCGGTGTGACATTATATTTATAGATTGTCAAGCCTTGCTTGTCAACATTGCACCAAGTTATATTCTATTGTCAGCATTGGCGGAACCTAAAAACTTTTATATGGGATGTTATCTGAAAGATGTCGAAATAATCTCAAATGCGTCAATTTCTGCCACCATTTTGATGTAATCTCAAGAGTTCTAAATGATATCTGAAAGATACTACGCATAACTTTCAGATAGTATTTAGAACTCTTCAGAACACATCAAAAAGGTGGCAGAAATTGATGCATTACAGTTCATTTGGACAGATAATATTATGACAGTTTCCAATGTTGGTCGAAAAATCGTTTACTGGGTAGTCAATGAAGTAATTATGAAAATTCCTTCTTCACTCAAAAGTTGTGTTCGAGATTCAATATTGGGAGTCAGATTTGAAGCGTTCAAATCAAATTGTGGATTTGAAATGAGATTTTATTATTGTGAAATGGGAATAAAGGAGCATAGAAATCCTGTGAAATGAATTCTGTCACTTCAAAATTCAACTTTAGATGCTTGATTCTCCAAGATATCGCAAGATATGAATAGTTCATTCAGTAATCAGATATCAGAAATTATGTTTTCAAGAACTTTCAGTCCATGTGGTGTTAACAGGAACCAATTATCGTTTCTCGCTGATTATTCCAGTCAATTTTAGAAAATAGCGATTGAATTCGAGAAGAGGTTGATTTAAACTTGCGAAGAAAAGAAGTTCGAAGCAGAAGGGATTGAATGGGTAATGATAGAAGTTATGACAAATAAAAGTACATTGAGAGAAAAACTAGCTTGTTTGAGAATTATATCCTCTTGTTTTGAGATAATATATATTTTTTCCAGATATATATTTGGTGTGAAAAAATGTTCACAATTTGAAATGTTTTATTTCTTCTGGTACGAGAGGAAGAAGATTCCAATCCAATCAAGTCTTTTCCTCAGAGCACGTTTATAGGTTTCAAGTAATTCATAAAGTGTAGGAAATAGACTCGTAAATATTTTCAATTTACTTCAAGTGGACACTTTTTTGTTCATTCATCGACAGTGTTCTAAATAAAATATTCTCATGTATGAATGAAGACCTAGCTTCTTGATGATGAGATTGTATATGTTTTATTGTGAAAAATAACAAGAAACAACTATGCTGAATTCGAAGAAAACATCTTACTTGGAGCATGAACGCACAAAGCTCGATGACTTGAAATCACTCTGAAATACTATATAACTTTTCATAACTTTTTTGCAGGAATCTTTGATACGTCTTGCAACAGATCATACAAACCCCATTTACTTAATGCACTGTGTGATCAGGGGAATACAAGTTCAAGATATTTCAATTATTATTATTCGAGTCCCATGAGAGAAACTTTATCATTTGGTAATTTTATGACTCCTGTGGAAAAATGCTTCTCATTAATTTTGAATCCTTTCATCATGGTGAACAATCGGCCAATGGATTTATACGAAATGTACTCCAACTTATATGATAATCCTGCAATCAATCCTCTGGGGATACACCGGGTCAAAATGACCCATCCTTCATTTCGAAAAGTTGTATATTTCTGAAAAAGTACCTCTACGTTTCTTTGAATATTTAAAAAAAACTATCAACTTTAGAGCAAAGTGGATTTCGGATTCGTATTCTGCGGACTTCGGCGATGAATTTCAGAAGAAAGCATTGCTCTACGATGTTTTAAAGTCGAGATATGAGCGATCAAGAAACATTTGGGTCAAACTGACCCAGTGTATCCCATGTGCGAGGGAACTATAAATGTATCCCCAGAGGGTTAAGTTTCAAAGAGAGAAGCTGGAGAAATAATAAATTGCCACACTTGGAAAAAATAATCAACTAGAAATTTCGAAACACAGAAAATCACGTTTTCCGTGTATCAGAATATTCAATTTATAATTGAAATTCTGGAAATAAATAAATCCTTGCACAAAAGGGAAGATCTCGCTTCAATACATTGCATATCTGTTCTCCTAAATATAAACTTTCTAACCCTTCGAGCGATACACATCCGCAAATGACGCAGTTTTGTTTGAACGAACTTAATTCACTGAATCAAAAAAAATGTGTTAAAAGGCAGAAGGATAATTCATATGGAAACCACTCGTCGATGAAAAGATAACATTTCTGAAATTCTCCCTCGTTCAATGAACGTGAAAATTAATCAGACAACGAATATCTCTCAAAGATATGACTTCAAAAACAAGCCAAGATAAAAGTGAAATGATATTTGATTCATTTTTCCCTCCCTCTTCCAAGGTATAGACGCAAAACCCGCTGTGATGCATATAACCAACATACAGAGAACGACCACACGCGATTATCAGAGCGCAGCAATAGCAGCATCTCGCTCCACTTTTCGCAAACCAGCCGTTTTCCTCATCTTCGTCATCCGTTCATCGTCCTCTCGTCGATTTTTCGCTTTTTTGCACGCGAAATTCCGCCTCGCGTATTTCGCGAATGGCCGATCACTATTAAGCGGAACGAAAGACAAGAGAGCAGAAGAGGAGGAGAACCGAGGAGGGAGTTGAAAGAAGTAGAGAAGGAAACGACCAAGTAGGAGAAAGGGGAAGAGAGATAGAGAAGCAACGCCCCCGCGTATCGTGCCGGCACTTAGGCTTGGCTTTTAATCTTCGAACCTCGAGAAGAGCTCTAATTAGAGCTGGCTCTAGCTCTAGCCTCGAACAGAGCAAAGAGGCACACACCAGCTCCGTTATAAGCAGGATTTAGAGTGGGTAGGTGAGTATAGGGTACGTATACCAATAAGGTATTCAGAAGGAGAGAGAGGAAAAAAGAAGAAAACGCAGGAGAGTAGGTATGTTTAGTTTTTAGTCGAGTGCGCAGTTACACGTGCGGTGGTAATTAAAATCTTGATTAATGTACGTGTCCATCAAGAAAGCCTGCCTCTAATGAACTTTCACGTCGCCGGTCGCCGTTGTACTTTAGACTCCCCGCGAAACCGTGATCGCGTTCTACCGCCACCCTCGAGGCAGATTCTAATCAGTGTTGGATAGAAAAATATTGATCGCCGAGAAGATTAAGTACTGTTGTATTCAATTTTCTGCATGGATTTTGTTCTTTATATTCATTTATAATAATTCAATGAAGCATCCCTCGATTTGATTCAATTTAAACGAGTTTTACATGCATTGAAAAAGGATGAATTCTTATTGATGCATCCATTTACAACAGGCGCAGCACTGTACCAGTTCTAGCCGAGACCGGCAGGGTACTGGCATTCCTCTGGGACGATAACGCTTTTTTGTACTGGGGATTCAGTATATTGATAATATTATTCACCATCAGTGCAGTGCCTGTGCTGGATCAGTACCTAGCCGACATCAAGATCTCAACACTGGTTCATCAATACAGGCGTAGTACTGGATTTCTATGTATCCAGTACTAATCCCGTACCTGGGAACCGAGTGTTGAAAAGCCAATACTGGAATTGTACTGCACCTGTTTTCAACATTGGCATAATTCAAATTTTTCTGATTGGGACCCTACAACCAAATTCGCGCTGAAGTTTACTCTCAAACCATTACACGCAGAGGAAAATTCTTGCTGAAAAAACGATTTCAAAAAATCTGCCTTGCTAAATCAATAAAACGGAGGGGGTTACGGCCAAAATATTGCCACGAAAAAAAATGACTTCACTGTAATAGAAAGAAATATATGGCTGATGGAATATAGCCGGACTCACAATACATTCATTTACAACTCCAAGAAAAAATAATTATAACACATTAGCCGTTTAACTATCATTCACGACAAATTGAAGAAACCTATTTATCACTGTTTGCAATGCAGTTTATCAATCACGACCATGCAGCATAACTCTAAGTGACTCTTATTATCTTATGACTCGCAAAGCTTTCTTGTTTAGGAACTACACCTAAACGAGGATAGCTAACGTTTCAAATGTTTCTTTGGTTTCTAGCACTTTGCGCTAGTAATACACGAAGATTGTATCGCGAAGTCTTCAAAGACATTACAATCAAAAGTTTATTTTCATATTACTTGATCAAACTTATTATTAAACTTCGAATATATACAATACATTTCGAGATATTCGTGAATTGAAGTTCCTTCGAGGTTAAGTATTTCGTTGGTCGTTATGTGAAAACTGAGACATCACAAATCATGGAAAAATATGTTTTGGAAGTTTGAATCGCTAATAGAAACGGAACGAAGATTCAAACTCACAAAATTTGATAAATCACCGTCATTTATCTTCTTGGTTTGACTTCTTGGAACTGGAAATATCGTTTAAAGATGCACTGCAGGATTTTTTCATCTCTAACAGCTGAATATTGTGTTATTCGAGTATTCAGTTGTTCCAATAAACGATCCCAACTTCAGCAACATGGGAAAATTAAGATCTAGAAATAAACCTCATTCACCAATATCTTGGAATTCATTGAATCTATTCGAAATATGTGGAATCCTTCGAGCAATATAGAAATAAGCTTCCAATTTGGAGTACAGAAGCTTTTGGCTCGAATTATCACATTCTGAATCGGGGTTATCCTCACCCATGTAACACAGAATATTCTGAAGATATTCTCACAAGATCCGTGTAATGTACTTGATCGAATATTCTCACAAAAAGCGTGGAAGATTCGTAAATATTCATGAAAGATTCTCAGAACATTTGAATGAGACTGTTTCGAATATTCTAGGAACGTTCGTACAATATGCGTACAAAGTTTGTACGGAGATTGATGAGCAGTGCATGCGTGAGTATCGTGATGACATAAATTCAATAATGGTGGATGATATTGTTGACAGGCTACAGACACTTGGAAAATATATTACTTCAATTTATATTCGTGGAATAATAAACTCCTGAAAGGTGCATTTTAATATCGCAAATGGTCTCTGAGAGTGCCATCCCATGCAGGTATTGCCAAGACTGAAAAAAAACCCAAGCTTGTCCCAAGGTTGGCACATGTGACGGAAACAAACTTCCGTGAAGAACAATTGGCTCAATATTGTTCCATGATTTTCCCGTTGCTCCCAGTGGATAGTCAGTAATGGTACATTTGTTAATATGTTTGAAATGGTCACTACATTTGGTACAAGCTTGGCACAAGTGTAAAAATCGAGCATTCGTTGAAAAAAATTGTGCCAATATTGCCCACATGAGTGGCACAATGTTTATAAATATTGACTGAATCTTGAATCTACAATGACTGGAGACTTGGGGATAACCATCGGGCCAGGGCTGGTCCGATCTTCCTGCCATAATTAATCCTACACGCTAGTTTTACACACCAAGCTAGATTTCATTGATCTAAGTAAGGATAAAACTTCACTTAATGGTAATAGGATACTTTTGAATGTAATCATACACGGAGATCAACTGATTTTGAAGAACTCTTCACAGAATTTTAGGATGTCTCGCTCATTCTGAAGACCATCAGTTTTTCGGGTGACTCGGGGGATTCTAATGTTGGATTCCGTACGGGATCAGATCATTATAAGATTTATGTTATGGTATTTCAGTGAAATCTTATTAGTTCAGTTCGAGCATAATTCAACAATAGAATCAAAATTGATTGAAATATCAAAGAACGCAAATTTTCTAATGATCATACAAGCTTGTCCCAGTCTTGTCACATTTTTTCTATCGTTTTAAAATAATCCATGTACGGCATTCTGAGGGAGAAAGTCATGAACTGAAATATGAATCAATTACTTTTTTCATCCATATCTGCGATCAAAGAAGCATTGGTTGATGCTTGATAAATGAATTGGACCGGGCTTGGCAAAACCACTGGCCCAAGCTTGTCATGATCCAATCATTCCTAAGCCTGGGCCAAGTTTGGTAAATTGTTCAAGACAAGTCTCGGCAGGTCTTGTGCCAGGCTTGGTCCATCATTGAGCCATTTGTCCATAAACACATGGGCATGTGTGAAAAATAATCCTCAAAAGTGTAATAAAATATTAAGAAATGCAGTATATATTATTAAGATTGCCTGTTGCGATCATAAGTATCTCACCCCTCCATCTGAATCCATGATATTGCTAACAATTCATGATTCCAAATGTTTAATGGTTCAAAAAATTGATTTTGAAGTAGTTTTCGGTAACATGCAGAAGTTTATATTGACGGGAATTCTTATTTTAACAGCATTTTTCTTCTAATATTCCCACAATATTCGTGGCATCATATTATGAGAATATTTGAAACAGTCTCATTCAGACATTCTGAGAATGTGCGTAGAATACATTCACACGTAATAAGAATCTCCATAGAATATTCGAATATCCTCAGCGTATATTCTCAGAACACTCTCAGAACGTGCGTGTGCTACCTGGGAAGCATCTAAGAATTGGAGTTTGTTAACGTTATTAACGTTTTGATATTGGAAAATATCATTTCAAGATATCCAAATCCGGGCTAACTGATAGTGTTTTGGCACGATGGAAGAACGCTGCAAACAAAATGTTCATGTTTCAGTGGAAATTCATGACCACCTCCCACATAGCGGTAGAGGTTAGGCAGTTTCAAAAGTAATCTAAAGAATATTTTCAAGATGTCTATTATGCAACATGAAGGAACAAGATTTGAGAATCATTCGTTCTTTAGAAAGGATCTTCGTCAAATTGTTCTGCTCATATTGCATAAAATATCTTAAACGTCTCTTTCAGAATGCTTTTGCAAATGCATAACCTCTACTGCCATGTGAGCTCACTTGGAAACACCAGTGAAAAATTCTATCTGTTACAGCTGAATTAGTTATCTAGACTGTGCAGCTAATAGTGTTTAGGTGTCGCACCCATACAATGCAGTCGTTCTTTTGGAGTGAAAGTATAGACGTCGTCGCTAAATATATTAGTGGTTAAAACTATATTTCATCAGCAATAAAGTTCATTCACTACAGCTAGAGTTCTATCTCAATGAAATCCAGTGATGTCATTTAGCTGGAATACCAAGAAATCTCTGTAATGAACCTAAACATTTTCTTCCATGTGCTATTCAAGCAAGATATTTGCTAATTTAGCAAAATTTTCTAGCCGTCTGTATATCTAATCTACAATTCCGGATTGCTGAATGGGAAGCTGAAGCGCTTGTTGAAAGAGCAAGATTTTTTGCTCATTCAGCAACAAGTTTTGACATATCAGCAAAGCAAATTTTCGAGGTTTGCTGTTTCAGCAACTTTTCTTCTCTGAGTGTGGAATTTCAGCTGATCTTCAACCCCCACGAAATTGGATAACTAGGAATAGTCCTTAGAGAAAAAGGGTTTCATACAAGAGTCAATAATATTAGTCGATGCTTTGATAAAATGATTCGAATAACGTTCCTAAACAGACGCATATGATTTTTGTCGCAATGAGAATAATACCTCACATGAATGATGATTAAAGGCATCGATTTCCGTCGTTCGTTTCCGAGTATCCGACAAGGATTTCATGAACAATCACGGTGGTCTTGAAGAATTGAACCGTAGATCTCGTGCGAACAATACGTAGAAAAAAGAATATACCTTACGCACAGTTTGTATCGGTATATCATACCATGTGTGTTTTTGCTGAACGATAAATTTTACGATCTTTTCAGTGGTGGTTTTGCTTGTCAGATACTGAGGTATAAATTGACTGAAAAATGGGATTTCTGAAAAGAGAAAAAAATGTAGAAAAAAAAGAAAACAGGAAAAAAGATCACTCTCGAGAGTCCCTATGGATATGCGGCTAGTGGAAAGTGAAAACAGACAAACAGAACCAGCTCTGGTGTGGCATTCACGGTGTACGTATGTATATGTATACGTTGAGGTAGAGGGCAGGTATTATTAAATCACAGAAACAGCCTCTGTTATTGACTTCGTGGACAAATTTATCGTCAGCCGGTACACGTTTCGTTGTATGGGGGTGCATGGGTCCTCGACGTTGGTCTCACTCTTCCCCCCTCTTCATACGTATATATATATAGTTCTCTCTTATATTCTACCATTGGCCCACGTCGTCGTCCCTGGGTAACCAGTGGTCCTCTTTCCCTTCGGAATCGTCACCCTACGTGTCATTGTTTTGGCGTATTTGGTGATTTGTGTGTTTTATACACTTGAACCTCCTTTTTAACTCACCACTCTCAAAAACTTTTGTGAAGCCTCTTCAACGTTCCGTCATTGACCGATAACATCGATGTGTGGAAGATTGTTATCATCTTTTAAATTTAAACTGCAACTTTTCTCAAAAATTTTTTCTCAAACCTTAGTAATTTTTACGCTAGATTTGTCCAGTACAATGTGAAATACATTAAAATTTACTTTGTAAACGGACTATATGCGAGAACGCGAGGAATAGTAAACGTAAAGTTGTGTCGCATGAAATTGCTTCAAACATTGTTTGATTTTAATACATATAAGCTCGTGGAAACGTAATGGCATACGATTTTATCGAACATGATTCTTATGCCGTGCATCCATCCTCTATAACTTTGGAAACTTTCAATTGATAGTGGATGAATGAATTATTTGGCTTCCCGACTGATGATGAGCTCGGGTTCATTATTGTCTCATCACGTGAGCAAATTAATTAATGTTTCCTCGATATTAATTACTATCCGAAGTTCTCAATGGAAGACTAATAAAAATCGCAAGGTATAGTCGTCAGTGAAATGAGATTCGCATATACACATGGGAGATACAGAGTGGAGGTTTTTTAAAAGAGCGTATTCAATGTACTTATCTGATAGATCGAAATAAAGTATTAAATAGGAATGAAATTGTGGAGGTGACGATTTTACGACAGTGAAACAAATGTATGAAAATATGTTTCAATATCCATTGGTATGTTCATTAGAGATTTCCAGTTCTGGGATTTTATTCTGTCGTGGAGTCGTATATTGGGAGTCACAAGAACTTGTGGATAAATCTAATTACCAAGATTTGAATTTCAGCACACATTCATAATTATGCTTTTTTATATTCAGAGAACAAAATTCGTTGAGACAGCGAGATTGGATTTTGCTCGACAACAATTTCTGAACTGTGACAGCAAAAAATATCGACTCCTTCAGCAAAACTTGTTTGCTGTGCTGTATAAAATACTGGAAAATTTGCTGTTAGTCAATCATGTTGCTCTCTAAGCAATTCAGGTCTGTGTGCCAACGACTTTGTAGCTGGATTAGCGAAAAGATTTGCTACTCCATATACAATACCTCGATTTGCTGCGTCAGTAAATTTTTGCCTTCCTATCCGCACCACATATTTGGCAATCTTCCACGGGAATTTGAATTTAGGTATCGAAATAAACACAACAGTTTTATCAGTAAATTGCAGTATCGGATAATATCCACAACTCATACACTTATCTTTTAGACAAGTTCAGGATGTCTTTCGCAACAATTTCAGATATCTTTTAGATGTCTTCAACTTTTCTCGAGTCCATAAGATATCTCAAAGATCTCTGAAACACTGTAAAAAAATGTTTTCGAAGTTTGAAACGTTTATTGAAACGACAACCCCCGTCAAAGACTTAAAATTTTGCAGCACATTCTTCAGACAATGTTTTCAATTTCAAGGAGTCAATTCGAAAAAATAAATCACAATGATTTATTAGATGTTGTAAGTTTGAATTTCCGTTTCATTTTTATAAACGATTCAAACTTCTACATCATGTGAGAAAATTCCTCCTGACAACTCAGAAAATGTTACTGTAATTTCTTATAGCCACCTCTTTCTGGAATTTCAGATAAAATTTAGGAATATTGAGAGGATTTTGAGAAATTTCAACTGAATTTCGAAGTGTATCCTGAACATTCAGTCATGTTTCTCAAAATTCAGCCAAATTCATCTGAAATTTCAGAGACAAGTGACTGTAAAAAATTACAGTCTCATTTTCTGCACTGTAAAAAATATTCGGGATTTTCCCATACCTATGTCAAGGAAATTTCCTATACTTGTACGGGAAAAGCGAATTCCCGTACATGTATGAGAATTTTTACATAAAAATATATTAAAATTGCTATTTTTATGGGGTTTTCATTGTAAATTTATAGGATTTTCCCCAAAATTTACGGAAAATTTTCTATCCATGTACGAGTTTCCCATAAAAATTTTTCACAGTGTGAATTTCTAGAGGATATTTTTTCACAGTATAGATTCTTTTGAAGGGATCTCTGAAGATGTCTTGTAAGACATCATTTAGATATCTTTTGAACGTGAGGAGAGTTGGAGATACCTAACGGACATTCAAAATTTATGCATAAGACATCTTGAACTTGTTTATGAGATATCGCAAGACGCGGATATTCATTGAGTTCGTTGCGATATCCTCAAGAGATATGTGCTGTGTGGAATAAACATTCCATACCTATATTCCTTATCAGCACAAAAATATTCCAATTTCGCAAACACTTTTTGACATCCAGGCCGGCACAAAAGCAAATTTTATACCTCTACGGTGGAACACGAACATGGAAGAACTATATGATTTTTTTTAACCAATGTTCAATTTAATAATTGAAAATCATGAATTAATCAGATCGTTAGTAATCAGGCGCTCGCCTTCTCGCCTGGATGCTCTATCGTCTGACTAAATCTCACTCGTCTCGCCTCAAATAGACGTCGCGCAGTGCTTTCACGGTCCCTTTAGCCTTTCAACCCCATCGCCGTGGCAGCGGCGCGTTCGTTAAGGGTGGATTCATCCCCCAAATTAAATCAATTACCGTACTAAGGTGGATTTTCGAAAAGCTCAACTTCACCATCATTATCCTCTATACCTCCGCTCGGTTCTCCTTTTAACGCTTGTACAAGGCAATACGTTTACGATAGAAATTCCCTTCTCGGATTATTGTAACGATTGTCACATTCTATCGTGACATTCTCTAAATGAGATATTATTTCATTTTTTTTGTATCCGTTCGAGTCGATAGAATCAGCTTTGACTTGAATTTTCTTGGATAATTAATAGCATGTGAATGGGGATTCGAATACAGTGAAGGGTAATTGAATAGTAATTTGAGAAATTATGCCCTGAGAGTTGGAAATTCAGCTTCATACTGAATTGCAGGAGTTTATGTCCACGTGATTTATTCGATCAACGGAGAGAGGTTTATATCATACCATTTTCTGACTAGAAAATTAGGTTTCATCGCTTTAAACGTATCGTCATATGTCATTTAATCGTGTCTTGAAAATATTGGAAAATTGATTTTGGGTTGATAAAAATGATGCTTCAAAGATCCTGTACATGGTTTTGAAAATTCCTTTGTCTTTTCTGTAACATGTACCAAGAGAATCTCTAATGAATCATACACGGAGAGACCGGGTCTGTCAATAGTTAGAAAGAATTTATCAACGTTTAGAAAAATGACTGTCAATTTAGGGAAAAAAGGGATCGCTGAAAAATATTAATAGTGGATAGTTTTATTGGTATTTTTCACATCGACTACGAATTTTTAGTAGACTCACTACGAATATTTTTGAGTGATCCTCGTTTTCCCTGAATTCACAGTCATTTTTCTAAATATTAATAGACATTGAATATTAAATTATAACTTCGTTCCCTAATCAATATACAACAAAATTGCATAGCCATTAGAGTGAATGCTAAAGCATAAGAAAAAATACCATGCATACTATTAGGCTCCCTTGTTTCAAATGTGTGTCAGGTAGCAGAATGTGTGTCTGGGAAGTTTTCTGAAGGTTCAATTATCCTCGCTCACCTCGCCTAATATTTTCTCCCTCTCAAAAGCATATGCACGGAGGAAAATAGGAAGGATAGGGTGAAGTAACAAATACTTCTATTTCAAAAACAATCGAATCATTTGAATGTAGCAAAAATACTACGGAATTGATTTGCCTTTTGATTCCCGACCAACTCAGTATTAGGACGAAGTTACAGCAATACTGTTAGAGTATCGTGTTTTCATGTATTTTACAATGCAATCAGCGCTGGCTCAGTACTGGCATAATCTGGATCTATTGAAATAAAGTTGATTTGGAACCTGATTCACGACCGATTTCCTAGTGAGACAATGATGTTGTATGAATACTAGCTCGCTTAATGTTGCCAACTCTGCTTCGATATTGGGACAGTTCCGTGTTCTTAAAACTTGAGTCTTTGCTGAGCGGTGAATATTGAGTACTGGTGCAGAAATATCTGTCCACGGGAACCAATACTTTTTGAAATCCGTCCAACGATTGTTGTTCCAGCAAATACAACCTTCCCAGTACTGTGCCTTTTGAGAACTCTGGCAATATCCACATGGGATAAGCAAAGTTTTATAGAGGTATGATCCGTACAAATGATATATCTTGTGCCAAAAAATGATACAAGAATATTTATACAATTCATTTATATTCCATGCAATTTCTATCTAATTTATATATTAGACTCTTTGTACACTCTCTTGATGAGCCATACTTAGATGAATAGTAAATGCACAAATTCAGACATCGTCGATTAACAGAACAGTTCATCATTCCAACACCCTAACCCATACAATGTTTTTTCTCTGCGTTAATGCTGCATTGAAACAATCACCAATCGATTTCTTTTCCACGTATGTAACGAACCAATCATTAAAAAAATATATTTTCCATACATTCTTTGATCTTCCACGTTCTCTTGAAAACTACAGTTACAATGATTTCAAACGATCACAGCGAATTTTTCATGTTGAAAATACGAATAAGTATTTGTGGATTATGTTGCGAATGTAACACAAAACAGCAGGACGACGGTTAAGTACGGGATATTGAATTCACGCTATTTCTACCACCGTATAGGTATACGCGACGCGAGAAAGCACGATTGTATATAATATTGTAGAGTATGATTCTGGATATCGCACGAATACATCAGTGAACATCATACGAAGGTTGGTGGCATTGGCTTGTTTAAACTCGCATGAGTGCGTACTTGCTTCGCCAAACGACAACGAGGAAATAATTTTTATTCCCGTTCCACAAATAACAAATATTACCCCCGTTTGTGGTCTGTCCGTGAATTTATACGATCGCCAATGAAATACGTAACCTCCCGATAGATGAAATCAAACGCTCGACTGGACAAGAATTCAATCGATAACAAATCGTAAACATTGTACGGTCTAATTTGATGCAATAATGTAAAGGTTTCATTCGTGATATTAAATCAAGGAATGAATAGATTGTTACAAAAAATCGTTATAAGAGTTCTAAATTGAGAATCGAGAAAAATTTCAAGGACAATCCGTGAGTTATTCGTGGATTTCGAAGGGAGATATTATCACAACTATTTCTTTATGATTTTCAGCGCGAAGATGGAAATTTAACACGGAAAACCTTTGAAGGGATCCTAACCTTGGAATGTCGTCAGGATAAAGAATATTAATTTTACTTTTTATATTGATAATTCCTTTCAGCGTATCATAGGGCAGTGAAAAGAATAATTCTAAAAGCTGAGAATTCTATCTCATATTCTTCCCCGTCGAGTTCATCATTTTTTCACGCGTTATTGATCAAATTTTTTGATGTTCTTTCAATCGTGTGCATCAAAAATCACTGATCATCGGATGTTGTTGCATTCACTCGCGTATTCAGTCAATTTTCGTCGCGATTTCCGTGGAATCGCGTCGCGACGCACCGTGATGCGTTGATCGTACTTCCGCATACGAGGATCGCTCGTTTCTGTCGGTCCAAGGGAAATTACAGGGGAAATTCGAAAGTTCATGCGATACTCTATGAATTCAAATCGTCCTGTAACCTTCGTATAATTCTCAACGCTTTCTCTCTATGCGTATCTCTCTTTCTCTTTCTCTCGCTTTCTCGTTCCTCCGCACAAATCTATGATACAAACTCGGTGGAGTTTACATAAATTCTCGAAATTTATGATTGTTCGTTCAGTTCGGAGTCAATATCTTCCACGATATTGTGAGTATCGCACAGAAACATTTGTGTTTCACATTCTCCCTTTGATGATGGTTTTTGGGACGAATTTCAAGACTCCTCTTCTGTATTTTTGTAGCATTTCTATGTCCCTTCAGAAATGATTCTTGGTGAGTTTGTGTGCACGGCAGTTGGGGAGACCATTATTTTCAGCGATCGAACCAGAGCGCTAGTACGTGAAGTGGATTTATACCAAGAAAAATTACACTGTCAAGATTTTCATATTTTCAGGGGGACATTTTGAAAACTGTGAACAGTATTGACGAAAAAAACACCTTGTTCCGAATTTTATACGATAACAAATGAGAGAATAATAAGTTTCATTCTTTTGAATCATGTGTGGATTATGGCGAATTTTCACATTTTCAACAGGTTGTGCTGATTTGGTGTACGGATTTTAAGCATAAGGGTACGGGACATGTAGTGATCCCACTTATGGTCATAAAACGTCAAGATCCTGGTAACGTAATGATCCAATCTTAAAGTCACAAAGATCCGACAGTGAAATTTAAAAACAGAATATTATTAAAGAGCTTACGAATGAAATATTCAATAAGTAGAGCAAGATAAAACTAGTCAGACATGTGAACAGGAACTCGCCTAATTCTAATTTATGAACCAAAAACATTGAATCATAGCTTCCAAATATCGAATTGTCTCAAGATATCTTCTCGAATCGATCCATCAAGTTATTAGCCTGTTGCGAACACTGCATCGATATTAAATTTTTATACGCTTGATTTGTTTCTGCATACCCTGCACGTGAAAATGCATGTTTCATTCATCGATTTCGCATTGTTCAATTTCAAAAGGAAAGAGCATTCGGTGGAAGATTTTCAAGTAAAATTTAAGGTCGAAATTATCACATTGAGGGAAAATAATAATGATTTGTATTTATTTGGATACCGCGGACGTAAATAACCATAAAAATTTCATCCACTTTGCAAACAAAGCACGTCGTTGTAAATATAATATAATTTGTAATGGCGTAATATCGTGTGGATGGTACCTCGTATCCCTGCCCTATTGTTTTCCATATTTCATACTCCCATGATGGGATGTATCTCAATAACCAGAGGGTTTTTGTGCAGATATCAATGACGGTTTTCTCGGTCCATACAAAAACTCTTGCTTCGTATCGTCACGTAGGATTGTTGATCGAATCATATTGATACGAATCGACAAAGAAAATATCATAACAATTACCGAGTATCGTCGATTCCTCAGTTATTTTCCACTCCTTTGATACGTTCCCCGCTGAAAGTTTACCGATGGAATATCTACTACGCAAGACATAAGATAATGAATGCAATTTGGATCTACTCATTATCATTTTCCGTTTTCAGTTGTTAATCATGAATTTCAGATATTTGAATCACGTGAACTATTCACTGATGCATATTCATTCCAAACTTTGAAATCGAAACTTCTCATATCAGATCCAAAAGAGAGCTTCTGTGTGGTACTGAGAATAATATAATTCATTCATGAAACTAATATTTGTTCCTGTCTATAAAAGATTCGAGGACATCGCTGTGAATGCTGTAAAGCAAGCGAACAGACATACCGAAGCTAAGGGGAAATGAGAATGAATGTAATAATATATTTAATATTCGCCAAATCCCTGCCTCCTACACTCTCAGGAGTCAACCAATATTCTCGCCCCGTTCCAGCGTCTCTGTCTATCATTTTATCTGTGTTCTTCTTCTACGCCGTAAGGGAGTAACCCCTCTTCGTGCTTTTCCGTACTCATCTATACGAATCTCATACTCTTTCTCCATCTTACTCCTCGCAATACTTTCCACGATGAGGGATTCCTCTTTTGTCGTCTACCAAAGCGCACCAGCATTATTTCCGCTGTAACCGATATGTCGAATCAAAGATTCAAGAGTCATTTCAATCCCATCATAAGCCGTTTGTGTAATTACAAATATCGAGGATTCAATAACAAATTGTTCCTCAGATATTTCATAAATTCATGTTTTGAGATTAGGAAGGAATATTCCATGTTTCTTTTTTATATGTACCATATATTTGAAGAATGATATTTCTGTGATTTATGCAATAAACAAGAATCCAATACTTGTTCATACATCCCTGACTGTGTGGGGGAATGAAAAACAAGTACCTTGTGAGACTTCAAAAGAGGAGTATCGCGTGTTCCCGATACGGAAATTATCTGATGTATAATTTTTTATTTGGAATAATATGTATAGCCGTTAGAAATGGAGTAATGATTCTGTATGAATGTGAAACGAACCTATCGTCGACTTGTGAGTGAATAATATCGATAAGATCTCGATAAGAAGTACCCACCGAGCTGAATTCACAGCAAGGTCTGAAATCTTCAGTAATTGACTTGTAATTTAGAATTTAAAAACTTCAAAGAATATTTTTTGCAATTGGAAATTTACACTTTGTATCGCAAGGAATAAAGTTATGAAGAATAATTCCTGAAAGTTTCAGACTTCTCATAAATTCACTTCGGAGTAATCTCATTGAGAGAATGTTTTCTGATTCAGTACGCTGAGTTAGTATTCCCTCGAAGGAAACTAATTCTATTAAGTTTCTACAGAGATTCTGCAGAAATTCTATACGCATATGATTTTTATAAAAGTTATATGAATATAATTCTCTGCAAACTAGAGACAACATTTCGTACATGATTTTCCCTTTGAACATAAAATACAAGCAATCTCCAGAATATGCAATAGTTTTATTTTCTAATATTATGAATTTTCAATTTAGATAATGTTGTAGAGATGGCAGTAATGTCGATAGGAGCAATACCAGTAGTAGTGGTAGCAATAGCAGCGGCAACAGCAACAGCGATGGTTAAGGCGGCGTAAAGCTTGAAAAACGTTGGAAATTAAATTTTTTCCCCGTGTTACTCCGACCACCGCAACACACAAGCCACAAATTCATAAGATTCAATATGCCACACGAGGGAGCAAGTTGCTTGAAGAAAGAGGAGACGGAACAAGGGAAGAGTAAAAGGATACACGAAGGAAACGGCGACGGACCTGTGGGTGGAGTATGAGAGACGGGGAGAAAGGATAGAGAGGTTGATATCTGAAATGGCGAGAGGAGAATGAAAAGGGGAGGAAAAATATACGCGGAGGGGGATGTAGTTGGGAGGTTTTATAGTTTACATCAAATACGTGCCGTTCCTTCTCTCCATTTTTTGAGACCAGCTGGGTTGTTTTACACTCTCGTCGTCGCTTTACTCTGTATATGATCATCACCTGCGGTATGGTTTATAGTATATATATGAACTAATATCACGGGTGTCACGTTACACAAATACTTTTCCAGCTATTCATCATTGTCAATGATGCATTCGAGACAATTTCTCTCAATTGGAGGATCTTTTAGACAAGTTTTCAAATTTCTTGCACAACGATAACTCAGTTTTAGATGTAGTCTGAACAGAAAGAAGAAGAGGTCAGAAGGCTCCTCCAAGACATTTTCTTGAATTTTTCAAAACATCTTTAAGATATCTTGGAAAAATCTTGAAAATGTCTTGGAAACATCTTTTAGAAATCTTCAGGATAACTTATAGGTACCTTTAGAGAGTTCTTGCAACTTCCCAAGATATCTTTTACAGATCTCAAAGACATCTTTTTGTTTACATATCGGAGCTGTTGCTGCTCACGTTTTGATAAAATCACTACTAGTAATCTCCACAGGGTGAAATATCATAATCAAGAAACAACTTGTAATGAAATAAAATTACCACAAGGTAATTTACTTCATTTTAGTCAAAACACTTTATTTTTACTCAAATTTCTTGCAGGAAAAAATGAAAGATTTTGGTCAAGATGACATAAATTTCCCTGACGTTCATGAAATTTACTATTGATGAAGTAAAAACTGACGAATTCCTTAGGATGATATAGGAATTCCAAATCTATATATATAAGAAGAATGTCTGTCTGTATATATGTTCCCTATGCATTTCAAAACTACTCGACCGATCAGGATGAAACTTTGGGAATATGTTGTGTGAACATCGGCGAAGGTTCCTGACCAGAAATTATAACAGGGGGGGGGGGGGGGCTAATATTGGAGGGTTAAACATATATGTCATAGGCCCGGGTGCTTATAACATTTGAATTAACTATGGTAGATCGACCCAATTTTTTGTGTTTAGCGTAATTAGTGGCAATAAAATCAGTCATGTTAAAATATTCCACTGAGGCTCCCACAATTTTAGTGGAACTTTGAATATAAGTCCAATCTATATATATCAAGATGAAAGGTTCTCACATGAACGCGTTAGAAAACCGTCTGATTCGTTCGTGAACGCACCGGAAGGAAAAACCAGAAATATTATTCATCCACAAGCATTCGAATGAATGAAAAGAATCGGAGAAGGAATTGAAATAAATCTGATTTCAATAAAAACTGATTCAAATATAATTCCTCATATCGAGTTTTCTTGAAATTATATTCCTCTCAAAATCGCAGCAACGCGCGACGGGTCAGCTAGTTCTTGATAAAACCCATTCAATTGGGGGATAGATTGCAAATTTACGAGAGGTCTACCAATAGGATCGCTTCGAGTGGTTCTATGTTAATTTGGATGAGTATTTAGAACCGAGAAACACATAAATTCTCTCCCAATCATCACATTCGAGTTAGATAGCCGTATAGATAGGTAATTATCATTGACGAGCATTTCACATGCGATATTTCGTGTCATATCGCTATAATGAAGTACTTTCAGTGTGTATGTCTTCAAAATTTTAATCATCCTTTTCAGCGGATATTCTGGATCTTCGAATGCACACACATTCATGGTTCGAATGGATATATTGTGAAACAATAAGCTCACACTGTGCTCAAGGATATATGGTTCTGTTTCGAAAGAAGTTCTGTGTAAAAGGAAAATACGTGGATGCGAATGAATAAAATTATCAGTCGGCGTAGGAAAATACGCAATTTATTCAAAATCCATGAAAAATCAATTATTGGGAGAATTTTTGATAATTCCGAAGCATATTTCTTTCTATGGAGGATGTGTCATGCATTTATTTAATTCTCAAGCAAAGATTTCATTCAAAATTCATCAAAAGTCTATGGTAAGTGAATTTGAGTGTATTTTTGAGAGAAACTGTTTAGAAATTTCTGAAAATTGTCTAGCACCTTCCAAGGCACTAGCAGTGAAGGTCACTACAAAGGGCCTTGAAATCAACTATGAGGTAGGTAGAGTCATTTTTTCTGGGGTATTTTCGTTAACAAGGAATCAATCGACTCTAAAAATATTCCTATCGATAGAAACTCCATAAAAGATCTACGCAAATTCAAGAGAAACCCGAATGGAAATTGATATAGGGACCCTGCTAATGTGCTCCTCGTATCAATTTCCCTCGGGAACGCACGATGTGCTGATTTGTAGCTACCAATTGGAAGAATAATTGATTTCAATAAACTACACTTCCTGAGGAAAAAATTGGCTCAAGGGTATCCCGTTAGAAGCCGAAGTTACTAGATCTCTCTACCCAAAATACTCGAAGATGACTGAATAAAATTAATTAAAACAACCAGCCAGACCTTCTGTTGATATAGAAGAGGGTTTGGCTAGTCGTTATATTCCATTCTATTGAGTCATCTTTGAGTATTTTGGGAAGAACATTCTAGTAACTTCGGCTTCTACAGGATACCCTTAAGGACACTCAAGCACCACAAGAAGCGAGTCAAACTTTGCGCCAACTTTTTTCATAAATCATGCGTTCAACCGAAATTTTTAGTGAATAATCATAAATATAATTCTGAATATAAGTTTCAGTCTTGTACTGATTTTTTGGTGAATATAAGAGAATTTTGAAATTAATAACCTCCAATTGTCAAAAATTTTTTGTAATTTCATTTTCCAATATCTGCAAACCACAAAGAAACCCAAATCCGTCTTTAGAGTCCAATCTCAGATATTTACTCAATCATTATCGATCTCGAATTTAAATTTATCGAGTAATTTATGCAAAAAGTTGACGCAAAATTTCACCTGCTTTTCCTGATGCCTGATTCCTCTTAATCATAAGAACATATTTTCTTGTTCCAAGAATATATATTTTTTTCTTATTCCAAGAAAATGTGTACTTGGAATAAGAAAATTTTCCCCATGTCAAGCTGTATAGATTCAAACTGAGTCAGTAATCTGTCCTTCCAAAGAAAGTTTTCTTGAATCAAGAAAATATCGGATTGCACTCGGTCAATCCAATATTTTCTTGGTTTGAAATTTTTTCCTCTCAGCACGGAGAGAAAAAATTTGCTGACGCAGCAAATCGAGGTATTATATATGGAATAGCAAAATTTTTTGCTGACCTAGCTAGAAATTTGCTATAACAGCAATCGTGTCAGCTACGACAGCAATTTTTTAGCTGTGGCAGCAAAAAATGTTTGCTCCGCTAGCAAATTTTCAGTATTATATACAGAATAGCAAACAAATTTTGCTGGGATAGCAAACATTTTTTGCTGCCACAGCTGAAAACTTGCTGTCGCAGCTAACAAGATTGCTGGAACAGCGAATAGTTTGCTGTCACAGCGAAAAAATTGCTGCTCTGGCAAAAGGAACCCAACAAAAGTAGATTTTGCTGCCACAGCGAATTCCTTTTTCCCCGTGAGTGTATTCCACTATATTTCTCCTGTTTTCAAATATTTTGTTCACTCCTATTATATTCAAAAATATCAGAGACTCATTTTATTCATGAAAGTTCAGTACTTACATTCAATTCGATACTCCAATAATTCTGTAGGATCTGTATTGGGGAAAGGAAACATATTGGATCTCCCAGACATCATATAAGTACGTATTTGTGGATGATAATATATCAATATTTATGATCATACTTATTCACGCATGAATACATCGCTAAAAAAGATTGAGGAAAGATGATATTGGATTCTCAAGACACGATATGAGTACATTTTTGTGGATGAGAATGTCAATACATATAATCATTTTCATCCACGCATGAATACATCGCTCATATAAGACTTCAATGATCTTGTTTGAATGATTATAGGGCCAAATTTTGAGATCAATCATGCATGAGCAAACATTATTGATTATATACACGTTCACATCCACTAATTGCATTAGGATATTTGTGCATGATCATGCACGGAGAAGAAGGAATTCGCTGTGGCAGCGAAATCTACTTTTGCTGGGTTCCTTTTGCTGTGACAGCAAAATATTTGCTGTTCCAGCAATCTTGTCAGCTGCGACAGCGAATTTTTAGCTGTGGCAGCAAAAAATGTTTGCTATTCCAGCAAAATTTGTTTGCTATTCTGTATATAATACTAAAAATTTGCTGGCGGAGCAAACATTTTTTGCTGCCACAGCTAAAAAATTGCTGTCGTAGCTAACACGATTGCTGTTATAGCAAATTTTTAGCTAGGTCAGCAAAAAATTTTGCTATTCTATATATAATACCTCGATTTGCTACGTCAGCAAATGTTTTCTCTCCGTGTGTGAAGAGATCTATTATATAGGGTTCCTGTAACGAAGGGTCAATCGGGAACCATCATTGGATTGGTGGAAAATATATCGTTACTTTGCGCGTCACCTACACGAAAAAAATTGGCAATCCAAATTTTTGTTGACTAGTATGTCACTCTGGGACGGAACACAAGTTCAAAAAGAATTCGTACAATGGATTTTAATAACTCGTCAACTCTTTCCATTATTTCGACGATCAAAATGGAAGGTGAATTCCATTGGTGAAACAATGAACAAAGTCAACAATTCAAAATCCAGTGTACGAATTCTCCTCAAATTTGTGCTCCATCCAAAAGTGGCATACTAATCAACGGAAATTTGCAAGACCAATTTTTCCCGTGTAATAAATAAAACTGAGTGAATCCGTAGGAAACATTTCCTTGTCAATTTCCATAAACTTGCAAAATTTTCATCGTATTTTCCATGTTTTGAGGAAAAGATAGGGCAAAGAATGAGGAAATTTTGCATGGATAGGGAAAACTGTTCTAAGGGAATCATTAGATATGTATTATACATTCCACTTTTCAGTTATACACGGAGAAGAAAATCTAGGAACTATCGCATGAGCACCGAAGAAGACATTCTTGAAATAAAAGCATGAACCTATCCGCTCACCCCATGCGACAATGCGATAAGTGCATAGGTTCATATTTTTTCTCCAAGAAGTTTCACGGAATAAACCAGTGGAACTTCTTACGATTGATACTAGATTTTTTCTCCGTGTATTTTCAATGGATTATTCAGGTCTAATTACTGAATCACGCGCAAACTAATTTCTATCTCATTAATGATGGCGAGTAAAAAGCCGTTTGTCCGATTCTCGTATCGAAGGATCTTCGAAATATATTATCATGTACACTTATGTACATTGGAAAGAAAATTAGAAAAATCAACTACACTGAGAGAAAGGTACCTAGCTGCGGCAACTGAAATTGAGCTGTTCTAGCTAAAGTTTAGCTAGCGTGAATAGAAGTCTAGTTGTCTGAAATATGAATAAAACAATTTATTCGAGGCAACTAGAAAATTTAGCTGTGACAAATGAAATTTATTTGGTTCCACTCAATTTTTATTCAGAATGACTAGATTTCCTAGCTGTCTAATATTCAACTAAACCCTTTTCGTCAGTGTACCCCAAGAAAACCAAAACGTGCAAACGTTCGTGGAACATCCACGTACATTTAGTGAATGTTCCTGAAACGTCAAAACGTTCGTACGTTCATCGAATGTTTATTCAATGTTCGTTGAACGTTCGACGAACGGTTTCCTTGGAGCACACAGCAAAATTGAATAAATTGGATTAATTGGAATAAATTCAGCCTGCTGAATTTTCCTAATAGAGAACGATACAGAACGATACATTTTCTTCTATAGTGCTCAATGAGGTTTCTGAATACAGAATTTACAATGTTATGTCGTTATTCAATGATAGAATGTTATCGTTTCTCATCGTAGTCTTTAAAATTCATCATAAAATGTATGTTATATTATCGTTAAATTCCTATAGAAAAAGTACCACACTGAGAGAAAGGGTCTATTCAAATATTCGAAAGCTAGGAAATTTAGTAACTGTAAATAAAAATTTAGTTGTGCTAGCTAAATTTTATTTCTCACGACTATATCTTTTATTCCCATTGAATGTACCATTTTATTCATATTTCAGACAGCTAGCCTTTTATTTACCCCAACTAGAGTCTAACTGGCGTAAAGAAAAATCTAGCTGCGGCAACTAACATTTAGTTGTCCCAACTAGGTAACTTTCTCTCAGTGCACTTACTCTGAAACACATAGACTATTTTTCTTTAAATAACTGCTACTTTCTCTATACAAATTCCACGATAAACCCCCATATATCTTGTTTGATTACATAGAATACGATAAAGAACGATAGATTTCTATCTGTTAATAACGATATAATATTCTAAATTCCGTATTCAGAAACCTCATTGAAAACTAGAGAAAGAATGTATCGTTCTTTATTGAAAAAATTTAGCAGGGCATGTTCAATCCCTGATGAAAATGAAGCGCTAAAGCGTGATGAAAGCGTGAACAAACTCATCTAGGTGTAATTCAGAAGGGAATTGGAAAATTTGCATGCTCCATTTGTTCCAATATCCGCATATTGGACATGATCGTTTTTCCCTAGGAATTTTTTTTTATGAATGATCAAAATACTCTTGTTGAATAGAAATCAAAAGAGTAGCAGTTTTTAATGAATTTTCATGAAGCCTACAATGGAAAATTTCTATCGTAACATTACTATAAATTCAGGTGAAGTAATTGATGCATAGAAGCGTTGAGAATTCTCCGTACTCTTCCGGAAATTTGCTGCAAAGCACTGGTAAAATTCCCAAAAAATAGTTCGAAATTTTCCGTTGAATTCATGGAACATTTCATACACATATATCGAAAATTGATTTCTCATCTTAGGATTGATATTTTCTGTTGGCTGTATATAGGAAAATTCTACCTATTTTTTTACAGTGTATACCAATTTTTTTCTCTCATTTTAACCCGAATGAAAATGGTTCTTGAAAGTGTTTTTCAACAAGCTAATAAGACGGTGCATGAAGATTATCATGACGTAGGTGTTATGAAACACTATGTTCGCTGACCTGAATCGATTGAGGTTAATACTGAACGCAAGGCAGCTGTTCACTTCTCCTCGATGATTCGCTGACTTACAGGTGTATCACTTCAGGATCGATTCGGATCCTACAACAATTTCTGCGTTCATTAACTTTCACTTCCTTCCATTTCACTGTTCTGAAATTTATGTATTGAAAATCCAATACAATCTTAACATTTATAAACATACACATGCACACATAATGTTGGCAACAATGACGACGTAACTTTAAAATGACAATATCATTTCAGCCTGTGTCGATGGTCATTTTCAACAACGAATCACTGGCGGACAATGAGAAAATGTGTCAGCTAATGTGGATTAAATATTGGATTGATCGTACTTAGCTTTAGTCGAGATTCATATACTGAGTGTTTCATAATGCACTAAAAAAACTTCACAGGCGTTATTCTGCGATCGAGATGCAATAATTTCCCGTATTGAACATTTTTTTTTGGCCGTAGTTTTTCAGATTTTCTCAAAAATCCAAATCACTTGAAAGCACTGTATGCTACATACTTAAGCCTGATACTATTCGCTGAGTTAGAGAAAGGCGGATCTCTGGGAAAAAATTGAAGTATTCTATCATTTTTCAATCCAAAGTTGTAGCGATTTGAAATAATTGGCCTCCCAGCCAATCATAATCCAGCGACTTCAAATAATTATAGCTCCCAAACAAAGAATACCAGGATAATTAAAGTTTCTTTCATAGATCCACCGCTTTCCAACTTAGCGAACGGCGTTTGGCTGAAGTAAGTACTACACAATGCTTTTGAGTGATTTGGATTGGAAAACAAAATCCAAAAATGCTCATACCTCAAAAACTAAGCCTAAAAACATATGAAGTTATTTCAGAAGATTCTGAAACACCCGATATACGAATTGGCAAACATAAAAACAACTATTCGTCAAAATTTATGTCTACAAATTCCAGTATATTCATATTCGATGTGAATTGTTCGCATTTCATTCATCTTGTACATTTAATCCTAGTCAGGTTTTCAAGAGATACACCAGATTCTGAAAAACCTTGTTAGATTCCTGTGGAATATCGAATCAATCTAATGATAATTTTCAATCGGATGTTATTTCCAATTCGCGAAGATAGATTATAACAAACTCTGCCTTCGAGTTTCTGTATGAAATGCATAAACAAAGTTCTTTCAAGTCGCATGTGATAATAACATGTTATGATCCATGAAGAAAATTGCTTCCAAAATTTATCTCTTAAACATAAATCATTAATTTTTATAATTCCCTATTCGAACCTTTCATCCGCAAGTCTTTTGATCTTCACGTAAAAATGTAATTTAAAGACATGAGTTTCACACACTACACAACATGAACGTACTATATATCTTGTTCGAATAATATTGAAAAGTATCATATTCATAAATTTCGAGGAATATGTTTTCTCTTCTCTGTGTAATGATTTTTAGATTTTCCCTTCATTTCGTATATTATGATCGTGTATTCGCGTGAACACATACACGCACAATCCGAGTAGATGGGGTACATAATGAAATTCGTAGGCAGCATTCTATAGGCACTATTTATGTCTGCCAGTGCGTATTTACACGTGTGGACGTGCGATGAGGTTCGTTCCCTCCTTTCAAGGCGAGAACATATGACCTGGCGATATTAACCCATAACCGTAGAATATTCACCGGAATAAGTTCCCGATTCTCCTTCAACGTAATTCCTTAACCTCTTGCGAGGATTAGTTCTCATTTTTTGTTGTCTATCCATTGGTATCTGTAGGATTCATCATCCTCGATGCAATAGCTTTTATTGAGTTCTATGAATCGATTTATCGAATCGTCACTTTGAAACATAAAATTATGAGAATTCTGTCTTATATTGATTCATAAAAGATGTGAATTGAATTGTAGCTTTGATCGTGCTTAAATTGGATATCGTTTATTCTATTTCATCATTGATATTGATAATGTAACGGAGATATCTCAAGCTAGGACGGATCATTATCTTTTTCCTTCTTTTTATGAATTGAAACTTCCAAATTCATTGTCGATGTTGCTGAATCTTCATGATGTACAATCGGTGTAACGAGTCCGTTGAATTCTAACTGAAATGTCTTTATATAATATGCGTTATTGCTTTTTAAAAATATTAAAAATTCATTAATAACAACGTATTCAAAGATATTTCCGTTAGAACTGTAAATGGACTTGTTACACCGACTGTACATACGATCACATGAAACTTGTCGTTTCAAATTCCCCCAGTGAAAATGACCCCTACATATATCATACATGATCTCAGCCATGTATGTCCCCTGATCAGTCCATATATGTCCCCTATATAATAGATATGTGCATGCAAAAAAATAATTCGATGTGGCAGCTAAAAATTAGCTGCCATAGCTAATTTTCGTGGTTGCAGATATTTGGATAGCGAAAAGAATAGCTATGATAGCGATTTTTCTTTGCAATCCCCTAGTAAAAAACGAACATATATGACTCATACATAATCCATACATAATACATATAAAATTCATATATGATTCATATATGAAAATGCATAGAATCATATACAATCCATATTTAATTCATATGTGATCCATATATGATCATATATGACTCATATATAATCCATATACGGTAGATATTTCATATGTGACAGAATTTTTTCACATGTATGGGAAAGTCTTGCATTGAAAGTTCATATATGGATTTCGTATGGACCATACATGGTCATATACGGATTCAATATGGATTGCGTATGAATTATATATGGTCATATATGACCATGTATGGTTTCTATATGCTTTATGTATGTTCTTATATGATTCATTTTTACAGTGTTTCGCTGTACTAGCTTGAAAGAATCGCTAAAAGAACAACCAACCGAGTGAAAAAAAAATTCATTGGATAGGGGAGGGCCGATTCCGCAATCTTTCGGTTACTAACTCAAGCTGCTAGCGCTTAAGCCACCCTACCGATTGAATTTCTTTGTTATAATAATACAGATAGCTTCAGCGGAATGTTCCAAATTTAATTTTGCAAAACTGCATGTGAACAAATAATTATTCTAGAGGTCAAATATTTCGTTATTGGGGTTGTTGAACATTTTTTGACCCTCAAAATGTCTATGCATTTGTCAAATGTTCATTGAATTCACATTGAATGTTAAGCGGCCATCTTATTCTCTTCGGGTATGCACTACAGCTAGCAACATTTCTTCTGCGATCATTTTTTGTCGGTGCACAAAAGCTACACTGAGAAAACAGATATCTTGAAAAATACCATAATTTATGGATTTTCAGCGCTGGTCTGACCCGAGTCGGAATATTCACTTGCATGAATCTCTAAAAGTACCATAATTTCTTGGACTTTTTAAAATAAGTATGGTACCTTCCGTATAAAAGTCCAAGACATTATGGTACTTTAGGAGGTTTTTTCAGGTGAATATTTAGACTCGGTCAGACAAGCGCAGAAAATCCATAAATTATGGTACTTTTTAAGATACCTTTTTCTCCGTGTATGTTAGTACATATAGCTACAATGATAGCTGCAGTAGCGCAAAGCACTCAGCACACAAGTTTTTGCTGTCACTGCGAATTCATTTTTTTCCGTGTGGATCATATATGAATTCACATATTCTTCCATACATAAATTCAAACACATTCATATATGAATTCAGATATTTTCATAGACACCCACACAGTACAAAGAAAAATTCCTTCAGAGTTTACTTCTACAAATGTTGAATGAGCTTGGCCAGAATCACTTTGAGTGGAAGAAAACCTGTTTCGAAGTGGATTCTTAGAAAGTTCCCCCAGTGGGGATTGAACTCGGGTTCTGCGAGTGAGAGTCAAGGTTTCTATTACATCGGCGGATCTCAAAAAATGATACCTCCACTCCCGAAGTGCCATTTATTGTGATCATCGTGATGGGAGTTTGAAAATTTCGTTCCATGAAATATAGCTTAATCGATTCAGAATCTTCCGAAATGAAAATTGAATAGCACTTGAGAGGAACTTTTTTTCAAAAGCGCACCTTCAAAATTTACTAAGTGCTAGAGCAAATCGATGGAAAATTTCGAAAATTTGTCCCTATGGAATATAGAACAATTGATTCGGAATCTTCTGAAACAAAAAGTGAATAGGTCGTAGGAGAGGCGTTTAGATTTTTCCTTTCAATCACATTACACCAATATCAAACAAATATTTAATACATGAAATCGAAATCATATATTAATTTTCATAACCACCAACAATTCGAATATCATGTATGGAATCACGATGAAAATCATATATGGAACAACTTCATGCAGCATAACATATATGGGAAAAGACTTCACCCTAACAGCAAAATGCTGAACAAATATGCAGCAAAGTATTGAAAACGTACAACAGTTTGAAGCAATATGCAGGGACGTTGCGTCGCCAAATGCGTAACAATATGCTGTGAATCTAAGATTTAAGCTTGAGTTTTTATCGTGTTGCTGGGGGTTGCTGGAAACCTGATAAACAACTTAAGAGCAACTATTGCACAGCGATTTTGGTTGTATGAGCATATATGACTGGAGATTCAAACCATATATAATCAAATCTTCATATATGACTCATATATGAATTATATAGGGGTCATATATGGATTATATAGGAGGTATGATTTATTTTCACTAAGGGACCTGCATCTTCCGATCGAGCCAATCTTATGAAGTATTCTGTTTTCCATTCGAGAAACAGATAATTACTAGTTTATTCAGGATTTCATATGAGTTTTAACACATGGGCTGAGAAGTCCCGGGCCTAACACATAGATGGCGCGAATTTTACTGCATTCACCTGTTTTCCAGTTAGTATCAACCTTCAAAAGACAGCTGTCAAAATTTCATGATATTCTATTCATTAGTTTGTGAGTTATTGTACTAAGAGTGACATTACTTCGGTTATTTTTGAAACAATGGATCAAAAACAATCTCGTGTTTTAATTTGACACTGCTTCTTGATGGGAAAAAATACGGTTCAAGCGAAGCAATAGCTTGAGAAGTGTTATGGGAACTCCGCTCCATCAGAAACCACAATAAAACGTTGGTTTGCTGACTTCAAACGTGGTCGTAAAGACACCGATGATGCAGAACGCAGTGGACGTCCAAATGAGGCGGTAACACCAGAAAACATAAAAAAAATCCACAAAATCGTTTTGAGTGATCGAAAAGTGAAGTTGCGTGAGTAAGCTGACATCGTACGAATATTAAAATAACGTGTCGGCTTCATATCGCATGATCATTCAACTATGAGAAAGCTCTGTTCGAAGTGGGTGTCGCGTTTGTTCATTGTTGACAAAAACAAGAACGCGTTGATGCTCCTGAGCAGTGTTTGGCCATGTTTCAACGTAACAAGCCGGAATTTTTGCGTCGATATGTTACAATGGATGAAACATGGATTCATCACTTGACTCCGGGATCAAAACGATCGTCATCTGACCGGACAGCCACTGGTGAACCTCGTCCAAAGCGTCCAAAAGTACAAGAATCGGCTGGAAAGATTATGGCCTCGGTATTTTGGGATGTGCGTGGTGTAATATTCATCGACTACCTTGAGAAGGGAAATACCATCAACAGTGAATATTATATCACATTATTGGAGCGTTTGAAGGCCGAAATTGCAAAGAAACAACCACATGTGGCGAAGAAAAAAATTTCATTTCATCAAGACAACGTCACCATGTCACAAGTTCATCAAAACAATGGCAAAACTACATGAAGTAAACCTCGAATTGCTTCCACATCCACTGTATCCGCCAGATTTGGCTCTCAGCGACTACTGGCTGTTCGCAGACCTGAAAAAAATGCTCGCCGGTAAGAAATTTTGCCCGAATAAAGAGGTTATCGCTAAAACTGACGCCTATTTTGAGGCAAAAGATAAATCGTTCTACAAAAGTGGTATTGAAATGTTAGAGCGGCGCTGGAATGATTGAGTTGTTCTTGATGGAGATTACGTTGATGAATAAAGCTAATTTCGAACAAAAAACACCGTGTTCTCTTTGTTAGGCCTGGGACTTTCCAAATTATACAGAGAACATTTTGTAGTAAGAATTAATATATTTATATCGTAACGGTAGGGTAAACTTCATTGTGGAGAAAAGAACCATCAGTATGCGACAGATTACCACAACTCTTGTTGAATTCAATTAGCGGGGTAATGAGAAAATACAAAGTTATAGTTCCTATCGTCATAATCGTCATGTCTAATAATCTTGAATATGAGCTTTTCTCTGTGCACGCTTTTCATCCTTCATTTCATATTCAATAGAATATTCACGTGCATGGATTAAATTTTCGAATTTCAAAACTGCAGATCAACATCAGAAATCTTCTAAAATTGAGAATTGCTTCAATGGCTATCAAAAGAAATCCATCAGGTGTTGAGTGAAAGGGAGAGATGAAGTAAAAATAATGATCATCGTTTGAGAGCATTTAATATGGTTCGATGAACGTTGTTGTTTCAAGTCGCCATGGAACGTATTATATATCAACTCGGAGAACGTGAGCATCTTTAACAGGGTAACCCCGAAAGTGTTTCATCTTTCTCCTGTTGCTGGAAAAACAATCGCAGACTAGTTGCAATGTGAGCAAGCGAGAAAATGCCACAGCCTACACTGCATCGTTAGAGATTTTCACGGTGTACATAACATTCGTATATATAAATGATTGTATGTAGGTACACATGCACGCAGCCTGTAGGACAACATATGCAAAGCTCGACCAAATCCGTGACCCGTCGACCGTGTACATCCCTCGTTAGGATGGTTGTTACTAAGGGTAGAGAACTGTTTCGAGGGACCGTACCTATAAGAAATACGTCTGGATCCTAGTTGCTACGAGACACTGAAAATTCATACATACATATTATTATAGGAAAAGAGGTGTATCTCGAAACACCGATTTATCTGCTTCACAATTTTCTTATACTCGAAATGTTTTCTTGTTCCATAGTCGAAATGGATATACACTTGGAATAATATGAAAAGTGAAAAACACGAGTCTGTGAGAGACTAACGAAAGAATTTTATATCAAATGTCAAGGCAAATGGAATGGAAGATGAGATATCATAGGAGGAAAGATAATTTTTATATTTGTAATTCAGCACACATTTAATATTTAGGGAGAATACACTGAGAAAAAACTGTAGCTGAAAACGAGCCCGAGAACATTTTTGTAGTTACTGTCGACATATTTCCCATCAAAGTAGCTATGAGAATCGCTGTAATAATGAAAATACAGCTACAGTGACTGAAAACTGTACTCGGGCTCATTTTCAGTTACAGTTTCTTCTCTCACTGTAAGAATTCAGATAATGAGAGTTGAATTTGTCTAAAAGATATCTTATGTAGATGTTTTAAGTATTATTTGAATACAATCTAATTGGAATGAATGTCCAGAATTGTATATCACTTGTATATAAATTGTATTCATTTATATACAAAGTGTATATAATTTTGAACACTGTTTTCACATGGAAAGCATTGATATTGCATCATTCGAGCTGTTTTTTTTTTGCATCATCTTCAATATCCACATCTCATCGGGTATAAAGTCTCAATAAATCTTTGTAACTCCCCGGAAATAGTTCGCTGCTGTGAAAGTTTTTGAATTCATTGAGAACTTTTCTTTTTTCCGCAGTTTATTCCATTATTTAAGTGTCGGATAATAAAGTAACGTAATTGAGAGAATGTATGAGATAAATATCGATTTCTAATTCTGATCAATTTATGATCGTTAACTTGATCAATGTATACTGAACCATATATCTGTTTTCGTTTATCTATCGATTCATTTAAAAACCGAACGACTAATCGCTATAATTCATTCCTCATGGTATAAGCCTCGTGCATTACTCTTGCTGGAAATAACTACGTGCAATAAGAAGAATGTATTTTGCTATTTCATAGATAGCATGAAATTTAATTCTTCAGATCACGTGAAATACGCGAGCTGTGAAAACAAAAGGAAGGAAGTTAAATGTACTTATTTATATAGTTTCCTCTTGATTGCTTCAAGTCAGCGTTTTATCACAGACCAAAGTGTTTTGCTATTTCTTCTTCTCAAAAATGATCCCATGGAATGGTTGAAATGTTCCCTAGAAACATGCTTGTTGAGAATGAGTTGAAGTATCGAGGAATAAATCTACAATGCCTTTTTGTGTTCGGTATCTTGTTATGGGGCCAATTTCGATTTCTTACTTGTATTCAATAACACATCTGGAAATCTTATACTTGAAAAAAAAATTCTTCACAATTATTCATTGACCATCAAAGCAACAGGAATAAAAAGCATACGAAGATTTCTATACAGAGAATAACAGAAATTTTGCACCTTATTCCTTCTTGATATGAAAATCATAACCACACGGAGAAAAGTATACGGTACGGGTTCCTATGGAGAATAGTTATTTGGTGACTGCCCTGCTGAAAATTCCAGGTGGAAACGGACAGAAAGTTGTTGTTAAGCTTTCCACGGTTTCTGCCCCAGGTAATCCAAACTCACAAATTTTCGACCCGATTTGGTCCGGAATCGCTGAATTGGAACATCCTGCACGGAAAAGAATGTTCAGCTGTGTCAGCTGGATTCTAGCTATCATAGCTAGATATTTCGCTGCAGCAGCTAAAATTCAGCTGGTACAGCCAAACATTTTTTTCCGTGTGTCAGAACCTGGCAGGGGAGTTTTGGTCAGTTTTTGACTGGATATCACAGTCTGTGAATTCCAAACAGAACCGTACCAAGAAATTTCTGCCAGTTTTTGACAGGATATTCCGAGTTGGTAATTCCGGGCCAAATCTAGTGGAAAGTTTATCAGTTTTTGCCATGATTACCTGGCAAAGAAACCGTTCAAATGCTGATAACAATCAAGGTTAACAATATAAGGAGACGTAAAATCTTGAAATTTTGGAAAAGCGATATAAGAAATTCAATGACCGAGTCAAGGCTAAACAATTTATCTATTATGTGCATCGAATCGGATTTATTAAAAGAAATAGATTTCAATGATTTGATTAATGACTTTTCGGCTAAAAAATGTCGTAAAAAACTGTTCAATCAAAGTGGAAAATGAATTTTAAAACGAATATGTATATATGTATTTATTAGTTCCCTTTTTAGAATAACTTGATTTCATTTTGTTTAAGTAACCTTTTTGAAAAAATATATGAAAATCTTAACGATTTTTCACAAAGAAGCCCTTTTGCAGGAGGCTCTGGGCTCGGGCCCGGCGTCGCCTGCCTTAAAGACTACCCTGGTAAGGAGTCCCATTCAGAATCGAAGTGAGTAAGATAAACTGTTTGAGTTACCACGGAAACGATAGGTTAACATCGTCATGATCACTCATCGCGAGTCATCACTCATTTCCTATTCTAAGGTCACAATGAGAACTAGGGCGAATGGTAATCAATACCATACACTTTTCTCCGTGCATTTCGAGGATTGGAATACTTTATTCACTGCATTACTAGTCAGGAGTGGAAAGCGATGTGCAGGAGTTTTGAGTGGCTTCAACGAACTGGAGACTGCATAGTGTGGACTTTTGCAAGACGGATTGAAAACTTACTACGCTAAAATACTACTGTCATCACAAACACTAGAAACAGAAAGTTTTCAATTCAGACCGTGTCATGATTGAATTTAAAACGCAGCCAAAAGGAGCCTACTTTGAGTATAAAGTGAGGACTGAAAAACTAAGACGCAGCCAATTTAAACCATACTTTTTACAGTGTATGCAGTTAAAATTCGAGATCTAGGCAAAAGAAATAGTGGTTCCTCAAGAGGTTACAGAAACTTGATCAAATTACTGGAATTTTGATTGTTACCCATATAAAAATTGACCGTTGGTGAAGAAATGAGGCAAGATTGACGAAGCTACGCCGAGTTTTGGCTACCAAGCTTGGCGCAACTTTGAGATGCTAACAGAGTGTCTCCCTGCCTTAACCTTCCCTCACTCAAAACCTACGAAATATTGTTAGCTTGTCTCCAAAACTACTATATTTTCCGCCGCATTTTTCTCCGTTTAACGCTGTGATGCTGCTCAAATTGTTGAGGAATATAAAAATCAACTCGGATGCTTGGGAAAAAGTTTGCTGCGTAAGGGAGATAGGTGATTTTAAGACTCCTCGAGGAGACCCGGTGGTCTAGCATCCATAAATTTGACGAGTTTTCAGAATGGAAGACTTGGCAGACATGTTGAATGACTCCAAAAGTATACAAAAATATTATTCCTGAAGAAAAAAATATTTTTAATCAGTTTAAACTCATTTATCCCGAAATCACTTTTTTCTGCACGGTGTTGTACAAAGATAAAAAACTACCCAACTGATTCGTCTTGAATTTTAGTATGTTATCCAGTACACCAGTGGCTATCGCAGGAACGAGGTTCAAATTCTGACGTAGCATATTTCTTGTTTTTTACATCCAAAAAACGATGAAAAAATTGTCTGTTTTCGGAAAATAAATTTTAGCGACACGCCATGTTGTCAATTTTTGAATTTTTTTTCATTCTCGTTCCTGCGATAATCACACTCATTTATTCGGTTTTTTGTTTTCGAATAAGTGAAAGAGGTCACACTTACAACACCAGCCAGGTCCAGTTTTTTGAGGAAGCCAACTTCGGCCATATTTTTGAACCAATTGAAAATTTCTTTTCTTGAAGAATAATATTCTTGTATACTTTTCAAGTCATTCAACATATCTGCCAAGTTTGAATACTATTTTTCATTATTTTCATTGAAAAAAAAAATCCTAAAAACTCGTGAAATTTACGGATGCTAGACCTCTAGGATTATGAAGATTCCAATATTATATATAATTTGTGTATAATTCAACATAGTGTATACATAAATTATATATGATTTTGAGAATTGTTCCACTCGGGATAAAGAGATCAAGAATCCTGCCGCAGATGAGGCCTCCATAGATGCTGAGACCCCCAGCGACTGTCCATTTTCTCACGAATTATAAACATTTCCATGTTTAGGAGACTCGAAGTCTTCACGAAGACCTGTGGAATTCAACTGTCCAGAATAAAGACATGATTCAACATAGTCTATAATTCAAAACAACACGGCAAGTCTGAACCGCGTCGACACGTTTCAGACATAATTTAGACGTCCATAGTTTGTTCACCAACTTATCATGAAGATGATACTTGGTTCTCAGGCAAAGAAGAAACGGATAAAAAAGGCGAAATCTTATTATTTCTTATATCAAACGCATTCATCACGGAACTTCTCACGAAATCATTCCAATGGTCAGTCGCAAATAACATTAATTCATCGAGTATAATGATATAATTTCAGAAAACACAAAGCTTGTTAGCCAACTACTAACAAGGTTTGTCTCCTTCAAACATTTTTTCTCCCTTTGAAGCTTCGATATTTGAATATTCTCTCGGTTGGGGTTTAAAAGAAGAGACTTTCATTCGTGTGTAGGAGTCGTTTATGGTCTCGTAGGTTGGTTAGGATAAGGCACGTTCTCTGTAATTACGTCAGATGTGATAATTACGACAGGATACGGGATAGTTGTCACCCTGTAATGAGTTTTCTTTCATCTGCCTAAGTATATAACGCAACTTCTCCCTTTTACTCACGAGTTCTCGTAAGAGTTATACTAAGACCGACAGAAAATTGATTATGAATGTTATTATGAATGTATTCCGTGTTGTTTATTTCAAATTAGGAAAGAAGAAACGTTGCTGAAGATTATGTCAATCTAATACAAATGTATTAGAATGTATGTCTCACGAAGGGAATTCAAGAAAAGTATTTTGGAAAGATGAATCGATTCTTCAACTCTCAAACTATGCATTCGAATGGAGAAAAAAGTTGTTCTGTTGTGTTTTCTGTCGGGAGTGATTTGAGGTATCCAAAATCGATAAATAAAAATTTCCAAACTCTTCCTTGGCATGGAAAAATGTTCTCATCGAAATACATACAACTTAATTCTGTATGCTCGCATTCAAAATCATAACAACGTTGTTATAAAAAAAATGTATCTGGAGGCACATGCGGGTCTTGAAGGATTTACTGGAAGGAAAAGAATTGAAATATAATGCTCAGAGGGTTCTACAATCCTTTGGTGGGAGACAAATGAATAACATTTGTCGAAGGTTTCCCGATGATTCAATTCTATTTCCAGGCAAAGCATCTCAGACAGCACACCATACCATTGGGACGTTCATGGGATGTTTATGAAACGTAGAGGACGTTTCCTGGACAATTCTACTCCGTATTGTGAATAGAATGAAAATTGTTAACGCCCTCTTTGAATCTCTTTGAGTAAAAATTCACTCTAAAGGAGTGAAAATACTGCCACTCGAGAAGAATGGAAGATGTCACTTCGCAAGATTGGCCATTCACTTGCGCTTTTAGAGAGAAAAACTCAGGAGAGTGGAACATTCAACTTTCACGAGAGTTAGTAATAAAATTGAAATTTTCCTAAATCATCGTTTGCTTGATGAATCAAAATCCCAATTTTGTTAGCACGGATCGTACTACTGTGTCCAAAAAGTAAGGTGACATTTGAATTTAAACTTTGTGCGCAAATGTATTTGGGGCAGTGCTCTTATTTTCAGGTTAGTAAGACTATCTTTGATATCCGCGCCAAGGGTCACATCAAAATATTCATCAGTGTTTGAAATACGCTTCGTTTTGTGAGCCGCTGAAAGTGAATTTTTCGATTTTTATGTCTGCATTTCTTGAGGGAAGAATTTGTATTAAATTTTGTTTGTGGGATGGATTTTCTGCTGCTGATTCGTTGAGAATGGTGTAGGAAGCCTTTGGTGATGAGGCTATGTCGAAAGAAAATGTTTACAAGTGGTATAAAGAGTTCCAAGAAGGTCGAGAAAGTGTCGAAAATGAAAAGTGTCCCGGTCGACTATCAACTTCAACTGACGAAGTTCACGTCAAAAAAATCAGAGATTTCGTGCTTGTAAATCGTCGATTGACAATTAGAAATCTTGCTGATGATGTTGACATTTCAAAAGGATCAGTCAATACCATTTTTAAGGATGTTTTGGGCCTTAGACGCGTCAAATCTCAATTGGTATCGAAAACATTGAATTCCCTGGAAAAACATCGTCGCGTTGGAGTGTGTCAAACAATGCAATCTGACTATCAAGACAAGATGAAATGTATCATTACGGGAGATGAGACGTGGATTTATGCTTACTACCCGGAAACAACCGATCAATCAAGTGAATATCGCGCTAAAGGTGAGGCAAAACCAAAAAACCCGCGCCAAAGTCGCTTAAAAATCAAGGCTATGTTGACTGTTTTCTTCGATTGTCGTGGTGTTGTGCATTTTGAGTTCCTTCCGCCGGGTCAAACTGTCAACAAAGAATATTATTTGAGCGGTATGCATCGTTTACGTGAAGCTATTCGCCTGAAGAGAACGGAATTGTCGCGAGACGACTCTTGGTTTTTGCACCACGACAATACACCGGCTCACACCGCATTGATTCTTTGTGACTATCTCGCAAAAAACTCAACCCATATCGTTCCACAACCACCGTATTCACCTGATTTGACACCATGCGACTTTTGGCTACTCAACAAACTCAAAAGACTGCTCCGGGGACACTGTTTTGAGTCGATAGAGGAGATCCAAGCCGAATCGAAGAGAGAGAGCTGAAGGCTATTCTGGAAACCGACTTTAACAACTGTTTCGAAGAGTGGAAAATGCGTTGGCATAAGTGCACTGTATCCGGGGGGGATTACTTCGAAGGCGATGAACTTGATTTAGGAGAATAAATAAAGATTTTTGAAAATAAATGCTATGTCAACTTATTTTTTGAACACAGTAGTATGTGAGATAAAAAAACAATATGATAATCGAACATCTTTCATGCGTTAAGCATGCATGAGATTTCAATCGATTATGCCTATAGTAAACACTCGTGTGTTGTATCAACCTGAATTGGTGTAGACCTCCAGATGTCGTGTATATAAGCTAATACATGCGTATATCTATATACATTTCCATATGACTATGTGAGTAGGGCATGCACATTCTAGATACTCGAAGCACTAGTAATCAGTACTAATGCGTCCCTAATGGTGACTAAATACCAAATCATAGTTTGATGGGTTCCCATCAACATAGGATTACATTGATAAACAAAATCAAGTCAATGTTCCTCGTGAGTTGGAATATTTCGCGTTGTAAGAAGTTTTGTTCGATGAGCAATGTTTAGAACCAGTTGTGAACTCTTATGCATTTGATTGAAAATTCAATGTTCAAAGATTCATAATGCATTCTCAGTTATTTTAGAGTCGAATAGTTGAAATGGAATGTAAATTTACATTCGTCGTGATGAGGTGAAGTATCAGATAAGAATAAGAACTCAATCATTCTATAAGATTCGTGCATCGTTCTTCAGTGAAATAACAATCATTTAATATAATTGACATCCTTGACGTATCGTATCGATGAATTTAAATCATCAAGATAATTAAGCTCTTATGTATTTTAAGAAGTACCACACAGTGGCTGAGGAATCATCGTTCTTTGGGAATCCCGTTAAATCATAATAATCGAAAGTCTTTATCAAAACCTGTTCAACTGTACAGATTATGCATGAATTCGTCAACCGTGGACAGAATAATTAATGTAATGATGAATTCATGATCAAAGATGACTCATGACGTTCGACAATCTATCTCTTGTACACTGATTGAATTGTATCAACACATTCTTTGACCTTTGAACTTTCTTCTTCCAAATAACTGTGAAATAATCTACATATGATTCAATCCATAACACTCTTATTGTTATTTGATTGTTATAATCCCCCTAACTCGTTGAATTTCTAATCGACAAATATCAAACATCCTCCAGCCGATACCACCTACCAAACTGCAGATCAATATCTGTTTTCCGCATAAATGGAGAATCATTCCTTCTCCTGTATGTTGAAATCTTCATGACATGGGGACAAAATCATCCCTGAATCGAATGGAATTGAATCGATCGCTGTGAAAATCAATAAGAAAATTGATGGTTTGATGGATTGAGAACAGACAGCACGATCTGCCTTCATATAGGAAAAGAAACAAAATTGAGCAAGAGGGAAACGTTTTCTTCCTTCATCATCCGCTTTCCCCGAATTGTCTCTTAGGGGTTGACTTGCAAATAAACCGATCGTAAACCGCAAACTCGATTCGAGTTTGTTGGTATCTTCCGTAATGCCAGTGCTTATTCCCATACTCATCATCGTGGTACGTACGAACGCATACAGTTGGGTACTTATGCATAGGTACGTGAGCGACGACGAAGACATTGGTGCACAGAGAGGAGAAAGAACTCGCATACCGTCGGTCGGAGGAAAAAAAAGATACACCTAGTTGGAGGAGAAGAAAAAAATGAATGTGGCTGTTTTACGATCGCCACCACAGGGTCACACGTGGTAAAAATATATCCACGCGTATATGTATACGTGTCTCATACATATGTATGAGTTGCATCATCGTATGTTCTTGCAATATAATGTATACCTTGTTAACGGTATCGTACAAAGTAGGTAATGCTTGTACGTGTACACCCTCACATTCTAGTTACATACAAATATATAAATACACATGCATCGGTAGAAAAATGTATGGAATGAAAGTAGGCATACGGTGGTGTGTTATATGTGTTTCTACCATCACACCAACACTGCGGACCCCATTCACTGAGGACTTTAATGTCCCTATGCGCACTTTTTTTTATTAGCGGGACGACGCTATGAATAATACTCGCCGGAAGAGTTGGGCGAATGGAAAATGGATGCTGAAAGAAAGGGACGGTCTCATGACATCTCCGTTCGTAACGAATGATGATGATGATGATGATGATGATGAAAATGAAAGGGAGAAGAGGAAAAAAAACTAAGGGATTGATGATACCTTATTCATTGAATGAGAGTCGAAGTCATTATCCAGCCTTGTTATGAAGCTTAATTATATCAAGTAATTGTCCAGAATTTAATGTAGCGTGCATAAAATGAGGTAAACAATGAAAATTACAATCAGATTCAAATACATAGGAAATGTCGATTCACTAATTTCCTCAATTTAATTTACATTTTTGAGTGTAATTTCAATACAACTCCGATCCGATAATACCTGGCACATGCTCATACCATTTGCACATATGATTTTTTTTCTCATTAACTCCATTCCTTTGACAGCAAATGACAATAGAAATTGAAACGTTTATGATTTTTTTCCTCTCACGTTATAATTTATCCCTCACAATCTCGTTACAGACGTGTTCCCTTTTATTCTTCACATCCCATATCTTAACTTATAGAATATGTAATGTGCGAGCAAGTACATTAAAAACCACATTCACGTCATCGCGAGCATCGGTACCTCGATGTTGAGCTATACACCACAGTATCATGTGATAGAGTATGTTATGTTGAGAACGTCAGGCGTATATGCCGCACGTTTACTAATTATTAATAAACTAATTGCGGCTTCCGTAGATACACGCCCCTTACGCGTAAATCAAGACTTAGGTATCCCCATCGTTGCGAAGCAATGAAGACGAAGCCTTTTATAGGTCTACTTTATATACTCATCTTGTAACCTTGTATAGTACACTCTTATGTTACACGAGCCACAAGTGGCAAAATATTTATACGCACTTGCGTTGTACATGCAAGCAGTGTTGATCTTACCAAAGAGCTTTTACCTCATACGACATGGGAATTAACGAGACATAAAAGATTCAATCAATTCTCAAATGAATTTGAGATGGTGCGTCTTAAGATGGATTGTTATGGCGAAGGCTATGGGCGTGCATACATGGATGGGGGTATTAAGCGATGAGAAATTATATCTCATCGAAAATGGAAAATGACGCTGGGATCGTACAATAAACACGTGAAATAAGAATCGTATTGAATGTTCGGCTTCGATTTATATTATGTGTAATTTCAATAAATCCAGAGTGTATTCTTGCTTCTTCAATTCACAGGAGATTGGTATTTTTATTTTATGTTCTTTACAATTCTTCTTTCTCCAATTTATCTGCAATTCAATTTCCTGTTTGAGAAACGTACTGAAAGGTCAAATTCGTGAGTCTGTTGTATACGAGGGTATTCGCATTTGTACTCAAGTATGCAACCTTCATTTCCGAGATATCATTATTTGAAGTTCCCTATCTAGACGAATGATTGAACGTTTGAGAATCTTTTTTGCGTATGCTGATCTGCAGATTCGTCCCTATGATGTAGATTCAATCCGTTTGGAATTTCAAGTAGAATTAATTGATCTTTTCAAAAAATTTTTTCGCAAATATTTGGTATTACGGAGTTTCCAGTGAATTTGAAGAAGAACGAATCGATTGATCATTGAATTAAAGACTCATATCGACACTTTCCAAATAACGCAAAAGGGGGAAAAGTTCGCCGTAATGGGCTACAAAACTGTCAACTTCATTGTTCCAGGAAGATTTCTGACGGTTTATACAACGGTGAAACCATTGTTATCCGTTTGAATGAATGCAAGAAGCCAACGACAAACCAAGTTATGAGATCATGATCTTTATTCGTTAAAGTTGGGTCAAAGGAAGCAATTCAAATCCTCAGGTTAGAACCCTGTAAGTGTCGAGATTTGATCAACTACCCTATCCTTCGTCGAGATGAAAACTTGACAAATCCTCTTGATTTCACTATTTATATTTTGAAATTTGATATTACACGGACAGAAAGCTCTTGAAACTAACCGGTTCCACCGGTGAACCACTTTTAATCGTTACTATTGTCATAATTCAGTCAACCCTGAATGTAGAGAGGAAGGAAAACGAGTAGGGAGAGAAGGGAAAAGTCAAAAAATCATCTCCACAAATCACAGCGCACAATAGTTCCAATTGTATACGGCATTGCCGCACCATACACGACTCTACCACCCCCTCGGAATCACCCACCCTCAACCCCTAACTAACTGCGCCCCACAGTGGGACGACATAGGAAGTGGAGACGGAGTAGTAGAGGAAGAAGAGAAGGAAGAGGAGGAGGAGGAGGAGGAACCAAAGCAAAAGGACGAGGATTGGGATTGCATGGTGGCAGTAGGTAGTAGCTTGTGCGGCAGAAGGAAATCTATTGCCGGAAGTGAGTACATTCACCGTCGGTTTGCGGTGCGTGTGTATGGAAATTCGAGACTGCTTTTCTTGTATATGGTAGTACAGAGTCCTTGCCAAAGTTCCAAGGGGGAATCCGCACGCGACAACAATTCGGCGAGGATGAAAAGGAGGAAAAAAACGGAAAACGTGAAAAGAACGATTGCTGTGCTCAGCAATTCACGTCAAAAGAACGTTACGTCATCCAATTGTATTATAAGGAATATGTTGTTGTATGGAGAGAGTAAAGATTCATTCACGACGCTATGAATAATTTTTCTTTTATACCTCTACTTTCCAAGGATCGAGACCAAGAAGAAAAAAAGGGAAAGCGAAATGTTGTCTCGAAAGAATCTGATACAGGCGATACAATAATAGTCGGGATCAATCTGGCTTTTCGACTTACATACAAATTGAATGGATCGAAGTAATCTGATAAGGTGATTATTTGATTCACAGTTGGATTAATGGTATTCAAACGGTAATCTAGAGATGTGTTGGATCGTGGAGATTTTGTTTCATGTCGATTGTCCGGAGGGAGACTGATGTCGAAGGATTTCTGCATTCCTTCCCCTCTCCGAAGGAAATCTGCATGCCTTTTCTAGGTTGAAATTCCAGAAGTTTGCTCCATTCATTATCTATTTTTTTTTATTTTGTATTCATCAGACGATTCCTTGGAAAGAAATGATTTCATCTCATTGGATCCAACTGGATTCGATTAGATACGAATCTGATACGACATGGACTAACCGTTATAAGTTCAACACATAATCATGTGTTCGTATCAATCACCCTCCCTCGACCCCTTCACATTCCATATTTCTTCTTCTAAATCCAATAGAATATGAAATTAGTCTTATAAATTCTTACCTGTTGATAAGAATGAATGCCGCTAGATCGGATCAGATTTAGTCAGGTCTGATCAGGGGTCGTCCATAAACTACGTGGCCCATAAGGGGGGGGGGTAAGATGAGGGGAGGGGGAGTTTGACTTCAGGCTACGTAGTTTTTTAATTATCTTGTACTGGGAAGAAAATTCTATATGAACATCCAGAAAAATGATACACTCGAATGTAAATCGAATAGATATTTGATTGGATCGAATGAGATTCCACTTGATTCTAGTAAATTTCATTTGGAATGAGGGAAATTTCATTTCAATCGGGAAAATCTTTCGTTCAAGTTAATGGAAATTTTATTAGGGTCATATTTTGAATGAAAATTCTTTCCATTGAAATTAATTTGGTTGAACGTAAGAAACTACGAAGAATCGCAAAAATAGGGCTACGTAGTTTATGGATGGCCCCTCAGTTCACTCAAATTTCATGTGATATCGAAATTCGAAGTAGTTGCCGAGACAGCACCCAACTTCCTTTTAGATATCTTCAACAATTTTTTCAAATTATCAATATGATTCATCAACTTGAATCTGATTGGACCCAATTGGATTCAGTCGGTCCAGGCAAATATAAATAAAATATGAATCTGGTCAGATCCGATTAGATCCAATCAAATTCAATTGGAACCGGGCTGATGCGGGCAGAATACGAATTTGCTCACCTCTACCGGACAAAAGCGATTGAGGAGAAATTCAGACTAGTTTTCCACAGAAGGACTGTTTTTGTTCGTATTATTCAACAGTCAGGACAAAATCAGCATAAAAATGAAGTATGAGGCCAAAACCCGTCCAAATTTGTCGCGGTTTAAAATTACACAGTGAAACTACCTTTTTCCCCAAAACCTATATGATTTTTGCATTGAGGAGATCGAACAAAATTATAGTATTTCTGGTAGAAATTTTGGATGGGAAAATACCAGGGCCTGACGAGGCATGTCTGATTTTTTATCAGGTCCTCATCAGGTTTCGTTACGGTTTTTCCTATTTGGCTCGGTTTTATGGAAATCTCATCCGAACCCTATTGTACCCCTACGTTGAAACCCTATTTGAATCCTATGAGGGGAAACGGATAAGTCCCTTCTAAGGGCCTAATAAGATTTCCCTCATTCACGGTTTCCGGATTCTAACCCCCAATAAACACTCACACGTTATTTCAACGTTGAAAGAACGTTAGACTGTCAAACGGACGTTAGTCGTTGATTTCATAACGTTGATTTTTGGTTGGAATTTGATAGGGAAATAAACGACCAGGGATGACGTGTAATTTAAACTAATATTCAAAAATAACCATCAAACGACGTCCTCACGAAACGTGTTTTGGACGGGTTTGAAACACACGTTTAAAATGTGTTCATAACACCTTGTGTTTGAACTTCAATTGAAAATATTCTGCTAAAAATGTCGAACGAACCCGAACAATGGTTAAAATTTCAAAGTTTTCAAAAAAAAATTTGTTGGATTCAATTTACGTTTTAGAATCATCATTAGGACACGTCAATATTTTACGTCTTTTAAACGATGTTCAAACCGTTGATATGACGTTATTTTATGGTTCAAAAACACGTGATCTGCCGCGACATTTTTACGTTGAATCAACGCAAGAATATTACTCATTCACAACGTGTGTTTATTGACTGTTTTTGACGTTTTTAAAACGTGCGTGTGTTTACTGGACCTGATCAGGACCTTATGAAAAATAGGGAACGCCTGATCAAAATTCTACAAGGGATATGGGGAGAATTTTGTACTGTGAGATGATTTTTATGTAGAATTGTTTCCACCTCAATTTTTTTAGAATTCTAAAAGATATCTTCCGAAAGTACAAGAAGTCTTGAAGAATTTTCTACAAGATATCTTTTCGTTTTTGAAAAGATGTCTTATGCACCATGAATAGATTTCCAAAAGATCTTTCAGGGTTTCTCAAAGATATCTTCAAGAAGAAATTAAGAGATTCAAAAGAGTTCTTCAAGATTTCTTGAAGATGTCTTGAAAAACTCATGAACATGTTTTAAAAGGAGCTTGAATTTATTCACAAAAAAAATTCTAACATCTTCTTTTCCCTTCTCCCTTCTGTTTGTCTTTATCGTTCTCTCACTCCTATGAAGTTTACTTTATCTCGATCTTTGAGGTGGCGGGAATCGAACCAGCGCATCTTACGACACTGAGGACCCAATTTCTTAGATTCAAAGAAAATTTCTTTGCCCTCATTCTGATAAATCTTGTTTTCAATGAAAAAAATTATTCATTAAAATGGAAAAATTTCCCATTGAATTGAAATGATATTCTTCGAATTTAGGAAAGAATATATTCTTGTTTCAATTTGAAAATTCTTGGTTTGAGTTTGATAAAACTTTTCTCCATTGAACTGAATTTTCGTCCATTGAAAAAAATATTTATCAGAATGAGGGCAAAGAAAATTCCCTTTAATTCTAAGAAATTGGGTTCTCAGTGGATGTACTTACGCTCCAGTGGCCTGTTCGGGACTCTTATATACACCTAAGGGACTAACAAAAAGTATGGGAGAGTCCCAAAACTCGTACTTTCCAAAAAGACTCTCACCAAGATTTTTCCAAAATCGCTCCAATACTTTCGCAACCTTGCCAACAGATTTTTAGCCAGATTTTTCTGAGATCCCTGTTATATAACTTCTTCTACGCGGGTGATGAGTTATCCAGTGTTGTTGATACTAAACGACCACCCTACAAAGACTACTTGTTGGCGTTTTAAAAGACCAACTCCAATCGATTCTTCACATCTGTAATAGAAATATGCATATGATCTGTCTCCTTGGAGAAAAATTCACACGTGTACGTGAATTGGCGAGAATCATCACGATACGCAGTCATTTCTCACATTCATTGCCCTTCGTAACAGTCTACTATGAGGTGAAGGAGATTCGAATGAAAAAGAGGGATAAAAAAAGAGAAACAGATACGGTATTTGTGAGAAGAAGAGATATAAATTGAGGGGAAGAAAGAGGGAGTGAGAAGAAGAGAAAGAAGAAGAGTAAAAGTTGGGGCGAAGTGGGAAAGGTAGAAGGAACAAGGGGGGGAACGTTGTTGTCTGATTTATATAATGAAATGTCTGTAAGATGATGAGCTTGGAGAGTCGTAAGTATAGCGTTGAGGCTTGCCCCGTGACCTCTCTCTCTCTTTCTTCTCCACTTCGTCTCTTCTCTCTGTTTTCTAAAAAAGGAAAAATAAGGAAAGAAATGGAGAATAAGATAGAGGAAAGAAAAAGAGAGAAAAAAGAATCGAATGCTGTTCAAGTCGCGTGCGAGATGAATCTCGTAAGACGCTCTTTTACCAACGCAGTATACGTTACTGCATTTGCGTTATATTCCGGTAAATATGTACAAGTACCAATACGTATTTGTAGAAGAACGTGTGTTTAAGTTCACCTCCTTCAACTCGAGCGTGGATGATGATTGCCCTTGTAGTTACCCCGTGAGAGATTTCAAAGGTCTACACGTAGTAACTATCCCACCACCTTTCTATGGGAGAATCTATACGTATACTCTTTTAACTCGACTCCAAGCCCGATAATTATATCGCCAATATTAATGTAAATAATTATCTTGTATCTCATATTTTCTTCTCATACAAGGGATATTATTGTACGGTGATGCTTTTGAGTGAGTCGCTATGAATTTTTTTTTCCAAGATGCACGAAGAAAATGAAAGATTAATCCCGTGTGGCAAAGACTATGATTTCATTCGTTTGTTAACACTTTGTTCAAAATAAATATACCAGAGGTTTCTAATTGCGTGATGGAGTTCGATATTTTATTATTGTGCCAATATTCTATACACCCTTGCAGATGTGTATCAAATTACCTTGTAAAGGTATGAAATTGAACAACATAACGGTTATTCGTAATTCTTGAAGAACAATAATTCCCTGGTGGCAAGATCTTTCGTATTATGTTGTGATTTTCCTATGCAGAGCGTATGTGTTCTGTATCCTTATTTAGCTTTGGATTTTGAGAACGAAATTAATAGAAGGAAACATTGAGAAAGAATTTTTTGTAACTTTGTCATGACTGATCTTCACAAAATAACATAACCCTGGTAAAAAAACAGTCTCTCTGAATCTCTCTGCAAATTTCACGTTTCAGAGTCATTCAGGAAGATTTAGAAGAATTCAGAAACTGGTGGATTTGGAAAAATGAGGCGTTGAACTTTCCAGAAGGATTCAAAAGAATTCGAAAAGATTTAGAGGGATTATGCAAAATTCAGAGAGAAATAAATTGAGTGAAATTATTGGTTTGAAAGTTTAGAGACATTCAGGAAGTTTCATAGAGATTTGGAGATAGTTGAATTATGGAAAACTGTGCGTTGAACTTTCCAGAGGAATTCAGAGAGCAATATATTGCGTAAAATTCTCAGTCCATAATTTGAGCGGCATTTCAGGAGTTTCAGAAAGATTCAGAGACAGGTAAATTGTGAGAAATTGTGCGGTTGACTTTTCAAATGGATTCAGAGTAATTCAAAAAGATTCAGAGGAATTCAGAAGAATTCAAAGAGAAATATATTGAGTGTAATTTTTAGTTAAAGATTTCGGAGGTATTTAGAGACTTTCATGGAGATTTGAAGATAGGTGAATTAAGGAAAACTGTGCATTCAGGAAATTCAGAGGAATCCAGAGAGATTCATACAAATTCAGAGGAATTTAAAGAGATTTGGACAAATTCGGAGAAACATGTGGAATTTATATAAATAAGGTTCTAAAGGATTCACAGCGATTCAAAGAGAGAAAAATTCAAAGAAAGTTGGAGAGATTCAGGATGTATCATTATTCGACAAATATCTAACTCCCTCTGAATTATTCTGAAATTTCTCTGAATCTCTTTGAAAAATGTCCGAAAATATAGAAAGATTCAGAGAAATCCTTTTACCAGGGAACGCAAATGTTCTGAGTCGCAAAATTTGGACGGTTTTTGTCCTCATATTTGATTTCATCCTGATTCATAGATATTTCGGACGGAAACAGCACTTTTTCCAGATAGTCTAAATTTCCTCTCTCGAATTTTTTCTAATGGGAACCAGCGATGGAACTAATCATTTGAGTTCGTGTAATAGGACGATGGGCCATCAAACCCAACAATATTTTCCTCAACATACGCTCATGCATCTCATCTACTAATCACCGATAATATCACAGTATCCCGCCAATAGTCCATCAACATTGACTCTATAAATACAGTCGAATCTTAACCCTCAACATTACACCAATCTGTACTTCATTGTCAATGTCGGGACACATCAAAAATTTTCACGAGCATTAATATACATTACATGCATCTAGGTATACGTGGTAATTATTCCGTGTAAGTGAAGTCCCATCGAATCTGGTAATCGCTCTTTCCTCTCCAGTAGCGTAGCTAGGGGATTGCGGAGGGGGCGATCGCCCCAGGCGCATAAATAATGCCAGAATAAACAAATAAAAAATGTTTATGTATTGACTGGGTGCGGGAAGTGCGACCCGAGTAGTAAAATTTTCACAATTATGTATTAATGACATATAGAATTGATATTGTATTGAATTACATATACATTATATATAATTGTGAAAATCTTCCCTTATAGGCAACTTTGCCCCGAGTGCCAAATCACTCCGCTACGCCACTGTTCCTCTCGACATATCCGAAGTACCAGCTTACAGAACTGGAATAAAACCAAAAACTCATTTTCGCTGCTGTTCCGATACTCAACATCAATCGCGTGAAATTGAAAAAAAAGCATGATGTGTGAATTTGGCGACGGAAAAACTTGATTTTGGGATAATCGAATCGAAGCTCCTATTCAAAGAAATTACCATGAATGCATCATAGAGTGCCTAGGCTATTCTAGAAATCCCTATTTTCATACTCGAATACTTCCATATTCATTTGGCAAAATACCAAACAGCTTCGAATTCGCATTCAATTTATCTTGCCTGACTTAACAATCCATAAACTTCATCAGGTCTTAAAACTATGTTTGAAAACACTTGTGAAATTTTATAAGTACCAGCCAGAGAATATTAAAGGATATTGAGAAATGATAAAGTGGTGAAACAAACGGAGTTTGGGGAAGGGGAAATCGGTGAGGTCGGTGAAATGATGGTATGAGGAGCTACGATTACGATCGTCATGGTCGTATATTAGCATAGACGAAAAACAGACTCGTAAAACAGTCCGGTACTAACTACAACTACCTCTACCAGTGTCTCCTTGAAAATAGCTTCTCATTGCGTGATTCTGACACTTCCGGTGGAGTTTATCCGTTAGGGAAAAGAAGAAAAAATATTTTACTCCCTTTCGTACGTACATTATGTTACACTTATACAGCTCAATTATCTTCTCTTAACGACGGAATCGATATTTGTTGCATGGATTCATCATAGGTTATCAATGAAAAAACTTGGAACAATTTTCAAAAGTTGCAGGAAGACATTTTTTGAATGGTTTAATGAAGGTTTGATAAATGTTAAATGTTCATTTTGTCATGCAGAATTCATCCACTATAGTATTCAACAAAAGTAGTTGATTCTGTCGCAGAGTGTGAGCTATGGACCATTTTAATAGAAAAACTAAGTTTTTGGACTACTGTGCATTAGTTGGGCTCATCACTTTCAACTGTTTTCACTGGATCGTTACACTAGAAAAAATATGTATTTGTCCTCTCTCCATGAAGTATTTATTTGTAGGAATTAAATATTCAATTAGATGCAAAAACTGATTACTTATGGCGAATGAATTGTTTATTTAGAAAACCAATCTATCTGGGGCAAGCATTCCATTATTTTATTCAATTGAATATCCCATCAATCTTGAGAAATATTCTATGGAGAGAGGACAAACAAACTATTTATTTGTTTGGAAGAAATGTTTTTTTCAGTGTAAAAATCGTCTATTTAAGGGGATACCAGCGGCCTCTGACGATGCAACACAAGCCGTTTCTTTTCTGACAAATTATATGAAAATAAAGCAATAAAAGGAAACTATCGCTCTGTACAGACCATCTTTATTGATTGAACAAGGTCTGTACAGAGCGATATTTTCCTTTTATTGCTTTACTTTCGTGTAATTTGTCAGGATAATTTTGGTTGTGTCCTTTTCTAACCAATGGGTCTGATTGCATCTTCAGGGGTCGCTGGTATCACCTTGAGCCATCGTCATAGTTAGGTAGTTTTTTACATGCATCAGAACAGCGCGCGGCGATTTGGATGATTGATTTCGCTCATTCTCTGTAAATCAGTAGAATTTCAATAGAAATCAATACCATCTGACTTGATACCATTTCTCAGTACTTTTCATCTTTAGTTTGGAATTTGCTTGCTTGGTATTAACAACTTTGGCAGTGTAAGGTGCTGCAACTGTCATTTCAGGTGAGTGTTGCGTGGGTTCAAACCCTTGTTGTGTGTCAACTAAAAAGCTTTCCGTCAACTTCGCTATAAGCTTGTCTTACAACCTTGCGGCAATATTAGATTTTCGCATAGATTGATTTGTAAATGAAAAGAACCAGCTCTCAAGTGTTTGGAATATTGTTCTCCATAGAATTCTTAGGTAGCAACGCAGCGCTTCCAATGCATATTTATTGTATATTGCCACAAGTGTCCGAAGAAGCCGCCAAGTCCAAAGATTCAGTGTCACTTCATGTACCTTCACTGGAAAATAAAGCTCACGAAACTGCATTTCTCAGGCACTTATCGCGATGTACAACTGACGCGCACTCAAAGCGCTGCGCTGCTGGTATTGATGGTATTTCCGAATCACTGTTTCATACTCAAAGCCGTTTTCCTCTCATGAGGATCTTAAATCATTTAATTTCTTAGAATACGATTGATCATGTTACCATACATATTCCATATATTATCTCCATCCCAGATACATCCCCTCTCGGTAGATCTATTTATTACCAAACTAGATTTTAGAATAACACGTGCACAGGATAATCTTTCAATCAATCAAACCGATACGCCACGATCATCAAGTCGAATTAGTATTACGATACGTGGACAGAGAACGTTAACGGCACTAGATATCTGAGCGAGTCGCAAATTTACGGTCATGGAACATCTTTTTTTCGGAAAAAAGAAGAAGAGCAACAATAACAACACCATCGACAGAGCAGACTAGAGAAGAAGAATGGACTGCGACACAAACGCTACGTATCGAGTGAAGTAAAAAGAGATGGGCGATAGGAAAAAACGTTGACGTTGGGTGGGAAAGTGAAATAAAGAAAAAAAAAAGAAAAGCGTAAAATGAAAAAAACTTCACTCATGACACGCACAAAAATAAAAATGATTACCTATTCGTGTGGATGCACGTGCACTACGTTGTACCTCAACCACCCCAACTGCTATTTCATACATGTATATGCGTATTATATATATATTTTCTGTTGCAGAGCCGTTACCGCGATGTTTTGTAATTTAAATTAATTGAAAAATATGCGCATTGTGTGTTGTTGGATCGTGCTGGTGTGTCGCGTTATAAAAAAAAGAGGGAGGAAGAAAAAAAGAGAAGAGAGGATGGAGTTGGGGATAAAAAAGAGAACATAAAAAGAGATAAAGGATAGACACCTATGCGAGGATGGTACACGATCGACCTATAGTCAGGACAAATATATTTATGTATAGAAGTGTGGGTGCGTATGCGTGTGTGTGCAATCAGAGAAGAGACAGGGAGGGGTACGCTGAGTACAACCGAAGCCAATCATTCGCGCCAGTCCGAGCAATAAGTTATTGGTTTTTCACGTGCAATTTGATTCATTATCATTCTGTTATTTATATTTGCCCGCCGTAAATGCGGATTTTGGGATACCTCACAGAGAGCCAATATCGAGAAAGTGTTGTATACGGCTTGGATGGTTTGGCATTATGAGAATTCAGAAGATAGGAATTGTTCCTTGCTTTTATCAATCAGTTGCCGATTTTATCGTCGAGTTGGAAATGGAGAATTATCCTCTTCTTATCAAAATCAAGGAATATTTCTTCAATGCTTCAAACAGGCGTACCGAAGGGACAGTAACGGCCCTTCCCTGGCATTGCGCAGCCATCAGAAGTCCAATCGGAATGCCATTAATCATAGTTCGTCAGATTAAGTGAAAAAAAAATGAAATGTTGACGTCCTTTTGAAAGCCTGATTTTATCCGTACATAGAGAAAAAAAAAATTTGCTGTGACAGTAAAATCTAATTTTGCTGGAGCAGCAAATTTTTTGCTGTGACAGCAATCTACTTGCTATCACAGGAATCATGTTGGCTACGGCAGCGATTTTTTTAATGTGGCAGCAAAAAACGTGCGCTCCTTCAGCCGATTTTCAGTGTTATACAGGGTGTCTCAAATAAGAAAAGTCACGCGAATATCTTCGCTGGGGAATTGTTCGAGGTGATGACAGGTTTGACCTTGAAATGAGTTTTCAAGGTATTTGAAGATGTCACAACATTTCTTCAAACGGAACCCCTTCATTTTTCCAGTGGATTCATATTCTACATGGAAAAACACAAAAATTTTACTTGAGGCATTCTTCTATCACAATCGTACTTTTGAAGATATGGCCAACAGTGAACCCTCCCAGCGAGAGTGTGTTTCTCTTACAAACTATCAATGATGGAGGAATTTTATGGAGGAATCAAAATGTTTAATGCCATACCTGTGGAGATGAGGCGATGCGATGATCTTGTAATATTTCAACGTGAAATGGAAGGATTCATTAGAATATCGGTTCCTATTATGTGAGATATTCGATGTCCTAGTGAAAAATAAACATATATGACCCATACATAATTCATACACAATACATATATAATCCTTATATGGTATATACATGAAAACCTGTGGAATCGTATATAATCCATATATAATCTATATAAAATCCATATACAATCCATATATGATCAATATATAATGTATATATAATCCATGTATGGAGAATGTTTCATATATAGCAGAATTCGTTTACATATCCCTAGCAAAAAACGATCATATATGTCCTATATATAATTATCGGATTTTATATAAGTATTATTGGAATTCATATATAGTCATGTATAGTTATATATGGAGCTATATATAAAATTGGAAGTAACCATATATAGTGAAAATAACTTCTCATATATAGTCACATATATAACTATATATGATTATATATGAATTTCAATCATACTTATATAGAATCCAATAATTGTATATAGGGCATATATAATCCTTTTTCACTTGGGATGTGGGAAAATCTTGCATTACATATGAATTATATGTATATGGGTCATATACGGGCCATACATGCATTCAATATGGATTATGTACGGATTATATATGGCCACATATGACCATATATGAATTTTATATGGATCGCATATGATTTATGTATGTTCTCATCAGGGATGGGCAGCCTCAATTACGTTTTGTACTTGAAGTACTTTCTTCTGTCAAGTACTTTCCTATTTCCATAAAATAGAGAATTTGAATGTTAAATTAGAAAGTACTCGACAAGAAAAAGTACTTCAAGTACAAAAAAGTGATTGAGGCTGCCCATCTCTGGTTCTTATATGATTCATTTTCACTAGGGTGTATAAAAATAGCCGAAAAGGCTAATAAAGATCAATCAATCAACCCTAGTAAAAAGGGATTATATTATATATGGTCTATATATAATTATTGAAGTTTATATAGGTATTATAGAGATTTATATAAGGACATATATAGTTATATATGGAGCTATACATAAAAACTTGAATTGTTATATTTAGTAAAAAATCTAAATAATTCTTTTCATATATAATTATTTCAAATTCCATATATACCACTATATATAACTATATATGTGCATATATAAATTTCAATAATACTTATATAAACTTCAATAATTATATATACACCATATATAATCCTTTTTTACTAGGGAATATTGAGAATAAGTAAACACTGAACCCAAAATTGACAGATTTTAAGAATGTTCGATTTATTTTGATTCATGTGGATTTTCTTATTTGGGACACCCTGTATGTAGAATAGCAAACAAATTTTGCTGGAGAAGTCAACATTTTCTGCTACTACAGCTGAAAAAATCGGTGTCATAGCAAACATGATTGCTATCACAGAAAATTTTTTTTTCCGTGCACGGAAAAAAGAAAATGGAGAAATTTACCGTATAGGATGACAACGCGTCGCTTCGAGTCTTGAAATGGGAATTTTTACAAAATATATTGTCGGATCCTTCACATTTCAAGTGAGAAATAGATTTTTCTCCTATGATGTGAATTATTTGACAAGATATTTTGTAAAAATTTCCATTCAAAGGCCTTTGAAGCGACGCGTTGTCATCCTATACGGCAAATTTCTCCATTTTCTTTTTTCCGTGTGTAATACATCGACAAATCAGAATTGAATCAGGTCGGAAAAAAGTTAACATGAAATTGGAAGATAGTTTTGAAAATCCAAACTCGGGGAGATTAGGGAGAGAAATAAGATGAAATCTGATTTCCTCTGTAATACACAACGAATTACAATCGAATCAAGTCTCACTTTTTGACTAGAAAATTTTAAGATCGATTCAAAATCACATTGATTTTTAATCAGCTTTTGCACAATTCAGTGTCAAATTCTGAACATTCCTCGAAGTTTTCATAAATGCTTGATTAACGAATCATAAAAGGCTTCACATCAAAACATTATTATTCATTCTGTTCTGAATTTGTAAAGATAATCTGAAATTATTTCACACGTGAATTTTATCGTTTATATTAATGATGACATTTTTTTGTGCAGAGATCTCGATTGTACGTAAGGGGTTTTTGTACGAATCCTGATTGCATGCATTACAACTGTACATAAAAATTTTCATTCGTTCAAATCATTCTCCTTTCTCGTATGCAGCTTGCTGGGGTATGTAATTTCTCAATTCAAACAATGTCCTGCATTCACTCGTGCGTGATATTACGATATTTGAAAATTTAACTGCATATCTACGTCTCTTGAGATTTTTGTTCTGTGCGCAGAATATTTTGAATTAGATTTTTCGATAACTGTTTTTACAAGATATATTATGTGCAAAATAAAAAATATAGCATGACAGTACTGATACCAAAGTATTTCGAAGAATTTTCAACTTGAATTATCATCACTTCAACCCGATATTTCAAAAAGTCCCAACAAACACGAAGAAAAAGGAGTAGCGATAATCACCAAGCGAATAGTACGCGGATGGAAATCAAGATTCAAGAATGACCACATTTCTACTGGATTGACAAGATACGAGAAAATACTCCTGTTATTGTTAGGCCGTGTATTGAAAATGAATGATTTGCTTAACCCATTGAGCCCCAAAATGACATTTTTTCGTTGCATTTTTCAACGCTTGTACTTTCTGAGAAAAAAAACTCCTGAAAAATTCTAGAATAAGCATTGTCGATGTAAAATTGACTCATCTTACAGAATCTGCCATCGGTTTTTCCGAGAAATGTCCCTGTGGCAAGATATCTGGGGTTTTTTCCAAAAAAACGCGAGGTTTCAAACTGTTTTTTTTCTTTATCTCACGTTTTCACATTGGAATCATTTTAGAATTCTTGTTGTAACTACAGAAACCACGTCAATTTATCTCAAACTTTAATTTATGCTTTTGACAATTGTGAAAATCAATGTGGAATCCATCAAAATGGCGGTTCAAACGCGGAACAAACGTCAGAAACTTCAAAGATTTTTCATTCAAAAACGATGGACTCTGGAGAAAAATGTTACTGAACAAAAAGTTCTTAGAACTGATCAAAGAATACGCTGGAATTTTTCCAGAATTTTTTAACGACTTTTTTGAATTTTCAAAATCGTCAAATTTAAAAAATTTTTAAAAGACATTAAAAAATTCTGAAAAAATTTCAGCGTATTCTTCGATCAAGTTTCAGAACTTTTTGTGTAGTAAAGATTTTTTCCAAAGTCCATTTTTTTCCAATTAAAAATCTTTGAATTTTCCGTCTCATATTCGTGGTTTTTTTTATAGTTCGTTATTTTCCAATACTCTATGGAAAAAAATGGACTTTGGAAAAAATCTTTACTACACAAAAAGGTCTGAGAATTGATTGAAGAATATGCTGACATTTTTTCAGAATTTTTTAATGACTTTTAAAAATTTTTTAAATTTGACGATTTTGAAAATTCAAAAAAGTCGTTAAAAAATCCTGAAAAAATTCCAGGTGTTCTTTGACCAGTTCTGAGAACTTTTTGTTCAGTAACATTTTTCTCTGAAGTCCATCGTTTTTGAATAAAAAATCTTTGACGTTTCTGACGTTTGTTCCGCGTTTGAACCGCCATTTTGATGGATTCCACATTGATTTTGACAATTGTCAAAAGCATAAATTAAAGTTTGAGATAAATTGACGTGGTTTCTGTAGTTACAACAAGAATTCTAAAATGATTCCAATGTGAAAACGTGAGATAAAGAAAAAAACAAGTTTGAAAATTCGCGTTTTTTTGGAAAAAAAACTCCAGATATCTTGCCACAGGGACATTTTTCGGAAAAACCGATGGCAGATTCTGAAAGATGGGTGAATTTTACATCGATAATGCTTATTCTAGAATTTTTCAGGAGTTTTTTTCTCAGAAAGTATAAGCGTTGAAAAACGCAACGAAAAAATGTCATTTTGGGACTTAATGGGTTAAGGGGAGGTTCTCACCTAGCGACCTCAAAATAAAGTGATTTTCTCGAATTTTTTTCCATAGAAAGAAGTAAATAAAGAACTCAGGAGTTTTCACACTTGTTAATTGAGTCTTTGAGTACATAAACGAATTTTTTTCAGTAGATAATAATCCAAAATCCGCAAATTTTTATGAAATATATTGTACTTGTTGTACCAATAAAACTAATGAGAAGTTCAAAATCAAAAAAATGACAGACATGAAAACTTTTAGTAGCGTTTTTTCACCTTTTTTCGCTCTTCAAAGTGCTATAAAAAAAAAGGCAAATGCCATCTCCATTTAGGTTCATCCTCCAACAAATTCAATCAGCTTCAAAATAAAAAAGAAAGAGCGATCCGTTCAGTAGTTTTTGAGATATCGTGGAGCCAAACTTGAAAAACATGGTTTCTAGAAAAACGCCGATCCATCGTTCTTTCCAGACTACCGGCAAGTATCATCCTAACTCATGATTTGTGAACAAGGAAAATATCAATTTCATAATCAATTCGATATATGTTTTCTCAACTTGAATCAATATTCAAGACAAACGAACAACCAAATTTTCGATATATATTTGATATAAATATTCCGCAATTATTTACATTCTCGCAATAATTTTCCGCTTGATTTATTCCTTTCATTCTCTGATTTCAATGCACTTCCATACGAGCCATACATTATTCATTCATAAGCCCGTAGAGAAAATAAAACTGACTGAGTCGGTTGTTGGAACGTACCACCACTACTACTACTATAACTACTTGTCTCTTAAACTTCTAGAAAAGGATCTTGTATTCAAATATATACACCTACCACGGCACCTGATGTCGCCTGGATATCTTGCACAAAATAAGTTTGCACGTTTCAAGACAATTCTGGAAAGAGTCTGGTCTTTTTCGGGCCTGGCCTAGTACAAGCTCTCGCATGCGTATGTACTTCTATACTACTTTCCAGGACGAAGGATTTTAATCATTCACGAGAGCGTGTCGGCTAGCATACCTTTAAACGGTCCGACTAGAATTCGTCCGGACATCCAACGTCCGAATTTAAATCCTCTCAAATATTGAACGTGCATCTGGCTAAGGTATACATGTCTGTGTGCGTTTTATAAGCCCTATGTCCCGTGGTACATATCTTCATCCTGCCTTGTACGTCCACGTATCGTATGTATCATTGTATATCCGTGAATACTCCGTTTAGGTATTATACCTGTACACATCTATAAATACGTCTGTTTCCACTTCGAACGGTTAAACTCACTCGAAGATAAAAGGAATGTTCGGGTAGTAATGTTACTGGATGTACATGTGAGAATATAACCAAAGAGATATATCAAAGTTGAGATCATATTGATGAATTCGACGTAGTATTTTTCGTTTGGACTTTCAATGTTGAATTGGGATTTAGAAAAGGAATTGTGAGTTTTAGTTGAGAACTTCTCATGTTCCAGAACGATGTTTTATGAAAGTATCGTGGATACATTAGATCTATCTGCGAGAAAGGGATGGGGGATTGGTTTCATTCTTCGACACACGTTTGATTGAAGTCAAGAAACGTATGCTCGGATAGAAGATCATTTCTTCTATATTGGATACAGTCGATTGAAGCATAATAAAAAGTCATATGCAGAAGTTCTATCCTTGGGAGCAATCGAATCACAGAGAAACTTCATTGAGAGCACTATTCGAAATATGTATCTCAATTTCATACAGTCAAAATAGGTTATTGGGATCTTGGTTGGGAAAAAACGTGAGTATTAGACTGTATTGATAAATCTAAAAAATGCAAATTGAACAAAGCAATAGAACAAAACCCTACCCTGATGAAACAAGTCAATTGAAACCCATCGATTGACGAAATTCAATACAAACTTCGCAACGGTAAATGATTATTCAAACCCGTTGAATTTCCATTAAATCTTATCAACAATTCAACCGGTTCTAATGGGTTCCAACGGGTTTGAACAAGTGTGAATGATTATTCACCGTTGCAAAGTTTTCATTAAATCTCATTAATCAATGGGATTCAATTGAGTACTCAAACCAGGGTAGAAATTTTCACTGATGTCCCTAGCAATCATCAGCTTGGAGCCAATAACGAGGAGGCGGGAGTATCGCATACTACCTGAATGCTCTTCAATATTCCAGATACATTCCACTATATCCCTGTGGAATCATGTTTCCGATGTTTGAATCGTTTATAAAAACGAACCGAAAATTTACACTCATAAAATCTAATAAATCATTGTTATTCATCTTCTCATATTCACTCCTTGGAACTGGAAAAAGCGTTCAAAGAATGTGCTGCAAAATTGAGAGTCTTCAACAGCTGAGTATTTTGTTCTCTGATTACTAATTACTCTCAATAAACGATTCAAACTTCTGCAACATCCGGAATCAGATGTAATTTAGCCATAAGTGGCGAAATTCCGGGAGAGATAGTAATCTTCGAGGGAACTCATTATTCATCTATCCTCATTTTTGAGAAAGGTGAAGGATTTCTGTATTCTGGGTCACTGTTTTGAGAAAGATAAGTTGCCAATGCTGGACTAGAAATGCGGTGTAAATGTTGATTAGTTAGTTCAATGTTTTCTCTGCAACCATTATTTCTGATTGTCCTGCTCGAACGATTGAATTGATTCACACCAAATTCTAAAAAGAATTCTATCAACAATCCCTTCCAATTCAAATCAGGGGGTATTCAACAAAAAATGTGGAATCAAATTAGACTCTCAGTGTCTGAAATTGAATCATTCATCGATGAAGTTGAATGCTGGGAGTATCGGTCTTTGACATCACTATTTTTGATAACAAAATTTCCAAATCGATATTTCAAAGTCTCTGAGGAAGATTAGAATTGTCTGCACATGAATGATATTACTACTTATTTCAATGTCGCAAGTCACACATGGATTTGAGATACTTAATGTTCAAGTCTTTTAAAATCCGGCATTCAATACACAGAAAAAAGATTAGTTGAAATAACTATTTGACTTATAAGCGCATATGAACAATTCCTTTTTTGTGAATGATTTTAAATTGGTTCAATCAATGAATAAATTTGTTATTCTAACGAAAAAAAATAAGCGCTTGAAAGTTAAACAGTTATTTCAACTAATCTTTTTTCCCGTGTAGAATACCAAATAAAATTGATGGATTTTATGAGACTGTTATTTAAGAAACCCTACACTGTCAGAAATTCCTGAATTAATTTTCATTTTTTTGCTGACAGTTATTTTCAAATGCGTGCATGAATACACATTTCACATGAAATTCAATAAAAACTATCGCATAATCTACAGTTGTTTCATGTTTCTGTACACTGAATGTAATGTAAAATGTGTACAAACCTGGATTCATGTACGTGATTGAAGGAAACTTCCAGATATTTTTGACAGTGTAGACTGGTCTGTTAATTCACTCGAATTCGGGTTAATAAGTAATTACAAAGTCCACTGAAATTTGTACAATGAATTTTCTTCTAATATATATATATATATAAATCTGGAAACATTGAAATAGATTAACAGTCATCCTCTAACGATGTGATTCTTCCAAATCAAGAGAGTGAATATTCTCAGCGGATATTATCCGAATACGTATCGAAGTTATCAACGAGTCACCATAAAAGATATTCAAACGGTACCTCAACATCATCGAGGGTATAAACTTTGATATTATGAATCCATTATGTTGCGGATAATGAGAATATTATCAGATGCAATGAACGGGATAGAATATGTAGAGAGTTTTGAAAGGATGCTTATGCTTTGCTTTTTATCTCCTTCTAAAGGACAAAAGTCTTCACAGAGAGTGTTACGAAGTACACGTATATTCGAAGACAGCTTTACGTCGGTTACGTGGTTCATAATGCGGCTGTAATGCGGCACCATGCGGGCGCTGAAGCAATAACTCGGCCGAGCTGTAATTACTTTAATTAATTAGGAAACGCGGCTTCGTGGAAGTCCAATCTTGTGACGCACAACGTGCATCTCCTTGGCTCGCAGCTTGTAATCCTTTGGATGCATGGGTATACAAATGCGAGCGCAATCTTCGGGTTCATACGTACGGATGAATCACATCGAATAGCTCGTATTGCGGATTACTAAAATATCCCTTGTCTGTGAGGAAGAATGCATGAAAAATGAACGGAAGTGAGGAAAATTGATTATTTGATACAAAATCTTTAATTCTTTGATCAAAATATAATTGTTTCGATGAATAATTTTATATCATACATTTGCTGCTCAATTTTTAGTATAAAAAGAACTTACAAAATAATGACTGAACTGAATTTCTATGGAATTATGTATCAGCTAGTGATATCCTTATTTATAGAGAAGATATCCATAGATTTTCATGAAATATCGAATAGGAATTTGTGAATTTGTTCTTTTTATTTATTGCTGAAGTTTGAGACGTTCGTTGCAGCGAATTAGTAATCAAATAACGAAAAAATACTCAGCCGTTGAAGACTCAAAATCTTGCAGTGCATTTTCCGATCAACGTTCTCAGTTGCAAAAAATTGCAAGTAATTGATACAAGAAGATAAATAACGATGATCCGTCAGATTTTATGAGTTTGAAATTTCGTTTCATTCCTGTGAACGATTCAAACTTCAAGAACATCGTTTTATTTCGTATTTACGGCACCTACTCGCATTCGCACGTATCAACTATTCATTAATGTAATGAAATATCTCTGTTACTCATCACTTGTATAATCCGTTTGATGCATCACAATATTCATGCTGAATCTGAGTTGAATTCCATCAGGCTGAGTTATATTCGTGTTAACCTGTTGATTTCTATGAATCCAGCAACAAACTGATCAACGTCTCCCTCAGTTAAATTACTTTGCAATTTCATCCAACCAGAAAATCGTCATTCTGTGATGGTCTTTGAATTTCTCACTTCCAGTGATGATTACCGTTTGTTCATCTATCTGTGAAAACCTTTTGTCAAGTTGGTCTTGGATTAATGTTGAGGATACGATGAAAATGTTGATCAGAAAAATCTAAGGTATAATTTACAATTTTCATTTACAGCGCATTCTGCAATTTCACACAGATTCTGTAAATTGGAACTAAATTCGAAAAAGTTACTCTCCAAACCTCTTCGAAACAGAGAGGCCTTGTCGGAGTAGAATATACAATTCCAGGAACCTGGGATCAGGACGAAACATTGTTGAATGCAATTGGCGCGAGCAACGGAAAAGAGTCGAAGACAGAAGAATAGAGAAAGGGAGACTAGAAACTCAGGTCGCAGTCGACGGAGGAGAAGAGATTCGAATGAGAATGAGAGAGAATGAGTTGAAAAGATGGCAAGGGTTGAAAGCTCAATGACATTTCATGAGAACAAAATTCATTAAACGTGTAGAAGGAACAATTAACTTAAATGAGGGATTGCAAATACTCTTCAAAACTGAAATGAGTATTACAAGAAAAACGTTATTCATCATCTACCGTTGACGCATGAAAGAATATCTCAAAAGATACCCACTGAGGTAAAAGATACATTTCACGAGTACCAACCACTCTTTTCACATACTTTCCACGCATATCATGATCAAATCAAATTATGAGACTATAATATCATAATTATGATGTTATATAACTTATGCCGTTATTTGAGTGGTTTAATATGGCGCGAGAAGAACGTTATTAGTATCGACCTCCGTTCCTTTCTCCCTTCTCTGTGCCTCGTATCACATCCCCAGCTCTCCCTCTTTCTCCCACTGCTCCCCTTCGCCGATCCACTCCCCCTCGTCTTTCCTCCTTCACTGTCGCGGTCCTAAATTTAATTAAATTTCACGGTTTTTCGCGATTAAGGGACCGCAGCGATGTAGGAGTTGTTGCAAAATTAGTTTTGGTCGGGAGGTAATGAATTTCGTTAATTATGCTTCGCGAATCGGGCGGTTCTCAACAGCCATTAAAGACATTATGTGTATCTTATTAATTTATTAAACGAGAAGATCTATTGTTAAACTCCTACTCTTTTTGAAATTTATGTGATGCTTGTCTACGATAACACTGATTCCGTCTCATCGTGTTTCCCTATTGTTCGGTGATTATTTTGAATATATGCACAAATATTTTTGAGATGCGTATTTACTTGTTTCAGTCAGTGCGATTATTGGAAATCCAATGATCGGTTGAATATCTATGTCGGACAATTTATGCCTCGTAGTAGGCATATGATTATAAAATTGCTTGCGATATTGTCGACAATATCATGAAACCATATATCAAATGAGCTCTCTCTGTACGGTTCATGGTACAAATACTTGAGAATTCAATAAATATTGCCACATATATATCAATGATATATTATTTCCCAGAATCTATAGAAGCTCTTCATTCAAATTCTAGAAATTTTCGCTGATATCATGGCTTATGTAAGATTTTATATAATTTTGATTCTTAATAATAGATTATGAAAGATATTTTCTACAATTCGAAAAGAATGAACGATGAACAATCATTCAACAAGCATTAAATCCCGAATGTTCTTAAACGCTTTGGGAAACAATAACACAGGGATTACGAAGATATTCAAATTATCTTCAATTAAATCAAATGTTCTACAACACATTAACCACGTAGATAGACTCTTGTCTCTACTTCTACCAAAGGTACTGTGGAACCGGATTGACGTCTTGGTGCTGATTAGTTGGCAGCACCGTTGGGGTTTCTCTTCCCCATGGTGAAGCCTTCACGACACTCCGTCTTTGGTACCCTCGACCAGCAGAAGGCCTTTAAGTTCTGATTAACACGGTCTGAACTCTCTGCCAATGTAATAATCCCTTTGATAAGGCCATTCTGCGATTATTACATCCTTCTGTAGCTCTTCCCAATCGTCGTCATCATCGTGTTCCCTGGAATCAAGATGTACGCTCGCATCGTCCCACCACTCGCTCTTGGCCAGTTAACTTTTCAAATCATTTCTCTTCTTTCGTACAAAAGGATTTTCAGATTCACGTATATTCTTAGATATACGCGATATGAAATACGAATTTCATAAGGGAGAAACATAATCTGGAAAAAGTCTTGGAATTTTTATCACATTCGTTGGATGTGTGACCTCGGCCACGCGGGTAATTGGAACACAGCACCGACAAAGGCTTGCCCTTAGACGATCGCAATTAATTCGCAACCGGTAAGTAGATGGGATGGGTGACGGTCCAAGAGGAACATTGGTAGGGGGAAAGTTGGGTGACGTAGGAGGGGAAGGGGGAGGGTTAATGGATTTCTACGCCACCATCCGTACGGTCGTTCTCGCTGGAAGCTCGTCAGAGGTTCCATAATGCAGCACTGTGTGCAATTTTAAGCAACCCTTTATCCTGGCAACTCTCTCTCTCTCTCTCTTGCTCACTCTTCCTCTATTCATACTCTTCTTCTCTCTTACATTCTCTTCTCTGCTCTCCCACGTACTTGCTTCTTCTTCCCTCTCCTACATTCTCCATGTTTCCCCCTGCTCTACTCCACACGTATAAGACTCCGGTCCAATTACCTCCTCGCTACGCCGGCTGCCGTTGTTGGGTAGGGGTTGCATGATAGTTAATTACACCCTCTCTTCACCCCTTTCATCCGTACCCACCCACACTCGCATTACCCCTTCTACTCAGTCGTCCTTCTACGCGTCTTTCACCCCACTTTCTCATCTCGTTTCTCCTTCACCACTACTATAATCATTATCGCCGGTACCAATGTGCCTTCTCTTCCTTCTCTTTATTTTCTTTCCTCTGATTCCTCCTCTTCCTCTTCTTCGCCTTCTCGTATTTCTTCTTCTGCTCCTTCTTCTTCTCTTCTCCTTACCGCTACTGCTAATTACTATTTTTAAAACATTAAAAGTAAAGTTTGTTAAATGAGTGGGAGTTAATTATGAAGCTACCGGTGGAGAGAGAAGAGGCCGGAGGTAATTGGAGCGAACGACAAACAAAGGCCTTTAGTGCCTATACTTGGTAGACTTGGCGTGTGTATATATATATATATATATATATGCACACGTACATGTATAATTCCACCATCTACCCTTCCCATCCTACTTTATTTTCACGGAGAATTTCTGATCCATTCACCATCGTTAATCCCAACCACTCGTCCGCGCGTCCATGCTTTCCCTCTATATTTCTCTTTCTGGGTTCTTTCATTCGTCCTGCCAATTACGAGTGCTCCAGGCGAATGTTGAACCGGTTAAATTGCGCACGCGGCTGTTCCGCAGGAACAACGGCGGTGGTAGCAGCAGCAGCAGCAACGCCAGTAGTAGCCCTAAGGCGCGGAGAGGAAAGGCGAGGGCAAGGGCAAGGGTTTCCTCTGTTGATGCAATTTCTACTGCTTACCGTTTGAACATGTCCCTGAGTGTGAGCAACGACGAGTCAAAATCCTCGCATATTCACGCTATGTTTATCCGTATATGTGAACAGCCTTTGTCGATTCGTATTTGTGATTTTATGGTCGCTCAATTTTATCCTGGTTAATTGGGTCCAACTTTTGAACAAGATATTATAATCACCATATAAATGTATCGAGATTAATATCCTATTTATAGGATATATTAAAACCGTATGTACGAAGCAGAATATTCCTATTCGTTTGATCTGTCATTATTTTTGAGGATGGGGAAAGAGAGCAGAGTATTCGTATTTAGTGGTATGGTGCTTCTGTTTGAAATAGAGAACTGGATTTTGATATATCAGTTCGAAAGTAAATATTCATTACTAGGTTGTTGAATTTCATTATAGAATAATTTGAGGTTGGTCAAGTATCGATTGCAATTACATAGATCGAGCCAAGTGCCATGATACACTGCCAACAGATTGAGACTATGGATGAAAAAAGTCCCTGGATTTCCCCGTCATACAAGGTACAATACTATATTTTCCAACTCGGCATATTTTAATGTATGTACGTGTAAACGAGTACGTCTATACACACAGAGAAAGAGCTTAGTTTACCATCAGAGTTGGGCCCCTTGTATACGATGCATTAGCGTAGCAGAGTGCTAATGCAGAAATCTGGTATCGGTTAATTAATAATCGTGAAAACTCAATCCTCGTACGTCGTATACAGATGGTATTTGATTTTCTCGTGATATATGCCTCATCCACGTATGTAATGCCGTGGAATATGCATGCGTGTACGAAGAACTTGATCACGTTTGACGAACTTGTCTCATTAACGTACCTCTTCGATCTTCTCTTCGTTTCTCTTCGACGTCAATATTTTTTTTTCTCTTTTGCCTCTTTATTTTCATACAGCTTCATTGTGGAGAATTAAAATGAAATCTGAATGATGAAACAACATTTTTCCATGTTCTTGGGGATAAAATGAATTATCTCGGCTTTTAACCAATGTTTTTTCCTTGGGATTGGTATTGGGATAATTGAATATTAAGTATCACAAACGAGGGCTGTTTTGTAATATTTCCTGGATTTGCGCTGATGGAATACATAGAGATGTAATGAGAACTCAATGCATGTCCAACGGACATTGCCTTAAAGTATGGCATCAGAAGTTTCGAGAGGGTTATTCAAAGCCTATCGGAAAAGGTGGCATGTTTGTACATACGATTAATGGATTTCTCTTGGTTCGCGTTGGTGTGATTTGAACCGCGGTCGCTACACTCAGGTTTCTGTGACCCAAATGATATTCCCTTGTTCCATAATTTGATATTTTGGGAAGTTCCCGTTGTACTCGCGGGAATTTCCACAATTCTCAATAATGCATGGCACTCGTTGCGCCAGTTCGCATTGTGAGATGAATCTCATCTTAATTAGAGTTGTGGAGGTATTTAAAATACTTCTTCGGAAAAATTTTGTATACTCCCTCTTCTTATGCATTTCGTATTTGTTTTCGTGGTTTTCTTCTGAAAAAAACATTCCTCTCATATGATATATTTTGTATTTAATAATTTATGATACACTGAAAAAAAGGTATGGCTCTCATAGCTCTAGTATTTGTATGTTCTTGCTGTCAGGAGGTATAAGGATGCCAGTATAGCTCCCACGGCCGAACGCGTCGCTATCATAGCAATCTGTCGGCTGTGGGAGCTATACTGGCATCCTTATACTTCCTGACAGCAAGAACGCATAAATAGTAGAGCTATGAGAGCCATACCTTTTTTTCAGTGCACATTTTGTAACAGGATATTTCGCACCTTGTATCCAAAATACAAAATACATTTCCAAATTTGAGTGAGTCTTCATTTAAATCTGAACATTTCAGCGCTCAACTTGACCGATTACTTAGCACTAAAGGTTAAGCATTTTCATGAGTTTTCTGGAAGATATCTTTGAGATTTCTTATGCTACAGGAGCACTCGAATTAATTGGAACACCAGATGAATTGTGCTCTTTCTGTTGTACGACAGTTGGGACCACTGCTACCTGGGTTTTCAAGAACAAAGGAGGACATATTAATTATCAGGATACTGTTTGTAGCTTTTTTGGTTAATAAACTGTGTGTCATGTAAAAATTGTGGTAATTTCCCTGGTGTTCCAATTAATTTGAGCGCTACTGTACGTTGAAAATCACGATTTCAGAATCATTCCTTTTTGGAAAAGGATCTTTTTTGGAGAGTCTTCACCTAATCTTGCATAAAATATTCGAAGAATATCTTGTAGAAAACTTTTCCTTATTGCAAAAATTTAGGTGGAAATCCAGGCACCCATCCAAAATTCCCAAAGGAAGTTTGAAACTACAGGGAATTCATGATGGAAAATTTCCCGTCTGAGAAACTAAGTAGGAACTTTCGTAGGAAATCTGGAAATCCAAGCGAATCCACAGGAAAATATCTGAATCTCCTCCAGAAAAACATGGAAATTCATCTGCATTTTTTCAATAGGGTTAGAACTGTAGAACCTTCAGAAATGCTCGCCGGGAGCAATATTTTATGAAAACACACTTCCAAAACTCCATAGCTCGGCGTCTTAAGAACATTCTCAATCCAATTGAGAAGTAGGTCGAATACATGTAAAGTAGAAGGAATATACCTATTTCTGTTCTTAAAGCGTGGTTAGGTCTATTTTTGCGCAGTTCCAAAACTTTTTCACAGAAGCCAGACTGGGTTTCTTCAATCAGACCAAAGTATTTCAGACTTCAGACTTGGACTCCGTACATAAGAGTGGTCTTGACCAGACTCTCAAAGAAAAGGTTATAGGCCAAATATTTGGATATGATTTTTATTTCATCAGATTAGGATCCGAATAGCACAACGTGCCGCTGGGGTGTTTATGAATTGTTTGGAAAACGTAGGGAGGGTTTCCTGAATGTTTTGAGAATGATATCCAAAGATATATTTCGCTGATGTGTCACCATGAATTATACGAAATATAACGATCAAGTCGTTTTTGCTAGAATTCAATGAAAAAATTCTCTCCAGTCGCGAGAAGAAAAGATTAGATCTTTTGAGATATGTGTAGACCTCTTCAGATCTGAATCTCAGCAAACAAGATCTAGGGAGATCCACAGAGATCTTCAGAGATCTCCACAAATCTTTCTTTCTCCAGGATTCCTTGCGAAATTGGGATCTTCGGGAGTGAGTGGATATCAGAAAACTCCAAAGATTGTTGCCTGAGTTGAGATGTTCGGATGTAAGTAGATGTGAACAGATTTGTAGAGATTTTTGCCAAAATTCAGATCCAAGTAGATCTCATTAGATCCAATCTTTTTTTCTCGGGGTACTGGATTGTTTATTGATTCCAATGTCCACGCGGGTACTTGTCCTAACATGAATCAGATACTCTGTTATCAAATAAATTAATATCCTGAGCATTCTCCTAAACATAAATCCAACAAGAGAAACAGTTACTCCGGAGATGGTTTTGAACATACGCTGAATAATGGTAGTTTTTGGACCGCTGAGTATTCGTATAATGCCTTCCTGCAGTCATGACAATCCCTGTCTCTCATTTTCATCAGTTAGAATGTGATGCTATTTCCGAATAAACTATGGAATTCTTAATCATATACATTTTCTTCTTCATTGTAAACAGATTGCACGCTAAACGGTAAATATCACACATACCTGAGATTAGAGCTTTGAACCAACCAAGAAATCCATAATGATCTTAATCCACATTTGGAATAATTCACCCTATGAGAATTCTAGATACATCTGCAACAGAGAAGATAAATTCTTATTCAACTAAAAATTACAGAATTATTATTCGTTCATTTTTTCCACAAGTCGCTAAAGAAAACAAGGATGATAAAAGTTTGAAGAATTGATCGATCATACATTGAACTGTTTAATAATTCATGAATTCAGATGTGAATGTATATCACGTATGTTCGTCGTGGAATCAACTGAATACAAGAATCAGATTCAATAGCGTGAATACAGGCTTATAAACATGAATCCAAAAGCGTACCAGATACATTGTACGTGGCAACTCAGATAGAAACTATTTTAGATAAATCCGCTTGTGCAGTATAATTGATAATGCGGTAGATGAAGTAACCGACAACACGGTGGAATAGAAGTGTAAATATAATCTGTAGATGATGGATGAATAGAATTCATGTTAATACCTCCTCTACATTCCACCTTATAACGTAGAAAAATCGAACTATTGAGTTTCGAGTTGAAAGAAGATGCAAATATGCTTCATCATTCAAAGAAAGTTCAGAAAACGAGTAGTCAATTATTAGAAGATATATTCCGATTCTCCTATTTCATCCCGAAGTTCCGATTTTTTATGATTTGTCTTCAAGAATATCCTAGTACCCAGTTAGCACACAGACTCCACATGGAGAAATTGTCACACAGATAATCCAAAGTGTGCATTTTGATGGCCAATGTGCAACAAAAGAAAGGTTTTTTTCGCATTGATGTTCAATGCACTAACTTAAGTCCCATACATTAGCTATTGGCATATTTCACTCTGAAAATCAATGTGAAAAAGATGCTTTTCTGTTCCACAAAGACCATCAATGTGCAGGTTTCGGTTATCTATGTGACAATTTCTTCGTGCTAAAGCAAGAGATCTTGAGAAATCTTTTCGAATTCTTTTGAGGCAGGTGTGCTATATGCTGCACTGCCCCAGCATGGGCCCTATCCTGTCTATAAGAACCCAAGACTGGGCCAAAGTGGGCCCAACATGAATACCCGCTGGGGATTCAAGAATGGGCCAATAATAATTATGAAACAAACAATATAAATCAGATAAAGAATCAATATCTACCTAACTGAAAGTCGAGGAAAGAGAACAGAGTATTCAAAAGTTATCAAAACAGTATAAGTACTGCATAGGAACCGGTGAAATTCTGAACTCTACAACTGGATACATAAAAATTCTATATGAAAACCATCGAATCCGAGAGAAGAACTCACTGGAGGGAGAAAGGAAGAAGGAGAGGGAAAGGTAGATAATTCTTTCTGAAGTGACAGCTACAACTCCAAATGAGAGAGGTTGAGAACAGAAGTTGAGTGTTTGTTTTACTGTGCAGAAAACTGAATATGAAAAATTATATAAAACCTACGAGAATGTAGAAATTAGGCATTATCCCTTGTCGAGAACACCCGTTAAATCCCAGCATGGAACAAAAAAGTGATGAGGATAATGAAAAATAATTGAAAATAATGGGTGCATTGACAAAAGCACATCCCATTTCCCATTTTGGCGTTTTGTGACCAGGAATCCCATTCAATTTATTTTTCTATGGGTTTCAATTGAAGCTGCAAGTTAAATTGTTTCCATATACAAATACCCTGAGAAAAAAGCGACAAGATTACAGAAATTATCCGTGCATGGTTCAGGACTTTTAGTTGCAATTACCTGAAATCTGGTTATGATGACCAGGAAACCAAAACAAAATCACGTGAATCTGGTTGAAGCCAAATTCAACCACGTCACCTGGTTATGAGAACCAGATTTTTCTCTGAGTGTGTTTTTCAGTAAAAGTCCCAGACAGCACAATCCTCTTGATTATCTTTCAGTGGGACTTGCTCTTAAAGATGAGATGCATGGTATCTTCAAGAGATTTGTGCTTCCTCGGCATGAAGAAACCTAGCAATTCTGTAGGAGATCCCATGAATATATTTCGGATGTGAGACTCTATGTTGATATTGAAATCCGATTCCATATCGATGTACTTACTACCAATTGTGAAACTTCAGGCAGCACAACAGTGCTGGATGTAGGATGACTTTATACTTCAAGGACTGCTGTGCTGTTTGGGCTCATTTAGCAGTAGCGTTTATGCAATTGTAGAGGTATTCTAAAAGATATGTTCTAAAAGATGTTTCATGCCACATGAAGAGAACGATTGAAAAATGTTCTGTCCTTGAGGAAGGATCTTCTTTGAATGGTGTTTTTCATGTTGCGTGAGGTATGTTGAATATATCTTTTAGAATACTTTTGGAACTGAGTAACCTGTATTGCTATCTGGGAAGTTATCAATGCTTTTAAATTTGAACCATCCTCGTAGAGATACTTGATTTGAAAATATTAATCCGGAGTCGAAATGATCACAATGTTTTACACAAGGCCCAATATATACTGGAATTAAAATACTGCCTGTGTTAATAATTCATATGGGTCTGTCTTGCTACAATAAGGCAGTTCTGATGATACAGAATCCCCAGTGGGTTAATGAGTAAACTTGTGACATTTAAATTCTGTTGAAGTCCAGACTCTGATTTTCTGATGTCCAGATATATCCGAAAATTGACGATAACATGTTCATAATGCGTATCCATGTCGATTTATTGAAAAGTTGAGGTAAAGTCAAATTCGATGGATATTGTTCTAGTCATTGCATAGTTCAGCTTGTTCATGTGTCATTTCTCGTTGTTCATTTATTCTTTTCCCAAAAAGATATGATATCAACCATAAAGTGGGTGGAACAACAAGATTTTGTTAAATCCTTATTATTCATTTTGCTTCTCAAGATAAGAATTCGAATATTTCTTAATGTTCATCCATTTATAAAATCCACACCCTGAGTTTTAATGAAATAAAAACAAACTTCATAATTTCAAGTAATTCTTACATTTATTTATATACTCATTTTTCAGATAATTCTGCTTATATATTTATGTTATAAATAGCATTTTACAATACTTCTCAGATGATATTACAATATGTTCTGAAATTATAAACAAAATGAACTCCAGTAATATAACCTCTCTGGTTTTCACAGTAGATGGTTACGGAGGAGTGAAATGAAGACAATTTTTTAAGAATTCAATCAGGATGATATTATACATTCGCTTTTTTTTAGTTTCTATTTTTCGATTTTTCCTTTAATGTACATTGCTAATCGTTGGATGACGTCAACGAGATTTCAAATGCTTTGAATATTCGGGATAAAAATTAAAGATTTTTCCAGTATAAAATCAACATTCCAGTGGTATTTCGTCCTCCGCATCTGAAATGATATAGATACAATGATATGTGAGTATGATCTGAAATTTGGATGCCTCCTTCATGGAAATAAGGTCTGTTGTTTGAAATTTCGAATGAGAATTCACTTTGTAGCCAGCGAGAAGTGAGTTCCTTTAATCTCCAAGTGAAATTTCCACTTTTTGAAATGATAATCCAAGGTGAGAGTCCCACTCGGAGCGGACCAACTGGCTTTTGAGACTCGATAGAGTAAAATGTGTAATTTTTTACTTTTTTAGATTCGAAAAATGTTATTACTAAGAGAATGGTCACAGGTAATGAATCCATAACATAAACGTGAAAGAAAGTGACAAAAACAGAAACGTAAATTTCTCCAATGAATTTCAACGTTAGTGAGAAGCAAACAGAACGTTTTCCCATCATCTATCACACAAACTGTACGCTGGAAAAGGTTTCAATAGAAATTCTCATTCACATCAATCCAAGTTTTATCTAACAAAAATCAAAAATATCCATGTATTGGAAAAAAATCCAAGAATATTGGTTTCAAAGTTCGAATTCAAGATTGTATCATAGGTTATTTTGGTATTGTTTATCAAGTGCACATAAGATCCCATAATTACCATTGAATATCTTATCCCCAATGTCCACCTCGACCTCTTCCGTATCCATAACCTCCTCCATACCCATGGCCACCTCCCCATCCACCACGATATCTGCCATATCCATGTTGAGATGAGGCTTCTCGGACGGTTCTCAGAACTTCCTCAGAGTTTCCATCTGAAATTACATGAATTATGATTTGAGACCTCCTTACACCAGTACAAATATATCAGGGGAAGGCATAATATTCTTCTATGCATCGACTCTCTTTTTCATACGCTAAAAAGGAAGCCTTAAATTCACATCGTTTCATAACTGAATCTGAAACGCAAACAAAAAACAATCGCCAACACAGTGGAAAAAGCTGAAACTCAGTGAATTTTAAATTCACATGCAAACAAATTAAAACTTTCCTTTTACAGTGTACTTCAAATGCGTACAACAAATCTCAAATACAAGTCAATGAGAGGGGATGATCTCTTCATTTCTCTGATAACAGCAATTCTATCATTGCTCGAAATTTCCAACAAATACATGCCTGAATTTAGATTCTGTTTCAAACAATTGAGAAAATCGTATGGCAATGTTGAAATTGGTACTACTATTTCCAATATGGGATTGAATAATATAATGTATTATTTAAACTCTGACCTTGAATACTATTTTCAGATGTTATTTTCACTTGCCATAAGAAATTCAATAACTCGAAGGTAGGGCACTTCAAAGATGTAATGAAGGAACGTTTATGGGTTGTCAATTACAATATTTTCCGAATATTCATCCAGTTTTATTGGAAATATTATTGAGAAGGAATGCTGAAGATTATTTATAGGGAATCACGATAATCCTTTTGAACATGTCACTTCATTTTATCTTGTGACAAAATTGTCAAATAAACATGGTTGGAAGCGATAATATTTGTTGGCCTCTAATTTTTCTCGCATATTTTTCACATCGCACGAATCCAATCTGCTCGATTCTATTCATTGATTTTCTCAAATAAATGGGAGGTACACATTTGATTTTGATGAGGAATTCTTGAAAAAATTATACAATTGAGGTGAAAACTTCTCTGTTAAGAATAAGTTCACATGTTCGATTTTTGCACAAATTTATCCATGTATTCCGTATTGAATCAACATGTACATAGAATCAAGACAGTATGATATCTCATGAGGGCTGCAGTATGAATTGTATTGAGAACAATTCTTAATATTCCAAACACATTTTCCTCTTGAAAATATTATTACAGAACAGAAAACAATCCACAAACAATGTCTGATTCCTCATTCGTTTCGAAGTCGATACATATCAAAAATACAAGTTGCTGTCAAATGAAGGAACAATTATTCTCACCATCGTTTTCCACTTTCAATTCCGATAAAGCCAAAGCCACGCCAATGAGGAGCAGAAAAAATAAAACGGTTGTATACTTAGGTACAATCATTGTTCTGAGATTTTATGCAAATGAAAGCACGATACTTCTTTGTTAGAATGTCGAATATGAACTGTCCTGAAGCTCGGGTATCGGGACTTATATACGAGTCTACTGTTCTCTTAGAACCAGATTGTTTATGAACGTACGTCATGAGCTTCTTCTCACTTTGACACGTGTGCTGCGCAGCAAAAGTATGTGCACCTTTTTGTTTTTCGTTGTTGTTTCTGCCATTTACGTGTTTTCTTTTTCCCCATTCCATTCGACATGACAAAAGATGAAATAAAGAAAAAATCCATACACTCCGTCGAATCGAACTAATTATTAATACGAAAATCGAAACCCAGTTCACCTTGAGCTAGTAGACTAAGAAATTCCAAAATTTTGACATTTCACTCGTGCGTAATGGAAATATTTTTTTTATCCATCAGAAAGATGTTTTTTTTTTGTTTTATGATCAACGTCAGTGATATCCACTCACATGTAGAACTCTGGATACCGATAATCTGTTTGATTTGATATCCTCCTTACATAAGAAACTTCTCTTTGAATGATTTTTTGGTGTATTCATATGAAACCTATATTCCTTTCGGATGCACTTCGTGAGAATGTGAATTATTCTTTAGAAATGAGAAAATATAATACTAGAAAAACCGTTATTCACCATCATGTACACTTTGAAATTCTGGAGACGAGAGACAAGAGAATCAATCATTCGTTGGAATCCAAATACGTTCGTTTACACGGATTTCAGTTGGATGTATCTCGAATTCTCTACACGGAGAAAAATGAGGAATAACTTCTATTCTCATCGCAGTAGCCCTCACTCCAGCACTCAGTCAGTATATGGATGACTACTTTTGGAGTAGAAGTTACTCCATTCGAGTACTTTTTACCAATTTTCAAGAAAGATTCACTTTATAAGGAGTAAGTCATACTGAAAATACCGTAGAGGCTACCAAAAAATGTGGACTAATCGCATGGAGTAATATATACTCCTGTATTTTTCTTTGTGTACTTTTCAACAAAATAAGTGATTCAGAATTATCAACAGCATTTACAAGGGTTTGACTACAATTAAATTATATTGCTGATAGATTCAGCGAGTATCGCTGAATTCCACTGTAAAGAAATCTACGGGAGACTTCCAGTACCGCACTGGAAGCAATTAACCTGTACATTTGTGCTGAAGAATGACCTTCAAATCATGAAAATTTCAGTGGATGTATCAGAAAATTTTTGTATTTATACTGGGAAATTAGAGTGAAAAACATGTGAAATACGGAAAAATTCCGGTACAACAGGAATTTTCTTCTACGTAAACTGAAAACTTCATCATTCACAGAAATTTTTCAGTTCCTGGGTACCCAAAAATTCCAGTTTTTTTTCAAACAATCTCTATTCCAAATACAGGAAAAATTCAATACAAACTTTGCCACATATAAAGATTCTGCATTTAATTTCATACTTTGGAACAATTTGATTGAAATCTGCATTTTTTTGCTATGCGACTATTCTCATCCACGTGGTTTATATAATTTGAAAACGTTTTCAAAACATCAAAATTCCACATGTATTTCGAATGATTCGACAAGATGTAGGCGTTCATGGTCAACCCATGTATTTACAGACGAACTGGTTGAATGAGTTCTCTTTCTCATTTTCTCTCGTCTCTTCTCTCTTCGTCCACCTTATCGGTTCTTTTTTCAGACGCGTGTTTGAGTTTTATCACCTTTTTGAATCTAGAAGAGTACGATCACCGCAGAATGAATTACTCTTTCTACGCACATAATGATGTAACTGTTCGCCTACATTTGACTCATCAATGTGGTCAAAATTCGTCAAAATTATTATTCTGGTTTTTGAATCAGATTATTGTTCGAAACTGCATTCATCGGAGGAGTGAGCAAATTTGATTTACAAACTAATACAGTCGTTCCCTTCGAAGATATCTTTATCCCTTCAATTTTGTGATTGATCTCCACACGGAAAAAAATGATATAGTTAGGATAACTGAAAACAATTGGCTATTGACGGGTTGGTTGTGAGAACTATTCGTTTAGGCGAGACAACTTCTGTATGGTCACTGAACCTCGATAGATTTGGTTATGGTATTGATATAATATGGTAAGACTTGTTCGGTTATGATAACCAAATGGTTGGTTATAGTAACCAAATTAATTTCGCCATCTCAATGTGGATTCATTTATGAGATTTTCAGCTGTTTTTATAAATTTGATTAGAAATAAAGAAGACATCCCGTAGGAAAAACTTCTTAGACGTTTTCTTAGACTTTTTCTGGGATAAAATCTACACGGAGAAAACTGCAGTTCAGGAATGTAGTAATCTTTAATAGAAAATTGGAGAGTATTTCTTAAAATCTGTGAATATTTGTTAAGATCTGAGAGTATTTCTTGAGTTCGTATGTGAGTTACATACCTAATTAAATTATAGTGTAGTTCTGATTGCAATCATTGGAATATTTCTAAACCAACATTATCACCTCACATGAGAAAAGTAAAGCTGGAATATACTTCTTTGTGAATTGAAAATTTGTATTCATGAATATAATTTATGGAAAATGTGAAAGAAAACCTGTCTTTGTATTTTAATACCCTGAGTTCTTTTAAGGAACCTGAATGAATTTGATTTGTAATTGCAGATAGAAAATCAACGTGTTCATGATTATTCCAAAGCAATGTTCCTTGATACAAACGTTTCATTGGCTCAACTGTTTGTGCCGTTTGTGGTTTCGGTTTCAACCTAATTTAAACTCCACTTGACACATTTTGTTGAACGTAATAATTATACAAAAACAATCCAAGTCTCAATGTTGGAGTTTAAAGAATTATTTTTCACCAGAAACTATGCATTACGAAGTGTAATATTCAATGAAACGAAATCATCACTTGAGATTTTGATTTTTTTGCGCAATATGTATTATATTATGCACAGCAATCATAAACGGTAGTATAGGCGCGTGGTTAGGGTGTTAGGCTCTAGATAGGTAGAATTAGGTAGGTGTAGGCAGGTTCGAATCCCGGTATCGACACGATCAATTTGACCAACACTTCACGATTGTGTCTTCGATCACTGTGAAGTTTCTATAATCAGCCGAAATCACGTTGAAAAATTTGTTCTATTTCAACGTGAAAAAATATTTTTTTCTGATTCATTATTCACCAACATTTATATATGAAAAAAAGCGAAACATTGAGGTTTTGCTGCGGAATCTCATCACCACTCGTTTAGTCACCACAACCAAATGCTCGAGGCTGAATGAATGCTTCTAAAAGCGTTTGGTTTCCATAACCAACTGAAAGTTGTATCTTGAACTAAGTGAGCCTATACTATTTTATTTGGTTCTCACAACCAAGCATTTGGCTGAGCCAAATATAGCCCAACGTATTTGGTTGCAGAAACCAAATTCCAGTGTAGCATAACCATACATTTTTTTCCGTGCATGAAAAATGTTACAAGTATGTTCAAAGGACAGAAAGTGTTGATTGGATAGAGAATTTTCAAATTTTCACAAAGAAGTAGGAAGCAAGTCCAATAATTCATTAGAAAGACGCATTGAATTTATTGTTTGCTCAAAAAGATCTGGATGAATTTTACACTTCATTTCCCGTACAGCACAACCACCGATCCTCCACCTAAGACTTCGGTGGACTAGAGGTGGAGAATTGGTGGAGAAATGGGAGCCGTGGAAATAAGGGAGAAATAAGGGAGAGTCTCCGTTGAGGCAACGGAGAGGCGACGGAGAAATGTCCGCCCCCTGTATTTTCAGTAAAACTTGAATTCGTGAATTCATACATTCAGATTTGGTTACGTAAATGCACCAATAAGAATTATATCGAAAATACAGGGGGCGGACATTTCTCCGTCGCCTCTTCGTTGCCTCAACGGAGACTCTCCCTTATTTCTCCCTTATTTCCACGGCTCCCATTTCTCCACCAATTCTCCACCTCTGGTCCACCGAAGTCCTAGGTGGAGGATCGGTGGTTGTGCTGTACGGGTTGTTTGACCATGAATTGTAGGCACTTCTAAAGATTTCTTAGATCAACTCAATTCAAATTTGATTTGTGATCAACAAAATTCTTTGGGTCAAACGACCAAAATTTTATTCAGTCCACAAAAATTTGGTTATCATGACAAAATATTTTAATAATAGTAACAAAACTATATGATCGATGACATTTTCTGAAAATTTTCAGAGGCCTGTAGTTCCAAAAATATTGGATCCAATCAATGTGTAAAACATTAAATGAATTCTTTATCAGCCGCCGAACATTGATACTATTGAAATTATGAACATATTAATGACGCCGATCTATGATGGGAAAAATGTTTTTCTATGCAACACGTATCTAGTTTCCCAACAAATACACCATATCCAACTTCGTGAAAAATGTTGCATATAAGTCATCTTTTACCCAACTAACATTTCAGTTCTTGAAGCTATCTGAACGAATACTTAATTGAGGGATCTTTGAGAACGTTCTTGAAGACTTCTTAAAGATATCTTTTAGAAGTGTTGGAAAGACATCTTGTAAAAGATTTCTGAAAAATGTCTTGATTCACACGGAAAAAAAGATGATGTTGTAAATCCAACATCATCTTTTTCTCCGTGCAGAGATCTTCAAGAACGTTATTGAAGAGTTCTTGAAGATATCTTTTAGAAGTCTTGAAAAGATGTCTTGATGAAGAAATGTTGAAGAAGATAAGTTTTTCAGCAGATTTGAGGTTATATGAGCACATGATCATGAATAACACCCCATACAGCACCCTTGGATATGGCATCCATCAGATATCCAATAGATATCCAAATGTCCGTCCAATATCCATTTGACGTCCATTAGATCTTCATTGGATACCCCAAATATCCTGGATATCTAATGGACATCTAATGGATATCTGTGTGCTGTATGGGACAGAATAAAACTTTGGATGTACCTGTTATTGAAATCGTATTGCACATGAGGTAAATTCATCCATGAATTGAAAGCTCGAATCAACCATAGAGATACCAAGAAATTTGAAAGTTTGTAAAAAGTACGATTTTGTCGCCTTATAATGTGCACATTAAAATCACCGAATATTCACTTCAAAATAATCTTTCAGAAATACTTTAGAAAGAATCTGTGGTATTCACGAAACATCAACGACCACTCTGTTCATTTCTAAATATGTTTCATTAAATTGATTCATTTTTCCTATTTGTAAGTACATTCAACTCGTTTGATATTTATCCATGTAATAACATTTTGTTCAGAAGATCATTTTCACTTTGAAATTACACGCTGTTAACATTATATTTCATCATGTCATATTGACAATTATGGGCGTCTCTACCATATTATACGTATATAGTTCAGGTGACTGAAGCGTAAATACATCGTGAAATCAACGGGTTCGATTCTCGTAATGAGGGTCAAAATCAGGTAAATTTCATCGGAACGCGAGAGCAGTTTAAGAAACAGGAGGAGGGGAAAAAGAAGAGGTTAAGAATTTTTTTTGTGAACAAATTCAAGAGTCTTCCAAGACATTTTTATGAATACTTCCAGACATCTTTAAGAAGTTTTCAAGACATCTCTGAAAACTCTTCAAGACATCTTTACAAACTCCTCAAGATATCTTCTTGAATTCTATACGTGATTCATAAGACATTTTTTAGAATTCGCTCCGGTATCTTTTAGAAAGTTTTTTAAACCTAAGTTATCCCACGGGGGTCTAAAGGGAACAAAAATTTTTTCGAAAAGCTGATGTTATGTTTATAGAGGTGTAGAAGGACGATTTGAAACAAAAACAGGGATGAAGTTCAAGGACCATAGTACATTTTTGATAATGGAAAAAGCTCCATTTAGTTGATTGCAACGCACAACGAGAGATTAACAAAAACATGGAAAAATACGTGGGGTAACTGAGGATTAAGACTTCTCACAAACGCGTTGAGATTTCTTAAAGATATCTTGAACATATCTGAATGTTAGCTAGGTAGATATCTAATAGATATCTAGAGACCTAAAAGACGTCTTATGCAACATGATTCGCGCAGTATGAGACGTCGTGTTTGTTGGGTTTCATCTATTCCGACACAATTCCGATACACTTTTTATAAAATCAATCGATTCCCTTTAGAATTGTTTTCGCGCATGAAACTTCATATACGTGACAGATCATGACAAAATGTGACCTCGATGTAAGTATTCCATCGCTCAAGATAACTCAGGTCAAAAAGCGTTAAATCATTCGATTCCTTCCAATGAAAGTCCTCTTCCCAAATACATTATCGAACCATCCATCAGCTACTCGGCTCTGAGTCGTGAAAATGATTTCGCAGGTATAAAAAATTCTCATATTTACTACAATTTCAAACGAAATTTGACAGAGGTAATTTTGGAGTGTGATTCACTGTAACTATTATACAACTCCCCAATTTAGTGAGAATTACCATAAATTTTTCTGAATAACAACATAAATCGTTCCTGTACCAGAATTTACAGCAAATTTTTGTCGTATGGACGTTTCTTTGACGCAAGTATAAGCGCCGTGACCACTTAAAGTGACAAATTATACAAGGATACCGTTTCTTTATCTACCAAGGGATGAAAATAAGCTGCGCTGCTGATTTCCAGTCAACAATAAGTGAATGCCATCCATACACAGACCCTCTCAAATCAAAGAATACACAACTATTCGACCCTACATGCTTTAAATATACTTTCCTAGGAATTCAAATGAAGTTCCTGTTTGGAAACACATGAGTTTCCAGTTTACATTTCTCTTCTCCCTCCTAGAAAACAAGATACAAATGAATGTCAAAATATCTCTAATTTATTTTGAAGTTGATTATTCTCCTCGGATAAACTTGTCTCGATGATTTGTCATTGCCGAGGGAATTGATGCATACGCTGCGGATTTGGGGTGTTCCGTTTCTTTTTTTTGGTTTTCGTTTCTTTGCCGAGTCCTCAATCGAATAAACGACATCACAGATTGGCACGGGGACGTCAGTAAGGAAGCGAAAGAATAGAAAATTGACTAAAAAGACGTGAAGAGGGAAGGTCTTTTGGCTATTAACTAAACACAGCGACACGGAAAGGGCGCGTCAATCCATACATCAGTGTCCCTTTCCTCATCGAGCGTTTTCTCGGTAAAACGAGAGACATCGGCAACTCCCCTTTAAAGTTTGCTTCTTTACCTCGCTACCATCAGCACTTTTCTGCCAATTGAGTATCCGTAATCCGTCAGACTCAACCGATCACAATAATCTTTGAGGGAAGGGAAAGAAGAGGGGAAAGAAATTTGATCAATGCTAGGATTCGATAATCATTCTTATACGATGGAATGCGTTTTCAGGATGTTGAATTATATTTATACCGCGTGATATCAAAGCGAATGGTTTAATAGATGTAAATAGAAAGGCTTTCAGAAGAGCATAACTCGATTCACACCGTCCGTGAAAGACGTATTGCCCTGTAGGGATCTAAAGGCGTCACCAAAGTGGAGGATGGTGCATTCTTTTTCTTCTCCTTCTTCTACTCTTCCTTTTGGTAACCGGGTCTGACGGATAGCGCCGGAAATAGCGAGAAGAGAAAGAAGTTATGCGAGTATATGTATATACGCTACCGTATGAATATACAAATTTATGTGTGGATTGGTTTTTTTTTGCGATTCATGGAAGGTACGGTACTCTCTATCTCTTACTCCGTTTCAGTATAAATGAACAAAATGGTTATGGTATAGCACTGGAAAAACGTACGGTATCCACATGCCCTCGCACATGTATTCACTTGCCTATGCTTGTGCGTGTGTGTCTCGGGAACGAAACGGATGGGATAAAAGTTGAGAAAGTGAAGAAGCATCGTTAAAGGTTGGGTGTCGTGCCGTCTGGGAATCCGAATAGCGTATACATATATCGATGTACTACATTCGAGGAGGAATCATTCGGTGAGTCAGTTGATCTGTTGATATTTCTACGGTTCCATTTTTCAACACTCCTTTCAAACTTTCAATGTTATTGAGATTCAATCCATTTCACGAGTATTTGCATTTATTTTATTGCGGAAGGATTACATGATACAGTTTGGAAAATTTATATCCGCTGTAAAGATCGAATTAGTAAATTTACCGAGAGATTATCGAGGGAAAACTAAAAAAAATGCCGATCAAAAATTTGCAAATTTTCAATCATTTTGATCGGGTCAATTGCCTTCCGGAACATTTATTTCACCCTGTGGAAATCGTATAAGGATTCTACACCGAAAGAAGTGTTTGGTTGGAACAACAAAATATTTCGAGTGATATGTGAACAACCAAAATCTTCTGTTACTTCAACCAAGTCTTTGTTGCTCTAACAAAATTATTGTAGTACTAAATTCTCAACAAAAATATTCCGTACTCAATACCACATGTTTCAGATGAACCAACAGAATATTTTCACCAAAAATTTGGTGTCACAATAATTTTGGTAGAACAACAAAGACTTTGCTGGAATAACGAAAGGTTTTGGTTGTTCACCTGTCAACCAAAATATTTGTTTATTTGAACAAAACACTTCTTTTGGTGTACCGGGATCAAAAAATATGTTTATGTTTTGTTCACTCGAAATCCTTTGATTATTCCATTTCATTTCATTATGCATAAAACATGAATGATAAATGATTCTTGATGAACAATCAATTTCTCACCTGTTCTTTTTTCTACTAAAATAATATTTTTGACAAATTGACGTAGCAGCTAGAGAAAATTGATTTACCATCCCAGCTGATTCTAAAGTTATCTTCACATCCCATATCATTCTGCTTTGCAATACACTGTAAAAAATTTCCCGTAAATTTTGGGAGAAATCCTATCAATTAATAGTGAAAGTCCCATAAAAACAGCAATTTTTATACATTTTTATGTGAAAATTCCTATACGTGAACAGGAATTCGCTTTTCACGTACAAGTATAGAAGATTTCCTTCACATAGGGGTAGGGAAATCCCGAATATTTTTCACAGTGTATAATCAACGAATTACCTTTGGTTTGGTATAAATTTCGCATATCATTACCGTAAAAACAATAGGTAAATTTACCGAGAAATTCTTCGGTAATTAGGCGGCAACTAACCCGAAGAAAAACTCGGAACAATTACCGACAATTTGGTAATAATACCAAAGTAAGATGGTAAATATACCAATTTTCCAGTAATTTTACCAAAAAACGCGATCAATTCACCAAATCTTCGGTAATTTTTACCCACTGTGATCGGGTTCATTGCTTCCCGACAAAATTCCGTGAATCTGTCGATGTTTTTTATACAATGATCTATGCGCAGTAACATGAAGCGCAACTCTGGCTATTTGGAATTGTAAGGGTAATTACTGTACTACACACACCGAAAAAAAGCCTATGTAAAAATCACATGAAAAGTGAGGGGACGATTACAGTGTGGATCTCTTATCAAACTTACTACAAAAGTCCTGTTGGATTTGCATTATTATCATAGTTACTTTTCAGTCACATTACCCCAATTTACTTTGGTAACAATGTAAATATAACATTAATTCCAATGTCCATTTTAACTCCGAAATTGTATTTATGTTAACAGTTATGTTGAATCAACAACAACCAATGTAGAATGGTTGGGACTTTTTTCCGAGCTGTTTTTTGGAAGTTAATCAGGAAATTGGAAAGTGAAATCCATTCGGAATTGAATGAACGGCCTGAACATTTCAAATCTACGCACGGAAAAGAAAAACCTCCTGTGAAAAATATTCATATGGATTTTGATAATAAAAGTTTGGAAGAAATTACCACTCATATTTTTGTACTGAATCTTCTACATTTTCATTGAAATTCAACAATAATATTATCTTAAAATGATTTTCTCACTATATTTCGATTATTTTTTGACAGTGTAAGAAATATTTATTGTGATCAAATAGAATATCCTTTGGAATCAAAATAATTTATTTTACAGGTAGGAATATTCTATTAAATCCTATTACGAATGGTGGACTTTTTGATTGAATATCATTGAATGTCATTCAAATCTATTTATTTTCCATCTGTCAATGAAATTTGACAGATTATTTGTAACAGGGTGATAATGATTTATTTGATTCGAATAAATCATTTTGGTTGCAAAGAATATTCTGTTGATTCTCATAACCATTTCTTTGTTACAGGACAGATAACCATTTACTCGACTGGGAGATTTTTTTTTCAGGTCATGTTCCGAACTTGTTCGGAAATTTATTGTAAAAAGGAGGAAAAATCCCATAAAGTTTGGAATTGTGAGATAAATTCATGAGAAATTCCACACAAATATCCCGGAAATTGATTTCCCAATCAGGGATTGGAATTTCCCGATCAATGTATGCAGGAAAATTCCGATCACTTTTCACAGTGTGCCATATTCCACCGAGGTGAATTTCAGATTTATTTTCCCTACTGGATCCCACCAGAATGGATAACAAGAAACCCGGGTAGGGGTAGAAAATCCGAATCAGCCTATTCTTGGCCCCGTTCAGGCCCTGGTTGGTAAGGCCTGGGCTCGGATAGGGCCCGGGCAGAGTCAATTTTCAATCTGGGAAATTTCTACCTGGGAAGGAATCCTGTTTCACGCAATTACTAATTTCTCGCAAAAATTCACAATATGGATTGCAAATTCGATTCCCATACAAGAATCATTTGAATGTATTCAAATAAAAGGTATCGAAGAATCATTGTACGTTTATATCTGTGAATTCAATTGTTTTGATGTGCATTCACTTCGCGTACATGGAAGAGTAATGTTCGCATCATATATAGTACTGCATATGCACATTGAGTTACATGTAACCAAATCTGCAGATGGAGCATCATATGTAATCCGTACATAATCTTTTCACCCGGATTTACATCGTAAGCTTCACGAAACAAGAGATGTATTTCAGCGGCAGATCATCCGTTCTCTTTATTTTATTGGTCCAAAATAGAAATTGGAATAGTTTCTCTCATATATCTTGAATCAAAGCTGGAGATCGTGATTTTTCTTGATACATATTTGAAATATCGATGCTCTTGAGTTTTTGATATCAGCTCATCGGTTCCCATTATTCATCTGCAATAAATACCTTCGACGCATGCGAAGAGATTTCAAGCTTCATGGGTGAATTCTTGATTGATTTCAAATTGAGGTTTTGAAAGTCTCCCTTCTCAATCTTTGTCCAATGAACGTTCTTCAGAGCTTCATGAATATATCTTGAAGTAATTTTCAGTGCCGCATTCTGCTGTTCATTGGTATAAACTTGTTAGGAGAGAATAGGGATCAAAATTATTCATGTGGAAATAATCTACTGTTGATCTTTAGAGGTCGAGTGTCTCCAAATTTTTTTTACCATTTTTACCATATTCAGCACATCAAATTATTCTTGGAAAATAACATGAAAAATGTTGTTTCTTTGGATGGTGCGTTTAGAGACCAGTTCCGTTCTCCAAAGATAGAGAGGTGGAAAGGGTAGTGAAACAATTCCTCAATTTAATAAAAAGTTTGACTCATTACTTGGAATTGCATTACAAAACTCCATTATTAGAATCCATTCTACTCCAAGTACGGCCTGAAACGATTTGTTCAATTACAAAGAGAACGTTTCTTCTTCTTCCATTATTGAACACAGAGATTGCGAATTCCATAAATTAAAACCGAAGACTCATCAACTTTTGAATACCTTCCGTGCTCTAATTCAAAGAGCCTATGTAATCCGGTTGATTAATGAGATTTAATATAGACTAGCACAATACAACCACGCGCTCCGCGCGCGCAAATCCAAGTTTCATTTCAATTTTTAAATAACTCTTGAACTTGAAAATTATGATAATCCAACAATGACTTGCAGAGAATTGGAATGCACTAATAATAACATTCAATATGTAGGTAAATTGTTTATCCATTTCAGGCTCGCTGGTCAATACCCAGAGGATATTGAGAGTTTTCAAAAAACTCGCAGACAGTTCTTAAATTTCCAAAAGGACACTGCAAGAACCTTGAAATCTCAAAAACCCTGATGGAGCACATTACAACTTTCAAAATATTCGACCAATATTACATTTTTGGGGTTGGTTTTTGCATAATATTGATAGATCCATTGCGAAATTCTTTGAATGAACAACGAATCAAGAATTATTCTGCAATGTAATTCTGATCTCAATATCTATGAGAATATCATCAATTTTGAAAGTCAAGATCTTCTGAGGGTTTTTCGAAGAATTTATGTTCCAAACCGAATGAATCTTCACAGAGAACTAGCTAGGTAGCTGCAGTGGCGATACTCAGATCTTTCTGGTAACGATACGAATCGCTATCACAGCAATCTGGATAGTTCTTACGACGATCCATTTAGTTCTGGTACCAACATTCGCATGCTTCGGATACAGCACAAACGTCTCAGTAATATCTCCAGGATATTCTGACAATATCACAATGTCTCCAGAATGGTGCAGAATATTCTGAAGATCTTACTGAGATATTTGTGCTATGTGGGTAGCTATAATAACCAAACTGTATGGTCACGAGAACAATTTTTTTTTTCAATGCATATTTTGGTTTACAGTGTAAAATTGTCGTTCTCTACCACTGCTCTCACTTCAAGAGAATCGAACGACATTGGATCAGTATTATTTTTATTCCTTTCATAACATACCTCATAGTATGCACACTATTACATGCATAACAGACCCACTAAGAGGAAAGGATTTTGAAATCATAAGATCATCGATCCACGCGAACACAATTTACATACCTAAAAATAGATTTCCCAACGCAGTCCTCTTATTTGTGTTTTTGTTCACAAATAATGTGTCATCGCAACAACCACTTATAATGAGAACATTCTAATCTTAGTTGGTAAATCAAGGAAGATATCACGATTTTTCCTGTTATTCGATTTCACAGTCAGATGAGATTTTGGAATCTTCAAAACAGGGACTGTAACGTTATCCACTTTCGTTTGCCTGCTTCAAAATACAAGCATTCTCAAAATTATCTCGGAATAATTTTGAATATTCAATACAAGTCGAATCAATAATGGATTCATTCAATGGGTTTGATACTACTCAAATTTCTTACAACACAAAGATTTTGTTTTGAAGAATCTTTATTCAACATGACATATTCGCATTGATTCACCAGATACCGCCATTCATACATCCATTTATACGCAAGAATATGATGACGGAACAATCAATTCATGCGGGTTGATAAACGTTCAAGTCGTTGATCGAATACATGTCAAGACCATTTCAAGCTGATTTCATGCGGTGAGAAAAAGATTCATAAAAACTTCTAAACGATCAATTTGATGAGAATGTTTTTCCTTATTGTATCATTCATAATTACAAAATCAAGAAGAGGAGTGCTAATTCTCAAATATTCATTTGTTCTGGAGAGGGATGGCGAAGTTCTCTTACCGATATCACAAGGAGTCAATATCTAACTCATGAATTTGTTTTGAATTCTCACTAAGTGTGATGTTCTCGTTGAATGTTCCATCTAATCCTACGTAGCAACTCAGCGCTTTGAGAACGCGTTTATTACTTCATTTCCCTTATGGCAATGTGGAATAAGAAGTCACACACCATTCCATACCACCCCATCCAACTCCATTCCACTCCATTCCACTCCATTCCACTGCATTCCACTCCACTTCACTCCATCCCATTCCATTCCACTGCATTCCACTCCATATCACCCCACTGCACCCCACTTCACTCCATTCCACTCCATTCCACTGCATTCCACCCCATTCCACTGCATTCCACTCCATCCCACCCCATTCCACTCCATCCCACTCCATCCCACCCCATTCCACTCCATTCCACTCCATCCCACCCCATTCCACTCCACTCCATTCCACCCCATTCCACTCCATTCCACCACATTCCACTCCATTCCACCCCATTCCACTCAATCCCACTTCACTCCATTCCACTCCATTCCACTCCATCTCACTCCACCCCACTCCATTCCACTCCATTCCACTCCATTCCTCTCCATTCCACTCCATTCCACTCCATTCCACTCCATTCCAACCCAATTCACTCCACTTCACTCCATTCCACCCCATTCCACTCCATTCCACTCCATCCCACCCCATTCCACTCCATCCCACTCCATCCCACCCCATTCCACTCCATCCCACTCCATCCCACCCCATTCCACTCCACTCCATTCCACCCCTTCCACTCCATTCCACCACATTCCACTCCATTCCACTCCATTCCACCCCACTTCACTCCATTCCACTCCATTCCACTCCATTCCACTCCATTCCACTCCATTCCACTCCATTCCACTCCATTCCACTCCATTCCACTCCATTCCACTCCATCCCACTCCATTCCACTCCACTCCATTTCCCTGCATTCCACTCCATTTCCCTGCATTCCACTCCATTCCACCCCATTCCACTCCACTCCATTCCACCCCATTCCACTCAATTCCACTTCACCTCATCCCACTCCATCCCACTCCATCCCACTCCATTCCACCGCATTCCACTCCACTTCACTCCATCCCATTCCATTCCACTGCATTCCACTCCATATCACCCCACTGCACCCCACTTCACTCCATTCCACTCCACTCCATTCCACTCCATTCCACTCCATTCCACCCCATTCCACCCCACTTCACTCCATTCCACTCCATTCCACTCCATTCCACTCCATTCCACTCCATTCCACTCCATTCCACTCCATTCCACTCCATTCCACTACATTCCACCCCATTCCACTCCATCCCACTCCATCCCACCCCATTCCACTCCATCCCACTGCATTCCACTTCACTTCACTCCATTCCACTCCATTCCACTCCACTCCATTTCCCTGCATTCCACTCCATTCCACTCCATCCCACCCCATTCCACTCCACTCCATTCCACCCCATTCCACTCCATTCCACCACATTCCACTCCATTCCACTCCATTCCACTCCATTCCACCCCATTCCACCCCACTTCACTCCATTCCACTCCATTCCACTCCATTCCACTCCATCCCATTCCATTCCACTGCATTCCACTCCATATCACCCCACTGCACCCCACTTCACTCCATTCCACTCCACTCCATTCCACTCCATTCCACTCCATTCCACCCCATTCCACCCCACTTCACTCCATTCCACTCCATTCCACTCCATTTCACCCCATTCCACTCCATTCCACTCCATCCCACCCCATTCCACTCCACTCCATTCCACCCCATTCCACTCCATTCCACCACATTCCACTCCATTCCACTCCATTCCACTGCATTCCACTTCACTTCACTCCATTCCACTCCATTCCACTCCACTCCATTTCCCTGCATTCCACTCCATTCCACTCCATCCCACCCCATTCCACTCCACTCCATTCCACCCCATTCCACTCCATTCCACCACATTCCACTCCATTCCACCCCATTCCACTCAATCCCACTTCACTCCATTCCACTCCATTCCACTCCATCTCACTCCATCTCACTCCACCCCACTCCATTCCACTCCATTCCACTCCATTCCTCTCCATTCCACTCCATTCCACTCCATTCCACTCCATTCCAACCCAATTCACTCCACTTCACTCCATTCCACCCCATTCCACTCCATTCCACTCCATCCCACTCCATTCCACTCCATTCCACTCCATTCCACTCCATTCCACTCCATTCCACCCCTTCCACTCCATTCCACCACATTCCACTCCATTCCACTCCATTCCACCCCACTTCACTCCATTCCACTCCATTCTACTCCATTCCACTCCATTCCACTCCATTCCACTCCATTCCACTCCATTCCACTCCATTCCACTCCATTCCACTCCATTCCACTCCATTCCACTCCACTCCATTTCCCTGCATTCCACTCCATTTCCCTGCATTCCACTCCATTCCACCCCATTCCACTCCACTCCATTCCACCCCATTCCACTCCACTCCATTCCACCCCATTCCACTCAATTCCACTTCACCTCATCCCACTCCATCCCACTCCATCCCACTCCATTCCACCGCATTCCACTCCACTTCACTCCATCCCATTCCATTCCACTCCACTCCATTCCACTCCACTCCATTCCACCCCTTCCACTCCATTCCACCCCTTCCACTCCATTCCACCACATTCCACTCCATTCCACCACATTCCACTATATTCCACTCCATTCCACCCCACTTCACTCCATTCCACTCCATTCCACTCCATTCCACTCCATTCCACTCCATTCCACTCCATTCCACTCCATTCCACTCCATTCCACTCCATTCCAACCCACTTCACTCCATTCCACTCCATTCCACTCCATTCCACTCCATTCCACTCCATTCCACTCCACTCCATTTCCCTGCATTCCACTCCATTTCCCTGCATTCCACTCCATTCCACCCCATTCCACTCCACTTCACTCCATCCCATTCCATTCCACTGCATTCCACTCCATATCACCCCACTGCACCCCACTTCACTCCATCCCACTCCACTCCACTCCATTCCACTCCATTCCACTCCATTCCACTCCATTTCACCCCATTCCACCCCACTTCACTCCATTCCACTCCATTCCACTCCATTCCACTCCATTCCACTCCATTCCACTCCATTCCACTCCATTCCACTCCATTCCACCCCACTTCACTCCATTCCACTCCATTCGACTCCATTCCACTCCATTCCACTCCATTCCACTCCATTCCACTCCATTCCACTCCATTCCACCCCACTCCACTCCATTCCACTCCATTCCACCCCACTTCACTCCATTCCACTCCATTCCACTCCATTCCATTACATTCCACTCCATTCCACTCCATTCCATTACATTCCACTCCATTCCATTACATTCCACTCCATTCCACTCCATTCCATTACATTCCACTCCATTCTACTCCATTCCACTCCATTCCAACCCATTTAACTCCATTTCCCGGCATTCCACTCCATTCCACTCCATTCCACTCCACCCCACTCCATTCCACTCCATTCCACTTCACTTCACTCCATTCCACTCCATTCCACTCCATTCCACTCCATTCCACTCCACTCCATTTCCCTGCATTCCACTCCATTTCCCTGCATTCCACTCCATTTCCCTGCATTCCACTCCATTCCACCCCATTCCACTCCACTCCATTCCACCCCATTCCACTCAATTCCACTTCACCTCATTCCACTCCATCCCACTCCATCCCACTACATTCCACTCCATTCCACTCCATTCCACTCCATTCCACTCCATTCCACTCCATTCCACTCCATTCCACTCCATTCCACTCCATTCCACTCCATTCCACTCCATTTCACTCCATTCCACTCCATTCCACTCCATCCCACTCCACTTCACTCCATTCCACTCCATCCCGCTCCATTTCACTCCTCTCCGTTCCATTCCATTCCCCCCATACCATCCCTCTGAAATTCACTCCATCCCACTCCATTCCACCCCATTTCACTCCACTCCATTACACCCCATTCCACCCCCATCCAAAATGTGACGGATCTTGCACAGCCCATTTTCCTGAATTTACAGATAATTTCAGAGACTCCATACAGTTTTCGAAGCGTATTCTGAAAATTCAGTTGACTCCGTTAAATTCAGTAAAATTTTTCTGGAAATTCTGCAGAAAGCGGCTGAAAAAAATTCCAGTGATATTTTCTGAATCTTCAGAAGGAATTTCTCTCCACTGCACAATCTAGCTAACGTACATGAAAATCTAGCTGCGTCAACTAGGATTTAGTTGTCCCAGGTAACGAGTGTCATTTATTTCATAGAAATGGAAGTGAAACGAACTTTTTCCATTGTTCGAGAATGCAGACATTCCGATTGTGCATAATTCTTACGACTTCTGATCACGAATATCGTGGCAATATCTAGTCTGGCATACAACCTTCGCATTGTGTGATCCATTCCAGAAGCATCAGAGGTGGCGCGAAGCTTTCATGAAAATCCCACATTTCATTTTCGTCAAGTACCCTTGAGTTTGGATAACTTCGTCAGGCTTTTGTGAAATACTAAATCCACCTAATAATGGTTTCTAGTTTAATATTAAATTCGATTCCACTTCAAATTTTGTTCAGTCTCATCAAATTCAGCCTCGCTATGTTCTTAATTCGAAGTTTTGTGAAAAATCGCAAGTCCTCTGATACCCAAAAAAAAATAACCTAAATCGTGACGGCAAGAAGGCATGAAACTCTTGTATAGAGATCTATCAGGAAGATAGATGTTATCCCTAAAATTGAATAATCGTTGTCAGGACACACAGGAAAATCAATGCATGCCGCAAGACGTCAGTTGTATGATTTTCCTGAGGAAGAAAATCTGAATAATTCAGATGAGATCGTAGAAACGATGATGCGAATCGATTATCATTCTTCTTCTGTCAGCGTTCGATCAAGAATTCACATGGATTATCGATCAAGATATTATTCAACATATTATTATGTCATTTTGAAGATTGTCGCTCAATTTACAATTGATGCGTATTATTGGCGAGGAAAACCATGCGAAACTGCATTGAAAATTCATCGACAAGGAAAAAAAGAAGGAAAGTAAAATTATGAAAGTGCAAGGGGAGGGATGGATGCGATATATGGAAGTTTGTCAATCAGTTCGAGTGTCGCAGCTAAGTGGCTACATAGGTTTAAGATTAGAGAAGAAGAGCGAGGAGAAGAGTGCCGACAACGACGATTTAAGAGCTATCGTTTGTTCCAAAGTTGTTTGCGTTTGTCGAGACCGATGGTTCACGTACGTATATTCCAACCTCCGCCTGTATGCATCAACCTCCTCGAGCTTAAATGTACACTCGAAAGTGCGTGAGCGTATATATATCGTGTATATGTATATATATATATATATACGTGAACACATGTACAAGAACGCGCGAATGTTCGTCGTTGGCATAAAATGTGAGTTCACATGAGAGTGTATACAAGTGTGCGCTCTGCTCTTAACACCGCACTTCACTTTAGCGCAAATTAATTGGCAATCCCTGCGGCCGAGGGTTAAGTGGCTTTTTATTTTCATCGGTAAGCTCCAAGTCAGTGAATTATGCGACCTCGGCAGGTGTTTTATATACGTATGCATATGTGTATATGCATGCGGGTGCTATATTGTTCTTTCATGAAAAATATTTGAAAATGATCTTCCACTCTCGTTTCATGCACGCTGCTGTACGGAAAATATTCCTCCGCTTATTTTTAGATTGATCAACGCGCGAGTAATGGAAAAAAATTGGTTTTTCAATCGAGTTCTATTCGAACCCGTTTAAACTCGTATCATTGCGAATTCGTTATAACGATGATGGAATGCAATCCGTATTGAGCGAAATACAAAAGATCTGTACAAGAGAACGATAAGGATAACATGTTTTTGTGAGGATTTCTGTTTCAAAGGCTTGTCTCGGGCCCTTGATACTCTCAAGGTATATGAACTCAGTGAGGTGGCAGATAGACACAGCCCTGAGGCAACACCGGCGAGCTTCGATAAGCATTTAGATTAGCGTGACGCCTCGAATGTGTTTACGTTTAATTACGCTAAGAGTCTCCATTAGGCTGGACCGCTGCCAGCCTCAATTCGGAGGGAGAGGAAGCAAGAGAGGGATCTTCTGTTTCACCGAGCGTAGGTGCACCTATTTAATTTCAACCTCTCTCCTCTACACCCCGTTTCCTATCCTCTTTTCAACTCCGACCCTAGACATCCGCCCAATTTTCCCCTCGTCTCACCAGTTCTTCTGTTTGTATGCTCTTCTCCTTCTTCTTCCTATTCCATTCCTCAAGAGTTTCGAATAGTGCTTTCCATCTATCATCTCTCAAAGTTAGGCGTACGAATTTCACCACTGGGCAATGCTCTCCATCGTGTATTGTGCAGTTTTTGAGAAGCACAAATCCTTGAGTATAACACTCCTCTTCATTGAAAGAGTATCGAGTTGAATCAAAGCACTCTCATCCGCATGGGGTTTAATCTCTTCTCCTGAAATTCTAATAACAGAGGGCATTCATTGTCGAAACTCTCAATCTTTCCAACGATGAATGTGAATTATAGAAAATCGAGATTTTTTACATTTCTTATATTCAAGCAATCAAGTTCCTACAGAAAGCTTCCGTTGTGACAATAAACATGGATTTATCATTATCATTTCGAATTCCAAACAAGCTGTTGATAGATGAACTGCAAATTCATGACAAATTCTCCTGGCATTCAAGATGTATTCATTTTGAATCATTCGAATTTGTATTGAATTCATTGCCACTCTCATGATGGAGACTATTCAAGAACTCTTAGAGGACTGTTCGTGAATTCAAAATAATCGTTGATGCCGTTTGAAATGCTGACGAGGGAGATTTTTGTCAAGGGCAGGTTCTCATCAAGGAACCCTGAAATGGAGTGATTTTTTCCAATTTTGTTTCTATGGAAGGAAGTGAATGAGGATCTTCAGTTTCTTTGACATCCATTCAATGAGTCTCCAAGTGAATAAAAAATTTCTTTTCAATGATAAATAATGCCATGGCAGTTGTTGAAACCGTGCTGGAATATGACCATCTGAAAAAAAAGTCATCAATCAGACTACATTCCCGAGAAAAAAAGATTAGATCTGAAGAGATCTACATAGATCTCATTATTTTGGCAAAAATCTCTAAAAATCTCCTGATATATATTCACATTTGAAGATTCCAAGTTTGGCAGAAATCTGCGAAATTTTCTGTTGTGTATATTACCTCTGAAGATTTCAATTTTGAAAGAGATTCAAAAAGGTACAGGGAGATTCACAAATAACTCTGGAGATCTCTGAATATCTCCTTCGATCTCCGTACATCTTTTGGATCTCGTCAATAATGAAAATCTTGAGATGTAAGTAGATATCAAGAGATGTGTGAAAATTTTTGCCAAAATTTAGATCTGAAGTGATCTAAATAGATCTCATTAGGACTTGTAGCACTTGCAAAAATTATTACCCATATAGCACAAATGTCTCAGTAATATCTCCAGAATATTCTGACAATATCACAATGTCTCCAGAATATTCTGGAGATATTACTGAGACATTTGTGCTATGTGGGTAGGAGCCAAAAGTTGGAGGTATCAATAAAACCAATGAAATGTCAAGAATCGAAAAAATCAAAATCTTTTTTTCGAAGTGCAATAGAAAAAAAACAAATATCATTCCCATTTAGATTTTGAAAAAATGCGAAAAAAAGAGCAATTCGTTCAATAGTTTTTGAGATATCATGCAGATAAATTTGAATAACATAGTTCCGAAAAAAAAACCTTCAAAGTTTCGGTAAGTGAATTTCTTGATTGGAAATTCAAAAAAAGATTTTTATGTACCTGAAGACTCACTTAATAAGTGTAAAAAAACTCAAACTCTTCATTCACTTCTCTCCATTGAAGAAACATTCGACAAAATCACCTTTTCTCGAAGTTCGCTTGACGAGAATCTCTCCTTGAAATATAATTTGAAATTAATGAATATAAAATCTTGTACGAAAATCAATATTGGAAGACGAGAAAAATACTTTGCATTGAGGTGCTTGAAATTTTTATTTTTATTCCTACGTGTTTTTCATTTGGTGGGAAATTCAGTGTTAATTTCAATTTCAAATGTGCGTCATTCCATAACGCGCGATGCGCATCATATTGAGTGCAAATCAGTGGCGTCAACATCATCGAACAGCGATTTGAGGTTATTTTGGAAAATTCAATGTTAGTTGATAGTCACGTTACACCTAACTCCTCGACGACGTGCTGCTTTGAAAATCGTTCAACACCGGTTTACGCCCGTATATCAATCGCAGAATTTCAAGTTCGAGTTTAATTGCGTCAGAGAAGCATGTGAATACGTGTGTCATCGTTGAAGCATGTACGAGTTTTCAATACATTAAACGCTCCTTGAGTGACATTCTCCTATAAATACAAAAATGCTGATTAATATTTGTTCACAAATATTATTAAATCCATCAACTGCAAAACAATGATCTGTAACGAGTGTTCGAAAATACAACATCAATGACTTCCCAGTAAACATTTTTCCCCTCAACATTTGAAACATTCATCATGTTCTCTAAATGTTAACAGAAAGTTCTCTAATGCGTGGATTTCGGGAATCTTTTTGATGCCTTTCTCATGAGGCCTGGAAGTTATCAGAATGTGATCCAAGTCAACTTTCTGATAACTTCCAGACCTCATAAGAAAGGCATCAAAAAGGTTTCCGGAATCGACGCATTAGAGAACTTTCTGTTAACATTTAGAGAACATAATGAATGTTTCGAATGTTGAGGGGAGAAATGTTCACTGGGTTAGAGTATGTTATGATTATCTTATGAGACATTTTACCATGTGGATACCCTAGTAAAAAAAAATCTCTGAAAATCTCTGAAAAATTCTTGCTTATTGAGCACGTTTTTTCACTGAAATCTTCTCTAAATATCGATGAATATCTTTGAAAAAAACTCCAAATTTGTCTGAAAAAAAAGAACTATGAACACTTCTGAAAACCTCTGGAATTTTCGGAAATTTTTTAAGTCATTTTCCGACTAAGGTATCATCTATTATTCATCCATGGGGATGTGAAATAATACCATCCATCATTTAACACATGTGAATGATATACAAAAAATTAACATCTGTGATTTGGAGGTCATCAAAGGGATCATCCATAAAATGAGTTCACTTCGCTTTATTCATATCTTTGTCACATCAACGTGAAGTCAGGGAGGTCTGACAAAGAAAAACGTGTTGGAAAGCGTATTCATTCCATCTTTAATAATAAAAATGATTAATTCCAACTGAACAGTTTGTATTTTTCTCACTTCCGAAAAAACAGAAGCTGAATTGAGATCAATTTAAGGTTGATTTTAGATAAATTTACATTCAATGAACGTACAGTAAACTTCCAAAATGTCCATAGTTCCATTGCAGCATCACTCAACGTTTGTTGGACGTTTCTCTCCTCCTGGGGACAGGATTTTGATATTTTGATGGTTCAATCTAGGTGTTACTTCATACTGGTAGACAGTGCTGCTGAAAAAAATATCACTGACAGTCAAATATAGAATCAATAATCTCGGTAGTATGCAATAAGCCCAACTGGTAATGAGCCCGAATGACACGTAAGCTCGACTGGCGTTAGCCCGACTGCATTTAACCCGAACGACTCCCGAATGACAGTTGACCCGACTAATGATAAAAATATAATTCAATAAAATGGAAAATTAATCGAAATCAAACCGTAATTAACCTTTAAGCTATACATTTTTACAGTAAAAGGTTGAATAACCTTTGATTTCGATTAATTCTCCATTTAATTTGATTATATTTTTATAACTAGTCGGGTCAACTGTCATTCGGGTTTAAAGTTGTTCGGGTTATAACCCGGTCGGATTTGAGTGCCTTCCGGGCTTATTACCAGTCGGGCTTGTCGCATACTACCATAATCTCACTCACATTCAGTGTTGGAATATATATCATTTTATTGAAAACTCCATTGAAATCAATATTGTTACTATAAGTTAGAACTAAATCGTTTTATTCCACTGAAATTTCGATAATTGTTGCGATCTTCCTATGTCTATATGGAGGTGAAAAACACACAATAAAATCCAGTTACGGCAAAGAATTAACTCAAAATTAAAATAAATTCACTAACTAATTGATTGATTATTCCATTTTTCAATTAATCGTCTGACGGTGCTGGACTTTTTACTGCTTGTTGGGAATTTCACTGATAATAATAACTTCAAGAAAATAGTTCCTTTTGTAAATATCAATATTGTTTGTTCTATTCGTAATTCATTATTCTTGGAGACATCATTCATATGAATGTACATTTCATAATTCATGCTACAAAACGATCGCATTTTCCCGTGACATTCTAATTCGTCACGGATCCAATGAGCTGATTATTCAGAAGATGGAATAATTTAGAATTATCTGTAGTACTTTTTTCTATTTGAAATCAAATGTGTCAACGTGCAAATAACTTGACCCAGTGGTTTCTATCATTGTTTCTTCCTCTGTTTGAATCCAAGTAAAAGGATAGGTGATGAAAGTGAGAGGGGGGAAGGGGAAAAAAGAAGAGGCTGAAGAAGTTGGTGGAATTTAAAAGCGCTTTTAGCTTTTAGCCCGGGCGATACCGCTAAGAAAACGTTTTAGCGGATTTCATTTGCCCGACGTTGTCGTGAGTGAGCGGCGACTGCTGCTGCTGCTACTGCTGCTCCTTCTGGAGTAAATAGGGATGGATGAAGGAAGAAGATGAAAATCTTGAACCCATCTCCGAAGGGGGAGAGGAATAAAGAGAGCAAGAGAGGGAGGAGAAAACAAAAAAAGGGCGATCCGGAACCTGCGAAAGGGTAGGAACAATACAACGAAATCATAAGAGAAACAAATGCAATAAAAGTGTAAGAAAAATATCCCAGTTTGATTCCAGAAAAGAAACGCCAGAAAAGCAATACTGGTTATTAAGTAGATGCTACATCGGTGGATGAATATTTAAGACATTCAACAAGTTGCGAACGTTGCGTTTCTTCTCGAGTTTTTTCTTGTTTCCTTCTTCTTTTTTTCACTCGTAATCAGAATTATACCGACCCGTGAGTGCTTGTTCGAATCCGTTTTTCTCTTAGGATTTTCATCAATGTATTTATGGTTTCCAAATTATATTCGTGGTCCACGTGAAATAATGGAGTCTTTGATTGTAACAAAATAATATACGTCAGAAACATTGAGAAATATCCTATCCTTCTGCATATGACCAATGATCGTCTCTTGGAATCAAGTTTATCAATATTCATTCGATATTTCAAATACCAATGATACGGGTGGATGGAATGAGGATAAGTGAAATTTAACTGTAATGGAAATGCAATATCAAGTTGTATATACCACGTATGCTGAGCTATTAACTTTTGTAAGTGAAAGTTACTCTTTGAATTATCAAACGTAAAGATGAATATTTGTAGTTTTTATCATTATCGGTATCACCGATGCATGAAAAATTCAGAGTTCAATCATCTAAGTGTAGAACTTCGGAGATATTCGAGGATCAATCTGTATGCGCGAATACGTATGGATACTCATACGTGAAGTTGTTGCATTTCGGGAATTGAAAAATAACAGGAAAAAAAGGTGACATCCGAACTTTGTAACGGTAAGAATAAAATACGGAGCTGTTACGTGAGGTGCGTGGATACTAGTGAATTATAGTACCATTGGAAAAATACGTGATGTATATTTTTCTGCATCTTCTGATTTCTATTTACATGCATCTGTTCGAAAGGGAAAAATTCTCTGAAAGGAGAGGAAAAAAATTTGAATCTAGCAGATTGATGAAGAGCAACGATTGTGTAAACTTCTCTTTGGAAAAATTGCGCATTTCACAGAATGTGAGGAAAACTAGTACAGCTCACAGCTTCTATCAAAAACTAACCTCACTCGGCACATAATATCACAGTATTATTCCTGTGATATTTGTACTGAGTGGGATACCAAGTCCACCAAGTGGTTTTGAACAAAGGGTAGCGTAATTTATGAAGTTTTTACAAACGTCGTTACAGCTCGCACTTCAGAGCCTTGCTACGAACCGTAGTCTTGTGCGTTAAAGTACTCAGTTTCACAACTGCCCAGCTAACCAAAGCTGATAAATAACCGGTCAATTATTACCCAATGAGATTGGGTAGGATTGATCAATAATTGTCCATTTCTGTGTCCGCATTGGCGACCGAGAATTGATCAATTTTTGTGGACTATTGGATTTCCCAATAGCGGGGCAATCTTAGGTCAATAGCATGAGCATAGGTGCTGCGATCAGCTGTAAAATAATTTGACCCATAATTGGGCCATTATTGGACAATCATTTTGGTTTGAGAATGATCGAAGTTTGACGAGTAACTCGGTATTGATTGAATTACTATAAAAGGTTGAATCACTTTGAAATACTAATATAATAACTTTAGCGTAAAAGGATTTTATTCAAATTTTTGGAAAATTTGTTTTTTATTTTTTACTTTGAAACTGTATTGACAGCACTGTGAAACTGAATCCATTCATTTTACATTAAAACAATAGTCTGGAATTTGCGTACAGTAGAACCTCGATTGAGGCAAGTGAACAGGACCGAACTTGCCTCAATCGAGGCTCTCATAGACACGCCTATCGACCAATCAGAAGAATGGTGAGGAATCTCTGTCAGGGCCGTGTCAACTTGTGGGTTCCACAATCTATATCATTCAAAATGAAAGCTGGAACGTATTTTCAAAAAGTTTTTTCGACAAATTATACAAAATCTTCAAATAACGTTCCCCATATTTTGAATTAGATAATGGTTTTGAATTAAAAATATTGAGGAATCGTCTATATTCATTATATCTTTGAATCACAGATGATGAGTATGAATTCAGCAATTTTTTTTTAACAATCATTTCCCAACGAAAAATAATCCTATTTGAACATCACAACTAATAATATTATGATTCGCACAAATGCAACGTTCTCGATCGTGTGGACTACGGCACTGACCAACACATCAAATGGCTCCCCTCCCGTACGACACAATGAGTGGAGTAGGGATGAAACTTGCCTCAATCGAGATTTCCTCAATCGGGGTTCTACTGTATTGCTAATTTAAATAGAAATTTTAACCCGAAATCACACTTTTGGATTGAAATGAAGTTCAATCAGCCCTGTTGAAAAAATCCAGCTGAGTTCCAGCTAGGCTCGACCATGCTAGGTAGTACCAGTAAGAATTTGGTCACATGGTCAAACCATGTCAGGTACTCTCTGAATCTGAAAGAGTGAAAAATCACGTGTTTCACTCCACCAAGTTTCAGAAGTGAGCCAGTCCGCTTTGAGTGGGATTTTTACTCGTTTCAAGTGAACGCTCACTCTTTCAGAATGAAAAATTGACTCTAGAATTTCAATAGCTGTGAGTTTCTAGCCTCGAACCTTGGAATATCACTCTAAAAGAGTCGAAATTTCACTCAAAATTTCGACAGGCTCACTTTTGGCTTGCTGAAGAATGAAATCTCACTGACCAAGTTGGTTCCTTGTTGAACCATGCTCGGTTTCTTCAACAGGAAATTCACTCAGTTACAATAGGAATTCACATCCATGCTCCGAAATTGAAATTCAGAACGAAATTGAGGTTATGAATAACCTCAATTTACCGCGGAAATCCTACCGCACCACGAATGATACAAAATTCGAATAAATTACGATCACTCATACGACAAAGATAAATGAATCGATAAACTACAACTTTTTTTTGTAATAAACGATACATTACACATACCCAAGCAGCACCAGAATATATTTCGAACGTTCTTGGAATATTCAAAATATGTTCTATGCACATTCCAATGAGACCGTTCTATAGGTGCTGGGCATATTCATCGAACGTATGTCATCGAATATACGACGGTAAATCAATCGAACGTCGATTGAATGAATATCGTACATTCGGAATGTACTATGAACGTTCTAAGTATATTTAAAACCGTCTCATCCGAACATTCTATGAACGTTCATTATATGTTCTTCATATCCCATTCGTACATTCTACGAACGTTCATATTTCGTATATACTTTGAAATTCTTCCGCTCCTTGGGATAATTTTATCCTATCAACATGACATCAACAATGCAAAATTCCATATTACCGATAGAAAATAAGTAATGTTTGACATTTTCAGATTTTTGATCATCGAGGTTTGTCGAACACTGTAAAAAGAAAGCCTTAAATTCAGCTCATTTCTTGGCTGAATCTATGATGCCAACAAATTAAGCCGAAAAAACAATCGCTGACACAATGGAAAAAGCATTGTCCGAAATTAAGATGCAAACAGATTAAGACTTTCTTTTTACAGTGAATGCCCAATTTTTGGTTGATTCTATGGACCACAAGATGGATCAATAATTTCCCATTTCTATGTCCACATTAACGACAAACAATGTCCTTCAAAAATGATTAATTTTCGATCAATCATTATCCAATGAATATGCAGCAAATTGTTGGAAACATACAACAACAGTTTGGAGCAATTTGCAGGGACGTTGCTTCGCCAAATGCGTAACAATATGCTCTAAATTCAGGATTTTAGCTTGAGTTGTTATCGTATTGCTAGGAAGTTATTCGGTTTCATGAAAATCTAAATCATATGCCTAGCGAATTCCCAGCAAATTTGCGTAAACTTAATAAGCAACATAACAGGAGCGGTTGCACAGCAACTTCTGTTGTATGGGTAATTCCCAAATCATTGACCAATTATTAGCAAATGTCATTGGAATCAATCAAATTGACCAATGATTGGAACCAATCCATGGTTGGCTGAGTGGGGTAAACACTCGGTCAACATTTCGAAACTGAGATGCATTTCAAGTCCTTGATTTTTGAGGGACCTTCGCCCTGTGAAACCCATATGGACCCGAATACCATCCTATTCGGGTGTCCCAGTCCAGTTCTTAGAGTATTACTACTAGGCTTGGTATTGAAACGTGCACAGAGTACTTGGACAGGTTCTCGAAATGAGTGTGTACTACTCTTCGCAAGGGAGATGAGTTTCATGAAGACTATAGTCTTCAAAAGAGACGTCAAAATAATTGTGTTGAATATTTGTGTACAATAATACCAACGCGTTGATGAAGTGACATTAATAGAGGAGATATCCACTTGTGAGGACGGAAGGTTGATGTATAAAATGGACATAACACTACCGGTTAATGATTATTCCTTAACGACTGCAGATTTTACAGAAGAAGAGAATTATTGGTTCTAGGATGATATACGATAAGGGATTTACGATTACTTACGGTAAGTATCGGGTTCTAATTTTATGGTGAAGCAGAGTCTGTGAGGGATCATCACAACGTTTACGTTGTCAGCTGTAGTACATATATTGTACTGTAATATACAATTGGAACATAATATTTATGAAATATCTGATATCGTGTAATTTTCTGATCAATGCCTTTTTGATTAATGTCATTCTAACATTCGTAACATTCAAATTAACTTAGACACATGAAGTAATTTCGTTAAGAATTAAGAATTCCACAACGCATGAATTGATAGAAGAAGCGATATAAAGGCAGTGTTGCCAGGAAATCCCAGAATCCATCGGAATTAGCTAATTCCATTCGGTTGTTAAAAAGAATGGCCAATCACAGAACGACAGAATTCTCGGAACGGAAACGCTGTACAAAAGCCATTCAAACGCGTTTTAATTTCTGTTTTCATTGCACGCAGTGAACTCGCGAGTTATTACATCACCTAACCTTCCTGATTTTTCATCTCGCGATTAGATGATTTTTTATCTCGATTGCGTGAGAACATAAATCTCGAATCTCGGTGATATTATTTCACCGTGAAGCTAGAGATCCAAAAACCAAGCAGTTTGGTGATGAAAAATCATCAATCGGTTGATTTTGTTTCACGTCAATTGCCAGATGAAAATTCACACGGGTTCCTTCTCGGGTTGTTTCTCAAATATCCTTTGGAAATAAAAATCGCTTTAGACACTCGAAAAATTCCCTTTGGTGTTGCATGAAATATTCCTGACTTCTCCTGAGTCATCTTCAAGGTGGAAAACATTACTATCACGTATTCCAGCCAAGTATCTGATCAATCAAAATTCAATAGCTTATCGAAACTTCACTTTCCCTCTCAAAGCTATTCGGAGACAAAGAATCTCCAAGTCTCATTTTGATAGTGAAAATATTCCTCTCTCAATAATTCATTCCTTTAAACACATACTTTTTAATCTCACTCTCTATTCTTCAGGGATTTTCCGCGAGATACAATAAATCTCATTCATCCATTTCGGTATCTCATCCAACAATGCATAAATATGTATCGCGCATAGATTATGCATGGTCATTTTCGAACATGGTGTTTTCTCATTTGGGATCAGACAGTTGTGTGATATATAAATTGCATGAGAGTAGGGAAGAAAAAATTAGAGTTAAAAGCATCGAGCTTGTAGATATGCGTATATATAAATATTCTTCGTAAGTTCCGAGTATGCGTGCGTGTTTGTGTATTTGTATGCGTGTGTTAGGTGAAAATAATATAGCTATATGGTAAAACGCGCGGGCGCCCGGCCCCTATTGCCGCCGTTACCACTCTGCTTCTGCTCCTCGCTACACACGGATACGCTGCCTAGGACTACTTAACTAAATGAATTCAATATCTCGGAATAAATACATTGATAAATCAGCCACTCTCCGCTAAAAGCTTACTTTACTTTGGCGGAAGAGGAAAAGAGAGAAAGAGACAGAGACAGAGGGAGACTGTGCCGCGGCGCGCCACTCTTTGCGACGCGCGCAAACAACACGAATGAACGCACGCGTACTTGTGTACTTGTACTTCTCATACACCTCTGTACGTTCATCAACGATGTAGTTTACGGCATACCACGCGCCGTAGCCTATAACCTCATCTCACTTGCCTATACAGAGTTATCTGTGGGAATGGATGAAACAAAGAAGTACAGGGTATGATGCGTGGATAGAAAAACCCACGATAAGTATCTTTGAACGTTCAGATAGACCAAGGATATCTTCGTCTATTTATTTGGGACAAATAAACCAGAGAACAGCGATGGCGAAGAAAAAGGCACCGCGTATACTTATAGAAGAGTGCTCTTGGTCCGTCTATAAAGAATCTTGTTTGTTTCTGGCCGACGGATATCGGAGGAAAACTATTTGCCTTGGGATTTAGAGTGTTTCGCGAATCTTCCGTGCTATCCACACCCACTTTCATGTAGATGAACATGTATACATATAGATTCTTTTCGTCTTCCTCTTTTATCCGCAGCTTTACAAAAGATGGAACGAGAAATAGAGTTATACATCACGCAAATAAAAGTTCATTCCTGCCCATTGTCCATAGACCTTGTTCCAGCCAACGCATACATGCCGGACTCTCTCTCTCTCTCTTTCTTTCAATATCAATCCAGCAGATGGATACGAGAATTGGATTGGAAAAAGTGGATATACATTTGGCCGAATTGTTGGACAATGTATATTCTGCTGGATTACTTCTGTCGCTCTATAAATAGATAAAAATTATTGTACTATTTTTGGGTTTGAGATCACGGTAACGCTAATGAAATGGATCACACGGCTTCCGTATAGCATCAATGTTCTCGTAGAGAACGCATTCTATTAGGTGTACAAATAAGTTTTAGGACACTTCGATTTTGTATCCTAACAGCTATTCAAAATTAATTCAAAGGTCCCGCTCACTTATGATGAATGGTGCTTCATATGTAGTATCGAAACGTAAAGGAGTCATGAACATAACCTAGGAACTCTCTGAATTAAACATGCAGACCGACAAGTCATTTATTAGACACTGCATTCGCTATGAATTCCATGAAGGAAAAAGTGTTGAGAAAGCGTGTGAAACCATATGTTCTGTTCTTGGAGACAACATTGTATCTAAAAGTACACGTGAGCATTGGTATGAGCGATTCAAAGAGGGTGATTTCGACGTTAGTGACCTTGAACGCACCGGGTCTCTTGTAAAGGTGGACGATCAGGAACTGCAAGCGTTGCTGGATGAAAACTCTTGCCAGACGGAGAAACAACTTTCGGAACAGCTTGGAGTGACTCAAAAAACTGTTCCTCATCGTTCAAAAGCAATGGGTAAGATTCAGGAAGGAACAAAGTGATTACCACACTTTCTGACTCAAAAAAATAAAAACAGTCGTCTTAACATTCGTGTGAGTCTTTACAACAAGCAACATAGTAGGTCTTTCTTGTGGAAAATTGTGACCGGCGATGGAAAGTGGATTTATTTTGAAAATCCGAATCGCAAATATCATTGGGTTGACTCTGGCGAGCCGACTACATCCACGCTGAAACGCAATGTTCATTGGAACAAAGTCATGCTGTGCATATGGTGGGATATGGAAGGTGTACTATATTATCAACTTCTCAAACCTGGTCAAACAGTTACTGCCGATCGCTATTGTCAGCAATTGATGCGAGTGAATCAAGAAATTGAGAAGGAACGTCCAGTAAAACTGCTCCATGACAACGCGCGTCCTCATGTGGGTGAACCAGTCAAGGATACGTTACTGCAGCGCTTGGATGGGAAGCTGTACCACACCCGGCGTATTCACCAGACGCAGCCCCATCCGATCAGCACTTATTCCGGAAAATGCAGAACGATTTGTCTGACGTGCGATTCAAAACATTTGAAGGAGTGGAAAAATAGGTCGCTAAATTCCTCACCTCGCAAGACGAAAATTTCTTCGGCGAAGGCATCCGCGAGTTACCTGAGAGATGGCTGAAGGTCATTCAATGCAATGGAGATTATTCCGATGAATAACTGTGTTTTACTTCTTTTTTAATAAACCTTGAATTTTTTGGAAACTGTCCTAAAACTTATTTGTAAACCCAAAACAAGATATCTTATGGAATTTCAAGAGACGTCATATGCAACAAAAACAGAACAATTTGAGGATTCTGTTATCCTTCGAGAACAACGGAGTTCAGAAATGGTTCTTTTTGCGTTGCATAAGACATCTTTTGGAATGCTTATTAGCAAGATATCTTTTAGGAGTCTTTGTGCTATGTGGGTTGTACTCCTTCCCGTATTCATTCAAATCGCATCCAGTAATTGCATGTTAATAGATCGGGAATGAAAATCATGGAGTGTAGTGGAAAGTAGGGGAATGGAGTGAGACGGGATGGGAAGGAATGGAGTTGGGTGGAGTGGAGTGGACTGCGGTGGGATTTAATGGAGTGGAGTGGAATTGAGTGGAGTTGGATTGAGTGGAACGGAGTGATCTGAGATGACGTGTAGTGGAATGAAATGGAATAGAGTTAAACGGAATGGAATGGAGTGGGATGGAGTGGGGTTGAATGGACTGGAATAGAGTGGGATGAGTGGGATGAAATGAAATTCAGTGGTGAGGAATGGGGTGGAATGAAGTGAAATGGAGTGGGATTGATTGGAATGGGATGGCGTAGAATGGATTGGAGTAGGATGGACTGAAATCGAAGGGAATGGATTAGGGTGGAATGGAGTGAAATCGATTGGAATGGAATGGAATGAATCAGGGTGGAATGGAGTGAAATCGAGTGGAATGGAGTGGGCTGAAGTGGAATTGAGTGAAACGGAATGGGATGGGATCGAATGGAGTCTCATGGGGTGGAGTGGGATGGGATGGATCGGAGTGGAATGGACTGGAATGAAGTGTGATCGAGCGGAGTGGAATGGAGTGGACTAGAATGAAGTGGGATAAAGTGGAATGGAGTGGAATGTGATGGAATGCAGTGGAGTGGAATGAAATGGGGTGGAACAGAGTTGAATCTAATGGAATGGAGTGGAACTCAATCTCTATCCCCTCCATTTCACTCCATTCCAGTCTAACCCATTCCACTCCATTACATTCCACCCCATCCCATTTCAATCTACTCCATTCCACTCCAATCCAGTCCACTCCAATCCAGTCCACTCCACTCCACTCCATTCCATTACATCCCACCCCATTCTATTTCAATCCACTCCATTCCACTGCAATCCAGTCCACTCCACCTACCTCCACTCCACTTAACTCTATTCCACTCCGCTCCATTCCACATCATTCCACTTCACTTCATTCAACTCCACTCCATCGCACTTCATTCCATCCCATCCCACTCTATTCCGTCCCACTTCATTCAACTCCATTCTACTTCATTTCGTTCTATTACACTTCAATCCATTCCACTGCACTCCACTCCATCCCACTTCATTCCACTTCACTCCATTGCACATCATTCCACCCTACGCTACTTCACTCCATCCCATTTCATCCCACTGTACCCCACTCCACTCCATTCCACTCTATTCCACTCAATTCCATTCCACTCCACTCCTTTCAATCACATGCCACTCGACTCCATTCCTCCATTCCACTACATTCCACTCCACTCCATTGCACTCCATTCCATTCGATTTCATCTCAATGCACTACATTTCGCTTCACCCCATTCCATTCGATTCCATTCCACTCCATCCCACTCCATTCCACTTCATTCCCCACAAGAACAACGGAGTTCAGAAATGGTTCTTTTTGTGTTGCATAAGACATCTTCTAGAATGCTTATTAGCAAGATATCTTCTCAAGGAGCCTTTGTGCTATGTAGGTTGTACTCCTTCCCGTATTCATTCAAATCGCATCCAGTAATTGCATGTCAATAGATCGGGAATGGAAATCATGGATTGTATCTGAAATTTATGAATTCATCTAATTTTCCTCAATCCAGTTTCAATTCATCAGCTCTTGATCCATGATTCATCAATTTATACTTACCACCATATACTCCAGTTGGAATCACTTTAGTCATTCCCTAGACTTCGCAAGGCCTCTTCAGATCCTAGAGATGGATTTTCAAGGCTTGGTAAGATTTTTGCAACAATAGAGAGAATTATTGAAATGACTCTTCCTAGGATACCCAGGTTAGGCTGCCAGAAAACTCACAAAGTTGGGCCGAGCCTAGGTTACTAGGTCAGGTGCAGTTCTGATTTTAATAATATCATTCGATCCTCAGCCCAAAAATTGTTCCAATCAGAACCCAACACTAGGTAAAGGGTTGTAATGGCATATGCTACCCAATGGCAAATCATAAAAGTTCTTTGTCAGGGATGAGCTAACGCTGTCGCAATCTTGCGGCAATGTTGCGCCCATCTCATGGCAAAAGTTGCTTCTATTTTTCATTGTAGATAAAAAATGCACTTATATATGCATTGAATACTGAATTCACCACTCGTAAGAAGCACGTCGCACTTTGGTGGGAGGCATTGCAATTGGCCGCTTGAGGAGGGAGTTCCACCATGGATTACCATATTGATACAAGATCAAGACCATTGTCAACCAACTGGGCAAGGGCCCAGCTATATTCTATCACCAGCATTGGCGGAGCCTGAAGCTTTTTATATGGGTAATGGTGTTGAGTGGAAAATGAAGAGGGACTTATTGAATTCTCACTACTCATTGTACTCATAAACAACTGACTAGATCTAGTTGTCCGCTTAAGCACTTTTTGACAGTATGTATTCATGTCGAATCTCACTCTGGAACTGCGAAGCATGAAACGAAGGTGCATTTGGATTTACATGGGTTCCATATGAAAATGAGTTATCAGAATTCAGTCATAACTTATAATTGCTATAAGATCCGGGTTAATCCAGATTCTGCTTGCGGAATGTTTACGGACAAAATTCATTTACGTTCGCATCCATCAAGTTACCGCCACAAGGCCTCTGTAAGGCATGAAATTGACATGCAGCCATGTACATGAGTTGATGATTCGCTAATGGCTCGGCAGAAATTACTCTAGTAATTTTCTAGATCATTGTAAGGCCTGATTGGGCCTGGCAAGGTCCTGGCAAGGACCAAATGAAGCCTCCTAAGGCTCAGAGAATGATTATAGTAATTTCAGAATCTGGTTCACCTGCAGGAATGTTACACGCGGAAAAAAATGATGAGCGGTTATTTGAATAGCTGAAATTTGACTGCGGGAGCTATTTTTTAGCTATCGCAGCTACGCAGTTAGTAGCAGGAAATCTAGTTGTCGCAGCGAAAATTCAACAACTGAATTATTTGGCTATCCAAATATCCACCATAAAATCTGTGCAGTGACAGCTACGATTTATCACTGCGGTAGCTGAAAAAATAGCTACAGCTGCAATTATTTTAGCCACAGCGGTGGAAAAAGCATGCTGAAAAAGTGAGTAGCCGCCACAGTTGTCTCCAACGCGAAGAGTTTATGAAAATTCACTTTTAGAATGTCAAAAATCAAGTGAGTTTCTGAAAATTTCAGATGAAAATGTTTGCAATAAGATGCAACTAGATGGTATCAAGGAATGATTCCATGTAAAAACCCCAAGTAAAACAGAAACATATTGAGGCAAAAAATTTCGAGTCTTCCAGCTAAAATTGTTTGGTATACTATATATAATACTGAAAATTTAGCTGCTTTAGCGAATAATTAGTAGCTATATTTGAATAACTGGAAGTAGCTGGTGCGAAAAATTATTTACTACATCCGCGAAAAATCCGCTGTCTCAGCAAAAAGTAAGACAACGGAATCACATTTTGTTTTCTCTGTATATCGAAATCTAAATCTGTGCGACATCTGTATTTTGATTCTCATTCGCGATCCATTTGGAATTTCAACAGTTAAACTTGGTCTTGAATCATGTTCTTTTTCAAGAACAGCCAAAGATGACCCGTAAGGAGAAATTTACAAAATTATATATAATTAAATGTAACTTATATATCATATGTATTTAATTATACATAAATTATATTTAAATTATATATAGATTTGAAAAATTGTTCCACTTGAGACCGAAGCCTTGATAGACTTCTGAAAGACTTTGGACGAAGTCTTTCAAATATTACGAGACGTAGAAGGATAGGGGAACCTTCGATAGATGTTTAATAGACATTCATTGAACATTCCGCGAACTCCTGATGGACTTTTCCAAGTATTACCTAAATCTTACGTACACGGAAAAAAGAAAATGAAGAAATTTACAACGCGTCGCTTCAAGCCTTCAAGAGAAAAATCTATTTTTGTCTCATAATGTGAATTATTTGACAATATATTTTGTGAAAATTTCCATTTCAAGGCTTGAAGCGACGCGTTGTCATCCTGTACGGTAAATTTCTTCATTTTCTTTTTTCCGTGTAGAGTCGATTGGAAATTCGGGATGAGCCTGTTGAAAATCTCTCTGCAATCTGTCATGGGTCCACTAGAAGTATATACAAAGCCCGTCCAAAGTTTGTTATAAGTCCATCAAGAGTCCACACTCAGAGAAAAAAAGTTGCTGAAACAGCAAACCTCGAAGATTTGCTTTGCTGATATGGCAAAACTTGTTGCGGAATTAGCAAATAATTTGCTATCACAGCAAAAATCTTGCTCTTTTAACAAGCGCTCGCCATTCAGCAATCCGAGATTGTAGATATACAGACAACTAGGAAATTTTGCTGAATAAGCAAATATCTTGCTAAATTAGCAGAATTTTCGCTGTAACAGCAACCGTTTTGCTAATTTAGCAAAGCAGATTTTTCGAAATCGCTTTTTCAGCGAGAATTTTTCTCTGCGTGCATCAAAAGTTCATTGAAATTCCATCGAAAATTTGTCCGGAGTTAGTTGAAAATCAATTAGAAGTCTCTCGACAATCCCTCAGAAGTCCTCCCAAAATACAACAGGACACTGAGAGAAAGGCACTCAGTTGTGACAACTAAAATTCAATTCTTTCAGCTCAATATTAGTTGACTTAAGTAAAAGTCTAGTTGCTTGAAATATGATCAGCTCTGTCATAATGAAGAGAATCAGTGGTTTTAAACGAAGTCCAACCCAAATGCTGTCGAATTCAACACCGAATTTTGTCAATTCGACTCCAAGTGGAGTTCTCTCAACATCACAGCTCAGATTGGACTTCTTGGGAAATTTGCTGTGTCGTTTTCACTCCATACTCTTTACAGTGCGACTGTGTACAATGTTTCTCACAACGATGAATGTAAAATTGATAATCGTAATATATTCTCATAGAAAACGCAGAATTTCGTGATATTCAACCATTTAATCATCGTTTTTTCCCCAATTTCACTCGTACAAAAACGTAGACTATTAACACGCGTGCTAATGGAATAATTAAAAAAATTGATTGAACGGATTGTTGTATATGCTCCCAAAAATATCCCAGAGCGTCGTATAGCAGATGACTTTCAATTAAAACTCCTTTTTTCATCAATTTCCAAACATGGAAATGAGATTTGATTTTCGATTTATCAACAAATTCTGAATTATAATTGTTCCCTCAACGCGTGTTGTTCATGCTGGAAAAATTTCTGAATTGAATATTCCATTTTATTTGCGTAATTGGAATCATCAATTTTAATCACTTTCTAACATGTTCAACCGCATCTTAAAAATCCATATTAATGAGAATTCAATGAAACCTGATCAAAATTTCGCAATTTTTTTCTCTTTTATAAGGCATTATATAAACAAAAATGTCGACTGAAAACCGTCTCCAAGTTCACCTGATATTTCATCGTTCTCCGCAGACAAATAGGAAGATGATTGGGGTTTAACTCTTCACAGAGACAGCGAATTCTCTCTCTGACCTTCTTAGACCTTTTGAGAACCAGGGATTTTCAATGCTTATTAGGGAGTCACAGTTTGAAATGTCAACGATCTTTGAAGAGTTAAAATATCCTCAGAAGCATGGGGAGTTCTTTCAAGAATTCAAATAACATGCGTATCGAATACGTTATGGATGCGTCGTGATGAAGATTCTACACGAGTATTCCGAACTCTCAACAGGGAAAATCATGTGTTATTTGGGATCTTTCAAATCCTTTCCCAAGGAGTTGAAGTTTCAATTGAGTTCCATTGGATCTTATCGAATCATATTCAAGCTTCCATTCGTTAACGGCATTCTCTAAGAACGTTTTGGATGGAATGGGGAATCATCATTCCAAAATCTGTAAGACATTTTATAATTGGTCCTCTCGCTTCTTCTCTTTTGTGTACTGATTATATATTTCAAAGAATTATTAAAAATCGTTCAATCCGATTATTGGTTGATGAATTCACGCATATTATTTCGAATCGTATAACCCAAAATAATTGAAAAAAAAACCCACACACTTACTATACCCCCGGCTTTTAGCAGCTTTTAAACATTGCATAAACTTCAAAACGAATTATAATATAACTAAAATATCCATTATCAGATTATTCGTCACTGAAAAGCCGAATTCCATTAGCAGTTGGGAAACTTTGGTACCTTCCCTGCCGTAAAGTAAATAATAAAAATTAATTTTATCTCTCAAAATTCATTGATGATCATTAAAAGGTGTGGAACAGATATAAAATGATTTTACGATAATTGAATTCCAAGTACTCCTGAATTCCTGCATACCAATTTAGAATTTCATGGAGGTTGAATGAAGAGAAAAAAATTGGGATATTTCTGGGGAAATAATCAAAGATTAATCTTGGGGTATGGAATCAGTCGTTCGGTTGATCGAATATCTTTCGTGTCTCGATCGGAAGAAGGGGAAAAAGATGTACTCGTTGTGAAAAAAACGCTTTCACATGAATAAGTATGCGTATGAAAGTTTCATCTGCAAAATCAAAGGAGTTTTGGCTGGTTTTTTTGTACGTGCTGGAATAGCTGTGCTCAAAAATTCCTCCCAATCGTGCGCTAACGTCTCTCAACGTAGCGTTGCTTTGAAAGTGCTCGGGCAAACCACCATCCTTGCTCGACCATCACCCTGTCAGCCCCCTTATTCCCAACCCTTTCCACCCTCACCACCACTACCACCCATCTCTCTGTTTAATGCAGTCCATTAGAGTGCATTTAGATCGAGGGATAGTTAAAGCGCAGGGCAGGTATGCAACCACCACCATGGTAAGCACCCACCGCTGCCGCACGAGCTCTGCCTCCTGCGACCATGGAAAATTGTGTGTTGTGCAGCAGGAGCCGACCGTCGATAGAGATGGTTATATTCATGTATATATGTGGGTATACTTAGAAATGACATTAGTCGCGCGATCACTCGCTTTCCTGTTTGTTTCCACACTGTGTGTACAGTTCAGAGACAATTTATATATAAACGGATTGCTAACGAAATCTGCTGGGAGAATATTGATTTATCGATTATACGAAAAAGAATACACAGATAAAGTTGAACTTCTGCATATGCCACCAATGCATTCATTTCGATTAATTTTAAATTTACACGCGAATGGAGAGGTTGTGATAATAGATTTACCATACAAATTCCATTTTGTAACTGATACATAAGATAGAATGAGAATAATTTAGTTTAAACATGAATGATCTTGAGAGATATTATTTGAGAAAGGAGAAGTGAGAAATTGAAGAACTGCACGCCCTATAATCATTATAATGAACGAAACGAGATGTGAAATTTCAATTCCAACAGAAGAAAAAAAGAAAGGTACATAACTTCCTTCTCCTTATCGAAAAATCGAATCGCGGCCCACAAAATAACAAATCGATCGATGATGCGGTGTTCTCCGTGGGAAGAGAATCCTCTGAATCCCACGATCGTGAACCACTGATACTTTTTTTTCAATTAGGATCCCAGTCTCGACAAGAGCGAGAGAGAAACGAGTGTTCCATTCCACGGTCGCGGTCAACACCGACAATAACCACCGACATCATATCGGGGGTCGAGTTAAGGTCGAGGAGGTCGCGCGATGCATCGATATGAGATGATTCGTGCGATGATGATTGCAGGCGAGAGCATAATATGTGCACAAGATCGCCACACTTTCACCGGTACCTGGGAAATCAAGGTTTTTATATCACGTCAGGGGAAAGAAGGTCGCAGGGTAATATACCGTAATGGGATTACGTAAAAAATTATTATTGTGTTAGAGAAGATTGCTGTAATTATGTATGTTGAATTTTTGTTTAACTTTCAGACCATGTTCTTCTGTTGATGCAATCAACATTACTGAGATATTTTGAATTTTTCATGTTCTTTCCTTGAACATTGCATTTTAAGGATTGAAATGTACACTGTAAAACTCATAGAGATATATTACAAAAATATGTAAAATCCTGATCTTGAATGGAGTAATTTTGCAGAAGTAATTGAAGTCACCCGCGATTGTTTTTTAATGCACATATTTTATGTATTTTTGGGCGTAGATTTTAGGCATAGATGATCCTGTGAGTGAAGTTAGAAGAGTAAATTGTACATAAATATTGTATATACAAATTTCAGTCATTCTCGCACGGAGAAAAAATGGTTTCCCAGATAACATGTAAGCTTGTCATAAGCTTGCCAGACTTGTCATTCGATTGTTTTTGACTTGTTATTCACAACCTTGTCAGTGTAAGGCTGCTATAACTCTGCTACAAGGGTCGTGTGTCAACTAGGAGGCTTATGTCAACCTTGTCACAAGCTTGCCTGACAACATTGCAGCAAGATTGAATTGCTATCTGGGTTGCTACTATGGCGCCTACAAAGAAATTTGTTGTCCTTGCAAAAAAATTTACTCCAGCAGCTAAGACGTTAGTTCTGTTAACAAATTTGTTTATGTCAGCAAAAAAGTGTAGTTGTGTCAATCATTTTTCTTGCTCTTTCAGCCAATTTTTTTTTGTAGGTGCTATAGTAACAGACCTGTTTGTTGTGCCAGCAACACTTTTTCTCCATGCGAGTGAGCAGGAAAACAAATTACTTGTTCATAGGAAACAAAACCCATTCTCGTCTCGTGGAAATTCGTCTCGAAGAAGAATAGTTGTAACGGCGATTTTGACAAACTCACGAAAAGAACTGTTGCATTATAGTTGCTGTAATTGATTGCGTCATTGATGCGGCTCTTCACAATGTTCTAACATCTACAAGCGTGATTGCAGGAACTCCTGAATGATTGGTAACCGCTTTTGGTGGATAGTCGAAAAGCGTCTGTTCAAATAATTCTCACAACCACTTTCTCAGTTGGAAAAAGTGTGATTCCCACTCGAATCAGAAGATAGTTTCCCTTCCGGTTGCCTGAAGAGTGAGTTCTCACTCCAAAAGAGTGGAATTTCACTTTCAAGATGATACTAGCGATCCCTGAAGATGCAACCACCCCCCTTGGTTTGGAAAGGCCACGACAAAAATTATTATATAAATTATTAATATTCTGACAAATCACCCTGTACAAATAAAAATGTATCGCCCTGTACAAATAAAAATGTATCGCCCTGTACAAATAAAAATGGATATTTTTCTTCCATTGCTTTATTTCCGTTCAATTTGTCAGAAAAGATTTGGTTTGGGTTGCATCATCAAGGCAACCAGAGGGGACCCTATTTTTCCGTTCGAGTGAAATTCTCGCGCTTCCTTGTTTATAGGGTGTAATCTTTCATCTGTGTGTTAAAGATTGATGAGAGTATCACAGGTCCTAATTTTTATCTCTCTCAAGGTCAAGACAATTTAGAACACTCTTTCATTGTAACAGAAAGCTACACGGAGAAAAATTTGATTGTGAAAATTACTATTTTTTGTTACAAACTACTATCGTAAAATATTGACAGTCGTTTGTAACCGAAGTGTGTTATTTGATACGCACGTAGTAAATAATTCTCAGCTACGATGGTAAAAATGAAGATTCAGCGTGAGAAAATATATTTCAGTAATAACAACTATAAACAAACGGAATAAATACCCCTTCTAATGAAAATGATCACCACGTGACAATAATAGATTTTGTTTGCACAACTATTCTGAATTTTGAGAGCCACGAGTCACTTTTACTACCAATGACGGGTCGGTATAATACAAGCGCTGATGGTAATATTCTCCAACAGTGCTCGAGATTTTCTCACAATGACCGCACACAACGAGTTGTCCAGTTTAGGTTCCCTCGTTCAGTCTTTCAATGAAACTTCAAAACAGCGAATTCATAAGTGTGAGCGTAGCGAAGCGGCTTTAATTGTAAGGTTTAAAGGTAGATATAAGTACATTATTCTTAAGTTCAAATCTCCTCCGCGTCATTAGGATTTTTCATTTCAAACTGTGCTCAAGAATGTATTAAGAATAACATAATTGCAATCAACAAATATGGTGATGATAACTCAAAGGTTGGACAACATGAATTAACAAATGTGAATTTTTTTTTTCATTTTAGTGAATGATAATCCCATCATTGATGGTGAAAATTATTGCCTTTGCTTCAATTTTCAGAGCTCTTGTTTGCGAGAATCCCCAAATGAAGTGTAAAGAAACATTACGATCGTTGATGTTAAGAAGTATTAGCACTGCCCGGAATCATCAAGATTACCTTTGTTAGTTTTCCTGAAGGAATTTTGAAATTTTTGACAAAGTAAAGTTCACCATCGTGATCATTCTATTTCCAAGCTATTCCCAATAGTTTCAGTTTACCAATTTTTATGATAATACTACCTACGTATTTCACCACTTTCAACCATCATATTTCTCTCCGTGTACTTCGTTCTCTTCGCATAATATTCATTATAAAATTCAGTAGAACAACCCTTAACATTCGCCGTCTTGAATCCTCATTCATTGATTCTCAATTCTTTGCCTTTCAATCAAAAGGAATCCTCACCCACTCCCGTCGACATGATTTCGATCCGGGAATAATTAATTGAAATATGATATCGGAAGATCAAGATATTCACACCCATCCCAAAATAGGATAATCCAAATAAAATGCATCCCGTTGCACAAACGATTCTCGTGTAATAATCTGTAAGCTTTTTCTCGGGAAATCTTTTACTTTTCCATATTCATTGAGCATAACACGCACTCGGGAACGATGGGTAGAGGGGAAATACGTATAGAAGGGAGGAGTTTGATTGCACCGACACAACGTCGGGCATTAATTAGCGTGCATAATTGTTTACCGGCGCGCTTAAACGGAGCTGGATCAATATTTAATTGAATGCCTGCTAAATGCCAGCTGCATCTCGGTGCCGCCTCCACCGCCACACGGTTCTCGTCGATGTCGGGTCTCAAATCGAGCTCGCGAGTCGCATCTGGTTCTGAATAACGGCCAATGGTATTATACAATGGTTCTAAGGGTGAGGATGGAAGAGACGGGTAGAAGTTGAGAGTGTACCTTGTCGTCGTGTACGATGTTCAACCTGAAGGTGTCTGTACCAATATTCTATGCTCCTATACCTGTACTAGTGGCACAGTTCTCTCTCCCTCTCTCTTTTTATGCCTCACCATCCCTTCCCTCGTCTTCCTTTCTCTCTCCCTCTCTTCCTCCTCGCGCAGCTTCAACGTCTCTTAGGTTGGAAGGTTGAGCTCATTACAACGATAATCATCATTATTTCAAACTCCCCTAGCGATCCCTTAGTTTCATCAGACAATGAATTTCTCCGAGTTGATCGATATTGTATATACGATGATTCTTCTGCAAATCCGATTGTCGTATAGTGTGCCGAGAATCAGCCGTATATTTTTCAAACTAGCACCATACGCGAACTCTGCGAATGCATAATCGTGTTGGCATATTTCAACGACTACTACTCTCGATGAAATGAGGTTTTGCGATATCGACGATAATATTTCATAATTTCGAAATTGGTGATAAATGAATTGGATTAACGATAGGATATCCATTGTTATGAGTTTCACAGATATATTCAGAATTTTGAAGAAAATTAACATACCGAGGTCTTAATTTTCCCAAGGTCTGAAAACAACATGTTCGATGAGAGGTCCTCAAGAGAAGGAAGAGTAGTAAGTAGAAAAAAATGTAATGGTCAGACACATATTTGGATTATAATTACCCGGACGTTCCCTGCTGAAAATGCCAGACAGATCCGGATAAGAAATAGTGGTGAGGCTTTGAACGGTTTCTGTCCCAAGACATCCAGTCAAAAACTGACAAAATTTCTACACGGAAAAAATAAAACACTACTGGTGACTGTGAATGACAGTGATCGGTTGAAAAACAAATGAAAACACGCTTGAATAATGAGGATTAGCGCGGTCACAGTGATGGGTATTGTCATGAAATTCGTCAATGCTGACTGGACAGTAATGAGGAATGGAAAACGCAGTACTGCATGGAATGAATTTGAGTTTCAATGTATTCTTCTGATTCACAGTAACCATTGCTGTTTTCTTTTTTCCGTGTACCTGGTTTCGTCCGGAATTACTAAACATGGAATATCTTGCCAAAAACTGACAGAAATTGATAGGATATTCCAATTTGGTGATTCCAGACAAAACCTGTTGGAAATTGTGTCAGTTTTCGACCAGATGTCCTGGAACAAAGACCGTTCAAAGTCTGACAACTATTTTTTGTCCGGATCTGCCTGGCATTTTCCATAGGATTGCTTTCGATCCACCATTACGATTTATTCAATTTGTTTCATGACAACAGGAATACTGACATTTTACAGAAATTATCTCTGATTTTGTGGAATTTCTGTTAATCATTTTGAAGATTTTCTGCGCGAAATACATCATATGTATTATATTCAACTGTGTATTCCTGTGCACGTATACCACATTCGAAAAGACTTTAAGAGACAAACTAAGTTTTAAGGGTAGACAATGAGAGATGAAACGGTGCAAGGGAGATGAGAGAAAGACAAAGAGATTGCAACCGGTGAGGAAAGAGCTTGGGCATAATTAAAACACTGTGAGGAAGGAAAGATGTCTCCCCACAAGAAGAGAGAAGGGACACAAGAGAGAGGGTCGTGTGCTGATTTCATTAAACGTCTTCTTACCTCAGTGCCAGATTCTAGTTTTTGTTTAGTTCAGAAATGGTGCTTTCATCTCGTTTTTCACCTTGAAGGAAAGAAAGAAGGAAGAAGGAGGAAAGTCATTCAGAAACATTTCAACGTGCCAACAGGTTGACAAGAGGTTATAGCGGAAAAATATCATATTCGCTTCTGTACTTATGTAACGAAATTCATATGAATTTGTAATCCAAATGATGATGATGATTGTTAAACAGAGGGAAATTTACCCCATTATATATTTGAAGATTGTGCAGAACTGCAGGAAATTCGTTTCAATTCGTAGCGGATCTTCGTGTACGTATATGTGCACACACGAAAGAAAGTGCACGCATATCATTTCGTCAGCTCTTGAAAATAAGTTTGCGAATACAAACGTGTGGAACATCCCAACATTTTCAATGGCATCCATATATATACGTATGTACATATACAACGCTTGGTAGATTTAATCCTAGCAAATTAATTCCATTTTCTCGGAGCATCGCGCATTCTCTCTGTGTTTCGTCCTTCATCAGCTCGACTGTACGCTATGCCTTGCGATCTACCCTGTACCCCCTACCCACCTAATTCTACCATCTCTTTTCCATACCGTGCTTTTCTCTTCTACTTCTGCCCTCCACCTGCTCTCTGATTATTTCTCCACCTTACATCGCCCATCGCTCCCTTCCCTCCCACGACAAAGGTCCATGGTACCTCACACACCAAACCAAACCAACTAACCAACCCTTTTCACCATCCACACCTACCTTCACCTATTCGTCGAGAAGCTATATCTACGTATCTACCTACCTACCTACCTACCAACCTACCTACCCACCTAGAACCAAGTCTACAAGGAATTGTTAATTGCTCGTGCAGCGCCAATTTGCATAAATCAATTTTAAATCAACCCCTCGACTCGAGACGACGAGAGAACGACGAATAGTATGCGACGCACCATAGGGTTTCGTTACATATAGATCTGCACACATGTATTTTCTAACGCGTGCGTGTAGATGTGGGCGCATATTCACACGTATGTATGATTTCTGTGGATGATTCTCTGTACAGGTGGTTGGAGAGTGTAACGTTGATTAACCCCATGTCGCTATAAGAGTCATTCCACCCCCATCCTGAGATTATGTCCGCAGTTATATTGTATCTGCATGAAATAAAAGTAGAACAAGTATGAATGTAATAGGAGAGAGGTAATGGAACAACGTGGAAAATGAACAGCAGTTCCCGGCCATGTCAATTGTAACTGGCTGCTCAGTTGTAGGTAAAATTAATCATTACCCGGTCCCTTTGCGATAGGCGAGCTCATCGAAATGTGTGTATGTTTTATCTTTATAAATGAACTTATGTAGTTGAAACTATGCGGTCGACGATGAAAACTCACCCTGTCAAAGCAGAAACTGAAATCTCCTTTTACTGGCAAGTTTTTACCTCTTTTCACGGAGTGTGCTCTCTGAAACGCGATTGAGGAAGAATACCTATAATTTGAATCTATAAAAGAACAATGATCGACAAATCTAGCCTTCAATCTTCTCCCATCTACGCAAAATCCTTCCTTAGAAATAATCATTATCATTGGTTTTACCATTGAAAGATCGTGTACCCGCTCTTACAATTTCCTTTGTATATTTTCTTTCTCATTCCGAAATTCAAAGATGACGTAAGATTACTGTCCTTGTCCTCTGGTTCGCCGGTAGCAATAAGATGGTACAAAGCAGCAACAGCAGAATTCTGTCTCTCGTTTCTCTTTTTTTGTGAACATCCACTCTCGAAGGGTCACCAAGAATGTAATACTGGACCAATTACTTGCGGTACCTAACCTGACCCCATCCTCTCGTCATTCCGAAGCGACTTGTGATTCGCGTTTTCGAGACAACAAGCTCTACTCTTTCAGTTCAGGAGAAATTCTATCGTGTGTTGGAATTTCATTCTTCTTTTATCATTACTTCATTTTTGATTCACAATTGTTCGGTTTTTATATCCATGAGAGTTTCAAGTTTGATAATAACATTGCCTTGTTATCGAGATATCGAAGAATTCTTCCCAGTCGTTGGTAATTGAGGAAAAAAGTTATGTTGTCCAATTCATTTTCACCGCGTAATAGGCTGACATACCTCGAGACTGTATATAAATAGTAGAACTGGTAAAATTTATGAAGTGTATCGAAGAATCTTCGTTAAGCATTCAATGTTGTCTCGTTAAAAGAGAATGGGAGCTCCTCTCACCGAAACAAGGAATTATTTACATGACAGTTAAGTCGCTCTCCACGGACAGTTTTGGAGGGGAGCGAACCGAGTTCGGTTGACACATGGCGAAGGCGGCTGCCCAGGAATGTGCTAATGAGATCATTTAGCTGCCCTTTCTGTCCTCTTCCTCTCCTTTTCTATTTAAGCTTTTCTTCCCGCCTCAACATTTAGCCTAAAACTACGAGGAGAGATTCCCTTGATTTTTTCTTTGTTATTGGCTGATGTAAATTTTATATTCATCAGTGGTTGTTACGGAAGAATGTTTTTGTGTTTCGCTGTTTCTCAAAAACACCTTTCTTAGATGTTCCTGCCGTTCAATTCCGTACAGAATATTCTATTTGGTATTGAATTATGTTGAAACTGTATCCAAATTGAATTCCTTGTTTCTCTACGGAGATGAAAATATTAATTCAATATTAATACGAATTCATCAAAAGCGACCATAAAATTGAAAATAAGCCATCTCCGCGAGAAGAGATATGTAATTTTCGAATTACGCGTAGCACTGTTTGTTATAAATCTACGAATCATATTATTTATGTACGAACGCGAATACGTTTAAATCCAATCACGTTAAACTTGGGTGAATAATAAATTTCCCATTTGAAAGTCTTTAACGAATGGTGCAGCCGGTAATTCGAAAATTATACGCGTAAAGATCTTTATGAAGAACCAATCAACCTATCTTAGCAGAAAGAAGATTCCATCAAGTTCTTGATTTATGCACCGTGATCTTGCGATCTCTTGGTAGGTCGATACCTTGCTATTCGATGAGAGAGGAAGAAAGAAAGGAAGAAAGAAAAAAGCGAATGAAAGGGATAAAAAATAATAATAATATTCAATTCATCCCACGAGCTTGTAGAGCTGCACAACAAACCGGGGAGCATCGTCCACTCGAACGAACATAAACTACTTGATGAATTTATAATGACAATTACCATAAAAATTGTCACACGATAAAATATTTGGATAAATTTACGATCTTCAGTTGAGATGGTATTCGAGAGCCTCGAATGAACATAAACCAACAAGGAGATTGTATGCGAGTCTCTCAATCGTCGGTTGTTTCCTCCCTTATAACCCTTTCCACATTTCTTTCTCTTATAATCTAAACTCTCCACGTTCGTGAATCAACGAGCGCACAACTTTACAGCCAATTATTTCATACGTGACTTCATTATCTCGCGTTCACAATTGTGTTTCACAAGCTGTTTGATCTCTTCGATATTCTATTATGATTTCTTGGTATTGGATTTTCGAATGAAAAGATGCCATTTCATTTAGATAATTCTCTGTTTTATTCTTGTATACTGAACAACGTAAGTATTAATTTCTTTTTTTTCTAACAGCGTTGTGTGATAGATCGTACGACTATCACATCGGAACCTGTTTGTAATTTCATGCTGATGGTTGTTGAATTCAATTGATAAGGATCAAACGTATAATCAAACTACGATTACGTATTATTGAGTTATCCCTTATTTCGTGTATATTACGATATTCCTAATTTGAATTATGAATTTATTGTACAATATTTCTCGTATACTGAGACAAGGATTCAGTTAAATAGTTATTTATAATTACCGACATACAGATTCACAACCAAGGCCTTTGGTTATAGTTACCAAACCTTAGTTATTATTAGCCAATCCTGGTAATAATAAACCAATCACAAATTCAAATGAATTCGTAAAATTCTCATTCCCGCTAATAAATTGTTATTCAATAATAATGAGATAAAGATAATTTGAAAAAAAAATATAATATTCATCAGACACTAACGGTCACTGGGTCATGAAATCCATTCTTCAATATATGTCACTGAATTCATCAAACTTTTCAATTGTCAAGCACAGCCAACTTATTTGTATATACAATAAGACCTTTATTCAAGAGATCACTTTTACTCCGAAAATGAGTGGCACAATGTTTATAAATATTGATTGAATTTTGAATTTACAATGGCCGAAGACTTGGGGATAACCATCGGACCAGAGCTGGCCCGATCTTCCTGCCATAATTAATCCTACACACTAGTTTCACACACCAAGCTAGATTTTATTGATCTAAGTGAGGATAGAACTTCACTTGATAGTAATAGGATACTTTTAAATGCAATCATACACGGAGATCAACTGATTTTGAGGAAGACCATCAGTTTTTCAGGTAACTCGGGGGATTCCAATGTTGGATCACGTACGGGATCAGATCGTTATGAGATTTATGCTATGGTAATTCATTGAGATCTTATTAGCTTAGTTTGAGCATAATTCAACAATAGAATCAAAACTGATTGAAATATCGAAGGACGCAAATTTTGCAATGATCATACGAGCTTGTCTCAGTCTTGTTACATTTTTTCTATCGTTTTAAGATAATTCATGTACGGTATTTTGAGGGAGAAAGTCATGAACTGAGGTATGAATCAATGACTTTCTTCATCCATATCTGCAATCAAAAAAACATTGGTTGATTCTTGGTAAATGAATTGGACCGGGCCTGGCAAAACTACTGGCCTAAGCTTGTCCTAATCTTATCATTCCCAAGCCTGGGCTAAGTTTGGTAAATTGTTCAAGACAAGTCTCGGCATGTCTTGTGCCAGGCTTGGTCCATCATTGGGCCATTGGTTCATACACACATGGGTAGGAGTAAAAGAAGGATAAAAAAAGAGGGAGGAAAAATGAGGAGACAATTTTTTTTATGAATGAATTCAAGATTTTTCATAAATATTTTTATGAATTTTTCAAGACATCTTTGAAATGTCTAAAACATATCTTCGCAAGACCTTTTTGAGATATCTTCAACTTGTCGAAATCTGTCGCGTGAGACATCTTTTAGTTTTCTAAAAAGCATTTTCGAAACTTTTTTGCAAGAAATCTTCCGAAATTGCGAGATATCTTTTAAGTATCCAAAATATGCCCCTTTGCTCGATTAGGATATTTGAGGCAACCAAATGAATTTGGTAACTATAACAAGGTTCTTTTTTCAGTGTACGAAAGAATTGCATGAATACAAGCTTCGTAAAGAAAAGAAAAGTGCGCAAGCTGAGAAATGAAGGAATAAAAACAATCTCCCGCAGTAGTAACGAGTATACCCGTGACCACAAATTTATTCAAATCAATTCAATTGTTCCCTTATAGTTACAATTTATGTTCACGCACTTCCAGAGAATGAAACATTGTTTATCTATCAACATTTTATTCTTTAATTTTTCTCCATTGTGTTTCGGATATCTGTGATATCGTCATATTTTGTATCTATAAGTATAGCGCAACAACGTAAATTGTAGAGGAATGCAACCGTGAAACGACTTAACGTCTTTTGATGCGCATACATTACAGACACGCGATTCCCTGTTTGGAGCTCGTCCATAACGGAAATATCGTTCATTCCCCAGTTCTTATTTTGTTGAATTCTTATCTTAATGTTTTTATCTGAATTTTCCATTCCCATGCTTCACAAAAGTTCTTACGATACTTGTTCACTTTATCGATCACTCGTTGAAAAGATTTTATCTGTCACTCGACACTAAAATAATTACCACAATAACCATAAGCTGCATCGCGTCGCATTGTTAATCACCCCGAACCTCCCTCGATGCGTATTTTATGACATGAAGAACTCAGATCAAAAGTTCTGATCTCAGAAGTCGAAATTGAGGTGTTGATTTTATGATTCATCACACAGAGTAACGCAATATAGTGGTTGGGAAAAAGAACTTCTTGTTTTTTCCTTTTCTCATTTCGTGGATGTGGGAAGTGGCCCAACTTGGGAATGAATCCTGTTCATGTGAAAGTTTTCGGGAATGAATAAACGGCCCAGTACTGGGAAGAATTTATTGACGAAATTTCAACGAAAATAATTTGGCTCTTTGACTATTTCATACATAATTTCGGGAATTGTTCCACTCTGGATAGAGGTATGGAATTCCTGTTTTTTGTGTACGAATTCTCTGACTTCGCTAATGCTGACGATAGACGCAGGTTGAACTAACTTGGGGATGATCCTGATTTATGAATTTCGGAACACATATCCTGCAGTTTATGGAAGATGGTTTCAAATTCAAATTGAGAACGATTGAGGTGGCAGTTATTTACCGCGAAGGGAGGTTCTCATCGAGTGAATTCCGAAATAAGGTGATTTTCTCGAATTTTTTTCCTTAAGAAGGAAGTAAATTAAGAACTCGAGTTATTTAGAACTCATTAAATAGGTCTTGAAGTATAATACATGACGAAAATTCTCTCAAATTAAAGGATTCGTATTCCGAAACTTTGAAAGCGTTTTTCTCGAAACCATGTTTTTCAAGTTTGGCTCCACGATATCTCGAAAACTACTGAACGGATCGCTCTTTTTTTTTTGTTTCGAAGCTGATTGAATTTATTGGAGGATGAACCTAAATGGAGGTGAGATTTGCCTTTTTTTTTCTTTTTAAAGTACTTCGAAGAGCGAAAAAAAGGTGAAAAAATGCTACCAAAAGTTTACATGTCTGTCATTTTTGAAATTTTGGACTTTTCATTGGTTTTATTGGTACAACCTCTAGCAAATATAATATATTTCATACAAATTTTTGGATTTTTGATTTCTGATCATTTTTGTGAGTGCTATTGTGCTCCACCTAGGGTTTCGGTGGACTGAAGGTGGAGAACTGATGGAGAAATGGGAGCCGTGGAAATAAGGGAGAAATAAGGGAGAGTCTCCGTTGAGGCAACGCAGAGGCGACGGAGAAATGTCCGCCCCCTGTATTTTCGATATAATTCATATTGGTGCATTAACATAACCAAATCTGAATGTATGAATTCACGAATTTGAGTTTTATCGAATATACAGGGGGCAACGGAGACTTTTCTACATTTCTCTTTTATTTCCACGGCTCCCATTTCTCCACCAATCCTCCACTTCCAGACCACCGAAGTCCTAGGTGGAGGATCAGTGGTTGTGCTGTACGGGACCCGATTGATCACTGTTTTTTTAGGTGGTTATGTTCCAACGCGTATCAACAGTTCCCATGGCATTATTTTTCACTGAAAAAAATGTTTTTATGTACTTAAAGACTGAACTAACAAGTGTGAAAACCCTAGAGTTCTCTATTCACTCCCTTCCATGAAAAAAAATTCAGAGAAAATCACCTTATTTTGGGGTTGCTAAATGAGAACCTCCCTTCAAAGATTTGAATATTCCCCAATCTCAGAAGATAGAAAAACAACGCTTCTCACATTCTTAGATTTTTGTCAGTATGCACAAAAGACCTCATATTTTGTTTCAAATTCTAGATCCAGAGGTTCAACTTTGATTATTATATCGTTCCACTCAGTTCACTATTTTTATTGATGAAACACTTTTTGCGTGTAGGATCAAAATAAAGAAAACAACAAACAATGTTTTGTGAACCACCTCGATAATACCAGAAACCTCGAATCAAATTACGTGACAGTAAACTAATTGACTTGCAATTAAAATTAAATACGAATCAAATACATCCTTTGATTTATAATATTCAAGGCAACTATTAACAGCATCGAATCATTAATATCCCTCATTTCTGACAGACATTGCCAAGTTTCATACGAATGAAATTAGGGAATAAGGACCAAACGGTTATCCAAAGACAGAAATAGAAAGCTAAAGGGTATTTCGTTACCCGTTACGGCCGATTGCACTGTCAACACGGTATATACTTCATCTGGCCAGAAAAAACCTACGACCCTCGTAAATATGAAGTTTGTTGGGAGATTGAAATGTCCGGGGCAGAGATGAAAATAACTCGAAATCAAATTGTTTCTTACATGATCGCATATACGTTTGTGTTATATAAGGAAACACAATGTAAATTTGAGATCTTCGATATCATTTTTTGGAAAATTGGAACCTCATTGTATTAACCTCGAATATAATTCCAAAACATTAAACAATCCTTTTCAAATCCTAATCATAATAAATTTCAATTTCGAAAAGAATTAAAAGTATCACTCTCTATATGTAACTGCGTTTTCTGTACTTTAGATCCGTAGTTTTTTTTCATACATATCAACCATGTATGACCCTCAAAATGAAACTCATATAGTTCATCATCATCTCTCCTGGCTCATATTCCATTCGATGCGCGAATAAGCGAAATAACACCGTCAAGTGTTCGTTATATATTTGTAGATTCTTCCACGACTCACATGTATCCGTATACTTGTCATTTCCATTGAATAACGCGTACGAGGAGAGCAGGAGGAAGAAGAAAAAAAGGCGAATCCGAACATCGGAGGAAGAATGAAATCGAAGTAGGGAAAGATAGGAAACCTGGTGCTGAATGGCCAAGATCGTTTTCTGTTATTTCCATATTTCAAATTTCAATCTTGAAATTCCAGCAACGGTCTCACATACGCATACATGGGCGGGCATGTCGTAGGATCTACGCGTGTACACGAATCCACATGTATATGTAAATATGTATATTTGAACACATCAATATATTTTGTACGCGAATTTATATCAACTTTTCTGTGTTCGAACGTGTACGTTGTATGAACGTACCCACGTTTGGGTGTGGAAAACGTAGGAAAGAGAAGATGAGACACACCAGGGAGAAACTAACGGAGAAACGAATAAGGAAGAAGAAAAGAAAAGGAGACATTGAGGAGGAGGAATGAAAAGAAGGAGAGAGGGTTGAAAGGGAGATTTGGCAATCTATATATGCAGATAACCCTGAGATTCGCACGCGGCGGTTTCGATTCCCGGCTCTCCAAGTTATTATCACATATATTAGACAACTGACCCATGCGCCCTTCCTACATCTCCCCTTTCGTTCCTTTGCCATCATATCACGATCGAATTCTTTTCTTTCTTCCTCCGTTATACCCTTCCCTTTTTCGCGTACAGCATCTACCAGATACAATATCGTTCCCGGCTTAACCGTGGTTATGGTAAGAACCCTTTATTGTTTTATACTGTTTCCTACCGGAGTACTACTTCTATTATATATATATATATTTTCTGTGGAAGGTTAGGTTAGTTTCAGTTGCGAGGATAACTGCTTCTTGCTGAATCGAAATAAAATAACGACGGATTCTGTAACAGTATGGCGTGTAACTGGTAGGCAGGGGAATTAGGTATGAAGAAGATACAAGGGGAAAATAGAGAGAAAGTGTGTTCAGTGTAAGAGATTCTTTCATTTCTACGCTAATGCGGACGAATCATTGTTTCGTTATTGCTTCTTTTATCTCGAGCTTCGAGTAGTTTCGCTGAATGAGAACTGGTTACAAAGATTCACTTAATAAAATGCTAATGGACTTTCGATTGAAATAATTTAAATCTAATTGCAGTATATTCCAACCAAACTATTGTTGTGGGTAGCGGGTAGCGGGTTGGGGAAAAGTATGAAATAATTATCAATGTCCACATATATTTCGTTCAAGAGATATCATATTTGAAATGAACTTCATAAAACGCGGAAATGATATGTGTGCTTTAATAAAGAATAAGAGAAAATAAAGCAAATTCCTTGAAACGACGTATGAATTTTTGTTATCAATGATTTGTAACATAAAATACCATGTTCCACTTTATAATATCCTATTATGCACCTCGGACAACATATCATTCTGACAGCAGAGCAAAACATTACGATGTTCTCTGTTATGCTCTGTGCTTGTTTAATGTTCCGTAGCGCGATCCTAGATCCTTTGTCGTCTTTGTATATATATATATATATATATAGATATATATACATGTGTTTTTATGCCTTTCGCTCTTATTCCAATATCTCCTTGAAACAAAGACCCTGGCAATGTGCAGGCAGTGGTAAAAACAAGTACCCAACCATAGTATCGAATCACAATTCCCGTTGTCTCTATTTTTTCCTCATTTTTCATGGTCATTTCAGGCACGATCTTGAGGTATCGTAAGTCGCAACGGAAATAATTCTTTCCTGAAATAAAAGATATTGTCTCATGTTCGATGAATGGTTCACCTCGTGTGGATTCATAAAGGTGGAATTGTGGTAATTTATTCCATTCACCTTCCACCTTTCACGTCTACGAGAGAATTCCATAAATTCCAAATTCGATGCGAATCCCGAACAACATTTTTCATTTCCAGAATTATCCAGTATATTCTCCTCGATACAGACGCGTCGAAACAATTGGGTATCCAAGAGAATCTCGTTTACTATAAATTGCATACCAAATCAATCCGGTACACGAGAACGCTCAGACTAATCCAGTTCGAGTCATTTCATTCTAGGAAAATGAAGACGAGTAGGAGAGAGGAGAATTTGAAATTCTGGTGAATTACACTCCTTGTTACATTTCACTCATCGATTCTAATTCTATTTACACTGTCGTGTCATTGTGCGATGAAATTACATTGAACGAAATAGTGTTTGAAATTTCACCTAATCCTGTAATACCCTGCGAATGGTATTGTATTTTCAAGTTTACAATCAACATCAATCATCTCAACAATCTTATTTGTCACGCGAAGTTGCTGTTTCGTGACATTATTGACACAAGAAATAAACAAAGTTTTATTGCTTTTCCGTTCTCAATTCCCCGCGGAAGTTCTCGGAATTGTTTTTTCACGTCATTTCATATCTCTCCATGAAGGAATATCGAAGAACGAGGAAATAATGAATGAATACTTCAGAGTCGAGAAGGCCAGTTGAAATTTGAAATACTATTTCATCCAACTCTCGAGACTCGTAATTGTGTTGACCGTAGAATAACCAATTAAGTGTGCTAATTAGCTCTACTCTCATCATTGTGCTTTCGCATAGAGGTCATCTAACTATGCATATAGAGGTACAAGAAGTACACGCGATAGCATACGCGTGCGATCGTTAATAAATTACTCCTTATGCAAGAAACTCTCCATTCGCTTGGTTTTCGTTTGGTCATTAGAACTTGACGTTGGTAACCGTTTATTACGGGGCCCGTAGAACCGGCAGCAGCAAGCAGCAAGCAGCAACAGCGGTTCACGTGTGTAGGTCATGTGTAAGGGGAGGGGAGAGGAAGAGAGAAAGAGAGGGTTCAAATGAAAGAGAGAGACGGGGAATCGGTTCAGGACCAGCGCGTATCTTAGCGGCCAAGTAATTATGCTTTCTCGACAAGGAGCAAAGAGGGAAGAGCCGAGCACACGGTGATGCTCTTGGAGAAAGCACGGTATATATACATATATATGTATACGTCTAATATGTACGGAGGCCATGTAATAAATGTGTGGTATTAACGAGGAATAAATAACGAGGGACTGTTAATAATGTCATACCTCCTCTTCTGAGGTACGTGGCTCTTACCGTCTCTTCCTCGTTAGAATATAACTGATGTCGCTTTGGTGTGACTTATGGAATCGGAAAAGCATGGTTATGAGGACAGCTTTCAAATCGTTAAGAACATGTAAATGTGACTGGTTCCTGATTTTCTTTGCCGCGAATGTAGGAAAAATTCAAATGATCGCGCAGGTTTTCGACTGCATCGTTCGTTCCGTCTTGTTGTATATTCAATCTCGTTATATCTTTCCAGTATGGTATGTCACATTTATGATTTCACACTCCAAACGAAAGCTATTGAAATGTTGCGATTTTTCATATCGTTCACCCACCACTTGTTGTACATCGTATCATCAATGTTTTGATATCATGTGCATGGTAACCGTGTAGTTTAATGTACTGTTCCGATGCGATGATACCGCTGTTTATTGATTCGGAACAATGTTTGTCAACGATAGGTCACTGAATATTCGAATATTGTAACATTTTCTGCTTTGTCCATACGTTTCTGTTCCCAACGTTTTTCATAACATCCGAATAATGAAGGGTTGCAACAAGAATATCTTTGAAACTCTCAAATTTTACTTATAAGCAGCTACAGATCTGCAAGTGAGTTGAACTCTGAGGAATGAAGAAATTCTTTCGTCAGCAATGGATAAGAAAAAGTGATTTCAGAATATGAAGAATGAGGAATTCAAGGAAAGCAGAATGATATTCACTATTAGAAAAATCTGCCTGGAATTTCATAAGAATAATATACATATAAAGTTTTTTACGTAAACATTTGATTGAATTTCATAATGAAATATTGAATTCAATAATTTAATTCTTAATATTGATAACTTTTTCTCTGAATTTTAATAACATATTTGTGAAATTTGATAAATAATTGTTAAACTCCGGGAATGACTTTTGGAATTTCACCATCAATGTTAAATTCAAGAACTATTATTGAATTCAATATGGAGATATGATATTTCATAAAGAATTTCGTAATCAATTGAAGCATTTTTCTGACGATGTTGATGTGATTCACAGGAGAACATTGTGCGTACAAATTTCTATTCTCACATTCTTTACATATTTTTGAAGGAAAATTCATTTTCGAGGAATGGAAACATTAAACTTCTTCAAATTTCTGAGAGAATGTACGAAGTATATCATAAGGGTATTCAATTTAAATTCACTCTTCCAAACACTCACAAAGGGGTGTCCTGAATCAGATAACGTTTCCAAACATCGTCTTTTCGTGATTTCCATAGATTTTTGTATATATTTATGATATATAAGGAATTTGTTTGAAAGTAAAATGATAAATTCTGTAATTTGACAGTAGATTCATTTATCTTTGTCATGAGCGCAATTTTTCTAAATTGGTGGGTGTGACCACTAAAACGCAAAACACTTTATTCAATCAAACCATAGTTTTTTTTGCAATGTTAAATCCTCTCCTATGTGAACTAAAAAAGTTTATGTAAATAATTTTCATAGCAACTTCAAATGTTATTCCTTTTGTTGAGAAAAAAAATTATATATATGTTTTTATTTGATCCGAAAATGATATAATTCCACGATTTCTTCTGCTCTTTTTCTGGTTCACATAGAAGAAAAATGTAGATGACAATTGAAAATCTTCTTGATTTCTTTGTTTCAGTCAAGAATTACAAGTTGGATTTTTCTCGCCGGTTGGAAATGGACGCGGCAAGACGCTTATGAACTAGACAACGATGAATAGGATTTCAGTTCCGATTGAATATTTTTTGATACTTTCCCTATATTCTGAAGATTTCGACGTTCAGTAGTGGATCTTTCCGAAAGGTTACTCCGATCTCAGCTTATCGCTGTCATAAGTGAACAATTGTTGAACTGAAACAACACTGCTGTATTCGGAATAACATTCAATCATCATAGGGTATTATAAATTTAGCATCGAGTGTTATCCTGAACTCAACAGCATTCGAACCGAGGTGAGGAAATAATCCGCACAGCATGTTGTTTTTCAAGATATCCTTCAAAAATAAGATTTGAGTAGTCTTCCATAACACCAAAAAATATCTTTCAGATTTCTTTTGGCGGTGCCTTAAACTTGTTGAACCTTCTTCAAATTGACCTTTGACAAATTGAAATTTGTTTCATGAGAATTAAAACCTACACTGAGAAAAAAATGATATGGTCAGAGGAACCATGCCTGCATGGTTAAGGACTTTTGGTTGCGGTTATCTGAAATCTGGTTATAATAACCAGAAAAACAGAACAGAATCCCGTAAATCTGGTTGTGGCAACTAGACAGAATGATCAAAGACAAAATCAACTACGTCGCCTGGTTATGAGAACCGAATTTTTCTCTGGGTGTAGAAAACTGCACCACTCCCTAAATTTGGAAGACTGAAAAATCACGCGTCTACCCTGGTAGAAATATTACAAGTTCTTTTCTGAGACCGATGAGGTACTGAAAAGGAAAAACTAATTAGAAAAACCAGGCGAGGCGCTAGTTAGTAACTGATAAGTTTAATCCAATTAGCGTTGGTTGGGTAAAACTAATGAGTGACTCATCATTATTTAATAAGTTCAACTGATTAGTGTTGGTTGTGCAAAACTGGCGAGTTACTGATGAATATTTGATAAGTTGAACTAATTAATCATGATAGGGTAAAACTGTCTTGAAGAACTACAACTTTTTCACTGTGGGTATACGCGGAATGCAGAAAGATAAACTCCTTAACCTTCAAATGAATAAAATATTATTCACGCTTGTTATGGAATATACTAGCCCGTTTGAAAAATTTTTCTATAGAGTTTTTTTAAACTTCTTCCTATTATTTTTCTTATTCTTTTTCTTAGATCAAATCTAGAAGTTTTTGCCAAGAACAAAAAATATATATTCACATATGCGGCGTTCCCACCTGGAAACGAAACACTCCTGTATCTTGTTTCTATCCAAAGAAATCAGGGCTGATTCGACGTATGTTTCAATAGAGGCAAAGGTGGAATAATGGGCCCCTGCTGGTAATATGGGCTCCCTCTGTATCTGATTATGTGAGTCACGAATTCTAGCGGTGAACACTCAAACTACTTGAACTAGTTCACAAACGACTCTGTAGATCACGCTGATCGCTCAGCTGTTATGGTTGATGATATATCAAGCGATGAATTTTGTGCTCGTTATCAAAAGTTTGAAAGGTAAGAGTTGGACCTAATATTACTACAGTTTTTTCATTTCAACCGGTGAAACCAAGTTTGGGTATGTATTTAGTATGCTTTAAAGATCGCGTTTCACATCAAGTCATGTCAATTTATTTACGAAGTTGAGGGTAGAAAAATTTGATTCTCCAAGATGGTCAGGGTGGATATACGGGCTCTCTGCACTGCGGGTATTATGGCCCTCGACTCTGAATCTGAACTGTGGGTCAAGTGTGTGGTTTGTGACATGTGGGCTCACAATGATTGTGCTGGTTGCGAAAAAGATGTTTACAATTGTGACTTCTGTAAATGAATTGAAACAAAAATGATTTTTCCAGTTGGTTTATGATAAGTCACTTTTCTTTATTTTGACGCAATATCCAAGCGGACTTTCAATTTATATCTAGATCCAACTCTATTCTATGTGGATTTATGAGTCAATGAACACTTTCCTTTAATTGTTTCATTTCTTTGACAAAAATACCTTGGGGCCCATATTACCCGCACAAATGTTGGTAATGAAAAAATGGGAAACTTTGGAAAAACGATTTTATTCCTTCAATGGCTGCGAAGAATGAAACGGGACTTCATGCAATCAGTGTTAGGTAGTTCATAGAAAAATTATGATTTATTTTAGATTTTTATACTGAAAATAGAAGAAGTTATTACGAATAAAGAAAGTGGGGGCCCATATATCCACCCTTACCTCTATGGTTAGAAAAAAATCCATAAGGAATGCTTATGATTAGAACAAAAATTTGTATCCACCTTCCCACAAAATATTTTATTGTTTCTGGCATTTTTTCTCTCGTTTTAACAAAGCCACTGCTCAGCGCCTCGTCAGTTACTAATAACCACCGCGTGAGGTACTGGTCAGTGCTCCATCAGTTACTAATAAACGCCATAGAAGGTACTGGTAAGTGCCTGATCAGTTACTCGCCAGTGCGTGTTTAGTTTCCCTGATTAGTCCCTTGTTGGTGCGAGTGCTACATCCCTCACCAGTTATTTGTAAGTTTTCCCGATTAGGGCCTCACCAGTAAAAAGGATGAACTGATTAGTGCCTCATGATTTACTAGCAGAAATTTCTACCAGGGTAACTCCATCAAGTCTCAAAAGTAAGCCAGTCCCCTCCGAATGAGATTTTCACTTGTTTCGAGTGAACTTTCACTTTTTTGGAGTGAAAAACCCACTCTAGAATGTCAATGATTGTGAATTTCTCACTTCAAACCTTAGACTATCACTCTAAAAGAGTGAAAGTTTCAATCAAAATCTCAACAAGCTCAGTTCTGGCTGGTTAGAGAGTGAAATCTCACTCTAGAAATTTTAGAGAGGAGGATTTGATTCTATTCCCTCACATAAAATTTCTTATCCCAATAGAAACAAGAAAAGCGATACCACAATTGAAATTATTAGACTTGAAATCTATTCCACACGAAACCAGAATATCTCATTCTCAATTAATCAGAGGGACTATATTTTTTTGGTCGCTGAATGAACGGAACATAGCGGGACGAAATTGAATTCCCTCGATCAAATGAAATTAGAATCTCGATGAAAATAATTTTCATCACCAAAGATATTCCTATCGATCGACCAACTTTTCATGGAAGTGAAATTCTTCGATCAGGAATTTGCAGAATTTTATTCCAGCGATTAATTATGCATACGATGAAATTATAATGCAAGAGAGGAATCAGTCTGTATCAGTTTTACTCTTTCACATTCTCGCATCTTTCACATGGATTGTGCGAAGTGTGTACATATATTAATCTAAAACCATTGAATTCGATCATTTGATTATGTGATCGTCTCGTGGCGATGCGAGATCAACTTGGGCCATATCGTTATTGGAACTTCATTGCACAAGAGTTTTATTCTTTTCTCTAAATTCTCATGTTTTTTGGCTAGATGTTCTCTTGCTTTACAGGTCTCTTTCATGGATATGCTGACCAACCGACCACTCTCGTTCGTATATATTTGAGTATGTACTTGTTAAATCGGCCTCGGTCTCCCTTGTCGGTGAATCGTATCGTGTCCGTGGCCTGAGGTCCTCCGGTAATAACTGGACGCCATTATAAAACCTCCTGAGGGAAACCAACTAAGGGTACCTCTTTTCCCTTTCTTACTCGTTTTCTCTCTATCCATACGTCCATTTATCTCTATCACTCTTTCTTTCTCTTCCTTGCGTTATTTCTGATTTTATTTCTCCCACTCACTCCTCCTATCCACAATTCTCTCTCTTTCTCTCTCTCTCCTTTTTTTCTTCTCATTCGTTCATCCTGGTCGTTACTGCCAGGATGCGGATTTTCTTCGCTGACCGACGATATTTCTTTGCCGCGATTCGAATCCCGTCGTAGTTCGACGGGTTTCTCTCTTCGATGTACTACTCGACTACAACGTATGATGTTCGTTAGATTCCGTTCCTCCATGTCCTCTACCTCGAATCTTGTTTCTTTTATATTTTCCCTTTTTATCTCCCAATTGTACTTTCCTTTTTGCTTTCAATCCATACCCTAAATAGATATTTCGTTATAAATTTTCCGCCCATGGAAAAACTATAAAATTTTTATGCACGATGACCCAAGAGGAGGAGTTATTCTTTCACTCCTGGAAAATTTTCTTTGATCTTGGGATATATACTTGAAAATACAGATGGTGAATGAAAATAGAAAGCTTTTGGAGAGGATTGTACTGTTACGTTCGTGTGAGTGTGTGGGTGAATGAGAAACGTTGTATGTACAACGATGGGCGCGATTCCACCCAATTTATAGCGCACCGGATTAAGCTGTAATCCCTTCGTACCACGTACGCTGCCGTGTAATAATAATTCGAACAGAAAAGATATATGCGTATTCCTCTCTCCGTGTACATGTTCATATATATATATATTTATATACATATATTGATGGTCATTATGATGAAAAACCGAATTGAAATACTTACCTCAATTGGAAAACGAATTGAAAAAATCGTCTTGTACGAGTACAGTTGCGAATTCCTTCGATCAACGTGTGGAACATGATTTACATTTTTCAGTATTAATTGAGCGGTATTCGATGGATTCGATGCGGAGCGGGAACTGCACTCTTTATTCAAAGATTCACTTCTGAAAAGTCAATAAGCAACGCACGATACTGTGTACAAAAACACAACACAACGAATTTGTCGAATGCGAGTACGCGCGATATAATGGAGTTGATTATTGCGACGTTTAATTATGTATTTATTTTTAGAGCCCTTTGTCAAGCTAAAGTCTTTTACCGAGAAAGGAGTTACGCCGATTCTCGGTAACCCTTCTCTTCCGACCCGGTCCCGCGCCTTTGCTCGACCGTCCATTGCCAGCTGACTGCTAATGAATTTTCACCTTTTTTCGCTTTATTTGCTCATTAGTGCCTTACCCTCGCTCTCGATGCCCCTTTTGCCCTTCTCTCCTCTTGCTCTTCTCTCGTTGTCGTCGTTCCCATTGCTTCCCTCTTTTCGACGCTCCCTCGTAAGTCCTCTCTAATCCCACGTAGGAAAAGAAGGAGTCGGCTGGCTTCGTCCGTTAGTCTGACATCGACGTCGAGAATGGAATTCGTCCTAGATGGTGTACGTTTCATGTGTGTTGCGCTGTAATCTTTTGAGCTTCAAACTTTCAATTATATAGTAATTCCATCGTAATTTTATTAATCCTCATAACTGTATCAATTGCAAATGAAAAGTTGAGGCAGATCTTCCGTCGAAGTTCATTGATATGTGTTCTCGCCATAGGAAAATAGTACAATTAATTTCATAAGATTCTTATGGAAACGACGCGAATATAAATGTCCATAACACAACAAATCTTTTTAAATTCAACTTTCAACGGCATGAATTTTATCTGATTGCATATTAAAACTAAAATTCATTCAATAAAACCAGTAGAATTCGATCAATTCCCAATTGGAATCAACTGTGTGTTTTGGGTCGAATGAATTCTCAATTCATGACTCAGAAGCTATATTTAATTTAGATAAAGTTATTTTTTTAATGGCTGGCTATTTCATACGTCAAATCCTTGTGATTTATTTACTTCGTTTGAATTTGATTACATCGGATGCATATCAGAATTGAGATCAAGTCAACAAAGTACGATAAAGTTAATTTAAATCTGTATTATCAGTTTTACAAGACAGAACTTTATGTTCGTAATAAAAAGATAGAATATATATCGTTTGATCGTCATTTCTGCGCAAAAAAAATCTCTGACGTTTCAAAACATCCACTATACATCGTCAGACGTATACATTTTTACAAGAGACAAACTTTCAACTCGCGTTAAATATATAATCTTGCGCCAATCTTGGTTTGGGCAGCTACAAAACATGATACACATGTTGGTTTCCTACTCAAATACACCCTATTTGAAGCATTCTTCTTCAATCCATGCAAATATGACTGTTCTGAGTATACTACATGCATGATTTCACGGATGGACACCTTATGTCTTTTAAAACGAGGATCTCTCGTTCAGGAAATACCAGTGACTCAGGGATAAAGTTGCTTCCATCGTATTTATGAACGTTGTGATTCAATTCACTGCGTTGCAAACTCCTTTCCCTGAAGAGAAACGTTGCTTTTGTTTTGGAGGAAAAATTTGCAGAAGAAGGAAAATAACAATATTTGTCTTCCTGTTGAAAAAAATGCAAAGAACAAGTTGTAAAGAATGAAAAAGTTTTCCTGTGAATAGTTTCCGTTGGAATTTGCGTCTAATGAACCAGCAAATCCTCATTTTATATCAGTCAACATTTCCCTCATCTCGGATGGTTTCAAAAACTTCCATCTTCAATTCATTCGGTTTCTCTTGGATATTTCTTTACTTTCCATTTCAAATACATGAATTTCAATCCCATTTCATAACTATGGATTTTGTGAAATTGTTTTCGATTCTCCGAGGAATTAGAGGAGTTTATTTTATATGACATTAATAGGTCAGTGAAGTATCTCGTTATTTGCAAGAACATCTTAATGTGAATAATAATGCCTCATTATTGCTCGTGATAAATTAAACAAATTTCGTTTCGAAAAGTTCAATTCGACTAAAATTTCTTCGCAGAACGCCATTTTCTGGAAGACAATCCATGATTTTGCTTCGATAAAACATAATTCAATGAGCAGTTTTCTCACTTATCGGATCTTCATCAAAGCTGTACAATTCTGCAATTTTTAGATAGTTATGTTAGAAAAAGATTCTCAATTGCAATTGCTTGTGTTTCATGAACTAGACCCTACAGGTTGGTTGAAAAGTTTCTGCGCTCAAAATGAAAGAATACTGTTTTTGTCACGAAATATATTTTTTTATTCAATATAATCTCCTAGAAGCTCAATACACTTGTTCCAATGATCTTCCAATAATTTTATCCCATCCTTATAATGATTTTCCGGAAGCTCTGCAAAATAACCGTCTATGGCTGCTATGGCCTCTTCATTCGACGAAAAATGCTTTCCGCGGAGGAATTGTTTGAGATTTCTGGAGAGATAGTAGTCGCTAGGAGCCAAATCTGGCGAATACGGTGGATGTTCAAGCAATTCGTACTTGAGTTCTTTGAATTTAGCCATCGTCAAAACACTTTTGTGAGCAGGTGCATTATCTTGATGAAAAATGATTTTTTTCTTCTTTAAACCAGGTCTTTTCTCACGAATTTTTTCATCCAGCTGATCCAAAAGGCTGCAGTAATATTCGGAGTTGATTGTTTTACCTTTCTGAAGATAATCAATGAACAAAATTCTTCCTGCATCCCAAAAAACTGATGCCATAACCTTCTTTGCTGATCGTTGTGACTTCACCTGCTTTGGAGCTGAACAACCAGCTTCAGCCCACTGTAAACGTTCTTGTTTCAATTTAGGATCATGGTGATAGATCCAAGTCTCATCCATAGTTATAAAACGACGCAAGAAGTCGGTTTTATTCTGCTTAAAATGCTCCAAATTACGCTGAGAAATTTGTTTTCGATCCAGTTTTTGTTGAATTGTTAACGTGTGCGGCACTAACTTTCCAAACAGTTTTTTCATACGTAATTCTTCATCTAAAATATGGAGTACTCGTTCGTCTGAGATGCCTATGGCATTAGCAATTTCACGCTTAGTCAAACTTGGATCTTCACTAACCATATTATGTACATGCTCAATGATTTCTGCTGTGGTTGCAGGTTTTGGTCGTCCTTCGCGTGGATCGTCTTCAAGGCTAGTACGACCACGTTTCAATTCACCAGCCCAAAATTCAACGGTGCGTTTTGAAGGTGAGGACTCCTTATACACTTCTAACAATTGTTCATAAATTTCCTTTGCTTTTAAACCCTTCAAAACAAAGAATCTAATGACTGCACGATATTCAATTTTTTCCATATTAAGAAAAATCAATGACACGTGAACTTCAAATGGCTTGTAAACAAAGAATGAATTGACAGAATGACTTGTAACTTTGCATGTGTTCTCAGGACAGATATACCAACTTGAGAAAAAAAAAGAAGTTTTCAACCAACCTGTATAGGGCAGGGTTGAAATCTTTCCGATTGAAAGGTAGCTCATTTTAGGTCCTGTCCGGGCCCGGGTCATCCGGACCAGGGCCTAAACGGGGCCTGGAATGGGCCGATTTACATTACCATAAATGACAGGTATTCCAACGTTTTTATGAGGAATATTGTGTTTTTTATGACAAATCTGTTCAAGTAAAACATTTACACACACTTTTCATAATACAAAAACTCTATAACGAACAAATACATGAAGTACTTTGTAGATAAATGCAAAGATCTTATCCAATTCAATGTACAAATATTTCTACGTATTCGATAAATGTGAATAAAACAACGAGAATTGATATCTAATATTTAGTTCGGGTGTATTGCAACTCTGGGTGCCAAATTATCCTGGCACGGTACTGATCTAACATCCCCACCAATTTAAATGGCGCGCGTTAAAGTGGCAGACGCTACATGTCGCTCAGGAGCACTTTGTACGAGTAATTAAATTGACATCTCGTATATCAACGAGAAGTATTGCATGGCACTGCCCAAGAGAATTCCATTCTCTTGAGCCCAGATTAGTTGAACTTTTACGTAGTAGTAGCAGCAGCAGCAGAAGCGATAGTATTACTTACACTCCCGGTAACGCTTTGGCTTGATAGCAATCGTGGTGGAATTTTGCAACTCACGTTATGATCGGATTGCATGGTCGAAATACAATCACATTTTTCCACGAGACGGTGGAGAGGATAATAGTTTGTGAATGAAACAGTGAAAAATTCAATAACCTATTCGATTTGTTTATCCAATAAATTTGGATGATATCAAAAATGTGAATCATTCATGTTTTATTAACAATGGAAAAATCTTGAACCGCCCCGTACAATTTATATTAATTTACACGCTTGGTCGAGGCTAATTCGAACGACGACTTTCTCTCCTTTCTGCGACACTCAACGAGAGTAAGAAGAGGTTTAATGAGGGTGTGCGCTCAAATATGCGCTTATGTGCTCACAGTGTGTTGATAAGTGACGAGGGGGTTGTTTGCGTGTGTTTGAACAAATCCACGATATAGCGAATGCTCTTAGGGTATCACACAAGTGCGAGCACACCTAGAGATGTACGTGTAGTATATTTTTCTTACGCTATGCGCTAGTACGTTTCTTTCGATTCCGCTTTCTCTTTTTTTCTCCCCCGATCTTTTTCTTTTTTCTTCTACCTTTTCAAGTGCTATCGAGGCCCCTTTTTTCTTGCAGTCTCTAAGCATCACCGTGAAATCAACCTACCGTACACACGTACACGTATAAAGTATATAGGGTTACAGAAAGAAGAACGATGATGAGAGAGGAAGAAATAGGCACATACAACGACAACGACAACGACAACGACGACGACGACGACGACGACGACGACGACGACGACGACGACTACGACGTTTTGCATGTGTTTCGACTAATTAACATACGTGAAAATCCTCTTAATTGGGTGATTAAGCGCCTGCGGGACACTTTAATGGGGAACAGACCCTCTCTTCCCTCCTCTACTCTGTCTCTTCAAAGAGATCGGTGTTGTAGTGTACTTTTATTTTCAATTCTTGTTCTTTCCCTTTTTTTCTTTCTATTTGATTTTTCTAGGAACTTGTTCTCTGGCGAATTAGTCACTGAATATTGTATGCTCGTTGGATAGATGTATTACGTTGAGAGAGAATGTGAAATCGTCATGATTTTCCTCATAATTTCTAGATCAGAATATATAACATGGAATTACAGCATGTGTGATGTTTTATTTCATGATAAATGTACGATTTCCCCACTCGTACGAATGAACTGTTCTCCGATTGACCAATTTCCGAATTCCATTCGCATATGCGATGTTAAATTATCATGAAATTGATCCAATATTTCACAAGGATTTGATAGGCTCAAGGATCAGACTGGAATGAGATGTGCATGACCTTAGTGAGAATGACTGGATTCCTCACCCGTGAAAAAATCATCCGGGTCTGATTATACGTGTTCAGGCCTAATTATGGACATTTTTCGGTAAAATTATCCGTGTTCAATACTGACTGCATGTGAATGAGCCTGATTATACCTGGTCGTTCATTCTTGAGCTTTGTCATCACTTCAAAGGCTTCAATTTTGTACCCACGTGGAAACCCGTGATCAAGCTTCACCACCAGCGTTCATGCCTGACAAACCATTCTCGCTCGTGATCATGCAAATTCTCACCAACTGAAGAATATTCATACAAGTTGACTCTGTGTTGATTTTTCTATCACAAATACACATGCTTGATCATGCTAAAATGGCCCCAAACCCAGGCGCGTACGCCTGATCACGGATGATCATGCCTGAAAACTGGAGACTAGAAAATGGGAGCTGCATAAACACAATAAGTAGGAATGATGAACAATAAATTAGTGTTTGATAACATTATTATAGTTTCATTCCTTTACCAAAAAAACTCATTGATTTTGCATGAATTTCTCATGTATAATGGAGCATAATCAAGCGTGATTGGGCGTAATTGGGCATGATGAGTCCTCATCACGTGGGTACAAAATTGAGGCCTGATCACGCCTGATCAGGCTTCAGTCATCAGCCTTGATCAGGCGTGAGCAAGCGTGGACAATTTTTTCACGGGCAGGGCATGAACGATTCAACACCTAGAACTGTATGATTATTATTTTAATGGTGCTGAAGTTCGAATCGTTTATTGAAATGGATTGATGATCGAATGATGGAATGCCCAGTTCCCAAAACCCCAAAATCTTGCGGAACATTCTTTGAAAGATGTTTCCATTCCCAAGGAATTAATTCGAGAAAATAAAAACCAATGATTCATCGGATTTTGTGAGCTGGAATTTTTGTTTCGTTTCTATAAACGATTCGAACTTCACCAACATATTTTTTCACCCCTCATAACGTATACATGGGTCCACGGTATCCGGCTGATGTGTTGTGCTGTAATTCTTAACGATAGTGGTTGATTCCCTTCAATGGGATTAAAATCGAGAGACCAAATTGTAATACAACAAACAAAAAAATATCTATTAGTATCTAAAAGGTGTCTTGGAAGACTTTTGTGAAGACATCTTTTCGACATCTGAAAGATGTCTGATGCAACAAATTCCAACAAGTTTTAGATATCTCAAAAAGGTCCCATACAGCAAAAATTTTGCTTCGTCTAAAAGATTTCTTTTAGATGTCTGAAAGATTTCTTATGCAACAGTTTTCACTGTCTCTAAGATGTCTTAGTTTAAGAAATCTGAAAGAGATCTCAAGACATCGTTTACATTTCTTAAACGAAGACATCTTAAATACAGTCAAAACTGTTGCATAAGGAATCTTTTAGACATCTAAAAGAAATTTTTTAAACGAAGCAAAACTTTTGCTCGTATGGGGTCTTGCGAAAGACATGTTTTAGATATGTGGAAGACATTTTTTAGATGCCTCAAGACATTTCGTTGATTCTTTTAAGATACCTTTCAGATTTTTCCAGGGGACGTTTTAAATATCTTTAAGATGTCTTTTTGGAATTATCAAAACATCCGAGACAGCACAAAAGGATCACTAATGAGTTCTGAAAAAGAAACATGGCGTAACTTTTGCCTTTCTTACTTGTGCAATGTTTGAAATGTGCAACAGATATCATTCAGAAACTCTTTCAAGACCCCTGTCTATTAGACTCTGCTGATACGACATCTAACAGATGTCTTTCAAAAATATCTCAAAGACGTAGTTCTGATATTTCTTGAAGATGTCTAAAAGATATCATTTCGATATATCTTCCAGATATCTTTTTTGTGACGTCATTTAGATATCTAAAATACATCTTTCCGATGTATCTAAAAGATGTCTTCCTAAAGATATCTTGTAGATGTCTTCAAGACCTTCGGTGTTTGTTGGGAAGCTACATATTTGGATGAATGGAAATAGAATCCAATCGAACGTACATTTTTTTCTACCAATGTTCGTGGTAGCAAAAAACGCGCGCAGTGCAAAATGACATGAATTTAAGAAAGCGCTCCATCAGACCCATGTATACAGTTCTAGGTTTAGAAGGCAGACTGCAATTTTTGTTTGGTTCTGTTTGAAATTTTGCATAATGTGTCGCCTGGATATCTTGATTTGTACACGTTTTGCTATTTTCTCGCTATTTTATATTTAAGATGTTCTATATTCCTCGATGATCCGAGAAATCTATGAAATTCCCCTTTTAATGTGATTCCCTAGTTAAGAAAACCGATCGATTCTCGCCAAATCTCATTAAATCTTGCACAATCTTTTGACCAAATCCTATTCAACCATTTTCAATGAGATTTAACCAGACAAATGTATTTTTTTAATGTGATTCTGATTGAATCTTGCCCCAAGGTTCAAACCAAATCCCATTAAATTCGATCCCGTCAAATTCTATGGTTTGTTTTTAAACAGGGTTGTTATGGACTTCCTCATCACTTGATTCACTGAGATTCAAGTAGACTTCCCAATCTCTACTTTTTGGATCTAATGAGATATAATTAGATTCAAGTAAATTCAGGTGGATGAAACACGGAGAAAATGTTGTGTTACAAATTACCATGAAAGAGTTATAACGAAGGACCATACCGGACAAGAGAAATTAGTTATGAAACACCATGATCATGTTCGTTAGTGCTGAGATTGATGCTTTTTGCGAAATGTTTCATAGTAAATTAAACTAAGATCGTACGATTTGGTCTCATGTGGCTAGTCTGAGTTTCGAAAGATACTTTTGCCGTAACATTTTCACACCTCTTCATCGAGCGGATCTACTCGAAATGCGTTAGAAAAATAAAGCCATGGAGTTCAGACATACCACAGTCTCCTTCAAAAACTTCATAAGAAAAAACTAAAATAAAGATAATAACCTCTAACGAATAGAAGAGTAGACCACACCATTTATTTTCCCAATCTATTGACAGAGTACTTGTAAATGGTCAGAAAAACATCTGTCGGTGAAGAATGAAAAATCCACCTCGGAGTTACGAGGGGAAGATCCACAATTCGTCCAAGTGAAAAAAGAACAGAGAAGCTATCTATTCAATTATCACCTCGAAGAACGCTTGTACATACGTACGTACAAACAGGTATAATCCCATTTCACGACTTCCGGCCATTCACAGGCTTTGAGCGACGTATCCTGTGACGTCAAAATCCATGCGGTTATGTACGTACGTACGTTTACATGCAACGTGTTTTGTTTTACCGACATTTTAACACCAAAATTACACCTGAGCAAATTATTCACCGTCGAGTCCTCTTGTATGCGTAGAAATAATATCAACGTGAGCCTCGTGTGCAGTCGTTAACTCAGGTTATCTCTTTTCCTCTTCTTCGTTCCTAGCATGAGAATCATTAACATTAGATACAAGAATTTTCTATTTTACAAACGAGCGGTAACCCTTCGAGAATGAACAATTGCTTCCGTGCACATGTTTTACAAAAGAACGATTATTATATAAGAAATGTGAAAACATCCTGTTATCGATTGATTATCTCTATTGAAGGTTTGTCATCAAACCGTATGAACGGATTGTATGAATCGATGAGTTTCAACTTCGTGGATACTGCGAAGAGATTCAAAAACAGGAGCTAGCGAAGTTCAGTCTGTAGGGAGAAGCTTACAAGGACATGGCGACTGCCGATGTAATGTTTGCTCGGGTGATTAGTTTCTGTTTCGTCTCATCAAATTGTAAAGGGATTGGAAGGTAAGAAAGGATTTTGTAAGGATTCGTGAGGCAGAATCCATGTCTGTAAGTTGAAGTGACTTCTCCTCTAGGATTTTAACTTCCAGAAAACAGTGTCAATTTTCTTTCAAAGCACTATTTGCTATGATATATTTGATAAATTCATACAAGATGAAAACTATCCATATACTTCCACTATGAACCTGCTTAGCAGAGCATATTATAAGGGTCAGTTCTTACCAAAAAGTTAGTTCTAAAAGAAAACGATCAGTTCTGAAACGTAAAAACGACTAGTTGTTCAGAAATTACCCAATTTTCAGTGAAATATTTTTCTCTTTCTTTTTTCTTTTTTTAAAATCGGGTATCCCAATATTGCCCTGCTCCCGAATGAGCCTTTCGCCTCATATCAAGGGGCATATTGAGTTAAGTAGTGATATTCATTCTAAAAAAATAAGACTTTATGCCTGAAGTAAAATTAAGGAAGTATCAAGTAATTCAAGAAATACTTGTCACACAAATGTTATCTTTTTTTTTAGAGATCGAGTGTCCACCACTACGGTTAGTTCTTAAATTTCCTTAGAATATGGCCCGCTGTTTGGCATGCTTTTAGCGAACCATACGAATGCCTTGTTATTGAAAGGACTAATCTCAGTTGTTTAATAACAAGGTGAAAAAACAAAAAACTTTTCGTAGTGAAGAAACTACATATTCATTCTCCTTCTTCACGTATAAAGTTATCCGAAACATTCAATTTTAAACTGAAATCGTGTTTGTTCAATAATTTATTTGCACAAACATTGAAATATCGTCCTTGGTTTATACAAAAGATTTGATTTCGATTTTTTTTCATTATCAAGTTTTCTCACGTGACGCCTTGATGTTTAGAGCAGCGAGTGTGATGGACGATGAACACAATGAATCATTTTGAAATGCATTATTCTCCATACGCGGTAATACGTGGCACTTAGGTTCCGCTGTTACGTTTTTCCGTAATAAAAAGTCCATTATACTGGTCGTATCGCGATATTACTTCGTGTCATTCATACCACAAAACACACGGTGTGAAATTACTTACATACCTATATTATATTATGCAAGGGCAAGCGTATTCACATTAACAAGTATTCCACCAATTCGTGCAGGTAAATGAGATTCTTCTTCTTTGTTTTGAGTTAACAGTCTTCATTGTGTAGGACAGACTCGAGCGCGTGCGCATGTACTGTGCGTATTACTTCAGTAGTTACACTTACGTGTTGCACTGGTACCATATAATCTATGGAAAAGATAAGATGGTACGGATAATAGGGGAGATACGGATTCAGTATACGGAAGTGGTTAATTACCCTTGGAAGATGGAAAGATTGTTTTGAAAAAAAGATCTTCGAATACTACTCATAAATGTTCTTTTTTTTAAAGATATCCAACGTCTCTCCTTCATTTCTTAATAGAATAGAAGACATGATTATGGAAATCTCAACTTCACATAAGACGGTTAACGAGAGAAATATTGATCTTGTCTCGTTCATGTACCCATTCATGGGAATGAATAATGATCGATTAAGATAATTCAGAATTCAATGTTGAGCTTAATCCATGCTTCGTCTCGATAATACTTAGGCATCTATGTCTTATTGTTCCGCATAATTAATTTTATATTCTCTGCGAATGGTGGTGAGCTGGGACGCGTGGATTCGTCGCGACTGGCTTGTGCAGTGTGCAGAACTTTCGTGATTGTTTTGGAACGAAAGTAAATTTAATTTACTGGCTAATTATCGCTCGTACAAAGTTCTGAATTAAACTTGTAATTGGCTTTCGCTTGATTCGAAGAAATTGTACTAAGCCCCACCTCCGGCAAACAAGACCTTTTCTGTAATCTCAACTCGTGTACTCGGGGTGCATAATAGGTTTCACATATATTATGCGGCTACAAAGAACGTTCCAGGGCGAATATGTTTTTCATCGGTGGGCGCGAGGGACGTGTCCTGTCATTTTTTAAATGATCAATAATTACTTCATTCATATCTGGATTCGATAACATATTTCCATTCTTCGTTCACTTCACAGAACTCCCTATTACAACCCCCAAAGAATCCGTATAGTCGTAGAAACGTAGTCGTGGATGGAGTAACACTCGAAATGAAAATTTCTGGCTGAAGTTTCTCGAATACATTTGAATATCTTTCAATTTCCGTGAATTTCGGTCTCTCTGATTGGATGTATCTTTTCGCCCGATTTGTCACGTTTCTACGAACAATCTCAGCATCCATAGGAAAATTCAACTTCCCTCGATTATTTTTCAAGATACTTTTAATATTTGTGAGCATTTGAAGAGCACCGAAAAGTATTCTCAACTGCACTTCAAAACGCGAGAACAAAATTGTCCAACAGTTGAGTAAAGTGGAAGAAGATCATGATTTTTTCAAAATTATTTTCTAATCAGACATGTGAGTTCTGTGGTAATCGATTTCTTCGGTTTTCGTACCAAATCAATGCGAGATATATAAATACTATATTCAATGCGAGAGTATGACAATGATCATTTATTTGCAGATCAACGGACAAAAGGAATACAAGTGAGATTCTCATTGGGGACTTGACAGGAAGAACGAGTGATTTGTTTCAAATTATTTGAGCAGAAACTAATAGTGGTGACAACCAAAATTGTATTGTGTATGGAGCTAAAAGCTGTTGCAGCTTCGTCCTAACCACACGGTTACTCTAAAGGTTTGCCGCGTTGAGACCACGAGTGAGTTGTGCGTAATGTGCATTCCATGTAACTGGCTTTGAGACGGTCATTTGGCTAACTATAAGATACTGTTCACTCTCATACCATTAAACAATTAAATACACAACGTATGACATCGCATATTCATGTTTTTACACGAAGAGGAAAGAAATAATTTGATCACTCCTGCTGAATGAATATTTATCGATGTTATGTAGAATTTTGGCGGCAGAGAGTGAAAAATTCATAACTGAAAAGAATTCTGATCGTCACTCACTCGAATATCTTGACAATTAGCATTCTCCGGGCTCATTGAAGGCAATTTCATCGTATAGAGTCCTGTTTTTTTTGCGTAAGCTAAGAACATCAAGGGGATACTAGCGCCAGAAAGCTACCCAAATCCTCCGCGTGAAATTTTTCAGAATACTTTACAATTGTCAAAATATCGCTCTATACAGAATTTCTTGAATGTCCATACGCTGGAGAAAATATTTATTTGTCCTCTCTCATAAAATATTTATTTGTAGAAATTAAATATCCAATTGTATGTAAAAACTGATTACTTGTGGCGAATAAATTATTTATTCAGAATAACTAAATTCCATTATTTGAAACATTTCATTAATCCTAAGGAATATTTTATAGAGGGAGGACAAATAAACTATTTATTTGGTTGGAAGAATTTTTTTTTCAGTGTAGAAATGCTGTATGGAGCGATATTTTGAGATTATTGAAATGAGCTGGACTCACATCTAATGGTATGTCTTTAAAAGATTTCAAATATAATCACCCTCAATTTCTGATCATTTGTACCATCATCGTCAAAGATGTCAATTTCTCCACTTACATTTGTTCACTATTACACACATAATCTTAAAAATTGAGTTGCGTCAGCAAATAATGTGCAACTACGGCGAGATGAGTAGCTGAGGTGGCAAAGCCAGAGTTGCCAACTGGTTTGGAATACCCCCCCCCCTCCCTAGAAAGAGAGTCAAAACCCCCTAAATTTCACTCAAAAACCCCTTGAATTTTTGTTGGAGAAAAAATATTATTCAAATGTATAGAGACAGTAGCAGACACTAAAAATATTTTGTAGTAAGGTAAGAGACCCTATACCCGATCACACGGAAAAAAGTATGGTTATTGTAAAGATCTGAAGTATAGTTGAAAGAGAAAGTGTAAGTGGCGATGTTGTATCGCTATGGTAACGATATAGATGGTTTAGGCTAACTATGTATATCGTTCCTCGAAGGATCTGTTTTGTCATGGCAACGATACTGATATCCGTATACTTTAGACAGTCACGACAACGATCCCGTATCGTTATGAGAACGATACTCCTTTTTCCGTGCAGTGAATGTATACCCGATCAGTCCTCATATTTATTTATTCATTTATATATTCGTATTTCCAACGGACAAACGCCCAATGAATACAATCAAGTAAAACCTTGACGCAAACAAGTTGCATAATACAAAGAAAATAGAGTACATCCATGCATAAAAATACATCTATAAATAGTATGATGAGGCCAAATAAGACAATTCATATTATTGCAATAAGCCCCTATAAAAATTTCTCGGAAAAGAGCATAAACTAGAATTAAAAAAATCAAAGTGTGGTGATAGGTTAGCTTGATTACCAATATGACACATCCTTGACAACGGAGAATTGTATCCTCCAGTAGAAGTAGAAAAAGGAACATCGAATAAGTCCGAAGAGTGTCTCAACAATCTACTGGGCACATGAAAGTTTAGTAATTCCAAAAAGGAAGGCAGATCAATATAACCGTTGAGTAGTTTGAAGAAAAACAAAGCGTCACAGCATTTTCTCCTATTGCCAAGCGTGTGTAGATTGGCACACCTCAAAGCAACAGAATAGTCATGGTTACGGTAAACCATCGGAGACCCATTCCGGTACATGAAGTGAAGTATATTCTAGATTTTTGTGGTTTAGTTGTGCAAAAACTCTTCGACTAAAACATTATTTGTAATTATTGGCTCGAAAATCAACTTTTTCATTTGAAACTTCTAGCTAAATTACTTCGTAAATTCATGTAATAATGAAAATGATCGGGTTTTTTACCTCAATATAATCACCAGCAGTGCTTGCATATCAGCTCTATTCCTACCGGAATTGACCGATCACGAACTTTCGTTGACTAGAAAGTCCAATTAACTAGAAAGAAAAATTCCATCATAGAAACCCTGATTACCCTGGTAAAACAAGTCTATTGAAACACATTGATTTATGAAATTGAACACAAACTTTGCAACGACAAATGACCATTCGAACCCATTCAATTTCCATTGAATCTCAATAATTTAACCGGTTCCAATGGGTTTCAACATTTATGAATCAGTGTGCATGGTTGTTCACCGTTGCAAAGTTTGTATTAAATTTCATTAATCAATGGGATCCAATAGAGTTTTCAAACCAGGATACCAACGTTTTTTTTGTGCGTTTTCATCAATACATACTCTTCATAACAACTTTGTAAAAATTTATGAACCTTCGTAAATGGAGCAAATGGGGTTGACGAAAATTTTCCGAGTTATTGAGAATTCATAAGTAGAATAGGAGAAATATTATTTCAGGCCCCAGCCAAATCAAAGAAAAGACAAATCAACGAAACCATTGGTTGAGAATGGAGAAAGTATGATGTATTACTCTTTCCAACCAGCGGTTTCATTGATTTCGTTTGTTTTTATCTGATCCCCATCCCTATTTCAATCATTTTGATACATTGAGGGGAAAAAATAGTGGACTCAAATACGCACGACAGTTGGATACGTTCAAGCACAATCCTTCATCAACTCAATTTGAATACAAAGTTCATTCAAGTACGTGTAGTTGAGTCAACTACAGATCTAATTGAGTCAAAGAAGTATTGCATTAGAACGTATCCAACTGTCGTGCGTAGTTTGGTCAACCATTCTTTTTCTCAGTGTAATACATACTCAAATTACAGAAGTCAAATATGTGAAATTATTTATATATGGAATATCTATGGAATTATAAGTTTTTTATTGAGTAAAGAAACTTGAATTTGATTCCCCTGAAAATTACCCTAGGAAATTTGTTCTTCCCCGAGAAAAAAATGGATTGGATCTAAAAAGATCTAATGAGATCTAATTTGATATTTTTAGATCTAAAAAATCGAATGCGGTAGATCTGTCTGAATCTAAATGAATACAAATAGATCTATGCAGATCTCAGCACAAATCAAAGCTCCTTTTGTACTTAGATTTCTGTCGATCTGAATAGATCCGTCTAGATCAAAATTGATCCATTCAAATCCAAATTGATCTAGGTCAGTTCACAACTTTTTTTATTCTGATCCACGTGCATCTACTGAGATCTGAGTAGATCTATTGTTATCCTAATAGATCATTTAGATCTCAGCAGATCTACCGCATCCCATTTTTTTATCAAAAGAGATCCAATTAGATCTAATTAGATCTAATTTGATCTTTCCAGATCTAATTAACTTTTTCTCGGGCCTAAAAAATCCTTCTGCGCATGATTTCTCCCAGATCTAGAGGGATGAACTTCTAGTTGGCAACCCTGAGCAAAGCAGTCTCTACAGTAGCAAAATGTTGTGATAAACGGTGGAAACCATTAGGGTTGGACTTCTTCTTCATTTTTATAACACGAGCTAGTCGAGCTAGATAAAGTGCTCATCCTGTTAAAAATGCCAGACTCTGATCCATACAATATTTGGACCAGTATTCGATCGGTTCGATCAGGTTTTACTAGGTTTGTACATCAGTGCTGCAGTCGATTTCACACACCAGGCAAAATCTTATAAGACCTGCTAAATTCTTCGCCAAATCTTGTCCAGTCATACATGAAATGGGAAAGAAACCTATCAGAATCCGACAGGAAATTTTTCGTCCGGTTCTGCCTGGCATATTTAGCAGGGCACTAATATTTTCTTTAAACTAATGTCTTGTTGATGAGATTTGAGTGTACTTCGCAATGTCCAACTAATAGCTCTCAATATGAAAATGTCAAACATTCTTCAATAAAGAATTTTCTCACCTTTTTTATAGCATTCAAGCCACTCTCTGTGAATCTGAATCAGTGGAATTGAATCGGTGGCTACCCTAGCGGATCTGGGTGAACCGACAAGCGACCAAAAATTTCGGTTACATTTTGGTGAAACATCTTGGCTTTGGTAACTTGTTGGTCGTTTAGGACGGGATGCGGACAGGCGAACCCGGTGCGTTTCATCCCCGGTCAAAATCTCCGGATGAAATATTTCCGATTGAAATATCCCTGTTCATAATGTCTGGACAAAATATCCCGGGTGGAATATTCCCGTCCAAAATATCCCAAAATGCCCCAGACAAAATATCCCTGCCCCAAATATTTTGAGGCCCGAAAAACATTTGAGATCACAAGCTGAAACTGGGCATGGATTTCTCTAATTCATATTAATTCACAACATATCCGAAATGAAGAAGAACAATAAACGGAATAATCCGATATTGATGGGATGTGAGGAGTGCTTTGGTGAGGACTGATGTTGTCACAACAATATGAAGAGAAGTATGAGACTGAGCAGTTGCGGAAACCCGGAGATGGCTATGCGCGAACGGGCGAAGCCCACCTCACGCCTACGCAGGCGAATAGTAGGGGCCGGGGTTCAGGGACGGAGCCCCTGGCCGAGGGGGGGGGGGGCTTCGGGGAGGCCCCAAATTAGCATAATATTATCAATATTCAATAATCATCTTCACCTTTGAATCCGGAAAAATTTCCGAAACAAGAATATTTCAGCATGGTACGAAATTTGTTGACATTGGAAATGAAATGAAGACAAAATTATACATTGAATAATCACTTCAGTTACTGATGGGATGATCATATCAAAAGTTGAAATGATCCACGAATTCAAACTAACGAAACAAAATGTTATACCGCAAAACACAGTTATTATACAATATCATGAATAATACATTAGCACTGATACAGTAATTTGACAAAATTGACATATCAAAAATGAATCATATGAGAACATACATAAAGCATATAGAAAGCATACATGGTCATATATGACCATATATAACTCATACGCAATCCATATTGAATCCGTATATGATCATATATGGTCCATACAAAATCCATATATGACCCTTCGATGCAAGACTTTCCCATACGTGTGAAAAAATTCTGTCACATATGAAATATTTTTCGTATATGGATTTTATATGGGTTATATATGAGTCATATATGATCATATATGGATCACATATGGATTAGGTATGGATTGTATATGATTCTATGCATTTTCATACATGAATCATATATGAATTTTATATGTATTATTTATGGATTATGTATGGGTCATGTATGTTCGTTTTTTACTAGGGATGTTGTTCATGATATTATAGTTTGTGAGGTATTTGGACTTCAAGATGGGGATGGGCGATATTGTGACAGGATCGATCTTTTTATAGATAATTTTCCAGATTTCAGCAGACGGTGGTAATTGTACTGGGATGTTTTGTCCGGGGGGATCTTTTGTTGGGGATTTTTTTGTCAGGGGATGTCATTTGGTGGGATCGCCTGTCCTACACCCGTTTAGGACATTTGTTTCAACAAAAATTGACCAAAATCCAACCAATCTCAATTTGGTGATTTTTCGAGTATTTTTTGGTGATTTTCCGGGTTTTTACTGCAAAAAGATTCCAAATACGGACCACATTTTTTGGTGACAGATTTTTTAGATCATTATATGGTGAAAACTATCTGGGTAACCATTTTATGACCAAATTTTTACCAAACCAAGAAATAACCGAAAGTCAACCAACAAAATTGGTCACTTTGGAATCGCTAGGGTATGCACAAGCTCTCGGATAGAATGGTAAATAAACAACAATTCAACAATGAACATTTGCGTATTTGAAAATAGTTTGTGATGAAATTCCACAGATTGAAATTCAGAGAGGAAAAAGATACCCCTGATGATCTACAGGAATGAGAGTAGTCTGAAATGAATGATATTGCTCGGAATATCGATTTCGTTTGAACACCGAATGACAAAAGACAGAGATACGTTGGTAGCACTCGTCATGTGTCCTTTGATCATGTTCTGCAGTCAAACTAAATAACTCAGGACTCTTATCGGTCGATCGCAAACCTCACATCTGAAGAAGATTGCAGATTGTTGGAAATCCATTCCAATAATGTATGATCAGTGTTTTGGATGAAGATTCATATCATTTTATGTCCCCAAATCGTATCGGACAGAGAATACGCGATGAAAACACAGCATTTAGAATATAAAATGAAGTTGAAAATGGGATCAAAATGAGACATAAATGTTCATCCGAACAGTATCAAATTTACCTACCCTGAAGTTAAAACAACGAGAGATTGATTGAATCGTATATATACAGCATCGATCCTTCGTCTATATACCATTAGCCTGATCCTGATTAATGTTAGTGCGAAGGTGAGATGAAAATTGAAGAACTTGATATACACGTATATAATGCACTGCACTAACACCCATATCTCCTTATCTGGATTTTTTATCCCTTTTTTCCAACACATCTTTCGATCAATCGTGATGTATACACATGATATACCTGGGGCAAGCAAACGATCGATGATCGATCATCGATACGATCTAACCGCACAACGATTTGATTCGTAAAATTGTATCAGGTGAAAAATCTCTCTGAAGTTGGTGTGTGTGTGGATAGATACATGCACCAAAGAACAAATCTTGTACGTATATCTTGTGGTCTCGAATTGATCTTATTTAAATACAAATTACAGTACTTGCGGTGGTGGTGTGTGCGGCTTTACACCAACATGATTATTATTGTTATCACCATCATCCTCGTCATCATCATTATTATTACCATTATTATTTCCTCGCTGATATTTTGGCTTATATACCATGGGGCTACGCCACACGTTCGCTCCGCAATCCCGTGAATTCGCGGGCGAAGGGACACCGATTTCCTATCTCCACTTCTGGATCATAATTGCGACGAAGTGTGATCGTTGGCCGGATCCAATGTACGATCCAAGCAAAGCCAACTCGCCGCAGGGCCAAACAACAGCGACTACAAACGGCCAGTTTCATAGTCTCAAAGATCGTTGCGCGTCGATAAAAGTTTCGCTTCGGGCTGAGCACCACTGTACAATGGGAGATCGTCCGTATGTGTGTGCGGTTACGCTTGTATTTGTATGCAACCCTTTGTGTTCTCGGATAACGATCATCTTAATGGTGCGAGATTGTCGGTCTTCTTGGTCCTGGCGTGCAACGATGCTGTACTGGCATTCTCTGTTCCGTATATATGTACACTTTCTTCTAGATATATGGATTTCGTTCGAAACAAGGGGAGGGTTTTATTTGTACTCCATTTCATGAAGAGGAATACTGGGTTTTTGTTTTGGTAATCAACTGCGTATGATGGATTATTCAACGACAATCTTCCATCGATCGGAAGTGTGCTTTTTTTGCACGATTCATCGCAGGTAGATTAATTTATGGGTTTAAATACAACAACACAGCAGTCCCTGATGTATCCATGAAGAATCCTTTATGAATTCTTGTGGTTTCGCAAAGTATCATTTATGAACTCATACTGTACTGTTCTGCTATCTGGGATCAGTCCAAGTGAATATCATGATAATATGGCTTGGAAAATACGTGATTTGTTACGACATTTACCTCTGGAAAAGAACTAGAGAGTCCGAGGAATAATGATACCTCGTTCAATCGAATGATTCCCTTCGTGGATAACTGTTATCAACAAATTATCTAAATGAAGTGAATATTGACAAATTATTTCATCCTTGTGTAGGAACAATTGACGAAGATGTACCAAAGTACAGTACATCAGCTGTTATGCATAATATTGATGTTATTCTATTAGTTTCTGTGTGTAAACAACACTGTTATAACTCCAGACGTTTGAGCAACTGCTCATGACTGCAGCTTTTGCGACTCTACCTTGAATTAGAAATTTGAACTTCTTAGTTGAAGCCACGTTTAGTGTGGTTATACTCCCGGCGCTTGTCCAGCATTCCCTCATCAGGGTAAAAGGTCTTTTGAGGATGATCGTTTTTCCTTCAATGAAGCAACTTACATAAACGTACTTCTGAAACGCTAAAACTATTGCAATGGGTCCATGCTGAATTCGTAGATTCTTTCATCTCGAAAAAGTCTTTATGAAATTTTTGTTGAGGTTTAGTGCCAAAATGACAGACATTTTTCGCGATCCTCATAAATTTTGTACACCAAGAATGTTCTCTTAATGTTTTATCACGTCTCTCCCAAATTTTCTTATGAAGATAGTTCGTAAATTATCAAAGACTTCTTGGTCTCGATATTGGAAAATTCTCAAAATAATCACCCACAATTTGATTCCTCATGTCTTTCAGCTGAGAGAATATCAGGGCCGTGATACTCGAAAAATTCTTTTTTGTATTCATATTTTCTTTCTTCCCTACCTGAAGACCTGAAGAGATTTGTTCTCGAGAATGAAGAATACTAACAAAAACTCAATGAATCTTCCAAACTAGGAGGAAGTTATAGAAAAACTCACGAAAATTCGAAAATATTTATCAAGGCTCTTCAAATCCTATCAATGATTTTAAAAGATTCAAAAGGTAAAGTGTCAAAATCCAAAATTCATTTGGAGTTGGATTTTTATTTCTAAACTATTTTATGAACTTCACTCCCTATTTTATAACCTATCATATCGTATGACATCACTGAAACAGAAAATTCCAGCACTGCAAACCCAAAAGTTTGATTCCAAAGCACTTAAAGTGTCAAAACCTCGTAATGACTTTTTCGACACTTGCAAGCATCTTGATACCACAATGAAACGGATTCAACGTTTCATATTACACCGTTTGGATGGTATATTTATACTTTTTGGACCGTGTAAAGAGAAAACTGTACGTTCCAAACACTTAGAATGTTTGAAAACGAAATAAATATACGTCCCTTAAAATTTAAAGAGCAATCGTCTTCGCGTGGACTTTGATACATTACGATAAATCGTTGAGAATCTCATCAAGTTCATTACGTTCTTTCCTTTTGGAATATCAATCGCATTCAACTTCAAAGCCTCTTCGCGTTAGCTATAGTCTCAAAGTGTTCTCCTTCGCGGTAGTCACGCGATGTTGCAGTTAGAATAATCAGATAGAAGTGAGATTTGATTGCTACCACAGTAACACATCACGTCCATTGAACAATCGATACATATCAAATGATTATTCCATCATGATCTTTCTTTGTTCGATAATGAATACAAATTTACGATCATGAATAACCAAATGAGAATAAAATCGGAAATAAATGAACCCGAGTCCTGACTGAATCATCAATACTCTTCTGAGATATCATTTTCTGAAACTCTTTCGAGTCCAAAAGACAGTATTTGTATTATCGAACCATGACTCATCGAATACAAATTTTCTCTGGATTACGTTTCACGGGGATTCTTTGCTTTTAATATTTCCTGCATAAAAATGAAAATATGGATTTTCATTTGCATGAAATGGATGAAATTTTATTTCATTTTTGTTTTTTCCCCATTGTACTGCCGTTTTTTTCGTTTTTGATCGAGCAATATTCTGTTATTTATGAATCAACAAATACCATTCATATGGAAATGTATATGGCTTACAGCCAATATCCTATGCGTTGAACGATACGTAATTGAATTTTTTTTTGGGAAATGTCCCTTAGTATTATTTACACGCGAGCCCTTTGTTTGTGTGCATTTTTGTCCTTTTGTTTAACACTGGTTCATGCTAAATTGCCAACAGATCAAATATTTTATCGCGAGTTTTGTGACCAATATAAAATATGCGGAAAGGGTTATATCGGCGAGCATATAATTGTTATACAAAAATCTATGGAGAGACGAAGCGAGGGAAGGATTACGACTATATTAATGTGACGTACGTTACATTTCAGTGCGCGAATGCATTCGTTTTATTGACATTAATTTTCATTAGGTCGAATACTATACGAACGCTTGGCCAAAGAATCCAAAGTGTTTATCATGTTTCAATTTCGTGAATACTTATTTTCTATTGATTAATTTCTCAAATATCTCACCAGAAAATGGAATGAATTTAATGAAATTCTCTATCTTAAGAATAGTAATATTTTCATAAAACAAGGTCAGATTCTTCCTTTTCCGAATGTAATCGAATTCCATCCTATTTTCTATGCATGAGTCACGGGCGTGAATGCTATTCATATCGATCCCAACGGCCAATCAGTATCTTCGAAGAACGGTGACAGACCTTTCCATGCATATCTCTACTTTCATCCGTCATATCTTCCATGAAAGTAAGAATTTGCACGTTCATCGCATAAATCTCCTGTATCCTCTCTCTTTCAATTTAATAATCCGAAGTTGAATTGTATACAATTGATTGAAGTTTAGAAATTATGGGAACTTCCAAATCTAATTATGAATTTTTTCAAAAACTTGACTTCTTTTCCTCCCTGCAATATTGCGTTCCCTATTTTGGAGGCAAAAATATTTGTATTTGGAACTGCTTTCGAATCAAAGTATGGGTCTAAATTGTTATGAGAATATAATCCCAAAAAGATTCTTATTCGGTTCGCACAAATTAACTGTGAGGGAGCAGAAATATTTCAGAAAAGTTAATTGAACGTTCAATGATCATTAGTTAATCCAAGCCCTGTTACAAATAATCTATAAACCTGATTGACGAATGGAAAAATGAATAGATTTCAATGATATTCAATCAGAAATTTCACCATTTGTAATAGGATTCCTACCTCGAAAGGCAAATGTATCAATTTCATAAGCGTCCATTACAAATTACGATATGAGAATAGAAAATTTAAAAAAGGTGGTCTTCTAGAGATCAACGACATAATGAAGCTGGACCTAACAGCCGATTGTCGTAACTTTTTATATACGAATTTTGTTAGGGATTCAAGTACCTGAAACGTATGGTAGAATGCTACTCAATCGATTTCAGGTCCGAACAAGACTCGAATAACATTTAATCAGAAGTTACAACAATGGGCTGCTAGCTTTTAGTCGTTAATTTCAGTTTTGTGAACGACATATAATCCTGTAAACAACACAACACGCCTGAGAGGTGTGCAAATAAACATACGTTTACACCTCCCACAATGTTACTGCCAGGGTTGACGTGATCACTTCTTCTACGATACCGCAAATTCTGAAATTCATTCCACCAATAACAATATCGTAATCGTATCTCACAGCCTCGATACTGACTTTGTTTTCTCCTTCATCCTAATTACATATGTAATTGCACAAGTATACTAATTATCAACTTTTAATTGTTCTCTTAACATCTTGTAATAAAATCGGTCTGATAGTATCAGCAGTTTTAGACTTTAATTAGAAACTTGATGATAATCATTCGAGGGATACCTAAATGTAAACATTAGATGTAATTGCTTCACAACCCAACCATAACACCCCGTGGTAACCGCGTGCTAAATCGTATTAGATTGCCTTGCTTGATAAAACCTCTCACATATAAATACGCACATTCTCCACTAAACTTCATCTATGATTTTTTGTTCACGTTCAAGGATTCCGCTTAGTGGGCAATTTCTTGGTGATGTTGACTTATGAGGAAGTGATGTATTTTCAATACGGTTTGTCCTTTGATATTATATCAAACGAAATAGAATTACATTTGTATGGAACCGAGAAAACTGCCATGGGATTCAATCTTTAGCACTGTGTTCAAAAATTGAAATATCATCTTGTGATGTCACTTATTCATTTCTCAGGAAAAGAACATCGCAAACGAGCCCTGGGGAAAATTTTCTCTCTGAATTTTAATGAGAATTTCATATTTCGGGGAGATTTGCAGATTATTGGGTGTGAATATTTCCAGATGAAAATTTTGTGGAACGAGTCACCAAAATTCAAGCAAATTTGGAATGAAATTGAGATAAAAATTCAAGAGAAATTTAAAGATATTCAGTGAAAATTGAAGGGTTTTGGAATCAAGCAGGGAGGAGTTGGATAAAACCAAATACCACAATATCTGTCTGATTAGTGCTTCTTTCTGATAGCAAACGCTTGAATTAGTAGCAGTAGACATTTTGAACAGTTGAAGAAAACAACAACATCGATGCAACGCGGTTTCTCACTTAGAACTTTGTTTAAAGTTTTCCGCGAAAAAATGGTCACAGTTGTTGCATTTGTGCAATGAGTTTCAAGTGCTTTACTAGTTTCTCAAGAAAGAGGCTGCGTATTTTCATTTGTTATTAATTTGCCCAGAACAACGCATAATCTATCTAAGCCATATCAAACTCAACAAGTTACTGTGAAATCAAACCGGATACTTGAGATTTTACCTTCCAATTTTTGAAATTGACGAAAAAATTTGTGTTTTTATTCTAAAATAGTCATCAAGACATGTTTATTCTTGAAGATCCCTTGTTAATTGTGTGCTCGCGACTTTTGTTTATAATTGAGTTGGCCTGAAAAAATTCTTTCTCTGAACAATTTTTTTAGTTTATGAATTTATGACTTATATCTGTTTTCGAAATTTTTATCGAATTCAACAGTTGGTAATAAAAATTTCACAATTCAGAAATGTCTTACATTGATTTAAACGAGTACCCGATTCTATCCTACACATGGGGTGAAACCAGGTTTTTCTACCTTTTGACTCAAACGAATATGAAAAAAGAATTGTAATAATTTTAGAGCAATATACGAATAGTATGTTGTTAATGCATGAATAAGGAAACTGGAAAGCTTTGATTGGTTAATTTATTGCTAATAGGAACTTCTCTATGACCGAGTGAAGTTATGGTACCCGGTTTTATCCAACCTCCCCTGATTTTATGTGAAATCAGGATAAAAAATGTAAGAAAAATTCAAAGGGAGTCAAAAAAAATTTCAAGTGATCGAAAGTGAATTGGAAAAACTCGATATAGAATATTTTTAATGAGAGCTGGAATTAACGATATCTAAGAGGATACAAAAGAATTTGAAACAGTTCATAATCAACACTATTGAAAAAAACTGGAATTCTGTTACCCAGGAACTGGAAAATTTCTGTTCATAACGAATTTTTTAATTTACGTACAAGAAAATTACTGTTGTACCGAAATTTTTCCATATTGCACATGAAATTTCATGTTCTTCACTTCAATTTTCCAGTATGAATACAAGAATTTTCTGCTGAGTGTACTGGAATTTTCATGATTTGAATGTAATTTTTCAGTACAAATGTACAGGTTAATCACTTCCAGTACGGTACTGGAAGTTTTCCGAAGTTTGTTTGTACAGTGAAGTATTTTACATTGGGATCCGAATTAGAAATCCTAGAACCATTAGAATTGACATTACAAAATTACAAAAAAAGATCAGACATGTTCAAAAGGATTGAAAAATATTCAGAATCAAATATTTCCAGTTCAATCAAGAATTAAAAATTACGAAGAAATCAGATGTGATCCATTTTACATGAGATTCAAACTGTTTAATGTCCCTAGTAAGAATGAATCATATATGTGGTATATATGACCAAACATATCTCTCATGTGATTCCACAAATTCAGATATGACCCTTATATAATTCATACATGGGCCATATATGACCATACTCATCCCAAATTTGGCGTTTTCAACCTATATATGGGTCATGTTTGGTCTTTATATGAATCGAATGATCATGTATGAATTATATATGGTGATATATGTGCCATATATGGATTATATATGCATTATATATGATTCATACATCACCATATATGAATCATTTTCACTAGGGGTGACAAATCAACAATTCCAGAAAAATATCAACGAGAATTGATTCATATAACTCTTTTAACCCTCTAACCGTAACCACGGTCTCACAGACCGCTATCAAAACTGTATTTGCTCATAATCCGAACTTTTTTGGTTGATTTGTGTGACATTTTATTCCTATTCTGCATAGAATTGTTCACTAATTTCTGCACATAAACCCGCTATCCTACTCCGTAGACATTTATAATGATTGAAGAAATGTTCTTTCTACTTCTAACAACTTTAAACATCTAGAAGGAGGTAACACCGGTCTGTCAGACCGGGGGTTACGGTTGACGTGGTTTTGAGGACGGTCACGGTTTCAGGGTTGAATGTTATACATCCTTAATCATCCAAGATATCAGATCATTCATGTTCTTCATCAGAGTTTGCAAAAATCTTCCCCTGCAACAAATTCAAAGAATGTACAAAAATTCAATACGATTCAGAAGAATCTGAAAGAAGTGATTGAAAAAAATTAGGGGCAATTCAGATAATTTTATAGAGATTTAAAGAAATCTCGTTTGATAATATTTGAGATAGGTGGAGGAAGAGTTAGAGATGCTTACTGAAATTCACAATGTTCGTCAGGTCTCTGAATAGATTTTGCAGAAATTTTGAAAACTGAATCTGTCTGGTTCAGAGGAATCCAGAAGGATTCAGAGAGAAGTGAAGAAAATCGAAGTAATTCAAAGAGCTTGGAATCTCTCAAAATCTATTATCAAAATCATGAAGAAAATTCCATCATCGAAATACATCCAGAAAATATCATTTGAACATTTTCCCAACTCAAAATAAGAATGTATCCTCGGCTTCTTTGATCACCCTTCATCAAGAAACGCATTGCGGATCGAAGACTATGATACGATTTGTGTGATATCGGTGGCCATTAAGATTGATCAAAAACAATGGAACAACGAGGGAGTCAATAACCTAACTCTGTTATCATATATGCCTGCATACAAGTTGAGTTGATAGAACCTGCAACAGTGTCGTCACCTGCAAACTAGGGATTCATACTACAGTTCCGTGAAGGGTTTCAACGATGTGAACGCGCGTTGTGCGACTTCTAGCTCTACCCTGACATTCTACCCCTCTTCGACTACGAGCCTTGATTAGGCTTCCGGTTAATTAATAACCTCTCGTGCACACACTGGCATGGCCCACGTATGAATATGTATGTGGCCTGTTGTGCGCTTCGCGGTGTGTTTGAGAATGTTGGAGTATGAGTACGTTTGTGTTTGGATATACATTCACAGAGAGGAAGAGAGGAACGGTAAGGGATGAAATAGAGAGAGCGCGTAGAGCTAAAGAAAGAGAAAAACGCACCACCGAAAAGAACAAAAGTAACAATGATAAACACGGAAAAAGTTTTGCAATGCACTCGATAATGAAATGAGGGAAAGGACATGGATTTTCATTGTTTAAGATATCTGTGGTATTCGAATCCCTAAAAACTCATATACTGAATATCAGTATCAGCACTGTAAAAAAATCAGCTTCAAGTTTTACAAACATATTATGAAACTTTTTACATAACACAATATATTAAATTTCGTAATTTGATATTAATTTCAATAAGATAAGTCTCTACTTCAAGAATTTTCTCCTGAATTTGAATAAGATGTTCATAAATTCAATCATTCATTTCTTACATTTTAATGAGAAATTCTAAAATTTCATAACTCATATTGAATTTAATATGCGAATATTAAATTCAAGAATTTTTCTAACAGTGAGTTTCAACATTTCTTGGATGACATTTTCCTCCTCAAGTCTTCACGAAACCTCTGAAAATTTTACAATAATTCTGGCGTTGGCGGAATAAAGCATATTATTGGATATTTAGAATTTAAGAAACAAAACATATCCATGATTCCATGATCATCCAACGCAAATCGCATTATTCTTCAAATTAAAATCAACACGGAAAAGGCAATAACCTACGAGATTAACTTCATAAAATCAATGAGCCACTTATTTCCAGCGGAGCAACATTGTAAAGAGTCTGACTGAATATGTTTGCATCTGATTTGAAAACTTGACTGAAATTCAGGCTTCCCTATTTTTTCGGCATTTGTTTTTGATAGTTTTATTTGCATCTTAAAATAAGCTCATATCCAAGACAAAAGTAAGTTTCAGTTTTTACTATGAACTGCTATGTGAAACATAGAGCTATTAGCACTGAGCATTGTGGCCAATATTGTTGGAACCCTAAAAATCCAAAGGAATCAGACCACCTCGCATTTGTTTTGATCGGAATGATTAATTAAAAAAGTAGAGAATCTCTACAATAGTATAACACTGATTATATGACATCCACACGGAGAAAATGTATTGACGAAAAATTACCCAAAAGTGAGTAAAACGAGGACATAGTGACATTCCCCCAGAGTTTAAAATCCGATTGACTTCATTTTACTCGACTACAGATGAAAATAAATTCAAATTTTTTCCATTATCTCAACAAGTTGAATACTATTGAAAAACATTTGAATAAATTTTCATCTGTAGATTTCAAACTTCGCGGGGATGCCACTATGTCCTCGTTTAACTCAACTTTGAATAATCTTTCGTCAATATATTTTCTCCGTGCATAAAGACGCAGGTGAAGTGAGTGTCGCAAGCTCCATTTAGATTATAGAGGGACGAATCTAGCGAGGAGCGTCTAGATTCTATAAATACGAACAAACCTAGCGAAGCGGAGAAAATCAATTGCGAAATCATAAGTTGCGTATCTGAAATTAGTTAATTAGGTACTTCGTACGTGAATTTTATGCATCAACTTGGTGAATAACTGAAAGGAATTGAGAAAAAAGAATTAGACGGATGGAATTATAAAGGAAAAGAGGGTTCCAGGTCGAACTATGAGGGTGAACGGAGGAAAATCCCTCTCTGTATGGGGAGAAAGATAGGGAAGAGGAAATGAGTGGTTGAGGCTACTTATTTGCATTCGGAAAACAAAGGGTGAGAGGATGAACGCGTATGTTTACCCCTCTCGTCGTGCTATATAACGAAGGACAAAGGGTGGCCAAGCGCGTTCCTTTCTTCTATTCCTCCCTGTTTTTATTTTTCTTTTTTTTTTAACTTTTTCATTGTATCAAGTATTCGCACGTCTTGGAGCTATGAGCATGGCTACGTTTAACGAGCATTGGACTAATTAGTGCAACACTTTTGTGCATTAGACAAAAAACCAAATGTATATACGTAAAGGTGTAATTATTCAATGAATTTCCAGTTACTAATTGGACTTATAATAGAATTATCTTCCTCTTCGTATAATAATGAGATAACAAATCAAGTCGGATGTCATTTGAGAAGATATAATTGATGATCATCGTCTCGTGGTCGTAGCCATATTATAATGAATTATTTCACAATATTGTATATTGTACAAAACAGGACCTTCTTGTTGATGACGATCGGAAGGACTGCCAGAATTTATATGCAGATGAAAAAGTTCAATACAATTTATAAGAAGCGAAATCTTGACGGAAGATTTATCAAGAAAATGATATCGAATTTCTAGATATCCTGTTCAAGTGAAAGGAGACTTCTTCCGCACTTTCCTGTGAACCGAATCCTACCACGCAACCATCAGGTTATAGCGATCGCGTGATTGAGTTTGATTCGCGAGAGGGAGAGGATAATCCGCACCTTGTACCTCAAACTCATATATCGATCTCTTATAAAATTTTCGATCCAATCTTATGAGTAAGGGAAGAAACAAATGAATAGTAGAATAATGTAGACGATCATTCTCTTGAATCGAAGATTAAAACATGCATAAAGTATTGTTTAAAGATACCATCGATACATCGGATGGCTATTAGAGAGCAGACGAACGTGAAAAGAGCATTTACAGTAGCTTTTCCTATGAAGAAATTGTCACATTCACGATGGGATTTTGTAACTTTAAATGTACCAGTATGAATGTCAAGAAATGAGTTTCATCGCAATGAACTTGAGATAAAAAAATAGAGTGCTATTGTTTTCAACAAAGTACAAAATTACTACATTCCACCCACAGTGATGAATACGTCCTGAACAAAAGTGTGGCTTGCGGAACGATACTGTTCCGTTGTCATGTCTATATTCTCAGACTATACATTGTTTAGCTGCATAAGATCATTGTTGCAATAGTCTGGTAGAATAGAATACCTGTGCTAGACGTGCGATGCAACTACGATAGCAACACTGTATAGTGCCGGTATAACAGCACGTGATGTGGGAATCACGTTATGATTTACTCTCTCAATATACTCTTGCATCAACGTGTATAGTATCATTATCAATGGGTATTGTTGTTTTAACGTAAGGATAGGATATTTCAAATCTTATTTCTGGAATATTGACCACTGAGAATTCCATAAATTCAAAGGAAGGAGATGAAATTGAACATTCGATCAAAATCTCCCACACTCTGAAGAATCATAGACAGAAATTGTGTTTCAGAATTCTTCATTCTTCTACAATCATGCAAACATCGATCATTTGTTATTCATACAAATGAGAGAATAAAGGAAGAAAATTTTCAATTTTTCTATCCTTATTACCATATCAATGAATAAATTGTTGTCACATCCAATCCCCATTTGGATTTAATTTCTCGTTGACTTTAGGTATATAATTCAATCTAATGAACGAAGTTGTACGATTACACCGTGTTAAAGTGAGATTAGGAGGAGTAGAATGGAAAAAAAAACAGAACGTAGTGGTATGATTTTATACAGAACAGACAGGAAACCGCCAAGGTGGATGGATGGGGAGAATAGTATGCGGTGTGGAAAATAAACGTAGAGCAAGGGAATATGATGGAACGAAAAAGAAGTGACGACGAAAAAGAATGAGATGAAAATCCAGTACCCCAAAGGGTGCTGATAATCCGCGTGTTGAAACCCTAGAGACATACATAATGCAGTGTTGCTTCTGCAGGCGACCAATCGACGCTCATCCCAAACAAAAATGGGCCAACGGTGGTATATAAGAGAGCAGCGGTAAAAAAGCGGAATAGAGAGAGATGAGTTTACCCTGCTAGTCTCATTACAATAAATTAGAATATCAGTGTTGTGAGTTGGTCCGTCGAACGTTCAATTTCGCATGCGTCGGTTCTCCGAGGGTCACGAAGAGGAACATTTCGTCGGAGAAAATGTGTATTGTAATACGATGTGTCAGGTGAGAAGAATATTATCATATTCTAATGCCACGTTCTAAACTTATCTGGAAATCTTATTCCTAAGTGGAAATCCGTATACACTCTCCACGAGGTCGGGACTTTAACAATTTTTCATCGGGAGGAAGAGTATCGCGTATCGTAATATCACGTGCGAAACATAAAATAAAATAGCAGTAGGAGGGTGTATTGTATCATTCGAATCGGAGAGAGGAGGAAATGTATTTATAAGTAAAACGATGTGAATTACAAGGTGTTCAAAGATATATATTCGACACTCTTTGCGAAGTCTCGTCCCATTTCTGTTCGCTTTATGCTTTCATTCCGATAACTCGAGAGGTAAATTGTCCCCTTTTAATCCTCGGCTATAATAGCGACGCTAAATTAAACAATTCCTGGTCAAATTCTTCACAACCACTTTTCCTCTCTTGATGAAAGCCAAGGGTCGGTTAATTTCTGGACATACAGCAAGTATAGTCAGCCGAGGGGGGCGTCACGCTGAAGGGTGGGTGGCGAACTCGCTTAATCTGGTGCAGTTTAGACAATTTAGCGTGGTTACCCGGTTAGCGTCAAACATAACCTCGCCACTTGGTTGGGTGTAAAGAATGGTAGCCGTAATGTCGGTCCATGGCTGTGAGAGACTAGTACCAACACCGGTGGCGGTGACTCGACTCGACTGAAGTTACTCCGCTGGAGAAGGGTGGTTGAAAGGAGGACCAGGATGGAAAATGGAAACAGGACAGGGAGGAAAGAGATGAAATGAAAAAGGGTGGTTATATGCTTACCAGTCACTGACGCAGAAGGGCGAATGAGAGGGAGAAGGAAGACGAGGGTTTGGTCCGCGTTGGAATAACGGAGCTCTTTAATTTAAAGCCACCGGACAGTAATTAAAATAACCAACCCTCAACACATACTCCACGAAGCGGTGCCCAACTCTCGTTTAAGGCAGTAGTTCAAGGATTCTTGAACTTGATTCGAATGTACTCGAGAAAGATAATAATATTTCTATGTTGTAGAACCTCGTACGATTATCGATTCTTCCAAATTTCAAATTTCTCCTATTCCAATTCAACGAAGAAGAAAAATGTCTTGGAAAATGATGGATGCCATATTTTAAAAAGGTGAAACAACGAAAGTAACATTGACGATATTATTTCCCCTAACTGACCGTTCCCGTGGGATTATTATTTTTTCATCAAGCGATTCACCGGCAAGAGAAAAGAGAGCATCAGGAGGAACCCGGTCGAGAGGAAAAAGAAGACGAGGGAAAAGATGGGGGGTGTGGAAGAAAGGGGTGAAGAATCAAGAGTAAGGGGTCTAGACGGACGGACCACCCCGAGAAATTGCATCTCCAGGGTCGCTTCTCTCCCTTCTCCCCCCCACTTTCTCCCTCGATTTCCACAACCAAACGGCCAACCCCTACGCGAAATATATACGAGCGAGCAAATTGAAAACTAGCGATCGGTCTGCTTGAATAAAATATCGCTTAAATTTATCGTTACATCTTGTATATCGGATCTCAAAACCACTCTGCGCGCTAAGATAAGTGCCATCTCTATATATTAAATTATCTTTCAAGGAATGATTTGATGGGTAAATAGGTGTTTCCAATTATATTGAGACGCTTAATAAAAAATAAAATAAAGTACACTGCCCATGCAGGTATTGCCAAGACTGAAAAAAACCCAAGCTTGTCCTAAAGTTGACACATGTGTGAGAAACAAATCTACATGAAGAACAATTGGCCCAATACTTACATTTGTTAATATTTTTTAAATGATTACTACATTTGGTACAAGCTTGGCACAAGTGTAAAAATCGGGCATTCATTGAGAACAATTGTGCCAATATTGTCCACATGAGTGGCACAATGTTTATAAATATTGACTGAAGTTTGAATTCACAATGTCTGAAGACATGGGGATGGCCATCAGGCCAGGGTTGGCTCGATCTTCCTGCCATAATTAATCCGACACACTAGTTTTACATACCAAGCTAGATTTAATTGATCTAAGTGAGGATAGAACTTCACTTAATGGTAATAGGATAATTTGAAATCCGATCATACACGGAGATCAACTGATTTTGAAAAACTCTTCACAGAACTTTAGGATGTCGGGCTGCTTTTGAAGACCATCGATTTTGATGTAACTTTGCAGTTTGGTAAGGTTTAATGGAGAAAGTCATGAACTGAAATATGAATCAATTACTTCTTCCATCCATATCTGCGATCAAAGAAGCATTTCATTGGTTGATGCTTGGTAGATGAATTTGACCGGGCTTCGCAAAACCACTGGCCCAAGCTTGTCCTGATCTTATCATTCCCAAGTCTGGGCCAAGTTTAGTGAATTGTTCAACACAAGTCTCGGCAGGTCTTTTGTCAGGCTTGGTCCATCATTGGGCTGTTGGACCATACACACATGGGTGCAAGTCCCAATGTTTCATCTCAATCGGGGATGGACAGCCCATGAATACTTTCGTACTCATGTAAAGACATATTTACACGAGATGAAAAGTACTCCTGTGTAATAGAATAAACTTATGGGTTCAGTTCTTCATTAACGAGTGAAAGAATCGACTTGGCCTGTACCACGACATAATTTGGAATACGCAAAAACAAATAATTCCATGATATTCGTCGATTGAATCTATAACACCAATGAAACACTTGCAATTCTCATAATATATAACTTGATAAAAATGTCCACGACGATCCATCGTACAGTTATTGACCACATAAAATGATTTCACATTTCGTTCAATCGATGTCCAACTGTATCGTTTTTCTTCGATATTTATTCTTCTCATATTGGTTTCCCAGGTACGAGTTGAATACATGAAACATATTGCATATAAAGGTATTCAAACCATTGTGTACAGGTGAAATATAGGCAATATTAAGTGGAGGGACAGAATAACACAAGAGAGGGCACGCGACGTTGGTTGAAGGGAGTTGGAAATATTGTAGATGTTTGGCTTCTACTGAAATTAAAAATATCGATTCCCATTCGCACGCCCGGGCTTCATAGAAGCTCAATTCGTTTCTCTCTTGCAAGACAATACCCCATTCTTCCCGCGGACAGTAAGAGGTACAAATTGCAGTTGCATTCCCCGTTCCCCCTTGGTACCCTTGGCCCTCGTTTTGTGTAGAAATCTCAAATACAATGGCTCTTTTTCATTTGGTTTTCCCACCACTCTCCTTCACCGACAATCATCATCCTTCCTCTTTTCCTCTCCGTGCACATTCTCCTTCTCTTCCTTCTCCTCAGTTTTTCTTCTTCCTTCCCTGTTCGAGCGTATACGTGTATACATCCTTTCGCACTCGCACACCCGTGACAGGAGTAAAACCGGTTGCATCTTTGGAAAATTGTTTAATTGAGAACGTAATTGATGGGCAGGAAGTATTTATGAGAGATTCTTTGTCGAACGTATGAATCGGAATACTTGAGTTTCAGATAGATTCAACAGGTTTGTTGAGGGACTATCAATTACATCATCCTGAAAAGGTTTTATAGATTCTTCCTTATGTTCGATAAGAGGGATTGAATTGTGGGGAATATAGAGCTTCGTTCAATTATTTTGTCACTTTGAATTGTTCAGTCATTCTGACGTTTCAAATGTTCGAATTTATCTGTATACAAAGATACAGATACTCGTTATTTATTCGGTACAGGATATTCAAATGTTTCTACAAATTTTAATGGAGTTTTGAGTGGATGGAACGTGAATTTAAGTTCAAATTACGAAAACTAGTTCTTCGTGTTGATACTAATAAAAACGATTGTTGCAATTGTTCAGGATCTTTCAAGGCCTCTGCAGTCAAGCTAGCGACAAAAAAGGATCTGAATATTAAATGTGTAGATGGCTGAAATTATTTTTGCTAAGGATCCAAAAATAGATAAAAAGCCCATGAAGAATCGATCAAGGAAGGTGAGTTCCAGGGAGAATTTTGAACGACTTATGGGGAACTTCTGAAACTCTAAGATTATTCAAAAGTATAAATGGAAAATCAAGAAGTGACTGGTGGACTTTTGAAAGAATATTGGCGAACATTCCGGAATATCGAATGACCCAAGAGTATGCGAGAAGTCTGTTTCAAAACAAAAGAAGAAAAATTCCTGAAAAAAATCCGTTGAAAGCCCCTCAAAAGTTCACAAGGAATCTTTTATCTTCAACATCTTCTTATGTACTTTCGGGTCTCGAAAATCAACTAGGTATCCCTCATTGTTGAAGAATATCCTTATTATCTCTGCAGAGTTCATCTGAAATTGATTATGCTTGATTTTCCATGAATTTCCAAGTCACATGATGATTTAAAAACTCACACCAAACCTGTTTTGTAGTCTTGTAAGAAATTAACAAAAATTCGCTAAAAGTTACTTCCCAATAAACATTTCGTATCTTGAGATATGTCTACAAAAAGACTGGGCGATACTTTGAGACATCTTTTAGATGTAAGAAGAGTTGAGGAGATTTAAAGGATATCTAATATTGTTGCACCAAACATTTTGGACTCTTAGTGAAGATATCTTGAGGAACGGAATGTTTATTGTTAATTATTGAAGCCAGAAGGGTTCGTGAATTTCTACCTAGAACTTTTCAATATCATTTCAGATTTGACCACAATCTTTTAGACGAGGTTCTAATGGTAGCCAAGTCTAATAAGATTATTCTGACGAGGTTCCAGGGATAAATTTCAAGTCTAGTGCAAATAACGTAACGGCACCGGTTTCCGATCACTCCCCTACACTGCAAATTCGAGCTTTCTATTTTATTACACTCAAAGTGCTCAAATCGTGTAGTCACTTTTTAAACGCCTGAAAATGAGTAAATATTTTAATAACTCAGATCAAATGTTTCATAATAAAACATTTCGTCCGTTTTATGAGTATATTTACACGCTTTTAAACATTTGAAAAATAACTACACGATTTAAACATTCTGAGTGTGTTGAAACACTTGAATTTAGAGTGTAAATCCATCCATTTTATATCTTGGGGGGGGGGGGGGGGAAAGAGTAACGTCAGTTTGGTGAGAAAACGGCTCAATTCTAAAAATTTATTTAAACCCTACAGGTGATACAAATTTATTCAATTAATAGTGACATCATAATACAATATATTAGGTGTACAAATAAGTTTCCGCGGTTTGTCAAAAGATGGCCCCACCAGAAGGTTATGGAGAAATTGTCAGATGTAAAACGTAATATCCCAAGTTTAGTCATCTGGCAACACCATAACCTTAAAGTACTAGTGATTCCGTATCAGCATCACGTAATTTTTTTCGTGCAAAAATGTCAAGTTTTATTCCGAATAAGCATCATTTGCGGGAACTTTTGATTTACTTCTTTAATGTGAAAAAATCTGCAGCTGAGGCGCATCGATTGCTTCTAGAAGCATATGGTGAAGCTGCTTTAAGTGAGAGAAGTTGTCAGGAATGGTTTCAAAAGTTTAAGAACGGTGAGTTTGACGTTAAAGACAAAGAACGCAGTGGAAGGCCGAAAGTGTACGAAGACATGGAATTAGAAGTACTATTGGAGGAAGATTCGTCCCAAACGCAAAAAGAACTTGCACTTACTCTAGAAGTGACTCAACAAGCAATTTCACATCGTTTAAAATCGTTAGGAATGATTCAAAAACAAGGAAATTGGGTTCCATATGAACTAAAGCCGAGAGACGTTGAACGCCGATTATGCATGAGTGAAATGCTGCTTGCCAGGAATAAAAAAGAGTTTTGTGCCTCGTATAGTCACTGGTGACGAAAAATGGATTCACTACGATAATCCAAAGAAGAGAAAGTCATGGGTTAAGCCCGGCGAACCATCAACATCGACAGCTAAGCCGAATATTCATGGAAAAAACTCATGCTGTGTATTTGGTGGGATCAGCTTGGTGTCGTGTATTATGAATTGCTGAAACCAAGCGAAACCATTACTGGAGCTCTCTACCGAACACAATTGATGAGATTGAGTCGGGCACTTAAGGAAAAACGCGCCCATTACTACTCCAGACACGACAAAATTATTCTTTTACACGATAATGCTCGTCCACATGTTGCGGCGCCGGTAAAAACATACTTGGAAACACTCAACTGGGAAGTTTTACCCCACCCGCCGTATTCACCAGACTTAGCCCCTTCTGATTATCACCTGTTCCGGTCGATGGCACATGGTCTGTCTGAGCAGCGCTTCACATCATATGAAGACACCAAAAATTGGCTAGATTTGTGGATAGCGTCAAAAGATGAAGAGTTTTTTCGACGGGGTATCCGAATGTTGCCAGAAAGATGGGGAAAAGTAGTGGCAAATGATGGAAAATACTTTGAATAAAACGTAATGTACTTTTCCTTTACAATAAATTCCTAATTTTTTATAACAAACCGCGGAAACTTATTTGTACACCTAATATGTGACCTGGTCTACGAAAAGGGGGCTTAGGTGTGAAAACAAGTTTTCGAGAAAACAGCTGTTGAAGATAAACAAGTCATTTTATCAGTTCCACTTTAGTTGTTCGCTTCTCCCTGCATCCCACCGTATCCCACTCTGTTCTAGGACATACAGTGTAATTTCTGTTTCGAATAATATCGTATTTGGTCGCGTAATTTCGTGGTTTTGCTTAGGTTTATAATTTAATCTCCAAATCTCCAAATTCCAAATCGCCAAAAGAGTGAAAAATGATTTTTTACATCTAAGCCCCTTTTCCGTAGGCCAGGTCACACATGAAGAATATTTTCTGAATTTTTCAAACAAAAATATGGATAATTGACTCGATGGTAGCGAATCTTCAGAGGAGCCCGGTGAAGCCGGTGTACAGTTTGAATCAAAATCCACTCGACCGATTCTTTTGAAATTTAGTATATTACCCCTTCACATAAATGACCAGGTAACCCTGAGAGCGTTTTTTTCGATTTCTTAATTTTTTGTGACACTTAGAAGTGCACAGAAAAAATGTATGATTATGGTACACTGGAATATGGTTTTGGCAGCCAAATACGTTGGGCTGCAGACATTGGGAATGAGAAAAAAATGGAGTAGAAGTATGTTTTCACATTGAAATGAAAAAAATTGTACAATGTGATTTCGGCTGATGATAGAAACTTCACAGTGATCGAAGACACATTCGTGAAGTGTTGATCAAATTGATCATGTCGAAACCGAGATTCGAACCTGCCTACCTAACTAATTCTACGTATCTAGAGTCTAACACCCTAAACACGCACCTATACTACCGTATATGATTGCTGTGCATAATATAATATATGTTGCGCAACAAAATCGGCATCTCAAGTGATGATTTCGTTTCATTGAATATTGCATTTCCTGGTGCCTAGTTTCTGGTGAAAAATAATTCTTCAAACTCCAACATTGAGACTTGGATCGTTTTTGTATAATTATTACGTTCAACAAAACGCGTCGAATGAAGTTCAAATTAGATTGAAACTGAAACCACAAACGGCACAGACAGTCGAACCAATAAAACATTTGTATCAAAGAATATTGCTTTGGAACAATCATGAACACGTTGATTTTCTATGTGCAATTACAAATCAAATTCATTCAAGTTCTTTAAAAGAACTCAGGGTGTAAAGATACAAAGATAGGTTTTATTTCACATTTTCCATAAATTATATTCATGAATACAAATTTTTAATTAACAAACAAGTATATTCAAGCTTTACTTTTCCTATGTAAGGTGATGATATTCGTTTAGAAATATTCAAAATCAAATTCAAATATTCCACAGATTTCAATCAGAACTACATGACAATTTAATTGGGTATGTACCTCACAGACGAACTTAAGAAATACTCTCAGAGTCTAACGAATATTCACAAATTTTGAGAAATATTCTCCAATTTTCTATCAAAGATTACTATATTCCCGAACTGCATTTTTCTCCGTGTGGATTTTATCCTAGAAAAGGTCTAAGAAAACGTACAGGAAATTTTTCCTACAGGATGTCTTCTTTATTTCTAATCAAATTTATAAAAACAGCTGAAAATTTCAGGAATGAATCCACATTGAGATGATGAAATTAATTTGGCTGCCGTAACAAACCGAACAAGTCTTACCATATTATATCAACACCAAACCCAATCTATCGAGATGCAGTAACCGAACAAAAGTTGTCTCGCCTAAACGAATAGTTCTCACAACCAACCCGTCAATAGTCAATTGTTTTTATTTATCCTAACTATATCATTTTTTTCCGTGTGTAAATACTGATTCTTGCTTCAAAAAATGGGCCTATTTTTGATTGTAGAATCAATAATGATTGCAAAAAAAATCTCCCAGGGTTACCTGGTCATTCATGCAAGGGAGTAGTATGCTTTTCAAAAGAATCTCGTTGGAAAAATTCAAAAAATATTCTTCATATATTGTATCATGATGTCACTATTAATTGAATGAATTTGTATTACCCGGAGCGTTTGAGAAAATCCTTGAAATTGGGCCTTCTTCTCGCCGAATTAACGCCCCCCCCCCCCCTTAAGAAAGTTGACCACACGCATTTGTATTTCATGAATAAGGGTAAGTACAGTTCAGATGACTCAAATAATTATTCAAAAAAGTATCAGGTGATAGTTGGGATGCTGGTCGGAAACCGGTACCTTGCGTTACCATGCCTCTTCATTTCTCAGGCCAAACGCCACCAGCTTAAGTTCTTCGATAATTGCTTTTTTACCCCAAGATTCGTTGAATCCCTCTCATGATATTTTATCCATCAAATTATTCTCAAAAGAATCAATTTTTCCTCCCAGCTGTATGAATTTCAAGTACTTCATTCTAAGCAACTGTTTACTTTCATTGTACACAAACTGAATTTTTAAAGTATTTTCCCACTCTTATCTGTGAAGGAATTTCCTCACGGCGAAGAAGGAGTTTCTCATTTGTCTCATTCTACTTCAATGTAACTTCCTGTTACCATGACGCCCTTGTACTATTTCTATTCTAGATCTCGTTTTAAACCATAATGAATAAAATATTTTCTCTTCTTCCCGTTTTCTTTCTTCCCAGTTTCGCATAAACGCAACAGGATTCCCATATATTTTTATGAATGATTCATTCGTTCCCACACTGAAGTTCGAATACATATTTCAGTCAGCTATCTCGCGCGTATGAACAATTGGTAATTAATCCCTATGGACCAATAACGAGATAATCATAAGTCAACATCGTTACCCATCAGTGACCTAATATCAGGATGACGACATGACACTATTAATTTGAAGGCAACGATGCGACTATGAATTCGAATTCTAAGTCATCTATATCATGATAAACGTGTTCCAGGTAAATGGTTCGTCTGTCAGAACGTTGATTCATGAGGCAATCAAAAGGGACAAGATTTGAAGTATTACTATTCTTAGAACGCTATTCGATTGAATGATAATTAAATGGATGCTCTCACGCTTTTGTTGTGAAGAAAACATGTCGGTATAAAAGAAAGCATGAATTCAGAAACGATTTTCATTCGAAATGTTGTACACCTATTTTTATCAATTCGACTGATCACTTCCATTTGTTCTGTCAATGTTAATTTCCACGATATAATCGATCAAGGAATATAATCATTGATTTCCGATATTGTGGACACGCAATGAACGAACAATATAACAATAAAATCATCATTCGTATCACTTCCCTCGTCCTTAAAACAATTCAATAATCTTTACTTCAATGAAGAAAGATTGTTCTTCGCGCACGCAACGTGGGGGAACTTTTTTCCTTCAACGTATAATAAATTTCCTTGAGATCAGATATCATGAAGCACATTAAATAAGACACGGTTAATGGAATTTATTCGTGATATGCCAGGGTATTACTTAGGATCCATGGATGGAGTTCCACGTGACACACAGTCAAGCGTGTACGAGGTAATATCCACAGAATGTATCCTGTTGTGGGGAACCTGGATTAACCTTCTCAACAACAACACATCACACACCATTGTGACTGAAGCACGGTCGCGAAGCGTCGCTTCAGGCACCAGACAAAAAGTTAATTTATTTTCAACGTTTTCACCGCGATATTGGAGAAAGAGTATAGGCTCTCAGGGATTCTCAACTGTTATTGAATTTGTCTGATTTTTATACGTCATTAAGGATACATAATGCGTGTTCGATGAGTTATCGTTAATTTTATTCTCATGAATGTATGAACAGTGATCATATTACAGTATATTGAACAGACTGCATTGAGAGAAATGAAAAACAAAACAGAATATTATCACCAGAAATATGAAGGACCATTGCTAAAAAGAGTTAACATAGTGGTAACAAGTAGGCTTCTTGATCAACAGTTTCTTGTTGTGAACTATTAACTTATTTGGAGTTCATTAGCATACAGACTCCACGATGGAGAGCCCTGGTAGAAATGTTTTATGGCGATGCATTGGTTTTGTACACGGAGAGAATAATCCATTACCGTTTCAAGTGGAACACAATATTTTTTACTGTGCTCCATATCAACGCTAGACCGAGTTTTGATTTTGATGGGAATTTATATTTCCACACGGTCAAATAGTTCCCCATAAGGATTTTATGTAAGTTTTCCAATTCACAGAGTGAAAATTCAGAAATTCATGGATTTTCAGGAAAATTTGTTATGAATATTGCACTGGACATCATTATGAGTTACTGTGGAGTTTTCTAGAATTACATGAAAATACCATAATTTTTCTTATCAATTCAAATCTGATCCGTAGATATCCTGACTAGGAATTTGGTGAGGTGGAAGTGGAGGCTTTATGAGGTAACATAAGGCCCTGAAGTTTGCGCGACCAAATTTCTAGTCGGGTTTGGCAACCTACCACAGTAATTTCAACTGTATTTTTCTCTCCATGTAACACCTGTCCCACGGAATAACCAGACATTTGCTGGTAACTTACAAGTTACTGGCAAGTTTTCTAGTATTTCATTGGGATAAGTGTTACAAAACCAATGGATCGCTAGAGCATCTTTGCTAGGAAATATCATTCCTCAAACCATCATGCATGGAAAGATACATTTCAACTATATTTATTTATTCAAATTTAGCTTCTTTTGGCACACTCTTAATAGCAGCAACTCGTGATTTCTCTCAGTGTACATATAAGATGAAATTGTTTCGTGATTGATATACTATCCAAATTTGAACACTAGATAGATTGCAGTGAATATAATTTTAACGTAATGCATAACGTTTCGTGCGAGCGATTCAGAACAGATAAGCGATATATAGCTGTTTACCGAACATCTGTGCTAGGAAGGTATCGGAGTTTCGATTCTCTCTCCAATAGCCATATTTTGTTTTGTGGTAATACACATCCTGCTTTGATGAAACTCTCCATTTCTGTCTACCTTCCGCTGCATTTTGCGTCATCTGTAATCTGTGCGATTCATGAAATCTCACTTGAAATGAGATTTTCTCCGACATAGCATTTTTCTGCAGACTATTGGATTTTGTAATATCGAATGGAGGAAATTTCGCCGTAAAAATTGACGTGAAAGTCAGAAGGAGAACAAGAAGATTGCGGATGTTTAATGAATTTCGCGAAATCCTAATGCAATCGAACGGTATTTTTTCGAATACTTTATAACTTTGACATTTTAGAAATTTGTGAATGATTGTCAGTTGATTTCGAGGGTGTGTTTTTTTGAAGTATAAATGAGAATGTATCTCTCTTCGATCGACCATAATGCAACATCTTGACACAAAAGCCTCATTACTTCAGATATCACGCCGACATATTTCAGGATTTTGTTTTCAGATTTCAACCACGTTCTACGCAATCGAAAATAAGAGCCCATGCAGGTATTGCCAAGATTGAAAAAAACCCAAGCTTGTCCCAAGGTTGACACATTTGTCACAAACAAATCTCCGTGAAGAACAATTGGCCCAATATTGTTCCATGATTGCCCCGTTGTTCCCAATGGATAGTCAGTCATAGTACATTTGTTAATAGTGCAGGAATCGAGCATTCGTTGAGAACAATTGTGCCAATATTGCCCACATGAGTGGCACAATGTTTGTAAACATTGACTGAATTTTGAATTTACAATGGCTGAAGACTTGAGGATAACCATCAGGCCATGACTGGCCCGATCTTCCCGCCATAATTAATCCCACACAGTAGTTTTACACACCAAGCTAGATTTTATTGATCCAAGTGAAGATAAAACTTCACTCAATAGTGATAGGATACTTTCAAATGTAATCATACACGGGGATTAACTGATTTTGAAGAACTCGATCTCTCGACACACGAGATTTGAAGATCTTCACAGAATTTTAGGATGTCTGACTCATTTTGAAGATCATCGATTTTGATGAAACTTTGCAGTTTTGTAAGGCTTAATGGAGAAAGTCATGAACTGAGATATGAATCATTCACTTTTTCCATCCATATCTACGATCAAAGAAGCATTGGTTGATGCTTGGTAAATGAATTGGACCGGGCCTGGCAAAACCACTGGCCCAAGCTTATCCTGATCTTATCATTCCCAAGCGTGGGCCAAGTTTGGCAACTTGTTCAAGACAAGTCTCGACAGGTCTTGTTCCAGGCTTGGTCCATCATTGGGCCATTGGTCCATACACACATGGGAGGTAATTCAAAACTAGGAACGGAAATCGAAGCGGTTGCCAGATAAACTCAAATACGATTCATACATTCATCAGAATGATTTCGGGGTTCAATTCTCTTACAAAAATACCACACTGTGAGAAATAATTGGAGTTTTCCCATGTATATCAACCGAAAAATTCCAATCACTAATGGGGAAATCAATTTCCGATACATTTATATGAAATTTCCCATAAATTCATCTGAAAATCCCAAACTCTATAGAATTTTCCCTAACATTTCACAGCCCAGACAGGAAAACAGGCTCTGAATATTTTGTAACATAATGTGCCGTGAACACACTATCACGATGTTCGCTCAGCTTGCGATAATGCATCGAATGTAGACATGATGATTGCAACATGGTGCCATCACCTCGGTTTGCCACCAATAACAATGATTTTTGCGGAAACACCTTGACAACATGATGCGAACATTTCTTCGCATGCGTGTCCCTATTATGATGCCATTATTGAGACATTTTTCTATCTGGAAATAAATTTCCGGTCAAGTGCGGAAAATTCCTAACGCGTGTATTTGTTAATTACTTCACATAAATATATAGAAAGTTTGAACAGCGCATGATTAATTTTTCCTTTTGAATCATTCACTGTAAAAAGAAAGTCTCAAATTCAGCTCATTCCAGACTGAATCTATGATGCAAACAAATTGAGCCAAATAAACAATCGCCGGCACAATGGAAAAAGCATTGTCTGAAATTCAGATGCAAACAGATGAGGACTCTCTTTTTACAGTGTTGAATTTGATCTTCCACTGCCAAAAGTCCAATCGAATGCGGCTGCATCTTACTTAAAAATTTGAATAAAATTTAGTTTTTTTTATTGGATCGCATTTCACAGTAAAAAGTGAAACTTAAAATCATCCCGAATATCAGCTTAAAACTGCAGCCAAAAGTAGCGCCTATTCCAACTGAAAGTAAGCAATGAAAAAGACTTCCAAGATAGAATTCCATCTTAATTTTCAAAGTAAGATGGAATTGACTGAAATTCAGTCTTTTTCGTTGCTTACTTTCAGTTGGAATAGGCTACTTTTGGCTGCATTTTTAAGCTGGTATTCGGGATCACTTCAAGTTTTACTTTTTACTGTGTTGTTTTCAGTGTTTACGTTCAGTTGAACAGGATCAGTTTTTGGTGCACCTTATAATGTGCTGATGATATTCAGGATGGGAATTGGTTTCACTTTTTCCTGTGCTGTATTCAACTTACATATCCCACACAGCGCAAACCTCTGAGAAAATTTCGACATATCATTGTTAAGACACTACTGAGACATTCTATACTGTATGGGATGTGATTTTATCGTTCCGTGCAATCCCACATACATAAAATGTATGCAATTCTATATTTCAATGGGTTCACCATTCCCTAGAAAATTATTATATTTTTCTCACCAGCTCTATCAAAAATGGGGTGTATTGAACAATAGGAGAGTGTAGTCGAAACCGTAAACGAGCATAAGAGAGCCGGAAATAAAATGCATGGGGAGGAGTGAATTGGATCTAATTTGAACTCTGTACATACAAAAAATGCAATGGGATGGATCTCCTTAAATCCAAGTCGATGTAGGTAGATCCACACAAATCTAAATACCCACCACATTTTCTTCCATTTAGCTCAAATAAATCCATTGAAATCAAAATTAATCTGCGTCAGACCACGAATTTTTGCATAAAAATCTACGTAAATCCACTTAGATTTGAGCAGATCTATTTCCATTCAAATAGAGACATGATTTAGATTCGAGCGGATTTGTTTGATTCATTTTTTTTTATCTGGAGTGTTCTAAGTACCTAGAGTTTCCTGAATTTTTCAACTCGATTGATAAAAGAATACCCAAAACTTGGAACATTTTGAACTATAAATGATCTTTTTGCTGTCCAATTCGACGAACGAATAGTATTCTTGAGAGAAGTAGTCTTTAATTAGAAAAGAATTCACATACCATTCGATCCCCAGAAATTAAAATGGACAAAAAACCTAATCACATCGTTCCTATACTTATTCCATCCCATCGTTACAATGCGAAACCGAATGATGTAAGCAAATTGTTCGAATCAATCAGAAAACACATTACGATAAATAAAAATGATGAAAGACAGAACGATATCATGATACGTTGAACGAGTCGGTTTTTTTTTCATTCTCCAAACGAAAAAGTTCAATTTAATTGCTATGCTTCTCAATCAATATCTGATAGTCGATCAGTCGGCTGATCGCACAGTCTCGCATCGGAGTTATCTATGACATAGCTCATTAGCCACTCCATTGTTCTCGGTTTTCAATCATCTCTTGATTCATAAGCTATCAACTGTATGATTTGTGATAATTTATCTGATTATTTTATCCAGTATAGAGAATCTTCGTAATTAAATGAGACATTATTCGTATGGAAAAATCTCATAAAACAATACTCGCGTATATTGGTTGAATCACATATACTATTCACATTGAAATATTCGCTCGCTGAAATTTTCGTTGGAATTCATATGGGTTTTCGAATACTGATGGTAAAATGTATTTCATTAGACGAAAACTCAAGTTTTAGTGGGACAACGAGGGGAAAAGAGGGTGCAGGAGCGTAAAGGAAAGACGGTAGCGTACTTGATGTTTAATACATGGGATAGACCCAATATTGCGACATACTGAAAGAGAATAGGAGAAGTGAGATACACGCCTGCAACTTCACATGACTATGATAGGGTGTGAAATCGTCGTAGAACCACATGGAGGAGAGTAGAGCTTGGTTTGCGTCGGGACGCACGACGACAGCGGTGGCGGCACTCAACCAGGGAAATGTTGTCGGGCTTTTCACAGGAGCTTTCAAGTGCTTTCGCAGTTGCCTCGAGTGCCATAAGAGGCTTTCAGAAACGGAGACGGAAACGGGCTTTTTAATAGGGCCTGAGAAGTAGTCGGTCTCTATATCTCTCTCTTTCTTCGCCGCTTCTTCTTCTCGCCGATTCTATGCGCATCTTTGCGACCGAGTGATGATTCATGCTTTATCAAGGTTCTTACCGGTTGACCAGAAATCAAAACATCAATGTGGAATTTGTGGCACCTCGCAGTATTTTTCCTTCATTCGGGTTGACGTTAGGTTCATTTCAATGATTCATGAATGAATCATTGTTTTTACGTATTATGAAGTATGAAAACACCTACAGGATTTCAACAACAAAGATTTATCAGATTCCTAATGATTGATGAAATTGTTTTTCATTGAATTGAGAAGGTTCTCTGCATCGAACAAAACATCCCGACGTTATGGAATAAACATCACATATTTCCTACATGAATATGTAAAAAATACAAAATTGACATACATTCGATACATTGAAAACGATACAATACAAGACACGATGCATCATCTCGAGCTGGCCATACTTGAAGGGATTCGCTTTAATGGTCCTACGGAATCTATATTTGAAACCTGGGCACCACAGATTTACGAGAAACTTTTTTTCCCCAACATCCTCACAGTTTTCACCGATACCAACACAAGGATCGTTATCCAACGTTGTCGTATCACGTATGAACTGAGACCGTTGTCGTCGTTTTGATGGTAGATACACGTTGCCCTGTCCCTCAACGCAACGAATCGCGCGTTGCTTCGAAAAACCCCGAGGGACAAAGTTGGGGGAAAGAGACTCTCTCATCCTTTCAAGCCAGTCAAATGCGAGTTTGAAATGTTACATACCGTATGCCGGCCGGCCAAACGAACGTGCACGGCCGAATATTCCGGTAGTAACAGAAGCTCTCAAGCTATAGATAATACTTCGTAACAGTATGCTACCGCTATGGACAGGCAACTTTATTCAAATTTTACGGAAAATTAAAAGAGAGTTTCCTGAGTGGAGTGCCTCTCACAAACGTGGCAAGGATCGTGATCGTCGTCGTCGTCATCGTCGTCGTAGTCGTGGTCGTCATAACAGCCCTTCTCAGCGAAACAGCCTAAAACGTGTGGGAAATGCGAAAATCGGGAAAAGTCATTCCTTTGTATGGACGAATGTCTATACAGATATATACATATACCAGTATTGTGTAGGACTTTTCCTTTTCGGATTTGCGACTTTGCCTAACTTCGTGTCTGTGATGGCGACTCCAGTATGCGAAAAAGAAGAAACGCAGAGGATTCGAATCGTCCAAGCTTCCTGGCTGGCATGAATCCTCAGTCACCGAGATAAATCGTCAAAACTATGATGCTCGAGCTAAACTGAATACCATTAATACACTCACGTACTTCATGTAGTCGGAATTCCGTCAATGGGAACGGTAGGGAGAACGATACGATCTTCAACTTTCCACATGAAAAAAGAATATTCTAAACTGAGAAACTAAGTGGATTGAAATGTAAAATCCGATGCTAGTTTTGGTATTTATCTTCGACTGCAGGGTTCATTGTGATGTGGTTCATGATCTGCTGTATAACAATTGAATAATTTATATGTTCAGTTTTCAATCCTCAAAGTCCTGTTTCAATTTTCCTGAAAATCTATTCATTGTCATCACTGTTACAATAAAGCATTGTTTAATTTTGAGTAGATTAGTGATTCCACTCACAACGATTCGTACACTTTGAAACTGTTGATGGAACAAAAAATGCATGGTATATAAATGCCAGGATAGGAAAGTTAACTTGTGCAGAATACAATGGAATGAAAGTTTTATCTGGATTAGCTAAATTTTAGCTATTATAGCTGAATATTTCAGCACCCACGGGACAGATAATTTCTTAGTAAGATTGGCTAAAATTTAGCTGATGAAGCTAAACATTCCACTGCCGTAGCTAACAAACGGCTGTTTATCTGAGAGCTAATTATACTTTCGTCCGTGTAAAAAGTGGATTTGCCTTTGTAGATTGTTGTGAAAATAGAATTGAATATATTCTCCTGCTGAAAATGTCAGGCAGATCCGGAGAAAACATCGTTGTCAGGCTTTGAATGGTCTCTGTCCCAGGAAATCCGGTCAAAACTTGACGAAATTTTTTTTGTCAGTTTTTGACAGGATATTCCAATTTAGTGATTCCGGACGAAACTAGGTAGGAATTTCGTCAGTTTTTCACCGGACTATCTGGGACAGAGAGCATTCAAAGCCTGACAACGATTTTTTCTCCGGATCTGCCTGGCATTTACAGCAGGGAGGGTCTGCATTCATGTAGCATTCAGATCAAGATTTACCATTGGCGCTAGGATAGTGCAACGTAGGGGAAACCGGGGGTAGTTGACCATAGGGGTAAGTAGACTAACGGCAAAAATCTCGGTGAAGACGCAAGTGTCGCAAGACAGTGATAAATTCACTGTCGCGTATTGTTGGGGAGTAGTAATACATTTCCACTTTATGAACCATGTGAGTAAAATTTATCTTTTGTAAATGCTTTGTTGTGACGTGGACAAATTTATTGTTAATTACTTTCCTATTGATACAGGTATTGGTTTTATAGCTGTTCTTCATATGACATAACATTATTCTCGAGTCACTGTTGTAAGTAAGGTTTTATATGTGATCAAACACAAGGATGACGTTTGGGGCTAGTTGACTAATTACCCGTTCCAGGGCTGGATAAGTGGTTACCCCGTGATCTCACACTAATTACTACACGGAGAGACCGAGTTTATCAACATTTCGTAACATAACTATGAATTTAGGGAAAAAGAGCATCACTGAAAAATTTTCCTAGTGATTTTACCAAAAATCCCAAAAGGTAATAGTCTCACACTGAGAGAAGAGTTTACTTATAGTAAATGAATATATTTATTTGGCGTCTGTTCAAAAATATTCATTAATTATGAATAAATATGGTGATTGTCAATAAATATCATAGTTGGCATACATACGATCGATTTTATGTGACATTCGGAACAAACAAATCGTTCATTTAGTCCATTTATTCCATGTGAATGATTTTATTTTTCCCTCAACTTATAAACGATTCTTAATTTACAAATAGAAGGTTTGATAAGTACAAGATTTTCATTAGATAAATACTAGTAAACTAAGAATATGAAGAAAAGAATGGTTGATTGACTCAAATTTCAAAATTAATTTCAACACAATAATTCGGTTTCCTAATGTGTATACGATTCTTTCCTCTCAAAGACAGATTTGTTAATAACTAAGAAATTTGATTTGACATGAACACCTTGAATTTGATTCGACTCTCGATCTATATTGCAGCAGAATATATAGTTCAGTTCCTTGTTGAAGTGTGTTCAATGACCGTTAGGTCGAAAAATATGTGTATTATTTATAATCGTGAGAGAGTGAAAGAATATGAGAGACAGTCTTGTAGGCTGAATTTTCCCACAAAATTATTAAAATATTCCACCATAACTTTTCATTCAGTTTGTTCAACTTTATAATCACTGTTAGAAAATTTCTTAAATTTAATATAAGAATCCTTATGAAATTTCATAAGTGCATTTCAAAATCAATAATATTCTGGGATTTACAACTGTTTTTATGAAATTTCACTTTTTCGTGAATTTTTTGTGATAAAATCCTATTACATGTATGATGTCATGACGTCAGCATATATGATATCTAAAACCACATCGTAGTTCTCAATCGGTTTCTTCAATCGTGATGTAGTCAAGGTGATTGAAGCGTTAGGTTAGGTTAGGTAGGAAAGCAGGTTCGATTCCCCGTTAGGTCCCAAAACTTTGTGCTCCAATTGCTTGACTTACATTGATGATTACAAACTCACTCTAAAGGAATCTCGAGAACACAGAATTCACGAAGCGTGAAGAAATTTGGTGATAAATCAAATTTCCAATCTGAATTTTTTTGTGTTTTGGCAAAAATTCGTCACAGTTATTGAATTTAATACACAATTTTCATTATAAAATACATTGTTAAATCTAATAATAATATTTTGTAAAAAATTTTATAATAATTATCATTAAATTTAAGACATATTTTTCTAACAGTGATAATATTCTCCCACATAATTCATCATTTCATTTGATTTATTCCAGAGTGTTATTCCAATTTTGTTTGATTTGACTTATTCTGACGAATATTCAAAGCAAATTATGCGACAATTCTCTCAACCTCATATCACATTCAGGCAATCTAATAATGCTTTGATGTACATTCCCAAGTTTTAAAATTATAAAACAGGAATTTCGCACAACAACACGGTTTGTTAATAGTTAACAAATATGGATTTGATACAAAAAATGATCTCAAATATGACGCTGGATGATAACAACTCAATATTTATTTCCCCATCAGCAAATATAGGATTTTTTAAGTATTAACAAATCTTGTTCACTTTAAACAAATACTTTTCTCAGTGTACCATAGTTTATTTTGACATTTCTATGAATAATTTCGAACAGCCTTATAGTGTATCTATCAATTTCAGTAGTTTCCATACGCATCGGTATTGGAGCAGAAAAAATATACATATTCTTGCAAAAACTTGGTCAACTATCCCCGGTCTCCCCTACATAAAAATTGACCGAGCCTTAGCGACAATAATACGCAATATTGATGGCAAATGATGGTATGCTCCTTTCAGAGCGTGTTGATTGTTATTTGAAACAGCGAATTACTGAAAGGCTAACAATAAAAAATGTGTCAGTCCATGTGAATCAAAGATTGGATCATTATTTTCAGCTTGCATCGAGATTAATAGACAAATTTCCTCATGTGATTGACCAACGATATATCTTTGACTCTCTGAATAATGTGAACGAATCATTGAGAAAACAAATTAGTCTGGCTGTCGATGATGTTTTTATATGATCAAGTGGTTTCCCGTACCTTCAAATGATCTTTCAAACCCTTTGTACAGGTTCAATTTCCAGAAATGTAATGAAATAATGAATAATAATCAGTGATTCGGAATTCTCATCTAAGAGTGGGATATATCAGAAGTCGACTTGATACAATAAACAAGTGACTATATCATTCGCTTCACAAACAACTCTTGCATATTTGATGCTTCCACATACATGAAACTCGTGCGATGGTATCAAATAAATACGTATGAAGAATATTTGGGACTGTTTCAACGGTATATAGTTCAAGGTGAAGGATATTTCTTTTTCATAAAAAGTCACGATCCACTTATCTCAAATGGATTCCACTTCTTAACGATACATGATACTCCGCAGATCATAAAAATGGTTCTCCGCCAAACGAATACACTCGAACATTTTTAATATACTGGTGGATCAATCATCATTTGCATAGAGCAATGTGTGAAACATTTTCATCCCATACTGATTCTCCTTCGTCATAAAGAAAATATAAAGTGAGTGAACAAAAACCTACAACTTCACATAAACCCCCATAGACGTGTGTATATAATATAAAAATTGCACCAAGTAGAAAAGCTTTTGTAATATAAATTATTGAAATTTTGCAAATTATGCACCAAGTCTGTACAGAGTGCTTACCCTGATTTACTTTGTGATACATAACGAATTAAAGTGAAATCAGGTCTCACTTTTTAACTCGAGACTTTGGCTTTGACCTTTGATAATAATCGTCCAGATCACCTCAATTTTGAAGATTTTTTGTAACAGGAACGTTCGTTGATACAAATAAAGATACACAATATACTAATTTTTCAGAGCCGGGAAACGCCAACGGTAAGTTCATTACGACAGACGAATTTAATTTATCGATTTTTCAACTTTTATAGGAAAAAATTGTGACTCCTCCAGCTAGATTCATGTCCTCTTCCATACCTAATACAAGGAATTTAGCTGCATCGACAACTAATTTGCAGCCACGGCTGGATAATGAAGGGAAGGTTCTCATCTAGCGATCCCAAAATAAGTTGATTTTCTCGAATTTTTTTTTTCATGGAAAGGAGTAAATGAAGAACTCGGGGGTTTTCACACTTGTTAATTGAATCTGTGAGTACATAAACAAATAATTTCAGTGAAAAATAATGCCATGGGAGTTGTTGATACGTATTGAAACATAACCACCTAAAAAAACAGTGATCAATCGGGCGCCACTACATACAGCAATTACAGAAATGATCAGAAATCAAAAATGACAGACATGCAAACTTTTGGTAGCGTTTTTTCACCTTTTTTTTCGCTCTTTGAAGTGTTATGAAAGAAAAAAGAAGACAAATATCATCTCCATGCAGGTTCATCTCCCATTAAATTCAATCAGCTTCGAAGTGAAAAAAAAGAGCGATCCGTTCAGTAATTTTTGAGATATCGTGGAACTACGCTTGAAGAACATGGTTTCGAGAAAAACGCCTCCAAAGTTTCGGGATACGAATCCTTTAACTTGAGACAATTCTTTTCATGTACTTTAAGACCCATTTAATGAATTTCAAATAACTCTAGTTCTTAATTTACTTCCTCCTTGAGAAAAAAAATTCGAGAAAATGACCTTATTTCGGAATTCGCTTGATGAGAACCTCCCCTTAACCAACGTAGCGAGGTATTGATGCGTTTGTTGTCCCAATGAATTTTATTCTCTCAGTGCAAATACCAGATTAACATGTTCAGTAATTTCATTTGCAAAAATTTGCAAAATCAAAACTTCTCAGAGAAAATAACTATAATTTGATTTTTCTAATTCCAACATTTCTATCTCAAAATTTACACCGCAGACAATATAATTTGACGTTCAATCTTGTATTCTCAATTTACGAATCATGAGACATCTTTTGTACAGTAGTTTATACGGATGAAACAATAATTTAATTTTCCCTTAAAAGACACATCAAAGTGACACAAATCAAATTGTACGTGTGTTCAGTGGGAAGATGTAAATAATTCTTTTGAAGTCGTATTCTGTACATAAAACTCACAGTGGTGGTTATTCACCTAAATAGCAACATGAATTCTTGATGTGACCGTGTGAAACGTAAATCCGAAGTTGAATTATACATACGCCATTGCGAAAAGTGTGCTTGTCGCGCGAGTGGGTACCTTTTTGTAAGTTCATACACTGAAAGCGTTCTAAATTTTACTCGTAAAATAAACACGACATATATTCTAGTTGTATGAGGGATAAAGGTACCGCGTGTTTGATACATAATTAATTCTACATTGTACTTCCGATAAAACATAACATACATCTTCCAACGTACTTTTCAAAACTGTGTAATTCAATTTCTCGTATCATTCATCTTCAATCCTATGAACCGATGATTCAAAGTTCATTTGGAATAATTATCCATTCTCCCATTAATCTAAACTCAAATGAACCATGATGCATCGTCTGAAGCTCGAATTATCAACTCAGAACAATAGAACCAGATTTCAAGTGATTGCGACCACGAATGTTTCAACCCGGCCAGTTTTCTGTCAGTGTAACTAATCTCTTAGTTATGATAATTAGACATCGTATTCTATGCATTTGCATATGTGCATATGCAAAACGCATATGATGACTTTTTCATACAATTTTGCATATAATGATATTTTTTCGTTGATACTGCATATTTTAGTGTAAAATCCCATGCAGAAAATGCCGACTTCCAACCAACCATAACAATCGAAACAGTACTGGTACAACACTGATTACCAGGGTTGGTTGCCAACGTTGTAACGTGGTTGAAGTAACAACCAGTACAATGTTGTTGTAACGCCGATAGTCAATGCTGATTTGCCAACGTTGATTTAAAACTCGTTCAACGTTATCCATTATGTGTGGTTTAATACGGCAAAATTTTGAAGAAATTATTATTCATGTTCTCGAATTGACTTCTTCACATGTTTTCTGATTATTCATTCGTTTCAAGAAACGATTCAAACTCCAGCAACATACGAACAGATGTGTTATATTTTTTACTTTCGATATAACCATGGACATTAGCTGAAAATATATAATTATTTTCATTAGCTACGTACAAAGGCTCAAATGGATTACCATCACCGGTTGGAAATCATTTGCCAATGTTGGTATACAATGAAAAACCAGTACTGATTCAGGGTTGATGTTAACGTTGACCCAGTATTGGTGAACAACGCCGTACTAGTGTTGATCAGCGTTATCATTCCGGGTTTATTCCAACGTTGTTTGCCAACAGTTGGCAGTTGGCAAATATCGTTATTCCAGTACTGGGTCGTTCGTCAATTTCTGCATGGGATGTCAAGAGTTTCCGAAATTGGAGAAATGAATAGTGGATTTGAACAAGAAACAGAATTTTCAACTTTGAAGTATCATCAAATTCTCTTCCTAAGAGATTCTTCATAGTTGTATTCTGGAAACTGTACTGTCAGACCCCAAGGTTTCAATACAGCAGGGTCTTTAACCCAATTATCGTAATGAAAATAATAGAAGAAGTTGCACAATTGATACGCGCACTTCCAGAATCATCCTCGATTGAAAACCGAAATAAATTAGACACTGTGTTTTCAAAAAATCCAAGTTTCAAAGTGCTCGAACTAGTGAATTCTTAGATTAACGGGACAAATCAAATTCTGCCTGAAATGATTTCTATGGAAATGGCACCATATTTTAGATTCTGTCTGATGACATTGATAGATGTAGAACGCTCATTTTCGGCTTATAAATTGATACTTAACGACAAGCGCCACAAATTTCAAATAGAAAATTTGGAAAGATACACAGTAGTATGTTTTTATATGAATTATAATTCATAACTTGGGATTGATGCTCTGGAAACAATTGTATTGTTGAATTTTTATTTTCTAAAGTATATTGTGCAATTTGCGGAGATTTATTCGATTTATAAAGCTTAGATTTAATATTTGTGCAATAAAATTGTTGATTTCGAATCAAATTGTGGCTTTTTCATCAGTGCATATTTGGGGCATATTTTGTTCTTCTTTCATGCATATTTGCACGCATATTTTGGCATTTTGATAGTGCCAAACTGAGTTTTGGAAAGCTCGAAGAATATACAATGGTTATTTGTAAAAAAATTGAGTTATTCGTGTGTAAATTCAATTTCAATGAACAAAAATGTTTCCCATGTTAATTTAAGGGAAAGTGAAATTAAAATAGCGACCTCTTAGTGTGGAGCTACAGCGCCCATCTTTGGTGAGAATCTTTTTTACATCAAATAGAAACATTTGAGAGGGGAGAGCCACAAAAGTGAATAAATTTTTTTTTTTTAAGCACCTTACTATAAATGAATAAGGAACTCTAATTATATGAGAATTGAGTTACAATTGTCTTTCAATCACAATGAACTAATAATTTCATGTATTAAAAAAGTGCTTGGAAATAAATTGAAAAATCGAATCACAATCTTATATCTCGTTCGATGAGCCTCTATAGCAAAAAACAACTTGAGTTGACTTTTTTCAATTAATAATCAAACCATTTTAAAAGACTTGAAAAGAGATTAAGCACGGAAGAATCTCATAGAATGTATCAATTGTGCATTACGCAATATCAGTTGGTTTCATTATATCACATCGAAAACAAAACAAATCAAAAAGCTTTCATGTGTCCACGAAGATAACTGGTTGAGTGGGACGGTAAAGGAATGGTTGTACCGCTAATTGCCTTAATTCGATAAACTTCTAACCCGTTGTCTATATTTTTGTCTCTCTTCTTTTTTTCTCGCAGGCCCCAATCATCATTCGATCTTTTCTTTCTCCTCTATCTTTTCACCGTTCTCCTATTCAATCGCATCGACAAGTCTTTCTTCTTCCTTTCACACGCCTCACTACTCTCGCGCGTGGTGTTATTCCAACCACTCTTAATCCTTTTAGACCCATCTGATGGAATTTTTTATGATTCTTAAGAAATCGATATTTAATTTCCATTGCCATTTTTGATCATTAAATGCTGCTTGTATTACTTAAGTGGATGTCCAGATAAGGATACAGTTCTATTTGTGACTTTGATTCCGATACGCTTCCAAGATTAAATTCATTATGAATAGAAAGAATACATGGAATTTTAATTCTGTATTCCGATAGCCTGTTCTTCAAACCTGTTCTTTAGATGATACACGTATCGTTTTCGGAACTGCGCAAATATCTATGGTATTAGAAAAATCCACTTTATTGAACTTCAGGTATTCGTAATAACATTCGAAAATTTTTATTCTTCTCTTCGGTGAAAGGAAAATATAGAATAACCTGTGATTGGATAATAATTTGGGAAAAATTGAATAATTATGAAAGAACAGCAGTGGAGATATTCAACAATTTCAATCAAACAAAATCAAAAGGATCTTTGCAAACGATTGACACACCATTCATTCCAATTTCTCAAAAGTATAAGTAAATTATCTCTGAATCGTTGTAATCAAATGAACGACACATAATATCATTAATCCCATCAATCGAGGATGTGTGAATCATTCCTCCTTCCTAATCCGATCTACGCAGGTCACTCGAGAGATTACTTTTCATTGCTGAAGGAATTTAGCTGGAGCATAGGAAAAAACAAGAGGGGAATGAGAAAAATTGAGGAGAGGAAAAGAGAAAAGATTCAGGATATAAACACGTACACGAAAACCAATTTAATTCTGCCTTCTCGATCTTCCTTGGTTCGCTATCCAATTACACATAAAACACTAATCGCGCAATTAATCTCAATCTGTTTAATAACACCTTCATTACCAGGCACTATACCAAGCCCCAGCTGGAAGAGAGAATCTCTTCTATCCATCTCTTTCGCTTTCTTTCTTTCTCTCTCCCTCCTGTCTTTTCATCCTTTTGAGCCTTCTTCTTGCAAATAGCTGACACACCCCTTCTCGCTGCTATTCTCATTCCCGTAGAATGCGAATCGTGAATACGAGGCGGCAGATTACGTGATTCCGATTGATTGAAACACCCGACAATGAGAAACTTAATTAGCAAGGTAACGATTATCTTCAACCCGGGAATATTTTTGAACGTAAGGGTGATCGATTAGAATGACAGAGAGGCAGAAATTTATACGAACACGCAGGGATGTATGTTATCAAAAATATACGATACCTAACAATTGCATGTAGAATTGATTTGATAATGTCTGATGGTTCATCGATGCAAAATTTACATGCATCGCAGTTAACTCCCTCAAAATAAATCATCACATTATGTTGCTGAAGTTCCAAAATTTTGCCGCGCTTTCTTCAAACGATTTGTTCAGTTCCAAGAAAACAATTTGTGGAGATAAAGAACAATGATTCATCTTATTTTGTGAGTTTGAATTTTCGTTTCGTTTTTAAAAACAATTCAAACTTCTACAACATATTACATTTACATTTCACGGTTACATTTTGAGTTGTAAATATCGCCTTAGTATCGACGTGAAGGATTATGTCAGATGCTATTTTCCAAAAACTTCTTCCTCAAAGAACTGAATAACCTGTTAACTGGGAATTCAAATCAATATCAAATAGTGACAAAGGTGATTATGAACCTCTTCTCGAGCTTTTGATGTTATTGAATGAGATCCTTAACGAGGAAATCCACTTGGAAAGGAAAGGAAAGGAACTTGCTCAGCAGCCTTGTGTAAACCGATCGGTGTTTTATCGATTTCTTCAATTAAACAGAATTTCTGATTGTGTTTCTTTGCGTGCTCTCAGCAAGGATTCCTCGTAAAAAATAAATCGTCCCTCGTAGCATCGCTTCGCTTAGAGACAAATCTTTTACTGCCGAACAAAAGAAGAATTATGGAGGAAAAGAATTAACAACATTGATTCAAAATACCGATAAATTGGCGACAATTAATGACATCTCAAATTTCCTGTGAATGATTATGATAGTTAAGAATTATATATCGAGACTGTGAATAGGTAACTTGGAGCTTGGAATTTCGGAATCTGCGTGAATTATGTTTCAGAACACATATTTTGCTCAAATTGCTTCAGAAGTCAATAGAGAGAGGACATTTTTTGTGATACGCTCTAAAGAAAACTTGGAAAGCAGTTCTGTTGCAGTCGTCATTTTACGCCACACCTATCGATTGCTCTTCATTCGTTATAAGGAAAGTCTCTCATCATCTTTGTAGTTCATTTTTACCAATATAAACCTTTTGAATATAGCTTGTATCCTATTGCAGTTCAGTTTTAATAAAGTAAAAATGATATATTCGATGAAAAGTGGACGAGAATGGTACATATGTATATATCAAATATTTCAGAGTGGTTTTAATCTTTTAAAAGCCTCGCGTTTGTAACGTACTTAACTATACAACTTTCCCATCCATTAGAGTCCGTGCAATATACATTTATTTTCGGAAAAATATATTCCCTATATCTTTCATTGATTTGCTCTTTTCCTTCCACAGAAGATAACCAATTTCATTATTATCACCGCACGTTCAGAGAGCAGATTTTGCCTATTTTGGAGGAGAAATTGGGGAAAAAATAGAAAAATACTTTTGTAAAATTTTCAACGAGGAATCTTCACGTTTGACATTGATTGTGGGAGAGAAAGTGTTGGTGTATTAAACTTTTGCCATTTAATAGAAATACAGAGGTGTGAAAATCATTAGAATAATTATTATTTCCAAAATAACTCCAACTTTTGCCTCAGATTATGCATTCATTTGTGGAGTACTATTTTGTCTTTTTGATATAATAGTTTTTCATCCTTCCATTTCTGAGTTAATTATTATAACAATTTTTCTTTCCAATCTTTTTTCCAACTGTAAGAGTAAGTGAGAGGAGAGAAGAATTAGTGATAAGGGAGGAGGAAGAAGAAGAAGGAAAAGAAGAAATTAGAGAGTCACTTGGCCAAGGAATTCGAAAGAGGAAACAACAAGAAAACGTCTCGATACTAGATAATATAATATATATATATATAGACATAGATCTATAATCAAAGTTTGTCTTACCAAAAGTGGAGTTAGAAGAAAAAGAAATCAATTTAATTGATAAAATCTATTGGAGTAAACAACGGCTAGTCATCCCATTCAAATCACCATAAAACGACCACGCTATTAGAGGCTTCGGAATTATCAAAAAATTAATAATGAATCTGGATCTTCTGGAGGATTGATCGTGCTGTTCATCTATACCTAATTCAGATAAGTTCAAACTTCTACAAAAACCTCAAATTAATTCTCTACCATAACTTCTCTCTCTCTCTCTCTCTCTCTCCCTCTCCGATAAAAGGCCAACAATAAAAAAAAACTGGTCATCATTTTATTTAAAATATCTGAGATATAAAATAATGACACTTAAATAGGAAAATGCTACAGACGCAGGCGTCTCTTGATTAGAGAATCATTGACAAAATTATGTAAATTATTGATCGAACGTAAGAAGTTTTTCGGTTAGATTTATTGCGTATCTTATATTTGGGTAAATAACCTAAGCATGAGTACTGTTATTATATTGCGGTATTTTGATTGATTCTTCATCTTTATATGTCATATCTGTATATATATCAAGGTTATCAGAGATAAACGATATTGGAATTTCTCAAAACTCTCGCATCAATCATAATTTCGTTTTCCTTGTTTTTCCTTCGACAATAGATTTTCTAAAACGAATATTATGCTAAATTTTCATTAAGAATTATTTCAATTATACTTGATTTCAATTCTTATGGATGAATTTTACCCATTATACAAACATAAGGGTAACACACTCCAATGATCTCAACACCTCGATCTCAAACTGAACAGTATGTGACGATAGATACCCGCTGGGGATTTAGAATAGTTAACAACAAATTCCGACCGGGATTTTTATTTGTTTCATCGTAACTCAACTATCATTCCTTGTCGTGTACACGGAGAAAAATGTGTATGGTAGAACTAGCAATATAAGAATTGTCAACATTTTATTGCTGGTTATGCAATAATTCGTTGTTCGTACAGCAACAGCACATTGCTTCAATAACAAGAATTGTATTGCTGAAAATCACTTGTTGAAATGACAATATGGGTTGTCATTCCAACTTACAATAAACATTGTTGATCTGACAAAATAACATCAAGCAGCGACAACAATAAGTATCACAGAATCAACAAAAAAAATTGTCGTAACGAAATCCATTTATTGTCAAAACAGCTTTATATTTTGAACGCATAAAGCGGTATAATCATTCCCGTGAGGAATTAATTTTGACCCACTTCAGGAGACAGTTAAAAATGATATCCAAGTGATATACACACCCTTCTTCGATGCAGTTTTTCTTGGATTCGCAAACATAAAAATCAATCCCAATTTCTAATTGATTAGCAAACCTTACATGAGTTTAACAAACAAATTTGACGAGTTTCATTAATTTCTGAAAAAATTCCTGCGATTCAAATCCTGATTCATTTATTCAATGTGCACAATTTATGTTTGTCGTGAATATATTTTCATTTTTAAATCTCAACAAAGTCGAGGATTACCATAAATAGCAATTTAAGTATGCGGTTGTCACCTTGGAGATCTGCTGATCTGATCAAAGCTTTGATTCCCACTCGGAGGCCCCGGGTTCGAATCTCGCTAAAGCAAGTTTCCAACATTTGAACTCACAATCGCTTTTCCTTCACATATGAATCAAACCACAACGTAATAGAATGTTTCCAGGGATAAATCCCGATAATAATATTTTTTCCTCACTCAAAAGTAATTTTTTTTGAATAGGTAAATATAAATTATTGATATAACCACATGATATTGCAAAATTGAATATTTGAATTGTTCATAATGTTGACAATATAATATTGTTGCCAGTTTAGCAATAGTGACAGTCATATTTTTACGATATTTATTGTGGGTTGAAATACAACAATATTTTATTGTCAATTCAGGAATATTATTGTTGGTTTTTTTCTCCGCGTATATAAATTTCATACAATGAAACACCAGTTCTCAATATCCAAATATTGCACATTGTTAGTTATTTAAAGACATATGAAGATGCTCATAATGAAAAGGAACTTTGTACAAATGAGATTGTTATATAGTAATCGTGGAATATTCTTTCGTTCAAAAATGGAGGGCTTGAGAACTATTTATATCAAGAAATAAAACCAGTATTCCACGAATGATTGCATTCCCTTAGGGGAAAGTTGGAACAGTTTTGAAAATCACAATTATTCTAATAATCTTCTTACCTCTGTATATTTATTTTTGTACAGGAACAAAAAATTCAAGTATGGAAAGATTCAAAAAGATTCAATCCCCTGGATATGAAACGTTACTAACATGCCTAATAGCATTCTGGGCGCAAATGTATAGCAATTCACGTGGAAATCAAACCATCGAACTGCTGGCACAGTCAGAACCCTGTCTCCACGTTCGTACATGAGCGTGATTGGTATTTGCGTGCAGATAACGAAACCCTGGCATGCTACGCGCATGAAGATGCGGTTCATGAGACTCAAACTTTGCGCGTGTGAATTAATGTTCAACGATGTTTCACTGAAGATATTTCTTTAGAAATATCTGTAAATCATCTCTGAAATGCTGCAAGTTGAAGTTTCCGAAGTTTCATTTCATAATTTTATTCCACTTTGTATGCAGACTAAATGGAAATCTAATAATAATTGTCTAACGCAATCGATTGACGAAAAAAAGTGAGAGTAATTCCTCAGGAAAATATTATGCAAAGCAAACTGTAATTAATCAACTTTTCTAAACCATGCCAAGATTCAGGAACACTCGTTCACCCGAACACACGGAATAGAAAAATTTATCCTAGAATCATACATTACACTACTTGATTTTTTTCACACATCAAAGTTCACACATGTCATTCACGTATGATTGACGTGATATTTTTGATAAAATATACGCCACTCAACTTTATCCGACATCAATTAATTTCAGTTGATTTTGAAATTTTCAGATTGATATTATTGGTGATATCAAACAGTTTGACGTACGCCTGACAGGATTCCACAAAACACGTGAATTCAATACTATCACTCATATTGTCATTTTGTATGATTCCACTTTCCCCTTATTTCTCCTCTTGGTTACCAATGAAAAATGATGCAATTCTGATGTCGAATTTGAATGATTAAGAATGGGATAAATACGACTTCACGATCCCGGAAAATTAAATTTTCTTTCCGATATAAATTATTGCAATGTTCTATTATCAATCACTCGTTTCATCGTTTCTGATTCTGTATAATCAAATACAACAAGGTTTACGATAGAAAAAAAGTTTGTCGCTCCAGTTCAGTTTTGCATATGTTGATGCATGAAGGACATGGCGAGGACATGTTGGTTTGAAACAACAAAAGAACAACGTGATTGCACGTAACGCAACACGGTAACAACTACTACAATTTAGATAACTGATAACACAATTGCAGAAGCAGTTACATTTTTATGGTACGTGTAACTACACTGTTTTTCCTCTGTTGTATTATTCGCTCACGAGGTCCTTTCAACGATGTCTCTTCTCCTCCAACCTTCCTCGGTTTGTGTATATTCAAGAAAATATAATATTACGATCATCGAACATCGAAAGTGTTTTCTAGTGTCCCAAAAACAGAAAAACAAAATTTGAAAAAACTTATGTGCATGTGTTGTAACTTTGATACCTTTTCTCCATACCATTGATATACACGTATATTTACAACATGATATATCAGGCGAATCGTGGCGAGTGTCGTGTAGAATCTCGAAACACATAATCGTAAGAGTTTTAATTTTCTGCCCATACTTATTTCCTCAGAACGAGTGCTCTTCGACCTACGAGTCGACCCTCTTCTTTTCTCTCTTTCGCGACTCGATCTTCTTGTCCGCTCCATTCATTAACGTAACACGATTTATCAATTAGCGTGAAAGGCAACGATAGATAGTCGTTCTGATATGTTGCCTCATACCATCGCACAATGTCCCCCTAATCCCCACGCATTGCCCCTCTTCTCGCATCATCGCGTCTCATCTCGTCTCACCTTCCCGCTTCCCACTACTCGTTTCTCGTACCACCGCGCTGGTTTTTCACGCTCGCTCGATGTTGCCCACTTCCGGTTCATCCCTGCATCTCGATGCTCAAATTAAACAGAATTATTTTATTCACCTGTTCAGAGTTCAAAAAACCTTCACTGTTGAAAATTTCTGGACGAAACTTCAAATATACGTAACGGAAGCGATTTCCAATCACTTGACTGAGAATTTGAGGTACATGTATATGAAATTTCATTTACGAAAATGTACATGAATGTGTCATATACACGGAGGAAAGAGAATGGTGATATTTACCATGCTAATAGAATTCTTTACCATTTTTCTGGGAATTATTATTATTAATAAAGAATTCTATTAGCATGGTAAATATTACCATTCTCTTTTCTCCGTGTAATATGGTGAAAATTTGAAAATTCAATTGCTCGTAAATGAATTTTTGATTCTGATACCAAGAATTTGGAATTCCGGTTACAAATGTGATTGAAAAAGTTATTAAATGTCAAACAATTTTTAACAATGTTGTGTAACGTGTTGGTATGGAAGTACGTGAAAGCTGGGATTATTTAGCAAATGAATTCAATGAAATGGATCTCCAGGATATAAGAATTTTTACTTCAGCGAATTAATCACTCTCCAGATGGAATATTGATTCCGTTTGTTTCTGCGAATTTCAATGACTTCAGCATTCATTAAAATGTGATTTGCGATGTTGAGAAAGAATAATCTTTGAAGTAACGAACATTCATACCAAGACGGAACACCGTGTTGAATACTATGGTTCATTTGATACAGCTGTAAAAAAGCCTTTTGCTTTGAGTCAAACATGAAAAATATAATATGAAACTATATATTCGAAAAATATATAGTTTTATCTACTCATTCCAATTGTTCAGACAAAATTCGCGAAGAAAAATGAAAAGAGTTGATATTCTGTATGCCAGAGGCGATGCACGATAATCGAATGACTCATCGACCCCTTCGGAGATGAGAATCTAGTATTGTGTTCATTCTTGACGTATATTAAGTCCTCATCGTTCAAGGAGTTGAAGGTGTTAAATTTACATCAATTCCGATGCAAAACTTCTCAAGAATGAAAATAGTTAGTTCTCGCAAACAGAATCCGAGTCAGATCTGTAAAGATTCGGAATCCTTCTTGATTATTCACACCGAATTCAAGGTCACCATAGGAAGAGAATTATGAATATCATATTTCAAAGATAACGAACTTTCAAAAGATGCAATATCCAAAGTGGTGATGATGAGAAAAATTATTATCACAAAGATTCAATTCCTTCCGAAATGAGCAATCACTTCCCGTGAAGAAATTTTCAAAATTATATATAATTTATATACAAATTATATATAATTTTGAAAATTTTCCCACATGGATCAATATTTTAAGGATGAATTACATAGATTTTGAAAATAATACATCGCTGATGGCCCGTGATTCAAAATATGATCCATGGCACAATAAAACTACTGAAGATAAGTTCGAATGACTCTGATCCGAATGTTTTCATGAATATTGAGGTAGAGATCGACCGAAATTTTTTGCCGAAACTGACTAAATTTGAAGCTCTGATTATTGGTTTCGAAAAAAACTTGGTATTGAACATTGGAAGTGTAGATAAGCTCCTTAATAATGCAATTATCATACTTAAGATCACATATCAATGTGATTAATGAAATAATTTCGATTTTAGGTTTAAATTTTCGGCTAATGCTTGTCGGCCGAAGTTGTAAACCGAAAATCGCAAGTATTTTGTTAATTACAATGAAATGTGATCGTAAGTATGATAATTGGATCATTAAGGAGCTCGTCTACACTTCAAACGTCCAGTCCTAAGTTTTTTTCGAAACCAATAATCACAACTTCAATTTTAATCATTTTCGGCAAAAATTTTCGGTCGATCTCTATATTGAGGAAGATCTTTTTTTATTCATCTTCATTTATATATGGTTTCAATCTATAATCTATGAATTAATGGATTTTGATTTTGATGTAACTTTCGAAGGAAGCTCTGAATCGATTTGAAATTTTGCAGGAGTATTTGTTTGATCATTAAGAACCGTTCCCGAGATTTTCGTGAATTTTTCATCATTTTAAAAATAGGTGTAATACATCCTCAAGTATTGGTAGAATTTGATGATTTGATATAGAAGAATATCGAGGACAGTGTGGCTTGATTTGTTGTTTCGAACGCGCGAATATTATTTTGTTCATGAATTTTGTAATAAATAATTCATATCAATACACGTTGAATTCACTACAGTATGTAATGCAGACAAAATTTATGACTTTCGGTAATGTACTGGAACTGAGAACATATCCCGGTGAATCTGGTATGTGTAGTTCAAACAACCATTACCGTGTCCAAGAATTTTGAAAACAGAAATTTCAATACAACGGAATTTAATTTCAATGTGAGTTCGAAGAACTAAATTCAAATGAGGATGTGAGGATTAATTCTAATACAACTGGAACTAAGATTTAGTTGTACAGTTTACGAACTTCGATTCAATATTTAGAAAGCCAATGAGAACAAAATTGATTCCAGTACTACTGAAAATACGATTATTCTTCACTATTTAGGAATTTTCCTTTGATTTGACTGAGTAAATTGAAATGAAATTGACTTTCATTGAAGTGAAGTTTATGCTTCCGTGCAGTTTTCGTTGAAAACTGTCATCGAATTTAAATTCGTACAAATTTTGAGAAATTAATATCGGGAAAAGTTTTGGTCTTGAATTGAATGGTTATTAGAAAATTTCCATCATTTCTTTAGTGATCGATGATGGATACTAGGATAATACTAATTAGAGACCTCAGAAAAAAGCCAGCAGCTGCTTCTCTGTGATGCACATGACGGATTTCTAGAAGAGGAACACTCTTATGAAAGAGTGACACTCTTATCACTCTTCAAAGCGAATTAAAGTTTTGCTCTACTATAATAGAATGAAAACTCACTCTTATGGAGTGGAATTTTCTCTCTCATCGAAGCTGCAATATATTCACCATTCAAGAGTAGATTTTAACTCCAAAAAAACTCAGACATACCCATGTGGAAATAGCTAGAGTTGACAAATGGCGCGGTACTGGCAAAGTTGTATTCACCAGACTCCGGCAGAAACAACTGTGCCCATTCAGAATCATTACCAGTTTTCCAATTTGCGCCGAATATTCGCCGGATGTCAGACGGTACTGGCTTATGTGGTCAGACGATCTTGAGCCAGAATAGAATCAATACTCCTCGAAGAATACCCAGACCGTACAGAAACGGAACTGCGTCAGTACCGAATCAGAGTCGGTTGGATGGTGAAATGCGAAAAAAAGACGATACGACGCCAATATCGATGCAACGTTGTTCTAATACAGAATAAATAATGGATAGGGATTCCACTGATTTTTCCAACAACACGGTTACTTTGTTGAGACAATACTGCGCCAGTAGTGTGCCAGAGTTAGTATTGGCATTCAATATGTTCGATAGATGACAATATGCCAGTATTGATAGGACTCTGGCTGACTACAGGATCGGTAATTAACAGATGTTAGAATCACGATCTTGGCAATTCAGCTGTTGTAGGGAGCTGCAGTATCGCCAGCATTAGGCCAGAGTTGTTATGATCATTCAATATGTTCGAAAGACAGCTATGTGCCAGTATTGATAAGACTCTGACTGATTACGAAATTGGTAGTCGATTGACGTTGAAATCACGATTTCGGCAATTCGGCTGTTATAGTGAACCGAAATCGCGCTAGCATTAAGTCAGAGTTGTTACGATCATTCAATATGTTTGAAAGACGGTATTGTCTCAGGATGGATAGGGCTCTGAATAACTACGGAATCGGTGGTCGAATGACATTAAAATCACGATCTTAGCAACTTGGCTGTTGTAGTGAGCCAAAGTCGCCCCAGCATTCGGCTACAGCTGGTATTATCATTCAATATATTCGAGAGACAACAATGTGCGAACATTGGTAGGACTTGATTCCACTATAGGTTCTGTGGTGAATTGTATGACTTGAACGGTCCCATTACAAGGAATGACAATTTGTGTGATTCGTCGTCAACTCAGAGATCGACTGATGCAATAGATATTCAGTTTCTCCCTGCAAGACCCAGGTTTAATCCTCACTCAGTAAGGTTTCAAGAAATCACTCCCAAAGTGCCTTTCTCCGATGCCGATAATGAGAACAATCAATCATTTTGATTTTTAAAGTTCAAATTTGATGTGTTTTGTTTTTACTTGAAATATGATCACTCCTGATAACTCCCGTTACCGCTACTGTGCCAGTACTGGGTTGGTTTTGAATTTCTACATAGGATGTCATCATTTCGACTCCTCGTCATTCCTCAACCAGCTCTGGCGAAACCACTGATCCTATTGCAATGCCAGAGTTTCACCATAGCAGGCTCACATCAAATATCGCTACCACCGTGGTGGTGAATGTTATACTGGCCCTTATGTAAAGTGGAGTTATCATTTTAACTCCTTTGCCAGTACTGGCAATCGAACCCAAGTAAGAAGTGACAAACGCGCCGAAGTTGGTTGGATATCACACGAAAATTGGGAAGATATGAAAAATGATAACAGCGGTTCGATATCTCACCGAAGATTTTTGTTGACATCCATTTCAGATTTACGCTTGACATCAAATCAAGTTGATAATACCAAATCCCGCCGATTAACCGAATCGACTGTCACAAACGTCATATCGTATTAATACGAAGAGTGTATATGTCATGAAGTTTGTAAGATGTTCTCAAAATGTATCGATTGATCAGATATGTTTGAAATTAGAAATCTTTTGATGAATATGATGTGATGAGAATAGAATGTAACCTAAAGATAGTTCGCTCACCCATGATTGATACTCTGATGTTGCTCTAACACGTCCAACGGGAACACAGTCATCGAAAATACGTCAAGTTGGTGTTATTTTGATGATCGATACATGATCAAAATGATTACATCAAAAAACACCTACTTCTGGCAAAAATTTTGATGATATTTTGACCATCGGAAAGGAATTTCTCAATATCGATTAAAAGAAAAAAAAAGTTATTTCATTTGGAATCGAACTTGGATCTTCGTGATCTAAGATCCGGCTCCCTTGCCTCTCTCGTATGATTCTGTATGAATGTGGCTCGCCTTTAAAATTTATATGAACTTCACTTGATTAACCCTCCGTTACTCGCGTGCCTCTGCCGGACATCGTTACTCGCGCCGCGGCGATCCGCCGCAATGTTAATTTTTTTGCAGCGTTGCCAAACGCATTGCAAATTATGGTGCCATTTTCAAATGTAGAATCTTCATTTATCACTGTACCCATTATATCTAGATGAATGAATTTGGAAAACCCATTAAATAAATATACTGATCACAAATTTTAATATTCAGCAATTTAACATGTACAAAATATCTAAATTGTCCATAAACATGTATATCATAAGTCGTTCAATGGATTCCCATACCGCACAAGTCTTCGCAGAGCTTCCGTTATTCATCATGAATATTTTGAATTCAAAATAAACTCCTAATGAATGACTTAATGTTGAAAAAAAACTCATAACAACACTTCATAATGAATTCTTCGGGCATTCAGTACGTTTCCATTTTTAATTTCATTGAATTCATTATCAATCGCATAACGGGGAATCTTCTAGAGGTCTTAGAGAAGTTCCTATGAATTCAAATTGAGCATTTGTGCTGGCTGTGTTATTAATATTCTGATGAAGATTGAAAATGAATAAATTTTATTTGATTGAAATGGATATGATGATGATTTTACACAACATGAAATATTCATGCACATACGTTTTTATTAAAAGAAATTATGTAAGAAGTTTTCCAGTACAGTTTTCACAGAAGTTTCAGTAATGAATATACTAATACATATTTTTCAATTTGAAACAAAAAAATGTTCACTGGATTAGAAGAAATTTTATCTTAAAAAAAAAATTTGCAAGTTTCATTCTCAATATTGGTCATTCGATTTTCAGAAAAAAAATATTTTGCACTATGTGAAGTTTTTTCGAACTTAATCAACCCATATCTTTGGCGTAAGTTTTAAATTATTCTATCTCAATAACTATAATATCACAATATAATTATAATACCACAATATCACAAATTCTCCGCAGTCTTTTAATAATAGTACATTCAAACTTGTTTTAATTTTTTATAATTATTGAGAACAGAAACCCATACAAATCTACGTACGTTTGAGAGAGATTTTATTATTCTTGAAAAAAATTTGGGAATTTTGCTTTTCCTTTTCCGATTTGCAAAAGAATATTTTTCATCATTTAAAGATACTTAAAACTTGATATTCAAAGGTTCCTGAATGAAAAGCTCCATATTATCACATGTTGATAATCATAATATCACAAACTTCCATAATGAAAATTACGAGACTCATTAAAATTTAACTATAACTATAATAGTTTTATATAACTATAAAACCTTGTATATGGAACACATAACTTCCTTCATCTGCTCGCCATGATTTTTCTGACAGCTGATCAATTGAATACGAAGTATGGCAACGTCGCATAGGAAAAACACTACCGGATCTGCACGCACTGTGAGGGCCGCGCCGCTTTTTCTAATTACCTCAACATTAAAATCAAAATTTCTCGTACTTGAATGTAATAAATATGATGCAAACCCTTACTGTTGTATACTAGAGACTATCAACTAAGAATTCCTTGATCAGCGTTAACCTATTTTCGATGATTGAATATGCACAAGGATTTAAAATGAAAAGCCGGCGTCGCGCTCATAGCGCAAGTAACGGAGGGTTAAAAATCATTCATAGATGAAATAATAGATCTAATTTACAGAAATCTAATTTACAGAAATTCACTGAATTCCATTTGATTTTATCAAAATTGACCGAGAGTGTGGTTGAATCTCATGTGATTATTTGTCAATGAGCTTTGATCATTTTTATATATTCGCCAAACGACTGTTTCATTGATTCTTGACAAATATCAATAAATTCCGAACAAACCGTTAAATTCACATTCCTATGATGAGTCATGAGTGATTCTTCAGAAAAATATCATTTTTCAATTATCTCTCAGGGTTTTTTTTTAAATAATCATCTCGCATATCTTTTAGAAATATCATGATCATTTGAAGTTGAGTTTACTTATTTCGTGGTGAATTGGTGGAAACAGAACAAACGATACTATTTCACCGACGATCATAACCCGTTTGGAATTGATTTATGTTTGATTCATAAAATAAAATGTTTGTCAGTATTTTTTCTCATTTAATAGAGCATAAACCTCAGTTATTCAGAGATATGTGAGAATAACTATGGTTGAATGAATCAGGCGAACATTTCAGGGGTATGGGAGAGATGTAATATTTACTGTCAACACAATTCCAGTAACAAAATTTTCTCCGTCGTATACATCGTATAGAAAATTCATCCATTGGAAGAAAGTCATCCCAGGTTAATTATTTTCTCCATAAATGATTTTTAATCAAGTGAAATTCATATAAATTTGAAAAAAAAATTTACAATCCTGAATCAAAAAGGAAAAATTTATTTTATTTGGAATCGAACTTGGATTTTTGTGATTTGAGATCCAACTCCTTTGTCTCTCACCTATAATTCTGTATGAATGTAGCTGATCTTTGAAATTTATATGAACTTCACTTGATTAAAAATGATTCATAAATAAAATAATTAACCTAGAAGGATGGTTATGGACGTCGGTAAAACAGTATCGTTTGTTCTGTTTCCACAAATTCACCACGAAATAAGTAAAGTAAACTTCAAGTGATCATGATATTTCTAAAAGATATGCGAGATGATTATTTGACAAAAAAAATTTGAGAGATTGTTGAAGAATGATATTTTTCTGAATGATCACTCATGACTCATAGGAATGTAAATGGTTTGTTCGGAATTTATTCATATTTGGCAAGAGTCAATGAAACAGTCGTTTGACAAATATATAAAAATGATCAAAGCTCATTGACAAATAATCACATGAGATTCAACCACACTTTCGGTCAATTTTGATGAAATCAAATGGAATTCAGTAGATTTCTGTAAATTAGATGAATTATTTCATCTCTGAATGATTTTTAATCAAGTGAAGTTCATATAAATTTTAAAGGCGAGCTTCATTCATACAGAATCATAGGAGAGAGGCACGGGAGCCAGATTTTAGATCACGAAGATCCAAGTTCGATTCCAAATGAAATAACTTTTTTTTTTCTTAATCGATATTGAGAAATTCCTTTCCGATGGTCAAAATATCATCAAAATTTTTGCCAGAAGTAGGTTTTTTTGATGTAATCATTTTGATCATGTATCGATCATCAAAATAACACCAACTTGACGTATTTTCGATGACTGTGTTCCCCTTGGACGTGTTAGAGCAACATCAGAGTATCAATCATGGGTGAGCGAACTATCTTTAGGTTACATTCTATTCTCATCACATCATATTCATCAAAAGATTTCTAATTCCAAACATATCTGATCAATAGATACATTTTGAGAACATCTTACAAACTTCATGACATATAAACTGTTCGTATTAATACGATATGACGTTTGTGACAGTCGATTCGGTTAATCGGCGGGATTTGGTATTATCAACTTGGTTTGATGTCAAGAGTAAATCTGAAATGGATGTCAACAAAAATCTTCGGTTAGATATCGAACCGCTGTTATCATTTTTCATATCTTCCCAATTTTCGTGTGATATCCAACCAACTTCGGCGCGTTTGTCACTTCGTACTTGGGAAGTGGCCTCGTAATGGTCGCTCTAGATTTGCCAGTACTGGCACCTCCGGCAACAGTAATGAGCCAGTAGCGCCCCGTGTTTCCATATTTCCACATGGGATCATGTGATAAAGTTGGATTGGTTTTTACAATTATCACTTTACTAAACGATGAGACGAATTTTCATTCCACGTTTTTGATTGTCAATTATGATTTTATCCCCATCATCTTAGTCTCATATGAGTTAGAAAGGGGAATTTTAACCCTATGATCCATACTCATCACATAAATTATCCTGTAAAACAAAACTTAGTCAACCAAATAAGAAGGATAATTCTTATCCATGAATATTCGAAATTTACCATTATTCTCATTCACAACTACATTTGAGGCTGATAATATCCTTCGTGGAACATCAGATATTCTCTGTTGCCAGTAATATTCTTATTGTGCCGAGGAATAAAAATAACTCAATGGAACTTTTGATAGCTTCAAGGAAAGTTCTTCTAAGTTCCTTACTCGTGTACACTGTTCTTCTTCTCTGTCTTCTTTTTCTCGGTCTCCTCCTCCTTCTCCACCACTCTTTTATATGATCAATCCATTCATCAACCCCCGGGCATAACATTGCATGTCCGTGCGCTTTCTCAGCAGGGGAGAGTTAACACACAGCAAGGGCGCTCTGAACTCAAGAAGATTCCTCACTGCGTGAGTAAATCGGTCTCTCGATACTCCTTGATGTTTGCTTGACTTCTACACACCATCAAATATCTGAGCCATCATCAACATTCAAACCATTAAACCATTGTTACATGATATTTGATTGTGCTAACTCGTGTGACAAGCTAGTGAGAATCGACGGGACATCCATCAACTTTGAATAATTGTCTGGTATCTGATCTCAAAGTGGGATCATTTTCAGTTCCTAAAAAAGAATTCCTTCGATTCAATTCAACTATTCTGCATATTACGCAATTTTTTGAGTTCCGAATAGGACGAAATTCCTTTATCGTATGGTGCAAGTTCATCATAATGTAATTCATTTTTCTCAATACTTCATCGAGTTCCAGTCAATAAATCATTGAAAAGTTATTTTTAACAACACAGATTTTCCTCCAGTCCCCGAGATCACTGTATTTTTAATACATACGATTCAGAGACAAACCCTCTTGAGTTGAAATCCTTCCTTTTCTTTGATTTTCTTATCGTGTCAGGGATCGCGGAGCTAAACGAGCGGTGGAAAAGAGGGATTTTCACGGCTTTGTCTGGTAGTCGTCATGATCCGATGAGCTCCTTCCAGTCACATTATTATCGATGATTCTCAATTATCGTCGAACGTTTTTGTCTCGTTCATTGTTATTCTCTCTTCCCTGCACCCAGAAAAAGGTTTTCTTCTGACAGATCAACGCATTTGGTTGAACATTTTTTAGAGATATCGTTTCATACAAATAAGACTTATTCATTATCACCAAACATTGTGTTGAGTCAAGAAATTCATATTTATTAATTGTAACCAAACCATTTATTTGACTCAAACTGATGGAAATAGTGTGCACTAAACATCGATGGCACATCGATGTATCATCCAATAAACGGGTATCGATGTTTAACATCGCGAACATCGATGCTGCTAGAACCTGATTGGTTGTTATTTTACCAATAAAAATTTTGGGATCTTGCGCCATTTCAAATTCAGCATAATCCCATTCAATTGTTCTTATTTGATGTCTTCATGTTTCAATGTTTCTTACAAAAAACATTGGAACATCAACCAGGTCGATGTTACATCGTTAAACGATGTAAAACATCGATGTCAGGCGATGTTATTATCGTCGATGTTCAGTGAACACTAGATGGAAATTGATTTCAATAAATATGACCTTTTCTCAAATTTAGATTTATCGAATCATCGGTATGAAGTTGCCTCTAAGAAATATGTGCTGTATTTATCAACTATGCGGTGAAATAAATATTAATCGATTTTTCTTTAGCCGTATCCAACTATACGCTTTATTTACTATGAAAAAATTTTATTCGAGTCAACGAATCTTTTTTCTCAGTGTATATATAAAAACTCCATCACATCGCACCTCCCATTGTTCATGATGTTAGAAAAAAATTTATATACACATAATTCATTACATCAATGCGATATACCGATCCAAGTACTCTCTTATAAGGTTCAATCAACAGTAACTTTATTTTGGTTCATCACATTTTGGCATAATCGATTCACGAATACTAGAATAAATTTACGAAAATTTGAAACACTCGTGTATACCCGTTTGACGGATACCGTCATGAACGATGATTTACACATATGTAATCGAATTGTGTGTTATATTTCCGATAAACTTCGAAGGGAAACATACCCAGAGTGGCAATAAAAATGATTGCACGTAGATTTGATTCGAGTCTGTGATTTTATTGCGTAACTTCAATGAATGTAAAATAACCATTCATATGAAGTATTGCATCACCGCATTTATGTTCGTATATTTTTTTCGATGTTTAAAGATATAAATGTTAATTTCATTATCCTATAATTTTAAACATTGTGACGATGGTTGAATGTTCATTTTTCGATCGCGATAAATCTTTACTTCGATTTTGATCTGATATAGAAGATTTGTACTGTTGCTATATTATAATTCTCTTAGTATACTAGAATAATATTTGATTCCACATTATTTTTCCCACTTTCTCTTATGAAACTTATCAAACAATGAATTCTTTGAGTATAATCAATGAGACGAGTCGATGATATATAGCTGGAAGAAAATAATGTAGTCGCTGGTTGACGAAGGGAATCATCGAGTAACTGCTCATCTTCGAAGGAATCTCTGAGAGATTTGTTTCCAATCCTAGGTAACCTATCCTGGATAAAACATTAGCCTCACAATTTCCCCAAGAGAACAAGATCGCTGTTGGACGTTGAATGAACATTCAATTAACCTCCAACAATCGTAAAGACATTTCAACGTTAGAAAAACCTACAAGGAACGCTGTTCAACTCTTCATAACCTTGATTCTCTTCGGGCTGATGATAATACCTGTCTTGCACAAAGCTTGATACAAGCTTTCTTTATTCTCCTAATACTGACAAAACACACGAAAACAAGATACTGCTCCGATTCAACACTTGTTATGTTATATATAAAACGAAAACAACATTTACATTGTTTCGAATAAACGTGCTTCGAATTGAAAAGATTTTAATTTAGTTTAATATTTCTTTCGAATGAGAATTTTTTTATTCAAATTGAAGTTGTATCATTGACATGAATTATCGTGGAAACTTTATGGAGATCCCAAATCACTTCATTTTGGTTCTCACACGAGAAAGCTTATATTGCTCTTATAATCCTTCACATTGGTACATATTCGATTAAGTTGAATTTGAAGGTCCGTTCTGAGTCAGGACCGTGAAGAGCAAAGTCAATTTCAGGCGACCTTGAATATCCGCATGAATACACCAAGAAAATAACTTTACCCACATAGACATATAAATATACATATATACGTGTAGCAACTTGACTGAGACTGGACCGCTAACAGAGCGGTTGTATGGCGTCTCTGATTGCCCATTGTCCAACTAATAAGATATTCTATCATCTCTCGTCGTGCCGCTGGTGCCCGCTCGGCTTATAAGATAAAAGAAGAAAAGGAAAAAGACACAGTGTCCCACCCAGCACCTCCGACCAATCGCCAACCAGATTTACCAGAGATTATCCAATAAAGCTGACTCTCAGCGGTATAAGTGTTCTGAACTCTGTCGTTCCTCGCTTTACTCTATACTACTTTTTACTTTCTTTTCTTCTGTTCCTTGTCCTTTTCCTTTTACGAGCAAATGAGCCTCGGTGCAAGTCGACCGATAAATAATACCCGACTTCTCTCTCGCGAACCAGCTGCGAGCTTTAATACGGTGCCCCATGTAAAACTGTAATGGGGGCTTAATTGAACCCACCCAGGACAAGATATACATATATAAATGTATCATGTGTATATGGGTATGGGAATGCGTTTGAGTGTGTTTGTGTGAAATTGGATATTATTCTTAATGCCATATGCGTCTGAACATCGGTGTTTTTCATAAATACATAAGATTGGTTCTCGATAAAGATTATGAAAACGTAAATTTGAATACCCACCAGAGGTCGTCCAGTTCTCGGTTCTTCTTGCACATAACGATCAAAGAATTCACAGGATTTGTAGGTGTGTGCATCGTAAAAGTACTCAATGAGTAAAGATAATGAGGGGTTCGGTAGCGCATATGAAAACATGACCATATGTCTTGATATATTCTTAATATTTGAATTTAAACAAATTCTTGCTGAATTACTTGAACACGGACTAAGTTATGCTTAACTCTTTCCCCTGTGTGCATCAACATAGAGCCAATTCCAGGCCATTCATGACAAATGCTGGCCAATTTTGCGCCAGGAAAGGGCTGGAGTTGGCTCAATGTTTGTGCACACATAGGTTCTGAAGGATAGAGTATCGATTAAAAATTTATGGATCAATCAAAGGAATATTTTTGTATCTGAACTGACCTTTGATGGTTCAAAAATGTCTGTAATCATCCGATAATGGCCCTTCAAAACGTCTCGTGTAATCGTGTTTACCGAATCCAAGATTGTCACACAAATCTGCAAACTTGATCCGAACATGCGAAGTTCCTTCCACCTTCCGACTCGAGTTCAATGTGAGTTCAGCGTTAATCAAACCATTCTTCATGGAATCTTTATGAACTTTTGTCTGATTTTCAGTCAACTCTTACATCTTCTTAAGCTTCTGATACAATTCCTGACGATGAGAGTGGAAGTAACCAGGGGCAGTTAACCACAGATATTCAAACATTCGTAAGGTACGATAAGTCCAACTGTCTCTTGGGAAGTAAAGTCATTCCATATTCACAGTACAATTTCTATTGGAAGAAGAAGATTACCTGAACGGTTCCCCAAAATTTCACTTTTTTTCAAATTTCCAATGATCAATCAAGAGCCTATGATGGACCTGGAAATCAAAACTGATTACATAAAACATCACAAGGGGATGAATCCAACGGAATAGGAATTCACGCAGTCAAGGCGATATTGATGCATGTGACAAGAACCTATACAACCTATGTGGACAGGGAAACATAGGCCGCTACTGGCTCATTACTGTTGTCAGAGGTGCCAGCACTGACAAATCTAGAGCGACCATTATGGGGCCAGTTAGATTGCCAGTACTGGCAAAGGAGTTGAAATGATAAAACCACTTCACATAAGGGCCAGTATAACATTCACCACCACGGTGGTAAGAATATTTGATGTGAGCCTGCTATGGTGAAAACTCTGACATTGCAATAGGATCAGTTGTTTCACCAGAGCTGGATGAGAAATGACAAGGAGTCTAAGTAAAACCCGACCCAGTACTGGCACAGTGACGGTAGCTGGAGTTACCAGGAGTGATCATATTTCAAGTAAAAAAAAAACACATTGAACTTAACTTTGAAAATCTGAATGATTCATTGTTTTCATTATCGTCATCGGAGAAAGGCACTTTGGAAGTCATTTTTTGAAAGTTCACTAAGTGAAAATTGAACCCGGGTCCTGCGAGGGAGAAACTGAGTCTTTATCACATCAGCCGATCTCCGAGTTGACAACGAATCACACAAATTGTCATTCCTTGTAATGGGACCGTTCAAGTCATACAATTCAACATTGATTCCGTAGTGGAATAAAGGCCTACTAATGCCTGCACATTGTTGTACCTCGAACATGTTGAAGGATGATACCAACTCTGGCCTAATGCTGGCAAGACTTCGGCTCCCTACAGCAGCTGAATTGCCAAGATCGTGATTCTAACCTCAGTTGACTACCGATTCCACAGTCAGCTGGAGTCCTATCAATACTGTCACATTGTCATCTATCGAACATATTGAATGCTAATACTAACTCTGGCTCCACACTGGCGCAGTACTGTCTCATCAAAGTGAGCGTGTTATTGGAAAGATCAGTGGAATCCCTATCCAATGTATTCCGCTTCAGAACAAAGTTGCATCGATACTGGTGTCGTATCGGCTTTTCTTCGTATTTCACCATACAACCAACTCTGATTCGGTACTGACGCGGTTCCGTTTCTGTACGGTCTGAATATTCTCCGAACAGTATTAATTCGATACTGGCTCAAGACCGTCTGAAATCCGGCGAACATTTGGTCATGATTTCGAATGGGCACAGTTGTTTCTGTCGAAGTCTGGCAAATACAACTCTGCCAGTACCGCGCCATTTGTCAACTCTGGCTGTTCCACATATCAATACGTGAAAGTACATTGTACGTGAATGAATTCGATTCATGTAACTTATGAATAAAAAGAAAAAACAAATAGGCAATGGGGATTTGCAGAGGACATGAATCTGCGACACATGATGGCGTTTTAAGATCACGATACGACATGAATCACGATCTTTCGCGGACCTTGTTTTCGCCACTTTCGAAATGAAAATGATTGAGAAAACAGTTGAGGTGACCTTTGAATCCACCCGTAGAATGTTATATGTATTCGATATAGGATAAAATGAATGTAACTCATATACGTCGCTGGTAGTAGTGCTCATTGGTAGAAGTCTATCCTCCATTAGGAATTGCCTGGTCTGCTAGCAGCGTGACTACTGGGCACTCACGATAATTAACGTTCGACCGTTCATTTAATGGTCAGACTTCAAATATTCACTAGAAGTGAAGTTTGCATAGGTGAGTTTAACTTACCAGAAAGATGATTAATCACGATAACGTCCTATGAGGCATCAAAAAGGAAAGAAACATATATCGCTATCTATTCGAATCTAAATGAAGATTAATAGAAATGGATGTTTGACGTTGACCATTTGAACGTATCGATTTCCATCGCGGTGATTTCATTTCAATGAAGTATCCTTTTATGTTTCCTTTTGTGCATCGTGATGTACTTCGCATTGGAACAAGTAATCATGTTATCACTGAAACCTCTGTACAGATTTAGCTGGAATCATCTGTCCTCCTACTTCATTCGAAATTAAAACACTTTACGCCGAGAAAAATAATTTGAATTCAATTCCACATAAATCGAACGAATCCTACCGCATCGGTTGTATGCTTAAATTATCAACGTATTAATTGCCAATGAACATTCTATACTTTTTTCCTTTCGATTCTTTTATCGTGCGAACACAAGTGATTTAAATAAATCTTCTTCGATTCGCGTGCATTTCGAGATAACCCGAAGAACCCCAAGAACTAATTGAGCGATAGGTCCTTAACACAATTTATAACGTAGTCTGTTCCTTCTTCATTCGTCGTAAGATTTCTGAAACATATTTATTCATTCCACTCGTGTCATCTGTTTAAATCTTATTCGGTTTCCACTAACGCCTAAGAAGTGAGAACCACTTTAGATATGGTTCTTACTCTCACGAATTACGACAACGAGGAGAACAAGGAGAAGGATGAGAAGGATGGGAGCGATAGGAACCCCTTACTGATGGATTTCAAACACGACTGAATTAGCAATACCTTCCTGTCTAAGATATCGAGTTTCGCATTCCACGTCAATTTATATCGTAAGAATTCACCCCGACAAATCATTTAATATTCGTAACTTTTCTAATATCGTTTTAGATAAAAGACGTAGAGGTTTTGAACGGGAAGAGTGCGCGGGAGGCATTCGAAGCGCGATTATGTAATTCTTTTCAAGTCCTATCATTTGCATCATCAAATCTCATTCAACGGTGAACATGATGGTCGATATACTCTTATCGGCCCTATCGGGGAGTTTCTGGACAGAGGAGACGTGTGTTGAACAGGGTTGGATTTTCACAGGTTTCAAAAGGGGATAAAGAGAACCATTCGAGGCTCTAGATCCCTGTAAGAAGAGAGGAGAAAACGGAGAGAAGATTATCGTATACAAACTTCATAGCGAGAGATAGAATGAGAGGGAGAAGCCTGAATCGACGAAAATCGAATGGATGTCTTAACCTAATGGCACCCGGGATCTTTGCGATTTGACGATGCGATATGTGCAACAGTACTTTCACAGACGAATCCGCACCTGCACATACACACACACACACACACACACACGTCCATTCAGGAACAAGGATTTTAGTTATAGTATGAATTGCTTTGAATTATAAATTGTCATTGACTACCTATTTCATCGAACTACCTATTTTATCATAGATGGAATGTAAATTTTCGAATTCTACACGTTTCCCCGTATTTTTTCTCAACGAAGTACCGCACAGTGACACGTTTGAAAAAAAAAAAAAAGAAAAACAATATTCCAACCGCATAGAACTATCGGAAAATTTCAGAATAAAAATATCAAAGCAGTATGTTACGCGTAATGTTTTTATCCAACCGGAAATGAATTCAAGTTTTCAATGAAACGAGATATGGCATGTCATGTAAGTGTTATTTTTTCTCCAAACGTCGAAGAATTTTTCGATATTCCGATATCAATATGAGAATAAATGTAACGGAAATGGGAAGAGGTTGAAAGTAAATAATAAATAATCGTAACTCGGAATTTTTATCTTGATTTTTTTTTCTCTTTGAAAATAGGATGAAGGAAAGAGGAATGAATGTAAGAGGAGGATGAGAAGAAGAGATGGAAGATGAGGAGTGATGGTGGTCGCAAGAGTCGATCGAGCGTGGGTTGCAGGGCAGGCTCTAATGCGAATACGCTGTTGTCCAGATAGAAAGAGATATTCGATAGCGAATCTGTGTCCGACACGGATGTCGAATTAGCTTGGATTTAGGTTGCCTGGGGAACTGACAAATAGTTATTGCTTGATTAGGTGCCGGTACCCATGGTGCCCACCTACCCTACCAGGGTGTGCAACAGCAGCATCGAGTGATACATATTGTGATTGTATATCTCCTTCTTTCAACCCTTGCTACAAGATTTCATTATGCATACGACAAAACACGGGCAAAACGACCACGCCAACATTTCAAAATTCCATCACAATGTGGGAAGAATTCTTCGCCAGGAGGTGATTTTATGGAATTACGTTTTTATGATGTCAATGAGGTCGATTGAGAGGATTATCATCATCGTCTTCTCATTGTAATTGAAAACGCTTAACAAATGATGAAATCAAATGTCATCTTACGTATGAATACCTACAAAGATCGATCCATGGAGGTCGGGCCTAATTTATATGTTAATTTCCCCAGCAAACAGATCCCACTGTGAATGATGTCTCTGATTGAGAATATGCGTCCTTAATCCCCTGTTCGATTTGATTTCTGGCTTCGTTCGATCAAAGCCATCCATGCGATGACCGTATGAAAAGTGAGAAGTCTCGTGTGTTTGTGTGCATGTACGTGGAGGTGCATGTGTATACACTTGATTCTCATGTCAGGGCTACCGAAGAGAAACAGTCAGTTATATATCTCCCTGTGACACATGGGAAATTCTGATAATCGTCATTAGTTTTATATATCTTCTATCTCAAACCCTGGACTATGCATAGAAATTTTTGATGGATGAGAAATCATGTCCGAGTGATTCGATGTTTGTATGTTATAAACATCCATTATATTCCGGATCGAATTATCGTGGGACAGTTTGACTTCCAGTCACAATGATACGTTCGGAATAAGCTCTCTAATCAAAATATTAAGTGAAATATCGCAATTTTATACGTCGCGATATGAATTTCATATCACATCGAAGGAAAAATCTCCTCATTTTGTGTGAATGATAAATCAATTACCACTTCGGATAATGTGGTTTATTATTTGAAACCTATAAACTTTTATATAGATACACATTTTAAAATATCAGTGAAAAGATTATAGTGCATAAATAATATCCTTGATATCTCAATATATTTCTCAAGAAAACATACAATACATTCCACCGTATTGAATCTATTTGTAAGAATCACTAAATGTACGACTCCACTCTTCGTATATAAATCAAGGCATACAGAACACGATTTAATGATGCACAATATCAGAGAATAACGTGATATTACTTGGACAACAATCATTTTCCTTGAACAAGCCGAGCTATATAGCCGTATGAGCGGTAATAAATTATCTCTTTCGTAATAAATAGCAGCAATTTATCCGTCTACCCATATAAACTCTGTTTGAAGTTGAACCAACTAGTTGGTTAGTTATTATTGACAATACTGATGATTGCAAGTATCGTATTGATCGTAGTTAATGTCTGCCCTGTACCGCGTAACGTAGGCGAATCGTACATCTTCGAATTTTATCTTACACGAAAGATTGAATTTCATGACCGATATTTCCTGGCAAACCAGCGTCTTTGGATACGATTATAATGCCTCGATATCTTATTCTACAATTCAAAAGTCTTCCTTCTCTCATAGAATTCCACATGAACAATTTGCAAAATCTTACAGAAGAGTGCAGTAAAACAATTTATTGTATCGATTAGAAGTTTAGTAATTTAAGCCAAAATGAATGTCGTATCTCAAAACAGTTGGGATTGAAAGAGGAATAATTCGCTGTTTTTCAGTCTCTTCCTCTTCAATGAAATAATGGTTGCCGCAAAACCGCCAATTGTCCCCGATCAACGTATTCCAGGAACAGTAACAAGGGTAAGAGAATTGAGAAAGAAGCAAGAGTATACTGCGATGTGTTCAGTCAACGAGCGACAACAGGTTGAATTAATTGATAAAGATAGTCGTTACTCGTATACCGATGCTTCTCTCGAACCTATACCCCGAACATAGGGATTCGATTGCAACCATCTGGTTCCAGCAGGTTGATTTCATAATACGTACACATTAATGTACGCGTGTTTGTGATTTCTCTCTTCCTCTCTTTTATTTCCTCATGATTATTTTCCATCACCAGATATTCGTCGTTTAACGGTTTTTCATTTTATTTTATATATTCAAGGAAAAAGATTGATAGAGTAGCGTCAATTTATCACGAAAATATGCTTTGCTCATTATTTTAAACACTGAATTTCAATGTTGTTCTCTTGAAAACTATTCATTCCACCCAGAAAGGTATTTTAAACCGCGCACAGTGTGAGATTTTCACAATCTAGCGGAATTTAATTCAATATCCATCAGAATGGCTTGAAACTCATCTTCTGGAGGTTGTCGGGATCGCTGATTACGAATCTGTCGTAAAAAATGCAAAATTCATCATGGTAGATCCAATATAGCGGACCAAAATTCAAAAATCCATCGGATTTTCTTGAAACTCAGTACCTGGGAGTGTTTGGAGTCGCTGATTGTGAATTCATTGTCGGAATTCTCAAATTCAAAATAGGGAATCCATTATAGCAACCAAGAAGTTGAAAATTCATGTGATTCCCTTGGAACGTTGTGTCTAAGAGTTTTTAGGTCGCTGATTATGAATAGGACGTTGATTATGTCATACAAATTCAAAGTAAAAAATGATAGACCGATTATGGTGACCAGAATTGTATTATTCTTTGAAATTTTTCGAAAATGAGATGTCATTCTATAAACATTATCACAAGCTATAGCGCAATTTTGCGCAAGGGTTTGAAATAGATTGGAAAAGTTTAATGAGTTACCTTCAAAATGGCTCCTCTAGCAAAGTCCAATAACGTTAAATAACCATCCAGAACAAGAAATAAATTTGAAATTTCAATATTGCATCCAAATATTAATAAATTGTGAACTGTCGTCTCATTACATCTTTGAATACACAATCAATAACACACTCATAATCACTGCTTATTATGAATTTATATCTCACGCCCCGCGCCCGTCTACATACCAGGTGTGTAAGTATGAAACCGGAATTTGCCCATAGGTGGCGCTAGATGTCGATGCAGCTACCGACACATCACGTCAGCGGTGTCTTGTTATTGTATTGATATCCGACAAAGATTTCCAACTCACAATAACACGAGTTTCATTCAGTAGCATTATTTTATTAGAGATAAACATGTCGAGTTTTGTGCCAACAAATTACGATTTGCGGACAGCACTACTTTTCTGTTTTCATCTGAAGAAAACCGCAGCCGAATCGCATCGAATGCTTGTGGAGGCGTGTGCACGGTAAAAAGTAAAACTTACTTTCAATCTGAATATCAGCTTACTTTAAGATGCAGCCAAAACTAGCCCTATTTTGACTGAAAGTAAGTACCGAAAACAAATGCCGACACAATGGAAAAGACTGAATTTCAGTCAAATTTTCAAGTAAGATGCAGCCACTTTAAGTCGGACTTTTTACAGTGTGGGGAGCATGCTCTCGGTAAAACACAGTGTTTCGAGTGGTTCGAACGGTTCAAAAGTGGCGATTTTGACGTCAGGAACGAAGAACGTGGAAGACCACCGACAAAGTTTGAAGACGCTGACCTGCAAGCCTTGTTGGACGAAGACGACGCTCAAACACAACAACAACTGGCAGATCAGTTAAAGGTGACCCGAGAAGCCATCTTCCCTTCGGTTGAAAGCCATGGGAAAGATACAAAAGGTGGGGAAATGGGTTCCACATGAACTCAACGAAAGACAGCAGGAAAACCGCAAAACATCATGCGAAATGCTGCTCGCCAGGTTCCAAAGAAAGTCATTTTTCCATCGAATTGTGACTGGCGATGAAAAGTAGATATATTTCGAGAATCCTAAGCGCAAAAAGTCATGGGTTACTCCGGGTGAACCATCAACATCGACGGCAAGACCAAACCGCTACGGGCGAAAGACAATGCTGTGTGTTTGGTGGGATCAGGAGGGCGTAATCTACTACGAGCTGCTGAAACCTGGGGAAACTGGCAATACTCAACGCTACCGACAACAAATGATCGATTTGGATCGAGTTTTGCGTGAAAAACGACCAGAATACCAACAAAGACAACACAAGGTGATTTTGCTGCATGACAATGCACCAGCACACAAAGCAAAACGGGTCCAGGAAACGATAAAGTCGTTCCGTTGGGAGATTCTTCAGCACGCGCCTCACTCACCGGACCTTGCCCCATCCGATTACTACTTGTTTGTATCGATCGGACACGTACTTGCTGAGCAGCGCTTCACTTCTCACGAAGATGTACGAAAATGGCTCGATGACTGGTTTGCCTCAAAAGAGCAACAGTTCTTTTGGCGCGGAATCCACAAATTGCCAGAAAGATGTAAAAAATGTATAGATAGCGACGGACAATACTTTGAATAAGTTACTTCGTATCATATCATTAGAATAAACGTGTTTTTTCTGTACAAAAATTCCGGTTTCATACTTACACACCTGGTACACCGAGGTTGTGGTTGACGTTTGTGTGAATGATCACGCGTTCACAACAAAAGACAGTGGTCTAGGACGTTTTTAGATGTAAAAAACTTGATTTTCATCCCATCTATTCATGGACTCGTTCAGAATGGATGCAAAACTCATGAAACAGCGTTGCCAGCCTCCTGCTTTTTTCCGATGGATCAGTGTACCACGTACAGCTGTTAAATGGAACGGCCAATGATGGAAGTAGAAAAAAGCAGGAGCTGACATCCCTGCATGAAATTCATCATATAACTGAACATATCAGTTACTTGAAAAATTGAATTAAATTCCACTAGATTGTTGAAATTTCACATTATGTCGCGTTGAAAAGCACAATCCAAAGGTGTATAATAAGTATAATATTGTAATTAATTCAGATCAGACACTTGAAAAAGCCCTGCATCATCCTTGTATCGTGCGAATAAATCGACATTCATCGTCTAATGCAGCAATACAATTGAAAAAAACCAATCTAAGATTATCTTGAGTCACTTCTCTCCTAGTGGAAATTTGATCAGGCATTCCGTATTTTCAATAAGGTCCCGATCAGGTTAGAATCCGGAAACCGTGAATAAGGACAACCTCACCTGATTTCCCTAATAAGATTCATATAGGGTTGTAATGCAAGGGTACAATAGGGTTCGAATGAGATTCCCATAAAATCGAATAAAAAGGGAAGACTGTGACGAAACCTAATAAGGACCTGATAGGAAATCAGGCATGCCTTATTAGGTCCGTGTATTTTCCCGTCCAAAATTTCTACTAGAGCTCATTCTGAAAACACTTATTTCATACAGATGCCTGAATTTTGAATAATGATGATGAATGTTCTAACAAAAGAATTGTATCTCTAAAAACTTGGAGAAAATTAATGGAAACACATAAACACTTCAGCCTCCGTTACTTCAATATTCTATATTCATCAAACATTCAATAACTTTTCATTCCCAAAAGAGAATAGATTCTATTTGATGAAAAAAGATTGTTCCAGTGAATTATGCACTGAATATATTCCATGCATCCTGTATTTGTCACATGTCCGCATCTGCGGCTAAAGAAAATGATATGGATATTGATAAAATCAACCGGCTCACCAGATGTTCAAACTTCGCGTCAGGAAATTTGATGAGAAGTAACACGTTTACATATTTTTCAGCAGGCCTTTGAATATTCATTTATTTAATTTTCTGAACTCCCTGGCATATCAAGTACTCGAATTACATATTCGCATCAAGTATACTCAAATGTATAAGTTTATCAACAATAAATTACCCTGTTGAAATTTATCAACAATAATTCCTGGGGCTATTTCAGAATTTGCAAAGTACCAATCTCAAGTCCCGACCAGAAATTTAAAACAGGTGCAGTAGTGCACCAGTACTGGCAAAGACTGGCATTCATCTGGGAGGATAACGCTTTTCTGTACTGGGAATTTAGTACTAATACTACTGTTCGCAATTAGTACAGTGCCCGTACTGGATCAGTACCTGGCCGATATCAAGCTCTCAGTACTGTTTCCAGTATTGGATTTGCGTTTGAGACCCAATACTGGCATTGTACTGCACCTGTTGTCAACATTGGCATAATTCGAATTTTTCTGATTGGGGTAGTGAGCTATACCAGATACAGTTTGAATTTCATGTTTTGAATAAAAACAGATACTAATTTTGATGCATTGCTCAACCCTGTATCGGTACTCCAATATATTATACAATTCATTCATTGATGTTGTTATTTTTTAGTGAAACAATCAATAATCAACTCGATCAATTCTCACGGAAACGATCCTTCCAAAAGACTCCTCAGAATTTATCTAAAATCCTACAGAATTTCCATGAAAATTATATCTTTGAGAATCTAAAAGTAATTCTCAAATCTACTTACGCATTCATGATAAATAATTTGTTATTCCTCAACTCTCCCTAGTATACGGTAGCTCAAACTAGAATTCCACATTTCATTTATCATCATATAAATTATCAAGCGTTCAATATTTCTTCTACCATCCTTCGTATTTTGTAGGAAACATAAATTTCCCAATCTTGACGTGATCTCATTTGTTTTCTTCTATCGTCCCCTTGTATTGAGTACACAAGACTTTTTTGGCTGTATTTGGTTCATGAACCGCTATTTTCATTGAATAGGTAGACATGCATAGTATTATACGAGAGAGAGAGAGAGAGAGAGAGGAGGCCAAAGTAAAGAGAGCCACGTAGATCAGTGGATTGACGAAGAACGATATGGATGGCGAGTATACGGAAGAGGGGTAGATTCGTGTGGTTCGGTTGATCGAACACATTTTAATCAATTCCATTAGTTCAGCCTGTGTAACCGTCCACGTGATATCGTTTGTCCGCGTAAGCTTGCCTTTGCGTGTACACGCGACTGGTACGTATATACCAGCAGCAAGTAGACCAATATATTCACAGTATGTGTCCCATTAATGCCGTGACATGTAGACTATAACGCATTCTGTGTTCTTTCTATTCGATCGAATTGCGCAATCGAGTTAGCAAGAGACCGAGTTATTGCTCAACTTTTTGGAAAAGAAAAAAGTCGTTGCAATCACAGGATTTTTGATGAACTTCAATGGAATCTTACAATGAGCTCTATGCCCTTTATTCGAAACTTTGAGCACGATCCCTGTAATTTGCTCGTTGTTGAAGAATGTTTTGAACACTCGACGAAGTTACCTAATACCTCGTCGATAAACGCTTCATTCCACGTTGGAATGAAGATACCGACCTATATAAAAATTCCTTGCTTTTGCCAATGCTGACAATAGAATATAACTTGGTGCAAGGCTGACTGCTAAATCTTGGCAATCAATGTAGAGTTGATGTTAGTCATAACATCTCATGTGAAGAAATTGTCAAATTGATATATATAATTCATAAGTAATCCTTTTGTAAAAACATGATGACCATACTATGCCAGGTTATTCCGTTCTCGTTCGTACTGATTGGTGTATCTTTCTATCTTTGCTATTTGATTGACGTACTTGTGTTATTTGGATTCCAATTGATGTGGCATTTCATTTGTGCTGAGATTGGTAAACTGATTGGATGACCTACTTCACGTATTTAATTGTGTATCTTTAATTTTGAACTTGAGAACAAAATTTGTGGGTCTTTTGCGTGACCATGGTGATGAATGCGAGGTTAACTGTTGGAGGAGGAAAAATTCACTTCCAGTGTTGGAACAAGAGAATATATTATCGCGTTCCTCGTTGTTATGAAAATGCATGGTTGCTTCCCATGTTTTTAGATGAGTCCTTCATAAATTATCTGATAATCATTGGAATCGAAATATCCTGTGTGGAAATTAATCCTGGGCATCCTAAGGTGGGCCCTGGCATCATAGGGGTATATCTTAGGTATCCAATACACAGTTGCCTACCCACGGTCCATGTAGGACCCACTTGGGGTTTCCAGTATATTCCTGGAAAATTTCAATCCAGGTATGCCCATCCACAGCCCATATAGGCCTAGAGTTGGCTACCATTGTGTTGCCTGGATATTTGATACCATTACGGGGCCTACGTTATAAACCTGGCCCAGGTCTGAGCCCGGGAGAAATTTCTACACGGGATGTTATGGTTATGTTTTGGAATTTTATACGTTCTATCCGATATAATTCATTTCACAGATATTCGATATTCAGAGCATACAGGAGGGTATATACGGAGGAATTGAATCTCTTGAGTGGAATTTAATAATCATTGAACATTGACTAAATTATCATCCGAGGACGACAATTTTGATGCATGCTTATAATACAGCTGGAATAGTTTACATATACGCTTTCCAAAGGAAGTGAATTCTTTCTCTGATCCTCAACCTGTCACACATGAGTCACCACGAGATTTTATAGGATCCAAGCAACGGATATTCCATGTTGGATGAAATTAATTGCATCTAGGACCTGACTTTCAAACCAACCCCTAGTAAAAATGAATCATATAATAACACACATAAATCATATAGAAACCATACATGGTCATATATGACCATATAAAATTCATACGCAATCCATATTGAATCCGTATATGACCATATATGGCCCATACAGAATCCATATATGACCCTTCGGTGCAAGACTTTCTGATACATGTGAAAAAATTCTGTCAAATATGAAATATTTCTCGTATATGGATTTTATATGGATTATATATGAGTCATATATGATCATGTATGGATCACGTATGGATTAAATATGGATTGTATATGGTTCTATGCATTTTCATATATGAATCATATATGAATTTTATATGTATTATGCATGGATTATGTATGGGTCATATATGTTCGTTTTTTACTAGGGACGATCAATCGTAAACACATCTTAGGATGATCCGAATCTTTTTCTCACCTTAGCTCAATCAAAAATTACGAAATGAGACTTGGATGTGGAGAAAATTGTATGTCATCCTCTTCAGAACATTGGAAATAGCCACAAAATCATAATAGAATTGAAACAATTCACGGTAAAGAGATTCAAACGGAATAATTATCTTGCTGCCTCCAAATTCACCACATATGAGTGACGGTGATATGTTATAGGATCTGGACGGGAACATACCTTGCTGGATGAGATTAATCGAATCTAGCATCATAATTCCGATTCATGGATGAATTGTAAAACTATATATATTGAACACTGGAAAATGCGGGGAGTTTTTCTTTTTACTGTGGGTGGATTTCGTCCCCTCATCGCGGGGGAATTGTTTTTCCATGAAAAATGGGGGATTTTTCCACCACTTTGAGGAATTATTTTGTTTTTTGGATGTTGAATCCTCCACAAATGAAGGAAAAGTCAACCAAATTGTGGTGAAAAATTCCCCATCTGTGGAGGAATTTTGCTGTCACCCTTTTTCTGGGGGAAAATTCCACACTCACTTTTTACAGTGAATGATCCGAATTTTTCTTAGCCTCCGTACAATTATGACTTCCATCCCTGCATGATTCCATACATACATGTAATGATTGATCGTTATCAATACGGAAATTGTAATAGATATTCGTAAATCTATGATAAAACATTGCCGGGTATGTGATCTCTTGATCAGTATGCTGAGAGATCGGTGCGTTCTCTATAAAAGCCTGTGTTATTTGTAATTGATGTTTTTTGAGAATAACTCAGAAAATCTTGACGTCTGAAATCGACGGTACGTTATAAGATGTTGTGATCGAATTCTATTGAAGAATAACTCCTGATTTGTTCTTCATTTGGAATATTAAGGGTGGATCCTGCTTTAGGAGGCCTCGGAAAAGCGTTTTTTTGGAGAATTTTTTTAGATACGAAAAAAATAATTGAATAGAACAAACTTCTCGGAGTGTATTTGTGTATGTTTCAAGTTGATAAGAAAAATTTCCTCCAATGAGAAATAATGAAGGAAAGTGTGTTTTCTCCAGTTTTCATTTTCAAAATCGTTATAAACTGGTGGGAATGATTGCAAACAAACTAGACGTCCGATTGAAATGAATCAAAGCTCGTTATCTTCAATTTTGTATCCTCTTCTATTTGAACCTGAAAAGTTTATGGAAAATTATGTCTAAGCCATTTTTATAGCAAGTTTGAGTGATTATTCTTCCTCCAGAAAGAGCTGTTTTTCTTTCAAACCCCGAGTAAATTTTGAATTCCACGATTTCTTCCGGGTTTTCTTAGTTCGCATGGAAGAATGATGTATGAAAATTGAAATGCCGTTCGGTTTTTCTGTTTTAGATGAGAAATATGACCTGTATCTTTCTTACCTATAGAAGACTTGAATTGTGAAGCGCTCTACGAATGTGGACATAAGTCTCACATACAGGGTGACCCAAGTCGGACAGATTATATTTGAAGAGCGTATTCTGCAGCCAAAGCGCAACAACTTTTCTATTTGGCAAAATTTCTTTTGAGGCTTAGTTTTTGAGATATGAGCATTTTTGAATTTTTTTTCAAATCCAAATCACTCAAAGGCACTATGTGATACAGACTTGAGTTTCATGCCATTCGCTAAGTTGGAAAACGGCGGATCTCTGGGGACAAAATTCAATTATCCTATCATTATTCGTTCCGGAGCTACAGCGATTTGAAATTTTTGGGCTTCTAGCCAATCAGCATTCAGCAACTTTGAATTCCTGTAGCTCCGAAACAAATAATGATAGGATAATTGAATCTTTTTCCCAGAGATCCGCCGTTTTCCAACTTAGCGAATGGCGTGAAGCTCAAGTCTGTAGCACATAGTGCCTTTGAGTGATTCGGATTTGAAGAAAAATCTAAAAATGCTCATATCTCAAAAACTAAGCCTCAAAAAAAATTTTGCCAAATAGAAAAGTTGTTGCATTTTTGCTGCAGAATACGCTCCTCAAATATAATCTGTCCGACTTGGGTCACCCTTTATATGATCTTTTCACACTAGACAAAATTTTCTTATTCACTTGAAAAATATATGAAAATACTCTGGACAGTTCGTTGAATGAAATTATCTTCTTGGTACCTCAAAAAATTCTCAAAAAAACACTATTTGAGACCTCCTAAAGCAGGATCCCCCCTTGATGATTCAAAAGAATTCTCTGATGAAGTCCCAATTAGATCCAATATTATTGAAACATCACGTTAGGCATATGCTGCATTGGTTGATTAAAGCAGAGCTTCCAATATGTCCCATCAGGATTTTTCAGATTACTTTTGATGTTTTTGAAAAGTTCATTAAAAAATTGGAATGTCCTCGGAAATTATTTGCGGGGTTTTCAAAATCTGTCGATGTGGTTTAGCTATTAACTGACGAGCATGGAAATGATAAATGAGAATACCTGCACATTGAAAGCCCAACTCTAACCCCCCCCCCCCGCTATCTTCTTTTCGCGCAATTGAAAATTACTCTAATTTTCATGGGCTCAAGTTTATTTGAATATTGCAATGAAAATGACAAATCGAAATCAAATTTTTGCGCACGAAGCGCGCTTGTATTCTGCTACTCGTATAAAATTGAATATAAATTTGACGATCTTCTCACATGGTATGACGAAATGATATAGGGGAGGTTGGGGTATGTTTTCCCACATTTTCCGTCGATTTTTGTATCTTTCCTTTTTGGATATTTCAAGAAGTTTGAGGTACCATTTGACTCGTCGAAACTTCCATTACAACCTAGTATGAATGAATTCAATGATTCCATAGACATGTTGTTGAAAAAAAAAACCGTATTATTTGCAGCCATGTCACTTGCGAAAACTTCCCCCGCATACGGGGCAAGTTTTCTCACTCATTCAATATCATAAAAAATAGGTACAAAATTGTAGTTTCAATACGGGTTCAAAAACTCCAATACCATCTTAGATCTTTGAACCATTTGTAATTTGTATAAACTTGATGATAAATCATATCATGTAATATTTGCTTGTCATTATCGATAAATTTGGTTGTAATACGCTATAATAATTTTATTCAGACTGAAGTAAGGTTTCGCAATAAACAAATCTGCTGCATCGCTATTTTCCAATCCTAAACTAACCTCAAATAGTGAAGACTAATCAAACCATATCAGAAATTCATTTGAAACACCCTACAATCACACTTGTTTGAGGCGGGGACCAATTTCTTTGGTGAGGAAATTTACCCCACCATTCCCGTACAGCACAACCACCGATCCTCCACCTAGGACTTCGGTGGACTGGAGGTGGAGAATTGGTGGAGAATTGGGAGCCGTGGAAATAAGGGAAAGTCTCCGTTGAGGCAACGGAGAGGCGACGGAGAAATGTCCGCCCCCTGTATTTTCGATATAATTCTTATTGGTGCATTTACGTAACCAAATCTGAATATATGAATTCACGAATTTAAGTTTTACTGAAAATACAGGGGGCGGACATTTCTTCGTCGCCTCTCCGTTGCCTCAACGGACACTCTCTCTTATTTCTTCCTCATTTCCACGGCTCCCATTTCTCCACCAATTCTCCACCTCTGGTCCACCGAAGTCATAGGTGGAGGATCGGTGGTTGTGCTGTACGGGTTGTTTTTAAACTTTGAACGAGGCTGAAATAGTGAAGACGTAAGTGATTCACAACAATTATGACATCATTCGATTCAGGGGACTTCCATTCTCAAATACATATTCTACCAAAATAATCAGAATAACATAAGTATGTTTTTTTTCGATTTGAGTGAACACATGTTAAGTTTACTTACCAACGATAGAATCCTAAAAATATTTCTCTCTTCACGATGAAAGCAGCTATCAACCTGACATTGCCATGAATGCTACCTTGAATGATACTACTCACGATCAGTGATGCCAGAAATTTTGAGATCCAACGGCCTACATTCAATCAAATACTTCTGTTGATCGGGAAGACCGATGTATTCCGGTCTTGGCGCTCTTGTTCCTTCGTTTCTGGCAACACAGCTCACGATAATTCATCCGGTGGCGCGCTCTCCCAGCACATCAAGAAACTATAACGCATTGGAAAACCTGCCCCGATAGAAAACTTGCCCCACCCTCCCCTACCATTATTCGTAATTAGTGAATTGCTTCCGTCAAGTTATGAGTGTCTCAGCATTGATTCACGTTTGAGATATAAGCTATTGACAATGCTTGGCCCAACATAGAGTCGATACAATAGATAAGTGTTATACCAAGCATTGACAATAACTAGGCTCAATCTTAGCTGTAACTTGCAATCTTGGCCCAAACTGGATCCATTGTTTTACCAATGTTGGTTCTATGTTGGCAAAAAGAATTGGCAGAGCGTGAAATGATGTTATCATTTCAGAGTTGCGCCATCCTAAAACCAATGGTCAATTCTATTTGGGAATTCACAATAAATCACAAACGAAATCATACACTGAAAGAAAACATTTCCGGAAACAATAAAACATTTAGTTGAATAGTCGTCATAAAATACTCAATTGATTTGAATAAACTTTCATTGACTCAATTAGATAACTGTTTCAATTGATGAAATATTTTATAGCATATTAAATATCAGTTTGATTGAATGAATATTTAATCGAGTCAATGAAAGTTTATTCAAATCAATTAAATATTTTATGGTGACTACACAACTAAATATTCCATTGTTCCCGGAAATTTTTTCTCTCAGTGTATGCAAAGTTGTCGCAGATTCTTTGATAAAAGAAACTAAATTTCTGTTCCAAATGAACAATGTATTCTCAAAAGCGATTATATCGTTATCGATGAGAATAAGTGTATCATCCTTGCAAATAAGCATAGAATACAATGATGTACCATGTACATTATCATAATTATCTTCGTGCAAATCTAGAATATGCAAAACTCTGCCATAATTACAAGAGCAGATGTTGCAGGTGAAAGAATTACTCCAAAGTTGCTACTCATCGACAACAGTAATCATATTAAAAAACGTATACCAATGCACCAGATGTTGTTTCTTCGAGCTATTTGAAGAAGTAATCTATTTCCGTTCAGTGGATGAGAACGGATACATACTTCGATACGTACAAATACAACTTCTGTTCCCATCTCAAGAACATAAAGAAGAAAAGTCTGTTCCTTTATAGTATAATTTTGCATGAACCAAATCCATTATTCGATCCAATTAATTGATCATTCAAATACCCCGAATGAAGGGTTAAAGAAGCAATCTGTTGAATGATGAATCTGAATTGATTCACTAAAGAATGTTATCCGTTCGTTTGTCGTTCATGTGCCAAGGGAGTGCGCGAGACAGTATCCTGCAATGTACGCTAGTAGGTGAAAAAACGTTCTAGGATATACACGTATGTACGAACACGTTATGTACACTAGCCGGTTCACGAATGAATATCCTCGATCGTTGGCGACGCGTCGTTGCGTTCATCGAATTCATCGGTTGTGTTCGCCAACGACGTCATCGTTTCGGTTTACACGCGCCAATCATCGACCGACTAATTGGTCGGTACTCCACGACCGATTCCGTGCTCCATCGATTTCGCGGCTCGCTTGTCAATGCACACCAGCAGGTGTGCAGTACGTTGGTGTTCATCAAATCACACTCACAACCGTTTCACATTTGTGTAAGCTGGAACATGGCTACAGTGTATCGCGATTAATGGCGTTATCGCGTGTGCCGGCGGCGGCCCCTGTCGACAGTGGACAACTCGCGTGAAAAACGAAGAGCAGGCACACGTTGATTGGTGGAAATACTTTTCCGAGACTTTGAATATTTTGCTGAACGATTGAGGTCCAACCAAACTCAATGATAACGTTTAAAATTGAATGAGGATCGATGGTACTGGTTACTGCATGGACCTATACTATAAGTGTCACTTCTATATTGATGTATTGCGTAAATATGTTGAAAATACATTCAATAAGGTTTGTTTATTTGGAGGAAATTTTCTGATAATAGATATAATCTAGCAACGATGGATATGGAATATTTGTGTGTTATTCAATCATTTATCAGCATCATTCGAAATTTTATTGACAGAAATTGTTTTCAAATCAAAAGGAGAATTATTTGCACATGTTCATTTGATGCTAATAAAATGTGAATTCGTGCACGTACTCGTCGTTAGTTGGATCATTTAATTGCCCCGATACGAGGCACGGAATCCTGTGGCTTTGAAAGCTGTTGGCTCACGTGGAAAAAATACATAAAGACACATGGACATGACAGGAATCCACAACCCACGGGGTTTTTTTTATTCTTGTCTTTCTCATTCCAACCAGCAAATATTACAAGGGAAAGAACGTTCAATTTTTATACCTACTCGTTTCGAGTTTTCAGATTTTTATCTAAAGTGGTTCGGACACCCTAAAAGAAAGTACACCAAGTGTGTTAATGTATCCTAGCAGCACCCAATATTAACTGCCGAAGGTAGCGATGAGAGAAAGTCTTTGAAATTCACAATCACATTCGTATTCAGAGTCGAGATTAGTGCTTGTTGAATTACAGATAATATGTGCAAAGTGTTGAATGAATGAATTCACATCCATCTCCTGAGTTTCAAAAGTTATTGAAATCATGTGAATCTTACAAAAGATTTTTCAATATATTTTCCAAATTGTTTCATGAAATATGCAAAACTGTTTCTAAAATTTAATTACTTCATATCTATCCTTTTTTTTCCTTTTTTTTTCAAACAAAATGAATCGATCCCACAAGTACCACGTGTTTTCTAAACATGGAATATGTGAATATCGAAAACTGTTCCAATTTGTTCTAGAGATTGAACTGCGAGGCAACGAGGATCTTATACAGCAATTGAATGGAAGGTAAGCATCATAAAAATGGATTCTGTTGCATGATATGACCTCAATTCTCATAACCTTCTTGATAAAACATTAGAATTCATGACATTACGTTAATCGCAATTTATTTCAACAATGATCAACGCGGGAGAATATTATAAAAAAACCCACACACCTCATCGAATATGAATTTAGTTCCATCGATATATGAGTGCTTAAATGCTGGAATCTTGTTGCCAAATGTACTTGTGTGGGACGATCATTCGAATATACGTAGCAGGACATAAATGTGTTGACAAGAATCAGTGGCCATCAACGGTGAAACTCATTTTCATAAATTATATTAATTCGCTACGCCGGAGGCACCCGGCTGATTGGGTGACACGTAGTGCAATCATCCGCATTTACATCCTTCTGCCTTCTTCTCCTCTTCTTTCTTCCTCAACCGAACATCCTTTCCCATGTCTACGACTCACGACTATGTTTTTATATTATCATTAAAATGGTGAAATATGGAGTGTCAGTGGAATCGCAAAAGCATTATGAACGTTCTGATCGATATGAAGGCGTTAATTAAGAGCGGCGTAGAACCGTCAAAATCGAAAAATCTCATAATTACGGGTAAATGAATTATTATATATCTGGGAATCCTTTTTGGATTCTTACGAAACAGATTAAAACAATATATCGAATGAAACTTCAGATCAATTATTTTCAACACCTTTATACAATTTCGAATTGAATTCTACAATCAAATGTAATAGAATCGATTATTCAATTCTGAAAACGAGGCAACTCGTATTACCATTCGAAGCTCACACTCTGAGTTTTATACTCTAAATTAATGCCCATTCGTATCGTACGTGTATTAAAGATATCGTTTCCAATGAATGGAAAGAGGAATCGAAGAAACAAAATGAAACTTTTGTACGAGAATAGTCCACCGCTTAAATAGCTAACTGTATAAATGAAAGAAACAGGATCCTGCGGGATACAGGATGAAAAAAACGGAAGAAAAAACATTCACGAAGAAGGGAGGCAGAAGTCTTTTACCGTCAGCCCTGTCGCCGCTGTTGCTGCCAGTACCGCGTGTGGAAACCTGTCCCTAATTGATAGGAAATTCCTGCGCACGACGACTCAGTACCTGCAGGATTTTTCAGTCTGTAACAGACTGGAACTGGATACTTTGTGGTGATTTGTTATTCGCGCACTTTGCCAGCATAAAGATAAACATATCGTAAAGTACATACTAACTCGGCTAACTTACATATCGAGGATCATTGAGGATATTGAGGGTAACAAAAAAGTTCTGCGATCAGTAAAAGGAATCCCAGGATACACATATTGTGTTCTATACTCCTTAATGTTTTTTTTTTAACAAAAGAAAAAACTTGGAAACCGAGTGATTCGTGATTATTTGCAGAATTTCAAAACTCTGTACACTTTGAAAGACTTTATTTGACTGTTGTCGTTGTTGAAACGTTGAAATTGTATTTAACTGCACAAGAACCTCCCCCTAGACAATTCCTCCCCCCCCCCCTTGTAAAATTTCCTTGTTTTTTTCTTATCATTTTCCTCAAAATATGGGAATTTTGCAAATCTGAGGAAATATATGCAGGAAACTTGAATTTTCATTACATACTGTATACAAAATTATGAAAAAATTTTCGCTACACTTTGAAGATTCGATTCTCCAAATCGTCAGGATACGTTTTTTTTTCTAGAATGAATCCTGTGTCGTTATTGGAGCGTTTCTCGGATTACATTAATGAACTATATATATATTCTTGAATTTCATATGAAATTGATAAATGACGGTCTCGATCAACTTATTCTGAATTAATACATAATAGAATATAATGAAGAGCATTCGTGATCTGACTGAACCCGGTCGAGTACCTCTCTCTACCCACCCACTCTGTCTACCGAGCAGGAGGTACGAAAGAGCACGGTAGGTAGCTGTTCTTTCTCTTGGAAGAAAGAAAAAGAAGACCAGAGAGACCAGTTCATTAGCGACACTCGGAGCTCGCCTCGACGACATCTATTTCATTTATTTGTTTATTTTTCGTCTGTTCTCCTCTCTCTTTTTCTTCCTTTCTCGCTCTGTCCTCTCCTTCTCAAGTTCCCTAGTTTCTCCACTTCGCCACTCCCGGATCGAATGCCTTCTTACAGTCTTAAAGGCTTTCGATCGTCCAACACGATTTTTTGCCCCATCAAAGTACCTGTAAGAGAGAAACATACACTCGATACCTGCTCCCCTCAGACTTCTTTAGTTTCAAGTGGTGTGAAAAAAAAGCAGAGCAAAAACGATCCTTCCCGACAAGTCCTTTCAAATACCTGTATTAAAGCCATCTTGTGTATAGTACTTTTTGATGAATGAGTCGAATAAAGCACTTAGCGCTCCGTTGTATGAAAGGTAATAAATTTTATGGGAGATAATAAAGAGCGGCATTGATAGTTCAAGGGTGGCGGTTACCGATTAGTCGAAGAAAAGTGGAGAGAAGGATAAGAAGCTGCTGTTTTAGAGTTCAAAATTCAGAATCTTGACGATATTAGAATGTTTCAGATGATTTGAGAACGCGAAGAAAAATTTCAGTAGAAAATTGCAAGGAAAGGAAAATTCTTATTACATTTTTATGATCATAATCAACGCTTCTTGAGGCACAACAAACTGAGATTCACTCGGAAACGTGTCTTGATTGGTATAACAAAGCCTGATGGAGACGGAGTGATGATGGATGGAGCAAAAGTTTCTATATTTCCATGTACTGAAACGACTATGAGTTGGGAGAATACGTACAACTTCGTAAAAACATAGATCAAATGATTTTGGACGCTGATGAACCGCTGGAAGATCGACAACTTCCGTGTAGCATGCAGAAATTATTGTTTATCCGAATCATAAATTACAATGATAGCGATGCGTTAACTTTGGAATTCTGAACGATGAATGTGGTGATAAACATTCATCGCATTCAATAGTCCGGATACAGTGAAAATATATGATTTAACGGGAATGTTGATACAATTCAGGGAAAAACAGATCCATTGATTTTTGTGGGAAATATTCCTCTCCGTGTAGAATCTTACTGATAAATGAGAAATTGACTGAGTTTGGATGAAATTTAATCAGAACTTTACATCTTCCATGCGATTCTATGGAATATTTCTACCAGGGATCGTTATAATGTCTCCTGAAACATTGGAAAATGGAAAACGTTGCATGTATGTACTACACACTGGAGAAAAAAAGATTAGTTGAAATAACTATTGATTCGACTAATTCTTTTAGTGAATTAATTTAAATTGGTCACATCAATGAGTGAATTTGTTATTCTAAAAGAAATGGGTCCATATGCGCTTACAAGTTGGATAATCAATTCAACTAATCTTTTCTTCCGTGCAGGGATACACAAATGTCCGCTGATCAAACCTGTGCCAAATCCTGCAACATCCTTGATTTATAAGAGATATAAATGCACTGCGGTTGGATCTACACAGGAAAAAATGAACCCTTAACTTGTCACCCGTCCTGGAATTCTTATTGAATTGACCAAGTTTCCGATAAAGGTGACAAATATCACTCAATCGCTCTAATAAAATTGATGAATTAATTCCCGTATATGTATCGATATATTTGATGAATAATATTTTCCATACATACGATATATTTGAAGTTTCGTTGGAACACAAAGCTAACATAACTCCACTACAATTCATTAGCATAGGTGAAATCCAACTTGAACAAGGATTTAATAATTGAAATTAACCGTAACATGCATCAACAACATCTTCTCATTAACGCGATCAAATAGTTTCTAGATTTTATGCAATTCTCTACCTGTACCATATTGATAGGTATATTCAAACGTATCTCACTCCACACATTAATATCATCAAATATTTCATCAATATTTCTTCCCCATTTCCATTTTTATTCCCCCTCGTATCTGCCCCTACTTCGTAACTCTACGATCGATGTATGATGGTGGAGAATGTAAGAGACGACGATTTTTATTTTACATCGCAAGAAACCAGTTTGTAAATAATGTAAATCCATAGAAAACGACCATCTGGAATTTCTGCGGGTCCCCGAGACCCGCGCTCCCGCATCCTCTTCAAAAGTGGAATGTCTGGTGGGAGAGATACACCTCAGAAGTGAAGGAGATAATGGTGGGCGTGATATGACAGAGAAAGAAAGGAAGAAAGAAAGAGAAAGAATGGAAGGAGAACAGAATTAAAGATGTAGAAAAGTGGGAGTAGTAAGATTGCAAGTGCACAATCATGTACTCATAAGAGCATAATATGCGTATTCAATAACAACACTGTTGAGTGAGAAACATGTCCTCCACATCCCCTCCCACCCGCCTTGTAATTAGATTTGGAATCGAGGTGACAACAAATTTGAATCCCCCAATTTGGAGAATATTCAAAATCAAGGGGCGAAAGAGAAAGAGAGAACTAAACATCGTTTAGTCACAACGTATGAAATTTGAACAATTTTTTCGATCAATCGGTTTTTATGGTTATCGGAATATAAAATCAAATGTTGGGGAAAAAAAAATAGTTGAGTTTCGGTCGTAGGATACGACATTATCTGATATTCGACTAAAAATGTAAAACACCACGTATGTGTTTGTAGCGGCAGGGCAGTTTTATGTACCTTGGACATCCATATAACGTTTCACGAATAAATTGTGGAATAAAATGGAAATGCGGCGCGAGAGAATTCTGAATTCATTCAATGATCACCAATTCAATTTGTATATATTTTTCAAACCTATAACAAGTGTGTGAACGCGGATCTTCTTCGAATATTTTTTGTGTAACTCGTGATTACATTTGTATCACTCAACGTGTGTACTCGTAGTTCAAAAGTGTGGAGAACCGATCATTCGTGTCCAATAAAACACGCTAAATGCATATCATATAAGTATATATAGATATCAATACGGATCGAATATAGCGGACAATGATAGCCAACGAGAGCACGGTGCGAGAGAAGGTGATAGAAAAAAGATGGGGGGTCAAGGGAGAGGAGAGCGAGAGAGAAAAAGACTGCATGTTGCGGAGTGGCCCTCGACACGATAGCAAGATTATACCCCTATACACCCACGCCAAGAGATAATAGATAGTAATTGTAGGGTTGTACGGGTCCAAGAGTACGGGGGAGGAGAAAGGGAGCAAGAGGAAGAGAATCGGCTCGACAGATCGATCGCACCAGAAGGCCAGAGAGGAGAAGAAAGGCAAGAGGGTAGATAATGATGCGTCCGAGAAGAAATTGTTCTCACATTATTTTCTCGTGATGCTCCGTTGCATCATTACATACACGTGGATATACACTCACACGCTCAACAATTGAACACGTGTATGCATATTTTCATATGTATTTATTTGTATACACGCAACTAAACATATGTGGGAGAGAAGAGAAGGATATAATATTGCTATCGGGGAATTCGAAATAGAATTTGTACAGTCTTTCAATTGAGCCCTACCTCCTTGGGAAATGTAAAAGCTGTTCTGAGTAACACGTTTCGGGAACTAGACAATCTTTCTTCCTTAAAATCCTTATCCATTCTTAGCTATTCGTTTACTCGTGACGTATTTCACGCGTACTTATCATCGAATTATTCCGATTAAACTATTTTTACTCTGTTCTGAATTTCTCTGTTCAATGTTAAATTCAATATTGGTTCATTCTCATCTTCAATATTTTCCTCGTGTGAGGGATTGTCCATAAATTACGTAAGATATTTTAGGGGAGCGAGGGGCTAGTTGATTTAAATCTCCTATCTATGACGTGCTTCATTAATTACACACTATCGATATCTCGTGAGACAGTGCCGTGAGTGTCTAGAAACATAGGATCCATTTGAGTCGGGAAATGAAAAAAACATCGTTTTGCAAACATTGATTGCAGTCCTATTAATCGATCCTCTTCAAATATGTAAGTGACTATTCATTTTGTCTGTGTATTGAGCTTTGAGATGCTTGAATAACTTTTTCATGAATTCTGTATAATTTTTTAATAGTCAACGAATATATCCGAAATCATACGATGGGGGAAGTTGTAACAAACTTTCGGGGCATATTGTAACATGTTTTGGTTCGTGCTTATCCGACTTGATTCGACTTATTTCTTTGATTGTTGATATGCGAATGTCTTTATTCCATTCATTCTTCTCCCATGCAAAAATGAGAAATTATAAAAGAAAAACTGAAACAGGTTCAAAAAATGAAGATGCCCTGATTCAGATATTATACAAGAAACAAGTGCAATACACAATAATGCTAAATTTTGCTAGCATTATTGTGTATTATACCTTTTTATTCGTGCTATGTTAAATGCCCGAATAATTCTTTATGGAATTGCGATGTGAATTCTTTTTGTACATTAGGGGGTTCTTCAAGAGTTCATTTTGAATTCGAAGTATTCATAATGAATACTCAATTGATAATCCTTATCAAGATTACGGATTTTTATTGATTCCATTTTGATTGATTGAATATAATTCAATCTTAGTCATAATTATAAGTGGCTATGAAAATTAACTGGATAATATCGGAATCCCATAATGATTGTGGTAATAGGCTAATGAGTACAGGATGATTCTACAACCTTGAGCTTAATTTCTCAAAGTTTATTTTCGTAATAAGTGTTGTGAATTCGGATCAATAAGAAAATAGTCAGCTCAGCTCATTCATCAATAAGTATCGTACCATAACAAAAAGTTAACATGTTTTCAATGAGCAGTTATTCTAGTGTTATTCTCTGCCCCAAGCCTGTTACAACTAGCCCCAAGTACGGGGTAAGTTGTAACAGCTGACTTGTTTTGGAATAATGTCTGTTGTGCTAAGATCAGCAAACTTTTTGATGAATATCTTTTTGCATATGATGAGTGAATGTTAACGCTTACGAAACATTCAATGATGAGCAAGAAACTATGTACATATTTCACAATATTAGCATTTTTGCAAAAACTGTTACAATGAGTCCCTCGTTCTCCTACTATTTGTCTCTTTATCACTCTCAGTTCCTCTGAAGTTGGCGAGTCCTAATCCCCGCTTGATAATGTAATTGTTCTTGAAAGACAGGAATCAAATATTTTACTCTCAGGAGTATCTGTGATATGCATTACATCCCAGAGCTGATGATGCACTATTACAAGTTGTATCCTTTTACCGAAGAAAAATATTCATAACCCTTTCATCTATACAAAGAGTCAAGAACGAATAACGGTGATACAAATTTCGACTTTATATCGAGAACGAAATAGAGATCTTATCTGATTTTCAGAAGTTGATGAGTTTTATGTGCGGAACATTCTGGCATGAATATAATTTTATCTAGAAACTCTCCTTTGAACATGTTTATATAAAAGTGATGAGGACCAAAATTATAATGTAAAAATAATCTAAATGTAAAATCAGTGGCAATTCTTGTAAGTCAAAGGTTGTAATCTTTGCATTGCATTATACATTTTCTTTTTATCCACATTTTCAAATATCCTCAAAGAAGATTCAATGGATTCAAATCGTTTTGATGTAGTCTGTAGGAAACTTTTCATATAATATTACAAACAAAAACTTTTTCCTGAGTATGTCAGAGAAGGTGATGAATTCACAAGTTTATTGGCAAATAAAATCAATCTTGGAAAACTTGGTTTCATGTATTCATCTGCGATATACAAAGATGATTGATAGAATATAAAACGTGAGATTCGCTGAGTGAACAATCCTTCTCTCTGAATAAAATGAAATCAGGTACAAAACTCTGTGAGTATTTCATGCATTACGAATTCGTAACTTTTTAATTAATGAAATATCATCATTAAAAATGATACTTTCGACGTCCATTCAGATCTTTTCGTTATCTAATTCTCACGAGCGGTGCTGAAATTGAGAGAATTTCACGAACCTCCATGTATTCAAAAACGCCAGAAACTTCAAGTGAGATTGGATGAGATTCAATTACACGTCTTCACAGAAAGATACATTCTCTAAATCTGAAAGAGTGAGAATTTCGTTTGAGAGAAAGGTACCCGTACAGAAATTTACCATTGGCGCTAGCACGGCGCAATGTGGATGAAGCATGGCCGAGGCTTGGCAACCAAGCATAACGCAACACTGAAATGATAACAGGATTCTATGATTTATCACTGTGTTTTTCCAATGGAGCCCCATCATTGGCGCAGAAATGGTAATGAAATCGACCATCATTGGTAAAAAAATAGAAAAGTTTGTTTATCAATGTTGCGCCAATGATAAAACTGTAAACAATATATAAAAATTATACGCATTTCACAATTTTCAATATATGTTATTTGGGATCTTATTATGTTTTCTTGATTCATCTGTAAACAACTCGGTGTTTTTTGTCGCTAAAGTTTGCCATGGGAAGTATATACAATATAAATCAGCAGTATAGGAGCCCTTTGATGTAACCTGTAACAAAGAACGATCGACTGTTCTTCCAGAGAATTATTTGAGTCTTATATATTCCTTGTATACATCTCTCACTACTCGCGAGGAACATTCGATCGCTAACTTAGCTAGCAATTCAACCATCAAAAGTTAAAATATCAGGAGCCTGCCAATATTGAGCCATGCTTATTACCAATGATCGGCGCTACATTGGAAAATCATTTTTATCCAGACTAAACCAAAATTTGTGGCAATATTCGACCACGTTTCAAATAATCCTCACACTCAATAGCATCTATCGTTCGGTCAATGTTGGACCAAGAATGAGCCTAGCAAGCGCCAAGCCTGGCGGAATTGTGAATCAATGGTAGCCTGACAGCCGAAATTCGTTAAACACCGATGTCGGTGCAACATTATATCCGTTGTTGATCAATATTGAATATTTATAGATTGCCAAGTCTTGCCTGTCAACATTGTGCCAAGCTATATTCTATTGTCCACATCAGCGGAACCTAAAAATTTTTATATGGGTGAGGTTCTCTTCTGCCAGGCTGAAGATTGATGATTCCTCACTTCAACAGGGTGAAATTCCATTCCTATTGGCAGCCAGAAGGAAATCATATTTTTTCTTTCAAGTGGATGTCTCACTCTTTCAGATTCAAACCAACACAATATTATTGCAGGTGAATGTTACAAGCCTTGTCAACATTCATACAAGATCGAAATGTTCCTAAATACGCTCGCCTAGAAAAAATTGCTACGACAAAGATCTCGAAGACATCTGGCTAAAAGTCTGGCATCAAGCTTGCGGAGATATCGGAATTAATTGGATAAGATCTGGCAACTCAGACAGCATGAAGCTCTCAAAGATAACATTATGAGCTCCATTTAAAGTTAACTTTCAGAACAGATATATTCGTCATTCAAAAAAGATGTGATCTAAAAGAAATCTTACAGAAATCTGGCATGAGAGGTTTCTAGAATAAGTTATGTGCTGGATCTTTCTCAGAGGACATAAATACAAATCTGATAGAGCTCTGAAATCGACGCATTGGAACTGCTTTATGAGCTTGTATGTTACCTTTCGGACCCTCTTTTAGGACGTTCAACTCGCACATGTGAACTCTACGAGTGTTCTTTTGAATATCAGATGGCTGTCTGGGAACAGTGTTTTTCTAGATATGGGTTTGTGACTCTGTAGAAAGACTTTTGCCAGTTGTCTCGCGATTGAATCTGATTTCTTCGAGATCGTTTCATATATATTTTTTCTACGTGAATATCCATGGAAGTTCAGACTTTGATTGAAGAATAGCACTTGAATCCGATAAGAAACCATACAGTGTGCTAAGCCAAAATTGTATCCCCTCTAGAAGGTCTGAACCTACGGCCGTGTCTCTTGAAGCATCTGGAATCCAACTTGGGACCAGTGATCCCAGAATGCAGGAGCTGGTGACCCCACCATTCACCTTTCGGAGACTATCGCAGTCTTATCGCACAATAATTTGAAAAGAGGAGAAGTACATTGTACTCAGTGACTACACTGTACTACAGTGTAATCTTCATTATTTCATTTGGACATGCGGTAAACTGGCAATAGTCTGAAAAGGTTGCATGGTGAGGACCGCTAGGCTACCGCATCCTGAGATCACTGCTTGAAACCGATAAGCTGTACTACAAAATGATGAATGTAATGAACTCCAAACAGCTCATGAATGATGAATTTATTCTTGATGATTCCTCCAACTCTTGCTCCTGATGAGCGTAGTTTCAACACATTACGACAAACAGGTTTTTATAACTACACTTTTGAGATCAATTGATTACCGATTCGGTACTCAGTCTATGCCCCACCCAAATTACATATTGGCATATTGTAATTTATCTGAAATATTAAATGATCCTCTCAACTCTGGCACGGTACTCACGCAGTCTTGTTTGACTGACACAACTATGTAACCGAACAGATAAACTGAGCCTTGATTCATCAGTATTCCTGTGTGGTAACAACGTTGCATCGATATTTTAGTGCAGTACTCTGCGTTTGTGGCATTTCTCCATGCTACCAACTACAAAGTGAGTAGTCTCCAAATAGTATTAATTTAATATTGTCCATGCCTGCCTGTCCACAAGTAACCAGCCTATTGGAGAGTTCGGTAGTCCTAATTGAAAAACAATACCGAGCCTAAATGAAAACAGTTGTTTTTGTTAAGACTTGGCCATATGTTAATTTTGGGAACTCCCACGTACATAAGTGAAGTGAATCTGGGTGAGATGACGCACTTTCGCGCTCCACTACAGCATAGAATAATACATCAAAACTCATTCACTCAAAGAAAATTCAAAGATTGTAATTGGATCTTCATATTTTTCTTGCGTGAACGAGGTTTGATGTATTATTTCATGCTGTAGAGGAACGGGAAAGTGCGTCATCTCACCCCCATTCACCCTACCCATGTAATGTGAATCATAACTCATCATCGTCATCTTCAAAAACGATACAGACAATAGCATTTCCATAGGAATTACAGTAAACTTTTTGAAATTGTAAAAGGGAGGAAAATTTTCAAAAAAAAAAAAAAATAAATTCACACCAATGGTTTACGAATTCTAGCGTACCGTGTCGTGTATCGTTACGCGTGATTGGTTGAAAAGCATAACCACATGGAATCGCGGTAGGTTGGTAGTGTTGCACTCGCACCATAGAGGGCCGCGGTACGTCATTCATCGCGGCTTTTCCGGACTGTTCATATCGCGATAGTCTGGTAAACGGGAAGTGGTGTACACAACAAACAACAACGATGGACACGTTTGAACAAAGAGCCACCGCAGTATAGTGTATATCGCAGGTATCGCATGATTTTGCCCTCGTAACAACGTCGTCGTCATCGTTACAAGGGTACAAGAGTGATATAAAGAGGAGCGGGAAGGAGGGGGATAAAGATAGAAACGATCATACATATGCATATAACGGCGTTAACAAGTATTAGTAGTACCAGTAATAGTAGTAGTAGTATCGTTGATAGTAGTAGTAATAGTAGGAGTAGTGGTAGTTCTATAGTATTATGGGAATACGAACGAGAAACGATGACAACGAGAATGCGACAAGAAGAAAGGGTTTCTCGTTTGACGAGAAGTACAAAAACGACCGAGTGGAGTCCAACGCGCAAACACATACGTACCCGTAGAGAAACACACACGTGGCAGTTATAGTCTGATAGATACGACAAAAAAATGCGCTTCAAAGCTCGTAATCGTCACGTACCGCAAACGAGCGTCCTCTTTCAACGCGTTGTATTTTGTAGTGCATATACTATACTCTGACACACTATGGGGAAGGAGGAACAAAAGCAAACGTCGATCGGTAACAAAATGCATTTCCCCGTGAAAACAAGTGACAAAAAGCAGAAAAAAAAAGAAATCAGAAAAAAGAAACCGCCGTTGTAGTTTTCAACAAAATGCGACCGAATCGTATCTCCTATTAGAGGTTACGTATGGAAACTACGGACGGGGAGGGAATACTGTAATATCTGTGGTAACGAAGTCCAGATTCGGGGTGCAGGGAGTATCTAGTGGTCGATCTTTGGAGCTGACGAATGTTCAGGGATTCAAAGGGGTTGCGAATGCGGTTATGCGCAAAAGTACAAGTTTTTATGACACCCGAGGTAATGAAGAAGATTGTTGAAATAAAATCCTAATCAATACAATGTGGCTACGCGTTTGATCAACAGCGTGTAAATTCTGCCATTTGCTGTTATTTTTCTTCCTTGTCATTATAGGAGCATTCATCGAATATCCAAAACTCATCAAAATTTTCTGAGTAAATCCATAAAATATTCCAAACATACTGAAAACGAAATTAGTGGAGATTTCAATTTGATAAAAGTCCACTAGAATTCAATAAATACTCATCAAGGATGAAAGAATTCCTGTTATGAATAAAACTCTTCAGACTAAGCCCTTATGGAGCAGGAATTGATATAGGGACCATACCAGGCCACATCAGGTCCTGATATAGCCTCACGTGGTCCTAATGTGGTCTCTATTCGATTCCTGCTCGGGTTAACTCGGCCCAAGTTGAGGTGGTCTGCACGGAGAAAAAAATCTAGTAACTATCGCATGAGTACCGATGACGTATCAATTGCAAGAAGTTTCACCGGTTTATTCCGTGGAACTCCTCGGAATTAGAATATGAACCTATGCACTTATCGCATTGCTGTATGGGATGAGCGGATAGGTTCATGCACTGAGAGAAAGGATAGTTTGATTCAACTGAGTTTCAGTTGCCTCAACCCCGCCACGCATTCGGATACGGCGAAATGAATCTGGAAATTGACTGAACTGCCGGATGAGTTTGGAAAAGGAAGTTGTCTCAACCCCATAAGAAATCAAGTCAATCCTTTGAGCAATTGATTGTAATTTCCATGGATTTGGTTCTATTGATTCTTTCCTTTGTAAGAGCGTGAAACACCCGACTAGAAATTTACCCCATGGACCAGATCAGGTCAACTTTGATCCAGCCCGGGTCCTAGTGAGGCAACCTCGTCAGGACCTGACAAGTCATGTCACGCTTTACTAATATCAGGACCTTATGAGGCAAGACTAATAAGGATTTAATGCGGAATCCCATGCCAAAACCTCCAGAATAAATTGAAATTAGGATATGAACAGGAAATCCACAACCCAAAAATGTTGTATTCGGCATGGAGAGATCTAACTTGAAAGATACACAGTTGACATTTGTTCAGAAAAATTTTCCCAATTGAGAGAAAATTCATTACACCAAGGAGTATATAATCTAAAATTAAGACACTTTGCATTCACTTTATTGAACTATACTTTAAAAACATATATGTTCATAATCTCAGGATAAGCTAACAAGGTCTTGATGAGATTACAGCCAGGAAAACCTATTTCAACCTTCAAGGATAATTCAAAGGAAACCTAATTAGGATCAAATGGGCTTATCCCTACGTGGGGCATCCACATCCTATCCTGATTGGGATTTCAGAAGGTATACCGTATTTCGGATGACCTTGTTAGGTCCTCACCATATGTCAGGTTAACCCTATGATAATTTCCAGTCGGGCATATTTGTATTGAATCAAAATAGTTTGAAATCACGACGTGTAACATTTGATTGAATGTCACATACCATAACATCAATATCGTAGTTCAATTTATTCAATTTTATGAGGTATCCACTGAATAGAATATAACAATTCAATGCAATGATCGAATGAGGAAAGAAAAAGATTTTTCATGTGGGCTTCCCGAATAAATCCACCCAATGTTTTAGGAATTTGTGTTAAGTGTTGTTGTCTGAATGTTTATTGACCGGCTCTCCTCTCCTTCCTACCACGGTCTATCATTCGCTCCCTGTTTTGTTGATGGGGGTCGTTGCTGTAGCGTAGACGATGCTGTCCGGATGAATTCTGAAATGCAAATTTTGCTCCACAGTTGACGAGAATCGAACTCACAACTTCCAGCATTGAAGACTAGCACTCTACCCACTGAGTTATGGAGGCTGTTCAAATAACCTCAACCCAAGAATGCCATTTTGAACATGATTCATCCGAGATGGATGAAAATTCATATCGAATCTGTGAATATAAGTGGATCATACTCTATCTAAAATCACGTGTTTTTTTCTCGTATCAATAGGAAATAGTTCTTTTTTCAACGAACGCTTGTCTATATCTACATTTAATTTCTTTGGTTGTGATGAACTTCATGACATATCAAAAGCGATCGCATTGACGAGGTTGTCTCAACCCCGCCACTTTTCAGCCAAACTTATTGGATATTCGTTCAATTAACCAATTCTCCTGAAGCAATCGAATGAGAATATTATCTCGAATGCTGATCCTTTTCAATTACACCTGATGCATTTCAATCACCTCGATATGAGATTGAATCAACTGCTTGAAATCATGCGTTCAAATTTCGTTGTGTTTCCATTAAAGACATGGCGATTGACTGAAACGCGCGTCTTATTTAGTTACAATATCGCTACAGGGTTGAATCAACCAAACGTGGATTATTGTACCAAATGACGGGGAATTTATATCAAGCGTTATTCTGTTGACTCAACAGAGAACAGAGAATATCTACCAAACTCTTGGCGGGGTTGCCAAAAACACATTTTTTTTCTCAGTGTGCCCACATAGCACACAATGTCTCAGTAATGTCTCGAAATATCACTAAAACCTAACCGAGACATTGGAAACATTGCAACAATATTTCAAGACATTACTGAGATATTGTGTGCTTGTGGGTGCTTTTATTTCAAGAATGTCTTCTTGCGATTGATATGTGATCGGTGCTCATGCGCTAGTTCCTAGATTTTGTTTCTCCGTGTGGGCCAACATAGGTCCTTATTACCATATGGACCATAGGTCCAATTTACAGAAGAAAAAAATTTTTAGCTAGGTATATTCGGTAATGTCTGTTCAGATTCAGATCTTTTTAAATGAATTGAAATTCACAAACACCAATATGTATGAGTTGAGCAAACCGTATTTATTCATACCAAGATATTAGATTGTTTTCAACAACTTCTTGTGAATTGGCCACAAAATGGAATGAAATGCAAGCAAAGCGAGCTTGGTTCACATAAATATGTAAACTTGTTTGATTTCCGATGGTTCTTTTAACTTCAGCAATGTCTAATCCAGCATCCAATCGGTCCTAATGCATAATTTATTCCCCCAAATCTGATACTCTGTTTACCTGTGACCTCAAGTATCTGTGATCTTTGAAAGATCTGATAACCAAAATTGATTCATATCTAATCCTAGTCTACTGTTCGAAAGGTACGTCTCTTGATGTCGGATAATCTCGTTGAGTCCTTATGAAGTATCGATTCAACCCGATGATAATGTCTAATCGTGTAATTCGATGTGTGTAAAGAAGACTCCCATACTCTCCACAACAAAGCGCACGTTGTAATAAGAAATTTCATGAAATTTGAAGGTTTTGACGCGTTTTTGAATTCCATACTCCTGTTTCATACTTCACAAGTTACATAGAAGTATTAATAGATCACACGCTTCGATGAATGAAATTCCTAAAGCATCTTTCAAGTATTATACGATTAAAGTATCATATTATGTGCTCAAAGCTGACTTCCCTTTTTTTTCCTTTTTAATCGGATGAAGAGGAGCGCTTTAGAAATTTGATAGCTCGTATAGTGATCTGAAAAATGCAGGTTTAAATCGACATCGATCACAGTGTTTCTTGGAATACATTGACCGGTGAGAGCTGCGAGTTTCCAAGGATGTAAGGAAGAGAAAATATCGCATTCGCCCTGAGTGGAGATCTAATTACATCACACGATATTAAATTTGAAACCCGAATTTCATTTTCAATCATGCATATTGTTCGAATAGAAAAATCGGGAACACAGAGTTTTCATTGTTCGCTGGTTTTCAATTAAATCCACGAATCATGAAATTCGATCCTCGTAGAATTCTCATGCAGGACACAAGACGTAATTCTCACGAACGAAATAACTCATCGAAAAGGGAATGGCAAAGATCCGAGTTAGTTTGCTTCTCTTATATTCCCTTTTTGCATTCCCCCTTTTTTTGTTTTTTTTTCCTTCTGTTTCTCTCTCCTTGTTCACTACCTTGTTCTCGCCAACAGTTTAAACTCATAACGTTACAATGTATTCTCTTTTTCGTTGTTCTCTTCGAAGGTGCCGGCATTGCGTGTGCCTCCATGGAAGAGAGGAAAAGAGAGAGTAGTTTGCCATAATTACTCGGCCGGTAACACAGAGGGCGGCCCTTGAGTGGCAGCTCATATTACTCGCCTAACCCGCGTGAAAACTAACCCCTTGGGGTTGGGATGAGATGAAATGGGAATTGCCAGTGGGGCCGACTAGTGTGTAGTGGACGACGGAAAAGGAAAGAGGTAGGAGGGGAGGAGGAGAAGGAGGAAAAAGGACTGCGAAAAAACACTCACGAGGCGCTCGTTCCAACGACCTCCTTCTCTTCCTCCCCCAACCTCTTCTTCTTTGCGCCTTCGGTAACATCACGCTACATTTTTTACGACTGTTCGACGCCGATGAGTCCAGTGTATACGTACGTAGCGTAAGTGTGTACACAGCACGGGAGTTCACGTACGTGTGTATATGAATGAATAATAAAATACCGTCTGATGGATCTATATCGTAATTGAAAATACTTCGTCCATACATGCGATACAAGATAAATAATATCTGAGTACATTGTACATTGATAATACTACCAACCCAATTCAATTGAGTAAGTATGCTCTACAAATGAAGGTACGGTGAAGTGTTCATTTGTTAAACTGTGAGCGCGAGTAAACGATCCACTATTCACTCCGCGCTATAGCTACCTCGCAATTTCTGAAATTGTCTTCGATGAATGGTTTGACTTCCGATATGACGGTAGTCGATTGGACCACGAGAAATTAAATTCGCCCGCTCCAAAATCTTGATTTATGCGAACCGTGTAGTAAATAATCCGTCATTTTTTGTTTTTGTTTGCAAAAGTGATTAGAAGCGTTCATTAAAAGCTTTGAAATTAACCAGTCTCTGGAGCCTCCAATGTATAAAAGTATCCCATTGATCAGCTTTATTGAATTTTAAGGTACTATGATGGACTAAAATCATACATGTCCAAATGCATTTTGAAAACCATTCGAATGAAAAAATTTATCAGTTTCGTAGACGACTGACAAAATGGCATAATTATGAGTGAAGGCGAATCGATTGTGATAAGTAATGCAAAATAATTGTCGATTCGGTTATTAAAATGATGCACGATAACGAAGACCAGTGACGGACAGGCAGAAAAATAGACAGCCAGGGTTGACGAAACACTATTGTGCGGAAGAGGGTGAAACAGTTTGATCGTAATCCAATCAAACGTATCGGACTGATGATATTGCATGTTTAAATACAATTCTAAAAACACAGGATTCGATTTATCGCCACATTTCACGACCTGAGATTCCTTGATGCGATATTTCAATGGTTTCAAGAGTGATAAATTTTGTTAATTTTATCCCATCGACAAATCAAAGCAATAGTTCGTTGGTTATTATATTTAATAATCAATCCTCAAGAAATAACAAAACTTTGTATAGGATTCGTTCTGTTCTATATGTGAATCGATGAAATATGAATTGGACACGACCGATGCTCTAAAATGATTCATCTCCCTGACCGATCTTGTTACTTATTTTCCTCGTTTGATCTAAAACTGACTGAAACTAACCTCCAACAAACTCGTGTAATAAATTGCAACTAAGCGGAGATTACATGGTGAACATAATTCTTGTTTGTAGTAGATAAGATAGATCCTGCTGTTTCTATATCTCATGTGAAGACCGTAGAAGCGGAACAGAGAGGAAGGGTAGAGGAAGAAAGAAGGGAGAGAAAAAAAGTATAACGGAGAGAGAAGAAAGGGCTTATGCCTCTATCAGTGCAGCTTATCTCGAGGAGTTGTTTGCCGCAAGACGAAGACACGAGAGAGTTTGAGATTGAAGGAATAACCGAAGGAAATTGTACCTGTTCAACCCACAAACTTGCTCCAAATATAACGTGTAAAATTCACATCTATCCATTTGACACGTTCAGATGATTCGTGAAAGATTCAAGTCGTGGTGCCTTCGAGTGATTTTCACGATCTGAAATAATGAGACGTCAGTAATGATAAACTTTCGACTGGAATATCATTCTGAATGCACCTTTCGTTAATACCAAATTCATCTAACTATTCGAAACTTCTAAAGAATTCCAACGAATTCGAAACCATAAAGGCAACAGAAGCATTCGGAGGGATAAAAGTTCACCTCAAACCTGCATTCCGCAGATTGATTACCCTTGATGATGATGAATGTTACATTACAGGTAATGCTAATGCAAAATAGGATGATAGTTTCCAATCTCGGCATGTGATGGGAAATCAATTCAATCACTCAAACGGTGATGGTGATCTCTATTGTTCTCACTATACAGGAACCTTGAATCAAATTATGTTCGAAACGTGGCTCATCGCAACAATGTAATTGAGATGAAATCATACAGGTGAGATATAACAAAATGATTGCATTTACCTTATTCAACGATTTATCGTGGTTTTCACAATCGGAACGAAGTGCCAGATCGTTCATTTGTCATTCCAATTATTCATTTATATTCATACACAAAAACACGCCAGATCATCTCCTCATCGTTTCACGAATGTTTCATAATCGATATCTTAAGACAAACCGTACAATCTCGTGACTAATTTTAGCTTTTTACTCCGAACGACAAGTGCTTTCAAGAAAGAAGGTCAGGAAAACAACAAATATCAATACCAACGTAGGCAAAGAAGAAACAGGACACGGAGAAAAGGAACAGGAAGAAGCGCTGAAGATTCCACTTAAGGGAAAGAAGTAAAAAGAAGAAGGAAAAATAGGAGGAACAGTGCGTGGAGGCGTTGAAGGTAGGCGGTTTGTAAATCAGTATAGAGAAGGAAACAGAAAAAACAGCAGAAACAGAAGAGGAGAAACGGAAGGTTTTTAAGCGAGTCACCAAGCCTAGAACCATACGGTATTCAAACTCAAACAACTTTAAGCTTTGTGTACTGGTGCAAACAAAACAGTCCACTAATTGCTTACGTCACTCGGCAAGTCAATGGACTCCTTCTTGACAGAGTACTCTGAGTCATGCAACCAAGTGCATCATACTAACCGGTCAAACCGCTACCACTATCTCACATTTTAATTGAATTACGGCCATGTGATTTTAAATTAATATTTAATTGTATAGACTGTCTATGAAATTTTCAGAAGGTGGTAATGGTTGAATATTCGGATCTAACAGAACTTTTTTCCGCTATAATATCGACTCTTTCATTCTAACCGAAATTACGTACACTTGAACTTACATGTCTGACCATTTTCTTTTCACTTCACTTATTGAACTTATTTCTATTATCCCGGGAAAAAATCATCCACGCCTGCTCACGTCTGATCAGGTCTCATTCATCAGGCATGATCAGGCGTCAATTTTGTACCCACGTCATCAGGACTAATCACGCTCAATTACGCCTGATCATGCTTGATTATGCTCTATTATGCATGAAAAATTCATACAGAATTAATAGGTTTTATAATTTGACAAAAAGAAGAGTTCCTTTCATCGCTTTTTTTCTAATTTGATGGAAGACTAATGTATTGTCAATCATTTCTACTCATTATGCTTATACAGGAGCCTTCCGAAGTAGCTGACCTGATCATATGGTCATGACCAGATCACCTTTGATTGGTTGAGGAGTGATCAAATCATAACCAGATGATCAGATCAGCTACTTCGGAAGGCTCCACAGTTTCCATTTTCTAGTTTCCAGTTTTCAGGCATGATCGTGCGTGCTTGGGCGTACGTGAATGTGTTCGGGGCCGATTTGACATGATTAGGGATGTGCATTCGTGATAAAGAAATCAACACAGAGGCATTTGGTATGAATGCTTCTCATTTGGTACGATTTTGCATGATCATGGGCGAGAATAGTCTGTTTGGCATGATTGCACGCGGTCAAGCTTGATCACGGGTTTCCACGTGGGTACAAAATTGAAGCCTTTTCAATTACGATTGAGCTAAAAAATGAATAATCAAGCGTAGTCAGGCCTAACCACGTGGAATCAGTGTTGAGCACGAGAAATTTTGCCAAAAAATGTCCATGATCAGGCCTGAACACGCCTCATAACACCTGAACGATTTTGTCACGGGATAGTTTACTGGGAAAAAATTCCAGGTTATCCCAGAATCCCACACAGCACAGAAGTTCGAAAAGGATTCTCAAGAATACATGATAAATTCTTCGAATCCCAAATCAACTCTTTATGAACTCGTAGCTCATCACTCATATTGAAATCCTTGATAGTTTGCGCAGATTTGGAACCCACAACGAGAATATTAAATCATGCAAAAAGTTCTTCTTTGAAAAAGATCTAAAACCACATCTAACGCGTAGAAATGTATTAAATAGCCGGTGATATCTTCGAATCAATATCTTCCTGGTTCTAAACTTATTGGAAATCAATGATGAATTTCTATTTTCAAATATATTCATAAGTGGAACAGGATGAAATTGTAACCTTTTCCATTTTCGAAAACTTAATTTCATCTAGTCAATTATATTCACAATTGACGTAAGTTTGGTAATTTGAAGTAAGGTAACGAGATCACGGTTTCACATTACGCTATAAAAGAATTTACCTTGAATAATTTATGTTATAAGGGCGAATTTTCATGACAATTCCAAGAACAATGTGGTTTCGATGAAACGATGATGAGTATGAATAAATTCCCTACACGAGGATACGTTTGAGTTTTCAACACCGCTGTTGAAGCAATGGAAGTTCTGTAAGAATGTAATGGTATAATAGTTCATGACTCAAAATCTAATTACAAGAGAATCTTGAAATGAATCGCACAACCGAATTGTCTCGAATATCTCGTGATTATGTTCAAGCATGAACCATATATCCCTCGTGTTATAATAGGGATAGGAAAGGGCTATGGGAAGCTATCTTAGATCGAACGGAGTCCAATTACCGACGTTATTAATTAATCCCCCCTTCTTCTCCTCCTTCTCCTCCTCTTCGACCCACCCTGTTAGCCGGTCTATATCGTCTCTCGCCTCCATTCTCAACCCCGATCTCTCGTCGTCGTCCGTCTGTCCGTTGGAGATATACCTGCTATATAGAGTGGAGAGAATATCCCCTCCATTACACAGTCACTTCTATCTACTACTATCATCCTTGGATTTTCGACTCTATCGGATTCCCTCTTCAATATCTCGCGCTCGCCATCCTTGCGACATAAACGAATCGTGATTGTTGAAATACGAAAATGTTTTCTTTTCTGGATTCGATTTGTTGCTAATACAAATGTGGGAATCGTATCGCAAAACTGTATCTCAGCTCCCACCAGGGATTCAAAATTTAAAATTCGTGTTGAAGGAATTGAGAAACAAATTGGGAACAGAAAATTTGATTGTATAAATTGCAAAAGAGGTATAAGAAAGAAACATAAAAGTTATGAAGAAGTACGTAAAAATTCAGGGATGGCAACTGGCATGTCACTCAAGATAACTAAAATATTAAGTTGGAAGCACCATACGACATGTGTTATCGCCAATAATCTTCCACGAAAGTACATATGCCTTACATATATTTTTGATAAAATACAGGAACCACAAAAACTTTCTCCCTTCGTATTGATTATTTTGATGAAAAATTCCCGATATTGAGCATTTGAAAATCATATGATATCGTTTCGCATTCATTCGTCTCACGTATCTGTTATAATCCACACGTGCGACGTAACTCATGTACATACAAATCGAAATGTTTGTACGCGTAAGTGTATTTGTGATTTCACATCTCGTCGAGAGAAAGCATTTATATCGGCTCTTCGCACTCGATCCTATCTTGAATCGTGAATCTAACGGAACTCCCTCTTTTCGTTTAGATCTCGATAGCACACGTAAGTAGTGTGGATACTTTTTCATCCCTATTCTCGTCCTCTGCACCCTCTCCCGGCGCTAGTCTTCCCATGCATCAACGATCCGAACGACAAAGACGTATGAAAGAGCACGGCAAATGGACAAGGACGAAACACACCGACAACATCTTGGAAAACTGGATTGACAAATCGAGGTAAACGTTTCACCTTTGATGTGGACGTTCGTGTAAGGGAGTTCTTCTTATGGAGTGTCCCCTTGTTCTCATCAAGTTTTTCCCGGACAACGGCGGAGGACCATATAAGAACTATTTTACTATGAAGAAAAAGGTATCTTATCTTTCTCAACATCCTTTTACGTCTTTCAAATCTTGCTTTGTTCAAATTTGAGTGATCAAGATGATCCCATTTGAAACAGCATCTCCCAATGACTCTTTGTATTTTCAAGATTCCTCTTCAATGCATTCCGAGTGCACAGTTGGGATTATTTGTATCAAATTCTACGTACAAAGATGCATACATTTTTATGAAATTCGTGTATTCCCTCGCAATGAGGATACAATGAATCAACTTGGTGGGTATCCAAAGAATGTTGGTCATGGTCACATTGAAGCACGGATTCGATATATCAACGAGAGATATTCTTGTACAGCTAAAAATTGACAAATCAAGGTGACTGCTTTAGCTTTTTTGTCACTCGGTCGGATGAAGTGAGTGGCTCTCCGTTATCGAAGAATAAGAAAGTCAAAAAGTCCCCGGGGAAGGACGATGGAAATGGGGGATGAGAATAAACTGTTTTGTCACCAGAGAGATCATTTTCCTCTCTTTTCTACTTACTTTTTTCCTCCTTATCTATATCAAATGGCGATTTAAGCGATAGGAAGAATGAAGAAAAAGGTAAAGGAGAAAGAAACTCAAGTCGTTTTACGTGGTCAGTTTTTTGTCCTCGTGGTATCCTGATTAATGTTTTTGTACAGATGAAGGAGAGGAGGAGAGAAACCGGAGACAAGAAAGAACTCGATCAGAATCCAACAACTCAGCACACGGTCGACAGGTAAGTAATGTCAGAATTCTGTACGGTGTCATAGTCGATTATCTCTTGATCCAACAATGCAGTTACGTTTCAATCATATTTTCCTTAGAATTCGAAAAAACTGAACGCACGTGGACAATGTTTGCGTGTGTTTTTCGCACAGAGAATTCTATTGTGTGATTCTAAAAATTATTATGAGGATGTCCGATCACCATTATGAACATTTTATATTGATCATTGAACACGATGATGATGCTTTCGATTTCATGTTCGAGTGTGTTTTTCATAGTACTTGGTGGAGCCCAAAGTCGTCGAACCGGCAACGCTGTGACGCTTTGGTCCAGCAGTCTCTCAGGTAAGAAGAGAAAGGGAGAAGGAGAGAGAGGGAGAGGAAGAAAGGAAGGACAAAAGGAGAGGAGAGTGAGGAGTCTGGTGGAATCGTCTCCCTAGAATGTCCTTTGTCGCAGTCTCTCTCTCCCTGTCCACCCGCTCTCTTTACTCTGCCCCGCTCTCCTGCTTCGTTCCACACTACCAGAGGGTCTGGTCCTAAGACCCCGTTCGAACCACTCAAGTGCATGGAATGCAAGACCCTATACAACCATCAACTACACCAGCTCTTTTGTATCTGCGGTCTTTCATATCTATCGCAATTATCAAAACTTGGTTTTCTTGATTGTACAAACACAACGAACAACAAATTCTATATTGGGTATTCAAATTTGCAATCGAATTTGGATTTTTGATCGATTCACTCGTGGCATGAAAAATCAAGGCCTTGTGATGGTTGTCAAAATTTTCCAACGCTCATAACTTCGACAGCAATATAGCATCACTATGGAATCGGGTTTCCACTTCCAAATAGCTAGATTTCTTCAGGAGCAGTCTTCTACTAATTCTTGGTTGCTCAATTTCAGAAACAACACTTCTTCTTAGCTCATCTTTTTGTGACGGTCGACCTATTTATATTCCGATTGATCTTCCGTATCCATTGTTTCCGCTATGAACAATATCGGATTCAAACATGTGGGATAGCAGTCATTTTAGCACATACCGAGATTATGCAGAGAATTTCAAAAGAGGTTATATTTCACAAAAGTTTCTTCAGCGCGTGCAACGAATTTGTTCATATTCGCCAACTTCAGGAACATATATTTTCAAGGACACGCAAGCATCAGGAGGAGCGTAATCAAGTACATACCTGACATTATGGGACTCTGAATATCAATTTAGGTTTCTTCATAGTTTGCGAGTATTGCAAAACAAAATTACAAAAAATTGTTGACAGTTGGAGGTTATTACTTTGAAAAATCAGAAAACGACTGAATCTTAACTTAAGAGGACTCCCTACTCCCTGCAAAAGTTACTAGATTCCAAATTTCTCCTCCCAGTTCTCTCAGAAACGAACACATAAAATGAAAAATAATGAGTAGCTGCATTTTTTTCAATAGCCTAAGAAGATGCACCTGCTCATTAAAATTGATTCTATTCATTGATTACTGAGAAAACTGGGGGGAGAGATCTAGTAACTTGGCTTGTGGTGAATCACCCTCAAAGTCTAATCCTGGTTGTGGGTTTTATTATTATCCATTGAAAATTTCCGTTGAACGCATAATTTATGAAAAAAGTTCGATAAGTTTAATAAAGTATAAGTTTTTGAAATTCACATCATATCTACTATTGGATTCCAAAGCTTCTCCCATTGTTTGAATAATGTTACCTCAGTAGGAACCATTCTATGTAGAAAATTTATAGTCCTCATTAGGCCTCACCAGGCTCTTGTCTAGGACTTGCAAGACCTGGTAAGACCTTGTAATATTTTAGAAAATGATGAGAGTTATTTATACTGGGGTTAGATCATTCTGAACGCAAAATCCCCTGTTTGGAAGGATTTTGAAGAATTAGAAATGAATAACTCGAAAATAGTTCTGTACTCCTACACTGTAAGAAATGCGGTGTCAAAACAGTGTTAAAATTAACACAAAATCAATACCACGCGGATTCTATACATGTCCATCCCGAAATCGGTGTCAAAATAACACCGAACGGTGTTAGAATAAAACTCTACGGTGTGAAAATGGCACCATGTGGTGTTGAAAAAACACTTTTTGGGGTGAACTTTTTCTAACACCGTTAACTTTTTACAGTGTAGAGTACACTGAGAATAATGTGGGGAGTTTTTCTTTACATTGTTGGTGGATTTTGTCCCCTCATCGTGGGGGAATTGTTTTTTCATCAAAAATGAGAAATTTTCTCCCCACTTTGGTGAACTATTTTATTCTACGGGTGTTGAAACCTCTACAAATAAAGGAGAAGTCCACCAAATTATGGTGAAAAATTCTCCATCTATGGAGAAACTTTGCTGCCACCATTTTTTTGGGGGAAAATTCCACAAGTATTTTTCGGAGTGTACTTTTTTATATCTTATAACTATGTCTATATCTATTCGACGTCAACAAGAAGTACTCCGAGATTAAAAAAGTACTTTTCAGCTGCCTATCCCTGTGAAAGAATCATATGAAATGGGATAGAAATCAAAATATCAATTTCCTGATCTTTCCGTGTACAATCCCCCGCAAATTACTTTGATTATATCTCATTGGAGAAACACATTTGGAATCGAGACGCAATCTCATCATTCGAAATGTCCTACCTTCACTTAATAAGACTGTGACATTCGGCATGATAAGATGTGTTTCGCTACCGTGATTCTCTCATAATATTTAATCAAAGTAACCTGAAGTAGATCTCAGTGAGAGATTGAAATGTCCGTGTTTCAATAGAGTCGGTGAAAATCGTACCGCTGTATGTGTGTGTGTGTGTGTGTGAAGACTAATTGAAATGGTGCTCACGTCACTATGATTCCACAGGGAACCAGCAGCGCATCATTACCACACCTCTGAATGAGAATCAGAAATGATATAGATTAAAAAAACCGTAATATATTGTCAGATTGTTGAAGCGTGCAATTCATGTCCGGAACCTGAGGATAAAATCGGTCAAACTTATCAATCTTCCAACTGATTGGAAAAAAAAATTCACGATGGAATTGCAGTGATCACAATTTGCAATATCTTCAAAGTCGACAGTGAATTCTATGAACAAGACATGCTGTATTGCTTTAAAGTGATTCAAATACAAATTTGAGCCATCAACGACAAATCGAAATCTAGAGAAATGTTACTATACGAAACATTAACTCTGCTCTGATGTTGATATTTCGATAATACGAATATCCTATTTCCTAATATTAGAAAATAGTATCACGGAGAAAAAAATTTGCTGACAGCAAATCGAGGTTTTATATATATTTTATCAAATCTTTTCCCTGACCTGGTTGAAAATTGGTTACCACAACTAACTGGATTATTGGGAGAGTTGGACTAGAAAATTTTTAGGGTTCTATACAGAATGGTAAACAAATTTTGCTGGAAGAGTCGACTTTTTGCTACCACAGCTGAAGAATCGCTCTGGTAGCTAACAAGATAGCAAATAGATTGCTGTGACAGCGAAAAATTTGCTGTTCCAGCAAAATCAGGTTTCGCTGTCATAGCGGACACAGTTTTTAATTTTCCTTCAACTTTAAGGACTGTGGAGCACTAGAAAACGGATAAAATCTTCCTACGTAGTTTTTAAGCAATTAAGCAATGATTACAAATTTTAAACATGCAGCAATGAAATACACTGTTACACCGAGAGAAATTCATCATTAGAAATTACTGGTTTTTCCATTAGACGGGGGATATATTTGACATACAGTTTTATATACTTGGCATGAGATCACAAACTGATGAGACAAAATAGTTATTTTTCATACTGCGACATTTGAAAATTAAAACCAGCGAGAATTCATGATGAAAAACAGTAATTCCTCCTTATGACACAATTTGGAAAACAAAAACTCTCAATTGATGAGATTGATATGAATTGAAAACCATAACATTTTCATGAATGTATGTGGATTCGGGCAGAAGCAAGGGCCGTGATGACGAAAAATCATATTCGACGCTAGTGAGGATAAAAGTTTTTTTTTCAGTTGAAATAACTTTATGAGATTACTGGTATTTCCTATCAATTTTTAAACACATGTCAAGTGTATCCCTCGTTTACTGACAAAAATCAGTAATTTTCAATTATAAATTTCTCTCAGTGCTGGATTATGCTCTGAATATAAATCTAAAGCCCAAAACATATTCCTCAACCACTGATGCCACTTTGGCGCCTTGTGTTTTTCCCTCATTGGTCATTCCTACTAACAAGAAGACGTGATTGAACAATTCCGTTGGATCTAGCGCCAAGGTGGCAACAGTGTCCTCAACATGAGAAACCAAGTTATAAAAATGATTGACATTTGTAAGTTAATATATTTATAATGATTTGCATGATTTTGAGGGATCATTAGCAGATTGAATTTCATATTCAGAGCCAGATTTTAACAATGTACTTTATCACTGAAGATTGAATATTTGTGTTTATTGTTTAGTTGTTCAGAAAGTATGTAAAAAAATTTCACTCATTGCTTCAAGGACTTGACCCTTAAAGACAAGAAAGATACAATCAATCATCACAGGTTCATTGAACATGTTCCTTTGAAACTCATCTTTCCCAAAGCTGGATATCAAATAAATTGCATATTCGTATACAAAATTCAAAAAAATGTCTTCAATCAAATTCATTTTGGAATGCTATGGTAATTCAAAAATCCTTCATGGAACATTTTCATAATACTTTTCGACGAACAAATGACATTTACTTTCACATCCACGAGTCTTTCATGTAAATCAGCCTTACGATATTTCAAAGCAACAACATAGTTTTGACGATGTAAAATTTGTCTTCAAATATGCAAACGGTCTTGATCATTTGAGAACACATAAACGATCATGTACGAGTCTTGTGCGAAACACATTTTGAACGTATCGAATTAAATCAGCGGGAGTAGGCCGCTGTCATAAACGTGACATACCTCATCTACAATCAACTCGAATTAAGAGTAAGAAGCATCCTCCAATTTCTTAAAATATTAAATCATCATACCAATGTCACAGCGGGACTGCCAAGTGGAGACCGTCAAAGGTACCCGAAGAATGAGTTTCAAGCAGAGAAGGAATTAAAATTCATTGGTCCTGGAAACCCATGTCACGAGTGGAGTGCCATCATAAATATTCGAATTTGATTGCTTATTTTCTATTATGATGAATTTCAAATATGAGTCTGCATTTTTACTTCTCTATTTGACTCGAGAAAAAATATTTTCAACGTGATAAGTAGAGTGAAATAATCTTAGAGTATATTCGAACCTCAAATTGAACACTTTTTTTTTTTATTAATTGTTTGACGCTTGATCGATGGTCTTTAATCTCTTTGATGATGTGGTAGAGAAAAATATATTCACGTATTGTAATTCGAATGAGGAATTATTTATCATGGGTTTTTCCATTCTGATGCGTTGATGCAACAAGTCGATAAAACAATCATCGGTGAAAATTCTCCAGTGCCTTCTCTCCTTTTGCTAAAAAAAAGTAGCAATGTTTTAGTAGTATCAGATAATAAGCAATGCGTTGAAAACGATAAAAATTCCTCAATACCGAAGAAAAAACAAACCAAGATTCAATGGCAGAAGTATAGTGCAAACATTCACCTTGCAGCAACAAATCATTCTCATATTCTCTGGGAGGTTGAAGTTAAATAAAGAAACTGTTTGCTTATGTGACCTGATTCCATTCCAAGACAGGCCCACGATGAAGGCCTTTAAATTGTACCAAGTAGATTCATTGGGAGTTGTCGTTGCTGGGATTACATTAGTCGTCCCTTTTAGTCCGTTTCTGTCGGGGTATGTTCATCCGATACAATCTCCAAAGGCGAATGAGCGAAGAGAAACGCAAACAGCCAACACCGAGAACCGATACAGCAAAGAAGAAGAAGAAGAAGAAGAAAGGGCAGTTGCAACTTGAACAATATAACAAATGGTTTAGGTTTGTACTGAGATTTTCATCTCGTTTTCTCAGAAATATCACGTTTGCGCAAAACACAAAAACACGTTGTTGAAAGAAAATTAATGCATTGCATAAAGGATGGAATAAACATTTTTCCGAAATATTCTCCAGTGGAATACGAATTGGAATGCTTCCATTTCAATGCTGAAATGATAAAATATGTGCGGATATTATTCAGAGGAAGGACCATTTAAAAGAGTGCAATAATTATTCTCGTCGGCGAGGGAATTACTTCTGACACCAGGAAAAGGATTATCGTTCTTATAAAAATTCCCGGCGCCTAAAGCATTAAACTTCGTAGTTTCCTGCAAGAGATTCAAAAGAATACATGGAATATAAGAGACCAAGAATATATACCTGTTGACAAGCATTTGCATGTGAATAGAACTTGACTCTCACAACCGAAGAACGACTTTACTAATCTCTTCTGGATTTTTTTTTCTGGAACATGAGTTTTTACCTATTATCGAGGTTCTTAGGAGAGGCATTGTTATGATAATTTTGTCTCTTTATCTTCCCTGTGCTTGTCATCGTGATATTTTTCCATATTATCTCTCACTGATTTTTCATTTCACACGTTCATTCGCTCCAATGGCTAACAATCTTTGTTTACAACTTATCACGCGATGGGCTTTGAACAATGATGTTCTAAAGTAACTCTGTTAAGAGACTATGAAAAGTGAATGAAGTTTTCCCCCAAGTTTAGTGGCAGCAAAAATCCTTCACGTGGGGGAAATTCATTTCCCCTATATTTTAGAGGAATTAAATTTACCCCACGGGAGGGATTTTTGTTGTCACCAAATCTAAGTGGAAACTCCATATTTACTTTCGACAGTGTAACTTGCCTGAATGAAATTCTCAAATTCTTGAAAATTGAGTTTCAACGGGTAGAAAGAATGTTCAAATTAGTCGAGCACCATTGATGTTTTTGAGCCCCGAATAGAATTTCGTGAGACAAAAGCAGTCTTACATCAAGTCAACTGCATTCATATTAGGTGATGACATTGGTCTCGAATTAACAACAATTAATTTCATTGAAATCAGTCTAAATATTCGATAGGGTGAACTGCCCAGTAGATGAACGATGGACCAGTAAATGAACGACTCATGAAAGAAGTATTAAGGTAACTGTGTTATATCGGCCACTATTTTCATATATTTTTCTTGAATACTACGAACTTCACATAACGAACTACACAACGCAGGATAACTCTTCGATGTTTCAAGAACATAAAAGTGAAAGTTATAAATGGCTTGTATTCCTGCTTAAATAGAATATTGTTCTTGTGAAGAAGGTGAGTTGCGTCTCTAAACATAAAAATTTGTCAACACAAGCGGTCTTAACCTCGAAGACTGGGAAGTAAGTACGTTTGAATAAGTCATTATCATCGCTTTTGGCAATTTTTCAAATCAGCGTACGATGGAATAAGGCGGGCCGTTCAACATAATGCATTCTGCGAATCATTTTTTGTCATTGAAGAAATGAAAGTTTCACATTAATGGAAAAATATTTGAGTTTGCAAAACTGACAAACCCGTTGAGTGTATCGGCCAGGTGTTGATTTACATTTTCAACTTCAAAACGTATGTTTTTTTGGCAATTAATAAGAATCAAAAGGTATAATGAAACATGTATGTTTTGAAGGAAATGGCATCTAAAAGATTATGAAATGGATTATCCATACGACAAGCCAGCAAATCATTCAATGTTCCACGATCGACCCTACAAGATGAAAAATTTCAATGAAATCGATTGATTGTATTATGATTAAAAAAATTAAAATGCTAATGAAAAATGGAAATAGACAGCCGAATAATTCATCCCGCATTAATAAATTTCATTATATTCCAACAAGAAATGTATTTATCAATTGCCGGCTGAAAACCCCGTCTCACACTGTAAAAACATTTCACCGGAAAATTCCAGTACATGTACTGGAAGTCATTAACCTGTACATGTACCGGAAAATTTCAGCACATTTGTACTGCAAAAATTCAGTGCAAACGTTATGGAATTTCCGCATCAAAACTGGAAATTTTCTGAGCCTCGGTACTGGAATTTTTCAGTACACGAGCTGGACTTTTCCAGGACATGTACTGGAAAATTAATGCTGAAAATATCCATGAAAATTGAAAAAAAATTGCTCACGCAAAGTAATTTTGCAGGGTCCTTGTGTTCTAAGATGATTGAGAAACTTTTGATCGTTCATTTGGATGGACAGAAACTCATGTCTACCTAACAGGATTTGAACCCACACTTTTCTACCTGCCTACCAACTGAAACCTAAGACCTAACCGATGAGCTATAGCGCGACATGTTGGAAGGCCAGCTTGGGTTACTACATATGCTTCATATCTAGAACACAAGAGGATAAGTCTTGGAAAAACCTCATATATCAATTTCATTGGCTAGTTTACAATTATTATTCAAAATCTCAATCAGGAAATTTTTAATATAAAGACTTGAAATTTTTCCTGCCAGAAATGACGAAGTCCAATAGAAGTGGAAAATTTCAGTGCAACAGTGATTAAATTCCGTTGCATAGCAACTGGAAAATTCCATCACACGACCTGAAAATTGCAGTTCAAAACCTGTATAATTCAATTGCATAGTAACTGGAAAATTCCATCACAAAACCTGAGAATTGCAGTTAAAAACCTGTATAATTCCAGTATACCAACGATTAGGTTTTTTTTCTAAATTCCAAATTTTTTCTCAAGTCCTTTTTGAGGGAATATTTTTTTTTGGTGCACAAGAACTATAAAATTGTAGTACGAGCCGGTAAAATTTTCGCGAAATCATGGCAAAATTTCAGTACATCATCTCAAACTTGAAAATTCCAGTACAATGACTGAATTTTCAGTTATGCTTGGTAAATTTTCAGTAACGTAACAACAAAATCTCTGTACATGTACTGGAATATCCATATTCCAGTACTAGCACTGGAAATTTCCAGTCCAGTTGCACAGTAAATTTCCAGTTTTTTTTTACAGTGTCATGGTGGCTGGAATGATCAACAACCGGCCGATATTCGCATCATCGAAGAACCTTTTATTTTGGCGATTACTAAAAATAAATCTGTGTATTCAGAGTTCATTTAAATGGATAGGCTGTTACAATAATGTATAATAAATCACACTATAGTCTTAAATGATTGAAATATTCAACTGAATATTCAAAATTCTTAATGGACGAGGAAGTGTCCTCAAGTGGCCGATACAACCCACAGTTGTACCTCAATTAAAAATTTCTGCCACCTTGAAATCGTTCGTGTTTTCTGCAATAGAAGTGACTTCTTTTGAAAACAACCGAATTATTTGAATCCAGCAGGAATTTATAATGATTACTTTTTTTTTATGAATCGTCCATCTACCGGATGGTTCACCCTAGTATGCAAAATCAAATCTTTAAATAAGTGAAGAGTGAAACGATACATTCCAGCATTTGATATGAATTCTCCACTGATCACGATCATTGAACATCAAGTATATTATCAATAATACAAATGATACACACAAATCCTCCCGATTGACCTCTTTTGTTTTCAATATTGTATAGATGATTTTTCAATATTACGTATTCCTTTTGTTCCAATCAGCGTTCCATCTCGCATGACCAATCAACCCTTTCATAATCAAGAAGAGAGAAGAGAATAGAATATTAAATGGGAAAGAAGAATCTTGATGAGCTATTAAAAACCATTTATTCGTAATCACTACGGCTTCACGTAGTCTCTGCATCATGAATAGGACCATAGATGACGTATTAACTCATATTTGTCTCCTCACAATGCCCGGCTAAACTCTTCTCTGCCCAGGTGTTCGTCGTTTTACACACTCTTTCATCTCTCCAGAGAACGATGTACATAGATGGATGGATGGACAGACGAATGAACATGCTCAGCATTATAATGAGATAGAACGACCATAACAGGATAAGGATCCACGATGGTGAGAGCTTCAAAAGATATTATATTTCATGAAAATGTCATTTCGTTCTAAGAACTATTTTATTCCCATGTCCATTATAATTGGTGTAATATGTTATTGAAGAAGAGAGAGATCATTTTTGTAATTGCTCTAATGAAATGAGATTTCGAATATTTTAATGTTGCATCGTCAAATGAGTTCTTAAAATAATTGTCTTGAGATTCACTTTCATTCTGACAAAATCTGATAAATGAATGAGAGAAAGAAGAACAATGCATCTATAAAATAATGTTCTTCTCAGACAAGACGATTGATATAGGACAAAAAGGACATGAAGAGGCATCTGCGGCCTGCTGGTACAGTTCCACATTCCTTACTCTCAACGGGTGGGCCCACGTTCATTCGTTTGCTTCTCCCACCGACTATCGAACATTCTTTGTCAGCTGTATGTTAGAGAGAACAAGATGCAAGATCGTTTTGTTATTTGATGTTTTTTTTATGATTGATCATGTGATCTCATCATTCCCCTTTAGATGCAATTAACTCATGAGATACGCATCGGTTAAAATATGCCAATTAATAAACTTATGATATTGTAATACTCTGCCTATATATCTTTGATTGTCAAATGCACGTCTTGTAATTATGAAAAAAACAATACTCTCTAAATACGCAACAGTGGAAATTTTACTCGAACGGAAAAATAGCTTCTCTCCAGAAGAGTGGAATTTCAATTTTTAGGCAGCCAAAATTTCTAATTTAAACAGTAGCTACCCAGCCAGCCATCGAATCAGCACCTAAAGCTGAATTCTAGTTATTACAGCAACAAAAAAATTTGTATTCGTTCCTAATTTGCTCGCCACTTGACTTTTGCAATTGAATTTTTTTTTCTGTGAGTGCGAAAACAGGAGTTTATTGTAACATTACAAAACCCTGTGCTTTCCATAAAAGGGTGGATAATCTATACCTTTTGAATGAATGGTAGTAATTAAGGGATTTTAAAAAATAATACGAACGAATAAAGAAATATTCACCACCACACGAAATTCCATACCATCATTTAATTCGGAAATTATTCAACGAATTCGTAATATTTGAATCTCATCGTCAGCGAATCAAAAGACTTCATTCGAAAACCATTCCCACATATTCTTGTATTCCGAAATAAAAGCATTCTTTCATTCATCATAACTTTCATACGGAAATGAATTATGAGTTATAAGTATGTATTGTTTGAATCAGAATACTCGAAGAGACTAACCGGTTTTATTATATGATTATATTATTTCACGGTAAATCGCGGAGGTTCGCACATTCGATCCTTTTTCAGTCCACCACTTCTCCTCTTCCCTTCTCATCGGATTCTTCGTACATGTGGTTAATTAGCTACATCCGCACGAATCTCTACGCTACTCGTCATCGCGCGGAATGTTTCGAAGCGGTGCTGATTACGTCGCATACACCGTTTGCACGGGGAAAACTTTGGAATTATTCCCGATTATTCAAATTCGCAACCCTTGCAGCAACGAGTGGAGTAAGGCATGGGCGTGTTTCCGTTGAGGGCCGATTCAAATTTATGCAAAAATCCGACAACGCGAATCTCCCGCTCTCTTATTAATATGGATCAATTTTAACGTTCTCCTATACCACTGCTTTCTTCCTACAACCTCTTTCTCTTTTTTCTCCCTTTCTCTCTCCCTCCCCCCCCCTCTCTCTCCTATTCACTGTTGCAGCTTATCAGGAAAAGTTGTGAAATTCTGTTTTGTTCGCCATTAGTTCTTTCTGATTTATTCCGAGCACACTGTTGAACAACTTCAACATTTTTTTGGGATATTTTCAACGGGAATTTTATTCTTTTCTAAAAATTGTAATGAAAAGTTGGAGAAAGCAACGTCCCATGTTTCAAGCAATAGTTCGAATGTACTGATCTTTGTAAATGCCCGACTAGAAGACAAAAAGGATTCTGACAAAGAGTATAACGCCTAGCAACTATTAGAAACTTATCAGGAAGACCTCGCCCAATGAGGACCGCATCAACCCAGGTATGATTTGACAAATGTACCAAGCTTCGTGCCAAGCTTGAGCCAATGCTAGTCAACACCGGACCTAGCTTAGTTGCCAGCATTGACACCAAACTAGGTCAATGTCTGAGAAGATAACAATGTTCAATGCTCAACATCCAAGCTTTGTTCGATATTAAAATTCAATATTGATTCTATGCTTGTCATCGATATTGGTACCATGAGTGATACACAATATTGATTTGAGCTGAATGAGTAGAATAGATTTCTCATCAGCGTCCAAGTTTGATTGAATATTCACATTTGAACAATTTACCAAACTTGGCAACGCTTTTAAATCAATGCTACTTATTACCGGGTGTAGCTTGGTTGCCAACAACGTTACCAAGCTAGATTAATTGATGATAACGTTCTCTGCTCAGCACCCAAGCTTTCATGGATATAGGAAATGCGACACAGCAAGATACATATGTCTGGTCCTAGCATTGGTGTTCAAAGCTCTATCAACGCTTAGTCAGCTATGGCGGGCTACGCATCCGCCAAGGCTAACAAGACTTGGCATACCAAGTCTGGCGCAATATTGTCAGTCTTCGCATTACGGGCCTGGAAAGAATTCCAACATAGAATTTACGAGATATAAGTCCTACACTCCTGATTGCATGTATTACAGAGATTGTAGACAATCAACAAAATATTACATTTTTATACAAAGAACAAAATGAGCGTCGCTGAAATTTCAGGGTTCAAACCAAAGCTCGCTACGTTCGGTGTCAATGGCATTTGCTTCGCTCGCAGGTGTTGATAAATTGTTCGTTACTGCAATATTTACCAAGCGGTGAGAATCAAATGGAAAAGAACATGGCTCCATTCTCAAACCCCAAACTATCGTATCAGAGCAAAACCGCAGACAACAATAAGTGTCGAACAATAGCTCGAACGATCTTCGTATTTTAAATGCTGTTCGAAGTACAATCGAAGAAATGTTTATAAATCATCTCAACTTGATATAATAAACTGTTATAAACCAATTGAATTTGAAATTTTCAAGATAATCCCTTTCATACATTCCCAACATCATCGCTGAGAATATGCATAACATTTGCTCAGCAAATGATCATAATTAACCACAGATTGCACAATCGCGAAATCATGTTACAAGGTAACAAAACGTATATACATTTGAATTACAGGTGACGGTAATGAAGTAGTACAAATAGATGTACACAATGTTCGTGTCTGAAATGTAGTTATCATCTCACCACTCTATTGCCAAGCGTAACACTAACGTCAATCCTGATCCTATTCAACCTATTGCCCAGGTAACAAATTGTTTCTTGCATTTGGATTACAGTTTGATGCTAAATTATAAGGAACTCAAAGAAGATTCATTGTGCGCTCGCATTCAAGATGCGGAAATAATGACGGTAGTAATAACGATGATAATAACGAGGATTGTGTGAGTCATCAGCGGTATGAATACTCCCAGCTTCAATCATATTCTCGTTCGTGTGATGATGAATCACATCTTTTTATGCTTCATACAATTCAAATGGAATCAACGTAGGAAGTTCAAAGGGAATTCAGGAGGTCAACTATGTGACTTCGCGAGTGAAAAGTGATGCATCTCTCATTTCACGAGTTTGTTATTTTCACCACATATTTCACCTAGGGAGAGATGAACTGTAGAACTCCAATTTCGTATCTCGTATGCCTTTCAGTGTGGAAATGAATTTAAATAAATTGACAAAATTCTGTGTAAAATAATCACGGTGAATTAAATCAATTCTCAAATTTTCAGTGTTCTCGCACGTGTTACTCGTTGAGTGAAGATAGATTTTGTAGAACATAATTCCAATGAATTTAAAAAAGAACCTTCCTAACATTTTTGAATCTAAGGTATAGGCGGTAGTGAATTAAAAATTGAGTTTACGATTATGTTGACCTAGGTGGTTGTTGAGAATTGAATATTTTCTTTTATAATGAAAGAATACGAGAGAATTGTTTTTTTCAACAAATATAATATGCCACAAGACAATCCTCAATCAAGGTCATCCTTTGATGAAGTCGTCGTTTTTTCAAGTATCTCTTCAAGTCTACGAATTGGAGATAAAATTATACGGACAATTTTTTATGAAATTAAATTCTCTACAAAAGAGGTTTCTCTTGTTTTTTTTCATAGAATTTATATATTTGATAAATTTCTTCCATATTTTTTCATCATGAAAAAGGTTTTTTAGGACGTCGGAAAAATTCCATTTTTCAACAATCACCCTCATGCTGACATATAATTTGATTATTGTCCAGAACGCAGAACGGTATTAATGCTAGTCAAAAATATCAAAACATAAGAAACTCAAAAAGTAATCAAAATTAATTGAAATCATAATCAATAAATTGAGTGAGCGCACTCAGTAAAAGTTAACTTTTACGGAGCATTGCAGAACGCGGACGGTGAAGGATCTCCCTCCAGTACAAATACGATCGCGTGTTCGACAAATGAACACTTCGCGTCCCTGAATCACTCACGGAAAGATATAGAAATCGTCCGACTTGACATAAAATAATTTGGCAGCAGAATGATCGCTCAGTTTTTCAGCAATGTTGAAAAAATTAAAGAAAATGTCAAAAAAATTCAAGAATGTCGAATTGAATGAAAATTGAGCTTTGGATATGAAATTGAATCTGCCAATGATTCCTGAAAAAGCATGCAAACGATTATAAATATATTAACTTACAAATGTCAATAACTTTGATAAATTTGTGTTGCATTTTGAGAAATACGTTTTGGGCTTTGGATTTATATTCAGAGCTCAATCCTAGCAGTACATTTTATTGCTGCCCGGGTCAACAAATATGACCGGCTTTCGATCTCTTATTTTATTTTCAAGTTGATTTTGTCCTGCTTGTTGAATAATGCGGATAAAAACAGTACTTTTTCATGATTTTAGTCTGAATTTCTCCTCCAACGGATGAAAGTGATTGAGAAGAAATTCAGACTAAAATCTCACAAAAGTACTTTTTTTGTCCGCATCATTGAATAATCAGGACAAAATCAGTCTCAAAACGAAATATGAGGACAAAAATTATTGTCCGAATTTTTCGACTCGGGTGCATATATAAAATTGATGATCATTGTTTAGTTGCTTAAAAGCTATGTAGCAAAATTTCATTCGTTTGCTGATGATCCAATGAAATCGGATGAAACAATAAAATCCTTTCAACGCAATTGTTTTGGCTCAAATCACTCAATTCATAGCCTCATTACACTAAGAAAAAGTATTAGTTGCCATTATCTGGAAAAAAAAGTAAAATAATGTCTCAACTATTTTGTTAGTACCCAGTGAGCACAGGTACGTAAATGTGACTCACATATGACTCACAATTTCCTACTCAATTACATAACTATGTGAGGAACAATGTTACATCTCAGTTACGTAGATAAAAAGATTCTTTACGTGACCAGTGCATAAGTGTAAAACATAAAAATTCGAATTCTTTCGTGATCACATCCAAGCAAATACTGAACCCAGATAGAAAAACGTGCTCTACATTCTTTGTAACATAACGTGCCGTAAACGTACTATCATAAACTCCGCTCAGCTCGCGATGATGCATAAAATGTGAACATTATGTCTTCATTATGGTACCATCACCCCGTTTTGCCACCAATAACAATGCTTCATGCGGAAACACCTTGGTACCATGATGCGAACATTTCTTGGCGTGCATGTTACCATTATGATGGCATTATTGAGACATTTTTCTATCTGGGGAACGTAACATTGATGTAACTACCACGTATCCAGGTAACAACACAGCATGTTGAAGCGCTTTGAAAGCGCGTTGCTACTTGGATTAGCTATGGAACATATGGTAATAGGTTACTTTCGATATTCACTAGATATGTACCTGAAAAAAAAACTCTTCTGAACACCCAACTATACAGAAATAGTTTGACATTTCCCAACTTATCCGACACTCCCCTAACTAATGTACAACATAAAAATGGCAAGTTATGTTTTCTGAAAGTCACTTGCTTATGTAACTCATACATAACATAGAAGTAACAAATTGCTACGAAACATGAGCATAAAATATTATATAATTGTTACATCACATATACGTAACAGAGTTACGTCACTTGTGATTTCTGTGTCATGTAAAATTTACATATGGTGTTCACTGGATATCATTTCATTTTACGATGTAATGAAAGGTTAGGATCGAAATTACTTGATTTTTAGTAAATATAACTATCTTTCACAACTACTTTTTGATAGGAAGCTACACTATAATAGGATAATTTATAAATCTTGGTTAAAATGACTTGTAAATTTGTACAAAATAATAACCCAGATAATAATTCGCAGAGATGATATGAAGAAGGTTGAAAAAATGACACTGGTATCCATTTTTGTCTTACTCTTGAACATTCCATCCACTCTTATCTCAACGGAGCTTTCCAAAGTGTTTGACCCGGGGCATTTGGGCCGTGAACTACGGATTCCTATTGGTTCATTCCACGCCCCTGACGCCCCAGGTCACACACTTCGGAAAGCTCCAATGTCGACCAGTTAAACTATATCGTTTGATTCTAATTTATCACCTATATCAATATTTGTTACTACGTTCCTGCGTATGAAAGTGAATGTTTTTTGAAGATAGCACTGCCATTGTAGAGAAAAATACACATTCGAAATCAATTTATCCTTCAGACCCACAACGATCTAAATTGGGCAATTTAAGGGGCACACCTAGTGTGAAACTTTGAAAAAATCGATTTTTTTGCATATTTCGATAGTTTGTACCTTCAAGAATAACATATTAGAATTTCAAATGAATATCTCAAATAGTTTTCAAGTTACAGCCTTTTGAAGAGTGGCTGCTCAGTAGTCAGAAATTCGCGTTTCGGAGCTAGATACATTTATTTACTATGACCGTTACACTGAACAGCTTCAACAGCCCAGCAGGCGCTTTATGAGGAAGATGAAGGTGAATTGTATGGACCTGGGATAGCAGAATAGCTGTAAGTATGAGTTTTATCTATTTATAACAATGATATCAATCATTTTATCTTCAAACGCGTTTTTCTCGAAACTACATTTTTCAAATTTGCTGGGGTTGTAACTCCAAGACAAATCGTCCGATCACTTTGATTTTTCTTTCTGCGCATTTTGTATATGTTTCTCCGTACCATGAACCTCCAGTTTTTCGATTGCATGAAAAATATAATTTTGGCAGGCGAAAAATCATCCAATTTCCGAGCAAAATTCGACATTTTTTTTTCAAAACTCTGCCATTTTGTTGGATTTCAATTTTTTTCAAAGTGGAGGTTCATGGTATGGACAATAGCTTCTAGTTTGATAATATTTAAACTTTTTCTCATTTCAGCCACGGGGAAGGCCGGAATCACCCCAGCAGTGGGGCAACTTTTTTTCTTCCCATTCTGGAGATTCCTTATAACTCCTTGCGATTTGATTATTTTGATCCAAAATTTTTACTAAATATTCATTATTGATGTATAAATGAACCCTCCAAATTTTGAAGAATTTCATGCAGTAGTTTTTTTAAAAAAAATTCCCAAAAATCACCTTTTTTTAGGCGGTCACACTAGGTGTGCCCCTTAAGGGAACCCGTAAATTTGGAGAGTTTTCAGGATTTTTTTTTCAATAAAAATCATGAACAATAGTATTCAAACTTGGCAGATATGTTGAATGACTTCAGAAGTATACAAAAGTAACATTCTTTACGAAAAAAAAATTTTTATTGGATTCCAAATGGGGCCGAAGTCGCCTTCGATAAAAAAAATGGACCTGCTGGTGTTGTAAGTTTCACCTCTTTCACTTATTTCAAAACCAAAAACCAAATAAATTCTTAATCAGCATAACTGTGGTTATCGCATGAACTAGAGTTAAGAAAAAATTCAAAAATTGACAAAATGATGCGTTGTTGAAATTTATTTTCCAAAAACAGAGCATTTCCTACACAGCACACTGGTCCTGATGTATTCATACAGAATTCTTTATGCATTCATCGTGGGGTTCTTCAAGGGTCCCCGTTATGACAATTCAGTATGAATTCTTTATCGATCCCCGGGATTAGAGAAAACCTCTTGAAGGATTCTCAAGACTTCTTTATAAATTCGGTCTGAACTGACATAACGGGAGTTCATTTGGGACGTGCCTGTGCTGTGTGGGTTTTTCCATCATTTTTTGTATGTAAAAGATAAGAAGTATTTAACGTGAGAACTTTCTTCTAGTTCCTGCAATAGCAACTAGTGGACTGAATAACATACTGAAATTTGAAACGAATCGGTCGAGTAGTTTTTTTTATTTTTTGTACAACACCATGCAGAAAAAAGTAGTTTGGAGATAAATGAGTTCAAACTAATTAAAAACTTTTTTTTTTCTTGAAGAAGAATATTTTTGTATACTTTTGAAGTCATCCAACATATCTGCCAAGTTCAAATACTATTGTTCATTATTTTCATTTTAAAAAAAATCCTGAAAACTCGTCAAATTTACGGATGTTAGACCACCGAATCCCCTTAAAACGGCAATTTTGAAAACTTTGACTCACGTAACCTATACTTGTGAAAGAAAAGAAAGTGTTTAAAAGTAATTGAATAAAGCACAAGCTTGATTATATTAACTATAATTCCTCGGTTGAATCAATCAAATTTTTAGTACTTGTTATCAAGAATATTCAGTTGAGACGTTTTAGTTACACTGACAGAAAAACGACCTTGTTGAAGCATTCGTGGTCGCAATAACTTGAAATCTGGTTCGATCCACCAGGAAATGTGATTTTGATGTCCAGAAAAAACGGTTGAAGCAAAAATTGACTACATTTTTCAAGTTAGAAGAACCAGATTCTTTTCTTGCTATGATAACCTGGAAAATGTAGTTAATTTTAGCTTCAACCACTTTTTCTAGACATCACAATCACATTTCCTGACGAATCGAACCAGATTTCAACTCATTGCGACTACGAATGTTTCAACCAGGTCGTTTTTCTGTCAGTGTACAATCACTACAAGAATTTCTCTCAGTGATATCTCTATTGAAGTAATACATATGTTTACAATCATTAGGTTCCTTCAATTTTTGGTACTTCGACCCCACGGCCTTCCCTGTTACAGATACCAAACAAAATCAGAATAACTCACAGTACATGCATGGAAATTTTCTAAACAGAACCTTATTAGTTGGAAGAAAAATTAATTACACACAACTACAGGTTTCAATGCACTCACCACGTCAGGGTTCTCTAAGAGGTTTTTTTGGATCAAATAGCGATGCATGTGGAGATCATGATTAACAGCCTCAATAAATTTTGATTTATTTCAATTTCCTTTACTCCTCGTACGTTCTCCTTCGTTGTAAGCATATGAAAGATGACAACGGAGTGACGATGGGAACGTCAGGGCGGTCTCCACGAATGTTGAAGGTACGGTGCAACCGTCGACAACAATGATGATAATAATGATAATAAAGAGCGAGGGTTGCATACAGAAGGCTAAAATAAAAAAAAAACAGGATAAAGGATAGGACGAAGCTACTACTGTATCGTGAGATGAGGCCAAAGGGTAAAAATATGAGAATGTGTACGAGCATTTCGTGCATCGTGGCATGACACTTGAACACGTTGAAAACAATGCTGGTACATGACGTACTCGTATAATGTGTGGTATAGAGAATGATTACACGTTATCATAATCCTGCGTATATGTTGTGTTAACATTAGCATGGGTGCGTTAATGCACCATAGTTATGCGTATTATTACGATGATATAAGAGTCGAGATCTCGCAGCTTTTAAAAAAATCCAAGTATTTGTCGCGACGTAATATCGCGACATGACCACATCGTTACACGAGTGATGATAAAGAACACTGTAAAATTGATACAAATTATACCGAAAATGTTGCTGGATGTACAACAAAAATTCTTGTGTTCTTTTTCTGTCGAGTTGACTGAAATAAAACCTCCTCCATGTATAGTATACATTTGTATCTATTTATTCAGGCTTTGGTTGAACACGTTGGCGATTTTTGTTACCACAAACGTTTTTTCCACAAACTTCCGAAGATCATTACGAAGTCCAAGCGAGCGTAGAAGGCTCGTAAAATCACGTCGTAAAGGTCGCCAAAATACACGCACCTTACATGGTAGCCTAACGTAGGCGGGTGTCATGTCTCTGTGAAATCATTGCCACTAAAAATCAGAGGTTCCACAGAAAATTTATAACGGTCGTACACCTCTGTCGTCGTCGTCGTCGTCGTCGTTGTCGTGGTGAAATGTTTGTATCCACACGGCTATCTATCTGCAAACGTCCATAGGATTTCAACATTCAGATTCATAGAATATTATTGAACGCAGATCACGAGTGAATACATTCGTATTCAAATTATCTGTAGTGCATCCGCGAAAGTAGATCGAGAAATAATCTGTTCGGGTGCCATGGATCGTTTATAATATAATTTTGAAAAGAAATCTATCCATTGATGGGTATATAATTCTTTCCGTGTGAAGACACCATCACGCTGGACGTGAGAATTTTAAATTCCACTAATGAAAACCATAAATAGAATCAGATAATCAAGCCACAACATCGACGATGTTTATGTTTCAATCAACCGTCGAGAGTTTAAAATGAATGGAAAATGTGTGTATGGGTGTACCGTGGGACGGAATTTCGAGTAAAGTAATTTATGCGATACGATTGCGCTTTCTCCGAATGGCCCCAAGAAATCTTATCCTTATTGGATTAGGAAGAAAACAATCCTAAATCCTTCTAACGAGTTCTACGAGCCATAGTTCTCGCTGTAGTAGAACGTAGAAGTTCTTCAAGCAAAGAAGAAGGTCTCTCTTCACGCGAGATAGATATCTTAATGTCTCGTGACAAGCGTACCGATCCCCACAGTCAGTCGGCACCTTTTCGCTCGTATAGCTATCCAGTGCAATTATCCGAAACCCCCATGAGCTTGGTCACACCATTGTTTTTTTCCTGTTTTCTTCTGACTACTCTTCTTTCGTTTCTTCTATCGTTACCGCGGTGTCCAAGGATTCCCATTGTCTCCAGGAAAGCTTGTGAAGACCACCACACCACTACCATTACCGGTTCTTCTGTGAGTGGTAGGTACTCTGTGTAGCCGCCAAGACTATCTCTGCTGTTTTTCTTCGCAGTAGATGCTAACCGAGATAAAAGTTTTGACAAGTGCACACCCGTGAAGAGTGCCTTCTTATGGGTAGATACTGGTGGAGGGATTCCCTTGAGTTGTGGTATGTATGTAGCTAAAAGTATGTGGTGTATAGATATCCACAAACAGCGTTTTTATTCGGCATGGTGGTCGACAGGTCCTTCGAGGAGAGAGAAAAGGAAGTTGAAGGGAAAATGAAAAAGCAGATAGCTTTCCTCGTATCGTCGTACGATTCTTGAACAAAACCAAAGGGTTCTTGGATTTAATCTATCTTCTTTTCGGCACATGATTTTGTAATGTGTGAATCGCGAAATCAATATCATTTCTTCATCATTCTAATTTCCAACTCGTATGATTTAACAACATTGGAACTGTGTGTTATATTTATCGCTGTGATTACTGGTGAAAAATACGACCAAGTCAACCAATCGCAAGTCCCAAATTTCACTGTGAAAAAATCCCTCCTGAATATTCAGAAAATGTGACTGTAATTTTTTATAGCCACATTTTCTGAATTTTCAGGAGGAATGTTTTCACAGTGTTCTGTTCAGCCACTATTTTGACAACATTATTTTTGCATTATATTAACATTTTTTTGGTTCCCTTTGAGTGTTATCATCATATTCTCAAAAGATTTATCTTACGAGGCCATGAGAATAACCAAAAGTATATGTTGCATATACTGAAAGAGTTTCCCTTTAAAAATGACCGTGAAACGCGAAATGAGTAGAAATTGTTCGAAAAATGACTGTGAGGCCTGTAAAAGGGATTGAATTCTCAAACAGTATGGACAAATATTTCTTACGAATTTTATTTCACACAGAGTGGCGCCAAATAGTGTTAGAATGACATTTTACGATGTCAAAATGATACTTTACGGTGTTGAAAGAACACTGTTTTGTGTGAACTTTTTCTAAGATCTGCAATTTTTTGTAGTGGATCGGTTTGGGCACAAGTTGCGATGTATATTCCAACGTATGTTTCGCTAACATATTTTGTTTAAAATATCAAGATTTCCATTTCGTTGATTCCATCCAAACTTTCCAACTATCCTAATCAATTTGATATCACGGGAGATTGGCTTTCCTTTCACGCGAGTCTCATGCAAAGCCCTAATGTTGTTTAGTACACGCGAAGAAAAGTTTCCTAAGCAATTACCACACTTTACAATAAAGTAGGGACAAAATCACATTGTCAGGTTATGTATTAAATATCGTCATTAGAATTACTATACTTTCTAGTGAAGAATGCCTGAATTCTGTTATTTATTGATAGAGAGTATAGTAATTTTGATGACAAAATATAATACATAACCTTAATGGAGTTTGATTTTGTCCCTACTTCACTGTAAAGTGTAGATGATTTTTGATTATTGAATACTATAGTATCGTTTCATGGAATGAATCATTTCGTCAAATTCCAATGTCTTTTGATTTTGAAAATAGTAGAGGAATCGACAAAAATATAACTCTGTCTCTATTCCCTATTTTTTCTTGCAATGGGATTCTTGAAGTGATATTTCTCACTTAAAATTCCTTCAATCATTTTTTCGAGCGAAAAATCAGATAATCCGTATAAATTCTGCAATACGAATTAAAAGAAGCAAAAGGAAATTCCAATACTTCACTTCGATCGTGATAAAATTTATAAAGAAATTGACGAAGAGAAGGTTGAATTGCTAGTAGATGGGTGCCATTCTTGTTCTTTCATCCATAATAAATTTGGTTAAGTAAATATAATTACGTAACCCAAGTATGTGATGTTTGTTAGTCGTCGCATTATAACAGAACAACAATCATGAAACTCCCTTGAAAATGGCTCTCGCTTTTCAGAGAGTAACCTTTTTCATCCTATAAAGTTGTGGTAGTAGTCGTAGCAGCAACTCGTGAATTAAGATTTCAGAGGCTCCATCCATAAGATTGCTCTACCAACCAATTTAATCTCTTCGCCATAGACCACGAAAACGTTTCTCCTTGCTTTCTTAACTGCTCACAAGTTATGAATAACAGCCGAGGGTATTTTTTACTTTTGAGTAGAATGATGATTAATCACCATTTATTTGGAAAAAGCAGTTCTATTGCATTTATGATTTTAATAAATCTCGTAAGTTTTGAACCATGTTACACATTCCTCTCTCTCTCTCTCTCTTTCTTTTCTTCATCTTTCTATTTTCGGGGCCCTTAAACCGTAAAACCATAGAAATCTTGCCAAACGTTTCTCTAGGAAAAATTATTTCTTTCCTATCCCAGTGAACACTTATGAGAGGAAGAGCTCTGTAAATGTTATCATATTGATCTCTGAATGATATCATTTTTCTGAGATCTCAGAATAAAATCCTCTTGAAGAGTTCGTTTGGATAACATTCTGGCAATCTCTTTTCTTCAGAAATCGACGCATCTGATAACATTCTGATATCTTTATGTTAACTTTCTGAAAGGTCTATTTGACCTCTTACACACATTTAGGAGATCTCCAAGAGCTCCGAATGATAACATATTGTTCACTGGGATACTAAGAAAATAAACTCGATTGAAAACCTACTAAATAGCTGAAAAACCCAATCCAACCACAATGAAAACGTGATTAAATCAGATCATTGAATGAGGATGTACGAATGCACCCGGAAAAAGATTTGTAGCTGTATTGGCGAACTTTCAGATATTGTAGCATCCATAGGAAAGTTAGTTGATTTCTCAGCAACATTGACCAAAATTCAGATGTAGGAGCTGAAAAAATTGCTGTCCATCTCACAGATATCTATTCTTTCTTCATGCCTCGAAAAAGAGCATATCCTTGGTCGTGAAGAAATATCTATCAATCTGAACAATCTCAATCCACTATTTTATACTCATAAAACGGATCGACGGTCTGTCTTTTCTCTTGTGAAATCGCAAAGTTCTCTCTAAATTGGAGAAAATAAGATTTCCACTCGAACGAAAAGATAGGTTCCCTTCTGGCTACCTGAAGAGTGGATTCCCACTTCTAAAGAGTGGAATCTCACTCTTGAGGCAGCCAAAAGGAAATCTATCTTTCCAGTTTGAGTGGAATTCTTACTCTCCCATATTTAAAGAGCGTGCTGCATTGATGATTTAAATTTGTCGTTTGTTTACACAACACACGAATCTCTGGATACTTGGTTGAAATTTTTTCCTAAAATCGTAACATAGAACTCGTATATCGTGAAATAGAGTTTTTATCATATACACTACCCGTATAGGATAACTAACGATTCTTCCACTTTGAGCTTTCATTTATTGTACATGGAAAGCGGGTGGGAAACGGAAACTGTGACTAACAGGTGAATAGGAATATTTTCGACCCGAGTGAAAAAGTAAAACCTGATTTACCTCTAATTCGTTGCGTATTACGGAATAAATTAGATTTCATTTCATTTTCACTCTCATCTCACCCCGTTCTCAACCTGATCTCATTTTCAAAATCTCCATTCGACCTGATTTTAACCTTCTGGCGGCTGATGAATCAGGCTTCAACAAGTATCACAATTTTTTCGACTTGAGGACGTTGAGGCAACAGAGATACGATACGGGGAATGTACGGGACAGGAAAAAATCCAAGTGACAAACTTCAGACTATATTTGCCAACAAGCAGAGTTTTTAATGGCATACACATGAATTCCCATGAATCATGATGCGCCCGGATATCTCCGTTGTGATTTGACATTAAATCACCCTTCACCCACCTCTTATACACCCTATTGGAAAATTCCAACAGAAGATGATAAGTGTAATTTTATCAAAATCAATGGGTTTCTATCGACTTTTCGTGTCGTTATGTTACTGCCGCTATAGATCTCTATTGGATTTCGTGTGGAACTCAATATTCTATTGGTTGTTATTGGTACGATCGATAGAACCTCATGAATACCGATGGAATATAATTGACTATTGGAAAACCATGTGGTTTTGTCACAGGATCTATGAGAATCTATTGAAATTTTTCAACAGGGCAGTTCTCTCATTTACCCATCTACTCCCAACTTTTCATTTTACAGTGGGTCTATTCTCTACAATTTTCAAAGTAAAATTTCACATTTCAAGCAGCAGAAATGAATTTCTCACCTTCTGAAGAAGTAACTTGAAATGTGATGTTTTTGTTTCGTTTATTCGTCTCAGAGTCGATGGAATAGAACCATTGATTTTTCACTCTATCAAGACCATAATATCATTCCGATGGATTTGAATAAAATCCAATACAAAATGTAAGAGAAGTTATTAAACAGTCCACGATCGAATGTATAATTCATTCCCTTTCTTTTAATACATTCCTCCTCGTCCCACAAACTGCACAAAATATCCGTATTCATCAGTGAGATCTACTAAATGTTGGAAACGGTACGAATTGAAGTCGCGAGCTGTGTATGTATTCTTAAGCTTTCTTATGGCTTCACAATGATGTACTTACGTACATATGTGGGAGCCTCGATTTTTATATATGTTAGTGATTGTAGTATACATATTTGTGCACATGCGTATAGGTACGAAGCATAATAGTTGTACCAAGCAAGTGCCTGAAAGAACGGACGGATGGATGGATGGACGAACAAACGAACAAACATCGAAGAATATGCGTTCGAATATACCCATTTCTTCACATATACGTAAGTGTGTTCGTATGATAGTGGCTCGAGTACGCTTCGAGTACTCGCATAAGGTACGTAGGAAAAATATGTTTGACGTGGTATACATATACGGATAAAGCAGGGGTGAAGCGAGGTCCCAGGTAATTGGCCCTCTTGATCGTGAGTTTCGTTCGTTCGTTCGTTCGTTCGTTCGTTGGTTCCCTACATATGTAAGACCGCTTTTCAATATCGCTATTGCACCACCTTCTTTCTTCCTCCTCTTCCTTTATTCCATACTTTATTTGCTATCTTAGTCTGATTTGAAAAATGCTTCCCGTATAATTCTTCCTTTCTCCTTTATCTCATACCTGATTGTCAAATAATCGAAGGTACTATACGGGAATCGTTCATTCTCAGTACTCTGGGGATGAGGGAAATCTATGCTTGAAATGATTTCGTTGAATTAAATTGTAATGCATAGGCGTAATCGTATGTGAGAATCATTAGAATTTTCTTTTGAGTTTTCACTCGCACACTCACAGAAAGGATTTCTTGAAATGAGAAAATTTTTCTTGTCCCTGGGACAAAACTCATTTTTCTCTTGAGCCTAGAAAATTTTACTTGAATCAGGAAATCTTCGTTTTGATTTCAAAAGAAATTTTCCTGATTCAAGTAAAATTTTTGAGGCTCAAGAAAAAAATGAGTTTTGTCCCAGTGACAAGAAAAATGTTCTCATTTCAAGAAATCCTTTCTGTGAGTGCAGAAATGATTTCTTGTTGTTACCATCATTTTATTCTTGATATCGATTTTCTTCTCCGGAAACAAATAGTGTTCGACCGAAAAGCGGTTTTGTTTGAAAGTAATCATATTATGAATTGTTAGTAAAACTAACTTTTGTTTAACGTAAGAATTTTTATTTCTTGTGAGAACCATCGCTTCTTGTGGTAAGAAAAATGTTCTTATGCCGAAACTCCATGAATAATCTCAAAGCCGACGCTTAACGATACGCTCCCGTCCCCTTGATTAGCAGCAGAGTGATAGAGTTTCCAAAATTGATTCCATTGTATCGTGTTGTAAAATGGAATAGTAAACGATACACCAATATTTTATTTGAGAGAAAACAATTATTTTAACTATTGAACATTTTGTATCTTGCGGTACCTTGATCTCAAATGTCTCGTACAACACTTTTAGATACCTTCCAGACGAGTTTGAAACAAGAATTGATCTGAAACTCATTTCAAAGTGTTACATAGGACATTCAAAGCTTGTTTGAAATATATCGCAAGATAACAAAATGTTTACTGGGTAAAAAGAAAGATTTCATTACCTTTAATAAAAACTTCATTGCATCAAGAAAATCTCTAAGTCTTATTTGAATAATGCTTATGATGATCTCAAGATGCAATATTCTAACGCCAAAATCATCAAATTTGAGAATGTTTTTCTTATCAGAAGAAAAATCAAGATTGTCCCTATGTTGAGAAAAAAATTTTTTCATGATAATGAAATTTTGGTGACAATAAGAAAACCTTTCTGTGGGTGTTTAAGGACGTGGGTCTGTAGACATTTCAAGGTATTTGTGAATTTTCACTCTGTCCTTGGATAGGAGAAAAGGAATAAAGAAGGGGAAGTGAAACAGGATACGCTTGAAGGACTATTGATTCGAGATAATAATTAATTTTCATGACACTGAATTTAATAGCATTCATCAGAAAATGAAATTTTTTGTGAAAATAAAAACATGATGAAACCAAGTGTAAAAGGTTTTCAATGCAACATCAATCTTCAAAAAACTTCCATCACCGTGGAGTCACTTTGTATCAAAATTTGAACACACATTTTCCAAGATCTCTATTCGTATTGTTGGAATTTCAAAGGTTCGCGTCCTTAAAGGGGAAAATACAAGTGAATGTACCTTTTTTTTGAAAATTTATTACAATTCATTGGTTAAAGATAGAATGATGAAATTAAGCACACCTTAAAATATACGTTCAAAACTATCTCTTCAGTTTTTTTGAGACAAAAATATTGGGTTGGCAACTAAGTAATTGCGGATTTTTGTTAGAAAATCAAAGAGACTTTTTTCATGGAACTAAATAACCTTTTTCTGTAATGTATTGCCCATTTTGATCAATGACCTTTTGCCATCTTTCAGGCAGCATCATAATCCCACGTTCATAAAACTTCTGGTTTTTATTAACAAAAAACTGAATCAGGTACGATTTGAAATCATCATCATTACTGAAATTTTTACCATTCAAGGAGTTTTGGAAAGATCGAAACAATAAGTAATCAGATGGTGCAAGGTCAGGACTATATGGTGGATGTGCCAAAACATCCCAACCAAGCTTTTATAATTTTTGACGAGTGACCAAAGATGTGTGTGGCCTTGCATCGTCATGATGGAATACAACACCTTTTCAATTTGTCAATTTGGGCCGCTTTTCTTCAACTGCATTGTTTAATTTCGTTAGTTGTCCAATGTAGACATCAGAATTGATCGTTCGTTTGGGTGGTAAGAGTTCAAAATAGACAATTCCTTTGTAATCCCACCAAACTGATAACAAAACCTTCTTTTGATGAATATCAGCTTTTGCTGTTGTTCGAGTTAGTTCACCTGGCCTGCTCCACGATCTTTTCCGCTTGATATTGTTGTGCACAAACCATTTTTCATCACCAGTTATCAGTCGCTTTAAAAATGGATCATTTTCATTATGTTTCTTTAGCAAATCGCAGATGTTAATGCGTTGCGTTAAATGCGTTTCTTTCAGTTCGTGAGGAACCCATGTATCGAGTTTTTGAACATAGCCAAGTTGTTTTAAGTGATTTTCAATGCATGTATGTGATACATGAAGTTTCTCTGCAATCTCACGTGTTGTACTGTGACGATCCGAATCGATTATTGCTTTGATTAGGGCGTCATCGACGTCAACTGGACGACCAGAGCGTTTTTCATCTTTGAGTGAAAAATCACCAGAACGAAATTTGGCAAACCAATTTTGACACTGCCGTTCTTTTAAGGCTTCGTCACCATAAACAGCACATAACTTTTTATGAGCTTGCGATGCGTTTTTCCCTTTGCGGAAATAAAAAAGCAAAATATGACAAAAATGTTCCTTTTGAGTTTCCATTTTTCAACGAACGCCAAACGAAAACTACGCAAACGATCAAAAAACTTTTGTTACTGATTGACAGCTGAATTGCCAACTATCAAATAACAAGATGTGTTTTACATTTGTACTACGTCTGCAAACCTAAAAATCCAACTGACACCATCTATGAGTGAAATCCGCAATTACTTAGTTGCCAATCTGATATTTCAAAATGGCGAAGCTACGAGTTGGTACCTCGTTTTTGCGCCATGCAGCTCACAGGTCTCAATTTTTATCTAAAATCAAAAAATAAAAATTCTATCGTTCAAATATGTGAAAATCGACAACATGACGGAGAGAGAGACAGAAAATAAAATTCATTTACATTGCTTTTTTCAAAACGCTTCCGAATTTTGAATTTTTCATTTTCATCTGTTTTGACTCCGTCAAGTTGTCCATTTTCACATATTCTAACGATATAATTTTGATTTTTAGAGTTTAGAAAATAATTGAGGCCTGTAGGCTGCACGGCGCAAAAACGAGGGACCAACTTCTTGCAGCTGTAGCTCCACCATTTTGAAATATTTTTGTCTCAACAAAATTGTAGAGATAGTTTGAAACCTAGTTCCCAAGATGTGCGTTATTTCATTGATGGATCCTCAGCCAATTTTTCGTCATAAATTCTTAAAACACGGTACGTTTACATGTATTTCCCCCCTCAAGGAGACTAGAGCATGGGGTAGTGGAGGAGGGGAGAAGTCAAATTTTGCGCGAACTTTTTTCCTCAATCACGTAAAGCATACAAATTTAAAGTGAATAATAATGAATTACGTACTGAGGATTGCGCACTGCCACGCACTTCGAATTTCCCAATGATTTCTGAAGTCTGAGAAATAAACTTTGTTGACATTTAGAGGTTAAAATTTGACAGGTTTCATTTTCTAGCCTTCAGAAATCATTGGGAAATTCAAAGTGCGTGGTAGTGCGCAATCCCTAGTACGTGATTCATTATTGTTAACTTTAAATTTGTATTAACTATATACGTACCTTTGGAGAATATTTTGCGCAAATTTTGACTTCTCCTCTCCCCTACTTTGCCACGCTTGAGTCCCCTCAACATCAACACGTCATAACTGAAAAATATGTATATATATTTGGCATTGGAATAATTTCTGGGAGATAAAGAAATTTTTGCAGAATTTCAAAAAGATGATAAATATCTTAAAACAGAAAACCACTGTGTTGAAATGGAAAACAGTGGCGAGTGAATGCAAAAGCCTCATTAGAATTTTTGACAAAAAAGACTCCTCCGAGCAAACACTTTTTGAAATTAATCCACCAAGCGATATATATGTGAATGCGAAGAAAAAAATCTCATATCAATTTCAGTCATCATTCAGAATTTTGGAATTTTCAAATAAAATCTGAATTGATTTCATCCATCAAACTCGGTTCTAACTAGGCACAAATTCGAACTTGATTTCCTTTCAAATTGCTCATAGATTTTCTAATTTCAATACCCCTGAAAAACCACTGTGGTGTTGAAAAAACTGCAGCTCATTGAGATATCGAATTGAATTATGGATGCGAAGAGAAAAATGTATTCCTCCGACTGAAGTATCGAAGGTTTTAAATCGATTATGACGTGATGGGTTTAACGATGATATTCTGTTTAATAATACAGGATCAAATGACATATCGCCTATGAAATTTGGCATTCTTCCCAACACTGTGGAAATTTCGTACCGATACCGAATTTTCCTGCCTTTCTCACCAGTCACGAAATATAAAAGTGAAAAAACTCGAATTCACAATGTCACGAAACCATCCAGAATTCAGTATTCCTCGATCCGATATAGTCTACCCTGAGTACTGACAATATCGTTTGGGATTCTACGACATACCTACGTTCGTATATACGTATACGTGCATCAGGAATATCCATATATACGGTACGAATACAGAAGTCTGACCTTATCATAGCGATGTATTCGAATCAACCATTGTTTCTCGTTTTGAACAAGTATAAAAATGCAAGGGGGACATCTTTTTTGTATTATTATGTGACAGGATAAGAATGATTAGCAATGAGTTTTATTTTCCGCTTGAGAATTAATAAGATAGTTGGATATTCATATTTTACAAAATGTATACTTTGCGAGGGTACACGGAAAGACAGGTTATTAATATTCAGGAATTTTCCTGACAATTTAGGGAAAAAGAGTACCACTAGAGAATATTCGTAGTGAACCCAGTGAACATTTTTCCCCTCAACATTTCAAACATTCATTATGTTCTCTAAATGATATCAAAAAGCTCTCTAATGCATCAATTTCGGAAAGTCATCTAAAAGCTTTCCGAAATCGACGCATTAGAGAACTTTCTGATATCATTCAGAGAACATAATGAATCTTTGAGATGTTGAGGGGAAAAATGTTCACTGGGAATTGACCAAAAGTTTATAGTTTCATGATAAAAAATATTAACAATGAATCGATCAACATTAGTATTTTCACTACGAATTTCTGGCAAACTCACTACAAACATTCTTCAGCGATCTTCTTTTCCCTTGAATTGGTAGTCATTTCTCTAAACGTTAATAAATGGTTTTTAAATATTGATGACTTTTTTCTTTCCGTGTAGGAATCAGGCGCAGACGAAGCCTGCTGGGAGCTCTGGAGCTAGCAATAGGAGGGGCCCCTATCTCCATTGACAAAACAATTGAATTTGAAAATTGACTGAGCTTATTCTTTATTCACTCACAAACAAGGGACCCCCCATAAGACGAGGCCCTGGACCATGGCCCGGTTGGCCTACAGAATAATCCGCCTCTGGTAAGAATTCTGGTATTCAAAAGCAGAGAATGTCTTTCCAACAATTTTTACTTATACTCAATTCATTATTTCTCCAAAATTGCTTGTTACTTATATTAGAGGAAACTTCTCCCACAAACAATGATTACTGGCGTTTCAATGGGCCGCTGATGGTTCGGCAATGCTGGCGAGGAGCCGTATTTGGCCCTTTCGAACGCCAGGGGTTGTGTTTGCTGGGTAACCATTTCGTGGTTGAACTTCTGCAGTACTCATAAATTATGTGAATTAGAATTTCTCAAGGCAAAGTAACCCTAAGTTGCCTCAACTACTCATACTCTGTAGAAAAAATTTCGCCAAATTTACTGAAATTGCTCGGGAAGCGATTCACCCGAATGCAGTCGGTAAAAATTCCCCAACAATTGGTAAATTGATTTTAGTTTCACGAGTATCACGAGTATATTCCCGAGCGGGGGCAAATTTCGCCGCCACTTGTTTGGGCAATAGGTGAATGACTAAAAAAAAGGCCTTCGTTCTAAATCTCTTGAATCAGCATCAATTTTTGCCCCTGTGAGCTTGCCGCCCGGATCAGCCTGCTTTGACGCCGGCCCTGGGTATATTCACCACATTTTCTGGTATATTCACTGAAATCCTAGTAATTTTCCCGAATTTTGTGCAGGTCAATTACTGCCTGAATTACTGAAGAATCTCTCAGTACACTGAGAAAAAAGCGACATGGTCACAGGAACCATCCTTGCACGGTTAAGGACTTTTGGTTGTGGTGACCTGAAATCTGTTTATGATAACTAGGAAAACCAAACAAAATCACGTAAATCTGGTTGTGGCATCCAGACGGAATGGTCAAAGACAAAATCAACCACGTCACCTGGTTATGAGAACCAAATTATTCTCTGAGTGTAAATTTACTGATTTTTTCTACAGTGTGCTCGAATGAATCTTGTATTCAATATGAGTTGATGAAAGATTGTTTTTGGACGTATCCAATTGCCGTGTGTAATTGAGTCCGCTATGTTCTTTCTCAGTGCAGCTAAGAGCTAGTCGATTCCGAATGATACTTAGAAACGAGATTTCATCTTACCGAGTTATTTTCGTCTAAATGCTAATTCTAGCGGAAATGTTAACGTGGTCTTAACTTTTTATTTCTATCGGTTGATAATCCATGTGCGTATGGTCCAATGACTCAATCCTGTACCAAGCCTGACATAAGACCTGCCGAAACTCATTGTGAACAATCCCATCAAGTCCGGCTCAGACTTGGGAAGGACAAAATCAGGCCAAGCTTGGAACAATGGTTTCGCCAGACAGGGTCCCGTTGATCTACCGAGCATAAATCAATATTTTGTTGTTAACAGGAATTGTGCTGCAGAAGAATTGTCCTAGTTCATTCTTCATAGTATTAATAAAAATCAGTTGATCGTTGTAAATTATCACATCCGACAGTACAATATTACAATTGTTGACTGAGCTTGGGTCACTCGTCATGCATAAATCTTCAGCCTTCACGAATTCTCAAATCAATCACTGATTATTAGCATCACTTATGTGCTAGAGTATAGATAATTGTGCACTTATGTGTATAATTTCGACACAATTGTTCATAACCAAAACTTGTTTCTACACTTACGTCAAAAGCAATGACCGTTCTTGGAATCATACAAAGTTATCGTGACCGATCGTCGATCATTGGAAAAAAACGGAACAAAAAATGGAACAATAGTGATCCACAATGCATTCCTGAAACATGTAGCAACCCTGGGAAAAGGTTGAATTCCTTTTAGTATTGTGAATACTTGCATCGGAAACTTCATTTTCAACAGAAATAAATTGTCCAAGCTTGAAAAAACTTGATGTATTTCGAATAAATCGTTCATACTGTTGCTATGAAGATCGAATATCAGCTAATTCAGTCATCTTCCAAAATGATATCTGACTAACTTGAATGCTACCCTCGGTTGAATGGGATAATTCACATAAGGAATGGTGAGTAGGAATCTGAATCTGACGAATTTAGTTTCGACGAACAGAAGTAATTTCGTTCTTTGGTTGGATTTAATGGTCTACTCCGATGAAAAATCAATTGGTGCTAGCCACATTCAACTGGGATATGGATAAAACCCTTGCCGAAATTAATTCAATTCGATTTGCGTGAGTTTCATAGAATTTCTTAACCAGGGTGTTACTTTCAATAAAGTATAAATTGGAATATTGTCGATGGATAAAAATAAGAATAACAAGTTCTCGAGTATGGTCTAAATGAAATCGATATCGAAGGAAGTCACTCGAAAGTTGATTCATGTAATTAATCGACTGAGTCTCTGTCACGTCAGCATATCTCTGAGTTGATTAACCTCGGAATGCAGTCATCTTCAGAACTGAGATGGAATCATATCAATTGAGGAACAATTGTACATTTCCTAAAGTAACCGATTCAACGAACCCTTTGAAGCTCACTCAATCTCGGTGAAATTGTATAAAGATCTAGTTCCCACGTGGAAAAAATGTCCAATATGTATAAAATTGTACACAAATTGTAAACAAATCGTATCCCATACAGCAAAAATTTTGCTTTGTCTAAAGGATTTCTTTTCAATGTCTATAAGATGTCTTGGTTTGAGAAATCTAAAAGACATCTAAAAGAGATCTAAAGAGATCTTTTAGATTCCTCAAACAAAGACATCTTGAAGACAGTGAAAACTGTTGCATAAGAAATCTTTTGGACATCTAAAAGAAATATTTTAGACACAGCAAAATTTTTGCTTGTATGAGATACAATTGTATACAGTTTTGGTCATTTTCTCCACACGGATTATATCCTATTTGACTAGGTATCAATGAAACTTGGGAGAATTAGATGAATATTTTGTACTGAAAATCTGTTGAATCTGACCAACTCCATTGAAAAGTTCAACGATGTTTCGTTCAAATCCCATCAGATTTAAATTGAACAGATTTTATATGATGGTTTAACTAAGGGGTCATAACGATGTTGAAAGGACTGTATTATTATTAATTTATTTTTGATGTACGAGTATATTGAAAGAAGTGTGGAAGTGCTAACAACTCGCGTTATAAAAGAAATCACGAACTTCTCATTGGAACGATTGAAGGAGTGATTTCTTCGGATGTGTATAGAATTATTCCAACGATACACCGTGAAAAATATTTGTGGATTCACAAAATGAAGAGTATGGTGGACAACTTATGAATTTGTGAATTTCTAGATTTTTTGGGAATCCACAAATTTCTTGTGAATTTTCAAACAATTTTTCTGAATTCATTAGAAAATGTGTAGTAAAAAAATTCCAAACTTTTTTTGGAAGTTTTCTTTTGCAGTGTACAGCACTAAACTTGGTATTAATACGAAGCAATTGATACAAATGAAATTCAAGGTTGTAAGAAATGAATCATCTGTCATAGGAATAGCGTACCTTAAGGTTCTGATGTTTATCCCTGGAAAAAAAGGAAACGCTGGAAACCGATTGGAAGGATCACAAACGCATAGAAACAGATAGGAATAGACTTTGAATCGTTTTCTATGCGTTTCTATCGTTTTTTCCACCAGGGATGATAAAAAAATATTTAAAAAATACCTCTTCTCATTCACTGGTCTGAAAAACATCACTTTTCAACACATAAAATCCTTATTCTGGATTAGAAATGCATTCATGATGTTCTCAAAATATTCATTCGAATCTCATCCAATATTTCAATGGGATTTCCATGATTTATAACGACAAAAATGTTGATGACGTATCAACAATAAAGAATCTGATACAAATTCTTGTAAACTTTGTGAGTAGTTTAAATCCCTCACTACCGTAGGTTGCAGTAGCAGCAGCAACGGCACTGCAGCAGAGTTTGCTGCACGCAAATGAAGAATTGTCAGCCAAATACGGTTCGAAGGGTGGTAAGGGGTGTTCGCTAGCTAGGTAGGGGATGAATGGAGCGTAATGCCGGGTCTATCCTGATTGTTGCCCCTTTCCAACCCCCGTTCTCTTCTCCCAACCGACCTCTCGAACCCATCGGAATTTCCCCCCAGCACGAATTTCCGTCGGTACCTGGCGACGTCACTTCCTTTATACAGTCAAGTAGAATTGCATCTCATTCTCTCATCATCATCATCTCTTACATGGCATTTAATTCTAATCATCATATGATGCTTGTTGTCTGGAAATCTGAATCGGATCTTATTGAGGAAACAAGAATTTTCGCATTAATTCCACACACGCTTTCAACAATCATTTCAAACGAACAGGAATTGTACGAATGTTCGTTATATACTCTTTCGTCTCATTTTATGACTCTGATTTTATTTTTGATATTGGAATTATTGTTGTCTCGCTTATTATTTCTTTAACCAAATTCTTTTGAGTTACTACGGAAAAGAAATTTAGTTGCAGTGACTGAATGGTTAGTGTTGAAACCGACACATTTTTTAAATTATTGATTAATGATAATTATACTTGGATGTGTAATTGTTCTTGCTAATACCGACATGGTACTGTAATTCTGTGGAAAAGAGTGATTGCTGATAGAATAATCTATCCGTGAGCCTGAATTTCAGTTCTCCTATTCCTACAGTACAGAAATTTGAATCTAGTAGCTAAATTCCTGCAACTGATTCAATTAAGTTCGCTGAATCAAGGTAAGCGATAATTCAATGGCGGTTTGTATCATTTTGGCCGTTAATTCCGAGAATCATTACGTCGTGAATTATTGACTCCTCATATGTTTGGAGAAATCGAATAATTAAAACCATCATGATCGTATAAAATATCACTGATTCAAGACGATGGAATGGCACTGTATAATTTCAGCATCTTTCGTTACTTATGTGGAAAAATAAACGCAACTTCTCGTGGAATAATAATTTTCATCGTAACACTCGATAAATTGTGAAATAATATCATAAGCTCCATTAGTAAAGTGTAAGCGAATATAATGTGGATATAGGTCGAATGACGATACGGGAAAAATAGTAGCGCAAACTGAAAAAAGAAAAGATTGAGGATGGTCGTGGTTGGAGAGCGATAAGTAACCAAAAAGAAAGATCCAGAGAGGAGAGAGAGGATGGCAAGAGGAGAGCTGAACGTAATAAAAATAAGTAATTACTTCAAGTAATCCTCAACAGCTCTAGATTCTCAGAGCTTTCGGAGACTCGTTCAATTACTGGAAAGTGTTGCTTCACATTCTCCAACCATCACCACCACTACTAACATTATCATCACAACCATTGCTGTGCATCGCTGTTCTGATCTGATTGTTCAGAAAACTCTGGAAGCTTTTCCACTCTCCATACAAATACACGCTTATGGAATCAATCTTTCAAATCGCGAAGTCTAAGTACTTTTCTAAACCATCAAGTGATGTGGTTGTTTGGAAAACTATAATGAGAGTATAAATACTATTAAGGAAGGGATGATTAATTATAGCAACTCATTGATCGTATTATCGAAAAATCTTATCTCTTGTAACATATTCTAATACGGTATGTGATAACAATGTTTGTCATATCCCAATCAGAGATGATCATCGCTCTTCTTGCAATATTCTACAAAATTGAAGGAAGAAAATGTAGATTTTGAATGCTATTCAGTTTAATCAATGATCCTTCACTCTGCACTTTTATGATAAATTTTCAAGGGGTATTATCACTCCAAAAATGAAATACAATTGATTTTGACACGTTTTCTTGCCAGAATGAGCACACGGAGAAAAAATGGTTTGCTACTATAGCACCTACAAAGAAATTTATTGTCCTTGCAAAAATATTGACTCCAGCAGCTAAGACGTTAGTTCTGTTAACAAATTTGTTTACGTCAGCAGAAAAATTTAGTTGTGCCAATCATTTTTCTTGCTCTTACAGCTAATTTTTTTTGTAGGCGCTATAATGACAGACCTACTTGTTATGCCAGCAATACTTTTTTCTCCGTGCAGTCAAAATTACTCCAAGTATTCTCTAAAGCACGGATGAAAAAAATTTACTGGGACAACAGAATCTGATTTCACTAGGTACTTTCTGTTGCAGCGGCAAATTTTTCGATGTGGCGGGAAACTATTTGCTATCACAGCACTTTTGTTAGCGGTTACAGCAATTTTTTAGCCGTGGCAGTGAAAAATGTTCGCTCCTCCAGTAAAATTTTCTTTGCTATTCTGTACATAATACTGAAAATTGCATGTTCTTGAAGTTTGAACCGTTTATTGAAACGAAACGAAAAATCAAACTCACAAAATCTGATGAATCATTGATGTTTACATTCTCGAATGAACTCCTCAGAATTGAAAACATCGTTTACAGAATGTACTACAAGATTCTGGGTCTAAAAAAGCTGGGTATTTTGTTATTCGATTGACAATTCGTTTCAATAACCGATTCAAACTTCCGCAACATAAATTTCACTAGTCCAGTGAAAAATTTGCTGCTTCAGTTAATCATGTTGTATTTGAATTTTTCGCTAGGTTGGCAAAAAGATCTGCTGTCCTGTATTCAATACCCAGATTTGCTGCGTCAGCAAATCATTTTTCGCAAAACTGATGAATCGTGAGACGACAGTCATTGGGAAATAAATACTTCTATTCATATTCTATTTTGATTCGCCAATGTTATTGAATTATCTTAAGAGGAATTTTTCACTCAATCTTCAGTTGGACGAAAAAAATCACCCGTATACAAAAACAGCCCAGAGAAGATAATTTACGGCCAAATGATTTACCCAAACCGAACAAGTTGGATATTATCGATTTCATCTTCCTTGGAGCTTAGTTTGATTAACAATACACGACAGATCAGAATTTAATCAGATGAAAAAAGATTGAAATTCAGATGGAGTGCGAAGAATGCAGATGCCATCAGAGGAATATGAGAACGAAGGAGATAGAATCTGATGCAAAGTTGAATTACGTGCTATTTTTTCATTCGAGTGTGCATGAAAAAACTGTGGACACGAGAAATTACATGACTACTGATGAGATTGGGATGCAAGAACGTTTTACAACTATGGGGAATTCGTTTCTTCAATTCGATCTTCACTTGAAACTCTTCTCCAGGAAATCGGAATTCATTGAAATCAAATTTGTCGCCAATTTAATAGCAAATTGGTTTTTGATTTCTGCCTAATTTAAACTCAGTGTAATGCAAATCAGTGCAAATTTGAAATACGTTCGATTCCAATCAAATTCTTTTATATAATAAGGTTTTACAGGATATGCCAATATAATAGGTTTCGAAATTCTGCCGTTCCAGAGAATTCCTTAGACTCCAGAGTTGCTAAATCTCTCTACCCACGATGTGAAGATTAATTGTAAAATTTTCCTCCAAAAAATAGTAGCAGCAAAATTCTAACATGGAATCCATCACTGAAGTGATGAGGGAAAACTTTTTATTTTGTTCACAGTGCAACATACTCAAAGATGACTCGATACAATGAAAAGAATCAATCAACTAGACCTCGTTCCATACCACCGGGAGGTCTGGATGGTACACGGAGACAAACGCAGGTCAAAAGTATAGTAATCCTTAATGAAAATTTGGAAATATTCCTTAAAACCTGAGAATATTTCTTAAATTTGTGATTTAAAACGGTTCATATTTTTCTGAAATTTTATTTGAAAAACACTAGAAATTTATCAATAATTGACAAAGAATACAAAAAAATATGAACTTTCCCAAAGTCGCACATAAAATTTTACAAAGTAAATATTAAAATTTGGGAATTTTATCATTCACTTCGTAAAATTTTATGTGCAACTTTTGGAAAGTTCATATTTTTTTTCTACTGTTTGTCAAATATTGATAACTTTTCAGTGTTTTTTCAAATATCATTCTGGAAAAATGTGAATCGTTTTGTCTTTATTACAAATTTAAGAAATATTCTCGATTTTTTATTGAATATTACTATATTTTTTACCTGCATTTTTCTCCGTGTACATTTTTCTTTCATTTCATTGATTCACCTTTGAGCTTTTTTTGTAGAAAAATCAAGTAACTCCACGGTTTACAGGATACCCTTGGAAGAGAGAATTTATGAATTATGAAATTACTGATCATTTGTATTGAGGCAGTTCAAATATGGTTGATTCCGATTTTATTCCACAGACTAGGTGCCGCTTCTTAAGGCAGTCACCTTCCAAGGTATCAAAATCTGGCTGAGCAAAGCAACATAAACAGGAGCTTGGATCTATCTAATGTGCAGAGTCTCTTAGAAAATACTCCGTTCTCTTTCAAGATAGTGATACCTAAGGTAAGAACAAAACACCTCTTCTTTAGGTAAAATATTTGAAAATTGTATGTAGTTTGGGAGTTATGAACAAGATAAGTTGGCCGGTTAGGTGAAAAGTAAATCGCTTACTCCAATGACCGATGAATATATTCATGTAGCATCCACTTGATTGGTTGAAGTCAGCTCTGAAACTGGGCATTTGACAGCTGTTACCAAAAGCAAAACTTATTCTTTCTTTCCTGAGAAATCATTTCTTCACAGGCACGGAAGTTCTTCTGTAACGCCCTATAGAATATACATTTGAAATAATAGGTGTGTCATATTGAAGCCACTTTTTCGCAATGATTTCAAATGCACACAAATGGGAAAAAATAATTCACTGCGGTTGCTGAGAATTAGCTATGGTAATTACTTCGCATATTTGATATTTGAATAGCGAAAAATATTGCTGTGATAGGTAAATTTTTACCAACATAGCAATAACTTTTATGACTACAGCTAAAAAATACACTGAGAGAGAAAAAGCGTAAAAATTAAAATCTCTATTGACAGATTAGAGACATCGTGGATCATAGAAGATAGTCGCTCCACATCGGTTCAAAAAATTACTATTTAAATAGTAATTTAGTTTCTTTAAAAGTGATTTATTGAACTCATGCTCCGCGATGTCTTCAATCTGTAATTTTTTCGCCTTCTTTTCTCTCAGTGCAGCTACCGTTACTAATTTCTACCTATCCAAATATCACCAACATTTTTTTCCGTGCGGTATTGCAACTAGGGCTTTGCACAAGACTCTCGGCTTGAATTGAGAAATGATCTATATTTACTGTTCTGAGGATTTCAAACACAAAAATTTCGAATGGAAGCAAGCTTTTACCCAAGGTGTGACAAAATCCTATGGAATTCCGAATTCGTCGAAGAGCAGAACTAAGATATTCTCTCAGTCTCGAAACTAGTCTCAGTATCGGTCACGGTGCAGCTCTCGTTGCATACTTATTTCGATATATATCTCTGCTGATTTTGTTTGAATGATCAAGGTTCCACCCCATTTCGTTGATTCCATTGATACTCACGAATTATCTTGGTCATCCTGATATGACAAGAGATTGTAACAATTATTAGTAACTATTTTATCCTTCTTTGACACGAGTCTCGTGCGAAGCCCTAATTGCAACGATACTATTATTTTTGCAAATATGTCTTTTGTAATGTACCTGAATAATCTTGTGATACCACTTCATGATATTGTGCATGTGAATTGGAAGTCAAACTGTTGACACGTTCTTCATATTATATATTCCGTAGAATGAGTTAATTTTGATAATAGTTCAAACAACAGCGCTTTGAGAGGGACACAAAGTGGGGAATTTTTATGCATTTATGAAAAAAACCGGTCTAAAATTCAATGTTCATTCAATGTTGGTCAATTTCCTTCTTCAATATTCGGAAGAAATTCCACTTCCGCGTGCCACTGCGTCATTTTTGTTTGGAACAATTCAATATTCATAGAATTCAATAAAAATTCGGTCAATTTTCAACAAAAAAAACATCGATCCTCTCAAACATCACTAGTTACTAATGAAAATTCTTTACTTTTCAATATTATGAGGAAGTATGTGAGGGTATTATAGTTTTCTTGGCTCTTTTCTATTATGAATAATTTATTCTGTTTCCAAATCTCTTCATCTCATCTGAATTTTGGGAGAATAATTTTTATATACAAAAATTCTTGATCTTTGGAGGGATTATGTAAATTCAGTCGGATTTTCATAGTGTTTTTGAGCCTCTTCATCGTAATTTCAGTATTCTTACGTGGAGAAATATTTTTCTTGAAGTGACACAAAGGAAAATCATATCTTTTTGGAAGGATGGTAATTTACTGATTCATCAAGAACTCTTTTCCAATTTTCATAAAAATTCTCTTCAGCTTATGTTGAGTTAATTGAAAAAAAGGCTGCGGTGATGGAATTGAAGCGTAACTCTTTCTGAGTATTTTGAAGGAGAATCCATAAGCATCGGATGAAAATTGAATTGTGGCTGATTTTTATCCATAAATGCACCAAAATTTCCCACTGGGATGCTGCCAACTTTTGCGTAGAATGCAATAATTGTTGAAGCAGCATTGGCTACAGATATGAATAGATCCACACGAAATGAGATATAGACATATCACGTGAATAATCTTCTTTAATTCGAATAGCCATAAATGAACTACAATTGACACACGAAAAAATTTGGTCAGCACAAACACGAAAAAAATTATGTTATCGATATTTGGATTGCTATAAATGAGCTGGTGGCTATTTTTCAGCTCTGGTAACAAAAGCTACCCAGGTATGCGTTGACAAATGTACCAAGTTTGGTGCCAAGCTTGAGACAATGCTAGTCAACATCGGGCCTAGCATGGTTACCAACATTGGCACCAAATTAGATTAATGTCTGGGATGATAACAATGTTTAACGCTTGGCATTCAAGCTTGGTTCAATATCAAGATTCAATATTGGTTTTATGTTTGAATTGATGTTGATGCCATGATTGATATACAATCAACCTCAAAGAATAGGATAGTTTAATTATTGGCATCCAAGCTTGATTGAATATAATATATTCCGACACATAAAAGTTCGGAATATTGGATTTCGACACAGTTATTTTAGTCTAGATAGCACAAGAGTTCTAAAAGAGTTCAGAATTGATGGAATGGATTCATAAAGAACTCTTTTAGGACTCTTGTGCTATCTGGAAGGACGTTGAGAGGATACCCGTATTTGGGCTGACATACATTCAGGCGTATACTCTTTCAAGTTTATGAAATGCGAATAAATTTCAAGTCCACGTCATGTGGCTATATCTAGGCTCACGTCGAGCCAAGTGTGGATTTGAGGTTGGTTGACGGAAAATAAATCAAACGCAGTGAAATATGCTTGCTTAGTCCTAGCATTGATGTCTGAAGTTCTATCAACGCTTAGTCAGCTACGGTGGGCCAAGCATTGGCTAAGGCTAGGCTAACGAGACTTGGCATACCAAGCTTGACGCCAGTCATGGTCCAATTGTCAGTCTTGCTATTACTTGCCTGGGTATTGCTATTGTAGCTAACAGAGGTGGAACAATGAGGGATCCAAGAGTGCCAATGCACTTCCTCAATTATGATAGACATTCCCTCAAATGTGATGCCCGAATGGGAAAATTTGCAAAATTATATATAATTTATATAGAATTATATATCAATTATATATAAAATATATTGAATTATAGATAAATCACATATCATGTTGAAAATTTTTCCACAAAACAAAAAACACATCCAAACAAGCTCAACAATAGCAACCTAGTGCGTTCAACTTCATTGTTTTTTATTATTCACCGATATTTAGATGCTTTGGGCATCCATTCATGGAATTGAGTTGTTGCACCTCTAATAGTTGAAAATTTTGCTGTTGCAGCAATACCTTTGGTTGATCAAATATCAAACACACGAAGTCACTACCGCGACTAATCCCTAGCCACCATAAAGAATTGTTTGTTTTCCGTGAATGGGTGAATTGAATCATATGAGCTAGAGTAATTCAGCCAGAGAATCAAAACTGCAATATACAGCAGCTGATTTGATAATATCTCATTTCTGAACTACAATTCAATAGTTCATGTTCAGTTGACCATAGCCAGATTCGAAGGATTCTCTTCTGGTGATTATTAAAAAATTGACAATTTTTCGTAACAGTACGTCTTGTTGTTGACATTGGAAACGAAAGAGTTTGAATTCAAATCTTCCGGTCACTTTAGAAGGAGTAAAAATAAGCCGCAGACAATTGGTTTTATTCATGAAAACAACCTTCGCGATAAACAGATTCCACGTACATGATAAAAATCCCGCATCTCAATGCCACAAACAATGAGAGAGAATAATTCGACGTGAAGCGTACGAATCTTTCAACAACTGATACATCGGGTAGTTATTTGCATAAATAAATTAGATATTCTATTTTGAGTACTAACAGATGTTTCATCCTATGATATTTCCTTTATCTGAGAGAAAATGTAGGAATATGTGATTTTTTTCCTGCGCATCGACAGGTATATTGGTTGCATTAGAATTTCCCGTACATTACATGGTGATTATAAATTCAAGATAGATGATTAGGGTTGAATAGGGTTTCCTTATGATTTGTAGATATTGGTAAACGAAATTATGGAAAGTTTTTGACATTCGGAGGTGTTTACTGTTGGGATTCTTTTATAAACACTACACTGAAAAAAAAATTTATTCCAGTCAAATAAATATTTATTTGTCCTGTACCAAAGAAATATTTATTAGAATTAACAAAAGATTCTTTGGAACCAAAATAATTTATTGGAATCAAATAAACGATTAAAACCATCTATTTAATTCAAATAAATTATTTTGGTTTCAAAGAATATTTTGTTAATTCTAATGAATATTTCTTTGGTACAGGACAAATAAATATTTATTTGACTGGAATAAATTTTTTTTTCAGTGTAGTCATCGATAAAGGACTGAAATTCATATGCGGGGTGTGATTCCAGTTGTAGATGTTATTATCATTGTGTATTGATAATTTACGGTTGACGCATAATTCACGGGAAAAGTTGGCACAAAGTATTTTACGTTCATTTTAATACTTGAGGCTCCTCAGGATCTTTTGAAGGTTTTTCAGAGAAATCAAAAATGATTGTTAAAGAATGCTTTCGACGACGAAGTTTCAGATCGATGTGGTGATTTAGATCTTAAAAAAATATCGATCCTTTCTTATATAGAAAATGTATAATTTTTATAGATTTCAATGAAAAATTCGATACATTTTATATGAAAAAGGATCTATCTTCCTCAAAAAAACCTTGTCACTAGATCCATGGGTCTGAAGATGAATTCTCAGCCCTACTGCACGGAGAAAAAGATCTAGGAACTAGTGCATGAGCATCGATCACGTATCAGTCGCAAGAAGTTTCATTCATTCCGTGGAACTCCTTGGAATCAGAGTATGCACTTATCGCATTGCCTCATGAGGATGAGCAGATAAGTTCATGTTTTTATTTCAAGAATGTTTCCTTGCAATTGATATGTGATCGGTGCTCATGCGCTAGTTCCTACATTTTTTCCTCCGTGTGAACCGTGCAAGGAATAGTATTGTCAGGGTTTGCACTGTTTTTGTCTCTGGAAATCTGGTCCAAAACTAACAAACTTCCTACCCGATTTTGCCCGGAATTACCAAATTCGAACGTCCCGAGTGGAAAAATCCTCAAAATTGTATATAATTTATATGGAATTATGTATGAACTATATTGTATTATATACAGGGTGGGGCATTTAAAGTGTCGCGGGCGTTTTTTCCAAAAATAAAGTGAGATACGAGAAAATTTTTCGGACAAAAGTTGTAGGGTACCGAGGGGGACATCCGATGGTGGCCTTGGCTTTGACCTCAAATCTCATCTTCAAGGGCATTCTGAGATCAACTCTTGTTTTTTAAATAGCATCTCATATTTTTTACTGCAGATTTGGATTCTAGGTCAAAAACCAAGAAACTTTTGTCTGAACCATTTTCCTGAAATCCGCAAAAATGGCGCTCTAATCGATATTGTTCCATTTTGAATCTGACATTCGAATAACTCGAAAACGAAGGGTCTTGCAAAAGAATGTTTCGTACAAAAGTTGTCAATGCACAACACATTTCAATCGTCTACATTACCACCATTCAGAGCTCACGCGATGTAAACAAACGACGGGGTTCAGTGAAAATTCACGATTTTGAAAGTCAGTTTGTCAGTTACATTTGATTATTACTTGGTTTATGACAAATTGAAAATCATGGATATCCGATACACGGTTTCTGAAAAGATCGATATGATCTACATTTACGGTGAAGTGCATAAGAACCCCAGACAAGCATATGACTTGTATGCAGAACGATTTCCTGAAAGAACAACGCCATCCATTAGGTATTTTCAACGCATTACAAAATTATTCTCAGAAACGGGAAGTGTTACAAGGGAAAAACGACATCGAATGAGAACTGTTAGCGGAGAAAATGCGGAAGTTAATGTACTAGCTGCAGTAGCCAATAATCCACACGTGAGCTCTCGTGAAATTGAACTCCATTCGGGAATTTCTCGAAGAAGTGTTCTTCGAATACTGAAACGTCACAAATTCCATCCGTATCACATTTGTTTGCATCAAGACCTTCACGGTGATGATTTCGAAAATCGTGTACAGTTTTGTCGATGGGGTCTAGCGCAAATGCACAATAACAACTTCATCAACATATTATTTTCTGATGAGTCGACGTTCACCAATCATGGTCAAGTAAATCGACATAATATGCATTACTGGGCGACAGAAAATCCAAGATGGTTACGTCAAGTAGAGCATCAAAGACAATGGGCTGTGAATGTTTGGTGTGGTATTTTTCGATCTCGAGTAATTGGACCGTACTTCATTGCAGATACGCTAAATGGAGAGAAGTACAGACATTTCTTAGATCAAGTACTTCCAACATTACTTGAAGACATACCTATTCAGGAACGATTGAATATGTGGTATCAACACGATGGTTGTCCATCCCATTATGCAGTCACAGCTCGAGAAATATTGGACAGAGATTATCCTGGACGATGGATAGGACGTCGTGGACCAGTTCATTGGCCTGCCCGTTCTCCGGATCTCACTTCTCCAGATTTTTTTTTATGGGGATACATAAAAGATACAGTTTATCAACAAGCACCGACTACACCTGAGAATATGCGTCAACGAATCATCAATGCATGCGCGAGCATCAATGAAGATATTTTAGCACGAGTTCAGCAATCTTTTGTAAAACGTTTTGAAATGTGTATTGAAGTCGAAGGCCATCATTTTGAGCATCTACTGCATTAAAATTATCCAAGTGATGTAGACGATTGAAATGTGTTGTGTTTTGTCTGTTATACCCCATCACCTCCGTTTCAGTTCAAGGGGTCCCCCTTGGAATCAGACAACTTTTGTCCGAAACATTCTCCTCCAAGACCCTTCGTTTTCGAGTTATTCTAATGTCAGATTCAGTATGGAACAATATCGATTAGAGCGCCATCTTTGCGGATTTCAGGAAAATGGTTCAGACAAAAGTTTCTTGGTTTTTGACCTAGAATCCAAATCTGCAGTAAAAAATATGAGATGCTATTTAAAAAACAAGAGTTGACCTCAGAATGCCCTTGAAGATGAGATTTGAGGTCAAAGCCAAGGCCACCATCGGATGTCCCCCTCGATACCCTACAATTTTTGTCCGAAAAATTTTCTCGTATCTCATTTTATTTTTGGAAAAACGCCCGCGACACTTTAAATGCCCCACCCTGTATATAAATTAAGTATAATTTTGAAAATTACTCCCATCTAGTGAGGAGGATCTTCGAAAAAGATTGATTCTTTTCATATCAAGAATATATCTAATTTTTATAGATTTCAATAAAAATTCAATCAATTTTATATGGAGAAGGATCGATCTTTACCTAAGATCCCCATCCCAATTCTATTTGAACCTGGCAGATCAATTTTCGTTAGTTTCCGACTGGATATGACAGACTGCACAGGAAAAAGTATTTTTTTGTACTGAATAAATATGGATCTCGTTGTATTGAATCGATATATTTATTTGGATCAAAAAATACTTCCTTCTGTGTCTTAGTTCCAGAAAGAACGTCCCAAAATTTGCTGCCAGTTTTTGACAGGAGGTTCCTTCCCACTTGGTGATTACGCGTACAACCAAGTAGAAGTCTTGTCAGTTTGTAGCCGGATTTTCAGGGAGAACACCCATTCATAGCCAGACAACGATTTTGGACCCCATTTTGACAGACATTTTCAACAGGGGGAACGAATCTACAAATCACAATTTGAAACAGATATATATTTGTTGCATGATAAATTAAAATCATGACGTTCACCATGTTCTTGGATTGTTCATACTTTTTAACAACATACATGATTCTGATATACGCTTTTATGAATCTTCCCCCACAAAGTCATAAAATCAAAAAGCTTGAAACATCATTTTCCTCTTCAAATAAAATTCAGTACAAAATGCAAGCAATTTGAATTTCTAATATCAACGATATCAAGGAGAAATAGAACATCCACAACGTATGACATGTCGTTAGTGTCATTTCTACTATTCTATTGATCGACTCGATCACAGATTTTGGATAATCACTTAGTATTTTGATTAGAAAAGGAATATTATTGAGTAGAGAATAAGAAGAACACGTGGAGAGGTAGATGAAAGGAGAATTCATATACATACACAACACATACATGAGCATACACATATAGAGTTAGAAAAAGAGAAGGCGGAGCGTAATAAAAATAAGTAATTACTGCAAGTAATCCGTCCCTCACCGCCCTCTCTCATTCTTTCTCCCCTCCTCGTTCTCTCACTCTCACTCTCAGGGTATTTCTCTCCCTCTAACTCGTCGTTCAATTAACGGAAATACTGTTGTCTTCCTCCTCCCCTCCTGTGTTCTCTCCTCTTATCCCACTCCTCCACGCGAGGCACTCGCGAAACCCGCGAAATGTTTCACTCGCAAAGTCGCGTGGAGCCATGAGAGGGGTGAAAAGAGGTTGAGAAGGGTCGAGGGGAAACACATCGATGCCCCTCCTTCACTCACGCCCCTGACTTCGTCTGTGTGTACCCCCCTGCTCACTCCACCGCACACTGCGGTTCTAACGAAGACTGTGGTGCCCGAGCCACCTCTCCCGTCTCTTCGGGTTCCCATCCCCACCTTATCATTACTCCACCACCCATCCGAAGTTGTCGGCGCGAGAAGACCTGTGGTGGGGGAAGCCGCGGAAGCCCCACTCGCTCGTCTGCCTTCGTGCCGTGCGGTTCCGTTAAAAACACGCAGTTTCACATCCGAGGAAAACATCACACCGCGTATCATATTATCATCCATTGCGTGTTTCGGGAATTCGACCATTTGACAGCGAGAGTTTGATGTATATTAAATTGAGTATCGAGTATTTGACTTTGTCATTGATGGCACGCGATTACGAAGGTACGTTTTTTCATGTCGTTCCCTTCTCACGTAAGGTTTGACGTTTGATAAGGATCGAAAGTAACATAAATCTCATCCTGCCACCACTCTCTGAGTTATTGACATTTTCCTCGTGAGACGTTTATAGTGTGATTCTGGTTCCATGTGGATGTATCAAACGTACATTCATCGTCACCATCATCGTCATTGTTGTTGTTATTATGATTATACAAGGAAGAGAGATAATAACGGACGAGAAAATAAAAACAATGAAGCCAAGCATGTCTGTGCGTTATCAGCATAATCGACAACGTGACCTTAGTTCTACATCGTTCGATCAGTGATTGATTCAAGGGTATCTTGAACCCTGCAACGTCTTCGCTCTCTTTTCCTCTCTATCTATCCTTCTCCCTTCTTTATATATCACCCTCTTTCACTCCCTTTTTTCCCTCCTTCTCTATTTCTTTTTGTCTCTTCAAACAGTGCGCGTTTTGCTCAATCTCTTGTTATATGTTCTTTTCTTCCCTCGTTTTGTTACTTTGATTTCTGTTCGGGAAAAGAAAAGTAATACATATAAATGTACATAGTGTAAATCGGTGTGTTGTACGAAAAGGAGAAGATATATATCTTTTAGTTCCGCATTTCAATTTCAAATATATTTCTTTCGTGTTGTGTGTTGTATAATCGCATCGTCGTCCCGTTTCATAATCAACCTCATGATTGGATAATGTACGACCGGTGCATATACATATATGTATATCAATGCAAATGTGCTGATCGAATAAAAACTTCGATCTTATCAAGTGATTAGTGTGTTGCATTGTTTCTCCTTAGTTTGGTTGTTTATATGGTTTCTTTGGTTCTTTATATGGTTTTTTATTATCAAGAATAATCGCGATACAGCCTACGTATGCCGTACAACAAGGTGAGTCGCAGCACATTTTATGCATTTTCATTTATGTAATTAAATCATCATTCGTTGGAGGCTCGTCAATCCAAACAACCGTTGAACAGAAATTTTCATGTTGATACCTGTTTTGGAATGCAATATATCTTCGTAAGCTTATCGATTAATCTCTCGTGTCTTGTCCCATCGTATCATAGGCACGAGATAGACTGAAGAAAGAAATTTCCTCGAGTACAGAGAATGGTATTCTCAGGGCCCTCATTGGGATATCACGCAGGCGCGTATTCATCGCCACGTGGTCAGCTGCTGATCTTTCAGTGTGTACATTTATGTGAATGCGTGTCTTTGAGCAAATGTACACAGTTATGTATGACTGTTTTAATTGATCATTTCGTCCAGCAGAATTTTTCGAAAAATCTCACGCTCGAAAGAATAGACACAATTTTCAGTATCGTGCCAAATTTTGCCAGGATTTCGTGTAATGGATGCATTAATTAAGAATACTGATATTCATAATTGAATTCGAATCCTATCAATCCGCGGATATAAATGTTATAATCATTTATGTACTTTCGCATCAACGGATCATACTGATTCATTTCTCTCAAAATAGATTTATCAATTACCGAGAAATGTTATACGACAATTCTTAACGATTGATGAATCATCCTCGAGAAGAATACATCCACTATATCCAAGTATAGACTTTATTAACTATTAATACACTTTTCAGTTAGTGTAGTATTCTTAGAGAAAAACATTTATTTGATCTGTTCCTTCATTAAAAATTCCTTTTCATTTTTGAATATCATTTCTGCCTATTGAGAAATTCTTAGAAAATGTGATTCGTATTCTTTGAAATTTTTCGATTTAGTCATTCGAAATGTGTTGGAAGTTCGTTTCGGATGGAAACTCATGTGAAAAGTTTTTTCAAATTCATGTATAATTTATATACAAATTATATATAATTTGGAAATTTTTGTTCACATGGGAAGATTCATTCATTCAATGAATGTGTGATTGAAATTTGAGTGACTCTCAAATCACTTTTTTCCACCCTTTTTATATAATATATTTTATATAAATTTATACATGTGTTCTCCCATTCTACTTCAACTTTTTACACAGAGAAAAATAAAGATCGGAAATATAATAATTTTGATGGAAATCTGAGACTTCGTCTCGGTTCTTCGATAAACCAGAAACACCAAGATTTAGGAAATGAAATTTCATTTCCAAATAGAAAATATTATGAGTACGAGTTTGAAAGTAACAAGCACGTTTGATAATTGAAATGCTGTACAACTAGATTTTGACTGTGCACTTTGCAAAATTCAATGTGCAGCGTTCAAAATTTCAATCCTACTCGTTACTTTTGGTAAACCCATATAACAGAAAAAGCTTCTGAAATGCATTTTTCAATCAGAAAAGTATTTTGAATCCTTTTTCGACAAACAGAAATGTGTTTTGAATGCATTTGGTACATTTCAAATGTATTTGTAATACATCAAATATGAATTTTGTATACATTTTCAATACTTCTGTTCGAATGTATTTGAAAAGTGTTTTCTATTTTATGGGAAGTATTTGTAATTTATCGTAATTTCATTTGAAAATCCATTTTCCGAACCTTAAAATTTCTGATTCATCGACAGACTAAAAGACAGTCCGAAACTTTTATGAAAATTACTATATTTTCGAGCCGTACTTTTCTCTGGATATATTCTTCAAAACTAACTGTATGCTCAACGTAATATGACACTCAGTTTTTATTTGTTAGTGATAAGGTACCTTGGAAAGGATTGATTCTTTTTTATGTAAGAAGTATCTACTTTTGATTGGAATCTATAAAACTCATATATATTTTTCATATAAAAAAATATCGATCATCTTCAAGGCTCGTCATGAGTATTGTTTGTTATCGAACAGTACCATTTGAAATACATTTATGTTCAGAATTCAAGTTTTGTATCAGAAAATGACCAAATACTTTATCATATATATAAAATTGGGTGTGAAGCAGTCAGACATGGGCCCAATCCAGCCTATATGAGTCCCAAACTGAACTAAATCCGGACGAATCTTCATAAGCACATCAAAATCAATAAGAACATATGAAAAGAATTATTATATCCTTCAGTCGATCGCAATAGTTTTTATTTATTTCATAAGACCGCGTCAAAAGAAAATTTATAAATTGTGTCGTAGAATATTTTGTAATAAAAAGAATATGAATTCATGCAATATTAGGAACAATTTCGGAAATATTGATGTCCATAATTCACATGTGTTTTCTAAGTATCGAATTACATGAAAAACGAGAATAATTGAAGTGTCACCTGGTAGAAATGATCTAGGCATCGACAAGACATGTAATGAATGCTGAACTGGAAAACAACTAAACGACTCACAAGTGCCTCACAAGGGCTTTGCGAGTTGTCTAATTTTTCTCTAGTTGAACTTTAGATAAAACTTTTCTTATATCAATTCAAAAATCAATAATATAACTGGATTACGAAGCATAACCGAGCTGACCAAGCTTTCTTTGAGAGTTGCTGAATTTAGAAATTGCAAATCAATATGGAAGATCGTATGGTCTGAAATTGATAATCATAAACAACTGTTCCTGCAAAGAAGAAAATTTCAAGTTCAATTCACTACAGGATGAGAGAAATGGAGAAACAATTCGACTTGTCAATGGAATTTACTGTAAAACATTGTGAATCTGTTCGAGATTTTATTTCCATTTCTCAGTAAATTTTAGTGTGAAGTCAGTCTGTTTGCTGGTTACAAAGTACCATAGTAAATTGAACTCTAAATTTCTTTGGAAGAGAGATGCCTTAAGAGCCTTTCCTTATTCTTCATTAAATATTATCAAAATTACGTCTTTGAGATCACTCGAAGAGCTCTTGAAGAGGTTCACAGTCATTCCTTGCGTCGATTTTGGAGATCATACAGAATTCTTGTTTCAGACCATTTAATGTTATCTTTATGTTATACATGTTTTCTTTAAGGTAACACAAAGTGGTCTTGAACAAGATTTCTGTAGAATCTCTGAAATTCACGCATTGGATGATTGTGGACCTCTTAAAAAGCTGTCCGAGTAACCTTGAAGACATCAGCCTCATAATGTTGGCTGGGTACTTATATACTTGGTACAACACATTGTTACAGACCAAATTGATGAGGCAGCCTGAACTAGACATTTTACAAGTTTCACTATCCGAGGCGAATCTTTGTCAAGAAAAAGGCGTTATTGGGACTGGCTGAATATTTTGAGCAAGACTCATGAAGATTTACAAAAATATAGTTTCCAATCTCTATAAATCTGTTACGTGAAGATTGCATGAAAACATGAATGCTCTTTTAGTATCTTTTTCATTTAAACATTACATCAAAGTTGTAGATCGAAACTTGCTCTCTCAAGATTGTATGAAGACTATCAATGGCTTACTCGGATTTGAATCTGGAGATTCTATGAAGGTCCAGGAAAAACATTTTCGTTTTGTATGTTTATCAAAAAAATATCAGCGGAATGCTACGCGGAAAGATAAGGTGTCAAAAGTTGCTATGAAAACACGGAGAAAAAGGAATTCGCTGGGACAGCGAAACCTACTTTTGCTGGGTTCCTATTGCCAGAGGAGCAAATTTTTTGCTGTGACAGCAAACTATTTGCTGTTCCAGCAATCTTGTTAGCTGCGACAGCGAATTTTCAGCTATGGCAGCAAAAAATGTTTGCTATCCCAGCAAAATTTGTTTGCTATTCTGTATATGATACTGAAAATTTGCTGGCGGAGCAAACATTTTTTGCTGCCACAGCTAAAAAAATTGCTGTCGTAGCTAACACGATTGCTGTTATAGCAGATTTTTAGCTAGGTCAGCAAAAAATTTTGCTATTTTATATATAATACCTCGATTTGCTGCGTCAGCAAATTTTTTCTCTCCGTGAATATATTAACGACGGACCATACTGTCTAAAGGTGCGGATGAACATAATAATCATACATATAACTGCAAAATACCATCCGCATATGCGCTTTCCAAAAAAAATTATTATTTCAACTAATCATTCAAATGTAATTATTCAAATTATGTCAGCTATACATATTAATTGATTGAAACGAGTACATAGTGAGTTGGAACAACAATCACTTTTGCAACCGCAAATGGATCTATTTTGATTAGTCGCTTCAACTATTTATTTCTATGTGTGCATTATTACTTCTATTATCGCTAAGATTTATGCTGATTTCACAATTCTCCATAGTAAAATAAACACTAATTCCAATGTTTCATCTCCTGTGCTGGTTTGGTCCTTCACAGCTACTTTTTCATAGCAATTTTGAACATCATATTCTTTTTGTTTAGTCAAATCGTTTCGAAATGTCAAGTCTAACGCAGATATCTGAATAAACTTTCGTTGTTTAAAGGACTCGAGTAGAAAAAATTTCGAAATTATACATAATTTATATATAAATTATATATAATTCTAAAAATCATTCCACTTGGAGAAGAATGGTTCCATGTTAATATTTTCCATTCTTCTACGAATGAAAGACATTTCCGCCGACTCAATTCTGACGGTCAATCATCAGATTGTTACTGTAACAATTACAGCGAGGAACATTGTGCATTGTTCATGGAGAAAAAACAGATTTTCAAAGAGAAAGTAATGTTTGCTGGCATACATAGCAGATCCACCCTCGATGTATGATACATAAAAGTCCAAATTCAATGATGGAAATTATAAAAATTGCCAATTGAAGGAAGATTCCTCCAAAATATAGAGAAGATGAATTTCTTCCACTTGAGGAGTTTTTACTGCTTCTAAATTCGGAGGGAAATTTACTTTTACTTCATACAATGCACATCATGTGATCAATAAACCACATGGCTGAATGAACTGGAAACTGGAAATATGTTAAAAATATTAATTGCTACATTAAATAGTGAACTGTATCTATTATTTCCCAAGAAGGCACTTTTCTGCGTGTCGATAGGTTCAAATTAGGCGAAAACAGCAATATGGTGTGAATGTCCATCAATTGATCATCATACTTTTGCAAAATCAGTTGTAGCTGTTTGGCTTCCATTTTTCCTCAATCGAATAAACAGAATGTTCAGTTCATAAAATGAATATTCCTTCCTCAAGTCAAGAGTTTCCATATTTTTCACTTCATGATATTCCCACCCTTTGGAAATGGATTTTTACTATAAAAAAGAAACAAATTTATTCGGAAAGCATGATAACGTTTCAGATATCAATTCGTGCGGAAAATATTCGCTAAAAATTCATGAATGTGATGATTTGTGGAACTGTAAACGTATTTTTTGGTATTCGTCCGGATTACGATGAATCACTGTAGAAACAAACCATTCTCTTTCTGGAATTATTATGGCTTCAAATTGGTTCTCTTCATTGGACTGAAACCAAGTCCAATTCGAAATTTTTTCTCAATTTTATGTCAGTTTTAGAGTTAATAGCGCGACGCGGAGAAAATTTCCTTGCGCTCAACACATATCTTGCTGAAATGAAAGCGAGGAATATTCTCTCAAAACAAGGGAATGCAAGAAAGGCTACAATTTTTCTCTGAATCTAGATTTTCATTTGAACCTCGAAAACGGACAAGAATAGTTCTACACGGAGAAAACGTTTGTAGTATGAATTAAATAAAAAAACGTATTAAATATCACTATCTTTTCGTGAAATTGATCTATATCGATACTACGATTATTATTATTATTATAATCATTGAAATTAGGATAAAAAATTGTGTGAACTTGGAAACACAACGACGCAGAATTACAATTTTCCATTCCCTGATGGGAAAATTCCCCTAGAAATCACTGAGAGCTCTTCAGAATTCATCAGAAATTTTCAGAGACAGGGATAAAACAATTCGCATTTTTGCGGAATTTTCTTATGAAAAAATTGACAGATCAGAAGGAATTAATGAATTTGAGGAAGTAAAAAGTGAAATTCTATGCTCGATTTTCAGCAAGTTTTGATGTTTTTCAACTTTTGTTGAATATTATCGATTCTGTACCGTTTCGTGTTCACAAAAGAATTACGAAATATTCTTAAACCTGTATTAAAAATTACCATATTTTCCTTGTAGTAATTCACATTTCAAAATTTTCTCAGTGTACAATAAGAAATTTCACTCGATTAGTGAAGTTCCATTCTCAGTTCTGTCATAATTCGTTCCTGTAAATGCTGTCATTCTCCTCGAAAATTCCAAACACCTCTAGGAAGATAGAAACATTCAGAATATTTGGAGACAGTATCCACTTGAGATATTGAAACTGGCCTTAAAGAAATGAATCATAGATGTCGGTTATCTAAAACAATCGCGATAACTACGACTACTACAACCAATAATTGGATCGTTTCTGTTAACACGTAGTAATTGTATGACTTATTGATAAATATCATTCACGATGAAAAACGATTTACAACTACTGTTATCATCTGGGGTCGCAACTTCTGTCTCTTATAAATTACTTGAGATTAATCCGAATTTATCTTATCAATTATATCGTATGAGTTCGGACTAATTCCTTTTATATTACTTTGTTTCAGAATTCACTTTTGGAATTTTGAAATATTATTCTCTTGTTTAACCTTCTCTGTTGTTTCACCATTGTTATTGCCACATACAGGTCGAGAATACAGTAATCTTTGATAAAAATTTGAGAATATTTCTCAGAATCTGAGAGTTTCTTACATTTTTAATGAAGATAAAGCAATTCACAATCTCGTTGAATTTTATTTGAAAAACAATGAAAAATTATGAATAATTGACAAGAAATAGAAAGAAACATGAACTTTCCAAAAGTCATGGATGAATTTTTGCAGGATAGAAATTCGCCGACGAGTGAATCGAGGTATTGAATACAGGATAACAAGCTTTTCTTACTAACATAGTGAAATGTTTATAGTTTTAGCCCATTGCTTGGCTTTTTTCAGTGGAAGAGCGAATTTTTTTCTGAACTAGTAAACTGCTATTCCATATTCAATATCTGGATTTATGACGTTGAGGGGATCGCTCTGTACAGCACGTAAAATTGTTGTGCAGACCGATATTTTGATTTTATCAAAGCATTTTCGAATAGTTTGGAATGAACCTTGTATTCATTTTCCACATGAAAGAAATAATTCGTTGATATATTCAACTGTTTCAGCTGTAGCAGCAAAAAAGGTGATCAGCTACTGCAGAAAATATTTCAGTTGTACATCCAGCTTCATTTCCAGGTCCAGATTAGATTTCATTTAGGAATCGTGATATTGTTTTCAACCCAAATTTCTACTTCTACAACAAAATTCAGCGCTACTCAATTGATTTTTCCAACTAAAATATAACGAATCTTCAACCAAAACCATTGAGAATACTATGAATATTTCGAAATCTGTATTAACAAAACGAATATTCGTATTTGAATCTTTCAACATGCAGTGTATGCAATTTGGATGCACGTGCGTTTCGGAATTTCCACTCGAGAATGTCGAGTATGTAATCAGAAGAGACGTTCGTCAGATGAACGATTGAACTTCCGTTAGAAGATTTCATGTTCGTTGACTAAAATAACACATTTTTTTTGTAGAGAACTAATATTCCGATGACAGCGTATTGGGGTGAAATAAATAAAAAAATCAAAAACATTTGATTGCGATCTTACAAAAAGATGAATATTGATAAATTCCGAAAATCGAGTTCCAAGGTTTTTCACGAATATTGGATAAAGTCTTTGAACCAACTCCAAGAATTCCAATATCGCTCCATCCGGGTCATGGAGTCCTCTCAATTGGATTCAGTGTGTAGCAGAATTCTAATACACACAAGATAAATGAATTTATTTGTAATCGTCTAACAAGTTCGTACATTTTCAGCGATTCTTAAATTTTTGATGAAACTTTGAAGGAATAGATAGGAAAGAACGAATTGTTATTCGTTTGGAATAAATTGAATATGAAATTTGGTTCTGAAGAGTCGAATTTAATTGCCGCAAGTGAGCAGCTCGTGAAGATCAGAGTTCTGCTATGCTGTGAAATCTACAATTCGAAACATCGTCAAAGCATTTTGTTGCCATTCGACACAGCCAAATTTTTTTGTCTGAGAAGACTATGCGCTTTGAATTTGATCACAGAGTGTAATATGAGGTATTATGAGAATGATTGTTCATCAAGAAATCTCACATTTTTGTACAAACAACGGAGTTCGCTTCACTCATAATTCAATGATCTCAACAAAGCTTGCTAAATTCACATTTTTAGAGGTTGAATGGTGGCTGCCCATTCTTGGATCAATCAAATTTATAAACATTATCATGCATATCAAGCAGCAAGAGCTTTTTCATGTATAACGAGGTATTTGATGTCTTTGACAACTCTTATTGAGCTGAACAGCAATTTATAACGACATTGTACACTGTAAAAAATTATGGTGGAATTTTCACCCAAATTTGGTGGCAGGTAAAAATCCCTCACGTGGGGAAAATCTATTCCTCCATATTTTGGCAGAATTTTTCTTCACTTGGAGAGAAATTCCCTTAAAAAAGAAAGAATTTTCTTCCAAATGACGGGAAATTCCTCCAAAATATAAGGGAGATGAATTTCCGCTACGTGAGGGAGATTTGCTGCCGGGAGAAAATTCCACTCACTTTTTACAGTGTGTATCAGAACAAGTTTCAAATTTATAAAAATACGCGACCGCGGCGAGCACTGTCAGACTGTAGAATGGCGGACTGCAGAGCGTCATAAGCTTTCGAGGATTTTAAAAATGCGACTCAAACAAATCTCCATCATAAAATTACAAATCACAAAAATATAGGCAGCCGATAGAATCATGTATAGAAATCCTGGTTTGAGTCCTAAGTTCATTCCCACTGGGCGCATCCATATTCATTCTAGTGAGAATCCTCTAGCCAGTCGCGAGTCTGTAATCCTGGCACTATCCAAAAACGAGTGACTCATGAGTTAGCTAGCTTTTCGCGAGCGCAAGCACACTTCTACTACAATAATTTTTCTTAGATCCCTGAGAAGTACGCCTGATTTTAGGTGAATTCGTTAGATCTTCATAAAATACTTGAGTTAACTCGATGATAATTCCTAGCTCGAGAACTCCCAAGTCGAAATACCCCAGTGATTGACGAGTTCTATAACGCTTAACTAGCCAGAAACTAGACACTTGCAAATACCTCGCCAGGATCTCACAAGGCACTTGCAAGCGTTGAATTTTTTCTGCTGGTTATGCGTTACAAAACTCGTCAATTACCAGAGCATCCCTACTACAGTTAAGACGAGGTACTTACTAGATATTTTACAAGACTTGAACAAGGACTGTGAAGAACTTCTAGGGACAATCAAATCAAGTGCCAACAACATCTATTCTCGCGTGCCGTTTTGAAGTTTACATTTTCAATTTGGACTTTTCGATACAGTGTTCTTCAGACTCAATCCATGAGAGTTTACACGTGAATGTGTACGGATCTTTTTCGAAAATCAAGTCAAGTTTTACTTCCGCAGGCAGAAGAGGCAGTGATGGTCGCGATGGTGATGGTCGTGGTGGTGTGTAGGGGGAGATACGAGACGACGTTGGCAAAACAAGAGTAGTCAGTTACGTGAGTGCTGGCAAAGTGCCAAGGACCTCAGAGCTTTGAAAGTCGAGCTGCTCTTTCTTCTCGTGTAGTATTCGAAGATACAAAGCTTACTCCGCTTATTATTTCCTTGATATTGTATGTGTATTACACGGATATATATGCTATTTTTAATTTCCCTTTCTCCTCTCGCTTTGCGTTTCATTCAATTGAATGATACAATTGATTCTTCCGAAACACGGATACAATTACAGCTCGAGGCTCTATTGTTTCCATCGTTCTCTATCTCGAGAAGTCTAAAACATATCCAAATATAAAATCTTTAATCTTTAAATATAAAATATTAAGGAATATTCTCCCTCAAAACTGCATTGCGAATCACGTACAGTGCTTCCCTGAATGTACACCCCTTTCAGAATACATGAACAAAATAATCGATCGAACGGAATTTTGATTCAATGAAACTTAAATGAATTTTTCATTGATCTCGCCACAGTTCGATTTATTATTTCTTTTTTTCTTATGCCGTGTTTTCCTTTTATTTTCCTTTAGCGTATCGCCTTCGTGGCGCTTCCAATTAGCTTAGCTCTCGTATCACACTGGACGGTCGGTTTCGTAGAGAAAGATAGGATCAACCAAAGTGTAATTAAACCCTTATCAAGCACCCAAGAGCTTGCAATCCTTAAAAGAAGCGAAGGTGAATGTGGTTGTAAAGTGGAGGAAGGAGGAGGCCAGTCGATATAACATCGCACCATATACGAATACAATACGATCGATCGGAACAGTGGAATAGTGAGGTATTTCATGTTTACAGAGATTCGCAAGAAAGTAAATGAAACAAGTCCTTTTGAGGCTGCTGTTTCTGTTATTACAAATTGCTTCATTCATTTTACATTGACTGTACTGTATCCAATCTATCGACTTAAGATGATTTAATTATTGTTTCTTCTCATATCTGTGGTATTATTTCTACAATTCTAATATCAACTGTAACTGAAATTTCATTTCCCTTGGAAACAATTGTTTATTGTATCCATGAAATTTCATATCTTCTGAAGATTAGTAAAATTTTTCTATCATACACTCCACGTGTTGGGGAAAATGTACGCCAGCTTCAGTCCGTTTTTGGCCCTGGATTGACAATTTCGAGCCAAGAATAGGCTAAAGTTGGGCCAATGTTTATGACATAAATTTGATAAATTTTGAACCCTTGATACTCTTTTTTTTCCATTATTCCATCCCTCGGTCAATGACTTTTGAAGAAACGTTAAGAATTCATAAAAAAAAAAATATCTAATTATGATTGACTCATTTCAAAAGAGGAATAATCATTCAAAAATTTAATCTGGCATTATGCCAAAAATACTTGTCTCAAATATTCAACTTTCAAGTGCAAATGCGTGAATAATGAAATGAAGGATACAACTCATAGACTCGGCAAGAAACCAAAGTGAGTCTAGCCAACGAAATGACTCTCTCAATTTTACGTTGAGCGTGTATGAAAGAGAAATCCCAGCGCGTCTCAAAATTAATTTACCCTCAATGTTCATAATCGATTACCGTGATAATTTATAATCCAATACAAGGTTATTATATACGTTTATTCAGGAAACAGATTTTTCTCTCCCTTTCTCTCTCTCTCTCTCTCTCTCTCTCTCTTTCTACTTTTTTCACGCTTTCCATCTAACTCTTCTCATTTCATTATGAATAAAAATGATTTAATTAGAACTGTAAGAATGAACTTCGTTAATAACATCGTGGCAGCGTGAATTCATTAAAAAAAATAATGACCAAGAGTTCTCAGTTCTTTTCGTGAGTCAATCATTAAGAGTTATGTATAGAATGATATCTCTTGCATGTATACGTATAGTACGTATATATAAATGTATATACACGATTATTATATATGTATAAAGAAGCGCAAAAAGAAGCAGTAGACATTTCGTCGTGCGAAAGTGGCAGTTTGCAATTAAACGACGACGTTATCCTTAAAGGGTCTGTAGTTTGGTCGTATACGATATACACTACCTAGGCGAATTAAAATGTAAATATTTGATTAAAGTTATTCCCAGCCAGGTGGATAGACCGGTAGGAAAAAAGAAAGAGAAAGAATACAAAACAGAGATGGATGAAAAGGGATGTGTATAGACACACATAGTGTAGAAGAAGAGAGAACGCACGATAGGAAGGAGTGGCCTGAGGGGTGGTTTTTATTGCTGGTTTTTATTAGCCGAGTAGGTGCACCCCTCTCCTCTGTCTTCCTTCTCTTCCCCTCTTACCATTTCTGTCTTCCTCTTCTTATAATCCCGTCACTACGACACAGCCCTAGAATTCTCGCTACCGACACGAAAAAGAGACAAAGAGGGTTAGAGAGGAGAGAAAGAGAGATCAAGAGCGACAAGGAACGAGCGAACGAGCGAGAAAGGGGAGAAAAGCAGGCAGACAGACAGAGACCGAAAACGAGGTTGAAAGGTTGATTAAAACTAACGTTGCGCCAAGAATTACCCCGTGAGATTGAAAATTAAATTAATATACAAAACCCTCCCCCACCTACCGTCGACCGGGACTAATTAGTTATATGATATTAATTAAAAGTTAAGTGTACCTCTGTGTACGACGGACAGACGAACGACGAATGAACGAATGAACGAAGGGAGGAACATTCTCTGTACGTAGGGCAGGGAGGGAGACTGTCACCTACAAAGGATAGCGGGGTCGAAAGTTAACTCATTCCGTTTATGTATTTTGTTTGATAATACTTTTCAATAAATCACATGACAATGAATGTTTGTTTGAGGTCTTGCAAATCTTAACTATTTGAATATCAATTTATTCCGTGCGGTGAATTATAATAACGCGAATTGGACCTCCTCGAAATATCAATAAATATTCTATTCAGAATTATTCGAATGCTTTTAAGATATTGTAGGGTGCATTAGCTTATATTGCGGTACTTCCATTACATTATGAAATTACCTTATATATTGATGAAAAGAGGAGGAGAGTCGTTCTCGAATACGTCACATACGTTACGTTTTATGATTTTTCACATCAAGATCACGCATAATGGAGAGTACAAATTTGAATTACCGTCGAATAAATTGTTTGTCTCCCCACAATTTTACTAACTTCTTTTTTTTTTTTATTGGAAACTGTAGTTCTAGAGCTTCTCTCCATATAATTATTACCTTGATAGAATGCTGGGATTAATTTCTTTTTATATTCTTATGGATCCAAATTATGTAATGTTTCATTCTTTATTGATAATTATGTAAGCAATGAAAATTTCTGAAAAAGCAGTGCTAAGTCTTCCACTGATTCAACCAGGGATTCAGTACTTTTTACTGTTTTGGCATCATTCAGTGTGACTACGGTTTATTAAATGGGTGTAAGAAATGAATATCACTCCAATGAGAGTGTAGAAAAAATTGTTCTCCTGTTATTGCAGAAAAAATAACTACTTTTTTGTCCTTACCTTGTGACGAAATTCCAGCTGGGATCCGACGTGGATTCCAGCTCCAAAATTCACCTGCGTTTCCAGCTAAGATTCCTCAGCTCCTGCAGCTAAATTTAATGGCTGTCCGTGCCCGTGCTAGCTACTTAGCTGCTGCAGCTAAATTATTTTTTCCGTGCATTGACTCATCCATTTACTTGAGATCAGCGAGAATAGAAAGGGGACAATTGGGGCAATAATAATTGAGAAAATTCTGTATTATATTACTTCTTTGAGAAGCACAAATCGAATTGAGTATCAAATAATCAAGGGAAATGAATTTTCAATTTCGAAATAAGCATCCTATTGAAATGATCGAACCCACTTTACGAAAGTAATCTCATACCTCGAGGATGAACAATGAACCAAACGGAGAGTGGTTTTACTCATCGTCATAAATCGTTTGTGACAACGTATCACATTCGATGATACGTTTGGAAGAGCAGGTATCAGCGCTATAAAACTTGTAGCGCGTGCATACATCATCCCAGTACAATTTTTATATAATCTTCTCTATGACCTGTCCCAAAATACTACTCAATACGATGTACTTTTCAGAATTAAAACCAAGAGTTTGGAAACACATAAATTATACGTCGATAGGAAAAAAGTGCTGTATTCGGTGGAAATAAGACTCGAACATGATCACATCACTGCCACCAAAGTCAGTATCGCCACTACAGGCAGACGGACTTACTCCATTATTACTCTGTCAGACGACGCCTTGGTGCATTAGCTTGAATACATCCATGAATATTATCCCGTACTTTAGCGAGAGTGGGCTGTAAGTCTGTATGTGTGTGTATACATATATACGCGTGGAGTGAAGTGGGGTGGAGTATGGGTTTGCTAGAGACGACGCAGGGGAAGACTGAGCTGGCTTGGTTAACTTGTGTATAGGGGTCGTTGAGCAGTGTATAAGGTATAAGGTAGTCCATTAGCGTTAATATTATAAACGTTAGCTGCCCTCTGGCCATCTTCATTCAGTATACTCTCTAACTACACACAACCTAGGTCCCTGTTCTTCTCTTCTGCTCCTTCCTCTTCCTTTCTATTCGCTACTCTCTTCTTCGATCCTCGTGTGTACTTATACTCTACATTATCAATTTGTATTAAGAATATACAGGTCCATTATGTCATGTGTTTGCAGCTCTTACACAGTCTGTGTTCAAATTGAGACCTAACGTAGTTATTTTGTAATAGATGGGTCAAAGACACGTTATGTTATACGGTATATATTATGTATCGGTCCAGAAAACTGTTCTGTTGATTAGAATATTATGTTGATAATTTTAAATCACACTGATACAATCGGATTCTATGTCTTAATTGACGAATAGCGCTTGTTGAGCCCGCATGACTCGTGCGTGATGAGATATCAGCTGTTGTTTTTATAAAATTCACAAGAAAAATTAAGTATTGCGTTTTGTACAAAAGAATGGAGCTGTAACTAGTGGTGGATTGTTTCAACTTCAAATTTAACATTCTTGAAGCCCTGTTTTCATCAGAAATAAATTGAACGGCATCAGACAATACGTTTCAGGCCTTCAAATTCCTAATGCAAGGAGTGCTGATAGCTTTACAGCTGCTTCGTTCAGCCATTGATCGTTGCAAAGTTTGTATGATTCGTATTAGATCTCATTAACCAATGGAATTCAACTTTCGTAGATTTTTTCTCTATTTGAATCAACTTGAGAAAGTAACATTTGTTAACATCCGAATTCTATGGGAACATATCTTTCAATGTATGCACGAAATCGTGCTCAATCCAACTTCGAAATTGATCAACAAGAAATTTAGAAATGTTTAAATGAACATACGAATTTTGCAGTAGAATCCATTCATCGCTACACGGAAAAAAGTAATTAGCTGTTATTTGGATAGCTGAAAATTAGCTACGAGAGCTATTTTTCAGCTCTCACAGCTACTTACCTAGCAGTAGCAGCAAGAAATGTAGTGGCCACAGCGAAAATTCAACAGCTAAATTATTTGGTTATCCAAGTATCAATCACAAAACCTGTGCACTGAAAGCTGCGATTTCCTACTGTGATGACTGAGAAATAGCTACCGCTGAAACTATAACGGTGCTAAAAAAGTGAGTAGCTGCCATAGCCATTTCATTCTTTCGCGTGTATAAGCGAGAATATTGTTCAAGCTGTGACAAACTGTTACCCAAGCAGGGCTGAGATTTTGTCGACGCTTGGTGCAAAACTGCATCGTTGAAAATTCCTTGAATTTTCATTCATTTTTCAAGTACATTTTTAAATTAAATTTTCATTTTTTTTGTACACGGACAAAAAAGAATAGTTGCAGCAACTACTTAAATAATCGATTTTCGACCACCACACTGAGAGAAAAAATGTCCGGGAACAATGAAATATTTAGTTGAATAGCCGCCATAAAATACTTAATTGATTTGAATAAACTTTCATTGACTCGATTGAATATTTATTCAATCAAACAAATATTTAATATGCTTTGAAATATTTCATCAATTGAAACCGTTATTTAATTGAGTCAATGAAAGTTTATTCAAATCAATTAAGTATTTCATGGCGACTATTCAACTAAATGTTTCATTGTTCCCGGAAATTTTTTCTCCCAGTGTACTTAAGTAGTTGCTGCAGCTACTGAGTAGTCAGGACGAGTAACACGTTAGCTGTCTCAACTAATTCAAAATACCTCACGTATTCACGTTAGTTAGTGCAACTATCGAGTTACTCGTCCTGACTACTAACTAGTTGCAGCGACTACTTGAGTAGATAATCGAAAATTGACTATTTAAGTAGTTGCTCTAACTATTTCTTTCTTTCCGTGTAGGAATTCAATAATAGGACAGTTTTTCAACTGAATTTTCGTTCAAATGTCCTCGAAATTTCAAGAACTTTTTCAATCATGTGAGTGGAAATGGCTTCCATGACATGTGATTGAAGATACATGCAGGAATTGCTAATAGCCTGGAATCCAGTTTCATCTAGAGTTATCAAATATTTCAGTTTCTTCCCTCCACTGAGAGAAATTTAAATAGTCACATCAACTATTTGAAGACAATCATTCACATTCAGTATTCACAACTATATAAACAGTTATGGTATCTTGTTTATAGTAATGAAAACTATTAATATACATACTTGCATCAACTATAAAAGGAGTTGGAAGGATGATAAGTGAATAGCTGTCCTCTCACACAGTTGCAATGACTACGAATTTCTCTGAGTGTTCAAACAATCTATGATCAGCGATGGAACACCTTTGATGGGACATTGATGAACGATATCAAATTTAATCGAACTTCTACACTGTAAAACAAAAATTGTTGAATCTCAAACAGAAATGCTTGAAAATTTACAACCTTGTTTTAGAAAAATAATTTTCGAACTTTCTTTGTGGATTGACAAGCACAAGTTTGGGAAATTTCGAAAATTTCTGCAGAATCATAAAACCTTTTGGATATTTACAAACTTTGTTACGATAATTCCCAAAGAAAATTTGTGAAAAAAACTTTCTTTGGCAGTTTTGGAAGTATTTTTTCTACAGTGTACTGCATCACTATCGGTAGATGACTCGAAAATATGATAATCTTTATAATAATTTGAGAATTTTTCTCAACTTTTCGAAAGACTATAGAAATGATAAGGGTCAGAAAAAGAATCTTATTCCAAAATATGAAAGATTATGAATGCAAAGTGGAAAGTAACAAATACTACTGAAATTCAAAACGCCGCACGGAAAAGGTGTTCAGCTGTATCAGCTAAATGTTTTGCTACAGCATCTAAAATTCAGCTAATACGGCTCAACATTATTTTCCGTACGAACAGCCAAATTTTACTATGCGCTTTATAAACCCAGTATGCACAAACATTGAGCAAACTTCAGCCTTCTTATGGCGCAAAATTGACCAGCATTTGCCAAGAATGGACTGAAATTGACTCAGTGTTGATACCAACTGAGGAAATTCAACTTTCACTCTGGAAGAATTTTGTTGTAAAAATTACCATGAAATTCCAGTAATAAAAGGACCAGAAAAAACTTTTCAAAAAATTACTGTGCAGCCTGTAAAGATGAGTGAATTTTTAAACAGTCGAAAGTGATATTTTCTATGAGTTTTATAAAATGCACGATAATATTTTTGAAAAATTCTCACTTATCCCTCGATCACTGAAATTCCACAATAATTTTTCGAATAAAATTCTTTCTGTGCAGCATTTTAAATTTCAATGATACATGTTACTTTTTGTACAGTATCAGTAATCTTTCGTATTCTTATGTAAAAATTCATTTACTAAACTTTATCATTTCTACTCTATTAAAAAAACAAGAAAAAGTCTCAGATCTTTATAAAAATTCTTATATTCTCAAGTTCTATTTTCTTCAGTGTAGAGATCTTTCATGAGAAAAAATGAGAAGCCTCTAACTCCAAATAGATTCGCTGGATTCTGGATAGTGAAAAATTAATTGATTCAGAATCCACATGATCCACAATATCATCTCTTCACAACCGGTATCCAAAAAGTTGATTGGATTACAATTACGTATAGTTCTAAACTTTTATACATTCTGCATGATATATCGTTGGTTCTTTTCAATATATCACATATTCTCATCTCCGACGTACCCAGAAATATTCCGTGAATATACATATATACACATGTACATTATGAATTTCGGAGAAGAGAAGCAGAGAAGAGTGAAAGAAATGAGGGAAAAGATAGGGAGAAGGAGAAGGTAGAAGCGTCGGCTAATTAAAACCGCGGATAGTAATTAATTAAGCAAACGTCAGAGGGGATCCCAGGTTCCTAGGTTGGCCAGTAGTAGCAGCAGCGGTTCTCGAATCTCTCGAAATCACAGCGAAATCGATGCCAAAACTATCCATACTTTGATTTCCGAACTCTCACGCGTCAACGGCTCTAGCATTCGATGAGCGTGTACTTTGAAGATATGCATATATCCATTTCCATGCCTTTACACAATTACAATCTCATTTTCGATAATAACTGTTCACATATATATCGTTTGAATTATCGAGCGAGTGAATCCAATTGACAACTGTTATCGAATTTTAATTTAGATTCATTGTTCGCTATATACATCGAATGAATGGAAATCTATTTCACCACCATTGCGAATCACCGTGAATTTCTCTACGAAGAGGAAAAATATTTCTGTTGATAAATTTTCAGATCTAAACCTTCAAACGTCAGTGCGATATATCTGTCCCGTTAACTTCAACATTTTACAACCTTGATAAAAATCATACAGACACGAGGAATGAAGTATAAAAGCAGAAACGAATGGAAATAAAAAAAGAACGCGCCTTGATCGTCAAGTTTTGGTTGTTCAGTGTTCATATATAACACCTCTATCGAATATATTTTTCTAGTTATTTGTCAGGCCTTACTGCGCGAAAAATTCATTGAAATGAATTGATCGTTGTCATGAAAGAGAAGAGAAAAAAAAAGAATTTCGAATCGTTTGTATACTCGGTATAGAGGCGATAAATTCTCCAAGACGAGAAAAAATCCAAAAATAAAATCTTTCAGTGATTATTATACTCATATCAGCGATTATTCGCATTTTCATCATCCATCCCTCTATTTGTCTCTCTTACATTTTCATTGTTTTTGTCTTTTTTTTTTATATATATCTATATATTTCAAACCATCGTTAAATGCATAAAATCTGAAGCATGTCAAAACTTTTTTTGACGTGTGTATTATGGATGGTGATCTCTGGTAACATGCTATTTCCATTTTCGCTAGCACGGAAACTCCTCCGTATTTCCATTCTGCACTATGATCCATCGTTAAAACCCCCTACCGTTTCCCCGTCCTCCCCCTAACAGTTACCGCTGTGGCATTAGCAAAATCCTCTCGAATCAGAGTATCTCGAGGTTGGTCCCTTGCCCCTTAGAGCTCCATTAGTACATATAATAATAAACAACAATAATCGTAGCGTGACACATGAAAATTAGCCATTCTACTTCTCGGACACGATGCGCACTGGATTGTAATGACTGTGTAACCTACGCCACGTCGTGTAGAAAATTTACATTTCTGATGAAGGAAATGAAAGAGAAAACGACGATGAATAGAAAAACATAGATGTATGAATCGGTGAATCGAATAAAATTTATAGACAGCTCTTGGGGATGGGTTGCAACGATATCTTTCGAATGTTATTGTTGTGTTTTTTAGTGCTTTTAGTTTTATGGTATTCACGAGTCTTCGTTGATAGGATTGAAAATCCTTGCTGATACAGTTTGAGACATGGATTATTGCTTCTTTTTTCTTTCTTTCAATAAAATTCTTCTATTGTACAATTATATCTTGATGGGATCGAATTCTGCTTTTGATAAGAGGGAAAGTACATCATTCGTTTGCGAGAGTACCAGTCTTTCGGTATTTGTCAACGTCAGCTCGTACCGGAAGAGGGAATTTAAATGACCAAGTTTCGTGAAGTGACCCCAGCGCTGGAGCCTGGTCATTTATTTCATCAGCTAAATATATTATTGGAATATTTTCAGAGCCGATAAGAGAGATTAGATCAGTTCTCAAACGATATCTTGATGCACTTTCTGGAATATTTTACTGTTATATTCAGGGTTGAAACCATTTTAGCCATCCCTCACTGTAAAAAGTCCAACTTAAAGTGGCTGCATCTTACTTGAAAATTTGACTGAAATTCAGTCTTTTCCATTGTGTCGGCATTTGTTTTCGGTACTTACTTTCAGTCAAAATAGGGCTAGTTTTGGCTGCATCTTAAAGTAAGCTGATATTCAGATTGAAAGTAAGTTTTACTTTTTACCGTGCTGGTTTTTATTGTGGCTTCAAACAATTTTCGCCAGCCTGGATTTTTTTGAAATTCTTGGTGAAAATGGTTAAAATTGGTCAAGAATGTTCATGCAAAAAAATTGCATTCAGAAAGGTCTTACAAGTTTTCAGACAAACAGAAAAATGAAGACCACATGAGAAAATCTCTGCGAATAAGTCACACCCTGCTTCCTCGCTTCTAATTAACCAATTGTTATGAAAGTTTTACCGTGCTCCAATGACAACCGTGGTTCCTGTAATGGTTCCATGTGGGTTTCAGCAGAATTCAGATGATACAGACACCAGTAAAGAACGCTATAAAAATATTGTCAAATAATGCGCATGACAAGAAAAAATTCTTACAGTTCTCAATTGATTAGGATGAAACTTAAATGGAACCACTATTGGATCATAACTATAGAACGCTTATAGAGAGTTGCCACTATACAAATATCCTGTACACATATCCTCGTGCGAAATCCTAAATGTTTCATACTGGAAACATTTTCTTCTGACTCGCTATGTGACTTGAACCAGAGGAATCTGTGTAATCCTATTCCATACAGAATGTGGTAACAAACGATTGAAATGAGAAATTTCAACATTTGTACCAAACCAAACCAAACCAAACCAAACCTGACCAAATTTGACCATTTCAACCAATTTGATCCGTTGGTTTGGATAATATTTAAAAGAGTTCGCTCTTTTCAACCCTGTTTATGCTATATTGAAGCTTATATTGTTAATAGTTACTAATTGATTATTTCTGAATTGGAACGCTTAATCAGTCTCAGCTTCACGGAGCATTCATTTATTTCATTCATAGTTCAAAATAACAATGCATCGCTGATAAAACTCTGTCAATGTCTTTGGTACCCTGTAAAGATCTGATTAAGCGATATATTTTTCTCTCTACGCAAAGATGTGTAATAAACCCATTGGACAGCAAGGAGGAAGAAAGCAATCAATCTCCATAATTGACAATCGAGTTATATCGTTTCACAGTAAATTTAATTAATTTACCTTCAAAGTAGATTTCCAATGTACTGTTCGGTTCAATCATATAAAGAAATATGACTAATCATTTATTGATGCGCGGCATCGATTCTCTGTCCAAAGGAAGATAATTAATCAATTCTTAAAACGATTTGATACTCCAAGTCGCGTACCTACGCACGTAGTCTCTTGTGTAAGAAATGAATAGGACAACGTTAAGTTGTACTTTGTTCTTTGAAGTAAAACAAGCTATATCACGTATGTATGTATGTATCATAATAGGAAGAAGACCGGTGGGTCTTCACCAATGACGCATGTAGATCCGACTAATCAAATTGACCATAATCAAATTCTTCTTCGCCCCTTTTTACTTCATAGCGCACACCCTTATGCTCAAAATGATCGTACTCCAAACACAAGTGTGTTTTCGTGTATTTCATTTACACGCTTGGTACGTGAACATATGTCTCCGTGCACGTAAAAGCGACATCCGTGTATTCTTGTTTACCCACGTTTACTTCGGTAATTATAGTTATCTGAATTGTGTTAATGTATATAAAATACAAAAAGAGAAACAAAGTGAGAGACGTGAAGAGTGACGATGGGAAGTGGGTGGTGGGAAAGGGGGGAAGGAAGTCGAGAGTTGGACAAGTATATATAAGTTCTTCAGTCAACAACACGACAGCGGGGGGAAACAGTACAAGTGTCGGTGAGATAATACGAAAGGGACTCTAAAAGGGGACAAAAAGTGAATTGTCGTAAATCTTGCAGCGCAGGTGAGAGACCGCAAGGAAGATAAGGGGAGAAAAGAAGTGAGGAGGGAGGTCATTTGGGCCACGGGCCCCGCGATTCTCTCCGGTTGTAAACGACTCTCTTGCACGTTGGCATTGCTCGAAACACTTTCAACGACTCTTCCCGTCGGCACGTCTGTGTAATATCGGTTTCTCTTTCTTCCTCTCGTAAAAACCTTCCTCCACTCCCCTGTTCATCGTGTCTTTCCGTTAATCGAAAACCGAATACATTGTCTCGATCCTGTCTCACACTTGCCAACGCAAGTATATATCTATATGACAGATATACTTGTTTTCTTTATTTGCACCCTACAGTACTCATTCTTTACCTCTTTAGGAGTTGAAGTTTCTACAAAGCCCTTGACAAACCTGTTGACTTTGATTTCAGGATCTCAAGACATATGAATCATAAGAAAACAATATCACGTCACGATCGTATCCTTCGACAATTGAGTAATTTTGAGATCTGAGAAAAAAGAAATTCTTAATATCATTTTTTGTGTACCAAGACGTCGTGAAGTAATATTTATTTTCCGAAACTTCACGATCTCAATTATGTGACTCTTTTTATACCCCTTTAATTTGTTCTCCTCTTTCGCTCCCTATTCCATTAATTTTAACCTTGAATTCTCTCGTTACCGTATCACGCTTCAAAGCACACGTCTTCCAGAAAGTTTAGCGATCCTAAGGGAATCCTATTACGAATCTTGCTAGGCGAATAACTGTCGGAATTTGAAGAAACGAACACTCACACGCGAGAAAAAGAGATATATTCTTCTCCTTTCCAATCATTCTTACGGTCAAGTACGGTCAATTAATATTCTTTGCGTACTTCCTTGCGATTTGATGCGTGACGATGCCCAACGCGTTCTCAGAGTGCCAATCAACAACTGTCATAGATATCCCAAAGAAAACGAGGAAACCGATAATGAAATCTGTTCTGAGAAACGATGATATTATACATCCCGAACGATAAAGCCAACTACATAAGAACTTACAGTGAATATTATTTTTTAAACGTGAGAATTCGTTGATACGAATGAATGAGACTTTTCAACGATTTCTAATAAAATGCGACTTGAACGCAATTAAATTGATAGATCAATTTCATTCCAACGTGAACTTTCATTGTGTTGGATTCAGAAGATTTAATCGCAATATTGTTTTTGTATGGTTTTTTCTTTCTATAGAATACAGCGTGAACTAAAACTATCCCCACGAAAATATGGAAATAAGTCAATTTACATTCCCAATTTCATTAATGGTAATATATGAATTATTTATTCTTGACATTAATGTATGACTTGTTCTTGGAAAGATAATTCCTGACCTACAATTCTTCATACACCACCATTATGGATACATAACGAGGATAAGAAATAATTATTATAATATTATCAGGCACGGTTAGATACGTTGTCAACACGTGGTTGTTCATAACATTAGGGGACTAATGAGATTCCTGTAATGAATATTCTATTCAAAAGAATCGTTCAACGTATGTGAATGTTCCAAAGATTCAATAAGAATTTTCAGTTCATTTCCATTTTTCAATATACATTTACATAATGTATTCAGCAAAAATTCAGTCTGTTGATAAGACTATCATAAGTGATTATATAATGATATGATGATAAATTGAACTGACGACTCTGCCAAGTGCAGGTGCATACTAAAAAGGTACATGGTCACTTGATGACTAAACCAAACGTTGTGAATATAAGATGACAACATAATTCTAACCAGAAATTAAGCGAAATATTCATTCTCTTCGATGATTCATCAATAACGTTCGGACATGGTCCGAATTGATAACGTAGGGTATTAATATAAGAATGATGCGACTAATGTTTGAATCAGTTTCCCCCAATACTTTGTGATACCATTCCACTCAAATGCTCGCTAACCATTCGATTGAATCCTACTTCATACCACATCGTATAAAACGCTAGAAGAAGATTCATTTTCAAGCAAAAATTATTTAAATATATCTCTATATACGAGAAAATATTACTGCTTATTTCATATTTCTAGTACATACCCGACTGGTTCAATATCCTTCCAATATCCATCACATTCCTTTCTATCTTTGTTTCTCTGCATTTCTCTTTCCTATCCTTCTTTCTCTTCCACGCTCCTAATTCATACTATTCCTTTGTTTCACTCTATATTCTTTCTCTCTCCTCTTCCAATACCTCTCACTCTATTTCACTTATCTTTATTCCATTCCACGCTGTCGTACTCGATCATTCTTACATATATTTTCCACATTTCCCCCAATCTATCTTCACTTTTGTTTCTTCTTTTTTGTTTTTCATTTTAATTAGTCTAATTCTTTGATGCCCTCCTTCGCGTTATCCAACCAATCTGAACAACAGTGAAGAATGATTTGGAAACCATTGATCTGTTTTTTTATTTATCCTTAAGGAATTATCCAAACAGATGTGTGTTATAGTGGATATTCTTGAGTCTCATGCACGAAACTTCATCCGCACTTCCTCTATTCCGTAACTGAAGAAAATTGAAGCATTCAGAGTTGTTGGAACAAGAAATTGAATATCTCACATAAGCATTGATGTAACCCTCGTTCCAAGTACACAAGCATAAAACTTCCATCAACTCCCTATACTTCCAAAATGCTTACGTAATGCTTGATTAGTTCCTTACTCAAACGTCGTCACGAATTGAAGATATTCGAACAATTTGATAAACTAAATTCCAAGGATTTCAATTAATCAATGATAGAATAGACGTATATAATGGCCCTGAGTGATATATATAATCCACGATCGATGCAAAATTCAACTCCTTTGAATCAAAACAGAGTTATGTAACGCGAAAAAGTTTCATTTCACAACTACTTTCACAAAAATATTCAATTATACGTTCTGAATGCAAAATTTCAACCCCTCTTGCTCGACGTACGAGACAATCTTATCAGTCTCACCACAAATTTTCTCAGATTTTCTTTTATCGGAGCACGTGAGAGCGCGCACATCTTGAACCATAATAACACTTTTACACGCGAATAACGGGGGCCTCTAAAGACTTGCGGAATGTAAATATACAAAGTATAGTATACGACTGATGCAGAGCTTCCAAGTGGTTTGAAAAAACCATACACGTGCACAAGAGGACCAGCAAGGATTAAATAAGGTAAGGACGGAAGTTGTGCAGGAACTAAACGGGAAAAACATTCAAAGATCTTTGAGAAAAATAAAGTGAGAAAGATACCAAAAAAGGAGCAGCGGCTTCAGACTGCTGGCATACTAAGTAAAAGGGAAACTAAACTCATTTCCAACGCATTAAGCAATTACTTTTTGCTAAAAGGGTGTTATAGGTATGTGTGTGTGTATGTATGTGTGTGTGTCTGTTTTGTCGGTTACTTTCAACTTTCCTCCCGACTTTACGGTCTTCCTCTCAACCTCATCATCTATCTCCTCTCTTCTCCTTATCTTTCAGCAGGTAGTAGATCATCTCAACGCCCACTCATTTCACTGTTTAGTTTATTTGTTAATCAACTTAAGAAATGTATTCTTGTGCACTTCTATAAACGCGTTTACAAACATACATGATATGAGATAGGAGAAATAAAATGACTCACGTTGTATTGATTGGGGGAGTGAATCACATTCTCAAACGATTCACAGAGATGCACCTGAAACAACGATGTATGGTTATATATTCATAGATCGAAATTGGTTCGTGCTATTGTATTTGCCCCATCTAATATCGACACAGTGTGATGAGGATTATTGTTCGTCCTACTACTCATGTATATTATTCTCTATATAATGATAAGATTGATATACTATATACCAATATATATAATCAATTGGTATTGAAAATCGAATGCGTTGCAGATTGTTTATTGTGAAATGTAAGCTCTATAAATCCATAGTATAATTAATCAAGTGTGTTTGGTGTTGATTGGAATAAAGATTGATAGGCATTGATATTATTGATCCGAATTCTGCCCAGACAGCACAAAAGTCCCCGCAAAGAGCTCCCGTTATGACAGTAAACATGAATTCATTATGAATAGTTTGAATTCAAAATGAACTCTCAATGAATGACTCAATCTTCAGAAAGAATTCATATCACGTATTCATATAGAACTACCCACATAGCACGCAATTCTAGAAGATATCTAGAAGAATACTCAATTAAGAGATCTTCAAGAACGTTCTTGAAGAGTTCTTAAAGATATCTTTCAGAGGTGTTGGAAAGACATCTTGTGAAAGATTTCTAAAAGATGTCTTGATTCAAGACATCTCCAAGACGACCATGCAACATATCTTGAAGATATTTTTGAGAAGTGTTTGAAAGATATCTTCTTGGAAGACTTTAACAAGATATGTTTAAAAAGATAGATTGTCAGCAGGTTTAGGTTATGAATACCTGATCATATGAATTGACATGAATAACACTTATTGGAATGTGCCTTTAATTATAATCGAATTACAGATGTGATAAATGCGTTCACAAATCTAAAGCTTGGAAAATCTATATACATGCCCAGAGATTTTAAATTCTACAAAAAGTACGATTTTGTAACCTTTTAATACCCGCGCTGGAATCAACGAATCTCCAAGACACAAATATTTTACAAATTACTGAACTTTTCACGCTCAATTTTATGTATTGCCTTCGAGTAAATTAAAAAAAAATCTCATTTATACTTATCAATCAGTTGTTCTTCAATAACGATGAGAGAGAAATAATTTAAGAAGAATCTGTGGTATCCACGGCCAACTTATCTGGCATTTGTTTATATAATAACAGTTTCTTCAAAAGATCCCTTTTACTCTGAAAATGTACACCACTGACACTATTCCACTGTGTTATATTGATAATCATAAACATCAAAACCAAACTACCTGTATATCCTAGCGATTTTGAGGTTACCAAAAAGTTACCAAAACATTTCGGTACGTTTGTGACTTTTTCTTACCATAAAATAACCAACAACCGCATCTTCCGTGCTACTCATCAGTCACGATTTGGTATCTTTTTGGAACAAAACCATTTGTTTACCAGAGCACAGGAATGGTCATTTCTTGGTTGCTTCGTGGTTAAGAACCGAAAATTCACCGAATGTTGAGAATCCTGCATTGGTTGCAATTTGGTCGCGTTTTGAAAAAAAAAATAGGTGGAACCAAATTGGTCAGTTTTTGGTAAATTTCCGGTTTAAAACCATAAAATTACTGGATATTCAGTGCGACTCATCGGTCACGATTCGGTACCTTCTTGGAACCAAACCACTTTTTTTACCAGATTACAGGAATGGTCTTCTTGGTCATTTCTTGGTTGCTTCATGGTTGAAAACCGAAGATTTACTGAATGTTGAGAATCCTGCATTGGTTACAATTTGGTTCCTTTTTGAAAAAAATGCCTGAAATTACCACGAATAGGAAGAACCAAATTTTTACCAATTAGTAGCACTGTAGCTTTGGTGATTCTATGTTTGTGAACCGGAAATTTTCCAAAAACTTACCAATTATGTTCCTCTCATCTGCGGTAATTCCAGGTATACTCTTTTCAAAAAGGAACCGAATTGTTACCAATGACTACCAATTAAAACTCTGTAATTTTATGGTTATGAACCGGAAAATAACCAAAAACTGACCAATTTGGTTCCTCCTATCTGAGGTATTTCAAAGCTGTTTTCCAAAAAGGAACCAAATTTTTACTCATCAGTAGCACTGTAGTTTTGGTGATTCTATGGTTGTGAACCGGAAATTTTCCAAAAACTCACCAATTATGTTCCTTTCATTCACGGTCATTCAAGGTATACTCTTTCCAAAAAGGAACCAAATTGTTACCAATGAGTGACACTGAAGATTCGGTAATTTTATGGTGATGAACTGGAAATGAACCAAAAACTGCCCAATTTGGTTTCTTCCATCTGGGGTAATTTTAGGCATATTTTTTCCGAAAAGGAACCAAATTTTCCTCAATCAGTGACACTGAAGTTTTGGTAATTCTATGGTTGCGAACCGGGTATTATCCAACAACTGACCAATTTGGTTCCTTCCATCTGCGGTAATTTCAGGCTTTTTTTCCAAAAAAGAACCAAATTGTTGCCAATCAGTCGCACTCAAGTTTTGGTAATTCTATGGTTGTGAACCGGAAATTATCCAAAAACTGACCGATTTGGGTGCTTTTATCTGCGGTGATTTCAGGCATATTTTTTTCCGAAAAGAAACCAACTTTTCCCCAATCAGTGGCATTGAAGTTTTGGCGATTCTATAGTCGTGAACCGGAAATTATCCAAAAACTGACCAATTTTGTTCCTTCCATCTGCAGTAATTGCAGGTATACTTTTTCCAAGAAAGCACCAAATTGTTACCAATGAGTACCAATGCAAATTCGGTAATCCCATGGTTATGAACCGGGAAGTAACCAAAAACTTACCAATTTGGTTCCTCCCATCAGCGGTATTTTCAAGATGTTTTTCCAAAAACGAACCACATTGTTACCAATCAGTAGCACTGAAGATTCACTGGTTTCATGGTGATGAACTCGAAATTATCCAAAAACTTACCAATTATGTTCCTTCCATTTGCGATAATGTTAGGCATATTTTTTCCAAAAAGAAACCGAATTGTACATCCTGTTGAATCCGTCATTCTTTACCAAAATTTGTCCAAAACTTCTCCCATAAAAATACCGATCGTGTAGTAATTTGTTGGTAATTATGTGGTACAAAAAAGTCACAAACGGTACGACGATTTGACCACAATATAACCAATTTCCAACCACAATATTACTAAACCACAAAATTACCAATTTCTTACCAAAAATTTCGGTAAAAACGAAATCGCTAGGGTAGCTCAGGTCACTGAAGCGCAAGCATCGTAAGATGCGCGGGTTCGATTCTCGCAACCTCAAGGATCGAGATAAAGTATATTTCATAGGAGTGCGAGAGCGATGAAAACAAATAGGGTGGAGAAGGAAAAAAGAGACGTTAGAATTTTGTGTGTGGATAAATTCAAGCTTCTTCCAAGGCATTTTTATGAATTTTTTCAAAACATCTTTGAGAAATCTCGAAGAATTCTTTTGGATTTCTTAATTTCTTCCTCAAGATATCTTTGCGAAGTCTCCGAGAGATCTTTTAGAAATCTATTCATATTGCATAAGACATCTTTTCGAATACAAAAAGATACCTCTCAGAAAATTCTTCAAGACCTCTTGTAATTTTGGAAGATATCTTTTAGAATTCTAAAACTATCACTATGCATACATGTTGAATTCATTTTTACTGTCATAACGGGGACTGTTCAAGAAGTTCTTTCAGAAGTTTTTTGTGAATTCAAAATGATCATTTGTGCTGTCTGGGTATCTCATACTTCCATGTTCCACTTCTACACTGAGAAAAATTTCCTTGTACAACTTCCCATCATTGCTGGTATATTTGGGATGTACTCTGAAAATGACGAAACACGTTGTCAATCATGTGTGAGCTCTGCAATCATTCTAGCTATCTTCACCCGCTTTGGTCGTAGATTTCAATAGAATAACAGTTGAATTTACCGTGTTTGACAGTACATTTTGTAGTTTTCAGGTTATATCCTAAATTTACCAGCAATGATGGGAAATTGTACAAGAAAATTTTTCTCGGTATAGGGAATAAGAACGAAATTTTCAACGTAAATAGTTTCCAAAAAAATCTTGTATTTTGAATTCTGATCAGTTGCTTTTTTATAACAAATTTTCAATAGATATTCTACGCTTATTATGATAATTATAATTACACTGGTGAAACGCTATTTTATATCTTGAGGTTTGGACACTGAGTAAAATTTATGAATTATGTGAATTAGATATAATACATTAGAAAAATTGAACCAATCCAGGAAGTCTGGCATTGTTTTCGTATTCAGTGCACCAAAACTACTTCAAATCAATTTTTTGTTATTGATGAATTTTAGTTTTTAGTTTGAATATTTTCTAAATTCCAGCCAGGATCGAATGGACGGAAGAAAACGTATTTTAACTATTACATAATTTTCCGTGTACCTTTTGTTTCAACATAAGCGGGTGTTCCGGTAGGCATTTGATCGTAAACTTTAATTGAAACGCAGACTGATGTTGTATGGCTATTTGCGCGCTGGAATGAATGAAGTGAGTGTATTTCATCTCACGAGAATTCAAAGCTTTGTATTTCGATGTTCATTGCATTTGACTACAATCACATGTTCAAAGAACACACACGTACACGTGCACTCGAACTACTCGCAGAAAATTCGCCATTACAGAGGTATAAGTGAAAACTAGGTTAAGTGACAAGTACTATATCTGTACTTCCAGTAATCGGGCAAATATCCATTCTCTTTTACCCTCATAACGATCGAATTGAAATTGATTCATTGTTTGGAAGAGCTAAAACATGAGATCGATATTTTTCGCATTTCATTTCCAAGATTCGCATTCATTATATAGAAGTAGAAAATGGGAGTTGGAGTTTTTAGAAAGAATCATCGAATCTATTAGATTAAATCAGAAACATCATCATTATTATCATAATCTTAATTTTGTCCTATCCGTGTCATTCCCCGGAAGATAATTCACACGTCCTTTGTACATTCTGCCCTTTAGCGCGAAAAGCTACGTTACGTGTAGACGGTAGAACGGTAGCAACCCTGTATTCCGAGTGTCCTAAGTTGGGATAGAAATGAGACAACATATCCGACTACTGTTGACTAGAATATAGACGGATACTGTTGTGAATATTACATTCCCTTGTACATATGTATACATGGCGAGCTAGTGAAGAGGTCCCTCTTCTACACAACTATACACCGAGGACGAAAGCGAGAAGGGAATGAAATACGAAGAATGAGAGAAAGAGAAGGGTGAAACGCAATAAGACAAAACAATTAATTCTCATGTTTTCGCTAATTAAAGTTTCCTGCCAACTAAAATCAATGATGGAAGGATAACTTGTTTTCTTCAAACGCTTTTTATTTAATCATCATGCGCATGTGATTCTACGTCATGATAATTTTCTAATCAGAATGAAAAGTTTGAAGTACAAAACAGCATAAAACGATGCAAAAAGTTGCCACAAAGAGCTCGAAAAACTGAGAAATAGAATCATTAAGAGTTGAATTACATCATAATTTCCCCTCGAGATAAGAATAAATGATGGAAGGACTTCGCTAATGCGTTGTTGTAATGCCGCAAAGTGAGTTGTTAATGCCACATAGTGTATAATTCAATCTCTAATTCTCATAAAATGTGGTTAAGAACGATAGAAACAGTCAACGAGATAAATGAAAATGAAAAAGGATGTAGGTTTGCACGCGATTATATTCACGAGTTTGAAAGATGCACCTACACCTCACTTATATATTGTACTCGAGTCCCTTCTTATAAGACGACGAGAAGAACGGAGGGACAAAGGAGAAAGAGAGGGTTGCGCAACGTAGTTACAGAGGGATGAAAAGCATAGAGGGCAGGAAGTCGACATTAAATCTTCGCTGCCGACGGCGACGGCGAGCGTCCCGGAACGGGAACTCGTTTACCCTGCCAGTCGTCTAGCGTTATTACATTTATTATTATTATTATTATTATCATTATTAGCATTATTATATTGTGTTTATTCATGCAGCATTGTTACGCACTGTTATTCGTAAATCCAAAACTGTTGCAGGAAATTCGTTTTCGTGTAATTGAATGTACACAATATGTAAATTATAAACCATTCCAACGAATATAATCTGCGTGTATCGGTGGATGTACCGCATATGTAGACATTCGTAATCACTCCTTCGAAAAATGTCAAGCTCTGAAACGCGTTCACCGTGAGATAATAGACCCATCAAATCACGATCATCAATTTCATCGTGAAATGAATAGCTGGCATCTTTTTAATTGAAGCTCGGAAATATTAAACGACGAGGTGGGTTGGGAAAATGAAGATAAGACGTACGAATACAAATGCGTCTGTCGATTGGTATTATCGTTATTGCGTAGAATTAGAAATAATGTAATCGAAGGAAGACGGCTAACGCAACGATAGATCATCGAGGCAGGTGATTAAATAGTCATCCTTGGAAGAAACTGCACCGGGGGAAAGATCTTCACATAGAAAGTTGTGAGGAATGAAGGAAGGATGGATGTAAGGTGAAAAGACACATAGAGTGGTTGGGGGTATTCTTGAAAAGGTGTTGTTAAAATCTCTCTTGCCTGTATAAAGACATACTCCTTCGTAGCTCCTGGGATCTTTAATTAAAGACATAAATCAATGTCAATTAGCCCACTTCCGAGGCGACGTATAATTAATTATAATTAACAATTAATAATAAAATAATTAGTTGAGCGCACGAACTTTGGGTCGAGATTTTGCCAGTCACTATTACCGGGTGGTCGACTCTCCCCCCGCTGCTTGACATCCTTTAGGAACATTTTTCGAAACATTTTATAGCTCAGTTGAGTTGCAATTTTCACATCGGTTGTGGACGAATGAAAATAAATGAAAGAGAGGAATTTTAATAATACTCGGAATGAACGATTATATGTTTTGTCAATGTTGAATGAAAATCTATGATGACTGATGTGAGATCAAATTTCTTGCCCCAGCTTCAGAGTAATTGACGTCTTTTATCTTTGAATTTCTAGAATTCTATGAAATTATTGAATCTCTCAATGCGCTAGCACAATAATTGTTTTTTGTTGTTCGATCGATTGAAAGATGATCCAAGGTGCCCCTAAAAGCTGGCAATATTGCGTGAAGATCCACGAAAAAAGAAAATTAGTTGAAATAACTATTCAACTCGTAAACGCATATTGACCCATTTTGTCTTTTTCGTTAGAATAACAAATTTATTCATTGATTTAACCAATTCAAAATAATTTACTAAAAAAATGAATTAAATCAACAGGATAAATTGTTATTATAAAGGAAAGGAATGGTTCCATATGTGTTTACAAGTTGAATAGTTATTTCAACTAATCTTTTTTATCCGTGTTTATGACAGTAAAATTTACGGGACAGAATTTTATGTACAAATTGTATCAAAATTTGTGTGAAATTTTACACAATAATTTTTCAATATAGTTTTTTCACGTGAATAATTGCCTTTCGGGTTCCTTCAGTTATCATTTCTATGACTAATAGTAATTTTTAATCGGCATCGATCTGTTTTTATGAAAGAAAACTTATCGAATTTTTACCGATATTTTGTAAAAATTTATAACAAGTAAATATTGTTTGATCGAACCTTTTTCATATCAATAATGACTAGCGGTACAGAAAAATCTGCATGTTCACATGAACAATACTAGGAATAACTTTTTTCATGTATATTCAAACATGACACGCTTTCGAATGTTTAAAAAGAGACTACAAGATTTAAACACTCTGAGTGTGTATCAAAATGAAATACTTTTCGAAACGAAAGATTACCACTTTATTCGTAAATTGGAACTATTCGTAAGAGTTGGATGATAATAACTTGTAACATGAATCATAATCATTTGCCAGCTGTGATGGGAAAAATCGAGATTAATTTGGATTTTTACTATCACAGCTGGCAATGATTATGACTGACATTACAAGTTATTATCCAACTTTTATCAATAGTTCCAGTTTACGAATGAGATGGTAATTTTTCCAATTAAATTTCTCTCCACGTAATGATGAATTTTATTATTCTGAAACGAAATGAAATGGTATATGGGAGTCTTTTAACGAAGACAAATGTCGATCTGATTAAGCAAGTTGCTGGTTATTAACAAGATAGACTTTTTTTTTATCGATATATTCACTAACGAGTAACCCGATCCTGGATCATAGTAATTGTACCTAATTTTATCTCATATCGATGATTTGAGAAAGAATCGTATGTGTACGCATGTTTGTAATACCCATGAGGGTAATCAAAGTCTACGAATCTTGAGGAATCCATACACTTCTTGTTAGCATAATTTACAATGTGTCCTTGAACCAATCCGTTGATCAGACTTCTTCGAATATAATCTGATAAAATGTCACGTATGGTTGAAGCTCGAGAACGCTCTCTCGCATTTCAAGGTAACGAAACAGCTACAATCAAGTACAAGACGTACTATATGCCATACGTACTACAGATATATGTTATATAAATTGTTCAATGGTAATAGTAATATGCGAGACCAGCATTACTTGGCTAAAAAACATCTATCAAAGCTATTCCAATCGTATTGAATAATAAGTCTTGGTATAAATCTCCCTATCTTGAGATTGTAGGTCATAGATACCATTCATCTATGTCTATTACTTTGATACTCTGTTTCTTTGGGATATTTCATTGAATCATTTTCAGTTAATTGGTTCTCAACTTTTCCACTCTCATAATCTTCTGAGATTTTTCAATTCAATTATAAGTCAACAAATTATTGTCAAATCTGGTACTGATAGCGTATGAAAATTTGTAATGACCCATTACTGGGGTTCCGCTGTATAAGAAGTGATTGTATTTTATCACTCTGACTCAGTACACAGAGAAAAATTTGTAGCAGAGATCCTTATAATAATAGCAGTTTTGACACACATGGGCATTTATGAACATTTCTCTTTTAATTCGTAGTAATTTTTTTTTAACTCATAGTAATATGTGTCAGATGTCAAGTTGTTTTCACCAAAATGAGGTATGGATTACCATCATTAGAGGAGGAGTGCACATAAATACTCATGTGTCCCAAAACTGCCATTATTATGGTAAACCCTGCTACACATTTCCCATACGTTTCTCTCCATGTACTGGCGCAGCTCCGGTTCACCACAGCAGCCAAGTTTCCACGACCATGATTCATGATGATCAGGCAGTCAACCGGTATCTCACCACTAGTTCTTTTTTTTTTACAATTGATTGATTCTTTCACCTCAAATTCACTAGTACCACAATCTTTCTTTTGGTTTACTTCGCTTAGAAAAAAAAAGCTATAAAATTTACATCTTGCAAAGTCAATATTTGGACAATTTCAGAAATAGTTCGAGCTACCACAATTCAAGTTGATTTTACAACAGCGAATGTAAGATTCACATCAGCTGTGGTACATCTCACATTTCCCACAGTAAAATCAACTAAAATTGTGATGGCTCGAACTATTTCTTGGAATCGCCCAAATTTTTTTATCTGAGTGTTGTACTAGCCAAGACTGAAAATATATGCGTTGTATATTCTCAAATCTGAAAGAAAAATTAAAAAAGATGTCGTTGTTTCGTATGATTTTTTGTAAATGCTGAAGAAAGAGGAACAAAATACTTGAAAGACTTTTCCAGACTTTGCTGCGTACACCGACTGAATTTATTGATTATCTCACAGAATACGGTAAACCGCAAAGTAATTGTGTAGAATATGATTGTCGAGGGTTAATGATCAGAATTGAAACAGCTATCAATAGATATGTTGATGCAATGTGAACATTCAACCGTAATATAAATGCTGAAAGGATATTGATACATCGGTAATTTATGTTCATGACATATTTCCTCTCAAACGTATGTGCGTTCCACCTAGCTTGGATTAAAGACAAAAACTGTTCGACAGGAATAATGTCGATTCATTTGGATATCCTATTTAAATGCATTCACTTGAACTGTGATTAACTTTGATGTATCGAAATAATTGGAGTAATATTTTTTTGTTCCAGGTGAGTAATTCTATCATCTGGGTATTGATTGCTGTCTGTACGTTACAATTGGTGAGTCAAGGTGTGAAAACATCATTAATGTGTCTACTGAGAAGAATAGCAATTGAAATGTTTCAAAAGTATGAGCTTTTCTCGATTAAGAATTCATCTCCTGCTCTCCAAATTCAAAACAGTGAAATTTCACTGATTTCATTAGTCAGGAACACTTTCAACCGCGAAACCAGTGACTATTCAATGATATTCCACTGATTACATTCAATGGTCGACTTTTAATTGCAGTAGTAGTGAGATTCCACTGATTCAAATTTGGAGAGTGGACTTGGTCAGACTAACCTCGATCCTGCGCGTGTTCTGACGAGAGCTGTCATGTTTGGCTACCACCAAATGCTTGTTAGGGAAACCTTGCGTCAATTTCTGCTTAAAACGTTCCACTTATTTTATGAAAACGTGAAAAATCCTGATTCAAATACAATAGTCTATGTTGAAACTGTCAGAGTTGTCAAAAAGCGCAGTAATGGCAAGGTTCCTGTAAACCAATCGGGCTAAAACTGATATGGGATCATCATCAACCTTGTTTGCCACTGTGATGGAAATGTCATCACGATCGAATAATCCAAACGAAAAGATAGCAGACAGATAGACGGATACAGGACTGAATTTGTTTCCTGATTTTGAGGATTCGTTCAGTATTAGCATAGTTAGTAGAATTTTTGATTCTAAAGGCAACCAATTTTTCGGGTCTCCAAAACGACTATTAAGTTTTCTCTTTTGAGGGAGCGAATTGTCCATTAGAGTTTATGTCCCCTGAATATACCCGTGTGGAAATTTTTTCGAGCGTCCTGTATTGAATATAGGCCCCGTATGGGATTATATTGGGTATCCAAACTTAGGATATCATAACCTTAGCCACTAAGGGGCCTTAGTCGGGTTGCTGATATTCAGCCTGATTTCTCTAAGTCAGGAACCTTCATATGAAGCCCATATGAGGCCACGCTGCATTACCAATTTTTTCTCCGGTTTCAAAAATCTAGGCACACCACTAAGGCACTACAGCCTTAATAGGGCCTTGCAAGGCTTCCCGTATTCTCCCGAAGATCTTGATTTAAGCATACCTGTATACAACCCATGTAGGGCCAAGCTGTATTTCCAACTTTTTCCCCGTTTCGAAAATCTGAATGCACCCAACTACAGCCTGCATCGGGCCTTGCTCTTATATTAATTCCTCTTTTGAATATAAACCTACTTTAAAAAGCAAATTTACTGAAATCGTATTGGTAATTTCGACTTCTTGCGGTGTATGCCCCAAAAAAATATCTCATCCATGATTACTGTGTTCACACTATCGGTGAACAATGTCAAAAAATTGGACAAAACATCACTGTATGGTTAATTCTGAGACTGAATGTGGCTGTTCTGTTTTTTGATACAGTCCGATAATGTATGGACAAAGTATATAATGTTGGATGGAAATTGGAATCGGCTCATTCCAGGTCCTGTCTGGACTCAACGCCTAAGTGGTCTGGGTACAGATAGGGATAGCCCAATTTCCAATCGAGGAAGTTTCCTCCTTGCAATATTCATTCAATTTGATGATATTCGCAACAATTTATTATCCTTTCAAAGGTCCAAGTTTTTTCCTGTACATTAGCTTCATCATGGGTGTCCTACATAGGCCTAAGTTGGGAATACTATACAGGCCCTGAAGATGAGTGCGTGACAATCCGGTCTAGGCCCTATGAGGGTAACCAAAACACGGCCTGAAATAAAACGAGGACGCCTAATTTGGTCCAAACTGCCGCCAAGAATTAATTTCCACACGGGTAGTGATAGTTCGCTCGTCGAGATTATCGGTTAATATATCATTATTGATTTAGAAAATGTGTGCGAACTGTACTTCCCAGGTGAAAATGATTTGTAGCATTTTATAGGTCTTGTCAAAACCACGTTAGAGCCTGGCCAAGCTTCGTCAGACCTTAATAAAAGTTAGGGAATGCCCCGACTCATTTCTACTCTAGTTGCTTCGTTTGTATTTTCACGTTGAATCAAGTCTCTCCCATGAAAGTGGAATAATTACTTTGTTGTGTCATGCCAAGTGTTCAATACATACAAAAAGCATTATAATTACGAATGTCTATTAACGTTTAGATTTTCATAAGATGAATGACATCGAGAAAGTGTTTGTGTATCGTTCAGTGACAGAAGCAGCTTCCGGTACCAACCGGAAATGAACCATTTGAACCCACAATTGGATTTTTGGGAAGTGCAGATTTGAATTATTTATGGAAAAAATAAAAGCCAGAAGCTTCTTGAGAAATGTTATTCAAGGAAAACATTCTCTTACTCACATCAGAGAAATATCATATTAAAATGCACATAATGTTTCCTGTACATCGTAACACCCTGTACATCATAATGATAGTAATTTTTATAATTAATATGCTACAGAAAAAAATTCTATAATATTTTTAATCCTTTTACCACGCAGCCTATTATATACAAGATATGAATTAAACGAAAGTGGGACTGCATAATAAGATACTTCAGAAACATATGTGCGATCGGAAGAGTATTTCGTAATTATTGTACCATGTTATATCAAAAACGTGTTCTCGAAGTATACCACGTTATATTGCCTGAGGATTATTTGTATCCATCAAACGTTATTCTCCTTCTCGAAGCTTGAAAATAAAAATATCATACTAACGTGGTTATAATATTATTCGGAACATTCAGAATATACAAAAATTTATTCGAATTGCCTCACAATTATTTATAAAATAAACTAAATTGGAATATTGATTCTCACATTTCACTTTCAGTAGATGCCTACTATTTTCGTGTATGCACATAAATCTGCAGATTTGTGAATCATTACAGTTTTGTTATAAACCTACTAGAAAATTTGAAAATTGAAAAGATGAAGAAGCGTCTGAATTCTCACAACTATATTTTGCACAATGTTTTCACACCGTGATGATATGTTCCGAATCGAAGCAAAATCAAAGACGAAACGCGTATTAGAATTAAAAGTTTGAATTAAAAGTGGTTCGCATGTATGCTCGAATATAGCGACTTTGGATATCCGGGGAGAGGGACAAGAGCAGGTGGTCGTTATGGTGGGGGTGGAAAGTTCTGGAGAGAGAGAGAGAGAGAGAGAAAGAGAAACCAGCAAACCGACCGGTTTATGCACTGAACCCTTTTACCCTCGTCTTTTAAGAGAGCAAAGACGAGAGACGCCGAATTCATGAGAGATAGAAGAAATAAATTCGACAACGAATAAGAAGAGGAGGAAGAAAAAGAAAGAAAAACCGAAGCAACGCGATGATTGTATGTGTGCGGTGGATGTTTGGAGGGAATCCAAGAAAGGATAAGCGATGCAAGGACGAAAGAAACAAAACGAGAAACTATCTTGGCATGCGGTCGTAGGGAAAAAACTTTCTCTTCCATATATTTGGATAATGTACATACAGGGAATTCATAATACTATAATTGCGTGGTCTGATAATGTGGAAGGAATTTTATGATATCACTTTTTTTCTCTCCCTCTCCACCCCTGATCTCAGTAAGAAGAGAATTTTCAACTAATCTCATGACACGATCGGGTGATGTTATCTTTGGATACAAATGGATAAAAAGGATGATTCTCAACGAAACAATGTGTTTCACACTATCTCGAGGTATCTGTTCACACTTTCAATTCGAGCGATCTATTAACATGTAGACTGAAAATTTGTTTGAGACGATTTCGAAAAATTGGGTATGACACTTTGGAATTCATTCGAAAATCTTCTTTGCTCTGAATTTTAAAAGATATGGATAATAATAATGATGATGGTCCTTGAAAATGATCTCATAATCTCTCCCTGAGTCCAGATCCTAAAGAAATTATGAGATTATTGTCGCCAGACACGGCAAAAAGTGTTTGTGAATTTTCAAGAAGAAGAGCACGATGAAAAACATATGGATTTGTGAATCTGCAGATTATTTGAGAATCCACAAATTTACTGTGAATTTTCAAACAATTTTCGTACCTTTCCAAAAAATGTTTATTAACAGACAAAAATTGTTTGAGATTTTGAGAAAATTCTTTATGAGTTTACTAAAAACTGATAGGTAAAAAACTGCCAAACTTTTTTTGAAAGTTTTTTTACGGTGGAGATAATAATAACCAAAATAGAGAAATCGAATGAATTGTTGAAAAGAAACTCAGATATGTCCGCAATTAACCCTATACAGTGTTACACGCAGAGAAAAATTCTTTTTGAAAAAGCGATTCCGAAAAATTTTCTTTGCTGAATTAGCAGAACGGTTGCTATTACAGCAAGATATTTGCTAATTCAGCGAAATTTTCTAGCCGTCTGTATATCAACAATTCCGGATTGCTGAAAGAGCCAGCTTGTCGCTGTGATAGCAAAATTTTGCTAATCCAGCAACAAGTTTTGACATATCAGCAAAGAAAATTTTAGAGGTTTGCTGTTTCAGCAACTTTTTTCTCTGAATGTATTTGACCTCCCTTTCCCACAATGAGACCCGCACTCTCCCGCTCTTAATGTGCCCGGGAATCGAATTCCAAAAATTGGATCATCGAATTAAAAAGTCTTCAATTCAGGACAAAGTTTATAAAGTTACCTCACTGGGAAAAGCGTTCGCCAACAGGAAGGCTGACCGACTAGTAGTTCCAGAACATAGGAGCTGGTGGCTCTCACCATGCAACCCTTTGTGATTGTTGCAAGCTTACCGCACGTACAAGTGGAATAATTATTACATTGTAGGACTCAGATGTACTTCTTCTTCCAAGTTGACATGGGATGAGAATGTGGTAGTTTCTAAAAACTACATGGTGGTGGCGCCTTTTACATTCTGGGATCGCTGCGGCAGGTGCCATATTCCTGGTGAGATTACCAGCGTCTTTTGTCTGATCAGACAATCCGATTGATTCAACTTGAATTCGACGCGATTACCGAATCGACTGCAATATTCTTGATGTGAAGAACTCACACGCCAGGAGTTAAAAATTGTGGAAGACTTCGAAGTGCAGAGTGAGGTAACTGTATAAACTATGACCAGAAGTTAGAAGAAGATTGGAATCAGACCTGGTAGCCATAGATAGCTTGGATGTAGTGGAATTTCGTTCAGAAAGTCTTCATCATTAGGGATCATAGGTATCAGTGCGATGCTTCAGTTTTACAACACTACAAAAGCGTTATGGTGCTTCAAATTGAGCCAAATTGTGCAACAGGAAAAACTAGACTCGACATATTCAGCTACCATACGCTTTAAACCCCAATCTTCCATTACTTTCTCTTCAATTTTATACAAAAGAAGGATTGAGAAATGACGAATCTTGAAAAATACTACCCGAAATAAAAAATTTCTTAAATTATCGAAATTCAGATCTTGAAGGTTTGACAATTTCGTTCAGAATGGATTTGTTTGAATAATATGGAACAATTCTTTCCAATATTTCCTTACGAGCATTACCACAGGAATGAAAATATGTTTCTTCCCCCCTCGTAAAATATACACGTAATTTCTGTACAGCCTCTGTTTGGTGATCCTAACACCGTTGAGACCGAGAAAACTGGTAGCAATAAAGTGTTCAGATATTTAAGAATACACAAGTAGAAACTGCTTTAATATGCACATAAGTTTCTCTTGTATGTAAATAATAATTTTATTACGTTGAAGCTGAAATTTTTTGTGGAATGTAAGTACCTTTAATTAATTTTGCGACTATGAATTGATTTTCAGCATAATGTACATCCGGAGGATATGGTATTTGATATTATAATGAAAATGCGAGAATTCAAATACAACCTTCAAAATAGTTTTGAATTATTATGATGGTTTTCATGAAATCTTAAACAAGGGAAGTTTGATTAGTTCGATTCGCATATAATCAACAACAAACTCAAAATCATCTTCATCTAGATCATAATCTTATCATGTCTTCATATAAATGAGAATTGATTTGGTTCAAGTTTAGTGAATCCCTACACGGACAGGGAAACATGCACCGATACTGACTCAGTACTGTGCCCAGGGTGGTCGAACACTGCTATTTGAAATCTGAAATGACTCTGAATAGAAACAATTACTTTTGCTGAAGTCTGGCAAATACAACTTTGTCAGTACCAGACGATTTTTCAACTTCGGCAATTTGCGTATGAATCGAGCAGAGCGTAAATTAAATAGCATTGAGCAATCCTGAAACGACAAGCAGAGCGTAGATTTGAAGACAAATTTTTCAATAATATATCAATGCATTGACAGCACTCACTATCGTCACTTGATCACCAACGTTGAACAGGTGTTCTATAACACTAAATCTGCTCTCTAAAATCTTTGGAGTGAGATTTCACTCTTTAGCCAGCCAGAAGTGAGCCTGTCGAATTTTCGAGTGAAATTTCCACTCTTTTAGAGTGATATTCTAAGATTTGAGGTTAGAAATTCACAACCACTTCGACGCTAGAGTGAATTTTTCACTCTGAAAGAGTGAGAGGTCACTCGAAACGAGTGAAAATTCTACTCGAAGTGGACAGGCTTACTTCTGACACTTAGTGGAGTGAAAAGTGCGATTTTTCACCCTTTAGATTTAGAGAGTGCAATCGGCAAAACTTTGGATTTTTTGGTAATTATAAGCTTCCGGCGTGATGTTTTATCAGAATTTTGCAAACATTTTTCAATGTCGTGCGAATATTGTATCAATGCTGTGTTAACCTTAAAAGAAGCTGTTAAACAACGTCTCGCGATTAAATATTGCGCGAAGGATTAGTCTGTCGAGACCCGGTCTGAGATCAAAGATGAAACAACGGGATTGATTTACTCTACCTTGCTTTTATACATTGAAAGAATTTTGTTGTAAAAATTACCGTGAAATTCCAGTAATCGGAAGACAAGTAAAACTTCTTCAAAAAATTACTGAGCAACTTGTAAAAATGAGTGACTTTTTAAACAGTTGAAAGTAATATTTTCTATAAGTTTTACAAAATGCACAGTAATATTACCAAAAATTCTTACTTTTCCTTCGATCACTCAAATTTCACGGTAATTTTTCAAATAAAATTCTTCCAGTGCAGGAATTGTCGACTCTTTTACATCAGTCTCACGCCAAGTTCTACTCTGTCGTCCAAATTTGCATGACAGAACATTTTTCGTGAATCAGCATGATACATTGAAATAAGTCAACATTATAAGTATATTCATGAATAATCATTTTACTGATTAAAATCATCAAGGGATATATAACAGCATTCTTATGCAGCAGATTGCAATATTTGGATGTGAAAGCATAACGTGCATATTGTGGTTCGTGATGTATGGATCGTATCACGCAACAGAAGACTACGGCGTTGTGCAAAAACGTGCGAGAGGAGGATATCGTTAGGGATGGCCAAATTCGCCCGGAGCGAAAATAACAGAGAAAACAAGATTGGCAGTACTGAGTCTGTTGGACGCATATCAAAGGAGACAGGAAAAATTCATGTTAAGTATGAAAATTTTATGATGCGTCATAATTAGAGCTGAAACAACTGAAGCTTGCGTGGCAGTAGTTTGATAGTTCTTTTTTATCAAATTGAAGCAAATTATTATTTATCGACTGATGATGAAAAACACGATGATTATACGTTTTTCATCATGCAGTTAAGATGATTTTCATCGTACGGAATGGGGTGTTTGTAAGATTCCAAGAAATAATACAAGTATCTTACGCACAAACTTATTACGTTCTTCAAAGAGGATTAAAATGTTTCCAAGTAATAATCATGCGAAAGGAATGAGTTTTTGATTCAAGGAATTCGCAAGACATTCCATGTCTAGTGGTTTTTGATTTTCTTGAATTATCAAAAGCATCAGCCTTTCTCAACCTTTTTCACAGAACAAATTTCATACTCTGAATCAATTGAGGTAATATCAAAGCCAAGACTCTTGTCGTTTCTTTTGTAAGAAAACCATTTGGAAATACTTCAATAAATTCAAAATATCGTTCTGTACAGAAATTCTGAATCTACTCAGGAGTTGACGTAATGAAGCAATATTTTGATTTTAATCGAATATTGTTATGAAAGCGCTAGTGTACCAGTGATCTCTTGATATTGAAGTCCCAAAGATCTCAAACTCATGAGATTCACATCGATTATTGGCCTACTGAAGATTAGTTAACTATCCTTCGAGGATATCAATCAGTCAATCAATCTTTGTCTAGAATATTGAATTAGAAGTTCATACAAGACCTGTTTCCTACATATTCATGAACTTCACCATACAAAATATACTGAAATTTTCCAGTACCAAGATGCGCTAGAAGTTGAGTTTGTTTTTTCTATACAACATACTAGAAAAGCTACTATGTTGCTACCATTGCATTGTCAGTAGCAAAAACGTAAATTCAGAAGCACTTTGCTAATAAAATTTCAATATCCAGACTCAATAAACTCTGATCATACTGTTTGGATCAAATTATTTGCTTATAAAATCTAGATTCCGTTATAGGTAAGTAAAATTGACTGCGCATATTACTACAACGTTGTTTTATGAAGTTTCCCTTTTAGACACTGAGATATCGACCGCGCACAATGTTGTAACGCATAATGATCTAAATTACACCAATGATAATGTTGATCGTTGAAGAATGTACTACCGCGAGAATGTAGGAGAAAGGTCAAAGTAAACTGTTGATTAATGATCAAGAAGGTAATTTCTTGCAACCAAATTGCATAAATCTAAGACCGATACATTCAATCGTAATAACCCATCTTATTATGACAATTATTCCCTTGATTCAAAGAAAATAATACCAATCCATCGATTATTTAAAATTATCAAGGTTGCTACTACCCTTCTCTTGATTACAGAAAGACAGCAGTGGAATTCAATTTCGTGTTGACTGAACATTCAACACCTCTAACCATGTAGAATCAACTTCTTCTACAAAATAAAAGAAAAAAAGATGAAATTGTGTATCGAATCAAATTATGTACAATCTGGTTTTTTCTCTTTTTCTTTGATTTTGAAACAAAAAGGAAATGATAAATATTAAATGAACGGAGTGATGATTCTGAGAAAAGGTTATTGAGTGGTATAAACAAAGTGCAAGAGAAGTAAGAGCAAAGAGATCGAGAAAAGTAAATATATCGATACAGAAAGACGTTCCAGCAACAGTGGGGGATCGTGCTTAAGGATAGTAGAACGATCGAAGGATGATGTAAAGAAGAAAGGATAGATAGATAGATGGATAGAGGGAGAGGAAGCGAGAGAGGGAGGAACGTGGGATAGGTTCGAAGTGGGGCTAGAGGGACGAGAATGGGGGATGGGTTAGAGAGAACCAGCGAAATGGACGAGTCTTGTTGGGGGTTGAAAGGGGGCGAGTGAGAGGGTAAATCTTAAATAAAGTGATATGGAGTACTTTCGTATAAAAGCTCCATTTCCACTGTACTCTTTCACCAAAATACCTTCAACGCGCTTTTACGTATAAAAGTTTGTAAGGATTTCATTTCAACGATGTCCGAACGGAGTGTTCCTTTTTTCTTTATACGTCTATATCAAGCAAAGTGATATTTCTCTCTTACATTTTGTTGGGATGATTCATCGATATCGTACATAAGATACATATGCTATTCATGTTTCAATCAATGTTAAATACTTGTATCTAATCTAAAATAAGATCGATTGGAATGAGGCTGATAAAATGGACATGCGATGAACGACAAATTACAAATATCACTTATAACCGAGAATTTAGACTAATTTTACCTTAATATTGCACAAAAATATGTAATTCTTTGTGCGATACATTGTAATCTTACACCAAAAATTCTAGAACGCAGAAACGAATGTTTCCTAAGGTGAATATCAGTCATTGCCATGTTAAATACCACACCCTCTGCGTGGTAAAAACTAAAATCACTCCAGGGTCTCTTGTTGAATTTTTGACCACCATGTAGTGTCGTGATGATTATCTACCTGTAGCGTTTTATATTTCACGATATCGTAATAAACCATACTCTAACGATCATAATAAAATTTTTACTTTATCGTATGTCTCTTTATTTCATGTTTTGCATTTGTTGCTGTTGTTGTTATTGTTGTTCTATCATGAATTCTTTAACACGTCCCCTCGAGATCACTACTGTAGATAATATCTCGCTGACTCTACGTATCGTTTTGGTTTCGTGACTATGGAACATTTCGAACACTTGGACCTAGATTGGCCTGTGTTCGTACGATGAGTAGCATCGTATTCTAATACCAGTGTAGCAAAGAAAAAGAGACAACAAAGACTGCGAAGAGAAACTTGAATACAGGGACACCAAGAGGGGTGATTGTTGGGATCTTGACTCATTGTTGATAACACGTTTGCACGACTCGCGTGTACTCTCCAACGTTGCCCACGTACGCATGCATGCACGCGACTCACATGCACTTTGCTCGTATTCCCACTCATTTATTATGAAAGACGCACAAGTAGACACGTACATTTACGCGTGCGTGATTATTACCATTGCCGATCATTATCTCGGGGATCTGCGTTAAAAAAAAAAATATCACTCGATCTGTTCGATGACTACCTTGTTGTGCGCATTTTATATTATCCAACGTATAATATTTGACACTACTCATTGCGTCCTGCGTGATGCATTTGAAAATATCTTTCATTAGTTTAATTGATTTGATGATACAACGAGATATCTTGATTGATATTGATACGACCAAAAACTCTTTTCAACGACAAATATTCTGCCCTCGGTACCAAATGTTTCATTGGAATAACAATTATCTCATTGATAAAACAAAATTTTTGATTGCTCGACAAATGGCCAGGTACTGGCAAGGTTATATTTGCCAAACTTTGGTGGGAACAATTGTTTCTGTCCAAGATCATTATTATTTTTCAATTGGCACGACCTATTCAACGAATTTCAAACGGTATCGATTTGAGTGAACAGACAGTCTCGGACCAGTATTGGATCGATACTGTTTGGACAAGGTTGGAATGCCAGTATTGTACCATAATCGGCACATACGAAAGAACAATAATGACACGGTTGTGAATGTTATACAGGCCCTGATGTAAAATGATGTTATCATGTTACTGCATTTTGCACCAGTATTGAGCCAGTATCGGCCCGTGTTTCTCTTTCCCCATGGGATTTGTTCGATTTATGAATTATCTACTTCGCTAATTTTTATTTTTAAACCAGAATTTATTTATTGTTTTCCATATCTTGGAGCTCAAAGATCCAATCCGTCTACACTTGGAAAATTGTTTCATCGAGTTCACTAATGCATTTTGTCCACCAAAATTTGGCGACATTGAACAATTCATCTCACCAAATTATATGTTTGGTCACTTCAAAAGAAAGTGTTATGGTAAGATTTGGTTGTTTGGTATTGAAGCCACGAAACTTTCAATCACGCTAACAAAAACATTTGGTTTGACATCCCTAGTAGAAATATCACAAGTTCTTCATCACGAGTCATGAGTTATTCGCAGGGAAAACCTTATTAAAATACTACTAGTGAGTGACTAATGAATCCCTTGTAAATCTTATCTGACTAGTGATGTTCGGATAATACTTGTGAATTTCTCGCAAGGTTGATTCAAACATCACTAAGATTAGATTTATACATTATTAACTGAAATCATTGATAAGCAGTTGCATTTATTGGATCAATATTATGCATTAGATTCATATTTGGATTAATTAATTTTTCTGGATGACTGGTAAAAAATGTTTCATGCATGTACACTAAAAAAAAAATAATTAATCAAATTGAAAACATATCTCTTCATTCTGAAATTAGAATCCTCTCCAGACAGTGTTCTTTTGATGCGAGAAAACAAAGTTGCTACCAGACAACAAAATTCTCGAATGAAAAAATTCTCTGAGTTGAAGCAAGGTCGTTTAAACTAAGAACATATCTGAATCAATTATACATTCAATAATAAGTTTTTAGTTGTACCCTAAGTATTCTCACAAGTGCCATGTTAGTTTCTAATAAGTTCCTCGTTAGATAATGATGACTGTTCCACTAGTTGTGATAAATGGAATCTAGTTAGTTGGAGTGTTACATTCTAGTAAGTGCCTTGTAAGCTTTCCTCACTATTGCCTCATGAGTAGAAGAGGTAAACTCGTAAGTGCCTCATGATTCACTAGCGAAAATTTCTACCAGGGATATAACAACTCAATTTTGATGTTCAGTGTATCAAAGTCTCGACTTATTTTCAAAGACATCTGCGTCTCATTACGCAAATTGCGCTCAATGATTAGCAATAGCCACACCGTGATAATCAACATCTCAACAGAAGATATGATACACGATTCTTTATTTATTCCTATGACTTTCAAGAAAGTTTTGTTTTGGAGAATATTTCACATAACCTTTCTTTGTCGAGAGCCTAAAGTACATCGTTATATGCACACGACAAATACGTTATACTAAAAGTCCATGTTTGAGGAGAAGAGCCGTGTGTAGAATCACTTTGCGGTTGACGTTTTGCAAACATTACAGCTTGTATTTTCAGGGGGTATGAGCTTTGGTAAATATCCCTGTTTCAATGCTCGTACAAAAGATGAGACTTAAATCTTTTGAGTTCCTTCACTCCGCGCAGCGGAATAGAATTATTATATCCATGAAACAAATCCGTAAATACATCAGTTTGAAGATTAGGCTGATGTGCTTCTATTTCAAGAGCGATTTCTGTTGTTTTGCAGAACGTATTCCGAAAGATTAGAATGGCTTCATCATCGGATATTAAATTAATTTGAGAAGATGACGTTTGTTACGCTTGGAATAGATTGTTACGACGTAGAGAAGAGGACTCCTTTGGATCTAAGAAATTGTTTGAACGACTGATAAAATTTATCAAATAAACAAAATATTAATTGGGATCTATTCAGATAACAATTTCTTAGACTCGAAGCAATGTTTTTGTCTGATGTTTCGTATAGGAATCGACACCTACCAACCCTGGTAAAAATTTTCGAATAATGAGGCACTTACGAGTTTATCTCTTCTACTCATGAGGCCCTAGTGAGGGAAACTCACAAGGCACTCACTAGAATATAACACTCCAACTAACTAGATTCCATTTATCAAAACTACTGAAACAGTCATCATTATCTGACGAGGAACTTATTAAAAACTAACATGGCACTTGTGAGAATACTTAGGGTAAAACTAAAAACTTGTTATTGAATTTATAATTCATTCAGATATGTTCTTAGTTTGAACAAATTTGCTTCAACTCAAAGAATTTTTTCATTCTAGAATTTTGTTTTCTGGTAGCAACTTTGTCTTCTTGCATCAAAAGAACACTGTCTGGAGAGGATTCTATTTTCAGAATAAAGAGACATGTATTCAATTTGATTAATCATTTTTTTTTAATGTACATGCATGAAACATTTTTTACCACTCATCCAGAAAAATTAATCAATCCAAATATAAATCTAATGAATAATATTGATTCAATAAATAAAACTGCTTATCAATGATTTCAGTTAATAATGTATAAATCTAATTTTAGTAATGTTTGGATTAACTTTGCAAGAAATTCACAAGTTTTATCCAAACATCACTAGTCAGATAAGATTTACAAATGATTCGATAGTCGCTCACTAGTTTTTCCTTTTGAATAACTAATGAGTCATGAGGAAGAACTTGTGATATTACTACTAGGGAATGTGTAGAAATGTTTTGAATTTATAATGTATGTTAATCCAAGAGAATTGATAGATCATTTAAAATATATCGTTGATTTGAACGTTAAAAGAACAAATACACAATTCACAATATATAAAGTAAATGAATGAACAAGAGATGAGCGATACGTTTTGTAGTGTTTGTGTTATGCGAAGCCAAACGACTATCTCACGACCACCATCGGTTTATCGCTCATCACTTCATTCTGATGACTATCGATCCACGTGAAACTCCTTTGGATCATTGATTACACGATATTCAACGTTTGATTTGAATGTGAATCATCCGATACAATGTTCTCTAAATTTGAAATGCCTGGCATCAGGAGAATTTCATTGAATACCCACTAATGAATCAATGTATCATCATTGAGATTTCACAAATACTCGACAATCAATGTGAGATACATACAGTTGAATTTGTATGAATTATGTTTGTTCTAATTCTACGCTTTTTCTATTAGCAACTGAATAAAGATCAATTTCCTACGACGTGCTTGTACAAAGAACCTACACGGTACACATACGTACACGTATGTACACGAGACAGGGGGTTTCCCTGGTTATGTACATGATTGGGCAAATTGGAGAGGTCGCTCGTTAAGCATCACCCGACAGGCTTCTTCTTTCTCATTATGCCTGCGTGTTCTTCTTCCCTCGTTTTTTCCCCTATATTTCCTGTCTTCATCTCTCTTTTTTCTTCGAAACTCCCTCATCATCGTCGTCGTCGTCGTCGTCGTCGTCGTCGTAGTCCTCCTCCTTTTCCTCTTCCTCCTCCTCGTTACACGGTGTCACTTGGTAAGTAATTGATATCAGTGGTACGTACACATACAGAGACACAATTTGCATGGAGTTATAACATGGCGCAGTTTAATTGGGAAGAAACGAGGAAGCAAGAAATGAAGCAAGAAAAGGAAGAAAGAGAAGGATATAGGAGGCTCGTATCGAATTCGCTGGTAACGCCGTAGCGCATATGAACCGTGTTATAAATACAAGAATGGCGAACGGCTTGATGACTACAGATTTGGAGCGTCACTTATAATTGAACTAATGAACGTCAGTCACTCTTTGGTATAAGGTGAATATGTTTGAATGGTGCATAGTCTACAAAGATTACATTACAATATGTGATTATGTATACATTTATATACGTCCAGTTTGAACCTATGAATTTCCGTCATTTCTTCTTTTTTTCATTTGAAACTACAAATTGTTGAGTTTCAAGAGGATGATTTACAAATTCCTTATCGAATCTACATTCTTCCAACGAAATGGTCAGTTCCATAATGGAATTCAAGCATGTATACGAAATACAAGTATTATATATATATATATATATATATATATTTATGCACAAATGACACTCCGAATCCGTGGAATCGATTTTCAGGAGAGCGCTCAGCAACACGCGGGGATATGGTATGGTATAAATGGGGATTCGTTTTAATTAGCAGTAAACAGCCTCCATTAAGCCTGAAGCAGTAAATCACCTACACTTATCCCACCCTAGTGATTCTCTCCTCTTTCTTCCAACGATACCAACCCAACGACGACGTAGCCATCTTTTAGGCGATGGTAGAGAGGAAATAAAACACTAGTTGGAGTGAGAGAAACAGAAAGGGTATAAAGTGGGGACGGGGCGACATCAGGGTTGTGGGAGAAGGAGAAGGAAGAGCAGGAGGAGGAGAGAGAAAAGGGGGTGGTATACATTACATTTCAATTTGGATCTGTCCGTCCTTCTTGCTAACGGTAGAGACGAGCACTCTACCATGGACCAATGCGCTTCGTCGAAATAGGGAAGCTTGCGAATTTTCCTCGACCATCGGTATATATATATATTTTATATATACATATATATATATATATACCCATTTGTAGGTGTATATGTGTGTATCTGCGTCTCTTTATACAGATCTGTATACGTGCATGTATGTATGTATTCCGAAGAGACAATAAGAGAATGCGAAAGCTGCCATTCTACAGTTTATGGTTTCCAAACTGACTTTAGTGTATGGTATATTCTGCTGTACCGCTTTAACCCTAGTTATTGATTTTTCAGTTCACCGATGGATTTTCCTCCCCCTTGCCCATCTTCTCTTAACTTTTTCGTGTTTCATCGTTCCTTCGGAATTCTGAATTTTTCAGATTTCGGTACGTAATTCATGTGAATCGATTGACGTAATGATTTACAGGCAGATCTTTGGTTCCCAACATCATTTCTGAGTAGTATCCCCTTGTGAGTGATTGATTGGAGCGAATCAAACTTACATGTCCCATTACAACGTACTGAATCATTGAAACTGCAAAATTGGGACCCTAACAGATGACAACTATTGTAGCCGAGTTTTTTCAAGTACCAGTGTCGTTCACAAATCATTCAGATATCGCTGGAAGTTTACCCTTGGATCTGGAATCTTTATTAGTTGGTCAAATCTTTGTTAACCACGGGTAATGGCTTGGGCCAGGCGTGACAGCCAAGCGTAGGGGATTTATATTAAGCCAACGTTGATTGAAAATAAAGGTACTATCGTGCCTGTGTCGGCAATACAAAGATGAAAAGTGTGAGAACGGTGTTGGCGCAAGTTTGTGCCAGCATTGGTTCGGGATTGATTCAAAATTGGTTTTATAGTAAAAGTTTTATATCGGCCAACCATGGCAGGAACATTGAATCAAGCATACGCGAACATTGACGACCTTTCAACACCGCTGCCCCAGGCATGAAAATTGAGGCGCGTTAATTGCTGAAATGATGTTATCATTTCAGTCCTTGGTCAGGCTACCTCCCAAGGCTCCAGCAATGCTCGTCAGGCTGGCTCAGGCTTGCGCCACTGGTAAATTTTCACATAGGATAGCTAGATATTTCGCTGCAGTAGCTAAAATTTAGCTGGTACAGCTAAATATTTTCCTCCGTGCGGATGAAAATCCATTCGGATGTTTTTGAACAGTATTCAACTTGTGGAGATGATAAAAAAATTCGAATTCATTTTCAACTGTAGTCAAGTAAAATGAAGTGAACCGGATTTTAAACTTGGCGGGAATGCCACTATGTCCCCGTTTTACTCAACTTTGGGTAATTTTTCGCCAATAAATTTTCTCCGTGTATTTTCTAAAAAGATTCTTATCAAGATGTTTCTCACACCACTCCAATATGGCCGCAAGCTTGCCATCTGAATGGCAACTAAATTCCTCTGAGATTCATGCCGAGCAAATTGTTTCCACGTACCCAACTATTCTCCCTTCCTGAAAGGATTTCCACATAATAATAGATTCCTGGTGTTCGATCAAAATTCTGTTGAAACAAAATCCTGATAGATATCACTCATTTGGTCATTCTCCAGGTCTCCCACATCCTTACCAGGCCCTAGATTAATTCCCACCATACGGAAGAGAAACAATAGTAATAGCCAACCATGAATCTCAACAATCCACCAAAGAATAATGAATTTTTACACTTCATGTGAAGAAATATTTCTATTGTTCCGGAATTTTCCGTATTTCACATGAAATTTCATGCTTTTCACTTCAATTTTCCAGCATGGATAGAACAATTTTCAACGTAAATTACACAGGACGAAAAAAAAATGTTTCCTCAGTTTCATGGGGTTCAAACACCAATTCCAAGTGATTATGATGTGCTGAATACTCCATTTTTGTCATTTCATTCAGCGTCGAAACAGTGTCGTGTCCAAAGTCATACATCAATGAACAAACAGTTCGAAAATTAAGAAAATTTCACGAATGAATTCAGTTTCAGAAACGTTCGTGAGACTATAAGGAGTGAAACGCACAGAAAATCAGCAAAGCTCATATGCGCCATATGGCGCAAAGGGTCAATACCATAAGAATAGGGGCAATCGGTCACTATTCCAGCATCCAAAAAAAAAGAAAGAAGACAGATTGAAGTGATTACAGAGACATTCCAGTAAAGAATCTTATGAAATAATATATAAAATTCCATTCCTAAGATGAACTTCATATTTTGATGACATAGTGGAAGATAATTGAAGTGGTTTTTGAATGAAAAATTAATCAAATATAGTGAACTTTCTTGTTACTGGAATTACTTATGTTGGACAATACACCAAAATTCCTAATAGGGATTATGATATAGATATTCTAAGCCTGAGGAAAGTGATTTTTGTTAAGTGTTCTGAAGATGGGGAATGAAAAATATGCACTGAGAACCCAATTTCTTTGGCAAAAAGAGAATTGCTTTTTTCTCTTTTGAATACATTTTTTTTTAAATAGAAAAAATTATTCGGTTTAGTGAAAATGTTTTCCGTCAAATTGAAATTAAAAAAACCGTGGAATATATACTTTTTTGAATTCGAAAAATGTGATTTCGATTCGATAAGAAATGTTTCCATTAAACTGAATTATTTTTCCCATTGAAAACAAATTTCATTGGAATGAGGAAAGGAAACTTTCTTTCAGGCAAAGGAGGTTGAGCCTTCAGTGTGGCCGTTTTAGCTGAGATTCTAATTCAACAGCTATAAATTATGCCTCAAAGACAAAAATTCACGTGAATAGAACCAACCAATTCTAGGTTGCCATTTCAATCCAGGGATGGGCATTTTCGTACTCCTGTAATACTTTTTCACAATATGTCTTTAAAGTGAAATATGAAGTCAACAAAAAGTACTCCCGGAGCATAAAAATGCTCAGCTCTGTTTCAATCATATCAAATTTTTTCTTAATACAGGAACTTTTATCAACAGTCTGTATAATCACAATGCTCTTTGCTGTTGCAGAAAAGTTTCTGCCCTACGCACAGCATTGAAAAAGTTAAAAAGAACTATAATTTGAATTCTGCAAATACACGGTGTGTTTCGAAAATGGTAATTGCAATTTCACTTTGTGGTAGATTCTAGTAGAAATTTGATGAGACTGCAATAAGGGAGTCAATAGGTAATATTGCCCATCTACCCAAGTAGAAATGCTCTAGTTATTGACGAGTTTTGTAACGCTCAACTAGCCAGATACTAGACACTTGCAAGTACCTCACTAGAACCCTACGAAGCACTTGCAAGCATCTAGTTTTTAGGTAGTTAAGCGTTACAAAATTCTTGAATGACTGGAGCATTTCTACTACGGTAATTCCCAATCATAATTTTTACTAGGGTCAGAAAATCCGTTTTTGGCGATATATTTCCACCAGGCACGCAAAGAAATTCTATTCCTTTTCAGCTGTGTGTGTTGATTTATTCATATAGAAGTTTTTTCATGTTATTCTCATTGAATTGAGCAAAAATAATGAAAAATTACGATTGATGATGTCTTATAATAGAGAAAAGAGAATAGCTGAAGACAAAGACACATTTTTGTCAGGGGCTTGTCAGATACTTAAATCACGCTCTGAACAGGAATATGGCACGCCTTATCTGGATCTGATGTTTTCTATCTTCAAAGGACGAAACTTTCCTTCATTTGGTTTGAAATAATCACCTACTTCGGTTCATCATTTGACTGAAATCTAAACATCAATCACGTTGTGCTGGCATTTGATAATTAATAAATTGAAACTTCACGAATAACTGATCGGTAGTCTTCTAATCAGTCCGTGATCACTCGAATTCATACTCCCAGTGGTATCGATTCATTTTTTATTTCAATTTGACGCATTTCTATTCAAATTAATGAATTTCAAACGGGGTGTCCGTCAAGTAATGATTGGTGATATGCGGAAAGAAATGTTAATGATATTTCTCTATTTTATTCTGAATTTAAAGAACATACCGATAATTTATCAATTTTTTAACATTCACAAAAGAAACGGTTGACAATAGTTTATTCGCTTCTTCAAAATATGCTGCTATAAAATTTATAAAAGTAGTATTCCTACAGAACAATCACTTCATACATGGGAAAGAAGAAATAGTTGCAGCAACTACGTAGATAGTCGATTTTCGACTATCTACTCAAGTAGTCGCTGCAACTACTTAGTAGTCAGGACAAGTAACTCGATAGTTGCACTAACTAACGTGAATACCTGAGATATTTTTAATTAGTTGAGACAGCTAACGTATTACTTGTCCTGACTACTAAGTAGCTGCAGCAACTACTTGAACAGATGGTTGAAAATCGACTATTTGAGTAGTTGCTGCAACTATTCTTTTTTTCCGTGTGATAAAAATACTTTCAGGCACAAATGTGAATTATCCTCATTCATCACATATTCAAGCATTTATTCTCGTCAGTAAAAGTGTTTAATTCAATCAAGTTGAATTATATGTATATCACAATTATTTATCCTTTGATCTCAAACGCATGAAAATTTGTACTGAAAATCTCCAACAATGTTTATTTGTGCAGAAAACTCATTTCATTTTCATCCCACTCAAACATTTCATCGCCATCTCTGAACAAATTGTTTCAATATAAACCTTTCATTGACGAAGGATGAATTTTTCATCTGAACTGTGGGTGTTAACTTCATTTGAATGCAAATAGTTGATTTTATTTATAACACGAACCATGTAATTCTTCAATTGTTTATTTGGTGGATGAAAAATTATTGCAGGAACACAGAAATATTCCAAACTTGACAAACTGTAGGGTATTTTTCGGAAGGAATTACTGAAGATTATGTGGTTTACGAATGAAAATTTGACTTCAGATTCTGTTTGAAAATCAACAAATTATAATTATATGATTTGCAATACTGATTCTAAAAAGAATATGAGAACACATTTTTTACATCATCTTTTCTCTCTAATCAATTCAAATTGTTGAATATTTTGAATTTCAGATATTTAGCTCTGAAATCTGACTAGAGCTGCCAGAAGAAGTCACCGAAGTTAATTGATTATTGAATTTTTATATGATCAAACAATAGTACTTTCGATTCTGAAGGCAATGACCAATGAATAGCAACTAAGCGACTTTTTCTGGCAATTCTGGATCTGACATCATTCGTAATGCTTTTATTCATTCATAACCCATTTACAGTGAGATCATACAAAATGAATTTGAAACATGGTATTCCTGCAGAATGAAAAAAGTATTACACGAAAGTGAGAAATATTAAACTGGACATCATTCTCACTTTCAACACCACTGCATTCAAGAAATTGAAAATCCAGAATATCCCAAAATGATCGCGGAGAAAAAATGAGCCATTACTAAGATGAGATATTTATAAGAGATTTTGTATGAAATAGAAAAGGAGTGGATCGATTTGACATTTTCATCCTGTTATTCACAAAGATACAAATTTTTGTTATCATACTAAATGTATTTACGGGGAAAAAGAATTCGCTGTGACAGCCAAATCTCATTTTGCTAGGTACCTTTCGTTACGACAGCAATCTCTTCGATATTACAGCGATTTTTTTCACCTACTGCATCGATATTTCAGCTGCTCCAGCGAAACATGTCGACTCCTACAGTCAAGGTTGTTTGCTATTTTGTATGTAATACTGGAAATTCTGCTAGTCCAGCAAGAAATTTGCTGTTTTATACGGAGAAAAAACTAAAAATAATATCGCTGGATTGACAATAAAATATAAATATCGTAAAAAATATGATCGTCACTATTGTTCAACTGGCAACAATATTATATTGTCAAGATTATTATCAATTCAAATATTCAATTTTGCAATATGATACAGTTATATGGATAATTTATATTTACATATCCAAAAAATATTACTTCTGACTAAGGAAACAAATTTTTCGTCCGAATTTATCTCTACAAAAATTCTACATTACGATTTGTTCTAATTCATTCATGCAGAGAGTGGGCTTTGGAATTTCAACGTTGGAAAATTGCCTTAGCGAGAATCGAACCCGAATCGTCCGAGTGCGACACAAAGCCTTTATCCCATGAGCAAATTTATTATCATCCTCGACTTTGTTAAGAGTTCACGACGAAAATATATTCAGGACAAACATCAAATTGTGCACATCGAAGAATGAATTAGGATTTTGATAACAGAAATTTGTTCATGAATGAATAAAACTCGTTAAATTACGACAATTTGTTGTGTTGATTCAGTGATATTGTTTTATCAAATCAACAATGTTTATTGTGTGGTGAAATGGCAACTTGTATTGTCATTTCAATCACTGATTTTCAGCATTACGATTCTTGTTAACAAAACGATGTGCTGTAGCTGTAAGGACAAAAAATTCTTATAACATGCATATTTTGTTCCGTGTAGTCAATCATGTTGTTCTCTGAGCAATCCAATCGAGTGTGACAGCAAATTTCCACATAGGTAGGTTACCAAAAAGATCTGCTCTTCTATATACAATACACTGAGAGGAAGAGTCTATTCAAATATTTGACAGCTAGGAAATTCAGTCACTGTAAATAGAAATTTAGCTGTGCCAGCTAAATTTTATTCGTCACAACTAAATTTTTTATTCCCATGGAATGCACCATTTTATTCATATTTCAGACAGTTAGACTTTTATTCATCCCAACTAGAGTCTAACTAGCGTAAATAAAAATCTAGCTGCGGCAACTAACATTTAGTTCCCCCAACCTAGGTACCTTTCTCTCAGTGTACCTCGATTCGCAGCGTCAGCAAATTTCCTCCTCCCTGTTTATACATGTAATACTTCACCAATCATTGAATATTTGTTTTTCGCCATAACGTAAATCTTCACTGACCGAATAAAATAATTAATCCCTCCCACTTCAGATTAATTCCGACAACTAATTAATGTAGTTAAAATATGAAGAACTAAAATTTGGAAGGCAAACTTTCACCAAATTTTTATTAACAGCTTCTATTTTTTTCATCACAACTAACTTCGAACCATCAATTCAAATGGATTATTTTTTTCGTTTTACTCACCAGTGTGCAATTCCCTGTGCAAACCACCTTATTTGATATTTCCCTTCATCTCTATCGAATAAAATTTTAATAAATTCCCCATCACAGGAAATCAATCCATTCATTCGAAAACCAGAATTCACAAACATAAAAAGATGGAATTTCTAACAATTTTACAACAAAAAAGAACTCATGGAAACTTTAATCCTCAACGTTTTGACTGCACCTTTTTTCCCGGAGATCATTACAAAGTGATACGATTCGATTAGTACTTTTTCAACATATATGGTAAATACGAATTCATAAATTCTCTAATAAAACACGAGAGAACATTTATTCGCATCTGTTACGTTCCCATCCTATTGCGACTAATAATCCATCATTCCAGAATAATTTTTACGTCACGCGAACCTTTCCGAATATTTTAACCGTGCTTCGGCGGCTAATCGCGTGTCTTATATTGTAACAGGGGAACGTATTGATTTTGTAATTCCATGCTATCTAGGAAACGATTCTTCTTCTGTGATTTATAATCGCTAATTTCAATACATTAGATAAATCCCAAGGTTATTTATTAGATCACCTCGCGTATCACACATGAATACCCTCAAAAATAAGTGTACGAAAGTCGACCGGTATGAGTTGAATGAAAATGAGATTCAATGAAATAAACTTAGTAGCCGTATCTCGAGTGTTTCGAGGGATAAACTTTTTTCATCGATCGATCCATGGAAAGTTCGCTCTTCACTGCAAGTGAATTCACAGTATATATATATAGAGAGAATGGAGGATGATCTTCCACCTCACTTTCATCTCTCCTCCTCCACCGAGGTACGAAGAGGTCGTAGGTCGAGGGCTTCGTCAAGTCGGAAACCCGTCGATCCAGTTTGTGCCTGGAATCACGGTCTCGTTTTCACCTCGAAACCCTTGAACCCGATCCAAGAGCAGTCACCACGTACTACGTGTATATATACGTGTGTATGTATTTATACGCAGTAACATTATTCCAAGCACGTGTGTATAACAAGAAAAGCAGGATGTGATTATAGCGGCTCGAAAATTTATTAAACGCGGTTAATTCGTCCAGACGTTGGATAGATTCTCTCGTGTTCTCTGAGGGATGATCTTGGAATTCCGTTCGAATTCTAGTTTCACATGGTTTTGTTTGAAGAAATCGAACATATCGAATCTCGATTGTGTACAATAATAATAATAATAATCACATTTATTTTGTACGAAAGTAAATCTCGCGAGAAGTCACTGAAATGGAAAGGGTAGAAAAAGAGGAGAGTATAAATGAAGTTCTTCACAAGAGGGCCTCAATGAATAAAGCGAGCCCAGTACGAGCAGTAATGGAAACCTTTGTGAGGTCGGGCCCCAACAAACGGGCCTTTGTCCTCAAAATAGGAGGGGACCCTCGGGGGAATCGAAAACGCTCGTTTCACCAAATGGAATTTATTGTTTGTTTAGTTCCGTGGTTTCGAAAGCACCACCGTCATATTAACATCGTATGTCTCTGACGTGCTTAAATTTATATGCTTCTCATTCTCCAGAAATGAATCCTACACCCGAGTGGACGCGAGAATACAGGAAAAAAATATTTGTATTTTTTCATGTTCATTATTACCTTTGTAATCAATTGTACATAATTCGGTTTCATATTCCTCTCAATCCCACGTGTATCTCGGTCGTAAAAACTCGACAATATCTTTCTCTATTTCAATACAGAATTGTAAACAGCTGACGCTTACGACATAGTTGTCGTCTTCTTATAGCCAGTGCACGTGCAACCAAAGAACAAGACTCTTTTCGTTATAGGATGGTATAGAGTAGTGTTGGCAATAGTAGTGGTAGTGTATCCAAGGCCGATAATCCCTCCGGTGTTTTTCTTTTCTTCTCTCCCCCACCCTCTCATCCCTGACACCGACCCACTTATCTCAACGTCGTCGTTGTCGTTGTCGTCGTAGTCCTCGTCGTTGTCGTCGTCGTAGCCTCCACCCCTTAACCATCCTCTTCTACAATCCGTTTTATCGGGTGTCGCCGCGGGTTATCGCCGTGGTTGCTGCCGCACGGGGTAGCGAGAGGGTGAAAAAGAGGTTTGAACTTGTGTGTGTGTGTGTGTGTGTGTGTATATATATATAAGTGAGAGAGATGGAGACCGAGAAGAGAATTGCAGCGGAGCTGCGAGCGGTTGCTACCACCTGTTGGCAGGACAACGTCTCAACCCCGTAGTACACACCGCTTCTTCTAAGATGCTCCAACTTCTCTTTTTTCTTCCATTTATGCTTTTTCCCGCTCCCTTCTCAATTCCATTCCATTTTATCAATCAACCTTTTTCAGATGTCACGTGGTCCTTGTCACTTAACACGATGTTATTCATAATTTCAGTGACAATTTGAATAAATGGTTGAATTCCATGAGAATATATTCATTGTATAAAAATGAATTCATGTTTATAAAGTATGAATGTGTTTGGAGAGACAATAACCTCCTTGGCGTTTATTAACATGATAATTGAAACAGTATGACCGCTAATGGTGGGCCGTTAGTATAAGCATTTATGGCTATTATGGTATCATACATAAATGTGTTCCTAGGACCTATCTTCCTAGAACACATTAAAAAAGCAGAGAAACCGGTAGAACAACCTGTTTATGCCTAAGCAATTACCTGGTTTCTCTCTCACCACCCTGTGAAGTAGATGCACGTTGTGAGTGCAATTATAACATGTCATCAATCGAAATATTTCTTAACACATTTGAAAATAACTCTGCAAATTTTTCCTCTTCCCTGTAAATTTTAGTATCATATCAGAGTTGCTACGACCGGGAAATTCGAACGAAATCTACCAATCATATATCCACGTTAGATAGAATGACCAATAAGGAAATTTCCGGTGTAGCAACCATGTGTATTTCAATGTACTCAGTGTGTTTAAATCATCGTATAATCACTTTTTGAACGCCTCAAAGTGTGTGAATATGTTGATAACTCAGATTAAGTGTTTATAATAAAACATTTCGTCCGCTTCTTGAGTGTATTTACACTGTAAAAAGTTCGATTGAATGTGGCTGCATCTTAATTAAAAACTTGACTGGAATTCAGTCTTTGCCATTGTGTCGGCTAGTCCCTGGTGAAGCGCAGGCGAAAAGTATGGTGGAGCGTAACAGAAACGTTGATAAAAAGTGAACAAAGAGTGAATGGAACGGTTTCGAAGAGTACCTGAAGCGAAGTTTGGAACAAAAAAAGCGTATGAAAGTGAAAGAGGACAAAAATTTTAACCACTCGGCGAGATTCGAACCCATGGTTTTCATCATTGCAATCCAGCGCCTTACCTATTCAGCCATGGAATACTATGTTTCCTGACAGTTTGAAACCGATACTTAAAGTCTGTATGAAATGATTCGCATGACCTTCCATCAAACGTAACAGTACTCCCCCCAAAACGGCATTGAACGTTTATAAAGCGTGTTGATAACATATAATTCCAATACTCTACAACAAGCAATTATTAAACGCTTCGGCAAGAGAAAATTGGAACTTTTGTACGTTTCTTGTCAGCTTCGAGTGCGCTTACTACTCGCGTATATTTTCACCAGGGTTGTTTTTGGTGCTGACTTTCAGTTAAAACAGGGCTAGTTTTGTCTGCATCTGAAAATAAGTTGATATTCAGGATGGAAGTAAGTTTTACTTTTTACTGTGTACACGCTTCTAAGCGTTTGAAAAGTCACTACACGATTCAAACACTCAGAGCGTATTGAAATAAAACACTGGAAATTCAGAGTGTTGAATGGACTTCATCAAATCCCATGATACCAAGAAATAACTAAAAATGTTATCAAATGCTGTTGCATGTCTCACAGAGTACTATTCAATTACTTCATTCAGCACGTACACGTTTATTATATATTATTTAAAATCCATGACAAGCGTTTTCGGTTTAAGCGTGTAATCTATACGTGACTATCATGAACCTCATTCTCCCATGAATATTGAAAAATGTTGTATCGTCGCAATATGAATGAGATAATTCAAAACGATGATTCACAGCTCAAAAACATATAGATGGAATATAATTGACAGTCGTTTTTTCACCTTTTATAATAATTGAAATAGTAAAAACATAAATGATAACTGTCCACGTATCTTCATCATTCTTAGGATACCGAAAAAATCTCTCAACCGAGTTGGTATTAGTTTACACACGTGTCAAACTTTCAAAGTTTGTATTTGCCAGTCATCAATGGCAACGAGCGATCAACGTAACTCGTATATGTGTAGAGGGTCACTTTTTGTTTGCCTATTTTCCCATATCTGGCCTTCGCACTTTTTTCACATCATCACCCTACTTTTTTCACCTGCCACTAATTTCAATTGGAAAAAAAATGGGATCACTCGCGGTTTATGCTTTCACAGGTGATACCGACATACAGAATTCCGCAACCAAAGAAAATAAAACACTACAATTGACGTATTTTATCTTCAAGGACTAAATTTTCAAGATATATTTTATATAGGAATATAATGTTCGAAGGTCGAAAGGATTCCGACAACAGAATCTTCTCCCCGTGACACACCACGTTGAACAAGGGTGATCAGCGACGACCGATAAGAAATTGCTTGGAAAATTGGCTTATTCCGATCGGTCGCTTCCATACTCCTATTCCTCCTCCTCTCCTTGTCTATCTATTTATCTCCCTTTCTCTCTGCTTTCTGTGATGCTGATAAACTGCGTAATCGAAACTATCCAAATATCTCTGTGCACGAATCCTTATAAACTAGGAAAGTCCTAGAGTTTGATCGTGTTGGTTTGGAGGACGTCCTTCGAAGAATTGAGAATATATATATATATATATTCTTCATATAAACTCTAGTATTGCAGTCACACAGCTCACTCTCTTCCCTCTTCATCTGAAAATACTAATAGATTGTGTAGGAGAACAGCACTCCAAAAGACAAGATGAATAGTAGAGGAAAAGGGAAGGAAGATGGTTGAGATCGTGGCTCGACTAATCTGCGATCAAGATAGCTGTGCAACTTGTAATCGAGCATTATTCTCAATATACCAGCACCAATACCACTTAGGAAATGAACCACCATCCTATGTGGTTATCATACACACACGTGTGTACGTACATGTATATAACCCCTTGAATAGTCTCGGTAAAGATCCTTCGATAGCTTCAAGAACGTTTTGCGTTCCTCTATACTGACTTACCTTGCTTACATCGATACTTACTTACACACTTGTATGTAAAGTTTTACTCAAGTAATCTCAATCACTCAAGATCGACGCGATACATACATATACACTTGAATAATGTTTCACCTCCAGAGTTTCATGAGTGAGTCTTCGGTTATATGCGAGTTGATTCATGTGACGAGGTACTTAGAATCCAAGGGTTTGTCGAACGAAGATGTTTTAGATATATATGAATGCCTCTTGGATTGAATTATATCGGGGATTCAATATCGGGGAATGGATGTTCCCGAACGTTGATTATAGTGGATGAAAAAGTGAGATGTTTTTAAAGTCGAAGTTACATATCGTCGTTTCAGATGGTACATAAAACTTTATCTCCTTATGAAATACCATTATCCAACTTTTTTCCAAGAATTCCACAATCTTTGAAATTCAAAAGAGAATTGCAATTGAACTCAGCTCGAGTTCGTTTCGATTTTGATAGCTACAAAATTCAAGATACATTTGATCAATTTGTGAAGAAAAAAAATTCAATATGAAAGCGAAATCTAATTTTGCTGTTTACCGGTTGCTGAGGTAGCGAATTTTTTACTGTAACAACAGTTTTATTACTCATCATGGGAGGGCGTTTTTCGCTGTGACAGCGAAACAATTCAACCATTCAGAGTTGTCAGATATACGGGTTTTCCTCATAGATCCACGTATCAAAAGACGCCATTGAGGGCACTGAAGCATCAGGAGCAGCGGGTGAAATTTTGCGCCAAGTTTTTTTCATAAATTATTCAATAACATTGAATTTGGAATCGATAATAATAGAGTACACACCTGAAATTGGACTCTGAATGTCAATTTAGGTTTCTTCGTAGTTGGCAAATATTGGAGAACACGATTATAAAAAATTTTTGTCAGTTGGAGGTTATTACTTTTAAAATCCTCTTATACTCGCGAGAGAATCAGAAAAATATTGAAACTCAATTTTAGAGTCTAATCTTGGTCGTGGAGTTCATTATTATCCATTGCTGCAACTACTGCAATCAAATTTGTTGGCTATATAGTCCTAAATATCCCTACAAACAATGATTACTGGCGTTTCAATGGGCCGCTAATGGTCCTGCAATGTCGTTGAAGAGCCGTTACTGGCCCTTTGAGACGCCCGCAGTTATGTTTGCTGGGATGGTACTTAGAATTCAACTATCTCTGTAAATAATCGGCAGCTACGACTGAATCAGTGGCTAAACGGCAAAATGAGATTTCGCTGTCATAGCTAATTGTTTTCTCCGTACTGTTTTTGATAAAAATAATTGGACCCGAAGATTCTTTGACATTCTTGAAAAAATCGTTTGTAAAACTGAAAATTCACTGATAACACGATCCAAGAGTCAATTTGTAACAGTCCAAATGAATTAAAGTATGTAGACGGAATTTAGCTATAACGTCAAGTTCATTTATGGTTTTTTTTTTTTATATAATCCGTATATAATTTACGTTAATCTGTATATATCGTCACTAAAAATCTAGACATGATAGAAAAATTTTGCAGGATTGAAACATGAAAAATCACCTAATAATATAGATATCACAGACAATCCTTTATAATTTGTTGACTAGTGTAATATGGAAATTTAATACAAAAGAGTATGTGAAGCAAGAACTTACTTTTTTTATAAAAAAAATTTAAAACATGTGATTTAAATACGTTTGCAACCATTAATATACATACATGTTTTTCTGTATCACGTAAGTTCATTTAACGTGAGTCCAATGTTATTTCCACTCCAAGTACACTAGCTGAATTTCGAAGATACTTCGAATGCAATGGAACCTGTGTTAACTGTCACTTTCGGATCCGTCATGTTGACGAATAGGAGAATAAACGGCAGACAGGAACAAGGTTTTTCTTGTTTCCAGTAAGCGTTGGCGATCGATGAAACCTCTATTTATAGCGGAGTGCCTCTATGCAGTATCTTATAGGGGAGAAGAAACGAAATAAAAACTAAGAAAAGGACGAATAAGCGTGGTTCCATGCTTTCTAAATTGTTTAGAGTGAGATTCCATTCGCTCTAGTTTTAATCTAGTTGAGGGGGAGGGGGGGGGGGCCTTGCGAGGCCAAGAGAATCATTGGAATTATTTCTAGTAAGGCAATAAATTCCTCCATAAAGTCAATTCGTCAGCAAAGGACTCTACGAAGGAACGATGTTCGAACCCATCAAACACCAACTAGAGATAAGCGATTTGGAGGAAAAAATCGATTTTTGACAATCGATCTGCTTTGAAACAAAAAAAAAATCAAATTTCTAGTTCGTTTTATTCTTTGTTCAGATCAATTGAATTTTTCTTCTAAATGAATAAAATGAAAATCAGACTAAGACTGAATATCGATTGAAAAAAAAATTTAGCAAATACAATTATTCCATATTTTGCTATAAAAATGATACCAAATGGACTTGTAGGATATTAAATACTAAACCCAGGAACCAATTCAGACTTTCCTTCAACGAAATCGAAAAGTTCACGATGTAATTCTCATCTCGCCGAGACTGATCGGGTCTCGATCTCGATCTCGATTTAGTCTTGGCATTCAGAATCTCGTCTCAGTCTCGCTTTTGCCTCGAAAGAATCAATATCGTCTCGGTCTCTACAATACATTATACGTTCCGCCGAGATTGTCGATATCCTCAAGGCTCTCGACTTGACAGATATCGTCTCAGTCTCGAAAAATAATTGTTCGTCTCGTCTCGTATCAGTCTCCTCTCGATCTCGGGGTCGATACCGAGACCAGTCTCGGTCTCGTCCGAAACACTATTTAATTCAGCCAATATTTTGATTATGAAAATTATATTTATAGAAGACATTATATACAAATGTTTCTCCATTTCTTATAGCTTAATATGAAAAAATCAATGAATAACTTTAATTAAATAATACAAGTTCTAAAATGATTGAAATTATTGTAACCTTATATAAGATTGCTTGGGATATTACACGAATTGCTCCAATCAAAACATCATTTGAAAAAGAAGATCAATACGCCTTAATTGATAGGTACCTCTCCAATTTAAAATATTCCATCTCAAATTGATACGGCAACTTAAATTAATAATATTATTATGAGAGAGATAAAAAAATATAATTTTATAACTTTAGAGAAACACTAGTAATTTCATTTGTGTATTGTGTAATAGCATTACCGAAAGATTGTGAAAAATGCCAACAAATCCTTTTGTACTACGATATTACAATATTGAATGCACCCCAATACTTTCTGTTCTAGTGAAATATTAAAAGCAAACCCTACTATGACTGAAATTATAATTGAAATAATTGTTGAAATAATAACTTCTTCATATATTTATGTTATCATTAGACTGCGGAAGTTTATACAATTATATGTTTTTCATATCAAATATTTTGTACAGATTTTATTTGAAAGATATGAATTAATATCCAGTATCTTCTCGTTTAGAAAACAAGTATGCAGCGTACTATTTTATTTAAATAGTATGTGGAATGAAAAATCTATATTTGCATAAACTTCTACAGTCAATTTATTATTGAATTCGGAAATATTACTACCTATAAAACAATTTTATGTAATTGAATGTTACATCCTGAGGCACAAATCTGCCAAAGTTATGGAATTTCATAGATCATCATTACGCTGTTATTTCGAAAGTAACTAATTTGATTTTTTTAATAGAAATTAATTTAGCTTATTCCATTGAATAATTTTATGCAATAAATTTCAAACTTTCTCAATTGAAAATCTTTAAAATTGAATATATTAATAATATGTTCGACCAAATTCATTGAGAATGTAAAACTGGTATATTACATAAAATTCCATGGGATCCTCTCGTCTTTTATGCACATCATTATAACATATTGTTGTTTGAATGATAATCTCCTCTATACGTGTGATTGAGTTATTAATTCATTCTTTCATTCATGCTATTATCAATTAAAAAGCAAATGATTATGCTACCTTCCACAATGAATTTACTGCAGTTATTTAAATTTGAACTCATAGAGTAGCGAAGACTTCTTATTCCAACAAAAAGAGATGTTTTTGATACATTTGAAAATAAAATTGCCCAACTCATGAATTTTATTCTTCATAAACAATTGATTTTTATCAAATTTTACCAATCATATTTCCATTATTTATCAATAATTTTGAGGTATATCAATTTTTTTACTGAAATTCATTTGAGGATTTTTGATACACTAATTAATTAAAAAAATTGATCCCTATTCTATTTGAAGTCATACCAATGAATTAAATATTAAATTTATTTCAAATATTATCTTCCAAAATATAAGAAATTAATATTCAGATTTCATTTTTCAACTTATGATATGCCACATTCAATTTATATGTAAGAAAAACTGTAAATCAAAAAATTAAAATTCCGTTTTATCATACAAAATATGAATTTCCAATAATGTTTCCATATATTGATATTTATAATTAACTCATTTTATTTCGAGAAATTGAATTGAATAATTTTTTATTTCAATCCCTGATGCAATCATTATCAGATATTATCATCCCTATTTCACAATCCTTTCTTACTTCTCACTCATTTGTTTCTTATAGTATACTTAGAAAATTGAAAACATTATAATTCTAGTGATCAAAATTTGATTCCGGAAAATTATTCATTCAATGTTTAATATGATTTTCAAAATAATTTTCACAGTGAGGGAAGAAATTTCAGGGAGCCATCAAATGTTTAGTTGAACGGTCGCTACCCAATCAACTGAACATTCATTCAATCAAGAGAATATTCAATATTCTGTGAAATATTCTGTCAATAAGAATGGATATTCATATGCTTCAATCAAACTTGATGGAAATTGATAAATCATTTTATTGCTACCATTTAATTAAGTATTTAGTTTAAGTACCATTTAATTAAGTAAATGAAAGAGATGAAATATTAGAATTAATTGAATGGAATAGGAATAAAATTCAAACTCTTGATAATATCAGTTTCTCATCACAGATGGTTTAATTATCAAATTAAATTATGCTTTACATTTTTATTTCACTTTCTCCACTTTTTTTACTTTTATCCAACTCCCATTTTATTTCCATTTTCTTCCAACTCTTTTGTCTTTCTATTCGATTTGTTATTCTTTTGAATTTAATTTTCCATAATTGCAGAAAAATATTCCACGTGACAACCAAAATTTTCCATTTTTTTTTCCTTTATTTTTCCCCTGGCAACTGAAGAAATTTCTAATTTATGCATCGAATAAAAAATCAAATATATAAAAAACGATACAACGAATCGAAAAATTGGAAGACAAAAATCGAATAGGTATCGCCTATCTCCAAGAATCATCACGTTTTTTAATCGGTATGGAAAAGATTTTACAATTCATTACAGACATTCATAATGTTCGCTTCCTATACAATTTTCATACCACCAAGCTACCAATTTCCGCTTCCTCAATGACAATATTAGTTATCTCGTAATTCTGGTCAAATTATTCCATAAAGCTACCGTTCTTGGATTACTCTCTTAACGTTGAATTTCGGTATCGAATTCCCAACAACATAATCCATCGTAGATTCAGATTCCACTCTAATAACAGTTTAGTTTTGATATTCATTGATGGATATGATTACTTTCATCATGTACCAAATGATATGAGCTCTTGTACTTTGAGAATTCTGTTAAGAATCAATTACCTTGATATATAATTAAACAATCCCCTGTGTCTCAACGTCGTGTTATTCTGCTGCCAGGATTATGAGTTTCAATACAATCGAAATAACCAACATTCTTGCCAATTTTGGGCCAAGAAACGGCCAGAGTTGGCCTAACGTTTGTGCACACATAGCGACACGTTGAAATCAACGAATCTCACGTGGAAGTTCGTTGACGTGATTTCACACCTCTCTCACCAATTATCATTGAAGTAAAGAGCTCAGAGATGCAGCGAAAACGCTTTGAGTGAAGATAATTTGTTCCAATTGGAATTTCACCTCAATCTTGAGGTTCACAACCAACGATTTTGACAACTAAACTAGAGATCAAATCATTTTCAATTCTTGATTTTCATAATAAATTATCAAAAGGAAAATATGAGAAAGAATTTCCAAATCTGATCCACAGCAACACATAAACTTCAACACTAGATCATTCCAGAGATCTCCCTTCCGAATAAAATTCCAATTTATGTTCAATTAAATTAATGTAATGAATAAATTCCATTGGGTCGTTAGCGAGAGTATCCAAGGACTGCATCTTCTCTCGGAAGATCAAATTGGTTATTGTTATCAGATGACTAATAAATTATCGCTCGAATCCATACGGAAACTATTTCCTGAAACAATGCCCTGTAGATGCATTCTAACAATGAGATTATCTTGCTTGGGCTGGTGTTGAGAGGTGGTAAACTGCATGCCACCCAAGACGAGAGAGATGAGAACGGATATAATGTACATGGGAGAAGAGCATCACTATAAACTTATTCGAGAGGATCTTCTGAAATCCTGTGGTAACCACACAAAGTGGCTTGATGCAAATACCGAATATAATGTGCGGTTACAACTTGCCCTTGGTCTTCTGTCATAGAGCGTGTAATACAATTCCAATAACATTAGTTCCCTGTTAGAGCACGATGTATGCCGAGTGTGGATGTGCATGTATATTCACGCAAGCCTGTGCGCGAGTATGAATGCCAGGGTGTCTGTGTGGGACGAAGATCGATATCCAGGGGAACGTTGCAAGCTTGCACCAGAAAACAATGTGGAAAGAAGGTATTTTCTTTAAATTTTCTCATAATTTCTCATAAACTACTTCCGGAGCTGGAATTACATGTGCGTGTATTGCATGTGTTCAAGAATTTATATTACATCATGACTGGAATGGATCGCGTATTCCAACAATTCAAATGTTATGTAAGGAACAGAGAGTTAGGATTTGTTGATGTCAAGTTCTTCATTTATACCGGTGTGCCATGATCTTTTAAAAAGCATGTTCTTTTACTCTCTAGAATAAATTCTGGCCTGCCAGAAGTGAGCTTGTTAATTTTTTGCATAAAATTCGAAGGATTGAGGTAAGAATTTCTACCAGCAACTTTGATTATGTGGTTAATTTTTCATTCCTCGAAGCGTGAAATTTCATCCGAAACAGGTGAAAATACAAATCCTCATAGCGGACCTATTGATTTTTTACTCTTTCAGATTTGGAAAATAAGCGACAATTATTAACTCGCTGTTTTTTTTACTGGTATCGATACTTCTTGAGATCATTGATTCATGGAATGAATAACAAAAAGAACTGTTCAGTTTTCGTTTGTCATCAATCCACAATTCATAGCTACAATATTATTTTGCTAGCCTGGTTGCGGATTAATGGTTGTGGTGACTAAGAAAACGAGAATAAATCGCATCTAGTTTCAACAACTACATAAAATGAACCAGATTTTTCTCTCAGTACATTAGAGATCACATCAGCTTTCAATGTATCTAAGGATCGAGGTGAAATTCGATGATATATATTCTTGTACAAATCATATAAAAATATAGCACCTATAAAAGACGAAAGCGTGATTCACCCCTTCAGAGGTGAAATTTTAATTCTTCTCCAAAGTTGGAATATGTTTATCCCAAGAAATTGAAAAGCACGAATTTGTAAGGTAAGAATCTGGACTTGATGTTGTAAATACGAAAGAGAAGGCAGTAAAACTTGAGGAATTCAATACCGATAAATCGACGCAACATGAAAATAAGATTGTGCATCAGGATGGAATTGCGAATAACTTTGTACCATGTGGGGATTTGGATCCGGAAGTGGAAGGAGCCACGGAAGACGTATGTAAAAATGTTCGCAATGGCCCCGAGAGTACTGTGAAAGTAGTGATAACGTATCGTTAAAAAATTCAGAATAAATATCAGTTCGATGAAATACATTTTCAACAAATCCTACCCTGCGATGTGATAAAAAAACTCGAAAGATTTCATAATTATTCATCTATCAACAATCTATCTTCTTTTATAAATACTCGTTAAAAGATTGTTTCAGAGTGCTGTTGAAAGATGACTCGAATGGATTATTTGTTAAAATATTTCGCGATATTTTCTCATAATATTTTCACCTCACATTCATGTGATTATTATTCAGATGTGAGTCGATGATTCACGTATTTGAAAAATTGAAAGGGAGAAGAAGAGTATAAAGATTTTTTATCTTGATTTAATCCATTGGTTCTATATATTTGAAACAGGTACACGCATTCCTGAATAACATTCTTCTCCACGTGAAATCTCCGCATAGGTGTAAATATGTATGCGTATACAGATGTACATATATAAAATTAAACGTTCACCACAGCTGTTGAAGCTCACGAATCCACGGGGATTATCGGGTCCCACGGTGAAATCAATGGATTTCCATCGGATTCCTTTCGGGCGCGCGTTAACGGTCGTTGTCGTCGTTAATTCCGCGTTACAGTGTGTGCCAGCCGATTACCCACACTTTATATGCACTCAAGCACACATGTATATACAAATATCATCCACTTCAGAAACGTATTTGCTTGTATTTGTATTAAAATGTTCAGAGTGTATGTATACGAATATGTATATATATACATATGGTACCAAACACACATGGAAACTGATGTCAAGAGTATATAGGAGAGCCGGACACGCCAGATGTGGCGCGCCCACGCGGTGAAAGTCGCGGTAATTGATTCCGTGCTCTCAAGACATCTTACAAAGATCCTGTACCAAGATTAAGTACAAGGATCGTTTTCGAGAGAACACAATAAACTTTTCTTTTTATTTGATAGACGATCCATCCATCTCGCTAAGCTCAGAAGTTATCTTTCAAAAGTATGTGCGTGCTGCAGAAGCAATTTGGCATAGATCGCAAGGATAGCTCAGAATGATTCAATCGGAAGGTGGAGTTGGGTGCGTTTGAGGAATTGTTGTTATTATCTCTTATTGTACAGTTTATGTTTTTCATTCTCTTTCAATATTGAATCGTAAAAATTTATCTCCTACACAGCTTGTAATTTCACTAAGAGGTCTCGTAAGATGAATGCTCCGACAATAGATATCCTCGATTGGAATTTTAACCGTTCATTTTGTGTTATTTATCAATTTCATTAATGAATTTAACTTCACCAAAACACGTGGTTGAATGATTACATTAGATCTTGGAATTTTCTGGCACCAAAGGTCAACAACTTATATAAATATCACAGGGAGTTTAACTACCCAGGATGGAGCCCATGCTGGGCCAGGGTGGGCCCCATAGTACATACATGCTAGGGTAATTGGAGTTTTCTTGTATGTCCGCATTATCCAAGTTCAATGGAAGCACGAAATTCTACCCCAAACTGCATAACTGCATCATTCTCGACATTGTGTCAGCACTATTGGAATCTGGTGAAACCTTTGTTTCCTTGTAAAGGACTTGAGCACAAAAATCATGACTACAACAATAAATTAGCACGAAAAACGCAAATAATTTTCCTGCAAGTGTTATTCCATTGCACTGATTTGCCTGTACCAGATTCTGGTACGTCTATAATCGTCTGGTACAGAGAAAATATATCTGCTGACACAGCAAACAGAAGTATACAAAATTCCTTTGCCAGTCCAGTCAAAAACTTTCTGCCGTAGCTAACTGGATGGCCGTGAAAGCAACGCAATCCCTTACAACAATGAATTTTTCGCTGTGCTAACAAAAACTGTGCTATTCCGTACGCTGTGAAAGATCTGACTGAAAGTGGCTGCATCTTACTTGAAAACTTGACTGAAATTCAGTCTTTTCCATTGTGTCGGCATTTGTTTTGGATGCTTACTTTCAGCTGAGATAGGGCTAGTTTTGGCTGCATCTTAAAATAAGCCGATATTGAGGTTGGACGTGAGGTTCACTTTTCACTATATACACTGTAAAAAAAAACTGGAAATTTACTGTGCAACTGGACTGGAAATTTCCAGTGCTAGTACTGGAATATGGATATTCCAGTACATGTACAGAGATTTTGTTGTTACGTTACTGAAAATTTACCAAGCATAACTGAAAATTCAGTCATTGTACTGGAATTTTCAAGTTTGAGATGATGTACTGAAATTTTGCCATGATTTCGCGAAAATTTTACCGGCTCGTACTACAATTTTATAGTTCTTGTGCACCAAAAAAAAATATTCCCTCAAAAAGGACTTGAGAAAAAATTTGGAATTTAGAAAAAAAACCTAATCGTTGGTATACTGGAATTATACAGGTTTTTAACTGCAATTCTCAGGTTTTGTGATGGAATTTTCCAGTTACTATGCAATTGAATTATACAGGTTTTGAACTGCAATTTTCAGGTCGTGTGATGGAATTTTCCAGTTGCTATGCAACGGAATTTAATCACTGTTGCACTGAAATTTTCCACTTCTATTGGACTTCGTCATTTCTGGCAGGAAAAATTTCAAGTCTTTATATTAAAAATTTCCTGATTGAGATTTTGATTAATAATTGTAATTGTAGCCAATGAAATTGATATATGAGGTTTTTCCAAGACTTATCCTCTTGTGTTCTAGATATGAAGCATATGTAGTAACCCAAGCTGGCCTTCCAACATGTCGCGCTATAGCTCATCGGTTAGGTCTTAGGTTTCAGTTGGTAGGCAGGTAGAAAAGTGTGGGTTCAAATCCTGTTAGGTAGACATGAGTTTCTGTCCATCCAAATGAACGATCAAAAGTTTCTCAATCATCTTGGAACACAAGGACCCTGCAAAATCACTTTGCGTGAGCAATTTTTTTTCAATTTTCATGGATATTTTCAGCATTAATTTTCCAGTACATGTCCTGGAAAAGTCCAGCTCGTGTACTGAAAAATTCCAGTACCGAGGCTCAGAAAATTTCCAGTTTTGATGCGGGAATTCCATAACGTTTGCACTGAATTTTTGCAGTACAAATGTGCTGAAATTTTCCGGTACATGTACAGGTTAATGACTTCCAGTACATGTACTGGAATTTTCCGGTGAAATTTTTTTACAGTGTAGAAAGCTTCAATTTGCTGACACAGAAATTTTGAAATCCATCACATTTATAATAGATTTTGTGTGCTGGATTTTATCTTGAACATCTATTTTCTCAATGTATCTTCCATTCTTCGAGTAACAGGCAAAGTGTATAGTATTTTAGAAGATGCCTAAAGAAAGAACGTAAATATCCTGTGTCATACGAATGCCTCTTTATTGTGGCAACGAAAGTTCACTCTCATTCTAAACCTGCATCGGTTTGAGGTACATTCAGGAGGCAACTGAAAAGATCAGTGTGAATTAAAATACGTGGAAAACTCCGTTTTGTGAATAACAGAACGAAGCACTATTGTGAAGAACAGTTTCACAAAGACGAAAAAAAGAATCATTCATAACGATTGCCATCATCTTGCTGAGCCATCAATCATGCGACGTTCCGAAGAAAAAAGAATCATTCATAATCGCGGCTTCTCTGTAAAGCGATCATACCTACATTTCCCTAAAAGAACGTTAAGGACGTCCCATCTGCCCTCTTTTGATCCCTAATTCAAATTCAGTGCTTTTTCATCCTGCACGCAATGTGAAGAATTAGCAAATATCAAAATCCTACATCCCGATTCCGTTGACTTAAAAAATGCTATCGAATTTACCTTGAATATCTGAAGTATTCTTGACATTTTAACATTCCAGGCTCATCACAGAATTCATCATACAATCTTCAACAGGAAGCTCCGTATTGATTTTAATAAACGCCCACCACTCCGCTTGACCACTCGGTTTATTAAAAAAACATGAGGTATCAATTTTTCCGTCAAAATCATTTCCATACATTCATATACAAGTTTCAATTGTTTATCTTCATCTCGTACCCATTCACTCTTCGGAGCGTAGAAATCGAATGCAAGTTGAAACATAACACTCATGTATTTCAAAAACTCATCGACATTTTCGTTTTTAATGATTCTTGAAAGCAAACGTGACTCGACTCGAACCGCTACCGAATGAATACCAAAGAAGAAGAAAAAGAGGGGAGAAAAAAAGAATGAAAGATAAAAGAGAAGAAAAGATGTGTAGAGTGCAAATAGGAGCATAAAGCTCGCAGGAAAATCGTCGAATCAAAACATTAAGGTGAAGAACGTGACTGTGGGAGGCGAATGGACGATGAAGTAGCAAGTTACAGGTGCGTCGACCCGCTTCCTCCTTCGTAACCTGGACTCACAGGGAGAATGTTTGCTTAGGTCCTTTTCTTTGTCCATGGTTATTCAATGAAGAGAGAAAACAAGGGAGTGGGCGAGAACAACCTTATATTGGTTTTAAAAATGTATTCAAGTTTATGTTGATTTTGGAGGTGAGAATTTTTTAAATTCGAAAAGAAGCCTTACTCATTTCCAACGCTTTTTCAAAGGATATTTCGAGAACAGATGGAAATCACGGCGAATTTAAGGTTTTAGATAGGGGATATTCACGATATCTCTCGATCACGTCGATGTGTCATTTCGAATTGATAAATTAATGTGTGAATCCTTCAAAAAGAAATGAATAATAATCATTCAATGTGGGAGCTGAATGGAAAGTCTAGATAAAGTCTTACGAGGCAAAACTGGCTGCAGAATATTGCCAAAGTTAAATGAGATTTACTTTCTAAAGTATAAGCAGAACGTGGTTAAACGCTCCTTTAATGAAGCTATTACGCGGAACACTTCTATTTATACGTGCACAAGATCAAACTGATTCGTTTTCATTGGATTACATATCCTTTGATTGTCTATTGTGTTCTTATATGTGTATTATCCATCGATGTCATCTCGAAAATGAATTCGAATGTGTTATTTGTCTTTCGTTATTGATTTTCACGGTTGATATACGTTTTGTCGATGACGAAATTGAATACCTGGTTAATTACCCCCGTCGTTCCGAATGGTCTAATATGCATGCATGGAAAAAGAAGAATGAATCAGAAATCGCAATATACGAAATGAAGAGACCAAATGAATGACAAAATGCACTTCTATATGCATGAACTGAAATTGAGGAGAACGAGGATCTTCGTGTAATGAGAATGTGTTTTCGATTGATTTTACCGCTTGCGGTGCTGTAAACTTTTTGATCGTGAAACTCGGAACATGAAACTGACTTTACCGTGCATCAAAAGATCTTAATTAATTCTAAATCCAACTTTTCCTTTTTATTTTGAATTGCATGATGAAATGTAACAATGGATTCCATTAGTCAAGTTTGGCTTTTTTAATACCCTTTTTTCGAGGTATTAAAAAGGTAATTTATTTCAACGGAAAACTTGGATGCAATGAGTAATTTTTGAATCCTCCCAAGCAGAATTTGAACAAAGTTTTTCAAGTTTTTTTCAATTGCTACAGTTCTTCCTCCTTTTACCCTTCTCTCGATTTTCACGATGTGAAAATCCAATAATTTATTTATTTATTTATTCATTCATTCATATACGGGTTGAACCCATTAGTGTACCAAGTAAAATACAAAAGAGAACAAAAAACAAAGAATAATTAATACATACAATTAGAATAGGGAGAAAGAGGACATCCAGAAACTTCACAATAAAATAGATAAAATTAGTTATTTATAAACTGGGAGCATGCTCTCCGAAAATCATTGACGGAGTGAGCAAAGAAATCTATCTTAATACTATGAGTATTCACATAGAGACAAATGCGATTCAAAGGATCACTGTGACCAAATCTGGACTCATACATTATAGTTTCAAATAACTGATGAGATCTAAGACATCTGTTAGGAACATTGAAATTTATAAGGCTGCGAACTTCAACATTATCGATAATTCCATTCAAAATTTTATACAGAAGAAAATGTGAAATGTCATACATTTTACTTGATGTATCATAAAAGAAACAACTGTGCGTCAAATACTCTGATTATTCAGTGCAATATTCTCCACGTAGAATCTATGTGCGAATACTAACTTTATTGTTCATGTCGATTCAAGTTCCATGTTTTTCTTATGTTACAGATTGAACAGTTTTATGCGTGTCAGCCATTATTGAGAATTAATTTGTCAATGAATCAATCACGATTCTTCTGGAACGACAAAGAGTCACGGTCGATACAAATCGGTAAGTTAAGTTTCTCATCGATTAATTATTAAGATATCTATCTCTTTTATGTATGTAAAAGGAAGCGTATGATCCAGGTACACGGATGAAATTTTTATTTTTCACCAGCAAAGAATTTTATAATATGAATGCGAGTTCTTCAAACGTATACTCATGCGTACCATTAACTGAATACAAAATTACCCACCGTGGAACATTAAATCCCCGTGACGAATTGGAATATAGGAAGTAAGTAGAAAATATTGCCAGAGCTACCATATCTAGAGTCTTTCAACGTGTAATTTCAGATTATAAATAATCTATCGTCATTTGATTCTATAATTTGTGGATTCGTACGATAGAGAATTCAAGTGGTGAAAGAGGATCCGTGTATCAGTTTTATGTATTGAATCTTCGTGTATGCGTTTTTTACTGGAATTCACTTGCTCTGAGAGAAAAGCCGTTGTCGCAACAGTGAGGGATATCTTATTTTCTAATTGATTTCTAGTCTAAACGCAAAAAAATGAAGTCGTTATGGCAGCTACTCACTTTTTTAGTTCACATATTTCACCGTTACAGCTAAAATAATTGTAGCTTTGGCTATTCATTAGCTGTTCCATGTTTGATGAGAGTTCTAACGCAGAAGATATATCTTCGATAATTCATGTGTATAAAAAAATGAGGTGGAAATCGTATCGTTCAAACAGATTGCTTCTATCGTGCTGATTAACCTATCAGCAACGTTGATGATCTGATTTCTATGCAATGATCACTTTTCAATGGGAAAACTTTGAGAACGCTTTGTACCGCGTTCTTCATCATTCTGGAGAATATTTCTTGGCGAATTTTGAAGGTCTCTGATTGCTTATAGGATCAAATCACCACTTTTAGAGTGATAATTTACTTCCTCACTTCGAACAACACATAAAATCTGGTCACATTCCCACATTAACCCAAATATGGGGTACAGTGGATCAAATTATAAAAAACTTGGTATTTCATTCACGCAAATTACAATACTGCTCGTTCATTTTGTGGGCGAGGGAATATTGTATATGTATATGAACTTCCATGCTGAAACGTTCACTACTTTTGAAGTTATAGAGCATGAAAAAAAAGTGATCCACTGTGACCCATTCATAGCGATAGCGTTAAGTTTTCGCAGATGGGTCTGTTTGAAATTCACACGCTATGATATTCATTCGCAAAATCACAAAAATTTTCCTACGAGGTTTCAACAGAATTTTACAATATGGTAATGCCAAACAAAACTGGGTAGGAAATTTTACAGTTTTTTGCCCGATTTTTGCCTGGTATTTTTACCAGGAAACCAAGAGAGGTTTGTCTACGGTTGTACACAGTATGAATCTAGATAACAAAAATATATGAAATTATAGAATAAAATTGAGATTATCGGATGCCAAACGAACGGTACCAAAGGATATTGAGAAATAAATTGAAAACGAATGTATAGCGAAAATACGAATCTCGAAGAGGAGCCTCACATTTTATTAAATTCTCATTTCCTCTCGTTACGACAAATTCATTGAGTTTAACCGAATCCATCGATGATTCTATCTTTTGAATTATCGATAATCGCTGTACCCACAATGCAACCCACCATCACCTATCGCATGATCCTCTTCTCCACAGAGACACAAGTGGTGGGTTTCGATCGTTTAAACTCGCACACCTCGTTCGTTAATCAGTCGTGTAATGATTATTCGGTTATCGTCACCACGGTATAATTCAATAATGATCCGTGTGCGGTTTAGGTGCGTGGATGCGTTTGTATGTATACATATATCCATTGCTTCGATACGTGTTTGTAACGGTGCGACGTCGTAGTCGTTGTCGTCACCACGAACGACACACCGGTCTGCCCAGTGGTGGGCTCTCTTGCCTGCTTTATCCAGTCAGCAGTAACAGGAACAGCAGCCATGACGATGACACACTCGTCTCGCGTAATCGATCATTAAGCACGATGACGTGCGTTTTGCGTGAGAGATTCCACCTCTATATGGAATCTCTCTTTCTCTCTCTTCCTCTTGTCTCTTCCCCTTTCTTTATATGTACATATAGTCAAGCGTGTAACTCTGTTATAACGTTTCAACGATATTTCCATGTATTCGCGCTTGATGAACGGACCACCACACGATTCGTTCGTTAACCCTGAATTCACTCCATACATATGTATATACATATGCGTATGAATGTTTTTGTCTTTGTCCATGTATTGGACGTATGTGGGTGTGGGTCTATGTTTTGTGGCCAGTTTAAAACATCCGACTAAGTCGTGAGGTCATCGCGCACCGGGCAAAAGATGCAGAGAAAACCTCGAGAGACTTGTTGAGGCGCGACAACAAGTCACGAACACGGGATGCCTGGTACGAATGAGAGGGATATACAAAGACTCGCTAAAGTTTTACCCCCATGTATATTACATATTTCAAATACCAAACGTTTCTTCTTCGTTACAAGAAACAAATGTTTGCTCAGAAGGGAATATGTTTCACAAAGTGTTCTGGAATTCATGTGTGAGACAAGACAACGATAGCTCCGTGAGATGAAACTAAAGAGATTTCTGCTGAATGGAAGGGGATATCTCTCGAGGGTTTTTAGGGTTTTTAGGATGTGCTACTGATAGAGCAGATATAAATTATCATTCCTGCCTTAATTGAATGAGTTGCGTGAAAAATTAATTCTGTATAACTTGGATACTGTGAAATACCGTTGGATACTGTCACACTGCCTAATCAAAACACAAGAATTTTATTCAATAATCTCAAAGACTTTTTACTCATAAAACGCGTGTCATGCATACAGATCGTTGATATTTACTCCGCAGAAAGTTTTCCACAATCGATTATGAAATGATATTTTGATTGCTGTTTTTCTCTTCCGTTCTCTTTCCATTCAAACACCGTTCCAGCCCAGATAATACGAAAGATGGGTGACACCAAGAGAATAAAGCAAGCCACTTCCTTCATTCGTTTGAAACTTCTTGGAGCGCTATAGACTTCTTATAGTTAAGAAATAAATAATGGGAGATCAATAAGTATTATTTTCTCTGATCTATTGAGTATTGATATCATCTAATAAGTCTATTTTATACTAACATAGTAAACGTTGTATGTAAAAATCATTGTAATACTCATCTGAATTATTTTATTATTACGACACATGTTGTGAAAATCAAGGACGTATCCAGAATTTTTTTTGGGAGAGGACTTTTAATCACAACACAGGTAGATTTTTTGCTCCTTCGTTAGAGAATTTTTCCCTGTTTGAGAAGTGAATTTTTCAAAAGAATCAAAGCATATTCATCAACTTAGTTGAATCGGCAAATCGATCGTAAACGTATGTCGAGAATAATTACATGTTCAGAGTGCTGAAAACCCTCACTAGCGTTCAATCTACATAATATTTAATCGTAAAGGAGATTCAATGATTGCAGAAATAAACGTGAACAGAGGAATGATACTACAAGTATCACAGAAATTGAGGGAATTTCCAGTTGTACATCACCAGTTGAATCCATATTTATATACTTCATAAAATGAGCAATATTTCCAAACCTGGTACATCACTGAATCATTACTGAACAGCAAAGTCTTTTTCCAATACCAGATATCATTCGAGCTCTTATCAATACGTATCATGCGTGATGATATTCACGTCGTTTGAAATCAGTCAAATGAAATCTACAGTTCCTTAATTTGAAGAAGGAAAAGCTCCAAAGATTTGAGAAGGCTTTGAGAACCAAATAAGAATAACAGAAAAGCAAGAAAGCGAGTAAAGGAAGAACAAGATCTCAATTAAAAAATACAAAATTGTCGAAAAAAATTTTCTTTTAGCGAGGAAAACCAATTTTCTATCCATTAATTTCAATAATTTGAAACTCTATCCAACTCAATTTATTATTTACATTATTTTATAGTATGATCAGCCACAGTTGGTTTAACAGATAATTACTCTTCTTGTCGCCCTTTATGTTCCCAGAAGGAACTTGCAAGACCTCTTAATAGCCTAGAAAATCTTTAGAATGATATCATTTCTCATTCCAAACATCGAATACATGTATTAGTTGCCAGAGCTAATCTCCAGCTACCATAGCGAATTATTTTTCCCGTGTTGTAAAGCTCATTGCACACGGAAGAAAAGGAAATAGCCGTGGCAGCTTCTCACTTTTTGGCACCCTTTTTTAACCGCTGTGGCTAAAATAATCGCAGCTGTAGCTATTTTTTAGCTGCCGCAGGGGGAAATCGTAGCTGTGACTGCTCAGGTTTCGTGATTGATATTTGGATAGTCAAATAATTTAGCTGTTGAATTTTCGCTGCGGCAGCTATATTTCTTGCTGCTACCGCGAAATGAGTAGCTGTAACAGCCAAAAAATAGCTGTGGTAGCTAATTTTTAGCTATCCAAACAATATCTAATTATTTTTTTTTCCGTGCAAGTCTAGAAGTTGAGTGAAATTACTATTCTTCCTTTGTAATCGGTAACGTACCTTCTGATCAAAAAGTACCCGGAATTTCTTAATGAATCTCTATTGCAAGCAATACACATATTCCAACACTTCTTTCAATGTTCAAAACATTTCGCATAGGCCGATTTCGGAATCGCCTTCAGTTCCTTCCGCGAATTGTACTCTATTGCCTCAATCGTCTCAAAACGCTTTCCGCGAAGTGGTAACTTGAGTCGTGGGAATAGGAAAAAATCACAAGGAGCCATATCAGGTGAATACGGAGCTTGAGGAACGGTATATGAACATTGTTTTTAGTCAAATAACCGCGTACAAGATGAGATGTGTGTGCCGGTGCGTTATCGTGATGAAGAAACCACGAGTTATCTCTCCACAATTTTGGTCTCTTGCGACGAATGTTTGCCCTCAAACGCTTCAATACGCTCACGTAATATTCTTTATTCACTGTCTGACTTGGTGGGAGAAATTCGGAGTAGACCACACCATGGCAATCAAAGAAAACAGTCCACAAAACCTTGATTTTAGATCGACTCTGTTGGGGTTTTTAAGGTCTTGACTCGTCTGAAAAGCGCCATTCCGATGATCGTTGGTTAGTTTCGATGTCATATTCATAGACCCATGTTTCGTCACCGGTAATGATGCCTTCGAGAACATTTTGGCCCAAAGAAAGTATTTCTTTAGCAACATCAATGCGATGCTGTTTCTGTAACAAATTCAACACTCTCGGCACAAACCTTGCTTCAACTCGTCTCATGGCCACAATTTTCTGCATAACGTTCTGCACCGATCCGAACGAGACACCAAGATCGGATGCTATCTCCCTAATGCTCACACGACGATTTGCGAAGACGATTTTTTTTTTCTCATTTTCTTTTTATTGCAATACACGGGTTAGCACCCTTCGATATAAAAAGTAAATACATAGTCAATACAAGACAGCGTCCAAAGACGCATAAAATACAATTACAATATGGTCATGCATTAACCGACAGTTTAAACCGATTCAAGGAAACACCAAACAATTCCATCGACCGATCGAAATTATTTGCTAATTCACAAATGCGAGAAATCGGATCATAATTTCCAAATCTAGATTTAAATTGTACAGGTCTAAATAAAAGCGCTCTCCTAACTGGTCTACCGGGGATGTTAAAATTACCTTTACTCAGCAATGACTCGCAATCAAGAAAACCATTAATCAATTTAAAAAGGAATAGGAGATCATTCATTTGTCTCCGCTCTTCGAGGGTAGTTAAATTCATTCTGTGAAGAATTTTGGAGTAATCATGGTCAGAATATCTCATAGGGCAGCCTATTCTAAAAGCAGCAAAGCGTAAAAACTCGTGTTGCACACTCTCAATCGTTCTAATATCCTTCTTCAAGTACGGAGACCAGATAGGGGACGCATATTCAAGATGGGGTCTAATTAAAGAGGAATATAGTACTTTTAATGACCTAACATCTTTGAAATCACTAGAAAATCTTTTGACGAAGCCGAGATTTCTCATCGCAGTACCACAAGCTTTCACAGAATGCTCAGAAAAATCCAATTCATCATTTATAGTTACACCAAGATCAACATAAGATTTAACAGTATTCAATGTAACATTTGCAATCTTGTAGGAGAATATGAGAGGATTCCTTGACCTCGAGATTCTCATTACACAGCATTTTTCTAAGTTCAGATGCAGAGAATTACGGGTGCACCAAGAATCTAATCTCGATAATACTGACTGTAAGTGATGAACATCCGCAAGACATTTTATGTTTTCGAAGATTTTTAGATCATCAGCAAATACCAGGAAATCACAATCATTGAGAACCTGCCCAATGTCATTTATGAATAGCAAAAATAAAAGTGGACCAAGGTGGGATCCCTGGGGCACTCCTGAAGAAGGTATAATCGGTTCAGAAAAACAGTTCCGAACTTTTACCATCTGCAGCCGATCAGTTAAGTAACTCTGGAACCAAAGTTTCAGATTACCAGATATTCCAAAGCTACTTAACTTAGATAGAAGAACGCTGTGAGATACAGTATCAAACGCTTTACTGAAATCAGTGTAAATAACATCAACTTGTGAGTTATTCTCCAGCGCAATGGCGGTGTAATTACAGAAAGCAGCCAAATTCGTGGTAGTAGACCTAAATTTTCTTTAATTTTATCATAATTTTCGTCAGTGATACTGGTGGATGGACGACCGGAACGAGGCAAATCATCAATCACAATACGACCTGCTCTAAACTCTTTGTACCACTCGTACGCTTGTGTTTTCGACATCATCGAGTCTCCGTAGGTTTCTGTTAACATCTTCAACGCTTCCGCACATGAAATTTGGTTAAAAACACAAATTTTTAAACAAACTCTTTGCTCAATCAAATTCGACATTGCAAAATTCGCAGAACACAACAAACACTGACTCGTTTACAAGGCAACGCGCACTAACTTTTGACGAATGAGGCGCAAACAGACATTTGAGCGTTAAATAACAGATGAAATAACATGGAAAACAAAAGATTCCGACAATATCTCAAGCGTGGTTTGTTTGAATAGAGAATTCCGGGTACTTTTCGATCAGAAGGTATACTCCACTTCGTTAACACCTCACAACAACTGTAATTCCAGAATCTCAAGAGTTTATTCGGATAATCTAACGGTAATCTTGAATATTCTTCACGCGAATCCTTTGGACAACCAAGCACCTCGGCAAATTTATTACATTACACTCGAGCTGTTATCCTTCCCATATTCAAATTATTCAATTAAGAAGAAAAAGATAAAACACGAAATACATCATGTCATTTGGAAATGTATTCAAAGAATACCTAATCTGAGTGATCGTGCGAGGGGCGAAAGAGGACGATATCTTGAGCATTAAAAATTAATATTCATAAAATATTTAATGCTAATAGGATTCTTCTCTCCTCCTCGAGTCATGTCTTTATCCTTCTTCTTCGCGTTCTCATCCATCCATACTCAACTCTTTTTCTCCTCCCTCTTTCTCTCCTCGTTGCTGGCGTCGAGTCACCTCATCAGTCCCTTCTCCGACGTATTCCCTCCACCTTCTATCCAACGTCCATTAGAATATTAATGCGAATTGATGCACACGTGTCATTACCGTAATGAGTTGGTTGGTGCTGTTCACGGATGTACAAAGTGTCGTCTGAAAAGCAATCACGAAATTGCGGGTATCACTCTCCTCCCCCTTCACGACTACCTTGTTCTCTCTTTTTCTCTCTTCTTCCTTTCTTCCTTCCTTCTTCCCTTTCCCCTTCCCAGCCTTCGCTACTTCTTTTCTTTGAAATTCAAGTCTCTGACTTCACTTTACCTGAGTGTATATATGTATATATATACATAAGTATTGATAACAATTGATGATGATGTCTTGTTGAATATCAATTAATATTCCTCATTTCAATTGAATTGATTGCTTTTGTTTGTACTTGTATTGAAGATAACGAGGAAGGAATTCACAATTCGTTCATGTTTACAACGTAAGCATCGTGATTTGTCTCGAAAGGTGATAATAGATGGGTTTAGACTCGCGATTTAGACATTTAATTTAAATGGGGGTTCAAGTGTGTACCTAGACATTACTCAATTACACTCGAGTGGATAATCCTATTTGTAGCTCCGGTCACGTTCGGCTCAGGATTATTGTATATGTGCGGTATATTCAGTTCAACTTATTCTTCCGGAAAAAGATGTTGAAAACAAGAATAAGTGGAGGTAAATAGATAGATGTGGATAGATTAGATTCACCTCGACTATTCAGCACACACGTCCGTTTGACCCGAGACAAAGAGACATACCGGTGAAACCGGTAAAAAGATTGGTTCCTAGAAGAGAAACTCATTATTGTTTCTCTCGGTGGTCGGCGCTCTGTACCGTTTATAAACCTGCCAGTAAATATACCGTGCGTTTTTCCATCCTCGCGCTTCACAGACCGTTCACGCGTGCTGATGTATTATTGAATGAATATGAATAGGCGTGATAGCGACACGGTTGGGTTGAATGTAACGTAATGAGAGATTATTTTGTTTTCCAAAGGTATTGAGTTCATCAGTTTGATGCTGTTGATAAATTTCATTTTTATTTTTTATGAATATATAAATTGTCATGGCATTTATGTGAACTGACCGATCTCGCTCACGCAATTTGATTGATATTCCAATCAATTGAAATATTACGCTTGAAACTTTGGAATTCGGTGATACATCAATCGTTGATATAAATATAAATTTCCAACTCCTGTATACATCGGATCATGATCATCCCCTGAAGACCTCCCCTCTCTCTCTCTCTCTTGATTCGAATGGCGAGAACTGGAGTCATTTAGATAATGAGAATTCTCGTCATCGGTACCGAAAGGGTTAAGAACCAGCCGAACTTTCAAGCGCATTGTTATTCGCAAATAATTATACGAAACCAATTACTCTTACCGAGAATATTTCGTTTCATGCTTCTAGAACTATGAGAGATTCAACTACTCTTTACAACGTAACATGTTTATGCACTTAACTTTGAACGGATATTCGATAAAAGCATTCCCTACCGATGCTAGTGGATGAAATTCCTTTTCAAAAACATACATCATACCAATACACACAGACTCCTTGAAAAATATTGTGGTCGAAAAAGTTTTGAAATCAAAGTTTCGTTCGGTACATTGTACTCCATGGAAACAAATAGCGCGTTCACAATAATCTATACCCCTTTTTTTACGTATCAAAAATTATCTTGTTTCCGTGTTCCTCCACTCTATGAAGATAAAGTTTTTGGTTATCGGAATTACACGAAAATATCATTCGTATTTGCAATTGTCAATAAAAATATGATATATGTACACAACGTGGTGGCGGTATACAGGAATGACAGTCAATATTGTCGCGTTTTCATGTGTTCTTTTATTCTTCCATTACGGTCATCGATTAGCGTGTATGACGGATCGATTCGGAAGGAGGAGGAAAAAAAATGCAGAAAAAAAGAAAAAGGAACAGAAAAACTACTCACGACTCACAGCTTTGATTGAAAAATGAACAAAAAGGAAGGAAAAAAAAGAAAGGAAAGAAAAGAAGGAAGAGGAGGGAGGGACTAAACCATTCGACTGACTTCGAAACGAGCTGTAAACGATCGTTAGAGAGTACGACGAGATGAAACGAGAAGAGAAGAAGGGTGAGGAAGGACGGAAAGGAAGGAGGAGAGGGACGTTATACGATAGTATCGGCAGCTAATGGACGTACAATTAACGTGGTGCGCATCTGCGATTGGATCCCCGTCAAACGGCGATAAATTAAGTTAATTAGCTTGTTACACGTATCACCCATGGCTGTCTTTCTCTCTCTCTCTCTCTCTATCTCTCTCTCTCTCTCTCTTCCCCCTCCCCCTTTCTCTCTCTCTTTATATACTCTGAACCAACAGTTTGACGAATGTGACGCTCGTTAATCGTCGATGCGGTCCCGCTTAGTCTTCTTCGTTCTTTCGTACCTTCACTCTTTCGTTCGTTGGTTTCGTCATCTAATCAGTTGATCCGAAGTTTTCATCGATCCTCTAAGATTTATTCCATTCTTTCTCCTTGGACTGAATCTTTGTTTTTTTCCTGTTCTTATTCTTCTGAATACTGCTCATTATACTGGGAATTCGAGATGAACTGGATTCATTGGATGCGCTGCAGGGAAAAAAAGAAGAGAAAGAGAAAAATCAACGATGTACACATGCTCTGTAAATTTGAATCAATGGTATTCACTGATGTGGATTGTGAGACGACTGTTGGCTGAATATGTAGTCGATTTGTAGCTTATGAATATTTCAAATGAAACATCAATCAATGGGAGAAGACTGAACCAGATTTAGATATAGCGAAACGTTGATGAAGTAACGTGTATTCAAGAATGATGAAACGTGGAGGGTTTTTTTTCCTTGTATTATTACGGTTGAGCAATTGAAGACTCATTAGGCGGAGGAGTTGGTAATTGGAAAATTATGTGTCGCATTAAAATCATGTGCTTCTTCAGTTCACAATCCATAACTTTTTTTTCTTCTTTATTCGAAAATGATGAAATACAGTGTCATTTAGTTTGTCCGACGTCTCAATTTGGAAATTGTTTACTTCGGAGAATTGAATTTTTTGTAACTTGACTCTAACAAACGAACAAATGTAAAGTGACGAGGATTGGACTGAATGCAAGTTTCTTGTCTCTTTTGAACTAATCTTCCCTCACCCATACACAACCGAGTATTCGATTTATTTTAAGAATTATATTTCTTACAGTGCAATATGAGAAGCTGAATGAACCAAAGAAGTCGTTAGAATTGAGGAATTCAAATTCAAAAGTCAATTGAAATTAATTACTCATCCTTCTGTTCACCATCTGTTCATATGCCGACTTTTGTTCTTAATTTTTCTGGAAGATTCCCCTCAGTCAGTCGTGTGAACCAGGAATTGGAATAACCACACAATCGGTATTTGAATCATCATCCATTCCAACAGATTTCTTCATCAATTAAAGAGGAATGAAAACTACTATAAATTTGAAATATAAAATCTTAAGGGCATCCCGTGGACCCTAGATTTATTTGTATGGAAAAAGATCCGACTAGTTATTTTATTTAGTCCTTTTCAAGTATTTTGGGTAGAGAGATCTAGTAACTCCGAGGTCTACGGAATGCTCTTAATGCTAGACTGATATGACTGCTCGTTCACGTTTGCATCAAATTATAATTAAAAATCAGATATTCACAGCGAACTTGAAATGATAAACTCGATGAGCAGTTTAGTTTCAAGAAAAAAAAACAAGAATTCTCGCATGTTCGACAACTGATGGAATTTTTCAAAACTCTGAAAATCAATACATTTTTCCTCCTACACTCATCATCACTCCATTGGTGTTTTTCGAAGTTTTATTTCATGATAATTATTATATCCCTCATTTATAGGACCCTGCCATCATTTCTATTATTTGATGACAAAGATAACGAGAACAGGAGAAAGGAGGGAGAATAAAGAGCACAGGGGAAGAGAAAAAAATGAAACTCACCCCCTCATACACAGCCTGGCAATTGAGTTAGAAATTGTTCTCCGTTCATTTTCTGAACCTCTATTCCGATGTCTTGCTCAATGGCACTTCAGCTAATAAGCTTTCTGAATTAATTAAAATTTTGGCCGGAACCGCAACCCGCACACGTACACGAGAGCATGTACCGTACAGTACAGTCCAAAATGTAAATTTCACATGGGCGGGCAAGGATACCTTGTTTGCATATATTTATTTGGAGTTTTATGTCTTCTTTCTTTCCATTCGCTCATTAGTTTCAGTAATTATGATTCGTACGTTGGGGGAACGTTTGTCGCTGTACAACTGATTCTTGTCATCCTACGTATACACAGAGGAGGAACAATTATTCATTGTATAAGCATACTATACCCATATCGCGTGATTTTTCCGTCTCCAAACGAAAGAATAATTCGTATTAATTAAATTAATTAAGATTTCGTTAGTGAAACTAAAGTAGCGGTACGGTATCAAAATCGTGCGGCAGGGTATGAGAAAAAGAAAACGAATGATTATCAGTTGATTTTGTATTTGTACGTGTGATTCCAAATACAAACGTACACGCGCATAATGCTCTCACACAGATGAACACATAGAAAATCCATGTTTAAAGCTCTACGAGCGTAAGCTGAGAACCGACAAATGTTGGAAGCCACGATCGAGTAAGAAGCAACGTTATGGTGGATTGCATCTTGTGAAAAGATCTCTTTTCTCTCTCTTTCTCTTCCACCTCGCGTTGGCATCGACAAAAGAGGAAGACGTCGGATAGGGAGAAAAAGAGGAGTTGGAACAGAGAAAGGACCTTAAGGACTTCGGACCCTTCAAGCGTGGCAACAGGGCAAATTAATCCGATAGAGAAGCACATTGAAGATTCTCTTCTAAAGTTTATTTTTTTCTTTATTCAAAATCATGGCGAATTTCCGTTAAGTACTTTCCAGCGAAATATCCTGAATTCTTCATCAATTTCTTTCATGCTTGTGGTTTAATACGCTGATGTGAGAGGTAACAAAAGATTTATGTCTTCTGCGACTGAATTGTTAATTTTCACAATAGATCGTTTTAAATATTCATTGATCGTAAGTAGGAAAGAGGATATCGATAAAGTTTGGAGCATTTATCGAAATGAATTCTACATGAAACGTGGGGGAATCTAATTTAGAATTGAGGAGAGTCTTTGAAAATCAATTTTTCCAGACGCTATATGAAGGGTACACGTTTTTTAAGAGGAATTGAAAACATGAACATTTTAGTGTTTTTGTTTTCTAATGCAAATTCGTCTGTTTTTCAATAAATAATTCAAACTGTAAGGTTATGCATGATATTTCAATTACTATGCTTTCTTTGAATCAGTACCCAATAAACACCTTGAAGAGAATCATCTTATGTTTTTAAACTCTTTTTCACTGAAGAGTACAATGATTTTGATGATGAAATATGACACATAACCTCGTTATGTGAGTTTTTCTCTATTCTATAATACCATAAAGTGCAGGAATATTTTAGATAACTTTTTCCCGAATGTATAGAAGGATGAGATTCGATATTCGAAAATTCAACAATGTTTGATCCTAAAATCCCGTTCAACTTTTTATTGGCACGTCGATCTGTCGTCACCATCCCTGTGACATAAAATCAAGATTTTAAAAAAGTAGTATAAAACAATATGGGCTATGAAGAAAATTTGAATGCTCGTTTAAAAATTTTAGGTACTTCATATTTTTTGTGAAGGGTTGGGTTTAATCTTGAGAAGATGGTGTTTCACTGACAGAAAACTTTTTTCATGTGAGAAATCTCCCTCCCCCCCCCCCCTCCCCCCTAGTGAGGAAAAATAAACTACAAACGCGTATCACCTCATATTGAAATTTCAGCTTTCCTTCTCAGTATGGAGAGAGATTTGATAATGAAAATTACTGATTTTTAATCGCAAACCAGCGTTATTAGGAAATTTCAATGGTCATTCATAACAGCCCTGTATAAAATGCCTGTCATAGAAGCGGACAAAAATTCAATAAGATTCCATATCAGTAATGGTTTGGTATAATACCATACAATATACCATACTGATGATAACATTTTCAGACGACGTTCAGAATTTGCTCACAGTTTTTCACGGCAAGGTGTTGAATTTTGGTTCTGTTGTGTGGTCTTCAAATACAATTCCCATTTTGATAAGAAGGGATCAGTTGGAAATTAAATGACTAACCCGTACAGCACAACCACCGTTCCTCCACCTCGGACTTCGGTGGAATGGATGTGGAGAATTGGTGGAGAAATGGGAGCCGTGCACGGCTCCTGTGCAGCACCGGGCATTTCTTCGTTGCCTCCACGTGGAATCTTCGTTCATCCACGTTCTATCCACGTCCACCATTTATCCACGTAGAATCCATGAAGATGCGACGTGGAAATCGGTGAATGCGCTGTTGGGTGGAAATAAAAGAGAAATCAGGGAAAGTCTCCGTTGAAGCAACGGAGAGGCGACGGAGACATGTCCACCTTCTATATTTTCAATAAAATTCATGTGGGTGGGGTATACATTCAGATTTGGTTTTTTTAAATGCACTATCATGAATTTGATTGAAAATACAGAGGGTGGACATTTCTCCGTCACCTTTCCGTTGCTTCAACGAAGACTCCCTGATTTTTCACTCATTTCCACGGCTCCCATTTCTCCACTATTTCTCCACCGAAGTTCTAGGTGGAGGATCGGTGGTTGTGCTGTACGAGTAAGAAATTTAATCACTCTACATGGAAATTCAGTTGGATCAAATGAATGTCATTTGCCATGACTACCCATCCAGCCCATTGATTCAGAAACAATTCATAAAGCGTTCGATTGAGGCTCAAAACATTCATCACGAATTCCTTAGAATTCTTTTTGAACTACTGTGCTGTGTGGGTGAATATTTTATTTTCATCGAATAAATTTTTCTTCCATGTTATATTTTATATAACTAGACTTTCATTCACGCCAGCTAAAATTTAAGGGGAAAAACTGAATTTTAGTTGCTGCAGCTAGATACCTTCCTTTCAGTGCAAGCAACAAATTCACAAGTGCAACCGTAACATTAAGGACTGCCGATATAAGCTATTTATTATATCCTTCTCTGTCTTAGTCATCATATCTGAAGTTAGTGCGACAAGGAACGATAGAAAAAACAGCGTTACGTAATTTATGGATGGTCCTCAAGCGGCTTGATTTCAATCCCTTTACACGCAGAAAAATGTATTTTAAGAAGTTTCATCATTTATTGAAGATCAGCACCAGTCTGGGATGGATAAAATTATTGATCTGAATATAGCATCAAAAGTACCACAATTTTTTGTAGGAATACATCTGATTATAGTACTTTCAGAAATAAAATCAGGTAAATAACTTTATCCATCACAGACTGGTGCTGATCCTCGATAAATTATGGGACTTTTCAACACATTCGTTTAGGTGGATTTCTCCGTATAGGTGGATACATCCCAACAGGAATTCATCAACTCAGGTGAAAAACGTTTGAAATGATACAAAATTTATACCTAAATTATGCATAAATTGTATAAAATTTTGAACATTTTGCCACATGGACAGCTCTATTAGATTTAGCTAGCTAGGAATCAGTCATTAAGGGGGGAAATACAATTAGAAGCAAAAAAATGCCATTTTCAAGAATTTATTTTCAATAGAAGTTATTATTGGAATAATTTGAAATTTTTTTGGACCTTAAAGTCCAAAAAATAGGTCCTCAAAGTATAGAAAACAAATGTTTTCGTTCCATTTTGAGCAATATGACAGCTGCAAAGTGGCTTCAACGGAGTCCCTTGTTTTAATTGGCGGAAGTGATTATTCAAAAACTAATTATCCGATTAAGCTGAAATTTTCAGGAGCTCTTCTCGATACTATTTTATTCTATGTAAACTAAAAAAATTTCCGAATTTTTATTGCAAAATATAAAAATTATTGCAGAAATAGTGGCACAAAGCTCTGTTTTTCAAAAAAGTAAGCACCAAATGGACAATTTTTTTTTCTCAAATCATCCTAGTTCACCGAGGATGTACAAGTATAATTGATGTAAATTTTCCACATGAACTGTTTGAGATCAAAATTGCGCCCGGAAGAACTTCCGCCAATTGAATCAAGGGACTCCGCTAAGGCCGCTTTGCAACTGCCATACTGCTCAAAATGGAACAAAAAAAATTTTTTTCTATACTTTAAGGACCTATTATTAGTCACAAAAATTTCAAATTATTCCAATAATAACTTCTATCAACAATAAATTCTTGAAAATGGCATTCTTTTCTGCGTCTAATTGTATTTCCCCCCTTGAAGAGTCCCTAGCTAGAAAAGTGTTACACAATTCGAACTTGGATCTGAAGATCAATAATGTAAAATTGACAATGTGCTGGGGGAATATGTTACAGGAAATTTGTGTATTTTTTCATGAATAATGTTACCGTTAATGATGATTGAAATCACTTTCTCTACACAGAAAGACCGGGTCTATTAATATTTAGAAAGAATTTATCAACGTTTTGAGAAATGATTGTCAATTTAAGAAAAAAAGGATCGCTGAAAAATATTCGTAGTGAGTCTACCAAAAATTCGTAATCAAAGTATTAATAGTTGATAGTTTCATTGGTATTTTTCACAGTGAAATTATCAATTGTTAATACATCGACTACGAATTTTTAGTAGACTCACTACGAATATTTGTCAGCGATCCTTGTTTTCCCTAAATTAACAGTAATTTTTCTAAATATTGATGGACCTGGTCTTTCCGTATACTTCGTTGTTTGGAATTCATTTCGGCGAGGTGATTGAAATATTACAATCGCTGTTTGTGGACAAAAATCATTGGCATTGCCTCGAATTTCAAATAATATCCTTGTTCCACTGAGGAAAGGGGGTTATATAGTTGAATATGACACAGCCAAGAAATTTAGTCACTCCAAATAAAAATTTAGTTGAACCAAATAAATTTTATTTTTCACATCTCAATTTTTGATTTGCCTTGAATAAATTATTTTACTCATATTTCAGACAACTGAACGTTTATTGACGCCAGTTAAATTCTAACTGGGACAACTAAATTTTAGTTGTCCTTTCTCTCAGTGTAGTTTTTCTGAATACACTTTTGAATACAACATATTTTATTTATAAAAATTGAATATGCACTAGAACATTTTCAAATTGACTTTATTCCGAATGAAAGTTTTGTTTAAATAGATTCACATTCAGATTCATACCATGACATTTTTCTCCTTGTACGCAAGTCTCATAAGAGTATTCGAGAAATCTCAATAAATCCCACGTATCGATACGAACATTATGTTTTCAAATCCGAAAAGAATGTAGAAATAAATATTATATTCCTTCCTTCTAAGGTTATCAATATGAACGGAAAAGAATAATATTACGAATAGAACTTCATAGAGATGAGAAATAGGATGGATTTGTAATACGACGACCAATATGTGTCAAACACATATTTTTTTCAGATTTATCACGCAGTTTCCTTTCGTTTTCTTTGTGCGCCAGATTCAATTTAATTTTCTCGCCGCATCCCTCTTCCCTTCATCCCTCTTTTTCTTTCTTCCTTTCCTCCTTTCTTATCCTACGCCCCTCTCTCTTCCACGTATTTTCTTCGATTATTCCCTCTTTTTCTCTCATTCTTTCTATATTACCAGCCGCCCCTTTTCTCTAAATGGGTATCGTTTCTTCGTTCGGTTGAAAGTGACTTGAGAGAATATGTTACGTTACAAAAGAGAACCTAAGTGCGATTCGAATTGATTTGATCGGAGTGAAAAATGTATTGTGTGGTAACAAATGATACATGTATATCACATGCGTGGAATCGAGCTTGTATCCGCGATACTTCCTTGACAGGGCGAATAAAGCGATGTAAAAGATTATCATTGCCAATTGAGATATCCCAATTTCATTCTGTTGATTGTTTCCCGTTCTGAAAGATTTTCCTTTTTTTCCACTACTGCGGTTTCCCTTCCAGTTACGTTATACCACGATGTGTGCTGTTTTGTTTTTCAATTATGTAAATGGATTCGTTGTTTGTGAATGTGTTTTATTTCGAATAAATTCATATTTATCTTTTGATAAAATATCTTGATTCTTGGTGATTCGCTGACATGCAGCAGTAAGTTTTTCATCAAATTTGTATTTCGTGGATGATCATACATTTATTGATCGTTATTTACTAGCTGCGGTTTTGATTATTCGTTGCTCTTTGAGTTTGGAATGAAAGTGTTTTCGATGTAACTTGAAAAATCTACCCATTTACAAGGTCTTTATGTTTGATGGAAGGTCTCGAACTCAGATCATCTCATGACTGAATCTAAACCAACTTACAAACGGAATCTAAAACAACTATTATTTTCACAATAGTACTCTCGCGCTTAGAAACGGTACTTCAATATTTCCTCCGATAAAACTGTATGCGCTAGTAGTATAATTCATTCCATCAGAGCACAAATTAGCCCACAGGAAGGCTTGAAAAGAACAATTCTTTCCAAGAAATATTGGAAGTTATTGGAAGAAAGTATTACAATGATGATTCAGATCGGATAAGTTGATTTCCACACCTAATTCTAGTCAGATTCTCGAAACAGACAGTTGATTTTTGAGTTTCACTTGGATTATTTTGAGATTATATTGTTTACTCTTCAGAACTTCCAATCATGTACTATAAAAAACATGGAGAGTTTTTCTCTACTTTATTGATGGATTCCATTCCTTGACCGTGTAAAAAGTTCGACTGAGTTTGGCTGCATTTTACTTGAAAACTTGATTGAAATTCAGTCTTTTCTATCCCTGGTAGAAATTTGCCCAGTTTAGCTGGCCGCTGGCCAGCTACTAGTCGGTAACTAGCCAGTTACCGACCAGAAACACCCTGTTTCTGGCTACTAGCCAGAAACTGACCAGAAACCATGTAACGCTTTCCACCAGGGATTGCGTCGGTATTCATTTTCGACGCTTAAGTTCAGCTAAAACAGAGCTAGCCCTAGTAGAAATTTTGGATGGGAAAATACCAGGGCCCAACGAGGCATGCCTGATTTTCTATCAGATCCTCATCAGGTTTCTTCAGTGTCTTCTCTATTTCGCTCTAATTGAATGGAAATCTTATCCGAACCCTATTGTACCCCTGCGTTACAAGCCTATTTGAATTTTATTAGGGAAATCAGATGAATACTCCTTGTAGGGGCCTCATACGATTTTCCTTATTCATGGTTTCCGGATTCTAACCCGATCAGGACCTTATTGAAAATAGGAAATGCCTGATCAAATTTTCACTGGGGAGTTTGGGCTGCACCTTAAAATGAGCTGATATCCAAGTTGAAAGTAAGTTTTACTTTTTACTGTGTAGGGAAATTGTTTCTTCATTGAAAATAGGGGATTCACCCTCCATCTTAAGGAACTATTTCACTGTTTCTGTGTTGAATCCACCACACAGTAGAGGAAAATCATACCAAATCATGAAGAGAAATTGCTCATCATGAAGGAATTTTGCTACCACCATTTTTTGGCGAATATTCCACAATTATTTTGTAGAGTCTCAGCAATAAATTCGTCCTTCATTCTCATTTTTATTACTAGACTTTATTTGGATAATTTGATATCCTGAATGTTTTATATAAAAAAAAAACATCAGTTTGAATGCAATTCGAAACGAAATTAACACCGTTTTGATATTGATAACCGTTGTAATATCATATATGTTTTATGTTCCAGGTATGTACCTGAAAGTTGATTATTGTGTTTCTGATAATTGTAAGTACTAGCGTCTATTTTTATTTATTATGCCATAATATTTCATGAATTTTGTCAAGTTCACCAGAAAGATTATTTGAATAAAAAAAAACAAAAATAAGAAGAGAAAAATTGTCTCCAAAAATTATGTCCAATTTTCATTTAAAAGTGGAATTTCGCTGGAGTTCATACTATAATAACTATAGTGATGTCGAGAAAGATCGATCCTTCTTCATGAAGAAAATATCTAATTTTTGTAAGTTTGTATAAAATATTGATCAAAACCTATAAAAACTAGATATTTTTTCTTTACAAAAGGATCGATTATATTTCACATTGCTGATAATGACTAGAATTCCACTGTCAGAAGAGAGTTTGAAATCAGAGTATACTGTAAAAAATATTTCTATTAAATTTAATACAAAAGTTTGGAAGCAATTAACACACATATTTTTGTATTAAATCTCCCACACTTTTAATGAAATTCAGACACAATAATATCTTGGAATGGTTTTCATACAAAATTTGTTTCGAATCTTATAAAAGCTGTAGTGAATTTAATACACAAAAGTATTTGTCAATTGCTTCAAAATATTGTATGTGTAATTCACAAATTGTTTTCAACAGTGTATGTCATGATTGAATTTAAGACGCAACCAAAAGAAGCCTGTTTTGAGGGTAAAGTAAGCAGAAAAAACAATCGCCGACACAAGAATAACCTGAAGAGGCTAAATTTTAGTCACTTTTCAAATTAAGACGCAGCCAATTTGATCCACACTTTTCACAGTCTTGATTATTCAATCTGTGTTTGAAGGTCACATTGCTCATCATGAATGATTGAAAATCGACATTATCAGTGATGTAACATGGATTCAATCAGGATACAAACATCGGATTTGTTTGGTACTTTACTTAAAGGAAAACGCTAACGATTCCACTACATAAATAAAGTAAATTATGTTCAACGAGGATGAAAAATCGAAGCACAACCCTGGCAAAAATTCCAGACACATCCATACATTATTTTGACCAATATTTGATCGATTCTATCAGATATTGTCAGGTTTGTATATCAGTGCTGGAGGTGATGTACACGCCAGGCGAAGTCCCATATAACTTGTCAAATTCTGTACACTGACAAAAATCTGATCTGGTTGGAACAACCGTAGTTGCAATAACTTGAAATCTGGTGCTATTCGTCAGGAAATATGATTGTGACATCCAGAAAAGATGGCTGAGGTCAAAATTAACTACATTTTTGAGATTAGAAACACCAGATGCTCTTTTTTGGCGTCATAACCGAAATATGTGGTTAATTTTGGCCTCGTCCATTTTTTTCTGGACGTGATAATCACATTCCTTGGTGAATCGAACCAGATTTCAAGTTATTGCAACCACGAATGTTTCAATCGGATCGTTTTTTTGTCAGTGTACAAAATCTTTTCCGGTTTTGTCTGGAATGGGAAAGAAATCCATCAGAAATTTTTTTGCCCTGTTCTGCCTGGCATTTTTAGCGTGAAAAACATAAATCTATCAAACCTACACAGACATTATATGTAATTCATTCTTCGGATACTCATTTTAGATGCCAGAATAATCTATTTCCCTCCGCGTATCTTCAATCAATTGAATTTCGTAATTCAAGGCATTTCACTCATTTCACTCCCATATTCTTTGTATACAAAGGGAGGGAAATATTTTTGGTATAACTTGCCATGTAATTTGTTAATGAAGGCAATTGAATCAATTTGATTCACAAAATCCTTCGTATCACAGGTAATTAAAAATACTTTCTTCATTCATTCTCCACGCATACGCGATATACGGAGAGAAAGATTCACGAAAAACGTAACTCAGAATTGCCAAGTCCCAGGATTATCTAGCACCTCTTTGCATCGAATAACGAAAATTTGATTCCTCCCCACGATGCCTTTGAAAAATCTAGTTTCAATATCCAGTGGGAATTTTGCGATTCACCGTTATCCAAGTCTGTGGATTTGATTATCCCGTATCTTTCTTTCAAAATATCGAACGTTGTGATTTGGTTACTTTGGAAAAATCGACGCAACATACTCTTCGCGCTATTTCCCATTGAAATAACATCCCGCAAAGATGTACATATATAAATATGTACAAATACCGTAGAGAAACGTGGAAGTACAATATAACTATATACATGACTTTCTCTCTAAAATTACCATGGTGCGAGGTAACAGCTGTCGCAGCCGCCCTCAGCATCTGATAAACTGATAGTGGTGGCGCACGCCAGGACTATACTAAGCGTCGGCTGTGGAAGAAGGTGCCTTTCCTTCCCTTCATTCTCCCCTCGCGCCTCTTTTACACCACCTTCTGCTCACCGCAAACACTTACACGTATAATCGTGTATACACACGCATGTATATGAAAATACGCATACGTTCATGCATGCGTGCTTCTCGTACGTAGATTTGCGCACACGTTCGTATCACATGTGCATGTACCTACTTACCCACATAACACAAGTAAAAGGATACCGACGCTGGGGAAAATATTGCGAATTCTATGGTTTTCGTATAACACCTCCTCTTTTCCATTCTCACCACCCAGCAGCGGTAGCAGGAGCAGCTTCTAGTCTAATACACGCCATGCCGGTTTGACAACTTCAATTTCGTTTCCTCCCCTCTCCATTTCTCTTTACACCCTCGCATATACGCACTATAAAATATACGCATGTGTATTTTTTATCCTTTTTTCTCTCATTGCGCGACACGATTATAAATTGTCCCATAAATAAGATCGATGGGAATCGGAATATTGTCCAAATCCGTTCGACGGACGTATATTTTCTATTCTGCAAAATTTTGAGTCCGCGTAGCGAATCCAGCAGGTGTAGCCAATTTTGTCGGTTCGATCGTAGCGAAGTAATGATTCCAATTTCGCGAGATCGCTACCACCCCGTCGACCGAATCCTCCTTTTCTCTCACTTACGAGTTCTGCTCCCCTTCTCTCTCTCTCGCTCTCTCCCTCTTCTCTTTCATTCAACAACGACGACGACGACGACGAGGACGACGACCGTACTCGCGAAGGATTCGGATTAAGCGAAAGACTAAGGAAATTCAATATCAGTAGCTGAGATGGGCACATAAAATTACCGACTGCCACTTTGCCTTAATTTGCGCAGTAAAATTTTCCCTCCAAAGTCCCCCTTTCCGCGTCCCCTCTTTTTCTCACCCTCCATCTCTTTCTTTCTCTGATATTCCACATCCTTAATACTCGTCCGGTATAACACGTGCTCCCTGTGTACGTACGTACAGTATGTGTGAGTACATACACCTCTAAAATCTCTGTGTAAAACTGAGGAATTATGATTCAGTTATTGGCTCCGGACACATTTTAGTCCTTAGCGTAATTCGACAGAATTTGCAGAGAGAGGAAGAGAAACATAGGTACAAGAGCAGGGGAGAAAACCGTCTCGTACTCTCCCTTCTCTCTTTTTCTATTTTATCTTCGTTTCCCTCCCTTCGTTCCCTTTCTCCCTCTCTCTCTCTCTCTCTCTCTCTCTCTCTCTTTCTCTCTCTCTGTTTGCTGCCTGGAAGTCGGCGACCCGCGGCTTCGGATATGAAATACGAGAGGTCGATATTATATTCGTTCAACCATGTTGGTGCGTAGTATTGGTGTAAGGAACGGAGGGAAACAACCCTGACGTGGTATATATAAGAACGGGGTTGCATCTGAAACGAAGCCTGTCTCTTTCTCTCATTTTCTTTCCAGCTTCGTTTCTCGGTATCATCCCCGTTTCATTTATGTACGTATGTGCATGTAAACCATTATTACTCGATATATAAATTTTGAAGATATGTTTACTTGGGATAACAATACTACACGACAATGATCAAGTTTTTATTTTTCCTCAAAATGAAATGATGGTATTCATTCGGGTTTGGATTACAGAATTGCCTTTTGTAATAAAATTCACTCGAGAACTAGATATTCTCACATCTTGCGCGAAAATGTTGTAGGAGTTAAGAATTTTCCAAGTGCGAGTAATTGAGTGAAATTTGTGCGAGTTGGATTTTTCTACTCCTCATGGTATTTATGGTGTTTATAATATTTTTTTATGTTCACGTTGCAAGAAGATTATATTCGAATGAGTAGTTCAATTATTCGATTCCATCATGGATCAATGAAATTCTTTGGTGGTTTGGAGTCAAGAACGAAAATTCCAAACGCGATTTGGAGGATTCATTCAAATTCTCAATGGAGAGGCTCAATAAATTTTATTAAATCCTCCAAATTACTTTTGGATTTCCCTGCTCCTGATTCAGAGCCGTTTTACTGCACATGACCAACGAATATTTTTTCACTCACTATCTTGTGTCTTGTGAGTGATTTTTAGATACGAAGCGCGTTCATAAAGTAAGGGCCGTTTGGTCACAGAAAGAAATATACTCGTAAGAAACAAATTTTATTGTCATATTTAGTTAAGTGCAAACTCACTTTACTGCTCTACATAATCGCCGTTTATAAGCTTCGGTTTCAAAACGTTGTCCACCGAGCCACTGTGTCGTGAAACAAAACTGCAATGGATGCAGTGGCGACACTCAAATTCACCAAAAACCGGAAAAGTTTAAGCAAACTCCGTACATAAGTGGAAAATTGATGGCTACAGTTCTTTGGGACAAAAACGGTGTTCTTTTGGTTGATTTCATGGAACGTGGAACAACAATTACAGCTGCGCGAATTACTGCGAAACGCTCAACAAATTCAGACGTGTGATCCAAAACAAACGCCGCGGGAAACTGTCATCTGGCATAATCCTCCTTCCCGATAACGCGCGTCCTCACACTGCTGCCAAAACCAAGGAGAAAATTCAAGATTTTCGTTGGGAACTTTTTGACCAGCAACCGTACAGTCCTGACCTTGCACCTAGTGACTACTTCCTCTTCTTGCATTTTAAACAGCGGCTCGGTGGACAACGTTTCGAAATCGAAGAGAGACTCAAAAACGCTGTTGTCAACTGGTTCAACTTTCAGGCGGCAAGCTTCTATGCAGAGGGGTTGAAAAAGCTGGTGCAGCGGTACGAAAAATGCTTAGAAGTGAACGGCGATTATGTGGAGAAGTAAAGTAAGTTTGTACCTAACTAAATATGACAATAAAATTGGTTTCTTACGAGTATATTTCTTTCTATGACCAAACGGCCCTTACTTCATGAACGCGCCTCGTATTCAGTCATTGATGGAGGTGAATTTAGCCATCGATCTTTCAACATCGAGATTTAAATCAAGGTTGTCTGTACTTGTTGCGAAACATATCTTTCAATTTAGAACAACATAAAAATATACTTTATGAGCAATGAGTGTTGAATTATTCACAGTCCAGTAGAAAAAAATCTATCCAAAATAGGCCCTAGATTGGTGCACTGAGAGAAATTTGGCGCTTCCTCTGTACCCAATCAGAAAAATCCGTAATATGCCAATGTTGACAACACGTGCAGTACAGTGCCAGTATTGGGTCTCCAACACTTGATCAACACGTATGGGATCAGTACTGGATACATAAAAATACAGTAATATGCCTGTACTGATAAACTAGTACTAAGAACTTATCACCGGCCAGGTACTAACCCAGTACTGGCCCTGCACTGATTGCGAATAATGGCATCAGTACTCAATCCCCAGTACTGAAAAGCGTTATCATTCTAAACAAATTCCCTGCCAGTCTTGGCTAGTACTGGTACAGTACTGCGCCTGTTGTAAATTTCTGGTTGGGTACTCAAGGTTTACTGGCTGCGCGTTTTAGCGTGTTAACGCATGTACGGGACATTGGAGTAGCAGCTACTCCGATCAGTGTACATTGTGCGCAATGCGGAGTAGCTCCTACTGCGATAACAATTATAGCTTATGAGCGGAGTATTTGTTGTTGCAATGGGGCAGGTAAAACGCAGTAGCTACTCCGTTTCAACTCGTAGACCGTCCTTACTGATGGCAGGGATGCCATAAATTCCAATTTTTGCCAACTTTTACCCCCTCCATCAAGACATTTTGCCTCTACACAATAAAATTTCTTTTGTCGGTGGCTTCATTGTGTGCATATAATTTTTATACAGATGGGGCTTGATGGAGGGGGTAAAACTTGGTTTCTGACATCACTGACTGATGGGCGCTGCTGACGCTCTGAGCCGAGTATAACATGTGCGCCGAATTTCAGTGCGCTACACTGAAAAAAAAATTTCTTTCAACCAAATAAATAGTTTATTTGTCCTCTCTCCATTGAATATTCAATTTCTACAAATAAATATTGTATGGAGAGAGGACAGATAAATATTTTTTCCAGTGTAACATGGATCAGTCCACACTCTAATTAATTGACATTATAATCCCACCCAGCCTCAAAAGAGTACCATCTTTTCACCAGTATTGAGTACGGATTTTGGAAACTACCGAGCTATCTGCATCACACTATGCTTGCGCTGGTAGAAATCTAAACCAGTCTATTATTGTCCCAGCCTCACATTCACGATCCATTTCCACTTGGATTTTTATTTTTTACCATATTTCACATTAGCGAAGATTATTCTTTCAAAAACGATTCTTTTCTTGGACGTTGTTGCGTCCACACCAAATTCCAAAACATAATCCGTAAATCACGACGATTATTGCAAAATCCAAATATATCTTTGCCCGCGAAATGAAGAACGTATCATTAACTCGAGTGAACAACGAAATATTATTTTCAGCAACAAGCAGTAATGATAGGTTGTAATGATTGGTCTCAGTACACTTTTTCTCGATGACAAAATTATCAAGTGCCCTGAGCAGAGACGATGGTCTTCGAGGAAATCAAATTATCAATTGAATCCTGGCGCAAACTCGAACCCATCCCTGTGAAATAATTCTCTTTTGCGACCAAGGCAAATCCGTTGAACAAATTCGACACGATTTCAAAGTAAAAGAAAGAAAACATACCTCTAGAGTTTCTTTCTCCCTTTGTCTGCATGAAATGTTAGTACTCTTCATCGTATTTCTCACAACCGTAGAAGTTACGACTCGATGATTACAGGTTGGTGAAGACACAAAACTGGATAAGCTGGCAGTACTTGTACCGCTTTATGGAAGCTGTAATAGACTTTAGTTTATTTTTGTTCTCCTTTTCCATTTCGTTAACCATGAAAATTGATGTACAGCAGCTCGTGCTCCACATTAAATATTCAAACTGTAACTCACGTTTTCCTTATCGCTTAGAACCGCGCGTGATCCAACACGCATCTCGATGTCAATAATAATCTCATAATGTTCTCGCAGGAATACAAGAAAAAACAAACGGTTAAAATCAGGGTTTGATGATTATTCCTGTATGGTTGTTGTAATGTTATCCAAAGGTATGCAACAAGGAACGACGAGGAAGGTGAAAGCATATGTATGTACATTTTACAACGGCGAGTCTCGAAGATATAACGTTGCAAAATCGTTTTGCAATTTTCTCAGTGCGAAGAGAATCCTCCCTGATGGGGAGGCTTCGCTAGAGGAGCGAAGCCCGGCCAATCACCGTTCCCATGATTGGTCGTAAATGCCAAAAATATGTGCCGATTGGTCGAACTTACAAGCAGCTTTATGGCGGTAGCAACTTTGCTTGGCCGGAGTATACGGTTGAGTCGCTGCGCGCTGTTTTATGGTTAATTTTTGCAATTTTGTAATTGCCTCATACCCCCGCGGGTATAACAGAATGATGACTGTTCTTCGGTCCTCCTTCACACTCTTTTCTTCTCTTTCCATCGATATTTTCTCTCTGCCGACCATTTATGCTGCGAGAATTCCATTTTAGTCGATACTTATGGCGTATGAAAATAAATTTCCATTCCATAATAATGCTCTCTTCATGGTGTATATATATTTTGTCATTCGTTTTGAGTATCTTATTACACAAACAACACAATTTCGCGAGGAATATCCTTTTCTCACGTTACCTTACGTTATTACCGTATAATTTCGAGGAAGAATATGCTTAATCATGGTGTAACGAATAGTGCGAATTGAAAATTTCATACACGTATACGTACGTACACGTATTCTTATACGGTTGAGAATTGTATAATACAGCATCCACGGAACTTTATACACACTTGGAAGGATTCCTTTATCGACATCAGAGTTGAATATATGAAAAGGTTAAGTAAAGGTTCGTCGGTGAAGTGTATTGAACATCGATTCTCACCTCTCTTTTACAATTTATGCAAAGTGTTAGAAGTACATCCAAGCATTAATACATTTTATGTTTTACTTTCCATAATAGTATATAATCTCGCTGATGTAAATTTTATTGTTGGTCGTTGGTGAATTTTTATTATTCAATACATTAGCATTGAGTGATAAAATGGTATATTTCATTCTCTCGAATGATATTATTCATTGAAATTCGAGCTGAGGGAAACAGAAAATGGGGAATTTCTTTCTCATGTTCGTATTGTTGTTCCGTACGATACCTCAGAAGTTCCTTTAGAATTGTATAGTAGTGTATTGGATAGGCTAAAAGCGTTAAATTACTACACAATAAAAATTATATAATTTTTCATAAGTTGATGCGAATTGCGTGTAAAGGCTTTTTTTGCTTATAAATACGTTACGAGTTGTGATATCTGGCCTTGAAAGCGCAACAGTTTATTAGATGTTTTTGCAGCCCGTATGAGTCTACGTATTCTCGTTGCTGTATTCAAATAAACCTCATAACTTTTGTCCAGTATATTCGCTCATAATTTCTACTTTGTCCGCATTAGATAAGTTGCAACAATATTTATGCACCGAATGGCTTCGGGAAAGTGCTTCTTATGCCTCTTTATGAAAGCTTTATTTATGGATGGTCACATACCTACATTGATACGAGTGTTCATCATCAACACATTTTATCCTGTAGAGAACTGCTACAACGTATTTCACTCTGCTTCAGAGTGCAACATGTTTACAATATGTAATCGGTATGAAAGTTCATAGGGTGAACTACCCAGTAGATGAACGATTCATAAAAGAAGTGACTATTATAAATTCCTGCTGGATTAAAATAATTGCATTGTTTTCATAAGAGTTACTTCTATTGTTGAAACAAAATTATTCTAAGGTAGCAGAAATTTTTAATAGTCCCTTCTTTTATGGGTCGTTAATCTACACTGAGGACCCAATTTCTTAGATTCAAAGAAAATTTCTTTACCCTCATTCTACTAAATCTTGTTTTCTATGAAAACAATAATTCATTGAATTGAAATCATATCCTTCGAATTTAGGAAAGAATATATTTTTGTTCCAATTTGAAAGTTCTTGGTTTTGACTTTTCTCCATTGAACTGAATTTTCGTCCATTGAAAGAAAGATTTATTAGAATAAGGGCAAGGAAAATTTTCTTCTGATTTGAGATATTGGGTTTTCAGTGTACTAGTCCATCATTCATATACTGGATATTTCACCCTACAGTGAGAAAAACGCAACGTGGTTCGCATGGTCAATGATTCACGGTTACAATGACGTCAAATTTGGTTTAGATGACAAGAAAAACGAGGCAAAAATCAACTACGTGCTGTGGTTATGACGACCAGATTTTTCTCCGAGTGTAGTAAAAACTCTAAATAAAATTGGAATGCTCATCATTGCAACTTCAAGTATATAATTCAAATTTGAGATGATCCTTCATCATTTTTTTTCAATCATGAAATAGTATGGGATGTAATTAATTTCATCCCTTCACTCTCGAATAAATTTGCATCTCATAATTCGATTACATGTGACATGTATAATGACCAAATATCTAAGTTTCATCAAACAATTTCTCCCTCGTGCATTTACTGCGACAATCTCCTCTTCGACATGATAAATTTATGGTCCTATTCAAGACTTGTATTATGCCCTTCTACTTCTCTTTCTCTCTTACTCCCTCTTGTGTTCTCTCCCTTTCTATTTGTTCGTTTGCCCACACATACAAGAACGTATTACAATAAGTCCGCGGCCTGTTTAATAGAATAATTAAGGGCTCTGGTACGGCAGCTGATGCCCCGTCTTCGTATGCACGTATATTGCGATACGTCATTGGTGTGTGCATATATAACACGTAACGCTGCACGTATACTCTGTGTCGTATTATCGATGGGGAGTATATAGATTCAACGACTGTCTCCTTCGATACAAATGATGAAATATTACATAGGTGTGCTTTACTTCATTGAAATCATATCCAACCAAGCGGATCAAGTATATCCTTTTTTTATCCATAAAACAAATGTATTTTCCCTCGCCGTGGAATTCATATCCCGATTATAGTGAACCTGAAACCACAAATTTACTGCTCCATCGATACATCTCGCATTATTACCAAAATTACTGTACTTTTTGTCTCTGTATGATCAAATTTTATCTTTTCTCGCTAGGAAGTAATTCTCGTAATATATCGTCTATTACGTCCCTTTATCCTATAAAGTTTTTCATTCCATCCACCATTAGGTGGGTTTAAAATTCATGTACTGTTGAGCATAAAACGGTTGCACATTTTTATCAAAGGAAACTTACGGTTTGGGAACGATTTCCAAACTATTGTTGTTGCTACTAAAACTGAGGAAAATACGTATTCATATATAATTCCGCCCCTTTCAAGAGATGATTCCTCAGGCAAAAGCAAGACATTTTTTCCTTTCGTAAAATATTCATAAATACTTACTATCGGAATTTTCGAACAAAGTGAGTTGACCATAAAAGTGGCAAATGTACCAGTTACTTCAATGATCGATGAGCAAACCGATGTAGTTTCCACTTGATTTGCATAAATATATATTAAATCAATCAAATATTTCATATCCTATGGAATATTTTGTCGATAAAAGTTGATACTCCATTTTAATCGATTAAATATTTCTATAACAACTTTTTCCTCAACGTGAAATGTTCAAAATATTCCCGCAAAAAACGTGAGAAAAATATACAATTACAGATAGAAAATTATACAAACTCCGAAGCACACAAAGTTTTACCAAACATATACTAATTATTGAAGTATTCACAAATTTTCATGAACGAGACACAATGTATATCATGATTATACAACATAATAGACACGTGAATCCAACGTGCAATTGCCTGAGAATGATGTATGGTGACGCAGAAATGCGTTACACATTTGAACCTAGCATTCATTGTTGAATAGATGGGGTGCGAATTTAATTCAATACACACAAAAGGTGATATTGGTGGTGATGATGGATAGGGAGACAATAAGACAGAGGGTCAGAAAAATCCCAACAAAATCGTTGAGGAAAATATTACTGTTGCTCTTGAAAGATTCGACGATATATAATGGTATCGTAAATTTCCATTACATTGGTTTGACAGATTTCAGTTTTTGACCTGTATGCTTTGAAACAGCATTTCGATACTTTGTTGTATGGAGCATGCTGTTCAAAAAACCCCCATCAAAATATCTTTTCCAATGGGATACTTTAACCCCTTTCACAACTAGGATGCACGGATTTCTTCCGTCGATCTCGGAGCTCTATATTCGTTATTCAGCGAGGGAGTTTTATATCCAAAACCAGTTTTCTTGCCGTTTTCTTGGTTGCTCTTTTTGGAATGACGTTGAAAAATATTCACAAACAACACAGAGATCTTTACACTTTTTCATTAAAGAATAGGAATAGGCCGTACAGCACCGAATACTCCAGTAATGTATCAGAAATGTCTCCGTTACAAAAGCGGACACAGAAACGTGTTTGGAAGGTATTTGAAGACCTCTCAATACCGCCACTCACCTCTTTTTCTTTCGCATGGTTGTTGCCTCGTATTGGTAAAAATTTCTAGATTTTATCTAAGAATAAGTATACGAGAACTCCTAGGAAAAATCTGAAGAAACATACAGGAACATTTCTACACCCAGAGGAAAAATTGTGAAATTTACATCTTGTTGAGCGAATAGGGTAAAGCGGGGTGAAATGACACATTTTCTCGGACCTCTACAGCTTGAATTAATACATCAAACCTCGTTCCATCAAGAGAATTATAAAGATTCCCTTACAATCTTCAGATCTTCCTTGAGTAAATGAGGTTTTTATGAATTATTTTATGCTGTAGACGAGCTGAAGAGTGCGTTATCTTACCCTGATTTACTGCGTATGAAGGATTTTAAAATATAGTTCGAGCTACTACACTGAAAGAATTTTATTTGAAAAATTCCCGTGAAATTCCAGTGATCGAAGGATAAGTGAGAATTTTTAGAAATATTACTGTGCAGTTTGTAAAATTTATAAAAACTATCACTTTCCACTGTTTGAAAACTCACTCATTCCTACCCAACCAGAAATTTACAACAGGCGCAGTACTGCACCAGTACTAGCCAAAACTGGCAGGGTACTGGCATTTGTCTGGAATGATAACGCTTTTTAGTACTGGGGATTGAGTACTGATGCCATTATTCGCAATCAGTGCAGGGCCAGTTCTGGGTTAGTACCTGACCGGTATTAAGTTCTCAGTACTGGTTTATCAGTACAGGCATATTACTGTATTTTTATGTATCCAGTACTGATCCCGTACGTGTTGACCAAGTGTTGGAGACCCAATACTGGCACTGTACTGCACCTGTTGTCAACATTGGCATATTACGGATTTTTCTGATTGGGTACAGGCTGCACAGTAATTTTTCGAAGAATTTTTACTTATCCTTCGATTACTGGAATTTCACGGTAATTTTTAAAAGAAAATTCTTTCAGTGTACAATTTAGTGGGTAGTACTGTATTTCGTATTGTATTTCAAATTATCCATATATTTACTCCATAAGATGTAAATTTTACAAGTTTTCTTCTCAGTATAGAAAAAAATCTAGGAAAAAGTCTAGGGAAATTTCTGCAACGGGTGTTATTGCCTGGATTTTTTTTGAAGTGAATTTTATTTATCAGCACCGAACAAATATTAACCGTCAATTTTTTTAGTTTCACTTGAACCCAACCACAGTTCAACAACAGGCGCAGTATTGTACCAGTAGAAGTCAGTTTTGATTTCCATGAAATATATAACATTTGTAAAAAGAATGCACGGAGAAAAAAGAAAATTACTGTGACAGCAAAATCTGATTTGCTGGGTCCCTTTTGCTAGGATAATATCATAAACTTTGCTCAGCTTGCGAAGATGCATGGAATGTAAACATTATGTCTTCGCTATGGCGTTATCGCCTGATTTTGCCACCAATAACAATGCTTCATGTGGAAACACTTTGGCAACATGCACTGTCAAAAGTCATCGGAATTTCCCTATACGCAGCAACCGGGAAATTAAAATCAATAGAAAATCAATTTCTGGTACATGAATATGAAATTTCCCGTAAACTCAATTGAAAATTCCAAACTTTATGAGATTTTTACTGTCATTTTCCAGTAAACTTCCAGTAGAATACAGAATATTCCTAACGCATGTATGTGTTGATTACTTCCGAAGTTTCCCGTAGAATTTTTTCACAATGTGATGCAAACATTTTTTGGTGAGCGTATCCCCATCATAATGGCATTATTGAAAAACTTTTCCATCGAACACCGTTAATTATACGAAAATGCAAACTTCTTTGATTATTAATATAATTCTCCTGCTCCTTGATATCGAATTTTGTGACAATGTCCTTTCAAGCTTGGCTTCCATCTTCCACTTACACGATATTGAACTTACAATTAACATCAAGAATAACTTGTTTCTGCAACAGAGAAACTTGAAATCGTTACAACGATGATCATGCATTCTTATATCAGAGAAAAATATCCTAAGTTGACAAAACTACTACATTCCTCTTCAACTTGGAGTTAATGAACTTCCAAGGGCTGGTGTCTACGAATATTGCGGAAACGTGTTTGTATGTTTAAATTCGAACAGAGAAACCGAAAGGCATTGATATCGCGATGTCGACGACAAACGGGTAAAGTGCAAACCACAAGATTCCGATGGAAACAGTTATTTGCGGTCTCATCTTGTACCTAGCAGTAAGCGGTGTGCTCCTTTGCACGCGTGTAGTGGTCGTACCCGATCTGTATACGTATATCGCATATGTCCCACCGACAGCACAACGAAGCTATCTCTAAAATGAAAGGGAAGAGAAGACACGAGTCTCTCGTATTTAGGAAAAAAATACGTATAGGGTTTGGTTCATTATTCAACAGTGTTTTGGACAAATTCCATTGACAGTGTCATTTTCTTGAAGTTTAACATTCTACTGATGTCAATCCTATCCTTTATTAGATGCTGTTTAAATGATATATCGGGAGATATTAATTTGCCTTCTTAGACATCATTTATAAAAAGTTTGTATCAACCATCCTTATCCAACAAAAATTGACCACTGGTTCCAAGGTGGCACAACATAGCTCAAGATTGGTCAATCTTTGACATCAGGATAGCACAATTGAGCGATGATAAGGTCATTTCACGCTCCTCCAATCCTTTTTTTTTCAAAATAGTACGAAAGTTGGGAAAACAGTGGACCAATTCTAAGCTAAGACTACCAAAGTTAAGCCTAGCTATTGTCAATATTTGCCGCAACATTCTCTATTTGATCCAGTCTATATTGGGCCGAAGATTGGCAATCGTTTTCCCAAGGCTTAGATGAATTCTGAAACAATCTAATTCACTTATTACCAATCATGGTACAGCATTTTCTCATGTCTTGATCAATATCGGTTCCACATAAATTGCAGGATTTGGCAATCAGTCTTGCGCCAACCCGTGTACAAGGTTGCCTACCCACGGCCCATGTGGGCTCCAATTGGGGTTGCCAGTATATTCCTGGAATATTTCAATCCAGGTATGTCCACCCACAGCCCATATAAGCCCCGAATTGGCTACCATTGTTTTTCCTGTATATTTAATACCATTAAGGGGCCTACTCTCTAAAATTTTTAGAGTGAGATTTCACTTTCAAACCAGCCAAAAGTGAGCCTGTCGAAATTTTGAGTGGAATTTCCACTCTTCTAGAGTGATATTTCAAGGTTTGAGGTTAGAAACTCACAGCCACTCAAATTCTAGAGTGAATTTTTCACTCTAAAAGAGTGAGGGTTCACTCGCAACGAGTGAAAATCCCACTCGAAGCGAACTGGCTCACTTCTGAGACTTAGTGGAGTGAAACACGTGATTTTTCACTCTTTCAGATTTAGAGAGTAGATTGAAGAGCGTACCATTCCAAGTTGGGGCCACTTTTCAAGTAGGGATTATAAACCTGGCCCAGGTCTGAGCCCAGGAGAAATTTCCACACGCGAAGCTACATATATTCTAAATAAAATGATTCTAGTGTAAACACTGGATGCATTATAGTGATTTAAGCGAATTCATATACGTGTTGATTATTGAATGAGGAACGATATAAACCTTCTCATTATTTTTTCTTTTATTTAGTACTAATTTCTGTGTATACATCGTACTACCATATTTTCCGCTGATCGTTACGATTTAATTCCCTGTACACAAAATCCTCAGAATTTTCAATATCAACTATCTGTCGTGTGTGCAACATGAGATTCTTGATCAGTTGCTATGTATCAGTGGTGGGAACAAAAATAACATCTTCGCATCATATGATCGTATGAAATTCTTGAATATTTCCATGAAAATACTCTTTGAATTCTGAATAACAATCAAAAACAGCATAAATGAATGCCAAGATTGCACAGAAGGGGAGTAGAGAAGACAGAACTGTAAATTGTACGGGAGAGTTAAGAGGGTAGCGATACATAGCAAAATCGTGCCACATAGAATCAACGATAACGAGAACTGTGCACAGAGTAAACAATGATGGACGCTCCGTACTGATTACCTGCTGCGCCGTATCACATGTCTTCTACAAAGTACTGAAATTGGGCCGACACCTATATCCCTTACCCCGAAACAAATGGGATTTTGAAATTTAATTGAAATACATTGGAAATGACATCAACAAAATTCAGTTCATCCAGTGAATTTCTTTCTCAGTGGAATTTTAAGGAAAAAAATATTTACTCGATATGATACTGAAACGAATTTGTAATCGAATAACGAAATATTCAGCTGTTGAAGCCCTAAAATCTTGCAGTACAATCTTTGATCGATGTTTTCAGTTGCAAAAAATTACAAAGAATTCATTCGGGAAGATAAATAACGATAATTCATCAGATTTTGTGAATTCGAATTTTCGTTTCGTTTCTATGAACAATTCAAACTTCAAAAAGTTTTGTGAAGCGGAATTAATTTACATTGGCCGAATGAGCTACTTCTTTAAACAATCTTTCTTGAAGAATTTGTCAACATTTTTCTTTCTTTTCTATTAAGAATAACAAGAATTCTGTTTGATCGTTCTACTTTCTACATTCTGGACGTACCAAATACTAGAATACGAACTATGCCTGAAAGAAAATCAAACAATTTTTCATATAGTCACTGATGTTTTGATCAAAATTCGAATTTGATTCAAATTCATATGTATCAAATCGTCAGTTACCCAAACAGCACCAGAATATACTATGAACGTTCTATGCACATTCCAATCAGACCGTTTCATAGGTGCTATGCATATTCATCGAACACACGATGGTACGTCAATCGAACGTCGATTGAATGAATATCGTACATATCGAATGTACTATGTATGTTCTAAGTATATTTAAAGAAGTCTCATTCGAACATTCTATGGAAGTTTCTATTTTGTATATTCTTTGAAATTCTGTTGCTGCTTAGGTAGAAATCTCTTCTCATTTGTTGTCATCTACGTAAGATAAAAATGGTGAGGTAGATTATTAAATCCCAGAATCAATACATGAGCTAACCGTGTAGACTAGAAACCCTGTGTAATACGTATTGTACAGTGAAAAAAAAATACTTCTGCTAAATACTGCTTCTACGAATGTCTGAACAAGCACTTGAGACTGAATAAATTCTCCCAGGAATCATGATAATAACACACAAGGTATTTGTCCATACCTTGATATTAGAGCGATAAGTTTACATATACATTCATCTACTTACCCACCTTTATCCTTCCTTCCTTCCTTCCTTCCTTCCTCAGGAAGTAGAGTCAAGTGGACCCACCATCACCGCCATCACTAACGCTAGTACCGTCGCCACTACCCACACCATTGCCACCCCCATCTCAGCCGGAAACTCCACTAATGACTAAACTTGCTAATTTCGACCAATTAGGTTCTCACCGCGTTCTCTCTCTTTCTCGTACCCAACTCACATCTTTGTCGTTTTCTCCTCATATATAACCTGTGCTAAATTCTACTCTCTTCAAACCCACCCTTGTTCACCACTTGCTTTTACTAGTTCCGTGTATGAATCTATGTATATATGCACATATACATACATACCTGTTTTCTAACGTACGCCGCATTTACCTTGACCAGTACGCGTTTGCTCCTAATTTTCCTTCGAACGTGGTATAGTGTAGATAAATATCACAATTGCAGAGTACGCCTGCAGGAGATTTCAACATTTTCTTGTTAAATGAAGCTCTGGCAGTTAATCAACACTTGTAATAAATTGAAATGATGCAGAGATAGTGTAATTTGAAAAAGAAACACATTGAATTTAAAATCCTTCGACTAACTTATGATCATGTACTAAGGTGTAGATCGAATTACAACAATTTTCAATCGTTTGTGACTGTAGTTGGTATAGAATGATTGTTCAATTGAAAAACCTTGAGACAAAATAGTGTTGCTGAATCTTGGTCTAAAAATGAAATCCAAGTTACAACCAGTCCATGGATTGTGGACTGATTGTGGTACAAGAATAGTGCAATGTTAGAGTCATCTGACAATGAGCTGATGTGGAGATGCGCATGATACATGACAGGGAATGGTTGATTCCCTATACGTGATTAAAGTTTGGTCTATTCCTGACTGAAATTCATTCTACAATTAAATTCCACACTGTGAAAAAAATACTTCGAAAACTTTCTTTGGAAATTATCGTAAAAAAGTTTCTAAAGTTCCAAAAAATGTTAAGATTTTACGCAGATTTTGGAAACTTTCCAAACTCTTCCCACATAACAATTCATGTCTTGCGATGTCTTTTCGATAAGTTCAAGATGTCTTGCGCAACACATTCACATATCTCTTGGACCAAAGAAGAGTTTTAGACATCTAAAAGACATCTAAATGTGTTGCGCAAGACATCTTAAACTTATCTAAAAGACATCGCAAGACATGAATTGTTATGTGGGTTGTTTGTCAATCCACAAAGAAAGTTCGGAAATTATTTTTCCAAAACAAGGTTGTAAATTCTTAAGCATTGTTTTTTAGGATTCAACAACTTTTTTTACAGTACAGGTTGCTAATAGCCCTCGAACAAATCAATCATCTGAAATACAGAATTGTGTTTTTAACACATCTGCAAAATGCTTCAAAGCTGTCTATGGCCACTATGGGAAATTCGAAGAATTGAAAAGGACCATCAATTAAGTGCAGTTAGTGACAAGGCACTGCAGAGCAACAGCAAACAAATTTTCGAATTGTTATTTCGATGATCCGACAGGTCAACATTAATTCTAAATTGAATTCATCTTGAAAGTTTATTTTTCGAATTGGTATTTAGTACACACCCATACAGGACAGTCGCCGATGAAATTACGTCGTGTCTCCGTAGAATTAAGGGAGAAAGAAGGGAGCTGTGAACTTTCAGGCTGCTTCTTCATCGCACCAAGCTGTATCGGAAATGATGCCGTAAGTGTCCTGTATAGGAAAATTCATCCAGACCTGATATTCCAACGATTGAAACGATAGATTTTCCCAACACTGAGAAAAATCTGCATTGTAGAAATCATGTTTCAATATAGTAATGTGTTTGACGGTGAAAAATACATTATTTTGGTTATTATTATTACCATGAGCCGAATCAAACCGAATGTACGGTGAAATTCAACACTGAAAAGGTACTTTTCACTTTTGAAAGGCTGGCTTCAGTTTTCATTATTTGACGGGTGAAAAATATACGAAATAGAGGTTATTTTCACATTTCATTTTTCTCAGTGCAATGAAGCAAATGAGTATCATATAAGTCCTTGCCATAAGTCAAAATCATTTTGCCTCATTATTGGACCAATCATTAGTGTCGTACGTAGGCGATTATTCACTATACCATTACTGGACCCACGTTATCCTCTTGTAATCAATCCTTGGTGAACCATTAATGAGCACCATCAACGTGCGATTATTGAGGTCCATAGCCCAGTGATGCGCAATTCGTGAATCGATCGACTTCGATAAATTTGAATGCCGATACCAATTGTGACTTGGAAAAATTCGTAACAAAGCATTTCATAAAAATAACCGGTACTTCTTATGAGAAAGTAAGATCTCCCTGACATATCTGAAGAAAACGTATATCACTGTGAAAAGAAAGTCTCGTTCTGTTTGCATCTTAATTTCAGACAATACTTTTTTTATTGTGTCAGCGATTGTTTGTTCGGCTTAATTTGTTTGCACTCCAGATTCATTCATTAAATGAGCCGAAGGTCTGTATGGATTATTCGTAAAATGCATGATTCCTTTAGATAGCCATTATTACAGTTTCTTCTTCTGGAGAAGCCAGCTGCAATGATGGTGAAACGTCGGCAACCAACCGATACAAGACGCAGCTCCGCTCCGGAAGCTCAAAATTTATTCGATATTATTTGAATAGGTCCAAATAGATATTCCTTTGACAGAAATAAAGATTTTGTTCATGTGAAATAATTTATTATTTGGTCCATCATTCAAATAACAAATTTGTTTTTGTCAAAAAAATATTCATTCTTGTTGAAGAAATATTTATTTGGACCTATTTGAATACCAATTTCTTAGATTCCAAGAAATACTTTTTTCTGTGTATAGAGTTCCTGAGTTTGCATACCCTGTAAAAAATATTTGTAAATTTTCGAAAAGAAAAGTATGGTGAAAAATATATGGATTCGTAAATTTCCAGATTATTTGTGTATCCCCGAATGTTCTATAAATTTTCAAACAATGTCTGTCCCTTTCCAAAATTGTTTGTGAATTTACTAAAAAGTGTTAGCTAATAAACTTCAAAAATTTTTTTTTCGAAGTTTTGTTTACAGTATAGTCGAGAGTTCATGCACATTAAATAATCAAATCTTCTGCAATAATCGGAACATTGAATACCTTTTGAAGGAGATTAGTGTATTATTCATTACAGAACAGTCAGCTACATATCCCGGCTGCATTTAATAACAGAATATATTGATAATGTAGATAATAAAATAACATGTAGGGTTTTTGTATGAAAAATGGAGATAATCCAATTCTTTTGTTCTTTGCTTTTAAATGAAAGACGTGACGTTTGTCTGTATGTATACATTGATCCTAATGAAACCATTGCCACACAAAATTCGAAAGCTTCATAAAAGTTACATATAACCGAAAGTGAACCTATCGCGTACAAAAAAATGTTGAAAAATTAGGTTATTCCGTAACATATTTAAAACCTATACACCGTGCGAATTTCAATCTTTTCCATGCGTCGGCTTATCCTTTCATTCTGTAAATTGAGGTCTCACGCCATGTTTTAATACCCTTGACCAGAACGTAGTTATGGGCTAAATCCATCAGCATGAACCATGTGTGCGGAGAAAATCCTCATTCGTGCGGTCGGTGGCGGTCAACTTAATTATCCCGTTCCTTGTCAGTGGTTTGTGCTTGTGATCCGACCGCTAAATCCCAACCCCGCTGAAGGTCGTTACAGCGATTTTCAACGAACTCTTTTAGTTATGGAATGAAAGTTGATTTTAAACGGGATCGCAAGTAGTGTATGAACCGCCGCGTGCTCTCATCCCTAGTTATCGTAAGTCTCGCTCTTTGAGCTGTTCATACCTGAGCTGTATCGTCGTACTTACCACACTACACCTAGAACATAGTCAACCGAGTGAACTGAGTTCAACGATTGGTGTTTATTTGATGATCTTCTGACATGAATCTATGTTCGTTATCGAATATTCTCTATCAATCCAATTTTGTGTTTCTCTTTGGATGGAGAATGATATATGAAACCCTATCAGATCATCTATGTGGTTTATACGAGCATGAATTTTGATGATTTTTGTCAACATAAATGAGAAGTTGATTAATTCTTTAGCAATTGTTTCGTTCATGCCCAGGAACTTAAGTATCATCTGCCCTCGAGAGCCTCAAGTTTGCCTTCAATTCTTCTCTCAAACTCACTCAGACTCTGCTTTTACAAAGCTATATTCATTCCGTTCCTTTTTTGCATTCCTTCTCCCGGTATCGAACATTGAACACAACCAAGTGCTGCGGTAGAAATATCTTTTTGTTCAACCTTTCCATCAAAATGATCAACATTTGAATCTTTACTGAGACAAAGGATTTAGCTGTGGCAACTAAGAGTCTAGTTGCACTGAGAAAAATGGAAATAGTTATTATAGCTCTTTTCATCGAGAACTGGATATTTTTCACTGTTGTAGCTCCATTTTGTAGCTAAATCTACATAAATTGTACACTGAAAAAAAGGCTGGTAGCAGTTATCAAATGATATTTTTGAATATGAACAATCAAATATTCCATAGCATTAATCGAATATTCAATAATGTTTATAAATTATGTTTATAATTATCGAATATTTAATAGATATTATTGATATTTAATTAATTTTATCGAATATTTGATTGGTCATATTCAAGAATAGCAACTACTTAGTAGTCAGGACGAGTATCACGTTAGCTGCTTCAACTAACTGGAATACTTCGTAAGTTGCCAGGTATTTACGTTAGTTAGTGCAACTATCGAGTTAGTCGAGGCAACTAACGTGATACTTGTCCTGACTACTAAGTAGTTGCGGCAGCTATTCGTGTAGATGGTTGAGAATCGACTGTTCGAGTAATTGCTGCAACTATTCCTTTTTCTCCGTGTATTGTGAGTCTCACAACTCCAAACGGTAGCTGAATATCAGATGAAGCTGAAGCTGAAACTGACAGCCGTCAAATCTAGCAGCCGATGTTCATAACTCTTTACACAAAAATTTTATCATTTAATCAATTCCTGTTTTGAAAAAAGCTTCAACAACGTTTAATCAAAAGTTACAACAAGCGGCTGCTAGTTTCAACTTAATGAAAGTAAACCTAGCAATTTTCTGTATCTAAACTAACTCTAGTTGAATAGCTGCACTGAGAGGAATTTATAGTTGAATTTACTTTGGAATTATAGGGATGGGGGGAACATACTAATTTCCGTTGAGATGTACTATAATATAATGAACTTCACTGTGGCATAACAATAGAAACCTTATCAAATTTACAAGGTTTTATAGTAAATTCCATTAGAAGTCAGTATGTCCCCACATTCCTATAATTCCATAGTAAATTTAACTATAAATTTCTCTCAGTGTGGAGTAGTTACAAGAATCATAAGACTTTTATTACATTATTCTTATATTCTGAATATTTCTGTGACCTGCGAACAAAATAAATAAGCGCGATTCTTTCTTTGCTCTCTTCCTAATTCAACAAACTGTTTATCATGGTGACATTCAGTTGAAAGATACATTTCAACGGGTAATATTACTTATGGAAATCGGAAGGTCGTTTGGCCTTTGAAAGTTTCGCAATAACTACATTCAAGATACGTACAATTTTCCTGTGCACTTCTGAACAGTATCTTTTAGAAATAAAGAATACAAATTTCAGAGCTTGGTTACGTCCATCAAAAAATATTCACGTAGAGAAGTGAATGGTAATATTTACTGTGCTAATAGAACTCTCTCCTCTCCGTGTTCTAATTAAAAGTCAGCGTAAACTGAAAGATAAAACAGATCCATTTATTTTCATGGATAAATTACAATTCTTTTACAAATAATCTATGAAATCTTATGGACGATTGGGAAAATGAATAGGTTCCAATCAAATTCAATGATATTAGATCAGAAATTTCATCATCCCTAATAGGATTTAATAGAATATTTTTACCTGGGAATGTACTGATTTTATTAAATATATACCGTAATAATTGGAATATACAGTATTTCTTGTTGTGAATTCAAAGTTCTACTCATGAACGAAAATTATTATGCTATAATATAGATACTCATTGGAATATAATGGACCATCAAAAATGCATGATAACATTCCATCAGCATAGGTAAGGATGATTCTTAAATTACTAAAGCTTCGAACTGCGGTTGCAACACTGCACACGTGCGAGCTATGATGCCCTAAGTAAATATATGTATCAGTTACTCTGAATGGAGTTTCTACAGGGACATCAGAATGGTGAGAATAGCTATTTTTTGGAGCTAGAAAAGACGTGAATCTCGACTTGTTGCAAGTTATAATCATCGTTGCTGTAGTAGTCGTTGGATCTATTGGGATCAAAATTTTATTTGCGATAGGAAAAATATGTTCTCACTTCAAACCCTTCGAAAACGTCACAGTAAGGAGCTACAAACACAAGAATTTTTCCCTCAGTGTGTCTGAAATATGAATAAAACAATTTATACAAGACAAATAAAAAATGTAGCTAGGAAGAATGAAATTTTTATTTAGAGTGGTTGAATTTCCCAGCTGTCTGATGTTCAACTAAAATTTTTGGAGACAATAACAGTCGCCAAACTGTTCTATATCAAAATGAAATTCTGCGTCGATATTATTGTTTGCGCAGTGATTATGAACGATCATTTCACAGTACACAAAACTCATAGTTCAAGTTATGAAACTTTGTTTTAGATATATACACGTGGTGTATAAGTGACCTCATTATGGGTCAACAGCACATCGCCAATACGTGCATTGAAATTCATCTTATGCGTGAGGGTGATATGACTTCTTCATCCATGATTTATACGCTAATGTATATCGATCCTGACCATTCACGTGCAACGATAACGTACGAAGTACAGATTATTTTGACATAAAAGCGGTATACTTGAGAGTATGAAAATTTCAGCAAAGAACAACAAAGTAGCAATGAATCGATATCCCTACACATAGTAATAGTATCGATTTTCCCACGTTACAATGAATGCACAATAAATGGTGCACCCACTTTGCAATGAACCTTTAAATTACATGATACCGGTATCCACGTAGAAACATATCATTAGTTTCACATTTAATATTACTCACTACTGAAGTATATTTTCTAATTGGAGATAGAATATAAGTTGGGAAGGAATTTTCAATTTCAACATTGAATCGATTAATTTATATTAAATTATTTATAATCTACTCTCATTATCTTACCTTACAGTTCTATTTCACGTGAAATATTCGACAAGATTTATATTCTTTATATGAACAATAATTTGTATGTAATGAAAATTATATACAAAGTACTATTGGATGCACTATTTTAAAGCACCGCACGTGGAATAACAAAAATTCGATATTACGATTCATCGTTGTTGTGAATATTGAGAATCCTATTTTTTCTATCCAATTAAGAAACACATGAATATTTGTAAATTGCAACTTATGCTCTAAACAGAAGGAATTCTCGTGCAACACAAGGTAACGATTCATTCCCATAATTAGCGATTAATAGAACGAACATATCAATGCGTATTTTCAATTACTTGGATATATATTACAAAATTATCATGAATCAATTGCACGTAAGAGGATCCGTACTTGTATTTTCTACCTCTCTCGTATTATTGCATGCAAATAAATTTCAATCGCAGACTGAAACTTTCCACATGTTTTAATACGCGATAACGGTGAAGTAGTAAATAATCTGCAATCAAATTGGCATGAAATTCTTCTTCCTTCAATTCAGCATACTTGTTACCCGTCGTTCCACTTCCCATATCCTTCGATAATTAAAATCGTCTACAAAACCTTGAAGAAAATCAACACCAATGTGGTTGAAACTTTGTTTCGATGTTAATCTTTTTTCTCCTCATTAACCTCAAGGCCAAGACATTCAACCATGTTGCATTAACAAACCATAAACAATGTTTCCTCTAATGAGGCGGTATAACGTATCGGTTCAATGATGACATTTAAAGTTAATGCGCAAGAGAGTGTTATATTTGTGTAAGGTGGTAGAAATAAACGAATGAAAGTACAAAAGATGTATAGGTATACGTTGTATACACATATATAATCACAAGAGCGCGTGTATCTGTATATAGAGGGTGGTACAACAGGATTCGACCCTTGACGGCCCCCATAAATATCCGTCGTTGGCAGCCTTGTTACTCCGCTCGCTTGCACTATATGCGAACTTCAAACCGACCACAACACTCAATATCCTCCTCCTCTTCCTCCGATTGCGTGTTGCGCTGCTCATCTCGTGGTGAAATTACTCGGTTCCACTATTCTCGATTGTGCCACGTGCTCTGTCATCCTAGAGAGAAGTATCATTGTCAACAATGAGAACGTGTCTTAAACTCGATCCCTTAACTTGTTCCCAACTCTCTGAAAACTCTTTGTTTCGCCGAAACGATGATTCCGTCGTTGAATCCCTGGTTAAAAAAATCCATAGAATCTGACGAGATGAAATTCAATGGGATTTGGTCAGAACATTGTGCAAGATTCAATCAGAATCACATTGAAAAAATACCCTCATCCGATCAAATCTCATTGAAAATGGTTCAATAGGATTTGGTCAGAATATTGTGCAAGATTCAATTAGATTTAGCGAGAATCACCCATGCAGGTATTGCCAAGACTGAAAAAAACCCAAGCTCGTCCCAAGGTTGGCACATGTGTCAGAAACAAACCTCCGTGAAGAACAATTGGCCCAATATTGTTCCATGATTGTCTCGCTGTTCTCAATGGATAGTCAGTCATGGTACATTTGTTAATATTTTCTAAATGGTCACTACATTTGGTACAAGCTTGGCACAAGTGTACAAATCGAGCATTCGTTGAGAACAATTGTCCCAATATTGCCCACATAAGTGGCACAATGTTTATAAATATTGACTGAATTTTGAATTCACAATGGCCGAAGACTTGGGGATAACCATCGGCCCAGGGCTGGTCCGATCTCCTGCCATAATTAATCATACACAATAGTTTTACACGCCAAGCTAGATTTTATTGATCTAAGTGAGGATAGAACTTCACTTAATGGTAATAGGATACTTTATGGTATTTCAGTAAGATCTTATTAGTTTGGTTTGAGCATAAGTCAACAATAGAATCAAAATTGATTGGAATACCAAAGAACGCAAATTTTCCAATGATCATACAAGCTTGTTCCAGTCTTGTCACATTTTTTCTATCGTTTCAAAATAATTCATGTACGGTATTCTGAGGGAGAAAGTCATGAACTGAAATGTGGATCAATTACTTTTTTCATCCATATCTGCGATCAAAGAAGCATTGGTTGATGCTCGGTAAATGAATTGGACCGGGCCTGGCAAAACCACTGGCCCAAGCTCGTCCTGATCTTATCATTCCCAAGCCTGGGTCAAGTTTGGTAAATTGTTCTAGACATGTCTCGGCGGTTCTTGTGCCAGGCTTGGTCCATACACACATGGGCAATGAGTTTTGTTAACCAGGGGTGCCAAAAAAATCGAGATAATCGAGTTGATCGTGGATTTATCAAACAATTTTCCATATTTTTGGATCCTACGAAACTGGCACTTTGCGGCTTCTTCAAAATTAAAGATTTTTTCTGATGTACATCTCTTGCAACGAAGAAGAGAAATCAGTGAACCAATGTGTTCGATGTTCCGATAAAGACGCAAAATCGATTATATTATTGCATTAAGAGAATTAAATTCAGATTCAATCATCTATCTACAATTCCTAACTCAAAACAATCCTTGGATGATTGCAAGTGTTAAAATTTCAACACTTGCAATCTTTTGATGATAAATCGGTTATTGAATCGAATGAACTATCGAGAGAATTCTTGAAAATCACGACAATCCACAATATCCTCGCTCACCGTAATTTGTTTTAAGGCTCCGAATGAAATTCAAAACTTCGATTTCGTCGGTAATGTCTCGTGCTCTTCGATGAATTCATTATTGCACGATATATTCAACACGTAGTCACAACATCCGTACATTGAAATACACTTAAGCTCCCACTTTAATACTTGTTGTAATTAATTATACAGTTCAACACGTTCAACCATTTTCAATGAAAAAAACTTGAAATGGATAATACATGCGATTGCAATTCGTGGATGAAAAGGACATCATTCTGCATTCATTTATTATGAATTAGATTCCCTTGCGCAATCCATGTACGCAAAAGTGAATCTCCGTTCAAGAAGATTTGTCACATTCGGAAAACCAAGCACCATTCGAAATAGATTTCAGGGGATTTTTAGAATTTTTTCAACTCAACAATGTTTCGAGGTGGAATAATATATCAAGACCTTTCATTACCGTCCAACGACTGATTCACCCTTATATTTTGGTACACAGCCTATTTGACAAATCAATGTTCCATGTTGTGTCGTTGTGTGTATGTTTTTTTTGATTTTTCTTTTTCTTGTTTTTTTACCTATTCTCGTTTCATTCGGAGTAATACACATATACAAGCAAATGGTCGATTTCAAGTGACTTTTCATTCTTCCACCATCCTTCTCTTTTCTTTTAGTTTTCTCTTTCACTGTCGTCGATCTATCTCGCTTTCTCGTCGCGTCGTTCGCGCTTAATTACTAAAGCGACCGTGTTCCACGTGCCCGGGCGTGTGCGTTCACGATCGATTAAAGAGAGTAATCGACTCGGTAGAACGTTCAGACTCATATGGCTCTCTATGTGTGTTTGTACCGATCTGCACACCTGTAATGTACGACTAACAGTGGGATAAAGGATATTTGTGAGCGCATATGTATGTGTGCGTGGGTGTGTTCGGTTAGAAAGAGAAAGGTTTGAAAAGGAACAAGGGAAAGAGTTCTAGCAATTCCAGTAATCGTGCAAAATGGTGTCAGCATGTTGGGCTTGCGATGGTTATTGTCTATGTTGGATAATGGATATTACTGTTGTGTTTGTTTGTAATATATATTCATGTGTTTCAACAAATCACATAATAATAATAATAAATTGTTCTCTCGTCCAACGCATCAGATAATTCACTTACCCGCTTCGCGTTGAACCGTAAAAAATACATCAACGCGAATTAATCTTGGGAATAGATAGCGAACAAATATTTGTATTGGATTCCTTTTGGATTTCGGTTTGAATGAGCGTTGTTCGTGAGAGGACGAAACAAATGCTTTCAGTGAAGAAGGTGCTCGCATCGTAATATTAAACATCCCGTAGATTAGGGATAGGCTACACGGAAAGAAATTTGATGGTTGAAAGCGGTAAAATACGTAGGTCATATCATCATCGAAATTGGTAAACTGAAACTATTGGGAATAGTTTGGGAATCAAATTATCACGATGGTAAACTTCACTTTGTCAGAAATTTCAAAATTTCTTCAGGAAAACTACTCTCTAAATTCTTTGGAGTGAATATTCACTCTTCAAAGAATCAAAATACTGTAACTCTAGAACGGAGTGGGAGCTCAACTCTTGAAGAGTGAAATTTCATTCTTTAAGAGTCAATATTCACTCTTTTTCCTACACTGTAAAAAGTCCGACTGAAAGTGGCTGCATCTTACTTGAAAACTTGACTGAAATTCAGTCTTTTCCATTGTGTCGGCATTTGTTTTCGATGCTTACTTTCAGCTGAAATAGGGCTAGTTTTGGCTTCATCTTGAAACAAGCCGATATTAAAGTTGGAAGTAAGTTTTACTTTTTACTGTGTAAGAGTGAGTTTTTCACTCCAAACACCAGAGTTGATTTCCACTCTTATAGAGTGAAAATTCACTCTTTAAGAGTGAAATTTTTCACTCTTTCGGAGTTGCAGTATTTTCACTCGGCAAGAGTGAATTTTCACTCCAAGGAATTTAGAGAGTAACAAAGGTAACATCGATCATTCCAAACAGTGCTAATACTTTTTACCATCAGCGATCGTAATGTTTCTTTACACTTTATTTCAAGATTTTCGCAAGCAAGAGCTCTAAAAATCGAAACAAAGGCAATAATTTCCATCATCAATGATGGTAATATCATTCACTAAAATGGAAAAAAAATTTCTGTACAGGAACATATCTCCAGGCACATTCGTTAGTTCATGTTGCCCAACCTTCGAGTTATTACCACCATATTTGTTGATTGCAATCATGTTATTTTTAATACATTCTTGAGTACAATTCATAATGAAAAATCCCAATTACGCGGAGGGGATTTGAACTCGAAAATAATGTAATCATATCTACGTTTAAACCTTACAATTAAAGCCGCTTTGCTACGCTCGCACTTATGAATTCGCTGTTTTGAAGTTTCATTGAAAGACTGAACGAGGAACCTAAACTGGACAACTCGTTGTGTGCGATAATTGTGAGAAAATCTCGAGCGCTGTTGGAAAATATTACCATCAGCGCTTGTATTATACCGAACCGTCATTGGTAGTAAATGTGATTCGTGGCTTTCAAAATTCAAAATAGTTGTTCAAACAAAATCTATTATTGTCAAGTGTTGATAATTTCCATTAGAAAAGGTATTTATTTCGTTTGTTCATAGTTGTTATCACTGAAATATATTTCCTCACGCTGAATCTTCTCTTTTTACCATCATAGCTGACGATTATTTACTATACGTGCGTACAAAATAATACACTTAGGTTACAAATTACTCTCAATATTTTCCAATAATACTAGTTTACGAAAAAAAAATAGTCATTCTCACAATCGAATTTTTCTTCGTGTAGAGAAGCACTGGAGGATTTTATGTGGTACAAAATTGTGGTTTTGAGAAATTTAAAATCAGCAATCGAAAATATGTAACTTCATTCATGAATGCAAAATAGCGTAAGATGAATCTTTGGATTTGAATAAACTAATATTCAAGACAGAATCAGCATTGTGATTAAAATCTGCTTTGAAATTAAATTTTCAAACTTCTAATAAAATTACAAAGTTAGAATCACAATTTATGCAGCAAAATGTTTCAGAACAGAAAATCCATCGGATTAGACTCAATTTCAAAGTATCGTCCATTATTGTCCATGTCAGAAAGAAGTTTTGTGAAAATAAAAGCGGACGCTGTTACTATTTTGATTTGTTCGTTTCATCGAGAGTCCAATGTTCTCAACAGTTGTAGAGTACCAGAGTTTTGAATAGGATAACAGACCGATTTTCCAACAAAATTCACTACCTATAATACGTTTGAATTTGTTCCTCAATGAAAATTCAGCTAAAAATGTTCCTCCATGTGTATATAACTGCTGGACTCTCAATAGAATTGACATGTGACGGAAACAAAAAGTCTATTACCAGATTTTGATTGGTTTTTGGTGGTTTCCGTTTTATCGCCGTCGCATATTTGAGAATTTTCATCTAAATATGCGTGATAGTTTTGATGCCAGTTTGTAGTATCATCCGAGGGGGCTAGTAATTCTAAAAACAGCGTTATAAAATTCTATGAAACACTAACATTCCCTTACTGTAATTTCACCATAAACAATATCGACACCGTTGGAATTAAAATATAATGTATGAAATATAGCAAGAATTCGGTAATACGAAACGTATTGTAAACAGATGAATTTTACACGGAAAAAAAAGAATAGTTGCAGCAACTACTTAAATAGTCGATTTTCGACCATCTACTTAAGCAGTTGCTGCAGCTACTTAGCAGTCAGGACAAGTAACACGTTAGCTGTCTCAACTATTTCAAAATACCTCAAGTATTTACGTTAGTTGGTGCAACTGTCGAGTTACTTGTCCTAAGCTGCAGCAACTACTTACGTAGATTGTCGAAAATCGACTATTTAAGTAGTAGCTGCACCTATTTCTTTTTTTCCGTGTATGCAACACCAAAATGTGTCTTTTATGCCCAAAAGACAATTAATTTTCCGTCATTGTTTCGATTCTCTGGCCGGAATTGATTCTAAAATTTAATGTTTTCAGTTAGCAACGTTTCTCGAACTATTTGAGTATCTACGATCCAGAGTTGTGTTCCTCAATACATCTACAAATGGTTGAAATCCACGTAGTACCTGAACGTTGTTTATGTACCATATATTGTGTAGTATATTCACCAAAGTCTGGTGCTACTATAAAAGCTCACCGTGAATACTATGAAAAAATGAAAAAATTCAAAAGAACGATTAAGCAAATACAACTATCGATAAAAACCACGAAGCTTTGATGGGGGAAAAAATAGTGTTCAAGCAAAGCATTGGCTTGATAAGCGTTATTCAGACTTTGGTCCATCGACAATAAAGGTTGAGAAGTGATATGCTAACTTTGAACGGGGTCAAACAGACACAAATGATGCCAAATTCGACAATTGTCCCGGAAAACATAGGATAATGTCCATAAAATCGTTTTGGTCGATCGTAAATTCAAAATGCATGTGATAGCAAAAGAGTTGAGGATATCAGAAGGCAGGGTATTCTTTACAATTTTGCATGAACATTTTTCAATGGGAAAACTGTGTTCAGAGTAGCTGCTGTGTTCGCTCATAGTTGATCGAAAATAACAACGCCTTCACGATTTAGAGCGGTATTTGCACCTGTTTTAGTACAACAAACAGGGATCTTTGCATCGATATGTGACAATTAATATAACTTGAATCCACTATTTTACTCCAGTCAGGTGAGTGGACAGAAACGATTGAAAGCTTCAACAAATAATGTTTCAGAGGAAGATATTTGGCTCGAAGAAAGGGATGCAAAAAGTATCAAATTGTTAGGAAAGCGTTCGAATCAGTGTGCGACCTGGAAACGAGACTATCTTGATGAATACCTTGAAATATTCCCTCAAAGTTGTTGTTTCAATAATTTAGCCCAGGACTTATTGAACAAAGTGCTATACGGAAAAAATAAAACACTACTGGTTACTGTGAATGACAGCGATCGGTTGAAAAATAAATGAAAATACGCTTTGATAATGAGGATTAGCGCGATCACAGTGATGGGTATTGTAATGAAATTCGTCAATTCGCTGACTGGACAGTAATGAGGACTGGGAAACGCAGTACTGCATGGAATGAATTTGAGTTTCAATGTATTTTTGTGATTCACAGTAACCATTGCTGTTTTCTTTTTTCCGTGTAGCACTCGTAGTAATTCGCACAGATCCACAAGCGTGAGTGTTCTTTTTTATTTATTGAGCTTATTTTATACTTTTCAGCCGGAGTAGATTTTTGTATAACGTAATTAATTCACCTTCCGTGGTGTAAAGCTGAACAATTATGTGCCAAGAACCAGTCACTTTGAAGAATTTCGCCAGAAATTAGCTGGTAGTGATGACTATTTTCGAACGGTATTGCAACCCTCAATTGGCCATTTCCTGACCAGTTTTTATGGGCAGAAACTGGACCACATCTTGCTCAGCAAATGTCAAAATCTCGAAGACGAATAATGGCAGTGTTTTATCCACTCTCAGTAGGTCAATTACGGGCTAGCAATTGCCTAACTCTCCTTGATAATCAAGCAGTAATCGGATCTTTGTAATGACAGTCTTCAGTCCACTTCTTATAAGTATTACTTAGCTAGTTACAAGTGTGCATATTTTGAGCAGTTGAAGTAACCTGTAATTGGACAGCATGTATCCTCCATACGTTTGGTTTTTGCCGAACAGTTTTGTAGTGATTTAATTATTGAATTGAGGTTTATTGAATTGGTTGGGGGCTGAAAACATGTGTGAGATTGAACACTGAGAAAAGTAAATTTTCCACCGAACGTTGCAAATGCAGCTGAGGGTTCTACTATTTTATACAGATGTTTCAGCGGAACTTATTTTTTAGTGTATAAAGCGATGAAGAATTTGTATAAATTTTAACAGACATTCGATGGGATTTAGATCATGCATTTTGAATTACTTCAAGGGCCATCAACATTTAACCCTATTCATGTCCTTGAGAGATAAGATCAACTTCGGATAATCTCATCAAGTCCTTATAAAATATCAAATCAACTTCAACGATGAGACTGAAACATTGGAAATATCGAGAGAAAAAACCATTTCACAGCTCTAATATTTATGAGAATACGTCGGGAAATATCAAAAAATGAACTCAGAAAGAACTTCTTGGAAATGTTCATCCTCCAAAAGAAATGATACGCCCAACGTACAAAGCGCATTGCATATCCGTATGATTGAAGTGTATGATTTTCAATTCCAGTTACTTGTAGAACAGCACCATAAAGGATAGGGAAAATATGGCTCTCGAAACGTTAGATACCGAAACAAGAATCGATAAATTTTCTGTTGAACGGACAAAAGAGAGAGCCTCACTATTTCCGTGATATCTACAACCTAACCCACATATTTATATATGTATTACGAACAGAAGGGAATGCTTGTAATGACGGTTCAGAGTCAGAATACGTAGCCGTCTTCTCTTCCAATTCCAACAAGGTCTTAGCATTTTCTCCACATCGTCTTTCGCATATTCACCGTCGGTTTATTCTCACTTCTCGTAAAATGATATTTCATGAAAGAAAAGGAAGGGAGCTAACAAACGATGAAAGCAAAAGAACAGTTTAGTCTACGAGAAACATTCCACATTTTAATTGAACAACAAAATAATACACTCTCGATAACTAAATATTATTATACTGCAAGTGTAAAAAGCATAACCGACCGAAGATCTTGCATTCAGAGGATAAAAGAACAAAGAACAACGCACAAGGAACAACTCGAAATCGAGGAAGAAGAAAAAAGGAAGTCGAAGGAGAAGAGAAGACGAAGAAATGGTATCGCGCCCGCGGCAAGCCATTCTTCGAGCCTCTCCCGATGTCTCTAATGATAACTTCAGCCAGGTAATAATGATGAACGTTGCTGGGTCAGTTCTTTGAGGCACATCGGACAGGGAGGGGAAGAGGAAGAAGAACAACAACGAGATACAAACACTACGAAACACAACACTGAAAATAATCTAATTATTGGTGAAAACGATTATAGTGATTAGAACCGGCGACGGTTGGAACGAAAGTATAGAGGCCGACAGAAATCGAGGGGAGCCGAACGAGCAAGTTTCTTTCTTGGGCTTCTTCTTCCACCACCCTTCCCTCGGCCGTCTATATTACAGGTATGGATATCCTTACGAAGTCGCTCAAATGAAAAGGCGTGCACACGTTCCATCCCTGTGGGCTTTTTATTTTTCGAGGAAGAAAAGAAAAAAGAAGCTCGTGGCTGTTGTCCATGACAAAAAAAAGGAATGACAAAGAAGGATAAAAAGAGAGGAAGAAAGGGAGAGAGAGTGGAGAGAGTCGTTGCGATGAAACTAAAAACAACTGTGCCTCTTCCCTCCATGATCTCGCTCTGTGGTCTGTGCAATTATTTAGGAATCTCAAAAAGAGACGAGAGAAGAGGAGAATCGACACAAGACTCTACTAACTCTTGAGTTATATTCCTATGGCCAGTTGATGCGACGCTCGATGCTTTTTTCTCCTTTTTCTTCTCCTCCTCCTTCTTCTACTTCTTCTTCTCTTCCCTTCACGTTCGTTTCATCGATCGCGTTGAGAGACGCAACAAGTTGTTTCGATTATGAACCAACGTTCGTTCGTTACATAATAATTATAATAATAGGGTGATATATAAAATGAAGATATAAAACGTACTATCTATCGTTATGTGTTATCTAGAAATTATTTTCCAATTGTTATCGATTCAATTGAGTGTCTGTATATAGATATACACGTGTAGGGAGGATTTGTGATGGAGGTGTTTCATTGTACCTCGACCGTTCATTAAATTAGACGTGAGGAGTAAATCTTTACCTCCGTTTCTTCCTCGATTATATGATTATTATTGTTAGCTTTTTTCGTGTAACGAAATCAATCATCTTTTACAAAAGTTTTATCTCCATAACGTAATAAGGTTTTATCCTATAATGTGGCATTGGAAAATGTTTTTTATCAATTAGGGGAGGATAATAACTTCTATCAGAACTCATTTGTTTTCAGAATTGAATGAAATTGAGGAATTTATTTGATTTACGTATATTTCTCTTATTCACACTTCAATAGAGATGTATCGAAAATTTTCAGTACTGAACTGGAAGCAGTTAACCTACCCGAAGAGAACATGAATGTTCAGATTAGATCTGTATAGATCGGGTCGAAGGTTCATAAGAGCCAACTTCTAGATTCATAAACGTTTGACGAAGGTTCTACGAACGTTGAAATGTCCGCCTCGAAATACTTTCAGAAAACATAGATGGAACGTTTGTTGAAGGTTCATCGAAGGTTTGATGAAGCTTCACAAAAATATTTATACTTATATTGATTTATATGAATGTATGTTCAATTGATTGATTATTCATATAAATTGCTAAAAGTTAATATGAGCTTTTATGAACCTTCGGCCCGATCTGTACAGATCTAATCTGAACGTTCGTTGGAGCTTCATGTTCCCTTTGGGTATACATTGGTGCAGAAAAATTATTACGGTTATGTACTAGAAAGTTCTAGTGAAAAATTGGAAATTCCATGTAAAAACCGGAAAATTACAAGACAACAATAATGTGAATAGTAAAACTTCATTATGAACAGAAAGTTTTCATTCCCACTGTACTGGAAAATTCCTGTTTTTTGTTTCTAACAGTGCAGTTTCTATTCTTTGCATTGTCATGAATTGTTATCAAACAGCAAGGTTTTTTGCCTATAAATTCTCAAGATCGTTTATGATTTGTTGATACATAACAAATACGCGGTGTGGCAGAAAAGTAATGAGACTGATTTTTTATTGAATCAAGTTTCTATTATTTTCAAATGTCAATGTTATCCCCTTCGAAGTTGTTCCCTCGGGCAGCTACATACCGATGGAGACATTGTTCCCACTCTTGGTAGCAGCGCTGGAAGTCGTCAACCGGTATGGTCTTTAGCATGTCCGTTACATTCTTTTGGATATTCTCCGATGTCCCGAAATGACGTCCTTCGAGTTTAGGAAAAAGTCACAGTGACTGAGGTAAGGTGAATAGAGGGGCTGGGGAACCACAGGAATGTCTTCTGAGGTCAAAAAATCTGTTATGGAAAGGGCAGTGTGAGGGTGTCTGGTCCCACGCGAATTTGTTCCTCCAGGACGAACTGTTCACCAAGTTTTTCATAAATACGTCCTTGAGAGGCTCAGGAATAGGGTCATTCGCGTGAGACCAGATATTGTGGACAAATGGATGCTCCATCGTGACAACGCGCCATGTTACACTGCCCAACAGAATTTTTAACCTCAAAAGGCATTCATGTGGTTCCCCAGCTCCTCTATTCACCTGACCTTAGTTCCTGTGACTTCTTCCTTTTTCCCAAACTGAAAAATATCCTCAGAGGACGTCATTTCGGGAGTTCAGCCCAAAGAATGTAACGGAAATGCTGAAGACCATACCGGGTGACGACTTCTAGCGCAGCTACCAAGAGTGGGAACACCCTGGTGAAAATAAAGCGTGCATTTGGAGCGTCGCATAGGAGTGTTATTACCGTCACATGCGAGTGTATTAAGAGTCAATTGGCGCAGTTGAGCGTGGATCGAGCGTGAAGAAAAGCGTTCATGCACGCTGTACTCACGCTTATATTGAAGTAAGCGTGCATTGAACGTATATTGGCCAGAATCACGTTATTGGCACGCTGTTTGAACTTTATGTGCACGCCATTTTTTCGCCAGGGCAATGTCTCCAGCGGTGTGTAGCTGCTCAAGGGAATTACTTTGAAGAGGATAACATTAATGTTTGAAAAAAATAAAAATTTCAGTCAATAAAAAATCAGTTTCATTACTTTTCTGCCACACCTCGTACACATGAGAAATTTTTCATCAGTTCGTTCAAAGTTCATCACAAAATTGTGTCGATAGAAGACTTTTATCATGAGGCAATTCTCTTTCAACAGGGAGTTTTGAACTATACAGCAAATCAAAACGTATACGGAGAAAAAAACTAACAATAATATTGCTGAATTGACAATAAAATATTGTTATATATCAACCCACGATAAATATCGTAAAAACAGGACCGTCGTCACTATTGCTAAACTAGCAACAATATTAGATTGTCAACATTATTAACAATTCAAATATTCAATTTTGCAATATCATGTGGTTATATCAATAATTTATATCTACCTATTTAAAACATATCACTTTTGAGTGAGAATAAAAGTTTCTCATCGGAATCTATACCTGCCAACATTCTATTACGATGTGGTTCGATTCATAAGTGAAAGAAAAGCGATTGTAAGTTCAAATATTGGAAACTTGTTTGAGCGAGATTCGAACCCGGGTCCTCCGAGTGGGAATTCAAGCTTTGATCAGGTCAGCAGATCTCCAAGATGACAACTGAGTACCTAAATTGCTATTTATGGTAATCCTCGACTTTGTTGAGAGTTAACGATGAAAATATATTCAAGCTAAACATAAAATTGTGCACATCGAATAAGTGAATCAGGATTTGAATCACAGGAACTTTTTCAGAAACGAATGAAATTCGTCAAATTTGTTTGTTAAACTCATGTAAGGTTTGTTAATCAATCAGAAATTGGGATTAATTTTTATGTTTGTGAATTTAAGAAAAATTGCATCGAAGAAGGGTTTGTAGGAGAATATATATCATACCGCTTCATACGTTCAAAATATACAGCTGTTTTGACAATAAATGGAATTCCTCACGACAATTCTTTCCGTCAATTCTGTGATACTTATTGTTGTCGCTGCTTGATATTGTTTTGTCAGATCAACAATGTTTATTGTGAGTTGGAATGGCAACTCATATTGTCATTGTAACAAGTGATTTTCAGCAATGCAATTCTTGTTAACGAAACAATGTGATGTTGCTGTACGAACAGCAAATTATTCCATAACCAGCAATAAAATGTTGACAATCCATATATTGCTAGTTCTACCATACACATTTTCCTCCGTGTACTGTAACACGAGCACCTGTTCGCGAAGTTTCTACACGGAGAAAAATTTATAGTTAAATTTACTATGGGACTTTGTAACCGAGGAACAGACTGAACTTACCATGAAATTTACTATGACGAGACAATAGAAACATCATCAAATTTACCATGTTTCACAGTAAATGCTATTGGGAAGTCAGTCTGTTCCTTGGGCACAATAATCACATAGTAAATTTAACTACAAATTTCTCTCCGTGTATTTTTAAATCTATTTTTGGGGCAAAAAGTACCAGAGCGGGACGAAAATCCTTACTTTCTGCTCTAGGGGCGAAAATGCTAGTTGCAGTCTCATAAATCCCAGTTAAATCCATCAAAGTATCACTATCTATAAAGACATTGTGAAGAATACGTTACAAGAATCGACATTCATCGTACTACAGCGTTAAATGTTTCAAATTATCATTCTGCCGTTGAATCACAAAATTTCGCTCATTTATCCTCAAAACCACGTTTATCGCGACATCACGTACATGGGAAATATAAATTTCCTGCAATAACTTATGATTGTAAATTGTAGGTTTGACAAAGTGAAAAATCGCACCCCTCGATTCTCATTCCACTAGAATCACGAAGAAAATGCTGAGAGAGAATATCAAAACGGTGATCAACGAATTCTTTCATTCTCTAACTACGTGACCTGTCTATGCTCATAATACGAGAATACTCGTACTCGTTGGTTTGCCTTGGTTTGAACAAACAGGTAGTCTGTAGCTAGGTAACGCGTACCACCTGCCAGCTGCTGCATCCAATTAAGTCTTTCTCTTACCAATAATACCTCGTGTTACAAACGGCGTTATCCACTAATTTCTTTGCTTAATTGTTGACTCTTGCTAATTTTGATCAATTAATCTTCCCTTTGGTACACGATTTTTGTTATTCTTTCAGATATGTTTGTCAAACATTGGAAAATTTTCTGAAACGCAGTTGGTTTAACATGATTCATGGAATTCGATGATAAATACGTACGTGATATTCCTTGTAGCAATAATGACGATGAAGACAGTCATATCTCGTGCGTATCTTCTATCTATCCGTAAGAATTTATACCATTAAAATCCATGAAAATACTTCACAATGCCCGATACGGTGGTTAGCGATGAAAAAAGAATGATATACGCGAATTGGTAGGCAGAAGGAAGAGATAGGATAATCAAATTAAAAGATTGTAATAGTGCGTTAAAAAGTTTCAGAACTTGATGGGAGATAGGGTATTTTGTTTCCTTTTCTAGAAATTTCCAACAGAAATCATATACTCACATATATACGTGTGTGTATATGAATTGAAATTTCAAAAGAGAGATTTTCTTGTCTCATTGGTGGGTTGTATATATTATGTGCGAACGTATATGTGTGCGTATATATACGAACGAAGTGGGAGTACGAGAGAAAGGCCAACAGCAACGGAGAGAAGTTGAAGAGGTGGGCATGAAGGTGAAGGGGGATGAGGAGACTGGCACGATATTAATTAGGTTGAGAAGAGGGAAAGAGAGAGAAACTCTTTTCCGTTGAATTAGTATCCCGCTGTTAATTCGCTCTTTACATTCGAATCGTTATACTGGCATGTGTATGGTATATATGTACGTTCTTCAAGAGGGTACACGTGAATATGTATGGCTGCCTGTTGTGTATGTACATACAGAAACCAGTCGAGTACATATACGCGTATACGTATATTCCGCGTGGTCATTTGTTTTATCTGGAATCGAGTGCATCTCTCTGGTTAACATTCGAGACAGTAATCAACAATGTGGGACAAAATAGTACTCCACGCGATGAATAGTTTAATGATTTCAAATGCCTCAGGTACTTTCGTACTTGGAAGAACAGCTGCTCCTGTTCAATAACACTTCCCATAATCTCATAAATTATTTTTCGCATAAATATTACTGTATTATATTGATACGAATGACTTGGTATGCGTGTACCTCTCAAGGGCTATAAATGTGCAATGTGAATTCATGAGGACTTTCAATGCGCATTATTTGCAAAATTTTCTGCGGCTAGAAACTTTTTGGGTGTTTTAAATGGTTCTTTTTTCCTCTACAACGAATTTATTTATTACATGAAGGATGTCTCGTTGCAGGAGTTGGAGAAAATTATGGGCAGCATAAATTCAATGAGGTACAGCGGCTAGTCAAACGCACTAAGCTCGGCTGCGAACTGAATGTTCTACATAAATTGTGCGAAGAAACAATCTTCATATTCAAGCCCAAATAGAAATAAAATTCTGAGTGTTCCTTTGACACGAAAGGCAGCCATGGAGCTTCCCAAAACACTTCCAAATCCGGTAGTTTGATCCTCGCGTCGCTATTTTCTAAAACTCAATACAGGACAATTCGCCAGAGGTAGAGCTGCCAACCGTCCAGATTGCCCCGGATTTGTCTTATTTCATAGGGCGTCCGGGAAGATTTAGAAGGTAAAAATTCAAATAGTATATCCGGGGTTTTTGAGGTTCTTGTCCTGAATTGATGAGTTTGTAGCCCTAGTTAGAGGAGGATTTCAGGCGCAAAGATTGTTTTATTAATTGCTTGGCTCGAGTTTCATTCATCGGGATGCGTTATTTCAAATGAATACTGACAGTCAATTCGCTGTGAGGTATGTAAAATTAGAACCTTGATTGTGTTTCCTAAATTTATTAACAAAATTCTTAATCCAAAATCCACCCTGGCAGAAATGATCCTAACCCCCTTTCGGATCTTCTTAAAACTCTGTGGAAGGACTATAGCTCCACTGCGAGAGCTTTGGGAGGTCCTAGACAACCGCTATTCTCATTTTTACTACAGCAGATATGGAATCCCATATGGATTTCTTTGTTAAATTTATCGGAACTTCTGTGATAGTCCTCATTTTGTGTGAGAATATCAGTACTTACAAGTTTCCTTAGAATCTTGTGACTCTTTCTTCCTTTCAACATAAATACATTCCTTCCACTTTTATCTTAAATCCAGATTCAGTGGAATAGAAAAAAAGGACAATTTTTATTTTTCAATCTAACACTAAATCAAGTTTTTACGATAAAAACAGTCCCAAAAATAGTTTTCATTCAAAAACAATTCATTTTCACTTTGAATATAAAATGAAAAAATCAATTCAAACTATTTCCATCACTCAACATCCAAAATGGCGTAATATTTAACAATAGCTAGCCGTGCCATTCATGAGAATTTAATCCGATGTATCAAGTTGTTAACACAGCGAGGGATGCCATTTTTTGCGTGCAAGTTGCTTGAAGAGCCGAGCGAGCGATAGGATGGTGTGAGAATCGAATGCCGCTATTATTCGCGGAAGTGATAGTGCGATACAGTTTGGACCGATAACAAGATGATAACGAGAGAATACACCGGTAATTACCGGAATGATAATGACGAGAAGAGAACGACGACAACGACAAGAAAAGGAAGGGGAAAAGGAGAGAGGAGGAGAAGGAGGAAGAGGAGGTAGAAGAAGAAGAAGAAGCGAGGGGAGACCGAGGGGTAGAACGATCGGCCGCGATAGGGATAATTAACGATCGCAATCGTACGAAAATGAGGACGGGGCGAGTGCGACGACGACGATAACGAGCGGTCCAGCGATCTTATTAGCGATAAGGCGACGATAACGAGGACGCCTCGTTCCATACGATAACGACGACAACGACGACGACAACTACGACTACGAATACGACGACGACGACGACGACGACGACTATGACGATGACGCCGCCGTCCCTAGGGTTCGTGTATAGTTACCGTGTATGTCAACTCTACTTGAAGGGATAAGAGACGAAGCACTTTTTAGATACTTGGAGATTCATGTTGAGAATGTTAATAATCAATTTCAATGATACATCTTATGCCAAGTCAATCCCCAATTTTTATATATTTCAAAATGCACCGGTTGTCGATCGGGATAATTAGACTAGTGTCCCGTATTTTTATTCTTTTATCTCAACATTTATCACATCGACTGCGAGTTTATTATTCGATTCATTAAAATTCCTCACATAACTGACTAAGATTAAATTAATTAAGAGATTAAAGGCATTTAACGGGTTGATAAAACGTAGTGCTTTGTAATTCAAGATATGAAATTCTTTACACTTTATTACATGTTTTCTGAGTTTTCTCAATGAAAATCTGATAATTCATGTAGTTCTGTACATGAGCTTATAAGAGTTTTTATTAATTTCCAGATTGCCATCCAATATGAATTCTTGTAGTCGGAATTCTTTCTTTATCATTAATAAAAGCGTGAAAGCTGAACTGAAATGAGATTGTCACGAAACTATTACGACATTACTGAGAAAAGTTACAGGAACATTAGTTCATTTTAATGTAACAATTCTGTGAAATTTAATGTTCTAATGAACACATTGTGAAACTTTCCATAAACCCGTGAAAAAATTGTCCACGCCTGATCTCGGCTGATGACTAAAGCCTAATCAGGCGTGATCAGGCCTCAATTTTGTACCCACGTAAACTGTAACAATGCTATAAAACACTAATTCATTGTCAATCATTTCTATTTATTGTGCTTATGCAGCTCCAATTATCAGGCATGATCATGCGTGATCAGGCGTGCACACCTGCGTTTGGGGCCGATTTAGCATGACGAAGCATGTGTATTAGTGATAAAAAAATCAACACACAGTCATTTTGTATGAATATTCCTCAGTCGGTGAGATTTTGCATGATCATGGGCGAGAATGGTTTGTCTGGCATGATCGCTGGCGGTTAAGCTTGATCACGAGTTTCCACGTGGGTACAAAATTGAAGCCTTTGAAGTGATGACAAAGCAAAGAAAAATGAACGACCAGGTGTAATCAGGCTCACTCACGTGCGTTCAGTGTTGAATTTTGCCGAAAAATGTTCATGATTAGGCCTGAACGCGCATAATCAGAACTGAACGATTTTTTCACGAGAAGTTCAAATTATTAAGATTCAATTTCAAATTCTGATTGATTGATGATTCCAAATCTATAGAATGACTGTTTGTTTCAAGAAACGCATCGTATCATCGTGGCTTATTCGTTTAATTGTGAGCTGACAAGTTTCAAATAGTCTCAATTACAACGAATGAAAAACTGTCATTGAAAGTCATTCAAATAAGAAATTCGACATTCTATCAAACATTATGAAATTTCAACTCTACACGAGTATTCGTTCAATCGCTAATTGTGACGATCCTAAAAACTTTTTCGAGATGTTTCTGCGGGTAGTGGGTCATTATAGAACTTTTCTTCTTCGATTCAAAGAAGAAACTCGTAGAAATTAGTGGGCGTTTAAAGAGTGTAGTGGTGGTCATAGAAAACCCAAGTTGAGCAAGAAAAGGTACTCGTTAGTCTCTCGCGGAGAAAAGGGACACATTTTTTCAGATAGGTGTGTAAAGGTGGTCTATATATGTATATATAGAAGGAACGACACCCGCTGTGTCTACCAAGAAGGACGATAATTGTTAATTGTGGTAGGCGTGACACTTACCTCGTATATAATGCTTTTGGATTTTCATTCTTCACGACAGAACGAAATCCTGGATACCACGGGAGACTGATGTCCAAAAGCCCAAACCGGAATCAATATTTTTCGTTGATCTCATAAATATTTTCTATCTTTTTCACATGGTTATGCCGCATCATTCTTTGTTCTTCGCCGCAATGTTCGTACTTTATTTCATATATTTTACGAACCATTCATCTTGGAAACAATGCCATCCTTCTATTTTTAGATACTAAACTTAAAGATTATGGTGATTGTATTGAAGATAATCCAACTACAATTGGAAAACAACAATATAATCTGTTGATGAATCAGAAGAAAAATCATGATCCATGCTAACAACTGAGTAACTGCTTAAGAAAAAAAATACAACAAATCTATAAAAAGTTGAGGGGTAGGTATTATTCGTATAGGAAATATACATGTAGACAGGGCCGAAAGCACGGTTAGGTAACGAGATTACTTTCTCGTGGACGAGGGAAATAAGAGAGCCTGATTGGATGCCGGAAAAGATCATAAGGGCGAGTAATTAAAGCGAGCTTTGTTCATGGGTGCCACACAATGGAGTACCTCGTTTCCGGCGACGTCGACGATGACGACGACGACGACGGCAACGACGACTACGGCTACGACGGTGGCGAGAAAGAGGAAAACGATAATCGCGAATGGAACATCAAAACGAAGCGAAGATCCCTCGCTCGATCGAAAAGAAACCGATCTCATTTATCGACCCATCGAAGAGAAAAAAGAAAGGAGCAGAACATTGGAGGTTCGCAATCGAAATAGGGTACAAGTGAGTCGAATTAGCAGCCGGAAAATTAGACCTTTGATGTTGACACGCCTAAGATTCAATCGATAATGACGTGAAGGTGTAAAACATTTCACATACGAAAGCTCGATAATTGTTGAATTTAGCTATATCGATGGAATTGGATTGGAAATGATATTTATATTTACTCGACTGTGGAGGATATTCAACACTGCACCTATACGGGATGGAACGTGCTTTCTATATCATCCAATCTTTTCTGTAATGGAAGTTGATTCTCTCGGATATTAATCCCGAAATACAATCTTTCAGCTTTCATTTTTTTGATATGAAAAAACTCAGATTGTTCCCGAGCAAATCCTTGTAATAGTGATTGAGATGTACGCGAATATACGCGGGATCGTACAGGTTTTATATCACAGGTGTATGGATTTTTCACCGCTCAATACTCTCACGTTATATATACGGAAAAAGTTTTACATCTCGATGATTACAATGTACTTTGATGATCGATTAAATGGATCAAAATTTCAAGACGAGTTTATAATGCGCTTATGAAATGTGTGCATCAAAAATGGTATTATGAAGAGTATTAAATACGTGTTTTAATATGGTTATGTAGAGTTTTTATGAGCATAAATTGTGTGATTGAAGAGAAATTAAAAATATTTATCATCCGTCTAATGTCCAGTCAATCCCTAAATTGGATATATTTTCATTGGAACATTGGACACTTATTCCTGTAGATAAATTCTTTTGAATCCTGAAAATAACACTATTCAAAGTCAGCATTTTCGACAGGATCAAAAACTTCGCTTCACAATATGGTGAACTCTAAAAGGAGATGTTAAAGAAAATCCTATAAAAGACTACCAAATGATACAAAAGAAACAGAGTTTCCTTTTCGTTTTTTATTAAGCATCTTTTATTCCATCGAATAAAGTTGTTTTCTCAGCGGTTCGATTCTTGAAAGAATAGTTTTCTTGAATCCTTTCGTACTTAAGAATTCACCTATTTATTGAAAATCCCAGCGGGGCTGCTTCTTGAGTAAAAGCCAAGAATCAACCTTGTGAATGAATAAGACCTTTGAAGCTATATATCTCACTACAAAGATGTTACTGGAAGATTTAATCTTTTCTGCTCTTCCCGTAACAGTGGCTTTAACTCAAAATATAAAAATGAATTGTTGCGAACATCCTTTTGCGTTAAAGAAAAAAATGTGTAAGAAAATTCAAAAATCCAGTATGAGAATGATATTGAATCTAAAATGAAACTATGAAGTATTTTAAAAACGTTCTAAAAACACTGCGAAGGATGTCCAAATGATCCGAAGACGTCCAACTACGGAAATGCATTCATAAGCTTAACAAAAATCAAAACTAATCTATCCCGAGTTTACGTAATGAATTAAGCAATAAAGTAAAGTGAATGCTTACCTCGAAAAATATCGTGACTTAGAGAAACCGCAATAAACACACGCACTGCCTTTACGAGTGAATTGTCAGTAATGTGTGTGATACCCAGATTGAATGTCACTTCACAATCTCTTCTCGAACCGCCAAGATATTCCTTTTCATACAATCAATCGCGGTGCATTGGTATAAAGTTATCCAGCAAATACAAGGTATAACAACAGCAACATAACTGTTATATGACGAACTATATTCATTAGGTTATTTTCAAATGTTGTCCTAAAATTCAGCATTTGAAGGTACTTCTTTATAATTCAACTGAATAACTCTGGTTTGAGTCACAACTGATTCAAATTTTTAAGCGAAAAATCCTCACGATATCTCATAGATTTCTAAGAGATGTGTTATGCAACTCAATCCAAACGATTTTTTGGTATCCATAAGGATGATTTGATAATTTCGAGATATCTTTGAGAAGTCTTTGTATACTATGCGGATTACTTCTTCCTAGGGAAGTTCATCCCCCGAATTTCACATGAATCTTCGTGTCGATTCGCAATGCAAATGAAGACATATATTTTGAAATAAACAAGAAAAAACCGTTGATTCGAAATGTATTTGTTCAAATTCGGAGAGTATTCCAAAGCAAAAGAAGAAAAACAATACCAAGAAGAGCCAAAAACAAGCAAATCCACGACGATGCACTTTTGTTTACGTAAGGTTTCCGTATATTGCGTTCTTTGCTGTGCTGTGTACTACTATTGTCGCCGGTAATAGGACCGGAGGGTATGGACTATAATTAAAACGATAGAATGCTTAATTAGAAGGAATATAAGTGTAGAGAGAAGAGGATGAAAAGAGGGAAAAGGAAGAAGAAAGGCCCGTCGGAGCAAAGTAGCAGTATGCAATACTCGTAAAATGTCGGTTTTACTGCGGACAATGCTCTCCTCTCCTTCAACTACAACTTTCCCTTCCGAACTCCTCGACGCTCCTAGTTTATTTTCTCTCCCTTGTTCCCATCCATGCTTATTCCTTTCATCCTTACTCTATTTCGTATAATACTCAACGTGGCCAAATACATCTTACCCGACAATTGTTGCTCACAGAGCAGAAAGAAAGAACGTGGGAAACAGGAAAAGTGAAAGAAAAGGAAACGTGAAAAATAAGAAATTTAAAAAGATATATTTACTCGCTTCAAATTGGATCGTGCGTAAATTGTTTTGTTACTTTTTTTCTCTCTTCAATGTATATAGAGGGTACTTTGCAAATCTACCATCACCAACCACCCCTCCGAACTGGGCACAACTTGTCGAAAGCACAACCAGAAATCTCTTATTCTTACGACTCAGTTGTGCTTTATTGCTCTCTTCGTATCCGGATTGAATTTAAATATTTCTTTGCTTCTGACGAACTCTTTCGCGAGTTGTTCGATCGTAAAAAGTTCTTCCTATCTTGTGTTCATACGTTTTCGCAAGAACGAAAGGAATTCTTTTGTCTCTTATTTCCTTGCAAATCATTTTTTCATAATCCTATACATTGTATGTATATCTATGAAACATCGTGACTCCACTGTACGTATTTGATTTTTTAATCCGAAGAAAGATCTCTCAAGTATCAGTCGTTTATGTTTGTTATATTTTTTCGTATAATTCTTTCCTATTAGTTTCAAGTCAATACTACAAGTGTTGCAGATTCAAAGGCCTAATGATTCTTTGTTTTTATCTTTACAGCACCTGAAGAGGGAGAGATCAACCTGAGGTTACCGAAGAGCAAATTCATAAAAGATTGGCGGCGGTGCTGAGAAGAATATTGGCCGTGTCGTTCGCTGTTGTTGCTGCTTCGTCGCAACGACATCGTTCTTTAGTCCGACGTGGTGTGTGATAACCGTTTATATTTTTGTGAAAAACTGTCGGTGGGCTCCTTCACGGAGCTCCACCCTATAAAATCGGTCAAACTGGCGAGCGCTTTGACCGCTGGTATGAACCCACACCATCCTGGCCATCCCGCAGCCTATCCACATCATCCTTCGCTATCGAGTAGTCCACATCACTCGGGACCAGGTGGCCCACATCATGGCTACTCCACTGGGAGTGGAGGAGGTGGCGGTACAGGGACAACAACGACACCCGATTTACCGAGTCCTCATTCGCCGGTCACCGGTGGTCACGGAGGTGTCGGATCAGGAACTGATCCATCCAACGCACCTTATACGACGTTACAAGGTGGACCACCGGGAATGGGAAGTAACGGCCATCACCACGGCGGCGGTGGAGGAGGAGGAGGTGGCGGTGGTATGATGACTGATCATCCACATCATCAAGGTCATCCGCATCCTCACATGCCCGGGCATCCGGCCTATCCCACCGTCAACCATAACAACAATTGTACACTTAAGGTAAGATTCTAATCATGGGCCTAATAACACTTCTGATCCAAAGTTGTCCCAATTGATTATTGAGAAGAATTTTTGTATCCTCAGCTCCTAACGCTTCTATTGGGAAGCACTTTTTAGCATCTATTATCTGAAATTCAATCAGCGCAAATAAAAATGATGTTCCATTCCTAAGAATTCAAGATAAAACCTTTCAATAATTCTCTATCCTTTCGCGTAACTATCTCAATTCCTTTTAAATCGCCTTTGTATTTTATACAACATTTCGACTGAAAGTACCGCATGATTGTTCTTCGCTGGAATTTGTGGTAAACGAATGCGTCTATCGTAAATCACTGGAAGATGAATATCCACAAAAAAAAACTTTGCATGCGCATAAATTCTTTAGAGAATAATTTTAGCGAGGAATGTACTGCCCCAAGAAGGATAAAATTGTGAAAAAATAATATTTAGATAGAAGAAAGAGAACTAATAATGGAAATATGTTTAGGAAAAGAGTTTGGGACGATCAAAGAATTTGATTGATAAGATCTGCAGTTGAAGAATAATTTTGAAAGGATTCGATTAGTCGTATGATGAAATGATATTTTTCTAAATACAGTCAGTAGAATGACGTCACACAAATTGAAATGAAAATCTCGGAAATTGAGCAACGTGGATGATTTCTCTTTCACAAACCATTGAGATCAATTGTTCTTGAGAAACAGAAAAAGTGTTTCATATCCCGTCTATCTCGCTATGTTTTGTATTTTCTTCATTCATTCTCATACTCTCGAGCCCCACTGAATCGTGTTTGCTAAATTACTTTACAAATCCAATTTATCGGAGTATAGAAAACGTAATCACCTTGATCGAATTGACAGTGTACGTGTATAGACATATATATATATATATGTATATACATCTTTTTGTTAAAGTGAATTGCTAAGAAACTGCATTACCTAATCGGTTGATCGATGAAAGAGTAATAAACGCTGTATCTTAACGTTCGTAATTTCTCATTATACTTTTATTGTACATAATTGGAATGAGGCACAATTAATTTACATTTAAATGATCTCATTTCAACATTAATGAGCTCGGAGTGAGAATTATTTTCTGAACAGAATTTACGATTTTCATAATTAATCGAATAACAGTGTAATAGCACCATTTGATGAATATGCGTTTCTATTTTGTTCTGCATTTTCTCTCCTCTTTTTTTCAATTCAATTAAGTAGAGAGTGGGAATCATATTGTTAGATAGAGTGAGTGAATATCACAATGCTATCAAATTTCGAAACATTTCGTGCTGAATCATGAAGTTTCATCTCCCGTTGATGACTTTAAATTGAAGTTTTTCAGGTTTCAGAATTCTATCCTTGTTCTTGTCTTCTTAATCTTCTGGATGAAACTTTTCGTTAGATTGAATTGGTTCGGATAATTTGAATTCTCTGCCGAGTATACAAAAGTTCAGAGTCTCAGATTTCTCAACACGATTCGAAATTTCACCCTTTGGATATTTCTCAAATGATTTTTATATATTTTCCATAAGAATGGAATTAGTTGAAATTTCAAGATATTGATTCAACCGATTCATTTCTTGTCAGTTTTATTCGATAATTCATACGCATCTGTTTATTTTGATACTGTAAAGTCATGCATATACCAGAGATTTTTTGCGATGCAAGATTTTAAACTCATAATCAGTTCGTTATTCATATTTTAATATGCGGTGATAAGAAAGGGTTCAATTTTTGGATATTGTGCACATAATCTGAAAATAATAATTCCGAACGTTATGTATTTTGTATATGAACAATACGCAATGTACTAACATGAAAAAATAACTTTTTGTTTTCCAAAAGAAAGTATTTATCCTAAATGAATGCTCATTGAAAAAAAATAATCAATATTCTAATGTTCGCCACTACCAAGCATTCCAGGTAATCAACTGTAAATGAGAATGATGAAATAATCATGCAATGTGCATAATGGCTCATTTATATTTAGATTGATTCAAGCCACATGGAAATCGTTGAATAAGAAGATTGATACGCGTTCTAAAGATCATTGTCAAGAGGTGTAATTGCTGTTATCAAAATAAACTTTTGCCATATTTACGAATTAAACGATTACGTACCTACGCTTTTCGCAATTAACGTGTATATCTTTAATTGCGAATGACTTTTCATTCACTCAATTAGAGTATTTACAAACACATGTTCCAATTGAATTTCATATCGATAATGAAATTCAGTTAAAAGACTTATGATTCAAATACATTCGAAAAGGATGCACAAATATTCATTAAAAAAAAAAATACATAACAATTCGCGATATCAATTCCGTGTTTTGAATCCCATTCCGTTAAATTACCGATACACAAGATTAAAGTGAAATATAATTAAAGATGTTGAATGACACACAAATTTTTGAACATTTATTATATTGATGAAATACAAGAGGACGAAAAAATAATCCAATCATCACAATGAAATCATGAGATCGCGAGAATGGGTCTAATAAAATCTATGGTAAACAAAACAAACTTTTACAAACAGAAGAGAAATGAATCCAATAAGGAACAAACATAAAACCATTAATCCTTCAATCCAATTACCGAGATCGATGATTCATACATTTCAAATACCGTATCAATCAGAAAACTTCAAAGCAACTGCAATAAATCTCAATCATGTTTTTGTCCGAGCATGAATCATGATGATGAATGCTCGTGAAAATAATTGTTTAGAAATTTTTAGTATCGGATGAGGTAATATCGAACTATCGAAACCCGTGTTTCATACGCTAGATCACGATAATTCTTCCAGAGTGAGAATATACCATGCACAATAGGCTAAGATGTTGATCCATCTATCATTCTGGAATACAAATCCAAGTTTTAATGGGAAAATGGGATTAGATTTTCACATTTTTTTGTATAATAAATTACATACGTAAGAAACTTGAAAAATAAATTCAATCATTTACATAATATTCTCATAGAACCAATTATAAAAAATCAGATGTTTTTTTAGTTCATTAGTTATTCTGATGAGCTCCTCGTCAATGAAAGTGTTACAATTTTCACCAATTATTTTCAACTCTTCCTCATCAGTGAAGAGAGTGAATTGACTAAGGTCTAATAATTTAGTCGCGAATAATTTCATACTGACCCAATGTAGCAATGTCGTTGGAGAATATTTGACGGTTTAGAGTTCATTACTTCACATAATGTATCAAAAAAAGTCCTTCAAAATGTTTTACATTGTATATGATGAAACCGGATGGGACCCAAAACATCAATGTGTTAAAATTTTGATCAAAGACTTACACTTTACTTCAAGAATTATTAATTTCTTTTTCAAACGTTGAAGGAAGTTTGAGAATTCAAAATAAGTTCGTGAAGAATAAAAAATAGATACACAAGATTGATTAACACACTTTTACTTCAGACCCCTTCTCAGCTCTATGAATGGCGATACAATCCAGGTGGCATGTAACATTTCAATAGAGGTTCAACAGGGCAAGGGTCTATCGGCGTTAGTTTTAATGCGACGACTCTATCGAATATTCATTTCTAACTAATGTTCGAATTAGCTCCACGTTTAAAGTGTCCCTAACATGTTTGATACGCTTTCCGTTTGGGGAGATGTATGGATAATGTATGGATCAGTCGATGTCTACTTTATGCTGGAAAATGACGAAACTATCATTCATTATGAAATTTTGAAGTGGGGTAATTTTTATAATGATATATAATTTTAATAATAATAAATTGATTCATTGTAACAATCACAATTAATAAATCAAATCATTAATCAATAAAAAGAAATCAATGATTGATCAATGATAAGTATTGATCATTATTTATTATAAATTATTAACGAATCATTGATTGAATTCATCAATTATCATAATCATTATAATAATTATGACAATTTTTGATAATTTATATTTTGTCATTGATTTTATTTATTGATTTTTCAATTTTGGATTATATACAAAACGAATTAGAAAAGGTATAAACCGATTCTCACAAATCTTTCCTAGCTCTACCAAGAAAAACTTGTAATGCTCTAATCAGAACAGAAACACCCTGGTTAAAAAAATCCATAGAATCTGATGAAATAAAATTCAATAGGATTTGGTCAGAACATTGTATAAGATTTGGCGAGTACCAATAATTTTTTCCAACCAGAGCAGGTAGAACCAAACCCGCATGCACTGTTTTCAAATACATGTGGAGTTGGATCATAAAAATCTTTAGAATGAGTAAAACTCGACTATAACTATTATCAGGGTTTTTGCAACCTTGATTATAAAAACAGCAAGGCGACTCAACTGATGCGGCTGATCGAATTAATAGCCCCTGTTTGCAATTCATTGTAATTCTATCTATAATCGAGTTGATGAAGAAAACCCAAGGGACATATTGTTACAACAATATGAAACTATATGACATTCTGACGATCATTCGTAGTCAATAACATAAAATGTTCATAAATACCACTAATATAAGGGTACAACGAAGGGAACGAAGGGTACAAACTGCCCGGCAGAATATTCAATAACAAGTAATGCTGCACGACGAACAATTAGAATAATTCCACAGATCAAATACGCAAACAATCGTAGCTTTAACCGAAATATTATCGGCAACTATTATAAATGATCTCCGGACGAACAATGCGCCGTATATAATACCCCTTGTAGGGTGGACACTTTTGTACACATGCTGTTAGAATGCGTTCATTATACTCCGTGTAAGCGTTATTTTGAAATAAACGATAACTAACAGTTGAATACCATACATGTCGAAGATTCATTTGGCAGAAATGACTCTCGGGTTAGTGAAAGAACTCGGGTATTTTATAAAAAAATAACTGCGGAACAAGGGCGTGTTTATATTGAACGAATAATAATATATAGAATAAACTTGAACACTCCACCATCACGTTTATTGCTGTACTTAGAAAATGTATTGAGGGTTAGTAACAATTGTAAACAAGCTTTGTTTAAATCACATTGATACATCAAATTATCAAAATTAAATATAAAATACAAGAAAATTAACTGATTGATTGATTCAAATTATCAGATCAATAAATTATAAATAGTTATAATTAATGGATCAGTTGAGAAATGCATCTGAAATCAATCATAATTATTATAATCATTGTTATCGATTATCAACATTATTCATCACCGATGATTAATTCAATTATTAATTCAATTTATGAATTATAATAATTTTCATAATGATTATTAAAATTTTTTATAATTTATATTTCTTTATTGGCTTCATATATAATAATAATAATAATATAATAGACTATCTATCTATTTGTTTTGAATAATAATGAAGAAAATAAGAATGAATAATAAAAGTGAATTGACAATTGATTGAAATAATCGAATAATTATTAACAGTTATAATTGAGGAATCAATAATTCTATCCATTGAAATCAATTATTCATCATTATTATTATGATTAATTATCATTATTTCCCACTAATCATTGACCCAGTTATTAATTGAATCTGTCAATGATAATGATTATTCTAATAATTATTATAGTTTTATATAATTGATATGTTTTTATTTGTTTATTTTGTTTATTTCTATTTTATTCATTTCTTTCCATGTTTATATAATTTAATGCAGTTTATATACAGGTTACATACAATTCTGTATAAATTATGTACAATTTTAAAAATTTCTTTTTCCTCCAACTTCACATTCATTTGATTAACGATCAATTGGGGAATACAAAACGATTGAATAGCTTAGATAGATCATCCCTTCTTCCGTCTTGGAATGATACTAGAACATTAAAAATATTATTCGATTATATACACACCTTCCGACAAATCTGCTGGATTTAGTAGGGTTAAATTCATTCTACTTGAGTCCCAGCAAACTTGAATACCATAAAAACCTCGTCAGACAGATTGTTTGAATCAACATTATAAGAAATTTGGAATGGAACTGTTGAAAAATAATTGATAAAAGATTGATCAGGTAATGGGAAGATTGAATTATATATCTTAGATGGAAATGGAATAATTACTTTTCTGCTGAAGGGTTATGAGTACACCAAGGGAATCAATTATTAATCATAAATATGTTGGTGCCATCTGCATCACGTACATGCAAGCCCCGTTGACAGCGCGAGAATGCAGACTTCAGTAATTCCTCTAACTCTTGATTCAGAACGCAATATTCTTATTGCACAATTTATTCCTCGGCTTGAAAGTTGATTCAACGTTTCTTCAGTTTTCGTGATGATTTCATCTGAGAATTCCTTTTAAAAAGTATCAAAACTCATTAGAATAATGCACGAAAGTTTAGATTCAGGATACCCTTATTCTAAGATTCTAGGGAGATATCGAACCAACTTGATGACAAGTTTGAGTTTGGTACTATCAAAACCTTTTTCGTTAGAAATACGAACAGGTGTTAGGACACTTTTTCCACAATATTCTCTCCCCGTTTAAAATCCAATAAAGATCACACAACATAAAATTCTACACAAACCCGCGGACAAAGCTGGTTTTCGATCCGCACACACAATACCATAACACCTTCCATTATTGCTCACATAAAATGATGAGCATTATTAATTCTAATGCGACACTCTCCTAACAGAATTCCTATAGTTGAACGTCGGATCCATATTCCATGATGGAAGCAAATATTACGATCATGAAACTTGATAGAACGATATAAAGGTCGAAAAGATACATTGAATTTAATAACTCGTGAAATGTAATAACATCGGATATTAAATTTGCTGCCAGTTATTTCGGTGTTGTGAAAAGTAATATTTGAGTGACACGGCAATCACCACGATTACCGGAGGATGAGTTTCAAAAATTCTTTCACAAGGTAATATAATTTATATTAATTTTCATATATAAATCACACAGGAGGGAATCTCTTTTTCCGTTACGATTATGTGTTGATAAAAATGTGTCTTGCGCGAATAAAGGAATGAGAAATCTGTGTTTCCCGTTGAAAACATTTTCTTGTCACGATAAATTTCACGTATACGAATAATTGAATCCCAGTATTGGCAATATCGTACGATTAATGCAGCGGACCTTTTCATAAATTCTTCCGGTTAAAAACTTTCTCTTATGGTTATTCTCGCGAAACGAGTGAGTATAGAAAGCGAAGCATAATAGTATTCAAAGCGTGAATATTGGTAATTTCATAAGAGAAGATCTATGAAAATGAACTTTTGTTTTCAAAGTCAATGAATTCCAGATGTGGTCTGGGGTCTCCGTTGTTCAGTTGAAAAATCGGGATGGTTGGTCCGAGATTCTTCTTCTGTTTTTTTAATATTATTGTTTTTTATTTTGTCAGAGGTGACGGTTGAGAAAGTGGTTTGCGTATCGCACACGATGAGATATTTTCACAGAAAATGTATTCGTTGTGCACGAAATCGCACAGACTTTCACTTTTTTAGAATATTTCCACGAGAAATTTGTCCTCCGGGTCAGAATTCCCAACTTTGTCGAGAATTCACTGGAGGAAAACTGGAAATCATATGTGATGGGAATAAAGTGATCTCTGTCATGGAATGTTCATTGTTTTTCAGTAATATATCAACGTAAACGATCCACGCATAACCAATGCTGCTAGAAGCCCCATGTCCAACATATGACATTATTCGAAGAAAAATGTAAAGAAAATCTTCGTTGAGAGTGCACAATCGAAACTGGTGGGATACTTTGTTGCTTTATCACATTCCTTCTAATTGAAAGCGCGAAATTTCGGCTAGAGCCTATCGATACCCATTAGATTTGAATCGAAATTCTACACGTTGAATGGGAATCAATCGGGAGTAATAGGATTCTTTAACTCTCAATTTGGCTCATGGGCCATTCATCTTTATTTCAGATTTCTCATCCCTCACAATGATAGTTATACGTGGACGTTTGATTGAATAATATGAAAATTTTACGCACTACGAAGCAAATGAAAAATCAATGGAAAATTTATTCGAACTCTCCTATTCAAGGTCTTGCTTTTTGGGGAAGCCCAATTGTTATCTTCGATATAGGAAATTATCAGGATGACGGTGGAAAAATTTTCTTCAAGTTTGTTTAATTATATCGCTCCGTTCTTTGTGAACCCCGTCTCGCGAAAAACAAATATTTATTCATTAAAATTCGGAGTCATTTGAAATATCGTTTTATCTTGATAAAATAATACAGCCTGTACATACATTCATACGTATACATATATCTTGCAATGAAGAGATTTCAGTTTATTTCATCAGCCGAGAATACGATTAACATTAAATAAATAAATATTCAAATAATCTTTCATGGCCATGAATGAAGTTGAGTTAGGTTACTCAAGAAAATTCTTTCAAGATGAGGAGAATTTCTCGTTGATGCACAAATATACAATTAAGGAAGGAGAATGAAATAGAAGGAAATGAGAAAAAATTGGATATAAGAAAGAGACGGAGGAGGGAATGGTAAGGGTAGGGGAGCTTAAACCAAACTCCAAAAGCATTATTATCCTCGTGTCTTTCCATACAACGCCCCACGGGTGACCCTCACTTAGCCCGCCATTGACAAACGTAACAATATGGGCATTTACCATGGAGAAATATAGTATAATTGAATAGGGGCGGAGGGGACACGCCGAGGTCTCCTTCCCGTCCCTTCCCTCTCCTCTCTTTAACAACAAAATCCCGCGCGATGGGTCTGTTCGTCTCTCTTTGATAGTTCTCTCTCACTTACTCTAGTCGGTTCCCTTTCAGTGTTAGTTAGGTCCTTTCTAGGCTCGCCTTTTTATTCTCCCCACCAAGTTCGCCAGCCATCCAGCCAAACAGGCAGGCAGGCCGCCTGCTTGCCTGCCTGCTATGCCTGCCTGCCTGTTTGCCTGCCCGCTCGTACCTTGTCCTCGTCGGGGTACCTGAACCCGACCAGGGGCCCGCAAGGCATTCAACGAGCAACAGAAAAGAGACAAAAAGAGATGGAAGGAGAGAAGGTGGAGGAGAGAAGGCGCAGGGGCCCAAAGCCAGCAACACCGACAGAGACCAGACCAGTCAGTTGAGTTCTGACTTCGGTCGGGACTAGTTCGTTTATCTTTGTTTCTTGTCTTTTTTTTATCTCTTTCTTTCTCCATTTATTTCTGCTCTCATTATTTTATCGTCGCGTCGATTAAATACCGATCGTTCCATCCTGAGATGTTCAAGTTGAAGTTCTCAAGTGTTTAGTTACTTTTGTTTAGTGAAACGAAGAAACGGTTGTTCTATTTCTATTTTATATATATTGAATTATGGATATACCTCGACTCGAGCGAACCATTCGACCCTGGATATAAATCGAGAAGAAGGATAATTGCGCGCGATACCTTGAATTGGATATGATACTACGAGTAATCGTTCCGTAAACTACACAACACTTCCTTACCCGATCCTCAGAGAACAAGTGTGGCTCGAGTTGGATATATATTTTACGAATCGAGTTTCAATCTCAAGAAATATATAAGCAAGTTCAAAGTAAAGTGAAAAAGCAAGAAATCCGATCCCTTCCCGATCATTCAATGGAATTTGAAAATTGAGAATCACAAGATATAATCGGATTCCTCTGTTCGTTTCATTGAAATCCCATTTCAATGTTGGCTATCTTCGAAGGAGAAAACATATTTCTAAACACTCTATATTTCATCCTGGTATCGATTTTAATAGGTCTGATACTAATTTTATTATTCATATCGCTTATTCTCGATAATATAGTTTAATTAAGAGCCCGAACGTGAAAGACCATCAACGCGTGGTATTTTTCTCTACAGTTTTTGATTACTTCAAGAGAAGAAAGTAATCCTTCTCTCGAGCGACGGCATCCACATGTTTCGTGATTGAGTTGTTTTTTTTCTCCCTCTCTTTGATGTGTGTTTGTGTTCATGTGTTTGTGTATGTGCGCACACGTGTCGGTGTCGGTGAATGAGTTTTCTCATTAACCAGAGAAATTTCAACGTCGATTGCAAAAATTAAACGACAAAAGAAAAGTGGTTATTTCGATTTTTGTATAACAGTGATATTATGAATCGTCGTTGTTGAAGGAAGTCATTTCGTGTTACGCCGAATTGAAACGAGAGGATCAGTGGGATAGTGATTGCTTGTGAGAGAGGAAAAAAAAATTGATTGTGGATTATACACAGGATTAATTATCGGACGAATCAACAACGTCATTATGGAGGTGCACGCTCATCATTACAGCGCCATAACTTCGAGGATGAATCAAATGAAGTGTTTCCCTGGTGATAAAATTGTAAGCTTACGTCCAGTGATTATCAAAGAAACAATTTATTGGGTACGGGAGTTGTCTTTTATGCTCGATCGGAATGCTCTTTGGGAGTCACTTTAAGCATTCACGTGGCGGTTCTTGTAGATTCATTAAGAAAGAGTTGAGAATCGGACGATATCTGAAATCTAAATTTCCTTCAAAATTGCATATCGGGGCACATCGTTTCAGCTAAATTGAATGTTAAACGATGCTTTTAAGCTGTCTTTCCACTTCGGGTTCATTTTAAAACGATTTAAATTCCAATTATATAATTTTTCATCAATCTTCGTGAAAGATTGTATACAAGATAACGTGAATTCTTATGATATTGAATGACTTTCAATTATTTTCATTGATAAGTCCTCGAGACGATACTCCCGTGTCCCACCTTGATCATACGACACATCATCATTTTCACAATGAAATTCTCTTGGGGTACCGGTGTGTCGTAACGTTTGACATTCCAAGAGAAATGTAGATGAAATAATCATTCTGGAATCACTTCCATGTTTTTAATGGTGCTCAAATATTGTCAATGAACTTGCCACCCTGTGAAAGAGATATTCAAATTCTGTCGCAAAATTGTGGAAATGCTTGTGTTGATGCACCTGTTTCTCATCGAATTCATTCCTGGCTATCACTTTCGTCTAAGTATTGCCTGAAATTAATGGTGAAACATCAAAAATAAACATTCACTTGCGAAGAAGTGTGTTTCCAGAAAGCCCATTTCGATAACTTTTAGATAAAATAATGCACACTCGAATCGTTAAGGGGAAACATATGCTCCAAGACTTATCGTTTATCTTCAGAATTCAATTCAGGGGAAGAAATTTTCTCGTGGAAAGATGGGAGCTTGAATATAATTTATATATATTATGTATAGTTCATATAGGAATTATATATAATATGTGTATAAAGTATATACAGGCTGTATAAAAAATTATGTATAGTTTGTATCTAAATTCTATATAATTTCGATAAAAACTATACGCTACAGAATGTGCAACTCTGAATATGGTGATAAATTCAAATTAAGTACACAAGTTTTTTAGGTACTTGTCTAACTCTCTTGTATATATTAGAAAAGTACTCCAAACTCTCAGATTATATCATTCAAACAAAATCTTTCCAAATGTTTCCCAAGTTCTCATTTATGAAATAATAATTGTATCTCATGAATATCATATTTAGAAACGCATATTGGAGATCTGTTGGATCAGAACGAAGGATAATTCCTCTCCCATCAACAGATAATTATCTACACAGAAAAAATCAAATAATAATGCTTAAGTATTCTCATTACCATCCAGAACAATCGTTATCATATCCAGTTCCATCATCATGAATATTCGCGTAGTGACCTTAATATCCGATGCTCTTTCCATTTTATTGTAAACGGATTATTATCCGTAACCGTAACTATTCCTGTTATCTATTTAGTATTCCAAGCAACGAGTTCACAAGTGCGAGTGTAGCCAAGTTTTCCTCAAGTTCAAATCCCCTTCAGGCAGTGGAGATTTTTTGGTACGAACCGTATTCATTGATGTATCCAGAAATATTTTATCATCACTGACAGTGAAAATAATCGTTTCTGCTCCAATTTTTGTAACTCTTTCTTGCAAAAGTGTTGCAGTGAAGTGTAAAGAAATATTCCGATCATTACTCTAACAACTCAAAGAAAATATTTTCAACGCATTTGGCCAGTCTTAGAACATTTCAAAAACCTCCGACTGCTGTTAGAGTAGTAGCAGCAAGTCTCGCCACCACGTTGAATATAATTTATATAAAAATTATATATAGTATGTATAAAAATTATGTATAGTTTGTATCTAAATTATCTATAATTTCGAACTTTTTCCACTCGAGTTGCTGATTGTTTCTGAAAGTTTGTCTTCAAGTGATTTCCAATATCTCCTACGAATTATATCTCTTTCAACCATCACATGTCTGTGATTTGTTCAGTGTCGCAACGAGTAATCCTTACACACGTGTAATTAGTCCACTCCCTTTCTTCCAGTTAGGTCTCCGTTACTGAATCGAGAAGAATGATAACCCAACCAAAAATTCATCCTCTAAACCTGATTGAGGATCGCTCAAGACTTGTAACGCTTGGCTTCTATTAGGATCTTGCCAAGAAAACCTTTCAAGTCATCACAAAATTCTGCATGTCGCAATGTAAAGATTACAGTGAATTTATTGTGAGAAAATCCACGATTCACGTTTACTTTGTTTTCATTTTCAGTTTAACAATTGTAGATTCAATAACATGGTGTTGACGTGGGAAATGTTTTTCATCAAATACAAGTGGAATTTCTCGGTTAATCGTTAAAAAGATTATCACTCCTTTGAAAATACAATCACAAAGTCATAGCGTCAAAATGCCATTTCATTGCTCAATCGGGAACGAAAATTCAAACCCTAAAGAATTTTCTTTTTCTCTCATTAATCTCTTTATCAGATGAAATACGTTATAATAATGAAACAGCGTTGATACTTTTATTCTCCCTCCACCTCTCTCTCTCTCTCTCTTTGTACAATCGGATTTGATAATGAATTTTCATTTCGATTGTTTATGGTATTATTCCGCCAGTACAATGGGTTTGTTTCGACTTTTCGTTTTTTATCTTTATATATACATATATATATATATATATATATATATGTGTATTTTCAGTGATTTATCATAGATTATTCGTTCCCAGGATTTTATATTTCATTAATCACGGCAGATGGAGGGATTTATTCTGTCCCAGAAATTCGTTTTATTGACTTTAATTAGTTATGACTCTTTTAATCTGATAGAACATTATCTCTGATTGATAACCCAAAAGTGAATGTACACGTATATACACAGGAAACGTCGGACAAAATTTATTTTACTCACAGGAGAGGAGGGCATCGTATTTTCCAACGATAAAATTCAACTGCCGCATTTCACAGACTGTCACGTGTGTTATAAATGTTTTATACTCGAGTATGTTTTTTTTCCTTTTTCCCAATTCATTATTCTTATATTGTGTCGTTATCGGGTTTTCGAATAATACAGATGTTTGGAACAATGTCAGACACGGTATGCGGCTAAAAATAAATAATTTGTCGATCTAATATTGAATATTCATGAATTCAATATATTTATTTAATGTTTCCGATACGTCACAAAGAGAATACGATTCGTTAATTTGCTTATCTTTGATATTATTGTACAATGATGTGAGTATGGGGGGTGTTCTTTTTCATTGGCTAGATTCTATGAGATCATTGGAATTGAAGGTAAATTTAATATCGAAAGTTCGTAAACTCTGAGAATTTACTAATCCATATTACACAAGGAGTAAATTGGGTAGTATTCTCCCATCTGGAATTCTTTCCATACGGCATAACATAAATCTGACGGGCATTTGAATGAACGTAGATATATCACTGTGCTCTCATGGGAAAAATCTTAGTTGATCTATTCGAAGAAGTGTAACTAAAGAATTCAGGTTACATCGTCTACTCATGTATACGAACTCCACGAAAATTACGACGCAATGACTGAATTTCCCTCCTAAGAGTAATAAAATTTTTATGTAGGTGAAATATTTTAGAATACATTTAAATATTGCGACAAATGACTGACTTTTTGATATCAAAATTATGTATAAACTGCATTATTTTAGACAAATTGCGTTCGTCAGGAAAGATTGCTTTTATCTCAGAAATATTTTTATGTTCGAATGTGTATAAAGTTTTAGAAACTATCCTTCGCCAGACTGAAATCCTCAATCTTATAACTTTCAAACAATCTTTATTGTGTCTTTATTATTGTTTGTGATTTTCATAACTTTTGTGTATAAAATGAAAATTATATACAAGCCAGGGTCTTGGAGAATCTTCTATTCAGGGACTGTATAAGAATTTTCAAGTAGGAACATTTTCAAAATTATATACAAATTATATATAATTTTGTAGGTTTTTTTCACTCGAGTTGTTTCGAAAAATCCCATAGGAACTATCAATAGCCTTCTAGATTTTGCATTTGAAAGTCCTGGATAAAATTCACGAACAATATTTCCAGTAAAACCAATCGTAAAATAAAATACAACACAGACACTTGTACAAAATTTTATTGCATAAGAATAATTTTTTATATTCATATTTTCCATGTTTGCATAATATTACAATTTTATTTCCTGAAGACTCCAAATCTTGATGAAGCAATTCAAGCTTCAAGGAATTTAATTCTCTCAAATGGAGGCTATTAGGAATTCCAGAAGCTCTGAAGATTTGAAAGTTCCAGAAATATTCATCAAACCTTTCTAAATACTATTTGAAACTTTGAAAGATTATCAAAACTTCAATCATTTCAACCTCTGGATTCTCGTTGATTGCCATTCTTCATGATAAAACTACTCTTTTAGATATTTTTACATTCTTGTGATCGAATTTTATAAAATTTCTATATAAATTTCAACGATTTTTTTTTAAACTAGGTCAGAAAATCTCACTATCCCCTATAAAAAAAATTGATCTAGAACTTTTCCATTGTATGAATAAATTCAATATATTTGGATAGATTCTATCTCAAATTTTCGTTTGAATAAACATGGAGTAATTCAATCATAATGCAAGATTCTATATGAAAATTGGATACCGTGAAAGCATCAGTGAGGGATCATAGAGCATATGTATTAATACATCTACATCAATATGCATATTAATTATACATTTGTATACGTACATACGCATAATCGATGTTAACCCTTGAACAATCCCTTCCAAAACCGTCCTTATAGCACCCTAGAATATTCATTCCAATACTCTGGAGTATTGAACTCAACAATTATTGTTCAAACTTTGAAAATTTTCATAAATAAATGATAGATGTTCCAGATATGAAAATAATAACAAAAAGATTCTATCCCTCGAAAATAAAAGTCAATTATAGATATTTGAAAAGAAAATCAATATTGCAATAAAGCGACATCGATGAACAGAAGATACGCAACATCAAATTTAATTTTATCCTTGTTTATTTTTCCCATACTCATCCTAAAATGAAACCGAAAATTAATTCGATAAAGAACAATTTAAGCTTTGAGCATCAAACGTTATCCACTGAATTCAATTTGTGCGTAAAGTTGGTCATAATCACTGGTAAGGCAAAGAGAGATACTGTGAAAATTATTATGTACGCTTCCAAGGTGAATGAATTTAACTACCAGCGTAGTTGAATTTACCGTGGAACCAGCTGTGATGTTTCATATTAAAGCGAGTCAATTGAGCGACAATTGTGGCCAAATTCATGTAGTTCAACATTACGTATTGCAGTTTTCACGGTATGTTCTCGTTTAACCTTCTGTCAGCATAAACCAGAAATTTCAACTGTAAAGTTCTCCTAATTGATTCAAGAAATTCAGCACTGTTCTGTGGAATCGGTTGCTAATGAACGTATGATTGAATCGAGACATGCATTTTTCGGAATAACTTTACAACGTATCGTTTATTTTCAATTCTATTTTTTTTGTCCCATCATGGAATTAACATTCAAATACCGTGCAATATAATGACATTTAATTTGTATACTGGTGCCCCATTGTATTATAATTACATTGTATTACTACGATGTACTCTTTAATAATTGACTGTATTACATGACGTGGTATAATCTTGAAGAAGGGCGATCATCATCACTCGAAACGTTGACGAGATATAATTTTCTTAACTGCAGTTTTTTTTTCCTGGAAAATTTAATTGTTTTCTTTCGTGACGTTCCGTTTGTACACAATTCGCAATGAATTACCAGTCTAAAGAACTACAAATTCACCTGTTTTCATTATCTCCAGAGCAAGATCTTCTCTGCAATTAATGAATTTTTATTGTACAAAATATCAAAGCACAATTGATAGTAGTAGATATGAATTGTACACTATACAATTTCACATGAAATTCCTCCCTAAGAGAAAAATCACACGCATTGCAATGTTATGCTGCACAATATCTCTCGCTAAATTTCATGAAATCTCTTAAGAAATATTTGAATTTTACAAGATTGTGAGATATGCATCATATATGCATGGAAGAGCATTCAAATATCTTCATGATCCCCGGAAGAATAATATTCATTGTTGTGAAACGCTTTAATTTTCTAAGAATAGAAATCATACATTCCGAGTAATATCTGGAACTCTTTATGGGCTGTAATGATACAAAGAAGTCCGCACTTCGATACCTGAGACTACGAAGTATCGACGATTTTCGTGAGGTTAACATCAGTAATGGTATCGTTCGGCACGCATTTGCAACTCTCAAAAAGTTACAGGCCTCTTGGCAAAATGTACCTTCCTCTATGCACGACTTCTTGAAAAAGTTTCCAATTCCGAAAACCCAAATCCAATTCAATTCAAAATGTATTCAAACCTCTCAATTCAATTGAATTCAAATATATTTCATCGCGACCCAAGCTGATTGAAAGTGATGTTCCACATGATTTCTATTTGAATCTCAGAACATTCTTAAATAATGATTTTATCAATAACTCACATTTCTGAAAGGATAGTGTGTGCTTCAAATTATGTTTGCCGTTTGCCCAATTCAACTACATAATGATGAGATAACGAATTAACATTGATATGTAGATATCAGCAATATAATTAAATTTCACTAATTTATTGATTGTGACTGGTACCCATACGTTTTATTATACTTTGTTCGGGTCAATTGTTTTCCATACCCATACTATCTTCACCCACGTGAATATATTTTCAATGCATTGAACTAATGTATTCAGATGCATTTTAATCCTCAACCACGCACCTTCGAAAAAATCCCTAATCCACGCACCCGGGTCTTTTGGACCCGGCTTATCTTATTTTGGCTGTATTTTCTTTAAATATTATCCTTTTGAGATGATGTTTTTTCCAATCAATTCGTCGTAATGTCAAGAATAGTAATCAGCATTGTGAAAGAAGATTTTCTTGGGATTTCTGTGAGTTATGTAGGAAAGAATGAACATAAATCTGAAGAAAAACAATTTTTTTCAAAAAATCATATTTATCCCGCACAAAGACGTAAAAACAAAAATAACCACCGTTTTGTAATCAGAAAAAGTTCAACTTCCAGGAAAGAAATAGTTCCTAATGATAGCTAGGAAAAAACATGATTATTTACAAGAGTGAAGTTGGGGTATTTTGAAGAATCCACAATTAGTGAATTAAAGATATTTATCGGAATATTAGAGGGAAAAAATATAGAAACCGATAAGGATAATGTTCGAAACACTTTTATCCTTCAAGACTATCCTTTGTTGATTATGAATACCCTCACTGCATATAAGTACATATACACTCGAGAAAAAATCATTTAAACTGAATATTGATTCGTTCTTTATCCAAAAAATATTCATTGCTATCAGAACTACAGTAGATGGAATGGAACAAAAACGATTACACTGGCGAAAATTAACCGTAAAAAATGCCATGGAGTGTGAGCGAAGTTAGAAGTGAATGTACCCTAAGAGTCATTTTGCGCTTTTGGAATGTAACATGTTACAGTTCCTTACGCGAATGTACATTATATTTTTCCCAGAGGATTTGTAGGAATCGAATTCAATTACTTTAATTCAATGCTTGCCCAAACTACACAACAATTCTGAAAGAACTTTAATGTACTCATTTTGAACTTTCATAGTTCCCAATGAATTCATTATGAACTCTTTCTGAACTCATGTGCAGCGTAGGTAATCAATACCACTAAATACTTGCTAGACAAGAAATGAATGTATTTGATGCAAATATATATTTTTTAGTGTAGTTGAATGGGTTATGATTCAATCCCCTCGGGGGAGGGGGGGGACTGCACACATATGTATACTTTTATCATATCGAAACAATAAATCCTTCCTCGAAAGGATACATGAACATCTTCTATGCAGTCTTGAAACATTTTCCAGTTTTCCGCCAAAAAAAGTTACACAACCACGCACATCGGGTCCAAAGGACTCGAGCTGAATTTCAAATACATGCTACTCAAAAACTAAGTGCCGGATCCCGGATTTCCAAAAAGCATTCAAAGCAGGAAGGTTCGAAGTTGCTTACATTACAATACCAGCCCTTGGCTGTGCATTGCAACAGAATGAGGAGTAAAAGAAAAAATTGCTCGAGTCCAAAGGACTCAGGTGCGTGATTGAGGGTTAAATGCATTGGAAATAATAAAATCTGAATTCTTTTGAGATGTTACATTGAGCCACGTTATTGGCAGGAAGTTATTTCCGAGGTCAATACAGTTACAACAGTATTTAAAACGCATTTTTACAGATATTTCACATTGAAACCCTCAGGAAAATTCTCACCATTTTGATCGAAACGCTTCATTTTTCCTCCAAAAAATTGGTCGTGACAGCGAAATCTCATTTTGCTGGGTACCTTTTGATGGAGTAGCAAATTTCTTACTGTAACAGCAATCTATTCGCTATCACAGCAATTTTGTTAGCTATGACAGCGACTTTTCAGCTGTGGCAACAAGAAACGTTGGCTTCCCCAATACGATTTGTTTGCTCTTCTGTATATAATACAAAAATATTGCTGGAGGAGCAAACATTTTCTGCTGGCACAGTTAAAAAAATCGCTATCGTAACTAACAAGATTGCTATGATAGCAAATAATTGGCTGTCATTGCAAAAAATTTGTTGCTCCCGCAAAAGGGACACAGCAAAGTGAGGTTTCGTTGTCACGACAAATTTGTCTTTTCTCCGTGTGGAGTGAATTTCCTCAAGGAAAAGAATAGACATCGATCATAGGATTTTGTTGCCATCATTGGAGATATCTTGTCATGATAACCAAACCTTTCTTCTCCAAACCAAAGAGGTTTATTGATCATATGTCAACGAAAACTCTTTGTCGAAACAACAAAAATTCTGTTACCACGATAAAACGTTTTTTCAACAATCATAAAATGCAAAATACAAAATTTATCATGCTCGGAAAACTATTTACAGAAACAAGAATCAAAACTTGTAGTGGATTGAAGGGGATACCAGCGGTCCCTGACGATGCAACTCGAGCCAAATCTTTTCTGACAAATTATTATTAAGAAATAAAGCAAGAAAAGGAAAATATCGCTCTGTACAGACCACCTTTATTAATCGAAGAAGGTCTGTACAGAGCGATATTTCGTTTTCATTCCTTTGTTTTCGAGTAATTTGTCAGAATAGTTTTGGTTGTGTTCTTTCCCAACCAATGGGTCTAGTTGCACCTTCAGGGGTCGCTGGTATCACCTTAAGAGAAAGGAAAAATATAATTCAGATATGTTAAAAATCTTTCGTCCAAATTTGACTCTATTCATAAAACATTTCCAATATATCCTAGTTGTAATTCAATTATTTTTTATGATTATTAGATTTTATTTACAACTATCATGAAAATATATTGATATATGCGCATTACAGTTTCAATACATTCTTCACGTACTTGTATTTTATTTTGAATATTGAATGGAAACACCTTGAAAACCCATTTTATTCTCTTCGTAATACGTTGAAAATGTATTGTAAACAGCCAGATGAAAAAGAGAATGAAAGAGGCATGGAAAATGATATTTTGACATAAATATGTTTTCAAAATATTTTCGATGTTCCTTGATTATATATTTTTCCAAATGAAATGGTATTTATGTCAGTGTGTGTTCGTAAGAATCACAAAATATTTGAAGATTTTAGGTATCACAAAAATATTACTGATCCAAAGCCCGTTCCAAAGCAAATCATTTGAAATATATTTCATTCACATTCCGATGAATAGAATTTCACAAAACTCCTCAGAGTATATTTCACAAAACATTTGAGAGATACCTTTTTCTAGCAATTTTAAAACCTCTGTGTAGAAATCTTCATTTCCAAAAATCATTTCAAATGCATTCGATGCATTCAAAATGGATTTTAAAAGCTCTTCCGATTACGTGAGTTGATTTTATTGAAAAATAAAATCAATAACTACTCTCCACATTCGCACGTTTTTCCCTAAATATATATATATTGACTGAAATTGATGTATAGTCAAAATCAGTAAACAGCATCTTACGCGACTTACAGATTCGTATACACTGAAAAAAAAAAATTTCTTCCAACCAAATAAATAGTTAATTTCTCTTTTCTTCATAGGATATTTTTTGGGACGAATGAAATATTTGATCACATCAAATAATGGAATGCTCGCCCCAAATGAATTGATCTCCTAAAAATAAATAATTTATTCGGCAAAAGTAATCAATTGAATATTCGATTCCTACAAATAAACATTTTATGGAGAAAGGACAAATGAATATTTTTTCCAGTGTAGCACAATTTTAATCCAGCGGATGGTAAATTGATATTGAATCAAGTTATAGTCTTCGATTAAATTAACGAATTAATAATAATCAATGAAACCTAAATTTGACATTGGAATTGAATTAGGATTTAACATAGATCCAGACAAAAAAAAACATTAATTTGAGATTTCCAGAATTAAAATTGATGGAGTGAATTTTAGTTCATAATATTGAAATATTCTTTTCGTTTATAAATGACAAATCACAACGTAAACCAGTTTTGTGAGCACGAATATTGAAAAATTCAAGGATTTCAAAAACTGTACAATTCGAGCAACTTTCTCTCATATGATACAAAACACATTGAACCATTGGAACTGTCTAGAAAGTGATAGTCGTTCCGTCCTGAATATTTTCGTTCGTTCAACAATGCAGTCACCTGTATAAATATTTTTATCTATCCAAATTGAATTCTCTTTCTGATAGATCTAGACGACTCACACCACATTAAAACTTATCCATATTTCTTCTGCAAATAGCTCTACAATTGATTTTGAAAGTAACATTCTCGATAATTCGTTTATATTTTCTTTTATTCTCCATATACATATATATTATTCTATTTCAAGCTCAAATGGCGTTGAAAGGTTTTGGCGAATGTTTAAAATACATTGTTTATTCAATTTGAGTTATTCTTTCTTTAAAGTCATTCAAAATATATCTAATGTTCAAACTCTGATTGCTAAATCATCGATTCTTTTTGAGAATGCGGTACGGGTTTTGTGAAGCACATGTATGACTTTTGGGTACATGTACTGCGAATACACACTAATTTCATCGCACAATTATTCTACTGTAGTTTATACACAAGATACGGCGTTACGGTTACGAACTAGTTACGAGCTGTGGTGGACACTATAAGCCGGTTTCTGACTACCTACTGCGAACTGCTTTTAAGATATTTGTGTCTGACCTTGTGCTCTGAGAATCTACACAACAATAGTGTCTGATTTGATTTATCAATATATGCAAATCTCAGCAAATAGAATAATGAATACTAACATCAACAGGTACCGTAGTTGTTTTAAACTCAAACGGAAACAGCAAAGCGTAGAGAAAATTTGATTGACACTATCCAAATACTAAATTCCCTGACATTGAGAATTAACACTTACAAAATTATATAAGGTGATTGATTACGATGTTACAGCACAATTTTATAATACAAGACAAATAAAGGAAAGAATGATTCTTCATTTACAAACAAGAATTCGTATGCACAATTATGTTCAGAACGTTCGAATCGATTCAGTCCATTTGACGAACAAAGGAAGCAATTATAATGTTGTAACGTCTATGTCTATTATTTCCCTCCATCCGCGCCTGATTATTGTAGCTCGTCATACTTTTCAATAAAAATATCGAGAATAAGATTGAATGATAAATCGTTATTGATACACAATGCATTATTTAATTTCATTCAGAGAGAAATTACATTGTTTTTGTGTATGCTCGGAAGGAAGTTTCACTGGATTAAAACGAGGAAATACGTAAATGTTTGAATCAAAAAATAAAGTTGACAACCACAACAACAGGTCAAAGTTGTCTCATTAAAGTTTCACATGGATTTCAACCGCAGATCGATTATCATTCGAATGACAAGCAGCCTGGATTTCTAAAAATGATATTACAAAAATCAGACCTGTTTCATGTCTATATTTGAATTCGATTAATCATCAAACGGAATAAATCTAATTCCATCTACGTTCGTCAACGAGATAGCGTACAGCCAAGATGACAGGGAATGAAATTTCAAAATTTTGATCAATTTTACGATTGCTCTGTTTTTTTCCGTATGGCGCGAATGAACAGAAAATAATTAATTGACGATTTGAAACCTGATGATATCCTCATGAAACGTTGAAAAATCCAGTGACCGAACGTTTCGACAATAGAAGCAGCATTGAATGTCATTCGTGTAAATTACGTTGGTTTCCGACGTATTTACCACGAATGAAGTCCAATCAACGTCCATTGTCATAACATTTTTATCATTTTTCAACCGATGGTCTATTGGAAATACAAATATGTAAATTTTCAGAGTATTATGATTGAAATGAATTTTTGAAATACGTCGTGAAATGGTGTCGTGAGTCGGACAGGAAAAAAAACCACAGAGATTCTATCGTTTTATTTGCTGAAATCTTATAAATTTGGGGGGGGGGGGGTTGATTTTATTCTTATTATTAACAACTAATTCTCTATCGAAGAGATTGATTGAACTTTATCGATCTATACAGTACGTTGATCACAACTTCATAAAACATTTTGATATTTGATCTACCGAGTTTCTCTTCAAAACATACAATGATTTGATCATTGACCCTTTTAGTTATTAGATCGTAGAGTATCACTGTATATCGGTCGAGTGGTTGATAGCGCTCCCTCGTTCATTGATCAAGTTACATTCAGAAGTTCATCAATAGGTGTAAATTTTACTGGTTTCCAAGGAGTAGTGGTAGAATGGTTCTAATCAATGCAATAAATTGCTTCACTTGAATTATTGATTGGTTCTGTAAAGAGAGTATCTATCGCGAGAACAGATATTTTTCAATTTCTGATTCAATTTACTTTCAAACTTCTTGGATAATTCATGTTCTGCGAAGTTCCAAATGAAAATATAAATGCATTCCCATTCTTTCTGATATATCACCAAAACTGACAGAGAACTCACAGTAATGAAGAATGTGATTTTCATGCTCGTTTATCCCCACTAACCTCTCTGCGTTACTCAGCACATTCTATCCTCCTGGTAATCTGTTTACTATCCGCCAATCTTGATCTTCTATAACCATCTTCTCTTGCTTGTTTTTCTCCTAGACTTCCCCTTCATATCCCAACGTGTATTTCAGTATTTTATTTCTTCATCCATGCAACTTTTGATTGAAAAATTGTAATGTGATTTTATTTTTGTGTTACAGCAAGAAGGTGGTCCAAGTGGGCCAACAGGTATCCAGCAATGTGCAGGATGTGGTGGACATATAGTAGAAAGATGGCTTTTATTAGCGATGGATCGCTATTGGCATAATAGTTGTCTAAAGTGTACGTATTGCAGTGCGGCATTAGCGGAAATTGGGAATTCGTGCTACACAAAGAGCGGCATGATCCTCTGCAAAAACGACTATAGAAGGTGAGTCCCAATGTTTTTATTTCACCAATTGAGAAACATTTATCGAATCCATCGAGGAGAAATTCAAGTTTTTATTTGAAAGAAATTGATCAACTACATCAGCAGTTTTCTTACATTTCTACGCCACTGCGAACACACGGAATACACGCGTTGCGCGTGGCCAGGTGTCGCAATGAAAACAATGAACCGCTGTTGGTGCTGCCGTTGGGAGGCAAAAGACTTTTAATACTTGAGAACGATAGTGAAAATGTTCATCACGATACATTACGATTCAAGAATGCAATTTAAAAAGAATAAAATAATTCATTTTGAAAGTATTAGGGGAAAGAAAAACTGTCAGTATCGATTGGGGAAATTTATTATATCCAGATTAATTTGTCTCGATTGTAAAAAACGTGTACGAATAGTCAAAGTACAAAGCATATCGGATGTCGTTCGTATAAACCTCCTCTTTTCTTCCAAACTTACTTGGTAGATTTCTCATCGTCGAAAAGTAACGAAACTCGCGCTTAATTGGCGTTAAAATGATGACATAGTGGTATGTGTTTTGTATACGTGTATACGCGAGTGTAGTACACGCGAGACGGAGGCAAAGCTAGCTCGTGTATCTCTCGTCATAGCAATTTTCGAATGAAAGATTCAGAAACGTCGGGATACGATGAATACGTACCTAATCAGTGGTGACTGTTCCAAATTTAGATGATTCGAGGTCAGAGCGCAATTTAATGAGAAACAGACGCTGGAACTTAGTTAACGTCTCTCCGGGAATAGATTCGGGAGAGACTTCTCTTTTGGATACAACGTGATATCTACGAGAGAAGGTAATGACTTTAGTTCTTTTCTCATTTGTTCTGTCCGCGTGTCGAGATGCTTCTCTTTTCTTTTTCAATTACGATTCCTTCATTATTCTCGGTATCGTGTTTGATATCAAAGAATAACAACGCGCAATCCCTCTATTTTCGTTACCTTGAGTACCGTCCCTCCTTTTTTTCCATATCGTCGCGCAGAATGAAAGAGATATCAAATTGTTTTGTCGTGAAATCACGGAGAATAATATTTTGAGAATCTTGAATCTGTCGTAACATCGTAGACGAATTCATTAACGACACACGTCACACGTGTACATCGAATGTAATAATTATGGTGTTTGTTATTATATTCCAGCGTATTGTTCGCGAGTTAATTATGGTCATTAAATATACAGATCGTAATCAATGCTATAAATATAGGCTCAAGTAAGAAACATATTATATTCATTTTCATTCAAATACGATATACCATCTATACGCGTATGAGATTGCAACGCCAACGCGGAGACTTGGTATCGTATTCAAACGTCAACAGAAAATTAATTAACATGCGAAAATTACGTTTTGAGCTTGCTTTTTGTTTCTCCTCCTTCGTCTCCTTTCGCCTCGTATTCCTTCTCCTCTTCTTCTTCTTCTTCTTCTTCTTTCAATACGAATTAAATTGAAAAGAAAAATCTTGTTACCTTGTGTCAATATTCATTAGCAATAACAATAACCATACTCATTGAACGAAATCTTGAATGAAGGGAAAAAAAGATGGTATAAAAACTCGTCCAGTTTCTTCCTTCCGGTTATACGATTGAAATGTTCCATCCATACAGCATACTTACATTCTAATCTGTTAGCACAGTCGAACGATTTAGTCTAGGGTAGTATCAATATTTGACCACGAGATGCTGTAGACGTGTTCGATATGGTGAGTTAAAGTGAAAGCATTGTCGGTCCTTCTAGATGCCCGACCATCGTCACATTTCAACCACCGTACTCCTTTAAGTCAAATCTCGTCTAAATAAATGACGCTTCAACGAATTATTGTTTATTCCACAACGAATCTCCATGAATTCTATTATCTCGCGTGTATTAAAGATGATAGCTTCATCTGTTTCGACAAATCAATAATATTGTTGACCGATTGTGGTTGAAAATTTTCATACTTTTATAAATTACGAATCGAAAAGAAGTTTTGAAATTGTCCAAATCTGCTATTTGAAGCTCTATACGATCAACGATGCTCGTCTATGTTCGTTATATTTGCCCAATTCTTGGTGGTCCAGGTGATTTCAACGATACTCGTACTTCGATTGAAGGGAAATTATTGAAGAATAATCGAATATTTCGTTGGCTGATGCGTATGGATGTTTATGAATGTCGCTTATTTAACGAAAATCTAAATAAATCATTCGATATCATTTCACTTTTGTGGAAAAAAAAACATCATTCGAGACTTCCAACTTTCTCAAAATTAACAAACGATTTATCATCCTATGCGAACATACTGAGTAATGTTTAGATCATGAACATACGAGCGACGCGAGCGTCATTTAAATTCTATAAAACTAGCAAGGGCGGCGACGCGAGTGGAATTTATATATAATCTTCATATTTCACACATTATGCATTAGCAAATTATGTACACAACTACACGATATATGAAATAATTGAAAAATCATTTCAAATTAATTTCAAGATGAAGATGCAGTTTATCTGCATTCTAGTTGCCCGAAAGTCATGCCATTAACAGAACCGTTCAACGCGTGAATGAAAAAATCAACCCCATAAACACCGGAGTATATTTTTGATCTAAATTCCTTAAGGGGTAACATTTATGTAGAACACAGTTTTTGAAAGTGATTTTTGGAATTTTTTCGCAAGAAAAATTTAGATCTTATTGAAAAAATAATTTCATGACTTTATTATACATGTTTTGGAGTATATAAATTAATTTTTACAATGTCCTAAAATACGAAATGGCGGCTGTGCAGGGCAACGAGTATCAAACGATTTTTGAAAGGGGCTTCTACGGGCCGCAACTTTATGTCGCCGCAAGTGATCTGAAACACAAAAATCAAAAATTTTCTTAATATTTGAACTAAAAGCAAGGGGAGTGCGTACGAGTTTTCAAAAATATTAAATTTTAAAAAATTGCACAAAAGTGGCCGTAAAAATTCAAGTTTTCAATCATTCAACACAATCGTACGTACTTCCCTATGAAATAATGTTGTGAAGCGTGTATCCAAATTTCAAATTTATTGGATAAAAATTGACTGAAAAATCGTGCGGGCCGTAGAAGCCTCTTTCAAAAATCGTCTGATGCTCGTTGCCCTGAACAGCCGCCATTCCGTATTTTAGGACATTGTGAAAATTAATTTATACACTCCAAAACATGTATAATAAAGCCATGAAATTATTTGTTCAATAAGTTATAAATTTTTCTTGCGAAAAAATTCCAAAAATCACCTTCAAAAACTGTGTTCTACATAGGTGTTACCCCTTAATACGAAATAATGATTCATTCGCGTTCGTATCAATATCTTGAAACCTAAGCTTTGTACGTTGAAAAAGAAAAAATCATCACATTAGGATACCGAGAGTCGATAAATTTTCAAATAAGTAAATAACGCAAAGTAATGAAAGTAGGAAGTTATTACCGAGAAGAAAGGGAAAAAAGAGAGATGAAACACTTTGAGAATGACATATGTGACGTACGATAAAAGCGTGACAGAAAGAAAATATATATACGTATGTGTGTAATGCTTACAAAGTGACAGAGAAGATTCTCATATCCAAGGACGAAAGAGTGAGAAAGACGGGAAAGAATCAAGAGAAGGGTGTGATGGGAGAGGAAGAGGGGGAAAGGGGGTATATAGTGGTTCGTTTCTTTTGGATTCAAGGAATGTTTCAATCAGTTTGATTGAAGGGCTGAGCCACGGCAAGAGGGTAAACTCGATTTACAGCCGTGTAGGGGGAGGAGAGAGAGGGTTGGCAGGAGAGAGAGTGGATGGGTGAAAGGAGGTAGAAGGTTGTGGGGAGAGGATTGGGTGTAGGAGGAGGAGGTGACGTGATGCGCCAGGGTGTGGGTACTGCGGTGGTGGACCAGCGGGACGGAGGGTGAGGAACCTCAACAGCGGGAGTAGTAGCGAGCGAGCGAGGGAGTGGGTGCCACAATCACCGAGATGCGTCCAATCACCCCCTCCCCGAAACCCCTTACCACCCCGAAGCCCCAACGAGTTTCGGGTACACGAACGAAGAGGGTTGCTCGAACGAAGGGATTGAAGAGAAAAGAGAAAGAGAGAGAGACGGGAATGGATAGATAGACAGACAGAAAGAGAGGTTGGGATACACTATCGGGAGATAGGAGAGAAAGAGCGACCAATCATCGCAGGAGCTTTCCACTGGAGCGACGTCGTCGTGGCTGCTGGTTTGGCCTAGATGTGCAATCAAACCGCTTCACCTATCTCTCCATCTTCTTCCATCCTCCTTCTCTTTCTCTCTACCTCCATCCATCCAACTCTCCCCCTCAACCCCCTTTCCTGGCCGAATACCAAATTCCAGCAATTTGGTAGGTGGGTACTTTGTTGAATCAACATGATTGGGCTTGACGGAGCCCGACGACGACGTAGACGACAGGACGCGTCTCTCCAGCTAACGCCTATACGTTTTCCTCGTATCTACTGTTTCTACGACATAGTGTTTCTTTAAGGATGATGAAAAGAACGTACCGCGTGACTGCTTCTTATGTTTTTTCCTTTCTTATTCTTTTTTTTCTTATTTTTCATTTTATCTCATTTTTCATCGTCAATATTTGTTACGTTTTTCATTCGATTGATCATGATTAAATTTATCTAAAGGCGAATCTCGTGTCGCGTGAAACAAATTTGAATGATCGTAGACGTGTGCGAGAGTGCACCGAAACAAGGGTTTATTCGGGATCGAGATTCTTGATTCGTAATCAAGAAATTGAGAAGTTAAAAAATTCCAAAAAGCGCTTTCAGCTAATCGCAAATAATTATTGGAATGTTTGAATTTTAAAGCACCGCATCAATATTAATTTTTCAAATATTTGTTGAAGAATCGTTAACTTAGATGATGTTTTTCACTCTCGACGATAGAAACTGTATTCGTCATTGATATATTCCATCCATTGGAACTCTCAGGTCCATGAAAATCATAGTTAGAATTTGATTTGGATATCTGATATCAAATTTATGAACTCTACAAAATAAGTGAGGAACCTTTCATTCTAATTTGCAGGTTTTTTCGTACTTCTTTGAGAAGTAAACTTTGACAGTACTTTCAACGCCCAAAAAATGGAACAGTTCCTGAAAGTAAGAAGATGTACTGTAGTTTTAACGAAAAATGCTTTCTGATCTATAAACCTTCTCTCTGTTCTAAAAACTGAAGAATATTGGATATCCAATGTGAAATAAAAGAGACATGGATCCAATGATAAGAATAATAATTCGTGTGAAGTTGAAATAATTTCTTTGAAAATAATCGTCCCTTTAGGATAACATAAATTCTCATAAGGAACTTATCGAAAGCGATAATAAATTAAAATATTCTGCTGGGGCAATCTCACGTCGAATGATTCTCTGAGAATCAAGAAGCAAATCGTTTAAAACCTTCTTGAGTACAGTATCGTACTTTATACCGTATAATATTACGATGAACTTCTGTGTATAAAAAAAAAAACTAACGATTCTTTGGAAACAGCTCGAGAATCTCCATTGCTAACAGGACACGAATAGAACACGTATGATTTCATATAATTATAACCACGTGATATCGTGATTTCATTTGTAATGAAAAAAATACTTCAGCTTTTTTGTATTATAAAGAATCGTAGTATTACATGGTTTTAATAATATATGAAGGAACATCTGTTCTTTCTGATCCGCTGTAATCAAGAATCCAATACACGGATAATAAGGATCAGATGAATAATATGAATGACACACAGATATCATTAACGTTAATATCATCAATGATACCTGCATCATTGAGCAAGAGAGAAATAATTGGAATCGATGCAACTGATGTTTGACTTCTTCTTCTTCTTCTTCTTCTTGATTGATTTGGAATCTTCAACGGTAACTGTGAATAGAAAATATCTGTTTCACTTTTTGAAGAATATACACACACATATTTTTATGATATTCTTTGGAATATCTAAAGATCTAAAAAGTGCACAATAGACAGAAATTTGAATGGAAACAAATGGATGGGAATCCTATGTTTTATAGTTGATCAAATCTTAAGTATCCCATCTCTATCTTTCTTTCGAGAATGTTTCATACAACACTTTTCATTCACGTTTAAAAATTCAAAGTGATTATGAAATAATTCTTCCGATCATTGAGGTTTTAATATTAGACCTTGTCTTTCAGATTCAGAATCATTCTTGAAGAAATTATAAATTTGAAAATAAAGTCAAAGCTAAATGGAAATATCAATATTATATCACGATGCAAAGTTCAATACCTCCTCTCTACTTCCTTCTCTTCGTATGACGCCTTTTATTGATTCGCGTAATAGAAATTTAAGCAGCATATCACGCAACATGTGTGCAACCACTGAAATATTGAAATGAAAAATCCATCTCGTTTCTCTTTGTTCCTCGAAGGTATTTTGAATTCAAAATACATAAATCACATATTACCCATCATGAATCATTTGACTTCACATTCCACTATTTTCTTTTATAGTTTGAGTTTTTGCTTGACTTAAATTTCATTTCTTGTTTCGAACGTTTTGCCATGGTATCTCTTCCTATCTTACTCATTTTCTTCACAAACTTTGAAAAAAGAATTTTATTATCAATATATGTAAGATTGATCTTACCAGGGACGATGAATAGTTCCTATTCCCTTTGATGGGACAAGAATGTATAATAATATTTATACAAAATATATATATATAAACTATCAAGTTTGTATATAAATTCTATAAAATTATTTTAATGCAGCAAAATAGATAGTTTTTCGACTCACGCTATTTTGTTGAATTTATTTTTAGATATTGCGTTTTTTTTCATTTGTCAAAAACTTGATCCTTATTACGACATGTTTATTCATATAAGCAGCAATGAATTCAAAGGAACTTATGTAAATGCATGTAACCCACGAACTTTTAGTAAACGAGGCACAATGAATGGACTACAAGAGTTTGCTAAAATAGAATTGTAAAGGGAATTTATACAAAAGTGTAAATTAAAAAAGTCTGTTAAAGAGAGGGGAAGTCATGGAAAGATCGAATGAATTTTTCTAGGTATGTTGAATAACTTGGGAATGAGGTATAAAATCCGAACCTATACAAGAAACTTCGATAACCGTTGTTATAATATGAACTTGGAATAGTATTCATTCATATTGTGAGACTATTCAAAACTATAATCTAGGGCCACAAGTTGAGAAACGAAATCATGGACTTTGTTCTATTTGAGAAGAAAATTTTGTAAATATTAACGTCCGTTGTATCTTAAAATTAAGAATAAATAATCGATAGATAATCTCCATAAAAGTGAAAGAAAAGAGACTTTATTATTAGTCCATTGAAACCATTTAAGAAACCGCAAATCAATTCTATGAGAGAAAGTTTTTCTTCGTGCTATTTTACATGATTATAACATCATTTTCATAATTCGTTATTATCGCTGTAATATATCGTAATAATAACGTCATACGAATTTCTATTCAACATGCATTATATACGCGAAATTATGAAGTCTAATGATCATGGATCCAGAACGAAAGAGACAAATTCGTTAAACAAGTGGAATTATAGAGTTGTTTTTCCATGCGGCCGCACACACCATACGTGGTATCGTATGGCTTGACACTCGCCGGATCACAGATGGTTAGAATTCGATAAGCTGGGTGAATTATTCTTATCCGCTGCAGAAGAGGGGTGGAAAAAAAAGGAAGAAAAACAACACAATATAGCTACAATTTATCAAGTCGAAGGAAAACGTTGTGTATACAGTGTGTAAGTCTAGGAGTGTGACTCGAGTTGAAGTACGTTTGCAATCTATCTTGCGATTCTCTTGTCTTCTATTGCAAGATGCAAGAAAAATTACACCCAGTATACTCTCGGAACAGTTATTACTCTCGGTTTGTCGTGTTTTTTCCCCTTTTTTTTCTTTATCTAGATCTGTTGATTCACTTTCTCTTAATTACAACACTTTAATTCGCAACTGTGGATGTAAAAACTCTGCTAGTTATGAATTTCTATAGGATAACAGAGTTTTGTTCATTATTCTTTTTTGTTTTTCATAGTGATAAGAATACTGTAATGAGGAATGAAGTGAAATTTTGAACAATCGTTTGGTCTAAAATACACCAGCCTATCGATTTATTATCATTCAAATGAATTAAGGTACTAGTACCTTGAAGAAGGCGAAAAAAAGCATATTTTCAAATAAGATTATCTCAGTTTCTTCATTAGCCATCACTATATTTTTTTCTTCAAAACACTAGGCATTTTATGGAGAATTGAGAAAAAACCCCAGTCCTTGACTGGTCATTTTGTCCGTGATTGGCCCTCGGAAAAAAAGTAGTCCCATGGCGAAATCGGGAGTACGTTGAAGAGGAAGGTTTTTTACACAGGAATCCACCACCGATATGCAAAATAGTAGGAAAATAAAAAAAATGGCCTATGCTGGAAATAAAAAGGGCAAAAAACCACCTTATTTTCATCTTCTCTGTGTTGCCAAATTTTTTGTAATTTTTTTTGCAGAGAAGTGGTGAATTCCTACGCGAAACACCTGAATAAACGAGTGAAAAAAGCCGGGTGATAAATGAGTCGCTTTGAGAAAAACGCGTTTTCAGTTTTTTACGTATTCTTTTCTGTATTTCTCGGAATATGAGAAGTTTCATTACCTGAAATTAATTGACCTTGAAATTTTAGGGGGGGGGGGGTGATTTTTGATGCTTCAAGGAGTCGAAAAATGAAATTTTTCAAATTTCAATTTTCTGAACCCGCTAATAGGTACCTTAACCGAAACAACGGTTTTTTCTTGATTTGTTTTGTCATACAAGAAAATAAGTGATCAACTCCAAATTTTGGCTACTCGTTTCATACATCAAAGACTACAAGAAAATATTTTTTTTATGAAAAGATACAGTGACTGTATCCGATGACGCGTCCCATAAAGTGACCGTCTCAGAAAAAGGTGTTGTACTGTTGACCACTCTGGCACCTGCAAGAATGATCAGAAATTGTAAAATGAAAAAGGTTCATAAAATATATGAGAGTAATTGGAGCCTGAACTACAATTATCGCTGACAATCAAAAATTAAGAAAATGGCGGGCATGTGAATATTTTTTTTCACTCTTTGAAGTTCTGTAAAAAAAAAAGTTATGCATATATCATCTTGATTGTAGTTCAGGCTCCAATAAATCTAATGAACTTCGAAACAAAAAAAAAAGTGATCCGTCGAGTAGTTTTTGAGCAATCGTGGCCAACAGTTCAAAAAACATGGTTTCGAGAAAAACGCATTTAAAGATTCAAAGCACTTTTTAATTTTTTCGGAATCATGGTATCGACATTTGGTGGTCCATATGGTGCCTCTGCTTACTATGGTACGAATATATGGGCGCCCAATTCAAAAATATTTATGTAAAATACACTTCCCTCGAATTACCGTTCGATTTCAATTTTCGAGACGGAAGATAGGTCTCGTTTTTGTTCCATAACTTTGAAAAAAAAAATATATTCGACCAAAGGGTTTTGGTGATGTATTCTACACATAATTTACTATAAAAAAATGCAAGAAAAAAAATTGTTTTTTTTTGGTCGAGAAAATGGTAAACCTCCCCTTAAATAAAATGTACACAGTTTTTTTTGTGATTGTTTATACGAGGGTGGATTGATAAGTTTCCGGCCTGATCAAGAGATGGCGCCACTAGGCCTACCTTGAGGTGGCGTTCTATAGTACCATCCTTAGATAGCTTGTAGCTATAGTTTCAGTCCGATCGCCATGTTAGTTTAGTTTTGAGAGCACGCTGACCAAGACGCCTCTGTGTTTTTCGTAAAAATGGAAAAGCTGGAAAATCGTGCTGTCATCAAATACTTTTATTTGGAGGGGTTAACGCCGAAGGAAATTAAAGAAGAGATGGACTCAACACTGGGGACATCCTCCCCATCATATTCAACCGTTAAGTAGTGGGTTTCCGAGTTTAAAAAGGGTCGTGTGAGCACCTCTGATGAGCCTCGCTCAGGACGCCCCATTGAGGTCACAACTCCAGATATGATCGAAAAAATCCATCAAATAGTGCTGAAAGATCGCAGATTGAAAGTTCGTGAGATAGCTGAGACCTGTAAGATGTCATATGAACGTGTACAAAATATTTTGCACCAACATTTGTATATGGAAAAGCTCTGTGCAAGATGGGTGCCGCGTTTGCTAACAGTCGACCAAAAATTGATTCGAAAGAACATTTCTACCGCCAATTTGGCGTTGTATAAGCGTAATCCAAGCGAATTTTTGCGTCGATTCGTAACCGTTGACGAAACTTGGGTCCACCACTACACTCCTGAAACCAAAGAACAGTCTAAACAGTGGATTGGACCAGGGGAACCAACTCCAAAGAAGGCAAAAACAATTTTTTCGGCGAACAAGGTTATGGCTACTGTTTTTTGGGATGCAAGAGGTATTATATACATTGATTACCTTGAAAAGGGTAAAACTATCACTGGTCAATACTACGCAGACTTATTGCAACGTTTGAGCCACGAAGTGAAAATTAAACGACCTCATCTGGCGAAGAAAAAAATCTTGTTTCATCACGATAACGCACCAGCGCACACGTCAATCGTTGCGATGGCTAAAATCAACGATCTGAAGTTTGAATTAATGCCGCACCCTCCCTACTCTCCAGACCTAGCCCCGAGTGACAATTATCTGTTTCCTAACCTCAAAAAATGGCTTGGCGGTAAGAGATTTGCGGACAATGAAGAAGTAGTCGAAGCTGTAAATGGGTATTTTGAGGAGCTTGACGAATCAGTCTATAGAGATGGCATTACTAAACTAGAACACCGCTATGAGAAATGTATCAGCCTTGGAGGAGATTATGTTGAGAAATAAAAAAAAAAAAATTCTTAAAAACGTTGTTTTTCTTGGTCAGGCCGGAAACTTATCAATCCACCCTCGTATTATATAGTGGAACCGTAGTTCGAGTTGCATTGAATTTTGGAAACAAACACAAGGGTGATAAATATGAAACTGAATTTGTGTATAGATTTTTGAAATCGGAATATATTTTTGATTGAACGTAATCCTTTTTGAGTAGGTAGCTGCGTACGTTTTTGTACCAGAGACCACAGATGTATGACAACAAATTAAAACTAGTTTCTTCAGAGCAGTCTACAATGCGACACGAAAATCGAAATATTCAATCAATTTAATTCGAGAAAATGCTTTTTCTAAGAGTATTTCTATTCATTTTCTTTCATGCTGCACCTTCTTTTCAAATATGAGCATTCATGTAGAAAGAAACTTTCCTACATTATCTTGGTATGACGGTAACCGCATCGTTAACGAGGACTTTCATCAAATTTCATGTGTCACATTCACCCTGATTCTTCTTTATTCAGTAAAACTTGCGATATTTCGCACAGGAGTATTTGAAATTCTTCAATCTGCTATAAAACATAATTTCATACAATAGTCTCCTTCAAAAACCCTCTTTCGTGAATTTATATAATGAAAAAAACAACAGAACACTGTAAAAAGTGAGTGGAATTTTCTCCCCTATATTTGGAGGAATGTTCCTCCATTTGGAAAAAAATTCCTATTTTTTTGAGGGGTTGAGGGGAGAAAAATTGCCCCAAAGTATGGGGAAATGGATTTCCCCCACGTGAAGGATTTTTGCTGCCACCAAATTTGGGTGAGAATTCCACCATAACTTTTTACAGCGTATACCTCAATTTCATCGAACGAAAATTAGAAAAAGGATTACGATATTATCGAACACGTTCAAACTTGAGAGTATTATATTTTAATTGAATGACGACAAAACAACGTCATAAGGTGTTCCACACAATACCAGCATTTCAGAAACGAGAGAAAAAAACACTCCCGTGAAACATATTCACAGTCACCCCTAACACAATGCGAGCGTGCACGCGATGACGAGGAGGAGGACGAATTTCTCGATCTTTCTTATTCCCCTGTTGTGTACATACACGCACACGTGCACCAATAGAGTGAGGATCGATGTGGTAATAGTTTCTTATCACGAGGCTCGTGACAACAAGGGAAGAGAGTGAGAGAAAAAGGAAACGAAAAAAAATGTAAGGAAAATGAAAAGGGAGTACAAGAGTATATATATGTATATATATATAACCAGCAAGAAATGTGTAGATAAAGAAAGAGATGGCAAGCAGATTTTCAAGGCTTGATTCAAACCGCATATACAGTATTTAGGCAAAAAGAAGGGTGCAGGAAACAGGTAGGATGAGAAAGATAGACCCAAAGAAGAAGCCAACGCGACGTATGTGGCCCTCGGAACACGGGTGTGAGAGTATAGACGATGGTGGTTGTAGGTCGCCGAAGACGACGGCGTGGCGGTGGAGGGTGCAAAAGCGACGCCAGCGATAAGGGGTTCATTAGAGGCAGTTTATTACTGCCTTTGAAGTCTCTCGCGTGTTGCCGTTAAGTCGCTCGATATCTCGTAATATCTCGCTCTAATCTCGCGGAGGAGAAGTTAATTGCTACCTCCAACCTTTCCTTATACCCTTATAACTCTGTGACCCACCTTCTCTCACCTTTTATCCTTCTTTTCTCTTCCATATACGTTTATATCCACTTATACACGTGTAACAATTCATCCCTCTTTCACCTCGACATTGAATATCGTGAGAATTTCATTGTAGATGATCTCAATGATGTATGAGTTCTGAATGTGTCGTATCTCGATTGAGACGTCTAAATATCGATTACCGTCAACCCTTCATGGGAGAAAAAGATTTTTCATTATTCTTCTTTTTCTTCCAAAGCGGTAATCAACTTGTACCGTACAAAGCTTTTAGGACTACGCGAAGACTACATCCGATAATTGAACTACACAAAAGAGTGTGGGGTGATCATTTTGCTATATCTTTCCGAACTATGTAGATATCAACCATGCACACAATTATTGAACTTCAAGAAATGTGGATGTAAAAATTCACACACGAGGGGCCAGAAATTTTCTCAATACATGAATCAAATCTCTAAATCTGGAAGAGTGAAAAATCACGTGTTTCACTCCACCAAGTCTCAGAAGTGAACCAGTCCGCTTCGAGTGGGATTTTCACTCGTTTTGAGTGGACTTTCACTCTTTTAGAGTGGAAAATTCACTCTCAACTTGGAGTGGCTGTGAGTTTCTAACCTCAAACCCTAGACTTCCACTCTAAAAGGGTCACTCGAAATTTCGACAAGCTCACTTCTGGCTACCCAAAGAGTGAAATCTCACTCGAAAAATTTTAGAGAGAAGGAAAAGGTTGGGGGTCAAAATATTCATTTGGGTAGTTTAAAGTAATGCAATTTTTTTATCCATAATCCGTAGAATTGTAAACCAGGATTTATTACCATCCAGATTGAATTGAATCATTACATGACGAAATCCGAAACTATTATTGGGGAGGTTATGTGTTTTGACTCGGGAGAGACTAACTACACTTCTCTAATCTTACTTGAACGGTATTCCCCATTGTATCAACTGTCATTCTTAACAGCTTAGTAACCGAGCTGAAAGGACTTCGTTCAATTTATCCACCCTCAACTGTTCTTCGTGTTATAGAATTGATTCAAGATTGGAGTTTTTGTCTACGGATTCTATGAACCCATAGGACACTTTTGAATGATTTCTCAAAGGATTTAGAAAATTATTTATACAATATTCAGTACTACACGAAGTGATTGATTTATTCCCTCACGTACCTCACGATGTCTCATACCATCCTCATTCATCTATTTCTCCCACCCTGTACTTTACTCACTTTATTTTGTTATGCAGCATACAATAGCGAACTCTGTGTCGGAAATATGTAAGGGGGAAAAGCATTTACGCAATTGCAAGCAGTCAAGCATTCCTCTTCCTTCATCCCTCTGACTCTTCTTCGATTCAAGGCACTAACCAAATATCATTATTTGGTTTGATGGTCGAATCAAAAGCACATACATCGGTCGACGACTAAACATCATTTTCTCTCTCTCTCTCTGTCTCCCTGTCTGTTTTTGTACATATAACGAGTGAATAGTGTATAGCGTATAGTTAGATATCCGTTAGATTTACGTAATTACGTTAGCAAACATTGACTCAAATTTTCGTCGCGCTCTTCCATTATATGGAAAAGGATAAATAGAAACTAATACCATCCAGGTTGAAATTCATTTTAATAAATATGAATGATTCGGGACTTGGAATCAATATCGTATTATTTTTATATGCACACATGGAACAAGGCAAATCAATTTTTGTAGCATATAAAAATTGACTACACTCCCTTTCTTCGCTATATCCGGATAATCACTAAATTTTTTGCCTCCTAAAATTACTGTCAAGTCGAATCGGATTAATTCCTCTCTATTTGCCGCGGCACTGCTGCTGCCACCACAACCCGAGTATCCCGGGTATCCATTACCACGGTTCGCTGATTTCCCAATCCTGTGTCGAAATCGACAAAACTAATTGCGCGATCCTTTAGAGCCCTCCTCTCGTGACTCTTCAACTGCACAATATTTTTTTTACGTCTGATTTCACAAAATTCCTTTCCTCCGTTCATTCATTCCATTCCCCCGTTTCTTTATTTGTCGTGAAAAGAAAAACACTGGGCTGATACTTTGAATCAGTACAAATTCTGGGTAAACTGTTCTTTTATGGACTTCTGTGTCGCGTGTAATAATTATTCAGAAGTCAATACTGTATATCGATTTATGTTGAATTCAGAGAAGTTTTATGGAATTGAAAGAGGAGGTATTTTGAGGAGAAAAATAATGATGATAAACAATTTTTGATTCTTTCGAAAAATCACAAAGGGTTTTGTTATAAAAAGCAAGACCAATGTTGTATCCCTTTATCCGTTTTCTCTTTTCCTTGAGATTTCCCTTTTGACGACTCTCCTGGTTCGACGTAACTTGCTTTTTCCTTGATATATTAGAATTTTCAAATTACAGAGAGTCAATTCGAATTAATTCTACATTCATATTCATTTGACCATAAGAAAAATAGTTGAGAAATTTTCCGAAATCTAAAAACGTATTTTCCTCACTGAATTACTGATTAATTCAATCAATATGAAAAAATTTATAAAATATATAAATTAGATTATTCTATATCAATGATATGTAATTTTGAAAATCTTTTCCCTCGTGGAAAAGATTTCTGATAGATAAACATCATTAGAAATACAGGAAATAATTAAGTGCCAATGGCTACCCATTTCGAATAATCAGAATTTAGACCTATCTTTTCGGTATTCGAAATGATTTAATTGGGAAAAGTGGTGTCTTTCTTCAACGAATATCATCCAACAGGGACACGCTATACGACTCTTTTTTTTTCTTATCTAACTTTCCATTAACCCATTTTCATCCACAATCATATATATTTCATTTTACGTATACTCTGAAAACCACGGAACGAATCTGTAATGAATCGAATCGATCAATCAGTGTGACTTTAAAGTGAGCCATCGTTTAATTCATTGATTTAGTATGGAGAAACGAACGATACTTTGAGAAAAAAGCATTAATTTCATTCGAATTTATGCCAGTTTTTGGAATTATTAAATCGAAATTCATTATCGTTTGAATGCGTTTCATTTGGGGAATCCGAAAACATAAGATTGGAAATTGCTGAAACGATCTCATAAAAATTATTAAAATTCGTTTTAATTTATTCTTCGCAAACAAGAAAAACTAGAATTCTATGCTTGATTCGGACGTAGAACATCTTCGTGGAGTCACATATAAATATGTTTTGTGGGATTTGAAGAAACTCTGAGTCAATATTTTCAGTATGATAACTGTGCTTCGAATTTTTGGTCAAAATTTGATGGATTCAATCAAAATGGTGTAATATGATCATAATTCCAAATTTTTTATATCTTCAGATTGAATTCACTGGAATTTATTAAGTTAAAACATTTCCCAACTATCTTTGTCTATCAGATAAAAGTTAATTAACAACTCTCAACAGTTTCATTTAAGTTAGTATCAATAAAAAATATGAAACAATTGACCAATGTATTGTATTGTTTTTTTGTTACAGGTAAGTTCAGTGAAGGATGGAATTTACTTTTGATCTTCGTATACATCGTGAGTCATTCAAATATTTATATCAATCGAGTTGGAAGTTGCGTATATCGTTCTCAAACTCCAGAAGACTCAAGTTACTTTGTCGATATTATTCAAAGCTCATTATTTCCACCCCTTTTTACAGGGGAAGGACTCTGATTCGTACATAAACTGTACAATGATGATGAGTTTTATGTATTTGCGAATTTCTTTGAACCTTCTGAACGACGTGTCATTATTTTATAGTTAATATTATCAGCAAAACAGACGTTCAATGTCAACTGAACGGTTCCGCAATTGCATATATCATCACTGAAAATACACAAAATTTCTTTTTCCAACATAACAGCGATATTTGATGAATTCATGGCAATGCTGCACAAATGATTACATTTATATGCTTCTATAATAATTTCGAACAAAAGATAAAGTGATCCTTCCCTCAACTATTCAAAAACAATAATAATAATGAGTAATTGAGGAATTCTTCGATGATCTACGATATTTTTTGACAACTTGTCTCTCCTTGGAAGAAATATGCTGAAATCTATTGAACTAATCTGAAATAATATTGATACAATTTTTTTTTAGTATGAATCATTTTATTTTGCTTCCTCGTTTAGAGGGAAGCTTTGTGATCGTTTCGAGGAGCCGAAAATTTTTTTTTCTCGAAATTCAAAATCTCCTAGACCAAAATGTTCCTCAGAACTCGGGGCACAATGTTGTTACCGTGTGTGTGTGTGTGTGTGTGTGTGGCTGTAGCCCCCCCCCCCTAAGTTTCGTATGCGCATATCTCCCGTTCTGCTTATCCGATCGTTTCGGAATTTTTATCACAGTTGTGGACTAGGGTGATAGTGGTCCCATATAAGTTTCAACCTGATTCATTCAGAAGAATTGGGTGGATGAGAAGAACTCTGACAAAAAATGAACATTTTGCGTATGCGTGTAGCTTTGCTTCCTAATATCTGAATCCGATCAAACTTTAGCCACGTTTTAGTCATGACCCTATAGTGGTCCCATATAAGTTTTATCCAATTCTGATGAAAACTGTGGACAATTTTCCTTTGGAATCTGTAGTTTCTTTTTAAGCATGCCTTCCCCATGTCCAAAATATCCGAATGTCTTGGAACTATGAGTTCATTCGAGTTACGAGATTTTAGTTATATGATATAAATTTCAGGCACATTGGAATTGGGGGGAGTAAAAAAAAGCAAATCAGGTTCCTATTTGTCTGTGTGTATGTCACAAGTTTGCGACTGTGTATATCTTTTGTTCGTATTATTCAATCGTGATGAAATTTTCACCAGAATTATGTGCAGTGTTGATAGTGGTTCCATGTAAGTTTCAACCTCATCGTTACAGAAGAACGGGAAGGGGAGGAGAAATTTTTCGAAAAATCGTGATTCTGCAAACGCGTATATCTCCGCTTCCTATTATCCGATTGCAATCAAACTTATACCGCGTTCTGGTGATGATCCCATAGTGGCCCCGTACGAGTTTCATTCTAATCGATCGAAAACTGTGGAAAATTTTCGTTTCGCGATTCACATTATTTAACAATATTTTGAAAGCATGCCTTCCCCATGTCGGTATCATCCAAATGCCATGGATTTTTGAGCATAATTAGTTCACGAGGGGTTAGTTGTACGGTGTGAATTTCAAACAAATCGGAATTGAAGGAAGAAAGTGGTAAGCACTGAGCCTCGAAACAAAATTTGGAAATTTCGTAAACATCGTTAACATGCGGATAACTTCCGTTCCCATCATCCAATAATTGTCATGAAATTTCCACCACAGCCTTATGCAGTGTTGGAAAAAATACATGTATTTTTTTTCAACACAAACGAGGAAGCCATGTGCCAATTGGCAGAGTTTTTTCACATTCTCTTGAAAATTAAAAATAAATTTTTTCAAATATTTTCCATTATATGATATTGCACGAAGGGTCATGCAACTGAAATGAGTAGTAATTTTCAAAAGGATCTATGAATATTCAGCAGTTTTCTTTTTTATTTGAATTTCGCTTATAATAAAGAAAACATTATAACAAAAAATTGAGAAAATTCGGACTTTTGCAAAATCGAGCATGGAATTTTATTTTTCATTCCTAAAAATCCATCCATTCTTTCGACTTTTTCAGTCTGGTTGGAGACAATTTCACAAGAAAACGAACCGTTCAATCATTACTGAAAAATTCTTAAATTCTTTCAAAAATCCTTCCATTTTCGAGCACCATTTTCCTCCATATACTCGACTCATATAAAATCCCAATCAATTGAAATCCTCATAAAAAAATCCATCAACTCGAATATAAATATTTATCTCGCGACTGAAAAAAAAAGATCAATGATTTTCAATAGATTCAATCTTCGTGCAAAATAAATTGAAAATCCCGTGAATGAAATAAATAACAAATATAGTACCAGCGAGGAAGTGTTGTTATCGTAACTTCCAGATAAAATCTGGATGAATTAATTCGAAAAAAACAAATATATATGTGTTATAGTTTGTAACTTCAGTTCCGAATCTCGCGTGATTTGTTGTCGTAGAGGCAATATGAAAATAGGATCTCTTATAAATAAAAAGATCAGCAATCTGTTGCAATTCACTATGCTTTATGTATCTCACTTTATATACCGCGCAACGGGATTCCTCTTTATGCTCCATTAAAGAAGACAAGGAAGGTTGTGTTGCACAATCGTCATTTCAAGTGGTGTTTTTTTTTTCACATTCCATAATAGAAAGAAGGAATTATTAAAACTTGACACTTGTATTGGTTATTCAACTTGCTCTATTTTTGTCTTTCACCGTGTTATTCGATTAAAGAATCTTTGCTAATTGGAATAATTCACTCTCAGCCGCATAATACAGTATGGACTGTTGGATAAGACACAACTTTTTCAAATTAGAAAATATAATTTCATTACAATTCATCAATTGATACATGAAATTGTACCTACTTGATGAACGGATGCATGTACAGTAAATATTCTCATGGTGGTGCATTCACTTGAGCAGGTCACAGTAAGTCAATATTATGGACAAAGTCAATAGTAATTAATTCCGCTTCAATGATGTATGATGTAGTTTACTCGAGTTACACTATCGGAGTCCGTGTTACATCTTTCGTACGAACGAGCACAAGTAGTATACATGTTTGTCTACAATGTTAGATTTCAATATTATCATATTATATTCGTAATTAATAATTATCGATTCGAACGGTACTCTATCAGGATTTGAGTGGAACGTTTTATCGATTAGGTATCGTTCAACTTTGTTTATTATCGTTCATTCTAACATTGTTTGGTCCCTAAATCAAAATCCTACACAATTTAGTGTTAATCGGACTAGATTTAAGGTGATACCAGCGTCGGGACTCTGAGGGTTCAAAAGTATTCCAGTGAAATCAAAGCACCGCTTTATGCATAACAATTCTAGTTGAAAAATTACTGCACAGAGTGATACTTTGATTTGATTCGATCCGAAGCGTTCTCGAATAATTTGTCATGAATAAAATTATTAGAATCGCTACCATTCTATTCAAATTACATTTACACGCTGTCTATCCCAATTTTGATGACACTACTGATTTATCCCACAATCATATTTCTACCAATGAAAAATACGATATGGTAACTTTTCTGCGGAATATTATGTGTGAAAAATATTTGTATACACACTTCGATATAATTTTCATATAATAATCTATTATCTCGCGCGAAGATTGCAACTTAAACTATTATATAAAGAATTGCAACGAACGTAGCAGAAATTGTAGGCATTCTAAAAATCTGGCAAAAAGTCCGCTGTAGTAGTCGATATTTCTGCTGTAACGATTAAAAACTTGCTATCGTGAATAATAAAACTGCTGTGAATTCTTTCCCTCCATGTACATGAAAATCAATTTGAACACTAAGAAAGGCTGATATTATTATCAAAATAACTGGATCAAACGAAATCGTTTTATTCCCCACGTGCAACCCACCCAATCAAAAAGAAATTTCATATCGTTTGAAAATTGATACTGTTGAATATGTAACAAATCTGCATACACGCAATCAATCAACGACGCAACCAAGAGAAGCGCGAAGGGACGTTCGCACCCTCTAAATCCTCTAATTTAGTATTGTCACATAACTATATATATATATATCTCAACTAGTTTGAGTGTACATGTACATTCATCGCGCACCCTCAAAAAATTTCCTCTAATTGTATCCCCGCAATCAATATTTTAGTTCACACTTCATTGTTCCGGAGCTTCTCGTTGATTCATTCGGAAAAGCTCTTGATACACAATTATCAATTATATATTTTCTAAATTGAAGAACATGTTTCATTTCCGAATTAATGAATAATTTTTACTCATATTCCATCTTGTATTACGATATAAAATCATCTTATCTAGCCGTATAATAAATTTCTAATCTACTTCGGGTTCAAGATGAAATCCTTCAAAGGAAGGGGCTTCAATTAATTTTTATGTGAATTGCAGAAGAATTTTATGTACCTGCTTCCTACATATTTTTGCAGTAAAAACGTACTTAAAGGGTCTTCCAAGAAAACTCGCACATCCGCTGTGCACGTTTCGTATTCAATTTTTCATAATAAACACAGAAATGTAAAGTTTCTTATTTTATACTCTCGTCGAAATGTCTTTGACTGAAAATTATCAATTCCCATAATTGAGTTGTCGAGGATAGAATACTTGTCATAGTTAACGTATGAAGTGTGATGTTTGAACTTTCTCTGGTTTGCTTTGAAGTTAATAATAGTACAAGAGTTATGTATATTCTTTTCACATATCTTTCCTCGGTCCATCACCGTATCTTTAGATTTTTCTTCCTATCACTTCATCGATTCCCAAATTGAGAACATTCTTTATAATCAAAGTATCTCCACTGGATCTACTGAATTCGAATGCATTCTGGCAAGGAATTTAAAGTTCGTGTATAATCTACAAATTGCAAATTGAAAAATCTATGCCATAAAACATGTCAAAATATTTCGACAAAGTTTTTGTCGATTCAGATTTTTTATCCCATGCTTCTATAATATTTTATGAAGAATCAACGCACTGAAAGTAGAGTTTGTTAGTGTAACGACGAAGATTGATTGAAATAAATGCAAATAAATCGCACAGCAAGTTTGATTAGTTTGCAAAAATAAACGGTCTGGTATGATATTCAAAAACTTTCGATTCCAATCAAATTTGGTCCTCGAAAAAGTTTTTGTTTAAATTTATAGGGAATGAGATACCTGAAAAATGATATATAAATTTCGATACACAAGAAAATTCTGTATTTTTTTCGAACAATACGATCTAAAATTACATACTTTTTAATGAATTCTGTAATATCGAATAACGAGGAGCAGGATACATCAATTATTCTTGGAAGAAAAAAAAAACGAAGGACCACTTATGTTTAATACTGCGTCTGTAAATAGGATTGGTATCGATACCCTCCGCTTTCGATTAATTTTTGATCAAAGAATATTGAAAAGCGTGCGTTCGTATGTGGAGACAAAAGAGCGCTCCTACTTGATTTATTATTTAGCCGTTGGAGAAAAGTTTTGTACATAGTCACGATAGTAACTTCAAACAATGTCCGCGAGTCTTGCTGTAATATGCACAGAGGGCGTCAGAATTGACGATCCAGTGGTAAGGATATTATTGTTTATGAGCTTTGCAACAGACGTATTGATCCTACAACAACACTGAAACAAGATAAAATAATTGGAATACGTAGATTCGTTAGTTATCTATGGAAACAATAATATTTCAATAGGCACAAACTTTTCATTCATTCGACAACAGAAGGAAAAACTGATGTACGAGATAAATATATTTTATTCCCAAAAAAGCTTGGTATTGTGTCGATTGTTTGTTTTAAAAATGATGATCGTGTCACGTTTCGAAAGTTTAACTTTCTAAAAAACATAGGATATGTGGATGGAAAAAAACTCGTTTACAGATTACAATATTTGCCACAGCTTTTATTGAGATAAGGAAGACCTTTCGTCATATCTTATACTGCCTAAAAATTAATATAAAATGATACTCTGGAGAAGAAATTGAGAAATTGATAAAAAAAAATAAATCATAAACAACATATTATATGAAAAAAGAACATTTGTCTCAGTCTCGAATGCACTCTCACATTCGACACGGTTTTAATTAAAAGTACTATTCCGTTCCCTTCTTACGCTGCTTAAGTTTCGTGAGAAATAGTCCCTAAAACTAGAGAAAGAATGAAAAAAACGAGAGCAGCAATTTATCAATCGTTAATTAACGTGATATAGGCGGTTTAATGTACTTCTCTTATTCACGGGAAGATCTACAGTTACATAGATTGCGTGCTCGAGGTAGAAATGTCTGTTTCCCAATTTATCAGGTTCGCATTAAGTATTTATACGTTTTCTGAACTGCCAGTGGTATATAACACGTGCCAAATTAAATATATAAATAAAACTTGGCGCTCAAAGCTGTGTGGTCTTTTTCCTGTGACACCTACGTTTCTCTTACATAGGTGCAATCGATGCTGTTTCCCTATTTTCTCTTTTATATTGTTCATATCGACTAAATTTTCTCATCGAATCTTTGTACTAAAAAGGTAGCAAATTTGTTCAAAATCCACCGGATAGAACGTAATTTTAAATGACGGTTCGATATGGATCTGTACTTGCGATTAAATTTTCTCCTCTTCGAGTTCGCAAAAATCTAATAATTCCTCGCTGTAAAAATAGAATGTTGAGAATCTCAATCAAAAAATTTTCAGATTGACTTCGAGTTATTGTATATAAAAACTTTTCCACAAATGTTATGTACAATGTTCTCAACACAGTTTCCGATACAACGAAAATGTCATGTAAATTTATATAGTCTCGCATGTTACAGGACCGCTCTACTTCGGTACGAGAAGTAGCAATTAACGGCGAAGGTTGCAGTTAAATTCAGATTTTATGCACAAAAATCATGATCTTATACCGAAAAATGTATTCTTACACGCAAAGAACTGTTTTGCTAGGTAAATTATTAGGAATTTTATGAAATTCACGCACGTCTCTGTAAATCTTGATCACTAATGTTTGAAGATTAATACACAACAACATAAAACATCAAGAATATTGCTACATTTCAATCGATCATGCCGTAAAAACATAATATCGCTGTGATAATTTTTGCAACAACTTCTTCTCTTTATATATATATATATATATATATATATATATATATATATATATGTATAAAATCTAAACTAACTGAGTCAATTTTTCGCAAGTTATTTTGTAGACAAAGATAAGGATTAAGTGGTTCAGGAGCTGAGAAATGAGTATCGAAGTTAACGGTGTAAAAATAATATATATATATATATATGTTTATATGAAAATGACGATATGGTTTTGATAACACATTGGTTCGAAGCACTTAGTAAGTGATTTATTCTTAATCTCCTTTCTGATACCGCAAACTTGTTTAAAATTGTGAACCAGAAGACTTGTTGCTTGCGTAAACTACATTGTAAGTAATATCTTTATCTGTACAGAGTAAAATCTCGTTATAAAGAATTTCTACTATGAGCAGTCTTCTCATTTATTCCGCTTCAGTGAGTAGGAAAACTTTTCTTACTTAGAGTAAGAAAAGCAAAATTGAACGTACGAGAAACCACGTCTTGTAGTTCAAACACACAGATCCAGCATTTTGGGATCGAGAAAATCGAAATTTCTAAGATTTATCGGAGTTTCATTGCGCCAAGTCTTATTTGTATAATTGAATTGTGTAGCTTTTTACTACCGATGTGGAAACTGAGAAGACAAATGAGATATTCATTTCATTCTTGCAATTCAGAAAAAGAAAGGTTCTCGTAGATAGATGTGTAAATTTTTAACATCCAACTCACTGCTAATGTATTTGGTTTTTCCAATATTCAACAAAATTCAAGATTCGCTAGGTAAACGTGGTCCAATGTTTTATAATATTTTGGTCTTTGCGTTAAGTAAACATACTTACCTTGCAACTTGCTCCTTGAATAAGGTCCCCGGTCAGCGATCTCCCTGCCCTTGATCTAGGCTTTCTAGATTCTAGGTCCTTTTACACGTTCCTACGCGATTTTGAACAACACTGGATTGATAACTTCACCTAATCTAAACAGATTTCGTGAAATAGACAATGAATACCATCGTGTTCTGATTAAACTGAATATAAACTAGCTCCCCACCATATATCTTACTCCATACGCTATGGAAATGCTATTCAAAATTGAGAAAAACAAAATTAAACAAATGTAGAGAGCATACATTCAGAAAAAACAGACGAATTCACAGACATTGACACGAAGTATCAAGGAAACAAACCATCTATGTGTAATCAACCAAAGGTTTTCCTTCAGTTTTTCATCTAAGTTGGCCGTAGTGGTGGCAATGGTTCGCTGGAAGATATAAAAGAATCACAATTATAGTGTTGGTTCGCAGAATAAGGAAATCGCAATAAAACGGAGTCATTATTTAAAGAATAACCCATAAAATTAAAGTGCAACATGATCAAGTTACAACGATAAGATACGTTTTGTTTTTCCAAGCCGTAGAAGATGGTCATCACTTTTTTTTATTACACACGCATTAATTAGGCTACAAAGATTGTAATTTTCATTGTTTTTGCTTCCAGTACTCCGATAGATTAACACTTTGCTTCCTATAAAATGGAAAAGCTAGATAAAACAACGGTGATAATCTTGTGCGTGCAACACAGGTTCTTGTGAATTCATGTACAGTTCCATCCAAGTGAGTTGAATGTAAGATCGTCACAGAAGATGTTTTCTAGTCAATATACTTGAACACTTCCGTCACCACTACCATGGGAATGCGATTAAAACTTTTAATCGAGATATCTTATTTCATTGTATTATAAACATTATAAATAAAGGGTGAAAATTACATAGTTTCATTTCACAGACTCTATAAACCAAAACTGTTGATATAAAGCAATAACTTCAGTTCAGTGAGTTTTTTTTCTGCACTGAGAAAACAAATATCCTGGAAATTACCGTAATTTATGGATTTTCAGCGCTGGTCTGACCCGAGTCGGAATATTTACTTGCACGAATATCTAAATGTACTATAATTTCTTGGACTTTTCAGAATAAGTATGGTACCTTCCTTATAAAAGTCCCAGATATGATGGTACTTTTAGAGGTTTGTTCAGGTAAATATTGAGACTCGGGTCAGACCAGCGCTGAAAATCCATAAATTATGGTACTTTTTAAGATACCTTTTTCTCCATGTGTAAGTTCAGGACAGTGAAAATTCGCAGAACTTACTTGAATTTGAATTTCTCAACAACATAATCGCATTCTCAATTTAAATTTCACAATACCACAATCATCATTTTTTCCAAATTGAATCCTATAAAAATCAATAACACGTGATTGATCAATTCTTCTACGCGATTCATCGAATTCATTCTTTCTCTTCAATAACCCAAAGCCAAACCCTCGATAATATTCCAAATTGAATAGAATTGCTTCTATTTGCGGTATCAGTTGAGTTATCCAAACGAGAGATAATTCGAATCTTTTTGTAGAAATTTCAAGACTCATGCTCAACTCATGTAATAAATTTCTCCACCCTGTCTGTTCCCTCCTCTCACCTTCTTGGCTGTATCACTCTCGAACGAACGCGTTTATATTGGATTCCAACTCACTCACTGATAGAAAGACACGCTCGTTTAGATGCTCGCGTGCCGCAAATAAAAATAAACGTTAGTGAATTCGCGATGTAACGTAAGAAAAGAACAGTTACAGAGAGAAAAGGGAGTTGGTCGGGTTTTGAATATAGCTTAGACACTTACGATGGCTTAATCCACGTCAAATAAAATCTCTCGCGTCCACTGTCTTGACAAATCTGTGCTTTCCGAGTGATTTGTGTATTCGTTTGATCCTGTATCGTTGTAGGCTGCTGTATCGAAAATAACTTCAACTTTGTTGATGACGCCGATGATAATGATGATGATCATGATCGCGCCAACGACATTCTCTCCGCTAAAAACAGATACGAAACTTAGAAATTCATATAGTTGATTTTGATGAATAAATTTTCAAATGAAATTCAATTTATGAACATATTTGAATTACCTGTTTCTCAAGAAAATCAAATAAAGCACTTGCGAGCGGGAAGGATACGAGGCATATATGAATATAAATAAGTCTCTCATATTCTTTGATTCCATGAGTCTAATACAGTAATACCGTATTAGTTACTCCATGAATTTCTGTTTATTTTCATCATTAACCGCAACCCCATGACTCTCTTGTTTTAATCGTACACCCATAATGACGAGTAAATCACGAACTGCGCCAACAGGGAATATTAACCTGAGCGCAACACAGAATGAACTTTGCTAATTGCCGAGGATAATTGAACTAACGGGGTTCAGGAACGACTTATTAACGCATGCCACGAACACATCGACGGATAAGAGATTCTTCGTACAGGCAGAGATATTGAATTGTTATAACCGTGTGTGTGTGTGTGTGTGTGTGTGTGTGTGTGTGTGTATGTACATCCGTTCACCTATCCGCACGATGCTTGTATGTGATTGAATACTGAAATAACATTGCAACCCTTCGATCATAAAATTTTCCGATGGACAAATCATTTGTTTGTCGAGTATTTTAGAAATAAAAGCTCCCCGTGCAGCTATTTACAAGAATGAAAAAAAAACCCAAGCTTGTCACAGTCTTGGCACATTTGATTAATCGTTTTAACGTGATTCATGTACGGTATTCTCAGGGAAAAAGTCGAGCTGAAATATGGATCAAATTACTCTTTTCATCAATATCTGTGAAGAAAGAAGCATTGGTTCAGGCTTGGCGAATCAATTGGACCAGACTTGAGCGAATAATTGACTCAAGCTTGTCCTGATCTTATCATTTCCAAGTCTGGGCCAAGTTTGGTGAATTGTTCAAAACAAGACTCGGCACACTGAGAACCCAATTTCTCAAACTGAAAGAAAATTTCTTTGCCCTCATTCTAATAAATCTTTTTTTCAATTGAAAAACTTTTCATTGAATTCAAATCACATTCTTCGAATTCAAGAAGGAATATATTTCTGTTTGAATTTGAGAATTTTTTGTTTTAATCCGATAAAAACTTTTTCCATTGAAAGAAAGATTTCATTCGAATGAGGGCAAAGAAAAGTTTCCAGTTTAAGAAATTGGGTTCTCAGTGCAGGTCTTGTGTCAGGTCTTGGGCCTTTTCAAAACAGTTAACTGGGGAGAAAAATTTGAAATTCAACGATGGAAAACTGAAGCCAAGGTTGCAAAAACATCATGGAACGTAGAACGTAATCTCATTCCCATTAGCTTTAACATCGAAGAATAAAATCTTCTAAAGTTCAAATTAAACGTCATTTTCATGCAATATATATTTGATTAAACCCTGACGTATATTAACCTTCACTATTTTTTCTTTTGTTTCAGGTAAGCTGTTGGAAAATTCTTCATTCCATATCAAAAAATGTTCTCACAGGACCGAATATCCTTACTAATTGGAGTTGGTAAAGTAATTCAGAGCATTGTGAATTGTATCACATATACCATCCAGATGAAAATAGAAACCTCTATTGAAAAACACGGTTTGTCCCAATGAGATGAAATTTTTGTTGAAATGAACGCAGAAAAAGACTTTTGTTTCTTATTAAGAACAGTCGATTCACTAATATCATCAATTTATATTTTCTCTTTTTTTTCAATTTCGTTGCGCTGGAACAATCGTTTTTTCAGTGCTCGTTCCAGACATTATTCGGTTCTGTAAAGTACGTAAGATTCCATAGAGAGCTCAATTTTCAATTAAAACAGTGGTACACAGGAGAAAGTACAAAATAGATCGAGTACTCATTTTGATTTTAGAGTCAAAATTCAAGATGAGCACCCAAATCACTCGTTAAATAATTCAATTGTATCCCGCATGACAATTCATGTCTCGCAATATCTTCTCAAGGTTTAAAATACGTTTTACGTCCAAAAGATATTTTTTAGATTCGTCATGGACGTAAGATATGTTTTAGACATCCCACACAGCACTCATTCCCTAAAAGATATCTTCAGAAACAATTAAAAACAATGCAATAAGTCTTATGCAACATGAATAGATATCTTTTAGAAGTCTCAAACTGGTCTTACTTCCAAAAGATATCTTCAAGAACGTCTTCAGAAACCTTTGAGAAGTTTCTGAAAGATATCTTTCAGAACATTGTAAGAGGCTTCTGAAAACGTTCTTGAAGATATCTTTCAGAAGTAAGAACATCTATTCATGTTGCACAAGACTGTTTGCATTGTTCTTAATTGTTCCTGAAGATATCTTTTAGACAACGAGTGCTGTGTGGGATGTTATGAAGATAAAGATATCTGAATACATTGCATAAGACATCTTGAACTAATCTAAAAGACAACGGAAGACATGAATTGTTATGTGGGATATACTTCTTCCGTCTTGAAGTACCCAGCTTTTTTACCGAGAAACTACAATCAAAGTTAATGGATAAGTTACGAAGATCGCATGGAACGTAATTAATCGACTCATCGAAAGAATTAATGTTACCTAACTAATTACAGTCCTCGAACCGATAATGCAATGAATCGAATTCATGCCCGGTTCTAATATAATTAATCAAGTACTCACGAGATATCTAACGAAAGGTTGTCCCAGCCAGTTAGTTACTTAACTCCTCATTATCCGAACGAATCATTAAAAGTAACAAAAGATTATACCAAAAAAACACGAACGTTCAATCAATATATTTCTGGAATCAATTATCGTACCCCAAGTAGCGAGGCAACCTTGAAATGGCTAAAATGGCGATGATTGTTGTTCCCATTGCAAAAACAGGGACTCCAAAACTCCATATGTATATGGACCGAGGCAGCACACCCTATCGGCAATCGTTGCCTCGCTAGTCACATTAAAGAGAGGAGAAGAGACACCAATTAAGGCCCTTAAGGAAAGGACAGTCGACCCCTTCTTCTCTTCCTCCGGTGTTTTTTATCCGTCCTTTCTCGCTCTCTTTTTACTTTTCACATTCTCTTTTTAAGAGATGCTGTTCTGCGTTGTCGTCCCCGTCTACGTGGTGCGCTTGCGCATGCGCAACCTGAGACTCGTTCCAAAGTTTTTCAGTTCAAAGTGCTCTAACGAGTTCGAACGAGAATGCTTAAGATCGTGTTTTCTTCGTATAACACGAGGCAAGACGAGAACGGAACAGCATTTGCAAGAAAGAACATAGGAATATTGATGATCTTACTGAGAAACATTGTCCTTGAAAGGGTGTTGTAAAATGACTTCCTGGTACTTGTTCCAACAGTCTTCTGTATCATGTTAATCCACTCTCCGGGAGAGAGAAAAAAGTTTATCAATTAACTTGGATGAAGTCGTTTACCATCGGTTTAATATTCAATTCCTGGAAGAGAATTGAATTTGAATTATAAATTTGATTATCGTCATTGAATTCATTTTGTTTCTCTTTTATCACTTTTCTATTCAAGGCGTATCGTTGCGAGCACTGAATATCACACCATCTGTGAAATTTTCGCTTCACAAAACTTTTGAAATTTTCCGCGAAGAAACGAAATGTTTATTGTACTTTCGATCACGCGTATAATCATAGATGGCAAATACAACCTTGCAGTCTCATCGACCAAATATTTGCTGATATCCACGAAACATCAATACCCAAGTAACACAAGAACATTTCAAACATTCTGCGTTAATTCTGAGATCATGCATAGAATGTGCAGGTGAGACTGTTTTGGATAAATTCGAAAAACACATTCTAAGAATATGCATAGAATATGCTCATCCGCAACAGTCCCATTCGAAGATTCTATGAATGTTTATAAAATATACTGAGAACTTCAAAGAACCTTCTTAGAATTTCTAACCTGTTGTGCTACTTGGGTAGAATCGATCAAATTTAATCCCCAATAAACATGGACATATTGAAGATATCTTGAAGATATCTTTTGAAAGACATCTTGAAGACATATCGAAAAGATATCCACAAGACATCTTTTCGATGTCTTCAAGATGTGTTTCAAAAGATATGTTCAAGATGTTTTGCCGACCCACACAGCACCGAAGATTTCATTAAGATTGCAGAAATCTAACATCTAAAACATTGAAATATTTCTATGACATTGCTGTATGTCACACCGAGGTTTTAAAGTCTCTTCAGAAATTTCACAATGTCCGCTAATCTTACATTTCAATGCAATATTCCAAGAATATTTATGAAATATTTCATTGTAATGTTTGTCTCGTAATATATCTGAGACATTGCAAATAGGTAACATTTCAATTGACAGGTTTTTGACATATTTCTGTGAAAGTATACTGAAATGTAATGAAGGTGAAAGATCGAAATATAATTGAGATATTACTGAGATCTGTGGTGCTATATGGGGAATGTATCTCTACCCGAAGGGAACATGAAGCTCCGACAAATGTTCAGAATAGATCATGATAGATCAGACTGAAGCTCTGTTGGAGCTCAAGTTTAGATTCGTAAACGTTCGACGAAGGTCCGATGAACGTTGAAATGTCCACTTGAAAATAGTTTGAATGAACGTTTATAAAACGTTCATCGAACGTTTGCTAAAGGTTCGTTCGAGTTGCAATTTTTCGATCAAAGTTTTTTTCAAAGTATATTTTTCCACGAAAAAATTAAAGATTGGGGCATTTCTAACTATATTTGTAATTCCGTCTGAAACATAAAAAACTGAAGGTTGAATGAATCTTCGTAGAATCTTTAATAAACGTTCTATGAACCTTCATTCAAGCTATTTTCAAGCGGACATTTCAACGTTCATCGGACCTTCGTCGAACGTTTCCGAATCTAAACTTGAGCTCCAATGGAGCTTCAGTCTGATCTATCATGATCTATTCTGAACGTTCGTCGGAGCTTCATGTTCCCTTCGGGTAAGATCAGCAGTTTTGAGGTTATGAGCGCATATGGATAACACTTCAAGTGTCTTTGTTCACAATCAAATTGCAAAGAAGGTGAATTCGTTCATAAATCAAAAGCTTGAATAATCCATGTAAATACTAACAAATTCTGTGAAAAGTGCGATTTCGTAACCTTGCAGTGCTAGCATTAAAAGTAACGAATCTCTAAGTCACGATATTTTGCGAATTATCGAACTTTTTACGCTGAATTTTATGTACGGCCTTCGTGTACGGTGATTTTATCAAATTCTCATTCACATTTACTAATAAGTTGTTTTTCAATAACAGTGAGGAGAAAATAATTTAAAGGTATCTATGATATTTATCAGACACTAACGATCACTGGATCATGTACTTCAATATATTTCACCAAATTCATTAAACTGTTGAAGTTTTAAGCACAATCAACTTATGTTATATTGGTGTATGTAACAAAAACCTTAGTCGAAAGATCACTTTTACTCTGAAAATATACACCGCTGATATTATATCTCACTATGTCATATTGACAATTATGACAATCCGTATGGCTCAGGTCATTGAAGCGTAGGCACGTCGTGAAATGTCCGGGTTCGAATCTCGCAACCGCAAGAACCCAAAATGAAGTGAAATTTGTAGGACTGGGAGGGGGATCAAAAGAAAAGAAAGGATGAAGAAGAAGAAAAAGAGGGGAGAATTTTTTTTATGCACGATTCAAGATTTTCCTAAGATATTTTTATGAATTCTTCAAGACATTTTCAAGACTTGATCGAATACGTCTAAAACATCTTTGAACTTGTCAAAATCAGTCGCGTAAGACATCTTTTAGATTTCTAAAAGACATCTTCGAGACCTTTTTGCGAGACATCTTTTTCAATATTCGATCAACGCGATTTTTATTCACTGGAACTATGATACAGGAAATTATATTTCCACGATACAATGTCAAAAACTACTAGAAAGAACATTGAAAGCACGAAAAAACACTTGTTTCGAGATAGTTATCCTGTGCTCTGAAGATCTCGTATCACCTTTCTGTTTTGGAAGAGAATAAACATAACGCTACTTCTCACCTTGTCCAAAATATGATATTCCTATGGAAATGTGAATAAAGCATTTTCCCTCTTTTAAATTTTCAATTTATATTGACTGTAAATGCAGTATTGTATATGATTTCTTGCAACAACTCTATCAAGAGTATTTATTTTTGAATATTCTCAATGAGAAAAAATCTGAATATTAATTAAATTTAAACAATCGAATAAACAGATTTTTCCAGTTTTGAAAATCTCTTTCCATCATACAAGTTTCGAATTCTCTGTATCTTTCACATTTGCATACATTCATTCATATTAACGAACCACAATAGACTTTTTTTCAAAACTGCGAGAACGAAATATGATTTTATGAAAAACTACACATACCGTTCCCATCGAAAATACCAATTTATGTTAAAAATTCAATATCATCATTGCGTAAAATTCAAAGACCAGCAGATTCCACTGACATAATTTTATGGAAAATTCAATTCCAAGGATTTCAAATACCATAAAACGCAAGGGACCAAGTGAATAGAGGATAACGTAAGAATCGAGTGTATCGACTGAAGTTTGGTCAAAAAATTACTGATCGTGTAGCATTCCTCCTCCTACCACCACCACCACCACCACCATTCTTCCCCGATCTCTTCCCACTCTTTTTCTTCTATTATCAACTCTTTTGTCCTATCCTGCACGAGTCCATGAATTTTAATCCTTTTATTTTTCATCCTTTTTTTGTCATCCCGTCATCGTTGTACGACTGTGCGAAAAGAATAAAGAAAAAGATAGACGAGCCGACACCAACGACGGGTGTTAATATTTTTTCAAGCGACTCGTCCAGTAAAAAAGTATTAAAAAAAAAACATAACGTACGCATGAAAAAAAAGAAAATGAAGGAAAAAGAAAAAAGAAGACAAACTTTGTCATCGTTTCGTTGAAAACAAGCGGGGCTGGTCTCCTCCTCGTACTCCTCTTCTATGTTTTCTCCCTAACACGCTACTCTCTCTTCCTCTCTATACTCGTATACTACCAACTCGCTTGCAATTAGCGGAGACACCGGAATCGTGTTTGCATGCACACTTGTATTTATATGCTTGTGTAAAGGTATATATATGAATGTAAATGTTTGAATGCATTTGTCTACGTATATGAGTTTTTGGTGATGGCCCATATGACCGTCACTACCCTTGGTTAGTTATCGATAACGATAACGTGTATAGAGAAGCAATGGACGATTCAACGATACAAAAACACGTTGGTCGCTCATTCGTAAAATTAAAACGGAAAACTGATGATCCGAAGTGCAACACCTTTGGCCTAGTAAATATGGAATTTGATGAGAGTGGAGGACTGGAAATCTGATTTCATTTTCATGTTTGTTATTATAATTGGAAGGTGATTGATCGTGACGGATCTTGATATTTGTGTATGGTGGAATTTCAAATGATTTGTATCCTAGGGGAAATGCTCTAGCGATTCATTGGTTTTGTAACACTTATCCCAACGAAAAACTAGAAAACTTGCACGGAGAAAAAGGTATCTTGAAAAATACCATAATTTATAGATTTTTGGCATTGGTTTAACCCGAGTCCAAATATTTACGTGAACGAACCTCTACAAGTCCCATAATTTTTCGGACTTTTATAAAGAAGTATGGTACCTTCCTCATTAAAGTCCCAGCCATTATGGTACTTTTAGAGATATCTTCACGTAAATATTTCGACTCGGGTTAGACCAATGCCAAAAATCTATAAATTATAGTATTTTTCAAGATACCTTCTTCTCCGTGCAAGATTTTTAGTTTTTCGTTGGGATGAGTGTTACAAGACCAATGAATCGCTGGAGCATCCCTACTAGGGTAGGGCCTGATAACATCTCGTCAGTTCTGATGGAACCCTGAAAACAGCTAGAAAATGCTACAAGTTATTTGTAACCGAGATATTTATTGAGGAGTAATGGAAAAAAGAAATTATGGAAAGAGCAATTGTTGGTTCTACCCAGCGATACAGTAATGCATGGTACACATAAATTTGATTGTAAAGTATGGTCACGGTTTTTAATAACGCTTTTATTAATAATATCTCCTCTTGTCCCGCAAAATACCGCAAGGAGGAATATAGTCATTACTGCATTAATTCATGTAAACTGTAATCTGTAACAAGTATAAAACAACAATTGATGGAAACAATCATCGTATATACATCCTCCACGCTTTCTTAAGTATAGCTTTTATAATTTTAATCAATCATATGCATGTATGCAGGTTAAGAAGCAATTATCTCGAGTGCGTACGCATCCACTCTCGCTTTAATTTATTCCACTTCATTTTCATTGCTATCTGTATCATCTAACTCACTTTATACATGACCTTATAGATTGTTAACATGCAATTTTTGGAATACTTAATTCTCTTATTCGGTTGAGCATACAAAAAGTTATTTGCTTATTACAATTGAAATATAAATCAATGATATTCTATTCGAGATATTCGGTTTAGAATTTTGAATTAGATTTTCAATTATCATTGAGCGTAACTCAAAGTTTTCAAAAAGGACAAATAAAATTCATATTGTCTCAGACAAGGGTTATTAACCAGACTACAAAATTGTCATAAAGCTGATCCGGTATTCTACAAGAACTCAACATCAGAATTTTTATGCATTGTTCTGATGAGTAGGTGTGTATGTGTTGGATTGGGGTTTTCTCGTCAAGTCTTCATGAAAGCTCTACAAATTTTAGGTGAGATAAGTTAAAGTTGAGCTGAACGTCGTATACTATATTAAGCAATGCCACAAAATTTAATATCAAAAGTTGCAATAATGATTGGTAATCAACAAAGTTTTGACTTCTACACAATGAGAGGGGATTCGCTTCATTCGGACTTCATGATGAATTGCACTGTGACTTACGAACAGTTATAACAGAAATTGAATATCTCGTTTCTTATATAAAAGACGCTTAACCAACTACTGTCCATTAATTTTCGAAAAAAAATCGTTTACTTTATTAAAATCTAGATATTAACACCATCCATGATGAATTTTCTTTTTTATATCCAACATTTGACGACTTTGAATATTTTTATTCTTAAATTATGAAATTCGTAAAAGACATGAAATGTTTGTTTTCTTTCATACATTACATGAAATCCATGGGCATTTTTAAGATTGCACCAGAATGAGAGCGAAGCAGATTTCATTTATACTAATTTTTAATAATAACATGTAACGCCTCACATCAAATTTTATAGTCGAGTGCAAGCCAAAGTACGTGATTTACATTCCATTGATTGACCAAGTCCTGATACCAGCAAGATCTTCCTAACAAACCTCTAATGGTAGCGAAGCGTTACAATCCTTATGAGAATCCGAATAGGGTCCAGGTTACCTTGATCAGAACCAGGAAATACATTTTCTTGATAAGAAAATATGATATGAAATTTTGAAACCTTAGGAAAATTTAAGCAAATATCTTCATAATAATTAGATTTTGATTACACGCTACTAAAATTTGCAATGTACAAGTCATACATTCGTTGAAAAGAAAAAAAAACATTCAGTGCAATGTTGAAATTTTGGAATGGAAAATACTCGAAAGGCACTAAAAAAACAAAAAGATACAAAACAATAGATTTTCCGTTCAATCTCTTCTTTTCTATTGTTTTATCATCAAAACGTTGTATCGAAACATTCCAGAATGACAACGAAATCATTGAAGCATTGAAATTTGGATCAGAGCTCTCTTGATCGCTACCAAAAAGACTATTCATCCCCCAAACAATTGATTTCCGGTTTTTCTTTGCTGCATATTTGTGTATTTTCGTGTTTTCACTGCGATACCTTGGCAAATCGTGAAAATTTGAATCTAAATTCTCGGAAATCATATCAGCAGATTCTGTGTTCTCATAACCATCAAGGTCACAGGATTTGGCATTATGCTGTATGGAAAAATATAAAATTATATGCGAAGAAAAACTGTTCTTGGATAAAAATATACGAGAAGATCAAATTCCAAAATCTTTGGTGGAATTATTTGACTCGATTGTACTGTTGTTGTTACATCATGAGCACTCAGAGAGGAGAAATTGCTGAAACAGCAAAGCTCGAAAATTTGCCATGCTGATATGGCAAAACTTGTTTTTGAATTAGCAAAACATTTGCTATTACAGCGAAAATCTTTCTTTCTTAACCAGCGCTTGCCATTCAGCAATCCGGAATTGTAGATATACAGACGGCTAGAAAATTTTGCTGAATCAGCAAATATCTTGCTAAAATAGAAATATTTTTGTTGCTACAATCATTTTGCTAATTCAGCAAAGCAGATTTTTCGGAATCACTTTTTCAGCAAGAATTTTTCTCTGCGTGAGGACATGATTGGGGTTGTAATAATGAACGAATTTCACAAATCCGTACTGCTCGAATCAAAGGACTATCTTCAATCATTCGAACAAGTGATACACAAAAATACGTTACGTAAACTACCAAAAAAACGCTAAAAGCAGATGACAATTGGTTTAAGCACGTTCAAACGAAGTAACCGTTGATGTACGATATTTTTACACGCAATCATATTCATTCTTCGACTCGTTGATTAAGTTTATCAAGTTGATTATGAATTAGAATTATAATTAATGAATGAGATCTAAAACTCAAGGAGTATTTCATGTTACACTAAAATCATCTTAATATCGTGAAGAGTTGTAGCTGAAACTTGACAGTAACGGTTACAATCCATCGACATGAGAGGAAGTCAATGACCGACCCAGGTGTCAACGTTCGATAAAGCATCGACCAAAATTATGAAGTTATGCTTGACCTTATCTTATCAGCTCCAAGAATCAATCATAGTTGATAAAGAATTAATTCAGAGAAAATTTGACGGAAACTATGTCAATTTAGACTGTACGTTAAAACTAAGTCAAGGTTGATTCACAATTTTCGATAAATTGGGAACATTGTATTAAACTAAGTGTACGATTCGATATCCAGCTATGATATAATCGAATGTCAAAAACAACTCTGTGAATTTGGAAGAGCGAAATTTCATCGATCGCACTGGAAAGTTGACCTTCGCCAAATTCCCAATAAAAATGTTTTACAGTATTTTTCAGACAAGTTTAAGATATTTTAAATTTATCTGGAAGATATCGTATAACGCGAAATATTTATTCCCTTAGTGAAAATCAATTGATTCAATTCATTCACAGTGAAAAAAATATTTGTAAATTTTCAGATTATTTAAGAATCCACGAATTTCTTGTGAATTTCCAAACAATATTTGTGACTTCTCAAAAAATGTTTATCAATTTATCACAATTGTTTAATATTTTACCAAGATTGTTTGTGAATCTATTCAAAAATGTTCCAAACTTTAATCGGAAGTTTTTTTCCACAGTGTTGATCAAATCTGAACTGCAGAAACAAACCCATGTCTGCATGAATGTAGGGCCAATTTCAGTTCATTCTCGGCCCAGGCTTGGCCAATCTTGGATCAATAATAGCCCCACGTTTATGCATACATGGGAATAATGAGATTCCACTGATTTGAATTTGAGGAAAATGTAAATTAACGCAAAAACATTATATATACATTTAGACAACCGATCCAATGTTTTGTGAAGAAACATTTTTTCTAGTAAAAATGCTCTACACATTTACAATTTCTCTGGCGCAGCATCAGAAAACTCGTGAACTTCTGGAATCATCTTTTGTTGCATACATTCAATCGACAATAGCTAATACAATCATTAATTTGCATCACCATGAAATCAGGGGAGAAGAGAAACAAAAAGTATTCGAAACGACGAAACATTGAGTGAATTCAGCCATATCCGACCTGTTTGCAAAGATTATAAGTTGTCCAACGAAAATTCGTGAGTAAAAAAGAAGCTGTCCAGTGTGAATTGACGGTCACTCGGTTCTCTTAATCCGTTCGATGATATGTCCACGTTTTTCTCTGTATCTCTGTTTCTTTTTGCCCCTCTTATTTTTCCTTGTCTTTTTGTTTCTCTCGTTCGCTGTACAGTTTCACTACACACAACAACGAGAGGTGGGTGCGATTCAGTCGATGGAAATACTATACACGTAGAATTTCCTTTGAACGAACGAGAATCGACAAAGCGTGTTTAATTAAGGCCCCGGTTTAGTCTCTTTCCCTCTCTCGCGTATCTGTGTATGTTGTGGATGAGCGTGTACGCGTGCCTGTGTGCACATACTTGGATGATCATGGAGTTCCCCCATATTACATGGAAATTGATGAAAACTTATTAGACGTACCTGTCGAACGACATACGTATTTTTACACCCATAACCGTTTTTGTCCTCCTTTTTTAACGATATTGTCATTAGTTTCAACGATTCTTCCAATTACACGTTTGATGGTTTTACATCGGTGAAGTGGCGTGTTCGATGCTTGGAATTGAATTTATAGTTTCGTTGTGTTTTTTTCATTTTTTATGAGCATGCAATTATCCATCATGATCAAATTGAAGGGAAAGGGTTTTATACTCGGAATCACTCCTGAATATTCAGGTGTGTGTTTTTTGACTTCGAAGGTTAATGAATTTCAATTCGATTGAGTTAGGGTTGAAAATTAAAAAATTCTTGCGTGAAATGATTTGAGATGTTGATTCAAATGTAGTGAGAAAATATCGTGAGTTTGAGAGAGATATTCTTGGAATTTATTTGAATTTATCAAAGTAGATAAAAATTAATTTGTGGCATTGTTTATCTTATTTCTTTATTCTGGAATAGATGTATGATATCTTGATCGTTAACTGCCAGGTAGCAAACATATCAATTCGGTGGTCTATTTGCTCATAAATGAAATCTATCTTCCAAGTCGAAAAAATCTAAATTGAATATAAATCATAAAGTTTCCTCACGACGTTTTGACATTGATTACCCGAGTCGAAAAATCATAATACTTTTTGAAGCCTGATCAACTCCGTAATACGCAACGATCCAGACTTGAATCGGGTCGAAAGAAGGTAAACATCAGGTTGAATGAGAACGTTAAAAGCAAGATCAGGTTGAGAACAGGGCGAGATCAGGGCGAAAAATCGAATCAAACCTGATTCACCCAGGAAAAAATCATTAGATCTATTCAGATCTAAATAGATCTGAGTAGATCTGATTTTTGGTCAGATCTGGTTCAAAAGATCAGATTAGATCTCAATAGATCTGATCAGATCTTGGCACATCTGGTTAGATCTGAGTAGATCTCGTTACATCTGAATTGAATATTAGATTAAATCTTGATGAGCAATTGGTGGTTCAATTGTCAGAAATTTTGTGATATCTGTGTATATGAATTTGATTTTGCACATATATTGTGACAAACACAAGCCAAAATCGCAGTTTTTCAGATCTTAATAGATCTGTTTAGATCTGACCAAAATTTAGATCTGGTCAGATCTGATCATTTTTTCCCGGGCACTCCGTAATACGCAACGAATCAGAGCTAAGTCAGGTTTCACTTTTTGACTCGGGTATTTAGAACTGAAATACTATGAATTCAAGGGTTTTTTTTTTCTTTAAGGGGAGGTTCTCATCTAGCGACCCCAAAATAAGGTGATTTTCTCGAATTTTTTTTTCATGGAAGGAAGTAAATGAAGAACTCGAGGGTTTTCACACTTATCAACTGAATCTTTGAGTGAATAAAAAAATTTTTTCAGTGAAAAATAATGCCATGGGAATTGTTGATACGTGTTGAAACATAACCACCTGAAAAAAAAAACAGTGATCAATCGGGCGCCACTATAGCACTTACAAAAATGATCAGAAATCAAAAATCCAAAAAATTTTATGAAATATATTATATTTATTGGAGGTTGTACCAATGAAACTAATGAAGAGTCCAAAATTAAGAAAATGACAAATATGCAAACTTTTGGTAGCGTTCTTTCACCTTTTTTCTGCCCCCATTCAGGTTCATCCTCCAATTAATGCAATCAGCTTAAAAAAAAAAGAGCGATCCGTTCAATAGTTTTTGAGATATCGTGGAGCCAAACTTGAGAAAGGTGGTTTTGAGAAAAACGCCTTTAAAATTTCGGGATACGAATGCTTTAACTTGAGAAAATTTTCTTCATGTACTGTAAGACCCATATAATGAGTTTCGAATAACTCGAGTTCTTAATTTACTTCCTTCTTAACAAAAAAAATTCCAGAAAATCACCTTATTTCGGAATTCGCTTGATGAAAACCTCTCCTTAATACACTCAGAGTGTTTGAATCGTATAGTCACTCTTTAAGCACTTCAAAGTGTATGAATTGACTCATAAAATGAATAAAATGTTTCAGTATAAAACATTTGCCCTGAATTATTAACATGGGCGCACATTTTTAAATACTTGAAGAATACTGGGTTTATCACGTTTTATAGTGATAAACCGATGACTATGCACTGAAATATTTGAGCTTGTAGTAAAACTCTTCAAATATGTAGAACAACTGATGTTTTGTACTAGAAAAACATCTGTGTAATAGATTACCTTGTTCGCTAATCGCTCATTGTACGTTCCCACGTGAGAATTATCCTACATACAATCAATTGATTGATAAATTTAATGTAGCTTGAAATGAACACAATCAGAGAATACTGTGATATGAAATCAGTAGTAGAGAGTAGGGTAATTACGAATGTGGGGTGAAACCGAACATCGTCATTTCTTTCTATTCCCGTTCGGTAACAACCAAAGATACTAGTCGAATCTTTCCTGACAAATTATTCGAGAATGAAGCAATACGATCAAAATATCGCTCTGTACAGATCTTCTTCAGTTCGTAAAGATGGTCTGTACAGAGCGAGATTTTGATTACATTGTTTTTCATTTGCAAATAATTTCCCAGCAAAGATTCCCTATACGGAGAAAAATAGATACTAATGACAAGCATCTGGATTATAAAAATTTTTCCTAGTCCTCAATATCCATATGCTAACCCTAGCAACGCCATTCATGGAACTGTCTAGATTCTCACAAAAAATCTAGCCAAGGGCTAGCAAGAGTCTAGTGGCTAGCGGGAAGCTTGTAAGGACCTGGCGAGAGCTGATATAACGCTTGCTCGGGAATAAAGAGTAGAATATATATTAAAATGAGTAATAAAAAATGATTACAGACTACTATTTGAGGGGTATAATCTGGATGCTTGTCCTTATATACTTACCAGTATAATATTTCTTATACCCATTGGTATCTACTTTTTTGCGTATAGTGTTACGGCGCTGGTATCTCCTAAAATTTTATTATAAATCTGTATTATTTATAACAGAAAGTTTTCCAATTTTAATGATAAGCTCCTCAAATCTCATGTTAAATTTCTAAATTCCGATAATATATATTCTTAAATTTCATAACCCGTTCTTAAATTTAATGACCACTTTGAACCCTCATATCAATTCTTGCATTAAAATCAAGAGATTTTTTGACAATGTAATAACCATACAATTTGGGATCAGGAATTAGGAGAATTATTAACAATCAGTTCCAGTTCGCATTTGGGCAAGTTGAAAAATTCCTCATACACTGAAAAAAAAATTTCTCTCAACCAAATAAATAGTTTATTTGTCCTCTCTCCATAAAATATTCCTTAGAATCGATGAAATATTTATTCGAATCAAATAATGGAATGCTTGCCCCAAATAAATAATTTATTCGTCCCGAGTAATCAGTTTTTGCATCTAATTGAATATTTAATTTCTACAAATAAATATTTCATGGAGAGCGGACAAATAAATATTTGTTCCAGTGTACAAAACAAGGAAGTACATATGAATTTTTCACTGACATTTCGTTCATGTAAACTCCTTGCGAAATGTTTATTTGAGAATGGCAAATTAGAAAAAAACAGAATTCAAGACGAAAAAAACGTTCTCCAAATTCCTTACCTCGATCCTCGGTTAAAACGAAACCTATCTCAATCATAATTATTCCCCTTATCGCAATTATTCTCTCCATTCGTCGAGTATTATCAAAGATAACTAAAATATTTAGAGAGTATTTTCATCTCTGAACCATTTATCGCACAATTGGAAACACATTCCCACTAACATGTAAATGCCGCCGGTAATTATTGAATAATTCCAATCGTTCGGCTATTCGATCTCGGTTTATCGTTACAATTCTCGATTATCCATTAATTTATAGCGTCAAAGCTATATTATTGAATGCTTCTGATATTGAATCACATAGAATTGTGATAACCACCCAGCGAATACCATTAATTTATCTCGACGCAATTCAGATGATTTTATCATTTTCGTCAAGAAATATACAATCCAAACTTCCACTTAATTTCATTATCACCGAACCGCAGGGTGAATGAATACTAAATAATCCAATTCACATACGACGGGAGTAGAAATCTACGGGGTACAGGGGATCGACAGAATGTTCTTTTCCCTCGAATAATTCTTTCCCGATTCGATATAAGTGAGAAAAGAAGTGTCGTTTCCTGTGAAAATGATAGAAGCAAGAGTATAAAATCCAAATAAATAAAGGTGCAAAATTTTTCAACCTGTTGTACGTACATTATTACATCGCACGTGTATATAAATTCAGCATTGCATCTTCCATGGAATTCACATGTATATATCCCTTTAAAATTGTTTGTCATTCTATTTTATTGCATTCTCAATGCTGTCTTCTGTTATTAAATTTCTCACGTTTTTTGTCCATTCTCACTCCGAAAATTGTTCAAACCGAATAACAGTCGTTATGAAAGACATTCCACTTCACACGGTGCGTTAAATCTCATAGGAATATCTTGGTTTTATTGAAAATTCGATATATCAGCTGTCCCAAATTTCAATTACAAAAATGTGTGTACCACGATCAACCCAGATTGAACTGTTGGTACAATTCATGATTTGTCCCGAGTCGAAAAATTTGAACAATTTTTGTCCTCATATTTCATTTTTAAACTGATTTTGTTCTGATTGTTGAATAATGCGGATGAAAACAGTAATTCTCCTTCAACGAATGAAAGTGATTCAGGAGAAATTGAGACTAAAATCATGAAAAAGTACTTTTTTCGTCCGCATTATTCAATAATCAGGACAAAATCAGTCGAAAAACGAAATATGAGGACAAAACCGTTCAAATTTTTCGACTCGGGGTTGTACTTCCTTCAACAAGGATTAACAAAAAGTACCTTTGTTTTGAAATCTTTGAACGCGAATGTCCGTCAGCATATCTTACTTCTTCTGTAAATCTGAATCAGTAAGAATTACTGCAAATAAGTGAATTCACAGGGTGAAGAATTTAATTGTTGAACGCATCGACAAGTTGAAAACAAGGGCAATTTGGAAAGATAGATTACAATGATGAGTTGCGAAGTCAGCAAAGTAGGATGATAAGTTATTTGAAATGAACCTGCTATCTCTATGAAAATCACAGATCGGATCATGTGAAACCAAAAGATGAAAACTGAACAGGAATCCCCCATAGACCAGGTTCATCGATTCAAGGCACGCCGTGGTAATTTGAAATATTAGGTACACATAAGCGACGGCTGATCGCGGTTATTAGGTTGGGTACATAGTACAACTCTCTCCCACACTACTCGATATTCATCCTCTCTCCTTTCTATCCTTGAATAGAGAACCTCCATTGGAACGAACCCTGACCCGTGCGCTAATCCAAACTCGTATTTGAACCTATCTCTACCCCAACTCTCTTTTACTCAACGACAACCCTGCACCCTCCCTCTCTTTCCCTCCTCCACCCGCTATATATCTATACGGTCTGACAATTCTCATCGCGAGGCTAGTTGGCTATGCAACTCGCAGCCGCGAAATAGGATTATTATTATTATTATTATCATCATTATTATAGTCTTGCACACCTCTCCCGACCCTGACTCAACTCGACTCTCGCCGTGTGCCTCCACTCTTTCGTTCCACGCTTTGTACAAGAATGAAACACGTTGCTCGTGACAGTGATGTTGAAGAGATTCCAATCTTATCAACAATATCATATACTACATCGTTTCATACATATCTTCAGAAGAATCTAACAAATTCCACTTTTTTTGTCGGATCTCATTTCAAGATAAATCAAAATTTCAAATATTATTCATATGAAAATAATTTGTTATCGGTACACATTAACGTGAGATGATAATTGTTCGGGTGACTAAGAAAAACATTCGGTATAAAACCCGGGACTTGGTTAACTTGATTCATCTACGCGTTACAGCCAACCACAGCGAATTGACTGCCCTACGCTGCAGTAGACTCTAACAAGTAGATAAATTGACCTAACCACGTTGTGGATTTCATCGTATTCAAAGTCGCTACAGTCGAAGCTAATTCTTTCTCAAACCAGAAAATTTTGTTATGCTTTTACTTCTATGCTGAAATAATTTCAAGTATGGACCGTGGTACGTCGTTCAACAATAAAGAACTCAATTAGGGATTCAATTACACGTGTAACTATTAATATAAAATGGTTGATGTGTACACACAGACTTGGATTGTTACGTTGAAATGAATTGTATGGAACTTTGTTTTTATTTCATAACGTGTTCAATCATAATTCAACTATTTATGGAAATAATTTCCCGTTTCGAGGATACCTCAAAAAGTGAGGGAAAAAATCCTTCTATCCTACTCATTTGACTTATCCGAGTATTATTATGTGCACTGAATTTGAATATTACTACACTAATCACCTACCAGATTCAGTTTCACAATAGGTTTAATCAATATTAGAGTTTGAGTACCTTATATTTGTATGTTGCTGAAGTTTGAATGGTTTACTGAAACGAATTAGTGATCAAATCACCACATATTCAGCTGTCGAAGATTCAGAATCTTGCAATACATTCTTCGATCGATGTCTTCAGTGGCAAGAAATGACAAACAATTAATTCGAGAAGACGAATAACGATAATTCATCAGATTTCGATCCATTTCTATAAACGATTCAAACTTCAAAAACATATTTTTGTTCAAAGATTTTGCATTTTCTCATCTGTTGTCCTTTCTTCACCCTATCATTATTTTCCTACACTTTCTTCTCTCTTAGTGCACATTCTTTTTGTATCTTCGTTCGTACTATTCCTCTCCCTCTCTCTCTCTCTTTCTCTCTTTCATATTCTTTCCCTTCTATTTTTGTCTGTCTGTACTCCATTCTCTATTCTCGCCATGTTATTATATTCGTCTTCACAATATTCCATTCTATCCTTCTTTCTCTCGTTTTTTCGATTCTACTTTCCTGTGATTTTTCATTTTTATTTTTTGCCAAATTTTTTACTTCTCGCGCGTACTCGAAATACATGAATACAGAATAATACATGGTATCATCCATTGTCGTTTCGTTTAATTCGATCATATAAATCGATCGATTCGTGATACGTTAAATAGATCCCATGAGAAACATTTGAAATCAAACGTCCATTTCCTTTTGCAATATATGTCTTTGTTTCTCTTCTCCCTTTTTTACGTATTTTATTTTCTCATTAGAAGAGGGAAATTTCTCAATCAAAACACAAAACCCTCTTATGCATGATTTGTATACCTAACAGAACTTAACCAGAGACACGAGGTCTCGTATGAATTATGTATAATCAATTACCAAATCAAAGGAGCGTCATACCAAGACGGAAAGAGTAATGTCGCGTTCGCTACATGATTTTCAAATTCTCGCTCTTGTGCTGTCGCAGATCGATGAATTAACCGAAACAAGAGACCGAATGGATAATTTATTCGAAGTGTTTCGATTGAAACGTCATCCTCTACGATCCTGCTTGGTGAACATTATATTCATTATTCGTTACATTCAATTATCGTTGAAAGCATATTGGTCTTAAATATGTGAAAGAAATGTATAGCTGGATTCAATTTTTTCGAAATAAATGCTACTTAAGTGGCATTATTCGAATATCAGTTGGATTGTACAACCATATAACTAACTACTATTCATGATGTCATGTAGGGATTGAAATCTATTACTAAGATAAACAGGTATTGAGGGTATTGAAAGTACCTTTATACAATGTGTTTGGTCTCTGTGTGTATTCGTTTTATCGATTCAGAATGGCCGTACCCTTGCGTGTTCCCCTCTTTGCTCAATCTTTTCTGCAAATATCAATTCTCTCATACGTTGTTCGTAGCTCTTGGGACTTATTCACTCTTCGAGAGATGAATGATTGTTTAGCGATGGTCGATGAAAACTAGAGAATACCTTCCTGAAGAATGAGACAAAGGTGTTGCATTGTAGCGATGGGGGTTTCTTGAAAAAATCCATCCTTTATAGAAATTATATCGAATTTTCATCAATAATTGTATACACATCTATTAATTTTTCTATTAGAAGAGCATCTATTCTGTTAATTAATCCGAAGAAAACAATTCTCAAAATTAAATATAATTCGATATAGTTTATATATTTTTTTTCACAAGAATAATTGTGCAAGCAAAGGATTTAACAGCGGTAGAAAAAGTTTGTAGTTGTTTTGCTGAGATGCTGAAATTCGTTGATGTAAAAATAGACTCATTTTATAATCACTGTGCTCCGTTGTTGTTACAGCAAAATCTCGTTCCGTATGCATACGTTATGACTTGAGCTTTTAAGGTCTAACGAAGTTATTCGAGTCATCTAACGAGAAGCATCAACTTTTCTGCTCCGCTTCCTTCTTAGAAACAAAATTTCATCAACATCGCTTCAAATTATTTCAGCAAACGATAACAATTTCACATTTTTGAAGTATCCTGTTCACAATCTCTATAGAAAAATTGTGGTAATTGATTTGAAATATATACTCTTAAAATTTCCAAACAATGGAACATGGGATTATTGATGTTGAATTTCATTTATATTGTAACGCATTTTGGTTCGATTCATTCACAATCGGGGTTATCAATGGCGAACGATATAATCGACTGAATCTATCCCTGAATTGAATAATTCTTTTAAACACGTGGCTATGTTTAGAAGTGTTATTAATCTTCTTTGTTTCGGTTACGTCAGTGCCAAATGCAAGACCCTGTGTATACGGATAATGAAATACACATACCAACGTACACACACACACACACCCACACATACACATCCACAAATATGCTGGTCGATTAGCTACAGAAACGCACCTCTATGTTCTGTACAATCCCATCTTCCCAACCCTGTTCAGCCCTCTGTTTCTCTCGTATTACTACTTCCCCTATTTCCCTCCATCCTTGTAATCTCAAAGCATAGCTTTGGAAGTTCGTATTTATATATCGATGGGTGCGTAATTGGGCAGACGATGATAATTGTTTTGCTACACGTAAACGTGTACGCATATTATCACGCTTGAGTATCACGTATTCGTATCAGGGAGTCTTTTGTTTTCCGCTGAAATATTGTGTTTCGTGGAATAGAAATCATTCGGTGAACTGGAATCCGAATTGATTCGTCTACTAGCTGGTGTAAAAACCGAAGATTTCCTGATCCTTTTATGGTAACACGTTGATGCGATGCTAGAACGGATTTGATTGATTTTGAAATCTATGTTGGAGTTGAAGCAAAGATACATTCCTTAACGGGAAAGGATTTCCTTCAACATTTGATGGAAATCACACTTTCATTTCTCATCTAAGTTAAGCATATGTAATTTCAATCAAGTTCTTGAGAGATATACACCTGATTTCGTACACCCTCTTTAGGTCTTGATGAAATATCGAGTCAACTTGATGATAACATCTAGTAGAGTACTTGAAGACTTTGTTGTTCGCTGATCTGTGCCAAACCAACTACACGAAACGATCAACCCATAATTTTTCGCTGATGTAGTATATCCCATTATTTTGTTTGGCCAGAATATCGTTATGAATATTACAAAAATTTTGAATTGTTTTCCTGGTTTTTGATGATTGATTTTTTTGTTACAGGTAAGGGAATCCACGTTATATCAATTCATTATGATTGGTCACTTTACATGTAAGTAATATACCATATTGTCATAATCAAAACAAAATTCAATTCTGTTCAACTTAATTTCGTTTGAAATGCTTGAAGTTATTGAGATGTAGGTGTTCCACTTGATTCTGTAGCATCAATCTCTAAAGTCTCTCTTTAATGCCAACAAAACAACAATATTTATCGATTGATGAAAGGACAAAAGGACATTCAAATAGCAAGCTTGCTCGCATCGTACTAGGGGTCATGCTGCTCTGAAAGATATCTTACGTGGGATGTTTTATTCGACAAAAAACCATTTTGCCAATTCAGTGGATTCTCTTTTAATGTGTAAAATAACTTTTTTTAAAACGTATATCAAAGTAAATGATATCACTTCACAAGAACCAGTATCGGGAAGCTATAAAATTCACTTCATTGCTTCAATGAAGACCGTTCAACCCCTCAATCGTTGTAGTTCTAAAAGAATTGCCCTCCACGTTGGCCCAGTTTCGATGACCTTGTTTCTTGACAGTTGTATACATAGGGACACCAATTGCCTGAAGTTCGGCTTTGAATGCGGTATCGATTCATCAAACTCCTGCTCATTCAACTATACACTCCATACTCGGGTGTTAAATTTTACTACTAGGGTCTCTAGACTCGAAGTGTTTCTAAAACTATTCAAGTAATCGAGAAAAAAAGCATGAAGTATGGGCATGTGTGAAATGGTTCTACATTATCTCGTAATGAGTAAATTTCTTTAATTACCTGACTAAAAATTTGCCCTAGGTAATCTTAGGGCGTGCTGATTATAGTCAAGTCAGCATCGGATGAAGTTGCGTTTTATGCTAGTGTGATTAGAATCCAATAGTGTTAGTAAATCAGGTGGTATCTCTTGGAATCCCAAGTTACTACATCTCTTTAACAACGATGCTCGATGATGACTAAATAAAATGGAATGAAAAAAACAAATGGCCAGAACTTCGATTGGTATAGAACAAAATTCAACTTTTTGAATTTTCCCATTTTATTAAGTCTTCTTATAATATTCCATAAATCCGTTGTTCCTGGAAATCTTGGAGGTCTAAAAACAGGTAACCAAGTATCAGTTCTTTTAGATTCAACAGAAATTAGTATCATAACCCACACTCAGAAAAAAGATTGTGGAGTCAACTACATGATGGGGTTGGATACGGCGAACGACGGGATGTAGTTGAGTCAACAGAATATTCGATTGACTCAAGGAAGTAGTGTTGAAGTGAATAAAGTAAAGTTGAGTCTACTGAATAGGTATGCTGTTGACCCAACTACATCCCGTCGTTCGCCATATCCAACCCCATCATGTAGTTGGCTCCACGATCTTTTTTCTCAGTGCACTCAAATTCTCAGCAGTTGAATGCCACCAGCTCAAAACCCTGGTAGAAATCACTCTAGCCATCTCCAGGCCGTTAAAAGACTTCGCTAGGTACTTGTGAGGGACTGACGAGGGCTGATAATGGCCTGCACAATGACTAGAGTGGTTTGTATTAGGGAAAATTGAATTTTCAGAATAATATAGTAGATAAATAAAGACTTCAGCAATCTGACGCAAATAACAGCCTACAAACTTCAAATTGACTTCTTTTTTTGTACACAAAATTGAACATGAACTTGTATTTTTTCCACTTATTAATAAAGTGATACAGGGAGAGAAAAAGCAAGGAGCTTCAGACGCAAAGGAAGCATTTCACACTTCTAATGCATTTGTTACAACGTGCGTTAAACACACGAGCCCATGATTTTTGAGGCATGCCTGATCCTATCAGGTTCTCATCAGGTTTCGTCGCGGTTCTCCTTATTTTGCTCGATTTTATGGAAATCTCATGCGAACCCTATTGTACCCCTGCGTTACAACCCTATTTAAATCCTATTAGGGAAATCAGGTAAGATCACATAAGATTTTCCTTATTCACGGTTTCCAGATTATAACCTGATCAGGACCTTATTAAAAATAGGGAATGCCTGATCAAATTTCTACTAGAGATGTCTTCTAAGCATATTGCCATGCGTTAAAAGCACGTTATAACAACAACGCTAGAAGCGTAGAAGCGTTTACCTCCCGTTTAGGGCTTGTTCTTTCTCTCCATGTATTAATCCGACATACTCAAATTGCCATATTCAAAAATGGCGACGTTGAAGCTCACACTCTTTTCAAATTCCGCATGTTCCAAACATTCATTGGGTTACGCTAACCCTGTTTGTAGGCTGAGGGTTAATACACTCGTTTTATATTGTGAAAAATGATTATGGGATCTTCCCGAAAAACATGGTAGGAGCAAAGTTACTCCGTGGATGGGGAATTTATGACCATCACTTGTTGGACTCCTCCCTCAATTTTTGGAGGATTCAACGTCCAAAAGACAGGATTGTTCTTCAGGGTGAACAAAAGTCCCCTATTTTTGATGGAACAATAATTCCTCTATATTCAGTGGGTGGAATCCACTATTGAAGTGAGGAAAAAATTATCATAATTTTCATAGTGCACTTTTGTACTCCACTAATTGAAAAATGTATGAAGTTTCATAAAACTTTCTTACCTCCATCTCAAAATTATTGAATTTTGCCTAGACAAATTAAATTCATAAGAGAATTATTCTTCCCTTCCTTTCTATTAAAAACATCCACGCAAAACAATTCTTCAATGTATCCCACAAATCAATTAAATATCAATCAGAAATCCTTAATCCTCTGGATGTGATATCACTCAAGACGCATGGAAGTTCAATAATTTCCTCGTTTTGTATAATTTAAATCGAATTTAATGCAACAATTTGATGTGGAATTATAAATCGTGATTTTGATTATTCTAATGTATACAAGCTGGGAAAACCAATAGTGCACTCAATTACGCGCCGAGGTTGAATACGTTCAAACAAATCACTCCTTTGAGTCAATTCAAACACGTAATTGATTCAGTTACACGTAGTTGAATCAACTACATATTGGAATGATTTCAATGGAATAGCTTATTTGAACGTATCCAATCTCGCAACGTGGTTGAATACGGCACTTGTTTCCTTATTGTACCCGTCAAACATAATATCAAATTAGTACTTCACGATCTCTCTGTGATATTAGAATTCGAAGACTATCAGTGTACCGGGATAATGAAAAATCAATAACAAGGTCCAATTTGTTACTCAAAATTGACATCTATTGAATTGAAACCAGATATATCGATATTCTAATAGCGTTCTACGTGAAGTGAAAGCCGACAAGCGATACAATATTTTAAAAAAATTCCAATATCTGTTCGAAATAGTCGGGGAAAAAATGTGAAAGAACATATGGGGCTATTCCAGAAAAAGAAAATTATTCATATAAGTTCTTGAAAAACTATCAGAGTAGAATTTTCGGATTCTTATTAATTGATATACCGAGGGAATAGATTTTCAGAAAGATGCACTGAGAATCAAATTTTCTTTGCTCTTATTCTGAAAAATCCTTTTTTCAAAGAAAAAAATTCTCAAATTGAAACAGAAATATATTCCTTCTTGAATTCGAAGAATGTAATTTCGATTCAATGAAAAATTTCCCCGTTGAAATGAATTATTTTTTCTATTGAAAACAAGATTTCCCCTGTGTGCATCAACATAGAGCCAATTTCAGACCATTCTTATAGCAAATGCTGGCCAATTTCGCGCCAGGAAAGGCCTGAAGTTGGCTCAATGTTTGTGCACGCATGGGTGATCAGAATGAGGGCAAATAAATCTTCTTCAAGTTCAAGAAATTGGGTTCTCAGTGTACCAATGGTTGGTAAAAATCATCGTGAATTAATAACAACTACGAGTTTCTGTACACAGTCGCTAACAAATACGAATGTCTGTTTTGGCGTACTAATTTGTGTATATCAAAATAGAAACCATATCCCAAACATCACCGAAAGTTCTCGAAACGTTTTGAAACCGTGTCCAAAGTCCCACAGATGTTGGTTTCCAAAAGCACATTTTCCAAAAGTGGTAGGAAAATTCATTCGATGTGTTGGGGAGCACGTTTTGGGGACATTGTTTACACATGCTATGGTACGTTTTCAGAACGTTTTCGAGGTGTTATATGAAAACCAAGTATTTTATCTCTAACCTATACAAATACATATTCATAGTTTTACCAGGGAAAAAAGTACCAAACAACCATAAAAATATGTTTTGTATTGAATATTTGGAAAGATTCCTTTCCAGAAGTTCAAAACTATTGGCAGAATGTAAGTTATCAAGAATTAAGTCAATATATTAAGATTCACATAACCTCAAAATTGACGCGAAACAAAATTTCACTATCTGCAATGTATTAAAGAGATGCAAATGTAATTTATCAAGTCTATCGATACAGGCTCCACCGCAGTTCATTTGCATCTCCTCGAAATGGAGAATATTAAAAGATTTGGCACAAGTTTGATCTTTAACAAATTCTCATTTAACATGTTTCATAAACGTTCCATAGAAACCTAAATAAGACTATACCGGACATTTGTACAACCCTGGAATGTCTATGCTACATTTTTAAAACGTCCTGGAACATTTTTTGAACGTTCTTCTTGTGACCAAGTACGTTTATCGAACGTCCGAAGAACGTCTCAGTGCTGTCTGGGATGGTGTACATGTTCATTACTTATTATAAGAAATTTTTCAACAAATTTTTCAAAGTGTAGAATATACTGATATCTCAACTGGATAAACTTAGGCTATACAAATTCTGTCTAAAACGGAATTATAATTCCCAGACGTGTCCGAAAGTGGCTTGAAAGATGTCTACAATGTCCATTCATCGTCTACTTTTTATTAACTCAGTGACGCATGTTCATAATTTGTCTCGTAGGTCCTGACATGCCTGGAATGTACCTAAAACATTCTCACGATGTCCAATTGTTGTGTAACCATGGTCTACTCGTTTCAAATTGTACACGGTTCACAGTTCTTGAATTTCTTGTTTTTATGATTGGTCATATTGTTTTCAACAGGAATATGTGATTTGCCAATTTCCTCAGATTTCCCTGACTCTGTGGACCTTGTTTCGGACATTCACATAGTGTTACATTAGAGTGGATACTCAATTCTCTGTCGCGAACCGCTTTGAATTGACACTCCAGCAAGAAGGCAGTTCATCCAAAAGCTCCGTAAATTTTATAGCCTTGTTGTACTCTTCATACTCCTTACCACCTGTTTCCTTTTATGTCAATCTCTCCTCTCCAAAAGAAGGGGGATGATGTTGTCGCTCATAAAATTCACGGAGATACAACTACTATCGTAATGGGAAAATTTTATAAAAAGATTGAACTGATTAATTTCGATTCATGTAGTTTAAAAATTATTCACGTTGAAGAGAATGATGGAGTAGAAAACTCTTAAGACCAAGATGACAGAGGCATAATGGAATGCAGTTAATCCATGACACATAAAATTCTCACAAGACTATGTTTAGAACACTAAAATCAAGCGAATGGTGAATTCCTATGATATAACGTAATTCATGATATATTCAAAACACACCGCATGATTGTAAGATTAAGTTCTTCCGAACAAAATTGAGATGCAATCGTCTCGAATACTTATGTCAGGAGTATTATAATTTTACTTGAAATAAACAAAATCGTCGTGTGACTCTTTTTATAATCATACAGAAAAATTTTTTAAGGGAAGAATATGGAAAAACACAGGATAATTATTGCAAAAGATTTCAAGTTTCATACTGCAAAATGCTACATCTCTGCTGGATCGAACATCTTACATTGACTTTAAGGGGATACCAGCGGTCCCTGACGATGCAACACGAGCCAAATCTGTTCTGACAAATTATTCGAAAATTAAGCAATGAGAGGAAAATATCGCTCTGTACGTACCATCTTTATTAATTAAAAGAGGTCTGTACAGAGTCATATTTTGATTTTATTGCTCCATTTACGCATAATTTGTCAGAATAGTTTTGATTGCGTCCTTTTCGAACCAACGATTCTGGTTGCATCTCCAGGAGTCGCTGGTATCACCTTAATTCAAAGAATCATCCCATGTACATGCTTTTCTACGTACATGAAAGAATTATGAAAATAATACAAGTTCCATCACCGGTATCAGGAATTTAATCTGAAATACATTGGGGATAAAGGAGAAACAAATATCATTGAAGTTATTTCATCATCATCAATTTGAAGATTTGGTGTGGCGCTCATTTTAGATTTCATACCTTGCCGTGCGTTCTATTCTTGACTCCCAGGTCTCGTCTCTTTTGATGGAAAATCTGTCTCATTAACAATCTAATTAATAATCCAATTACGTAGCAAGATCCACGCCTGGCATATTTTCACGGTAACGAGAAAACAATTCTGTCGGACGTCTCTTCTCCTCCTCCTTCTCCTCCCTTTCTTCTGTTGTACATACCTTTATATATAACACTATAGTAGTGGAAAGATGAAAAGGGGTCGGGGAGTAGAAAGCGGCTTCAACCCCCAAGAATTTAATAAGCAATTACCAGGGATGAAACGAGACGCACCTGTGTATGGGGATGATAAGAGAAAAAGCGAAAGTGAGTCGACAAATGAGGGAAGCCAATAATAATAAGAGAGAAAGTCATAAATTGTTACATCTCTATATGCAACAAATTACATCTACGTCGATTGATCTGTTCTTCGCAAATCAATGCAGAGACAAAATTCCCTAGGTTTATTGATTTTTTCATACTCATCCCAAGTGTTTAGGAAGGAAGTTATAGAGCGATATTCAATCTTATACCCTGCAGATAAACAATTCAGAGTTTAGGATTTTATGGGGTGCGGTAAAATTTGATGAAACACACCGTGTTGCATGACGTGATACATTTTATTTCCTCACTTTCCATATGTATGAAGAAGAAAATGAGAAACGTGTAAAGATTGGATAAATAGAGATGGAGGTGTTGATAAATTTACGTCTTCAAGTTTCTGGAAAATTTATGTGGTATTAAATTTCGCGTGGATACACATTGGATGAAGAGGAGAAATTGTGAAGGATGTATTGTAGAGGCGAATTATATGAATTTCCTTTTTCATTTGACGGAAGTTATCGTTTATCAAACGTGAGATCTCAATTGTTTTGAATTCTTAAGAGACCAGATGATACCTCTATGGAAACTGCACGATGGCTCGCTATACTAGCGCGGTGGTATCGTTGCCAAGATTGCTAGTAATGGCAAAAAGAAGGCCCAATATTGGAATTTCGATCTCGCTGGTATTAAAATACTCCTTGCAAGTTCTAACATCCCGTACCGAAACAATATCATGTGGCAATTGACAATTTATGAGAAATTTTTGAAAATTCATGGAATATTATTCATTTTGATCTTTGATTAACCGAAACAATTTTCCGATAGATTCGTTCAAACCCGTGACAACGACGGCAGAATTTTTCGCTCGGAAGATGAATAAAATCAGCAGGAATGGCTTGTTCTCTCTGGAAAATATACTCGAATCATCCGTTATCTCATGCAAGAATCATTCTTCGAAACTAAAAACAACTCTTCTGGAAGTTTTGATTAGGCAAGAAAAAGATCTTGAAGTACATATAAACGCAAAATGCGAGGCCACACCTGGTGCGTGTATAGAGCGTTAATGGAGAACCTCAACGAGATACATTATATAATCGTCCAATCAACGTTCCAGGAACTTCCGAAGTCTTTAGAGGGCAATCTGCATGTTAAGAGGCCATTAATGCCTTTTCGCCTAGCCCAAGCTTTACGGGTACTGTCCAGCGATTCTCTTTCTCTCACTCTCGTATTCAACTGGAAGTTCTATTAAAACACTGACGCCCCGCAAACCTGAATATCACACTTGATTTGCATGATTTACAATAATCATACATATGAAAAGAACCAACAAGAAATTTTCTCCAACGAAATTTTGCCACCGCGGGAGAGGGACAAAAAGATTACATCTTGGAATATTTCAGTATAATGGACTTCTCTCTCATGAAACTTGATCGAATGGTTTTTGAAAAAAGAAAAAAACACAGAGTCCTCACTCGATATTTTGTAGCCAATGATGTTCTTTATTCTCCAAAGTTTTGATTCTCGTCGTAAATTGTTAAAAGGATCGTAAAGTTTTATTGTTTATTCTTGTTTTAAAACTCCATCAATGTTAACGGCGCGTTAAAATTTCGACAAACCTCGTTCTATTTTGTGTATATATGTGTGTATATATATATATATATATATATATATATTTGTTTCCTCCTTGTTTCCCTCTTGTTTTACGAAAGAAAAAATGAACGCAACATACTTCCCACGTGTTGAACCACGGAGGTAAATAGTAATTAATGTCTATTAGTTTTGTCTACACAATAAAAGCAATTGTCCAACGTATTACGTGATGGTTCATAAAGTCATGCGATTATGTCATTGTAATGAGTAGATATTGTAATTGTTCTTATGATGTTAATATATATGTATGAGGGAAAAAAGAAGAATGTGTATGGTAATTACTCTCCAATCGAATAATACAATAATTGAGGTTGAAGTGATTCCGATGTATGTGATTAAACGATTTATAATGAGAAAATCATCGTCACAGTTGTTATTGTTGTGTTGTCATTGTTGTCATTCGGAGTCATTAACGCGTGACGTGTGTTTGATTATCAATTTATAACTTCAATCGCTTCGGATGATTACATTAAAATTTCAAGGGATATTGATTCATAGAATTTTATTAATATTGTTCAGCGCACGTTTATTTATATTCGAGTTTTGAAAATTGTTCATTTTCGAAATATAATGAAACATTATTGTAAAAGTCAGAGAAGTTTTAGATACTCGATGTCTAAATGTATCTTTGAGAAGCTTCAAGCAGTCCTCACTCAGGGTTGCCAGATTGGGTGATATATCGCCAATTGGGCGATTCGACAACTCAATTTGCGACCAAATTTTCAGATCTGCGATTGTTCAAAAATTGGGCGATATTCGCTATTCTGAACGGCGACTTTTAGGCGATATTTCCATGGACCAAAAATTCTAAGAAAAGTCACAGAATCCGAAAATCGGATTGGTTCGCTAAGGTTATCCAACAGAAATACACTAAAAATCCCCTAGAAATTCCATTTGATGGAAGAAAAGTTTAATTGATGCCACGATGTACACGGAGAGAAATTTGTAGTTAAATTTACTATGTTATTATTGTTTCCGAGGAACAGACTGAACTATGACGGGTTCCCCCATAAAACATAGTAAATATGATCAGCATTCTACTGTTGTACCATAGTAAAAATATGCCCTTCATAGTAAAATCCGACAGAATTCAGTCTGTTCCTCGGGAACAATAATAACATAGTAAATTTAACTACAAATTTCTCTCCGTGTACGAACCCACTTCCCACTTGTGCAAAACCTCCACACTGGTTCCTTTCATTCTAATATATCGATGCTCCAAACAATTCCTGCTTAAAAAATCTTATTAAAACCGATTTACAAAATTGAATCGGAATCTATTCGAGTTTTGCATCAGAATACTTATTCAACACTACCCGATTCCTTATTCCAGGGGCATGTTTAGTCAGATGTTTCCGAACCAATCTGATTCAAAATGCACATCTGATTTATTCCTATTGGTTCTTATTCATCGTGAATAAGATAGGATCGTGGATTTGCATCAGAATTGAATCGGTTCATATAGGTTTTAATAAGAATTTTGTAGCAGGGATGATACACTAAATAATCTCAATACAGAGAGGATTAAGGTGTAATTTCATACGAGCATCTAGCGTCGAGCGTCGAGCGATTTTTACATGTTCTAGATTTCAGCGTCAAAGCTAAACAATGTGTCTCTGTGAAGTTAGAGCAATTCAAGACGCGCAGAAAGAACGACGTCCTTGATTTATATGTGTTATTTGATCAAATATTTTAAAAAGAAATTTTCGAGAGTGGGTACCGCAATCCAAAAAGTTCATAGTTCTGCGACTGGGTTCAAAACTTAAACCAGATTTAAATCCAAAATCAGTCAATCGGAATTCAGGATTCACGACTTAAACCTTGATTAAACTTCAAATTTAGTTGGTAGGATTGGTCTTTGAGAGCACTCGAGCGCACCTTCTCTTTTTTAGCTTATTTATTAGACAAAAACAAAATGATATATTGAGCAAAGATATATGATATAATACTTGACCACCTTTGAAAAAGAAATTGTTATAACTTTCTGCTACTTTAGGCGACTTGCGCGTCAGAAATTGGCGACTTATTGTGGATGGGACCTGACAACCCTGTCTTCACTTTCAAAAGATGTTCTTTGAAGTGGTATGGAACTTCGAACTTTTCTTGACAATTCTTCAGGTTATCTGAAAAGAAAAAATTGAAAATAAACTGTGATTATAGAATGATATATGTTAAAATTCTCTCATTTTGGATTAATTACATAGCAAGAAAGATTTTTTATAGCGTGTTAATAGGTTGAGAAGAACTCAATTCCCAGAGCTTTCACTTTGATAGAAAAGATTCTTCCTAAGGTTTGATAAAATTATGACGCATACAGACATATAATTTTCCATTCGTAAGATCACATTATAATATTTTTATGGATGCAACAGTCGACGCTATTGAATATTCATCGAATATCTAAAATGTTTCACCATAACATAACATTCAATACTAATTCCTTATGCATCGAAAAGATCTCTCTGGTTTCTGAGAAAGACAAGATCTCACCGTATACGGACTCTCGCGCATAATTATTCTCATCGCTATAATGATCTGAAAATAGAGCGAAATTAATAGCGATTTTGCATTGAGGGTCCCGAGAAGATCAATTCTCGTGTGATATGGATGAGATAAATGACCATACGCGAGATGATAGAACGAGATAGAACGATGGAAAAGAAAGAAAAAAATGGACGCGATATAATTTTAAACATCATCGTGAATATATATGAAAACCGGTGGAGGCGACAGAGGGACAGAAGGTCCAATCGCATTTAATAGCACGAAATTACACCGAAATTGGATTTTAATTTACCCATCCGCCGGGCAAATGTATTCAAATTAGCTTCGAGGGAAATAACCAGTACTTCACCCGCAGGGTTAAATAAATTTCCTTTCTGTTAATGATTATGTAGATTGAACGACATTTCTTCGTTCGTTCGTCGCCGTCGTCGTTGTCGTCGTCGTCGTCGTCGTCGTCGTCGTCGTCGGTCGCCGTCGTCGTTGCAGCGACTCGACGCGACGCGTTATGTTCTTTTTGTCCCTTTTTTTCACCTCTGCCTTCTTTTTTCCTCTTCTTTCCTCTTTTTTTTCTGCCCCGCTTCGGTCCACACCACCGGGAGAGACCACGTCACAAAGTTGCCACAGGACAGAAAGAGAGAAAGACCGAATTAAGGATAATTGCCTCTGCAGGAAGAGAGTTGAGACAAAAAAATGAATGGAAGGAAAGAAAAGAGCAAAAGAAACACTACACGGAGATATCAGTTGCGAGGTTTAACGCAACATGCTCGAAGAATCGATTTTTGACTAGCCCGTGAAATAGGCTGGAGATGTGAAAGCGATGATTCTTCATGTTTTTTTCTCTCTCTGTCTCTCTCTCTCTCTCTCTCTCTTTTGGATCGTAAATTAATTTGGGAATCAATGAAATTGAATATGACTTGAAAGACGGTGTGATCTAGAAATGGGAACCTTATTTTATTCCCGTGAGATTACTGTTTAGCTGACCATAATGTTCATTCTTTTTTTTCCATCAAACGGAAGATCATTCGTAGAGGCATATTTTTCTCGTACTTGAAGTAGACTGTCCAATCTTTGGACCTTTCAACCTACAGAAAAGTATCTTATCAGTCATATTGAAAAACTTCATTAACATTTTTAATTTGAAGAATTGTCTATTGTTTAGGCATTTAGATAACACCAGAAAATGAGGATTAGGATTGAATAGGACACCTTTCATTAACATGAATTAAACACAGCATTAAACTTGTATGACATATTCAGACGCATGGCATTCCATTTCTATCCACCTGTAATGCATTCACGATGTGTCAATGTACCTCTGATGTCAACCAGCCTTGATCTCTCTCGCAATTCAAGCTTGAAATGAAATCAACCGAAGTCAAGCTTAAGTTGATATCAGTGTCTTGGGAGCCGATGTGTACAGAAATGACTGTCAATTGGAATGGGATTAATAACACATGGTTAAAAAATTCCTTTAACCACGATTAATTATAACAAAAAACCCAAATTCTTGTTTTTTTCCAAGATTGAAAATAACTGGGAGGCTGAAATAAACGGTTCATCAATTCTCATTTACTTAATTACATCAAAGTCTTTTGCACAACAATTTAATTATCAGCAATAACTTTAGTTTCCAAGTAAATTTTCAACGTTAATCTTATTTTGTAAAGAGAAGGATTATTAAACTACCCGTTCAAGGTTAATGCTGTCATAATAATCAAAACCAAGGTAATAAGCGTATCTGAGAACACTAAAGGATCTTATTTATATTTTTGAATGTGAAACGCGTTTAATTCCTGTCTCCGTATCTTAATTAACTTCAAGGATTTATAACTGAAGTTAGCCAGTTTTGTGGTTGACGCACGGCAAGCGTTTAGTTCTAAACACGTCGGAAAGTGCTCAAAAGTGGAGAATTTGAATGTCTTAGAAAGTGAACGTCATGTTCTGCAATGTGCATACTGATATTGAAGGGAATCATAATTTATTGAGGAGTTAAATATATAGTATTAAAATGATTATCTCACGAAATATCGTTTCGAGATTATCGAAAGCATCAAATAAATTGAATCTTCAATCTTTTCTTGTATATCTTTTAAATGACATGCAATCAAATAGCCATTGAATAATTAATGTTCTGTTCTACGCAGATTTTACTACATTTTTTTCACTAGGATAAGTTTCTGGTGAACGTTATAAAAAGTCTTGAGAAATATAATAATTGCTTGAGAGATAAACTCGAAATTATTTATCATTGTTTCTGTTAATATTTATCATATTCTTCCATCCTTGTATGTTATATGAAAATATGGTCTCTCCGTATACAGAACTTTTGTTTTTATTTCTTTTTAAGTTCGTTGAGGAAATATGAAAGATAAACTAATGTATCTCAACATCATTATGCTTCTGTATCTTATAACAATCTAAGAATTAAAGCAATCTTCTTTCCGTCGTTTTCATAATAACTTACATAATTTCAGATTTGAATCCTTTCAACAATTGCATTTTCCGCACTCTTTTCTACAATAAAATTTTCATTCAACTCGAATCTTGCTCGTTCTTGGCTCTTTGAGGATGATTTTGTAATATTGTACTTTGACTTGGTTGTAAAAAAACATAAATGACAGAAACAACAGGATAAATAAAATTTCACGCTGCTTGCAGGTACATTTCTTGAATATTCTTAGAAACTAAACCACCGAACGTGTACACAGCGACATTTCCTTCATCAAATCAACTTTCTGTTGATTTAAAAGCAATTACTTTGTAACTATTGTTGAACGTCTTGATAAGTGTTGAAAAATGAATATTTAATCATGGTACAAAATTCATTAACATCTTCCTCTGTTCTTCAATCGCTTAGAATTTTACCTAATAATTGCAACTCTCGAAGCTTCAATTTGAATCACACAAAAATTGTAATCAAACGTTTTTGTAAAAAATGCATTCCGCTTGATTTTAAAAAATAAATAACAAACAAAATAAAATGAATCTTGAAAAATGTTAGATTCACTTGAACAGTGATAATTGCATTCAATTGAACTCAATTCCGTTTTCCGTTGCATCTTGAACAATTTTATTTACATAAGCATGTACATTGAAGATAATTTCAAAGGTTACAGTGCTATTACTTTATTTCTCTTCAAATTTAGTGTAGCTTAGAAGATCTTTTAATTAAGTTAATTCTCACCAACCAGGTCACTGTATACTATACGTATGTTTATTTTCTGTACTGAATTCGAATTAACGTCCATATATATAAATACACATACACATGCACACACGAACACACGTATAAATATAATCATACTTACCGCCATATACACTTGTTCAATTACTTCTTCTTCTTCTGCTTCTACTTCTTCTTCTTCTTCTCCTTTACTTGAACATACGCGAACTAACGTTCTAATTTAAATCAGTATGAATCCTTGAATAAGTCACTAAGAATAAATGAAAAGATAAAATATTAAAACATGAATAGTTTGAAAAAAAGAAAAGAAAATAAAACGCGTGTCTTATGAAATTCAGGCAAAATGCTTGATACAATTATGCAAGAATTATGCAATGTGAAGGTATTTTTAATTCTAAGTATAAGTATATTCTGAATGGATATAATATTACTTTCGAACGGCAAACAAATTTAATTAAAATGGAAAACTTCGCTTAGGGTAAACATTATTGTGAAATAATGAATTAAATTTTCATTCCATTGCGTGTGGCGTGGGCTGATGATTATGAATTAGTCAACACATTTATTATAACGAATACAGAGTTGATTAAATCAAGATTTTTCGGTTTACCGCGGACGGTGAGTAATTCAGGTTTTATCCACCGCAAATCGGTATTATCAGAAATTATTTACTATTTTAATGACTTATTGACAACAATGAATTGGTGAATTTAAATGTGTTTAAGTATTCATTGAAATGCATGAGGAGCCAAGTACGTTCTTCATGTTTTATGTTTTCAAATTTTTTAACACAGAGAAAAACCAAACATTCTTTGAGGCAGCAAAATTTTCAGTATTGTGTACAAAATAGCAAACAATTCAATCTGACCAAGTCGACATTTTTTAGTGTCACAGCCAGTAACACGCTATCATAGCTAAGGAATAGATTGCTGTCACAGCAAAAGGTATTTGGCAAAACCAGTTTTCGCAGTCATATAAACAATTAATTGCATACACACGGTTACTGAATTCAGTCCTCTCGGATATTCTAAACATGCGTTGACTCAAACAAACGAGGGATCTGAATCAACGAATTAAAAATATTCAAGATCGTTTATATACACTACATTGTAACAAACAAACTTCGGAAAAATTCCAGTACCATACTGGAAGCAATTAACCTGTACATTTGTACTGAAAAATCACACTCGAATCATGAAAATTCCAGTACACGTATCAGAAAATTCTAATATTTATACTGGAAAATTGAAGTAAAAAACTTGGATTTTCATGTGAAATACGGAAAAATTCCGGTACAATAGGAATTTTCTTGTACGTAAGCTGAGAAATTCGTCATGAACAGAAATTTTCCAGTTTTTGGGTACCGGAAAATTCCAGTTTTTTTTTAACAGTGTAGAGTTTTTCATTTCCGGGCGATATTTTTTCTTTCTCTTTCCTACCTTTGATATTTGATGGAGAATAAGAAATATTTCTGCAGGGAAAAAAATTCCAAGTGAATTAGAGGCTTAGCTCGTTCAAAAATTCGATTCCCCTTTTGAATAACACAGGAAACTGGTTAACTTTGGTTTCAAATCGGTTTTACGGTGTTTAAAAAATCTTTTTCGAGTGAATGAGTATGATGGGCTGGTAGAGCATAAAATTTGCTACAAAAATCGACATCAAATCCTCTATAATGTCGTATTTATCGAAGTTTACATTCAGTTACTGTATTTGAGAAAGTAGTTTCTAAGATTATGAATTTTAGAGCCTTATGAAGTGTATTATAAGTCAATTCCGCATGTAAGATTGATAAATATACCATCAATGGTGCTTTGATGTTGATTTTTTATTAAAGTTCATCGCCAAAACTATTAGTCGTACATCTCATAGAAACTTTGTTGTCAATTTTATGCCCTACAACCCCATCATATTCATTTTTCCAACACTGCAAAACCGAGTTAAAACGAGTCAAAAACGAGTCAATGAGTTCCCTGTGTTTATTTCAATGGGAAACTGAATTTCGGGATGAGCTATAAAAAAATTTCACCGGAAAATTCCAGTACATGTACTGGAAGTCATTAACCTGTACATGTACCGGAAAATTTCAGCACATTTGTACTGCAAAAATTCAGTGCAAACGTTATGGAATTTCCGCATCAAAACTGGAAATTTTCTGAGCCTCGGTACTGGAATTTTTCAGTACACGAGCTGGACTTTTCCAGGACATGTACTGGAAAATTAATGCTGAAAATATCCATGAAAATTGAAAAAAAATTGCTCACGCAAAGTGATTTTGCAGGGCCCTTGTGTTCCAAGATGATTGAGAAACTTTTGATCGTTCATTTGGATGGACAGAAACTCATGTCTACCTAACAGGATTTGAACCCACACTTTTCTACCTGCCTACCAACTGAAACCTAAGACCTAACCGATGAGCTATAGCGCGACATGTTGGAAGGCCAGCTTGGGTTACTACATATGCTTCATATCTAGAACACAAGAGGATAAGTCTTGGAAAAACCTCATATATCAATTTCATTGGCTACAATTACAATTATTATTCAAAATCTCAATCAGGAAATTTTTAATATAAAGACTTGAAATTTTTCCTGCCAGAAATGACGAAGTCCAATAGAAGTGGAAAATTTCAGTGCAACAGTGATTAAATTCCGTTGCATAGCAACTGGAAAATTCCATCACACGACCTGAAAATTGCAGTTCAAAACCTGTATAATTCAATTGCATAGTAACTGGAAAATTCCATCACAAAACCTGAGAATTGCAGTTAAAAACCTGTATAATTCCAGTATACCAACGATTAGGTTTTTTTTTCTAAATTCCAAATTTTTTCTCAAGTCCTTTTTGAGGGAATATTTTTTTTTGGTGCACAAGAACTATAAAATTGTAGTACGAGCCGGTAAAATTTTCGCGAAATCATGGCAAAATTTCAGTACATCATCTCAAACTTGAAAATTCCAGTACAATGACTGAATTTTCAGTTATGCTTGGTAAATTTTCAGTAACGTAACAACAAAATCTCTGTACATGTACTGGAATATCCATATTCCAGTACTAGCACTGGAAATTTCCAGTCCAGTTGCACAGTAAATTTCCAGTTTTTTTTTACAGTGTAAGCTTCTAATTCACTCGGATTTTTTTTTTACAACGGAAATATATTTTTTTAATTCTCAGATGAGACAGAGGAAACAGAAATCTCGCCCAAAATTGAAACACCTCAATGAACACAGAAAAAGCATTGACAGTGAAATCCATGTCCACTGGGGGGTGCCTTTTGGTGGATTGGCAAATTTTTTGCTGTGACAGGAATCTAGTTACTTTCACAGCAATATTTTTAGACATGATAGGAATTTTTTCAACTGTTACAACGAAAAATATCGACTCCTCCAGGTTTGAGTCGAATTCATTCGGTATTTCAAACTACAAAAAAAATCTGCCTAAAGTTTCATAAAATTATTATGAAACTTTTTACATAACAAAATGTAATCGATTTCATGATATGATAAAAATTTCAGTGATTCAATTCCTAATTTCAAGAATTTTCTTCTCAATTCCAATAAGATATTTGTGAATTCAATAATTAATTTCTTGAATTTTAATAAGGAATTCTAAAATGTCATAATTCATATTAAATTCAAGAACCATATTGAATTTAATATGAGAATATTGCAGTTTTTTCTATTAAATTTGAAAATGTTTCTGACAGGGTATGTAGAGGGTGTTGAATAATTCGCGGGCCAGACTTCACATGTGTATTCTGCAACCAAAATGCCATAATATCCCGTTTGGGAAATTTTTGTTGAAGCTCATATAAGTATTTTTAGTTTTTTTTATTTTTAAATCCACATCATCAAGAAGCACTATGTGTTATACATTTGAGCTTCGCATCCACTAATCTATTGATCATTGTTCGTTTTAGAGCTGAATTCTGGTTGGCTGGAAGCTCAAAAATTTGAAATCGTTATAATTCCGGAACAAGCTATGATGAAATAGTTCAATTTTTTCCTAGAGATCCCTCGTTTTCCAACTCAGCTCAAGAAAAAAATCTACAAACGCTCATATCCCAAAAACTAAGCCTCCAAAAGACGAATTGTTGCATTTTTGATGCAGAATACACTTGTGAAACCCGTTCCACGAATTCTGATACACCCTATATAATACTGAAAATTCAGCTGCCAGTAAATTACAGCTACGGCTGAATCATCAGCTGACTTAACAAATAATTCGCTACGATAAAAAAAAATTCATTTTTCCAACAAAAAGTAAATCAGCGAGATCACATTTTCCCATCTCAGTGAATTTGATTCCCTCTTTGTCTCAAAGTTGTAACAATGAATTTGAAAAATGAAAAACCCTCCGAGGCCAGTAGGGAAGAGGACAAAAATACAGAATAAATCGGTTTACTATGCATCAAGATATTTAAAAGTGAAACATATATTCGATGACCACCCGGTATATGCATACGTATGCGTGTGAGCACTACATGTCACGCGATTCCCAGCCTCGTTTTATTTTATTCGTATTTTAACACTCATTTGAACACTGCTCGTATATAATTTGAATGTGTATCAAGATATACTTTGTCCCTCGTGAATCGACCACAACGTGTGAGAGAAATATATTTTTCAGACTTTGCTTCGATACATAAAAACCATTCTGAATATTTAAACAGAGCAACGTGTGATTTGATTTTCCATGCGATGTTTTTATTTTAAATCCTTCATGACGTGACTTTATTCATTCAGAAGCAGAAAAAGAACGAACCACTCGAATCGTTGAGCACAATCTTTTTATTTCAGAATAATCAAAAATCGTGTGAAAATTCTGGAATATTTGCCAAATGGTCTAGTATCGGCAAGGGTGTAATTGCCAGATTTTGATGAAAACAACTGACTTTGTTCAGGATGATTATTGTCATTCATACGATACTCAAAAAAGAATTCAAAATCACTCAATATGTAGAGAAGCATAATCAATTGCGCCAGTACCGAACCAAAGTTGAAAATTGCTAAGAATAAACAAACGATCCAATAATCCCGGTGGTGATCGAATTTCCAAATTTTACATCACCGTCCCATGTGAGTATGAATCAATGGCACACAAACTTGGCCTACGCTGGGGAATGATAAGATCAGGACAAGTTTTTGGCTCAGCCAAATATAATCCAACTTATCAATCATCCAGCGTTTGTAACACAGCTGCCAGGTTGAGGACTTTCTAGCTTCTTTCACTGATAATTCTCTTAGAATGAGGAATTGTAGAACCATCAGAAATAAGCCTTATCTCGCAACTCCGATTGGTAATTTCAGCCATGATACACTGTGAAGAAAACGGTGCCAAAACGGTATCAGAATTGACACAGAATTGACACAACGTGGATTCTGTACAAGTCTACCCCAAAATTGGTATCAGAATAACACCAGACAGTGTTAGAATGACACTTTACGGTGTGAAAATGTTACCATGTGATGTTGAAAAAACACTATTTGGTGTCAATTGTTTACAGTGTACTGCGCCAGTACGTACGGGAAAGAATGATGTTGTTGATATTTTGATAGTTAAAAATTAGCTACGTTAGCTTTCTTTTTAGCTGTAGTAACAAAAGTGATTGTTATAGTGCTGAAATTTAGCTATCATAGCAATATTTTTCGCTATCCAAACATCAAATACCCGAATTAGCCACCATAGTGAATATTTTTTTCCGTATACTATAGAATACCTATACATTTTAATATTCAATTAATATATTTTATTCATATTATTCGATAATAATTTAGATGAATATAATTGTAATTTGATATTATTTTTATGTTTCAGGTGAGTTCGATCAACATTTCAACATTGAACCCTCTTGAAACAACGGTAACGTAAGTTAACTGATGAATATAAAAAAACAAAGATCGAAGAAGAAATCTCTTATTATTCGTCATTCAAAATAACATAAATAAAATCACTCGCAAACACAATACCCCTTCGCGTTACAGATCTTTTAAACAACATGGAATCTTTGTTATTCGAGAAAATAAATTTTCCTCCGCCACTTGAAACACGAAAGTGGTATATCCGTGTTCATGGACACACCGCTTCCTCCACCGTCTCATTCTATTTGGTAATTAAGCTGGACTGGAGTTTGCGCCTTTACCCCTATCCTTAACTAATATTTACATTGGGAAGTCGAGAGTCCAGAACTTGCACCACCAATTAATATTTCCAATTATACGTGTGTAGACAGAGGAAAGAAGAATTACTAATTAGTTACAGCCAATTCTGTAAATCCATCTCTCGAATTCGCGTACGAAAACCTCGAGGAACATGGGAGGAGATTTTTTCTCTTATTTTTTCATCATCGAGACTCATTATCGCATGAAAAGTTAACAATTCGCGAATGATAATGAAGAGAAAACCTATATATTTACAAGATTTTTTTCTATTTGAATATTTTCAAACACACCTTGGAGGTAACTTTGAGGAAAAGAAAAACATATTGTACGCTCTTATGCACACACATACATCATCTCGATTTTAATTCATATCTCCACTGAAGACTTACCGTACATTCAAATACAGTTAAATGAGTGTCATACCTAGCGGCTGGTAGTGAAAAGATAAAGCAGAATCGTTATCTCGGTTAAGGGGTTGCAGTAACGGCGCCGCGTGCGGTAAAAGAGAGAGAGAAAGGTAGGAAAGGACAAAAAAGTAGTAGGACGGGAGGGAAGGGGAGAACAGGGTCTATAGGCTTGCTCGCTTGCTTGCTTGCTTATAAGTTGAGGATTGTTATATGGGACTTTGCTCCCTGAGGCAAGTGTGTTGATGATGACGTTATAAAAACGCCCATCATAATATTTATTGTAACGTTACGTCTTAATGAATTTGATATTTATGAATTCTCTGCGACTAAAATTTTTCTCCTCGAGCGAATGATGGATGTTGTTTTTTCATCCCAACGATCGATATACGACGAAATTCGTCAATCTCAAAATCGCTGAATACTGAACAGAGATATTCAAATTATAAACTTGATTTCATATAAGTATTCTAATCATTGAGAATTGGAATGAACAATTAACATTCACGTGGACAGTTCAACGACGTGCGCTCGTTATACCACCTGTCGATGTTCCGATACTTCAACACAGCTGTTATCATCTGCCCTCAAGTAGATATTTGCTGCATCGGGTTGAGTGAAATTTCATTTCAACTCGCTAATATTATCTCCTTATCAACTTTTATTACAAATTAACTCGATTTTTGTATCCATTTTGGATCCGCTTTGACCCAATATTGGCCACGTGTCGGCAGTTTCCAACTTATGATTTTTTTGTTGCTATTTATTTTCTTGTACAAAGTTTGCTCAAGACAAAAATTTGAAGCAGCACAAATAAGGTGATTGAAAGTTCAAATTAGGTGCATTCAGTGCAGCTCCACAAATGTCTCGAAGCTGCAATACATCCATTTGAAAATGAATATTCTTCAAAACTTCATTGTAAATGGAATATACCATACAATATAGCATACCGAATGAACTAGTTCGACGGAACTTCATTGAATCGCCTTAAGAACATTTCACTCTTAACTCAAGAATCCACTGTTGAGATTCGAAAAATCAATGGTTCTGCTTTTTGTGTGCAGGTATTGTTCGAATAAATTCGTGATATTGATTAATCATTAGTTTCATTCAACCCTTCGTTGTATTTTGTGAAAAATATCCTGAAAATCAGATAAACCTTTATACCGAACGAAGGTCCTCGATAATATCTATCTTTTCTCACAAAGTACACATCACGTGTTTCATTTAAGAACTCATACATATGAATATTTCAACAGCAAACAATGCCTCGTACTTGGAAGCGACTCAAAGAAGAACATTTATCAGGGTTAATGAGTTCTAATCGGTTTTACATGTAACGGTAAATGAACTGAAGTATATGTAATAATAATTATATACATACATAGCAGTAGTTATTAAAAAACTATTAGCGTTTGTGTATTGTTGCATTTTTCGTCCTGCTCCTGTTATAATCTTGTGATCATCTATCCGTTTTATACGATAATCAAATGTGCATTATCAAACGCGTTGAATAATTTTATGATAATTACACAAGCCTTCGTGTTCGATCCCATGAACGAATCGAGTTAAATGACTAGATAACGATGTAGGGGGTGAATAACAAAAAAAACAAGAAGATAAACGTATTGAGAAGGAAAATGAATGAAGAAAGTTACAAATAAAACTAACAGAGCGAAGAAGGAGGAGACGAAGATGAAGGAGCAGGAGCAGAAGAAGAAGAAGAATGAGGAGAAATGATGAAAAGATAAAAAACAAAAAGAATCATGAAGAATTCTCTTTTGAATTGGAGGTTAAGCGGAGGTTTTGCTGCGGATGATGAACGTCGTCCTCGTTGTTGCTACATTCTGAGTGTGCAACGTTGATGCGTAAGAAAAAGAAAGACATACGAGTAAAGAATATCAAGGTAAGAGGGAGAAAAAGAGGGAGAAACGAACGACATCTCGCTCGCTGCAAATTGCAATTTTGTTGTGAGATCATTATAAAATACATAATGCCAAGTCGACGAAGCACCCCCTCTTTTCTTCCCTCTTCCCTCCTATCACCAGCATCAAGTCTCTGGTGAACTCTGGATATATATGTATATACATATATATATATTCCACAGAAGCAGCCAGTAGTAGCAGCAGCAGTGTCTCGTTAAAAGTTTCTAGCGACGCGTATTCTTAATAGTCTGCGCGCGCGGACAAGCCGTCATTAAAATTATAACCAACCACTACTACCACCACATCTAATCCGTCCTCTTCCTCCCTAACCCTTCTCAGAACCATCCATAACCTCCTCCCCGTCAACCCTTTTGTCTCTCCTGTATACATAGTTCTTCCAAGCCTTTTCACTCTCTCTCCATGTCACATGCAACACGCGTTACTCCTATTTGCCTTGTTACAAGGGAAAAGAAAACAACTTCTCCCTATTAACAGCACTTATTCGAATGACCCGATCAATGTGAAAATTTTATCTTCAAATCTGGAGGTGAATTATCAGGAGTATGGGGTTCGCCACACGTTGACCTTCTAACCGTATTTCAGATTTCTCTCGACTCGCAATATTTTGTACTCTCAATTTGGTGATCATTAAAATATATCACCGTTTAGCACGTAGCAGGGCAACGACAATTATCATTCCGTTTCAAGCGGAGATATTTCACCGTGGAGTAGATTTTATACGATCTCACGAAAAATTTTGCAGCAACGAATGAAGATGTTTGTGATTCGATTCATTGTACTTTTAATTCATAAAACGAGGGTGAATGGAAGTTGATTTTGAAAACATCTTATCTCCCTTGTTTGAAACGACATGGAGAAAATTTTTGTCGTGCTTGTATACCTTTTGTTGGCGTAACAAAAAGTTTAATGAATCTCACCAAAGTATGTTTGGTTAGCAAAATCAAAACTAATTCGGTGAAATATTTTTCATCAGTAAACGGAGAGAAGGGAATGGTAATATTTACCATGCTAGCATAGTCTTCGGTCTCATTTTATGTAAAATCGTAATATTGTTACTATGTGAGAATAGAATTCTTTACCATTTTTTTTTGTAATAATTAGTATGCTACATGTAATCAGCATGATAAATATTACCATTCTCTTCTCTTCGTGTATCACAAAATTTTGATTTTGAGCGTTTTTGTGGTTATGCCAACGAAAACGGTTCCCCTTCGGTTTTCTTGAAACTTTGTACGTTAATAGAGCACCAAAGAATATCGAATATGTATTTTTTCAGCTGCTAATACCGATAATTTAGGAGGTGAAAACCACCCCTGCAAACACGCTCTTAAAGATATTTTCTCTTTTAATTATTATTTTTCAACCGAACAAAATGGAAATTGATTCTCGTTCAAAGAAAACTTGATCCATATTAAATATCGTTCAAAAATTATTGTGACAAAATTCTCGTCATTGTAGTGCTTTGATACGAACCGATATTCGTCATGTAAAAACATTGAAAATATACAAATGTATTCAATTAGCTCCGCATGGGGAAAAAATAATTCGCTACGGTAGTTGAGAATTAGCTGTGGTGGCTACTTCGTGTATTTGATATTTGGATGGCTACTATAGCAATGAAATTTGTTACCACAGTTGAAAAATAGCTCCTATAGATAATTCTTACACAGTAAAAAGTAAAACTGACTCTCAACCTTAATATCTTATCAAACTTATTTTAAGATGCAGCCAAAACTAGTCCTATTTCAGCTGAAAGTAAGCATCCAAAACAAACGCCGACACAATGGAAAAGACTGAATTTCAATGAAGTTTTCAAGTAAGATGCAGCCACTTTCAGTCAGACTTTTCACAGTGTGGCTATCCAAATATCAACGACATCATTTTTCTCCGCGAGGTTCCCTAAAAATTTAACCGAAGCATTATTTTATGGATTCAGGTGTACAAATTCCACTACTGGAATATGTCTCCCCCTTCTTTCTTCTTCAAAAAGAATCATGGAAAAAACAGATGAAATTGAAAATTCTGAAATATTCATGGATATTTTACCAAGGTGTGTGGGATTTGGAATATATTTTCATGACATCTAACAATGAAATGATTCGCGTATTTTCCTGAACAAAAACTACAAAGGCGTAATTCGTCATCATTAAGGTTTCCCAAATCAATTTCAAAGCACGTGTCCTTTTGTCACTCTATATTATGTAATTATAAAATGATAATCGCCAGTGTACTTGTGTAACCGCAATACCATCATCTTCAAAGGATGGATCAAAGGATGGAATAACCCTAAACTACAAGAGAATGTAATGGCCCTCCAATCTCAAAATCAATATCGTCAACCTTCAATGAAAATCAAAGTGAACGAGCTCGAACCAAGAAATGGAGACCTTGAAGGACATTCTGTTATGTTAATCTGACCATAACGAGTTCATCTACTTGTTTGGTACATTCCGAATTCAAAGATTATTTTGGTAACTTCACTCGCGAATCATACGAAAATTTCATTATTGATGATATGTTTTTGAATTGAAAATTATTCAATCAATCAATGGTATTGAAATCGAATGAATCTACTCGTAGAATTTTGATTGAAGTTCGGTAAGATACCTACGTCTTTAGAGATATTTCATCGACGACTCCGTAAAGAAGAGTTAGTGAGTTATTCTCGTTAGATGGTCGACGATGGATTTTCTGTAATTGACATCAGTATGGTCCATTCATTGGTAGACAAAGTAAATTAACGATGAACGATAATGCTATTGAAATTATATCGATACATCTCAACGATTCGAAGAATTGAATTTTTGATGGATTGCAAGAAACTCTGCCATGCATTCAGCGTTCGCAAAAACAATAGGTTTTGGGATATTCCAGAGTTAACTAGGCTTCGATGTTTTTGTTTCACTGTCACTACATATTTTTACTAGAATACGTAGATTTTCAACGCATAGCTGGATCTGTTGAACGGGATTCATCGGAGCGATCACTCGCTGGAACCTCTCCATCCTTTTTGTTCTTCTTGGCAGAGTTCTGACAATAAATCAAAACTAACCTGTGGAACTGTACCTGAATCATTTAACAAATAGTGTAGTGTTTTAATATCTTTCTTTCTACCTGATTCTTTATGCACGGATAAGAATTTTCATGTATAGTTAACGAATATATATTTTGGTTATAACGAAATAAATATTTATTTCGCGCAATCCTATAATGATTCTAGGGTTCAGACAGAACTGGAATTCCGGTAAATTCGGGAAAACTGAGAGGAATAAAAATTGGACTCAAAACACCGAGAATTTTCAGGGAAATTATCAAAAACTCCCAAAAACCTGGAGATCTCAGGGAAATCACTAAAATTTTATCCAAATAAAAATTTGTTCATTAATTCTACTTTTCATTTTCTATAACATATTTTCTTAATTTGTAATCGTGGAATCTTAGGAATTATACACTGAGGAAAAAATGTTTGGGGACACATTCATGATCCGACGATTTCTGGAAATTACAATTTCACTCAAAGAAATCACAAAGAAAACTCAGGGAAATTGATTGAACAGAACTTGTCTGAACCCTGGATTCTCACAAATATGATTTATTAACTAGGACTGGGGTTATAATATAACTAAATGTGATTTTTTATAAGATTTTTCTCAAGTTCATATATAGTTGTATAAAATATCGAATGAAACTTGATGAAAATTTTATACAAAATCACATTTCTAATCAAAATGATCTCCGCATTCCTCTACATTTCTCTGAAAACATCTGAAATCTGACGGGAATCTCTTCATTCCTCTTCATTTCTGCCAGATTTTGAACAGTTAGAAAAGTGCGCAGAAATGCTGATATTTATTATTATTGGGCATTGAGTCATATCATAGCCCTAGCCCTACACTGTTAGAAATCTCTGATTGAACTTCCAATTACATGTAATGTAAGCAAAAGTTATTCACGTTACTGAAAAATTTATTAAAATTTAAATTACATCTGAATGAAATTTCAGCGACGAAAATATATTAGCAAAATTCAAAATTCAGTTACATGTAAATGAATTCTCATTTCAATCACCAAGAATATGAAATTTCATTGAGAAATTTACTTTACGTTTCTAACAGTGTATTATTTACTATTAACAAACGGTCATTTTTACTGAATATCACTTGTTCATCATTAGCGGAATATATTTGATTCAGTTTCCATCGATAATTTCTGAAGAATACTATACGACGTAGTGTAGAAAATCCTCGATTTCTGAAAAAAAAAACAACATTTTGATTGACAGACACGAATCATGTACAAATCGATCCAGTTGATCGTTCTAATCGTTATAACACTCACTTGCACCTCACAGCTTATCAAAATCAGTACACGGATGGTATCTTCAAGAATTATTCAGTTTTACTATCTCTTGGAGTAGGAACTTCTTTACGCTTACGGAAAATCTTGATAGTGAACAAAAACTTGACTGTTCCACGGTTTCTCCTCGCTGGAATGAAAATGAAATACGTAAATTTACCATGAAAAATCATCATGATATGCACATTAATCACACGCTATGAAATGCAAAATCATTTCAAAATTCTTTGAGCGGCATATCAATTCTAAAATCATGTTTGATAAATGTAACCCAGCAGCACCAGCGTATGGGAATATTTAATGGATAAGGATGTGGATGTGATATGTGTAGAGCTTTTTGAATTTCAAAATCTGTAGTCGGGATCTTGAATTTCATACCAACTGAAACTGAATGGAACTCTGATTAGTTCCAATGAATTCCTCATTAAATTGAAATAATTATATAGATATATTATATTCAATGGATGCATGAATTGATACAGATTTGAAGAATGCAGTCCGAAAATATAGTAATCCTTGATAAAAATTTGAGAGTATTTCTCGAATTTTTAATTAAGATGAAATGATTCTCATTTTTTTAAATATCATTTCAAAAACAATGAAAAATTACCAATACTCAACGAACAATAGGAGAAAAATATCAACCTCACAAAAGGCGCGCATAAAATTTTACAAAGTGAATAACAAAATTTCGAAATCTTATTATTAACTTTGTGAAATTTCATGTGCGACTTTTAGGGAATCCATATTTTTTCTCATCATCTGTTGAGTATTGATCATTTTCAACAAAAATGTGAACCGTTTTACCTTCATTGAAAATGTATAAAATGCTCTCAGATTTTGAGAATCATTCTCAAAATTTTATCAGAGATTACTGTATTCTTGACCTGCATTTCTCTCCGTTTTCTGCGTTTTGAACTATCGTTTAGATTCAATCCAAACGCAAATACAACAAAGGTATTATATAAAGGATAGCAAACCTTTTTGCTGAACTGAGTAAAAATTCGCTGCCACAGTTAACTAGATTGCCGAGAGAGCGACATGATTAACGGAAAAAAATATAATTTTCAATATTATATACACGGAAAAAAGAAAACCCTACTGGTCACTGTGAATGACAACGATTGGTTGAAAAACAAATGAAAATACGCTTGGATAATGAGGATTCGCGCGATCACAGTGATGGGTATTGTAATGAAATTCATCAATGCTGACTAGGGTTCAAAGTAACCGGAAAAAAACGGGCAAAAACGCTTTTTTTCGGGAATTTTTCTTCAAGAAAAGTATCGGAAAATGAAAATTCTTCATCAATTTTCAGGACATGGGAAAATATTTTGAGTGTTCGAGTGTTTCCTTAATATTAGTGTAATATAATGAAATTCAGGTTCGTAAAATTGAATAAACTAGTATCACATTTCAATCACACCGCGTATCTAAGGATGCATATAACGATTCATAATGTAAAACGAAAAATAGGACTTTGCTTCTTCACATGAAATTTTTCCACATAACAAAAATATGACTCTTATTATCAGAGACTAGAATACGATTTGTAACTTGAGAGTAAAAATAAATTCGAAAATTTCAAAACTTTGGCAGGATTACTTGAATTTGCTTCGAATCATAACACTTTTAGAACAAATTTGAGCACATCAAAGTGGCTTCTCAATGCTTGAATCGTTTATTGAAACAAATTAATAATCGAATGTTAAAAAACCTGAAAATATGAACAATTATGATTCTTCAATACCATTTTTACATAACACGTTTTATCTGGAAACATGAATTCTACGAAGCAGTGTTCATGATACAACATGTTTTTTTATCCTCAATTTAAATTTCGTTTAAATAAACGATCCAAAATTCAGCGATATAATGCACTCAAAGTGTTTGCAACCCCAGCACGAGTATAAATGGATAATCGAGAATCAAATTTCCAAAATCTGCTACAACAAAGAAATTGACAAAATAATTGATTTCAAACGTTTTTTTCGGAAAAAGATCGTGTGTTTTTTTTTTCAAAAATTTATTTTTCCTGAAAATTTAGAACCTCAATGCTGACTGGACAGTAATGAGGACTGGGAAACGCAATACCGTATGGAATGAATTTGAGTTTAAATATATTTTTGTGATTCACAGTAACCATTGCTGTTTTCTTTTTCCCGTGTACCGAATAACCAACAAATATTGATGAAGAAGTTGACACTTTTTGCTGTTACAGCGAAAAATCTGCTACTCGAGCAAAAGATACCTAGCAAAATCAGATTTTGCTGTCACAGCGAATTTATATTTTTAGATATACTTGAATATCAACAAAATATTGGAATGTGCAACTGAACAGAAATTTCCTATGACAGCGGAATCTAATTTCACTGGGAACTTTTCGCTGGATCAGCAAATTTTTTTACAATGACATCAGAATATTCGCAATCACAACAATCTTGTTAGTCACGGCAGCGAATTTTTAGCTGAATTAGCATTTAAGATTTCCTATCCTGTGTGCAGTACCTTGATTTTCCGCTGCATCAAATTTCTTTCTGCGTGTATGAAAGATTATTTACATAAAACAAACTCTTATTAAAGCAAAACCAGTTCTCGATGAATAAACTTTCCAACGAATCCAGCTTCATCTCCCTCGATTAGAAATTTTTGAATACGTAACATTGCATTCCATATTTATTTCCGATTCGGAATGATAAATTTAATTACAAAGTCTGCGGTAAAGCCGGTCGGTTTCTTCGTGTCCTTGCCCGAATACAGAGTAATAACTTCGTACATAATTGTGGCGAAGGAAAGAGATAAAAGAAGAGAGGAAAAGAATGAAAGAGAGAAAAAAGGGGCGATACGAGAACGGGGGAAAATATGTCGCAGAGGAGACACGGTAAAAGAAATAGAAAGAAAGTGCTTCTCGTGATATCATGTACACATTCGTATTGTGTCTGTGTTGCCTGGATAAAAAGATAGGTTTAACTGAAACTTGGAGAAAGTTACCGGGGTACTGTAAACATGTAAATACGCGAATCCACTGCATGTTATTAGATAAATACGTACGTATATATAAAGAAAATATATAGTTGCACGTGGATAAAGTATAAGTAAGTACACAACACACTCGTAAGTGGATCTGCTTTTGCTGGAGCAGAGGAAATCCTGGATTTCTCGGGTAATCGTCCGATATTTAAGTAGCAAGTTTCAGTACACCAGGTATATTTAAACTCGCTTATTATCATATAAATACAAGTTGGACGTTCAATTTACACGCCAAAGAAAGAGATATAATGGAAGGAGGGAATTACTCTCTTCAGCTTTCTCTCTTCATCTTCTCTCTTCTCTTTTCGGCCTACGCTTCTGTTGTCTAAGTATACAAGTTTATACGTGTGTATGGAAACACCTAAACCACGCTGTGCAAGAATTTTGTATTCATATCAATGGATCTGTATGTATGCATGCATGTATGAGTGCTCGTGACTGAATGTACATAGTTACAAAAGTTATTATTGTTATTACCGTATCGTTTAGAAACTTTTGTTACTCTCAGGATGAATACACCTCTAACAGTCTACGAGAACCTCAACTACCTACTTGCCCATCTGCATATCTAAATCGTACTATCCATTCGTTTACCCATATTTCACATCGTTTTTACGTAAAAGATTGTAGATTATTATCCCTGCTTGTATTTATTTATTTATATATTGTATACGATCTGACGATCCTACTGACGCTATCTATCCAAATTTCTCACAAACTTGTTCTTCATGATGTCCTATAGTTGATTTTGTAACCTCTGCGGTCATAAGACGACGTGGTATTATTCTCGAAAATATAATACAAAATTATGACTTTTTATGTAAGGTAAGATCAAATTTGACTGTTATTCACTATTTTCTAGGATACCCCACAATACAGTCTGTTTTATGTATGGGTTGAGACATCATTCAACTATACTTTGACCTGTATCTAATAATCCATTGTGCATGCATTGAGGGGATCCCAAGGGGATCATTTTACCCTCCTGTATGTCCAAAATGATCCTTTATGGAACTTTTGGAAATCTTATCATGGAACAGAGCATTGATGTATTTTTCTATTTTTTATGAATGAAATGTATAGTTGTAAGATTGGACTAAGCAATACCATTGCGAGTTGAGCAAGTATGCCTTAAGGGGATCATTTTGGACACTTTTCCCCTACCTAAATTGGGTTTCACATGCAAGAGATCAGGTGAATGATGTAAATAGATTCACGAGAAAAAGGTGTTTCGAAAATACCATATTTTATAGAAATTCAGCGTTGGTCTGATCCGAGTCAAAATATTTACGTGAACAAACTTCTTTACAAAAGTCCAAGAGAATATAGTAGGTACTTTCAAAGATTTGTTCACATAAATATTTTGACTAAGTTCAGACAAACGCTGAATCTCCATGAAATATGGTATTTCTGAATATATCTGGTTTCTCTGTGTATCGAAATGATATCATTTAGTCTGAAACTTGTTTCATGCTGAGAATGCATACAGCAAGGATGTAATATTAAAATAATCAAACACTTTGATCATTAGATAAACTATATGAACAAGCATCCTTTCGCGTTCATAAACAACTATAAATTGACGCTTCTTATGTAGAGGAGCACAGCTCGTGAAGTTCTGACAAAGACTAATATGGTTCGCAATACGGATATGCATTCGGAAATATGAGCTGTGCTAATCTTTGTTGAAGTTCATGAACTGTATTAGTCTTTGTCACATCCTGTGAACTGTGCTACGTTTCGTAACAGACGCCGAAATGCAGTTTCATATCTTCTCTGTATTGTAATATGACAATTTCTGATATTACTCTGTCAAAAAAAGCGGTGTCAGAAATAACACACGGAGTAAAAAGTATTGCTGGCATAACAAGCAGGTCCGTTACTATAGCACCTACAAAGAAAATTAGCTGAAAGAGCAAGAAAAATGATTAACACAGCTACACTTTTTTGCTGTCATAAACAAATTTGTCAACAGAACTAACGTCTTGGCTGCTGGAGTGAATATTTTTGCAGGGACAACCAATTTTTTTGTAGGCGCTATTGTAGCAAACCATTTTTTCTCCGTGTACCCATCCAGAATTTCATCCCGATGCTGTGGAAGTTTGAATCGTTTATTCAAACAAAGGAAACGAACATTCAAACTTGCAAAATATGATAGATCATCGTTGATTATCTCCTCAAATTGACTTCTTGAAATTGAAAACATCATTGGAAGAATGTGCTGCAAGATTTTGGATCTATCTCGTTATTCAATTATCAAATAACTCCAAATGGTGTTGACACGACACCATTAGGTGTTGAAACAACACTCCTTGGGGTGGACTTTTTCTTACACACTGAGAGAATGTTGTTGTAAAGATTACCGTGAAATTCTAGTAATCGAAGGACAAGTAAAAATTCTTTGAAAAATTACTCTGCAGCCTGTAAAAATGAGTGAGTTTTTGAACAGTTGAAAGTGATATTTTCTATAAATTCTACAAAATGCACAGTAACATTTTTGAAAATTTCTACTTGTCTCTCGATCACTTCAATTCCACGGTAATTTTTCCAAGAAAATTCTTTCAGTGCAGTGTAGTTGAGTCCTTTTTCAAGTATTACTATTAATTTACTATTCTTCACCCCCAGGATTTCTATTCAAATATGAATCTACCTGACTGAAATAAATTTTCATTAATTTCCAAATAAAATTCAATTGAATCAAGTAAAATTTTATTGAATGCAATGAAATGTCTAGTAGGTCCATATTCAAGTAAACCATTTTTCTGGGTATGGTGTTCTATTATACCAGTTCGTTATATTCTTTTTTGGATTTTTCTCGAAACACCACCACAACAATTTTGGAAGATTTTCCGTATTCGTTGTCATCATAATATAACCTTATTCAAGACTTTCCGCTTCTTGCGCTGTAGGAAATTTTATACTCATTCCAAGAGAACTCTCTTCCACAAAAACAATGTCTGGTTTGAAGAAAATTCCCTTGAATCAGAAACATATAATCTTGGAAGAATTCAAGCGTAACTCCATATTTCTTGCACTCGTAATCACGTCTTAGTATACATGAAATAATAGTATAGTATCTATATCTTCGTAATTGACACTATCTTCCCGTGAACTTTCTTCCATGTATCATCACATTACAGCTGATTCCACACCAGCCTTAATCTCACAAAATTTTTCTCCCTCAAATGAAATAAACGTACACCGAGAGAGGAACCTAGTCAGGACAACTGCATGTTAGTTGCTACAACTAGGTTTTTATTTACGCTAAATAGACTCTGGTTGGGGTAAATAAAAGTCTAGCTGTTTGAAATATGAATGAAATAAATAGTTTATTCAATGAGAACAAAAAATGTAGTTGTGACAAATAAAATTCAGCTGGCACACGCATAGGAAAATTATCTGAAAAATTACCACACTTTACAATAAAGTAGGGACAATTTACATTTTGGGGTAATGTATTATATTTTTTCATTAAAATTGCTATGTTTTCTAGTAAAGAGTGACGGAATTCTGTTATTTATTGATAGAAAGTATAGTAATTCCAATGACAAAACATAATACATAATCCCAAAATGTGATTTTGTCCCTAGCCGACTGGAAATTATCATAAGGTTAACCTGACATGTGGTGAGGACCTAACAAGGTCATCCGAAATACGGTATACCTGCTGAAATCCCAATCAGGATAGGATGTGGATGCCCCACGTAGGGATAAGCCCATTTGATCCTAATTAGGTTTCCCTTAAATCATCCTAGAAGGTTGAAATAGGTTTTCCTCGCTGTAATCTCATCAAGACCTTGTTAGGTTATCCTGAGATTATGAACATATATGTTTATAAAGTATAGTTTAATGAAGTGAATGCAACAATGTCTTAATTTTAGATTGTATACTCCTTGATGGAATATATTTTCTTTAGATTAGTAACATATTTCTGAACAAATGTCAACTGTGCATATACTCTCCATGCCGAATACAACATTTTTGGGTTATGAATTTCCTGTTTATATCCTAATTTCAATTTATTCTGGAGGTTTTGGTATGGGATTCCGCATCAAATCCTCATTAGTCTTGTCTCATAATATCCTTATATTAGTAAAGCGTGACATGACTTGTCAGGTTTTGACGAGGTTGCCTTACCAGGACCTGGGCTGCATCAAAGTTGACCTGATCTGGTCCATGAGGTCAATTTCCAGTCGGGTACTTTACTGTAAAGTATAATAATTTTTTAGGTAAATTTTTTCTCCGTGCATAAATAAATTTTTATTCACAGTGACTAAATTTTCTACCTATCGAATATTTGGATAGGCCCTTTCTCTCATTATGAAATGAATTCTTATGCATGGATTTCATTTACACAAAAAATAAAACCCATACCGAGAAGCAGAGAATTCATCATACACCTGTCGGAAATTCAATGGAAAAAAATTCCGCAATCCGTACCGAGTCGGCCAAAAACATGCGACAAAAATGTAGGGAGGAGAAAAAAATTTATCCGTGTTTCACGTTTCAAGGAAAGACATTGGACTTGATGAGATTGCAAAAGCAACTAAGTTTTAATTTGTCTTCGCGTGACGTGGATTACATTTACTGGCCTTATTGACTCGAATCTCGTGTGTCCACCACCTTTCGTCCTTTACCACTTCTCTTCTTGCTCGCTTGCTTGCTTCCTTGCTTGCTTTTGCTTGCTTATTCGCTTGCTTTCGACGACCGGCCGTCAAATCCTACGAAGTAGCACGAAACTACGATTACTTCCAAATGAACTTTCGTATATAGGGTGTCCTATCATTTCCCCTCGGTAAAGACTAAAGAACTTCTAACTCGAAGGCAATACTGTACCGATATACTGTTTTAATTTCAATTTATGACTTAGAGATCATCCTTATAGACTTTCCAAATCAAATTACAATAAGGTACAATGCGTGGATTTGGAAAATATAACGATTCGATCCATCTTCAACAAAATAAAAATCCACTATTTTCATATATGAGAATCGCATGCGTGAAGGAAATAAATCTTTGGAATTTTTGATATGCAAGTAAATGCAAATCAAATAAAGTGTGTATATGTGTGTGTATGTGTGTGTACGCGAGTACGGGCTTATATTGAGTTCATCGATAAACGAAGAGAGTAATAACCTCTGCTTTTATAAAGATCCCAGTCGGTTAATATTTAACGGATTCATTAATAACTGAACGATGGAAAAAGAGCTCGACACGAGAAGGCTTGTTTCCAAATCGATCCTTTCCCGTCCACGTTCGTTGTCCCACCGATACCTCATACTCCTCTCTTTTTCCCTCTTTCTTTCTGTTTTCGTGACTCTTTCGATTACCGACTTAATATGGTAGTCAAGAGACAAACAAATTTGCGTGCCCGGTAAATTTATCTCATCCCATCCCGTTTCAACTGCAACGAACACAGTGGGATCCTGTCTGAACTTTATCCCTACACCCTGTATGTAACGTATTTTTCATTGAGTTCGTTCATTATATTCCTCGTGTACAGAGATAAATCGCTTCAGAATTATTTTCTATGCAGATATCGTTGAGATTAGAAAGCGGGTTTTTATTTGGAACTTGAGTACAGGATTGAATATGTTTAGGAAGAGTTTTATTGACTATGATAGATGATTGGAAATTATTGCAAGTAATTGTGTGTGTACGCGCGCTGTTGAGACGTAAAACATTCATAGACATTCGTTTTCTCTCATTTCGTCATTGATTCATCATTGGTAAAATGGTAAATTTTTATGTATTGGAAGAAAAATATATATATATATACATATAAATTCTTGTAATATTTTCTCATTTTCTTTGTATAATGGCGATTTGACGATATACGAGTCATATGACGGCTAATCACCGAGTTTGAAAAAAATTCTATGTATATCAGTAAGAGAGACCTTGGAAAATGTATATTGTTTTGTCATGCATCGATATCGCAAATATCCTCAATTTACCTAAGCTATTCAAACCTTGATAGTTACAAATACATTACAAATATTATCTAAAGATAAATATAATTGATCTAAAATGTGGGTATCGATTATGATGATAATGATATAAAAATAACAAATGGTTTATTGGAATAAGTATTGTTTCACAGCCTTAAAAATTATACTCATGTTGCTCATTATATTCATCAGGGCATAGTCTAAGTACACTGAGAGAAATAATGATTAATATCAAGAATTTAAATTCATGAATACTGCCAAGAATACAAATTCTTGATTATAGCTAATATGTTATTGGCTCAAAAGAAATTTCCTTGAATCGAGAAATATTTCCTTGATTTAAGAAAATTTCTTTTGGGCCAATAACATATTAACTGTAATCAAGAATTTTTATTCTTGGCAGTATTCATGAATTACAATTCTTGATATTAATCATCATTTCTCTCAGTGTAAAATCTAGAACTAACCGAAACATTGGATACTCAATTTTTAAAAACAAAGAAAAAATCCAAGAGAAAGAGTTTCCAAAATTATATATAATTCATATATAATCCAATTTAATTCATATATGGGTTATATTGGGAATTTGCCATCATACTAACCGTTTTAACGTTCAAGAACTGATCGTCTTCTTGTAGAACTAACTTTTTGGTTAGGACTGACCCTTAAATTATGCCCTGATATTCATCGAACTGGAGCTTGATCAGTATTTATGCCAAAATCACATACAGCCGATAACCGGCGAATATGTGGCTCATGTCGAATAGCGAATGATTGATTGGTTCCCCATTGCTGACCGAAATATGGCCCATCAATGGGCCAGTCATCAATTATATCACCCTGGCCTTTTATTTTCTGTACTCGCTGAGCTCTAGTTATCCTCCAGCGGTCAACCATTGATGGGTGCCATTACCGTACGATTAATCCCAGCTATGGCCCAGTTGTGAGCCATCATTGAGGCGTTCGTAAAAACCTGTTAGGGATGTCGTCCATAAAAATTTGAAACCTCACACGGAAGAAAATCACGTGTGGATTCTGCATTGGTTGTTGTTATTTTGATATAGCTGCTGACGTGAATGCAATTGGAGTGAAATTCATATTGGAACCAATATTATGAGTACATTGCTACTGAAGTAAACGGCAGAGTTGTTACCATGGTAACCATGATAACAATGTAAATCCAACAGGACTCTGGAGTAAAGTCTACATGAAATCGACACCCCTGCTTAAAGGATCCGGTTCACACCCATGAACTGGTCAATCAGTATGAATCAGATTTTTGTCCAGGAATTCTCATATTTGATCTTATTTGAAAGATATCAAATGGGACAATTAACGAGTTAGTGAGTTTGAATCGAATTTTGGAAGCAGAGACCGTAATCATACTCTCACTTTTCACACGGAAAAAAATACTCCGGTTAATATATGGACAGCAAGAATTACTGCTATTTTAACCGGAATTCTAGTTAAATGAATCAAGTCTCCGGCAAATTTAACAAGGGCTCCGGTAAATTTAACAAGAATTCCAGTAAAAGTCACAGGTATTCCTTGCTGTCCATATAGTAACCGGAATTCTGGTAAAATTAACAGTTCATTTTTTTCCGTGCATGTAATTTTTACGTGGTCATTTTTTTCCGTGTAGGAAAATCTCCCAGAGCCAAATATCCATGTAGAAAATCCTGTTACTCCGCCAATGTTGACGACAGAATTCCGTTTAGGACAAGGCTGGCAGTCAAGGCTTGGAAAATTGTACTTCATCGATATTGATTACCAATTCCGTGTTGGTATTGAAACAAATGAAGCGTGAAAATGTTCCGATTTCTTCCTAAATCACTTCTAGGTAACTCTTGGTTACGCTTAGATGACTCTTAGATTACGCTTTCGTCGCGCTTTAACGCTCCATTTTCACCAGGGTTGAAAACAAGTTATATCACTGGAATCAGCGAAAGAATTTTATGAAACATCATAAATCGAAGATCACGCTATGTCTAGTCCAGTCTTGTTTCAAAATCGTACCAAACCAGAGTCGTGCTCAATTTGAACCTACGTCAACCCTGAGTCCACCTTGAGTGAATCTTGTACTCTCTAAAATTTTTTCGATGAATGATATTCTAAAGTTTGAGTTTAGAAACTTACAGCCACTCAAATTCTAGAGTCAGTTTTTCACTCTAAAAGAGTGAGGGTTCACTCGAAACGAGTGAAAATCCCACTCGAAGCGGAGTAGCTCACTTCTGAGATTTAATGGAGTGAAATACGTGATTTTTCACTTTTTCAAATTTAGAGAGTACACTGTAAAAAAAAGCGATGTCAGAATTAACACTGCGCGAATTCTATAGAAGTCCACCCCGAAATTCAGAGTTATAATGAATTCAAATGGTGTTGGAATGACACCATGCGTGGTCAAAATAACACCGTGAGGTGTTGAAACAACACCATTCGCACTGAGAGAAGAGTTTAGTTGTATTTAAGAAAGCTTGTTTTGGATACGGCGAAACAAATACTCTTTCCACATCAACTTGGCTCATTGCCTAAGTTTATTAACTGTTAAAAAACCTCATATGACGTTTCTTAACTGTTAATCAACCTTGTCTGAGGGTAATGAGCCATGTTTGTGTATAATAAATATTTATTTCGCAGTATCCACAAGAGATTTGATAAATACAAATGAACTCTCCTCTCAGTGCGCTCTCTAAAATTTTTAGAGTGGTATTTCACTCTTTAGCCAGCCAAAAGTGAGCTTGTCGAAATTTTGAGTGAAATTTCCACTCTTTTAGAGTGAAATTCTAAGATTGGAGGTGAGAAACTGACAGCTACTCCAATTCTAGAGTAAATTTTTCACTCTAAAGGAATGAAGGTTCAATCAAAACGAGTGAAAATCACACTCCAAGCGGACTGGCTCACTTCTGAGACTTAGGGGAGTGAAATACGTCATTTTTCACTCTTTCGGATTTAGAGAGCGGGGTTGACTTTTTCTAACACCGCCGATTTTCTTACAGTGTATCAACAATGCGGAATGTTTTGAACTTAAGTTTACGCCGTACATTCCAAAACATTTTTAAACTGATTTGAATTGGTAAAAGTAATTAACTTTCCTGAAAACTCAATAATCAATATTATTGTCCATGACTATTATTGAATTCAGAAAAATTTCTTCGGTATAAATGCAACATGCGATAAAACGTGACAAATAGTCGTCCATGAACTGATACCAAATGCATCAAAAATGTCTTTAAATGGACACTCCGTACTTCGCAGAGTAACAAAAGATGTTAGAAATGTGAAACGAATACCTTATTCGAACCTTACATGAGTTGTAGTGAATTTCAACAACATGATTGAAAAACTTCTTTTTTCTAGATCCGATCACCAACGATAATGAATATGATAATCAGACGAGAAATACAAGTTTTGTACATAAAGTATATAAAAATACAATATTGCAACATAAAATGAAGAAAAGCGAACAACCAGCTGCGATAAAAAATGAATTTCTCCTCCACTTTATTAGCAGAAAATTGCACCATTTCACGGACGTCTACATTCTGATCGAGAAAAAGCTCAAGACCCTATGATTAATTAAACCAAAGCTATTCCCTTAAGTGAACTTCGATCGTAATTACATACCTACAAAGCGATACTTTGTTCCAAGGGATTATCAACTTTTCTATTTATCAGTTGCTTTATCGTACTTTCTAATTATCGATTATTATTTCGTAGTTGCGATTTTCTTCATCTTGGAGCATCTCTTAATCAGTATCGAACATGTTTGAGTATCCATTTCGAACCTCTACAATTACTAGTGATTTGAAAATAAGTAGCTTACTTGTATCGTGCTACACATTTCGAGCCAAGATGCTCCATTATAATTGAGATAAGGCGATTTCAACTAATAATCTTATATAGAAAAGTGATGAATAACATTTGTATTACGAACAACACGTTCAATTTTGCATTTGACCGATCTTTAAATCTTCGAGAGATGATTCTACTGATTTCATCGTTGAACAAAGTGTTTCGAATAACCCGGCGAACAGTATATTTTCTAGTTGTTCTACACGTACTGTACATCACCTTTCAGAACCGTCTTTTATACCATAAATTGTACCCTACGGTACCATCAGGAAAAAGGAATTCTGTCTCTCATTGCTGACAATAATTACTTCATTTCGCGAGAACCAAACGACGATGTCCGGGTTTGGTTGTAGCTCCAGGCCAAAGAAAGTCAGTTCTGATTCAACTTAATTAATCCATTTAAATTAGCTGATCCTTTTCCAACGTAGGACGGATACAGGTCGTATTAGTTCACATTTAACGACCAGTTTTTCTCTTTTCCGTAACACCAACGACCACGACGACGACCGTACAATCACAGCAACGATCCTTTTTATTTGTCGTGGGTATACTTATGTATCTAAATTACGCCCGTCTACGTTACACGCATAAAAGGATGAACAGTTGTGGCAAGTCACGTGAATGAGAATAAGTGAATAAAGGGGGATATAAAAGTAGTTACCTGTATACACAATTCAATTCGTTTGACGGTTACAGGAAAGGAGAAGCCCGAATGAATTGTTACTTGATTATTCTAATCGAAATATGATTGTATTATTTTTCGCCCTTGTTTTCCTGGATTTGATCATTTCCTTGATACGTTGATGAACACGAAGCAATACGGTTATTAACGATTAATAAGAAGTACAACTCGTCCCCTTCTGGCGTCTCTTATATCCGCTTTGTTACCAGATGAATGGTATGGGAAGAATTTATAATCCTCAATTTCAATTACTTTTTTTCTTGTACTTCCATTAGCAGTTCCTCTTCGCATTGAATGTTTCTTCATCGCATTAAGGGATTAATTACTCACCTTTTCGCCAACGGCATGATTTTCGTTATGTACTACGTGAGGTTTCGTTCAACACAGAAATAGTATGGATTTGTTTGAAGATATAAGAAAATGTGATTCTTTTGTTGCAAAGATATACATTATAATCCATCCCACGTGCTGTACTTGTATATCGATCAAGAACCAAATTCCAATTTAACGTGGAGAAATATTGCTCGAATTCATGTCCCACTCCAATTCAATTCATTCAAATTATTCACGGTTCCGTTTATTTCGATACCAGGGATTTTAATTAAATGTTATACTTTCGTCGAATCTTTCGTATGGATAAAAAGGTTCAATCGTTTCCCCAACAATTGTCATCTACATTCGAATATATATATATATATACCAACTTTCAACCACATATCCCGGTAAAATCCATTTAATATTCATCTTGTCACAAATATTACTTTGTTCAAAACCACCTTTTTTTTTCTTCCTCATTGTCAGACTTCTGAATTTACGCGGATTCTTTTACTTGGTCGCAATTTATGCGCTAAATTAACTTTCTGAAGTGAAATCGCAAAATATTTTTTTCAATTATCTGATGTTTCATTTTTGCGTAACTCGCCGCGTGGGATTGCTTGATAAATATTCTGATTAAAAACACTTTACGGAAATTGAAAAAATTTATTTGAGTTTATATTAATCGTAAATTGAAATGATAAATACGTAACGAATTCTATGGAACAATGGAAAATGAATTTTAATGATGAAGCGTGTTGTTGTTGTCGTTGTTGTTGAAATATGATAGGATATGTTGACAAATTATTCGAGTATCTTTCTCGTTATTATATTTTCAATGAAATTTTTTACATAAATACTGTGTTTTAATTTAATCACGATAGAATTAGTTAATTTTCTCATTTCGAACGGAGGAGCAGATATTATGATTTATTTTCCAGAATGTTGAATTTATAAATGAATATTTTGCAATTTAAAATGAAGGATGTACTATCATTCTCCTCTCTGGTTCCAAACGAGAAGGAGAGATAGAGGAGAAGAAAGAGAGAGAGGGAGGAAAAAAGAACACACAAGTATTGATTCAATTAAAACTTTTAAGTTCGTTATACTAATCCTAGTTAGACCAGCCGCTTAATGAACCAATAAAAAGTTTAATAGTAGTTTAGAACGTGAGAAAGAGAGAGTTAGAGCGAGAAAAGAAGATAAGGTTGCGGAATCTACTGTGCATGCAATATTGGAAGGTCAAGATGATTATTAAAATGAAGCAGACAAAAGTATGTATGTATCGCGCATACTTGTTGTATCGTCGAGATATTTCTTTTATGCTTCATTCGAGGTATTGACAGATAATGCGTTGAATAATGAACGTTTATCCAAACAAGAACTACTAAAATCTTACGAGTAGTTTCGAAAAAATCAAAAAAAGTGACTCCGGAATCATAAAATTCTTATATCGCCATGAAAATAAATCTTGTTGTCACTTAAAGTAAAATTACACAAGTAATAAATTCCCCTGTATACATTTAACGATAGAATTTTCCTTCATCCTCCATGCTTTATCTTACTTTCAATCTCATTTCAATTATCCAATATGAAATAAGATGTATTGAAACTCCGTTTATCACTGTGCGAACAAACTCTAGATCGTCCAGTGAAAGATTAATATTCTCTCTCAATCGAATGAATAAAGCGGTTTCACACTGAAACTTCCCTGAACTTGAGATGAATTGAATTCGAAGAATCATAAATCCTTTATATTTGCGCAGCACTCAATCATATTCTATACTAAAATCAATAAGTACATCATCCTCAATTGATTTCTCAAAAAGATTAGCGAGAAAATAAATATTCTTGAAATACGAGGAGATTTTAATTTTCAGGATAATAACAATTAATTGTATACACCTGACTATACAGCTCCTCGAGCTTTTAATTAAAAAGTAACTCTGAGAATACGATCATTTGGCCGGAGAGTGTATAGCGCGTATGACGAGGATGACTTGACTCGACCCACGGAGTCGGTCGTGTTTCTTTTCCTACCACAAGGAACTGCGGGCAAATTAAATTGAAATTGACTAGGTCCGGTAATAAGGTGGCCCACAAGATATCCTCAACTACGGTCGTCGTTTCGCGAAGAGGGCATTATTATAGGCCGCGTTTAATGTGCGTTGTAGAAAATGAGTTCCGACTTAACAACAAATTACTTGGGCGAACTGTTCTTCGTCCACCCTACGTGTATAAAACAACGCACACACCACCACCGCCAACCCTCCTTTCTACTCCCCTTATGATATTGCTTTTTCTCTGATATTATTCGCCCCCTTAGGGAGGGACCGATAGAATTAATCGATATATACACACACGTTTCGCGTAACGAGACCCGAAGAAACTCAAGTTTTTAATCACAATCTTCTCTTGCGTTTTCAATTTCTTCAATAATAAGTTTGAATTTCCCTTCTCTTTTGCAAACAAACGCTTATTATCGTGGCAACAAAAACAATTCAATTCAAGCCTGACAATGGATAGCTTAATTTATTCCACGCTATTTTATGTCGCGTACATCGAGCGTGATATTATATTGCGAGCCAAGAAACCAAGACAGTTTTGCTACTAGGGGTATGGTAAAGTATAGCGATAGTTGATTATACTTTAACCTAGTTCAACAGATTACATCATATAGGTAACGCAGTAAACGTATGCAAAAGGGGAAGGAGACTCGGTTTCTTCTACGTTCGCATTATATTCGGTAAAAAGTTACGTTTCATGGTCTGTAGACCGTAAACAGAAACTTATCGAGGAAAGATTAATTGAGAGAAAAACGAAAGAATTATGAGAAAAAAAACGTGGTTCTTTTATCCAAAGGAGATTTTTCAAATAAAAAACCTGTGATACAACGACGGTATTACCAGTTTTGCGTAAAAGATCGCAACGTTCCTTTGTTCGATTATAATGAATTGAAAATGATTTTCCTTGGAGAGAAAGAAAAGAATACATATTATATAATTAATCGGATAGATAAAATCGATTTGATTCGTTTCGTTGCTCCCTTTAATATCAACCAGACGGACGGAGTTCTGATTGGTCTCGATTTTCGACTCGTTTTAATGTAATTAACATTTTGATTGCATGCTTTGTTTCCTCTCTCTTCTCTCTTCTCCTCGGTCTCCCCGACCCCCACTAACCCGTCAACCCTTATCGTGTTCCGTTGTCCGTTTCCTCTCGGATTCGTTTCCCCAACGTGTTGAACTCAGTACCGTATCGGTGTATAACAGGGAAATCAACTCATGGGTCGCAATATAAAGAGGAAACTGTAATTATAATTCATCAATTAATTTGTATACTCGACCGAAATTCTCCATCGATCCTTTGGAATTCGGGGAATCGAATGGAACCCTGTCTTGAAGGAAAAAATGTTCATCGATCGGCAGGCATCCATCGTATTTATATGTTTTTGAATGTCGCGGAGTGAGAAACAAAGGAGCCTCATCTTCAAATGTTCAATTCTTCTTTTTTATAACATCGAACATTTTTATTCAAAATTCTCAAAAATTGTGAAAATTTCAAAAAATAATTCTGCAACTTCAGTTTAATTCGTCGAAAAGAGTTTTTGGAATTTTCAATTTCAATTTCCTCACAGAGAACAAATTACTGTAATTATAGGGACAGCATCAAATTGCTGCAATATATACTGAAATTCCTGTTCAATCAACCGAGGTCTTCGATAAAAATGGAAATTTGCGACAATGGTCACAGAAAATACGATAAATCTAATAGATATTTCAGTATAAATTACAGCAATTTGATGTTATCCCTATATTTATCCGAGGCATAGTATATTTTACAGCGAATTTTTCTCCTTGTAAAATATGAAAGGTCTGAAAATATCCATATTTGAAACTCGTAATGCCAAAAACTCCCTCTGAAACATGAGTATATGGAAATTTGAATGTTTTGGATGAATATGGAAGTTTTCACGAGACTTCGAAATATTGTTTCTAGAATTGACCGATCTAATATAGATTCTTGATACTTCCCTGGTGAGCATGAACATCGGCCCAAACCTACTCTCTAAATGTGAAAGAGTGGAAAATCGCACGTTCCACTCCACTAAGTGTCAGAACCCACACAGCACATCCACCGGCGTTCACGTCGCATCTCCGTGGGGGCGAGGTGGAAGAAAGGGAGATGTGGATCCAAAGTGGAAAGAACGGAGAGGCGACGGAGAAATGTCCGCGTGCTGTACGGGAAGTGAGCCTGTCCGCTTCGAGTGGAATTTTCACTCGTTTGGACTGACCTCTCACTCTTTTAGAGTGAAAAATTCACTCTAGCGTCGAAAGGGTTGTGAATTTCTACCCAGACAGCATTGAATGTCCTGTGAACGTTTTAGAAACATAACCTTAGTTTTGCGCGCTTCGTCTCCGTGGAGTAGGTTTAAATACGTTCAGAGAACGTTCATTTTTGATGCACCTGAATACCTTCCCAGTACGTCTTTTTCATCTACCACGGGACGTTCTCGTTACGTTTCCCAAACGTACTTTCATGAAAACTAACCTATACAAACATACACGTAGTATCGCAGAACGTCATTGACATCTTCATTGAACACGTCCCCACAACGTCGCATGGTGGACACGAATTGAACATCACAGAACATTTGTATGTCCCTGGGACGTACATGCGACGTTTTTAGAACGTCCTGGGATTTTATTTGGACGTTTTCTGTGGGAGCAAGTACGTTTTATGAACGTTCAGAAAACCTCCCGATGCTATCCGGGTAACCTCAAGCCTTAGAATATCACTTGAAAATAGTGGAGATTTCACTCGAAAATTTGACAGGCTCACTTCTGGCTGGATAAAGAGTGAAATCTCACTCCAAAGATTTTAGAGAGTAGACCCGCCTACCACAGAGTTGGCGGGCTTGGCCAAGCACAGCCCCATGTGGTCTTGTTAGCTATGAGAATTTTTTCTTATCCCCTGTTGTCCAAGGCCTTTTTCATTTGGAAGAACTTCTATCTGGCAAATACAAAAATCTTTGAAGACATCATGTTTTTTAAAATTAGAAATATAATGAATAAATAATCATCGTACTGAAAGTTCTATTTTTGTTTTTGTTGCAGGTAAGCAAGTGCGATTCAAAGTTTTTGAACGTAATCTATTCATCAGTTATGTGAGTAAAATGCGTGCATGAATGGCCATAGGTTGTTGAACAACAGATTTTTCTGCCTCTTAGGTTTTTGTTTGGAAGGCGGATATTGTTCATGGGAGATGCACGGAAAGACCGGGTTTATTGATATTTAGAAAGAATTTATCAACGTTTAGAACAATGACTGTCAATTTAGGGAAAAAGAGGATCGCAGAAAAACGTTCGTAGTGAGTCTACCGAAAATTCGTAGTCCAAATATTAACAGTTGACAGTTTCATTGGTATTTTTCACAGTGAAACTATCAATTGTTAATACATTGACTACGAATTTTTAGTAGACTCATTACAAATATTTTCCAGCGATCCTCGTTTTCCCTAAATTGACAGTCATTTTTCTAAATATTAATAGACCCGGTCTTTTCGTGTGGAATGAAGAATTTCTTAGTACAACTTCGAATGACTGTCTGCATGGTATTCGATTGCTAATCAATCTTCGGCGATCTAATTCCTGATGTAAAAGTTTCCGTGTTAACGAATATTATGTATGAGAAACAAAATGAAGCAGTTCAAATTGTATTTTCGGAAGCCAGTCTAAGTAAAATCTGATTCTTGATCAGGGATATCCCGTTTTGACGCAAACGTCATGTTTGAAAGATGAAATGGAGAATTTTTCAGCGTATTTTTAGAAAATTCATATCTCTGGCACATGGAATTTGGACTTTAAACTGGAGACCTATGGAGCAGAAGAATTGGGGATTATTCAGAATGCGAGCAATCAATTGGCAGCTGATTTCCATCTGGAGAATCTTCTCAAAATATACGTTGGAATTCTTGATGTTGCCTCTCCCGCATAATATTTGTCCCTAACCCGAGAACCTATACGGCAGGAAAATCGGAAATTGTTTAGATTGCAAGCAGTTAATTTCCATCTTCTATATTCAATATCCGTCTCTAACCCACAAATCGTGGAGCAAAAAATCGGGAATGATTCAGAGAACACGAACACTGGAATAACACCTGAATCTCTCTTAGAGAAGCTCCCGGAAATAAACTTTGAAATTCTTCAGTTTCTTTCACCCACATCACATTTGCCTCTAACTTTTGAACCTAAACAGCAGAAAAACTGTGAATTGCTGGGGATCCTGAGTAGTTAATCATCAGTTAATTTCCACAAGGAGAGGATTCTAAAAGTACACGGAGAGAAAAAACTTGCTGACGCAGCAAATGGAGGTATTATATATGTAATAGCAAAATTTTTTGCTGACCTAGCTGAAAATTTGCTATAACAGCAATCGTGTTAGCTACGACAGCAATTTTTTAGCTGTGGCAGCAAAAAATGTTTGCTCCGCCAGCAAATTTCCCGTATTATATACAGAATAGCAAACAAACTTTGCTGGGGTAGCAAACATCTTTTGCTGCCACAGCTAAAAATTCGATGTCGCAGCTAACAAGATTGCTGGAACAGCAGATAGTTTGCTGTCGCGGCAAAAAAATTTGCTGCTCTGGCAAAAGGAACCCAGCAAAAGTAGATTTCGCTCCCACAGCGAATTCCTTTTTCTCCGTGATATACTTCGAATATTTCCATTCTATCTTCAACATATACTATTCGTCTCTGACCTAGTAATTTGTACAGCAGGAAAATCAAAACTTCTTCAGATCGCGCAAGAGTAATTGGCAGCTACTCTCTAAATCTGGAAGAGTGCAAAATCACTCGTTTCATTCCACTAAATCTTAGAAGTGAGCCAGTCCACTTCGAGTTGGAGTTTCACTCGTTTCGAGTGGACTGAAAAATTCACTCTAGAATTGGAGTGGCTGTGAATTTATAACCTCAAACCTTAGATTATCACTCTAAAAGAGTGGAAATTTCGACAGGCTCACTTTTGGCTGGCTAGAGAGTTGAAATACCACTCTAACAATTTTAGAGAGTGAATAGTACCCTAAACAGTTCTTTAAAATCTTGCATTCAATTTCCTGTACGAAATATCTGTCTCTGTAGGCCAGAAAAAATCCGAAATATGATGAAAAATCAGCAGCCAAATATTTCATCCTAATGTGATAAAAACTCCACACAGAGAAAAAAATTGCATGTGACAGCAATCTATTTGCTATCACAGTAGTTTTCTTGAAGCTGTTACAACGATTTTTCAGCTGTCACAGCAACAGAGGTTGATCTCTCCAGTCGAATTTATTTACTGTTGTGGGGATAATACAAAAAATTGTGTTGCCTCAGCAAAAAATAAAACAGCCAAATCACATCACGCTGTCTCAGCGAATTTTGCCCTTTCCGTACATACGAATTCATTCTCACAAAGTTTTTCATTTATTCTTTACCCTATTCTCCCATCGTTTCACCATACCACTTTACCTTCATCATGATTTTAATTAAAAATATAGCAAATATTTATCGTGAAGTGGATATAATAATGCACGAACACGTAAAGTTCCACGTTTTGCACATCAAACTTCAAGTGGAATATCCATTACGTTATTCATACTACACCTTACATAGTACATAGAATAAAAAGAAGATTAAAATTGCATAAAGAAGTTTCCAGGTGTTTTTTTTCTTAGATTCCTCACCAAGTCAAAACAATGTTGAAACATTTCAATTTATCACTCATTGAATTGATACACGAGCCGTTCAACGATTAGTAACAATTTCCTTTCACGTAATTTTGATAAAAAAACACGAACTTTGTCATTCCATGAAATTATCATCTCATCGGAGCCACATCGCACAATATTATGCATATAAATGTTTCCAGCTTCCCTTGACTTAGGTAGAGATATTTTCATAATACACAGTCCGTGACATATTTCAGTGCAAGTAAACCAAGTCCGAGGATAATACGAAGGTTTATTAATTAAAGATGTCATTACATATACTATATTAATTAAAACGTCTTCCCATCCCTCGTAATCGGTTATTCAATTGAAAATGTTTGTATTCGCGTACGTAAAAATTAAGAAATCCCGTGTATAGTGTTTATTGACAGATAAATCAATAACATCGCATGAGATTCATACAAATTATATTTCCCGACCACATCATATCGTATTTATTTCCTTCGCGTCGTCGTTGTATACACATTGTCCTATATTAAACGAAATTTTTTAATTTTTCCAAGTGGGTCTTTTTTATTATTTACCTTTTTTTCTTTATATACCCCGTCAGGAGAATAGTAAATGAAGTTTTTAATATAAAATTCATTAATAAACTGAGCGAAGAAATTATTTGTGTTGATAATTAGAGACACCAGGAATGTATTCCTTAATTAAAAGTTTCCGTCATTAAAGTAATTAGGAATTCAGTTGAAAGCTCCCTGTTGATTTATCATATTCACGTGTATAATTATTATGTCAAGAGATCTGGAATGAGAAAAAAATGTATTAATTGGATCAAGAACGAATTATACTTCCAAATGAGATTCGCAGGTTTTTGTATGAAGATGACTAATGCCAGTCACAATAATTGAAGAGAAAAATTAAATTAATTCAAAATTGTCAAGTATTTTACATTCCATTATTATATATATATAATACGGGAATAAGCATCTGATAATGGTATGTTCTCATTTTCGTTATATTTGGAACGATGTGAATGCTGCGGTGCATGTATACGTGCTGATCTTCGCTTTCAATGTGCGCGAAGGATAGGGGAATACGTAAATGTATGGATGGATTAATGTTTTCGCTGAATGCTCAAGGAATTGAACCTCGTGTGAACTCAAATTATTATCCTTCCAACGCTATATTTCGAATTATAGGGTTAAAGTGCTTGATAATGAACAAAAGAAGATGAATTCACCGAATATCGTCGAGCAACTAACAAAAAAATAGTGTGTATAACGTTCCGAAAGATTTAGAGAGAAATATGTTTTTAGATCCTGATATCAATGCTTGACAATTATGTGTTGTATATATATACGTTTCTCAAATTCCTTTTGTTGGCCGAAGAATTTGCAACTGGTGATCTCGCTGACGTATTTATGAATATAATTGTAAACGAGAATGTAGGAACTTTAGAAACTTCAGAGGTAAACGCGAGGACGTTTCGGGAGCTCTACCGATCATGTTTCATATTCGTGTGCAAACCAGGCGAGATAATGGTATAGACTTTCACGTTCTCTCAATGGACACATATTTCAAGTCGTATTCCATCATCGAAATCTCTGCATCAGAGAAGATCTTTTCTTTGAATTTTTATTTCATTTGTTCACTTTTTCATACTCTCCTGTGCGCGATAGTCTATTATTAATGACGTTAGAAGAAAATATAGACACGAAAAGTTATGAGTTATATATTGTTCACCAAGCGTCCACATTATGAACTGCATCCAGTAAATCTCTTATTAATTACTCAAATTCTATCCTACCTGTTCTTCTTTTTGGTCCAGAGTTTGCCCTATTTATTATCAAAAATTCATTGGTTCTCCAGAAACTTAGAAGTCTTTTAAAAGTCATTGTTGTAAAATGTAAAACAAGACTCACTTCGAAAGACATTTCAAAGATCAAGCTTGCTTCTAATCATCCAGAAGTAGGTTTCAATGACCTATGCTCTTAAAAACAAATGCCTACGTAATGGAAAAAATTATATCTAGTCACTCTCCAAAACAGAACCAGTCTATCAAAGCTGTGAATTTATCATCATCATCATCATTTTTCTAGCAATTCGAAGAGATCTCTGAAGTGAATTGAGGCTAGGTCTGGCAGGGCAATGAGTGAAACTTGACCAATTTCTAGCAGGACACAGGAGTTCGCCATGAACCAGTGGCATCTTATCAATCCAACCCAGTTAGGAACTAGTTTTCCGTACATCTCGTTCGCGCTATTTCATAACCTGTACATCGAGGAAGAAAAATCAACACTTGGATTCTATGAGTTACGAAAAATATAGATGTTCTTCATCTTCATTCGGAATGAGAAGAAAAAACACACATTCGATATCGCAAAGTACATCTCTACCAAATATAAACATATTTCACAGAATAGTTTACTTTTTCCTTTTATCATATTTTTCTTTCTCGATCTCCATCGGGTTCCATTATTCTGAGTTAGCCCTTCATTCTTCTACCTTTCCTCTCTCCCTCTGTTCCTTCCAATCTCAAAACAGCTTAGCTAACAAGAGAGCGTTTCTAACAAGGGAAAGAGGAATGATGAACGAAAAAGGGGGAGAAAGAGAGACAAGGCAAGATGAGTGTATGTGCGCAAAAACGTTAAAATGAATGCATTCACATACGCAAGCATTTCAATGTGAATTTCTACTTGTATATACGCATATGTGTGTATGTGTGTGTACTAGCGCACACGGCTGTGCCTTGCTAATGAGTTAGCCCACCTTACTCTCTAGCCACTTTAATTGCCTAAAGCGCAAATTGGGCGGCTTTAATTAGCGTAATTATTTGGCCGTTTCCTCGTTTATCCAAGGCCCGCGATTTGGATCGGTCAAGATTTCTCTTCTTTGTTCTGACTCTCTTCTATACGTCTTAATTGAATGAAAAAAAAGAAGAGGGAAAGGAAGAAGAAGAAGAAGTAATTAAATAAAGGGAATGTAAAGAACAAAAATATCACGAGGGAAACAAGATGTCTATTCATCGGCTGGTTGGGATTTTCGAATTCTATGCATTGATGAGTCCACGTGAATAAGAAGATCCTTGCGTACAAAATGTGTACGATATCCAATTTTCGTCTTACCTTCTCTCGTTTCAACACGTATACACGTACAATTATTAATTTTACATGTAATTAATCATTGATTAAAAATTTCTCGTAAAACATAGCATATACGTACGTGACCTCGTAATTCAACGACCTATAATTTAATCTCGAAATTTAATCTCTGACCGGCGCGCCATTGCCGCGTAGTGTGCGCAAAGTTGCCGACCTCATTAGGCCGATTTTCGTTTAATCCGTTGCCGTCGGTCCCTTCAAAGACTGGTGTACATATGTGTGCGAGAGTATGCGTGTAAGGATCCTTTTCTCTTTGTTGATTCTTCATCCACATTTGTGTGTAGGTTTATATATATAGTGTATATATAAATGTATATATAGGTGGCAGGATAAAAATTCGATCAAAACATTATGCCCTACTATCATGATTTTCGTTTCCATTATATCGAAATTAAACGATCGTTCTGAAACGCAATACTCCCTGAGAGGAAATGAATTTCTCCCCATTATGGCCAGTTCGTGTTTTTTTTATTTTATGATCATCTTATTTATTTTTTTTTGTTATTAATATAATCCGTGTAAGATTCAAGTATATCTTTGAGTACAAAGAAAGGAGAAGAAGAAGAAGAAGAAGAAGAAGAAGAAGAAGAAGAAGACATTTACAAATGGTTTTTATCCTTCATGGTGTTGATTTCTTGCTCTTGTTCTTTTTTTTATTCTTCCACTCCTTTCCTCCGCTCTCGCTGTTCTTCTGAATCCATATACAGGCTCTAATGATATGATGTATTTATAATCTATATTGAGAAGGCGATGGAATTTCACACTTGAGTAAAATTTTCACACACCGTTCGTTGATGATGCCGATATACTATATCCATGAAAAAATTTAATTGGAAACGAATTATTTGAATTGGTAGTTCTGTCTTCGTTCTACGTTCCAAATCGGAGTATTATACAGACAGAGGAAAAGGAATCGTTGCAGGAACTACTTAATAGTCAGGACAAGTACCACGTTAGCTCCTTCAACTAACTCGATAGTTGCGCAAACTAATGAAAATACCTCGTCAGTTGTCAGGTAATTATGTTATTTAGTGCGAAGATCGTATTTGTGCTGACTACTGAGTAGTTGCAGCAACTACTCAAGTACACTGACAGAAAAACGACCTGGTTGAAACATTCGTGATCGCAATAACTTGAAATCTGGTTCGATTCACCAGAAAAAGTGATTGAAGCCAAAATTAACTACATATTTTGGTCGTCACACCAAGAAAAGAAACTGGTTTTTCTGACCTGAAAAACGTGGTTAATTTTTGCTTCAACCACATTTTCTAAACATCACATTCCCTAGTGAATCGAACTAGATTTCAAGTTATGTTTCAACCAGATGATCGAGAATCGATTATTTAAGTAGTTGCTGCGGCTATTCCTTTTTCTTCGTGAATAGAATAATATACACTCACAGGAATAATTTCTTGTTGTTACCATCATTTCATTCTTGATATCGATTTTCTTCTCCGGAAACAAATAGCGTTCGACCAGAAAGTGGTTTTGTTTCAAAGTAATCATATCCTGAATTGTTAGTAGAAAAAATTATGATTCATGACTTTTATTTAACGTAAGAATTTTTATTTCTTGTGAGAACCATCGCTTCTTATGGTAAGAAAAATTTTCTTATGCTGACATTAGATGAATATTCTGAAATGCAACGCTCAACGACACGCTCTCCTCCCCTTGATTGGTAGCAGAATAATAGAGTTTTCAAAATTGATTCCAATGTATCATGTTGTAAAATGGAATAGTAATTATAAACTTTGGAACAGTCATAATCAAATAAAGCAGTGTACCTTGTGCCAGATACCATCCCAAGCGATACACCAATATTTTATTTGAAAAAGATCAATTATTGTAATCATTGAACATTTTGTGTCTTGCGATATCTTGGTTTTAGATGCCTTGTACAACATTTTGAGATATCTTTCAGATGAGTTCGAAACAAGAATTGATCTGAAACTTATTTAAAAGTTTTGCATAGGACATGTAAAGCCTGTCTAAAATGTATCGCAAGATACAAAATGTTTACTGGGTAAAAAGAAAGATTTCATTCAGGTAAATGGCTATATCTTCGTCGCTGGATATTATTTCGTCAGGTCATTGATAAAATTGATCAGTAAGCAATTGTAAACAAATTGAGTGTCAAACGATAGAAAAACCATCCAGTTCGCCGAGCAGTGCTTTTTTATTGAAAAAACCAACGTTTCGCCCAGATACTGGGCATTTTCAAGGCAAAAAATACAACGTAAAGATGAAGTGGAAGACTCCGTCGTTGAACCGCCACTCCCAGCACGACTCTCTATACACTTCAAATTGAGTATTTTGTGTGTAATCTTGAGATGCATTTGTGACGTTTCGTACCGAAAAATATTCATAATTTGCTCACAAGAGTTTGGTTTATCAATTTTATGATACCCTGACGAGATAATATACGAGTTAATATCTGAGTCTAATACTTAGAAATAATATCTAAGTCTTATTCGGAAAATGCTTATGGTGATCTCAAGACTATTTTGCTTGATCCAAGGTTCAATATTCTAACGCCAAGATCATCAAATTTTACTTGAGGCGAGAGAGTTTTTTTCTCATCAGAATAAAAATTATGATTGTCCCTATGTTGAGAGAAAAATTTTCTCATAATAATGAAATTTTTGTTGCATCAAGAGAACGTTTCTGTGGGTGAATATAGCTCAAAATCCGCTGCTGCAGTTAAGTGCGTTACTGAGAGAGCAATATGTTCAACTAAAATAACAAATTCTTCAGTGGATTAGCAAGCTTTTCAGTATCATATGCAGAATCCCTAGTGAAAATGATTACAGCAGTTGTCTAGCACCTTTCAAGGCGCTTGCGATGAAACTAGTCACTAGAAACGGCCTTGACATTAACTATAAGACTGCTAGAATCATTTTTGCCAGGGATACCAGAGTCGTAAGTCGTAGACTCTGTCGTAACTAACAAGATTGGTGTCGCCGCAAAAAATTTGCGCACATTAACTCCAGCACAAGATACCCAGCTAAATCAGATTTCACCAAATCCTTTTGTTTGCGCAAAAGTAAGTTTTCAAAATTGTTTTTTCTTATCATTATTCACCCCGGTGAATGACCCAAAGACGCTACGCGGAACAAAATACACTGTTAAAAAAAACTAGAATGTTCCGGTACCCAGGAATTGGTAAATTCCTGTTCATGACGAATTTTTCAATTTACATGCAAGAAAATTCCTGTTGTACCGGAATTTTTCCGTGTTTCGCATGAAATTTCATGTTTTTTACTTCAATTTTTCAGTATAAATGAAAGAATTTTCTGATACGTGTATTACAATTTTCATGATTTGAATGTAATTCTTCAGTCCAAATCTACAGGTTAATTGCTTCCAGTTTCTTTACAGTGTAATTCGCTATCGTATTAACTTCGTGTATTTGATATTTGGACGATTAAAAATGTTGCTGCGATAGTTAAATTTCAGCTAGTTCGCCAATGACTTCTGTTGCCGCAGCTAATTTTTAACTATTCGAATATCAACAACATCGTTGACCGATCGAAAGATACTATTCACGCGCGACTGTGGACTGAGTATGATATTATAACTCAATTCATTGCAAGAAATATTTTATTCTCAATTGATTAACAAATAAACAGAAATCAAACGTGGAGAAGTGTGTTTACTTATACGCTTCGTACGTGCAGCGATGCGATGCGAAGATGTCTTAGTCTTCGATGATGAATTTCTCTCTACGAATGCAACGTATATGAAATTAATGGTAATTTTCTTTTAATTAAACATTCCATTTATAAAGGAACACATGTGAAGTGTAACGTGGATCTCAGTATGCCGCATAAGTAAGATTTGTAATTATATCGAATGTATTGAATAACATGAGCAATCATCATATTTCAAGAAAATGGAAAAAAAGAAGCCAAGTTCTCATAGAATCTCGACGATGGTCATAGTTCAACGTTATGTTGTAGTCGATACATCCAAAGCTATAAAGTTGTTCTCACGCTTCAAAGAAGAAAAATGATCATCGTTATTAGAATGATGATCATTATTGTTATTATCATTATCATCATCATTGTTACTATTACTTAAAACAACTAATTAGAAATCGCACAAACTTCTCATTAATTAAGGATTCCATCGTCGTTGGCTGTAATTACCACTTATTTTCCCCGGTTAAGCGAAAGAGGAAGAGAGAGCTAAACTTTGCTCATTAAAATTATCAAATGTCCGTTTGAAGAGAATACCTCAGTATTCGATGTTAATAGGAGATCCATTTATATAATAATTGAATGTATTTTCGTTGAAATCATGTATTACTATTTGATACCATTATCGTGTTTCGTAAGGTAAGTTTCATAACACGCCATTCGTTCCAAATTTACGATGTAACGTGTTTCGCGAAACCGAAATCGATTCTCCATGATTCATTCATTACGAACAGAAAATTATATAAAATTTTGGAGAATCGATCGATGGATTCATATCTTATGCTGGATAAGAATGTTCGAAGCTCGGATTAATTGAATTTATATAAACTTATATATGAACGATGTCGAATGAGTCGAATGAGAGAAAGAAAACAGAGAGGGTCAAAAACTTTGAAATTATATTTCATTTTAAGGGTGAAAATTCGATTTTCGTGTCAGTTCGTTGAACGAACGTTCAAAGAGAATGTATATGGAAAAAAGAAATTTGATGAACAGGCGGAGATCGAGGGGGAGAAGAGTTTAAATGAAGGAAAAAAAGGAAAACATAACTGAACGTAATACAACAAAAAAAAAGAAAGAAAAAATTGAAGAAAGAATTGAAACGTCATTCCGCGAGCAATCATCGCACGGCGTTCCTGCCGTGCAATACGCTCGGTCCGATCTCCGACAGATAAATTAGCAATTTAATTATAGAACTGTCAAGCGGTAATTAAATTAATAACGAGAAACCTCGAATCCAATCCGATTCACAAGCGATCACAGCATGGCACGGCAGCAGCCTCAAGAGTAGTCCAATGCGCAAATATATATATATATATATATATATATAATTCAATCTGCCCAATATATATGTATATACATATTCTTGCATATGAATACACGTTTACATAGTCAACGACCCTGGCTTGAAACATCGATTCTCGTTGAACACTTAGAATTGAGTAACATTAGACGTGTTTCGTACTTTGTTTCGATGCGAGAGTCCGAACTGTATCAGAACAATGGGGTTCTTATGATCGAACGATGGAGCAGTGGTTTCGATTCTCAGAAGAATTCCAAAATAATAGTAGTTTGAACTCCCAAAGCTGTATGTATAAGGATCAGATTGGAAGAAAATGAAAAAACCCGCATTTTTGAACGATAACGCCGTCAATCAGGACTTTTATGACATAAGATGAACATTTTTTTGAGAAATAACTTATTTTCATATTTTGAAGTCTGACTTTGTTTTGATTATTAGAAACACAGATTCTTCAACGGAGAAAAAAAGATATGAATATTTTCTTCAAGTATTTCAAAGAACCATAAAATTTTGTTGCACATTTGAAATTTGCTGTCGTTAAATATGATGGATGGATCCATGTTAGTTATTGAAAATGAATTCACCTCCCTTCCGAATCTCGGTGAACCGAAAAGCGACCGAAAATTGTGGGTACATTTTGGTGAAAAATGTGGATTTTGGTAATCTCATGGTCGTTTGGGACATTGTTTTTGAACAAAAATTGGCCAAAATCTAACCAAAATTAAACAAATCTCAATTTGGTGATTTTTTGGTTATTTCGTAATAATTTGGCTTTTTACCTCAAAAATAGCAAAAAGGTTTCAAAAACGGACCAATGTTCTGACGAAGAATTTTTTATCTGTCACAAATCGGTCATTATATGGTACGAAAACATCTGAGTCGCCATTTTATGACCAATTTCTCACCAAATCAAAAACTAACCAAAAGTAAGTCACTGCAATTAGTCACTTTGAAACCGCCAGAGAATCGATAATAAAATCCTACGGTAACCCTTCAAACATACAACTCTGTTGGAAATAAATCTCTCTGAATCTGTATGAAATTTCTCAAAATTTCTCTGAAATATTTCTATCATAAATCTCTCCATGTTTTAAGACATCTTTGTGAGGGACTCAGAGTATTTCGAAGCAATTCAGAGAAGAGTGGAGATTTGTCAGGTACCGATATATTTTTAATCTCTTCAACTTCCTTCGAATCCTTCAGGATTCAATTTATTCAGATTTCAAACTTGCTGAAAATTTCTTTGAATCCCTGTGAACTTCTTGATTTTTCCTGAACTTTTTCTGAATTTCTTGAAAAATTTCTAACTCGTGTTGAATTAGTCAGAATTTGAAACTGAAATTCTGATCTCTCTGACTCACTCTCTCTGGAATTTGAGATCAAAAAGTTTTCTAAATTCACTCCTCTCTAAATTTACCTGCAAGTCTTTGAATCCTTGTGGAAACTGTAACAGACGATTCTTCCAAATTTAATCATGTCTGAAGTCTGACCTTTCTCAAATTTCCCTGAGATCCCACCAAACACAATTCCCGACGTTTCAGAAGCCCAGTAACGGCTCGTCATCGTCATTGCATGGCCATCGGCGGTTCATTCAGGGGGGGGGGGGAATGAGTCTGAGATACCAAAAGAGCATATTCTTATAATTGTTGTACATTATCGAGCATTAATCAGGAAATATTCTGATAAATTTCCATGACAAATATTTCAAATGAAGCCAGTGGTAGTGGTGAGAATCGAGTCACTTTAAAAAAAGTTTCCATGCGGTACACGGAAAGACCGAGTTCATTGATATTTAGGAAAATGACTGTCAATTTAGGAAAAAAGAGGATCATTGAAGAATATTCGTAGTGAATTGACCATAAGTTGATAGTTTCATTGTGAAAAATTCACAATCACACGATCAACCTTTGATATTTTCACTACGAATATTTTTCAGCGATCCTCTTTTTCCCTAAATTGACAGTCATTTTCCTGAATATTAAAAATAAACTGTTTATTAATCATAAACTCGGTCTTTCCGTTTAGTCAGGATAACTCATGATTGCTTCATCTGAAATTAAAAAACCGAAAAGGTTTGTCAGTACATAAGTTCCCAAGCGTGTATCTACTACGGGTCCAATGTGGGCCCAAAGTGGGTGCTCATGCTACCTAACGTGGGACCAACTCTGGGATGATAACATCGTTTCCAGCCTGGCTGTATTGCTTTGCCCGAGGACTAGGTGATATAATGGACCCTGACCTAAGCCGATGTTGGCTCAACTTAGGGCCGGGCCCGCACCAAAGTTCAATATTTCCACTTTTTACGAACTATAATTGTATGGGAACAAACAACAGGGCCAAGATTAGTCCAAGATGGGTCCCATTGTCATTTCCCAATACTGGATTGAAGCAAATGAACCCTGCTTGGGCCCATTGTCAATATCGGCAATGCACACTTGGGTTCATCTTGAATTTAAACGAAGGATTTGTTTTCCAACTGCAACTTATTTTTTGATTAAACAAAAAGAACAATTTTTTGCAAAAATCAGAGTTTTTTGATTGCACCCTAATCAAAATTCGAAAATCAATATTTTCTAGATTTCTTCGTTCAAATCCAAGATAAACTTACCAAACAATGGGCCCCTGGCTGGGTCCATCCTCTTAAACTTAGTATTCGGGAATGACGATGGGGCCCATGTTGGCTCAATCTTGGCGCTGTTGTGCTTTCCCATACAATTATGGTTGGTAAAAAATGGAAATGATCAATCTTAGTGCGGGCATATTTGAACTCGGCCCCAATTTGGACCAGCGTTAGGCCAAGATTGCGGTGAATTTATATCTCGAGCATGTGTGTACAATCCTCAGCGTGTATGCATTTTGGTCCAGTCTTGGACCCATATAGGTACGATGGGGCTCAACACTAGGCCCAAGACTGGGCCAAAGTGGGGCTGAAATTGATTCCCGCTGGGATAGAATTCAAAGCAATTTTCTCATTTCAAAAAAACAAAGGCAGGGGCAGTATTGATTGCCTAGTCTGGGTTCATGCTGGGCCCATGGTGTTGCCAATCCTCGGGCAGAACAATACAGCCAAGCTGAGAACGATGTTATCATCTCAGGGTTGGTCCCGTTCGTCTGCCCAGTTTCGCCCCACGTCGGGCAGCATGGGCACCCACCCTGGGCTTAGATTGGGCCCGCCGTTAACACACACTTGGGTATGTACTGTCAAAACCTTTTTAGTTTTTTAATTTCAGATGAAGCAATCATGAGTTGTCCTGACTACCGCATTGAACCTTTTTTTTTTCAAGTGACTCGGTTCTCACCACTACCATTAGCTTGGTTTTCAATATTTTTTAGTGAAAATTTATCAGAATATTCTTCGATTAATACTTAATGATGTACAACAATTATAAAAATATTAATTAATAAGGTACTCTAGAAAAGAATCACAAAAATATGTTCTCTTTGTGTTTGTATCTCAGACCCTTCTCCCCTCTTGAACGCTTAGAAGCATGTAAATATCCTCATATCATGGATACAATGTTTGATTATAAAACACTCAATCTGAGTTATTGACATATTGACAGGGTTTTAAGAGTTTCAAGAGTAATTACAGGATTTAAACACTTTGTATCGAAATAAAACACTTGAATTTGCAGTTATTCAAAACCAGATAAACTTGGGGTTCCTGTTTGAAATATTCTATGAAATCTCATTGACGAATGGGAAAATCAATAGATTACAATGAAATTCAATAGTATTCAATCAGGAATTTCACCAATCGTAATGGGATATAAGAGAATATTTCTACCAGGGATGTTACAATGAAACGAATAAAAACCGTTCCAAATAAAAACTGATCGTTTCCAGAAAATTAACAACGCAAGCGATGGTGCACCGGTGCACCACTCTCAGGAATCTCCATACATACCGCATTGCGCACCAACTAAGGTTTGCTATAGTATCGTCCAACCAAGCCTGCTAGAAAGGGAAAGTACTAGTGCAACCAGATCTTCTTGTCTTATCTGTTAGAGTCACAAGTATAAATCGTTCCATTCTTGTGGCGGGAAGCACGTTAAACAGTTTTATCACAAAGTTTTCGTCTTCATATATATCACCGGAATATAATGAGACTGAAGTTTGCAACACGTATCGTAGCGATGAAAGACAAAAAGCTCCAGTCGCGTTGTAATTTATTTCTTTTGAGCTGATTTTATCGACTCAGGGCCCCCTCCGGTATATCAATCTCCTCATCTATGTTTAATTTGTCATACATTAAGCCATTGAAAATTTTCTCTCCACGCATTTACACACATCATACATTGCATACCATTTCAACAACAGAAAACAAGTAATTCCTCACACGTTCCACATTCAAAAACCTTTGTACTGTCACAGCAATAAAACACATAATCAAGGACCATTTATTTCAACTTTTACCAATGTTCTGATAATTCATTAATCGGAACTCCGTTTCATCGTGGCCGTTTGGAATTTAATGACACGCATGACCCCCCCCCCCCCCTGTCATTGAAACTCCAGATTGGTCACGTATTCGTAATTTATTATCCACGACAAATATCAAAACATACGTGTATATTAATAATCACGTATTGAATTATTCACATTCATAAATTTCAGCTCGAATCCTTTCACCCAAACTCATTATATATAATGAGAATCTAAATTCTCTTGTCTCTTTTAATGAGATCAGATAATGCAGAAGTAATTAATTTTACTGGGAATTGTATTCTATGTAATTGGAAAATTTAATTTCCACTATTTTGAAAGGCAAGAAAAAAATACGAAGGGCAAGAAATTTCACTTCACTCGCGATAATTACAAATGTGTATATTTTTTATTTTTAACGAACAATTGAACTTACTTTTGTTTTTCCTGTCAATGAAATCTCACTCATTTACTTCGAATTAAATGAAACAGCGAAAAACGTTTGAAAGATTCGTCGAGGAAAAAACATCTCTTATATTCTGAAGAAAATAAAATCAATTCTTCTTTGTATGATTCTGATACCATGGTATCCCTGGATATCCAATGAGGAGCAATTTCTCTCAATCAAGACTTGTAAAAGTGATTCCGTTCTATCCAAGGGAAAGCTTATTTATGATAGAATTTGTAAATGAAAAGAAAACTTCTGTATATCTTATGTAACATCTACTTTGTACAAATCTCTCAGAATTAGTTTCAAGAAAGTCCATTGATTCCTACACCGATAAAACTACGACTAAAGTTTCTCGAATTCGAAACAAGCCGTTTATCCTGATCCACAAAAGAGCTTCCTCGTGCCTTGATTCACATTATTATACGGTTATATGGAAGACGAACGAGATTAACTAATCCAACAAAACAATTATTTCTCGTTTAATAATCTCCTGGCGTAACTGTGAAAAGAGAATTTTCTATCTTGTTAAAAATACAGAGAATGTTGTACTTGTTTCGTAAGTATTTTGCCTTTTAGTTTCCATTTTTCTTGTGAAATCGATGAAATTGATTCACTAATGACGTAGAAAAATGCTGGAGGAGTAGAAGCATAACTATTTACAAGTTTTCTTTCTTACAATGAATCGTTAATATGTAGAAAAAATAGTTTGAAAAAAAGAGAATATACTGAAATTGATATTAAAACTTCTCACAAAACGTAACAAGTTTTCATGTGGTCTTGTTTAGCTCAACGTCTGTGATCAGAAAAAATTCAGGAGAGTCGAAACACATTTCTGCATTTTCTGCTCAAATTGCGCAAGCATTGAAATTTTTCAAATGTAGGTCAAATGTTCTCTACTCAGTTTAGAGTATATTTCAAGGATATATTTGAAAAATAGAACACAAAGTTATCGCAAATAATGATAGAATGTTTATCAAAGTTCTATTAAAATCTACAAAAACCGTATATTTTCTGTTAAATTATTCGGTACTGTTCGAGAATCAACATCGCCAGTTCCAAAGAATTGATATAGTTTTGTCAAAGAATTCATCATTATAAAAATTGATCGATCCTTTTCAAAGATTATTTAAGGCCTAGTACTGCCAGTAATGACAATATCTATGGGCCTGTATTGCCTGTTGTTCTGATTGATCTGCTCCAGGAATGATTTCATTATCAAATGAGTATCGGTTTAATTAATCGGCCAGACGACACAATAGAGATATGAATCAAATAACTGTATTTATGATTTAAAAGAGAGCTTGGATATCATTTTTGATGATCGTATTTGAAATTGAATGTAAAATCAATCCGAACGAGAATGTAATGAAGTAGCTTTGTCACCCATAAATTAATACGGATCCTAAATTCAACTCTTTCTACCTGTTCCTATGTGGTCTCCAAAAGTTAAGAATCTCGTTGCAAGAGAATTTGGATGAATTGAATTCCTCTGACCAAAGATCATTCGGGATATTCATTACTCGAATGGTTTTTCATTCCATTTCTCATGACATAAATCTTTCATCAATTTATATCCCAACTATCATGAAATCATAAATATTCCCAAGATTGGCAACATTAGATGTCGCGCGAAGGAATCTTTCCAACCACCGCGGAACGTCTTAGTCACGATTAAATATCGGTAGAACTTCTCAGAGATGTTCCAGAAGAAGATACAATATAAAGGTAATAGCAAAGGAGGATATATAAAATCCGTTGCCCAGAAAGCTCAATTAGAAAGCATGTTTTCATGGCGAGAAACGAGACGGCAAGAGGGAGGAAGGAAGGGAGGGAGGGACCAGCGGACAGGGTGCAAGCAAGGTTTAATTGGAAACGCGTCATATTCATCGTTGACGCGCGCTGAAGCGCATCGTAGAATGTCATCTCGAGTCTCCGAGCAACCTCCTGCTGTTGCTATACTCTAATTGGTTGCCTTTTCGCTTCCAAGCATTGGGATCTGCCAACTACTACGACGAATGATGATGCATCAAGGCACCTTTTATGCCGTGTAGTGACGAATCCCCTAATTATACGAGGAAATGTAGAAAAAAAGAAAAGGGAAAAAAATAGATTGAGAGTGGCTTGTTGTTATCAAGTATATATATATACATACACATCCTTCTTTTGGGCCCATCAATGACTTCATTCAAAGATGCAATTCAATAACTCCAACCCCGTGAATCCCAGGGAATTGATTTTTATAATCTGTTTTGAGTTACAAATGGAATTGTTTAAAAGTTCAACCTGGGAATGGAATTAAATTGAATTCTCGATATTTTACGCTTCATTTATGTTTTAATGAAAATATATGACCGTGAACGATTAATATCCATCTGTGGTTCCGTTTGTGAATAATGTACTTTCCTAGTTAACAAAAACTAATCGTTGTGTATCGTCTCAGCATGTGTGTACATGAATATATACTTTCATGTAATATCCGTCAGTCGGAGAATAATATCATTAATCGTCTTGTCTTGTTTTTGTTTCCAGGATCTTTGGTAGTGGCGGTGCATGCGCGGGATGTGGTTCAGCGATACCTGCCAGTGAACTCGTGATGAGAGCTGGAGGAGCAGTTTTTCACGTTAAATGTTTTACCTGTAGCAAGTGCAATGGACCACTCGTTTCTGGTGACAGGTGAGATAAAACACAGTTCAAAATTCATCACAATAATTGGCACTTTTCATCAATCAAATTTTCATAGTTTTAGAATCTGATTAAATGAGAATCCCAAGAATTGTCCCTAATGCATTCATTTTATATTTTAGATACTATTTACTGTCCGGTTCCCCAGTATGCGAGCCAGACTGGCACAAAATCGTGAAATCGTCGAGCGTAGCCGCGGCAGCGGCAGCGGCTGCAGCCGGCAACGGTGGAGCCCCCGTACGAAAGGGTAAGGTTGGCAGACCTCGAAGGAGTCGTGAATGAGGTGGCAACCCGGTCGGTCGCCCGAAGAAGGTTCAATCCTCACCGCAACCGACACCAACGTCATCATCGACAACGTCGTCTTCTGTCGCTGTTATCCCATCGCCGTCGCAGCAACAGCAACAACAGGTCGATTTAGTTGACGTAGGTGTTGGAGGGGATCCCTATTCGCCGCCACCGCCGGGTCATCAACATTACCATCATCATCAGCAACATCCCCATCATCACCACCATCACCAGCAGTCGCCGTTGGGTATGATGCATCCTGGAATCGTAGCCCCGCAACAACAATCCCATTTGCAAGCAACTTCCAATTATCATCACCACCATCACCATCAAGATTGGTCACCTTGGGCTCAGGATCCTTGTGATTGATCCTCGAATTACTTGGAAGTGTTTATAGACTTGAATTCAATACCTGATGATGATTATTTTGAATCGTGCGCATTCGTATGAGGACCGAGCACTCGGAGAGTGTCGTTGCTTCTGATATGATTTCAGATTCTTCGAGAGCTATTGCTCAATCGTGTCGTGTAATCTCATCATCTTGTACATATGAAATGTATATGAGAACAATCACATTACTTATTATATCGTCATCCATCGTCATCGTCGCTGCCAACTATAATGAAGACCCTGTAAGGAGGACAGTCGAAGACACTCGAGAATTTCCATATTTTTGTTATCGTTACGTGTTTTCTTGAACTGTAAAAACGGAACGTTACACGAAATGATCAAAGATGTTCCATTGTCACGTGAATATTCTTCGTACGGATGAGCGAACGGAGATCGCCGAAGGCGAAAAGAATTGTATCAAAATAAATGACGAATCAAGGGATTTATTTTCCAACGAATCTCTTCAAATACGTTATACACGTTACTTCTGAAAATTTCAGTAGAAATAATAAATACGCGTTTCACATTCCTTTGGCGATCTCTCTCGGCTGATTTTATGAAAAGAGAATCAATGTATCCGCATGCATAATTTTCCGAATGAATTAATCCCGAAATTGAACGATCGAGTAGCAATTGAGGCAATGAATAAGAAAATCGGTGTATTCCTGATTACATTCGAAACTCAACAACGTAAACCATATTTGTTTTCTTTCCCAACGAGAGAATAAAAATCGTTGAATACATCGTTCTTGTTTTCTCATGTCAAATATGAATGACTGTACAGTGTTCCATATAAACGACATACATTCATAAACGTTTTGAAAATCGTCGTATCGAATCCTTCATCAATTGCTTGAATATAAAATTCAATTCCTACCTGGGAATCATAGACCGTGTATTGAAACGAATTTTTGAATGCGAGCAGAATATATACGTCACATATACCAAGATAAACGTGAACAAAACGTAGCAGCAATACATGAGATTTGTCGAGAAAATCGATCCACAATGGGAATTCAAATGAATGGATTTCTATTAATGCATGATTACATCATTCGTGATAGCTAAATATGTATTACGTATATGTTTCTGAATTGTGTCGTTTTGGAACGGGCAGAAGAAGAATACCCTTTATCCATATTTGATTAACGATTTGGATTGTTCAAGCATGGCTGTGAAAATTGTAGAGGAACACGAACGTGAAATTATGGAAATACTTTCGGAAATATATATTCAATTCACATCAAACGAACTAAAGTACAAATCAGAAAGGAAATTCATTAAATAATTATTTACGTGTCGCTGGTTAAAAGTAGAAAAGGATTTTTATAAAAGAAAGACAAAAAGGTTAAAAAAGAATTCAATAAAATAAGCATAACAAATCTTTTGCCCGTTCTTTTTCAATATACATACACTATATATATTTATGAATATATATACATATACATATATACATCTAATCAGATCGATGAACAAAAAGAACCGAAGGAAAAAACAAAGATCTCCTCCAATTAGGGTCTGCAACCAAGTGCTTGGAGATGATGTTGAATCCCAAGACTAATTGCACGAACGAGGTTTTGAATGAATCGCGTGGTAGTTGAAATGAACAGACAAAACAAAGATGAAACCAGTAATATAATACATTGAATCTTATAAAATGCAGTCACGTTGAATCAATGTGAGGAGGAAGTTATATACTTTGCCGACCGACAGGGTTCCGAATTTGCGCAATAAATGTAATATAAATGTGTAATCTTAAAATACATTGCGATATAGCTATTACAACTTGAGGTCAATATCGTTTCTCTGAAATTAGGATAATGTACAAAATTATGGACTTCCCGAATAACATTTTGAATGAAATATGAAGATTTTGCTCAGTATCGCGAGGTAATTACGTGATCATTCGTTCACTATTGCTAGCAAAATCTCAGCGGATGATATTGCGAGGGTACGAAATGTTATTTGGGTTCTTACTCTTAGTAGAGAAGAGAATATATTATTGAAAGGGGGAAACGGTATTGGCGCAAGCCCTTTTGATGCTCAAATACATGAAAAATCTCAAAACTTGAATGTGAAACTGTACCATATGATCGTCAATCGTTTATTCATTATTACGTTTTTGTGTTTTTTCTTTTTTTTTTTTTTTATTGAGAAGAAGAAAGAAAATGAGAGAGAGAGAGAGAGAGAGAAATAGAGAGGATTTCGCGAAACGAAGGAAAAGATTCGTACATCGTATGTTCTGTTTTGTTTGAAAACCGGTTTGAACGCTTAGTAACAATTGGCTGTGTCTTGTGTTTGTTTAAGCGTTTATAAATCGAAATTGAATATAAGATGGCATTGTTTTGTATGAGATATCCTTGCGTTTGAACTTGTATCATAGAATCTTGTTCTTCGAGTAGATTCAAAGCGATGAAAAGAAGATCGATGGAAAACCTCTCGATGGACGAAGGATGAGGAAAAGAAAGAATTCGAACATCGACTAAATAGATAAGGAGGTAAATGAGAAAACTGATATCGTTAATAATGTTTCGCGCGCCAATGGATTGTGTAATTTAAATCTTGTACATAGAAGTACATTTTGTATATTGTTAAAAAAAAGTTTGTGTGATATATAAATGGTTATGTATTTACTATTGAAGGAAACGAAGACAAATTCGCGCGGCGTCGTCTTGAAGAACGATAATATTATTATTGATTAATTGATTATTATTGTTCGAAATACCGATGCTCCATGGTGTTTTTTTTTCCGACAAGCTCTGTCAAGTCACGGTGGATGCATTGAGCATGACTTTATCACCTCCGTTCGATTATTCTCCCTGTCGATGCGTAATTCATCCGAATTTACAATTCAAAGATTTTATTCGAAGATGTTCAATTATTGGAATTATCGAACCCGACTGAATTCAAAAATATTTTGTCATCGAAGGGAGGGTAGATTTTCAAATGAATCTCAATGATCGTCGGGAGGGAGAAAAATCACGAAAGAAATCAGAAAGTGCGAAACTTCAATATTGGTGCTAAATGCTCGATGAATCTGATTGTGTAAACGCGTTTTGAGTCGAAAGAATTTTCGCGTTTAGTTCATTTTGTTATCTGATTTAACTCAATTTCTTAATTGGGGCCCAACATTTGTCAATGGTCCTACGGCCTCTTGTAAAATATGACTAAACACAAATATACATGTGCACAAACGTACATACACATACACACATCCAAGTACACGAAACACATAAGCACGTTTATTAATTAATAAAAATTACAAGTTTTTAGAAAAATTTTATAGCTGTTGTTTGTTTCAATTTCACCCGTCCTTTTGATTACTTAAGATTCTTGAGAGTAAGAGAAATATTACTCAGATAAATTTGGAAAAAAACGTCAAAGTGATGGAAGTACAGAACCCGACTGGAAATTATCATCGGGTTAACCCAACATATGATGAGGACCTACCAATCTCATCCGAAATGAGGTGTACCTTTTAAGGTCCTAATTAGGGTTAGGTATGGATCACCTATGTAGGGATGAGCTTATTTGGTCCTAATCAGGATTCCCTTAAATTATCCTAAAGGGTTGAAGTAGATTTTCCTCGCCGTATTCTCATCAGGACCTTGTTAGTCCATCTTCTGAAGATGACAAACGTAGTTCAATGGAGAAAATACAAGAGAGTAAAGTCTCGATTTCAAATCAAATATTCTTTAATCAAATAAATCTTTCTTGGACTAGATAATATTTCTAAAAGGATTTCGACTGTACATATGTTTTTAATTAGATCGATTCATGCTAAATAAGCTATTTTTCAGTACTGTTCTGGTCAGATACTTTAACATCCAATGCATTACATATAATTGAATCTTTGTAAATGTACTTAGAACTGGAAAACGGTTATCTGATACGAACAGATAGTCACTAGGCCTCCGAACACACGAAGAAAGAAATAAAGTATATAAAGAAGGGAAATGGTTACATGATGTGAATGAAACTGATTTGATATAGTCAATTTCAACTACGTTGAATCTCTTTTATACTTGGTTTTGTCTTGTATTTCACGCTAATATTATAATTTTGATTCATTTCGGAGGTTTTGGTATGGAATTCCTCATCGAATCTTAATTAGTCTTTCCTGATAAGGTCTTCATGATAGTGAAGCGTGACATGACTTGTCAGGTCCTGATAAGGTAACCTTATCAGGACCTAGGCGGGATCAAGGTTTGCCTGATCTGGTCCATAGGATAAATTTCCAGTCAGGAAGTTTTATGAATTGAATTTTTACTCACAGCTTTAATTTACTGGGAGATAGGTTTCGTTATTCAATACATTTCAACGAAGGTGAAAAGTTACAGGTATTTCTCATAGTAAATCACTCAGAATCTTTATGAATACGATAAACTATCATCCCTTATGTAATTTTTGTTTGGCGAGTAAAAATTGTTTAGGTTGTATTTTTGACCCTCGCCATATGGAATGCTATATAAACGATATGGACCTAAATTTGATACAAATTTTATACAAAATCTCGTATCGAACAATGATGTTACGTTGGTAAATCTTTTCAGAATCATACAAAAATTTTTACCAATTTTCAGGAGAGGTCAGAATAATTTGAGGTATCAAATTTATATCGGGCGACATTTTTTGAATATTTTTCAAAGTGATCAAATAGGAGTTACTTACGAACATACACATTTCTTCAGGGTGTTCCTTGAAAGTCTATGAGAATCTCTGGAATTAGGGCCGATGATTCGGAGTCGCAAAAGTATTTAGTTTTTATAGATTTGCACAAAATGTAGATAAAGATTCGATATAATTTCTATAAAAAAAAGAATCGTTTTTGACTCGCCATCTCTATCTGAAAGTATTTAAAAATCTTTCCACATTTTTTGAATAAACTCTCCGAAATTATCTATAATTCAATACAATTTATATAAGAGTTATCATCATCATGAAGTAATCAGTCTTACGACTGGTTTGATGAAATCCTCCAACCCTGTTTATTATCCACTAAACACTTAATTTTTACGTATCTACGACACCCCCTACCTTTTATAATTTACTTCATATAACTTAATCTAGGTCTACCTTTACAAGTTTCGCCATTCATTTTTCATTCTCATATTGCTTTCAATAAACTATCATGCCTCGATGTGTGCCCTATCACAGTACTCCTTCCTTTGACGACATATTTCAAAAGATTTATTTTTTCATTTACCTCCTCAAGGAGCTCTTCATTTTTGACTTTGTCTATCCATTTTATTCTGAGCATCCTCCTATAACACCACATTTCAAAAGCTTCAAGTCTTCGTTGATCAGTTTTCCCCATTGTCCAAGTTTCGCAACCATATAATGCTGTGCTCCAAACATAACTTTTCAAGAATTTCTTCCTTACTTCCAAGCTTATATTTTTTGAGCATAATAACTGTTTCTTTTGGTAAAAAGCCTGTTACCCTTGTGCTATTCTTGCTCTTATATCTCTTTCGCTTTTGCCGTTTTCTGTAAATATGCTTCCTAGCTATTTGAATTCTTTCACCTGTTCAATTGTCTCGGTATCTATTTTGATTTTCGTTCTTCTAGCTGTTTTCGCTGCTGTACACATCATGAATTTTGTTTTGTCTTTATTTATATTCATACAATAGTTTTCCAATAATATTGTTCTCATGGTGTTGAGAATATTTTCTAACTCAGTACTACTCGTGGCCAATATAGCTATGTCATCTGCGAATCTTAACATGCTTATATTTTCTCCCTGAATCTGTAATTTCGATTGAATTTCCTCCTTCACTTCGTTCATTGCTTCTTCTATATATAAATTGAACATCAGTGGCGATAATGAGCATCCTTGTCTCACCCCTCTTCTTATTTGTGCTTCCCCTTCCTGACCCTCTATGTCTATTATTGCACTTTGATTCTTATATAATTCGTATATTATTCTCCTATCTTTATAATTTATTCCCACCTTCTTCAGGATCGCAAACATCTTCTCCCAGTCCACATTATCGAAAGCCTTTCGTATACCTACAAAACCTATGTACACAGATTTCTTCAGCGCTATCCTTTTCTCTATTACTGCCCTGAATGCTAAAATTGCTTCTCGCGTTCCCCTATTTTTTCTAAAACCAAACTGATCTTCTGCCAATCTACTCTTTATTTTATTTTCCATCCTCCTGTATATAATTTTGGTCAGTATTTTCGAAGCATGTGAAGTTAAACTGATCGTTCTGTAGTTCTCGCATTTGTCTGCTCCTTGTTTTTTCGGGATAGCGACAATTTTATTCTTTTGGAAATCTTGCGGTACTTCTCCTTTTTCGTACATATCTCTAATCAATTCAAACAGTGCGTCACGAGTTCCTTCACTGGAGGCTTTTATAAGGTCCGCACTTATGCCATCTATGCCTGGCGCTTCATTATTTCTCAATTCTTTCAAAGCCTTGTCGAATTCTGATCTCAATATCGAATCTCCCAATTCTTCCTCATCTAAATCCTCCTCCTTCTCCAAAAGTTCTATATCATCGTTTCCTCTATACAAGTCTTCCAAATGATTGATCCACTGTTCTATTTTCTCTTCCGTTTTTATCAATTTATCACTAGAGAGTTTTTAATCTTATTGCTTCTGGATTTCATTTGTCCGAAAAATCTTTTAATAATCCTATATACTTCATCTATTTTTCCTAAATGCAATCTTATTTCTATTTCCTGACATTTCTCTTCCCGAGTAAAAATTTTCATTTCGGGTTCGCTAAACAGGACTGGTGCGGGCGTGTTGCATTTTTCTGCGGTACTGTTGCGGATGTGATGTGCCCGCACTGAATCTGCAACAGTACCGCACAAAAATGCAACACGTCTGCACCAGTCCCGTTTGGCGAACCGAAATCAACATTTTTACTCGGGTTCTAACCACTGTTCTTTTGCTTTCCTTGATTCTCTTATTACACAGGCCTACAAAATTGAACTTTTTGTTTGGTGCAACAACTGTATCATACTTTTCCGAAGTATTTTGGCGCGCTGAATCCGAATCTGGCTTCAAAATTGCATTATTACGTGTGGTTTTTGAGATATTTTAACGTCAAAGTGTGAAAAACACCGTTTTTCGACATATTTGAGATTACGTGACGTCAGAATGTAATTTTTTCTCATGAAACTAGTAGATGCACCTCAAAATATAATCCATCCCCTTCCGAATGCCGTTGAGTTTGCTCGAATATCTTTTTTTTTACTGTGACACGACAATTTGAAATTTGTGTGTTCATGGATTTAGTGAATAGGTGAAATAACACAATTTTCAAACTGTCGTATCTCAGAGAAAAAAAAAGATATTTGAACAAACCTAATCGCATTTGGAAGAGAATGACTCATATTTTGAGATAATTTGAAGAATAATTTGATAAAATGTTGTTAACGTGTGGAATAATTGAATAAAACGTTTCAAAATCGTGCATTTTCATTTTATTTTACACCTGCGATTTCTTGAAAACTACACGTAGCATTAAAAAAATAAGTATATTTCCAGAGTCAGGGTATCGAATATACTCACAATCTGCTTTAGTTTTAGCGGCACCAAAATCATTGTAGACCTGTGTTATTTTATTTCTCAATGAACTGTATCGTTGCTGACCTTCTTGGCTATCATTATTCTTGTATTTTCTTCTTTCATTTATCAATTCTAAAATTTCTCCCGTTATCCATGGGTTTTCTAGGTTCTACTCCATTATTCTTCAAAATCTTATCCGCACATTCTCTTATAAAAGTTATATATAAATTATATACAATTTTGATTTTTTTTTCCCCACGCGAGAATTTATTCGGAATATTTTTGGATCACTCCATCGATCTAGATCATAAAAATGAATTCGCTAGGGACCATTGGATTCACAAATTTTTTGGTAAAACTAAGATTTCTCAAGAAAATCTCTAATGTTTTCAGTGGAGCAATCTTCGTCAAACTGATATATATTTCCACCCAAAGAATTCTCAACAGCTCTGAAAAATTCCAAAAACCTTTGAAAAAAAGATCTTCTCTCAGAAATTTACGGACAAAAGTGAGTACGGGAAAATAATCTCTCGACCCACTGTACAAAATATATCCAGAAATTCTTTCGAACACTCAAATCCGGGGCTTTTTCGCATTCGAGAGAAGAACCCAAAATGGATGAGATTTGTTTCTTGACTCGTCATTAGAAGCCCCGTTGGATATATCCAAAAAAAAAACATCCCTACAACGGAAGTGGTGAAATGAACGTTCGTAAATCGCTTCTGAGGATTTCGTTCTGTTGGAACTCCAATATATTCCATAGCATCCCATGAAACACGGTGTATTCAAAGAAAGAGTGACCGCAAAGAACAGTATTTTTCCGCCTATTTTCTGGGATCGCGGGTTTCAGGTTGGAATTCATTCTAAAACATAATCTATGCTGATCATTTGCGAGGGTATACAATTTCTTGGTGAGCATAACACTGGTTTTACAAGTGACGTAGTATCTAATTTTGATCAAGATTTTATAAAAATCAATGAAACTCGATAGGTTTTTTATACACGGAGAAAAAAAATTCGTTGGAATAGCAAGAATTTCGCTGTCTTAACGAAACTCGCTTGTTATTATATGGACAGCAAGCAAGTCCGCTGAAGTGAACGGCAATTCGTTGTTTCAGCGAATCAAGCTTCGTAAAATTAGCGAAGGACTAATAATTATAACGAATCAGTTAGTAAATATAGCGAATTAGCTCATTAACACAGTGAAATCTCATTGTTAGGTTATTCAATCCGTTCAGCGAAGACGGATTCGTTAAAATGACGAAATCTTTTTCCTCCGTGTAGAAAAGAATGCATTTTGTCAAGAATCTATCGATTCCGTCGATTTCTTCATCTCCAAAATCAATGTTATGCTCACCGGGAAATGATATTCCCTTGCAAATGATCGACATAAGGTATTTTTCAGAATGCAATTAAACCCGAAACTTGTGGTCTTAAAAAAACAGGCGGATTTTGCGGTCACTCTTTCATGGCATGAACTGTTATTTCGATTTGTCAGGAAAGCATATCAAGACATTTCGCTTGTAAACACTATCGTTTCTCAATTATTTTCACCATCAACGATGGTGAAAGTTGTTGGAGTATAACTTTCTTGTCATCGTTGATGGTAAAAATGACTGAGAAACGTCAGTACTTGCGGGCAAAATTGTTTAATGTCCCTTCTTGTTCTCACGAACGAAAATAAGATTTTGGATGATGAAATGTCTCTAAGCGGGTAAAACGTGGAGTTGTTTTTCTTCATGGAATGTGATCGAATTTAATGGGATGTGTTGGGATTTGAATGATCCTATAGAAGCGATACATATTTGTTTGCGATATCCCGAGGAAAAAAGATTAGATCTACCAAGATTCATGTAGATCTCTTGAGATATCCAAAGTTTGGCAAAAATCTCTACAAATGTCTTGATATCTATTTATATCTACAGATTTCAATTTTGGAAGAGATCTCTGAAGATCCCTTTTTGATCTTCATCGATCTTTTTTAATTTTCCCCAACATTGAAATCTTCAGATCTAAGTGGATATCAAGAGATTCGTAGAGATTCTTTGCCAAAATTTAAATCTCAAGAGATCTACATAGATCTCATTAGATATAATCTTTTCTTCTCGGGACTTTATATGGATGAAATGTATCGATTATACATCTTTTTTTATTAAAAAAGAATTGGAAGAACTCCTTAAGAGGATACCAGGGGCCCCTGACAATGCAACCCGAGCCAAAACTTTCCTCACAAATTATTCGAAAATACAGCAATCAAAGGACAATATTGCTCTGTAAAGACCATCTTTATTGATCGAAGAAGGTCTGTACAGAGCGATATTTTAATTTCATTCCTTCGTTTTCGAGTAATTTATCAGAACCCTAGTAGAAAGAGTGACCGCAAAAAAGAGTATTTTTCCACCTATTTTTTGGAACCGCGAGTTCCAGGTTGGAATGCGTTCTAACAAATCCTCTATGTTGATCATTAGCGAGGGGATACCATTTTCCGTTGAGTATAACACTGGTTTTTCAGGTGAAGTATGTTAGTATCAATTTTCGATCAAGATTATATACACTGTCAGAAATATCTGGAAGTTTGTTTCAATTACGTACATGAAATCAGGTTCATATACATTCTGCATTAAATTTAATGTACAAAAACATGAAGAGACTATAGATTATGCTATAGTTTACATTAAATTTCATGTAAAATGTGCATGAAACTGAATTCATGTACGTACTTGAAAAAAACTTCCAGTAAAAACATTAAAATTAATGCAGAAATTTTTAACAGTGTAAAAATCTGTAAGATTTCTATAGAAAAGAATCGGTTTTGTCAAGAATCTATCGATTCTGTCGATTTCTGTATCTCTAAAACCATTGTTGTGCTCACCGGGAAATGGTCATCCCTTGCAAATGATCGACATAGGGTATTTTTCAGAATGCATTTCGACCTGAAACTCGCGGTCCTAGAAAAACAGGCGATTTTTGCGCTTACTCTTTGATCTCGCATTCCATATTTTTAATAAGGTCCTGATCAGGTTGAAATTCTGAAACGATGAATAAGGAAAATCTTATGAGGCCCTTACAAGGGACTTATCTGATCTCCCTAAAAGGATTAACAAAGGGTTGTAACGCAGGGGTACAATAGGGTTCGGATGATATTTCCATAAAATCGAGCGAAATCTCATGAGGATCTAATAGGAAATCAGGCATGCCTTGTCAGGCCCTGGTATTTTCCCATCCAAAATTTCTACTGGGGAATAGTTTTGGTTATATCCTTTTCTAATCAATGGGTCTGGTTGCATCTTTAGGGATCGCTGGTATCGCCTTAAGGATTTTCTTTGGACAATTGTGCTGTTTGGGTCATATATTACTAGTTTTTACTGGGAATATCCTTGTCTTTGTTGAACAGATTATGGAATAGAACATTTCATTCCATTGTAACAATATTCAATTCCATCCAATAAACTTCCCGTGTCTTGAAATATTTTTACGACAAGCCTAAGATGTCCAATATGCAACACTGTTAAATATCTTCTAGATCTTTTAAACTTTTTCACACAGTAAAAAATGATTGAGATACCCCCCCCCCCCCCCAAATGGTAACAGCAAAACTCCTATATAGATGGGGAATCGTTCACCACAATTTGGTGGACTTTTCCTTGATATGTAGAGGAATATACATCCAAATGTCAAAATAATCCCTCGAATTGGTGGAAAAATCTCTCATTTTTAATGCAAAAAACAATTCCCGCACAATGAGCGGACGGAATCCACCAACAGTACGGAGAAAAACTCCCCACATTTTTTACTGAGTAGACGTAAAATATCTGGCTCTACCTTCCATCTGAACTTGGATGCTCAAACCTACAATCCAGGAATTTGTTTGGGATGTATTGCTCAACACTATTAGAGGAGTTTTTAATTTATCTGAAAATCTTTTGCAACAAAATATATAAACCCTATCCCTAGTAGAAATCACTCTAGTCGTTCTCTAGGCCTCGCAAGGCCTCGCAAGTAACTTGCAAGGACTTGTGAGGCCTCGTAATTACCTAGAGAAATACTAGAGTGATTTCTGCTAGGGATCTAAGAAATATTGCAAGACAAAAGAATGTTTATTACAAAAAGACTGCATTTTCTCTGATTGAGAGAAGGTTGAGAAGTTTTTGCCTCCTGGCTTTTCTTACTTTTTGACTCCACACCCTGGTGAAAATAAAGCGTGCATTTGGAGCGTCACATAGGAGTGTCATTACCGTCACATGAGAGTGTATTAAGAGTCAATTGGCGCAGTTGAGCGTGGATCGAGCGTGAAGAAAAGCGTTCATGCACGCTGTACTCACGCTTATATTGAAGTAAGCGTGCATTGAACGTATATTGGCCAGAATCACGTTATTGGTACGCTGTTTGAACTTTATGTGCACGCCGTTTTTTCGCCAGGGCATTCTTTTCCATCATGCGTTTGAATCAAGAGCAATTGTTAACTTGGTTCCTAGACAGCATCACAGTTCATGAAGTGTTTTTAATGAATACCTTAGGAACTATAAGAATTCATAAGGTATACATCAGAGACAGTCATGTTGTATGGGTTATCTTATATGATGAGAATATTTCTGAAGTTTGAATCGATTATTGAAACGAATTAGTAGTCTGATAATGAAATATTCAGCTGTTGAAAATCTAAATTCTTGAAGGACACTCTTTGAAAGATGTTTCCAGTTTCAAGAAGTTGATTTGAGAAGATAAACATCAATGCTTCATCAGATTTTGTAAGTTTGAATTTTCGTTTCGTTTTTATAAACGATTCAATTTTTAAGAACATTGATGAGACAATTTTCCTGAAAATTTGTGGAAAATTCTGAGAAATTCTTGCTTGTTGGACACGTTTTTCAACTTCAAATTTCTCTTAAGGACATCCTGTAGATTCTAGAGTTACTAGATCTCTCTCCCCAAAATACTCAACCAACCGAACCTTATCTGTTCGTATGAAACAAGGTCTGGCTGGTTCATTTTTTCCATTTTGTTCAATTATCTTTCAGTATTTTGGGTAGAAAAATCTAATAACTCTCGCTTCCACGGAATGCTCCTCATATCTATTCATATCTCTTGCAATCACTTAAACTCTCTGAGAAACCATGAACACTTCTGAAATAGTGATGGGGATCTTCAGAAAAGATCGATCATGTTTTATATAAAAAATATATAATTTTTATAGATTTTAATAAAAATTTGATACTTTTTGTACAAAAAAGGATCGATTTTTTTCAAAGATGCCCATCACTATTCTGAAACCTTCTGGCAAAACTCTTCACTGAAAATCCTTGAAAATTTCAATGAACTTCCGTTCTGTGGTTCAAAAATCCGATGATTTCCTATTAAATCCTATCAAACATATAGAATTCCGATTGAAAGTGCAGAATACCAACCGGTTTCAATTGGAATTCTGCACTCTCAATCGGATTTTTTTCATGAGGGTAGTAGAGATGCCCGATACAGTATATTCATACTGTTTATGAAACTTTTATGAAATTTTTATCCATATTGCATCAAATTTAATAAACTCAACAAATTTCCTATAAAAAGTATCGATACTCTCGAATATTGGCAATCCTCTAATCAGGGATGAAAATTCAAAAAAAGAAAAGCATCAGGATGAACCCTTGGGAGTTGACGAAGCACTCATAATGAACAACTATAAAGGAGGTTTTCAAGAAACTCCACGCTTGAATCACAAAGAATTCTTTGTGAAAGTACAAAAACTGACAAGCTTTCAAAGATCACGAGATATGCAACCCAATATTCAATTCAATAGAAGGAAACGAAAAGTAATTCCAGAGATACCAAATGAATCCTTGTTGCTATGATATCAAATGAATTCACGAGTCATTCTTTCTATTCTACGATTCTACTGGGTACACGAGAAAGCACATGACGATATTTCGCGTCATCTCTCGAGTAAAATGTCAAGCAACTCAGAGTAATCAATAACCCTTTCTGTCGATAAACAGGAAATTCTTGATAACTGGAAGACATCAAACCATTCGCGACATGTTTCTTTCACAAATACTCAAAAGATGACGTTGCAACCTGTAAATTCAACAAAATAAAATTTCACGACACGAACGAATCTACGGGCTCATCGGATAACATCTCATAATTGGAAATGAATGAGTATTGTAGAATGAAGATTCTAACTTTAGCTCGAAAAGTTCATAGAATGAATGAATGAATGAATGAATCATACTTTACGAATAAATCAAAGTCCATAAAACTCAAGAATGAAGGACTTTTTGATACAATTTGCATAAGATCCTGTTGTAGAATTAATCAGGGTAAGATGACGCACTTTCCCGCTCCACTGCAGCACGGAATAATACATCACACCTCATTAATCAAGAAAAATTTAAACACTGTAATTGAATCTTCATTTTTTCTGCGTAAACGAGGTTTGATGCATTATTTTATGCTGTAGAGGAGCGGGAAAGTGCGTCATCTCACCCCCATTTACTCTATTTGTATGAGCAAGGTGTCGACGGGTTTTCTATTTGAGATGTAAGGATGTTTAATGTTTATACGGTATCGATACTTTTGTATAAAATATCAATCAAGCCAATTTAATCCAAATTTTATAAAAACATACATTTTTTTATATGAAGTACGCAGGTCAAAAAATGTGGGCAATTTAAATTTTCAACTGATTTTTCAAAATTGTAAATAATTCGTATATAAATTATGCATAATTTTGAAAATTTTCCCACTTGGACGGGGATGAAATGAAAATTAAAGAAGTCGTTTGTTGAAAGAGTTCGTTGTTTGTTTGCTGATTGATATTCAAAACAAATCAGTCTCAAATTCGAATAGGAGGACAAAAACCATCAAAAATTTTCGAGCATCTCTAACTTGAGGGACAGAGCAATTACACTTGTACTTTGAGAATGCGATAATGGCTCAACGATCTTGTCATCACGAAACCGATTAAAGAACGTTTAAAATTCCAAAATTTGTTGTCTGTTAGAATGACAAGTAGGCTGATGAATACTTGGAAGCGAGAGATATCTTCAAAATCTCTAGTTATCTGGTTTCCAGCAAATAGAATGAAATTTAGTATTTTCCTCGACAACTCCGACAATTTTTCTACAACATTCCATCATCGCAATTTTGAGAAGAAGAAAAGAATTTTTTATACGAATTCTCGCATATTTCTCGGAAGTCCCATTTGTAGAGGAAATTGGAATTTCCTCTGTATTTTTCCGTCCATAAATATCACGGCTTGTGCAGTGGCGTATCGTGGCCAAATGATACCCGGGACCGACGCGATAGCGGAACCCCCCTCGCCTGGCAGTTCATCTTCTTTTGTAAAAAAAAAAAGAAAGAAACATAGAACTGTAATCCAGTAAAATTTAAATGCGAAACAAAATTTGGCACCCGGGGCGGTCCGGCCCCACCGCCCCCCCCCCCCTTGCTACGTCACTGGGCTTGTGGCGACTTCTCGCACAAAGCCACGCACTGTGAAAAATCATTAGAATTTTCCTGTATGCGGTAACCGGAAAAAGTCAATCATTGGATGAGAAATCAATTTCCGAAACATGTATATTAAATACCACATCAATTTATCTGATATTCCAAACTGTATGGCGCGTTCACCACGATTTCACGAAGAACTTCCAGATAAATATGGGAAATCATCAAAGTATGTATATTTTAATTACTTCACATGAATATATAAGAATTTCCCCATAAAAATGTTTTGCAGGGTGGAGTTTGTCAAAATCACATTCGCAGAGAAAAATTGAATTGGCTTCTCAGTTTCTAGGGGTCAAATGTTGTGTTTCAGATTGTAAAAGAAAATTTTCTTCATAATTTCATATGTTTTCCTAGAATCACATTCGAAGAGAAGAACTAAATTGTCTTCTTATTTTTTTTTCCATCAAAATACTAGTATTTTATAACAGAAAAATGGACTTGATCTAGAAGTTTAAGAGTTCCTATGAAATCTCTGTCAAAGAGAGCAATAATGGCTGATTGAAATCGATTAAAATCGAAGACATTTGACATAACAAAAGGTAATAGAAGAATTGGAATGATTGTATTTGGTTGAGAGTTCGGACTTTAAATCTATAAATATGTAGGCTACAGTGTGAAAAATAATTGTACAATATTCCACCACCTAAGCAGCAACAGAAGTTCAATCTATATACGAAATAGAAACGTTCGTAGAATGTACGAATGAGATACAAAGAACGTATAATGAACGTTCATAGAATATTTGATTGAGACTGTTTTAAATGTACTTAGAACGTACACGTAGTACATTCGAAATGTACAATATCCATTCAATCGACGTTCGATTGACGTACCGTCGTATGTTCGATCACATACGTTCGAAGAATATGCATACCCTGGTGAAAATGGAGCGTTCTGGGAAGAGTTACAGAGACGTTATTAGAGAGTCCTATAAGAGTAATCGAAGGGTCAATTCAAAGCATCAGAAGCGTTTCGGAGGAGTCATTTGGCGGATGTGAAGCGTGCATGAAAGTGAGCCCAAAGAAAGTAAAAAAAAAGAATTTGCAAAGGGGAATCGAACCAAGAACTTTTGAACTCGGGAGAAAGTCCTTTACCGCTCGGCTAACATCGGTGATTGACAAATTGGAACTTTATTTCCTTGATGAACTGTGTCATGAGGAAATGTGCTCTAAATTCAATCTTTCTCATTGAATTAAAATGATTTCTCGTCCTGAAAGTTTACAAATCAATTTCAATATCCCATGTGTAATCATTAAATGTGCAAAAGAATTTAATTAACTTGCACATATCAAACATCATCAAATTACAGGTCGATAATTCAAAACAATTGTTGTTTAGTAATTATATTGGTAAATGTATCTTGAATACGAATACAATTTTTCAGCTCAATAACTGGTATAAAAAGTAAAAAATACCCTCTAAACATTCTAACCTCAAAATCATATAATTCTCAATCGATCAAAACATATACACAAGGGAAGTCCTATAAGCGTGTTGAAAACCTTCACTACCGAAACATCGTAAACATCAGGAAAGAGTTATTGAAGAGTTGGAGAAGAGTGTTGAGTAAGAAGGGTGCGTTGGACGTTCAATGAAATGTGATAGCACGCTCAACCAAATTTGCCTTAGAGTCATTTGGCGGTCGAAACTTTTCACAAACGCTTCTGTGACTTTATTGCACGCTTTGACGGTGTTTCAAGCACGTTCGATTTTTACCAGGGTAGCACCTATGGAACGGTCCCACACAGCACCACAGTTCCGGAAGAATTCATGGAGAATTTTTATTGAACTGATTGTGTTCTTCGTGAGTTATTTGAGGATTCTTCTGGGATTTTGGTGCTGTGAGACGTCTCATTGGAATGTGCATGGAATATTCGAAGAACATTCATAGTATACACATAAAAAAAAAATTCTTGCATCACGAAAACATGGTTGTCTTCGTTATATATGAAACACGTATTGTCTCAGTTTAATGCAATTTGCTTGAATCAAAACAAAATTTCTTGATTCAAGCAAATTGCATTAAACTGAGACAATACGTGTTTCATATATAACGAAGACAACCATGTTTTCTTCATACAAGAATTTTTTTTCTGTGTATTCTGGTGTGTCTTGAGCATGAATAGGGAACTGCTCATCCTGATTTGATGGCCCCCCCTCCTTTTTAGAGAATTTAAGGGGGGGGTAGGGTTTTGAAGGCAGAAAAAAACAGGTTCTTACAGATTTTGTTTTGGGCGTACGGTGAAAGTACATTTATTTCTGATTATTGTACATTAAAGAGTAGTAATTGAACTATATTCTGTGAAATATTGGTTGAACAATATTGAAAATTGACCGAATGGCAGCAATTCTTCGCAGGCGCCTCAGAAAAAATACATTTTGCGGTGCACGTCATACCTCAGCACTGGATCATCTGAAATGAAATAACCAAAGTTTTTCCCTTAATTTTTATGTCCCTCTAGGTATCTCTGTCGAGTTTTTCCATTTTTTTTCAATTTTTGAACTTTTTACAAGACTTGAAAGTGAAAATACCGATTTTTGGCCTAAATTCATGACTATTGTTGTTAATAATAAAAAAAATAAAATCAAAAACGAAAAAATCTCAACAGGGCCACCTCATAAATTATGTAAGGAAATACTGTAAAAAATTTGAGAACGATCGGTTGAATAGATTTTCAGATACAGAGTGCACCGTCTCAAAAAACATCGATTTGAGAAAAACGCGTTTACAGTTTTTCGTAGCGAAAAGACCCTGATAAAACTTAGTAAGCTATTTATTTTTTATTTCACTCACATAGAATCATCAATGCCGGGACCATAGAGTATAGAACTTTCGTCAAGAATGTCCAAAGCATCTTTTTGATCAAGTCTGCGGCGAATTCTATCATTTTTAGCGGTTTCAGCTGCTCGCTCATCTGCTCTGTTCATTCGAATATCGTCGGTTAGAAGCGCCTATCCATGACAATTTGGACCAGTACTGATTCGCATCTCTTCTAGGAAGGTTAAATAAGCTTTACAGCCTTCATTGAAAACACAAGCAGCCACTGAAGATGAAAATTCGACGATAATTGCTGAACCACTCTCAACTTTCGGCGCAATCTTCCAAATAAGCTGGTTCAAACTCTCATTATTATTTTGTGTGAATCCGCCAATACATCGCTCTAGGAGAGCATCTTTGCTTAAATCTTCATAAATTGGCTTGATTCCTTGTAAAACATCAGTTGGTAGAGCAGAATATGAGTGTTTGAAATTATTCAGCTTCTTTAAAGCTGCAGCTTCCTGCCATTCACACCATGAGTCTTCTCCGCTAGGGCAGTTTTCGTGTTGTGGTTTTGCATCGGTTGAGGCATAATGATAGTAAGGAGCCCAAATGGCTTTTTTCATTTCTTCTACAGGATTAGAATTGAAACGAATTGTACGACCATAGTACTGGGTGAGCTTATCAATCATTTTTGCAGTCAGTTTCCCTTTACCTGAGAGAGTTTATTTTTTTATTTTTTGTCCAGTTTTGGTTTCACTATCAGTCACAGTTTTTTTGACTAAATCACGCAAACGAGTTCCCATCCTTTTTTGGACGTGTCCAACACATTCTTTTTTATTGATTAGAAAATTTTCACCATAAGGTTCAGCATTGATAACACCACTATATGTTTCCGAGTCACCATCTCCAATATAGTTGCGAATCTTCACGTTATTCTCTTGCGATCATTTGAACATTGTGACAATTGCGTCGACTTCCATGTTACCGGATGCTCCTTTGTGATTTGCAAAACATTGATCTTCATTTATATGGTTCTCTTGCCATTCTTCGAACTCTGCAGAATCAAGCTTATTCTTCCAAGTAACGCACATGTAACAGTATGAACTTTTTACGAGAACATCGACAACTTTTCCGGTGTAATATCCAATCAAGGAAGCCACGCTTTTTCCAAGTTCCATCGCCTGATACGGTTAATTCTGATGAAGATTCAATATTTTTGTCTCTACACATAGCTGCTTTTTCTTCCTCTATCGCAGAAACAAGATGTCTTCTTGCGGCATTCGTCACACTGGAGCACATTTTCTTCAAGTTATTCTGGTATACCGATTTTGATACGAAATTACTGGATAAATCCATCAGTCCGCAGAATTTGTCACAACCAGCTAATCCCAAGCCTAAAACTCGCATCACGAAAGCAAATCGGTAGTTCACTTCATACATATGATTATCTAATCGTTCACTAAACGGAACGTAACGAGGTTCTTTACATTTTTCACATTTTATTTTTATCTTGAAACCAAGACCTATTTTGCCACAACACTGAAATGATACTGTACTATCACAAACTGCACACTTCACGAACGTAGAAATTGTTGAAAAAACTAACAGAAAATCAATGATTCTGAAATGCTTATTCGTATCTTCAGCAACTTTTTGGCTAAAACTTAGTCTGATGTTTTTCGTTGACGTACTCCTTGCCTCAATATCGTCATCGTTTCTTCGTTTATGCGGAGGAACTATTTTTTTTAGCTTGATACAGCTTTTTACCAGTCTTCTTTCTACACTCTCTGGAAACTTTTCTCGGCATTTTGCGAACAACAAAAATATCACAACAAAATAGAGTAAGAAAATACAACACAACTGTTACACTCCGCGTCTGCTTCGAAAATGAAGCAACACCAGGTACCGTTACAACGACCCTGTCTAAGACCTTTCTGTAAACTGCTTAGGGACAATAAACAAAAGAGATTGAGAAACAGCTGAGCGGTTACAGCTCAGGTAGTCGTTCGAGACACGCCTGCTCCGATTGACCACCTATTAACAGACAACATTCTTGAGTTACTATACTTTCATAATATGCAATAAAAAAAAATCACTTTTTTTGAACCCTCAAAACCCTACCCCCCCCCCCCCTTTAACACTTCAAAGGCAGAATAATTCCTGAAACTGGCAGAAAAGAATCTTTTTCCTAATGAAAAAAACACTCTGATGAAATGAGAAAGAACTCAGAATATTTGCGGGGTTTCTCTACACATTTTTGTATCACTCCACCGAAAAAAGTATGGTTTCTGTAACCATCTGGATGCACCCTGCTTGAAGAATCTCATTGGACCGATTGATTCCTCCGATTCCGATGCAGAAAACCGATTCAAACCCATTGAGAATAAATTTTTGATGAGTTTGAATCGGTTTTCTGCATCGGAATCAATGAGAATCAATCGGTTCATTGAGATTCTTCAAGCAGGGCATTCTAATTCCCAAGTAGCACCAGAATATACTATGAATGTTCTTCGAATATTCGAGATATGTTCTATGCACATTCGAATGAGACTGTTTCATAGGTGCTATGCATATTCATCGAACGTATATAATCGAATATACGACGGCACGTTAATCGAACGTCGATTGAATGAATATCGTATATTTCGAATGTACTATGTACATCTTCTAAGTATATTTGAAACAGTCTCATTCGAACATTCTATGAACGTTCATTATATGTTCTTCGTATCTCATTCGTATATTCTACGAACGTTTCTATTTCGTATATACTTTGAAATTCTGTTGCTGCTTGGGTTACAGCTGATGGTCACTCTGACTATCTGTGAGGTTAACTGTAATTAAGATACCTTTACATACGATGCTGAAATTAGCACGAAAAAGTAGCCCCATTTTTGTATTCATAACTATGAATTCTAAACTCCCAAGCAGCAATAGAAGTTCAAAGTATATACGAAATAGAAACGTTCGGAGAATGTGCAAATGAGATACGAAGAACATATCATGAACGTTCATAGAATATTCGAATGAGACTGTTTCAAATGTACTTAGAACGTACACGTAATACATTCGAAATGTACCATATCCATTCAATCGACGTTCGATTAACGTACCGTCATATATTCGATTACATACATTCGATGAATATATCCATATCACCTATGGAACGGTCTCATCGAAATATGCATAGAACATATTTCGAATATTCGAAGAACGTTCATAGTATATTCTGGTGCTACTTGGGCTTATATGACTACATTCTATCGCGGCCCTATAGGCTTATACATACTCGGGCTTATTTCAGCATCGTAATTCTAACCACATTATGTGAAACTTTGGGGACATTTGACATGTTTCAAACACTTTGACGAGCCTTAAAAATTTTGTAGTAATGTGTAGAGTATTGTTAAAGTGTGTTCGAAAAGTATAATCTTCCAATTTATGGATACAATTCAACAATATTCAACTCGTTTTTATAAAATTTTATAAAATTCGTCCAAGTGACTGAAACACATCATCCAGCCAGCACAAAACGTCAATTTGAATTCATTCAGACTTCCTAAAGACCTCTTGAATAATCCCCGTTATGCTAATCAATATGTATTAATTATGAATATTTTGAATTCAAAATGAGAACGTATTGAATACCCGCAAACTTCATTACGGAATCTTGATATGAATTCTTTCTGAATATGAGGTCGTTCATTGAGAGTTCATTTTAAATTCAAAATATTCATAATGAATACATATTGATTAGCATAACGAGAGCTCTTTGCAGGAACTCTTGTGCTGTATGAGCAATTACACCCAGAGATTCACATAATTCGGCAGAGTTTTCGACAAAAATAATTTCCACAGCACTGAACAGAAAATCGTGGAATACTGTAAGAATGTGTAGAAAAATCCATAAGACAATATCGAGACCTAACGAGTTATGGACTTCATAAAATAGTACGAAAATTGGAAGAATTATGTACAATTTTACGGAATATAAGGCAAAAATTCGTAGAGTAATATTTATGGACGTATGTTCATAAAATTCTACATACACTGAGAGAAGAGTTGATTTGTATCTAATAAATCTTGTTTTGGATACCGCGAAATAAATATTTATTACACGCAAACATGACTCATCATACTCAGATAAAGTTTATTAAGAGGTAAAAAATGTCATGTGAGGTTTTTTAACAGTTAATAAACTTCATTCATAGTTAATAAGCCAAATTTATGTGGAAAAAATATTTATTCCGCCGTATTCAAAGTAAGCCTACATTGAATACAAATAAACTCTTCTCTCAGTGTATTTCCGCAAAATTCCTCAAAGCGTCCGAAATCTGACAGTCATGCAAAAACATTTTAAGAATTTTGAACAATTTTGAAGACAAATATTTTTGTTGAGATCAGTTGGTGGAACGAGCTGTAATTATGACCGAGAACATGAAGTGAGATTGAGTATGACAAGGAAGGAAGAGAGGGATTATAAAACCTTCATGAGCTTAGGAAAAATTCTCAGCATGATAGTTCAATGCATTGAGGATTCGACGTAACTCATACCCGCTGACCACAGGGTTTCCACAAAAGTCCCTAGAATTCAGGTCAACATGCCAGCAGGCTTTCCGTTCTTCGAAGTACAAGAACTCCGGCCATTATAGTTTTTCTTCTCGTAAACTGAACAATCTTGTCCTCTCATCTATAAAAACATTTACACCTCGTTTCTATATGATTTACGCATGCAAATTTTGCTTGTACAAACATTCATGATCTCATACTTTGGTGTATAGAATACTATGATGAGACTATTTCAAACATCCCGTGAACATTTATAGATTTACCAGAGATTATATTTTAGATCCTCTATCAAACATTGTTAGAGTTGCGAGAATATTCTACGGATACCTTTTATACATTTTTCATATATTATCAGAATATTTACAGGACATTAGATTCCGTTAGCATGTTCCTAAAATATTCTATAATATATTATAAAAATGTGGAGGAAAATGTTTAGAGAGTGTGGAAAGTCATTGAAATGTAAGTGATGAGATTGTTTATGTTAGTTTATAGTGCTATAATGCTACATCCCAAACGGGAAACGTGAAGCTCCGACAAACGTTTTCAATCCCTAATAAAAATTTTGACAAAAACGTAAAAAGTGTAAAAGTGAAGTTCCCTACAAATTCAATAGCAGCAACAAATCCCCCACGTGGAAAAAATTCACCTCCCCTATATTCGGAGGAATTCTCCTCCATATGAAAGAAAATTTTTTCTTCTTGAAGGACATTTCTTTCGAAATGGAGAGAAATTTTCCCGGAATATAGGGGAAATTGATTTACCTCACGTGTTATGTAAACATCTGTGAACGTACCAACATCATTACTTGAATATTCTAGCACATTAAATGTGTTACGTTACAATTCTAGTGCCGCTGCAGTGTGAATGTATGATTTTCTCATGAGTAGTGAGTTTTAAAACACCCGGTGGATACATATTTCGGTATATGTATAGGTGAAAGGACGAAAACTTTATCTTAGGTAGATTTGAATGTCGTATTCTTCTTAATCCATGACCCGTTTAACCCTACTTTAACAACGTTCTAGGCTTTTCATTCGGGATTCCTTCACAATAACTATCCTACTGTGAGATTATTTCATAAACGGTGAAATTTGCTTTATAGAAATGGTAATTTCACATGAATAAAGTGAAAGAAAACTGTAATTCAGACGAAAACGAAGGGGAAGATCAATGAACAAATAGTTGAAAGCTGTCCGAAGGAATATCTCGAAGTTTCAGAATACCCCGATTGAAATACCCAACAATTATTTCCAGAACATATCTTTAAAACATCTAGCCAAATCTGATTGAATCTTGTACAATCTTCTGACCGAATACCATGTTTTTTAACCAGGGGTCCCTGCTGTGAACGTCTTTGGAGAAATTTGTCTATCTTCTGTTTCCCCATGTTTGTGAAAGATGGAAGAAAAATATGAAAACTAGGCAAACGTAGTAAGACAGACTTTCCTAAGATGTCGGACAATACTCGGTAAACATTTTATATCCTGCGGTATCTTTGAAACAGACTTTAGATCTCTTGCTCAATACTTTTGGATAAATTTCAGATAAATTCTTGCGTAAAACGTATCTAAAAGTGTCGTGCAAGACATCTCAAATCTATCTAAAAGATATCACAAGACAAGAAGTTCACTGGGTGCAGTTTTCAATATCTTTTTGGAACCACAAAACTCATCTTTCAATAAAATTCAAGGCTGAAATATTCAAACATGATGCGTCAGAGGTCTTGAAATTGTCTACAAAAATACCTCAAAACCTGAAATTTTTATGAGAAAGGTATTCGACACATCAGTGTGGTCAGTAAACTGAAACTCTCCGTTCCAAGTCGTTCGAAAAATTGTGCTTAGTTTCGATAGTTATTTTTCTCTTAAGATTTCTAATTGAGAAAAAATAGATTTTCCACCATTCCTAGAGGATCCTAGGAAATCGGAGGTGGAAAAAGTGTAGAAAAATTCCACGTGCCACACATTCTACGCATATGATTTTAAAACGAATTTTATGAAGACGTAAATTATTCTGTCACAAAATGGACATAAATATTTGCTCCAATCGTTTGATCTACTTAACGTCTCTGATGTCCCAAACGTACTTTCATAAAGTCACTCTTGAGACTTAGGATATCCTATAAACGTCGGAAAAAGGTATCATAAAATCAATAGATGTCTTTACGGCATTCCACATATCGACGTTATACGGATGATTTGACATTTAGATTTGTGAGAACCGGTTGAGAACAGTTGAACCGTTCCATCATTTTCCAACTGAATCATCTACGGTTGAAATTAGACGGTCAAAAGCAGGTACAACGCTCATCTGCTTCTTTGTTCTAGACTGGACACGTTTGATGCCCATTTTGTACAGATCCCATACAAAAATTGTTGGGCTTCGTCAATGCTGAAAATAAAATATAGCTTGGCGCAATGTTGACAGACAAGGCTTGGCAATCTATAAATCTTCAACGTTGATTAACAATAAATACACACGGAAAAAATCAGTGATCCAAACTTTCGTTGACTAGTACACTGTAAAAAAAAACTGGAAATTTACTGTGCAACTGGACTGGAAATTTCCAGTGCTAGTACTGGAATATGGATATTCCAGTACATGTACAGAGATTTTGTTGTTACGTTACTGAAAATTTACCAAGCATAACTGAAAATTCAGTCATTGTACTGGAATTTTCAAGTTTGAGATGATGTACTGAAATTTTGCCATGATTTCGCGAAAATTTTACCGGCTCGTACTACAATTTTATAGTTCTTGTGCACCAAAAAAAAATATTCCCTCAAAAAGGACTTGAGAAAAAATTTGGAATTTAGAAAAAAAAACCTAATCGTTGGTATACTGGAATTATACAGGTTTTTAACTGCAATTCTCAGGTTTTGTGATGGAATTTTCCAGTTACTATGCAATTGAATTATACAGGTTTCGAACTGCAATTTTCAGGTCGTGTGATGGAATTTTCCAGTTGCTATGCAACGGAATTTAATCACTGTTGCACTGAAATTTTCCACTTCTATTGGACTTCGTCATTTCTGGCAGGAAAAATTTCAAGTCTTTATATTAAAAATTTCCTGATTGAGATTTTGAATAATAATTGTAATTGTAGCCAATGAAATTGATATATGAGGTTTTTCCAAGACTTATCCTCTTGTGTTCTAGATATGAAGCATATGTAGTAACCCAAGCTGGCCTTCCAACATGTCGCGCTATAGCTCATCGGTTAGGTCTTAGGTTTCAGTTGGTAGGCAGGTAGAAAAGTGTGGGTTCAAATCCTGTTAGGTAGACATGAGTTTCTGTCCATTCAAATGAACGATCAAAAGTTTCTCAATCATCTTGGAACACAAGGACCCTGCAAAATCACTTTGCGTGAGCAATTTTTTTTCAATTTTCATGGATATTTTCAGCATTAATTTTCCAGTACATGTCCTGGAAAAGTCCAGCTCGTGTACTGAAAAATTCCAGTACCGAGGCTCAGAAAATTTCCAGTTTTGATGCGGAAATTCCATAACGTTTGCACTGAATTTTTGCAGTACAAATGTGCTGAAATTTTCCGGTACATGTACAGGTTAATGACTTCCAGTACATGTACTGGAATTTTCCGGTGAAATTTTTTTACAGTGTATGTCACTTTTGGACGGAGCACAATTTGGAGAAGAATTCGTACACTGGATTTTAATAATTCGTTGACTCTTTCCATTATTTCGATAATGAAAATATAAAGTGGATTCCATTGTTCGAATAGTGAACACAGTCCACGAATTATTAAAATCCAGTATACGAATTCTTTTCAAACTTGTGCTCCGTCCAAAATTGGTATACCAGTCAACGAAAATTTGGACGACTTATTTTTTCCGTGCAATGTTGCACCGATGTCGGTGTTCGACGGATTTCGTTTGTCAGCCTATTATTGTGGCACAATTGCGCCAAGCTTGTCTCATCCTTGGCCTAACATTGAGTGAACGATAGATTCCATTCAACGCCAAGATCATTTAAAATGTGGTTCAATATTGCCCCAAAATTTGGCCTAGTTTCGGTAGAAATTAGCTTTCAATGTAGCGCCGATCATTGGTAATAGCATGGCTCAATATTGGCAACCTATATAATATTTTTGCTACGTAACTAATCAAGTGTTTCTCGCGAGTGGTGAAACGCGTATAAGAAGAATATATAAGGCTTAAGTAAGTCTTCGGAAGAACAGTCAATTGCTCTTCCCTATGAGTCATACTAGAGGACTCCTACCGCTGAGCTAACATACATTGTGTCTATTCCTCATGGCAAAATTTACCGACAAAAGACGCCGAGTTGTTTCACAAACAAATGAGGGGAAAACAATAAGACTTCAAACAACATATGTCAGAAATTGCGAAATGCGCATACTTTTTATATATTTCTGGGTTAAATATTCTTTACTTTGATCATTGGCGCAGCATTGACAAACAGAATTTCCAATTGTTGGCCAATGATGGTATATTTCATTGCCATTGTTTCATCGATGATGGGACTTCATTGGAGAAACACGTAGGTAAATCATAAAATGATTTTATCATTCCAGGTTTGCGCCATGCTTGGTTGCCAAGCCTCGGCCATACTTTATCTACCTTGCACCATGCTAGCGCCAATTGTAAATTCCTATATGGGATTGTGAGGCTCAACATTTCGCTTTGAACAAATCCAACAAGATACATCAAAAAGTTTTGTTAAGTTATGATGATGATGATGAAGGGTGGGAAGTAGAAAGTTTTTCAATCGGATGAGCATTGAGAGAAACAATCAACATCGTTGAACGTCCTTGAGCAGTCAAAACAAACAAGCATAGTAAGCATGTGTTTATCAATAGCTTCACCAAACTTGTCATTGATTAATTTTTGAAGAGCAATTTGTATAGAACAATGAACTATAAACAATATGCATGTCAAAGATCACTCTTTTTAAGAATCCTTGCAAAAGGATGTTACCCGATAATCCGGCGATTCAACAATTTTCTTCACAAATTTTTAAATGTCCATGTAACACAGCAACAGAAATTGAATCACATTCTGAAATCATTCATTTCATATTTATTTTTGACACTCTTGATTCGATATACTTCCTTTGAAATGAGTTTTAAATAGATTCCAATAACATCAATGATTCCATGACTTTAAATTCACGCAATTTATATATATATATATATATGTACATATATCTATATGTTTATTATTTAATTTTTCAATTACGTATGACAGAACATTTAATAGAAAAATCTGTGCTCCTTTCAGTGCATACATTTTATTAATTATTGATTTGATATTTATACTTTTTATGTTTTTCAATAAAAAGAAAAACTATTCGGTATTTAGAAAAAAATGTAAATTACTTGCAAAAGAAAATTCTAAATACATTATCCTGCAGTTAAACAATTCATAACTTTTTACGTGCGTATGAGATGGATGTAGAAATGAAAACAAAAGACAAATTGACGTAATTTGTTTATGCGTTCGATACAAATGTGTAATTATGTACAACGCGTAGAGGTGTTTCATAAAAGTCTTCGATATAAAGTTCATTTGAAAATTCACATATATGAGTATTTGCGTGAAAGAAGTATTTATTAAGTTGATTCCCAACGAACAAATATCGATTGACGTCAGAAAAATCTTCATTTGAAACTCTATTGAAACTCTGCTGAAGCATATGATTCATTTGAACGAAGGTACATCTTTTTTCGCATATTGATTTATGTTTACGACCTGTCTTGCATCTTTTTGTTGTAAGATCATTCGAGTCAACACGAGAGTCGAAATTATGAATACATTTGAAGATTATTTCAAACTTTGATCTAGCAGATATTCCGAAATATCTTGAAAACGTATGAAAAACGTTGATTTCGTTGCAAGGTAGATCAATTGATTTATTTTTTTCTGTATTGGGAATTAATGATTGTATAAAATTTATATAGAATTTGTATACAATTTTTATGGATGATATGAGGATTTTTTATGAAAATCGTTGAAACCCCTGTCGAAAATCCACATAGAATGTGTTTTTGATTCAGATTGAATTTCAGATTCCTTACTAAGAAAGATTGGAAAGGATTCTGATTCTATCCAAATCATTCTGATATCTTTCTCTTGTAGCAATTTCAATAATAATTTAACAATCACTATTTCTAATGGCAGTAATCTCCCTGAATGTTGCTTATATATAATTTTAATAGATTTCAATAGAAATTTGATACTTTTTATATGAAAAAAGCATCGATTCCTTTGAGGATCCCCAACACTAAATATTGCTCTGATTTGCTTAATGGTTACTGTGCGAACATTATTCCTTCCTGTTCGAATATCGCTGAAGTGTCAATCTTTTACGGAAATTGATTCAAAGTCGCATACGAGAAGATCCAGTTTGAAATTGATGACACAACCCTAGTAGAAATTTTGATATGGAAAACATCAGGTCCAGATCAGGCATGCCTGATTTCCGTTTAGGGCCTGACAAAAATGTAACACAGGGAAAAGACAAGGTCCTGATCAGGAAAACCAAACGTTTCCCAATCAGGATCTGATCAGGGTAGTAATTGAATTCCCAATCAGGACCTGATACGGGTGGTAGCGGAATTCCCAATCACGACCTCATCTAAGCTATATTCTAACATCCGATTTAATTTTCATAAAATCTTTTGAAACTCCACCAACAGAAGAAATTCTACTGATGATCCAAATAGATCTCAGTTGCACATTTAAAAAAGACAGGTAAATTTCTAATGATTCCTGTAAAAATTCTGAATAATTTGGTACATTCATCGTTCTGAATTCATCAAGTCTTGATTCGACTGTCTTGTCGGTTATCACATGATTGAAATACGGATGAGCCAAGGCAAACCTGATCAGGTCCTGATCAAGATATCTTGACAGTTACCTCAAAATTCAAATACGGATGAGTCAAGGCAATCCTTATCAGGTTCTGATAGGAATACCATGTCTGAGTTACTGAAAGGGAAAATTTGACTGGGACCTGTCAACAACCTCGCGTTATATTGTTGTAAAGTCCTAAACAGGATGCCATGTCAGGACCTGATAAGGTAATTAAAAGTTTTCCTTAATTAGGAGTTCCCTATTGCAGCCTCACGAGGGCCATGCTTCTAATAGGGAATTCCCTGTCAAATTTCTATTAGGGAAGTGTTCAAAAACAAATTCTCTTAAATGCAATATAACGATTCAACACCCAAGTAAAACATATTCAAAATTATATATAATTTATTTAGAAACTATACATAACTGGATTTAATTTCTTCTTCTCTCCATGTTCTTACAAAAATCAAAGACACACTGTACAAAATATGGGGAGTTTCTTTTACACCAATGATTAATTTTGTCACCACAAACATGAGGGATTTTCTCCCCACTTTGTGGAACCATTTTGCTCTTTCGATGTTAAATCTTCTACAAATGAAAAGAAGCTCACGGAATCACGGTAAAAGATACCTGATCCATGGAGAAGCTTTGATGCCATCATTTTCTAGGGGAAAACCTCACAATTATTTTTCAAGTATAGTAAACTTTTGATGTCTAAAATTTTTGTCCACCTTCTCTTCATGAAAATTCAGTCATAAATACTCCTCATACAGCACACCAGATCAGAAAGAGTTCATAAAGAATCCAATTGGTCCCTAAAGAATTCAATATGAATTTTGAGAAATTCTTTGCTGTATGGGTTAAGTTGTGACCATCGAAAACTTGTCTCATGTTTTCAGTTTTTCAACCTACTGTGTGGCACAAACATTGTCCAAATCATCAAAACAGCTTCATCGAAGTATTTGATAAGCGTTTTAATGAGATTTGTTGCATCATGGGAGAACATATACAGTACGTATTTCCAGAACCTTTGGACCCTGAATATTCTTATATCTTCCACTCGGTTCGTATACATTGCATGCATATAAACATTATTTTAACAACAGATCAAACACGTTCAAAGTCCGTGTAGACTGCAAGAACAATGAAAACCCGAGAAAAAACATTTTTACGAATTTTTTTCTCTTTTTTTTTTTCAACTCATTGTAATTGTATCTTTCACGAACATGCGTCAATTGCCAATTCTTTTCCCTCTGAATGATACACAAATTAAAAATACAAGAATTTTCGTGGAGTGCAAGATCCCATTCTGAGGAGATTTTGAAGTATATTTCATCATTTCGTTACAGTTTGAATGTCGATAGCAGCATCGAGGTTTCCATTAATCATCATAAATTTCAAAATAATCAAATCTTCTGTACAGCGGTTTACAAACATTCGACTGATATCAAATCGAATGAGCTGATATAAATGATTCACCCTGTAGCGTGGTCGCGTGGCGCGTGCCAGGCATCGATATCCATGTATTTTTTATACATGCGTATGAAAATCACGTGATCAATTGAGAGTAACGAACGGAAAGCATTCTTGTCGCATATCATGAAAGACGTATACAGATTGAACGCTCACGACATCGGAAAGATTTTCACATGACTTCGTAATATTTTCTGCTCTAAGCGATGGAATATATCTTGAAATTGATCTCATCCAATGAGAGGAGATTATGTAATTGAGGATACATTTACTAGGAAAATTTGTGCTCACTGAAAAATGACGCAGTATATACTAAACAATTTTTCATCAAATACAATTGTTCCGTTGCAGAATTAACAAATGCTGTTACGATATTCGCATATTTATAATTCTGCATAGAAAATTAATTTGAAATTCTTACCTGGAATGTATATAACGTGTCGATTTTTTTTTATTGATTTTATAATTCTTGAATTTCGGTTCAACAGATTTCTCTCATACACTGTTAAAAATTTCTGCATGAAGCTTCAATCACATGTGATGGAAGCAATTTCCACTCACGTGATTGAAAAAGTTCTTGAAATTTCACTCACATATCACTGAAAATTCAATTACTAAACTGTTCTATTATGGGTAATATAATATAGCAAAAATTGAAGATTCAATCACATGTAACTGAATTCTCAAATCAATCACCAAGAATTTGAAATTTCATTTCCCAGTGTATTTGAAAAATGAATGAAATTTCAAGAAATCTTCAACAGTGTACACTTTTCTGCATTTTTATTAAAGATATTCCTCCAACCGTGAACATTCTTTTCAAAAGACTGAAGAATATTTTTTCGGCACTTTGATAATTCGAAAGAAAAAAAAACAACGATACTTTAGGAATGAAAAGTGGTCCTATAACCAAAGTTGATCGATTTACATGCTGAATATATAAAATAAATAACGTATAAACGCGCACATAAGCAATGAGATATAAAATACGAGCATATAACTTCCTTATGATATCTTTTGAATGATCTCCATGTTTTCAAAATTATAATTTTACAACCCTATAACTGAGATGATTTTTGGGGCAAAAAAAAATCATTAGAAAATTGTTTTTGAAACTTTTGGATAACGGTACCGACATTACGTAATGAAGAATATCGAATTCCATTGAAAAAATGTCATTAAATTTTATGATAAAAGTTGTATTCTCGTAACGGAAGAGTCGACTTGACGATTTTATTCTCAAAATATTTGATAGTTCCGAGACTTTTGAAGAATTCGGCATAAATATAGGTGCTTGAGGACATCGCCCCTACTGAGACACCGTTCGCTTGGGTCATGTCCACATGAAGGTCGGTGGTAATAAATATTAATTTAAATACTTATAGTCGTGATAAGATATTACAGGCAAATTGAAGACTGTTGTCAGCTGTGAATGATATCAATCTATTTTTAGCCTCTTTTTGAGTGCTGCAGTGTTGTATGATGTGCCAAATTTACCGCTGTTCGCACACGGACAAAAAATTATTACTGAAACAACAAACTAGTTTTTTACCGCAGCGCTGACAGAAAAAAACTGTTAGAAGAGCGAGTCAGATTGTTGATTCAACTTAATCTGCTATTGGACGTGAAGAACCCTACGAATCATATCAGTCTGATTGAAAAGTGCAGCCCTAATAATACACCTTAATGAGGGTTTAGACAAAACCTGCCCTGACAGAAATGACTCTAACCATTCCCTGGGCTACCTATAATCAGGCATAGCCTAGGATTATCTAATCTTAACTTGGTGACATTAAATATCCAGTAGATGAACGATTCATAAAAGAAGTAACTATTATAAATTTCTGCTACATTAAAATAATTCGATTGTTTCCATAAGAAGCTACCTCTATTGTGAAAGCAAACATATTATTTTAAGGTAGCAGGAGTCTTCAATAGTTCTTTTATGAGTCGTTCATCTACTGGGTAGTTTACCCTGAATGTTCTTATCTTCAAAGAAAGAGGGAAAAAACAGTGGCAAACACAATGTTGGCTTTCACGTTATTACGACGCATCTTAAATTTTATTCTACATTAAATCCTTCATGAAATATTTTCTCCATGTATTCCGGAAAAGTCATGCTGAAACCACATTGTGGACAACATTGTTACTTTCTGGTTGAAGATAGGACCATTTTCACCCTGTTGAACAACGTGGTTCGCAACGCGGTTTACGACCTTGTTTTCAATGTTGGAAACAACGTGGTGTTTTTCCACCAAATTTGGCACAAGACACTTTTAGATATTTTGAAGATATCTTTTAGAGTATTCCGGAGGAATTTCACAAAAATATTTATCGGGAAATCTTGAAATCGAGAATTTCTTAACACAACTCCAAAGTCTATCATCAAAAACAATTAGATACAGTCAAGTGAGAAATTTGTCTTCAATTTATGTTCTTTGAATGAGGTGTCCAATCAATGGATAATGTGATGATGATCATCATCGTCATCATTATCATTATCTTAAGCTCAAAAATTTTGTCTCTTTATCAAAGTGAAATCTTCAAAGAAGAGAATCCAAAGTCCACCGATATTACCGCTTAACGTTCAATCCAATCCCATTTTCATTCCTTATTTCAAAAAGACTTTCATATATTTGATAAAACACGCATAAGCTTTGCTGTTCATTCACAAACTGATAACGTTCCGAATTCATTACTTCTTTTATACGCGATATTTTCCGGGTGATGAGATTCGGATTCCAAGGAATCCGATCAGATTGGATTGATGGGGTATAGAAAATGACTATCGTTTGCATTTTATCGAAAACGAATTAAAATATGCTCCTTCTATCATTGTATCAATTTTAACGACATGATTGGAAATTTATCTAATTTTCATGTTAATTGGTCAATAAAGGAAAAAACAAAGCGTTCGAAAATTACGATCAATTGATTTTTAATTGATATTTACTGAGATAATTGCACCGCAAGAAAAAAATTCAAAAAAATTCAGATAGCACGAATGATTGATTTGAATCTATAAAAAATCTTCCGAACATTGTTGAACCGTAGTTCTTTAATTTCAGCAAAAATGAGGTGAGACAGCAATCAAGAGTTCTATTTGAAATGTTCGACTAATTGTTTAATGAGTTCGTTGGGAATTCATTTTTAATCTACAGTATCCGCATGCAATTCATATTTGGGGTATGAGGAAGTATTTCAAATAATTCTGGAACAAACTTTATCCTTGTGCAGTATTCAAACAAGACCCTGTGGACACAGAAACGTCAGCCAACTGGCGGTAAAATGTTGGCACCGTCGAATGACTACTGACACCAATAGCCGCACAACGATACAATGTTGGGATGATTATAGTTACACCGAATGAAGGCGGATCACCGTTCTACCAGCAGGGCAATGGATATGAAAAGAATGGTGAATTATTTTCTAATGAAAAGAATTTCTCTGCAAATTTCTGAAATTTTTTCCGAAATTTAAAAATCTGTAAATTACTGTATATAACAATTTCAGGAATTTTTCAATGAAATTTTTTCATCAGGCATATCGAAAACCTTTCATTTTCCTACTTGAAGTGCCGGAAAAATCCAGGTGAAACCATACGAAAATTTGGCGGGTTTTTTATGGTTTTTGTCCCAGGATTTGCCTAGATCTATGCGGACCCGTTTGACATTTTCATTGGGATGGCCCGATGATCTATAGGTTTTCTCGAGCCAACGATCATTACAATTTCTGATCCACATAGCATAAATGTCTCAGTAAAACATTCTGCAACATTCTGGAGACATTTTAATATCGCCACACTGAGAGAAGAGCGATTTGGAGGTTCAGGAAATAGTATTATATTTGATCGATAAATCTGAATATTACTGAACTTTCAGCGACGTTTCACGAGATTTCAAGAAACATTATTGAAACTTTGCTTTACATTACTCAGTGTTCTACAATCGTTATTATATAATACCATATTCACGACCAAATTCACACAGACACAGCGAATCTGGTCGTGAATATTGTATTATATAATAACGATTGTAGAACACTGAGTAATGTAAAGCGAAGTTTCAATAATGTTTCTTGAAATTTCGTGAAACGTCGCTGAAAGTTCAGTAATATTCAGATTTATCGATCAAATATAATACTATTTACTGAACCTCCAAATCGTTCTTCTCTCAGTGCAGGATTTTCTGAAGATATCACTGGGGCGTTTGTGGAGATATTACTGAAGAATTCCTCGGTTATTTTCCAATGTCAGCAGGGGAACAGCAACAGAACAAAAATTGGACGCAGACTCTTGAAGGGACAGGTCCAATTCAGATTTCTGATGCCCATCTGATGGATTAATAAATAATCATCAACTTGCCATCATTCACCATAAAATAGATCGATATGATTGTGATCGCTGAATAAAAATCGTTTTGAATTCTTTTAGAGCTTTTCCCTGCTGTGAAATCCTAATCGATGCAGACAAAACCTCATCGATCCTGTTTCAAATACACATATCAAACCGCATGAACTTCTCGGTTTTATCAGTTTTGCTGGGCTTTTGTATACACGGAGAACAAAGGTCTGCCAAGAAGTATCATACTTCATAGTGTTTGAGCATCCGTCTTTATTTACATTCCATGTAAACAATTTGATCTGGACAAGACCAATGCTCGAACACTATAAAGTATGGTACTTTTTAGCAGATCTTTTTTCTCCGTGTAAGGGAAGTTGTTATTGCCAGATGAAATCTTATAGAAGCTCATAAAATCTCATAAATACTGTTTCAAATACACATATCAAACCTCATGAAAACTGATGAAACTGAATCGAAACCCACACGGAGAAAAATGCAGGTCGAAAATATAGTAATCTTTCATAAAAACTGAAGAATATTTCTTAAAATCTGAGAGGTGTTCTTAATTGAATAATAAAAACAAAACGGTCCGGTTTTTTGTGGAATTGTATTCGAAAAATAATGAAAAATTATCATTACTTCATAAAAAATAGGGAAACATATGAACTTTCCAAAAGTTGCTTATGCAATTTCGCAAAATGAATATTAGGATATTGAAATTTTGTTATTGTCTTTGTGAAATTTTACGCGCGACTCTTGGAAACTTCATATGTTTCTCTATTTTTTATTAAGTATTGATAATTTTTCATTGTTTTTCGAATACAATTTCACAAAAAAGTGGACCGTTTTATCTTCATTATGCATTCAAGAGAAACTCTCAGATTTTAAGAAATATTTTCCAATTTTTATCAAAGATTACTATATTTTCAACCTGCATTTTTCTCCGTGCATCAAATCAACCTGTGCAGTTTTTTGGGAATCTCACAACAGCCCAGACAGCACAAACGGTCATTTTGAATTCACAAAAACTTCTGAAAGAACTTCTTGAACAGTCCCCGTTATGACAGTAAAAATGAATTCAATATGAACTCAATGAATTAAAAATGCATACATGTTGAATGCCTGAATAGTTCTTTATGAGCTCGTGATATGAATTCCTCGTGAAGATTAAGTTATTCATCAAGAGTTCATTTTGAATTCAAACTATTCATAATTAATTCATGTTTACTGTCATAACAGGAGCTCTTTCCCTGGTAAAAAAAATCTCTCTGAATCTCTCTGAAATCTCTCTGAATTTCTCTGAATCTCTCTGAAATCTCTCTGAATCTCTCTGAAATCTCTCTGAATTTCTTTGAATCTCTCTGAAATCTCTCTAAATTTCTCTGAATCTCTCTATATTTTGGAACAAATTTCAGAGAGATTCAGAGTAATTCCAGAGTAATTTAGAGGACTTTTCCGATAGTGATACGTTCTGAATTCTTCAACTTTCTCTGAATCTCTACGCATATCACTGAATTCCTCAGAATTTTATATATTTAAATTTCAAAGCTCTCTCTGAATTTACCTGAATATCTCTAAATTTCTCTAAATCTCCGGGAATTTAATGTATTCAGATTTCAAAGCTTCTTCTGGATTCCTCTGAATTTCTCTGAATTTCTCTGAATTTCTCTGAATCTCTCTGAATTCCTCTAAATCTCCGGGAATTTAATGTATTCAGATTTCAAAGCTTCCTCTGAATTTCTCTGAATTTCTCTGAATTTCGCTAAATCTCTCTGGATTACTCTGAATCTTTCTAAATTATTCCTCTGAATATTTCTAAAAAATTCCACGCACAATTTTTTCAAATTTATCTTCCTCTGGAAGTCTGTGAAACTTCCAGAAGGCCTCTGAAATACAGGACCAAGAATTGTACTGAATTCATTCCTCTCTGAATTTCCCAGACTTCCCCCGTATCTCTCTGAATTCCTTTGAATCTCTCTGAATTTTTCTGAAGAATCCCACGCACAATTTTTCCTAATTCGACTGTCTCTGTGAGTCTCTGACACTCCCTGAATACCTTTGAAATCCTGAACCAAAAATTTAGCTGAATTAATTCCTCTCTGAATTTCCCTGAATTCCTGTGAATCTCTCTGAATTACTCTGAATCTTTCTAAATTCCTCTGAATATTTCCAACAAGTTCCACGCACAATTTTTCTTAATGTATCTGTCTCTGGAAGTCTCTGAAACTTCCAGAAAGCCTCTATAAATGCAGGACCAAGATTTTACTGAATTTATTCCTCTCTGAATTTCCCAGACTTCCCCCGCATCTCTTTGAATTTCGCTGAACCTCTCTGAATCTTTCTGAAAAATCCCACGCACAATTTTTCCTAATTCTCTGAAAACGTCTGACACTCCTTGAACGTCTCTGAAATGCAGGACCAAAAATTTTACTGTGAATTTCCCAGATTTACGCTGCATCTCTCTGAGTTCCTCTGAATTTTTCTGAATCCTTCTGAAAAATTCAAAGCACAAGTTCTCTCAATCCACTAGTCTCTGAAATCCTCTGAACCACGCTGAATTGCTCTGAATTTCTCTGATTCTGTCTGAATCTCTCTGAAACGTGAAATTTTCAGAGAGATTCAGAGAGATTTTTTTACCAGGATTGCGGGGACTTTTGTATGGGAATAAATTCGTAATAAAAGATGAAAAAGAATTCTTTTCGAATACGTACAAAAATAGTCAGGTCAATTTATACGCACATTCATAAAATATTTCAAAAATCGTTGTGCTTCTATAGGGAGGGTGAAGCACTTATTATCTCAACAGAGATTCTTTCAGTAAAATCAATGGTTTTCAAGTATTCTAGGTATTATATACTACGCATTACGGTACGAAAGTATTCACAGTATAGTTATTATGTAAAAGTATCCTAACATCAGTGTTATACAACACCTTGATATAACATATATCGACTGGATCTTAAGATCACAAAGTAAAGTTCTTCAATAAACGTTTTCAATTGTGGTTACTTGAATTCAATAACATTGCTAATAAATAAAAAAAATACCTTTGTATTTTGACTTATTTGAAATATTTTCATATGTTATTGTTTTAACAACATTTTTCAATTTGAAACAACAAACACAATTGCAGGGGTTCCAAAGGGCCAGTCCCTGATAACACACGTAGAATTCTTTTTCAAAAACAAGAATACAGTTTGTCAAGAATTCTTTTTGAACTAATGAATTCATAAAGAGCTCTGGAGGAGTTCAGCCCTGCTAAATTTTCCCAATAGAGAACGATACAGACCCAGTAAACATTTTTCCCCTCAACATTTCAAACATTCATTATGTTCTCTAAATGCTAACAGAAAGTTCTCTAATGCGTCGATTTCGGAAATCTTTTTGATGCCTTTTTCATGAGGTCTGGAAGTTATCAGAATGTGATCGATCACATGTTTACTGGGGAACGATACATTTTTTCTATAGTGCTCAATGAGGTTTCTAAATACGGAATTTACAATGTTATATCGTTATTTAACGATAGAATTTTCTCGTTTCTTATCATATTCTATAGAATTCATCATAAAATGTATGTGATGTTATCGTGAAATTCCTATAGAAAAAGTACCACTTAATGTGGAACACATAACTATTCTTTTTTCAAATAACTGGTACTTTTTCTATACGAATTCCACAATAAAACCCCATATATCCTGTTTAATTTCATAGAATACGATAAAGAACGATAGAATTCTATCTTTTAATAACGATATAATATTGTAAATTCCGTATTCAAAAACCTCATTGAAAACTATGGAAAAAATGTATCGTCCTGTATCGTTCTTTATTGGGAAAATTTAGCAGAGAATATTTCGGACATTAACGAGTTCTTTGAGAGTACTCAAACAAACGTCCCAAACATTGAACTCCTGCAGAGCTCTTTATGAATTCATTATTCCGAAAAGTGGAGTTCTGGAAGGATTCTATTCTGGTTTTTGAAAAACGATTCTTCGTGTGTTATCTGGAGTAACAACGGGTCTTCACCTGTATCGCCGGACCATCGGCGACTCGATAATAATCATTGTTCATAGAGTACCAACTAATTACGATCATTAATAATCTCATCAGAGCAAAACCGGATATCTTAGCCGTGAATAATAAAAATAATGGATAATTATACAGTCAAGTGAGAAATTTCGATTGAAAAAGAAAAAAAAAACTAAACAATCAAACCAAAACAAAGAAAGACGAAAAAAATCGGAATGAATGAGAGAACAGGGGAAGTGAAAATGGTATTATATACAACATACTATACATATCATACACGGTTCAAGTAAGAAAAAGAAAAAAGAGTAAGGGAAAGAGATGAGATGATGGACTCGCGTGTTGTCTCAACGACCAATCAGATTCACGGATGATGGCGTGACGCAACGTGGTCGCCAAGTTTGTTTGAGAGGCGGCTGGTAAAGTAGGGGAATCACAGTTAACCGTTTTTATTACACCGTATGCATGAAGAGAACGAAAGAAGGAGAGAGATGAAAGAGCGCCAGTAGACTGTCTACCCTACCTCCACACACTCTACATCGTCACATTCGATCACTCTTGCACCGCGTGACAATACAGCGATCTCGAGGGAAGAAAAGAATCTTCTTTTAATTAACAATAATACATTATTCAAACGATTCTTGTGATATCTCCATTCGATTCGAGTGTAATTCACGAACGCGCTGCAAAATCTACTAGATAATTCAATTTATATACATGAAATCAGAGAAAGAGCGAGCAAAAGTGTGCATGTGAGCGTCCAAACGAGAGTGGATATCGAGAGAAGAACAACACATTTTAAGAAGAGACGACCAACGAACGACGATAACTTGTGTGTATACGTAGAGGGCGTTGCAAGCAGAACTGGAGCCCCTCCATCAAAATTCTCTCTCTACATGATCTGTGGCAATGATTTATTATAAATTTTGCTAATCCTCTCGAGCTCGAGTTAGTTTGCACATGTGACCAACGACATCATCTTAGGGGAAAATTCATTGTGCATTGAAAAAGTCTTTGAGATTCTCGCTCGATCTGAATTTAGAAACCGTGAGAACGAACTGTCTGTGATAAATTATATTATCGGTGAATTGTTTAAACTGTGCCACTTCACCTGTGTTATTCTCTCTTTCCTGCCTACAAAATTCTTTATATATATATATATATATATATATACACACATAGATATATATGTATAAATAGAAACAATCGGTGTCCTTAATCGAATTAAAAGAGCTTGTTTTACAGACTGTTGACCAGTATTAGATATTGTTACGAGATCCCAACAAATTCCTCGCAACGTACAAGATGAATTATAGTGATATTACCAACAACGTGGAGAGTGGCAGGTTAGTTTTTCATTTTTACATATGTTTTTTTTCTTGTTAAACATCTTAAGAACTTTATTTTTCTTTTCCTTTCACATTCTGCACGTCAATCTCATTTGGAAAATTTTCATTTTCACAGGTTATTTTTCATATTTGATCGATTTTTCTCGTGTGTGTGTGTGTGTGTTGTATACGAAATATAACGAATGGATGTGATACGAGGTTCTGTGAAAAGTGAATTCCATTGAACACTTAGTCACATTCTATTCTATTTCTTCGATGATTCGTTTGAATTGAAAAGTTGGATAACGCATGATTTCACCAGTATGATTTAGGTTGGGCAACCTCAATTATGTTTATACATGTCAGTACGCTGACTTTCTTTATATAATTGATGAAAGAAAATATTATTGAGATGACAGGTGTTTGTGAGTTCAAAGTGGGCTGAAGATGAATTTTCAAGTCCCTCGTTTTCATGAAACATGGAATTTAGGTTAATATTTTTACATTTATTTTATATTGAAAATTTTGAGTGAAGATACTGTGATTCTGATCCCATACGTTTTCGCAAAGCATAGAATACTATGCATTTTATGATTTCTTCTTTCGTCATTGATATCCCCTTCCCTGTTCTTCCTTATTAGCCATAATTAACCTACTTTCAGTATAGATTAGAAGAGAAAGTTTTTTTTATTCATCTCTTACCGCTTATCAATTTTCAAATAACTTATCAAATTTCGATAAGTTTGAATCAAAAAGCTGAGAACGGATAACTAAATTTCTCACAGCGTCAGAAAAGTTGTTGTCGCATGATTGTTCCACTTTTTCTTCTCTTACGAAAAGTTCATATTTTTGTACACAATCTTGTATGTCTTTTATAAATATCTATGAAAAGTCTTTGCTGTTTATATATATTATCGTATATTTGAAATGATTCTCAAAAGTTGAATATTCACCATTCAGTGTTCAATATTTAATATTTTTCACTGAATTCGTAATAACGTTTACATTTCATTTCGTATACATTCTTGTCTCGTATCCTCCATGCTCGGTATTCGTACTTGAAATTTCAGAATTTTGAATCAGATGAATGGTAATACAAGTGTTCTTGATTTATTCCAATGTATGCATATAGATAAAAAGAAAATACACACAAGGATGAGGTAGAATTAATTTTGTGTCTTAATAAATTCCGCTCACTTTCTAGTTCATTCCATATTGAAATTCGATAGATAAATTATAGTATTGAAATCATTGTAATACCGTAATGTACCACAGAAAGACCCACAAACAAAATATTTCAACAATTTTAACGATTGAGATAAATCAATTGCATAACTGCTACTTTACAATGCAAGGTCGATTTTTTTTACATGAAATGAATAATTGGTTGAATTAACATATATAGCGTGGCTTTGTGATTTCTCATGACAAGGGATTTGGAATATCCTGTGGTATGCCAATCTAGCTGCGAATCACCATGAACCGCACACAGTGTATATCTTATTCTCGAGTATTTAATTTTATTGTGAATTTGAAATATTCTTCCATTGAAATCGTTGAAAGATATATCATAAATTCTTACAACCGAGATAGCATATTCATTTTATGTCCGCTTAGGAATTTGGTATGCAAATTTGATAAATGCATGTAGTGTATCTCTATAGACTCATTCTCTCCAAGTATTTATGAACTGTTTGAATTTTGCTTTAATTACAAAGATGAATTAGCTTTCAAAGGAATTATTCAAGGAACAATCATATTTATCAATTGTTTATTTTGGACCCGTTGTTTAATTCCTTTTCTTTTTTGATAACAGTGATGAAATGGCATTCTTACGAATAAAAGGGATCGGCTCATAAGTTCTGGCGTTTTTTTTTAAGCATATCAGCATAAAAAAAAACACTAAAATACCATTTTTTAGAGCATTTCTATAGAAAAAAATGAAATGCAAAAGCTTCTGTTAATTCATTCGGTTCTCAAGGATATTTTCAAATTACTAGAAAGAAGGAATTGTGTAAAATGATAACTTGAACGTTGAAATTTATATTTCCAGAATTCTCCTTGTAACCATTCAATTCTATGATTCATGGAAGTATTCGCATGATGCAAGACGTTCAAAATAGTGTAGATCAGTGGAAAAGATATAGTTATTACAGAGAAAATCTAAACTCCATCGCTATATATCTTCACAAATAGAGACAAAAATCAGCAAATAAAATAATAGACACATGGCCTTCCTAATTTATTTAGTCGAATTTCAAAATAATGTCGAAAACCTTGAAACGAAAAAGCTAAAATTCACATGAGACCATTCTACAATCATTATTGAAGCATGGTATTTTTCTTCCCGCCGGCCAGTGCTTCCGAATACGGGATAATTAAGAATATTTTCGTTTTATTATTGATCTTTACAAACCGTTCGTTAAACGGTTTCGAGCTAACGATACTAAAATTCATATTCCACATAGATAATAAAGCTTACAAACATTCTTTCATTCATTTAACCCTTAAACTCTGTTGCATTGTAATCGCTCAAAACGATATCAACAAACAAGAAACAAAATTGCAATTTCATCGTTTAAAACTAAAAAGATTAATTACGATAACACGTTGCTGATTTTGCTGACACATTACATGACCATATTTTTTCAAATTTTTATTACTTGCAATGACATCACTTATATTTTGGCAGAATTCCGTTTTTTTCCCCCTCAGTTTAATAAAAATATGCATCATTTCGTTATATTCCTTCAATTTTTAATGAGAAAAAAGTGCTGACGTAGAAAATTATTCACGAATGAATTAGGCGAGGATGAAAATTCGAAAGGACCTGAAATGGAAAGATTGAATCGAATGTAAATGTATGCGAACGTTTCTAGAGTTTGTACAAAAAAGCAAAAAGAAATGCACACAAATTTTTAGATGAACTCATGGTACAAAATATTTGGATTTTTAATTGATAATACATTGTTTACACTGTAAAAAAAAACTGGAAATTTACTGTGCAACTGGACTGGAAATTTCCAGTGCTAGTACTGGAATATGGATATTCCAGTACATGTACAGAGATTTTGTTGTTACGTTACTGAAAATTTACCAAGCATAACTGAAAATTCAGTCATTGTACTGGAATTTTCAAGTTTGAGATGATGTACTGAAATTTTGCCATGATTTCGCGAAAATTTTACCGGCTCGTACTACAATTTTATAGTTCTTGTGCATCAAAAAAAAATATTCCCTCAAAAAGGACTTGAGAAAAAATTTGGAATTTACAAAAAAAAACCTAATCGTTGGTATACTGGAATTATACAGGTTTTTAACTGCAATTCTCAGGTTTTGTGATGGAATTTTCCAGTTACTATGCAATTGAATTATACAGGTTTTGAACTGCAATTTTCAGGTCGTGTGATGGAATTTTCCAGTTGCTATGCAACGGAATTTAATCACTGTTGCACTGAAATTTTCCACTTCTATTGGACTTCGTCATTTCTGGCAGGAAAAATTTCAAGTCTTTATATTAAAAATTTCCTGATTGAGATTTTGAATAATAATTGTAATTGTAGCCAATGAAATTGATATATGAGGTTTTTCCAAGACTTATCCTCTTGTGTTCTAGATATGAAGCATATGTAGTAACCCAAGCTGGCCTTCCAACATGTCGCGCTATAGCTCATCGGTTAGGTCTTAGGTTTCAGTTGGTAGGCAGGTAGAAAAGTGTGGGTTCAAATCCTGTTAGGTAGACATGAGTTTCTGTCCATTCAAATGAACGATCAAAAGTTTCTCAATCATCTTGGAACACAAGGACCCTGCAAAATCACTTTGCGTGAGCAATTTTTTTTCAATTTTCATGGATATTTTCAGCATTAATTTTCCAGTACATGTCCTGGAAAAGTCCAGCTCGTGTACTGAAAAATTCCAGTACCGAGGCTCAGAAAATTTCCAGTTTTGATGCGGAAATTCCATAACGTTTGCACTGAATTTTTGCAGTACAAATGTGCTGAAATTTTCCGGTACATGTACAGGTTAATGACTTCCAGTACATGTACTGGAATTTTCCGGTGAAATTTTTTTACAGTGTACATTGCGATCTGCGTTGTGTTGCAGTTATGCTGTTTTTGTACTTGCATTCCACAAGTTTTGAACTGAAAGTTTTCCATTGTTGGAATTTTACAGCTCTTCTACGCGCATAAAGATGCATAAAAAAGAAATTTTAAGAATATTTCGTAGTTTCTTCAATGAAGAGAAAACAAAAGATTCAAAGGATGTAATATAATTCTTCCAAAAATTGAACACGGAATTCTGCTATTTATTTTTTCAATATTCTAATTCTGAGAAATTTCACAAAATTGCGAACAGTTTAACATAATTGAAGATCCAAGAGATGTTATCAGATTCTTCTGAAAATTACTTTATTTACAAATTTTTTAATTCAAACTTGTGCGAATGAAAACAACAATTTGAATTTTCAAATAAGTTAAAAATAGCAGGAACGTAACTTAATTTCCTTTGTACATAAATAAATACAATTTTGTAAATTGGAATTTCCCAGTAGATTATTTTCCTCCGTGATCTAGTTGAAAATAGATTACTTATCGCTGATTTATAGCGAAGGAAGATAATTCCGAACAAATTCAGAATATAAAAAGAAAAGTGATGATGCTTCAGAAATAAATTTCCTAATCACGAGACACGCGCAATTCAGATAATTAATCCCAATTCGAAAATAAATAAATAAGATATAACTCTTCAAGATCCAAATCAAGTTCAGATCATAAAATATTGAGGTTTTTCAAGATCAAGATAAGATCTCTCAGGATTCAATTTAATCATTGATAAATGTTTTGTCAGATCAAATACGATAAAGCTCGTAAATCTATCATAGATTCGCTTTTTTAGCAATAAAACTATATAATTTTTATAGCTCTTGACGTATTGTATACGCAACAACGTGTAAAAAGACATTTTTAAATCACCCTGATACAAAACTTCAATGATTTTGATATAATTCTCAAATACACGATTGGATGCATACCAAGTAAATCACTGATATCCTCACTGTTTCCTCAAATAAAACAGGGAGAGTTCGCTGTAAGGGCGTAGTCTGGTGAGAAGTTACCCTCCTGCAACCGGTTCTCACTTCAGAGGTTGTCATAAACGTCGGCTTGCTACTACAAATACCATTCTGTAGTAACTCTGTACAGCAACTTCACATGCTCTGAATAATTTGGAATGAACGATGTGGCTAATATCCCTTGAATTGAAACACCATTGATAGTAATTCCTCCTATACTTTTGAAACTATATAAATTAATCAAAATCGAGGACATTGAAATATTATGACATCATTTATGATTTTTAATTAATGAAAATACAATTAAAGCACGAATTATGTTAATAATATGAAATTATGCTCTTATTCATAACGCATGATATGACGTTACACGCTATTCTCATTCAACTTGAAAGAATTTTCAATGAAAAAACTCGACTTGAATGATAGATGTAGAGTATGAAAAGAAATATGCACATAAATTCTTGAAAGTCAATGTCCTGTCTTGTCTTCGATGCAAACGTGGTTGCTCGCTACCTTTGAGAAAAACGTCAAAAGACAAGAGAATTTAGATTAAAATGTTATTTTAGAATTCAATAAAGAGTTTTTTAAAAATCTTTTTTTGTTCTACTTTTTCATGAATCTTCAAAAATGAAATTGATATGAATGGTATTTATATATATCAACCAGTAACGTGATGATTCTTATTCAAGATTCGAAAGATTCTTTGTTATTTTATCCACATGTCTGTTGATATTGACTTTGAGTTTACGCTGTTCAAGCGCATTCCAATGCCTTATTATCCTTAATTATATAATTTGTAACAGTTTTTTTTTTTTTTTTTTTTTTTCAAGAAACGTACAATGTTAGTATTTTTTTTATAATATATTATCAATACCAGGGATTTCATTCCGATTACGATAATTCCTTCTAATCGAATTCATTTTTTGCAACAATTATTTCAGAGTGCATCAATTGAAATTTAAATCCACATTTTATGATTCTCTTTGATCTTTCAGAATTTTTTACACCAAAAGAAAATATGAAACAGTTGATATTTGACAAGGTTCCCAAACGAATAGTTTGAAAACAAACCCCCCCCCCCTCCTTTGGTATCGTTACCTCTTCAATCGTCATTGTTAAATACAGTTATCACAGATATGCAAAATGAGCATTTTTATCATTCACAAACACGCAAACATTTTGCATTTGAAATTTTTTCCCCAGTCATGGCATATTCGCATTCCATTAAAATGTTCATTCGAATAATGGAATTGTTAATAATTGACAACTCAAGCCAAGAACAAAGACCAAGCGAAGCCGAGTTGTTTATAATCTTCACTACATTTCAATATCTTTTTAATGAAGACATATTTACAAAGAATCTAAATTATCAATGTCATGGATGTTTTTATGACTATGTAAGCATGCTTGAAAAATGCACATATTCAAATTGCTGGACGATAAGGAATGTGAAAAAGTATTGTTTTCTGTGAATGATACTACATCGTAATTGAGTCAAATTTTTCGAATTCGCATAGAGCCTAAATGGATTACAATTGGGAAAAAGGATGTTCTATAAACCACTCCCATGGGTAGAGTTTGTGCAAAGTAAACATCGAAGTCATACACTTTCCATTCCGAACAATTAGGGTGGGTTTGATGAGAATATAAAGTGTGTCGTTGCTCTTCCTCCTGTCTTGTGATTCATCACTGGATTTTTCTCTACGTGCCGCGATGTGTGCGGTGAAAAATTGTATATTCTAAACAACGCCTGCTATGCTTGCCCTTGATATCAGCGAGTTGTTCACTTATCTCATGAAGATGGCATACAAATTCAATTTTCTTCGTTTGTCTCTCCAATTTATATGCAGAAAAATAAAGAATTATTACTTTGTTGGAAAAATATAAAATTGCTGCCTTCAAAGTCATCCCCACTCGATACAATGCACTTATGCCAACATTTTTTCCAGTTCTCGCAATAGTCTGAAAAATCCTTGGTCTTCAGATCACAATGGTTTCTTGAATTTAAGGAATAACCAGGATCCACTCTTTCTCGGTGCTAAATCAGGCGAATCAGCTCTTTGATTTGATCAACGTGGTTATTCGTCCAGGACCTTGTAGTCTTCTTCGAAGTCTTTGTATCATTCTTGAACATTTGTTTGCGACATAATCTCATTCTCAAAATGTTGCTGAAATTCGAATCGTTCATTGAAACAAATTAGTACTCGGATAACATAATAAGTGGTTGGAGACCAAAAATTCTGCAGTACATTCTTTCAACGATGGTTCCAGTTCAAAAAAGTTGAATAACAATTATCGTATTATTCAACAATTCAAACTTCAACAACATTTCCCGAAGCCCTTCTGTAACAATCTCAACGTTTTCGCGGCAGAATATTCATTCCGCAAATTCTTTGTTCAACAAAATCAGACGTAGTGAAAATGTTTGAGAAAATATGAGTAGCTCTGCAGCAATTGAATACACGAAAAGACCGAGTTTTTATTAATACTCAGAAACAAGACCGTCAATTTAGGGAAAAAGAGGATCATTGAAGAATATTCGTAGTGAATTTACCATTAATAACAATACGACGATCAAATATCAACCTTTGATATTTTCACTACGAATATTCTTCAGCGATCCGCTTTTTCCCTAAATTGACAGTCATTTTTCTAAATATTAGAAATAAACTGTTGATTATTAATAAACTCGGTCTTTTCCGTGTATGACTGGGCAAATGTACCTGGATATCTTTATACATTTGGATGACATTTTTTATTAATAATTAAAATTTGTTTTCCTCACACATTTGTATCATTATTGAGTTCGCTTCACTCAACAAAATCTTGAGAAACATTGATTCTTCCGCTCAAGTGTTTCTATAGCGGTATTCATTACAACGTTTAAAAGATTAATTCAACAAAGAGCGCAATGAGCAATGATGTTTTATTTTAAGACGGTGAATTGAATTTATTTTTAATAACAAGCATATTTGCATAGAATATTGAAAGCTTGTCCTGTACAGAGCAAAGAACTCGGGAAAAATATCAATGGGACAGTCTTTAACAGTATTTAACAATTGAATGAATATTCATATACACTTTCTTCAAAAGATCATCCTCGTCCCAGTATCGGTACAAAAATTGAAACAAATAAACACGATTCAACAATGTGAATATATTTTGAATATTCTTGAAACAGTAGAAGTTTCGTAAGAAGAATTGGATCTGCATATCCACTTCATTTGAAGATAAATTTTGTATTCCATGTGTATAATGAAATACGATAGAAGTAAATAAACACTCGATTTCGTTTGAATTCCGAAACGAAAACGAAGAAGGGAGTATACATTCATATTAATGTCGTTTATCGTGTAAACGTCGATGGTTTACGTAAAAGCTTCAAATGACGTTTATGCAAGGTTTGTTTTTCCACGAGAAGGGGAATTCATAAAATGACGTCGATAATAATAAGCCGATCAAAGGTACGTCGTGTGCAATTCATATTCATGTATGGAAAGTAAATTTGCTACTTGGATAAAGAACCTCCTCCTCGTAATAATAAAATTTAACAAAAAGGAGAGGAAGAAAAATACGAAACAAGAACGAAAAAGAGGAACGCTAGATTTGCACATAATGCTTATATCGGTCGTACGGATTCCCACAAACCCCACCATGCGTAGACATCGCGCCTTAATTATAATACGATCTACAAGTATCAGCGGGGTCAATGAAAGCTTTGCATAGCAAATTTGGTATGTGCATATGCATGTGCCCTCCGTTAATCTCTATTTTTTTCTCTCTCTCCTTCTCTGCCTGTTATCGTATACAAATATCTAAAGGATTTACTAGTAATAGATTTTGTTTGGTGTAGAATCGCCAGTACCGTTCCATCTGTCTTAAAGCTCGAGTCGTCTAGTTTCTTCTCATTTCAAATTCCAGGGACAATGTTGCAATCCAAGTACGTAAGAACTATCATGTGCAATTGTGGTTACGTTTGGTCTTATTCATCGATTAATTATCAAGTATACAATATTCGAATCCAGTGATTCCATTGTGGAGATTCCAGTGTATGAAATCTGTTCCTTTTCTTATCTTTATGATGGTGGTTCAAGGTCGTTGATGACTTCTCGCGTAGTACTTTGTGAATTGTCATAGCAAATTTCAACTCTTGTGTTAAAAATTGCCAAGTCTATGTCATCATTTAGCAGTACAAACTACAATGAAAGAATTTTGTTGTAAAAATTACCGTGAAATTTAAGTAATCGGAGGATAAGTAAAAATTCTTCACAAAGTTACTGTGCAGCCTGTAAAAATGAGTGAAGTTTTAAACAAGTGAGAGTATGGAGCTGAAACTAACAGCAGTAGAGCTACACGGAGAGAAATTTGTAGTTAAATTTACTATGGGATTATTGCAGCCGAGGAACAGACTAAATTTCTAATGGAATTTACTATAAAACATTCTGAATTTGATCAAGCTTCTATTGTCTCGTCATAGTAAATTCCATTGTAAGTTCAGTCTGTTCCTCGGTTAAAAAGTACCTTGAGAGAAGTGGAATGTAATGATTACCATGTACAAATCGTAATTGGGGGACAGCTGCGCGGATTTGGTTTCGGATACTATGCAGAATCGTAGCAATGTTCATGCACATGGGAATGGTTACCATTTACATGAAGATGGATACCAAATAACGTAGTCGTCATCATCAACTTGAAGATTCTGTCATTCAATTATCATTTTCGCATGGTAATAGTGAATACAATTCACTTTTCTCAGTGTACCATAGTAAATTTAACTCTAAACTTCTCTTCGTGTAGCAGCCGATTGTCACAACCTTTTACACAAAACGTTTATCAAGGATTCAAATATCTGGAACGTTTACTGGGTTCCTGAGGTGAACAACAATCGGCTGCCAGTTTCAACTTCATGAAATTTCACGGTAATTTTTCATATAAAATTCTTTCGGCCTTCAAATTGGCCGAATTTTGAGTGGGTTTGACGAATTAGATGGAAGCTGTCGGCCATAATCATAGCAACCAATTGTTCTAACTTCTGATTAAACTTGATTTGCACTAGGAATCGATTGAGTGGCATTCCGTTTCAGATGCTTAAATCCGTGATAAAAGTTTTCTGCAAAAGGTTATGACCATAACATATAGAGTTGGCAATTGAAAATTGATAAAAATACATTACTTGGAATGATATTCCGAGGTTTGAAGAAAGCAGCGCAATTTGAGAATTTTATCCACGCGTTCGTGACGTACACCGAACTTGTGACTAATTGAAATCGAATAACCCAAACAAAAAAGTTTCAAGTGACGATCCTTTCACCAACAACCGTTGATGCTAAACGTGAAAGAAAATTGTATGTAAAATAATTAGAAATTCGCGTGGTGTATGTGGTCCATGAAACACTTTGAAACTTTCTGTTTTCGCGTAAAACTTGTACGGTTCCTCGCGTACCGTTACCTATCTCACGACAGTGCAAATCGTCTCCATAAGTCATACGTTATTATCTTTATTACGCTCAATATGTTACCGAAAAAATTGATATTGTCTATGAATACACGTTATTCATTCTCGCGAAACAACCATTCGTGCGAATGTTCGGCAGAATGATCTTAACGGTAGTGTATATTGGATGCTCTTGACCAACATTTTGTCAGGTTTTGTTAAAATTCAAGGCAGAAAACGTATCTGTAACCTACTAATTTCAATATTCATAACTTTTGTTCGGCTCTTTGAGATTAATGTAGATATATTAGATTCTATTGTCGTGTTTTGCAAACTCACCTTCACTTCACAAGAAGAGAATAAATAAATCTTGTTTCTGTGAAATTTTTTAGAAAAATTGTCTCATCATTGATCGTTTATTTATTCTCAATTGATTCCGATGAATTTAGACGTTAAAAAAATTCGTAATAGAGACAACATTCATTCGAAGTACGATCGATTCATAGAATCGGAGTACGGAATGTGATTCTACGATGAGATATTGCTGTTTCGAATAATCACGGTCGCGTTTATTGCCTCGAATGTTCCGAATAATAATCAATAATTTATTGCTCGGAACCTTTCACACTTGGCATGGTGCACTTGGATGTTCGAAATTGCGCACTTTAACTCCATGAATATTCGTAATCGTGGTCACTCGAGGGTGTCTCGGTCTTTGTGTACGTGAACTTTTAATAATGATAATGCTCAAATTCCAGAGATATTGCATCAAGTATTCATACGTGGTGATTAAAATTGAAGAAATTCATAAACAGTTCGCGAAATCAATTTTTTTTCAAATGATAATGAATTCTCTGTGAATTTCTTTGGACATATTTGAAGATTGAAATTGTTGAAATCTGAATACAGAGAGAAATAATGCGGTAAAGTAAGGTCAATGGCTGTATCTTCGTCGCTGGATATTATTTCCGTATAATCATGAGATGTATTTGGAACGTTTTGGCGCTTGATTCATCAATTTTAAAATGCCCTGACGAAAATATAGCCATTTACCTTAGTATTTTCCTGTCAAATGTCGTCGCAAGTACTCAACGGTCTTGAAAACTCCCTCATAGAACGCACAAAAATGATTGGAATTTTAATATTTCATTCCACATCTGAAAAATTTTGTTGAAGAGATGAAATTCGGTAGCTTCAATTCACTGAGAAATTTCTATTGTATTATTTTTCCCATCAAGTACATACATACCTGCTACATTGAAAAAAATTTATTTAAAAAATGATCGAGGAACAAGTAGAAAATTTGCATAATATTACTGTGTATTCTGTAAATTTTGTAAAATCAACCCAAGTTTTTACAGACTGCACAAAAATTTGTACTTGTCCTTCGATTACTGGAATTTCACGGTAATTTTTACAATAAAATTCTTTCAATGTACACTGTTATAAATTTCTGATTGAATTTTCAATTACATGTAATGGAAGCAATTTCCACTCACGTAAATGAAAAATAATGTACAGTAGTATTGAAAATCCAATAACCAGTTCTTTAAATTTCATGCGCATGTTCATGATCGTTGAAAAAAAAAATCACCTCCACAAGATGTGAACGCGGGACGTCGAAGTCGGACGCCAAAGCTCTGTCACTCAAGCCACTGCCACTTATGTGGGAGGGAGCATTTTTCTGCTTTATGACCTTGCATTCATTCTTCAAACTTGTGAATCAAGATGTACTTGTAATGTAGAAACACTGAACAAACCGTGTGATCTAACTAGTACATACTTGAAGTGGATACGCGGATGACTTCGTCAAAGCGTTAGTATACAGGGTGACCCATAGTGAGAAAAATTGTATTTCAAGGGCGTATTCTGCAGCCATAATGCAAGAATTTCCCGTTTTTTTGAAGGTTAGTTTTTGAGATATGAGCATTTTTAGATTTTTTTTCAAATCCAAACACACTTGGATCATTTTTGTTATTTTCAGTTGGATGCCATTAGAGCTATGATTTGATTATAATTATAATGATATTATTGGGTTATTATACTGGATTAAATTTTTCTAAGTTTTTCCAATCACTTGTACATTAATTTCAATTTTCATGCAGGATAACTTGAAAATTCAATAACATGTATTTGGACTCCTATTTCAGTTCACAAAAATTGAATTTTCATTCACATATGTACATGAAAAGTACATGAAATTTCAAGCAATTTTTAACAGTGTAGAAATTGAATTCTTGGGATATAAGGCCTCGCCTTGAACCAAGATAGTATCTTAGATGATCCCATTTAGCGTAGTTTTTTCGTAGGATTCTGTGGAACCTTGATGAAAAATGGTAGTTTTCTTAAATTACCAACTCCAAAGGAACCACCGGAGGCGATTAAAACTTAATTTGGAATAATAAACTAACGGAACTTTGACTTGTCAATTGAACAGAATTTTATCGTCTTACGTTTCTCTTCAAAAAGTTGATGAAGTGGGTTAAAAAAAAAGAATATCAACCAAAACCAACTTAAAATGTACCAATCCACCCTGACTTGTAAGTTTTTCCTCACTCCTTAAATGGGCAGTTTCATTGTATACGAATCAAACAAGATTCGCAATGAACTTGAAAAGATAAATTATATATTGGTGTGAAACGCGTCATTATTGAACTCATAAAGGTGATGCACGGTAAAAAGTACACACTATTATCGCTAATGCACAGTGAAAAAAGTCCGAGCCATTCTTCGATTCAAATTAATGCTACTTTTTATCATTGACCACTATTACGAACTCTTATGAATTTATTAAATTAATAATGAAATGCTTATAAAACGAGCACCAGAATATGAATAAATTTATTGTTCAACTTTTCTACTAGTGCCAATTTCTGCTGTGAAGATTTCGATGACAAGTTCTATCATGAAATTTCATGTAGGGATTCGTAGAAAGGGATCTTGTCAAACCTTTCCCTCTTTGTTTGCTTTTCTGTTCGACGCATCGGCAATTGGTTATAAATTCCTCCGAAGTATATTTCCGGGGTCAAAGTCAAAGTGTCGGTTCACTGAGAATTTTTTCATTGCAAATCTGCCTGTGTGCATATGCATGGCGCGCCCCTTCGTACCCCTCTACTACTCCTTTTGTCCATTTTCATACTCTTCCGAAGAGCACAATCTAACAAATAGATTAACATGTGAGGTATTGTCGGTTCAAAAGACTCCTCAGTCGCTTTTCAATCACGGAAGGAACTGAACTGGACGTTGCCTTATTATTTGATGCCTTTTTTCCTGCTCGTGATTACGGGTTTACGATCAAGTGACAATAATGCTACACTCCAAGTACGTCCACTTTACGTGAAAGTGAAGAAGTTTTGTTTCTTTTTTATCGGGCGCGTTGTGTCGTGTGTTTTGGAAAATTCTCAATTATTTGTCGTCAGAAAGGAACGTGATGATTAGCTATCCAAATACTTGCGTCGATAGAATAATTTATTGATACTTCATTCGTGTCTTGCGGCTGAAGATAATTTTGTATTACCGCAGAGTCGATATTGTAATACATGAAATTCTTTTCTTCGAGGATAAGAAACTTGTATTCTCTGCGAATCGAGGGGACAGGATTCATGATTTATTCACGTTGAAGAGTCGTATGATGGTTCGATATTCATTTTACCTCATTTATTACCTCTAGGAGTTAGAATTTATTGTTTCTCAACCTGTGGTGTAGGATATGTTGCGATCTAGATTAGGTGAGAAAAATTTATAACATGGCCAATGTAGCAGACGTATCCTAACCACATACAGTAGCAGCAATATTATTCTACAGTAGAAAGGAAGTGTTGTATATTGTATACGTATAAAATGTATATGTAATATAACCTGATTCAACGTAGAAGAAAAGAAATTCAAACCAGAAGCTAACGGCCAAAAACTGGCAGCCAAGCACGGAAAAAAAAATTTAGCTGCAGCAGCTGAGTAGCTAGCACGGACACGGACAGCCATTAAATTAGCTCCTGCAGCTAAATTTTAGCTATTACCGCAAATAAATCAACTACAAATGCAAATTTTTTTGCTGTAACTGCTAAAATTTAGCTGCGGGAGCCAATTCAATGGCTGTCCGTGTTCGTGCTAGCTACTCAGCTGCCGCAGCTAAATTATTTTTTCCGTGATTGATGATATAACCTGTGATGATTATTAAACATTTCACTTGCAAAATCGTTGATTTGAATGGCACTCGATGAATTCTTGATACGAAAAACATTCGAACGAAGTTCAATCAGAAGTTACAACAGTCGGTTGCTAGCTTTTGGCTAGTCGCTAGTTTCAGCTTCCTTTCGAATTCCTCAGACATTGTTTGGAAAATGATTGTTTTCAACGACACTCGTGTGTGAATTTTCTCAAGATAAAGTCGAAGAGACACTCGAGAGCGCCTCTCAAAACGATTGATACAAGTAATCGGTAATTCGTTCAGATTAAATCCTTGGCAATGTAATTAAACACACGTTATCTCTATAATGAGTATCACGAAATTACCTCGTGCAATTTTGAAGCGTGAACTTTTTCTACCTCTTATCATAATATTTCCCTAATAAATTGACGATACGGAATTTTATTTATAATTCGCAAAACAGATAATCGAGATTGATGAAACGATGAATTATCGATGAACTTCATTCGGTAAGATAATAATACGTGTGTGAACTGTTTTGTACTGTTACATCATCGACGCGTTATTATTGACACGAATAAAAAAAAAAGATTTTGCTGGTTTTTATCGTTTCCCGACGTCGTCGTCGTCGTCTTCGTCTCCTCTCGTTGCTCTACCATCGATCGAACAACCGGAGGATTCGGACTCAACCTACATCGAACACTCTATCGAAATATAAACACACTTTTATAATTCTGTTGCGAAATGAGAGCAAAATAGAACTACAATAATTTTCATACTCAATATCGAATATATCGATAGGGTGTAATTCATCTTTGATCATTTGCAATGGATAATAATGACAATCATTTTATTCTACGTAATATTCATTTGCAGGGAGATATGTAGGAGAATAATGATATGTAAGAAGAATTATACAAGTATTATAATTTACGCAATAACCGGCAGACAGTTGTTATGAAATTTCTCAGTTCTAGTTTCGTTCTCAAGTTTGTTGACGTTAATTTTCAAATTCTATATTTCTTTTCTCCGTCATTGAAGAATTCTTTTTCACGAGTTTACCGAAAGTCAATTTGTACCATGAGAAATTCAAACATCTTTGATATTGTAATTTTGAAAATCCTTAACCTTGCGAGTGAACGTCGGGGAGAGAATAATGTCAACCAACAACGTTACAACGTATATTTAGAAAATCCGCCCGAGGCTCCGACAGTTCCCCTTTCCTTACATTTACATTCTTATTCTATAGTTTGATGAGTTAGAAATGACTCAGCACGTAAAATCATGAAAACCCATAACGTTTTATTAACATTTACAGGGACATTCGATCATTCGTAAAAATAATATTGGATTTTTAATCCGTGAATCCGTTTATCAATGAATTCCTTCGTCTTTTTTTTTTGTTTTCTTTTCGCCTTCTGTCGATGCTACGTCAATCGCGCAGAGTCTATACGCGCTTTAGAATGATCTTTTTTTGAGAAGGATTAGTATGTCACTTTCTTTTTAATGTCTCGATAACGCGAGGCGGGTACGCGCTTCATACCTATATCAATATCATTGAAAGATCACGTGAACTCTCTATTATATCGCAGTTAACTTGAGCTTTGTTCTTTGATCTGCTTTCAAATTGAGTGATGAACTTATAATGATACGATACCAATTTTATCAATCGTTCATAATTTTTCCATTCCCGGTGAAACTTGGAGTCTATTCGATTGACGAGTCATCATCAGTGGGAATAATGAATTATTAAAAGTGTGATATAACTCGAGGCGTAACGTAATCGAACACAAGTATTACCTTTCACATTATCATCGATGTATCGATTGAACTCTCAATCGCTAACACGATGATATATAACAGCTTGAACTCATCCGTTATGACTTGACATATTTGGTTTGTTTTTACGTCTAGCTGTTGCGACTTTGAGATTTCTGAACTTTGATCAGACTTGAATCACTTGCCTCCCAGAGTTGAACGACTTTTTTGTTATTTGTTTACATCGCGGCCAAGATGATCGTTCGCCGGTCGTGATGGAAAATGTGCACCGTTGTCGATCATTCGCCTTAAATTCTAGTCAAAATTGCTGTGGAGGAATTTTTCGTTTCTTTTCTTTATCGAAGAGCGTCAATGTCGATTCAGATTGAAATTCTTCCACCCGCTCGCTCGTTCGTTTCATTCTTTAAACGTCGAAGAATCACCCTCCGTCGATTGCTCCTTGGTGTTTTTGTCTCTGAAAATCAAAGGAATCGAAAGAAGAGGAAATGTTTACTCGTCCCTGACGTTGGCACTGAAAGAAACTAGTTTAGAAGAGATCATTTTGTTGCAACATCAAATTTGAGTATTTTCACTACGAATATTCTTCAGCGATCCCTTTTTTCCCTTATAATATCATCCTTATAGTACAATGATTTATTAACAAATTTATCAACTGATATTGAACCGAAGAAATTAGGGAATTCGCTCAAGGTGAACGAGAGAATGCTAATTTTCTCATACGCGAAACACGATTCGCAGCTCGATCGCTACTATAAATTCTCCAAATTATGCCACACCTAAATCAACAACATTCTCAAAAAAATATACGATATCAAAGTTAATTATTCTATGCTTTCGAATAATTCTGTGTGCAAAGTACGATTATGTTCAGTTTCTGAATTTTTTTCTCAAACATGTCAGCGAATATAGTAAATTATTGATAAAACAATTCTCGAATGGGAGATTTGTTTCATTTTTTGAAAGAAAAAGCATCGAAATGATTTCTAATTCGTTGTTATTATAAGAACTACAATTGTGATAGAATTATCGCAATCAATGATATTTATAAAGAGAAAACACTTTCACAATTAACAATTTAATTTGTTCGTTTGATCAAAAGACGATTTTTCGATTATACAAACTCAATCAAATATTACAACATTCTTTTGTGCATTATCAACCCACAAGCTGGGTCCTTATAGCTATGCACGTGTCTTTTAAATATAAATCAAAATGAACGATATCTTTGAATATATGTACAAATAGCCTTTAAACAAATAGTTATGATAAATGAATATACATATCTTTGAAGTTCCACAATTACGTGCCCATTATCTCCGATCCTTCGTACCAATTTGGCTATTTGACAATATTCTTTGTAATTTTCAATATAATTTAAATATCGTGGAGTCTATCAGGGAAGATACATCTTTGTAAGCGCAACTTGGGGGATCTGATTTTCAATGAATTTCAACGTAACATCATTCGTCTTTGTAAATATAAAGAATTCTTAGAATTAACAAACGATATGCATAATAATGACTCGATCGGTGCGTGTACACTTTCAAATATTACACGTCATAAAATCATTCTGTGAATTCAACGCACGATTGCATGACGTTATCTGGTTTTTCTTTACCACGGCAATACTCTATTACGGAGCAACCTGTTACGGCGAGTTTTCTTTTTACTTTCCCCTTATGCAAAATAATGAAGGTAATTCGAGTCATAGGGGATGAATTTCCAATACCGTTCTCTCATACTCGGTTTATATTCCACTTGAACTTGAATGGATTCTCCATAGATTATGAATCTATCGTTGATGATTCGAATGAAATGAATCAATGTGATTTTTGTTTGATTTCAGGGCCAGTCTGCGTAGAATCGCTCGTCACGATGAGCCAGAATTCAGCAACGCGAGTATCTTGAACAGCATGGAGACGTTCGTACGAACGGTAAGCGAGATGGAGGATACGATATTGGTACCAAGCCGATTGTTGGATCTATCCGTTGGGGACGCGAGTGACACCATAAGCATGAAAAACAAACAAGGAGCCAACATCAAAGACACATTGGCGCATACGGATCTGTATCGTCTGTACAACATCGTGAATCAAATGAAAGTGGAACTACTTTGGTCCCAAGAACCCGGCAAAGTGCCAGCCCACGATCAAGACAACGAAGTCTCGCAGAAACACGTTTCGGAAGGTACAACCAGGTTGGGACACAATCGTTGTCCAAGCACAACATCCATGCAAAGTGTCAAAAGCGCATCCTCCATCGCGTCCATCACCACATCCTCATCGTCCTCGGCGGCTTCCGATTGCGATTCGGACAACGGCATCGAAATAGATTCAGGACTCGAGAACGAGGAAAGCAACAATCGTGATCGATTGGCCAATCAAGCGGCTGAAAATTTCAGACGTCATTTACGTGGACTCCATCGTAGCATCGAGCGAATGACCGAAGCCGCCCAATACTTGACTCTTCGGTATCAAGCGGATGTCGGTGGGCAAGTGTGATTTCATGATCTACACGATTGTAAATATAAGTGTTGCTTTAATTATAAATGCGAATTAAAACATACTTTTCGTTAAAAACAATAAGGAAATAAAAATATTACAAAAAATACACATCGTTAAATTATATTAAGTAATGATGATCTAAATTCTGTCCCACGATTGAACGTGGAGAATCCTTTTCAAGGCTGTATAAACGTCGTGCGCAGTATTCAGAAACGTTTGTCTTGTCTCATTGTTGCTAATGCAAACACAAAGCGGTTAACCGTGGTTCGTCGTGGGACGGTATGTGTTAAGAATCGATAAATTATAAGAATTGTATGAGATCGTTTATACGAGTCCATTTAAATTATATTACATTATATAAATATTATATTAAAATTGAATAGAACAGGTAATATCACGTGTTTGTATGAGAAGAAGATTGAATTCCTTTTTTTCTTTTTCAATTTCGTTGTTACGCGATCATAAAATCTTACGAATGTGTGATATTATACAACATTGTAATAGACTCGCGAATGAAGAAAAAAAAAGTGGAAAATAAAAGATCATAACTCGTGTCTTCCCATTTGAAAACAAAAAATAAAAAAAACTTTCCGTATTTCTCCCCTCGATATTCGTATTTTATTTTAAATTATGAAAAATATGAAAAATATTCGTCACATATATCGTGCTCTTCTTATTATTTTCTTTATATATCCAGAAAAGAGAGAAAAAGAAAAGAAAAAAAACATTTTATTTGGAGAACGAGAATGAAAATGAATAATAATTGTATTTGTATTTAATTTATTGTTTAATACCATGACAAATGATTTATATACCTGTCGGTGAGAAACAATAAATTGGTTCTACAGTTGCAACAAAACAAGAAGAATAAAAACAATAGAAATCCAAATAATTTATTTTGAATAGCAATCATAATGATAATATTAAATGATAGACTTCAAACTTGGATGCGCGTAAAAATCATTCAAGATTGTATATTTATGATAGTATAGTAACATTTGTAAGACATTATAAAACCGATGATGCTCTGTATAAAACATTGCATTTCGAAAACTGGTTGATAGATAATGATATATATTTTAAATTGTATTTGGAAATGTAATTTATGAAAACGATGATATGTCAAAGTAGCGCGAAACTTTGGTTCTTTTTGATATAGCTTTTGCACGTATTTTATATTGATTCTTAATACAACTTGGATAAAATGCTGGCTGTCGAGCAATAACTTTTTGTTTGATTTTATTGCGTATATAATTAATTTTATAACACGATATGAACATATATATAAACATACATAAATACATTTAAAAAAAAAAAAAACTGTGTGAAGGAGAGAAAAAAGAATCACAAAAAGATGTATGAAATACGTTATTTGGTTATTGCGATGAATGAAAAATACATACTTGATTGTGTTTTCATTCGGATATCGTTTGCTGGTATTTTATCAAACGATACGAGAACGGTTTTTTTTTCTCTTCGTTTACCGTGAAGATAATCAAAGGCTTGCGGCAAAGGTAGATATAAAAAGAGGAACGTGTTTGGAAAAAGAATTGATGTAAAAAGAATCGAAGATAGGCATAAGAGTGAAGTATTGATTCAATTATCCATGATGAGAAAATAAATTTATTTATTGTGCATTAAATGATATTTTCTTTTCATTTGTTTTCCCATTTCAAAATCCTCATTTGGGATATTCGATAACTGCGTTGAACCGATGATGATACTCGTGTGGGTCGATAGGGTGTCTCCAAGGAACGAATAATTGCAATAACAACAATGAATGTAGTAAACCTCAAATGATGTACACAATTTCATTAAGATTCCGTAAACGATTACGTACATACGTTGTTGCTGCTCACCCACCTTGAAATCGTGTTTATAATAATATTCATCGAGTCGAATTTGAAATAAATTTTGCATGATTCGAAATAGAGATGTGTGTGTGGCTTCTCGAGGAAGTCTTGATCCATCAAATATTGATGTTTCGGACGAATTCATCGATAAACAGATATGAAATCTAACACGGAATGATTGTATTACGATAAAATGAAGAAAACGAAACAATTGGGCTAGTTACGCAAAGTACATTGAAAATAAAACGCAATGCCGAAAGACAAGGTCGTGTCTGAGTTTCGACGTGTGCTCGAGAATGTGTGGACTATAAAACTGCCGTTCGGAAAGCACACGATGAATTTCGATTAGAAAGTAAAATCAATTCAATGTTATTCCACGGCGTGGATAGTCGATCAAAGAGGAGGAGACGCACATGAATTTGTCAATCCCTCTTCGATTGTTTAGGTATTGTTGTTGTAATAGTTTCGACGAATTATATAATCTTGCAGTTTCGAATTTGAAATACAGGTCAATGCGGTGTTGCTTCAGATCGAAAAGTTCAATGTCACGTTCACAAACCCTGTTCCTTGAAATTACACGAAAAAAAACGATATTCAAAGTTCAATCAAATCGATTGCCTTGAGAGAAAAAAATGTAAGTACATTCGATTTCTAGTTTGAACTGGATCCGCGAAACGCGACAAGGAAAATGATGAGATCGAATAACACATTTATACCCATAAATTCTGTCGAGACGATGATAATGGTTGGAAAGAACAGAAAAGATAAGGCACGGTGTAAAGGAATATGACATCACCTCTAGAAACTTGATTTCAGAATTACAAGAGTGATGTAAAAGGTAAGAAGGAATCGTCATAATACTTGGCGTGGTCTCAAAAATATGCACTTCTCGATACCAATGTTTGACCTTGGAGGATCGTTTTCAATTGGAGAACCTAGAATCGATGGATCGTCGGGATTTGAAAACAAAGAATTTGAGTGTGAAATGAATGGTCGTGTAAGATGGAACGACCTTCGGGTTGGTTTGAATCTACTAGGGGAAGGTTTAGAAAGCCGGATATACGTTTGAAGTTGACATTTTGCGTCATGGAGGAATGTTAGATGTAACTATGTTGTAATAGATACAAATGTTGTTTTGATTGAGATTCGTCGGGAGAAGGTCTGAAATCTTCGATATGCGTTGTGCTCATCCATGTTTATATAAATTGAAATGGGTTAGCGCTCATAATCCGTAAGTACTAATTCATTTTCTGTGTTGATAGAATTATTTTAATGCATGTTACCACAGAGTTGGAGATTCTAGCTCCATCGTTGGGATATTTAAGAGGCTATACCACTGTGACACTTTAAAAAAATCGATTTTTTTTACCTTTTTCAACAGTTTGTACCCTTAAGAATATCCTATCAAAATTCCAAGGTCGTATCTCAAATGTTATCCGAATGCCAGCCTGCTAAAGAGCAAATGGTTGCAACCTCTCAAATTTACACGCAAAAAAATTACTTGTCGTAGTTACCACAATTTTGAATGAAATTTGTGACAGAGACAATTTTGAAGTATACCCGGATAGCACAAGAGTTTCAAAAGAGGTCTATATGAATACATCGTATTCATTATAAACTCTTTTAGAACTCTTGTGCTATCTGGGTAATTTACTGCAATTGACATTAAATGTACTCTAATTTAGTTGAAATCACCACATTTTGTTCGAAATATTAATAGAAAGTGTCCCAAAGTGTGAATCGATAGTGAAATCTTTGAACGAGTTTTTCTCGAAATGGGATTTTCCAAATTTGCTGCCATCATAGCTCGAAGAGCAATCAACCGATTGATTTGGAATTTTGACTGAGTATTCTCGGGTGTATTTCTTCTACGGTGAATCACGATTTTCTTGATTGGATAATAACACAGTGCTACAAAAAAGAAAAAATTGAAGACACTTCTCAAATAAGCTAGTGTAGGTTGTTGGTCTGGTCGAAAACAACACAAAACCATGTTTGAAAAATTTTTTACACCCTCAAATTTTCAAGTTATGGTCAAAGAACTGATTTTTAGGGATTTTGTAGATTTGAAAATTTCTAACTCGGCCATTTTTGCACCAATTTCAAAATTCCAAACGGGTTCTGAATGGGGAATGTTGGCACTTTCGAGACATATATATGGTTTTGAGTATTGAATAGAACTTAGTGGAAATTTTCCCTCAAGAATTTGAAATTTTCACCTGTTTTTTTTTCATTTTTCTTATTTCAAAAGCAGTTTCTCGCGACTATACTTCAAGAACCAATAGCTTATCATATATGGTATGGAAGTGGGTTCAATTCTGTGTGAAAAAAGTCGTTGTTCATTGAAATCGATCGAGAATTGTCGGGGTTATACAATTTTTTCCAAAAAAGGAAATTTCGGTCTCATACAAAAATTGATGTAGAGTTCAATTAATAATATTCTATGCATCATACAACGTATTATGGTATCGAATATGATGTTGACTTGTTCCATCATTGCGCTGAGAAAAGAATATAGGCCAAATAGGTAGAACTCAGGCTAATATAATTATATTTTCGTATGAGACCGAAATTTCCTTTTTTGGGAAAAATTGTATAACTCCGATAATTCTTGAGCGATTTCACTGAGCAACGACTTATTTCACACAGAATTGAACCCACTTCAATACCATACATGATGAACCATTGGTTCTTGAAGTATAGTCGCAAAAAAATGCTTTTTAAGTAGAAAAAATGAAAAAAACAGGTGAAAATTTCAAATTCTTGAGGAAAAATTTCTATTAAGTTCTATTTAATACTCGAAACCATATATATGTCTCGAAAGTGCTAACATTCCCCTTTCAGAACCCGTTTGGAAGTTTGAAATTGGTCCAAAAATGGCTGAGGTAGAAATTTTCAAATGTACAAAATCCCTAAAAATCAGTTCTTTGACCATAACTTGAAAATTTGAGGGTGTAAAGAATTTTTCAAACATGGTTTTGTGTTGTATTCGACCGGACCAACAACAGTGGCGTAGCGTGGCCAAATGGTACCCGGGGCGGACGCGATAGCGGAATCCCCCCTCGCCGGGCAGTTCATCTTCTTTTGTAAAAAAAAAAAAAACATAAAAGAAACTGTAATCCAGTGAAATTTGAATGCGAACCAAAATTTGGCACCCGGGGCGGTCCGCCCCCACCGCCCCCCCCCCTTGCTTCGCCACTGACCAACAACCTACACTAGGTCATTCGAAATGTGCCTGACCAGTGTAACACCGTGTAATTGTCGATTTGACATCGGACAAACGACCATTTTTTAGGCAAAAAAACATAGTTTTTTTTTCCAAAACACTGCCATTTTGTCAGATTTCGATATTTTCAAAAAATCCTGGTTCACCGTACGGAGTATACCTTCTAGTTTAACGTCATTTTTGTTTTTTCCCATTTCAGCCACTTGAGGGGATTCATTACTCCCTGCAAAAGTTACTAGATTCCAAATCCCACCCCCCCCCCCCAGTTTTCTCAGAAACGAACACATAAAATGAAAAATAATGAGTAGCTGCATTTTCTTCAATAGCCTAAGAAGATGCACCTGCTCATTAAAATTGATTCTATTCATTGATTACTGAGAAAACTGGGGGGGAGAGATCTAGTAACTTGGCTTGTGGTGAATCGCCTTAAGGGGATACGAGCGGCTGGGCTTTTCTGAATTTTTTCGAGACAAAGTACGTGAAGATGCGTGCATCGATTCGAAATATTTCTCTGTACAGCATTCCTTGAGATGCTAAAGAAATGCTGTACAGAGAGATATTTCGAATCGATGCACGCATTTTCACGTACTTTGTCTCGAAAGAATTGGACCGCTCGTATCCCCTTAAGCGACTGGTATGGTGGCAGCCGTTGGGGAACTTTTTTTGTTACGCCTTCGAAGGCAGGGCATAAGTCGCTCGTATCTCGATATTTTTGTACCAAAAAATTATATAATATAGTTAAGTTATAAGTAAATATATCCTCAAAGTTTCAGAACATTCGATGGAATACTTTTTTTTTCAAAAAATTCCGAAAAATCACCTAAGTTTTGAGCGTTTAAAGTGGTATAGCCCCTTGTGCGAAGCGAGTTAAATCAATATCGATGGGAAGTATCTCGGTCATTTTTCGAACTCTTTGGCCTACTGGAGTGTCTATAAATGAAGAAGATAAGATTAGGACTTTCGAGCGTCAGTCACCCTTGTTTCAAATCTCATCAAACAGAATTGGATGAGGAGTTGTTTCCAGGCTTCGAAAGGTTCTTGTTCTAGAAAATCCGATTAAAAATTGCAAACTGTTAAAAATTGACAGTAATTTTTTGAAATGGTTCTATCTGGAAATCCCAAAGCAATGAAATTCAGTAAAAAAATTGATAAAAATTTCTTGAAAGATGTATTGACTGGATGTTCCAATTTGCCAATTCCCGAAAGAACAAAAAGGTTGAGAAAATGTTGAACAGAGGTCTATTAACCCTTAACGGCCACATGGGGTAACTCATTACCCCACGCTGAAAAACCCGGTCGGACAAGATGTGTAAATATTTTGCAACTTTCAACTAATTGTGTCATGTTCCTTGACTAGTTCTTCAATATTTCTAATGGTTTAACTTGGTTAATTATTCATGGATGGCGTTCTAAAAACTGGTCATATAAGCCAAAATTCAGGAAAAATTGCAAAAAAATTCACTACTCCGCCATTTTACAATATTAACGACTAAAACTCCAGGGTCGTCCGCACAATATACAGGGCGTCCCATTTGAAACAGGACAGCTGAATAACTCTTCAGGGAATGGAGGGGGAAAAAAATTGTTCAGATAAAAGTCGTAGGGTTCGAAGGGGGCCATAAGATGGTGACCTTGAATTTGACCTTGAAGTCAATTTTGAGCATAATTGATGGTCAAAGTATGTTTTTTCAAATGGAAAACCCTACGTTCGACCTCAGAAATGGAAAGAGCGGAAAATTTTACGTCCGAATATGTTAACATATCAGGTCATTTAGAGGTCATTTGAAGGTCAAAAAACCATTTTCTATGGATTTTCACGGAAAAGCCTCAAACGAGTTGTTTCTCTGACCAAAGTTATCAAAGTTAAAGTGAAACCCTACGTTTCGACCTTGAATTCGACCTTGAGAACGATAATGAATGCCAAATTTGAAACAATAATAAAAAAATTATTTATTTTTCCAGTTCGTCGTTTTATAATTACAGATGGCACAAATCCGTTGACGGGTAAGACACACTTATTGCAGGAGATGTTCGAATTGACCGCCATTTACTTCAATACATAACTCCAGCCGGCGTCGAAAGTTTCCAAGAACAGACTGAAAAACTTCTGCACGAATATTCGCAATTGCGTATCTGATGCGTTGTTGTAGATCCACAGGTGTTGTTGGTCGGTTGGTATAAACGACATTTTTTACGTAACCCCACAAATAAAAATCTAGAGGGGTGAGATCAGGAGATCTTGCCAGCCACAGTACAAATCCACCTCGACCAATCCAACGATTGGGGAAAAGGATATTTAGATAATCCTTCACACATCGAGCAAAGTGTGGTGGTGCACCGTCTTGCTGATACCACATCCTCTGCCTAGTCGCTAATGTCACATCTTCCATGAGAACTGGTAATTCATTCTGTAAAAACTGTAGATAATTAGGACCGTCAACAGTTCCATCAAAAAAATACGGCCCAATAACTTGATTGTCTAGAATTCCACACCAAACATTTATACTCCACCGATGCTGATGATCAACTTGTTGAGTCCAGTGCGGGTTTTGCGCTGACCAATAGTGGCTATTGTGACGATTTAACAAGCCAGTACTTTGAAACGTTGATTCATCACTGAAAAGAACATATCGAAAGAAATCGGGCGCTTCGTTCAACCTCTGTAAAGCCCAATGGCAAAAGTTAACCCGATTCTGCATATCTTGTTGAGATAATTCTTGGGTCAGTGTGATGTGGTACGGATGATATTGAGCAACTTGTAGAATTCTGTGTGCCGTACTGCGTGGAATACCCAAATCGCGTTCAATATCACGTAAACTGACATGAGGATTCATGTGTATTATTGCTAAAACAGCAACGCATCGAGGGTCGTTAAAGTTGAAACCTTGATTGTTTCGGCGTTGACCAATCCTTCCTTGTCGACAATTTCTTTCAACTTGGCGAATGACTTCTGGAGAAGGATGATGCTGCCGATCTCCAAACCGCTCTCTGTACAATCGTGACGCTCTTTGATACACTCCGCGACACTCACCCAAGATCATTAAAATATCAACACATTCGTTAGGTGAATAAACCATTTTGAACTCGCACTTACACCGTAAACGATGAAAACTTCTTAATGATCATTTTCGTACTGATATGAAGAATAAACTCCGAAGGTTAGTTCTGTTTACTTTCAATTCAAGGTCGAAACGTGGGGTTTCACTTTAACTTTAATAACTTTGGTCAGAGAAACAACTCGTTTGAGGCTTTTCCGTGAAAATCCATAGAAAATGGTTTTTTGACCTTCAAATGACCTCTGAACGACCTGATATGTTAACATATTCGGACGTAAAATTTTCCGCTCTTTCCATTTCTGAGGTCGAACGTAGGGTTTTCCATTTGAAAAAACATACTTTGACCATCAATTATGCTTAAAATTGACCTCAAGGTCAAATTCAAGGTCACCATCTTATGGCCCCCTTCGAACCCTACAACTTTTATCTGAACAATTTTTTTCCCCCTCCATTCCCTGAAGAGTTATCAAGCTGTCCTGTTTCAAATGGGACGCCCTGTATACCACTACCACAAAAAAATAACAATATCCACCAATTATTCAAAAAGTATACTTATTTTGCAAGATTACTGGAAAGAAAAATGAAAAAAATTACAAATCATGAAATTGGCATCTTTGCGATTTATTGGATTTTGAATACATATTCATGATTACTGTGTAGCGAAGTCACACCTCACGCATGTCTGTCACCAACAGATGCTGTTTGTTGTATTTATTTGAAAGGTTTGAGACCTCTAATTCCACTTTTTTAAAGCTTGGGATAACTAGTCATCCCGTGTGGCTGTTAAGGGTTAAACATTCCATGAACGTGAATATATGTACAAAAAACCCTACAGTTTACTTGAAATCTTTGCGTTCTCTTGGGGATTCAAGGAAGAAACGAGTAGAGTTGACCATTTCAAGACATATTCAAAATATGGTGTTTATTTTAGTTTTTATTCGAAGTTAATGGAACAAAAACCATCCAAAGCCAGAGAAAAATTGTTCTTCTTATTCTGTGTGGTATTTGCACCACGGGAGTAGCAATTACCAGGTATTGACTTGCGGCCTAACATCTCCCTTGGTGAAACACACCCATTCGTCTCGCCAAATCTCATTGAATCTTGCACACATTGTAAAAAATCAAAAATCGATTTACATTTCTGATTGTAAATGCACTTTGGAGGGATTCTGTGTTATTACTACTCTGAATATTGGCGTATTACCAGTAAGTTGTAAAATTACCATGAAACCGGTGACATCCTCATCTTCAGAGTAGGTAAACAAAGTTGCCAACTCTGAATGTAACGTATTCACAGGTGATTGTAAAATTACAGATTTTCTGACGAATTGTCTCACATACATTGTTGTTGTATAGTAAAACCTTCACATCCAGAGCAGTCGATTAATGTTTTCCATAACCAAAGTCCAACATTTAAAGTAAGGAAAATTTGGGCAGAACAAGAACTCTATCCTTTATTTCTCTATTCTCAAATAATTCTATTCCTACACTGAAAAAAAAATTTATTCCAGTCAAATGAATATTTATTTGTCCTGTACCAAAGAAATATTCATTAGAATTAACAAAACATTCTTTGGAACCAAAATAATTCATTTGAATCAAATAAACGATTAAAACCATCTATTTAATTCAAATAAATTATTTTGGTTCCAAAGAATATTTTGTTAATTCTAATAAATATTTCTTTGGTGCAGGACAAATAAATATTTATTTGACTGAAATAAATTTTTTTTTCAGTGTAAATAATATATCTACTCTTTTATGTATAAAATAAAAAACATCTATATCTAATCAATATTGAAAAGAATAGAGATATTTAGGAATAAATGAATAAAGAATAGAGTTCTCGTTCTACCAAAACTCCAATTTACGAAAAAACTTTCTACAGCGCAATGTCCAGGTGAATGTAGTTCCGACCAAATCCCATGAAATTTCATTTCGTCAGATTCTATGGATTTTTTTTAACCAGGCTCAATGATGAATAAAAAATGCGTGTCAACAATCAACAAAACCTCATGAGAAACATGTAATTTTGTCACAGGACATATGGGAATCTATTGAAATATGTTAGACTTCTTAAATAGAGAGTACTCATTCTCGTATAAATTCGAATTCACGATCATTCCGTGCTTTGCAGTCTCTGGAAGGCATCCAAATAGCTTCACTTCTATAACCCCAATAGCGGAGCCTCTTTTCTATTATAAGATATGACCATGCCATTCAAGTTTCAATAATCCAAAGTCCAGTTCAGAAGTAAAAAAAACACACACGCATGGCAAAAGAATAAACGAAGCGAACTGAAATAATGCATTGTCTTGACATAATATTATTTTGTATTAGCATTGTAGCACATAGTTGTGATTTTTGTAGTTTAAACTAATCCGTTGACAAGAATCTATTATACAATCGTTCAAAGTATAAAGAGCGTGAGAAATCTTGAAAAAATGCATACAAAGTGTTGCATCAGAGATTGTAAGATGTTTTGTGAGAACATTTGAATACACATTTTCCTGGGTGAACAGCAACATCTGTTCAATTGATTGGAGTGAAAAAAAGTGTAAAAAAAACTTGGATTTCAGAAGTACCAATCTAAATTTCTCGAAATAGTCCATTATCTCCTTACTTGGTATTCGAATAATAGAATTCATTTGTTATAACATCAATCTACGTTCGAACACATTCAAGGACATTGTATATTATTCTCTGAGTTCTGAATCTGTATATGAACAACTCTGTAAGTTGGAATTCAAACGAACAAGAAGGACACCGTGAAAAATTTCTTTGTGGATTTAAGGGAACTCGAGCATTGGGAAGTGGAGGAAGGGAAAAGTCGAATTTTTCTCAAAAGATACGTAATTAAAACAAATTCAAATTGAGTAATAATGAATCAATTAATTTCTGCAGCCTGAAAAATAAAATTGTAAAATTTTAACTTCCAACTGTCAACAAATTTTATCATTTCATTTTTTAGCCTTCAGAAATCATTGGGAAATTCAAAGTTTGCGGCAGTGCGCAATCCGAAATACGTAATTCATCATTATTCAATTGAAATTTGTATTAATTATGGACCTTTTGAGAACAAAAAAGTTCAGGTGAACCAACAAAAATGTTTGAATTCTTTCTACCAGAAAAAATGTTTGTGTCAAAACCTTTTAAACTTTTCCTGTAAAACCACAAAGAATTTTTTTACAGTGGATAATGAACAATAAATTCCAGCCAAGCAAGTCAAAATTCTCGAGTAAATCTTATCATATTATAATATTGGGAAGTCTCAAATATGGAAATACACCGCGTTACGTGTAATTTTGTTCCATAAAAGTATGTTAATCCATTGTACATGAATGAATTTTTCGATGAAATCATAAGACAAAGTATAATATATTTTTTTTAAATGTGAATTATTCATCGGAATAACGTCAAATGTGATTACACAAAGACGAATTATAAATACAGGTCGGCTGCGCGCATGTTGAATTATTTTCACATTTGTCTTCCTTTGTATTGTTTTTTCCTTCCGTTTCTTTTTTTCTTCAATATTTTGATTTCATCAGCAGATTTCAGAAGAAATATAATTCGAAGTGGAATAAATTGATACGGCATATGATCAAAGATTCAATTACCTGACATGACTATGTTGTTCTTTTTTGACGTTTTTCTGGTCGCGCGGAACCTCTTCCGTTGACTTTATTGCTCAAAAAAAAAAAAAAAGACCAATCTCATAATCATCCATATTTTCATGAGGGATCGACAAAGTGACTAGAAATAAAACTAGAATCCAGTGGTCCTAAATGTATGTTTTATTATTGTTTGTGGTGTTATATAATGATTACATAGTATAGAATACACAAACTGTAAATGTAATGTTAGTAAACTATTCATATGCGAAAAGCTACGAGATTATTTACAATAGAATTATTGTGAATTGGGATAATTTTCATAAAGAAGTTGATGGATAAATAGTGCGGATATATTACTAAATGATAAAACTAACGAAGGAATTATGCATAAATAATATTTGTCAAATTATTACTATTATTAAAAATTCATAGATAAGAAATGTACAAACATTATATCAATATAATGTACGATGAAATATTTATCATTTGTGTACATATTTATATATATATGTAAATGTATACATATACATATAAACAATTTTTATTAAATTTTCCATTGTCCTTCAAAATTATTTCTTTATCCACTTTATCCGCTTCGCACGCTCGTTTATCCTAATTCTTTCAATGAATTTATTTGATGAATGTGCAATACGAGCAACATTGTATTGTATTTGTTTTCCATTTCATTATTATCATCATTCGTTTTGTTTTTTTTTTTTTTAATCCCACACGAATTTTGCACGTGAAGGTGCACGTGTGCAATTCAGATAAGAAAAAAAAATCACTAATTGTAATCATTTATTGAGTATGGTATATGTATTTTTATCTCTTACGATCGTTGGATCCGCTACGACGAGAGCGAGACCGACGACTACGACTTCCACTTCTTGAACGCCTGGACCTGGAATATCAATGAAATTTACCAATACGATTGAGGGATGGATCAAGGAGAATGACAAAAAAATCAATAAATCGATAAAAGTACCTTTTTCCTCTGCTACGACTCCGAGATCGAGATCTCCTTCTATCCCTATCTCTCCTATCACGGTCACGATCACGGTCTCGATCGCGGTCACGATCCCTGTCTCTGTATCCCAAACGACCTCTGTCGGATCGATCGCGATCGCGATCTCGATCACGAGAATCCCTATCTCTATCGCGTCCACGATCCATCAAAGATTCGCGTTTCTCTTTACGTCTTTCCTCGACCGTTTTCTGCAGGTCGGCCAATTTTTCTCGGATTTTGATGAAACCAAGATGCAATTTACCACCAAAATGATCGGCTAATCGTCGATCGTTATCGTGTATGCCGAGGTAAGCGCTACACACTTCGCACACCCTTAACTTTTGTTGCTGGTAACTCGAAGCTGGCATACTGTTACGGTATTCCTGTTCAGCCTCGTTCTTTTTCTTTCGCAGCTCATCGATTTCACCCATAAGTTTCATCGATTCCTCGACGAATCCCTCTTCGCCGAGTTGCTCGGCCTTAGCTAATTTCTTACCGATTTCCTCAGCTAATACGTGGACGTTATTCGCCTTGGCAGCAACTTCCGCGCTCAATTCCTCTTGAGTTTCGGCGAGGCGTTGTTTCGCTTGCTCCGTACGACGATCGCAGTCGGCGATGAAATTTTGAAGATGTTCCATAGCCTTTAACAATACACAAAAAAAAACAATTGTTTTACAAAGAATGATTTCATGTGTATGGTAACATGGAACGAATGAATAATACAATAAATAACTTCAAAGTTGAATAAATGGTAGCGAATATGATGTTAATAATATTTATAAATTATGAATATTGGGATTTGAAGACTGCTCTAATTAATTATTACTGGAAGACAGTTATGTCATATAACTTTTTGTGATGTAAATGTTGTAATTTATAGTGACGATTATGTGTAGATCACATTGAAACTCTTTGAAGGAGAATTTGCAATTCATAAAATACGTTATGTGAATAAAAAAGGCATTAGTATTCTAGATATATAAAGGAAAAACTTTCAGATTGTAACGATTTATTTTTTTAAACGTTCATCATCGCGTGGTGGAATAAATTTAATTCCTATGTTGACAATTCTTGAACTTCATTCTATGAACAATTCATAACAAAATTCTTCCATTCTGTTTTTTTTTCTCCAAAGATACAAACTTCAAAAACGTTTCAAGGCTATATACATAATGAACATGTTTTCACATCCTTACGGGTTCAAAAACAAAAAAAGAACGTTGGAGTTTTTGAAAAATCTACACTGAAAGAATTTTATTTGAAAAATTACCGTGAACTTGAGAATTTTCAAAAATATTACTGTGCATTTTGTAAAACTTACAGAAAATTTCACTTCCAACTGTTTGAAAACTTACTCATTTCTACAGGCTGCACGGTAATTTTTTGAAAAATTTATGTTCTTGAGACTCGAATCGTTCACGTCAACGAAACGAAAATGCTATTTCACAGAATTTCACAAATCATCGTTGTTGCTTGTCTCTTCGAATGAACTCCTAAGAATTGCAAACATTGTTCAAAAGATGTCCTGCGAGATTTTGATTCTTCAACAGCTGACTATTTCGTTATTCAATCAGGGTGTCTAGCAAAATATGGTTTTGGAATTCCCGACCAATTCCCGACTTTTTCCAGGATTTTTTGGGAAATTCCCGGATGAAAAATAAAATGCACACATATCAATTTCAATTAACATTTTCAATGGCATAATACAAGCTAATAAGAAAAATGAATTCGAAGTTGAATATTCAAATATTGATCATTTTAAATGGACATGTTTCCAATCAATAATCCGAATCATTCAATCCAACTCGGCTCCATTTAATTACAATGCGTTTTGAAAATAGAATCAAGTATATTAGGTACATCTTGAAGAAGTCAGAAACAGACTATTTCACAAACATTTGGGAATTCTTTCGAAAATTCTTGAAACAGTTGCAAGACCTCTGAGAGAATATTTGAAACAACTTTAAAATCTCCCACAAGTAGAAATATTCTATCAAATCCTATTACAAATGGTGAAATTTCTGATCGGATATCATTGAATTTCATTGAAACCTATTCATTTTCCCATTCGTCAATGAGATTTTATAGATTATTTGTAACAGGGCCGTGGAATAGGACTTCTTGAGTTGTGTAAGGTTTCTAAAATTCCATAAGAATTCAAGAAGAATTTTTTTTCGAGAATTCTTTAGTGAATCATTCATTGCTGTCTAGACCCGGCTGAAGAAATTATTCTGAAAATATCTGAGAATCTTTGCATAACTCTCAAAATTATAACAAGAAATATCAATATTCCATATAATTAATATTCATTTCAATTAAGATTTAAAATGATCAATATTCAATATAATCAATTATTCGTCGATGGGGGAAACTTTTCTAAGTTTAAAAATTCTGCACACACAAAAATGAAAATATAATTGAAAATTTCCCGGAATTTGTTTAATTTCCTGACGTTTTCCCGACTTTTCCCGACGAAAATACAATTCCCGACTAATTCCCGACTTTCCCGACTGCTAGACACCCTGTCAATTACCAATAATTGATCTCTATAAACGATTCGAACTTCAACAATATAAAAATTTTTACTTGTCCTTCGATTATTCAAATTCCACGGTAATTTTTGCAACAAAATTCTTCCAGTGTATCGAAAGAGGAAAATATTTGAATTATTATAAAAGTTTTACAAACTTCATCGGAAACTCAACAAAGTTCATTTTTTCGGGATTCTAAAGAACGCAATAATTCATGCAAATAGTTTCAATGTAGAATCAAAATACAACTATGCAAATGAAAAGAGCACACTTAGAATTAGAAATATTATTGAAAGCTTTTACGAGGATTAACAACAACTCACATTAAATAAACAATGCACTGTGTAATTATGATAATCGTAGAAGAAATTAAAAATCCAATATCAACTACAGATTCGAAAAATTGATAATAAAATTATTGTCGGATTACCAAATTTCGTTTAAATAATCAAGCAATTCAGCTGAAGATTGAATAATCAAATGAAAAATTCTGCGATAGGAAGATAACGTTTTATTGCACGCGCCGGCAGGATCAAAGAACAAGAAATTAGATGCAATCAACGTATGCTTACAGACGTGATTCGAAACATGGATTTTGAGCTGATGGTATCAATTCAATTTGAACTAAGAAGGAAGAGCGTGAAGGGTGTTTGTACCACAACAAATTTTGCCTGTGATTGAAAAAAGATCATTCGTTGCAGCAAGTTTTTGTTGTTAATTAAAAAATCCACTGTTCTCGGAATGTTAATATATAAATAATATCTTGAAAAATACCATAATTTATGGATATTTGGCGTTGGTCCAACTCGAGTTAAAATATTTACGTGAAGATACCTCTGAAAGTACCATAATGGCTGGGACTTTTATGAGGAAGGTACCATACTTCTTTATAAAAGTCCAAGAAATTATGGGACTTTTAGAGATTCGTTCACGTAAATATTTTGACTCGGGTCAGACCAACGCCAAAGATCCATAAAATATGGTACTTTTCGATATATCTGTTTTCTCAGTGTACTATTAGAAAAAGTTTGAGCTACTTTAATTGAATTATTGTCCCTTAAGTTCCACGGAGCTCCAGAAAAATGAGCAAAATTTTGCTACGTACTTTTCCAACAACGAAGCATCAAATAAATATTTTCAATATGCAGTGATGGAACACATCGCCAAGATTAGACTGTGAATATTTTGTTGAAACTGGAAAAAATTTCTGAAAGTTATGCAACGAGTTAGGAACATAATAACCTACAGATGTCAATAATTTCTGCAAATTATTTTCTTTCATGTTTAGATATTACTTTGGAGTTTCAATTTATTATTCAAAGTCAAACCTTGGCAATACGCTCCATCATTGCATATTCAAAAATTGTATTCATCGCTTAGTTGTTGGAAAAGTATGTAGCGAAGTTTTTTTGGAGCTCCATGGCCGTTGAACACGCACAAACTCGACAATTTAAATTCTCTTCGAAGTTCCTTTTCCCTGGATTTATTCAATACATGTAATTACAGCAGGCCTGGTGGAAACGTGGATAGATTCGAATAAAAATTTGCAGAAGGATACAAAAATAGGATCGAAACGGATAGAAATACAATTCAATTTTATTTGTTTCAATCCTATTTTATCCGAATCTATTCGCGTTTTTACCAGGGAGGATAAACTGCGTTTTACATCTTTTCTCACGCTGAAAGAAAAACAGCGTCATCACAGAGGAACTACGCTCACAAAGTTGCAGATTGTGACTTGAAATTTGGCTAACAGTATCAGAACAACAACGACAAATGCAACGGCGAAGAAAAAATTAATTACAGGGTCTACTAACCAGAATATACTCTGTTTATCTTGTGCCTTGAATTTTTCCCACCGATCTATTCATCAGTTCTAGCCAATTTTCATCAATTTAGATTCAACTAATTAATCGTCGATCGGTATATGATAAGAAGAAACTAAGCAATCACTGATTAACGACCTAATGATTTTCCCCAACCAGTTTTTTTCTTCTTTTTCTTTTTATAACAAAACTGCTGTGTTACATAATTGCACGAACTTATATAAAATCTATCCTCTTTTTACAATATTATACAAAATAAATCAAACTGATTGGGCAAAGAATATCCCATAATTGGTCATAGTTGAATTGACTATGACAACTATTCATCAGTGTACTATATACATTTGAATATTTTCCCAATCAACTGGTGAATGAAATTCTCATCAGTTCGATAAACTTCCTGGCAGCTTCAAACAAATGTATTCACTCGGCTGTTACGAAAGAAATCCAGTTGACCACAGTGACTTCACATCGATGTCACTCGCACATCACGTGGATGATCAAGTGTTTCACAGTCGATTGATAATTTCAAAGCACGAGAGAGACCCAGCGATATCACGCATGCTGATATCGCTGCGACAGTAATGACATTCGCCACATGAAATACGAGTCTACTGGAATATGGATACGAATGAAATATAGTTGAAATTGCATTCAGTAAGACTTCTCGGTCACACACAGTCGATTATCGAATCCCACGTGTGCTGAGGATGCCGTTTTAACATCTCGCAGATGTTCACGAGGATACCTGAAGGATACCTCGAATGATAACCACGCACGGATATCGAATACACATGAACTTGTGGATATCGATTCCGGACATTGAATAGGTATTGAAACGATACCGTATATCGATGTATAGACGAGATGGGATTATTCAACGAAATATAACCCTGCTGACGGTCATGTATTATAAACAATAACTAAAATAGTCCTCAAAGTCATTTTATAACGTATCCTACAACTATTCGAAATCCCGATTAAAATATAACAACTTTTGACGTATTCCAACGCCATTGGCGATGAATGTTTCTCTAATAGCAATTTGAGAAGAAATGTACGACTATAATTTTTGTAGATTTGGCTATTCAAATTTCGAATCATACAATGGTCTCGATGATGTATAATAACCATTTTGATGGATTTGCACATAACCTACTCATTATCGTTTGTGGTTTTTGATTGTCTGATGAGATTGATTACAATCTGATCACACCGATTTACACTGGAAGTGGAATTGATAAGTATCCACACAGGGTAGAAGTTCAAAAAGAATTCTAACAAATTCATCAATAATTCTTCGAATCCTCATTGAATTCTTCATGAACTCTTTCTAAACTAGTGTATTGTATGGGTAACTTCGTTTGGTTGGAACTTCAATTAACTTTAAGGAATCCCTAATCACTCCAAATGATAACACGTTGTGAACAAAGGAATTGAATATACTCAACGCGTATATAATGAATTCCTAAAAACATACAATTCCAACATCCTCATCAATCTCATCAGACAATCAAAAACCACAAACGATAATGAGTAGATTATGTGCAAATCCATTAAAATGGTTATTATAAATCATCGAGACCATTGTATGATTCAAAATTTGAATAGCCAAATCTACAAAAATTATAGTCGTACATTTCTTCTCAAATTGCTATTAAAGAAACATTCATCGCCAATGACGTTGGAATACGCCAAAAGTTGTTACACCCATGTGGAAGAGAACGTTCTGACCGATATCAACCCAATGAAATGCATTCATAGGTTCGATATTGGAAGTGATAACGGTTTTATATTGTATCAGTCCAATACGCCAGTATTGTTTTTTCTATACGATACCAATATGAATTAAAACAAATAAATATACCCTTCAAAATTTGGAATCGTTCTAACGCAATTTTGAATATTGATAATACTCGACTTCCTAAATTTCTCAGGCATTTTATGCACATTTTACTCGAAGAAAAATATCGAAATAATTCGTGACATCAATAACAGATAAAGAATATGATAATGAAATTCTTTTCAAATGATAATTCAACTATTCGATGTATTCTCCCGGGGGAAAAAAACCACGTGGAAAATAACGTTAAAAACTAGGTTGAAAACAACGGTGGAAACAATGTTGTTTAACATGGTAAAATGGTCCCACCTTGAGAAAGAAGAAAACAACGTTAAAAACAACGTTGGAAACAACGTTGAAAATGTGACAACGAAAGGTACATTCCTAAATGAAAAAAACAAAAAATCGATTTTCCTCGGAATCAAACTTGGATTTTTGAGATCTAAGATCCGACTTCCCTGCCTCTTGGCTACGGTTTTGTATGAATGTAGCAGAGCTCAAAAATGTATATGAACTTTGCTTGGATCAAAATCATCTTGGAAAAAAATAATTAATCCGATTAACAAAATCCCAGTGAATTCCAATCATTATTACAACAACTGAAAGGCCTGGTTGAATTCATCTCATTATTCGTCAATGACATGTGGTCAGATTTACAGATGTTTTTGTGTTTTTTTTATGTTGCAAGATTTTGCAAATTCACCAGCTGAATATTTCATAATTCGATTACCAATTCGTTTCGATGAGCGATTCAAATTTCCACAACATGACTTTTTTTTAAAAACAATTTTATTCGCTGTTGCTGAATCTCAACGAGTTTCAGACGAACTATTTACATTCGTATAATAAATCATGAGAAATGATTCAGAAGAACATCATTTTTTAATAATTCTTCAAGTTTCCTAAACACAATCATCTCAGATATCCTCTAGAAATGTTATGATCACTTGAAGTTGACTTCAATTATTTCGTGGTTATTCACTGTTTTACCGACGATCAAAGAGATAAAATTTTTTCAATTAATCTGTTTTCTCATTCAACAGAGCATGAATCTGAATTATTCAAAGATATATGAGAATTCCTATGGTTAAATGAATTAGATGAACATTTCACATTTCAGGCGTATAAGAAACATGTAATACGTATTTTAGACACAATTCCAGTGAAAAAAATGTCTGCATCGTGTAGGAGCTTTATTGATTGATTAAAGGTGATTGTTGTAGTAATATTCAATGAAATTCATTGGTTTTTTTTAATTAGATTAATTATTTTATTCCTAGATGATTTTGATTTAAGCAAAGTTGATATACATTTGTAAGCTCTGCTACATTCATACAAAACCGTAGCCAAGAGGCAGGGAAGTCGGATCTTAGATCTCAAAAATCCAAGTTCGATTCCGAGGAATATCGATTTTTTTTTTCATTCAGGAATGTAACTATTGTTGTCACATTTTCAACGTTGTTTTAACGTTGTTTCCTTCTCTCTCAAGGTGGGACCATTTTACCATGTTAAACAACGTTGTTCTCAACCTAGTTTTCAACGTTTTTTTCGACGTCGTTTTTTTCCCCCGGGATAAGTATGCTACGATCATTCTATATTATTAAAGACCGCGTTATTAGAACTAGGTTATTTCTGATTTGTTGAAGACTAGGTTATTTTCAATTTGTTTGTTTCACAATTCATATCGGTATCGTATAGGAAAAACAATATTAGCGTGTTGGATTGGTACGGTATAAAACCGTTGTTATCATTTCCAATATCAAACCCATGAACGCATTTCATTGGGTTAATATCGGTCAGAACGTTCTCTTCCACATGGGTATTTTAATCGGGATTTCGAATAGTTGTAGGATACGTTATAAAATGACTTTGAGGACTATTTTAGTTATTGTTTATAATACATAACCGTCAGCAGGGTTATATTTCGTTGAATAATCCCATCTCGTCTATACATCGATATACGGTATCGTTTCAATACCTATTCAATGTCCGGAATCGATATCCATAAGTTCATGTGTATTCGATATCCGTGCGTGGTTATCATTCGAGGTATCCTTCAGGTATCCTCGTGAACATCTGCGAGATGTTAAAACGGCATTCTCAGCACACGTGGGATTTAAAGAGTAATGAAATTCTAGGAGATATCGCGACACATTATCTCTAACTATCTGAACCAGCGATTCTGAGAAAAACCAATAACGACACACGAGTGACATATTCATATTATCATCATTATCGCGTGTCTGCCAATTGCGTGACTATTATCTTCAATATTTCGTTGCATTGCGATTGTCTCGTCCAACAATTTTCAATACAACCTTATATTGCGTAACATTCGTTATTCGATACAGTAAAACGAGATCGTATGATTTTTTTCATTCCCAACAACGGAATTTCCAAAGTGATTCACGACAATTTGATTGTTTTCACAGAAGAAACGAAGGGGGGAAATGGATTATAAACAATGGAATGAACCCGTAAAATCTTCGCGTTACGTTGAAAAATATTTTGTGCATATAAAGTAGAAATCGAAAAGACGATGAGGAAAAAAAACGGAGGTGAATAAATATTTCCAAGATCATCGATCTCCATCGGGTTGACTGAATTTGTTGTGTTTGAAAATATTTATGTCAATTTGCGTCGCAATATAGAAATCTTCAAACGCATATGGGAGGTAAGAAGGAGAAGGATTTCACACCTAAAGAAATCCATGCCTTTTTCTTACTCCTTCTCTGCGAACGTACAATGGCCTTTGAGCATGGTATATACGTCATTTGACGTCACAATACAGTGATTGACCGCGCTGGGTAAACCTCTTCCACGTTCATCAATTTTTTCTCTTCCCTTTCTCAACTTCAAAGTTATGTCCATAATTGACGTAACGACGTAATTAACGTGACGTGGAAATTTACCCATTACAATGAAACCGAATGATCGATTGGAAATCCTATGCTCTACGAATGAATTCATTCTTATTATTAATTCATGGAATTTAACTATTTATTCATTCTCAATCATTAATCAATGTTATCTTTATTGATTCTACAATGTGAAAAATTTATGATAATTAATTTTGTCGATCAGATTTCATTTGGACAAGACGAGACATGATTTTTACCTATTAACAAATGAGTGAATGCAAGAAGAATGCACTCAAATAATTCACTCGTCTATCGGAATTGTACAATTTTTTCTATAATATAATTCAATGAAGAGGCATGACGTATATTCCCTCATGATAACACAAAATAGATTTGTGGAATTCAGGTCTATAGTATAAAACTTGAAATTCTCAAGAAATTCACGCTTTATTTCTCCGCATAAAGTTTTTAAAATATTTTCAAAACAAAATTGTTGAACTTGGCAATTGATTTGAAATAAATTGAAGTAGTATTTCAATGAATATAGAAATGATCTGTCATTCACGATAAGTGACACAGCGTTCTATAGATACATTCTTCTCGATTATTATTTCATAGTATTGAAATTCATAACGTTTTCTAAATGGAAAAAAAACACGTGGGATGACCTTTCAAGTCAATGATTCGAGAAGATTCCCCGATTGTTCCTGTTTTTTTTTTTACACAGAATTCTGACACGTGCGTCCTGACCTTCCCATCAGATTATTGAACTCTTTTCTATTAAGGTACTTCCGCATAATTACAGAGTACAATGAAATTTCCAGGGCCAAGATCTAAGTAACTGTATTGATAGCATTTTAATCGAAGTTGACACTAACATTCTATTTTGGGAACCGGAGGATTTCATCTGTTCAGTTGAAATATCACAAACTTTGACATCCCGAATTGGGAGCTTTATTGATGCATTCGTTGTACACGCAGGAAAAAAGGTACCCTCAAAATCACTATACTTTAGAGTAAAGTGGGGACAAAATCACATTTTGAGATTGTGTATTATATTTTTTCATTGAAATTACTATACTGTCTATCAATAAATAACAGAATTCTGTCACTCTTCACTAGAAAGTACTCTCTAAAATTTGTAGAGTGAGATTTCAATCTTCAGCCAGCCAAAAGTGAGCCTGTTGAGATTTTGAGTGGAATTTCCACTCTTCTAGAGTGATATTCTAAGGTTTCAAGTTAGAAACTCACAGCCACTCAAATTCTAAAGTCAATTTTTCACTTTAAAAGAGTGAGAGTTCACTCGAAACGAGTGAAAATTCCACTCGAAGCGGACTGGCTCACTTCTGAGAGTGAGTGGAATGAAACACGTGATTTTTCACTCTTTCAGATTTAGACAGTATAGTGATTTTAATGACAAAATATAATACATCACCCCAGAATGTGATTTTGTCCATACTTTACTATAAAGTGTAGTCATTTCTTAGGTAACTTTTCTCTGCGTGTAGTCTCTCATGCTTAATTTATTTTATACACTGAGAGAAATTCAGAATATAGGGTAAATACTACACACGGAGAAGAATGTTTCATAAGATTTACTAACGCGTTCAGTAAAATACGGCACTATTAGAATTTCTCGTGATATTTATAAGAGTTCTAGTAAAATCTACGATGGTCGCAGTTAAAATGACTACCGCAGTAGTAGATTTGACTACAGTTCTAGTAAATATTAACAGAAATCCTAATAGTGCCGTATTTTACCACCCTCGTTGGTGAATTCTATTAAACAGTTTTTTCCGTGCAGTTGTACAAGTTAAAAGACACTTGAGTCAATCTTGTGACGAAAATGAAATTTTGATATCAATCGATTTGGAAGAGAATTCTGAATCTATCTGTCGAAACGAAAATACAGAAAGATGAATGATTGTTGTGTTATTGAAAATTTTATGCGACGAAAATTCGTTCATCCCTGATGAAGAAAGACATAAGTCTTGAAAAAGTTATATTTGGCGTGAGAAAACGCTCGTTCATCATCAATTTACAACTGAGAGCGAACCTAAGTCAACTTAGGTTCTTCTTGATTTGTAAAAGTGTCGAGGATTTGCTTGCGAGGCGAACACGATGCGGGCGCTTTTACAAGTAAAATACCCCATGTGTCGGCTTAAGTGCTTTTTTCCCTTGTATTGCTCTAAATGAACAAACAAAAAAGTTGGAATTTTTTCAAGGAATCGGAAAGAGAATGATCATTTTACGTTGAAAATGTCTCAACATTCATTGAAATGATATTTTTCGATACCTTTTCGCAAGAAAATCGTTTTCGTCGATGATTTCCGTTCGAGGCTGAACAGACTTAAGTGTCTTTTTAACTTGTGCGGCAGAATGGGGGTGAGATGACGCACTTTCCCGCTCCTCTACAGCATACAATAATACATCAAACCTCGTTCATGCAAGAAAAATATGCAGATTCAATTACAATCTATAAATTTTCCTCGGGTAAATGAGATTCGATGTATTATTCCGTGCTGTAGTGGAGCGGGAAAGTGCGTCATCTTACCCTGATTTACTACTCTATCGGATCATAGGATTGGAGGAACATACTAACTTCCCAATGAAATTTACAATATTTTACAGTGAATTGTATTTGGAATTGGAAGTCAGTATGTTCCTTCATTCCTATAATCTCATAGGAAAATTAGCTTCAAGTTCTTCTCAATGTAATGATATACAAAGAAAAAATTATTTCACAGCACAGCTGGAAATTTTGTGTTAAATTTAACACATTTCGCATGTCCCAAACGGTCCACACATATTTTTGTGTCGGTATCGCATAATGTGTTTGTGTTAGCTAGTAACTCAAACTTCATGTAAATAATACAACACAAAAGGATACTGATAAAGTTTTGATTGGAATTTCCGATCGTGTAAATTCAACACATAAGGACTGCCAAATGAAATCCAAAATAAGTAGTCAATCAACACAGCTCACAAGTGTAATTTATGAATGTTTTGACATAAATCGGATCTGAATATCACACTTTTTTCGTGTTGAAACAATGCATAGGAATAAATTGAAAAAAATAGTACTTCAATGAGAATTGAACACGGATCGTCGGGACTCTCTAAATCTGGAAGAGTGAAAAATCGCACGTTTCACTCCACTAAGTGTCAGAAGTGAGCCTGTCCGCTTCGAGTGGAATTTTCACTCGTTTCGAGTGACCTCTCACTCTTTTAGAGTGAAAAATTCACTCTAGCGTCGAAGTGGTTGTGAATTTCTAACCTCAAACCTTAGAATATCACTCTAAAAGAGTGGAAATTCCACTCGAAAATTCGACAGGCTCACTTCTGGCTAGCTAAAGAGTGAAATCTCACATCAAAGACTTTAGAGAGTACTTTCTTTGCGTATATCAACACTGTCAGAAATATTTGGAAGTTTTTTTCAATTACGTACATGAAATCAGGTTCATATACATTCTGCATTAGATTTAATGTACAAAAACATGAAAAGACTATAGATTATGCTATAGTTTGCATTAAATTTCATGTAAAATGTGCATGAAACTGAATTCATGTACGTACTTGAAAAAAACTTCCAGTAAAAACATTAAAATTAATGCAGAAATTTTTAACAGTGAATTTACACTCGATCTTCGAATTGACATATCTAGAAAACCAATTCCCATCAGAATGAAAGCCAAAACCAAAATGAATGAAAATGGATGAATAGTTCTTCCGGAGACTACCAAAGTCACACGCACATGGAACTTTCATAAAAAAATAAGTTGAATAAAATTTGTGTCATTTTTACCATTTTTTCCAATTGTTTGAATGATTTCACATTATAAATCAGTTGAGACCCGATTACACAAGGACTGTCTGTATAAATTACACGTGTTTGTGTTGAATACTTGACAGAAAATTCATGACACACGGATTTTTCAACACATGTACACAAAACTTTCAACTTTGAGACAAAAACAAAGGGTCGGCTCATGGATAATTAGATACAAGCACGTTCACAATACATTCGCATTACGTAATTGTAATTATTCAACCATGCAGAGTGTTTTAATTTTTATCTTTTCGAAATTTGAATTGTTTACCGGAACGAACCGATAATTGAATGATGGCAAATTTGAAAAAATGCAACTTCCTAGTTCTTTTGTATAGATTCTGAAAAAAAGTTTTTTTTTTCCATCAGAGAACAACAATTATATGACGACAGTAAGTGTTCGAAAACATTGTGTTTACTCATTTTAAGTTCAGATTTCCTTTCAAAAAAACTCCGACATTAAATTCAATGAGGTAATCCAAGTGATATCCTACTATTTTAGATCCAACGGAATTCTCAAAAATCACGTATCATTGTTAATAAGAATGACCAATGATGCACTGGAAAAAATGTTTATTTGTCCTCTCTCCATGAAATATTCATTTATAGAAATTAAATATTCAATTGAATGTAAAAATTGATCACTTGTGGCTAATAAATTATTTATTTAGATCAATTTATTCGCGACAAGCATTCCATTTTTTAATTTGATTAGATATTTGATTGATGGCGATGGAGCATTAAAAAAGGGACAAAATTTCACTAATTTCAAATATATAGCAATAAAATTCACTGCTAGGATTTGGCTCTAAATATAAATATAAAGCTCAAAACACATTCCTAAAAATGAGGGAATAAGTTTAAAAATCATTAACATTTGTAGATTAATATGTTTATAATCGTTTGCATAATTTTAAATAAATCATTTGCAGTTTGAATTTCATATCCCAAGCTCAATTTGAGTAATCTACTCCATCATTGTGGATTTGAAATTTGTATTTATTGCTTATAGTTGATCAGAAAGTACGTAGCAAAATTTTGTCCATTTCTTGAATTCCAAGGAATATGTTATGGAGAGAGGACAAACCAACTATTTATTTGGTTTGAGAAAATTCTTTTTTTTTCTTCAATATACATACACTCAAATACCTGTAATAACAAAATTCGGATTTTTGAATCAGAAGTAGGAAAAAGTAGAAGAATGGAACCAATACTTTTCCAACGCGGATTTTGCAATCTTGAAAAAAATAACAAATGTTAAATACATAACTCATATAAAATTTTCCTGAATTGATTTTTATACATTGATATTTTCATTATATCGTTGCCTCATTCTATAGATCCATGTGGGAATTGCCGGGAATATATCAAAAGTCCAGTACCGGTAAGGATTTGTGAATCAGATTTTGGCGAAAACAATTTGCCCGTTACTGTGTCATTGTTGTTCTTCAATTCTTGTAATTTATCTGATAGATATAAATCAATAATCAAGACTGCTAGATTCGAGAGAATATCGAATCAGCTTTGATAAACCCATGCTGCTGATCTGATGAACTGAAGTCACACCAGTATCCAGCCAAAGTGGATCAAATTACTCGATGATACAAACAGACGATAATATACCGATTTTACTCACGTAGCTGCGTTTTAATACTTCACCTTCGTACACCGTAGTATCGGCTGTCTCTATTTTCTTGATAAATTCAAAATTGATGTACCGATGATCGTGAAGTGTGAAGGTGAAGTATTGGAACGCAGTTACCAACGTGTGTTAGATAACTACAAGAGTTAGTTTTCAAAACTTTACTTGCAAGCAGTTAAGAACAATTCACACGAAGAAAATAATTCACTATTATTTAGATATGCAACAATTAGCTACGAGAGTTATCTCTAAACCGTAACAGCTAATTACTTGCCCACAACAACGAGGAATGTAGCTGCCGCAGCAAAAATATTACAACTGAATTATTCTACTGTACAAATATCGACCACAGCATTTGTGCAGTCATAACACGGTGCTGTAGTTTGAATCGTTTATCGAAACGAATTGATAATCGAATAACAAAATACTGAACTATCTGAGACCCAAAGTCTTTTTGCGCTACTTTTTTTCAACGATGTTTCCAGTTCCAAAAAGTTCATTTGGAGAGTTGAATTATCGAAATTTTAGTTTCGTTTCTATAAATGGTTCCAAAATTCAGCTACGATTTCTTGCTGTGGTACCTAATGAGTAGCTATAGCTGCAATCATTTTAGCTGTAGCAGCCAAATAAGTGAAGTAAAGAAGTGAATAGTTGCCACAGCAAATGTGATTATCCTTTTTCTGTGTATGCATCGCAGTTCAGGCAATTTGTTTCTCTCGTAATTTTTCATTTCCCTCCTAACCATCATCACGGAAAAAAATAATTCGCTATGGTGGCTAGGAATTAGGAACTAGGAAGTTTTAGCTACTATAGCAATGGATTTTGTTGCCATAGCTAATTTCTAACTGTCCAAATATCAAGCACATCATTTTTTTCCGTGATCACTTCTCGAATTTGTGGTAGCAGCTTTTCACTTTTCAACTTCACTTTTTGCACTGCTACAGATAGTAAATAATTACCACAACAAGAATGCATACCTATGACAGCACAGGTTTTGTGAATGATATTTAGAAGGCGAAAAAATTTTGTGTGTGGTATTTTGACTGTAATGACTACATTTATTGCTGTTACAGCTAAAAAATTGATGTCGTAGCTACTTTTTCGCTATCCAAATATTAGCGAATTATTTTTTTTTCTCATGCAAAATCTGACAATCATTTAAACTCCAGATCAGTACTATCGATTCAACTGGCCCTGTGATGATTAATTATGCAATCGCTTAAATTTGTCAGCACTGTTAACTCTGGCGACAGTACTATCCCAATATGGAATCGGATTTCAATATCTACATGGATAATATATTGAAAACAGATTCATTAGTCAAAGATCATTGTATGATACACATAAAATCACTCAACTTACTCAATCAATATATGAATAACGCAGAGAATATAAAATTATAATGTTTTAAGCCATTCGTAACAAATACTTCCGATACTCTGATGAATTCCAAGATCATGACTCGTAGATGAATTTTAAATAAACCAACAATTTTCTACAAATAATATCCAGTGACATAGAGTTTGTATAAAAGATTTTTTCTAACAAATATCAATACAGCCGTTTGTATGTCATGCAAATTGGAACTCTTTTTCTAAACAGATTTTTTTGAACATAGAAATGTATTTTTACGTGAATACCTTGGAATGAAGACCAACAAAAAAAAACAAAAAGAACAACATGTTGGATTGGGAAGCTTTTTCACAATGTTTAGAATTCTTAAAAAATGTATCAAGTGTTGACTGATTATTTTCATTTAATTTTGAGTATGGGCAATGGAAACTGATTTCTTATATAAATGTGAAAATTTCCTCTATAAACAGTTCTAGAAATTCTGATTGTTCTATGCCTTTCAAACTAATGATCTGTCTGTGTAATATTGTTAACTATAATTTCTCCTCGTACGATATATACTCGAATATGCTTTCACTTCCCTCATAAATGTAACCCTTCATATGATTAAAAAGTTCACTTAAAAACCTCAGCAATTAGTATGCGTTTGTAACTTCTTTACATCTGACAATAAAAATAAAAACATGTAAGAATAATATCACTGGAGTGGCAATAATTCAATGAACATCAAAAAGTTTTTTGAATTTGAATGAATATTCATCAACAATCTCAACCCTTAGCTGCCACACTGGGGTCGATTGATGACCCAAACTGTAAACGTACACCAAAAAGCCAAGCCATGCGTATATACATATGTCTTGAAAACAATTTTAGAGAATACTACAACTATTCCTATTTCCAATCGAATAATTTCCCTGAAGAAAAATTCATTTCGAATTTGTGGAAAAATTATGTGTGCAGCACACATGCATCGCTTGTTTTCATCGATCGATGGGTATATTTTCGCTTCTAAATCACATTATCACTGTATCATGCAAAAGAATTATATGAAACATGGAAAATCATGTCACACTGGGGTGGAGCAAGGTGAAGAAACTCTAAAGTGGCAACAGATTGCGCGGGGAGTTCGAATGATCGAGTTCCTTCATGGTAATTCGAGCTTGAATCATGTTAAGGTCAGTTTGGCCCCAGTGTGGCAGCTAAGGGTTAATCTAGGTTTATGGTAATTAAGATTTTTCAAATTCAAGAGATGTGCTTAGATGCTAAATTTTATTTCTCAATTTTGGAAACGAAACGAAAACTCAAACTCACAAAATCTGATAAATTATCAGTGTTCATCTTTTTAACTCCTTGCAACTGAAAATATCATTTGAAAGATAATGTGTGGTGTACTGTAAGAATTGTATTCTTCAACGGTCAAGTATTCCGTTCTTTGATTACCAATTCGTTTCGATAAACGATTCAAACTTCAGCAACATGATTTCCTCCAATATTTGTTGAGAAATCCACCAGAAAAAATGTTTGTGTAAAAAACTATCAAACTTTTTTTGTAAATCCACAGAGAAATTTTTAACAGCGTATAAGATTATAGCAACTGGAGAGCATCAACTCCCTCGTTAAATACGTATACAAAAAAAATTTGATTGATCATGTTGAAAAGATGGATTTCAGTAGAGGAATTCATCACCCAAACAGGTTGATTTGAATTAGATGAATTACGTTACGATGATATTCTAATGTTGTAATCCTCTCAAATAACACTTTTATGAGTTATGAAATTCCGCAGACAGGTTTTGCTGAATATTTTGAGCATCACGTCACCGAATTGGATGATTAATAAACGATGTTGTTCGTAAAAGAAAGATGAAAGAAATTCCCACATTTGAGTGAAACCAGTCTACGCATATACATCTACAATCAATTCCAATATACAGCTCAAGCTGTCCTTCCTGTCAATGATTCACAAACTTTATAGAGACATTTTTTCATTGAAGAATCCACATACCCTATGGAACTAATACCGATAAAATGATATACCATAATGATGTAATGATACATGAAAAGATACTTCAACTACATTGTAAATGTTCATTTGGATTGTACTAGTTTTGAAATTTTTCAATTGAATGAGCTCCATAGAAATCAACTCAAGTGTCTTCCCGAAACTTGCAAAGATTCTCCAAGTGAATGACAGGTTGGACAATGAACTGCCAGGATTTGAAGTGGAAAAACCAGACGAAGTAATATGAAAACACGTGAGAATTTTAATATCTGATAAATTATTGTTTACTCTCACGTTTTTCGCCTTATCGTTTCTTTTCCTAAGAACTTGAAAAACAATTGGTTCTCTTTTTTCAAATTTGCACTCAAGATAATGACAGGAAGTAGGGGAAGTGTTGGAAAAAATTGAAAACACATCTCAAGAAGTTTCTGAGAAGAAGGCGAATAACTTCATAGATAAAAGCAATATCCGATCATGACAATGCAACCCGAATCAAATCTTTTCTGACAAATTATTCGAAAATACAGCAATAAAAGGGAAATATCAATCAACGAAGATGGTTTGTGCAGAGCGATATTTGGATTTCATTTCTTCGTTTTCGAGTAATTTGTCAGAATAATTTTGTTCATGTCCTTTTCTAACCAATTGGTCTGGTTGCGTATTCAGAGATCGCTGGTATCACTTCAATATCAGGTTTCATCAACAAAAGTTGTTTTATCGAATTACGAACATGATGATTATATTAAGGGTTAAGATGTTATTCGAATCATGATTTTCTTCCTAATATATTTTTTCTTGATTTCAAAGAAATAGACGAGGAGTGAATAGTACACTCAGGGAACGACGCCTTTCGAAAGATACTCCATGTCAAAAGTATTTAGATTACTCTCATCCCTGAATACAGGAAAATTTCTCACATACGTGCATAAATTTGCCCATGAAATATGTAAAAATGGCGATCTACACGAGATTCGCGTGAGGAACCTGCAAAATAATCGATACATATAATTTTTAATCTTTTTAAGACAAGGTTTGTTGAATTTAAAGCTTCGCATCAAACAAAACAAGCTGAAGGCAAATTTTGATCTTGCGAATAAAATTAAGAGCATTCCGTAGAAGCGAGAGTTACTAGATTTTTCTACCCAAAATACTCCAAGATAATTGAATAAAATGGAAAAAATGAACCAGCCAGACCTTGTTCCATGCGAATAGAAAGTCTGGTTGGTTATTTTATTCCATTTTATTCAATTATCTTTGAGTATTTTGGGTAGAAAGATCTAGTAACTCTAGGGTCTACGGGATGCCCTTAATTAACATATGTATCGAAATATGTATTGGGCGTTGCACCGATACAAAACCAAAACTGACAAGCCAGACCGAAATTTTGCCCACAAGACCAAAATGATTCATTATTCTGTTTCTTTACGTAAAAAGTCGGGAATCCATGCGTTAAATATTTTATTGAAGCATGTGGAAATTGAAATAATCGATTATTTCAATCTCGACGAAGATATCGCGTGAAACCTCAATGAATTGTACTACCTTTTCTTTCGTATAAATGTATAAAAAATTGTGTACACTGTGTTGTCAGTACAATGAACTTCGTAATTTATTGAATATAGAATGCTGTATCTATGTATTTCATCATGGAGATGAGGGATTTCTTCAACTTTCATCGCAAAATCTAGTTTTTATACCCTATAGATGAGAATGCAGCACAATGTGATTCATTAATCAAGACTATGAGACCTACATTTTCTTCAAAAGTTCTCTGAATTTCTTGAAGTGAGGAATTCACTGTGACAGAGTAAAAATACTGCAAGACCAAGAAGAGTGAGATTCCACTCCTAAACAGTGAGTTTTCACTCCACATGGAGAGAATAATCTATTACTTTTTCATGTAGAATACAATATTCTTTACTGTGCTTCATATCAACGCCAGACCGAGTTTTGATTTTCCACACAATAAAATAGTTTTACTACATAAGGATTATAAGTACGTTTTCCAATTCACTCGGTAGAAATTCATGAATTTTCAGGGAAAATGTCGTACTCAGTGAATATTGCACTGGACATCATTATAAATTACTGTGGAATTTTCTAGAAGTAGATAAAAATACTATCACTTTTCTTGTCAATTCCAATCTGATCCGTGGATAGTGATCTACCTAGAGATCCTTCAATGAGGGATAAGACAATCAGCTTTTTACTTTCCGCCATTAATGGGATAGGGGTTAGTTTGCGCGTCATTCGATGAATAAAATTCAATAATTCATTAAAAACAGGACGGAATATTGGGATTTATACGACATTTTCAATGGATTACTCAGTATTATTCATTGAACGATGCATCAATTAGCTATCTATTTTTTGGTCATCCCATTAATGGCGGCCGTTGTCTTATGGTGGAGGATCCCTAGATCCACTGCAGTAATTTCAACTGTATTTTTCTTGCTGTGCATAAGAATGGATTCTCACTATGTCAGGATGAAGTTTTGAATCGCTTTCAAGAATGAAATACTACCCTTTTATAAGAGTGAGATTCTCACTCCAAGAGATTGAAAATTTACTCTATGGAGTGAAAACTCACTCTCTAGAAGTGGAATCTCCCTTGTGTTGGATTTGCACAGGGTGTTTACTAGTCGGGAATTTTAATGGAATCAATCAATTGAAAAATCGAGTTAAATAAAATGGCTAATGAAACAAATTAAAAGATCCGGAAGTAGACACCCATGCAGTATTTTGACTCTTTAACATTGGATTATCACTTCAGTACACTGTATAAACATTCATTGTCACATTTTTCTATAGTTCAACGTGCAATGAGTCATCCATCCCTCCTTTAAAAGCATCTATCGTTATCCTTAGCGATGGAATATTTAATGCAAAAATTATGCTATCCTCATTGGTTGTTTCTTTTAATTTTTGTAAAAATATAAGAGAAGCATATCAATTTCCACTTGTGTGCAAAATGTGGGGGATAAATATCATACGTATAACGAGGATTATTCGAAGAATTATTCACTGTAAAAAAATTGGTAAACTTCCTTAGAAATTCTTTGGTGGTTCAGGCAGCAATTGAAAATGTGGCAAATGTACCAATTCTTCAGTTCAATTCTTACACGGAAAGAAAAAAGTTATCAATACTTGAATAACATTTATCAACATTTAGAATAATGACTGTCAGTTTAGGGAAAAAGAGCACCGCTGAAAAATTTTTGCAGTAAGGTTATCAAAAATTCGTAGTAAAAATACTAAACGTTTTACTGTTATTGTTTACAGTGAATTTGTCAACTTTTGATGAATTTACTATGAAAATTCTTAAGCGATACTCTTTTTCCCTGAATTGTCAGTCATTTTTCTAAATAATCATAACCTCTGTCTTTCCGTGTACCAAAGAATACGATGAATTTAGCAAGTTTTTACGAATCTTCAACTGCTATGATCAGGTTAATCGCTTCTACATAAATTTTGGTAGATTTATGGGGATTTTTTTGTTGACAATATTGGTTTGCCGCTCTAAGATTGAATAATAGCATAATAAATATACACCTCATTCAAATAATATCCAGCAATCGTTTTCAGTTCTCCATATTATCTTCATTCTGTTAACAAAGAGTGTACATTTTGATTCTTTACGTTTCTTTGAATCTAGTACAGAGAATCATGATATATCGTGTCTTATAAGAAATCAGTACAGGAAGTCGTTAGGATGAAGAATATGAAATTACGTTTTTAGTCCTTTTTGGGAACACGTCTTTTTGAGATCAACACATGCAATTTCATTCGTTTTAATATTTTACCGTGAATCATCATTCATATTTAAGGACTGTATATTTAATATACCATAGCATCAACCTTCGGATCAATTGTGCCGCATTATTTGCGCAAATTAATACCTGCATGAAATCGCATGCGTGTATTACGAATCATAGTCGTCACGGTGAATCAAAAAAGTAGTTTTATAATCCGCAAAAGTGCAATGCGCTATTCATTGCTTCAAAGGACGTTCTATGCTACACAGTATCAATCTTTTAGATTGTTTTCGTCTTCTCTTTGTGAACTATATTTTCGTTCTTGACGTATTATTCTAGAAACTGAGAATAAGTTCATATATATACATTTACTTCTTTTTTTCGTTGATCCCAAAAGAACAATTATACGTAATTATGCTGAATAGTAATTAAAAAACAAAAAAAATCTCAACAAACCATTTTAATATCATTATTTCTCTTTTTATACATGTGATTGTCCAGATATTTTGAATTGTGTAATTTCAAAAAAAGTTAATTCGGTTTATTCAGAATGAATTTTCTTCTATTACCACTTGTTATCCGTTTTTTTGTTCTTCTTTTCTCGTGTTTCATATATGATGAATTATATTTTGGACATTCAATTATTTATCGGTTGGAGAGGTTGTTTTTGTGTCATATCAGGAAAAATAAAGGTTGTGTAGAATTTTTTTTGTAAGGTTCCTCGACAGGTTGTTCATTCTTTGCATATTTGAAATCTCGCTGTTCACAAACCGTGGAAACTTCTCCTGTCATTTGAATGGTTTTTTTCCCTTGATTTCCTCTGCTCGAAGAGATTCGTTTATATTGAATATCTCAATAAATCTCATTGAATTTTGTTAAATTCTATTCGATTTGATTGGAGTAGAGTTTGAATTTTATGTAATACAAATAAAAATTCGACATCATGCAGTTTCTTATATCACAAATCAGGACGACTGTGCAACATATGTGAGTGAATTTCCCTACTCGTTGAACATATGTTTTCTTCGCAAATAACAATACGATAAATCGATTCTTAATGGTATAATAATTTTCTTGCAATAATATATTTCACCATCAACTTCTCTCATGAATATCACGTATGTAAATTCTCATTTTTACATCAATAATTCATTATGTACACGGAGAAAAATGCAGATCGAAAATGTAATGATCTGTAATAGAAAAATTCAGAATATTTCTTGAATTTGTAATAAAGTTTAAACGATTCAAATTTTCGATACACTTTACTTGAAAAAGAACGGAAAACTATCAATACTTGACAAACAATAGAAACGAATATCAACTTTCTGGAATTCGCGCATGAAATTTAACAAAATAAATAAGAAAATTTAGAAATGTTGTTACACGAAAAAAAATGTGTTTCATAGAATTAGCAATGAAGGAATAGTTGACATTCTATTGTTGAATATACAATAATTTTTGTTCTTATAGCAACACGAAGTTGTCTTTTTAACAATGAATTGTGAATTTAACAATATTGACTGTCATATTCTCACGATGATCATTGTGAGCTGATATATTATTGCGGTTTTTTCTCTCCATGTATTCACTTCGTACAATTTTTGGAAAATTCATACTCCTTTCGATTGTTTGTCGAGTATTGATAATTTTCCATTCTTTTTCAAGTAAAATTCAACAGAAATGTGAACCGTTTCATCTCTATTACGAATTCAAGGAATATTCTCCAATTTTCTATTAAAAATTACTATATTTTCGATCTGCATTTATCTCCTTGTACGCATAAAAAATCAATTGGTTTCAACTTCATCCACTATGAAAAGGTTGAATACGTATTGTTATTTTTCAATCGAACGCCCCATTGATTTCTGTTAGGACTTTATAGTTTACTGCAGATATAAAAGGAATCTCGATCAATATATATCTGTCATAAGCTGTAACATTTTTATCTAATTCAATCACCGTTCTTACTCTTTTTCCGTTCATTCTTCGATAAATAACTTCAAGATTGGAGGATGTATAATGAAGTATTCTAGGTGAAGCTTCCCACTTTTTACTTTTTCTATTCTCATAAACGAAACTACGTGATTTCTGTAAAATTTATATAAAATTATTCCACCGTTATATATTTCATATCAAATTCAGATTGTGAAAAGCTTATCAGATCAATCAATAAACAGATTTTTCTTGAAACTGAATAATTCAAAATTTCTTTTAGATATCTCGATTCGAGAACAGAAAATACTTCCATGACGTGAAACCGAAGGAAATCCTCTTTTTGAATCAAATGATTACTACAATGGTTTCGTTTTTTTCTCATATAGTTTTGTGATATTCATTGAGATTGTAATTCTCTGATACTACGAGATGATTAATTGACTTCAACGTGACACTTGAAGTTTTTAAAAGATAGTTCACAATGTTTTCCCAGCGGAAATGAAAGTACAACGAATTATATTATTTTAAAGATTAATTACGATCTACTGTGATGAAGGAATATTTTCTACAATGAGGTATTCATCGTGATCAATTACAATTAGTCGTTGTTTGTGGTGAATACTTCTCAAATGAATAAAGAAGATGATTTTATTTTGATGTAAAAATCCAATTTCCTGTTCCTGATTACTTATGATCACGTGTAATCAATGATTTTTAATAACTTCCACGGAAAATGGATCTACAATAAACTAAAAGACACGTCCAGATTCTCGTTATTTGGTCTGAGAAACCCTGATTTGACTTCAATAAGCAATATTCGTAACAATATAGTGAAAATTACGATTTACACAGTTACCAATCCTCATAACTTTAATGAAATTCATCAATTTTAACTGCAAATATTGACATTCTTAAATGAGAAATGAAGCCAATCAACAAAATCAAATAGTTCAATGATTACGAGACTTGATATACACAGATGAAAGTATTTCTCTGAATCTAAGAAATTGTTATTTATATAAGTCGAAATAAATATTCCTTCGACTGCAATCAATATTTTGTTAGTTTGAACGAATTTATCATATGTTCCTTATTCCAAACCATACATTTTTTTACATGAAAAAAATATTTATTTCGACCTATCCAAATGACAATTTCTTGGATTCAAAGAAACACTTTTATCTGTGTAGATGAATAAATAAATGAACAATAGATCTACAAATCAACAACAAAATATATCCATGAATCCAGTGTGTTGTCCATAATATTAATGCTCTCTCTCTCTCTCTCCCCCAATATCTTTGTTCCTCGTATATCTGGATTTAATAAATTTCCAAATTCGTTAGCAAAATAACAATTTTCGTAAAAACTTCACCGTGATTAATTAAATATCTTGATTAAAGCCCTTCAGAAAATTGCAGGAGGAAGAATCATCAGTAAAATATTATACATTTATTCAAGAATTATAAAAGTTCGAATAATCTAACAACTTTCATGATGAAATTATTTTTTAATGAACGCAAAGAAATTTCGATTTTCTCAACTGATTTATAAAATTTACTGTTCCAACTCCATTGATAGAAATATACTGTATGAAAATTTCATCTTCATTAACATAAATGTCTACTTAAATGTGCAATTTTATACCCTTGAGCTACAAAGGGTACACTGAATTGGATGACGTGATTGATCAACAAGTGACAATACAAGTTTTCTTTTTTCATAATTATTCTATGAAGTAATGGAGTAATTTCGATATTTCTAATATTTCTCGAGAAAAATCATGCAAGAACATTGTACTAATCTTACGTTAGTATCTCTTTTCGAACGGTCATTATCCTATTGGTTCTCTTTTCTACATACCCGTGTAATCTGTGTTAATCAGTACATCGGGAATATGATTGTAATCATCTCATCAATCATGCATGATGTACGAAGAACATGATATAAATCAACAGAAATTCATTCCAACTTTTTATGTCAGTAAACTGCACGACAATGAATTCCCTATTAGTAACGCCATCTGTGTGTCTATTGTGTTATTTCATCATTCGTATCAATGATCATCATTCAACATTTGAATGCAATGAATCACTCCTTGCCGTTCAAACTCCTGTTTGAATTATTATTCCAAATAAAACTTGTGAATTAAGTTTGCATTTAGTTATGAAAAATTATTCTCAGGAAAAAGTCTCGTAAAACTGATATTTAGATTCAATATATGTGTTATCTTTCTGAGCTTTTATAGTTTTGAAAGTTTTCTAACTCCGCCGCCGGATGGACAAAAATAATTCAAATAAAAAAAAAAAAGCGGGTAATTACGATTCACACGGATGGACGCTTCAAATTTGATTTCTCAATTATTCATGCCTATTTTCTTTTATGTTGCAGGAGTTTGAATCGTTCATAAAAACGAAACGGAAATTCAAACTCACGAAAAATGATAAATCATCGTGAGTTATCTCCTCAAATTGATTTCTTTGCATTGAAAACATCATTTGAAGAATGTGTTGCAAGATTTTGGGTCTTCAACTAAGGTCGGGGCAGAATATTTCCGTTATTCGATTGTTAATTCGTTTCAATAAACCATTCAAACTTCAGCAACATTTTCTTTTTTGCTATTATAATCCTAACTAATGGTCTGATAAACTCTGTACTCTTCATTCGTATCGTAATTCTGAATAGTTTCTAGGAAATGAGCGTTGAACCAACCAACCGGACTTTATTCCGTATTTTAATTGACGCTTTTCGTTTGGTTAAATTACTTTTGAGTATTTTGAGTAAAGGGATTCAGTAATTTCAATGTCTATAACATGCCTTCAAGAGCATTCACTGCCTACAACGTTACTGGATCTTTCACCCATTGATCTCTATCATAAATTGGATAGGAAATGAACCAAAATCACCGTGTAGAATTCGAAGACTACACGGATGGAATATTTTATTAAATATTAAAGTGTACCACCGGATCAGAGCGCCACATCGATTCCTCCGAGAACAATTAGTCTTGTTCGTGAAAAATTAATCTTAGAATATGTATTCAACAACTACAAGAGGATACAATAATTTATTTCAGAAGACACATTAATGAACGCTGGAAATGACTGATTGTCATTGTTGATAAATTTTAAATATCCATGAACGTTCTAATTGGACGAATGATGGTATTTTATAATTGTTGAATATACGACGTAAAATTGAATTTTCATACTCTCCAAATATGGAAGAGTGAGAATTCTATTTGAACGGAAGAATAGGTTCCCTTTTGGCTGCCAACAAAGAGAAATTCCACTCAATTGGAGTGAGAATTCATTTTTTAAGCAGCCAGAAGAGAACCTATCTTTTCCTTAGAGTGGAATTCGGACTCTTCCTTATTTAGAGAGTACTTCGCTTTGTATTTAATATATATTTTATACTAGAAAAAATTAATACAGTTTTGAATTGTCCTTCATTTCTAACCATTTTGCTGAAGCTGTCAACGACTGCTCAGAATTTTCTATCACGTTCCATTCTCCACAGGAATTATGTATATATCAAATACGTATACTTGGTATACCAAAAAAAATGTAACTTCTCATTCTTTGTTTGATCCAATCCATTCATCTCGATGAAACCTCTGTGAAAAATTGGGAATCCGATAATTCTACTAGATAGAGAAATATGTTTTAAAACGTCCCATAATTCATTGGGGATCAGTATCAAACCTTATCGGATGCAGAGATGTGAAAGCATTTGAAATGCTTTTTAGGGAAATTTTGCTGAATATTCCTCATTTCCGCACATTTTCTATGTGTTCTCGTGGTTTTTTTCTGGAAGAAAATTTCTCTGAACAGGATATATTTCATATTTCGCATTTCAAAATATGTGATAAAATATAAAATACGAAATATGGCATCTTCGAAGGAAATTTTTTTGAAAAGAAAACTACAAAAACAAACAGCAAATATGCAGAAATGGGAGAAAAAAAAAGCAAAATTCGTTGGCAATACCAAATTTTCGCTGAAAAGCATTTCAAATGCTTTCACATCTCTGATCGGATGAAATTATTATTCACCTGAATGTAGCTTTGAAAGCATCATAATTGCTTGTTGAAATACCCCTGATTATGTTACTTTTAGCACTTAATAGGGATGAATAATGGATGTGTGCGAATCGTGTTTTTTGACCTAAAAATTTCAATCGAATCGAATCGAAATTGAGCAACAAACAGGTTTGAGAGACACCTCATAAACATACTCGGTACATTTCAAGAAGATATTCTTGTAAAAATTAAAGTTGAATAAGGTTGTAGATCCCCGTTTCGTTTAAAAAAAAAAAAAAAAAAAAAAAAAACAGAAGAAAGTAGTCCCAAATCGGGAGCAATGGACAAACTTTTTATTTAAAAAAAATGTCACCGACGTTTCGACCAAACATTGACCATTTTCAAAGTGATACAAAATATCGAAAAGGCGATGGGGATGTTGTCTGTTCCATCGTCAAAACCCGTAGATCAGAGGATAGGGTAGAAGAAATTCTTGTAGAAATTGAAGTTGATTGTAGATTGCCCGGCTCGTTTAAAAAAAAACAGAGGATGGTTACAAATATTCTGTAATATCCACTTTGAGTACACGGAAAAAACATATTGTGATCATGAGCACATTGTAAAAAATCAAAAATCGATTTTCACTGCTGAGTGTAAATTTACTTTGAAAGGATTCTGTATCATGCAGGTCGTAAATATAGTAATCTTTAATCAAAATTTGAGAATATTCCTTAAAATCTGAGAATTTTTCTCAAATGCATAATAAAGACAAAACGGTTCACTTTTTTGTGGAATTGTATTCGAAAAACAATGAAAAATTATCAATACCCAATAAAGAATAGAAAAACATATGAACTGTTCAAAAGTCGCATACGAACACTGTAAAAAAACTTCCAAAAAACTGTTTGGAAGTTTTTTACCAAACATTTTTTGGTAAGTTCACAAACATAGTCGGTGAAATTACAAACAATTTCTGTCAATTGACAAGTCTTTTCTGGGAAATCACAAAAATTGTTTGGAAATTCACAGAAAGATTGTGAGTCTCCAAACAATTTGGAAATTGACCAATCTGTAAGTTTTTCACCATACTTTTCTGCTTGGAAATTCACGAGTATTTTTTACAGTGAAATTTCACAAAGTGAATAGCAGGATATTGAAACTTTGTTACTATTTTTGTAAAATTTCACGTGCGAATTTTGGAAATTTAATACGTTTCTCTATTCTTTATTAAGTATTGATAAGTTTTCATTGTTTTTCATTGTTAAGAAATATTCTCGAATTTTTATTAAAGATTACTATATTTTCGACCTGCATTTTTCTCCGTGTGCAGGGTGATTACAAAAAATTTGCAATACACTACTGTGTTTGTTCATATGTTACAGTGAAGTTGTCAATTGAGGTGCCGGAAAGAATAACTCGCTTAGCGCTCGGAACGCATCACAAATTTGATCCAAACGGTCCCTTCGGAGGTCGAAACAAAAAGTCGGAATTTTGAAAATTAAAAAATACTAGGTCATAGAGCTTGGAAAAACAAGGTCAGTGTCCCTTTACCATTTTTTTCTAAGATGAATAGTTTCCGAGAAAACAAATAATAACTACACATTTTTTCATACCAAAAATCAATGTTTTCCAACATTAAACTCGTTGGATCTCATTCATTTTTCGGCGAATCGGAATAAAACTTACAGATTCTGATTTGTGAGACTCCACCGAAGAGTACAATGTCGAAAAAATTTGTAAAAATTAATAATAAATTAATTAATTCTTTATTCGAAGTAAATATCACGTGTTTTATGCTTTGCATTAAAAAATTTGATTGAAGTTACAGAAAGAATAACTCGCTTAGTGCTTGAAATCACGTAGAAGAGTGATCATACACGGAAAAAAAGATGATGTTGGATTTACAATGTTTCGTTCGATCACCATAGAAATATTAGGGGTTTCTATGGTGATCGAACGAAATGTTGTAAATCCAACATCATCTTTTTTACCGTGTATTGGGCAATAAAAACAAGTAGGTGGAAACAAGTAATAAAAAATATACATATTCAGATTCTTGTAAGTGAAACTTCCTATTTTGTTTTCAAAACATGTTTTCAAAACTATTGATTTGAGACCGAGAATGTTTTTGATTTATTATTTTCATCCTGAGAAATATGTGTCAAAATAGGAAGTTTTACTTACAAGAATCTGAATATGTATATTTTTTATTACTTGTTTCCACCTACTTGTTTTTATTGCCCAATATGATCACTCTTCTACGTGATTTCAAGCACTAAGCGAGTTATTCTTTCTGTAACTTCAATCGAATTTTTTATAACAAAAACATGGATAAAGGAAATGAAATCTCGTGAAAATAGTTGGATATTCGAATTCTCCGACCCAAAATAATATCTCAAGTTGAAAAAGTGAGTGAATACAATCTTTCCTACGGATCTGGAACTTTCCAAAAAGTTTGTCCATACCTCAGCGAACAACTTTGTCGCTGGAAGTTTTTTGTAGCTCATACTTCCCCCGACACTTTTTTAATGCAACGCATAAAACACGTGATTTTTACTTCGAATAAAGAATTAATTAATTCATTATTAATTTTTACAAATTTTTTCGACATTGTCGTCTTCGGTGGAGTCTCACAAATCAGAATCTATAAGTTTTATTCCGATTCGCCAAAAAATGAATGAGATCCAACGAGTTTAATGTTGGAAAACATTGATTTTTGGTATGAAAAAATGTGTAGTTTTTATTTTTTTTCTCGGAAACTATTCATCTAAGAAAAAAATGGTAAAGGGACACTGACCTTGTTTTCCCAAGCTCTATGACCTAGTATTTTTTAATTTTCATAATTCCGACTTTTTGTTTGGACCTCCGACGGGACCGTTTGGATCAAATTTGTGATGCGTTCCGAGCGCTAAGCGAGTTATTCTTTCCGGCACCTCAATTTGCCATGAAATTGGTAAAATCGTCACTCTCAGAGTAGGTAATAAAGTTACCAATTCTGAAGGTAACGCATTTACGAAAGATGGTAAAATTACAAATTTTGGAAAAACCACCTTCCGAACGTTGGAATTTTACATTTGGTTGTGGGTAAAAACTTCAGAATCATAAGAGTGAATTTGCATCGTTCATGAAAAAAATCCCATTTTCAGAGTAGGTAATTTTCGTACTCACTTTGAAAGTGGTAAATTTCATTAAAAATTTTTTACAGTGCATCCAAAATATCGTCGAAAGTGTATCGTTGTTACAACGAATCGGATTGGCATAGAGACGATATGTTCTTTTGTTTTGACCTGGAGATATCGTTGTGGTGAAGAATATACAGTGCGTTTACAACCTCTCTTTGTTGATAATATTGTGTATGGCTATGGTAACGAGACTGGAAAGTGATGATGACAATATTTTGTTTTTCGTGTAGTTTTTGATATTTCATGAATTATCAGTCTTTGGTAAAGAATCATTCTTCGATCAGGGTAACGATAATCAGGTTTATCTATCAATCCAAGCGTCAATCTCCTTAGACTGCAATGTCTTGAAGTTCAAAATTGCGTTGTCTCGACACACTTTCTGTAACTTGAGATAGAATTTCCACTTTCGAAGAAATGAAACTCCAGCACAAATTCGATTCGATATCACCCTATTCGCACATATCTAGTAAATAATTCTATCCCTCACCAACAGGCCTTGATCTTCAATGAATAACGGGAACTTCCCAACCCATTGCTCTTCTTCGTATAGTAGAAGATCCCTTTAAAGGCATTAAACCGTGCGTAAAGTTTACTCAATCCTTCCTTTTAATCAACAAATTAATGCATTCTTGAGGGATATCGAAGAAAATACGACTGCTGATTATTTTTATTCTTATTTGTTCATCTCTGAGAAAACTAGGGAGAAAAGATTTATGATCTAGTAACTTTCCTGGAAAGATAACAGTGAATGCTCTTAAAAGATTGCTTCGTTAATTGATCCAATAAAAAACAACAAACACAAAAGAACACAACAACCATGCAACAAACTCAAAAAAAAAAAACAGAAGAATGTTGAGATAAAGAGGTACTCACATCGATGTCATAAAAGTGGTCCTTTTTCTTTTGCGCGGCCTCGTAGTCAGCCCGTAAGGCCAAGTCGTGAATCTGGGGGCATTCTCCCAGGTCCATGCGCTGCGATTTACAAATCAATCTCCGTTAATAATGGCCATTGTTATTATTATTAAATTAATACATCGCTTCGTAAATTCTATGCATAAGTATATAATATATATTCAGTCGGATGCATCGTATGTAAACATAATCAATCTTACAGTTTCGTCCATTTTTTCATAGTTTCAAACAATTTTCGTGAAGATAAATTCACACGGTCCTTTGCATTTGTCAACTATAATCAAAGGTTAACCATTCAGAGCTGAAATTTTGTTCATCTAATAATTATACATGTGTGTATGTATGCACGTGGTGTATAAAATAGAATCTTAGGCATCATTCAATTTCGCAAGAGTTTTTACATGCAGAATTCGTCAAGTTATTTAATGTGAATGAAAAATCAAGTCTTCGGCACATCAATATTCATGCCGAATCGCGTTCAGACTGTTCTAGACGTTATTTTATATATGAAAAAGAAAAAAATATAGTTGAACATGTGTACTCGCACGTACTATTCAATTACGCCGTACCATTCGTGATTTCAGATCAATATATCATTGACAAAATAAAAAAAAAAAAGAAAGAAAGAAACACAAGGCAAAAATCTGAAGAACTTACTTATTTTGGTAAACGAGGTTGAATAAATATATCGTTGATTATCGTATACAATTACTGTTGCCTATGATCCTAGATTGAATGATGTGTTCATCACTGATGTATTCAAATGTTTTTGTGGCAGTTTTGATAGAAATGAATTCGAGAATCGTCAAGAGAGAAGAGAATGCTCATATATATATAGAGAGTATATAAGAAGTATCGTATCAATTTCCGTATGTTTTTTTTTTGTCTTTTTCTCTTACGAACAAGAAGGTTACACAAGGCATTCTTAATAGATATGTATTTTGTGGATTTTTTTCACTTACAGAGTAGCAACATCTCTTCGCCGGACGCGAGACAATGCGATGAACAATGAAGCTACAATCAGCACATACCTTAATTTTATAATATTCACATATACATATATATATATACTTCGACAAAAAATTCCAAAAAAAAAAATATGAGATTATATATATATATATCAATATAGAGATTTTTCATTGCATAATATATTTCGTATCATACTATTTTATGTACAGAGAACAAAATGTTTTGAGGTGAGACTGCTAAACAGGTTTAGAAATCGAATTCCATACGTACATATCAAACGTTGAAGGAATATCTATAACGGATCTGGCACGCATCCTATAATCCAACACCTAATATGTGTCTGCTTCATCATGCCATCTCTCACTTTTTCTCGCCGGGTATCTGTTTTATCTTTCAATTACTCCTCATTGTCAATCCGTGTGTTACGAATTGCCAGAATTCAAAAGAAGAAGAAGAAGAAGAAGAAAAAACAGAAATCAAGGAAAAGAATTGTCGACTCTGGGGATTGTTCAGGCGAATTCTATGGTGAGACGAAATGTATAATATCGGACACAAAAACATGCCAAATATTAGGACGAGGAATATTCATTGCATCGCAGATTTAAAGAAGAAGAAAACAAAAGGATGAATGAAATATTTGATGAATTTGAAGAAAAAAAAAAAAAAATGAAGAAGAGTGAAGATTGAGAATGAATCAAATTATCGTCCAATCAGATCTATACAAAGATTACCCAAAATTTCAATTTGTTTTCACATACATATTTGAGCATAGAATGTTGAACTTGTCTATACGCGACGTGTTTCTATCATTTGTGGAGTTCAAGACATTTTAACAGGAATATCCTGGCGGACAAGTAACTAATTTGATTCATACTCAACCGCCAAGGAATTTGATCATTTATTATAATCTCCTATATAGTATAACTAATTCCAGAAAGAACAAGAAAACGTATTTATAAGGTACAGTTCATGGCAATTCGTAATCTTTTTGGTTGTTCTCCTTGTTCAAATGTATTCTTCCTTCGTCTATCTTTCCTTCTATTTATTACTTACAGATTCGTGTTTCTCCCGTAACTCCAAGGATGAACATTTTCAGACACACTCAAAGAGTAACTTCAACTCCTACCTGCCGTTGTTTAAGCGGCAATCAATTAGTAAGAAGCGACATTGGTTTTACATTGAAACAGAATAGTGACGCTACTCACCGAAGAAATACACAGCGTCCTTTATCAGTCTGGGGAAAGTTTTATTAATAAAATTCTGGTCTCTCTGACCCACCCACACCTCACTAAATATCACGGATGTAATCAATTATCATTATCATTTTTATGAGGGGGCTGAGGAGACTCGAGACTCCGTCGTCATTAATTTTCGATTCAATTTCAATTTTCTTTTTCTATGTTTTCTTATTTTTTCTTTTCTTTGCTCTATCGTGGATTCTTTCAACAAATTGTCTAACATTTCCAATTATTATCATTAATCATGTAAAGAAAGAATTAATCAAATGGTAAATTGTATAATACGTACGTCGTCTTCAGTTTTATTTTTTCAGTACTTACAGTAACACGCGCGTGAGAGTGACAAGTACAACACGACATATGAGAGCGGACAATATTGTACAGAATGGATCTGATTGGAATTTGTTTTCCAGAGACTCTGGAAATAGAACTGCAGTTACATTGGAATTAGTGAAACCTGTAGTATCTGCCCCTTAACTCGTATTGTTTTCACCACTGATTTGCTTTTACTTTTTTTTTTCTCATCTTTATATGTATGCATGTTTAGATTTTCCTAATCCATTTCTTTGTACTTTTTTTTTCTCATATTGTCCATCAAATGAAATGATGAATCTTTTGGTTATTTCAATTATCAATATGCTATATAAAAATAACCTATAAAAAAGAAAATATTCTCAAGGGCATTTGCTATTTTAAAAATGACGATGATGAATTAATTTTTCAATTTTTACGTCCATCTTTTGCGATGATAAAATATAAATTCACCTACAATGTATGTTATGATATCTCAAAGAATTCAAACTGATCGATAATAAAGGGATGTGAGAATAACAGATGTCGTACGTTCGTCGATCTTTATAAATTTTTAAATATCTCGACTAATCTCATTTATTTACTTACCTCGTAACGGTAAATCTCTTGAAACTGATTTAACGATCGGGGTAAAATATATATACACTGAGAAAAATTAATATTTCGCTCTCTCTCGGTATTCTCAAATGTTTTCTATCAATTTTAACCCTTTGCACGTTTCCCCAAGTTCAAGAAGCCCATTGATTCTCGCCAAATTTCATTGTAATCGAGAGATTTGGCGAGAATCAATGGGTTTCTTCCAAATAAACAGCAAATGGTGAGGAAATTTTGCAGCGCCGAAGGGTCGAACAAGAGAATCATCGTACCAATTCAAATTTCCGTCAATATGTGAAGTTCATTGAACGATCGACAGAGTCTCAAAACTTATTACTATTACAATTATTGTACGTAATGTCCCTGGTAGAAATTTGTCTAAGCATCCCATTCACCATCCACGTACTAGATGGGACCCACGTTGGGGAACATTTCAGCCAATTTGACTTCGGTGCCCAAACATTTAGTTGGTTTATGTGGATTTTTCATGCGTCAACTGATCGTACAGTAAAATCGATAGTCCATTAACACGGTCAGAGGAATAAAAAGAAGCCCTAACATTTCAATTTGTTACTCGGGATTATTTTATGGAAATAAATTCAAAAGCAACGTTCTTGACTGAACATTACATGTCAAAATACATTGTTACCTTATTCATAGGTGTAATTTTACAAAAACATAAACATGATTTCACATTTCTGATTACCAATTTGAACAACATTCTCGCAATTCCCTGGGACATCTGGATGGGCAGAGGCTAGAAAGTGAGTGACAAAACTAGCTAGCAACCAACCTAACATCTGGGAAAACTAGCTGGAACTCAACTAATTCCCAATCATAATTTCTACTAGGGGTGATTTCAAAGGGGTATAAAATTCACCTGAACTCCCTGACGATGAGGATCTCACGAGCTTATAACTTTTCTCAGTGTATCGTGTATCAATACGCGGTCTTCCATTTGTCAAATTTATGAGATATATCAATATGGTATTTCAGATCATCCGCCCGATTCGACGCTTTACATTCGAATCAAGAGAGACAAAGATTCTGCGTAAAATCATTTTTTTCACAGCAAACGCCCTTACGATCAATTCGCACGAGATAAGTCACCTGAAATGTACAAAGCAAAAACTGTGAATTCCCACTCGAATGTAACTACAAAGAGAAACAGGAAAAGAGGTGTGATAAACATTTGTACTTCGTTGTCGAATAAAAGAAAAATCGAAGAACGTATAGAAATAGTTTCTTTTCGATATGAATAAAAGTTGAAACATATAATTCAAGGGATTGTATAGTAATTATAAGATGTTCATGTATGAGTGTTGTTTGGAATGTCAATTGATCAAGGTAACCAACCTGGCGTACAATCAATTCAAATTATTCAACATTTTTCTTTCGAACCGTAAGATTGAAAATGAAATGTGTCAATATTTATTATTATACACGAATAAATATACGTTATTGTGCAAAAAGTGCATCAATTGATTTATAAATATTTCCTTCTCATCCTTTGAATGATTCTTCTTTCGAGATACCAGTGAGCGAGGTGACAATTCATTATCGTAGTACAATTATAACTGTGAAATTAAAATTTACTTGAAGTTGCATCATTAACGATGACAAAAATTACACTTCGGTGCTATCTGGTGAGAATTGATCTGCACTTGACCTTGAAGAGTGTAATATAAAATCAAAAAATCATGCTTTACACACTTAACATAAAATATTCCCTTAAGTGTATGATACTATCTTAGACTTAAATTTAACACTTAGAGTATTGAAGCACAACAATTGGCACTGATATATCAATGATAATTCATAAAATTCAAAACGATGATTGATATTCTGTTGTCATTGAAAAAGACACAGGTAATTGGGTTTCTCTCTTCGGCAATCTTCGATTCAAATGATTTGCTGTCTCTGATCTTTGACTTCAAAATAATATAATGGAAAATACATATGCAACAGTAGTCGAAGATATTGGAGGAAGTTAGTTCAAGTGTCGATGATAATTCAGATAAGATCGGATGAAATATTATTATGTGAGTAATTATATTCGAAGCAATTGAGCCAAATTTCTGAGAAAATTTATCAAAATCAACCGATCGGGATGAAAGAATAGAAAGTTACTATACTCGAAGAATAACTTTCACTCGGGAAATGGAAAAACTGGCCCTTAAACGTATAATAAAACGGGCATACTTGCATCATAAATTTCATTACATCATATATTCCCAATTATTTCTGTTCTTAAAGAAAAAAAAAAACAAATATTATGAATCTGAGAAAGTGTGGCAGGAAACTTTCACTGATCGTTTTAGATTCCATCAGAGTTCAATAAATCGCAATGGTCATTTTTTCTAGTATCAACGTGTAACTTGAATCATCAATTCAGTTATTTCTGACAAAGGATGAAATACTCGGAAGGTTTTGTTTCATTCAAAAAATTGTGTACTTTCAAACTGCTTTCGTGTTAGAACAAAATACTGAAAGTGATTAAAAATTGATAATAAATTTCATCAAGTACATATTTGAACACAGAAATTCATCTAATATTGTTCTTGTTTTTCTTTTCAATAACTTACGTATGGATTAATGAAAAAACCAGTTTTCCTAATTTTGAATCGAATGATCTCTCTAAAAGGATTTGATAGTTCATCGTAATTTTACCGCGGTATTCGAATATTATTAAAATCAGAGCATTCTCTTCGTGTAGCGTTATCATAATGTTATGCAAATCTTCACTATAAAGCAGAAGTAAATCAATCCATTTAAACGTTATATGTATTGATCGATAGGTTTCAGCCGATAATCTCGGTGTTATAAGAACAGATACAAAGAACATGTACAACACGCAATGTATACGGAATTTAAGATAATGTGAGTTTTATGAATTTATAATCAGTTTCCATACCCTCGGAAAATTATTACAACCAAGTAAATCGATAAAAACAAATTCTATGATCTGGAGCATTGTTTTCTCGCAATAGTCGTACGATTTTGTCGAAGATAAGAAAGAATTGTTTTTGAATAAAAAACAATATTGTGAAAAGTTTTTCTGGAACATATTATTGAATTCATTGATATTGATAATTGAATTGATGTTTTCTTTCGTCCAACAAAAGGATTTTTAACATTATATGTTACATCATTTTTTTTGTTGACATTTGTATTTTATTTTACTTCACCACATCATCTGTTTTGTGTATATAATTTTTTCTATAACGTCGAAGTTACTGTTTAATATTCCACATTCTTTTTTGGTTTTTTTTTTTATGGTTCATCTAATTTTGTGGACATGCTGATGAGGATTATGTCCAAAACACAGGCATCGATGTCGTTTGTTTTGAAATAAATATTTTTTTCACTAAGAAAGCTATGTGACTATATTTGTTCTATTTATCTGGTACACTGAGCAAGTGACCATTTCTCAACATGTATCACTGAATTCTATGGATATTTAAAAAATGATGAATGGAACGATTAAACGAATTAAATGGAATGATGAAAATTTATAAAAAAAGATTTCAGCATTCATTCAAGTTTCAATACAAAACCTCGTTGAGAGCAGGATTTAAAATGCTTTCAAAAGTGGTTTAAAATTGAATAGAGTACTCGTCTTTTCAGAGGGTATATTCACAGACATCAATCGAATATTTAAATGAATCAAATCATTGAATATTCATATTCGATAAATTATGATTTAATCAATTTGAGGGGAAGAGAAAATAAATAATAAGCGAATGATTTTCTTTTATGAAGAATGATGTAAGAACTACAGGAAATAGAAATATGTTCATTTTTATTTATGTTCCATCGGGTCTTGTTGGCCTGCAATTTAGAAATATTATCATTCAATTGAAATCAAAAGAAAATGATTTCTTTGACGTGTATAAATAAATATGACCATTTTTTTGTAAAAGATATTAAAAGAATTACGACGATGAAGTAGCAGCTTTCCACATCAAATAAATATTATATTGTATTGCATTATTATATTAACAAGTAAATTTTTGTCACTTGCATGTAAATTTCGATTCAATTTGAAAACGATTTCATTACAAAAAAAATCCATAGATAATTTTCTTTTTCCATTCATTTAATCAGTCACATAAAATGCGAATTTATGTATTTCATATTTGAATACCTCAAATGGCCTTCAAATCTATTTGAAATATAATTTATCTATATGGTCAAGGAAATGGATAAACAACTTTTGTGAAAAATTCAATTCATCGTGACTTGACGATCTTACATATTTTTATATGTACAAATTGATGAAAAATTATAAAATTATTTATCCCCCAACAGTAAATTCTCTTCCAAACTCACCAAACTTGTACTGTGAGGAAGTATTTTATTCTAAACAAATAAAATTTATCATGTACAAATGAATGTACTTGACTTGTCCTCTGTATACATTCTTTGTAATAAAAATCAAGCATCGATAGGTGGAAATCTATTATGTTCTAGAGATACTATGAATATTGCAATAAAACAGGGTATAGAATGTGTGTAAAGAGTAAATTTTCGACATTGGACAGGGTAGTGTGGTTATAATAATGATCTGGCATATAGCCAAAGCAAGTGGTTGACAATGGGTTTTAAATATATCATTCAAATGCATCTGGGATGGATCATATGGAATTGCATGAATTAATGAATCTATTTTCAGCGAGATCTATGAGTGGAATAGCAAATACCCAAAGTTTATGGTTGAATGAAATTTATTGATTGGAGATTCAATCCATTCCCTCGCTATTTCATCCCATGAATGAATTTCGATTCTACTCATAATATTCAATTCAAAAACTCTTCCTACACATCGTCAATCAATGTGGATTATTCTCCAAATTTTCTTCAGTTTTTCATAACTCATCAAAGATAGAAGGGAACCGATCCACCGATCGTACTAAATTCTAAATTAAATTTGTCTTCTCATTTTCAATATGAATAAACACACTTATAATTTTGAATTAAAATTATAAATTTGTTCTAGAAAATTAACGAATCTAATCCAATAGATTGAAACTTTGAATCACATGGTTTTTCTTCAATCATTTTAAATGTCAACATTGATGAAATGTTTTTGCTTTGCCAATTGAAACTACGAAAGTTCACAATTTCTAACTCTTTACCCTAAATTTCATACATAAATAGCTAGTTACGCTGTAAAAAAAGTCTCTTGTATTTTTACCAAGCTCAGCGTAGGACATTCACTGGAAGAATTGTAGATTCCCTATGCTGAACATAGGACTTTTGCAAGAAACATTTGTGATATCACAAATTTCTGGAATTTCTTCATGCTTAGAGTAGGTGACTTTTATTACCAATGCTAAGCATGAACAATTTGCAAGATTCTGTGATATTACAAGGCTGAGCGTAGGACTTTTACAATGGAACAAGTATTTTCCCTACGCCGAGCACAGTATTTTCACAAAAGATTGTGATTTTCTCCATTCGGAGTGGGTAATTTACAATAATTATTTTTTACAGTGTATTTATGGATCAGAGATAGCAACAAACAAAAATTTCAAATTTTGAGTACAAATATTGTAGGAGAGTAACAAAAAAAGAAAAGATGCAAGGAATGATACTCAAGTATATATCTCAATATATATATATATATATATGTAGATACACATGTTTATGTTCTCGATCAGTGAGAGGTTGAGAGAGAAAAAAAAATGTTGACGATTTATAAATTGTATATTCTAGTGCCAATTGTGTCATTTGAACGAAGAATTTGTTGACCTCGGATTATACTCACCGTTGACGAAAGGATTTCATGAGGACAGCACGCCAGTAGAAAACTCTTGCAAACCTTCGGGTCCGAGTATTTCACTTGAAATTTATTATTCTCACCTGAAGAAATAATAAATGATTTATGATGGTATCTTACCATAATAACCGATCAATATGGCTGTGGATCACCATTTTACGTTGGGAATAAAATAATAATTATTGATTAAAAACCGTAGCAAAGTGTGTGAACGAAATTGTACCATTTCTTCCAGTGCCCATTAACTGATCGAGCATAGCTCGCATTTGATCGTGCGCCGTCATTTTTGTTATAAATAACAAAATTCTTCTACAACAGCATTGAACCAGGACATGAAGACACTTAGCAGCAGCAGCAACAGCCACGCCGTCAGATTTCGATTACCATCGATTATCGAAATATCGTGGGATGGGGCTTAAGTCTACTTCCATGGAGTTAAGCTAAGATTTCATGGTGGCGTTTTTGACGCGGCGGTTATTGGACCAATAAAGGCAAAATGACAGAAAGATCTCTTCTTTCAACTGAAGGGCATTTTTCATTGGCGGAAGACTCTGTTAATATAGTCACTCTATCAAAAACTAGTACTTTTTGGGGAAATTACTGAAAAGAACTAGTTTTTGATCAATCAAAAAATTTCGCGCGAACCGGCATTCGGAACAATAGAGGCCCATTGGTGGATTCAATCCCGTTGCCTTCTCTCTGAATCTCTGAATGAGTTGTGAAAAAGTATGACATATTTCACAAATTTTTGATAAAAATTGAAATTCCATCACCTCGCCATTTGAAGAACAATCTACATTGATCGATGATAGGGTTTAAAAGTTTTTTCATTGAATATTATAATTACAACCGAGATTTATTCATGGGTGTTCTTAAACTGATCAAATAGGGTGGCTACGGATTTATTACACTTTTTGAAGGCATTCAAGCCGCCTTGGGGTGTCGAATAGTTGAGACTTCAAACAGAATCCGTCAATCGCAAATTCAAGTTCAACGATTCCAATTAAAAAAGGAAAAGATTCCCAGACTAGGGTTCGGAATTCCTACGATCGAACACTCACAAATAAGTTTCGATTGTAATCATAATATTCAATTCAAAAACTTGTCAACTATGGAGCTTTTCGAAGTGTGTGACCCGGGGCGTCAGGGGCGTGGAATGAACCAATAGGAATCCGTAATTCACGCCCCAGATGCCCCGGGCAGTGATGCCAGTATTCCCTAGAAAAATCTTCAGATTTTTGGGCATCGGTCATTTCTTTCCAAATTGAACAAGAAATAACCAATCATCAGATGCTGAAGATTTTTCTAGGGAATACGGGCGACGCTCGCCCCGGGTCAAACACTTCGGAAAGCCTCTATATCATCGATCAACGTGAATCATTCCCCAGATGTTCGAGGGGTTAAAATCCAATTTTGATCAAGATTATGTGAATTATGACAAAATTTTCCACAACTCATCGAAGATGAGAGGGAACGGATTGGATCCACCCACTGTGGAACTTTCCGAAGTGTTTGACCCGGGGCATTTCGGGCGTAAACTACGGATTCCTATTGGTTCATTCCACGCCCCTGACGCCCCGGGTTACACACTTCGGAAAGCTCCTGTACAATCCTAGGAGTTCTGAACTCTGCATAAATTGCTCACTCTCAGTGTATTGAAGACAGTGTTGTTAACCTATTATGTTTTTTCCAATGGATCAACCTACGGCAAATGATACTTCATCAGAAACCTCAATGGGAGCTTCTCAAAACATCATAGACAACCGTCATTGAATATCTTTAAGTGGATACGAGCTTACCATCAAAGCACGGTTTTTTTTGTCAAATTACTCACAACTGAATTCATGAAATGATCTGAAATTTCCAGGGATGATTCTTTGAAGCTTTATCTTGGTCGCTAAAGAGCCCAAATTTTAAATTTCGAGAACAATTTTGTTTTTCAAAATTGTTCTTTCGAAATTCAAAATTTGGGCTCTCCAGCGACCAAGATCAAGGAGTCTCCCGAAATAACTGATCCAAGTGATCCGGATCAACTACTTTCGGAAGACTTCAAAGTCTCAAAGAATCATCTCTGAAAATTTCAGATTATTTTGTAAATTCAATTTTGAGTAATTTGGTCAAGAAAAACCGGGCTTGGTCGGTTAGTTCGTATCCATTCGTATCCTCTGAAGAGAAAACGTATTGAAGATCTGCCCTAACTTTCGTAATTGAACACACACCCTGTCGATGATTTCATATTTGATTTTGTATACTAAATTTCCCGCCTTTTTTATATAACCTTGTTCTGATTTGTTATTGAAAATGGCTTGTATAAACATTAATCTGTAGTAAACAAACAATAGAAAAAAAAATAATCAAATGAATTCCTGATCTTCCCCTTGTGATAAATGTAAAGTAAGAAGTTGAATAATAGATATAAAGTTTCCTATGCTGTTTTGTTTGTAAATTTCTAACCTTTCGTATAAATATGAATAATTCTGAAAACACCAGCACAGAGTAAGTTAGATTCAAAGTAATTTCTTTCTACATCTCCAATATGATATTCACTTTTTTGAAATACCATATTACACATTCTCATTTATTTCAACATATCTACAAATTAAGTAGTTCTATTCGTAAGATCATTTTCATGTCAAATTGCATGATAAATATCGTTTCTGTTAAGGACTCATCGAACCGAAGAGCATGTCAAAACTCTGTTGCAATTAGCAGGGCTCAAAGAATCAACTTTGAACGATACGACCCAAGTTATATATTCCTCCAAAGGAATTCATGGGAATGAAAATATCAAGCTGTTAGAACTTGATGATCATTTATTGGAAATGATCGATAAAACAGGAAGGTAAACTTCATAAATTCTCAAAATATTCCCAAGATTTGAAGTATCTTTGAGTGTTCGAGTGAGATATGTTAATTTTATAAACGCTCTCTTTGTCTTCATTATGTAGAGGAAATTCTAAAATTCTGCAGTATGTCTAGGAATAATGTTTCTTCCTTGGCGATATATGATTGATAAAAATGTATGCAAACATCAAAACTTCACAAGAGATGAGAGAAAAATCGTTCCATTAATATTGATCAAGCTCGCGAATTAAAATTATGAAAATCTATCTCTCAGAATATCCCAAGAGTTCAGCAAAGATTTATAAAAATCTAGGAAATTTGATTTCTTGAAAGCATATAAGTTTCTATCAATTAGAATGACCAAACAAAACAAAAATTCCCAGTAATAACCACTGTAGTAGTTCAAATTAAAAAACACACTGAGAGAAGAACCAGCTTTTCTCAAAAACATATTTTCTTATTCCAAGAAAATGTTTGTTTCTTTTTATCATCAAATTATATTATAAATTATATCATTACATGCATAACTAATATTTTCTGCATGGATTTATTTTCCATTTCCATTGAACAGATTCAGTTGCAGTTGAATGTACATACTTATTTTCATTTAATATTGTCCGCGGTCATCAATAAAACTAATTTGGTCTAATAGAAACAGAAAAAATCCATGCAGAAATGATTAATTGTACAGATAATCCGGTCTCTACTCATCACACTATATAACTTGAAATACTGAGAAACTGTTTTCTTTGTTTCAGGAAAGTTTTTCTCAACCAAAAGAATAATATTCTTTTGAAGACCTTTTTTTCTCCCAGCATAAAAATGATTCAATGTTCTTAAAGTTTCAATCGTTGATAAAAACAAAACGAAATTTCAAACTCAAAATCTGATAGATGATCATTATGAAGCGAGAACTAGCAGCCGATTGTCATATTTTTTTAACATAAAATGTTTATCAAAGATTTGAGGATTTGAAACGTTTGGTGGGATGCTAACTGATCAAAAGTTACAAGAATTGGCTACTAGCTCTACGGCTGCTAGTTTCAGCTTCATATGATCATTATTTATCTTCCTAAATTGGCTCTTTGGAACTAGACACATCGTTTAAAGGATGTACTGCGAGTTTCTTTAATAACTGAGTATTCTGTTATTCGATGACTAATTCGTTTCAATAAACGATTCAAACTTTAGCAACATGATGGTTTGGTAGTAAATAACTTTGATCTAGTTAGCTATATTCTAAAGCGTTTCGATGAAAATCAATTGAGAGTTCTTTGAAAATATTTTAAAATAGAAAATATGTGGGTTTTCAGTCAATCTTTAATGAGTTTTTTCAAACATCAATCTCTGAATTGCAGATGTGAAGGATATCACAAATCTATTTTATCTGAAACAGATTATAAATCTTTATTCCATCACATAAAAAATTTACTTCGTCAATTTGCTGTATCAATTCCTATTGCAAATTATGTAATATTATTCAAAAAATATTATTTTCAATGTGATCGAAAAACATCACAGCATTTTTTCATATCATTTCTCAGATTCTATTTTAATAAAATGATTCAAAACTTCGAAAGTATAAAAATACATCTATCTATCAATTCTCATCGAATCGATATAAAAATTTAAATATTCAAGATAATTTTGATTCCTTCTTTCTTTTTTATTTCATCAATTTTGTATACGTTGAAATATAAGGTGAACGCTATATATTCTCAAATACATTTACATATTTTCGATCATTATCTAAATCACAGTCTCTGAATAATTCTTTGCGCATTCCATTCCTATCGCTATCACAAAAATAAGTGGGTTGTATTCCGCATGTATTTCAATTTTTATTTTCATTTCTTTCGGCTTTATGATAAGCTGATTGACGATTTCAACACAAAAGTATTCCAAATTCTTTTTTTTACTTAAAAATTTATCTAAACTGGCAGAAACATGTATCGGAGTGGTATAATTTTAACATCAACGGAGTTGAAATAACTGTTAAAAAGAAAATTATTCTATCATCCTACTTAACGAGATTCTGATTTTAAGATAATTGTATTCAAACATCCGTATCTCAAAAAGAAAGTGTCAGGTTACATTTTCTTTTTTTTTTTGCAATAAAAATTATATCATGGAAATTCAAAACCTTTTTTATACAAATGCACAACCCTTCCAAGTAGTCCACGAATAATCCAGATATTCTATGAATTCAGAACTCTCAAATGGAATTGTTGCAATTGCTCATTTGAATTAAAAGTAGTTTAGTAAAAATTTATACCTCATATTCTATGACTTTTCTCATTCAAGCGATGAATACAAATTCTGTTGATTTCTTTGAATGATTCAAAATACAATTTTCAAAATTAAAAAAAAATCTCTTTTGTTCATGACACTGCTATGTATAATCGTTTGAATCTCTGCCAAGCAATTACCGTATGAAAAATTCATAAATTATTACCATGTATTTCACAGCTTATCGTTCCGAGGTCACAAAGATGAATCAGCAGTATTATGCACTCCCACTAAAACCTATGAGATCAGGGAAGCGGAAACATCAAATTCCTTGTTATTGATTCCAAATTTAAAGTTCGCAAAGGATTTCAAAACTATGGATACCGGAGATAGAATTCTTGAGAGAAAAACTCTTGAGAGGATTGTTCACAAATACTTTGAAGTATGTATGTATTTGAATACCTATGAAATGAAATATAGAGAACATATCGCTCTATGTTTTGATTTGTTTATGCTTTTTGTATGATGAATATATTTGCTATTGAAATTTTATAAACCTCTAAGGTACGGGAGTGTAAACCAAAACTGGCAAAACTTCTTACCATATTGGAACCATCCTCTTTTAAAGGAGCGGAATATGAATCGACCATAGATCCTGAAACGCTTTACGATTGGGATAGACTTCGAAGTGAAATCCAAGCCAGTGACGATCAACTCACCGCAGCTCTTTCCAAGTATTTAGTCGTTAAAATCGATGGTATAATGTTTGGAAATTTTATTTTACTATCCCTCGGTTACCCCGCGGGAGTCTAAAGGGAACAAGAGGTTTTCGAAAATCTGGTCTTCTATTCATAGGGGTGAAAAGATGAGATTTGAAACAAGAATGGAGATCAAACTAAAGAATCGTCATACGTTTTAATTATTGAAAAAGCTTCATTTAATTGATTGCAACGCACAACGGAAGGTTAACGAAAATACGTGGGGTAACTGAGGGTTGTATATCATGTTCACACCCCTTAATAGCACTAGAAATGTTATCTAAAAAGTATGTTTTCAATATATTTAAAGAATTCATGAATCATACAAAATTGATATGTTCTGAATTGTGCCAAATTAATTTTTTCCAAAGGATATTATCGGCATATATCGTTTGAAGCGGAAGCACGATACGTAACAATGATGTTAGATCTGTTCGATGAAAATTCTTGGGAACTCGAAGAAGTTGATAAAGAAGTGACCAAAGAGTATTTGAAAGATCTCATCCCAGAAGCAGTTTTCGAAGTTCTTTTTGATAACTACACGGAACTCAGTGGGAAAATCAAAAACGATGGACTTCCTTTGTATAGGTAACTAACTGTATAACTAATATAAATAATATCCATACTCACGACATACTCTTCTGCAAATTCTTGCTTTATACTGGGTTTAATATCGAAGGTACAGAGAGGACCGAGTTTGTCAAATTTTAGCCAAAGTGCTTCTCGCGGCTTCTCCTGTAACGGAATACAATCGTTTCATGGAATCTTGGAAAATCGGAACACCTGAAAGTAAGGGAATTCGTGATTATTATTCAAACATTCATTCATTTCTCATAATGATTCTAGAGATACAGCCAAAACCAGAACACCTCGCCGGCATAGGTCTCGTTCTATGGAATAGTTCTAAAGGAATAAAAGAAGTCATATCTTTTCCAGAAGCGACTTTACCGCAAAACATTAACGATAGACTGATAGAATTATTTTCAGTGAAAGAAAAGTGGACTCTCGAGGAAATAACGCCGTATGTGATGTAAGTAATAATCCACACATATTATATTATGAAAACAATTTGAATAAAATTTTTGTATTTTCTTTTTCAGAAATTTGACAACAATGACGATGAATGTTAATTCCTTGCTTATGAAGTATACTAAATCTTTAGTACAAAACGGTGTAAAATATTATTGTACGAAGTATGGTAAATAAACTTTTTATTTTTATAATTCACTTTGAATGTTTTCTTTCTTTCTATTCCCTCACAGGTGGAATAAATCAAACCAATTTACAATGATGAAACCATATTCACAGTTTATTTCACTTCTGATCATGATACATACTTACACTTATGCAGTTTTATAAATATCTTTGAAGTATAGTTACAAAGTATTCACTTTTGTTTTCACTGATTTGAAACAACAGTAACGAGATATCGGTGGTACCCTATATATTTGTTTTCTTTTCAATCCATTGGGTTTTGAATAAAAACACAAATCATGTATGAGTGATTATAATACAAATGATTTTGTTTCCTTTCGCGATTATAATACCACCATAATCAATTGTCAATCGAATTATCCAATAAATAACTATACAGGTGCGGGATAGATAATGCTAAAGCTGCAATGAAATTTGCGAATTTTCAGCGTTACGTTCAGAAATCTTACTTCTTACCTATGAGAATACACAAGATTATTGAAATGTTTGTGCAGATGATGAATTTATTATCACTTTATTTTATTCTATTAAGAAACGATTAAATAATCATTCTTGTTTTGTTGAATGATGATCACGAACAATGATAAATTTTTTTCCTTTTCTCTTTTTCTTTCCTCATCGTACAATGAATACGATTCTTTCATTTCTGTTGAAATTGAAAGAACGAGAACAATATTAATTCCTTTTGTATTTTCTAATAAAATAAATATCTGAGCGTGAAAGATTATTCGGCAAACAAAAGCTCACAGATCGCAGAGCTTATACGAATATTTCTATAATCGTACGATAACTTTTTATAAACTTGATATTGCATATAATGTCAAAATTTGTTTTCTTCTTCCTCAATCGTGATTTGAATACGAATCTTGAGTAAGCGTTCCTCTATTCGATTAAAATTTTATCACATAGAAATTTCGCGATTCGAAGACAAGCCGATGATGATTATCGACAATTTACATAGATATATATATATAATTTTTATATATTTATTCATATGAATGGATAAAAATATGCACAAAGGTTATAATAAAGATATACATTGATGATGAACGTTACAATGGATATTCCTTTTCGACAACCGAAATTGTTTTGATACCATCCAATTCAATTTAGATGATCACAATTCATGATTATATACAATTAATTAAGTTTTGAGGATTCTCTAGATATCGATGTGAAATTCTTTCTAAACTTTTGTGAGGGAATGATGATACTTTGAATGGTAATTTTCATGATTTTATAAATTTACTTTCATAAAATCCTGAGTTACAATCCGGAGAGCCCTCAAAATCTACCTCCTCGTGCCCTCGATACAATAGCAGGCGTCAGTTTATTATAAATATTAATTACGAATTCCTGGGAATTTGGCAATATTTGTATATATATATATATATATATATCAATTGTTTTATCCCTTGGTGTAATCGCTTGTACAAATTCTTTAGATCTGGGAATTGGGGATGTCATTGAAATCACGTTTCAACTAAAAACAAAGACAAAAGAAGAAGATCAAATGCATCACGCATAATATATTAGATTTTACAAATGACTCGATAGAGATTCATCGTGGATGAATCTTTTTCTTTTTATCACATAAGCACAACTTGGCACATCAATATTTTCAGCATCAATAAAGTACCGTACTTTGAAGTTATTGTAATAATTTACAAATTTTTGTTATTCGCTTTATGACGATATTATTGTTTTAGTCGATATAGAAACCGGTTGGGTGCCTTTTGATTGAGCGTCATTTTCATTCTCACTTTCCTCGTACGATAACAATGTAATGAATTCTAATTCGATCCCACGTACAAATGTTTTTCATGTTCTCTTCGAGGAAGAATTCTTGTCGTTATTTAAATTGAGCATATCCTTTTTCTTATCAATTTATAACGTGAGATTTTTATATGATCACTCTAATCGAATGCTAGGAATTATGTCGTTTAAAAAAAAAAAGAAACACATTTATAAATCACACTGATAAATAATATATGAAAATAGTACCTGCAACTTCATTTCCTAAATTATGTAGAGATAGGTATTTGTACAGTTACGTTTTAGTTAATCATTATTTTATATACATTCTTTCAATGCATACAGAACACAGTTGCAAAAGACTACGTATTCGCAACACAGTTTGCCTCAATTCAGAAACGTTTATCATCTAATTCATGTATTTCCCAGGAACACAAAGAGACGACGATGACGACGATGATGATGATAATGATGATGACGATGTGCGTTAATAAGAAAAACTGTTATTTTAAACGTATGATGAAATATTATAGTTTTGTGTGCTTTTGATAAATGCGTACAATGTATGTATATAATATGGATACGTTGTTATTAATTCACTGATATTTTCTATGAGAGGATGTTTCCTAAAAATACGTAGTAGGAACTGATCTGTAGCTGAATGAATGAGTTTTTTTTTTCTGTTCTTTCTTTGCTTGCTTCTTTTGTGCTCCTTTATAAAACATTCTTTCAGTATAAACGTCTCAAAAACTGTTACATACAAATCATCGAATAATTATCTAATAGAAATAACGTTCAGTTCCACTTTTTACACATTATCTTATAATAATTTTTTTCTTCATAGTTGTCATCGTTCTATTACGTAGGAAATAGACTATTAAATTACGAACTTGTGTATATATATATATATATATATGTAAAAAAACAACTTGTTTTGAGAGTATAATATATAATAATGGATCAAATATTTCATGCATATACGTGTGATTGCATATCAATATTTCGATTTGTTTTATTTTCTACTTACACGCATATATTATGTATGGAATGACGCCAATGAGAGAACATCGTATCGAATAACAAGCTTGTAATCAAGTTGCCATTTCTCCTGACGATTAATTCCCTTCAATAAAATACTTTATCAAAAACTTGTAGCGTGATCTCGAAATGTAATTCCAACATCTCAATATCAACCTCGAAAAATTTGTGTGCGTACATGTTATCTTGTTGCAAAATATGTGTTTTTTCTTTTGTTTTTCAGTGTAGAAGAATTATAGAAATACCATTGTATTTATACGTGGGCCCTTGGTACAAAGTTCTAAACATTACATGTATTATACGTTATTACTAGAAACTCATTTGCGTCAATCCATGTGCGCGATCGTTATATAATAGTTAACCAATATGCTAACGAGATACTCCTAAAGCTTTGGAATTGCGATTTCGTGTATATAACTGACTTAGGTGCTCTAATGATAAATTTCTTATGACTATAAATCTAATGAATACTGTCTACCTATAAGTACACACAGAGAAAAAAAGTTGTCTTCGTTACAATGCGTTTTGAATAAAAATCGGAAAAAAGCACTAATACTCTGTCTTCTCTTACTAAAAGACATTAGCAAAAACATACGTTTTTGGGTGTATATGGAGGTAACGTCTTCATAAACCTATATTTACATATACTTGGATTTCTGGTTGAGTATTTCTGAAATTGCATGTTGACATATGAAAATAAATACCGTACAAAAGTTCGTATCGCTTACGAAGCTGATTTGACCTTACCTTCGTTCAAATTCCCTCATTGTTAGCTGTCATTCGTTAAAGCCTCATTTGGATTTTTGTTATTACTTGTAAACATCGATTGTTGACTTACACCCATAGAGATGGATTGGCTTGGATGCATAACGGGTGCCATTGTCTGTACCAGATTGCACGATACCGGTACCATCGGCGGAAGATTCACCGAATTATTTATAGACCCGACGTTGCAAGATAAGGAAGGTCTTTTTCTCTCTAAACTATTCGTTGAAATTTGTCGTCTTCCCGTTGAGTTGCGTTCGAGACTATTAGTTACCATATGATGTCTCCTTTCCAAACTGGAATCCGTACTCGCATCGGATTGACTTCCCTAATGGATACGATATATCATCAATTACATGTTTTAATTCTTTTGAGATATTTTTTTCAAAGTACCTGCATAGTATGATCAACGGATTGACCCATTCTGTGTAAAATATCACCGCTTTGACTTTGTCTAAACGTTGGCCCTTGTCTCTCGCTTGAAACGCTTCTTCTTAGAAAATGTTCTCCCGAACGGCTTGAACAAATACGATTTTCAGGAGTCGTCTCACGCGTCGCACTGATAACGTCGTTTCGTCTCTGACAAATTTGGCTATTGACCGATGGATAACGTATTCGAATCGAATCTATCACATCCAACAGGTTTTTGGCATCCATCGCTAAGATATGAGCAGCAGACAGCATTCCTCTGAAAATCATTATTTTTATCAATTTCAGGAACAATTCCTTTTACTTTATATATTTTAGAGACTTACTTTCTGTATTCAGCATCTAACGTAGTGGCGCTGTAATTTTGTGCTAATTTCATAGCTGTTACGAGTTCTGCCATGTCTTTGCTGAGAACTTTATGAGCCATTTCAACCTCTCTGTGAGCGGAAATTGGCAATATTTCAACAAGATCGTCCACTGAAGTTAGTAGAGCTCTCAATTCGATTCCCACTCTACGAACCAGCTCCAAGTATTCGTCAGCTTTACTTTGTTGAACACCTGAAAAGAAATAATGTGCTGTTGCAGATGTTACTTTTGTTCATCTTCGCGCAATGAAGAGAGTAACTCGTTACCATTATCGTTCATCAAAGCGTTAAATTTAGATCAGAAAAAAATTGTTTTACAAATTGTATTCTTTGAGTTTATACATTTTAAAAACTTCAGGAGAATTTCACTTTACTGATGAAACGAGGGAAGATTTTCTTTCTCCACGTACCTTGAGATAAAGACATGACCGCTCGTACAACACTAGTAGTACAGTCATATACCTTATCGTTACTTCTATCCAAATCGGCCGTTGGAGTGGGTTCCATTTTCTGAGGATGCAAAAAAAACCGGGAATTAGATGATTTAATGATAATAAAGCTATTCCTGCAATTCAAGCAATGCGGAAGAATTGAATTCCAATTAAAGGTAGGTAGCGATGGAATATGAATAAATACCTTGACAACAATTACTTTCTCTGAGCTCTTATCAGAACCCAAAGATCCTGTATTGGCACAAGAAGTATCCTGGTTCGGTGATTGAGTGACCGATCGAGGAATTGGCGGACTTGCACTCTCATCTCCGCTAGTTGCAATTGACAAACGTTTCTAAAAACAATAAATCAATTTCATGATCATTTCAGCACTTTTGTAATGCCTAATAAGGGATATACAATATGATCAACATACTTCCTCTCGTGCCAGCCAACGACTGTCCTCTTCAGATTGACGTTGTTGTTCCAAGAGTCGTTGTTCCAACAATTTCTGTTCATCATCGATACCCACAACAAAATTGTCCACCGTGCTTTCAAATATTTGCGATTGAGCATTTCTCTGCAATACAAAATGAAAAATCATTGTTTTTATAAATACATCCCGAAGAAAAAGAAAAACCCCAATTACATTTCTTCATTCTCAAAAAGAAATTCCGTAAAGAATTTGAAAAAAAAAATAATATGGTTTTAGTTCCCTTCTTATCTTTCACGTTTCAATCGAATAATACGATTTGAATTCACAATCCAATTTAAAAAGATCGATCCTAGGGTGTGTAAATAATAAATGATTAATTTGTGTATCGAAGAATAGAATTCGTCAGAGAAAGAACATATTGTATATACAATATTTATAACGTAGATAAAATAACGACAATTAAAGAGATGCAAGGTAATAACCGTGAAACGAAAACTGTGCGGTCATTCTTGAAACATGCATTCTTTCAACGATAATCATGCAAAATTCATCTTGCGCATTGGCAGAGAAACGAAATCATACAACAATCAAACCGAAGATCATCTATCCAACCGAAGAGAAAAGAAATATACAATCGTAGTCACGTTAAAAAACATCCTATAGAAAATTCGCTTCTCTCCGTCGACAATATTCATTCTCTCCGACGTTGTATATTATGATTGTTATTTTCTTTCAACATTCCCATAGAATCCTAATGTTATGCTCAATATAAATATCTTCATGCATGATTCCGATACGTCAATTTTCATTCATGCATCACTTGGAAAATATTTGAACTAACGATTTCATCTAATTTCTCGACTTGGTTTTTACAAAATGCCATAATCAAGCTCACGAAGAGAATATAAACATTTCAATATTTACAATGAATTATTTTTGTTGTGCAAGATCGAAAGCTTCTTTTAACGTGGGATAAAAGTTCCAATATCATACATTTGAATCATTGGGGTAAGTTTTTAAGACGTATTTCAATTCCTAGCGTCACTAACAACAATATTCAGCACTAAAATATTCAGAAGTAGCTACCACATTACTGATATTCGAGTTAGAATTACGATTGAGTATATTTATAAATGATGATATAAAAAGCAAGTATGCAATATACAGAAATTTAAACGAAGTTGTTGACTGCGTGGATTATATTTGAATAACAACAAAGTAGTGCAGTGCCTGAAATAATCGAACCGTCAAAAAATAATGCCAATAAAGAGGAAGAAATAAATTAACGATGCTTCAAAATGCGCTTTTTCATTCCTAGGAGGCGCTCATGAGTCAAACCTGATCTTGCTGCGCCTCCTCTATCATAGATCCACTGGACGACATCGTACTATCGCTGACTGCAGACGAAATTAGCGATCCGGATAGCGTACCGTCAGAGGACATGATTAACGGTTCTTCTTGTTTTTGCGAAACAAAGGTAGTGATGCGTGCTACGCCAGTAGCTAGTTTGGGTACATTTATCTTTGGTGTTCCTTGTTGTACGATCGACTGACTGTTGATGACATTAAAATTCATTTGACCTGGTTCCGTTATCAAGCTCGCGGTTGAATGTTGCATTTGATTCAACAAAAACTGTGCTTGACCAGGTTCCGTGGATCCAGTGAGACTCGGAGGACCTGAATTCATTTGTTGAGGTTCAATTTGCGTTTGCGGTACGTAATTCTGGCGTTGTACCACTTGCGGTTGTGCTTGAACCACGTTAACCGAGGTCGCTCGAGCCGTATAAATTGGGGTAGCCCCAGTTTGTTGATTGGGTACGTAAGAAACTTGCGACTGTAAGATTTTTTGCGGTGGAGATACTCGAGCGTGATAAGGTTGCTGAGCGATATTCGAATATATCTGTTGATGTGGATAATTTTGAGCGTATATGTGAGATTTTACTCCTTGTTTCATCTCGCCGCAGCTTTGATTTTGCACTGCCGAAGTTTGGGCTCGGAATTTCAGTACAGGCCCGTAAAGACATTCCGCGCCGCTCGTGGGAATAGCTTGTGAGATGTTCGCAGACGTAGCTATGTTTCGCGAGTAAACAACGTTGGGAGCCTGAACGTTCGATGAACTTTGACTTGAATTATTGCTAAACGCTACTTGATTGCTCGAAGAGAATTGACCACTCATTGGTTGATTATCAACGTGAACTGTAGGGGTTTGAGTATCGATAGAACTTTGACTAGTCGCGCACATCTGAACGAATTGATTCTGTAGGGGTGAATTGCCAGCCGGCTGTGCTTGAACGAATTGCATATGGCCCTGATTGATCGGAGCAGAACTCACGAATTGTGTTTGAGAACTACTAGAAACCGGAATATTATTGAAATTCCCAGGATTCTCGCCGAAATTACCTCCTATGCTCGGACTTTGACTCAAATTTCCCACAATAGCTGAACTTTGCGTAAAATTGATAACCGGACCATATATTTCCGCGCAATTGGCCGGAGTGATATTGGACGCAGAGAATTTCTGTATCGGGGAGTAGAGATCTCCCGTAATATTGCCTACGACTACTTTTGAACTAACAGCATACATGTTTTGCATCTCTTTAACTTTTTGTTGTTGCTGTTGTTGTTTTCTATTCGCGGCTGGAGATTGTGTTGTATCGGAGACACTTAAACTCGATATCAACGAGGATACTGTGTCGGAAGAATCGAGCGAATCTAAATTAGCGTCCGACAAAGTTGAATCGGCCGATTGAGTATTGTCGTTAGAAATTGTCGCGGATTCTGAGAAAGCGGGATCAAAGATCGGTAGATCCGACACCACGGCGGTGGTAAGGACCTGATCGTCGTTTTGAAATTGTACCGCTAGTGTATTGAAAGGTGAGGCAGGTGTTGTGTACACCGAGGGACATACCCCCCTAGCTTGGTTGTCTTTCAGTAGCTGTGCTAAAACTTCTGGACTCTGTGCTACGATGTACGTCGACACTGGAGCTGCGGTCGTCGATGGTGTGTGATCCGTAATATTTTGTGGTTGACGGGATGGTTTTGGCGGTGGTACTTCGTCAGCTCCTGTGGAGAATAAAAGATTTTCACACATATTTCAATTATTCTTATTTGTGTCTATTGAGCATTTATGAATTTTTGTTAATTTACCCCATGACATGGCTTGTACTCTTCTATTCTCCCGTCTCATAGTTTCTTGTTGTTGATGTTTTTCTTCCAATAAAATCTCACTGTAACACGAATGATGAATGAAATTATTTCCCCTCGATGCTTGTTATATTCAAACAAAAGAACCCAATGAAATCAATGCGTTCAACTTACTGCAAAGTCTCTCTGATTTCTTTGAAAGTTGGTCTTTTGCTAGGCTCGTAACTCCAACATTGAGACATCAAGGAATATAAACGTGGAGGACAGTGATTGGGAAGAGCGAGTCTCTCTCCGTTCTCCAATTTACGAATGACTTCGTTATTCTTCACACCTTGGAACGGTTTTACACCCAGCATCAGAATTTCCCACATGCACACGCCTGAAATTCGACACGCGATAATTCGATACAGTCTGCACGTGAGATTGAAGCAACAAACTCACCAAACATCCAAACATCAGAAGAAGTTGTGAATCTTCGAAAATTGATACTTTCAGGCGCCATCCATTTGATGGGTAATTTGCATTTACTCGCTGTATAGTAATTTTGATCCTCCACCCATCTGCTCAAACCAAAATCCGCTAATTTAACGCAGTTGTGTGAAGACACAAGTACGTTCCTCGCTGCTATATCTCTGTAATTAACCACGAATCGTATGAAACAGTTTTTGTTGTATCAATAATGATATTATATCGTGATGATTTTTATACCTATGGACAAATTTTTTACTCTCGAGGTACGAGAGGGCAGTGCTCAATTGAAACGTATAAAGTAGAAGGGTAGCGAGATCCAGTCGATGTTTGTTAGATTGTAAATAGGCACGCATTTCTCCGAGCCTCGCTAATTCCATGACCAACCAAATCGGTGCTTCCGAACATACTCCGATCAATCTTATAATGTGCGGGTGTTCGAATTGTTGCATGATATCTGAGAATGTGTGACACAAAACAATATCACATTAACTTGTTTCATTTTAAAAATGAAAATCGTGTTTCTCAATGATTCACTTACAAGCTTCTTCGAGGAATTTTTCTGCGGTCGCAAGATCGGCATCGACTTTACAAGTTTTTACCGCAACTGCTATCGCTTGACCATCTCTTCCTTTATAAGAACCCTTGTGTACATTACCAAACTGACCTTCTCCTATGATTTCACCTAATTCTACTTGATTCCGAACTATCTCGTAATCTCGAGCTGGAAAATTAAATGAACATCATTATTATTCACGGTATAGATCTTGCAAAATATAGATTTTATTTCTCGATGGACTTACTAGCTGGAGTTGAATAGTCCCCTTCTTCGTCAACTATCTCTGCATAATCTTCTGATAGAATAGTGCCAGTTTTGCTGACATTCTTCTCTGGACTGTTAGAACCATCTTGTCTGTATTTTGGAGGATGTGCATCTATTGGGAAAACAGAACGTATCACTTACATTACACGAAGCATTATTTTAATATTTGCAATCGGATGTGATAGATGATTCGAGTAACATATATTTATTCAGATTCTTAAACACCAACCTTTGCAAGGGCAGGGGTAATTTTTCCATGAGGCAGCTTGCAATTTTACAATATTACGTTTCATTATTATTGATGAATCTTTGAAGTATCGAGCGAGATATTTTTGTGGATAAATATATCCCATAATAATGACATTTGTTTTCATCAAAAACCCTCGATAAATGATTTATTTGTTCGACAAAAGTAATGTATGAATGTGGATGCAAAATTTAATTCTATTTTCAAGAGAAACCTTTATACTTTACCTTTTCTATTCCACAAGGATGTGTTACTGCCAGTTACTAGTCTACAATAACCATCGATCAAATCTGCAAGACTTTCCGCTTGATCGAGACTTGAGCAGGTTATGCCAAGGGTTTCTGCAGCTCCTGCTACTCGTAATTTGATGCACGCTTTGGCATGTTCTTTACAATCAGAGACCAGAGTTTGTATAGACTGTATTTGTGAAAACTCTGCTATTCTAGTTGGCTATAATAAAAAAAAAGAAAGTATTATATTATGAACAATATATCTTCAATAATCCAACAAACAACGGTATCATATTTTTCTCAACTTGGATCCAATTGGAAAAAAAATCAGAATTAAAATTTCTCAAAAAGAAAAACTCACGGCTGTTCCACCTCGATGAGCCATATGAGATATACCTAGATCTGGTCCAATGACTAGTTCAACGGGTATAGACCAGCTTGACTGTAACAACATCCAGAAATTCCAATCATGTAAAATAAGGAAAATTACTCGCGTAGAAAATGAAGTGTTAAGATGTCAATGACTCACCCCTAGAGCACATATAAACCTCTCTTGGTCGAATCTGTAATGTGCCCGCAGTAGGTCAAAGAACTTGAACATGCATTCCAATTCTGACAATGCAGCTACTTTCTTGAAGTGTTGTTGAATTAATTTCCTGAGTGCTTTTGGCTTTATTCCGTTCAGCACCGAACTTGGGAGGAACTTGTGCAAGCCAACCTGCGAGAAAAATATTTAAATCATCGTGTAAAATATTTCATAAGGACACGAGAAGTTTTATCTTTCTTGATCGCACTTCCAAGGTGGAAGATTCACAGCATACGAAAATAACACACATACCTCTCTCTCCAGATATTCCAAATTGCTTTTTTTATCGAGAGCAATTTGTGGCATATCTTTGAAGAAATAACGAATTTCCAAACAACATAACTGAACAGCAACATCCTGATCCAAAGCTACATGATTTGCTGATAAATAATCGTTTCGAACCTACGGAAACAAATGAATAATATTGTATAAAACATTTTTCATGGATTTCTTTACATCAAATACTTTCATCCCTTACGTACGAGTACATTGCACTTTTACCTGATCATAATAATAATAGAAGGTGACTTTATCTTTCTCATAAAGATCGTTCAGATTTTGTGGGAGATAACGTACTCTCAGTTCGTACCTCCATTCACAATGAGGATGTTTCTTCTCATATTTCTCTTGAACCTGTAAGGAGAAGAAAGTTGAGATAAGATGTTCTTCGGACACACAAAAACATATTTGAGAATATTTTATTATCTACTTTGATATAACAAGAAAAAAGCAGAAAATTTATGAACAGCGAAGAAGAGTCTGGTTGAAAAGTATGCACCTGGTACATGGTAGTGTCCTGATGTAACCAATAGCTCTCACCCGAACCAGGATGATGAAGTCTCATCGCGTAGAGATGTTTATAATTTCTAGTACCAACTGCTAACCGACTAGTGACCAGAGAAATAATACCTTTAACGTCAATCGCATCACCGAATTTGACAACGTTGAAACCACCTGGAGAGTAAATCATACTTTTTCAGATTACACAAAATATCGCTTGAGTATTCGATACTCACCATTCGGGAGATGAACTTTCAACGTGGCTTTGTCCATGGGTGTAGGAGATCCATGAGGGGGAGTATTTCTCCCACCTCCGCCTCCTTGTCCACCACCGCCACCGCCGCCACCACCTCCCCCTCCTCCCCCTCCTCCGCCACCTCCATCACCAATTCCAGTGCTCATCCCCTCATGGCTGTAACAGAAAAAAAGACTTATGATAATTCCAAGCTCCCAGAATATTTGCATCACAATCAAACGCGGATCGATCCAGGATGTATACGATTGTATATGAACAAAGCGTCTATGTAGGTACACGTGATTCGATTGTTCGGATAATAATTGCTTTATTTACTAATAATCACTTGGAGTCATCTTCCGCTCTACGCTATGGTGTAATTATAAATGATTTTTCATAAGCCTTGAGCAAATACAAATTGTCATTCGAGTTCGTTATATTTCCATTGAAATATATATTGTCTTCTCAATGAATAATCTTACAACAAGGCATTCCCACGTTTTGCATCGGTGTACAGTGTCTAAAGCCAACTCACGTACATATGAACTCTGTCATCGAAACAAATAGGTACGGTGATAAATTACCATGCCGAGCCTAGATCCTTGCATATTCCATTCGTATGCATTTCGTATAGTATACGCCATTGCGTATTCGATGGTTTGGTATTTTTAGAAGCTACTACGGCTCTTCTTGGCTATATAAATTGCAGGACTGACATTTTCTCGTATAAAAATATACCGTTGGACAATATATTGATTAAATATTGATGGTTTTTTATGTTCCATTGCGGAAAAAAGGTTAAAAGAAACTGATGATTTTTAGGTGTCGCACCCATCCAATTACCAGGACGAATTCACAAGCCTGATCCGAATAGTAGTTACTCGTGACCGGCTTCACCCCAAATTACGGTATCACATAAATTTGGACGAGCGAATTTAAGACTCTCGTGTCTCGTACTATCCGTTTCAGGGCATATTCGTCATCAGGTTTCCTGTATCCCATTCGCGTCACAACACCCAAAAAAATACACGGAGGAAATCAATGAAGTGAATTATCACACACCGTGGGCCGCGATATAGCTTCTTTTATTACGAATCCATCTTCATATCGTAGAATAAAAATCTACGGGATGAATAAAGTTTCCCATAAAGTCAAGAGGGGTCAGGGAAGCATGCACTATGACTTCAAAAGTAGTGAACGTTTCAGTAATATTCCCTCGCCCACAAAATGAACAAGCAATATTGTTAATTTGCGTGAATGAAACCCCATATCTGGGTTACAGTGGATGATTTCATGGATCAGACTCTCAAAATCTTGAAATTTCTCACAGTAACGCTGTAAGGTGGTGAGAGGAACCCTTTTTTGCAGCAATTTTGATTTTCAATCCATTTTTGTTTACAAGATTCATAACAACCTACATCAATTTTTCATTCAGGTTTCCGAACACGATTTCAAGGCATCTTGAATTGTAACGGAGAGATAAAATATTATTCAACCAGTCAGAGTGATATTATTTAGTAAGCATTTGTTTATGGGACACACTAGAACACGACCCCCTGGTATAAAATAGTCACTGATCCAGGGGTGCCCAAGTCACGGTGCAATGGTGTAACTTGCACCATGAGAATTTTTGGAAGGGGTTTTTTATAGCGGGGAATTTCAGAATTGTTCATTAAAAGTAATCGCACCAAGGAAATGTGTTCTATACTATGTGGGATTCAAATAAAAATTTACTTATTTCAAATGAAATTGAATGTTGCAGTAGTTTGAATTGTTTATTGAAACTAATTATCCACATGGCACAGAGACTTCTAAAAGGTATCTGGCGAATGAGCATGATAATAGACATCTGATATGATTCTAGAACATATCTTATGCAACGCGTTCACGGGCCCCGAGTTTAGGTGGTTTGTGCCCTTCCCCCCAAACAATTTGTTAGAAGGGCTGAGGTCCTTCAAATTTTGAAAAAAGTAGCGGACCAATTATATTCTTCCTGTAGAAATTCCATAAACTTTCACCTACAATAGAAAAAATGTTCCTCAACCCCCTTTCCCCAATAATCTTTATAACTTGGTGTCCATGAGCACGGTAGAACAATTTAAGAACTTAATGATATTGGCCAGTGAAAAAGATATATTGGATAAGATATCCGATGATAATATTATACAAAGTTTTGCCATTTCCTTCAAGAATCGGAAATCAATTTTTTTTTTTTTTTTTTTTTATTATTGCAATACACGGGTTAGCACCCTTCGATATAAAAAGTAAATACAGAGTCAATACAAGACAGCGTCCAAAGACGCATAAAATACAATTACAATATAGTCATGCATTAACCGACAGTTTAAACCGCTTCAAGGAAACACCAAACAATTCCATCGACCGATCGAAATTATTTGCTAATTCACAAATGCGAGAAATCGGATCATAATTTCCAAATCTAGATTCAAATTGTACAGGTCTAAATAAAAGCGCTCTCCTAACTGGTCTACCGGGGATGTTAAAATTACCTTTACTCAGCAATGACTCGCAATCAAGAAAACCATTAATCAATTTAAAAAGAAATAGGAGATCATTCATTTGTCTCCGCTCTTCGAGAGTAGTTAAATTCATTCTGTGAAGAATTCTGGAGTAATCATGGTCAAAATATCTCATAGGGCAGCCTATTCTAAAAGCAGCAAAGCGTAAAAACTTGTGTTGCACACTCTCAATCATTCTAATATCCTTCTTCAAGTACGGAGACCAGATAGGGGGTACCAATATTACTACCAAATTAAAAATATTATCCCTTCTACAACACCATATATTTAGATATTGATAAATATACTGTCGAAACATAATGTATAGATATTATTCAAAACTCATGTAAGCCTATGGAAATTTTCCAGTGCGGAAAGGGCTTTTTGTGCTTGGTAACTAAAGGGGGATTCCCGCACCATGTTATATAGGGGGGATGGGCACCCCTGCACTGATCCACTGTACCCCACTCGTACACTTATATATCAAAATTTATTTGTGAACAAATCATCGAAAAAATGTAGAAATGTAAAAATGTAGACCTGAGTCAGTTCACATACATTCTCATAAAAACAAGACATATCAAATTCTTCGTAAATATGAAATCCAGACTCACATGTTATCAGTAGCAATTGTACACTGAACACACGTTATGACAATTTGCAGTTCAGCGGCATTCCAAGATGAGGTTAAAAAAATCGGTATAGAGACCCATACATTACTTCCATGTTCTCGACGAAAATAAATATACATTTTGCTTGCATTTCTTCAGTTGAAGAAATAAATTCAGGTGCCGATATAAATTTGTAAATTAACATTCAAATTCGGAACAATACAACATATTTGCGAACAAAACAAATTTCACGGACTAACAAAAATTGTTCATCAACTGTATTAACATTCTACAAATCACGTCTACGCAGCGTATTTTGAAAATAGAATAAAAACAAAAAAGGAAACATGGAATGAAACTACGCAATGCATGCATCGCATGTATATTTTGATGAATGCTTCGTAATTGGGATGTTAAAAGTTTACGTATGTCGAAACGGTGTATAGAAGCGTGTATACGATTCGGATTGGAGGCATGAAAATTTTCATGTCACAACGGGATAACGGAAAAATAGAGTACAATAAATTCATCGTTCTGGTTAATTTCATCGTCGGTCTAGTTAAACTTGGCCTCCACTTTGACGAAAATAAAAAGATTCCATCGGGTGGGTTGGTCTTATAGAAACTTTGTATCGTACGACAACATGCAACGAGGCAACGAGGCAACGAGGCAACGACTACCACGGGAGTTCTTTTCAAAAGGAAGTCACGTGGCTTAGTCCCTTATGCAAGAGAAACTCTAAATTAAAACAGTTAACAATTCACATTCACGTTCGTATGTAACTTCTGCAAGCTCCCCTACTATGTATTCTTTGAATATTGCAGTATTCGTTTCGACGCAGACGTTTCTCCTTGCTTCGTCATCAACTGACTTTCAGGATCATCATCATCATTGTCATCATTTCCATCATAGTTTACGTCCAATTTTTCTGTATGCTCAGACATTGATTCCATGGTTTTGTTGGATTTCTTTTTTGCTTTTCGAGACGCTTGGAAGTGCACTATAACGTTAGAGGATAATGTCTTAACGAGTATGTATAATGAACGTAAACGTTTATGAAGAAATATGCTCAAGACATCAATTTTCTTGGCTAGATTTATGTCAATTAAATGTATTCAAATTTTCCATTTTTACGAAGAGAACATAACCCGAAGAGAACATAAAGCTTCAGCGAACATTCGGATTAGATTTGTATAGATCGGATTGAAGGTTCATGAGAGCCAACTTTTAGATTCACAAACGTTTGAAGAAGATTCTACCGAATTAAGAAATGTCCGTCTCGAAATACTTTCAGGAAGCATAGATGGAACATTCGTTGAAATTTATCGAAGGTTTGATGAAGCTTCATGAAAATATCTATACTTATGTTAACTCATGTTTATTAACCCACGTGTGCGAAATATATGTTTCTTGGTTTGAAACTTCGCTTCAAAAACTCTTCGAATCCGTTCCATTTACCCTCTGGAGTTTTTTTCAATTCAAAATGACGATGTGTTGCATACAGTGACAGTGAGGTCACTGAATTAAAAGAATCTCTACTGATCTCATCAAAATATTAACAAATAATGTAGAGGTGATCTGTAGATCCATCACAATGTTCATTGTTTTGCATTGAAAATATTTCATATCCCAGAGTTTAAATAATTAAATCCATCAAAATTATACCCTTAAAATTGCGTTTTCAAATGCGGTCGTAGGAACGTCTCGCCTAAATTCCTGAAAACGTGTTATTTTCTAAATGGAGTTTCAAACGATTTTATTTTATCAATAGTCTCATGAAGTTATTCCTGGGGTTGCTTTTTAGTTATCGTTTGGAATCCATAATCTCCAGTAGGGTTATTTTCCCTCAGATAATCTTGTCTTTAAGGATATATCAACAAATGTTATCCTGTCATTACTTATTCGATGTCATGAATCGATAATCACAATGTCATGCTCATTGGATACCCGTGCGTGCACGGTTAAATTTTGTAATAAAAATGAATATATTTATATCATAGCCGTGAGATATACTTTATAGTGTCGGAAAGAACCATGAGTATGCGACAAATTACCACAACTCTTCTTGAATTCAATATGCGGAGTGATAAGAAAATGTAAAGTTATAGTATCTATCGTCATAATCGAGTATATCCCACGGGTACGATACTGTGTCTAATAGTCTTTAATACAAACTTTTCTCTGTGTGCTTATCATTTTCGATACACGGAGAAAAAGGAATTCGCTGTGGCAGCGAAATCTACTTTTGCTGGGTTCCTTTTGCCAGAGCAGCAAATTTTTTGCTGTGACAGCAAACTATTTGCTGTTCCAGCATTCTTGTTAGCTGCGACAGCGAATTTTTAGCTGCGGCAGCGAAAAATGTTTGCTATTCTGTATATAATACTGAAAATTTGCTGGCGGAGCAAACATTTTTTGCTGCCACAGCTAAACAATTGCTGTCGTAGCTAACACGATTGCTGTTATAGCAGATTTTTAGCTAGGTTAGCAAAAAGTTTTGCTATTCTATATATAATACGTCGATTTGCTGCGTCAGCAAATTTTTTCTCTCCGTGTACGTCCCAGGTATCCGTATGAACATCTGTACGGTACAAAAATGACATCTTTAGCACACGTGGGAATTTATTGATCCCGTACAGCACCGGACATTTCTACGTTGCCTCCACGTGGAATCTTTGTTCATCCACTTTATATCCACGCACAGTCCACGGAGATGCGACGTAGGAATCAGTGGATGTGCCGTTAGGGATTATTCATATAAATTGATAAAAGTCAATATAAGTATAGACATTTTTATGAAGCTTCATCAAACAACCTTCGATGAACCTTCACCGAACGTTCCATCTATGTTTCCTAAAAGTATTTCGAGGCGGACATTTCGACGTCCGTAGAACCTTCGTCAAACATTTGTGAAATTGCCCGATCTATACAGATCTATAATCTGAACGTTCGCTGAAGCATCATGTTTTCTTCGGGATAGTTGGTTTGAAAACTAGTGGTTGGAGAAAATTGAACGTACGTCATCTTTTGCAAGAATCGAATGAGATTGTATCACATAAGGTAGATATTCTTAGCAGCATAATGGCAATGACGTTATAAGCATGATGTAATCAGAAAATCATAACATTACTCGACTAGAAATTATCATCGGGTTGACTAGATATTTCATTAGGACCTGACAAGGTTATCCGGAACGATACATACCTTTCAAAGGCGAGAGACAATTTATTCGATTTCAACTAAGATTTCCATGACGAATTTGCTGAATTCGACGTTGTTACATTGAAACATTCGTCCAATCAACTCTTTTTTCCATGACATGATCTTAAAATATTAGGATTTTCAGCATTGGAGATGAAAATCAGGAAAGTACATATAGGATATACTCATGTATCTCGTGTAATACAATATTGCGAACAAAGCTCGAGAGAATAATAAGAATATTTTAGAGAGAACGTGGATTGTTCGTTTTATGGCGAATCTTCCTAACATGAAGAAAACAGAAGGATAGTAGCAAAGTAACAAGCTTGATTGAACTATATAGCGAAACAAGGGAATGCTCATTCTGGCATGTTACAGATTTCAATAGCGCCAAGTCATAATCTTTCCTACGTTCACACGCCAGCCGTGAGGTCAACGTGGCAATGGGAACTTATACTGCACAGAAATAAATTTTTAATTATATCCTATAAATGTCTCTTGTTTACAGTGCTGTGGAATGATTATTACTCTGTTGTATAATTTGCGTGCAATTTATGGATTCGTGAAAATAATCAACTCTTAGTAATGTTTAATGTGTTACAAAGAAATTTGTTTGTAGCATATTTTCTCTGATTATTTTCTGTATCAAGTGCAGTGGGTCAAAGAAATATCTTCTCACGTGATATTTCATTTGTGGAATTTATTCATAGGTGAGAGGTGCCTAATTTGTATCACTTCACTTTTTTCATTCTTTGTTCACATTAAACCATCACTGTATAAATTTTTTGATAGTAATTTCACCAAATGTGAAGGGCAACAGGATTCACCTATGCAGCATATCAGTAAAATTACATGATACATATTAATGTAAAAATTACCAACTTCACACACCAGTGAATTCCCACATCCGCCCAAGGTGAATTTACACATACATGTTAACTGTAATTTTACCAGAATGCAAGTAATTTTACATTTACATGTACATGTAATTCGATGTTACCAGTACTTAGTACTTGTAAAATTACCATCATAGCGTTCATGTGAAATTACAGGTGACATACAGGGTAAAAAGACTGCCAAAATTTTAGTAGAAATGCGTTTTACATGAACAGGCTAGGTAAGGTTGCATGTAATTTTACATGTATTTCTTAAACTGAAGGGAAAAATGAAAAAAACTATGTTGATGTATTGTAGGGATCATTATGGGAGAAAAATTTACTTGTATTTAACAAATCTTTTTTTGGATATACACTGTAAAAAACTTTCACCGGAAAATTCCAGTACATGTACTGGAAGTCATTAACCTGTACATGTACCGGAAAATTTCAGCACATTTGTACTGCGAAAATTCAGTGCAAACGTTATGGAATTTCCGCATCAAAACTGGAAATTTTCTGAGCCTCGGTGCTGGAATTTTTCAGTACACGAGCTGGACTTTTCCAGGACATGTACTGGAAAATTAATGCTGAAAATATCCATGAAAATTGAAAAAAAATTGCTCACGCAAAGTGATTTTGCAGGGTCCTTGTGTTCCAAGATGATTGAGAAACTTTTGATCGTTCATTTGGATGGACAGAAACTCATGTCTACCTAACAGGATTTGAACCCACACTTTTCTACCTGCCTACCAACTGAAACCTAAGACCTAACCGATGAGCTATAGCGCGACATGTTGGGAGGCCAGCTTGGGTTACTACATATGCTTCATATCTAGAACATAAGAGGATAAGTCTTGGAAAAACCTCATATATCAATTTCATTGGCTACAATTACAATTATTATTCAAAATCTCAATCAGGAAATTTTTAATATAAAGACTTGAAATTTTTCCTGCCAGAAATGACGAAGTCCAATAGAAGTAGAAAATTTCAGTGCAACAGTGATTAAATTCCGTTGCATAGCAACTGGAAAATTCCATCACACGACCTGAAAATTGCAGTTCAAAACCTGTATAATTCAATTGCATAGTAACTGGAAAATTCCATCACAAAACCTGAGAATTGCAGTTGAAAACCTGTATAATTCCAGTATACCAACGATTAGGTTTTTTTTTCTAAATTCCAAATTTTTTCTCAAGTCCTTTTTGAGGGAATATTTTTTTTTGGTGCACAAGAACTATAAAATTGTAGTACGAGCCGGTAAAATTTTCGCGAAATCATGGCAAAATTTCAGTACATCATCTCAAACTTGAAAATTCCAGTACAATGACTGAATTTTCAGTTATGCTTGGTAAATTTTCAGTAACGTAACAACAAAATCTCTGTACATGTACTGGAATATCCATATTCCAGTACTAGCACTGGAAATTTCCAGTCCAGTTGCACAGTAAATTTCCAGTTTTTTTTTACAGTGTACGGTGAAATGAATATTTATTACATATAAACACGGTTCATTAACAATTAAGAACTGTCATGCGAGGTTATTCAACAGTCAATAAACTTCATTCATAAGTAATGAGCCAAGTTTATATGAAGAAAAAAAAATATTTATTTCACCGTTTCCGAAACAAAATTGATTAAATACTAATAAACTCTTCTCCCAGTGTAAGTTCTTCATTAAACCCATTTCCTTTCATCCTTACAAAAGGTACAAATTAGACTCTAAATCGTACTAGGGGTTATGATGAAAGAAAAAATCATAAATCAAGATAAAATTTAAATTAATCGTTGTTTATTGAAGAACTTATTTTCACAATTCTATCACGTATAAAAAGATTTATAAAAAAAACCTTATCTCAAGGAAAATCATACATCATTGGGAATTGAAATTGATTCGTAGCATTTTTTTGAATGAAGAGAAACAATTACTTATTTCAAATGGAAATGAAAATAAAAAAATACATGAATTGAAATATTGCCCATCGTTTTTCACTACTTGTCACCGCCTTTCGGACAAGGAATGACTACCGTGTCGGAAGAAAGCTTCGTCTTTACACTAAAAAAACGTTTGTTCCAGTCAAACAAAATTTGGATTGAAATGAAAGCAAAGATACTTTTTGGTTCGCTGAAATAAAATCTGTTGGAGACAAACAAAATTTGGTTCACAAAAATCAACAGTTTCTTACAGACAAATAAACTTTATTTGTCTTGAACAAATTTTATTCCATCCAACCAAAAAATTTCTTTGCGTTCATTTCAACCAAAATTTTGTTCAGCTGAAACAAAGTCCGTTTTCTGTGTAGATGCAGTCCACGACTCAACCCATTTTTCACAATTTTCGTGAGTCATGAACTTCTACTCAGACAAGCTATGAGCCATAGAACGAAACAAAAGGCAATCAGAGGAAGCCACATCTGGAAATGAGGGTAGCTGGGGTACACTGTAAAAAAATACTTCCAAAACTGCCCAATAAAGTTTGGCAGTTTTTTACACAAACTTTCTTTGGAAATTATCGTAAAAAGATTTGTAAATATCCTATATAAAGTTTGTAGGGCTTCCCATTTAAGTGTTCAAGTCTTCAATTATATAGAATTATTATTTTACAGAATTTTACAGAATTGTGTATGTTGCTGAAGTTCGAATCGTTTATTGAAGCGCATTGCTAATCGAATAACGAAACACTCAACTATTAAAGCCCTACACCGGGAACCCAATTTCTTAGATTGGAAGAAAATTTCTTTGCCCTCATTCTGGTAAATCTTGTTTTCAATGGGAAAAATAATACATTTCAATGAAAAGATTTTTGATTGAATTGAAGTAATTTTTTTCAAATTTAAGAAGGAATATATTTTTGTTTCAATTTGAAAATTCTTTGTTTCAGTTCGATGGAAACTTTTTCCTTCCAACTGAATTTTTTTTGATTGAACAAAATATTTATTGGAATGAGGACAAAGAAAAATTTCTTCCAATCTAAAAAATTGGGCTCTCAGTGTAAAGTCTTGAAGTACATCCTTTTAATTATGTTTCCAGTTCCAAGTAATTGATTTCAGAAGATAAACACCGATGCTCCATTTGATTTTATGGGTTTGAATTTTCGTTCCGTTTCTATAAACGATTCGAACTTCAAGAACATGAATTATATAAAATTTTAGATGAAGAGATGCTCTTCTGACCCATCGTACAAAATTTTAACGCCAATTTTCCTATCATATTGAGATAAACAGACACTCAACCTTTCCGAATTTGGAATTGATGAGATATTTAATCAAATCAAATGATGGAATGCTTATTGTCTCAAATAAATTGGTTTTGTAAATAAATAATTTATTAGGCCCGAGTAATCGATTGTCACATCCAATTGAATATTTAATTTCCACAAATAAATACAGGAATTTTTTCCAATGTGAAACTAATCAGCGATCAGATTGATAGGGAATTTAATTGGAGCAGTTTGAAACACTTTTGACAAATGTACACGAACATAGATCGAATACCGATGTAGAAAAGTTTTTCTCACCGCATTGAAATCTCACCTATGTATGCAAATGATATAATATCAAAGGCCTTGCGATGATGTCATCGTCACCGAACAACTGCGTATGAATTAAATAGTATTTGCCGATTGTGTTGATTGAAATTCGAAACTTGGTTTATTCATTCATTATGTTGTTATGCCTACGCTTGACTAGACTTCATGTAATTTGCGTGTTATGAACTTCCTTCCTGTTTTCTCTACGCGGCCAGTGTTGGTTCTCCATACGCGAGTACGAGACATCATCAGTGACATTATATCAATGGGAAATGTCAAGAAATTTACATAACATCGTACAGTGCAAGTTTACATAATATGATTTTTTTTTTCATTTCATGTTCTATCTCAAATATGTATGCAAATTCGTGTCGCTTGAATGAAAGATGTAGTAAAAATATTGCATCACCCTAAAGTGGGATTCGAATAAATATAAATTCGTTTTTCTTATTCGTGAATTTATGGGTGGCAATGATTATGAAAATCTTGAAGAATTTTGCCGATGTATTATAATCAAGGAGTATCAGGAGGAAACATGACGATGGAAGGAGTAGAAATTATTGAAATGAAAACTCGCACATCCTGAAGACCATATTTTCCAACGGAAGTTCTGTTTCCAAAAGTAAAATTCACTTATTACTTTTAGAATTGTGCTCTCATTGATTGGATCGATCAAAAAGTACATCTTGAGGGTGTGAGTTTCCGTTTCATCCCTACCACCGCTATGTCCCCTCCTAATTCTCCTTGATTATAATACAGGGTATTTACTAGTCTTCGAGATTCATTGACCAATCAAGCGAGGAGAAGAGCAAAGAGTTCTGTATCAACAATTCTAGAATTCAACCAGCAATTGTTTCGTCGCTATACAAATTAGCGAAGAGAAATGATTAGATTATTATCGAAAATGTTGTCAAAGGGTAACACCACTTTGAATCCTATCAAAATTACGCTTTTGAAGATGTTTTTTTCAAGAATTCAAAAGTTTACATTCAAATTGAAGTATAGTAAGGTGTTATGCTACCATCGAAAGACAAAATAATTTTGTACACTGTGAAAAAAAAAAACTGGAAATTTACTGTGCAACTGGACTGGGAATTTCCAGTGCTAGTACTGGAATATGGATATTCCAGTACATGTACAGAGATTTTGTTGGTACGGTTCTGAAAATTTACCAAGCATAATTGAATATTCAGTCCTTCTACTGGAATTTTCAAGTTTGGGATTTTGTACTGAAATTTCGCCATGATTTCGCGAAAATTTTACCAGCTTGTACTACAATTTTATAGTTCTTGTGCACCAGAAAAAAGTATCCCCTCAAAAGGGACTTGGGAAAAATTTAGAATTAAGAAAAAAAAACCTAATCGTTGGTATACTGGAATTATACAGATTTTTAACTGCAATTCTCAGGTTTTGTGATGGAATTTTTTAGTTGCTATGCAACGGAATTATACAGGTTTTAAACTGCAATTTTCAGGTCGTGTGATGGAATTTTCCAGTTGCTATGCAACGGAATTTAATCACTGTTGCACTGAAATTTTCCACTTGTATTGGACTTCGTCATTTCTGGCAGAAAAAATGTCAAGTCTCTATACTAAAAATTTCCTGATTGAGATTTTGAATAATAATTGTAGTTGTAGCCAATGAAATTGATATATGAGGTTTTTCCAAGACTTATCCTCTTGTGTATTCTAGATATGAAGCATATGTAGTAACCCAAGCTGGCCTTCCAACATGTCGCGCTATAGCTCATTGTTTAGGTCTTAGGTTTTAGTTGGTAGGCAGGTAGAAAAGTGTAGGTTCAAATCCCGTTAAGTAGACATGAGTTTCTGTCCATCCAAATGAACGATCAAGTGTCTCAGTCATCTTGAAACACAAGGACCCTGCGCAAAATCACTTTGCTTGAGCAATTTTTTTTCAATCTTCATGGATATTTTCAGCATTAATTTTCCAGTACATGCCCTGGAAAAGTCCAGTTCGTGTACTGAAAAATGCCAGTATTGAGGCTCAGAAAATTTCCTGTTTCAATGCTGAAATTCCATAACGTTTGTACTGAATTTTTGCAGTACAAATGTGCTAAAATTTTCCGGTACATGTACAGGTTAATTGCTTCCAGTACATGTACTGGAATTTTCCGGTGAAATTTTTTTACAGTGTAGGTTAGTCTGTCTCTGCAAAAATGGGAGTTTGACAGGTGATCGATCGGAGCGCTGAGAGAATTCATGGTTGTGGTAACCTGATTCAGGATTGAACCAGAACAATGAAGCAAAAATAATGAGCTTACGTAGCCCAAAAGTGAGTGAAATACCTACACGGAAAGAAATTTTTAGCCGTATCAACTAAATGTTAACTGTTATGGCTACATATTTTAGTACCCACAGGGCAGGTCATGTTTTAGCAACATTAACTAAAATTTAGCTACAGGAGCTACAAAATGGCTGTCCATCACACGGCTAATTACTTTTTTCCGTGTAGCTGTTTCACAAAACATGCAGTTTTTCACCAATTGGCAGCGACTTGGAGAAAAATGTAGTTTTTACACTCTAAATTTTGTCACACAATATTCAATAAAAAACGCAAAAAATTCGTAGAAATTCACAGAGGTAAACATATCACGAATACAAATGAAAAAAGAATCGTGTCGATCGATTAAAAATTGCTGGAGCTAGAGCTTCTATAGATTTTCGAAATGCAGTTTTGAGATAAACACGCTCAAAGTTTACGGGCCGGTTCAGTCATAGTTAAAGATGATTTCAATAAAAATGACCTCTCATCTTCGATGCCGAGCCCATAAAGTAACAGGTAAATGTCGGCAGGTATAAGTTCAAGATTTCATATTTGAAATTTGCCGCGCTAGAGCGTTAACGCGCTTATGTGCACCTTTATTTCCATGCTTCAAAATTTGCCCTTCAGCTTCAGATATCTGTTTATAACTTACGGTACATCATTTTTCGTGTTCATCAACAGTATTTAAAGCAAAAGAAACCATTTTTTGAAAATTTCAAAGTGGCGCTACCCTTTAATATCAGAAACGCTATGTTTTTCCACCAAATTTCTATCTACTTTCTTTATTCTTCTCATTTTATTATCCACTGAGGCTTAGAATTCTCAAATATTCGGCAATTCTTCAACGTGTTTGAGGGAAGGTTCTCATCAAGCGAATTCCGAAATGAGGTGATTTTCTTGAATTTTTTTTCTCAAAGAGTAAGTAAATTAAGAACTTGAGTTATTCGAAACTCATTGAATGGGTTTGAAAGTACATGAAAAAAATTTTCTCCAGTTAAAGGATTCGTATCCCAAAACTTCAAAGGCGTTTGTCTCAAAACCATGTTCTTCAAGTTTGGCTCCACGATATCTCAAAAAGTACCAAACGGATCGCTCTTTTTTTTTCATTTTTATTTTGAACCTGATTAAATTTATTGGAGGATGAACCTAAATGGGGATGACATTTGCCTTTTCTTTCTTTTTATAATACTTTAAAGAGCGAAAAAAGGGTGAAAAAACGCTACCAAAAGTTTGCATATCTGTCATTTTTTAAATTTCGGACTTTTCATTGGTTTTATTGGTACAACCTCCAACAAATATAATATATTTCATGGATTTTTGATTTATGATCATTTTTATGAGTGCTATAGTGGCATAGAAGTGGTATAGATTGATCACTGTTTTTTTTAGGTGGTTATGTTTCAACACGCATCAACAATTCCCATGGCATTATTTTTTACTGAAAAAAAATTTTTCATGTACTCAAAGACTCAATTAACAACGAGTGTGAAAACTTCCGGGTTCTTAATTTACTCACTACAGAAAATCACTTTATTTTGGGATCGCTAGATAAGAACCTCCCCCTAAAAATAAATGAATAAACAAATTCAATCCAATTCTTTTGCATTAGAAATACGATCTTTCATATCACACGATGAGACAAGAAGATTATGATATTCGATGATTATTCCTGACATTTGCGAGGATTACATATATACAGTGAACGTTCTTTGAAACGTTATTAATGTTTTCATAGAAGTTGAATGTTCATAGGGTATGTGGAAATTACATGATCGTCTATGATATCATTTGTTTCATGTATTGTATAGACTTGTATTCATCAAGTCACGGAGAAACCATGTTGTATATCTCTTTGAAATATCATTATCACTTATTCATACCGACATGTAATATGCACACATTACGAAAAAACATTGTATTCTTAGACGATAGATTAAAGAGAGGAGTCACTTGTTCGGAACGAAACAAGAAAAATCTATTGATGGATTAATAATACAGAATACTCTACGATGATACCCAATATATTTATGACCATTTGTGCAAATGTGAAAGGAGGAAACGGTGTACGAGAATCACCAATCATTATGACATTTCAGGTTAAGCCGTTGAAAATTCTCATGAGTATCTTAGAGGAACTCAAGAACAACTGATAGGGACCTATAAGGTTTCTATTGGATTGTGCACGCGTATATGTGCACCGGAGAAGAATATATAGAAACCCGTGAGAAACGATAAGGGTCGGTACATTGTCTTACCAATAACAAAAGTTCAAAGCATAAAATTAGTAAAATGTGGTCTTATTGAGAATATGAAGTATGATTTGGAGATAAATAAATAAGAGATAAAGATCTATCTTTTGTTTTTGTAATACGATCATCGAAACAAGATATTACAAAGATTCTCATTTTTATTCATTAAAAATTATTTTCAAATGCAAGAAGTGGAAGTTGATAATATTATATTACTTTCAGAAAGCTGGTTAATTGTAACCTTTGGAACATGTCTCCAATCCATAAATTCTATGGAAATTCATTTGTTTTTTTACTGCGAACCATTGAAATATGAAGTATTCGATGCTTACAGGGAAGAGAACTATTTAATTTATCTGTACTCTGTAAAACAAAAATTAGTGCAATAATTATCAATAACGGCAAGCCAAACATATCTTAACTAGTTGAAATCAAATCGTAAAATTGGTGAATAAAAAATAAATGTGTATTATCTTCACTCTAAAAGGGATTTCCCCATTTTGATACCACGGTACAAATTTGATCAAATGGATTATTCAAATTTCACAATCAATCATAGGATAAAGAACAAATTTATCTTCGAAATAAATAAGACGTTCGAATGAAATTCGTAAATGTGTTTGACATGCTAAATATTCGAATAGAGAATATGTATAATTCAAAGATTCAATCGAATACTCAATGAAATGTAATCTATTCAAAACGGAGAATCAGGTGATATTAGAGTTCAAATAAATGAACGGATTCTTCATTCATACTCATCTTGTTCGATTTGATTTCCTTGAATTTTTTATTCAAGCTACATAAATAAAGATTGGCTGTATTTATCACCATTTACAAATTCACATTTTCGGGTTTAGATATCTTGGGTGGAAGGAATATCGAATATACTACAACGAAGGAACATTAATTCATAAATTGTACGGTTCAAAGTACGTCGAGTTGGTTACTCTCGTATCTGAATTCATGGCCTTTGTTAAAAAATCTCATAGTTTTCACGATAAATGGAAACCTTCACGCATTTTTTTCAGCACAGTAGAGTAGCGTCATACGTGAATTGAAAAGATTCTTCCTTCGAAGTAATTCATTCGTAACTCCAATGCAAGCCCGCACAAACTTTTTGTCCCTTTCTCTATGGGAATTCTAGTGGAATTTATGACCGAGAATATACAATGAATCATGTCTCTCAGAGATATATGTAGGATACTTTATTGACATTCTAGTGGAAGAAATATCATATTATCCTGAGTTTGATGGGAACTCTTTTTTCATGTCGCGGAGAAAGTTTTTTTTCTTTCCTTGTTTGTTTTCGAAATTAATAAATATTCATTCGATTCTCTTCTTCAATCTACATCGAATCCATTGAATATTCAGTTTATTCTCCAACGGTTCACTTGAATTTCACAAACTTCGTACGCAGCTGAACTTTTATTCTGCTATTTTAGTAAACGTTTAGCAGTGATTCGTTAATTTACGTTGACCTATTTATCAAGGTCTCTAAATTGGACAGAGGCGGATCTGCGCTTGGGCCAACCTAGGCCGTGGCCTAGGCGCGATGTTAATATATAATTAAAATATATTTTATATATATTCGGTGTACTTTGCTTCCGCCGTTTACAATAATACATGGTTGCGTCGGTAGGTGGCGGTCGACATAGATTAGGTAATGAATGTCACGCAGTAAGGTTGAGCATGTATCAACATAACAACAATTGTCATATTAGTGGATTTTTGATTGCATCATAAATTTTTACCCGATCGAGGATGTCAGTTTTTGAGCCGAATTCTCGTCATTTGCGGGAAGTTCTGATTTTCTGCATTCATTTGAAGAAAACTGCGGCTGCTTTGAGTGGAAGAAGGTGTCGTGAATGGTTTCAACGTTTCAAGAAGGGTGATTCTAATGTCGAGGACTGACATGGCGGCGGAACAGAGAAAATTTTTGAAGGTTCCGAATTGGAGGCATTAATTGATGAAGACTCGTGCCAGACGCAAGAAGAATTGGCAGAATCATCGGGAGTAACTCAACAAACCATTTCGAAACGCCTCAGAGCCATGGGAATGATTCAGAAATAGGGGAATTGGGTTCCGTACGAATTGAAGCCAAGAGATGTTGAACGGTGTTTCTTTACTTGCGAACAGCTGCTTCAAAGACAGAATCGAAAGGGGTTTTTACACCGCATTGTGACCGGCGACGAAAAATGGGTCCACTACGATACTCCCAAGCGCAGAAAATCTTGGGGAATGCCCGGAAATGTCCCCACGGCGACGGCTAAACCAAATATTCATGGTCCCAAAGTTATGCTCTGCATTTGGTGGGATCAGCTCGGTTTCGTGTATTATGAGCTATTGAAACCGAGTAACACCATTACAGGGGATCGATATCGACTGCAGTTGATGCATTTGAGCCGAGCATTGAAAGAGGAACGGCCACAGTACCAAGAAAGACACGATAAAGTTATCCTCCAACATGATAATGCTCGGCCACATTTCTCAAAACCGGTCAAGACATATTTGGAAATACTAAAATGGGAAGTCTCACCCCATCCGCCATACTCTCCAGACATTGCTCCTTCCGACTACCATTTATTTTGATCGATGGCACACGGCCTGAGTGATCAGCATTTTCATTCTTATGAAGAAGTTAAAGAATGGATATCGATTCGTCGATCGCCTCAAAAGATGCATCGTTTTTCCGAGATGGGAAAAAGTAGTCGCTAACGACAGCCAGTACTTTAAATCATAAGTATATATTATATATTCACTGTTTAAGAATAGACCGTGAAATTTTGGGAAAAACTTTTGATGTTGTACACCTAATACTTATATAAAACTTATGTATAAACTAAATTTAATGATATTTGATCATTTTCTCACCCTGGGACCGGCAGTTTTGAAAGTAAGTATTATGTCTATTATTAATTCAATAGCTCTGATCACTTTTCTCACACCTTCCAATTGCTTCTCGAAGAATTGATGATATTATTATCAAGATTTATCGTTGAATCGTATATTCGAATCTTCACTGAATGAAGTAAATTATCGATCCAAGGCATGGATAATAATATTCCCTTCGTAATCACTCCACAGGTGCTCGGCTACTCATGAACTTCGCACTCAACTGAGATCTTGTAACGCTTAAGTATAATGAAACGAGGTTGTTCGTCAAACAGAAGTGAATTGGCACGATTTGTCTTCGCCGCATCTCGTTGATTCGCAAACTCAGCATGAGTGTTATTCATTCATTTTCTACGCGCTGATGGGAGAAAGGAAAGATTTTTCAAAGAATTTTATTTTCACATCACATACCGATCACAATAAAATTCACAAAGGCGAACGCTACTGCGCGAGTAAAGATTTAATTTGTGAATTTCGAACCTAAAACTAAATCACGCTCAAGATATTACGAGAAGACGATTCTCCATCAATCGTTCATGACTGATTTGCCATTCTGATTTCATTCACTCAGTATAATATACGGAAGAGAATAATGCGATGTGGAAGTAATAAATCCATCCCATGATGAGATCGTTCATCACAGTCCGTGGTGATAGATCACTATCGTTATGAGTTAAGTTGATGTTACTATGTTTCGAATATATTTAATGCATTGCTGGACGAGAAGTGAAATGAATGGTCATGTTTATAAAAATAAATGCCGGGGAGGGTTGATTTCATATACTTTGAAATAATTTAACATTATTTTGAAATTTTGGATTTTCAATATCAGAAAATATTGAAATTTTACATTAATCCATCGATGAGGTATAATCGTTTTGCTTCCCTCCTTGTCGCCTGAAGCCCCTGACCATTGAGGCAGAACTGTTCTACGTACCTGCATATGTCGCGCCCACGCAGCTTACCTTTCACTATGACTTTCTCTATCACGCTTTTGCATCGTCAAAGATGTAATGATTCTATTCAATCACGAGCGGTAGTGTAACTTATTACTGCACGTAATATAATTATAACATCAACTATGACTTAATGACAACAATATGCTGAAAGATTAACGAATTATCTCTTCAATCTCTTACAGGATGCAGATCACAAAATAATCTATTTTTATTTTCAATTTCTAAATAATATTAGTGGAAAAATCTTTTAGATTTATTTCGCACATTCAAAGTGGAGAGGATAAAAAAGCTTTGCACGAATGATCATCGCCAAACTTGAATTGTTCAATTTTATCAAGTTCCCGAAGTTTGGTATCAGTTTCAATGACGAAATAAGCTCGGGAAGGTGTCAAACTCTATGCAAAGTTCATAAAAAGTGAGTGATTCGACCCTGATTTGTCCAATGATTGATATTCAAGACGCTAAAAGTTAATGCATGCAAATTCAGGAAATCAGTAAATTGATCTGAAATTCATATGTTCCTTTGTTCCACGATCGAAGAACTTGATTGCCATTTGTTTTTTTTTTAAAGTAAGAACGTGTGTTATGTAACTGATCTGTGCTTTGTATAAAAAGAGAATAATATTTCATATGTATCGGTGTTGAAATATTATCATGTTTTAGTCGCCTTGTACAGCATTCTTTTGTTTCAATATTAAAATTCAATCATGAGGGAATATCGTTGGAAAGAAGGTTTATGTAATCGAAATTCTCACTAGATAGAAAATATACAATGATATGCACGATAGTGTGGGTTGGAATTGATTAATTTCCAGTACGATTCACTTTTCAAATGTCGAGATGAGGATACAGTAGTATTATCTTGTCTCGAGTTTGGGATATTGCTTGATCGATATCATACTCTGATTGATATAGTTGACATAGTTTGTATCAAACTCAATATGTAAGCTAAACAGTAGCAATTGATAATAAACGAGATCGGAGCTGGGCGTAACAGAGTCTACAACTTCTGTACTAAAAAGAAAACTAAGACTAATTGGTAGCTATGACTGATTTCTTTTTTCGGGGTGTATTTTTCAATCTGTGAAGTTCAAATTCCTTGGAATACTATTTAAACGTTGATCTGGTTACAACCTACCCCTGTCATAACTAGCTCCGATCTTCCATACAATTGCGAAAGTAACACGAATGAAACCTCGTGGCAAATATATTTTTCACACTTAAAGTATAAGCTATACATTTTCACAATGTAAATAGAGCTTGCTTCGCTCACACACGTCGTGATACATTCTACTTCGATTTACGAGGAGTTATTAAAGAGATACATACAAATTCCAACGTTAATCTCATAAATTACGTGTTGCGATCAAAGATAATACAAATATGAAATTGATAACATTGGAATAAACGCAACGAATCCTCTTATCGAATCACTTAGAAAAGAGGGAAAAAAGAAACAAATAAACACACGAGAATGGAATATCGTATTTAAAAAAAATAATATAGAATCGAAATGGGTTAATTCTCCTTCTTACGAAAGATGAGTAATCTTACTTCAACTCTAAGCGTAATTAGTACTCGTTAAATGATGATTGCGCATTACCTCGTTCGTCTTGGTATTCTGTGAAATTTCCAAGTACCCAAAGTATCAGGACTGTAAGAATCACCGCATCCCAATTGGCCTAGAGAGCAAAGTAAGGCCTTGCTATCTCTTCTCCATCGTTTTTCACGAGATTCGCGGCTCAGTTCTCGTTTCATCAAAAAGATTGTATCTTTCGCATCCTTGCCGAGATTTTCCAGATTACGGGAATGACAGTTCGGCCATGAAATCCCATTTGTTTTTCTCTCTACGAGTTCCAACATTTCGTTCTCTCGATCACTTTTCAACCTCCTCCATAATTAACATTTCAAACGGGATAACGTTCACTTGTATGTTTCCAGCACAACACTTCGCACGATATGAATTTTGTATGTATCTATCTACAGCATTTCAATTGACGTCCAATGAATTTAATTGATCAATCTTCTATTATATGTTTAAATTATGTATTTAATATTCTGCGCGAGGATATATATCGAGAATGAAACTTCTTTGAGATTAGAATTGATTGATCAACTTGTTGTTCCTCGATAAATATTTATGCATTTCAAATAAATATTCGATTACGGTCAGTTGTGATCATTAGATGCAATATCAACTTGAATTGATAGAATATTCAATAATAATTCATGGAATGTGTATGTTGCAGAATATGTTAATACAAATTTATCGCATGGAGGGTAAATCCGAACTGCCAGCCGGTATCCAGCAAAGGTCAAGAAGGTTGGATTTCAGCATGGATTAATTTCTTTTTTTTCCAAATCTTTTACATCATTCTGTGATAAACATTGTGAATTTTTATCGAATGGTATTATTTCTTCAAGTGAAAGGATTATATAAAATTCATATGGAAATTATATGGAATTGTCGATTAAGTGAGAGATAATAGTATTCATTCTTCAAAAATGCTCTAAATATTTAATTGGAATATTCATCTTTTCAAAATGATTACTATGCAGATATTCCGAAATGTTATATCCCATTTTTATTATGGTAGTACAAATCTTCTAGGTTGATTCAAAATATATTTGCCAATCGAATGATCATAATTCAACATATTTCGGTGTTGAATTGGAGTCAAATTTTTTTATGATGTATTACTGATACGTAATTGCAATTCGACGAAACGATTACAGCTGGTCGTTGTCAGAAAAGAGATCATCAGTCGACACTGTTATTCGAAGCGTAAAAAGGCAGAGCCTTTTAATAGCAATAAGATGACGAGAAAGATGATTTCGTTTCAGAACAATACTGGACTTCAAGTGGCAAACACTAAACGTAGGAAGTAATTTTTAAACTAGGCCGAGGAGCTTTGTCGAAACCGACATGAATTTGCTGGATTCTATCTATTCCTCTCTGCACAACATTGTTTGTTTCGCACACTCATTTCTAAACAATTGAAGATGCGGGAAAACTTGATTTTTAAACATATGTATATATATATAAATTCTACAAAGTGAATATTAAAACAGATATGGATTTATGAATCGAACTGGATCTGATCACTAGTTATTCGGCAGAGATGGCAATTTAAATTCTCAATTTGTTTTTCTCAACTCTTTCGGTGAGCCTTATTTGCCTTCAACATCAATTATTCTGTTTTCAATATATTTGGTGACTGTTCTTTTAGAAATATAAAAAAAATATACATTGAATTTTTATAGATTTTTATAAAACCGCAATAAGAATTCGATATATTTTCTATTAGAAAACAAAAAAACCACTTTGTGCCCGGGAATTTCTCTACATATCACTCTCTAAATTGAGAAGAGGGAATTCTCACTTCAACAGAGTGGAATTTCACCTTTTGGGCAGTTGAAGAAGAACCTATTTTCCGTTCCAGTGAAATTCTCACTCTGCCGTATCTGGATAGCACAACAACAGCGCATTTGGAGGTTTTCAATTGTGAATTGTACAAGGTTCTTGTCTCTATTATACCGAGAAAAGAATTTCTTTCAATGAAATAGTTTATTTGTTCTCTCTCCATAACATAACATATTCTTGGGAATTGATAAAATATTTAATCAAATCAAATCATGGAATGCTTGCTCCAAATAAATAATTTATTAGCCACAAGTAATCAATTCTTGCATCCAATTGGATACTGAATTCCTGCAAATAAATATTTTATGGAGAGAGGACAAATAAATATTTTTCTATTGTACAGAAAATATTACACTAAAAGTAAAATGAGGGAAACAAATTGTAATTTCTAACCGTGAATTCAATATTTCAATTATCTTGTGAACAATATTACAGTATATATTGTGAAATTTTCAATTTGAAGGCCCGAAGTCCTGCGTTATCACACTACGTAGTCAATTTTTACAATTTTCTTTTTGCTATGTGTTTTTAGACCCTCATCTCGATATAGAATTAAAGGAGTAGAAAAAAATTTTTCACGCAAACAGATTGTTCAGCAATTTTTTTCAAAACTTTTCAAACTATTCCAAAGCTGTTTAATTTGACTTCATAAATTCCCCCTTAAAAATTGCAATTTTATAAATTTTTCGATAATTTAAAAGATATCTTCCATTGTCGTCAATTTTTATGGCGTTCCACGCAATATTTCAAACTGATATCCACCTTCCCACGTTAGAAAATGTGGTTTCACTGGTCTTATGTGTGACTCCACATATATTGTGACCAACTGCCTCGGTGACTAGAGAACAATAATCAATAAATCACATGTCTTTCAGAAGTGTCTCCAAAATCATTCTGACGATATTTCAGATGCATTTATCACATCCTTTGTAAATATTGTTTGCTAATGTGAAAATTGGTTGGATAAGATTTATGCGCTTGTTGGATGTAACGAAAAGATGTAAAACTAATAAATTATTCACCTTTTGCATCAGAGGAACGTATCACTATAACAACTGGATCGCTATATCAGGGATTGATATCAAAAGAATAAATAATATCTTCAGAAAAACTAGATTAATATTCATTAAAATTCTGAACATTATTTATGATTATTATTTATGATCGAATGCACACAGGGAGAAGTATTTCTTTGTTCTGAATAAATATTTACTTCACCTTATTGAAATAACAAATTCATTTGGATCAAAGAAGATTTATTACAATCAAATGAATTTTGGTTCCATCGAATAAAGAATTATTCAAATGGAATGAAATAACAAGTGGCCTCACTTTGGTCCACACGGAGAAAAAGGTATCTTGAAAAACACCATAATTTATGGATTTTTGGTGTTGGGTCTAACCCGACTCAAAATATTTACGTGAAGAAACGTTTAAAAGTAACATAATGGCTGGGACTTTTATGAGGAAGCTACCATACTTCTTTAAAAAAGTCCGAAAAATTATGGGACTTTTAGAGGTTCATTCATGTAAATATTTTGACTCGGGTCAGACCAACGCCAAAAGTCCATAAATTACACTGTTAGAAATTTCTGATTGAATTTTCAATTACAAGTAATGGAAGCAATTTCCACTCACGTAAATGAAAAATAATGTACAGTAGTATTGAAAATCCAATAACCAGTTCTTTAAATTTCATGCACATGTTCTTGATTGTTGAGAGAAATCATGATTGAAAATTCAATAACAAGTTCTTCAAATTTCATGCACATGTTCATGATCGTTGAAAAAAAAATCACCTCCACAAGATGTGAACGCGGGACGTCGAAGTCGGACGCCGAAGCTCTGTCACTCAAGCCACTGCCACTTATGTGCAGGGTTGGGTACGCATAATACGGTAGGTTTTATGCAAGGAATAATGTGCGCATAAAACTCATGCAGATAATGCAGATAACTAAAGGGGGTTTTCTGCATCCTCTTTTTTTATGGTCAAGTTGGGTTATAATTTTAAAACTATGAATTGTTTACCATTTCAACCCCCATAAATATCCATTTCTTATATTTTGAATTTTGAATTTCAAGTCGGAATTAATTTTACAATGTTTTATGCATTTTCTGCATTTTCTGCGTATTCTACATGTTTCATGCATAATCTGTGAACGCATATTACTTATCTCACGCGCACAGAACCCATCCCTGCTTATGTGGAAGGGTGCATTTTTCTGCTTATATGACCTTGCATTCATTCTTCAAACTTGTGAATCAAGATGTACTTGTAATGTAGAAACACTGAACAAACCGTGTGATCTAACTAGTACATAGTTGAAGTGGATACGCGGATGACTTCGTCAAAGCGTTAGTATACAGGGTGACCCATAGTGAGAAGAATTGTATTTCAAGGGCGTATTCTGCAGCCATAATGCAAGAATTTCCCGTTTTTTTGAAGGTTAGTTTTTGAGATATGAGCATTTTTAGATTTTTTTTCAAATCCAAACCAACTTGAATCATTTTTGTTGTTTTCAGTTGGATGCCATTAGAGCCATGATTTGATTATAATTATAATGATATTATTATGTTATTATACTGGATTAAATTTTTCTAAGTTTTTTCAATCATCTGTACATTAATTTCAATTTTCATGCACGATAACTTGAAAATTCAATAACATGTATTTGGACTCCTATTTCAGTTCACAAAAATTGAATTTTCATTCACATATGTACATGCAAAGTACATGAAATTTCAAGCAATTTTTAACAGTGTATGGTATTTTTCAAGATATCTGTTTTCTCACTGCAGTCTTGGGCTTTATAGACCGAATGGAACCGTTGCTGGACCAGTGGAGGCCTTATTGTACATACATGCTAGGGATATATGAATTCTTGATTCGTTGAATCAAAAATTTTTTTTTCCCATGTGCACGAAGGGAAATTTAGAATGAAATTTACTATAGCATTATTGCAACGAAAGAACATCGTGACTTTTCAATAGAATTTACTATGAAACATCGTAAGACTTCATTCCCTGCTAAAAAATGAAAACTTTGGGATCTAAGGCCCTGTTTTGGGATAGGTTGAGGTGGCACGTGCCAAGATAGGACACAAGATAGCTCTGGATGATCCAATTTTCAGAAAAGGAAATTTCTAGCCGAGTCATCATTTGGTAATAAATTTCATCATTAGTTCGGTACGTTCTTCGTATATCTCTACCAAAATGAATTGAACTCTGAATTCCTCTCAGTGAAGATGAAGATTTACTATATCAACGGATTAACGAAATATATAAAATTCTATAAATTCAACGATTAACAGTTATTATAAATTGAACATAAATTATGTGCTTTGCGTATATCTACTAAATTTCTCTTTCATTTTTACATACGTGACAAATTACTGAAATTCATTTTCACTTCTCGTCTGAGTTTATGCAAAAGTTACTTTTCTGATTAGCGTTAGATCAGTAGATAAGGAACGTCGTGCTAGGAATTATCAGACGGATATACTGTACCTTTTGCACAAAATAAACACGATCGTCAAACAACGAAAGAGACTACTTGATAATGCTTGCAGCACACAGTTTATAGCTTATATTTTTTCATTTCATGCTACAAAAAATCTTTCATTCCAAATTATATTTATAACGTGTTGAGAATTGAAGTAAAAAACTGAATTACATTCGCATTTATGAGAGATAAATCGTAACCCGAATGTTACCTCTCGTTAATCGTGAAAGATGTTACTTTGATTTCAAAGAAGAAGCTTTCGAGAATTTTCAGATGATGCTCTTTTCGAGGATTGCTTCTACCACACTGAGATACAAGAGTTTCGTTATAAAGGTTCTGAGAGTTTCGATTAAGCAAGGATTTTCAACAAAGTTTGAAATTTTGTTCAAGGAACAGCTAGGTCGAACAAACTTACTCCATTGTGAGGAACATCGAAGGGAGAATTATCATCGATAATTCAAAAAATTTCTGATAGTTGAGTGCGGGATTAAAAGTACATTTTTTTCATTCTTCCACAAACGAGGCACAAGTTCGGCAGAATTCATTCTCTTCGTTTCTGGCAAAAAAAAACTTCGATATTAGAGGAAGATATGTTAGAAGAATGGTTGGTATATAAAGAGAATTCGTAAGAGATGAATGAGAATTTGTTTTCGACAATGGTTCATCAACCCGGAACTTTCTGATACATTTAACCTACACGAGAACGATAATATCTCTTCTTCTAACTGATCGATTGTCATTTACTTTAATAGCGTTATGAGGGAAGCGATCGACCATTAGTATTTTTTCCCACGATTTCGCTGCTGATGGAGGGAAACATCGAATAACGAAAGGAATTCGAGTTAGGGCGAGAGTAGTAAGTAATTGTTTAGTTACGGAGGATTTTGATATTTTTCGTTACTTCAAGGTATTCTTATGTTATGTAAAATAATATTTTATGGCATATTTATGTATACAGAGTCTGACGAATCAATTCGCTATGAGAGTTACTCGCTTTTTTTACTGCTGCAAATACAATAATTAAAGCATAGGTATTTATTACTTGCCGCAGCGAGAGTTCACAGCTGTAACAGCACGGAATTTGTGATTGATGTTTGAACAAAAAAAACAATTCAATTGCGATATTTTTGCTGCAGTATATACTAAACAAATAATTCTGAAATTTCTTCTCGAAAAATGGGGGCAGCAAAGATTTAGTAGCGTTTCTACTCACGTTTTAGAGAACAATTTCCCCACGAACTGGGGTTGGAATCTATTCCTGAAGTGAGGAAAAATTCCTCAGATTTCTTACAGTGCAGCTAGAGCTACTCGTTGTTACTGCTAACAATTAGTTCTCGTAACTAATTTTCAGCCATCTAAATATTAGCGAATCATTTCTTTTCGTGTATTGATTTTTACCTCCTTGAATCTACTGAATTCATTCCTCATTCCATGCAGAGGCATTTTTTTTTAAATATGAGAATCAGAATTTCCTAGCGGTTGAAGAAGACTTATTTAAAGTTCATATAAAAACGTACGTAATCTACGCGCATAACGATGATTCGATGTATATTTAATCTGAATGTTAATTACGATGAAATTTGTTATTTCAAAAATTCGGTATGTCGACAAGAGAATCATCATATTCTCACTCATCGAGGGGAGTTCGAAGCTTCACTGTGAAGTTATTTAGGGAACTTCAGTCATGTTCTCTCATTCCTGAAGTTAAAGTAGATATCATGAACCTCACTTCAATCCCCAAAATTCCAGAAAATGGATGATCTTCTTTTAGACAAGTCTGAGTCAATCTACTCGCTTTATTAGTCTCAATTTTTAAACAAAAAATCATTTTCCTCCACTTTGATGGATCATTCGTCCGTACAATCCATCGGAATGAATTTTCATCCATTCATAAAAATGCGCAAAGAAACGAATATTTGAAAGGATCTTTTGTAACCACACAATCATTTTCTCACATCATACTGTACGCATATCTTTGAATAATTTACGTGAATGATACTTGAGTGAAGTGCATATGCAATTTGTTATAATCCGATCACAGATTTAGTCATTAAAGTAAATCGTGTTCGTAATATCCTCATTATATAGCGAGCACGATTCAAACAGTCATAAAACAAAGTACGTATCGTTACAGATAGCAGTTTCCCTTGATATTAGCAATACTACGTTAATGACGATCTATCGTCTGTCAATGACTTTCAGTCGTCTCGTAACTCAACTACCACTTCATCGAGGAGCTCAGAAATCTATTTGTCTTAATCTCTTTATCATTTATCAATGCGGGAAACCGAATACTTTTCGCATAAAATCTACGTTTTATTTGGAAGTATTTTGAAACCTTCTATGATATTTTCAAGGAAGTCTATTATGGTTTTCTTCAACATCTTTTCCAATTTGTAAAGAAACCTACGAAACGTTAATGCATTATGTATTTCGAAGCCTTTGTCGCTGGGAACATAAAGTGTATGTTAATGAACACTTGTCTGTAGTGTAAATATAATTCATTACAGAGCTCGGAGTCTTATTTCGCATTTTCCTTGTATTCTTTGAGTATATTTACCCAATTTTCCAAAAAAACATCCACTAGACTTGATATATTCAAAAAAGAATTCTGTTTAACTTCCATGCACAGGAAATCCAAACATTGAATATCAAATTTACATAGATTATATACAGAATCGTTCGTGATATACATATGTACAGACAATTGTATATAATTTTTATTTCATTCGTATATAATTCTTCCACAAAGCTTCTATTCGAATAATTTCAGAATGCTACACAGAATAACTTATAATAGGAAAATGTGGAAAATGAAAAAACATCGAATTGGGAATATTATTGAATAAATAAAAAGAATAAAAATATCCGGTCACTTATTGAATATTCGAATTAAAAAGAACAAAGACCTAAGCCAAAAGTACAGCCAAAGTTATAGATAAATTTCACTCAATTGATTGTTCATCGTTAATCGAATATGAAATATAGATACATGTGTGGATAAGATACACCAAAATCCCCACCGTTTTCACTGAATTTTCCACACAGAGATAGTTTCACAAACCACGTTTTTTTAAATGTCACACTGCGAAACATTCCATAAACACGCGAGAATAATTGACTTTCCTTTCATTCTTTCTTTCGTTTCTTTCGTCTCAATGAAATACTTGGCGGTACGAATTTATTTTTTTTTTTCTATCTGATTTCACGGTAACACGTGTGCGTACATTCGTTGTCAAACAGAAACTGATCGGCCCACTGAACGGACAACCTGCCATTCTCTGTCTTCTGAGTATATTCCTTCTCTCTATCACAAACACACAGACATATATATATGTACAGATATACACTCATTCCTTTTCAAACTTTTTCTTATACACCCTTCGATGCGTGGGATGTACGGAAAAGATCAGCACTGCAATGCAGCAACTGCAACACACCACACAGCGAGATCCACCGATGTGGTCTTCTACATGTTTTCGTTATTTATGTGAGAAAAATCTATAAAAACTTCCCGAAACATTTAGGCAGATGGGTTGAGCGATGAGAAATAAAAGCATGTTGTACGTTGAAAACAACATTACAGATGATACTTGGTAGAAATTATTTTAAGAATTGTTGTTTAGGCTGTTACGAGATGTTCCCATGCCTTGCAAGTCCCTCGTAAGGGCCTAATACGATTATAACTGTTATAAAGTATATATTTGTTCTCTAGACTCATGAGATAAAATGTATTTCAGTTCACGATTTAATAACAGTTTTGCAACCTTTACAGAAAATTGCATTCAAATTTGTTGACTTCGCCTTCCCTTGATTCTGAAAGATTTGAATCGAAATGAGATTATTTCATTCACATTTCAAGATTCGAAAGAGAAGAAAATTGATTCGTTCGTTGAACGAGAGATATTCATGGATTTATAACAACAAATCAAGACGGAGGTTTATGATTTTCATCACGTTTGACAAAGTAATACATGTAGGTAATATATTGGAAAACATAACGGTTGGATTCGATGGAGCATGAAATATATTTTCCAATACTTGTTTTCAGGGCATGACAAATTCTGTGTTAAGAATTTACTGCCACACTTGATGGAGAAATCATTGGAACAGACTGAAAAGCAGTTTACGAATAAGCTTCTTGTATGAAATATCATTATTTATCAAACAAGAGTGACTAAACTTATATAAGTTCAAATGAAACATGACTGACAACGAGAAAAATTGTGTATTAAGTACGAATCGCTCTACTTTCTAATGATTCAAGTATAACTTATTATTTTACAATCGAACTCCAATGGCAATTGGAAGATTCTCAGCATATCATAAATACTCTCGATATTTGATACGGCCCTGACAAGGACTTCACAAGATTATTCGCAATCCCACGTATTTCTCAAGGCCCTGCCTGGGTTCAGCTGTGATGTAATGCCCTTAACGAGTACTGTAAAAAAAAGCTGTGTCAGAATCAACACCGCGCCAATTGTGTAGAAGTCTATCCCAAAATATCATCAGGTGTGGAATTTTTTTTAATTCAAGTGCAGCGTGTAATTTTCTTCACTTCGGATGAAATGGATGGAATCGACACTCTAAATGTTACATTTAGATTTTGTGTGGGCAAACTGGACGTGGAAGGTACTCGAGTATACATCTGATGCGGCAGGGATGCAGGCTTAATGCAACCTTACATGGTTACACTCAACGATCAAGTTTATGAACTTATCATTGATTCTAAATTAACATTTCGAGAACACAAAATTGGATTTGGAATTGAAAATGTGAATCCAGCAGTTCTTCCAATATTTTTATCATAAAATAACCATGCAAAAAAAACATGATTGCATTTTTCCAAGAAAAATCTAAATTATCATGGAGTCAATGAATTCATTGAACCTTATTTCAACCTCCAAACGAAACAATAAACCACCGAGATGAGGATTTCCCACAAAATCAACATACATCACGATCATTCATTTTAATTAAAGTTAATTTTATTTTAAACTGACCTTATTTTGCGAATGTCACACACTAATTTGAATCGTGAGAATGAACCTGTTCATTGATAAATTCAAGTTTGAAGATTTCATTGTACTCCACATATATCAGACAGCAATCATCGAACAAGGAATCATTTAGTAAAGGGACATTGATCCCCACCGCGGGACTTTCTCATTAGAGAAGTCTATATCAAGCCAAAAGTGTCTCTCGTATGACATTAACTGTCAGAAATAGCTTTTTATGACACTCTGAAATTATTGAGACATGTATTTGACATCTCAAAGCGTTGTTTCTCGGAAAGCTCCCGCTCGAAGCGAGGTAAATATAAAAGAGTTCGCTGAACTACTGTTCTTAAGATACAGATTTTCCTATTCTCACTTTGGATAACATTTGATACGAGATTATATCATTCGATGAACACGTCAACTCTCATCAATGAGTTTGTATTGAATCATCATTCCCTGAACCGTGAATTTCATTGATTTTTTCCACTCAAACGAGGAAGTAAAACAAGAAAAATTGTCTACGCATCAGACGTGATAACAAGACAAACCACAAATGATGAAACATGATTGTAATGCGGAACAACATTATTCATCTCTGTCTCGAATCAAACTTCCGAAATATTTGTGTACCATTCGCGGATCCGTGGCTCGAAAACACGTTATTCTATAATGTTTCACTGAACTCTATTATCTTCTCCGAGACTCTATGAAATTAGATGATACAAACTATATCCCTTTCGAACAAAAATAGATTGGTATAAAGAAAAGTTCAACGTGTTCGGGAAGCACACACGTATCATATGTTCAGCCACGTATAATTATGGATACTCTAGTATCCTTGAAATTCATCGCTCCTCTTGACTGCTTATAGACTGGCCGATTGGAGAGAAACGACCCTGAACTCGCCGCGTGCATGTAAAATCACGATGAAAAATGAGAAGTCACTTACGATATTCAATTGAAAGAACAACAACAAGAGCTTTCGATGAACAAAATAGTGTATTTGAGATATTATTCGAGTGGTATGTATTAATAATCAGAGTTATTCTTGAGATATTTAATGATTAAACATTTCTGTCGCGCGCCTATACGAATCGATCGAAGAATCTCTCATTGTCTCCTTCAATCGAATGAAACGGAAGAATAATTGAGAACGAATCGATTTATTCTCATCTGCTCTCGAGGATACAATGATATCTTGGACACATTGGGATCAATAACAATGGAAAATTCATATCGCGGTAATTGATAATAATGAACTACTTGTGACGCTGAGGAATATTTGAGAATCGTATGATGTGAAGTCTTTCATGATTTATATCAAATTTCTGTTAGCGAAGAAAAATAATTACACTTTGAAGTAATGATTGCAAATACGTTGCAGAATCCGGTTGTGCGGTATGTAAACACATGCAACGACCCAAATTCCGTGGTCAACGTGAAGGTTTGGAAATCTGAAGTACCTTGAGTCTTATGAAGATGCGAAACAAAAATTGGAAAGTTTGTTCCTGCGTGTTTTTAATCGGGAATTCGAATCAACTGATTTCAGAATATATTTTTTTATTTCGATATTTATTTGGCTCTTCGCTATTACAAAAATGATGAATCGAACGATGTTCGATCGTTGCGAATTTTCATAATGATATATACTCTTGTATGGTAAGCACGATAGAGAGAAACGAAAGGAAGGAAAGAAATATCAAGATTGGTGAATTGCAAGGGATGTTGACTGTGATGAGTATGCGGAGATGAAAATGGTTGATGAAAGATAGATAGGGGTGAGAGGACGCAGCCTCGGGCACTGATCACTCCTCTTCCGATGAATCACAAAAACCTAATAAACTTTTTGTTTCTTTAATTACAGCACTCGTGTTGGGAATTCGTACGAATTCTCACTCCTCTTTCAAGTTGAAGAATTATTCATTAAATCGAAAAATTTTCAGACATAGTAACTCATAACTTCACTTCAAATATCAGAATCTTTCAAATAAGTTTTCTTTTTACGGTTTCTGGATCATCGAAAGCCAGGATATCGATGTCCAGCTTCAACATAAATTCCAACGACTCCTATCGTGTCGGTGAATAAAGCTGGTGTTTCTGTTCTGCTTCACAGAATGAAGTAATTCAACACGGATGATAAAGAAATAGCATAATCGGTTCTTGCATTTGTTCGTCGATATCCTTCTCCTGGTAAAAAATGAGGTTACAGAACTAAAAACATTTGCCCCTCCAACACGTTATCCGAATGTAATCAAAATACATTGTGACGCGAATTGCAAAAATCTACCGCTACTGTATAAAAATTCAATCCAAAGTTCTCGATTTAGAATTATGTAAAACTTGTTATACATACGGTTCTTTGCACTGGGTGGGCACAATATAAACTCGTAATGTTCAACACCGCATTGCGCTACCAAGATCGAAATAATCAGACACTATATATTCCATAAAGAGTGTCTTAAAGCCAACGTTGATTTTATAAACATACATTTGCATAGCAAAACGCTTCGACTCCACACCATTGTGTATGCGAAATAGTAATCGAATGTTCTTACCTCTAATAATCGTTTCCGTTGGTTTTGTTGTTTCGTGAAAGCCTCTTTCGTACGATTCTGATCGCCGAGATATCGGTATTTTGTATTGTTTCCAATCGCGTGGGATAAAAGAAACAAATCTTGAATTTATTGTTCTGCGCATATTTTTCTTTCGTTTTCGAGGTGAAAAATTTGATTTTCGCATGATAACGATCGAGAGACTTTCGAAGATAAATTTATGTTTCGTAACACAGTGAGAAAATCGTTCAGTGAAGAATGCATCGTTTTACGTGGACGATTATTTTTTCATTGCTCTTGCATTTAAAGATACTCGGATGGTCCGTACGCCTCGTAGAAACGAAAGAGTATCGAGAGAACGGGAGATCCTTTGAGGTACGAGATGATAATAATGATACGACGGACGAGAAGAAAAATTCGACAAAGCAACTTTGGTTGAGAAAGTACGGTAAGATAGAGGAACGTCTTATGAATATTCAAGCTATCGTCGTTAAGGATGAGGATGCTACGGGAAATTGCGTAACTGGCAGTCACGAATCGTAAGAACATCATGATCTTCCATAAATATTTTATGTATACTATATATTTATATATAAATTTCGGAATTACCAGAATAATTTCCAAAGAGGAACGATTTAGCCTGGGAGATGCAGATTGGAAACGCCAACGATCAAGTTTGCGAACACTCAGAGAAAAACAAAAGGTTGCTGAAACAGCAAACCTCGAAAATTTGCTTTGCTCATATCGCGAAACTTGTTGCTGAATTAGCAAAAAATTTGCTATTACAGCAAAAATCTCGCTCTTTTAACAAGCACTTGCCATTCAGCAATCTGGAATTGTAGATATACAGACTTGCTGAACACATATCTTGCTGAAATAGCAATATTTTTGCTGTAACAGCAACCGTTTTGCTGATTTAGCAAAGCAGATTTTTCGGAATTGCTTTTTCAGCAAGAATTTTTCTCTGCGTGAATGAGGAATTGATTCCGCATTTGTGTTTCTTGAGAGACATATCAGGAATCAAAAATGATAAATTCGTAGAATATATTTATGTTTCGCTGGGAATGTGAATTATTTCTTCCGTTGAATTCTTTTACTTCTTATCAAATTTTTTTTCCTTGATAATTCATTCGTTTGCAAGAATGCATTTTGGTATCACTCGAACTCGTTTAACAGTTTGATGGCTGATAAGGTTGATTCATGAATTCCATACTTCTTCGTTTAATTGTACACGTTGATTTTACTTTGTATTTCTTAAGGACAATAATGAACGAGTGAGATCATTTTCAAGATACCACATTCATTTATCAGTGAGGAGTGAAATTGCAATAAGTAAAACGAATTTATGATAATTTCGAATTTTAATTTCAAGAGTATAAACAACGGTTCACTTTTACTATAGTACGGCAATAAAACTCTTTGAGTTGTGGTTTGCATGAAATTTGCTTTGCTGTAAAGTAACCTTGTTGCAAAGTTTTGATACAACAATGAAGACAAACGAAATTAAACGATCTAATATTTTCCAGTGATCATCGATATCTTATGTGCGCAGCTTCAATTTTATCCAGCAATTTTGTACTCACTTCGGCAAATTGCATAAGAGAAGCTATTGAATTCAGGTTTGTGAGTAATAAATTATGGAAGAATTAATACAATGAGAGGATAGAAAATTGTATGCCGTGCGCACTGTTCGATGCGAAAATAATAAAAATCCTGAACTTTTACAGGCATAACATTCGCGCGCCTTTGGCTGTGATTATATCTCCCTTTACACCTGATCTTCAGCTCATCAAAGTGGATTCTTATCGTATCCATCCTTCTTACACACAGAACTTTGCTGACAAAGATCATTTGAAATACAATATTGCTATTCTCAGATTAACGTGTCGGTGAGTGAGATAATAACGACCACGCTTGAAGAAGCATCAACATCGTACATAAAAACATCATTGAATATACCCCGAGTCTTTCAATTTCATTACAGAATATCCAAAGATAATAATTATAACATCAAATTACCAAAATCGCCAATACCGGAAATCTGTCGTTCACAGAAATGTAAAGTTGCGATCTACAAAAGAATAGGAAAGGTAACTGAATTGTGTGTCGAAAATAAATCTATATATACTTTTGAAATACAATTGATTAACTGTCAAATGATTTTCAAAGACTTCGTTAATCGTGTACGAAGCTAAAGCGGATAATATTGAAACGGAAAGAAAGAAACGAAATATCGATGTCTCTCGCTTCGATACCAACGATGAACGGAATTATTGGAATCCTTTGAATTCGGATCTTCCCGCTAACCGAGTAAATCAAACTCAGGGAAGGAAAAAAAGAATAAGAAGAAGAAGAGGATCGACTCAATCATCGTCCAATGAGAAACTTGCCGGTGAGGAGAATCGTCTTGTTTTAAGAAGGAGGAAATTCCATGAATTCCTGATATCATGTTAATTATCTATATGATTTTTATTGGAATGTAGAATCATACAACGTCACGTGTCTGAACAAGACGCATGCTTTGGTAGTCTGCTGCAAAGTTTGGTGCCGCCAAAGGCGGAATTAGAGATGAATTAAAGAGATTGCCAACATTTATGCAGGAAACTTGCCAAACTGGCAAGTTTCCCTCGAGCTAACCCTTTCACCACCATTACTACTTATCATGATATGAATTCTAAACTCGCTTCGATGAACAATCACATTATTGAGCATCGAAGAGAAAGAGAAAAAGAAGATGGAAAGTTCAATCGTGGAAAATATTCTAATTTGATGACCGTGTTAGAATCTTGGCAAAGTTAGCATTTTCAAGTTTTATTCCCTAGCGGATATCGAAGCGAATACAAAGTGATCAATAATTGGTGAGTGATTGATTAGTAATTCGCGAGATGATTTGTCAAAATTTGCAATTCAAACAGATTTATATGTTTATATATTTTCTTTATTTTATGTTCTGGGTTCGCTTGAATATTGAACAGCTAGGAAATTCAGTCACTTTAAATAAAAATTCAATTAAAGTAAATGGATTTACTTCATTTGTCATAGCTACATTTTTCATTTCGGATAACTAGACTTTTATTCGCGCTTAGAACCCCTAAATTTCAGTCGCCGCAAGATCTACCAAGTGTCTTTCTTTCAGGGTATCTTTGAATGACAATGGAATTCTATCAGAAATCTAATAAAAATAAATAACGATTATACATTTTCTCAAATTTATAACATTTATTAGGAAACTCATTTCCCGCAAATCCACCTGGTAATAGAGATGATGTATATCAGTGGATGTCGGAACCAGAACATGACCGTGTGAACTTAACAGGATGTCCACAAACTGGAGCAGCTGTAATGTTTGATGATACGCAGGTATTCGATAATTATTAAACCTTCATGAATAATTCAGTGAATTAATAATACACTGACAAAAAGATATGGTGGTGATGATAATAAGATTGCTGTCAGACCCAAATTGAGGTTATAATATCACAGGTATTATAGCCTAACTTCTGGTTGTAATGTTTACACTATCGTTATCAGGACCATACATTTTTTAAGCGTAAATAGAAACATTGAATCTGCAAACCGTAAGTTTCTGTTTCCAGCCATCCATACAATCGATATTGTATGAATATGGAAAAAATAACCTTCACATCTGGAAATTTCGATCTGTCTTTCCCTTTCAATTGGATCAAAAACATTCGAGTATATAACGAATTTTCTACAAATCATCAGATAGCGATGGCCTTTTTCATTTCGAGCGCCATATGGTATTACTGACACGCGAGGCTACTGTTTTGTGTACCACATGGCGTACTTAATAACAAGAGCAATGGATACATTTAAATATTCTTCATCGCAACTCGAACAAAAAGTTGATGAGTTTTTATATCTCGCATATCGCATTGATAAATTTAATACATTTCAGGTAGGGATTGTGTCGATACCTTGTGACGATAGACAACCCTCAACGCCGTGGAAAGTTACCGATATTTTCTATACCATCGATTGGATTACCGATGTTATGAAAAATTGGAATGGTTGTTGGAAGGGAAGTATCGATGGATGGAATTGCGCCAAAAGGACAAACCTTGACGATAATCACAAGATCACTTACAATTTTGTTATTGACCTCAACGGCAAGAATTCAGAAAATTGTGGTACATAATAATGGAAAATTCAAATACATCTATCACTGAGAGAAAGGGTAGACTATTCAAATATTCGACAGCTAGGAAATTTAATCACAGCAAATCAAAATTTAGTTGTACCAGCTAAAATTTATTTGTCACAACTGAATTATTTATTCCCTTTGAATAAACCATTTTATTCATATTTCAGACAGCTGGACTTTTATTTACCCTAACTAGAGTCTAGCTAGCGTAAATAAAAATCTAGCTGCGGCAACTAACATTTAGCCGTTCCAACTAGGTACCTTTCTCTCAGTGTATAAAGAAATTTTGAAGCTTGAAAACCGTTATAATTTGTTTATTCATCACAGGAGTTGATGAGAAAGCTCCAAGATGCTTATTTGTTCACAAAAAAACAAACTTCGATAGAAAATTTGATAATCGCTGCAACAGTGATCGATTTCCTGCGTTGCAAGAAGATTCGTATCAACCTTGTTCAGATGCAATGGGAGAAACATTTAGAAGCGAAATGATCAACAGAAGGATGATTAACAAAAACCATAAGGTGAGTTTGCGAAATATTTATGATTGGTTCTTGTAACTATGTTTATGTTTGCCACAAAATCCTGTTCTCAATTTTTATTTTAATGGGAAAAATTTTAATCTACAGTTCCACGTTGTGTTTTTGCGTTGTCAGATTATTTTCATTTCCGTTTCTATCATTGGACTCATATCGATAAAGTTCTGGTTTGGAAGCAACGGTGTGGTGAAGCCATTTTTATACGGAGACCACTGTATTATGACCTACATATATAAATTGAGGAAGTGTATTACATGCAACGGCACAACAAAAATCTTTTTTGTGTCAAGAGTAATACAGAATTCATTTCTTTTTTTCCCCAGTGAAATATCATGGGAAGATATATTCATTTGTTCCCTTTTTGTCCTATTTGTTCAAGTTACTGACTTTCTTTTAGATTATTTTAAGATGATTTTTATTAATATCATATTATCAAATCAAAGTGCACGGAGAAATTGTGAAACATACTGCTAATGTTTGTACATTGATCATCAATGTGCAACGAAAAATAAATTTTCTAATCTCGATGTCAAGTGCGACTGCATCGATAACTGATGAGTGAATGGCGACCAGCGTTGTATTTTAGAATTTTCTCCGTGTGTATAAATTACGAATAAAAACCGATGGAATAATATTTCTTTATACGAAATTGTTAGATTTCAGGTATTCCGTCGTACGCTGTGATGCAAAAAACTCCAGCTGATAAGATCAACCTCAATTTCCGAGATCAAAGATTCAACGGAAAGTTGATGGCATCGAAAATACCAACGCAAAGACGTTTACATCGAATTCAGTCTTTACGTGAAACAAACTATGTAAATGGTCATATCAGCATGTTCGAAGAAAACATTCCTGGATAGATGAGCTGAGTCATTTTGTATACGACAAACTATTCGAAAATTTGTCCAAAATATCGCTCAAAACTATGCAACTATACATAAATTATATATATAATCTAGAAAATTTTTCCATTTGGGTTTGTACACCAATTATTTAGTATGTTCAAAAGTTGTCTCAAACGGAATGACTAGTCTCGGCACTAGTATTACTTTAGATTAATCAATAGAATTTGTGAAGTCCTAACACTTGGTGATTAACCGAATTGATATTTGTCGCAATGTGCAGCCACGTTGCATATAAACGATTTTCCAAACTTTTCTTTGAAAATCTCTTCGTATCACGTACTGTAACTCGGAAAAGTATCACCCCATGTAAAATTTACTTTTGAAAATTTGAATATAATAAACTATATAACAATTATACTGATATTATACCAAATATAAGCAAAAAAGAAGTGTTCTTTTTTTCTCATAGAAAATATATCGAATTTCCATTGAGATTTCACAGAAGTGAATATAAGAATTGAATATATTTCCATAAAGAAAAGAACAGTCACTGTTCTCAAAGTCCCATGCTGAATGTATACAAACTTGTCAATTACATGCAATTCCTATACATTTATATGAAATTTTACGTGGGAAGATACTTTCCTGACTCATTTTATCACACGTACCGCATTGTATCGCGATTCGTAATTAATAAAAATACATATTAAATATACAAGCAACTTCTTAACATTTGCACAAAGGGAAAGTGCGTTGAGATAACATGATTTATACAGAAATCACTTTATTACTGTATAGATTGTTAACCCTTAGCTTGCAAATTTTTCGTTTTTGAAGGAATATTTTTTCAACGGTTTGCACAAGAGGAGTGCTTCATGTGTTGGTACTTGATAGTGGAAATCGGAAAAATTATGACGCTGTATATCAAGCAGGAGACATTATTTCTACCAACTTGAAAATAAAAACATATGACTCACAGGTGTTATTTATACACTAGATGAATCTCAACGATAAAATAAAATACTAGTATATAGAATAACGGAAATGATTATTCACTTACGAATTTGATGGTTGAAATAAGGATAAGTTTATTAAAAGATTATACCAACGGTTGGAGGATTTCACGATACGTACCTGAAACATACAAAAGCATACAGTGTTTTAGTGATTAGTTCGAACATTTTGATAATTGTTGCATAAAACGTGAATGGACCAAGTATCAACAGTACCATCAGAAATTTTGAAAAATTAGAAATTTTCTCATATTATCAGTTACACGATGGGGTTCTTCATTTTCGAATCCAAGACAAATAACATTATTCCGTTGGAACTGTTGTGTTTTTCATGTCCTCGTTTCCCTACGTTTCTTGAAAATCGTTCTAGAAAGTAAAGACCCAATTAAGAATTTATCCCCTGGATCTGGTCAGATTGATCTTGATCCTGCTCGGCTCCTGACAAGAATCGTAACGCTTATCAAAGCGAGAATGTGAGCGCCGTCTCTAGATTCAAGGAGAGGTTCTCATCAAGCGAATTCCGAAAAAAGGTGATTTTCTCGAATTTTTTTCTTGAGAAGGAAGTAAATTAAGAACTCGAGATATTTGAAACTCATTAGATGGGTCTGAAAGTACATGAAAACATTTTTCTCAAGTTAGAGGATTCGTACCCTGAAACTTTAAAGGCGTTTTTCAAGTTTGGCTCCAGGATGTCTCAAAATTTACTGAACTCTTTTTTTTTTATTTTGAAGCTGATCGAATTTATTTGAGGATGAACCTAAATGGAGATGACATTCGCCTTTTTTTTTTAGAGCACTTTGAAGAGCGAATGAAAGATGAAAAAACGCTACCAAAAGTTCGCATGTCTGTCATTTTTTTCAATTTTGGACTTCTGATAATTTATGTAAGTTCTATAGTGGCGCCCGACTGATCACTGTTTTTTTAGGTGGGTGTCAATAATTTCCATGGCATTATTTTTTACTGAAAATAAATTGTTCATGTACTCAAAGACTCAATTAACAAATGTGAAAATACCCGAGTTCTTTTCTTACTTCCTTCCATGAAAACAAAATTCGAGAAAATCACCTTATTTTGGGAGAAATAACATGAGAACCTCCCCTTAATACACGAATGTGAGCAAACCCGAGTAGAAGTTCCTATCCGGTAAGCTCTGAAGTGATCCGGACCGGATCCGCCTGTGAAATGGGATGCCCCATATGGGGCTCCATATCTGGACCTGACCAGGTCCGTGTGGATAAAAACCTATCGGGGATTCCAGATCCGATACCGATGAGGATAGCCTGATGATAGTTCTGATGAGGTTGACCCTATAAAAATCTATCTGGCCCTGATCCGTTTTCCTGATCCAGGCCAGATGCGGATAATTTCAATGATCAGCGTCCTAATAAGAAAAGCCTCATCCAACCTTATTCATGCTTGATCAGTTTAAACTCGCTTAAGCGAGCTTCTTTCAATCATCGTATCGAAAACATAGGTTTTTCTTTCAAATCTAGAATATACTATAACATTCTCACGAGTCAAATTACATGCATTGTGTGATTTATTCCATCAGAGTCCAAGTTGATGCACTTACTTATGGAATATCTGCTCGACCTGATAAAAATTTCTAGTCGGAGACATGATTCAACGCTTAAATAATCTTTCAAATGATTTCTATCGAACACCAACCACACAGCACCAGGTCCACATAGGTCCAGGAAAATTCATAAAGAATTCTTATTGAACTGGTTGTATTCTTTGTGAATTCTTTGAGAATTCTCCTGGGACTGTGATGCTGTGAGGGCACCAACGCAGTGTCAAGAGAAAATGTCTCATCCTACATCCCCAAAACTGTGTATTAAAATTATTATTGTTTCACAAACAAACTATTCATTCATCCGAACAATCAATTATCCGAATCGTCTGAAAAATTTCATACTATTCAGATATCTTCGAAAATTGACTAAAACGTGTCCACGAAGTCAATTCCTGTCCATTCATCCGAAATTTCAAACAAAATCTAATTGGATGCCTATTGTTTATTTAAAACACGTCCTAGGTTTGTATGCCTATAGATACATGTTTAAAACGTATCTAGAACTTCCTTACAATGTCCAACTGTTATCCAATTTGTTTTAAATTTCCGACATTCACTCAATCTCCATCAATTGTCGAAATAAATCCTCATTTCCCATAAAATGTTTCATTTCCTTCAAATAAAATCAATCAGCAGTTGATAAAATTCCATGTAACATCTTTCAACTGCAAATCAACCTCACTTGAGGGGAAACAAGCGATGTTTATCTGAAATGAATGCTCATGTCGTTGTATATCGAAACAGATCCAAATTCCTTCGATGTACGATTTTATTCCAACATTATCCTCCCATTATCAATTCATAAACGAAACGCAGCATTCGATCCACAATATACTATTCACAATCGATCCAACCTTTGTGCAGGAATGTAATTAATTACCTTCTTATTAACACTGTTTCCAAGGAAATGTTATCTGGTGGCTCGTTTCACGCTTTGTATATGTACTCATTCCAAGTAATTACTATACAAATCAGGAGCATAATGATACGAAATGCAACTGCACTGCCTTTACCAGAAACATTTCTGAATAACACGAATTCTCGTTATTGGATTATCGAATGTTGAACTATAAATTCGATTATTTATATTGATTTTTCTTGTCCAGAGGAATCAAATACATATTCACATGTCAGAGCAAATATGAGAAAACTTCCTCGCGAATGTATGGAATATTATCGGAAATAAAATACACATATGTGTTGTTACGCGGGGCAGAGAGAGGGGGGCGGGGAAGAAATTGTAGTGGAATGTCAATTGTTTATAGCGACCTATGGTCTTGCTTTTCTAATTACTCAGATTAGGTGCCCCTGATACGATTGTAGGTTAAATCGCAGAACATATGGAAGGAAACAAAGAAACAATTCTATTGAGAAGTGAAAGAGGGTACTGAGAGGAACATTTGTGCAATTTATTGAGGGTGATAAGAAAGACAGGATGATAATCGTAATAAAATGTCAATTGAAAAATATATTCACAGTAATGTTTGTAACATCATTCGTGATTCTAACGAGTGGAAAACAGAGTAGTCACGATCGTTTCGAAGGTAAGATGTTCATCAAATTAATGCTTCAAAAGAGGTATTCTTGATCTTATCAAAACCGTCATTAGTGCTCTTTAAGAGACATTTCTCGTATCGTTTTATCCAATTACCGGAAATCCTACATGCGTCAATGGGAAGATACAGTGAAAATAATGGAATTTACAATCAAGTATTTGATGTAGACATACGTAGAAATGCATCGAAAGATAAAAATATGTCTATGTGATTCCTCAGATGATGTATCAAACCCAACCCAGGTGATGAAATTAGAAACTGACGTGGAAAATGTGATCCATTCCACCACATCTACCGAATCGAACGAGTTCCGTGAAAAGAATGACATGATTCTGTTGGAAGAATTGAATTCTACTACGATCGATGATGTTGATTATTATTTCGCAATTGCATCAAAGGATGTTATGTCTCAGGATACATTGGATCGAGAAGAAAATTCAAAATTGAGCGAAAAATTTAATTACGATGTACACGCATGGAGAGATCTTATTCAAAAATTAGCTCTTCCTATAATCGATATTAAATATCGAATTAAAAATAAGATTCCATTGAATATCAGGACTTACATGAACATAGATGATTTAACGAAATATCTCGAAGAAAGAACAATCTATGAAATATTGGATGTCAATTTCCCTACCAAATGGAATCTCATTGATATGAAAAAAAACGATACTTCGGTTGACGCGAAAGGATTGAACGATTGGAAAGTACACAATAATTCAAGTGGCTCAAGAGATAACGGAAAATTCTACAAAAGGTGGGTTTATTCAAATTGAATCCAATAAATTACTATCCAATATACAGTTATTGCTATTCACTCTTTGAAGAACGGAACTTTATCCCAAAGAAAACACATTGGAAATATCTTTGTCGAAATGTAATTAACATTTTTTCCGTAATGTTGTAACATATTATATTTTTAGTACAGCTTGGATATTATCTACACATTTTCTCAAATTTCAAGTGTACATAATTCAGAATTCGATCAAAGTTCCAAATTAATCATCAGCTTTTCTTTTAGTGAATCAATGTTTGTAAATTTAAATACAAAAAATCGTAAGGTGAGAGAAGACTTCAATCCGCTAATTATTACTGAATTACTTTTCACGATGAATAAAATATGGATTTGAGAAAATAAATTTCAAAATCACATATGTATATAATATATGTCCATACGTCTACATGAACTTATCTCTTTTATTACTGCCACTTCAGTCTTTACTTTCATGTTGTACTCGATTTTATGACTCCGAGTTTAGAAGCTCTAAAATTCGATATCCCATAAAATATAAATATTTACATATACGGATTCTAATTAGCTAACATATTTTCACTGATACATTATGTCGTAGCTTTGAGTTTTTATTCGAAAAATTGATTAAAGAATGAAATAAAATCTATCGAACAATTCAAAATATCATTGGGGGATACAACAATTATAATTCTTTATATTATTCTGAAATAATTGTGGTGAATTTGCCGTATTGTACGACTCTAGAGCCCTTGCGACTTCTTTGTGAAGCTCAAAAAATCCTTCAAGTCTATTGTATTGATCGACAGGAAGGGTCAGCTCTAGAAATTCCGATGAAATGTATTATAAATTTTACTTATTTACTTTTTTTTCTTTACAGTCCCTGACATTAATTAAAGATTAATAAACATTATGTTTGAATATTTTTATTATAATGAATAAGGAATAATAATTCACTCCGAATCAATATTCATTAACTATGTATTCATTTCAGAAAATCATGCGACATCATATCAAAGAACAATTATCATAAAAATCAGACATACTGAGTTTGAATCCTAGCATACTTCATCAAAATACATACAAATGGTACGAAGATAAATTGTCAATGCTCAGAATATAAATTAATATGTATTGAACTCTTACAAAATAAATGCATATTCAGTGAAAAAGATTCAATCTAATGAATAATATTCCCTTATCGTTATTGAATCGAATTTTTCAAGAGGAAATGATACTTGATAACATGTACACCATTCCGGTATAAAATTCTTCATTCAGAAATAATTCAATTACATTTATATAGAATTTTGATGGAATTTTTACTTAAGGGGAAGTGCTCATCTATAGCGACCCCAAAATATGGTGATTTTCTCGAATTTTTTTTTCATGGAAGGAAGTAAATAAAAAACTCGGGGGTTTTCACACTTGTTAATCGAGTCTTTGAGTACATGAACAATTTTTTTTTTCAGTGAAAAATAATGCCATGGGAATTATTGACACTCACCTAAAAAAACAGTGATCAATCGGGCGCCACTATAGCACTTACAGAAATTATCAGATATTAAAAATCCAAAAATTTCAATGAAATATATTATATTTGTTGGAGGTTGTACCAAAAAAACCAATGAAAAGTCCAAAATTTTAAAAAAGATAGACATGTAAACTTTTGGTAGCGTTTTTTCACCCTTTTTTCGCTCTTCAAAGTGTTATAAAAATAAAAAAAAGGCAAATGTCATCTCCAGTTAGGTTCATCCTCCAATAAATTCAATCAACTTCGAAATAAAAAAGAAAAGAGTGATCCGTTCAGTAGTTTTTGAGATATCGTGGAGCCAAACTTGAAGAACATGGTTTCGAGACAAACGCCTCTGAAGTTTTGGGATACAAATCCTTTAACTGGAGAAAATTTTTTCGATGTACTTCAAGACCCATTTAGTGAGTTTCAAATAACTCGAGTTCTCAATTTACTTCCTTCTTAAGAAAAAAATTCGAGAAAATCACCTTATTCCGGAATTCGCTTGATGAAAACCTGCCCTCAAAACGTATGGGATTTGTATTCAATTATCATATTCAACAATCAATTTCGCATCCAAAATCTTGTACGATTTTCATACAATTTTGATACACATTCATGACAATTCATGTAGAGAAATAATCTTCCCACTATTTTCAACATACGTAAACTATGGTTTTATCGTAATTCAATATACATAGAGAATTGTTCTTGATGTTCCTTTGGGCTCTCATCTCATTTTTCTATTCGCCTTTACTCCGAACATTTCTCTACTTCGAAGAACGAGATAAAGTCAAAAGTAAAGTCACCATTCTTCCCAAGAACATTATTCGAAGATTTTATGAATAACAAATCTGATAAAACACGAATCTCGAAATTCTTCTGATTACCGTCTCCTTGGATTATCATCCAGAAAAGAAGCTATTGATTTTCGTTTACCATGGTTTCTGTTCCTTTTTTTTTCCTTGATGAAAAGAAAAAAAATAGCGATGATAAAAGTGATAGCAAAGTGAAAGGAGGAAGTAGAGGAAAATCAAAGGAGGTTTTTCATACGAACCGAAGTACGTACACAGAAAATGTGAGTACAATATGGTATTCTCAATGAAAATCGATAATATTTTCACGTTGAATTACGATACCCAACCCTCCTCTCGAGATAACTGGAAGGAATCGATTGATGTACCTTTCAGCATACTTTGAAGCGATCTGTAGACGAATGTGAATATTATACGGATCTTCGTTTGTATCAATTTTTCAGATATTCTCAACCTAAGAATGTTAGACGCAAGAGACAGGAAAATCTGTGGATTGAAAAAAAGTTTGAAGGATATGAAAATATAGCAAAGATTCAAGTTCTACTTGTCAAAGATGAGGAAATTTTAGGGTGTGATAGAGAAGCGCAAAAAGTTACGTGAGTTGCGAAGTTTTAATTCATTCGGTACCTGTATATTTGCTCCTATAAAAGAATTTTCTGTGAAGACATGGGAAAAATTGTTGAGGCAAGTTTTCATTCAATATTTATATTCTTTCAGCAATCGACGATATTTCATGTGCAGTGGTGCTATTTTAACGAAAAATCTTGTCATAACATCGGCATCTTGTGCGCAAGTTGCTATTTGGTAAATAGTATTTGTATAATAATTAATCTCTCGTTTCGAATTGAGATATTAGTTGATCGGAGAAACTCTTGTTCCAAGTTAAGAAGGTGATAAGAACCTTTTACAGCCTTCTAAAATTGTATTCTCACTCTGAATTTCAAATCACTGAACTGCATAATTAACGTTTCTCATCGTGTTCGAATACAACAAGAAATTCGACAAATTTTTTTGTGATGATGATGAATCATCTTGGTTATTGTTAACCCTTCAAGTACACACATTCTTTCATACCCTCGGAGTATACACAGATACAAATTCGCACTACGCAACTTTACTGATTAATAACGTGGTTCCTGTTCGCCCAATTTGACCTTTCTTTTGTTTCAATTTGAAGGGAAAACTGTGCAGATTAACGTGGCATGAAAGAAAGTTCACAAATATTTCATTGGTGAAAAAAAAAGCAAAAATAAAATCCATTTTTTACGAAAAATTAAAAGTATTAAAATGGTTGGTGCAAATTCGCACCTGTGCGTACTTGAAGGGTTAAATAAAATTCCAAATGAACCAATCCCTGAATCAACAAACCGATTGATTCTCGTCAAATCTCATTGAATCTTGTACAATGTTCTGACCAAATCCTATTCAATCATTTTGAATGAGATTTGATCAGATGAGTGTATTTTTTCAAAATGGTTCTGATTGAATCTTGCAAAACGTTCTGACCAAATCCCAATCAATTTCATTTTGTCAGATTCTATGGACTTTTTTAACCAAGGATCTTCAAAATTTTTTACATCATTACGAGCAGTTTTCATCACTTTGTTGAAAGGATTGAATATCTCCTCATTGTAGTAAAACGTGACGATAACAGTAGTTATAGTCTGATTTTTATCAAATCAATGTGCGACCAAAATCTAGATATCCCTATCATTGACAAATCAAAATATATATTTTGTGTACACATTAATTGAGCTAGAAATAAAATTCTGTTATTCCAGGAATCGAATGAAAGGTGATTTAGGAGTTTATGTTGGACCCATGACAGATTCAGGCTACGTAATTCAAGTTCTCGCTTATAAATTCCATCCATTTTATACTAACGACATGAATTTGCCACATCACGATGTCCATAATCTAGCACTTTTGTTTCTGGCTTGCCCGTAAGTATCTCATTGGATACAAATAATGTGAATTTATTGTGTATATTTTTCTAATCGCTGACAGCGGATACAACTTGAATTTTTTCAGTTCGTACAGTTGAGTTCGTAGTATCAATGAGCATAATAATCCTTATCTAATACCATTGCATACTCGATTCCGGTTATATCACTTGCAATGCCCTATATTAAAAAACTTGATGACAAATTATTATTCACGACATTACAATACACTGAGAGAAGTACTGAGTTCAATTGACTATGGGATTATGGAAATAGGGGAACATACTGACTTTCTAATAAAATTTACTGTAAAACATTTGTAAATTTGATCATGCTCTTATTGTTCCGCCATAGTAAATTTTACTTCAAATCTCTCTCCATGTAACATTCGATATAAGAGATGAGTCACTTCAATGTTTTAGAATCCCTGAAAGGGTGTTGAATCTACCAAGAATACCGACTTACCGCTTCGACGACGTGGGTCATTTATGTAGTTCGGGTGAATGCGATATGCTAACAATCGTTCAAAAGTATAATGTAAGTGGTTTTTAGGGAATTCATTTTACTATGTTGAGTGGAATCGTGGAAACATAATTTTGTTCATTCTTAGAATCGACACGAAGTTTCTTACATGAAACCAGCGTTCCTGCCATCTGCGAAACACGAATACGACAACCCTACGCACCACAAAACGTTCAAAAAACTTCTTGGGAACGAATCTTGTGGTAGGCGAAAAGTTAGAAGCGTTGGAAAATTGGCACCGATGCCCGAATTCTTGAGTGAAGTTACTTCCGATGGAAAGATGATAACATCAAAAAAGTCAGCAAGAAAAACTGGAGCTCCGGATTTTGGAGGTTGGAGTTGTCCAATAATCAGGGCAGAATAATTCATTTAACGTACAACTAACGTGTTAGTATTGTAGAAATCAAAAGGATGTTGAGTCAAGGATTTGCCGGAACCAGAAGATCAAACGTGTTTTCGGATGACGTTGAAGATGAAAATAAGGTAGACGATGCGATAGACGTTACTGAGAATTCGAACGATGACAATGATGAAATCAATCCGTTTGTCGATGAATCGAATGGGAATAAAAATGATTCGGATAAGAAGAAAAATCTGTCCACTGAAGCTACTGAGGATCAAAGTGGTGAGAATGATTCGAATGAAAAGAAAAATCCGTCCGTTGAAGCTGCTACGAATCGAAGTGATAAGAATGATTCGAATAAAAAGAAAAATCCGTCCGTGAAAGCTTCTAAAGATCGAAGTGATGAGAATGATTCGAATAAAAAGCAAAATCCAAAGAGTGAGGGGGATGATTCGAATCGAGGAAAAGATGCTGTGAATAACACTGGTATGAAATGAAAATCGTTGTCAAATGAGTGTCAAAGCTGATACTTGGGAAAGTGAAATATTTCAAATACGAATTGCGGTAATTTACACTGTAAAAAAATTTCACCGGAAAATTCCAGTACATGTACTGGAAGTCATTAACCTGTACATGTACCGGAAAATTTCAGCACATTTGTACTGCAAAAATTCAGTGCAAACGTTATGGAATTCCCGCATCAAAACTGGAAATTTTCTGAGCCTCGGTACTGGAATTTTTCAGTACACGAGCTGGACTTTTCCAGGACATGTACTGGAAAATTAATGCTGAAAATATCCATGAAAATTGAAAAAAAATTGCTCACGCAAAGTGATTTTGCAGGGTCCTTGTGTTCCAAGATGATTGAGAAACTTTTGATCGTTCATTTGGATGGACAGAAACTCATGTCTACCTAACAGGATTTGAACCCACACTTTTCTACCTGCCTACCAACTGAAACCTAAGACCTAACCGATGAGCTATAGCGCGACATGTTGGAAGGCCAGCTTGGGTTACTACATATGCTTCATATCTAGAACACAAGAGGATAAGTCTTGGAAAAACCTCATATATCAATTTCATTGGCTACAATTACAATTATTATTCAAAATCTCAATCAGGAAATTTTTAATGTAAAGACTTGAAATTTTTCCTGCCAGAAATGACGAAGTCCAATAGAAGTGGAAAATTTCAGTGCAACAGTGATTAAATTCCGTTGCATAGCAACTGGAAAATTCCATCACACGACCTGAAAATTGCAGTTCAAAACCTGTATAATTCAATTGCATAGTAACTGGAAAATTCCATCACAAAACCTGAGAATTGCAGTTAAAAACCTGTATAATTCCAGTATACCAACGATTAGGTTTTTTTTTCTAAATTCCAAATTTTTTCTCAAGTCCTTTTTGAGGGAATATTTTTTTTTGGTGCACAAGAACTATAAAATTGTAGTACGAGCCGGTAAAATTTTCGCGAAATCATGGCAAAATTTCAGTACATCATCTCAAACTTGAAAATTCCAGTACAATGACTGAATTTTCAGTTATGCTTGGTAAATTTTCAGTAACGTAACAACAAAATCTCTGTACATGTACTGGAATATCCATATTCCAGTACTAGCACTGGAAATTTCCAGTCCAGTTGCACAGTAAATTTCCAGTTTTTTTTTACAGTGTATTTCTCAATTTAGATCTTCCTTTACGTTCCATGAGAGTCCCAAGAATCAATTTTGATACACAAGATGGGAAATAATCTGTGTTTATTAACTATGACATATTACATGATATCCTCGAAGGGAATGTTGATCCGATTGAACTGGAAGGATTGACAGAGCAGGAAAAGGAAGCAGTCAATATTCTAACGAAAACGGTAGTCGATGATACCATGGTCAAATTACAGAAAATTCTGAAGAAGAAAGGTAAGAGTATATGATGCATTTCAATTCTAATTGACATTTTTCTGGGGATTTCATACTCTGATGACTTACTTTCTTAATTCTTCTCCTGAAAACCTCCTCCCCGATTAGGAATGATCATTAAATCCACCTGATATTTCTTAGAGTCCAGGCAAAGTTCTCAAGGACTTGAGAAACTTGGATCACATGTAGTATGATTTTAAGGATGGACTCACCTCGGTAATTCTTGTAATTGGTTAGAAAGAGACAGAATCATGAAATAGAAGAAGTGCTAGATCGCTAGTATCTCCGTTACAAAAATAAACTTGAACGATTTTTATCAGGTCGAGGATCTTTTGATGAGTATTTTTTGTACAAAAAAACCACTTCTTCTCGTCTCTTTCTGGGTATCTCAAGAAATTCAATTAGCTTTGATCACAAATTGAGTTTCCTCGAAAAATCAGAAGGCGGAGAAAGGCGAGACCGTGTCCAGGTTTCCAAGAGATATTCCCGTGGGTATCAATGGGCGTATGAGCTTTATATGAAGTATCAGATTATTGATTCTCAGCCCCTGTTATTGTGTCATTACGAAACTCTAAAAAGTAGACAATTCGAAGCCTCCGACCGTCAAACCCCAGTTCACTTCCTCATATCTCGAGAACGGTCGATTCTAAATCAAAATCGTTGGACCTTGCATTGGAAGAAGACAATGAGCGTTCTTATTGAGAACTGTATTTGGATTCTTAGAATTTCTACCACATCTTTCGTCCGATGAATACCGAATAAATATTGAAGCGAATACTCTAATTGAATTAAATTTTTACTTTCAAGGGGATATGTTCCAAAACATTACGGGTCCTGGTTCAAAGTTTGGTGACGCGTTGGTCAGAATAATTTTGTCGACTTCGATAGAGGATTTGAAACTCATATCTGATGTGGAATACAACGGAGACATCGAACCACCGTCAAACTTGAATCGAGATTGTCCACCCCTTGGATCACCCATCATGAAGGATGACATTTTGGTAGAGATCGACCAAAACAGACGTCCCGGGAGTTCCACTCGCAATTTATGTTGGATATTAGCACAAACGATGCATCAAATCAACACAAAAATGTTAAATTTACACTGGAAATTTGTGAATTTCAGAATTTGATATGTTGTTTTCAACACAAACTCTGAATGGACCTCCTGTGACACAAAATTTGTCGCTGAGTAGTAGAAATTATCATACTTATGATTACATATGAATATAATGATTGAAAAAAGAATTCCGATTCTCGGTTTACATTTTCAGTCAAGAATTATTGACTCAACCAATAATCACAACTTCAATTTTGGTCATTTTCGGCAAAATTTTTCGATCGAAATTATATTATATAAATCATATCTCTCAAATGCATTTATCAGTATAAAATCAACGCATTTAATTGAATACACGTGTACAGCGGAAAATTTTGTGTCTCAGGAGGTCCACTCATAGTTTGTGTTGAAAGCAACATATCAAATTCTAAAATTAATAGATTTTCAGTGTAAATTCAACATTTTTGTGTTGATTGGAAACATTTTTTGTGTTAATATTTAACATAAGTTGCGAGTGGACCTCCTGGAACATACACGTGTATTGAAAATACACAAAATTTTTCACCGTGTGTGGGGGAATTGCTTACTTTTGCCCTTATGAAAGCAAATCAATAATATTCAAAAATTCAATATGAAAGTTATATATTTTTAGATAGGACTGGTATCGTACACTTGCGACGACCTTCAAAGCTGGGTACAATGGAAATACGTTAGTCTTGCTCACAACGTGGATTGGATCTCACAAAATACTGCAAAATCCAAAGGTAATATGGATCGCAATTATGATTTGTTAACTGAATCCTACTATGTTATAGCAGGAAATAGCGCTGACAAATGCGAATTTCACCTTTAATTTATGCTCAACAGAAACTTTTTAGATAGCGAATAGATGCAAGAATTTAAGAATCAAATGAATTACAATCTGCTCTTATATCCTAAGGAATGATTGTGGAATTTTCCACCATGATTTGCCCTGGTGAAAAAATCCTTCAAATCCTATCAGAAAACAACAGGTTTTAGGAAAAAGGTCCGTTTGTGTCAGCTTCTCTATTATCCCCGATCAACTTTATCCCAGACAAAAGTAATTCACATTTGATGGGAAAATATGCTAACTTCAGGACACCAATGGCTGATGTTCGTTGAAATATGACATTCAAACACCTGCCATCGTACACTGGTACATCGTCTGCTAATGCGTTGCATATTAACACTTGATGTGGATGAAATGAGCTAGTAATGTTCCCATGGTTACTAATTTCATGTTTCCACGGACATCAATCATCGATGTCCTAACGTTAGCTAGTGATGTATATTATTTTCAGTCTGTGGTAAATCATGTGATTTCGTTAGTTACTTCATCATTCAACCGCCCACTTAATGCCATTGATGAGTAAAATAATTAATCCAAGAATTATAAAAATACCGACTCATTAATTCTAGCTAATAATTCCTCATCGCAGTGTTGAATTGCAAAAGTGTATCTTGATTTGGTGGGATGACACGAGATTTTTGGAAATCGATTTGAAATAATCATTCAACACTTTCAAAGTACAATGCTCTTGAAAACCTGTTAATTTAAAACTGAATCATGAATGTGAATATGATAAAATTCACGCATGTCACTTTAAATTTGTTCAACAGTGGCTTTCATGTCAGAGATTGAATGATGAAGTAAATAATCCGATCAATTCAATGATCTTCCACATATATACCCATCAAACTGGAAGTACTTTCAATTCTGAGAAGGATTGACAGAAAATGCTAGGAAAAGTGATGAAAGCAGGTCTTTTTTAGAAAATTTTTTTTTCAAATTCAAGAGGATAAGAGCATTTACCATCTGAATACGTTGGTTAGATAAGAACATTCCTACACAATAGGAAAAGAGGCCCGAGGCAAACGTTGTTTTCTTTCAAAAGGTTGTTTTCACCAGGATGTTAAATTTTCCTTTAAATTTGTGAAGAATTCAACATTCAAGAGGCTGAGTAGTTCCTCAAAGTGGAGAATGGAATCTCCCGTTGGAGTGAGGGCTAAAACTTCCCATAATGTTTACGATATAACTAAAGTTTTACTTGGAGAAGAACAGACTGTTGATGTTGATGATTCAAGTTTCATATCCAAATGAAAATGAAGATTCTTTATTATACCTTGTGAATGTATTTCAGATAATCAAAGAAATGATCCAGACAGTGATCAGTCAATCAATATGAATTCAGCACAGCGTTCATATCATAAAATTCAATCTACAGTAAATGTGAATAAGTACCGATGTACCGTCGACGCTAATAACCGAATAAAGTGTACGTCGGATACTTCTGTATATTCTAGAGGCTGAAAAACTCAAAGCAACAAACTCACAGCTGTTGAATATTCATGTAGAATAATTTAATAAGAAAACCTGGGACATTATGGAGGAACAATCTATAATTTAAGGGAATAAAATGTGAAAATCGTAATATTGCTGATATTTGAATCGTTTATTGAGACGAATTGGTAATCGAATAACCAAATACTAAGCTGTCAGAGTCCCAAAATCTTACAGTACATTCTTTGAACGATGTTTTCAGTTCTAAATAGTTAATTCGAGCAAATGAACAACGATGATTCATCAAATTTTGCTATTTACAGTTGGTTTAAATTTTAGTTTCGTTTCTATAAAAGATTCAAACTTCAAGAAAATAAATTTTAAGGCTTGTAGTTTTGACAATCACGCTGTCGCTTTAATAAAAATAAAGTTTATTCGTTTCCATACATACCATTTGAGTTTTGTGGAGCGAGAAACTAATTTTGAAGGCATCCCACACGTCTGGTCGAAAAATTTGAACTGTTTTTGTCCTCTTATTCTATTTTTGGGCTGATTTTGTCCTGATTGTGGAATAATGCGGATGAAAAGAGTACTTTGTCATGATTTTAATCTAAATTTCTCTTCAATCACTTCCACACTGACAGAAAAACGACCTTCTTGAAACATTCGTGGTCACAATAACTTGAAATCTGGTTCGATCCACCAGGAAATGTGATTGTGATGTCCAGAAAAAATGGTTGAAGCGAAAAGTAACTACATTTTTCAGGTTAGAAAAACCAGATTCTTTCCTTGGTGTGATAACCTGGAAAATGTAGTTAATTTTGGCTTCAACCACTTTTTCTAGACATCACAATCACATTTCCTGGTGAACCGAACCAGATTTCAACTTTTTGCGACCACGAATGTTTCAACCAGGTCGTTTTTCTGTCAGTGCATTCGTTGGAGGAGAAGTTCAGACTAAAATCATGGAAAAGTACTGTTTTTGTCCGCATTATTCAACAATCAGGACAAAATCAGTCGAAAAACGAATCATGAGGATAAAAACCGTTAAAATTTTTCGACTCGGGTTCAAATTGATAAGGAATGCAAAATATGAACCAGGAAAAACTGGATACTCGTTAGTGTCTTGTAAGTATTTGGTAAGTTGACTAATTTTTCACTAGTGCAAGCTTTACAAACTCGTGAATGCCTCCCAGAGTATTTCCACTAGGGTCTTGTTTCCATCTCGTAAATGATTTGCAATCAAAGAAAATAGAAAAATTTATTATTCACTAGAGAAATATCAAATATTTGAGCTTGCTTTGGCAGTTATCTGGTTCAATCAACTCTTATTTGATTTGTGTGGACTATAGAAAATTCTTATGCTCTGATAAATAGCAAAGAGTTGAGCCAATTACAAGAATCAGTTGTCAAAACTAGAGCTTAATATTACAATAACCACGTGGACACCTTATGGACGTTCGAGACGTCCATTGGAAATCCCGTGCTTTTAAGGATCTGATTAAATTTCCAGTACTGTGACAATTGCGGGATGTTTACATAAAAGAAAACGCTGTAAATTTCAAAGTAATTGACAAATTTTCGAAATAGAACAATGAATATTAGAATTTATATAATGGAAATTCGAATTTTGAATACTCACTCGGTGGTTTCGAGGTACTGGAATACCCGATAGACGGGGCGTCGATACATGAAGAGATGATCCTCGACACGCTCCACCATCATCCTAAACCCACTTCATTCGAAACTTCGGTATCACTTATAATCACTCATCATTGATTACCGTTTTCACCAACATTGATATAAATATGAACGAACGAAAACTCAAATATTATAAAAAAAGTTGATCCAAAGTTTGGTCAACGCACAATATGTCCCTTTATTCTTCTTTCATGGAAGATATTTTGTGCATGAAGTCCTTCAAAGAGTTCAACTTGAACTTGTTGATGAGTTGAAAACACCGTTGGAGCGATTAATGATATAACAAAATAACGTTGATCCTTCGATTCTTCTCTGATACTATTCAAACACCATTCAACGCGTACAGATAAATTTTCCAAACTCTCTCGAGGTTTTTGACACAGACAAAGATTCACAAAATCGTCCTTTGTCGTTTTCCACGTTCTATCCAATGTTCCGTTCCCTCTCCTCTTCGTAAATGGTCTTATCGATCAAGCGTGAATTCAAAGTAGAGTATGCATAGAGAGCACTGCAGTGTGGATAAACTTGTATCAAAAGATTCCTTCTATTTGAATATTTTATTTCGGATTCGAACAAATCCTTTTCACAAGAGATGGTACGAATGCAGGGTTCTTTTTGTTTTTATATGAAGGTAAAAGTTTCTCTGTAATTTGGTTTGAAATATTAAATATATGATATCTTCGAACAATCGCTCACACGGCGATTGATAATTATAAAATAATATTCAATTGCACGAAGACAATAAAAAAATAATAAAGAATGAGCCCTCGAGCCGACTGTACGAACGAAGCTCTTGAATTATGAATGCGTGATTCATCGTGAATTACAAATTAGTGACTAATTTGTTCCTTCAAAACACTCCTCGGTCTATGACTAGCTTGAAAAGTTTATCCATTGTATTTGATTCGTCTTTGTTCCCGTGATCCAATTTTTCTTTTTCATAATTTTCCAAGCGAATAATAAACATGCATGTATAACAAGAAAATGCGGAGGAAGGAAATGCCGGCAACTCCCGTGGCTTTGTAAATCCTTCGAGAGACGTTCTTTCCGGTTTTCAAAGAAATACGTTCCAACCGATGGACGGTTTGCGTGCTAATGCATATATGTATGAGCGAATATAATCTATCCGAAGGTACACCTGCAAGGTATAGAACTTTCCTAACTCCAGTTGCAGTCTTTACATAGTACGTCGGGTTGATATATTCTATACCCTCTTCAACACATAATGATCACACCTAATATATTACGGTCTCTCGAATTTTTTCAAAAACCTTGTGAGGCCTGACTTTGACGACAGAGCGTTAACCGGGTATTCAAAATAATATTCGTAATTGGGAAGGATGTCACCTTTCATGTACAATAGTGATATTGAAACGTAGCGATCAATTCATAATTTGTATTCAAATGCATCCTCCTTGTACTATCGGATTCATTAGAATAATAATAGAGAGGTTTTGCGTGAGATCAAAGGGTATGAGATATGCGATCTCAAGATCTTATGAATAAACTCAACGCATCGAGAATAGGATCAAGATCGACTTCGCAAAACCATCTTCATCTTTTAACAACTCAGGTTGAAATACAACAAAATTTTTAATAAAATTCTTGATTTGAGTATTGACAAGAAACCTAAGTGTAGTTGAAAATTGTATACGTTCACGTTGCCTTCGTGCTTCTTCGTCACTTATTACAGTTGAGACGCGAAATGTCAAGCGCATGGTACGAAAAATATATAACTTAATTTCGTCTCAACTCCACGATGACTCGCACAATGAGTTGTAGAATGAAAAATGTATGTGGCAAATGAAAAAAAAACACATGAAGTGAAAAAAAATCCAAGTTCACCGTACCCTGAAACATGGAACTTGTCAGGACGAAGACCAGGAAGGGAGTACAGTATCGATCCTAACAAGCGTCCCGACTAATTAGATTCCTATGTACACTTCATTGCGGTGCCGGGCACCGCATTGCTATCTGTCTGACATTTTGATTGACGAAATGTTTTTACAGGGATTCGTGTGTAAGCTTTGAAAATTCACGTCAATCAAATATCCCCTGGGATTCGAAAAAGTATTCCTTCCATCGTGTGGAATATGCAAAATGTGGATATGGTATCCTTTGATGATTATTCGCAATCAATGTCGTGTCTGAACAATAATAGACGTTTCTAATTTGAATTGTAATTTCCGATTCGAGGGAAACACACATTTCTTCTTCTTCTTCTTCTTCTTCGAGTTCCCGATATAAGACAAGTTCTATTCGTTTTGCCTACTTGGGATTCTTATGGGGTGTCTGCTGAAGTCGATCAGGAATTTGTTGTGTGCTGCAACGCTTGATAGTCGAACGGGAGAATGAGGATAAGGAAGAATGACAAAATCGATGTTCCGTAAAAATTGCCATGCAAAATCGATTCTCAAATACAAATATTTGTACTGTTTGAACGGTACTGGAATTCCTCCCGAGGAGATTTTGTGATAATTAAATTACATGGAACGTATAACACTTTAATGAATTTTTCTTTTTCCATATTATTTCGATATTGTTATCGAAGGGAATGATAATCTTCAAATAAATGAGGAATTTTTTAATGTATTGAAGCGACAACAACTGAAGGAAAAAAGATTCTTCGAAAATGAAATGCAAACAAAAAAGAGAAAAGAGATTTTGAAGTCCAATGTTAAAGTTGAATGACCGGAAGAGGAAATTGGATTCCTGTCGAACGGAATTCTTCACTCGTGACTTTGAGAGCATCGAATAAGAAATCTTTTCTTGGAATAAAAAAATCCAACTAAACGAAAATTGTTTGTTGTCTGATTTTACTTCGGAGTTGAGAAAGTTTCATCCGGGATAAATTATTTGTTATTGTTGCTTCTTGTTGTGAACAATCAATAGAAATCTAATGAATCGTTCCATAAATCTCGAGTTGTGATCTGTTGTGCATTATAATATCCCATTTCTTTATGTTTGAATACAGGAGAGGAAATTAAATGCATCGGTTCAAACGTGTCATGAACACAAGGAAAATTCGTTTGCATATTCCACGTTGTTGGTATCTAATTATTTTCCTTCAAGTCACACTATTGAAAATAATAAAAATTGTCTACCGATTATACGAAAAATCCATTTTCGGTACATGAATATCAAATTTACCTTGGATTTTATGGAATTTTAGGACAATTTTGCGAAGTTATAAATCGTTTTGTGAAAAATTACAAATTTCCAAAAACCTTGAAACTCGAAGAACGAAAACCAAATATTCATACGATAGGAATTTTTACGAAGAATTCCCTTCCAAATGTTCATATTACCGGAATCTTATCTCACCCAAAGAAAAATGTCATTAGGCACGTTACGAAGCAATTTTATTTCCCATGGTTATTACTGTGATTATTATTATTATTATTATTACCACAACCCCGGTAGCGATACTCGAGAGTTTTACCGCTCCAATTTAAAGTTCAAGTGTTTACTCAAAGTACGTAAAAGTTTGGAGAAAATCAGAGACACAACTTCCCTAATGATTCAGCAGTTCATATAAGAGGGGACACAAGGGCGGAGGGATATTTTCAATCCACCAACTTTTAAAAAGTCAGGTGTTGAATGACACGAATAGCTCGTGAAGGATAGAACATTTTTAGACTGCATTCCTCGAATATTTCAATAAAAGGATATGATTTGTTGAAGAAATGTAGTTTAGCAAATCCTGCTTGCGTTTTATTAATGCGTTTTCTCGCGGCCAGGTGAAAGAACGTCATGAGTCATTATTCGCACACCAATAATCTCATTGTACTGTACCGTGAGAAAGATTTTTACGTTGCATTATTAAGACCCGAATGTCTGTTTTGTGGGTGCAGTGTTGAAATTAATGGGACTAAGGAGTTAACGAGTTTAAACGTTTTTTAATTTAACCGCACTCAGTTTTTAAATCAAAAATGCGTTGAATGTAATATCAAATGTGCTAACAACGTACAAACAATTTTCAAGAATTAACCTGAACAGTTTTCGAGTGAAGTTCCACAGTGATCTTTATAAGACAACACCCGAATAAAAGGAAAAAAATGCTTGGAATCAGTCTACTGGACGTATATTTTTTTCTTTTATCAATTTTCTCAACTCAATTTTAAACGGAATGCAAGCGTGCTCAAGGTATTCTATTATCTTGAGGGAATACAAACCTTTGGAAGCATTCAAGTACGTCCATGTTCTTGAAGGTTCCGAACATTTGTTAAACGTTTGTGGAACTGTGCAGTCTCTTAAGGTACTTTATCAATGTCTTGTGATGAGAATCTTATTCCTTGTACTTCATTTGAAAATACATTCAACCAAGGAATTTGCACTTTCTCAAATGTCTTTACTATGACACGGAATTACCTAAATTTACAAAGAAAACTTACTGCGGTCTAAATCTAAAATACTGAAGAACGGAGAGTTTCATTTTATTGAGTCTTGAAAGTGAGCTTCTCCAGTTTGAATGATATTTTCACTTGTTTTGAGTGAAATTTCATTGAAAAATTCACTACAAAATAAAACCATTATGGAATTGTGACTCCAAAGCTTGAACTGTTACTACAGAAGGGTGAAATTTAACTAAAAATTCTACAGAACACCATAGTAGAAATCATTCTATTGTGATTTATACTACGGTGATCATCGATCGAATAGAACTTTTATCTGATGAAGCAATTATCCTTGGATCTATAATTCTACTTGAGATTTGACACTAACATATTCTGGACTTGAGATAATTCGTAACTACACTGGGTATTCAACCCTAAATCCAGATGAAGGACCACCGTTTATCATTCCATAAAAGCTTCTTAGACTTCGCAACTTCAAACGCTAAAGATAAGTCCTTGTGAATATAACTTCTCTCAGAATTCTCTAATTATAAGAATCTTTGTGCTCAATTTGTTACCCCTCCGATTTTGATCGTCGAACGAAAATGTCATATTGAGTGACGAGAATGAGGGTCAGTGGGGTAAATTCGCTATAAGATATTTTGTTTGCTTCCAATTGAGAACTCTGTAGCCCCTGAACGGAAGTTTATTATCACTAAATTCAAAATTACACTGAAAGAATTTTAAATTACCGTGAAATTTCAGTAATCGAAGGACAATTAAAAACTTTTCGAAAAATTACTGTGCAGCCTGTAAAAATTAGGGAGTTTTCAAACAGCTAAAAGTGATATTTTCTATAAGTTTTACAAAATGCACAGTGATATTTTCAAAAAATTCCTACTTGTCTCTCGATCACTGAAATTCTACGGTAATTTTTCAAATAAAATGCTTTCTGTGTACGTGACGACATATTATAAGTTGTTCGCCACTTGACATTAAATAGTTTAATTTTAACCTACATCACACGAGATATTTCCCCCTCAATTTTATAAAAATTCCAATTCTTCAGTCCATACAGTTCATTTGGCATTGGATTGAATGCAATCACAAATAAAAGTATTATATTGTATCGAGAGTTGAATAAACGCGACTTTGCAACTACCGAGGAATACATTATTCGGGCGAGAAAGAATTATCTGTTCAATAGAATTATGTAACGAACGTTGCATCGAGATGCAGTAATCGATATTCGAACTTGTTTGGAGCATCGAATTTATTCAACAGCGTCTATCTCCGTTTCAACAGATTTCCCGTGAGAAATCTTTTTTGAAAATCAGTTTCAAAAGATTTGTTCTTTCATCCAATCCATGTTTGGTACAACTTTAATTTGAATTATTAGTAATTATGCGTAATGACGCAAGAAGAAATCTTCAGCCCACGTAGATCACGATGAATATAAACTCTTCGTTTCATGGAGAAAAGTGATGATGATGAATTGTGATATTTCGGATGATTGCACCACTGTTACGAGAATCTTGTTCTATTTTTTTTTTCTCAATTAAAAATCAATGTCGAAGGGTTCCTTTTTTACTGCCTGGATCGAACTTTTGATGAAAATGACTATTTTTGTGAGATTCGTGATCAGGTGATTCTTTATGAGGTTCGTTTTTGGGTCTCGAAAGATTATAAAATTATACTAAATATATCTCGAATGAATTCACGTCACATCGAATTAACGCAGTAGCTACTTTGTACCGTTAATTCTAAATAATACGACACGGCAGAGCGTGATGTGTTTGATTTTCATAATTACAAGTCTCTAAAATATACATGTACGACGATAATATGCTGATGGTTATATAAAATTCATTCAGAGAGATTAAATCACATGAATAATGTGATCTATACTTGGCACAAAAAATTCTACAGATATGTTTTTCAACGTTGAATAGAAAAATTATCAAATCAAATACGATGTGAGAATGTAAAAGAATCCAATTCCATATTGTTATTTTTTGTATCGTAGTGTAGTAGTAGCAGCGTAATCAGTAGCTCAAATCCCAATTGAAATCCAGCCTAGCAACAGACAGTTCATGAATCTACACGGTGTGCTTCAGGGGATATATGTTCATAAAAGTGTAAACTAAAGGGAAACTAGATATGTATCAATCTCCATTATAGTGAGTTCAGCCACCGCTAACCTACATGTAGGATTATTTACAATTTGACTCACCTACCGAACCTCGTTGAATTGAGCTTTAACTGATCGTGTCTTCCATTGTGTATCGTAATCGAGAGAATGCGTATTCATCTATTCGGGGACAGTGAAGATAAGCGTTATATAAAAATGTGTATAATCATACGCTGTTCTACGGCTTATGTTCTGTTAGTTATAAAATTAGTTCGAAGTTCAAGGAGATGATTGAAAGAATCTTAGAGAAACGAACCCGCATATTCATCAATATTTTCTCAAAGTAATTTGAACATATGGAAGACATTTTTCAAACTTAAAATGACATCATCACCATCACATTGCACCATCTTTCAAAGAGAAAGATCTCGTTCAAATTACCTGTATTCTACTTCAAATTACACGCATGAATCGATTCACACGATTGCTACGTGTAGTCTGGAATATATTACCATAGAAGTGACGTTTTTATACAAACAGAACATTTCTTACACCTAAAAGAATACCCAAAACTGTTACTATATTTCAAATCTCCGTTGTTGTTGAATGGTCTCTAATTGGGAGCAAAATATGAAATTATGAACTTCTTTTTTGTGATCTCATATGAGTTTGCATAATGATATCAATCAGATAAGATGATTGAATCCCTACTGATAGATATAAGTGGATTAAATATTTCAATATAACGATTAAAACTGTTAACACATACTTATTTAGCACCGGATTTGTATTGAGGAACATAAAATGGAACGTTAGAAATCGATAGTTCATATATACGGTTTTGTCAAAACCTCATAAATCCAAGAAATACTTGAAATGAATGAATGAAGAAATCATTCTGTCAATTTATACAACTCCAGAGGAGAAATATCAAAAATATTGGTTGAAGAAATAAAACGATGCTGTGCAACGTACAGAAGTACAACATTAAGCAATTCTCTGCGATCTCGAGGAACTTCTGTAAACCGAAGGTAACTTGTTGTAATAGATCAGAGAGATAGATTATTTACACATGAACTGGTTATTATTGAGCCACATTACTGCTTCACACTTTCTATAAACAATGTGAACAAAGTTGCTGATATCTTACTTTGAAACGAACATTGCTTCATATTCCTCTTTTACATGGATCGTATAAAAATTGTATACACGAAGAAAAAGGTATCTTGAAAAATACCATAATTTATGGGTTTTCGGCGTTGATCTAACCCGAGTCAAAATATTCACGTGAAGATACCTCTAAAAGTACCATAATGGCTGGGACTTTTATAAGGAAGGTACCATACTTCTTTATAAAAGCCCAAGAAATTATGGGACTTTTAGAAGTATCTTCACGTAAATATTTTGACTCGGGTCAGACCAACGCCAAAAATCCATAAATTATGGTATTTTTCAAGATATCTGTTTTTTTTCAGTGTACGAATGGAACTCAGTTATACTCAAATTGAGTTCGAACTGACTACGACTTCGCGTCTAAGATCAACATCAGCAATCTCCTTATTCGTGCCTGTTGTAATTTCTCATTCATTGGATTAGTTCGAAACTTCGTGCAAGATGAGACGGAATCAGGTATCATTTGAAGATATGTCAGGAAATAAACTATGAAACGAGAACAAGATCATGATCAATTTCGAGGCGGAGAAGATATATTGTATCCTTTTATAAATAACCTCAAATCCTCATGTTATTTTGTTACATCTCGTACTCAGAAGTTTTTGGGTTGAAATTTTATTTCAAGAGTTTAGAAAGTCCTCACATTTCTAAATAAAGAATCAAAAAATATCTCTAGGTATATAAAGACATATATCACCGGCAAATCTCTTGACGAAGTGATGAAATAGCTTCAATTAAATCTACAAAAATTACTACATCTTTAAAAATGGAAGATAATTTCACTGCTCGACACCTAGGATGTATTGGAACGTTTGCTCAACTTGTGTTATAATTTATGTGATATTTTATAATTACTTTGAACTACGCAATTCTACTCAAGAGACGATGGAGCTGAAACTAGCAGTCCCAGAGCCAGCATTGCAGACAGTTCTTATAACTTTTGATTCAACATTGTTGAAGCTTTTTTCATACCAGAAATCGATCGAGTAGCATCCCATTGAATGTTTCAGATCCTTAAATCTTCAATAAACGTTTAACGTAAAAAATTATGACACAATCGGCTGCGAGCTTTGCGGCTACCAGTTTCAGTTTCATCGAGAGATGCAATACAAGAGTTCAAAGACACTGAGCACGAGTGTCGACTGTACTAAATGTCAAATCGAAACATGGACCATTTATATTCCAGAAGCATATGCGGGGTTGAAAAACATTGATCAACAAGAACAGTTATTAAAAACAATGATATATCGAAGATCAATTACCAAAAGCTCTTCAAGAATGTATTATCTCAAAATTGTATAAAACTCTTCTAAAAAATGTATCGAATATACAAATCGGTTGGAATTTTCTAGAAACCCTGGAGAGCACGGATCAAAGAAATTGGCTCGGAGTATGTCTTGTGTCGCTTTATTCGAGGAACAGAGCGGTATATTAAAATTCGAAAAATTAGACGGAAGCGTTGGATTTGGTGCACGTTGTGACCTTGGGGTTACGGGTTGAAGGCCGGAGGTATATGCGTATTCTTGAGTCAAGGGAGAATGCACGCGGTTGGAAATAAGCTTGATGGTTTATCAGAGAGGACGGATCTTTGAGGACGGTACGGGAACAAACGTGGCACCGAATTCACCGAGCAGGACACAAACACACAGCGTATACACAGCCACCAGTAGTACACAAACACGCACGTATAAACGGTATATACGAAGAGAGAAAGAGCACGCGCGCAAGTTCCCGTCTTTTCACTTCAGCGTATAATAACGATGTGCACGCGAGTTTTGCCGGTTCAACATGGGGTAGCCAGGTAGGCGCTTTGCTGGGTGCGGCAGTCTGCGCCGCGACGCCCGGCGTCCTTCCACCACCACCCTTTCTCTTTTCTCGTCTACACCCTTCTCTTCTCTGTTCTATCTACGAATCCTGAACCGAGCCGGTTGTTGCAGCAGCGGCAGCAGCAACGGCGTTAGCAACCCCCGTCGTTGTCGTCGAGAGCAGGATCGTAGTTAACGGTCTGATCATGTCTGTATATCCCTGTATACATGTATTTCGTACATACACGCATTACCAGGAGTTCACGGTGAAACGTCGTATAGGTCATAGCTCTGTCTTTTTACGCTTTACATTTCGCCTGGCGTGAAGAACAAATACATTTATACGTGTATTCCGTGAACGACATCTGATCTGGAATTCCTGATATATGTGTTTCAATATTGAAGAATTCTACCTTCTTACGGGAAATTGGGATTCATTGATTTCCTCGATAAATCAAAAATATGTGGAAAGTTTTCATGAAAAATTATAGAACTTGCGCAGAATTCTATTGTTATGCAAATTTCAAGTATACATCTTCAATTTTGCATCGCAATAGGGCTTTTTAATGGTGCCTTGGTTATAAATCAATTCTTTTATTAAATTACACCACATTCGCCAGTTTTATGATTTTTATCTTAATTCCAACTAATTTTTAATGATTTAGACTCGAAAAAAGAGGAATGCAATTACAGTTTGAACCGCTGTTCAATCGAAAAAAAGGCACTGAGACGATATTCTTTCTTGACTTTATATTTCCATGAAACGAAAAGTTGTGAAGTTTTTCCGGTTCTATTTTATTTCAGAAAAGAATTCACACCGTAGGAAAACAAAAAATACTCTACGAAGAGCATCGCTGGAAAGATCTTCAGGAAGTTTATTCCGAAACTTGATGATGAAATAACTTTTGTCCGTACTCTAACTTTTTCTGTTGCGTTTATCACGATACTGTTTACGACTTATTATTTTATACGTGGGTATCTAAAGGGATATAAATTTTCATCAATTTCATTTTGGAACACAATCATCTTCACCTACGGAAACAATTTGAATGCATTGCTTTTTGGATTCGAAATGGGGAAAAATTGCAACGATGCGACCCAAATGTTTTGTATCTTCTCAAAAATATTTCTGCACAGGAATTCATTCTTGTATATGAAAAAAAAAAAACACTACTGTATAAACCAATACGTATTCGATATTACAATAGCCAAAAATATTGCTGCAACAGCTACATTTTAGCTTCTGTATAGCAATAACTTTCTTTGCCACAGTTAGAAAATAGCTACCGTAACTAAGTTTTAGCTATCCAAATATCAACATCATTTTTTCCAGGGCATCTGTTCATTACAGAAAATAGGAATATATTTTTGTCAATAGTGACGGCAATCTTAGCACAGGATCGATCTTTTCTTATATAAAAAGTATCTAGTTTTTATTGAAATCTATCAAAATTAGATATTTTTTATATAAAAAAGGATCGCCATCACTATTTGTAAATAACTGCAGTGGAATGAAATTCCAGCGATGCCTTCGAGGCATCAGGAAAAACCGATAAATATTTAATGAAGTTGAACAATGTGTTGCTTTCCATGCCTGGAACGAAGCTGCTACAACAGTTAATGAAAACTAGTATATTCTTTTTCCCCGAATCCTTTTATTTTTCCCATCGTTTACGCGCTGGAAACAATTTTACTCCGTTATTCATTGTTGGAAACGAGTAATCGTCGCTTCAACAATAGATATGTTCAAAGTCCATTCACATCACTGGGGCAATAAAAGTTCAAGGCACAGAAGTGTACAGACCTTTCTCATGTCCAGCATAGTCTTATCGATTTAAAAACCGTTCCAACGTCATGTAATCCCGCAATAGATTTAAAAATGTCCAATGTTAATCGAGATTACCAAAGATGTGGATTAAAATTTGATTTTTTAAGAACCGTAATCAATGAAGATTTGATTTCGACCATCAAACGGGTACATAATTCAGAACAAGTTCAGCATTAAAACATGATTCGGATTGATTTCCTTAAGGGGAGGTTCTCATCTAACGAATTCCGAAATGAGGTGATTTTCTCGAATTTTTTTTTTTTCAAGAAGGAAGTAAATCAAGAACTCGAGTTATTTGAAACTCGTCAAATGGGTCTTAAAGTACATGAACAAAATTTTCTCAAGTTGAAGGATTTGTATCCCGAAACTTTAAGGGCGTTTGTCTCGAAACCATGTTTTTCAAGTTTGGCTCCATGATATCTCAAAAACTACTGAACGGATCACTCTTTTCTTCTTTATTTTGAAGCTCATTGAATTTATTGGAGGATGAACCTAAATGGAGATGACATTTGCCTTCTTTTTCCTCTTTATAGCACTCTAAAGAGCGAAAAGAATGTGAAAAAACGCTACCAAAAGTTTGCATGTCTGTCATTTTTTGAAAATTTTCATTGGTTTTATTGGTACAACCTCCAACAAATATCATATATTCCATAAAAATTTTTGAATTTTTGATAATTTTTGTAAGTGCTATTTGTTTAGTGGCGCCCGATTGATCACTGTTTTTTTAGGTGGTTATGTTTCAATACGTATCAACAATTCCCATGGCATTATTTTGCACCGAAAAAATTTTCTTATGTACTTGAAGACTCAATTAATAAGTGTGAAAACCTCCGAGTTCTTCATTCCCTTCCTTGCATGAGAAATAATTCGAGAAAATCATCTTATTTTGGGGTCGCTAGATGAGAACCACCCCTTAATCTCTTTTTGAATAATCATCAATAATATGGTTAAATATGTATCAAAGAAAGAATTCAAGTGGAGATTTCAATCTGCTATATTTATCAACTTCGAAATACACATTCCTGCATTCAGCAACAGGAAATTTGCTGTCAATCCTATAAAAAATCAATTTCCACTATAAGTATCAGCAATTTGCATGACATTTATGTGAGATTTCCCAATCTTATGGAATTTTTACTACAATTTGATAGTGAATTTCCAGAAAAGTACAGAAAACGCTTCACATCTTATACATAAGTGCGAACTTTACCGTAGAATTTTCTGAAAGAGGGCATGTAACATCGTTCGAGTCAATGCAGAATGTCGATTTCTCTTAAACTGGATGTGACTTTTTCGAATTGATTATTTCCATCCAAGAGTAGTCAAGTCCGATGTACATGCTTCATCAAAAGTTCGATAGAATTACGTTTACCTACGCATTCACTCGAATCATTCAATAATCCACGAGTAACGCTGACAGATCGAAGCAATCATTTCAACTGCGAATTCAATCATAGATTAACTCCAACCGAGAGATTGGCGTAATTACTTTACCTGCACATTCGTTGAATGTTATCTGTCAGGGAACCGTAAATCTTAAAATAATTCAAATTGATTTATGATTTGACAAAGGATTCTAATAGTTGATTTCATTTGTCAACCCAATTGAATTAATAATTGAAATGAAAAAATATTCATCATTTTTAGACACTTAATGTATTTGAGAATTTAGAAAATCGTATAAGCTTTCTCCAGCACTTCAGTTATGGTCCAAATAATAATAAAATTTCGAAATCCATTGTTGAAATAGAAGAAAAAAGATCAAGCATTATTGCGACCAATAAGTTCCTCTGAGAGAACTGAAATTTCCAACTGTACAGAATATAATTTTCCTATTTGTAAGCATTGAATTTGCATACAATTTTTCATATGCCATCTTCAACGCAGATCAAACTGGAGAAGCAGATAAATTGTTGTCGAAACTAATAATCACAAAAGGGAAAATGAGAACCACAATAATGAAGCACAGAAGGCAGAAGATACATGCTTTGAATTGTTAGTAATTCTTTTTTTCCTTATAAGCCATACTCATCAAAGCTTTGAAAACCATGATATCTGGAAATCCAAACGACAATCAACAAGTTAGTGAATCATAAATGAACAGGGAGGGCAACGTGACATACAAAGCGCATTGCAAATCAATATACCGAAGTTTCAGTTATAATTTTCATAGCATCGTTGTGATTTGCGCCGAACTATTCTGCGAGACAGAAGAACGGTTATCATCATCGCTCCCTCGAGTTCGGACCCTTTCTATTCAAAATACCCCTCATTGATACTCAAGTCTTTTTTTTCTCCTCGTTTCATCGGTGAATGTTTGAACATGGGCATATGTAATATGAACACAGATTCACATATACGATACGTAACCGTGTGAGTGCACTTGTATATGTTTTGATGCAAATGATTACGTGTCATAAGGACGCTTCTGCCCTCTCCTCTTCCCCCGTCGTTTCTATTTTATCGCGTTTGGTGCCCTCTCCATTCCTAACAGGGAGCTGCTAGAATATCGAGTTATCGATCTGCGGCAAACCCTCGACCGTGCTTTCTCTTCTCGGCCACGCGATATGCTTCTCGTCTCTCGAGGGATGCTGTGAATCTGGAGAGACGGAGAAGAAAGAAAATTTCAATGCTTAAGAGGATAGGGAAGATAATAAAGAGTGCCTGATATTGTATTTGCGCTTATGTGATGATGAAGGTAATTGCTTGTGTAATTGTTCACAATTACGAATAGACACGGTTGAATGGGGAAAAGAAAAAGAAGAGAAAGGGATCACTGAGCGTTGATTAATTTTTAATTGAAGCCACAGTTGACCGGGACTACAAGACATTATAGATCATTGATTTATAAGTTCATTTTGCTTATTATTTAACCTGAGGAATGTGAGAATTTTGAAATGCTGTTAATTTTTGACTCTATAAATTTGAGATTTAAAAATTATTTTGATTGGGCAATTTATTCAAATTTAACATCGAACATGGAGAAAATTAATGTGTTGAAAAGTGCCATAATTCATTGAGGAACAATGCGATGATGCTGAAGTTTGAAGTATCAATTATTGGTGTTTATCTGCTCGAATTAATTCCTCGAGACTAGGAACATGGTTTCAAGAATGTACTGCAAAAGAATTTGGGGCTTCAACAACTGAGTATCTCATCATTCGGTCATCAATTCGTTTCAATAAACGATTCAAACTTCGGCAAGTTGCAACAGCGCCCGCCAGTCTTGGACGGATAGTTATTTACCTGAATTTACTTCTAAAAATACCATAATTAGATGTATTTCTACAAGAAATCATGATAATTTTTACACCATGTTCAGATCAATAATTTTATTTGTCAAAGACTGGCGCTGATTCTCAATAAATTATGGGAATTTTTAAAATATATTTTTCCGCGTGAAGGCATAGCAAAACTTCAACTACAGAAGAAAGGAAAAACGTTTGCCGCATCAACGATAAGCGCTAAATCTGGTTTACTGGGACAGCGATATTGCTTACTAATGGAAAATTGAAAACTCATTGCTGCAACCAAATTAAAAACGAGGATTGCGGTATAATGGGATTAGACTTTGCATTAAGTGGACTCGAGCGTTGTTGTCGTGCATCCGTTTTTAATGCAACACTCTAGCTCTTAGCCTTGAATGAAATTAGAAAAAAATGGGAAATATACCGCTTGAAGCCCTTTGAGGAAGATGCAGATATGTGCGCATACGTCATTCCCAGTTTGAAAAGTTGATGGAATCCTATTGAACAATGAGATTTGATACGAACTTTTCAACTGTAAATGACCATTCAAACTTGTTCAAACTCATCAACTGGAAATTTAACAGATTTAATGGGAATTCTGTTCTGTTTTCAATGAGCTCAGGATTAAGAAGGTTGACAAAAGTCTCCGGGAAACTTCTTCTTTGGACCTCATAATTTTTTTTCTACACATTGGCATAAAAATCATTCTTTTACAAGTCGCTGGCCAGCAGGTTCACGAGGGACGGCTGAACCACTCTAAAATCAGTGAGACAACGTTCAGTGTCAAACGGACGTTGTGCTCTGATTGTTTCGTTATCGGTAACGCTGTAGTAACTAAAGTAAAACCTGTCTTATGAGACTGTTATAATTGTTTTTATCAGCAGTCACACTGCGTTAAGCAGAATAAAGCTACGCTCGCTTCAGCACAGTTTAAAGATTTGAGATTCAAAGAAATTATGATTTCAGAGTGTTGTACTCCTCGGAGAATCCAATAGGTTTGAATGGTTATTTACCGTTGCAGAGTTTTTATTAAATTTCATCAATCAATCGGTTCAATCAGACTTTTTTTACCAGGGTCATATCATGAGATGATTTATTGTTTTCAAACCACTTTTACAATCGTTTTTTTATTACGCTTGCATTTTCAACGTACAACTTGAGAGTTCAATATCAAGAATGTATCCATCCCTAGCAGAAATTAGCACCGAATCAACGTTGTTTCGAGCTTAGATGCCTCGGAACAACGTTGATCCGGCGTTGATTTCTACTCATCGCATCGTTTGAGGCTATGCACCAGGGTTATTCGATTGACGATTCTGTCAATCATAGAACAGATGACCATAAAATAATGTAATGAGTATATTATTTCTTTAATATAATTTAATATATGGAATATGATATCCATTTTCATTCACTGCACGGTGGATTATTGAATCGACAGCAAGGATTGTTTAGTTTACACAAAAATACGTGTCATTAATATTCTTCATTGCATAAAATATCCTGAAATTTTAACGTGTTGAAGAAAGTTATTTCGATCCGTTTTATGATAAAAATTTATTTTTCCATCTCTTAGTAATTGTGAGATGATTATTCATCTCCTCTCGATTACCAAATCAATTCAAAAATACACATAGCTTGACAATTCGATCAGTAATTATTTACCTCGCTACAATAGTTTCATTGAACCCTATAAATTTATAATTCATGTTTGCACGATGCATCGCGCGAAGGTTCAATATAAACCGTTCAAAAGGCGTGAAATTGAGAACCAATATTTTCATGGAAGACAAATATTTGGAAATTTGAGTGACACGCTGGGAGATAAACTGAGCGGAATTGGCGCATGTAGATTGATTCTTCGTTGGAGAGGGTCGAAGTGTAGTTACCTCTACACATTCTGACAATATTGTAATTTTCACGCTGCATTTTTATTTCATCAACAAACAAAAATCTCAACCTTCAGTACATATTTTGATTATTCTCATAACAGTTCTGAGACACGAAAGAATGTAGCAATAAAAGTTATTCCTGCAGCAACTAAAATTCAGCTGTTGTAGCAATATTTTTGGCTATCCAAATATTAAATACACGAAACAGCTATCATAGTAAATTATTTTTTTCTGTGCAAAAATAGAGAAAAAATTAGATTATTATGGGTTTAATGAAACTACAATGAAATTAAAATTGTTTAAACTATGCTTCAGCTGTAATTTGTCTAGACATTCATATCACTGACATCTTCGTTCACACGTACTTCCTCTGTATTCCCATATCAAAATCGAACGCGCATGCATGACACCTCAGTTTTCCCAGACAATGTATTCATTTTTTTGCCACACGTCTATCATGTTCTTTGCTTGACTTATTATTCTCTGAGCTTTCCTGTGATTATAACCGTGACACGGCCTTGAACTTCAAGGTATTGTACAGTGCCAAGTGCAGTCATCCTGATGTACAATGAGACTGCACACGCCATATCCGGTTTTGACTGTACGCTCGGCTCAAAGTAACAACTCTACTTTTGCTTATTTGTGTTGTATTCGTCGATTTATCTCTGTCTTATCATCGAGAATTTCCTGCCAAGAATTCTGAGTAACCAATTATAATTCATATTGTTGCATTTTTTGCGAACAGATGGGAATCGTTGATTGCCTGGAGAATCATTTTATGTGTAACAAATTTTAAGTAGAATCGCAGTATTATTAATAATAGCTTCTTTGTTTTAACGAACGTATACGGTTCAAGTACATGGATGATAAAGTGAGTGTATGATTGTGCTTATGAGAATGTAAATATAACGTTCCATGAGGGATTTTTACAACCTTTTGTTTTTTCTTCCGGATGAAAGGATTCTATTGACATCGAGAATTTAAAGTTAAACATTGAAATTTAGGATAAATGATGAGTTAATTAACTGACAAGAGAGTTTATTGATATTCTAATTACAATGGAATTTTGATACGCGTGTGATCGTTGAGAAATGAAGAAACCCTCATGGAATCAAGTGCCCATAGAGAAGATTAAGGGGGAATTGAGATGTTTTGAATTTCTCCGCATGTGCTAGGGGCGTTATAGAAGGGAAGAAGTCATTCAGGTTGAAAGTTCTGAATAAAGAAACATGTCTTCAATGAAACTGCTGCTAGTGACGTACACAAGAATACACACGAGAGAAGGGTAGAACAATATCCCATAGTAAAGCAGGGACCCTCAATCATATGAAATTCAATCCTGCGAATTATGGCTAAGTCAGTTCCGCGAAGTAAATGCTCGCGTGTCCTGAAACCACTTTTACTGCGGGGATTTACCTTCGTTTTCATGGATCTTCCCGCATTCGGAGAAGTGAAATAGAACCACAACGCTCAATTACGCAACAATTCAAGACTGGAATCTTCAAAAATTATTACATCAAATTTCGTTGGTTTTAATAAATCATAAACGTCAGAAATATGACGATATCATTGTCGTGCAAGTCTCTAATGTTGCATATTATGTATTTTGAACGCATCGATTATCTTGCTGCGTTGCGCATAGCCAATAGGTTCTGATACGTAAGGATGTAACGCTCACGTGTATAGTTCGATGAACTTGGAGATACTTTTGTGTTATAGATAGTTGAACATAGATTTATCGACACCGCGCATTATTTCCCCCCGTTCATTTTCTTCTCTCGATCGGAAAACAATGAGAACAATGAGTCGCTTCATTTCCCACGTGACATAAACGTTATCATAATATCCATACTCTGTGAGCGAAATTCAATGATAATTCTAGTTTCGACGTACATATGTATGTGTGTATGTAACGTATTATTGATATTCGCGAAATAAGTGGAAGAATGGAAACCAAAAAGAACGAAGAAACTTTCTTTTTGTATCATTAAATTTTGCATACGTTGCTGAATCTTCCATTGTTGTTTGACGAACGATTGCAGTATTTAATCGTTGAATCGAGTAGAAAAATTAGTATATTACATAATATTGACATTTATTGAATTATATCCACAAATTCTATATGGTGAGATAGGGAGAATTTTGAATGAATCATCCTATTATTACTTCATTCTATTGTATTACTTGACAAAACGTAGGACGAGTTCTACGTTGAATCAAAACCCTATGTAACGTAATGATGAAGAGTGGAAAATTTTCTCTACCTAAAATGGTCACAGTATCGTGCTTTAATACTCCTCGAAATTGACGAGATTCTGATAGGGTGAAGGAAGGTGATATGGCAATAATTTCAATTTTACACAATATTCCCTGCCCGACAGTACCTACACTGTAAAAAATAGACTTCCTAAACTGCCAAAGAAGTTTGGCAGTTTTTTACATAAACTTTTTTTGTGAATTACCAAACAAAAGTTTGTAAACATTCAAAAAATTTTGTGATTTCACGAAGATTTTTGAGAAATCACAAACTTTTGTTCGGCAATTTACAAAAAAGGTTCGGAAATTATTTTTCCAAACCAAGTTTGTAAATTTCCAAGCATTTTTGTTTGGAATTCAACAAATTTTTTTTACAGTGTATATATTGAGTTCAGACAACATTCGTTCTGATATCAATTTTATTTCAGTCACACTCACGTGAGAGGTCATGTCAAATAAACAATAACGTGTGCAAGGTTCACATGTTATTCTTTTCTGCGCATAAAAGGTTTGTTAATTGGCCCAATAATGGCGCATCATTGGACCACAGACGTTATTAACCGCACGTTAATAACTCCTATTGATAGTGAACTATTGGGTGATAAAGTGGGTACAGTAATTGCGGTGAATATTCAACTCATACACGGAGAAAAATGCAGGTCGAAAATATAGTAATCTTCAATAAAAATTTGAGAATATTTTTTAAAGTCTGAGGATTTTTCTTAAATGCATAATAAAGATAAAGCGTTCTACTTTTTTGTGGCATTGCATTCGAATAACAATAAAAAATTATCAATACTCAATAAAAAATAAAAAAATCCTGAAATTTCACAAAGTGAATAGTAGGGTATTGAAATTTTGTTATTGCTTTGTAAAATTTCACGCGCGACTTTTGGAAACTTCATTTGTTTCTCTATTTTTGATTAAGTATTGATAATTCCACAACAATGTGAACCATTTGATCTCTATGATGGATTTGAGAAGTACTCTTAGATTTTGAGAAATATTCTCCAATTTTGATTAAATATTGCTATATTCTCAACCTGAATTTTCCTCCGTGTACCTAGAACCTATACAGTGTTGGAACTTGGTCTATCGAGGGAAATTTTTCGTTTGTTTTCACATTAAAAACCAGATCAAATCCATGAATTCTCAACTGGAATCCAATTTGCGATTCATATTCAACTATTAACTCATCGAAGTTGCAACTGAGAAGTTATTTTGCTCTTTAATTCTTTGTCACGAATTGTAAACGAGTTTTTTTCATCACCTTGATGTAGGTGTATTAGAAACCACAACTCTGGACTGCGGATACTGAACTCAACTTTGAAGAAGAAATCCCATCCAACGATGAGGACTTGAAATTCACGTTCTTCCAGATCCAACTCACATCATGTGACGATAAAGTTATCACGGAATACAAAAAGGTGCAGAAAAGATAATATTTTCAAATTCAAGTTTCATACTGTTTCTGGCTAAGGACATGTACACCCACGATTTCCGGTTCGAATCGATCGTGACGTGATGTTCTCCGATCGAAGCGCGTCCCCATAAAAGTGCTACCGTTGAATTTCATTGCGTTACTTCCTGTGCCAGATGTCGTGGACATATATATACACGTACCTAATGACGTTCAAGTACGTAGGTATATGGCGTATGTACCTGGACGCATAGGTTCATACAAACAGGTTGATCAATGGTTTCAAAGACAAGCATACGTGCGGCGGTACGAATGTGTGGTTTCGCACCTGTGCACCCTCATAATTATGTATCTGCCGATACGATCGCCATATTTGATGAAGAAATGTGACCTCAGTTCATAAGAGACATCAATTCCAAAAAAAAACATAAGCAATTGAATTTATATTTATAGTTTCAAAAGAACCGAATCACCAGAGCATCGAAAACATAGGAACTGAGAGACTTTATTCTCCGCTCGCGTACTGACATATTGTTTTTGAAATATGCTATATTCGATTCAAATGTAGTAGAATGTAAATCATTGATAAGAATAAACGATTGTTCCCTCGCGATTATTTCAGTTGTTTATCAATTATAAATCGACTGAGGAAATGATTCAGTAAGAATGTCATTTCGTTTGTGTTATCGACGACGATACGTGTGAACAACGATGATCAATAATTGCATTGTTTATTCTGCAATTGAAAATCTCTCTCACGGACGGATAAAGTTTTAGGATGGTCATCCGATAACTTTCATTCCGTATATTCTTTCTCGCGCTGTAGGGAAGAAATATGAAATTTTCCGTGTCTTTGTCCCCTGCTGTTCACGTAACTTAATCATTTTTATAATTTTATCTTCAATTTGTGGCAGACATTTTATATTGAAACTTTCATAGTTTATGTTACATATTGTGCACAGAATTTCGCTTCATTTTATCTTTCGTCGGTTTAACGATCCGAGGATGCCAAGTTTATTGTAGATTTTGTAACCTGGATAATAATTTTGAAAAGTCGCAGTGCAGATATTCTATTTGCTACGATTCAAGAATAATTGCGTTTCCCGATAGATATTTACACAATTTGTTGTTATTGTACCCTCATTCATCTCCCAATTTTTTGCTTTGAAAATAATTTCTGCATAATATGCAAACTCTACTCCTTTGCATCATAAATTTTGTATATTTAATAATTTGATATAATATATATTTCAATATTATCAAGTGTTGAATATATGGAAAAAGGAATTTAAATGTTTATTACATGAACGATATTTACGAACATTGATGTTAATTGGCTGGAACAACTTTCTTTCCATAGAACGAAATATTTTATACAACAGGTCGTTGGTAGAGTAATGATTCTTATGATAGTTATTTGCAATTTCACGCCCAGAATTTAGAAATTCAGTTCTAAAGATTCCTGTCGTCCCACAGCTGTCCTATCGAGAATGAAAAATCATCCGTTTTTGCAATAGATTTAGATTGAAGTGCAAAAAACTCAACGCGTTTCAATCACGTTCAGAGTATTTTCATAATACGAATGAAAATTTATTTACTCATAGAATTTCGCGTTATTTCCATCAAATACACAAATGCTTCAGCTGAAACTCGAATCTGAATCACTCGGATGACAGAAAAAAAGGTGCTACTATAATCCCTTGATTATGAAATAGTTGTTGCTCTCGCGATTAATCGCTTACCCGTCTTAGATTGCTTTTTGCGCAGGTGCATTAATTGCACGCTTGTCGCGTGTGAAAAGTTACCGGACTGCAAAAACGAATAAATAATAGCCTATACTATTTTATATTCATTAACATGAGATATGCTTTCAACTATCTCGATTCCTCATAACGTGTGATTGAATTTCAATTCTATTTTTCCGAGGATTCTACAATCGTGAGTTAGAATTTTGTAATTAACTATGAACCTGTAATCAACTACCCACCACGGAGTCATAAAATTACATAGCCTTTCATTGTAAACTTATTCTAAACTGTTACGACGTTGTCGTATCAAATCGTATTTTTCATATCCACAATTTCATGTGAACACCTGGTAATTGCATTATAACACTTGTCGTTTTGGAATTCAGTGAATGTGAAAAAATTCTAATAGCCCATGTGGAGAAATTTTCAAAATTATATATAATTTTATATATAAGTTATATATAATTACATATAAATTATATATAATTCTGAAAAGTTTTCCACATGAGAGATTCTCTCAGGCATAAAATCTCTCCCAACGTTCCTCAGTTTTGAATGGAAGAACCAATATTATAGTAAATCAGTCGTATCCGAGGAGAGTTAAGAACATTCATTTCGGAATCTGACTCTTAATGGATCTGTCTGCTCTTTTAATTTATGGATTCAACAATATTCAATATGTTACAGATTTTAATTGATCAATCCCAGTTGAGAGAAATAATAATTTGATGATTAATCTATATTCAGTACCCGATCTCGTTAAGATAATTAAAACTTGTAGATTGGGTGGGGCACGTGTTGTGAATATAAGAGAAGAGGATGATCTTCGGTATAATAATTGGTAATTGGGTAGGCCAACGAAGCGAAGTGAAGAAATAAGATTGAACTAGACCTTGAGAAAAATAGAAAATCAGTATCATATTCTGCTCTTATTGAGAATCTACCGGGAATGAATTTATGTTCTTTGTAAATTAATACGTTATATGTCATACACTTTGTCAACAATCAAGTGGATTGATCTTTAAATTGAAGACAGTAGCATTCCACTTCCAATGAGAATATAGGTATAAAAAGTGGATTCTCACTTCAACCGCGTGAATTTTCACTCTTCAGGCAGCAAGATGGAACCCATCTTCTCATTTGAATGAAATTCCTACTGTTTCGCGTTTAGAGAGTGCAAAAAATATATCATTAGTTCAAAATTATCAATTATATATTGTTCAGTTCAATTCCAATTGCAAAACCCCTGATCTCGTTTCGTATTTATCAAAATTATTACTAATTGAAACATTTTATAATAAAAAAAATTAGAATTCTCTGACTGCAAGAAACTTCTCATGGAATATATTCTCACGAAATGTTCCATTTACTTTCATCAAATTGTCGAAGGAGAGAAGGCGAATTCCATTTACGGCAGGTAAACTGTATTTTTCAAATTCTCACACGTGAGGAATGATATCCTCATAGTGAATTGATTCTTACCGCCCTCGGCATTGAAAGAATAGACAAGGCCTATTACAGCCTCATTATTCATTCTTGCTTCCAGCATGAATGTAAATTAGAATAATCACCTTTACAGGTAAGTTGAATTGCGAAAATGGTGTATCTCGACTCTACGAATGTAATAATAACTTCTTCATCTACGTGATTCCACGGAACTTGGTTCCTCGATACGAATTTACAAAATTATTCCAACCGTAGATTTGCTACCTAACGGTGCAACGGTCGTACAATTATACATTACCACAAAAATAAGTTTGTGTAGGCTCATTTGTATCTAGATAACGCAAATGGATATACGCGGGCGCGTATGTATACGTACACTCATGCGACAGTGCAGGAGGTGTGAGGAGCTTGTGTGTATAAATAGCTAGTTAGGGTCGATGGACAGACCGAAGAGGAGTGAACTGTGCATGTATGAGGAAAAGAGTAGAAGAAAGTCCAGGATTCATTCACTGAGAAACGATCGATCGATTCAGATTCCTAATGATTATGTATGTAGTCCTATCATTTATACGTTCAACTTCTCGAATGAGGTGTTGATTTTATAAGGGGTGTAACTTTGTATATTTATTATTATGTATACAGTTTACAGCTGGTAACTCTGTGTAATCTCTGGCTAATGCACGCGTTAAGGAAAATGGCTTTTATTGTGACATTTGTTTCAACCTGTGCATTAAAATGTTAGGAACATTGAACGTTGGAATCAGATCTTTGTTATTACAGATGTAATTCACTGCTATGGTAAATGTTACTTCAATTCTCAAAGACTAAACTTGTGGTGAGTACATCGTGTTGGTAATTTGTTGTGGATTTTATTTCTGTTATTCAAATTGAGATGTCGACTCATTCTAGTCTATAATATTATGCAATTCTCGATACGCATGATAATTAGATATAAAACAGCAGAGGAGTTATATCCAAGTGTTATTTCAAGGTGTTTGAGAAGAAGAACAAATATAATTAACGAATCGCTGATATTTACATTCAAATAAATGTACAAATTAACCGTTGTGTTCATAAAATGAATTCAAATACTTCATTTAATCTGATCTTGTACCGATCGTACAGTGACGTGTTGAGTACGTGAAACCTGAGCGTCAGACTTGACGATTTTATTGATTGAATTCGGTTCCTTTGGTTATACTTCCCCTTTGCGTGCACTGAATTTCATAAATTTCAACTTACGTATGTTGGTTGGACGAAAAATCGCATGGGAACTAAACGAAATGAATTCCGAAGGTGAAGGACAGTACCTTTACGTGTCATTGTTGAGAGCACAAGATAAAATATAGTTTAAATCGTAGATCATTTTTATGCGAAGTAAACATAGCCTCCCTGTCACGAATATGAAATATTTGATGTTGCAATAAAACTTTGCAACCCATTAAATTCCAGACCAGCATGGAACACGCCGTTGAACAAAAGTAAAAACTCCCAAATCTCCTGTTATGATATTTATTCTCAAAATCTTTATATGTATACTCTCTAGATTTGGATGAGTGAAACTTCATCAATTTTGTACTTGATGAAATTTCAGTACACAACGTTGCGAACACTTTTTCAACTTTCTTTATAATGCTGAAAATTCTAACAATCTGTGCTCGAATTCCATCAATTTTGAATATGCTAGATCATAAACTAATGCGTAGTGATATATCTGTTGTGCTTAACGACAGAGAACAGACGATTCATACAATGTAAATATAGCCTGAGTCATCGAGATATTAGCTGGAGCGTTAGAAATGATTTATCAAACTTATGTGGAGCATGACTTTGAAATCACAGAATGGAATACATCTCTCTAATTTGTTCATACCATTACAGATATTTTACAATTGATATTGAAATGATTAGAGTACAAGATAAATCAAGTACTCAGACATACAAGTAGGAATATATTCACACCCGCATTATGTTTATTTTCGTGTGGAAAGAATAGATCATCGTTTCTTGACGGTGAAATTTCAAGACTCTCGAGTAAAGTTCATAAAAATATAATGAGGCTATGCCCAGTTTGGAATTTTATTCCCTGAAAATTGATGTTTTCGAAGTTTGAATCGTTCATAGAAACAAAACGAAAATTAAAACTCACGAAATCTGATAAATCATTGTTACACATCTTCTCGAATCAACTCTTTGCCACTGGAAACATCGTTTAAATAATGTACTGCAAGATTTTTGGGCTCCAACAGTTGAATATTATGTTATTCGATTATTAATTAGGTTCCATAAACGATTCAAACTACAGCAACATGAAAATTGGACCATGTAAGGGCCTATTTTGTTGCAGATCCAAAGAGTTTTACTTTAAGCAGGGCAGTGCAGAACTACCTCTAATAATATGGATGTCTAATGTAGTTTCTAATCGCATTCAACCCAGTCAGAATCGTCAAGCTATTCAAAAAGAATTTGACCAGATTCATTGTACTGGGTTTGTATATAAAATCCACATGAATCTTAGTCTCTGTACTTGGATCAAAATTGTAAGCTATTCGTTTGAATAAAATCTCACATTCTCTCAGCAGCAATTCAGAAGAATCCGGGCATTATTTTTACAGAAAAAAATCATTCGAATATCGTGTAACGGAGCTGTTACGCAATATCATACGCTCAGAACATTGAACAGGCGGTGCACTGGAGCGTTACTTAAAAAACTGTTCTGCGAATTGTTTTATGGATACAACGTGGACTCCCACACGTTTGGAATACGTCTCCTATCGATTACAAATTACAAGGCCTTCTATTACGTAAAATGCCAAATAACATTCATTATAATTAAAATCCCAAATCTCATATAAAAAATCATTCCATGGAGATCTTATACGTATGAAATTCTCCGCATGAGATTGAATCGGGAAATGAACTCAAGTCTTTCCATCTCCGGTCGAATAAACCTGGTCGAGAAGGATCCGCCATTTCTAAACTTCTTTGAATCCTTATGATCAAAAAATGTCATACTACGAAATACGTTTTGAAGAAATTTCGAATTCACCGAAAAAAGTTTAGAGATACACATAGTGTATGATATAGTGTATAAATACTTCACTATAGATATAAAAATCCTCTCAATGCACCACTGATACGAGTTTCACATTCCAATTTCCGCTCTTTCTTTTTCGAATACGTGATATCCTATCCTCTACCTCTCGAGCATATGAGCGAAAAGGAAAACAACAAGTTCCATTTCATATATGATGTCCAATGAGAACAGCTTGGCCAAGAGATAGCGTCAACATGACATCATTTGAACGTCATCTTTTTCATCATTGCCAAGCTGTTCTCCTTTGGTTAGTCATATCATCTATTATAACACAAATCATCCGATGTATAATTAATTGTGCCGTAAATAACAATTATCATGATAAATACAGAATTTCAAAAACCTTGCAAAAAATTATTCGACACGTATGATCTCGATTGTCGCTCAAAGTATTATACGCGAAAGAAGAGCTTGATGGAATTGAAATTCATTCAAACGATATTCAAATTGAAAGAAAGTGTAACTGTCCATTCGAATGAATGGTATTTGAACTTAATTTCAGTTCCATTACCTTCGCGAAAAGACTCTGTGGTTGATATGTGGACGTTGATTTCCTCGACCCATCAGATTTTCCATGAATGCGACACTTCCCGTCGTTCTTATCGTTTGCAGTTTCTGCCGTATACCTCAAACTTTCAACGCGTGTTAAAATGCGTATCGGTGAAAAGCGACCGTGTGGTGTGTGAGTTAACGGAAAATATGACAAGAAAAATAAATAGTTCATGAAAGAGATGCTGATTGAAACAGAGGAATAAATTATTTTCTTCCAACATAAAAAGGCGTCGTTTCTAATCAACATTTGTGCTCATTGGATTAAGAATTTATACTGCAATATTGGATAGTGATGGCATTCATTTAAAATGACACAAACGATGACGCTGTTTACAACTTTTCATTCGGTTTGAAAATTTAATGATAAGAAATATTCAATAATTCGTACAACAGTTTCAATACGGAATATTTAAAATTCAAACTTTCATTTTAACTATTTTATTTCCCTACGTATCGTAAATCGATGATCATTACATCCTCCGTCATCCGTGATTAAGTTTGTTTTTTGCTGCTAGATATGAGCTAATATACTATCATCTCGAGTTGATAAAATAGTATACGCTTGCATGTTGATGATATATTGATCGCTGTATATATTGCAGACAAGATGTCTGAGATAGAAATAATGATGGAAAACAACAGTCTAAAAATTACATCAGAGGAAAAGTGAACGAATAGAGCTTGAGTGCAATTGTACATTCATCTTCGAGGTAACATGGTCTATCGAGTTTTATGATTCCCTGAAAGATTGCAAATACAACGCAAGTTAGGTATCGAAAAATAAGTGTGGATAGAAAATGTGATGAAATTCCAAGTACATCATATTACGGCGAGTCTGATTCAACTCTCGGAATGATTATTGTAACAATAAATGTCTGTAATTAATAGTTGGTACACAACGTGAAAGGAATTTGGTGCAGTGATACATTCATGCTACTGAATGGAAGTTGATATCATTTTTGTTAACGTAGATTCGTAATCACAGGCCGTATTCGAACTGATCAAATACTTCAAGAAAACTCTCTCTCTCTCTCGCTCTCTCTCATTTATTATACGTTCCAATTAAATTTCAAAGCACATTAAATGAATTATTCGAACATTGTTCAGTCCCATGTGTGCTCATAAATAAATGTCATCTAAATTCCTGACGTTTCATTTATCTACTTATCAAGGCACTCGATCCTGCGCGAATTTTCATATTGAAAAATTGATTTGGCTTTAGATTCTCTCAGTCTTCGAATTCGAATGATTTTTCAACAGTAGTTGATACTCGGTTACTCACTCAAAATATAATCCAATGAATTTGAAATGAAACGGGATAAAAATATTGTCATTCCTGCTTTCACTGTGCAAAATAAACTGATTCTTTGGTGTTTGGATTGTCAAATAATAAATAACTTTGTATACTCGTTGAGTATAATGAACAGCAGAAACAGCAGCCAAGAAATATTGTCACAGGCTTTAAATATGTGAGAACAACTTACATCCACGTTGCCACTATTCTTGTACGTATACAAAGAGAAAATACAGAAGAAACACGGAACAATTGTACTGGAAACATTTCTATTTAAAAAGTGACATCTAAATAAGAGATGCTGTTCCATGTACGGAGTGTATCACATGCCAACATGTGTTTGTTTATTTATTCATTTGTTTATCTCTCAACTCAAATGAAAGATACTATAGAAGCATCATGACAATACTTGGATAAAAATTCAAAGAAAAACTAGAAAAGAAAGCTGGGAATTTACAAGGATGAGACACCGCAAGAGGAATATTTTCCCCTTTCATCTATTATTGATGAAAACCCTGTTACGGGATTGAAAAAAAAACACCTTTGTCAACGAAATCGAGAGCTTCATCGATCAACGTCAAAATAAAAATTGACAATTTGCACGAAGGGTTTTTTTTCATTTATCGACAAACAGAGGAAATACGCACGGGAGATCAGTTCACAATAATAAATTGTTTCTGATAAATATATACTTTTGAGATAATAAGAATGAGTGAACAACTTTTCCACACAGAAAAATTCATTTATTCATCAACAGTAGTACTTTTATACTCTGTTGACTCATTTTTGATACATCCTATTTTCTCTTCATGCAGGATGTTTGCGAAGAATAATGTAAATTTACTTATCTTTGGAGATTTCACCTCCCGAATTACAGTACTTTCAGTTGAATCTTGTTATAATTTGGAACATAAATTCGAATGTACTCGATTCGAGGAATTTCTACAACAGTAGCAATAATAAGAATTGTCATTATCGGTTCAATGATGAGCTTTGCAAGGCATTAATACGTTACTTTGTACGTGGTACTCTGTTCTCGCGAACGAAGTGGGCATAAAGCACACGATGGGTAAAAATAAGGCGATTATTTTTGGAACAAGCCATAGAATCCCACTCTGAGGCAATCATGGAACTTGGGCTTGCTTTCTTTCTTCCCTTCTTTTCTTTCTTTTTGACTTTATGCAAGTTACTTTTATGGAACCCATCATAAATTTCTCGACATTTCTTTCCGCTACATTTATCCACGTCTCTCCTTCCTTTTTTATCATTCCTCGATTTTCAACGCAATTTATCAACCATACGATGCATATTAGAACTGATGGCATGGATAATTTTTTTCTCGAGCACAGAGAATGATAAAACGCCGAGGGAGGTTGAAGCGTGAAGGAAGTATTCTACTATTTTGGAATATTCTTGTGAAATTGATTTTTGTACTTCGTGGATTGTCTCAACGATGAGAATGAAGTTTGTACAAGAAAGAGCATCAAATATTCATTTATCGTTATGATACTCGTTGGAAACTTTGGAATATGTTTTTGTAAAGGAAAGTTTGTACATTCGGAACAGCATGCAAAGGAGTGAAACGGTGATTCTTTTACACTTAAGAAATTCTTTCACAAATTTACTCTCTTTGAGATTTATTCTTGTAAATTCCTTTCTAACGTTATTCAGTTTTTGAATATTCTGCAAATGAAATATAATATAAACAAAAAACTCTGATCTCCAGTTGTATTTATGGGAACTTGAATAACTATTTCATATATTTTTCTTGAAATTTTAACGAGTTTTATTCCTGAATCACTTATGATGTTGAAAAAATGTATTCAAACTTCAAGAACAAGATAAATTGTAGTTGAAGACTTGCATTTAATTTGCATCTTTTAGTTGATCGAGCTGCCATTTGTTCTGAAAGAGCAGGTGTTGATTTCTTGGCAAAAACAAGTAACACCTGGAAGTAAGAGGGAAAGTCTTCCTCCAGGTCTCTTAAATCAACTGAATTTTGAATGAAATTAGCGAAGAAACCAATATATCACTTGTCATTATTCAAATCAGATTTTGAGGGTTATGATTAACAGACAATGCCAAAGATTACGAAATAATCTAAATGAAACAACCCTATTGAACTGTATGCATTGAGAACCCGATTTCTTAGATTTAAAGAAAATTTCTTTGCCTCAATTCTTAAAAATGATAAACCTTGTTCCCAATAGAAAAAATAGTTCATTCCAATGGGAAAATTTTCCTTTGAATTGAAATTATATTCTGCAAACTCAAGAAGGAATATATTTCGGTTTCAATTAAAAAATTTTTCCATTGAAAAACATATTTATCAGAATGAGGGCAAAGAAAATTTTCATCCAATCTGAAAAATTGGGTTCTCAGTGTGCATATTAGTTTCTATCATATCTTTCAACGTTACAAGAGTTATTGAGACATTTTAAGCAGTTTACTCAGGAGTCAAGGGGAGATTTGGAACAATTCAAACTATTCTCCAAACTAAAAAGTTCCCTCGAAAGAGAATTATAGTTGACTAGATATAATTAACGTAATTCACAATTCCCACGCTTCATTTATTTTCTTTGTAGCTTCATCTATTCAAAACCGATTCTTTGGACGCAAATCATATCTAAAGACCAACACGAAGTCATAAAAATAAATTCAAGCTGCTTTTACTAAAATAAACAAAGAAATCACCAATTATTTTTCAATCTCGAACTCGACTTGCGGTAATACAGCGACTGTTGACGGAAGCAAGAAGTACTTGTCATCACAAATAAATCGTACTTTGATTAATCACCATTCTTCACTCTTGGTTATCACTTCCACACAACACCAACACTTCTACACGAACATCACATACGAACACTATACGAAGACGATCGTGGGAAGAAGATGGCAAACCTAACGGAATGACAAAAATAAATATCACCACGATACCATCCCCTTAAAAGCTTGAAATGGAAAAAGAAAATAAAAAAAATGTAAATATCATTCCATTTTCCTTTCCCAGTTCATCAAATTTTCTCCAGCGTTTTATCAAAATTGGAGTATCGGAATGTTTCAATGCATCCACACTTTTTTGTACTTTGCTTTATCCACCTTCGTTAATTGACGCATCCGAAGGATGCATTACAAAAATTGCACACGCTTCCTCTACGACTTACTACTAAGATATATCTCGCGAAAGAAAAAATCCTATCTCGTTTCGTAGAAAAAGTTCATTCGAATAATTCGAAAAGTTCGATTAATTCCAGAATAACGAAACGATGAGTTAAATTTATTTTCTGATTCGAGTACAGGCTTGTTACAAGGCAAAGCAACGACTGTGTCCTCTCTATGAGAAGCTACCGTGTGTCCCTCATATAACGCATTCACGCACTAACGTACTCATCTCACTTTCATTCTATCTCTCTCATTCTTCTTTCATTTAGTTCTCTTATCCGTACGTATGACAAATTCTCCCTCCCTTTTTCCTGCTGCGAGCAAATATTTATTGCATACTTGGACATTTTTATCAAACCTTAATTATATTTTTTTTCTGATTCTTTATGATAATTTGAATAATTAAAGGTTCAAATTACTCATGATATTACTGTGTAATATATTATTATCTTGGGAATAAATAAATTAAATATCTAATTACAATAGCCTCGAGAAGGAAATATGAGAAATTCCAATTCTCTAGAGTAGTGAAATGGATTGAAGATCAACTTACGTTAAATTCAAGTTGATTTATAGAGCAAGGATATATCTGGAATAGTCGTTCATCATTCTTGTTAATCTTTTCAAGAAAAGAAATTTCGAATCACTACTATATTTTCATCTCCATACGAATCGAGGATTTGCAGCCTCATCACATGTGAAAAGGTAGAAGAGTGTATTATTGTTGTATAAAATCTGTGGTTCTTAAAAGCACCAACCCTGACCACCATCACCGTTCATGAGGTGAGACCGCAAATGGCTGTTTCGCTTCAATGTTGATCGTAACACGCTATAAGTATCTCAGTAGTGTCGGGTTATATAAAGGCCTGTGGAAGGAAAAGGTGATTGGTACACGTCTACCAAAATCCTTCTTCCAGCCCCGGCTACCCAGTTGTTGAAGAAAATGACGATCAATATGAGCTGAGGAATTTCACTTTGCAGTACAGGTTAAGGAGGATTTCTCCTTTCGGTCATTTGACTTCATTTGAGATCAACGATAAGTGAACGATCGATCCACGGCAAAGCGAATGGCCATGATTTTCCACTATTATGCAATCAAAATAATATGCTATTATGGTTTTAAAATAATTTACTTTTTTTATTTGTTTTATTATCTCTGTCATTCCTTTTTGAACAACAGAGTATTGAAAATGGTGACCAGGGTTATTCATCTCTGTTTACCAAACAGATACCATGAGATTCAAATCAAATTTCATGATAAATAGTTTTCATAATCACAACATAAATATCACATGCTTGGTCAGAATAACGAAAAGCTGTGTACAAAATAAAATATTTTGACCATCAACGTGTATCTGTATCAAGAGCTTCCAAGTAAATTCTTATATCTATATTTAGTGAGACATATTGTACCGAGTATTAGATTGCTAATACCTAGTAAAATCTATTTCTCTTCGCGTAAGCCTCGGGTTTTAGCGGATATTCACAACTAACTTCGTGATGATGGAGTGTGAAATGAATCTAAATTGTCTTGAGAGTGGGAAAAAAAAATTAACACAAAGCTGGTACCTATTTCAACGATAATACTAGAAATAATTATAATCATGTTTGGGGCTACAGTGAACATACAGTCTTATGGGTGTGGGTTTTCGAGACAACAATAAACTTCCGAGGAAAAGTTTCCATCGAATCAATAAGAAACATCTGTCTCCTCCATCGCTATCGATTTCCACTTAAAAGAATAATTCTTCTGAAACATGATCGGAATACGGAAACCCTGAGCTGCTTCTTCTTCCATATTGGATCAAAAAGAAAGAAGCAATGACCTAATTCTCTGATATCGATCTCCTCTTTCCATTTTCTACTAATTGATCGAGCAGGACCGAAAATTCACATTTTACTGATATTAACGCACAGCGATTACCTGCAACATCTCTCAGAAGATAATTCAGAGTACGAGAGGTTATAGTTCGGGTAGGTGTTAGGGTGTACTCAAGTTATGATGCATGCACAAATCTGAGGGAAACGTGAACATGGAAGTGCATATAAGGGTCATTACCGTGTAAGCTACCCGAAATAATTAAGCGAGAAAGGGCTGTTCCCTATTCGTGTGATAACCTGTTTGTGATGCACTGTTACGTCTTCCTTTTTAATTTTCCATCGAAATCTTGTGAAACGATAGAAATAAAGAAAATAAACATGAACTTCATTTATCGATCTCACATTTCAGTTGCATTTCCGCGGGATTACATAACTGTACCCATCACAATTCCATTTCTTCCTCGTCGTGTGGAAGTACTTGTAATTTGTTTTTTGATTCCACGGTAAGTTGAATGACTAGACATCGTCAATGTCAAGATAATGAGGATAAGTAGAAGAGACTTTCGATTCGAGTTCAACAAACAAAAAAAAAGAGAAGAAACACTGGTAGAAGAAAAAAACAAGCACTCGGTACACTTGAAAGAAGAATCACAAGCATGCAACCTATGGTATTGACCCTTCAACCCATTCGCACGTGCTTTGTAGAGACTTAAAATAGATAGAAGTCGAATGACATGATCGGAAGAAGGGATAAGCCGATGAATAAGACAGAGTAGACGACATGAATAATAAAAATGAGGTTAAGCCGCGCACTTGGTGAGTTTCTGAGAAGAGAGATGAATGATTATTTCATGTCTTGTTCGGAATTTCAATCGTGACTTCCTCTTGGAAATTATTGTTTAAAGGGTTTCATAATATTGTTTGGGAATTCAAAGCGTTATGTCATTTCTTTCGTATTTATTCCAGTATAATGAGATATCTCAAGATCTTAGATCGAATTTATAATTTTACACGAATAATTCAAACTTCGCAGTTGAATTTGCCGGCGAAACAAATTTTTCCCTCTTCGCAATTGATTTCAATTGAAAAAAGAAAAAAAATTGTTCTCGTCGTCATTCGTAAACGAATACCATGTAAATTCATATGCACGATATGCATGCAATAATTCAATGACGAAATGATTTAGCAATATCCAATGAGGAGAGAGGCGATGATATTCGATCTCTGACACTTAAGAACACCAAGACGAAGTGCACTTGAGAAAAATGCTTCTAGTATATTAGTAGTGGTTCGTCGACCTTGCAAATGAATCATAAATTGTGGGTCTGGTTGTGCGAACCATGAGCATTATAAAAATGAAGATTCATGTGCATGGCTTGTGTTATTGTATCATAACAAGACGAATGAGAGCCGTACGGAATTAACAACGATCAACTTTAAATTATGTATAAATTGAATATATTTTCTCATTTCGATCATCCTTAAAAATATGTTATTAAAGAGATTTCTAGTTTTCAGAACGAAGATTAAGTCATGACTGACGAAACTCATCGCTGCCGCCCACGTTGTCGAATCTAATAGAGGCAAGAAGAAGTGCACGAAAAAGGAAAAGTCAAACGAAATAAAGTGAACGACAACGACAGCAGGGTAAGCACTTTACGCCAATTTACGTGATACTCCTAGACTTTCTGAAGAGGATGTTGCTGATAATATGGGGAAACGTTGAACTCCCGTTTTAGGTTAAACGGGCTCGTTAATTCCTCACGGCTACGGTTAATTTGTCCTCCACACAGGAAGAGGATTTCCGAATAATAACGCAAACAAATGTGGAGGAATGACTTTTCCTTGGATGTTATACGAAATTACATCATTATTCCATCTTGCGCGGAATTTCAAAGATTTCTAATTAAAAGGACATTTTTTTCTCGTTAAAAAACAAGAAAGAGAGGATCTGGAAATGTTGGGAGAACTAAGATGATATTTTCTGATTACTTTTCATTTCTTCTACACGATTATACGCGAGGGAATTGTTGAAAGTACATTCCTCTGTTAGAGGGATCAGCGTAGACGGAAAATAGAAGGAAAGGGGGAAGAAAGAAAATTTCACATAACGCACTGTTCTGAGTGGAGGGTTTGAACCTAATGAGTATCTTGGATGTCTGAATGGTACAAGTTCATTGCGCTCTTGTTCCTCGGCTATCCTCTTTTTCTGTACGAGACTCAAGAGCAGATGTACGTGGAGAAGAAAGAGAAGCGGAAAATGAATATCAACAATGACATTCTAACCTGCGGTTATCGTTACGTGCACCAGGTGTACCCAGTAAACCCGCAATTTTGTCTTTTCATTCGAATCCACCAAGTATTCATCAATTTTAACGATAAAATGATATTTTACTTGGAATAATGTTGATTTTTCCGTCAACTCAGGTAGAAAAATCATTTCTGAAAGAAGATCGTGATGTTCAGGTTTTCATCTTTCTGTGCCAAACAAACGTAGAGTTATATAAGAAACTCATTAAAAATTTCAAAGCCCCATAGAATTTTCTAGTTCCCAAGCGATTTAATCATTCTCCTTCTCTTCGTAAGATTTAGAATGAATCTCTTCACATACAAAAATTGTCTGACAACCACAGTAAACGAAAACATAATTTTCAAAAGTTTTTACGTAAATTAAACCACATCGGATACCGCAAAGAAAATCTTTATACACTCTAAAAAAGAAATGAAACGAAACTTCAAAGTGATGGAACCTATTTCATTCCCTAGAATAATTTTTTTATCGTAGAAATTCTAATTTACTTCAAATCAATTCCCAAGAGGAGCGAGATACATCGCAAAGTCAATTTAAATAATACCGTACATTGCAAACAGAGATGGCAATTATTCGCTACTTTTAAGATTAATTGAATTTATATACACATCCCATAAAGTGCAAGGGAAAAAAGTAAATAAAAAAGGGCATGTTAAAAAGGAAAACGGTGCTGTGTAAACATACTTGCCGTCTATACGGCTACACGGCGTTAATTAGCGTGGTAAAATCAGTGATACCATCTTGGTAAACCAAGACAGGACAAGGTAAAATACATATGAGCTTTGCGGCAAAATCATTTCCACCGGAAATTTGAGATCTTCGTCGTGTTGGTTCACGATCATCTTGGTCTTCATGGTTGACTCAATTTTCATTTCATGTTATTTCGATATCCCAGAGCAATCGACGATTCAGGGAGAAATACAATCGTTCGGAATTACGGAACGGTCATGATATTTTGAATAATATCGAATGGTTTACTATGTTTTGGAATTTTGGGAGATGCACTGTAAAAAATTGCTCCCCAAATTTTATATAAATTGATGCGAAGCAATCAACATATGACTTTTGTATCGATTTTCGAAACTTTTCTGACTTTTCATATGAAATTGTATGATATCTCATACAGAATTATGAATTTTAATACATTTTGCAGTAAATTTCATGAATTCATGATTGAACTTTATTTCAATTACAAGTTTCCAAATTGTCATATTCATCTAATCTAGGAAATTTCAGACGATTTTTTACAGTGTGTTTTTAAAAACGTCATGTGTCAAGTTCGAATAACGAAAGTCTGAAAGGAATATATGTGATTGATTTTAGAAATGAAAAGCACAAAAAAGGTTTGAATTTCAAACTATAAGAAATTCTGCCATTACCGGAGAAAAATACTATCAAAACCCTTCATGGAAACAGGAATGATTTCATTAATTTTAGCAAACGTTTAGCTAATTGCCTCCACTAATGCGGTATTTGTAGTGAATACTTTCGTAGATAGTGGAAAATCGACTACGCAAGTAGTTGATGCAACTATTCCTTTTTTCCATATTAATAGGGGGTAAAAGCACTGATTATCGTTATTATTTATCACATCATACATCGCTCTTTATAATATTACCATCGATAAATCGATGTTTCATTAGCGAATATTAATATTTATGATTTTAATATCCATATTATTTCCATGTAAATTATAACCAAGAACATACTAGTTTGATATAAATTCCTGTAATTTGAAATGAATTAGCTTTTAGATTTTCTATCATGAATCACCGACATGCAACTCGACTGCAATTTCATCAACTCATGAATGAATATAACGTGTATTAAAGTGGTACCGACTAGCGGGAGTGGATATTTGACACTTAAATGATCACTAGTTTGTTATGGAGTTCAGGGGAATCGTAACTGCCCGTTAGGAAAACTCAGCAATATAAATGCAGCCAATAATCGGTCGATATGGTTCCCGTTGAATGACCAACGATGAATATCTTGTCGTCGGTAAAAGTATGGTCCATATATTCGACGGATAAACCCGAATTAGTCAAATTTTACTGAGGAATAGCGCAAGCCCTCCACTAATTCAGCACTGTAAAAAATGTTTACTCGAAGATTTCTATATTTCACTGGAAGTCATTAACGAGTACACAGGACTGAGAATTTTAGTACGTTCACTAAAATTTTATTGAAAAAATTGCAATTTTGCAGTACCAAGATGCAGTAAATTTTCAGGTTTTTTTCTTAACAGTGAACTATTGTGAGACTCAACACTGATTTCCAGTGAATTTCACTGATTCTCAGTATTTTGTACTGATTTGGATTCACGGAGTGATAATCAGTTTGTTTCATCACTAGCTGAAATTCATTCTTGAAAGTAAGCTGTTCAATAACAGACCAGTAATACTTTTTTCTCCGTGTTCGGACTTCATATTAACCTCGTGTCCACCTGATTCCCCTTCCGATTCGTCACAAATTACGGATAAAATCAGACTTCGGAAAATATGACATAAGAGTATTCAATTTTTTTGATATGGGGTATCAAGTGCATGTTCCCTGTGTGGCGATCTAAATCATGAGCAGATGAAATAGTTTTGTTTTTAATACATTCATTATTCTGCTCCACTTATCTTGATAGTATCTACGACCGAAAGGCTTGTATTTAAAGTGGAATTCGAACTATGACACTGTGCGAGTTGCAATTTCACGACCATTGCTCTCCTGCAAGCTCCGTTACCAGTGGGGTCAGTGTGACTATTTACAGAGCAGAATACCAACAGACACTGCGAGGGAATTAACTTAGAATACAAATACACTGGATTTCACAACTTGAAATATCAAGATCGAAGAAATCATTCATTTCAGGGAATCGATTTGTGCTGTGCTCAAATATTCTACATTCTGGCTCTCCAATGGAACATGGAGAAAAAAAATTACCTGGAATAGCAAGAATTTCGCAGTTTTAGCGGAATTCTTTTGTTATTGTATGGCCGACAAGCAAGTTTGCTGAATTGAACGGTAATTCATTGTTTTAGCGAATCAAGCTTCGGAAGACTAGCGAATTGTCATCGTTAGGTTATTCAATCCACTCAGGGAAGACGGATTCATTAAAATAGCGAAATCTTTTTTCTCTGTGAACGATCATGGTAAGTGCTTTACAAAATAATATCACGGGGAACTTATTTTTGAAATCAAATACGAAGAGCCAGCGTATGCTTCACGAAATAGGTGTTTTCATCGATCCCGGGATGTAATTTGTGGAACTTAGCTTCGTTAGAACTATTCTTTGCACACGTTCAAACCAAAATTCATGTCCCCATATGTTTTTTCAAGACACGTGGTGAGTATATTTCATTCAAATTCAGAGTGAATGAGATTTCGATTCTTCACGCTCAATCGAAAATTCGTTTCGATAAACGATTTAAACTTCTAGGTCGGTATTTGCATTCGATGAAAGGATAAATCGGTTGCTTTTTTCCCCAAACATATTCCATGACGATGTTTGCATCGCAATTCTGAAAATTGTATTGTTAATGGAATTGTTTGCTTCCATCTCACGACTGAACGTAACGATTTCAAGGTGATTTGCAGTCCAGGATGTCGAAGTTCGTGTTACAGAAATGACAATGAAGGAATGTTGTCTGGAATCAATTCCCATTAATTCATAGGAGCATGAAATCTTATGTAAAAGTGACGATTTTCGCTCTTCTTGATATCGAGCCTTACAGAGTTCTCTGAATTCAGGGTCTGGTTAGAAATCGGGCACGTCCTGCAAAGTTTCTATTGAAAACATGCATCGCACGACGATGAATGTGGAAAGTTGTTGAAGAAGCATCGATAAAAACAATAAAACCGTATCAATCTCGAACGTACCTCATTATTTATGCATGAATTTGTATCCAAATGTCGATGTAATGATCGAAACCGTTGTACAATAAGCATAAACGGAATAATTTCATTGACGAGAATAAGAAACAACTCCCGATTTCTCTGCTTTACATGGAAAAGTGAATATTCGCGTAGATATCTCGTTGCTTTCGAAACTTCATCACTGCTATTTTCTTCTCGATCAACGTTCTCTTTCTCAGAGATTGTCAATGTATGAAATGCCGATTAGCACTTCATTAGTCACGGATTTACGCGTAATGAGATCGTTCATACCATTTATTCAATAAACTTTCTACAAAGTTGATAATAAAATTGTAATTAAACATCGAAAGAGTTTCGTCCTCGACAAGCAATTTTGTGAATTGACATTTCGTAATAGATCGTTCAAACTCCAGAACTTTGTTAACGAATTTGATGGATTATAAACGACAGTTTGAAAAGAAAAAAAGTTCGTGCATTCGAATATGCGTTGAATATTTTTCCCGGTAAAATTTGCGGTGCAGCAGGGGGAACTGAAAACCCTTCAAATGTGCATTCATGGAACAAATTTAGAGGTAAAATCGAATCGACGAGTATATTATTTGATGGATTCTGTAACAAGTGTATGCAATTGCAACTGTATTTTTTGTACATGTTCTACACAAAAATCGTTTATAAGCTGAATACAATTTATTTTCAATAGAAGTACTTTTTCATTTGCAAGATATTCAATATATTTATTCCTTCGAAAAAGATGGAAACAAATTTTGTTTCAATGTTTTCCCTTATTACAGGCACAAGTTTTAAGACCAACTATTGGAATATAGGACAGAATACAGAACAGGAGGGAAATGAAAGAGAAATTATCTTTGACTAAGGTCAATTTTTGTTTGAATTTACAACCTGTCTCGAAAGATCGTCTCTGAAAAGACTGCAGCAATCCCAAACAGTTCATAAATTCACTCTCAACACCTTTCTCGGGAACCCACCTGTGTTTTCATTTCGTGTCGATTAGGTGAGATACCTGGGCAGGTTTCTAATTATATTTCAGATCTTACCTGAATGACCTTAGAGCTCTATAGAAGAAAATATTTTCATTTCCGTTTTTGAACTCACTCGAAAGAAATTGTATTAATTTAACCATTGAAGAATAACAAATCAGTCATGTTCGGATGAAAGCAATGAATGGAAATTTTAGGGGAGATTCTGAAGAATAATTGTACAAATTTATTCATAACATAAAATAATATTATTGTTTCTAGAAAATATCGTGTGAAATTAACCTACTTTTGGTAATCAAGGATTGAATTGAACTTCTTATCACCCTTTTTTCGAGGACATACGGAAGGTGCATATCTTTTGAAAATCAGAAGAATGTGACATGTATAAAAGATATTTTCAAGAACAGTATACATCTCCAACTGATGTGAAGAATGTTTCCAAGACATGAAACGTTACGTGACAAGTGTTTCTTCGGATTCATCATTCGAAGAGAAGGGGAAAAATTTTATGGGGAGAAATCAAACATTTTTTTCGTCAAACAAATACATTGAACAGATTCGATTTCTCACTCAATTGAATAATTCATTCGTTCCGTTGTGTGTCGTTCGTCAAAAATGAATTATTGAATTTCAAGAGATTCCTAATTCTGTCGGGTGATGAGCTTCAAGCATGGAGAATTCAATTCCATCGATTTTCACGATAAAACGTATTCAATGAATCGTCTAACGGCTTCCTTCAATGGAGTAGGAAAATGAATCATTGCAAAATATAAACATATAATCGAATTTCATATCTAATTCTTTCAGGATTTGAAGGAGCACTCACAACTATAAGAATACATCTGAAAAGTGACACAACAGAAGGCAGAAATTCGATACCATCTTGTCACTTTCGATTGTTTTGAATTTTCCGACAGGATCAAAATCATCCAAGATTTGTAAATAAAAATCAGATTTTGCAAGAAATTTTTGCCGATTCCCGATTGCAAAATTGAAGAGAGGAATGAACGATTGTCGTGAATGAATAATTTGCAAATATTGAAAACTAGCGATAAAAGACGACACAGGAGTAGAAAAAATGTCGTTTCCAAGATAGTATCTCCTGCAACAGATATTTCGTAATTATTCGAAATTTATATCAACCTAATCCCAGTATTGTAATTCTTCCACCGGCATGATCAACATAAAAGAGATACAAAGATGGCCTCTATCAATCACCACTTGTCAAATTATATTGCATATCGAATAAGATCTTGTTCGTTATTATTTTGTGTTAAAACATAGAATAAATGACAGAGAGATATATCAATAAACAATAATACTCACAATAACGATGACCAATTTGATATTTGCAGATTTTCACCTCGTGACACACTGCTGAATCAAAGCAAATTTTCACCACCTGATTAAAATCTTGCAACGGTGCCACGCGTGTTTCACTCGCGAATGAAAATACACGTCAAGTTCTATGAAAATATATTCAAGAATACTAGGATGAATTCAATGATCGTTGGACAGTTCGAAAATTCTGGCAAAACTGGCGATTACAATTTTAATTTTTAGATAAATATGAATTTCATGTACCACGATCAGTTGTCGTAAACACTGGTCGCCATGTTGCTCTAGCACCTGTCAATAAAATAGGAATCAAGATTCATTGATTGATGAGTTACAAGAATAGTACTGAACTATCTTCTTCATTGATATTGAGAGTCTTCCCCCACTGCTGTGATTTTTCAAGAAATCTGATACAAAAATGGCAACCATGATAAAAAGTCTGCGCTCATTGTTTTTATTTCACGTCGGATTACTCCCCCCCACCTCTAGATTGTTTCTATAATGGCGTCCATGTGATGGTTTAATACACATCGTCTATATTCATCAGCGGATCTTGACCGACTCGGTGTCGAATCGTTGGCGACTGGTCCCTTGTGGCGCTATCTTTTGTCTCATCGGTGGATTACCATCACGAACCGTTGAATATCGTTTACGGGAAAGGTAGGTAACTTAGTTATCATTTGCGATTCACACATTCCGGGAATTTTCAAATCTTCCGTCGTAGTTGGAGGGTTCCTAAATTTCCACGTGTCAGTCGTATTGCTTTTATTTATTCCAATAAACATTGATAACATGAATGGCTGCATCCATGTGATATGAAAATTGTGATTTCTTTTTGAGCAATGCAACCTACTGTATTTTTCTTATTCATTGATGTGTAATAATAGAGATATTCCTGGTTGAGAAAATTTATCTGCAAATCTTCCCAGTAACAAATTTTTCGGCCAACATTAGGTATTGTCATAATGTTATCTACAAGATGTCAAAATGACCTCTCGTGCGTCGATTCCTGCCATCAATTTGGTGTCTTTTCAAGAGTTCTAAATAATATCTAATGAGTTCCCTTGTGAGAATAATTCTCTGAAAAACTCTTTTAAAGTTCTCAGAACTCTAAATAAGACTTTCTGAACTTCTTAATATCCCTAAATATGTCAAAAAAGCGGTAATAAGTGTTATTGGTAACTCTGTAAAACTCTTGAAAAGTCTCATTTCCCCGGACTTTCCACAAGAGTTATTGAGAGTTAATAAGACTTATTCAGAGTTTTACAAAAAATTTGTACAAAGAATTTCGATGTTTCCCCTTATGAAAAAACCCGATATCGGGATTTCATCGTTCAATCATCAGTTGTATTAATACTATCCGAAATCTATCGTGTTCCCAGATAACACACGAAGAATTATTTTTCAAGAGCAAGAATAGAACTCTTCAAGAACTCTTTTCGAACTAATGAATTCATATAGAGCTCTGGAGGAGTTCAATCTGTCGGACATTAAGAAGTTCTTTGAGAGTACTCAAACAATACTTCTGATATTCTCAAAGAGCTCGTTAATGTCCGACAGATTGAACTCCTCCAGAGCTCTATATGAATTCATTAGTTCGAAAAGAATTCTTGAAGAGTTCTATTTTTGCTCTTGAAAAAGAATTCTCCGCGTGTTATCTGGATTCTTTCATTATTAAACAAATGCGATAAAAATAACCGGATGATTTCCCGATAGATATCTATATCGGGTTTGGATTGGATAATTATCGTAGATATCGTATTATTTTTTTACCACATTATGAAGGTTTCGAATGAAAATTTCAGAATGTTCACTGGGTTTGAAAAGAGTGTTGAAATCCATCTAAAAACTCTGAGTCTCAATGAAAAATGTAAAAACTAACTCTTAGAAATAAGAAATATGTTATCTTTGAGAGCTTTATTCTGTATTGATACGGCTCTCTGAAAAGGATCGATCCTTTTTTATATAAAAAATATATAATCTTCATCAATTTCAATGAAAACTCGATACTTTTTATATAAAAAAGAATCGATCTTTCCAAGGATCCCCATCACTATTATGCTGTGTCGATGGAAACGTTTTCTTACTGAAAATTTATCTGAATACCTGTAAACATTCGTGAAGAATTCTGAATTTGTCTGAAAATCACTGAAACTCTTTTAAGAACTATGCACACCTCTGAAATCCTTTGACAAACTTTTCACTGAAAATTTCTGTCTTAAATTGGATGTACAACAGAACGCGAGCATCTTAGGTCAATTTCAAATTGATTTCAAGTTGATATACATTCAATGAAGGTTCAATGTCAACGTTTGGATGTCTGCATTCCTAAACCAATTACATGCAACGTTCTTCAGAACTTCGTATTCTCTTGGGAAGCTTCAGAAGATCAGATAGAAACTGTTAGAATGTTGATCTGTTTCAAATCTTTCTTCACAGGATGGAAAATAATGATGGGGATCTGTGGAGAAGATCGATCTTTTTCTATTCAAAAACTATATAATTTTTATAGACTTCAATAAAAATTAGATACTTTTCATATGAAAAGGAATCGATCTCCTTCAAAGATCCCCATTACGAATGAAAAACGCAGCAGCGAAATTTTTTCAATCCAATCTATCTGGTATTCTGAGAAGGACAGTTTCCCAATTAACATTCGGAGATCTTGAAAATCTCCCCATGTGTGTATGGATCAACGGCCCAATGATGGACCAAGCCTGGCACAAGACCTCCTGAGACTTGTCTTGAACAATTTACCAAACTTGGGCCAGGCTTGGGAATGATAAGATCAGGACAAGCTTGGGCCAGTGGTTTTGCCACGTCCAGTTCAATTAATTTACCGAATACCGTACATGAATTATCTTAAAACGATAGAAAAAATGTGTCAAGGCTGGGACAAGCTTGTATGATCATTGGAAAATTTGCGTTCTTTGATATTTCAATCAATTTTGATTCTACTGTTGAATTATGCTCAAACTAAATTATAGTGTGTAGGATTAATTATGGCAGGAAAATCGGGCCAGCCCTGGCCCGATGGTTATCCCCAAGTCTTCAGCCATTGTGAATTCAAAATCCAGTCAATATTTATAAACATTATGCCACTCATGTGGGCAATATTGGCACAATTGTTCTCAACGAATGCTCGATTTTTACACTTGTGCCAAGCTTGTACCAAATGTAGTGACCATTTCAAAAATATTAACAAATATACCATGACGGACTATCCATTGGGAACAACGGGACAATCATGGAACAATATTGGGCCAATTGTTCTTCCCGGAGGTTTGTTTCTGCACTGTCAGAAATATTATGAAGTTTTTTTCAATACCGTACATGAATTCAGGTTAATACACATTTTACATTAAATTTAATGTAAAATGTGTATGAAACTCAATTCATGCGCGTATTTGAAAAAAACTTCCAGCAAATACATTAAAATTAATGCAGAAATTTCTAACAGTATGACACATGTGCCAACCTTGGGAGAAGCTTGGGTTTTTTTCAATCTTGACAATATCTGCATGGGTTTTACCATCGAATACCGAAGGTATCTGAATGTTGGCTGGGTTCCTGATAAATAGATGATATTCCTGAAGCTAGGATATATAATTCTTGGAAAAATTATATGATTCAACCATAAATTATGAAAAATTACGAGAATTATTAAAAACAACCAAGACAAATTGTGAAAAATCTCTTTCGCTACACAGAAAGAAAAGTTATCTTGATTGCACATTGCACTCATTGTCTCATACTATATGGATGACAAAAACATTGTCTTTCTTGTTCCAAATGAACTTGCTTTGAACTGGGAGAATACTTTTCACTCCAAAAAAAAACTTGTGATCCAAATTTGGACCAAAACAATATCTGCTCGAATCAAAGTAATATCATTTAGAAGAAGAAAAATATTGTTTTCGTTATTTATGAGACAATGGGTGCGAAATCAACATAACTTTTTACCTGCGGAGAAATTCCGGAAGGAGAAATTTTCACAGTCATATACTGGGTGATTTGAAATTGTCGTACACTTATTTGAGAGCAGATTCTTGATGGAATTCTGGAACGATTTTGGTCCGGAATATCCTGATCTGATCCTTAAATCCGGAGATATGAGCATTTTTTAATTTTTGGAAAAATCCAAATATCTCGGAAGTACCATATCTTTGACATTTGAATCCAACACCATTCTCTAAGTAAGATCACGGAGTATAAAACTAGTATACGGAGTATAAAAATAAAAATAGTTTAGCTTCCTTCGTTGTGGAGTTGTAATGATTCAAAGTTGTTGAATATTGACTGACTAGCATGCGAAAAATTTCAAACCGCTGCAACTCCACAACGAAGGACGCTACATTGGTTTGATTTTTTTCTCAGGGATACCTCGTGATCTGACTCAAAGAATGGTATTGGATTCAAATGTCAAAGATATGATCCTTCCGAGATATTTGAATTTCTCAAAAAATTAAAAAGTGCTCATACCTCAAAAACTGAATCTGCTCTCAAAAAAGTGCACAGCAATTCCGAATCACCCAGTATAATTTATAAATAATTAACAAGTACACATTAAACAGTAGAACTTACTTTCAACCTGAATAACAGTTTATGTTAAGGGCTTACCAGCGTTTGCCATCCGAGCACGTTGATTAGAAAAGGACATACCCATACGATAGAAAGTGAAATTCGATACTTTTAATAATATCCCGGTAAGATGCAGCCAAAACTAGCCCTGTTTTAGCTGGAATTATGCATCGAAAACAAATGCCGACATAATAAGAACAACTGAATTTAAATCTAATTTTCAATTAAGATGCAACCACATTCAGTCGGACTTTTTACAGTGTATACAAATTGAATTTTCCGAATTTACGCGGGGGAATACTCCTTCAATCTACCGTGCATAGTTGAAATTCAATAGCAGAGGACAGAGAAACTAGTACCCCGCTTCTTGAATTTTTAAGGGTGTCAATACGATTAGACAAGGTAAAAAGGCGTATGTAATAAATTTTTTCTTCATTATGAAGTTTTCATGAAATTAGAATGGAACTTTGTAAGTTTGTTGTGATAATATTAAAGTATATGAATGTATTTTTTTGTAATTCTTTCACTGCAAAATAGTGGCTGTGAGACCCATACAGGAAACCCCGATAATGTGAACACAGCCAATAATCGGCCCGTGTATGGCTACCATTAAATGACCAACAATGGATTCACATCATTGGCACAAGTGTGGTCCACCACTGGCTGATAAGAAAGACCAGAAATGAAAGCAGCCGATAATCAGCCGATGTACGGCTATGGTAAACGGCCAACAATTGATTCCCCGTTACTGGCTGAAATATGGTGTATCACTAACTGAAATGGATTTCAAAATTGAATGTATTGTATTCGTAATCACCCGTGAAAAAAGTTTCTTTTCGCCTTATTTCTATTACGCTGAATAAATAATTCACATCCATCAAATACGTTTCACATGATTCAAATGAATTCTCATTTATATAGATAATCAATCACTTTCTCATGTAAATAACGAAAAATTTGAAGGAATAAGCAACTGAATTCAACTGATTTATCGAGAGTACTTTTGACTCGTATAATTTTACATTTGAGATTGTGGAAATATCAAGCATGCAAATCTATTTAGAAAAAAAAAAAATAAATTTCTGATCTTGTGAAAACTGGAATGACAAATTTTCCTAAAAAAAAAACAAAACAGTGTTTTGGGTCACACTTGACCACTCATTTGAACTAACACTGAACCGATTATTCTGGAACACAGTCATATCACCATTGGATATCATCATTATTATGCCCCAGTAATCTGCCATTGATGGCTGACATTCGAACATTATCACGAAATTTCTGGCCATAAATCGGGAGCATTTAGCCCCATTACTGGGCTGATCAATAATTGTATACATGCCCCATTATTTATTGCCATTACTGGACCCACGTTATCATCCAGCAATTAACCATTGATGAGCCATTAACGGGCGCCATCAACGGGCGAAGAACGCCGTTTGTGGTCCAGTAACGTGCCATTATTGCGCTAATTGATGAACCCTGTATGGGGATGACTCAATGATAACTCTTAGGAAAATTGTACTCTTCTCCAAAGAATTGGCCGAAAATTGAAGTATTCTGGTCAGAATGGAGTACACTTTCCTAAGGGAACCCATGAAAACAATCGCAGTTTTTATCTGAAAAATTCCATCAAGAAACCTTTTGTAAAAAATAGTTACAATTTGTCGGAAAACTTCCGTCGATCGTTGAATTTTTGTTTAGGGTTACCGACAAATGGTACTTATCTTTTACAGGAGTTTTTTGGTGGAATGTTTCAGGCAAAAACTCCGATTTCTCTGGTGAAAATTTTTGCTCACGGAAGAGAATGTTAAAACAAATGAAGCGTGAAAACGTATCAATTTCTCTTCCTTTTGCGTTTAGTTACTGTTTCCTTTGCTCTTACGCGTCGCTCCATACGCTTTATTTCCACCAGGGTTCCAGAGTGGCTGCCGATTTTTTTTATGGGCTATTTTTAAGCCATCGTACAGTCAGATGAAAAATTACAAAAAAATGTATTTATATATTTGAATATTATTTTAGGCGCCGTCCATAAACTACGTGGCCCTGTTTTGGCAACTTCTCGACCCCCCTTTTTGGCTTCTCTTTACCCCCCCCCCCCCTCCTCACGTGGGAACGTAGTTTTTCATGTTCAGTTAAATTAATTTCAATCAAATGAATTTTTATTCAAATATGACCTCAATAGAATTGAAATTAACTGAAATGAAAGATTTATTTCATCGAAATAAAATTTCTCTCATTTCAAATGGGATTTACTTGAATGAAGAAGAATCTTATTTGATCCAATCAAATATATATTTGGGTTATATTCAAATGGATCATTTTTCTGGATATTTATATAGAATTTTCTTCCGAGTACAACATAAATAAAAAACCACGCAGCTTGGAACCGACTTCCCCCCCCCCCCCCCTCTCCCGTGTAGCCTAACATAGCATTTCATCTGAACCCTCCCTCACCCTATATTGGCCATGTAGTTTATGGATGACCGCTTAAGAAAGTTGAAATGTTTCAATGTAATTGAATAAAAATTTCTGGATGAAAACAATTCTTTTCCAATGCGTCTTTCTGGTTTGTCTAATTGGACTCCCGGGAAAAAATGAATCAGATCTGAAGAGATCAAATTGGATCTAATTGCATCTCTTTTGATCAAAAAAATGGAATGCGGTAGATCTGCTGAGATCTAAATGATTTATCTATTCGGATAACAATAGATCTACTTAGAATAAGAAAAGCTGTGAACTGACGTAGATCAATTTGGATCTGAATAGATAAATTTAGATCTAGACAGGTCTATTTAGATCTACAGAGATCTAAATACAAGAGAAGCTTTGATTTGTACTGAGGTCTGCGTAGATCTATCTATATCTATTTAGATCCAGAGAGATCTACCGTATTCCATTTTTTGGATCTAAAAAGATCAAATTAGATCTCATTAGATCTCTTTAGATCCAATCCAGTTTTTCTCGGGCTGACAATTTGAAACAAGTGGTGCCAAAACTTGTGTGCGAATGACACTAAGGCTTTGTACATAATCTGTGGGCACATTTTCGGAATTATATGTAATTTGTATATAATTCAATAAAGTTCATATATAATTTATACATAACTCTATGAAAATTATATACATATAATTTTGACCATTTTTCCCCTCGAGCATTTCGATCGTTTAGTCGTTCTTTGCTCGAGGAGTTGAGCTTGTTGATAGAAAATTCACATAACCCCAAGTTCTTCAATAACATATCAAAAATGTCTCGGTTATGAAAGTGGACAGAGCAATAGTTCAGAAAGTTTTCAAATGTTGAAAAACCCCCTTTTCACTTCAATTCCGTTCAAGTCTCAGGTGAACAATTGGCGATTGTTTCGTACGAGATAGGATCGATCGAACATTTCCACTTTTTCTGATGAAAAAAACAAAATCGATCCCATCGAGAATCAGTGATGCCAATTCTTGAACAGAATCCATTCTTTTTCATAGAAAAAGTATCGAGTTTTTATAGATTTGTATAAAATATCGATAAAATTGAAAGGACAATTCACTTTTACCTAACTTAAAATATACATGTATTTCATATGGATTATTATCAACACAGATACAATGTTAGTATTGACAAAGGAAAAATGCTTCTTGTTTTTTGTCTCTTCAATAAATTAGATCTAATAATGATAATATTTATTTTAATATGAACACACATCACATATCGAAAGAACATGACTGCGTAACGATTTTTTTACAACGAAGAACATGCCCTGATGATAATCTTGTAATATCGGAACAACAGTATAGTAGTAATCAGAATACACCAATTACGTACTAAGATCTTACATAAAATGAGAGGCATCGAGTATCAATGTCTCTGAATGCGATTAAAACTACAATAAATAAATTTTTTCGATCATGGAAATATCGTCAATCTTGAACATTCATTCTTTATTGTTCTCAACTAATATTCTTGAATTCTCCATTTTGAGAGATTTTCATATTCCTTCTGCGAATACGATAAAATCGAATTGATGATATTTCCAAGCTCTTTGAGAATGATAATAAAAATAATAAGGATTCTATTATTCACGCATGCGAGAAGATAATAGGAGGACTATATTAATATATTTATACACACGCTGTGTGTTCTATCAGAAGTACCTTGAATCATTCAAATTCCTTATTTTATTTCCATTGATGAGATACCGATGAAAGAATACACAGCAAATGTATGCACGACTTATAATTTTGCCTTGCACCATTATTATCAGCTTGGCACTTTTCATTCATATTGTTGATATAATATATTCCTTTTGCGCGTATATCGATCAGAAACTTTCCTCCGATCCACCTGATTGTCCTTTGATTTCATGTGTTTGACAATAAAATGATCATTTATTCGATCTATCGAATAATTCTTATGAATCATAATCGTTTACGATGAATCAAATATGTGTGAGAAGTTGACTATTCGAATTGAAATTTTTTCAAAGAAAAAGTATTAACCCACGTAGTAGAAATGTCTCAGTGATGTATACAGATCATTCTGACAATATTACAATATCTTGTTGCAAAATATTCCAAATCAATGAATGTTGATGTATCATAGTCAATGAGCTTTGCGTATGAATGAAATGAAATGTTTTGGCAGTCTACATTAGAAAAATAAATTCTAGTTGAATAACGATAGGTTTCATTTTCAATAAAGAAATGTCCCTTTGCATTGGATTACGAGTATCACCTTATTTGCCTTTGGTTACAATTCAGATTCCCTCAATAACATTATCTGGCATCAAAATAACTCATCTCAATTGTAACAAAGACATTTTATATATTTCTCAGACTTAAGTGAAATTTCATTCGTCTTTGAAAATCATCTGAACAATTTATGATGTTCAACGTCATGGGAAAATTACTCTATGTTCTTGTTTGATGTATATATATTTCATCTTTAGTAAAGATAATTCTTGGGTTCTTCGGTTGGTTGACCGCACACTCCGTGATATTTCTTCGTGACGACGCTTCTACTACGACAGTTTTCAATCTCGAGGAAACACTCGTTACTGTAAGTCATGTCGTCGGTACCGCAAACTGGATCGTAATAGGGCGGACAGATCTTCTGACAGCCACGGAAGAGGAAACCTTGAACGCATCTCTTCATCGGTACCACGTAGACGTGTTTTCTGAAATTATTAATGAAGAATGATTGAAACGTGAAGAAATTGAAATCTTCATTTCTTCTACTCTCACTATGAGAATATTTTCACAGGGGAATTTCGGTGAACCAAAAAGCGATCAGAAGGTACCCCTGGTGGAAAAATTGTGTTGAATTTTGTTGAATTTCATTCGCTTTTGGCAAATTCGGTTTTCGTTAAAAATTAGAAAAATTAAACTCAACGGAATTTCGGTAAAATTCAATAACTTTTAGTGAAATTTGTTGACGTTCATTGAAGTTCGTTGAAGTTTGAGGATTCTTATTGGATTTTATTGAAATATTGCTGTGCCGAAAGTGAACAAAATTCCGCAATATTTCTTCGCCAGGGACGGTTCACTTTTGGTTACATTTTGTCGAAAATTTCGGTTTTGGTAACTTTATGCTCACCCAAACCAGAAATTTATCGACATTGATCCGACCTCACTTGAGTCATTTTTTTTCTTATTTCATAATAACGTTTGTGATTTTAACTCAAGAATATAACAAAAACATACCACATTCTTTCACAACAGAACCAACATTTCCGCTCACAAATGGATCAATGTTTGATAAAAACCATCAAGTAACCATTCCCTGACCACTCAATTTATTACTCTCAATCCGTAAGTTTTTATAGAGTAATCGGTATTTGAATACAATGGTTTAATATTTTGCCAGTTGAAATCTCCATGTGAATGAGACTAAGAAAAGTTTGCAACTAGAACAAGCTGGTTTCCAACTTGATCATCTCATCCGTTCGTAACATTCCAGCTAGTTCAAGCCGGACTAAGTTGATAAAGAATCAAGATGTGGAAGAATAAGAGGCTGATATAATTTAATATGATCAGTTAATGATTATTTAATTAATCGTTGATTTATCACAGAATTAATTACGTAAGTGTGTATAGCTTACCCACAATTATCCCTCTTCATCTCACACTCGTTGCGATAAAGCTTATTATCAGAGCCGCAAACAAACTGCCTCTCACCGCTGCAGATCTGATTGCAAAGAGCTGTCGTACGGCAATGTTGAGCGGGAACTTGTACCACCCTCTGACCACACGTTTCATGTCTTAGATGGCATAAAGACCTTTAAAAAATATAAAAGTGAATTGTAATAAATCATCACAATGATTTATTTTTTCAGTGAAATTTCTGATAATTATTACTGCTATTCGTCAGAAATGTGAAAAATTATGGCATAAAATGATTCATCAAGGATTCGACGTTTATACATTGCCCAAACTCGTGACGAACCACAAATTTTTTTGAGAACTTATGGAGGTAATGTTATCTTGTTTTCGCTCTACTTTTAGATAATCTTTAAAGATTTGACTATCCAACAGCTGCTCATCCCATTTTCAGAATACTATGAGCAGCTGTTGGATAGTCAAAGAAGGCATTGTTTGTAAATCACTGTGATCCAATAATCTCTGGTAAGATTTGACTAAGGACTTCTCGTTGCATGGGGAAAGTAGAAATGCAGCGAATCGTGGTATTTAAAGTAGAACAGCCAACATTTTCTGCTAGCGCAGCTGGAAATTCGCTGCCATAGGCGATTAGGTTGCTCAAAGAGCAACGCAGTTGACTAAAACAGCAAATTTTTCGTTGGGCTAGCGAAAAATTCGTATTTTGTGTAGATAATAATTCGATTTGTTTACGGGAAAAAAGAAATACGTGCAGCAAATACTCACGCAGTCGACTTTCGACCATCTACGAAGTAGTTGAGACAAAAATATCATGCTAGTGAGCGCGACTTCTACGTTAGTTATCTCAACTCATGTGATATTTGTCGCGAGTACTAAGTAGTTACCGTAACAATTTTCGTGAGTAGTAGTCGCAAGTATTCCTTTTTTCAGTGCGATGTTGTTGGATCACGTCTATGCCAACTCCATTTGGCGAACCAAAAGGAACATTAAGATCAAAGTTTGCGACATTAATAAAAATAAAAGCGTATTCGTGTGATTTCCGTCAAATTTTTTGTCTGATTCAACAAAAAAAAAAAATCTGATTAGGATTGTAGTTTTAGTATCATTACCTTTCAAAAAGTATTTCTTCAAGTGGAAATATTTTTGTCCTCTATATTGACCCGTATAAGAAAATCTCTGACGTTAAAAAAGTAGAGCATCACAATTTTCAAAAAACACCAGCATCAATGGTCACATTTAATTCAATTTCAAGTTGATATGCGTTTAATAAAGGTTTGCTGAACGTTTAATCGTTCACATCTTTGATCTATACTTCATTGAACATTCTTCGGAGCTTTGTCTTTCTTATAATTACTCATTGAATGGCCTTCAACTATGAATATGAAATTTGATGAATTTAAACGATTATAAAGTTTTGGAATTAAGTTTTACCAGATGAATTATTTCTATGACAAAATAATCTACGATAGAATAATAAGTCTATCAAATTCCTGTATTTTATTTGACCTCTATCTATAAAATGATTAGAATTATATCCTTGAGATGAAATAAAACATTCAGTGATGAGGCTCGAAATTAAGGCTTCTCTTGCTATTCGAGAGAAATAGCAAGTAGTCAATTACATCATAAACGCTAACGTTACATTATACTGATATAATTCCCGTACTTATTCACAGATTATTAAGGAATGAGATAAGTTTATCCGGATGAGAGTGTATAAAATCGATTGGCCACCAATGTTAGGGGATGTAAGAAGCAATGAAAAGTTTAATAAAACGTTTTACGAGACAACAACAAGCTATTGTACTTATAGCATCGCTCCTTTAAATCACCATGCTTCAAAGAGATGTTCTGGAATTCGAATAACGCGTTCATAATCATCACCTATAAACATTGCCGTTGCTCCCACAAACTGGTTCCTCTGGTTCATTCTTGCAGTCTTCAGGGCACTGTTCGGTCTCCTTCAAGGTCGTACATTCGCCAACATGAGCCAATTGGATTCCCTTTCTACAAATATGAAATATTTTTATAGACACAATAAGAAAGAAAAATCATCATCATTCGTCGAGAACATTCTTCTCCTCGTCAAGAGGTGCAATGAATATCACGATCATACGATTTCATAATTTTCCCATCGGTAAGGTTTCTTTTATCCTCAAGACTGAGCAAATTTTGTTAATCATGGATTGAGGTGTATTATAAGGCATAAATTCCTTCATTGAAGCTTTTTTTTGGGATTCGACTGATCACTTAACGTATTAGTGAATTTTAAATTCATTTCAAATTCAATGTTCGTATAACTTTGATACACGTTTATCGAACGTTTTTCAGGGTTTCGTGTTTCTCTTAGGATACAAAAGAAAAACCGAAAGCTCTAAATGATCACATTTATTTTCAATCATTTATTGCAAAAAAAACTATTTGTTCAAAAGTTTCAGTAATCCACTTGTAAATTCTTCCTACGCGGGAAAAATAAAGATAGAAATGAGATGTGGATTCCAAACTGAACGGTTTATTAAAACATAGTGGAGGAATTCTTTATGAATATATGCTCCATCCAAAAGTGACATCCCTACAAACAATGAAACAATGTCAAACTAGCGTTTCAATGAACCGTTGATGGCCTTGCAACGCCAACGAAGAGCTATTACTGGCCCTTTGAAACGCCTGCAGTCGTGTTTGCTGGGATACTAGTCAACGATAATTGAGATGAATGATTTCTTCCGTGTAAAGGGAAATTCAATCCACACATCAAAATCTTTGATCAAGCGTCAACGGGTTGAATGTTCAAAACCAATGACGTGGATGAATTCTTTAACTGAAAATCAATCTTCAATGAGGTGTTGTCCATAAACTAGGTGACTGATGAAGAAATGCCATGCTGGGCTACATGACTGTGCTTAAAGAATCTCATTGAACCGATTGATTCTCATTAATTCCCATGCAGAAAACCGATTCAAACCGATTAAAAATTGATTTTCAATGAATTTGAATGAATTTTCTGCATCGGAATGAATGAGAATCAATCGGTTCAATTACATCTTTTAAGCAAGGGGTGGAAAGGGGTTTGGTTCTCAGCTACGTGATTTTGATCCGACAGTGCTCTCACATGAGTTTCATTCTCATCAGTTGAAAAATGTGGAACTTTGGTATCCATATCATTTGACGATATTTTGAAAGCATGCTTTTCCTGTGTTCGTGTTATCCAAATGTCATAGAACTCTGAGCACAGCCAATTCATGAGATGTTGATTGTCTGATATAAGTTTCAGGCAAATCAAATTTGAGGGGAACAAAAGGATAAGCATTCATTCAACTTCCAAAGAGAATTTTGAAATTTCGTAAATGCCGCGTTCAAACGGATATCTTCCGTTCTTATCATCTAATCGTTATAAAATTTCCACCACGGTTGTATGTAGTTCCAATAGAGGTCCCGTAAGAGTTTCAACTCCATCCTTTCAAAAAAAACCGGAAGGGGGAGAGGAAACATGTTATTGGAAATTGTAATTTTGCGACCGCTCGTATTTACGTTTATGCGGTTATGCAATAGCAATGAAACTTATACCACGTTTTAATCACAACCCCATAGTAGTTCCACGCGAGTTTCATTCCAATTGGTGGACGACTGTGAGAAAAATCCACTTGAACATAAACCGCAAAGATATTTGATTGGATCAAATAAGATACCACTTGATTCAAGTAAATTTCATTTGAAATAAGAGAAATTTTAATTCAATGGAATAAATCTTCTATTTGATTGAAATTAATTTGGTTAAACGTAAAAAAACTACGTTCCCACGTGAGAGGAGGAGAAGGGGGAAGGGGGCAAACAGTTGCAAAAACCGGGCTACGTAGTTTATGGACGGTTCCTAATGGCAATGTTCTCAACGATATGATATATGTACGGAGAAAAAATTTGCTGACGCAGCAAATTCTTTTGCTAATCTACCAAAGAATTCACTGCCATAGCTAACTGGACAACTGAGAAAGCAAGATAATTAACTGAAACAGCAAATCTTTCAGTATTATATACAGGATAGGAAACGTTTAGGAGGATCAAAGTTGACATTTTTTGCTGCAATAGCTAAAAGTCGTTATTGTAGCTAACATGATTGCTATGATGGGAAATAGATTATTATTGAAGCGAAAAATTTGCTGCTCCAACAAAAGGTGCCCAGCAAAATCAGATTTCGCTGTCACAGCGGATTTTTTTCTCCGTGAGATCGCACAGAGAACAAAATTCGCAAGCGCAACAAATCCAGGTACAGAATATGGGATAGCAAATTTTTCCGCTGGTCAAGTCAAAGATTTGTTGCTACAGCGAAATGAGTTGCCGAGATAGCGAAACGATTGACTAAAATAGCGACTCTTTCGCCAGATTAGCAAAGAAAATTTGCCTTTCCGTGTATAACACTTTCCACTTGTGCCAGCAAATTTGTTCTCTGCGTATGATATTCGAATGTTCCATTTGAATTCACTTACAAGCATATCGCTACGTTCAAATGACATTGATTTGGGTAAGTATTGGCATCACTGCCACAAACTGGATCTTTTTCATTCCCGCAACGTTGTTGTTGTTTCGTGCATTTTGTTAAACGTGCGCGACATTTCTCAAAGTCCACCACTGTCACTTTTCTTCTCGATTGTCTGTGAAAAAAACATGAATTACAAAAACCAATAAAGCTGGCGTTCATCGAAGTATCTATGGATATCTTCTATAAAAATAAATTATAAATCATCTCATTATTTATTTCATTTCTTTCAATTTATACTATTGCTTTGAATTCATAATTTTTCAAATAATTCTTCAATTGATTTTCCAATTTTTGATTCTTAATTTTTCTTTACGAATGAAAATAGGTTCATTCCTCTTCCATATATGATTTATTAATATCATAAAATATTCTTTTTGATTAAAATATTTCATCCTTTCTACTTCACAAAAACTTCCTATTTTGATTTCATGAAATCAATTGATAATTATTGAACTAATTTATATAATTATTATACTAGCAGCTCCTTCTGCATTGATAAATGTGATTTTTTTAACTGATCTGGAATTAATCCTAGCTTTTTCATCAATTATTCATGCATGCTAAGTATTAATAAATTTGACATTCACCCTGAAATTAATATGATTTTATGGTCTCACTCATTTTCTTGTGAAATTAAGTTATGTAAATTGGTTACATAAATGAAATGCTCTGAATCATACAGATCTCTATATAATTTAACAACAAAAAACTTTATCAGTATTACTTTTTAAAATCAAATTTATCATTAAGAGGATTACCTTTTGTTACAGAATTTTTAATCTAGATAGATTTGAACCATACTTATATGAAGTACAGTAAGTTTATAAATATACATATAAATACACAGAAAAAATAATTTAGCTGCAGCAGCTAAATGGCTAGCACGGGCATGGACAGCCATTAAATTAGCTCCTACAGCAAAATTTTAGCTACCACCGCAAATGAATTAGCTACAAAAGCAAATTTTTTTGCTATAACAGCTAAAATTCAGCTGCAGGAGCTAATTTGATGGCTGTCCATGTCCGTGCTAGCCACTCAGCTGCTGCAGCTAAATTCTTTTCTTCCGTGTAATTTGTTTTTAGTAGGGACATTCCAATCGTTTCAAGCGAAAAGTAACAAAGTGACTCAAGGACGATTCAACGATAGGAGAGAGTTGCTGTTGAGTTAATGTCACGTTAATGAACATTATCACTGTACGATTAAAAAGAGTCTAAATTTCTTCCTCTTGCAATAAAAGGGGGTGATCCATCGAAGGCGATGATCCAACCAAGGCAACTCTCCCCTACCATCTTTACTCATATAGGGGACACCAGGGCTAAAAGTAACAGAGGTAAATTGTAACACAGACTACAATTTTCATATTTTCCGACGAATAAGGTTCACTCTTCGTAAAATAATTGTTTATTCGCTGAAAGAGTATTTTATAAAGCGCACACAAAATCTGATAAGAAATACTACAGTAACAGACCGTGTTACAAACTCACTATTGTTACAACTACAGTGTTAGAAAAGTTCCTAAATTGAATATAAAATTCCTTATGAAATATCATATTTCTGTATTAAATTTAATACTGGTTTTCAAATTGATTATGAGTGATGAAATTTCACAATTTCTTACAGAAATGTAATAATTACTTATTCAATTCCATGAATATGTTATTGAAGTTAAGAAGGAAATCCTCAACATTAAGAATAAAATTCTTAGCATTAAGAATTATATTATGCAATTCGATATTTCATTATAAATTTTGTTTGATAGATTATTCATGAAAAAAAACTTCATAACTTTTCCAACAGTGTAGTCCCTGTCTCCCCTATACCTAAATCCGATTTTATTTGAAAAACTCTGGAATGTTTTAAAGTAAAAATGGAAGATACACCACCGTGAGATTCATTCCATCAAGAGTTTTTGTTGTCATTACTCATACTTTATTTCACTCCATTAAAAATATTCTCCCTATTTAATATTCAAATTCTTTTGATATTGTATATATTAACTCACCCACAATTCAGCATTTGCATTTCACATTCATGACGATATATACTTCCGTCCGAACCACAGATGGGCGATTCCGGTTCGTTTTTACATTCCAAAGGACACGCGTTGGACGCACTTCCGGAAGTTCTCTCCCGTGATACACAAAATGACATAGGTACCTCGAATACGTGCTTTCTGAAAATTGTTAATAATTCATTGAAATCGAATGTGACTAGATCAAATAGGAATAATTGAAAAACCAAACTTTTTGTTTGTATATTCCAGATCGAATGATTCAAATGAATCGCGATATCACAAAGAAACTGAATGACGGGAATTTGTTGGCAATGATTCTTGAAGTGCACCAAGTACTCTTGCAGTGAACTATAAAAGCTGATGGGATAACGAAGTGGAGCACTTTGTGAATGATTAATCACAAGTCCTTGAGTAGAATGAAAACGGAATGAATAATAGTAGAAGGGGAGGATGAATTCTCGAGGGAATCTTCTGTTCGTGAAAATCTCACGAGAAATTCTACCGAGTTCTCATTCTTTTCAATTTTTCGATATTCGAGCATAATAACGGAAATTAGTCAAAGCGCTCAAACTTCTGCTTATGAGAGGTTATACATCGTTGATCTAATTCCCGGCTTCTAAGTATCGTGAAAGATAGGTGTGACTATCCCACCTTTAATTAGAGATTTTATTTAATACAATGGAACAACTGAAAAGTGTATGGAATGTTTCTTATAAAAGGTGAAGGAAAAAAGGTAAAAGACACGATATCGCAATGTGATCTCAGAAATTCTGACAAATAGCGGTAGAGTCAATTTTCGAAATCATTCAGCTTTTCATGAATTGAAAATACATTGGATTATGACAAACAAAATTTCTTTTTGAATCACTCAATATTCGTTTAAAAAAATCTTATTTCATCGTTATTCTCACCCACAGTTCTTAGCTCGCATTTTGCAAGTATTGGAGTATAGAATGCCATCACTACCACAAGCAGGTTTCGCTCCACGCCAACAAGATTCTCGACAGTGCCTTGTGGTTTGACAATACTTCTTGTTCGTACGCACAACACCTTGACTGGAATGCATGGACAGAGATCAAAATAATCCTTTGTTCCAGTTATATTATTTGATTATATTATTTCACAATTTTGGAATAGAATTCATTCGATTTCATTCGTTGCTTCACGTTATCCAATGAGAATGTTCTTACTTCAATGTTGTTAACTCGATAGAATAAAAATTTCATCAAGTAGATCTTCGAATACAATTATTTACGAGGTCCACAAGATTTTAAGTGTCCCGATTATCATATTAAATGTGAACGAGTATTCCATATGTCTACACTCAGATGCGAGTAAAAAAATTCATGTTCAAGGTTAAAGTGCTGTGTTCACATGTGCTTCGTAGTAGCTACCTTTAATCTTCCAAGATAGTGAGTTCTCTTCCTAAGTAATGTTCACCATTACACGGCGAAGCATAGCGAGCTAGGATTGCGAGAAATATCAGTACATTAGTACCGCACAAGTATTATCATAAAACCAGCGTGCTGAAAAGGTGCGAGACTGTGAACTGTTTTTTTTTGCTCTCTCAATAGCTATTCCAGCCATATTATATTCCGAAACATAAAAATAACGATAATGTCGTGGTGAAACAAATTTCACATGAACAAAAATAAGAGAAAAAGCTTCTGCTGCTTCTTAGATTTTTGTTCTGCGTTTACAGTTATTTTCTGATGGAAAGAACTCGGAAATTCAATGTTGTGTATTCCTAAAGTTTATCAAAAGACTGGCAACTAATTTATTCCTCTTGTATAAAAGATGAAATTCTTCAGGATAGATCAAACCGTTAACAACATCCACTTGAAATATATGACTTTACTTATCGTACATGTCACCGTTTGCCACACCAATATAAAATGTATCGAATCTATTATTGATAACGTTTCGATCTTACTCGGTGATGTAACGTTATTCGTAAAATTCAAACCTACCTACGATTTCATCAAGTGTAATATATTCTATTGCTTTGGACCGAATAACCGAAATGTATCTGTAAAAGTTGATTTGAAAAAGTGACGTGTCGTTGAGGAATTTTAGTTGGAATTATTCTTCTGATCAGGTACAACAGAAAAATACATGTCTGACTATTCCAATTCTTCTCTACTTGTTTTCATTCTCTCATGTTCTTTCTTTTGAATTGAAATTCGAACTCAATAACATGTATCCTTCCCGCACACGAGAACGAATTCCTCACTGGAGTAGTAGCAAGATCAATTGCCTCTCGCAACAGATATTTTTATCGACATAATCAGTTTTTTACGCGGACGCGATATCACTGAACCATACATTATCTTTCTTTCTTTCCAAGTTCACATAAAAAGATTGACCCTGCAATGATAAAGTAGGTATATGGAAACATTGAACAAAAATCTGATTAAATCGCAATATATATCAACGAATAAAAGCGCCGAAGTCTATTCCAAATCGCATAAGAGAGAGAGAGAGAGAGAGAGAGGGAGTCTTATCAATCGATCCCTCGATTTACCAAGAATTCCAAACACCATTAAAACATCCAAGGTGTATAGATAGCCACCAGTCTTACAAGTAAAATATTTTCAAATTATATCTTTCTCTTTACGAGCACTAGAATGTTATTTTGATAATCACGTAACAAGCGTTCTTCCTTGTACATACCCACAGGTGAGAAGTTTCATCTGACAGGTGGACTTGTAAACGTTTCCATCGCTACCGCATACCGGTCCATCGAGAGGCGCATGATCACAGGATACCGGACAATTTTCCCTATGTGCTGATATATTGTTACAAGGACCAAGGTGTGAAAGCTCTATGCCGACCCTGCAGACCTCTACCCTGAGCATACACTTGTTCTGATAGGTGCGCCCGTCTGTACCGCATACCGGATCCAGATCTCCTGGACAACGGTGCTCGCACTTACTGCCGGATGACCTTAGGCAGGCAGTTTTCTCCGTTGCCACGGTCACGCCTGAACACATAACCGCACAGCGTGTATCATATAAATTCTGAGAACATCAATATATATTCACTTAACGAGACAGTGATCGAATCCCATGATAAAATGATCGATGGCTTCACTGAGGTAAACTCATCTCGCGCTCTTTTATACGAAATACAGCTTTCATGCTCGGACGTCTGATAATCAACGACCTCAAGATGAATTCACTTGGCGTCGAGCTACCGGGAAGTGAGGATCAGATTTCTCGTTACGTGATCGATGATAACATACATTTTCGAACATTTCGCAACGGATTGCGAATAGATGTTTGTTTTTGTTGTAGATAAGCCAAGTGGAGCCTTCGCTAGACACGCTCTTGATTTATTCATCGTAAATTGAATTCGACGTGGAATTTTTGCGAATGCGTTCGACAAGCATGTGATCATTCATAGAACATCATTGATCATGCTTGTTCCTTACTGTCAGTTAATTGCTTCAAAGTCTCTAAGATGAACTGATTTATCATTCTTGATACTTTGGGAATCGCGTGACGTTAGGTCGGAAATTTTCTAAGTTCAGATATCTCAAAAAGAAGTTACAACAAGAAAAATGGATCATTCGATTCAATTATTTGGTATACTAAGAAAAATGTGCATACTTTTACCATATCCAATCCCTTTCGAGGTCACCACACGGTTTGCTTATAAGCACTCGAGTAAACGATATCTTCATCTAGTTTTTAGTACATTAGTTGCCTAATTGAAGAATTGAATTTCATGGAATGACTGTGTCCGTGTAGATTATATATGGATTCGGAAACTTTTTAGATTATTCCAAGGGTGTTTATGCAATTGCGCAGCTAATCCAAATCCAATAATTCGATTAGTCACTCGTTCGTGTGTAAAAACTCATCAAAGTAACCATTTCACGGACAAAGATCTGATATTTTAAAACAGAGCTTGCGAGGACGCACTTGTAAAAACTTATATGAGCTTCATAGGAATTTTTCAAAAACTTCATTGAGTATTTGTTGTTATATGAACTTTTCTAGATTTGATGCAACAATAAATCTCGCACTCGAGCATAAATCAAATTATTACACCTAGGGAAACTTCTTTTGTTTGGGAAAATATTACATCGATCATGTTTCTTTTATCTGTTCTTTGTTTGTTTCGGAACGAAAAGCTATTTTACACCATGAGATATCATTCAGGCATGTTTTGGATGTTCCGCATATCAAATGTTTTAATCAATTCTGATCCAAAATTCATTTAAAAGATATTCTTAAGATGTGGAACGTTTGGAGAACATCTGAAACTTCCATGAAAGATACATATGGAGACATAAACCACAACCAGCGATACAACATGAACTTCTCATAACCAACCCCGTGGTTGAAAGAAATAATTCTCAAGACCGCAACTGATGAATTCGGTAATACAAGATGACATATATTCTTGCATAAAATAATATATGCATTCACATTTATACATGACAAATATATAAAGTACATCATTTGACGCAGAGAGATGTTGAAAAGAAAGAAACAAAACATGAAATTACTCCAATAAATGCAACGTATTTTTTAGTTGGGTCAAAGTATCAGATCCATAATTTTCATTTGATATTGATTGTTGATCGTGGCTTATATATCAATCTCGTCCAGTGTATTGATAATGACCTACAAAATAACAGCCAAAGAACGTTTATTTCAACAATGTAACAAGTTATGTTGCATGCAACGAGCTCATTAATTATAATTTCCTATTCATACTTGGTAATGTAATGTAATACTTCACTATAGAATTCATCCGATATTATAAACTGTAAAAGAAATTAATTAGCGGGTTAGTTTTGCAACATATTACAAGTATCACTTATTACAGTAATGATGTCGGTAGACTGTGAATTGAAAGGTGTCAGTATTATTATATAGCTAAGGTTCATAATTTTTTCTACTCTTCCGAAGCTATAAAAGGAACTTATAATTTTTTACAATTTAACCGAAAGCATTGACCCTGACTTTGTCGTGATGGGAGGATTACATCATGTTCTGAAGAGCAAGAGAGTTGAAGAAAAGGGTGAATGAAGTTTATTATACTTTGATAATACGTCCCGTTTATTTGAATAATTTTTTCTCGTCATAAGCAATGGAATTGGAACAAAATACCTCAATTGATCAATTGACAGAAAACCTGGATCCTGTATGAAAGAGAAATTCAGGTACCCGGAGAAAAGTATATGGTAAAGATTACCAGAAAAAATAGTTTAACGTAAGGATGGTCAACTGATCACGATGTCAATACTCAATTTCTAGATTCACGATAAGAACACTGTGAAAAAAATACTCTCAAAAGTGCCAAAAACAGTTCAGAAGTTTTTTCACAAACTTTCTTTGGAAATTATCGTAAAAGAATTTGTGAAAGTTTTTTCCCAAACTTTTGTTTGTCAATCCACAAAGAAAGTTTGAAAATTATTTTTCCAAAACAAGGTTGTAAAGTCTCAAGCATTTTTGTTCGGAATTCAACAACTTTTTTTCACAGTGAAACAGAACGAATGGTGAACAATCCCACACAATTTCCTCTGGGTGGATCTCAAGGGAGTTTTATGAAGGTTCTAATAACATTCGAACATGTTTAAATGTTTATTCTCAGAACGTTTGAAAAACTTCCAAGATCCTGGGAAGAAGCGAGTATTGGAACAAATAAAACGTGGGAAATGTTCCAATCTTCACTGCAGAACATGTTCTGGCTATTAGTAGCTGTTTCAGTTATGTTCACTGGGGAAAACTTTATGTTCTCAAAGTAGAAATTCATATGGAAATTCCCGTAACTCCAAGAGCAGTTTTCAAACAATTCCAGGAAGATTTTAGACAAGTTTTTTTTATGCACTTGTTCCATTATTTTGTTATTTAATTCTTGAAGTCTGATTGAATTTTGAAAATGTGAGAATGTACATTAATAGGATTGATGAAAAAACTCTAAATTTATCATTTTTATGAAACTAAATTCCTTGATAATGCCTACCATCTAGGCGAAACGTTGGACCAATCAACTGCATCTTTTGCTCGGCAATTGGATTTTCTCCTTTCACTTAATTAATGAGAATATTTCTACTCCATATCTCAAGAAATTTATGCGATAAGGCCATAACATCGATCATGAGAGAATCATGTATGAAGTTTGTATAGAGAATGCATGGAATGTGAATGATCGGAGAATATACAACTCGTATATAAATGACTTTTACTATAAATGTTTTCCATTACCTGAAGAGGCGTATCAAGAAATTACTGTATCGCGTGTTCAATGAAGAAGAACCATCGAATCTATGTAGCTTTCGATCTTTAAAATGTGGAATAATGTGTGAAAGTGAATTGAAATCTCATTTCATTTTCACGCATTCCAGCATGTCAGATCTTTCATAGAATTTCAACAATCGATTAGTCTGTAAATCGAATATTCTGGAGGAAATCCTGCCGTACCAGGCAAAAAAGTTGTTGACTCAATTTTTTTAGAAAATGAGTTTTTTATATCATTCGATTCAGGGAAGCGAGGTGCGTTTAACTGTGTTGATAGAAATTAGTTATCGCTCCTAATTTTTGCATAATAAACATTTTTCTTCTCTAGAAATGAGTTGAAAATTAGAAAATCATCAGAAAAAAGCCATAGCTCACATCAAAATGAGAAGAACCATCGAATACGTCACCACTTTGCCATACGAAAAGATCGTAATTTGAGTGACAGTCTTTTCGTTCGGTAAAATCAGTGAGGAGCAAATATCTCGTACTATTTGAAAAATATCTCTTCGGAGTTAGGGTTTCCTTCATTTTTAAACTCATGAGCCCGGAGTCAATTTACCAAGGAAGAAAACCGTAAGTCCGGTCGTAGGTTTTGGCACAGTTCGGAAACGGTCGTAATAAAGATTTTAGGTGCCATTATAATGCATGGATTTGAACCGTCAAAGTAAACATTAAAAAAGGCAGAATTACACTTGATTCCACGTGAAAGGAATATTACTTTTCGAAATATCTAATCCATAGGTTTGGAATTCAATTATATGGTGATTTTCATGAACGTCGGATACCGAGTTGACATGTTTCTTCGCTTGTAAAGCGAACTATTACGGTTCTTTTGACAGGTATTTTCGTTCACCAAACACCCTTAACTCATTTTTCCATTGGTTGTTATTAAAAATATTGATTCTTTTAAAAATAATCAAGAATAGCATCCCTTATTCGCCCTAGAACCGCTTTAATATTGTCAAAATATTAGTTACATCGTACAATTTTGATGTCGAATAGTTTTTCTCAGTTGTCTCCGTTCGAACGAATTTGGATTTTACAACTTTTTTGTCTGGGACGGCAGAAATGAGAAGAAGATACTTATATAATCGAGTACTCTGACGATACACTTTGTAAACTCTTTATACTCCAAATAACCCAATGAACACTTACGAGAGGGAGACCTTTTTGAGAGGTCTTTTGAAAGAGCTCTGTCGATGTTATCATATTAATATCTGAATGGTCTGACCTTCTGAAAGGTCTATCTGACCTCTTACACATATTTGGGAGATCTTGAAGAGCTCTGGATGACAACATATTGTTCACTGGGAAGTTTGAATCGTTAAAACGATGAATGCAAATATTTGGAAACAAGGTACCTTCATTCACTGCGGCTCAAGCATTACCCCGGGTACGCGATCAGTTATCGATCCAATTATATTCTATAAAATGCACCCCAGCTCAAAAGGATTGAAAACATTCAACGCATCATTTATTCGCGTCCCCATCAGCGAACGATATTGTATACAAAAAAGATAATCAAAACAATTCGATTGGGTTTGATTTTCTTATTTTACCTTTGCCACACATTTTTTTTCGCATTTCGCATTGGGATGCGTAGATGACACCATCGCTACCGCATACAGGTTCTCCGCTTGGTGGACATATACGTGGACAAGCAGCTGACACATAATCTGCAACAAGGAACAAAAAAAAATGATCACATTTAACTCAAGTGAGGGGAATTAAATTTGAATGCGGCGATCAAATTACCATAATCGGTATTTCCATACTCAACCAGATATCATCTCAATCGCTATATCTGCGTAGCATGATTGTATATATAGATATAAACGAATGAATATACTTTGGTCACTAATACCAACACCACTGCACCACCACAAAATACAATAACATATGTACAAGCATTGTTATTTTCATTATACTTCTTATAGATCAGTGCTTATTAGGCTTATTTTCTTACCCATGCATTAAACTAACGATGTAATAGTCATGAATCATTATTCCTTCTAGGAAGAAACTAACATCAACCCTCGAATGAGAGAGAATGGAAAAAATAATACACAAAAATTGGCGGGCCGGTAAACCAATTATATACTTTTATGAACCTGGTTCTTAGAATGGAATGTTAAAGGAATACCTGACTCGTTGTTGTTGTTGTTGTTGTTGTTGTTGCATCGATTTTCTTCAAGATGCAAATATTACGTCTATGATTATTTCCAATGTTATTAAATCACCAATAACTGTACCGAGACATTATGAGTCGATTTTTTATGGGAATGGTAAAATCTCTGTTCGCTTGTGGGAAGTTCGATTACGTGAACGAAAAGGTAGAACGGGGTGAAGCCTTGTGTATTGATTTGCCAAGCAAAAAATGGATTTGAAAGATAAAAATAACAGATGGAGACTATATTTACCTCGGAGACTTTGTCAAAAATACAATATATAATAATTATTTCCGGTTGGCTGAACGTATTGAAATCTACCGCCAAGCAGCTCCGCATACTGGTCTCGGTCCAACGATCACCGGGTCAACAGTGCATTCAATTCACTACCTTCCTTCCATACCAGATGCATAATATCGGAGAATGTATAAGATCAACAGACATTTGTATATCGAGTTATAATAAAATCCCGTACGACATTGATGTGACATTTATGACTCATTCAATATGAGCTTGGTTGCTTTCATGTAACGCCCAATATTTTATATTCAAATTCTTATGAACAAAATCAACACAGATATTTAGTTTGAGTACTTCAAGGATTCTTTGTACTTTAAATCGACCCATCTAAATAAATATCCAAGATATCTGTTATACGTCAATTATCTTGTTACACAACTTGTGATAGTTGCAAATATAAAGTAGCAGGCACTTCATTCGAATGATGTATTTTATTATTTTGAAGTTGTACAGTATTCGGAATGTCTTCGACATATAAAATATTCAAAACTTCGAACAATTAAAGGGTTGTTGGTTCAAATGAAAGCTTAATTGAGATAATACTCGATGATAAAGGTGTCTGCCTCTCCCACGGATCCCTTATTAAGTGAATCAATTACGCCAATAAATAACGTCTGGCTTGTAAAGATTGATGAACAATGCGAATTGAATATATATATATATATATAACAGAAGATGGTTTGTACTTTAGAATTTCTGTGCATTACTAGCACGTGCATGCATGCACGCGATGTGCCATTGATACATGAAAGGATGAGAATGCGGGTCGGTGAACCATGAAAGGATGCAACTACAAAGAGATCTGAACAGGATATTAGTATTTAACATCATAGTTTCTTAAAATTGGATGATTTAAAAAACGTTCGTAAAATACGTATATTGCTATTCGATGTTTTGTTACAATAGACTATATATAAACTCAAATCATAACACGAAACTGAACATCTAGGATCCTCGTCAGCCTCGACAAAGACTGATTATTTGAAAAATTCCTTCAACCCGATTTCCTGAGGTTTTCAAGATTGTGCGCATATAGCACAATCACGAATGAAAATCTTAATTAGTTTCAACAATTTACAGTACGACTTTGATTTTCCCGTTAGTATAGGAACAGTTGAATGGATTTATTGCTACCGTATTTAATCCTGGATACATATAATGAGTGCTGATAAAGCGGTCAAAGAATTTGGTTAAATAGATGTGATTCTTATATTACGTATACGGAATCGTAACTTTGGACAAATATGTTGTAAGAGTGGTCGTTTAACGGTATTTTCTATGAGCGGGGATGTGCTCTTAATGTAATCAGAATAAATACGAGTGAACAACGCACGGTATTTGTGAATCGGAAATATAAAAAAGTGCTTAGATAAGAAGGATATGTTAAAATGTGTTGCGAATAACGTTTTTCGAACACCGATGCTAAGAAGATAATTTAAAATCAAAAAAAAACTTTGGAGAATTCCAAACAGGTTTCTCTATTCCTTTGAACAAATAGCACATCGTAAAAAACGTTTAATAGGAGGATTCTTTGTGATTTTTTCACTCCAAATCTTTGATTCGAAGTCAATTATCATTATATGACACATGTTTGAAATATGTATATTAACAAAATATTTGAAGCTCTCAATATCTCGAACTAGATTCATTCTCAACCTTGAGATCAGTGTAGTCTAGATTTTGATGCGCGTTCTGCTAAATGTTCCGTGTAATCTTTCACAAAACTCTTTTCATAAACGGTGCACGGAGAACAAATTCACTGTGACAGCAAAATCTGATTTCACTGGAGCAGCGGAGTTTTGGCTGTAAGGGCGATCTCTTTTGCTATGACAGCAATAAATGTCCACTTCTCCAGCAAAATTTGTTTGCTATTCTGTATCTAATATTGAAAATTTTGCTGTTTTAGTTAATCACGTGTTCTCTCGATAATCCAGTTAGCCGTAACAGCAATTTTTCAGCTAGATTAATAAAAAGATTTGCTTAATTTTCACTGATCCCTCACGCAAGCTTCATCTATTACTTCAATTTTGCTTCCTGAAGGAAATTACAAATCATCACGATGTACACGGGAAAAAACCAATGAGCTATCATTTGGATAACTGAAAATTAGCTACGGGGGCGATTTTTTAGCTGTCACAGCTCCTCGCTTAGCGGCAGTAGCAAGAAACATAGGTACTGTAGCGAAAATTCAACAGCTCAATTATTTGGCTATCCAAATATCAAGCACAAAACCTGTGCTGTTACAGCTACGATTTTCTACTGCGGTAGCCACAAAATAGCTAAAGCTACAATTATTTTAGCCACAGCGGCCCTAGTAGAAATGCTCTAGTGATTGACAAGTTTTGTAACGCTCAACTCGCCAAAAACTAGACGCTCGCAAGTGCCTCGTAGGGTTCTGGTAAGTTACTTGCAAGTGTCTAGTATCTGGCTAGTTAAGCGTTACAAAACTCGTCAATAACTAGAGCATTTCTACTTGAGGGTGAAAAAAGGGTGCTAAAAGAGTGTTTTCTTCTTCAGCGTCTTTTCAGAGATCAACCGATGATCATTGGATTTCCCTTCCTCGACAAGAATAGAAGAACACAAACAGGATTTTCAATTAACACCAGTGTGAACGCCGAATACCAAAACAGCAGCGACGTCGGATTTCTTTTAGCCTTTTTATCTTAGCACGATAAACTATGTTGCTCGATACCAATAGATCGACAAGAAAATTGGTATTTGTGGCGTGTAATTGAAAAGGAGCACGACAAATGAGCACGTCTCCATAAATCGTGTTCCGTTCATTTCAAAGTGACGAGAACAGTAAGTGGACTATTGGAGCGAAAAACTACCTCCCAGATCGAGTAAATTCTCACGATCTTCTTTTCTCTTTTTCTTCCTTTCATCCTGTCACTATCTCCTTTTGTAAGTTATCTCTGTGTTTCTCCGTCTGTCATACATGCACGCGCAACACGTGTATATCGCTCGGGGGCATCAGCCCGTTAGAATGGAGAAACCTCCTCTATTACCTTAGGTATCAATCCGCACTACTTCTGTATTTCTGTATTTTTTTTTATTTCCTCCGCTATATATCGCTCTTCTTTCTTTCATTTCGCCGCCCATTTCTGTCCATTCATTATCCTGATTTGATAATAGAAGTTCGCGGGGATACGATAAATACGACGTTCTGTTGCGACGTTATCTAGTTTTTCAGGAGGAGACAAAAAAAAACGTAGTGTACGTGACATTTGAGGTATTGAGGAATCAATGAAGATATTTGAGAGACATTTATCACGGACGGAAGCTGTGATTTGAAAGGACGAGAAATTATATTCATCATTCTTCCAAATTCACGACGAAATAAGTTGTAAAAATTTGCAAGTCAAATGTCAACGAATGACTTGGTGTGAAGTTATATGTGCACGTAATGAGGGGGAAAAATACGTTATCCATAGGCAGTTTTTTCATTTCAGGCGTCTTATGTAGTGCGTGTGTGTATACATAATACATTTCATTTGTTATTATTATGCAATTGTGTTATTTGTGCGTATATTTATTAGGGGAGAAGTATGGGAATCTCTTGAAGAGTGAAATTGCATTCAAACAATAACGTTATGTCCATGCGATAATCAGAAATGGTACAAGAAATATTTGTTACATTCTCCATATGTTGGTATCAAAGTACGTGCTGCAATTTAAAATAGAATTTACGAAGAGATACGTTCACAATTTGAGTAATGAATTAATTGTTCATGCGGCGATTCAAATGGATACAAATATCATAATCCTGCTACTTTTCACCAAACGTTCCAGCTGCAATATATAAAATATGTTCAGCATTCATTTTGATGGATATATTTTACTGAGAATCATTTAAATTCACAGAGATTTCAAGTGAAATTTTCTTCAAAGGTATTTATAGATATTGAGAAAAATTTTCAGTGCTCAATAAACCAGATTTTTTCAGATTTTTCAGATTATTTTTCAGAGTTTTCTTTGAGTTTTTCAGTACACGGCAGAAAATGCAGGTCGGAATTATAGTAATCTTTAACAAAAATTTGAGAATAACTTTCAAATCCTGAGATTATATCTTAAATGTATAATAAAGATAAAACGGTTCACATTACTGTTGAATTTTATTTGAAAAACAATGAAAAATTATCAATACTTAACAAAGAATAGAAAATAATCAGAATTTCCCAAAAGTCTCGCATGAAATTTTACAAAGCGAACAATAAAATTTTGAAATTTTGTTATCCACTCCATAAAATTTCATCCGCGACTTTCGGGAAATTCATATTATTTTCTATTATTTATTGAGTATTGATAATTTTTCATTGATTTTCAAATAAAGTTCAACAGAAATGTAAATCGTTTCATCTTTTATTGTGCATTTAAGAAATACTCTCAGATTTCAAGGAATATTCTCCAATTTTCATCAAAGATTACTATATTTTTGACCTGTATTTTTCTCCGTGTGAGATTCAAAGTGTTGTAGTAAAATTCAGAGAAATTTTCAAAGATATTCAGAGCATTTGTTTTAAGATATTCACCTGAGCTCATTTTTTACTGCGTAAGGATATCCTAACTTTCAATCATTGTTTTCATATTCAGCTTGGTTCCTTGATCACAAGTTACATACCGCACTGTACAAACATTTAGGGAAAAATTCCTGTGACAAATTTGTCGAACACTCTGATTAATTTTGTTGTTTCCTTATAGATTCACTCCATTGAATGCTATTTGGACATTACGATGAAACAACACTCATTCTCATTTTAAATCATTTTGAAAACTGGGCGTTAAAGAATATATAGCTGCCTCGTAATCTTCGTTGAAACCTCGTCTTAATTATATCCTTGATTTACAGAATATGATACTGTTCTCTTCAGAATAGAACTACCCGTACCAGGTGCTAATAAGGTACTCTACTCAATGATTCGAGGAATAAACTCTTATGTGATGCACAAATTGATATTGTCGAATGACATAAACATGATCTAAATATGATCTAATTATTCATTTCGCAATGATTTCATATCTGGATCACGCTATGACGCACAAGTTGATGTAATTTGATACAAATTGGTGTCGTATTAAGTAGTTGATGTTGTTCTCGTATAGTAAGTGAAACAAGTTTGAAAAGGAAATGAGAATATTTTATCATAAATATCAATTTCTTTGCAATTTACCAATAAAAAATCTCTCAAATTATTCATGCCATGCTGTATTTTGTTTTTTCTTATGTTAATGAAAAGTGAGAAGCGAATAATACTATTTATATTTATACACAGGGAACGTGTAACTGAGTGTACTGAAGTGTGGATTACGGTAGCTCGTTTCAAACTTTAATGAATTCATTTTGAGCTCATTTCATCCTCTGTACAGGAGTTTGAAGAGATATCAATCAAGTGTTCATCTTTCAACTGGCCAATATTGTGATTTAAAAACACAGCCTGAGGAAAAACATATCAGATCTCATGAGATCTATGTAGATCTCTTTAGATCTCCACAGATCTTTCGAAGATCTTGAGAATTTTAGATCTGTAGATCTAAGTGGATATCAAGAGATTTTTAGGGATCTTGAGAATTTTTTTTCTCAGGAGGGTTGAGAAAACTACTTTGTGAATTCATTGATTCCTGTTTTTCAGTTATAAAATGCACGCGAAACCTGATTTCTAATGGAAAATTTGTCAAAATTATATATAATTTGGATAATTTTTCACTCGTACAGTGGGAAATTTTGGTGCATTCAGGGACAAAAATCCGCCTTCGACTCAATTCTCTTCCCGTGTTGATGAGTTTTGTTTTCAAATGCTCAAAAAGAGTTCCAATTGAATGTATCGCTGTACCATTTTCGTAATACTCAACTTATCCTGAGAAAAATTGGAATCGAAGTTGAAGGAAGTCGAATCTTAGTAAATTGACTGTTAGAAAGCATCGATTTTTTTTCTTTCAAAATTTATCAAGTTCTTATTGAATTTTATAAAGTGTCGATTGCCGCAAACAAAAATGTTGCAGTGATACGTGAAAGAGAACTTTTCCCGACTGTTTAAAGAGGAAAATTTATTGACACGAAATCAAAATAGAGTCGAAGACACAAAAATTTCCCAATGTGACTCGAGATTTCCAGTGGGTCCCAAAAATATCGTCCCATCCCAATCAGAAAAATCCGAATTATGTCAATGTTGACAACAGGTGCAGTACAATGCCAGTATTAGGTCTTCAACATTTGGCCAACATACGGGATCAGTACTGGATATATAGAAATACAGTACTATGCCTGTAATGGTAAACCAGTACTGAGAGCTTCCCAAGAGCGTGTTTGGAAAATCCTACGAACATGCGTAGAACCTCCAAATGAGACTGTTCCCAATAATTATGTGCTATGCACCTCCATAGAATATCTTAACGGATTTATTCAAAATAATCTCATTCGCACATCCCTTTCACATTCATAGATTCACCAGAGCATATTTGAGAAGTTCTTGTGCTACTTGGGTTAATACCGGCCAGGTACTGATCCAGGACAGGCGCTGCACTGATTGCGAATGATAGTATTAGTACTCAATCCTCAGTACAGAATAGCGTTATCATTCCAGACAAATGCCAGTACCCTACCAGTCTTGGTCAGTACCGGTGCAGTACTGCGCCTGTTCACTAAGAAAAATGTGTTTCGTAGAACTAGCAATCACAGAATTGTGGGCATTTTATTGTTGGAAATACAATAATTTTTGTTCTTATAGCAATACATGTTGTCTTGTTAACAATAGAATTGTCAATTCAGCAATGTTAACGGTCATATTTTTACGATTTTTATTGTAGGTTGACATATGACAATGCTGAATTGTCACATATCAACCAGCAATAAAATTGCTGAATTGACAATTTTATTGTTAATAAGACAACTATATATTGCTACAAGAACAAGAATTATTGTATATTCAACAATAAAATGTCAGCAATGCTCTTATTGCTAGTTCTACGAAACACATTTTTCTCAGTGTTGTAAATTTGTGGTTTCGATGTGACATTTCATATAATTATATCAAACTTATAAAATTCAGGTATAATTTTGACTTGAAAAATAATTTCAAAGAATTTTTACATACGATTTTTATATACTTGATTGATTTATGGTTTCGGTAAAAATTATGTATAGTTCCTATAACATTGTTTTCCTAAGCAGGATTCTATACAAGTTTTGCATAGTTTCCATACATATCCTTGAATTTGGATTTGACACTTTTTTACCCCATTGTTCAAAATTTTCAACAACTCAAAAAACATCTTTGAATTGTAGAGTTCTCAAATTCCGAGTCGATTTCGTTCGTATTAACAACAGTACAAACTTTTCGAACAGACAATGAAATTTCCAGATTTTCCGCAGCTGTTACACATCCCATATGCGTGATGAATAATGACGAGTAATGTCTGAACGATTCGCCAAGAGGAAGGCTATCTAAACGACCATGACCTTACCTCTATACCTACTTATGTCTAGGTCAGGGATTTCATAGCCTTCAGCGTTAAGTACAGCTGCCATGTCTTCACCTTTCTATTAACTCAAGAGTGTGCGATACCGGATTGGATACACAATACCACCCGTCATTGCTTTCTCCTTCAATTAGAGATTTTTTCATCCGACTTTATACTCTTCATATACAATCCACCACCCGATCATGTATCACGAATTTTTATCGAAGGTAAATAATAGGAAGATAAGTAGGACTCGATGTTCATTTATCATCTCCAAGTCTTTACCGGAAGAAAGTGATTGGAAAGCCTTAGAATAAGACCTTAGGATCGATAAAATGAGCACATAAGAGCGTATTCAATGGTGCCTGAGTACCAATAACATACAAATCGTATACAAATAAGATGATCAACAGTTTTTGATCATTCAATCTCATTTGAGGATTTGAAATTTTTATACGCTCCTATTGAATGAGATTTAATATCAGAAAGAATATAAGATGTCTTTCATATGTGAATAAACGATACATACATATTTTTTCTCGCTCTAATCCTGTGGATCTAACCGAACCGGACCGCACCGGACTGTAATCCAGTGAATGACTTTTACAAACAAGCCATTACATCGTCTATTGCACTCGTTATTCAATTCATTGAACCGACTTCAATACGTCTTTTCCTTCGACGTGATTCACAACGTTTGTTGCTTCTAAGTTGATTGATCACACTTTTTTTCAAAACAAATCCTTTCTTGTTTTTCATGTCACGATATGCAATTGGGATCACGTGCTAAAATCACTTTATTTTCACAATATCGTGAATTTATTTCAGGTATTGTTACATGAATGCGACTATTGAAACATTTGATTAGAAATTTTAAGTTTGTTTTTGGAATCAAGGCCCGAGACAAAAAGATCTACGGAGATCCACAGGGATCTCCAGAGGCGTCTAGAAATATTTTTGAATTTCCCTATATTTTTTTGGATTCCTTGCAAAATTGGAATCTTTGGGAGCGAGTGGACATAAGAAAACTCCAAAGATTCAGATGTAAGTAGGTATGAACAGATTTGTAGAGATTTTTGCCAAAATTTAGATCTGATGAGATCTACTTACATCCGTTCATAACGAATAAATTATTCAAGGGTTTCGCAGGAGATTGGATGTGGATGCATTATTCGAATTACCAGTCATGGCAAGGAAATTCAGATACTGGAATCGAAACATATTTTCATCAAACATGCAAAGCCTCGTCGTCTTGACATCAGGTTTATATACAAAGATTAGTGGAGAATTTGATATCTCAATCCAAAGAATAAAATTCTGATCTGTAAAACTAGAGTGACGGCATATCGTATTGCGAATAAGAAAAATTTATAATCCTCCTTTCCGTTTGATTATCATGACTTTTTGTTCTTGTTTCGTGAGCTTTGATGAGATATGAATATTTCTATACGTGAGAAGTTCATGAAAAATATATCCAGTTTATTTGATGCATATCTCATTTGATATAACACATGTAACACATTCGTATAATCCCGCAAATTATGTAGAATTCTTAAAAAGTATACAGGATTATCTGGTTAGCACAAGAAGTTTCTGCTCTTCTTTCCCATATAAATTAAAGCTTCAAAGAGGCGAGTATTATCATCCACTCTTTGTGGGACTGTCAGTTAGTAGAATGGGAAAATATTGTAGATGTTGTCGAAATATTACTGCAATATATTTCAAATTTTTCAACGTTGCTGAAATTAAAATCGTTTATTGAACCAAATGAGTAATCGAAATACGAAATACTCGACTGTTAAACACCCAAAATTTTGCATTGCTTTTTTTGAGCCATGTTTTCGGTTCAAAGAAGTTAATTGGAAAGTTCAATAATGACTATCCATCAGATTTTGCGGATTCAAATTTTCATTCCGTCTCTATGAACGATTGAAACTTCAGCAACATATTTTCAGAGTTTTCTTTTAATCGTTTTCTAGTTATATTTTAAATCTTGAGGCTGAACTGAATCGTTCCAAATGGTTACTCCAAGATGTCAGCTTCCAACACGAAAACTCGTGTCGAATGTTATCAAAACCCATGTACAGTACCATTAACGTCACTTTACTTATCACATTTATCTAATCATATCCTGATTTGTTCAATAACCTGCAAACTAATCAAATTTATAGGAACTGTTTTAACTGTAATATCTACATCAACTACGCGCATCCTTTATGCAATTCTAAATGACAGTCCTCGAATAGATTTCTGCGAACTTCATCTACATTCACTTGGATTGAAATAATGAATGGACCATTATTACATCACCAACTTGATATCTGAACTTGAATTAATATCACCTCTATGAAATACGAACCGTTCTCGATCTCTCGACCTTTATCTCGTGGATGAAGAAAACATTTGCATAATTATGCTCCTTGAAAACGGAATCACGGATAATGATCAATCGGAAACGTAAAAACCTGGTACGGATTACTATTGCTCTTTGAAGAACTCTAATTCGTCAAGGAAACCTTAAGAATATCCTGGACCACACCTTTCACTGGAAATTAGATTAACTGTAAAGCTGCAGATGCCGGTTAAGTTCTTCAGTCGCGTGCTATCACACAGAAGAATCTTTTTCTTGTCGTACTGTGAAAGAAGAATCTGTGAGCACACTTGTTGTATACGTATGGATATACTCGATATCTACACAATGAAATCTCGTGCCGTGGTGTGCCTAATAGAACGTGACGAACGATCTGGTATTAACTTTGCTTTCCTACATTCGTGACATCAAATGGCCAGTCACGTGTTCTAATTCTCTCCTTTCCTATGATAATGACTGGACACTTTATTCTTCGATCTCATGCGAGGATTGTATGGAACAGGAAAAAAACAATAAATAAGAAACAAAAGGTGAAGGAGTAGAAAGACGGAATGGAACCCGGACAACGATCCGAGTGGAATTTTGAATAGAATTGAAAGTAGGAATTTAGGGCTGTTCGAGACCCAAATGATGATTTTGTACAAATTTGATGTGAAAGAATGAAATTCACTCTCTGATCAATTTTGACGTTACAAGAGTTTTTTTTTCATTCGGATTTATAATTATTGATCATTGTTCTTCAAATTAGAATCCAAAGGAATCGAAATATCTCATCGGAATCATGCATTTATCAATGATCTAGGGTCAACGGCTATAACTAGTTGGAGAAATAATTTGTTAGTCACTCTGACACTCTTGATAGAATAATAGACTTGTTTGTATTGTGTATGAGATATTGTGTGGACTCAATCCATATACAGCGATCTACTTGTGCGAAGATTTGCTTTGAACACGATGAAACTTATGTATTTTTTGTGGTTTATTATCCCCGTTTCCAAATACTAGAAAAATAAATAACATTCGTTTCCATCGAATGAATGATGTATTTGTTCTTTTTCCGATGAATATTCATTTGAATCAAGAAAATGAAGAATTCAGTTCAAGCCTCGCTTCTTCGTCTCAAACGAAGTGATTTAATTCGAATAGGAATTTGTTTGAGAGAGGGCAAATTACTTTTTCATTTTACATAAAAAAAACCTCAAGTTTGAAGAACATTCATGATTCCATGAAACACTTCAAAACAGTTTCCTGATATCTCAGTTTCGAAAAATTATGACTTGGTTTAGCTGAGTGCAGCATTCCTGTTGGATTTTCTTCAACTTTTCATATGAATTTTGTAAGAATTATCCAAACCATCTGAACAGCGATGAATATTCCACAGATAGACATTCACAAATGGCCCACGCTTGGTCCAATTTTGACTTACATAGAGCCAGAACTCATCACAAAAAAATGGTCCAAGTTTGGTAAAAGCTTGGGATGATAACCTCGTGCCAGGCTTGGTATCCAATATTGAGCCAGTGAACAATACTAGGCATAGCCCAAGGTATCATGATACATGTATTATGAGTTTTTTGAAGCTTGGTTTATATGAACAAACCGGACCTGGCCCAAGTTGTGTATATTGACTTTTGACAAGGTTCAACCTGGTTCTTTATACTTCTTAGAGGAAAACAATATATCATTTTCCATGACATTCCATCTTTGACATGAAGAATCATTATTCATCATAACAATGATTTTATTGGTACAACTCTGAGATAATTACAAATATGAAGATGCGGTACAGGTTCTCAAAAAGCTAATGGTTCTCAATTTGCCCAATATTGGTTCATCATGCTTGGCAGTTGAATGTTTTATCAAGCTTCAAATACTTGTTGTGATGCATTGCCTGTGAAACGTGTTATGGAGTATCAGATAACAGAAGGTTTTATATTGGGCCGATATTGGTTCGCAATGCTTGGCAGCTCAATATTCTGCCAAGCTCGGACTACTTGTCAGTACTGGATTGTTACTAGAATTCACTTTTCTCTCGCACATTTCCGATGAGGAATACACAAAAATGAGTGATCAATGATATTTGACATTACTGACATTTTTCATTTCAAAATTTGAGATTTCCACCTGATTCCGAGTAACCTGGTTCACTCTTTATGAAATACCAGTTCAACGTGTTGATAATTCCTAGTTTTTAAACTGTTCGATCCTGGAATAAAATATTTTATCTCTGGAATGTTTTAACTATTCCATTTCGTGTGAACGATGACTTCTGGATATAATGAACACTCATATTATTCCAAGCATTCAACTCAGTAACATGCGTTATTTATTTGTAAAACACCTCAGGGTAGTCATTAAAATGAGCAATGAATCATCGTGGATCTGAAATGGTTTCACTGGGAACATACGACGCACCAGAGACGTTGACTAATACCAAAGAGGGAAAACTTTCTATTCTTAAGGATTCCTTCATGAAACATTTATCAAATTCAACCAAAATCAAATATACTAAAGTACTATGTTTTTTTATTATTATTCCATGCCTAACAACTGCAGTGATCTATTGTCTGATAAATGAATTGTTGTTTAATTTCGCAGTATGAAGAACTGCTCCCTGAATTCCATGTAAATTTACGTAGAAGCAACAAACACTTGAATTTTGTATTTATTTTCAAACTTATTTGTGAAAGAATTATTATGATAATTGGAGCTGGGAGGGGTTATAGCCCCAAGTCTCGCTTCATTCGAGGAACCTGGATTAATACAAAAAGCTCTAAAAGGTGTTTCCTATCCCCGGTTTTTTCAGCTCAAAGGAACCTCGTATGGTCTCACAGCCCTAGGCTTCGGGAATTCTCAATCGAAACCTACATTTTGCAGTAAATTCGACAAACTTCAAAGTTTTCATATTCTTCTCGGATTTTACAATTCATTTTTCGATTCAGAGTTCCAATTTTTCAAATCCCTCTCAAGCCCTTATCTGAATAATTTATGAAATTTTAATGGTTTGATCTGAATGTTAGATACACAATGCGGAATCTGAATTCGAATCGAAGATCGGGAAATCTACATAATCCGCGCAGGTACATAATTATACAGCGATCTGTATTTCAACCATACTGACACTTGAAGCGTTCGATATCCTTCGGGCGATATCACTTCCGACATTCATCAAATCTTTTCATAAAATTCCCAAGATAGTTAATGGATATAATTATTGTTATTAGGAGCACCTGAAATAAATACGAATAGAAATCGAATCAGCTTTCTCGATATTAATCTCATGCATTCCTAAAAGCACAATTTACATAAGCTGCTGAATAATTTTCATAAGATCCGAATTAAGAGTCGATTAAATCGATCGTATGATTTCTCAGATCAAATATCATAAATTCATGGATTTCAATATTTTCGTAAGATGTTTCCCAAATGAAGTTTCAAAGAATTCGTTTCGGGATTCACGGAAATCAACGTGAATCGTTCTAAAATTTCACCTCAATTCAATCCACTTGCTACGACGGTCAAAAAGAAAAGATGTAAGAATACTTTCACTCATGAGACAATTTTAGATCAATGTCACTGAAGGACGCGGAATCTATTCTTGAGTATTCCACTTAAGTCTTGTACTTTTTGTACGATCTATAAAGATCTGTCACTATGTAGTTACGTTTATAATCATCATATTTTTCTTCCACTCATTAGGAATAATCATCTGCTTTCAGAAAATATGCAAACCGGTCTTTTATCGGGATCCGAGTAACACTATGTTCGTTGAACAAGTTTATCCCTGACAAATAATAACCACGATATAGCTATACAGGTTTATCGAACGCACTCACATCTATTTATATTGAATAAAAGTTATGATAAATAGGTTATATTACCGTTCCAAGTTGACTTATTTTAAAAGTAAATTATCTCCGAATGAAAGAATATCCAAGTGTGAAAAATAACGATAAAATTATTAATTATCCAATATCACTGATAAAATAAACATTGAGGATTTAATTCGAAACCTGTTGCGAACGATAATACAGATGCGAGTTACATCAATGGTAACTATATTACATTTTCTCATGAATTTTACTATGAATATGACATACGATACATAACATTCGCCGGAACATGTGATTAAAAGATTATAAATGTTCCTTTCGGGATGTTTAATGGAGCTCTCCTTCGTGAACTACTCAACATCAAATGGGATGGTCGATTCAAAAACCATTTTGGAAGATACATCTTTCGCGTGAGGCAAAAACGGCTGTATTTATTGTGTTTACGCGTATCCTATACGCTCGCGGATCCTTTTATCATCTCTTCCAACGTGTGGTCTATCATTTATATCAACGAACTCGAGATTTAGAAAAGTAATGAGAACATTTATACCAGAGACATCAAATAATCATTCCAAATGACGAAAACAAGTCTAAAAATCTGAGTAATGTACACCATGTGTGGCCTATGGTTAATCTACTCGTCCTTTCCTTTCGTACTTACAACACATTCTCACATTTTTGCCTTCCTCTCTACCCTTGTCTTTTAGTTAGCCATATAAATTGCACCGGTGAACGATCAACGAGAATAAGCGTGGATCATTGAGGAGATAGAACACGAGAGTGAAAGAAAAACATACTTTTTTCTCTCTTTCTCTTTCTCCGTTTCTTTTCAAGATGAATTAAAGTCACATCAAGCCGAGTAACGATGTTTTCGCTTACGTATACATACGGTACCTAAGAGATAAATACTCGCAAAAATTAAAAGTTACGATTAGAAAGGTTCAAGGGTTCCATTAACCTTTTCACCGCTCCAAAAGATCTATAATTATGTTCAGAGGATTTATCTGAGGAGGATGTTCCTTGTTTTGTTCTGAATTTGAATGTGAATTGAATATTTATTCATTTCTCGTTGATCTCAATTGATTCTATGATCAACTGGCGATTGTCTGCTGAAAAAAAGCATATAATTTTCACATTACAAGAGAAAATTCATTCGATAATTTGGAAACATATGTATTCCACTGAACCTAAGAATCTTCAATTTCGTATTTTTATCAGCAAAAGTATGTGTCTGTTACGGTACCAGAAGATATTTCATTTGAATAAAAATTCTTAATGAAATCCACTTACATCAACTCTAAAACTATCGAAATACGATAATCTTCATTCGTATTCATTAGATTCTTCAAATGAAACCTTTATTCGATTCAATTAAGTAATTCCTTCCAACGCGGCATTGAATAAAGAGTACAATTTTTCCTATTTAAGGTAGCGGTACTTGGGAATGACCGAACACCGACCGAGCGGTACCAGTGAATGACCGCGGAACATGAAAAACATCGATTGATTAAAATATTTAGAATGAATCGCTAAGTGTATTCTAAAATTGATCCTGAATGCCTGTATCAATTTTGAATTCAATTACATTATTTTGATCAATCGACTTTTAAATGTACCGATGCTCGGTCGTTGTTCCTTGGTACTGCTACCCTACTTCACTTCGGATTTGCTCATATTAATTAATTTGTATGGGCGGGGATTTCGATGATTTTTGATTTATTTCACGTATTATTTAACGGTTATTGGATTCGAATGTGAATGAGGTGATCATTAAAATTCGAGAAATCTATTTTGAAAGGCATAAAGTGACGGTAAAATAGGTACAGGTTTGGTATCTTTGATTCGATGATGTGTTTAAACTAGTCTTTTATAATTGATTTTCTGAAGATTTCGAAATATTGAAATCGGAAGTTCCTGGATAATCATGCCAGCAAACACGACCTCAGGCACTTCGCGGGGATCTTTACTGGCATTCCAGGGCTATCAGCAGATAGCTCATCCACACGCAAACTGGGAATCGCAGAATAAAAGTGCAATAGTAATTTCATTCAAATTAAAATCAAATGCCTTGTTTTCGACGTAACCCTTAGTACTGCTTATTCATCATTTTCGACCTTGATTAATCTGATTCTTCTTCTCGATGGCGAGGCTTGGCTTCGCATTCTTCAAAACTCAACACTTCATCCAAAGATTGAATCAGGCAGATTTGAATTCCAACGAAATCAAGTTGTCAAAATTAGATTCATATCCAATAACCTTGAATACCATACACTGAAATTTATTTTAATCAAATGTTGTTCTCAAGTGAGCGGTTATATTCATGTAACAACTAATTTTCCAAGCGCATTACAGTTCGTATGATTGAGTATAAAAAAAAGCAGTATCACTTGTAAGTTTTGAACGGAAGGTCAGCCACACATGACCGATTCGTTAAGATCCGTAATGTAACGGATTGGTCATGGATGGTTGATCTTCCCTTTCCTCAATCCCATATAACCCTCAAGCCGAGTTAAAGGGTCAAGTTGTACATTTACATCCGATGAAAACCCCAGTGGCTCTATTCTGTGAGCTCCAACTCCCATGACGTGAATGTTTATTATTAGAATGCATCTTGAAAAAAAAAACAGCTTGTCTTGCGGTGTACGGTACAGCGATAAATAATTCTGTTCACCGGATCGTAATAAATCTGATGTAAGTTCATTTGAAAATGAAATTAAAAGAATGATCTTTGATAATGAGTTGTTTTACTATAAATGAAAAATTTATATCTGAATAAATCGAAAAGAGTAGTGCGATATTTCAAAAATCAGATGTTATATTTTTCCTTTTCATAAATCTGTATCCATCGGGAAAAGATTCAAGAATTGATGAGAGCTCAACAAATCCAGGAACAAAGTTTATAAGCTGAAACTGATGTTCAATGGAGAGAAACGCTTGTACAGTTCTTCACTTACTCGTAAACATTGTGAATTCTCATAGATATAATATAGGATGATTGGTTTATGAGATGCGGCTCTTTCCTTTTTATCTTATCCTATAACAAGTACACTGTAAAAGAACTCTGGGGAGTTTTCCTTCACACGGTTGGTGGATTTCATCCCCTCATTGTGGGGGAATTGTTTTTTGATCAAAAATGAGGGATTTTCTCCACCACTTTGAGGAATTATTGTGTTTTTCAGGTGTTGTCTACCCAATTATGGTGAAAAATTTCCCATCTATGGAGGAACTTTGCTGCCGCCATTTTTTTGTGGGAAATTCCGCAATAATTTTTTACAGTGCAGAGGGTAAAACACAAACCCTGAAGATAAGAGAGAACTGTCCATATTTTTCATAAAATACAATTCGGCAGTTCTCATAAGAAGAAACATATTGAATGAAGAATGAACTCAACTGAGTCTAGTCAAAGAGGTACCGAGCGAATAAGACACAAAGGGAATGACAAAAGCTGAATGCGAAATGAATACTGCAAGATATTATTGCAGATTGATGAAGTTGTAAACGAGCTAAAAACGAATCTATTCAATGCTGTCTTTTGATATTGATCAACAAGGCGGATGAAAACATTTCAAGAATCGGAAATAAAACTTTCAAACAAATGTGAAATTTTCAAATTCTTCTTTGGTTTTCTTGAAGGTTTGTTCTTCACGTCACAATCGCACAGGAGAGAATTCGCTGGAGAGTAAAGCCTCATCGAACGATTAGCAATCTTCGAACCCTGAGATTGTTCACACAACGCGAACAAGATTGAAGATATATGTTCGCCAACCTGTAAGTGCAATACTTACGTGCCACGCACGAGAGACTTTTTAGTAACAGATTAGCATACTTAATTGGTCCCGCGTCAGCTCCGTTAACTCGTCGTTTTACGAGTTATATGCGCCACGTGAGATGAAACCTGCGGTGTTTGAATATGTATGTATGTATACGTGCGTGTGGACTTCCGTAGGTTGCTTCACTCTTTTCTTTTCTCGATCAACGTGATACATACGGAAAGAGAGAAAGAGAGACAGAGGAAGAGAGACAAAATCGTACACGAGATTGCGTACGAACGAAAGATTAAAACGAAAACCTGGACCGCCCACCCATCTCTCCCTCTTTTTTTCTTCCAGCCACTTCTTTCTGTTCCTCTTTGAGACCATGGGCGGCGAATTTGAAATTTCGATGTACCGTTGCACAATACCGATTAAAGGAATAAATTGTAAGATACATAAAAAATTGCAATTGAAATTCGATTGGTATGGATACGTGTTACCAATGATTATGGATATTGAGACCAAGTTCAACGTTTCTTGAGGCAAATGAGGAATGGTAATGGCCGATAAAAAGTAGGTAGGGAGTCGGAGATGATCGTGAAGCAGGGTCGAGGTCGTACAATACGTTTCTTAGAAATCTTCATGAGATGAACTGAATATCTTAGAGGGAAATAACATAATTATCATGAAATGATAATTCATCGTCGTGTATCTCTCGAAATGCTATCGTGTTGTTTGATAGATGATATATAAAACTTTCTTCTGCGTCTACACCTTCTTGAAAGGTCACGCAGCGTATAGTCAGGCATTACACCGAGGAATATAATCGATCGAGTATAGCTAAGCCACAGGTAAAATGCAATACATTCTATTTTAATACACCAATTTAACTGGAAATGTTGATGAAAACAAGAATTTCCTCCAACGATTATTCCTATTCAATTATCTTACTGATAGATTTTTGTTGTTCAATTCATTCGAAAACGAATGACTGAAAAATTGATGAAAAAATAGTCAATTTACTTTTCAAGCAGCGCCTAGTTATGCTCAATTGTAACCTCTCTCAGTGTTTTAATGGTTCAGACAAAAACCATTCAACAGCGTGAAATTGATCATTCGACGTTGAGTTAATTCATTTGGACGTGCCATGAAGTACCTGATGCGAGCGTAAAAATCACACAATAACTTTTGAATCAAACATTTTACTACACCACTTATGACGATCCACCGTGCCACAAGATTCTTACACCGTGTGAAAAATTGCTTCTTACTCGTGCAAGAGAATTCATTAATATTCGTTAGTTTGTTGCTCGAGGTGAAGCGATGAATCCCTTAAAAATAGAATTGAATCGAAAAGATATTAGAATGAAGAATAGTATTTCCTCTCTGCATAGAAACAGAAGAATCTCTTTCTCGTACAAACGAGTTTATAGATGAACCTGATAAATTTTATAGCCATATTAATATGAAAAAATCTCATTATTTACACATTGAGCAAATATCCGGCATGCTCAGATAAAATCGTTGAAACGCGTTTCTCTCCATGCGTCGTTAAATCGGCGTGTAGATTTTGTACCTTACGCATGTTCATTGAGAAATTTTTTAAGGCGAAAGAGCACATGTACAACATCTCGATAATGAGATCGCAATAGCTTAACGGTGTTTTTTTCCTCTTTGTCAATTACAAGAAGATTAAGATTTTCATTCCTTACATTGATTCGTCCCCAAAGGTGATCTCACCCGATATCTTCAATGATATTGTTTTATAATCATTGTAAAAAAGGAACTTTGTGTATTTGTTTTTGATGAACTTCTTCGTTCTTAATAGGCATTCAAATGGGTAATTGGGTAATCTCCATTACCCATTGTCAACTCTTCAATCTTCTTTTAACAAGTTTTTACTTGGATTTCAAACACATTGTCCTGGCGAGGAGATTGATGTGTATCGAGAGCGAACTCTTACATTTCAAAAACAACTTGAGAATATGTAACTCACGACGATCTCCGCCTATGCCGGTTGACCACCCGCTGGAAGAGTATGAAACGTGGTTCTTTGGGCTCCCCTCGGCGAATTCAATAGCCCATTTAAGATTTGAACGGAATCATTTGCTGCGGATGAGCAACTAGCCGACGTGTGTAGTACATCTTTGAATACATCTGTGAACGTGTGGGTATATTTTTGGCAGCACTTTGACCGACATCGAATTGATTCAATTACCGTCAAGTACATTCCATTTGCCCGGCACTTACTTGAGAATTTATATTTCAATTGACATGCATTAAATTACGGAATAAATTCATCCTTTTCCACAACTTTCATCGTCCCTGATGGGCAAAAATATATACATTTTCCCGTGCTTATGGTTTATTATATCACCGAATGTATTCGGCTTATCGATAAAGATGAGGCAAAAAGAGTCATACAATCGAGAGTATAATTATAATCGTACACTGAAAAAAAAATTTATTCCAGTCAAATAAATATTCATTTGTCCTGTATCAAAGAAATATTTATTAGAATCAACAAAATATTCTTTGGAACCAAAATAATTTATTGGAATCAAATAAACGATTAAAACCATCTATTTAATTCAAATAAATTATTTTGGTTCCAAAGAATATTTTGTTAATTCTAATAAATATTTCTTTGGTACAGGACAAATAAATATTTATTTGACTGGAATACATTTTTTTTTCAGTGTATATGGAGTGCCGATTTTTACTTCGTGAAATAAACAAATTCAGCGCAAAAATAACGGTCTCATTCATACCGGATTAGGCATGGTTAGTTTTTTCAGAATCATCTTCTTTAATTATAACTTTCTACTCCAATCGCTTCAATCGAGATAACCAGATTCCTATAATTCCAATAGAATTGAGTATTCATTTCTTCTGAATCCACTTAGAGATAATGGTAATTATATATCATCCTAAATGAATTCAAGATTTGGAGCTCGAAATAAATATACCACGAGAGAATCGAAACGTACTTGTCAAATCTATTTTTCTTTTTATCAATAAAATTACCTAGGATTATCAAAAATTGATGGATGTAATCAAGTTTACGAAGAAATACCATTACAGTTTTTCAATATGATATAATGAACTTTTTTCTAGCCATTAATCAACAAGGATGATGGAGTACATAAAACGTGAAATGTATTGAAAAAGCATCACTATAAAAAAAAATTTGATTCAGAGAACATTACATTAATATATAAGAACTGGAGTGTATTGTTTTAGAATTCAGAGTGAAAAAAATGTTCAATCGAAGTACAAATTTCACATGGTTTACGGATAATTTTTATGTGATGTATGTTCCTATTTGCACAGATTCATAAATAATGTTTCAAAAAACAATTATTGATAACTAATTATCGTAGTAATATTTTTTATACCCGTGAATTACATCCATCCCTTTTTCATTATTCATCATATCGTATGCGAAAACGAAGAACAAAAGTCTTAATGATCTTTTTTTGTTCAATCTTCGCTCCATTAATAAAGAATCTATTCATCGAGTTGCTTTAGTTTTACAATTCCATAAGAACATCGAAAAACTCTAGAATAATCAACTCCCAAGTCTTCTGCAACTTGTCGAGAATTTCAAAATGGATTCGTTCCAATAATTGCCTGGTCTCTGTCCATAGCCCCAGGCTATCATCGACCCTCTTCATCTTCAAGGCTCTCACCTTCGTTACGAAAGTTCGAAAACCAATGTGGCCCCAAGTTCGTTCATTGACAGTTCCTTCATCGAATATGTCTCTAATATTTGAAATCCCTTTCACGCTTTCAGGTTTGATTTAAACTTGCGGGAAGGAAAAAAATCCACGCTTCTTTTTTCACTTTCAATTTTGAACTTGAGAAAAAGCACTGCAGTGATTTTCTATATCCTCAGTATGACTTTCATACATTTCGTTTAAAAAGTTGTAAAAGTCAGATTAATAATCACTTGTTTCATGTCTGGTTTGTTTGCGATCATTAATTAATTTAATCGTGTAGAAAAAATTAATATGACAGCGATTTCGCAGGGATCTGGCTGAAAGTCTGATGGCAAGTTCTTGCACACTTTTTGGAAGTTGGTTAAGAAGTTGAATTGAGTGAAAAATACTGGTCTTCCTCAGTTTTCAGGAATAATGCGTTTGATACCATTGAGCATCACTCGTCACTAAGACAATGATAGTTTGAACTGTAGATATAGAGCAAACGTAATGCAATTCAACGGAATCGAAAACCTATGATCCAACAAGAGATGGCTACAAATGGAACAGTGGTTATTACCAGTGGTATAACCTATTTATTTTGAATTTCAGAGTGAACCATGTTATTCCATACTATTCAATATTACATAAATATGTTCCAAACTCATGCACAGAATAATAATTAATATTTTGTATTGATATTCACAGCTCAAACGTACTGATCCGACATGAAAAAGTTCCTTCAATGAAGTGAATTTCATCCAGGAGAGATAAATCATGTTTCAAAAAATCGATGTTTTTTATAACAGAAAACATTTAGTTTTCATACAATTTTAATAGAAGCTGGGTATTTTGTTTTTCAACAAAAAATGTTTGAAACATTGTTCATCCCTAGCAATCACCGAACCTTAGGCGGATCATTGTGAAAATCGATGAATTAGCTAATTCAATTACTTATTCAAACAATACATATTTTCATTCAAAAAATTATTCTTTTGAAGAACTCTTCATTATCGGAATTCTAAATTCAATAAAATTCAAGCTAAGTATGGATCGATGGTATTTTTGATGAAAATTATTTATCCATACCCGAGGAGAAAATTTTTCAAAATCAAATATAACTTTTATATAATTTATATGTAACTTCATATAACTTATATAAAATTTGTAATAATAATACCGATCACAGAACAGAATCGATGCTTTTTTTCCATGAAAGAATGATCTATCCTCTACATATTTCAATGCAATTTCGATATATTCTCCATAAAAAGAATCGACGTGACTGATTAATAATCACTGTATATAGCTCTTATATGAAACATCTATATAAATATTCATTTATTTCCTGCAAAATTCATGTATGAGGTCGTAGGTGACTCATTTCCACTAAAGATACAGAGAAATAATAAGATGTACCTATGAATAGTGGCATATAAGATAAATAATTTTCAATTGATCTCCATTCATATCCTCGAAATATATTTAAATCCTAGTCTCCGCAGCAAAATTTGAAATGAATAACAATTCCCTGCATGTGTGCTATATGTATGACGTTATATATAGGAAAGAGTGGCCTCACTCGGACCCCCTTTTCCTTTTTATGGCATTAAACTCTCCAATGTTGACCAATCGGCTTGTATTATATGCCGTTGGTAAGATTTTTTAGTTCCTCAAATTTGTTCAAAAAGCTTTTGACATGAGCTCTTATCGTTTCTGAGTTATGACTGGAAATAAAAAATGGTGATAAATCGTCTGAACAGAAACAATGGTTCCAACTCGGACCACCCATTTTTTGAGTTTTTCATTGCGAATTTCGAACTTTTGAAAGTATGCGTGTGGTTTTTTTTTTAAATAATTCATAGACAGCAGTGATTTGTGATGAAAAAAAATCAAGTTTCATCACACGTGTTGGTCACAATTCTCACTGAGAAAAATAATATACATCATCGTCGAAATAGAGAGGAAACTGACACTCAACAAGAAAAAACTGGTGAGAAAAATTATTCTGAATCCGATGACTCATGACATGAAACTGGAACACTAATACGGGCCGATCGTCTGCCTTTGCTTGTGCTTGGTTGATTTTTGATGGTTGTAAATGTTGGTTTTTTCGCTATGTGCCTCTTTATCAATTTTTTGGAGGTTTTGGATGCTTCTCTTTTCTTGGCTTCCATCGCAATCTCGCTCATCGAGAAAGTCGAAAAAATTCATGAAGAAACTGGGATAAAAATCGCCTCGAAATGAACAAAACAGTCGGGTCTTTCCGTTTTGTGGCGGTTTTCGTCCTAATTTTTTCCGAATTTTTCCAAAAGTTTCAGCAGAAAAGGTCAATTTCACTAGATAGTCTAAACTTCTAGAGCATTCTCGATTATTGATGCTCTCACCTTAACACATTTGCGATTTGATATGATGAAAAATGCGAAAAAATAGGAGGTCCGAAACTCACGAAATGAATCACTAAAATGAATATATCCCCAAAAAGAGTGATGAATACCGATCTGAAAACATCCAACACTTTATTCGAATCGATAATAAAAAACACAATTTTCACGGATTTTTCGAAGATAGAAAATTTTTCGCAGCAATGCTGAAAACACATTATTGTTCGTAAAAAAATCGTAATAATAATTGATATTCTTCAACTTGCGAACAAATAATCAGTACCAAATAATGTATCTAGGGATGCATCGGGCGAGCTGATTGAGTTTGAAGTATTCAAGAAACATAAGGGGGTCCGACTTAGAACATGGTCCGAGTTAGACCACTCTCCCCTAATTATTGCAGTTCATACAACAGTAAGTTACAGTTGAATTTCATGGAGAAACATATATAGTTTTATATGCAGCTTCATTAGAAAACTTCAGGTAATGATGAGCAATCTCGACAAAATCGATTTTCAATCAAATTTCGATGGAGATTATATAAACATTAATAAAAATTCTATTCTTCCAATAGAAAACACTCGATGCTGCCAAAATCGCCCATCTCTGATTTACATAGTACACAAAATTTACGAAAAACTCCCTGTTTTTTTCAAAAATTTAGAATCAAGTATTTAATGAAGCGATTCTATTAAAAGTCACATCAATTGGCTGCTAACTTTTGACCGCTAGTTTTAGCTTGATTTTTCTGATGATTGTTTGATTAATTCCACAAAAGCTGATCAACTGCATATTCATCATTCACCATTGAATGAAAGGTGCATCGAATTGATCTGGATTGAAATTAGAAAAGATGATTGTCATTCTTGGGAAAAAAAGTATCAGAGATATATACATTTAGAATGAATTTGCTGAAAGTAAAAAATCCTTATGAATGTTGAGTTAATATTGAAATTCTGAAAACTATGGGAGTCAATAAAATTATTAATTCTCAATACTGTATACAGTCATTTCTTATGAAGCTGAAACTGTCAGCCGTGAAGCTAGCAATCAATCGTTATAATTTTTTCCATTGAACGCTTTTTGACGATCGAGGGATCTGAAACATTCAATGGAACGCTACTTGATCGATTTCAAGCATGAACAGGGCTTGAACAACGTTTAACCAAAAGTTACAAAAACTGGCTGGTGGTTTCAGTTTCATTCATTTGTTTGGATATCCAACACATTTTTGTAAATGACAATGATCTCCATATTTCCGCACGCAGAGGGAAAATTCTTGCTGAAAAAGCGATTCCGAAAAATCTGCTTTGCCAAATTAGCAAAACTGTTGCTGTTACAGCAAAAATATTGCTATTCCAGCAAGATATTTCTATAATTCCGGATTGTTGCATGGTAAGAGCTTGCTGGAAGAGCAAAATTTTGCTGTAATAGCAAATTTTTTGCTAATTCAGCAACAAGTTTTGCCATATCGGCAAAGCAAATTTTCCAGATTTGCTGTTTCAGCAACTTTTTTTCTTTGAGTTCAAGTGGAGTTGGGGTTGTTTTATGTACCATTTGTATGAAATTTCTATAAAATATCGATTAAAACTTGATACAAATTTTGTGCAAAATCACATTGAGTCATATTATAGCCTCAACCTTACGTGAAAGAACGAGATCACTTGAATTCTATACAATTTCAATCCAATTTATGCATAATTGGGCGGAAAAAATTGTTTTTGTTCCTTCCCTTCCCACCATGAGATTTTGAATCCCCACACTCTTCAAAATGGCGATTGATTTTCAGCAAATCGAATAAAAAATTGTATTTTAAATTTAATAAAAATATGATCATGTGGAATTGAGTGGTGAAGCTGCGCTTATCTCATCTCAGATGGATCGTTCGATCCAAAGATTAGGACGAACTGAAAAGGAAAGTGATTACCATCCGTCTCTCGTAGTTTGATGAAAGTATGACCTACCTTGAATACAGCCAAAGACAAAAACGGTCCCCACGATGAATAAGAATTTCCGATTCATCCTTAACAGCTTGACGATTTTGAACAATCACCTTGAACAATCGAATGAAACCCGACGAAACAAGCCACGAATCTTGATTTCGGACAGTCAACGGCACGTATTGTCTCTCAAGAGTCACCCCGTAAAAATTCTCCACCTGCGTGACACACGCGTATCACACACGGTCAAGTTAATCCTCCAGATCCGATCGTCAAGGACGTTCGATTCCTCGTTTAGGTTTCATATACACTTATGATTCACACAAAACGATGTGCGGAGGTGAATTACGGGGAACAGGGTATGAATTCGTCAAACAAAATAAGAATACAACGCGTAAAAAACCAAACAGAACAGAGAGAAAATAGAGGAAAAGAGAGAAAAAGAGAGGGAAATCCGCACGCGTGTACCCAAGAAGGAGGAGGAAGAAGAGAAGGAAGAAACGTTTCGATGTTGACCTCTTCGACCTCTCACTATCGTCCTTCGAGGTTCACGAACGACTGAGACGCGCCACTCGACGTCAGTCCGGCTATACCTGCCCCTTCCTCTACTTTCACGTTATACGTCGTGCTCCCATTTCTACTTCGTCCATTACAAACGGTTTGCTTGCTTTGCTTACTTACTTGTTTTCGCGAGTAGTACTATTCGAGAAACAAGCCGAGTCGAAGCTCGTGGTTCCGAAGACGAGGTTTCGTGCTACCATCTCTCATGGAAGATCATTGGGCCACATGTGGCACATATGCACATCTCTCTCCCTCCCTCTTTCACCATGACACCTGAGGAATACGTGGAAAAAGAAACAGGAGGAGGGCATAGGAACCACAAGAGATTCATTGGAGAACACGAATCGAGGCCCGATGACGTTTCTAGGCCATGTGTACCGGTGTAACTGCACCTCTTTAGGCAAAGATATCTTCTTCTCAATTTTTTTCCACTTTTGATGTTGGAAATCATATTTTCTTGTCTCGAGAGAATACCCGTGTACTTTCGGAATCGAGAATAATTTAACCATTGATTCAACATCCAGTTGATACACCTTCGAGGTTTCACCTTTTCTTTAATGGAAAGTTGTACGTGATAAGCACACTTTTCGTAGATTCGTTTGAAATTCTTGTAATTGGATTCCTGAACGATGTCAGTCGTTGACAATATTCAATTAATTTCCCTGTTGAAAGTCTCTAAGTGATGTTACTTGAAAGTGATAGCATAGCGAGTGCTATGAGAACACCATTCTTTGACCTGATTCATGAATTAATTAATCTCCGTAGTTGTAACGGCATAGTTCTGCAATGGTTTGACAAACGTTCGATTGAAACGATCTATCATTGTTCTGAACATGTTTTCCAATGTTAATTTATATCACGATACGTACATTCGAACCAAAGATCTCTGAGAATCTGATCATATGGCAAAGCAATGAGTCTCTACCAAGTTCCCTTTTGATAGTTACTGCTGTCGACGTTTTGAATCCATTTTGAAACGTCATCATGTTTCAATAGGTTTTCTTGTGATACAGAAATGAGTATCGGTGATTTCATCTCTCGAGTAAATTATTGTAATGAATTATGATGGTCTTCTTATATGTCATACCTCAATGGATGTATTATGCAAATCTTAAGATTAATCTTAAGATGGCCCGGTATCGGACCGATGTCGGGCCAACATCTATACACGCTAGGCCAGTAAAAATTTATGAAAAAGTGATTCATTCTAAATATACAGACCCATCGCTCCAAATTCAGGTGTTTTTTTTTTTATACATTCGGAGTGTTTCAATCGTGTAGTCACTTTTTGAATGCTTAAAAGCGTGTAAATATACTCACCAATCAAGATATTTGCACCCTTTCAAGCGTTTAAAAAGTGACTGCACGATTTTAACACCCCGAGTGCATTGAAATAAACCACTTGATTTGCAGTGATGTCAATTTTTACCAGTAGTGCAAGTCTGATCTTGGTGTGGTGATAAACATTGGAGAAGCTTGACTACAATCTAGGAATCCACAATTCTGTCACTTGAGGCAATGGTGGCGGAAGATCGTCGTCGCTAGCGTAAATTTGATTTGATGACTCTGCAATGTTGGTCGATACAGAACTTTCGCTATGAACCAATATTAATTCGAGCCTGCATCAACATGCCTGCTATTCGATTGTATATGAATATTGCGAGTCCCATCTGGAAATAGCCAGAGTTGAAAAATGGCGTGGTACTGGCAAAGTTGTATTTGCCAGACTTGGGCAGAAACAACTGGATCCATTCAGAAACATTACCAGTTTTCCAACTGGCGCCAAATCTTCGCCGGATTTCAGACGGTACTGGCTTACGTGGTCAGACGGTCTTAAGCCAGTATGGAATTGGTACTGTTCGGAAAATACCCAGACCGTACACAAACGGAACCGCGTCAGTACCGAATCAGACTTGGTTGGATGGTGAAATGCGAAACAAAGACGATACGGCACCAATATCGATGCAACGTTGTTTTAATACGGAATAGATAGTGGATAGGGATTCCACTGATCTTTCCAATAACACGGTTACTTTGATGAGACAATACTGCGCCAGTATTGAGCCAGTATTAGTATTAGCATTCGATATGTTCGATAGATGACAATGTGCCAGTATTGATAGGACTCTGACTGACTATGGAATCGGTAGTAAACTGACGTTGGAATCACGATCTTGGCAATTCGGCTGTTGTAGTGAGCCGAAGTCGCCTCAACATTCGGCCACAGTTGGTATCATCATTCAATATGTTCGAGGGACAACAATTTGCCAGCATCGGTAGGACTTCATTCCACTACGGAATCTACGGTGGATTTCATAACTTCAACGGTCCCATTACAGTAAATGGCAATTTGAGTGATTCATCGTCAACTCGGAGATCGGCTGATGTGATCGAGACTCAGTTCTCACTCGCAGGACCCGGGTCCAATCCTCAGTCAGTGAGCTTTCAAGAAATCACTTCCAAAATGCCTTCCTCCGATGACGATAATGAGAACAATGAATCATCCGGATTTTCAAAGTCCCAATTTCATGTGTTTTTTTTACTTGAAAGTTGATCACTCCTGGTGACTCTGGTTACCGGTACCTCTGTGCCAGTACTGGGTCGGGTTCGAATTTCTACATAGGATGTCATCATTTCGACTACTTGTCATTTCTCATCCAGCTCTGGCAAAATCTCGGCGAAGGATCGACCGATTTCATGAAATCGAAGACGGTTGGATTCGGGTTAAAAAAACGCCATTCACAGATGTGTCGCAAGCTTCCAATTTGATTCGAGATTTGTGTCTCCCCTGCAAACCCCATAGCCCTCATCCAGAATTATGAATTCTCACTCCCATGGGAGGATACAATTCCAGACACAATTTATCAATTATCGCGATTGGTCACTAATGTCTACTAATGATTTCTTGAGTTGGAATGGCGATATACCAAGTGTCCTTCAGTAAAAGGTTATGAAAACTAATCAGGAATCTTTGTTAATTTTTTCTAATGCATTCCGATTCAAGGTGATCACCCTACAAACAATTCAAGACACATCTAATCAATAATCGGGATTCTTAACCAATGCTTTTCAACCGCTTCTAGAGTTGGTATCATGATCGTCCAAGTTTTTCTCAGTAAACATTTATGAGCACTGAGTCGAAATTTTTGGTCACTCTTGCAAATGCATTGTTTTGAAAGATAATAACCCCACCCACGGTTCCAGACACCATTCATCAATTTTCGCGACTGTTAACTGATGTTTATTAACAATTGCTTGACGTGCAAGCGCGATATTCCAAGGTTTCCTTAGTGAACGATTATAAAAATGAAGCAGCAATTCTAACAAGAATTAACAAAAAATTACCAAAAAACGAACAAATTAAAAAAACAAAACAAAAAAAATTTGTCTTCTTTTTTGTTGAAATTGGCAAATTTTTCCAAATGCGTTTCTTTAGAAGATAATAACTCTATCAAGAATTCAAGACACATCTCATCAATTATCCCGATTGTTACCTAATGTTTATTAACAATTCACTTCGGCTAGGAGCTACGCAATGTGTACAATCCTTCTACACTTATTTCTTATTTATCTTGATTTGTTGATGGATCCATTGTCATTCATTATTTCCGATTGTTTTCGGGGATCCACTTCCCTAGAATGATACATCATGCCCCCCCCCCCATTCAACCAAAATAAAAACATCCAAAGATCTTCATCCGATGGGGAGTTAGGAAGGTCTACACCGAATCTGACTGCTCCCAGAACAATCTTCAAGTGATCATAATTCGGCGAAAAATTGACCGATTTCAAAAAACAAAAGACGGCTGTATTTGGGCTGGAAATCCCCATCGAATGAGCTATCGCAAGCCCCCCCCTCCCCACTTCATTCAAGATTCTCGCCCCCTCGCGCCCCCATCGCCCCCTTCAAGATTGAGGACTTCTCACCCTCCTAGTATGGTAGATTCTGTTACCCCGTTGAATTTAAAAAAAAAATTCTCCCATTTTCCCCACCCGTTCAGGAGTTATTAGGGTGTATCCAGACTTTTGCATCACCCTGTATCATCCGTACATAATACATATTCAATCCATGTACGGCCCATATATGACCCATGAATGCACGATTTTTCACATATGTAAAAAGATTCTGCCATATACATGAAATATTCTCCATACATGGGTTATATATGCATTATGTAAGGGTCATATATGGTCATGTATGGATTGAATGTGGATTATGTATGGATTATATATGATTCAACACGTTCTCTTGTATAGACCATATATGGATTATATACGTATCATGTATGAACTATATATGGGTCATCTATGTTTACTTTTTACTAGGGATGGTGTTATCATCTCACATCCTTTGCCAGTACTGGCAATCCAACTGGCCCTATAATGGTCGCTCTAGATTTGCCAGTACTGGCACCTCCGGCAACAGTAGGGAGACAGTAACGGCCCGCGTTTCCATTTCCACATGGGTAGTTACCCAGACAACGCAAAGCTCCTAAAGATAACGTATATGTTATCTTTTAGAGCAACTAGCTCTCGAAGATAACATATATGTTATCTTCCAGAACTTAGTGCTGTCTGGGAAGTATTTGGCGAGGCACCCACAAGTATCTAATTTTCCTCTCCAGCAGACGTTACAAAACTTGTAAATGGGCTTCCGATGAAAAAACAGTTTTTGTGTGTCAATTGAAATATTTGGTAAACGCTAAGCAAATCTTACTGGAACATGTTTGATCACCTGAAACAAAAGTAATTTCGTGACATATTTTTATGCCAACAAAGACATTTGATTGGACTATATTTCTGTTCCTCTTTTCCAATGTTCTCACCATGGAAACATTTTTTCATAAATCAAGTAAGGCGTGAAACAGAATTTTTCACATAACTCATGCAACAAGTAACATTTTCACATTTCATGAAATTTGAATTCAACTTGCTACTTCAGAACTTCAATGATCCCCTCATATTCCTCAAATCAGTCAAGATTCCTAGTGGAATTCTGAGCATTGATATATCCATTCATATACCGAAACTATCCATCATCTTTTGTCCAAATATTACATCGAAGATCTTATGCGCATGTCTCGTATCATGTTGGGATAAAGAAACTGAAATAAGACTATCTATATTCAAGACAAATTACATGAAAATAAGAATTTGTCGAGAATTTCTTGTTTTTTGTTGTAGATAATCCGGCAGCGATTAGAGTCGTGGCTTAATGTGAAGTACGACGATAAATTGAAGGTGTCCTTTTTTATTCCTTCGAATAAAGTGGTATTGCAACCCTTCAAATGTTTGTGGATTCAAAAGTTGTTTTGACGCGAATAAGAAGCAAATTTATTAGATTATCGCTAAAACTTCAGTATTGAAGAGTGATTTATGAATAGATTCGATGTCGATATTTCATTTTCCTACTTTTGAAGCGCGAGTCTCCAAAGATTCGCTTCAAAACACATTAAAATTTCAAATAAAAGTTTTCACCACGCGTGATTTATGGAGTATTTACTGAAATTTTTGTTTCTGGTTTCAGAATATTTCCGAGAAAATATCTAAACAAATTCGATGATCATGCGAACATTTATCTCATTCTCAATCTATGATGAATCATTCTTGGAATTAAACTCGTATATCGCGACTTTGAATTAAAATAAAAGATTTTCTGGAATTAAAGTTTCATAGTCTCTTAGAGATAACTGTCAGGGATTTCATACACTTTTCAAGAAACGGTACCGGAATTTTGTCGAGAAATCTTCCCATCAAGGTAATCAGTGTACCGCAGGGTATGTGATAATGATAATGGAGCATCAATTAGTTGGTGCTCAAAGAAGTAGCCTCCTGTCGTTATGCTCTGTACCCAAGCCGACTATTTCGCTATCGCGGAGTTTTATCGTAAGATAAATGTCCCACGAACTATCATAGAAATTGCAAGTTCGCAGATTACTTATCTTTACATTGATCAAATATCTATGTATAAATACAATTCTTCGACACCTTTCGTATCTCTTGGAATGTAACAAATCGAGGTTCAAGATATATCTTTCGGGTACAAGATTGAAACGAGTTGAAAATTATGAAAACAGACAAGAAGAGAGTTACTACCATCGGAAATAATAATCGAGTAATGTAATTTCCTATCACACATTTTTATAGTGCATGCCCTAGTCGTAGACTTTGGAAAAACTTCTCACTAGTAATGAATATGCAATCTGCATATTTCCTAAACGTTGTTTCGGAAGAATGTATTGAAATATAGGTACAGATATCAGAAGATACCTTATTTCGAAACACATTGTCAGAAATATCTGGAAGTTTTTCCCAATCACGTACATGAATTCAAGTTCTGCATTACATTCTAATGTACAAAAACATAAAACAACCATAGATAATGATATATCATAGTTCACATCAAAGTTAATGTAAAATATCTATGGAACTTAATTCATGCTCGTACTTGGAAACCAATTCCAGCAAAAACATCAAAATTAGTGCAGAAATTTCTAACAATGCATCATTTTAAACGAGTTATATCGTCATCACCGTACGTTTACCCCGCTCACACACAATGCTTGTAGCAAACGCGAACTCATTCATTAGTTTGCCTCGAACATCGTGAGAAATGCACATGGCCAGATGGCTGTATTATTATTCCTAGACTTGCTTCAGGCTCTAGCTAAATATCGATACCTGCATTTCTATGCCACGCGAATCAGAATATTTCTATCCTCAAGGATATTCTGATCAACACATTCGCGTGTTACTTTTCATAGTGCACTGTCAAGAAAAAACTATAAATTTAAGGTGTCTTGAGACTGAGGAATTTCAGTATATTCATTTTCCAATACACTTCCGGAAATTTTACGGGTACCGTACTGCAAAATTTCAATTGTTGCAGGAAAATTACGATGAATATTCTGGAATATTTTTACAAATGTACTAGAATTCTTAATTCCATGTACTAATTGATGATTCCTGGTGAAATACTGAAATTTCTCAATAATACAATTTCCCAACAGGACTATTTGAAATTTCGAGTTTCAACATTTGAATGAGAAAACAGATGCGATTTGGAACTTTGCTTGTAATGATATCATGTTTTCTATGTGAGATTATTTGAAAATTATTCTTCTAGTTTCTCAATGCGGCAAAAGATCTATTTAGTGGTTTTTTTCTTTTTATGTGAAATTTAGCTCCAGAACTCAATTTGAATTTTGTGATTCAACGCTAAGACTTGAATTAATTAAATATAGTTCACACCCACTCAATATTTTTCGATGTCTCTCCTTCATTTCTATCAATAATTCATTGATCAACGATTAGTGATTAATAGTCACTTGGAGGAAAATTGTTCAGAATCTAGCGGGAATTCTTCACACGGTGTGTGCAGGTACAACTTTCTCCAGTAAGTATGGTATACGGATGATAGATGAAAATATTCCAAGATGAAGATGCGTTGTCATAAGAGGATTTCTTCAAACACTTATGAGATGTGAACGCGGCACGATGTTAATTATCCATTCACACGAGTGATGTTCTAAAGAGGTTCTTGTTTATTCGTGTTTACAATTCCCTATCTTCTCAACTCTGTACATCAAGTTCCATGTTGTTCATTCAAAAAAATGAGTGTGAATTATTCTTGAAAGGATTAGACGAAGAAGAATAATTAACCTAAATTTGGATTGCTGCAGTAAAATTTTCAGCTTTATCAGCGAAATTTTGGCTAACGTTGCTGAGAAATTAGCTGTCCTGTAAATGCTAAGGAAAATATATCATTTTTCCAGAAATTATTTCAATGAAATCATATTCGAACGACCGATTCACAGTTCACATCATATCCATCAAACGCTTGAATCAATTACATATTAAAACGCATTCAAGTGGAGGAAGAAAAGTGAAAATATGATTTAAATATGTTGTACGCGGTAGGAATACTTTCAGCCACGGTTATTCATATACCGAGATGAAATTTCCCACTGAATTTCTCTATAATCTTCAAACAAAAAAACAGATATATACAACCAAACGGGTATACTTATGTTTATATCTTTGGCCTAGAAACGTGATCGAACATCTATTTGTACTCTCTACGGAATTATATGTATACACGTGTATGCAGAAAAAAGTGGTCTTGTGAATCCTGCAATTTCAATACATATAACCGTGATCGATAGTAAAAATCATTGTGCTTTTTTGCTATCAAAGTAACTTTCACATCGTATGGTAAATCGGAGGGAAATATATCTCCAACTGAAAATGGAAGGGAAGATCAAATGTGATGCAGAGAATTCTTACCAATTTCTCTAGACCCGGGAAAAAATGATCAGATCTGACCAGATCTACATTTTTGTCAGATCTAAACAGATCTATTAAGATCTGAAAAACTGCGATTTTGGCTTGTGTTTGTCACAATATATGTGCAAAATCAAATTCATATGCAGACAGATATCACAAAATTTCTGACAATTGAACCACCAATTGCTCATTAAGATTTAATCTAATATTCAATTTAGATCCAACGAGATCTACTCAGATCTAACCAGATGTGCCAAGATCTGATCAGATCTACTGAGATCTGAACAGATCTAATCTGATCTTTTGAACCAGATCTGACCAAAAATCAGATCTACTCAGATCTATTTAGATCTGAATAGATCTAATGATTTTTTCCTGGGAAATGGGAATAAAACGTGGTTTCCACGTATGAATTGACACAAAATCAGTCAAAATTAGCAACATCTTTTGAAAATTTATTGCCAAGGATTCAGAACGTATTCCGAATTCAAATAAGCATTGCATAGAATTGAAATGAAGAAATTTCTACCGAATGAAGTCGAGCAACGGAAAGTTGTATAAAAAAGTTCTAATCGTTCTATTTTGTATTCTTTACTGGGTGATTAACGTTTCTCTTCATTACTATTCAAATGAATTTCAAATGATTATAGGAGTGTAAGTGAAATCTGTAAATATTTTCGTATTATGTTTCATATCCTTTCGCTGGTACATTATGGAATTCTTTTTTTAAATCTCCGGTGGGGATTATTCAAGACAACCCTTTGGCGTTTAAACGAGCCTGGGAATCACCTAGAATGCCTTGCTAGCCTTTCTCTGGCGCCAAGGATTCATTAGATTATGATTAGTATAAGTTTTTTCGCGTACAATTAATTACTGAAATCACTGCTCATATTCTTCTACGTTTGCGAAGAAAGATAAGCTGATATTAAGATTCGTACTATTAAAGACGATTATTCGATGCAGGATATAGGTGGCTTAACGGTGAAGAAAGAGAGACAAAACCTTTTTCTTCGAGGTCGTTGCGAACGTGATGAAAAGAAAAAGGAAAAACACCTTTTAATGAAAGAACTGCAATTGGCTTGGAAAGGTTGTATACTTCAACATTCAGATATCAAGTAAATCATCCCATGTGAAGAAAATTAAACATACATTTCGTATATGGAAATGACATATTGATCCTAATCAATTACAATCCTTTCAACACAATTTGTGCTTAGTTTAGACTTAGCTGGTTCGATTTTTTCACATGGGATGAATTCGAGAAATGTGAAAAGATGTACGAAACATACATCTCTACAAACAATAATTACTGATATTCTAATAGGCCGCCGATGGTCCTGCAATGCCTGTGATGAGCCATCACTGGCCATTTGAAACAGTGGTGATATTGTAATGATATTGCAGGAATATTATTATAATATTTGATAAATTTAAAATAAAAAACATTTATGCAAAGACTGATCGAAGTCACTGTTCTGATGTGTTCGTTATTGAGTAGGTATACAATATCCAAACACGCGAATCTAAACAATATCGATGTATGTTGTGTATTTCTGAAAATTACAATGATTTATTCTTGAATTAAAATTATTTATGTCAATCGATTCTTGAGATTGATCATCCGAGGGGAAATCTACATAGAAATTATTCCGAACTCTTCGGTTATTGGCCGTTGTTTATTTGTTATAATCAATCAATGACGCGTATTAAGAATTGAGATTGTGCTCGAGCATAGGAAACATCAAGTATTGGAAAGTACACAGGAAAGGAGACTAATGATGTTGTCGTTGAGAAGAAAATTTCCCATCCTTCTGGATCATTCGTGTAGAAAGTGCATATCTAATAATAATTACACAGTCGTTTCGACCTTAGATCTTTATAATCAAAAAGTACTTTGCAAAAATACGGGAATTTCATTAAACACGTTGAAGAAAGCTTATAACTTATACTTCAAATTTATATGCTCATACACACGTTCGGTGTGATTTCTTTTTCCAGCTGACATTACATAAAAAAAATCTAGGAGCTTAGAGGACATGTGTTTATTCATGAAAAATCTCTGTTAATTCGAATTTTCAGCAAATCCCGCGATAACGTGAAGTGCATTGAAAAAACACCCATGTGGAAATCGAAACACAGGCCGCTACTGGCTCCCTACTGTCGCAGAGGTGCCAGTACTGGCAAATCTAGAGCGACCATCATAGAGCTAGTTGGATTGCCAGTACTGGCAAAGGAATTGAAATGATAACACCATTTTACATAAAGGTCAGTATAACATTTACCACCACGGCGGTAGCGATATTTGATGTGAGCCTGCTATGGTGAAACTCTGGCATTGCAACAGAATCAGTTGTTTCGCCAGAGTTGGATGAGGAATGACAAGGAGTCGAACTGATTAACCCAGTACTGGCACAGAGTACCGGTAACCAGAGTTACCAGGAGTGATCATCTTTCAAGTAAAAAAAGACACATGAATTTTGAACTTTGAAAATCTGGATGATTCATTGTTCTCATTATCGTCATCGGAGGACGACATTTTGGAAGTGATTTCTTGAAAGCTCACTGACTGAGGATTGGACCCGGGTCCTGCGAGTGAGAAACTGAGTCTCGATCACATCAGCCGATCTCCGAGTTGACGACGAATCACTCAAATTGCCATTTATTGTAATGGGACCGTTGAAATCATGAAATTCACCATAGATTCCGTAGTGTAATGAAGTCCTACCGATGCTGGTAAATTGTTGTCTCTCGAACATATTGAATGATGATACCAACTGTGGTTGAATGTTGGGGTGACTTCGGCTCACTACAACAGCCGAATTCCCAAGATCGTGATTCCAACGTCAGTTTACTACCGATTCCATAGTCAGTCAGAGTCCTATCATTGTCATCTATCGAACATATTGAATGCTAATACTAATTCGGGCTCAATACTGGCGCAGTATTGTCTCATCGTCTTTATTTCGCATTTCACCATCCAACCAACTCTGATTCGGTACTGACGCGGTTCCGTTTGTGTACGGTCTGGGTATTTTCCGAACAGTACCAATTCGATACTGGCTCAAGACCGTCTGACCACGTAAGCCAGTACCGTCTGGAATCCGGCGAACATTTGGCGCCAGTTGGAAAACTGGTAATGATCCTGAATGGGCACCGTTGTTTCTGCCGAAGTCTGGGAAATACAACTTTGCCAGTACCACACCGTTTGTCAACTCTGGCTATTTCCACATGAGCAATTGTGGAAAGAAGTCAAATCCAATCAATCCATTCATTATTCAAGTACTCGACAGGATAGTTTTTAGTTCGAAGTTGGTGGGATGAAATATTCACCTTAGAACTGTGTACATGGGTCTAGTGGACCCAGAGCGTTTTCTCGAATTCATGTTGTTTTGTACCGCGCGGGTTTTTTGCTCCCACGAACATGGGTGGAGAAAACGTATGTGCGATTGGATTCTATTTTTATTCATCTGAGTATGTAGCTTACAGTTTGGTGTTTCGATTTCAACTCTAATTGGAGAGAATCAGCCACTATCGTCAATAATTACAGCACATTTCGTCAGCCCGGTTCCGTGGACCCATGTATACAGTTCTAGGGTTAAAATTCAACCTTGAGAAAATGTCCATATGTAAGTGGGATAAATACAGACATTAGTAGATATTTACATTTTAACACATTATGCCCACAGTTTGTTCACGTAAAATCACTCGTCATGTAGGGTGGCTGCAAATTAATGAGAAATAAATGAGAATAAATAATGTGAATGAATGAGAAGACGTCAGGCTACGAGCCTATTTCCCCATAACTCATATGATTGGAAGCATTGGAACTCCCAACACAATTAGATTTAGATATAACTCTTCAAATTATTTGCTTGCATGAAACACAACTCAAATTCGGATGTACGTCAGAACACAACCAACACGCGGATCATGAATCTCCACGCGCACCCAACCATTCCAAAACTTGTTGAGATTTAGCTGTTCCGCTCATAACTTGTTCATAGTTTGTGAGCAAAGTAACTGCTGAATCGAGCTATTTTTTACGCCTAATTTTCTAACGGTACGGTAGATTCTCGATTATCCTGTTCCAATTCCTTGTATTTTTGACTAAACGATTTTGTATTTCCGTAGTACATGCACGGATAAAAATAACGTTTTGACAATTAGAGCATCTCCATAAAGGTGGGCAAATCTTGAAGAGTCGAATCTTTTGTCATCATCATCATCATCATGGAGGAATTAGTCTTATGACTGGTTTGATGAAATCCTCCAACCCTGTTTATTATCCGCTAAACGCTTAATTTTTACATATCTACGAGACCCCCTACCTTTTATAATTTGCTTCATATAACTTAATCTAGGTCTACCTTTACAAGTTTCGCCATTCATTTTTCATTCTCATATTGTTTTCAATGAACTATCATGCCTCGATGTGTGCCCTATCACAGTACTCCTTCCTTTGACGACATGTTTCAAAAGATTTATTTTTTCATTTACCTCCTCAAGGAGCTCTTCATTTTTGACTTTGTCTATCCATTTTATTCTGAGCATCCTCCTATAACACCACATTTCAAAAGCTTCAAGTCTTCGTTGATCAGTTTTCCCCATTGTCCAAGATTCGCAACCATATAATGCCGTGCTCCAAACGTAACTTTTCCCTTGTGCTATTCTGGCTCTTATATCTCTTTCGCTTTTCCCGGTTTTTGTAATTTTGCTTCCTAGATATTTAAATTCTTTCACTTGGTGAATTGTCTCGGCATCTATTTTGATTTTCGCTGTTCTTAATGTTTTCGCTGTTGTAAAAATCATGAATTTTGTTTTGTCCCAATTTATATTCATACAATACTTTTCTGGTAATATTGTTTTCATAGTGTTGATAATATTTTCTAACTCAGCACCACTCGTAGCTAATATAGCTACGTGATCCGCAAATCTCAACATGCTTACATTTTTCTCCCTGAATCTATAATTTCAATTGCATTTGCTCCTTCACTTTGTTCATCGCTTCTCTATATGTAAATTGAAAATCAATGGCAATAGTGAGCATCCTTTTTTCACCCCTCTTTTAATCTTTTGTATGAAAAAAAGTATTACATTTCTATCGAATTTTATAAAATTCCTATTGGAACTTTATCAGTATTTCATACAAAAGATTCGATCCGTCAGGATTTGGCGAGATGAATGAAAATACCACTGTTATTGTTAGACAGTGTAGTAAAAGTATGAACTTCATCATGTATCAAGTTGCATGCTCATACTAAAAAATTTCTGCTGAATCATTCATCTTTATTACAATGTCCAACAATGATGTCTATTTTCTCTTATCTTGCAAATTTAGTTGGAATATAATAATTTTCAAAACATTATTTTCCTCCGTATATACTCATACTGTGTATATATTCGTAGATCAACCCCTCTCTATCGCTTATTGAAAATGTCTAATAGATTCGGACCAAAAGATCACAAAAACAGCATTGAAACGAATAGAGATTGATCAAATCGAATAAAATATTTGTCCCATTTCATTCGTTCCAGACATTTTTAACAAGGTACAAACTCACAATCGAGTTTCTTCTTTGCGCGAATTCACATCATATTTTCACCAGGGATATTTAACAACGTTGCCAAACGTTGACGAATAAAAACTTCTTTGAATGAGAGCTCGAGTTGAAAAATATAAGACATACATCCCAGAGAAGAAAGACATTCTCTTCGAAGAAATTTATCGGTTGTTTATCGGCGTCAGAATGACAAAGTCTGGTGACAGCTGTCTCGCGAACCAAACTTTTCATCACTCATAAAACTGAACGGGGCGAAATTTATCATGGTAAAATTTTTGACCCGTCAAACACTTTTTCAAAAGCAGTAGAGAGATGAAAGTATGACTTTGATGGATTATAGATGATTTTGATCGAATTCATGGCTGCAGGACTTCATTTCCGCTATTAAATTTACGGTACGCGATATCGCACTCTACGTTACGATTCGCAACAATGCACCAAGCGATGATGCAAAAAAAGTTCAGTCCAGTGAGTTTATTCCTCCAAAACGAGTGAATACAAAATTATGCCAAAATGAGAATGACAAATTCTTCTTAGATAACATTTCATATATCTTCAATAGCATCCTATAACGTTCCAAATTCTTCCCATATTTATATGATATGTTTTTGGTTTTTATAATAATAATGTATGAAATGAATTTAATTACGGAAAAGATGTTATAGTAGCCATATCTTCCATTGAAGTAGCTATGAAAATCGCTGTGATTGTGAAAATATACAGCTATTGTAATTGAAAACTGTCCTTGGGATCACTTTCAGCTACAGTTCTCTCTCCCTCTCAGTGCACTAAGGAAAATGCCGGTCAAAAATATAAGAACTCTTGTTATTTTTCTTAGTGAACTAGAAACAGGAAGGTTTGTGAAATGAATTTTCACATAAAAGGACCGAGATCACGAATATCGTAAGAAAAGTAATAGGTAGGATTGACGTTTTTAACGCTGAACGTTGAATTATATAAAGCGTGTAGTAGAATTCAGTTGTTCATCCGTAATCTCCCTTATTTTTATGTAAGAATTCATTCTACGAACCTTCCTGTTTCTGGTTTAGCAAGCAAACTAAGAAAAAGGAATATATTTTTCCTCTGTGTGTACACGAATTAGTTCTTATTTCGATTAATTTTATGTAGCACTTCTTATATTCGCCAAGAAATTCATGTACAAAATGAAAATGAAATTCCATCATTTTCCAATAAATGGTTTTGAACGTACCCGAGAAAAATTGATTGAGATCTAATGATTTAGCTCTACATAGATCCAAAAAAAACGGAGAAATTAATGTTCTTCAGGTCTATTTAGATTTATGTGGATCTGATGAATTTTTTCCAAAAATACTAAATTCTTAGAAACCATCGGAAAGTGAAGGAAATGGGTAATTGATGCACGCAACTTGGAATTAATTATCGTGAAATTTTGGATAATTTACATCTACGTCAATCTAATTAAATTCATTCGGATATAAATAGATTCACATCTTCCATTCTTTGGATTTTACCACACTGTAAAAAAAATCGGTAAATTCACCGAACTTTCCTTCGGGAATCGTCCAAAACTGGTTCGGTAAAAAGTTTTACCGAAGATAGTTCGGTAAAACTCAGGTACCATGATTTTACCGATGTTGTTCGGAAAAATTTTTGTCCATGATATGTGCAATGAGAAAAAATTTCGAGGTGGAAAAAAACTACTCGTAATGACAGGTTTTCTAATCATTTCAGAAGATTTGGAATCAAATGGATCATACGAGGGAAACATTTTTTGTCATGTTTCCCTTTATCTCAAACCAGGACTTATAGAAAAAATTTCAAGTTTTGGAAAAAAAACGTACTGGCAGGGACAAGTTTTTTATCCGATTCAATAGATTTGGAATCGAATGGTCCATATGGGAAAAACAATTCTTTCTCACTTCTCCCTTTATTTCGAACCAGGACTTGGAAAAAATTTCCAGGTGGATTTTCTCCAAACAACTACGGTAAATTTACCGAAATTTGTGGGAGAAGTTTTTGTAATCCATGAGAGGACTTGAAAAAAATTTCGAGTTTTGAAAAAAAAACCTACTGGCAGGGACAATTTTGTGAGCACGTTCCTGAAAATTTACCAAATGTAACTGAAAATGCACACCTTGTCTATCTTTTTGAGTATTCTAAATATGAAACATATGTGGACTTTCAAGGTGGCGATCCAGCATGTCGCGCCATAGCTCAGCGGATAGGTCTTAGGGTTCAGTTGGTGGGCAGGTAGGAATGTAGGTTCGAATCCCGCTAGGTAGGTATGATTTTCTCTTCATCTAGATGAGTGATCAAGTTTCTCAGTGATCTTGAAACACAAGGGATATGCGAAATCAGTTCGCGTAATAAAGTTTTTATGAATATGATTGAGCAATAATTTTCCAGTACATGTAAATTGTGATACAAAACCACAGAAAACTCACGAATTTCGGTAATTTCACCATACCATTTCGGGAATTTTGAGCCATCCGAATACATTTAAAATTAATCCCGACACCAATTCGCAATTTTACCGAAAGTTCGAGTTTATTGCTTCCCGAATATTTTCGGTAAATTTACCGAAATTTTTTCTACAGTGCAACATCTAATTGAATCCACGTAGATCCAAATCATTTTCTCCCTGGCATTTCTTTGTTTTCATAATTACTAGATTTCCCCATCAATTTTACTCGAAGAGGATTTGAAGGAACACAAACTGCATGTCATGGAACGATCTTTTAGTGGAATAGGTTGAAAAATACAGTACCCGTTCCTAAGGAAGTATAGTATTGGACTGACAATTGAGATTGACTTGAGGTGAGAATAAATAGGTAAGCTGTTAGGCTGCCAACTTTCAAGTCTTAGCGAGAGTATAAAACGCATACACTTTCACTCATTATTATTCTTCAAAGAAACCGACAAAATCCCAAAATATCCTTGCAGTCGACCGATCTATGAATTTTATATACGAGACGAAATATGCGAGTTTTTTCATTCAACGATGAAAGGAATAATGAAGCATACCATTATCGTGCATTTATAATAACAAACCGCCAAACGAGGGCTAAAAACTCAAGATAGACCCGTCCATCAGAAAGTGTGACACTGACTGGAGATCAAGAAAAGGAAAGATATAGAGAGATGTAGGGGAGGAACAAAAAAAAGAGAAAGAGACAGACTGTTCACTCATTGCACAGATTGCATGTGCTCCTCCGCGCTCACCATTGACTGGTTGCGATTGAACCTCTACTGCTGATTATAGTTGTACAGGATTCCCTCAGGGAATCGTTCGTCAACTTCAACTGTCAACACTCATATGCCATCGATCCAAAGAAACGGACATGCATCCGCGTGTTTGTATATATTATATACCCATATGATGTTCCATTAATATCACAGATTTATGAATTGAATTACAGATAGATATATGCTTTTCCATATAAGCATACTCCACGATAGATATATGGATTTATGTCAATCGTTTAATCGTATGCAACCCACAACTTTCCACTCGACAATCTGATCCATCAAAATCACTAATCAGCTTCTGATGACGACCGCGATTCGATTATCGTATACGTAACTTGACACGTTATTACCTTCATATTATACCCAAAGAATGAATCATTTCATCCATAATAACTTGATTCTCGTAATATCGAAGTCTGTTCCGTATGAAATTACGCAAGAATAATTTGAGTCCCGTGTATAATACGAGATTTATATGTAAAGATATTGTTCGCAGAACGAGTGATGGGTAAAAGTAGTAGAAAACATACGAAGATTGAGAAACAACCATGCAGTTGTAGTAAATTTCACTATTCAGTTTACATCCGTGGAATAAAATGATTCTACGTTTGCTGTCATTCTTCTTACACGATCATGCATAGTTCGGGGAAAGGATGTTATTTCAACGACATGTGTGATGAAGTATTCTGCTACAATGGGAGAAACATTGTATAGTTTTTCATGAATGTGTCACGTTACTCAACGATCCTTTGCGGTCAACCGGTACATGACGAACTTCGAATGCCTTCTTGGGAAGAAAACTGCACTTTCTGTCGGTCTGGCGGCCGACGACTTTGAGACGGGGGAAAAAATAAAACGAATCATTGTTATTCCTGTGCACGTATATGAATTGTAACCCATGTGACGCAGAATATTCTGGGGATATTCTGATGAGATGTGAAGTATGTATAGAAAATGTCCATAGAACATTTCACTGAAACTGTTTCAAATATCCATAGAATATCCATAGAATGTTCTCACAAAGTCCAAAATGTTCTACACAGCATCTATCGAAAGCCTGTATAATATCCTCCTGTAGTATGTTCTATGAAGTTTCATAGGATGTGTGAAACAGTCTCATCGTAATATTCTATGCATGTTGACAGAATATTTATAGACTATCCATAGAATGTCCTTGTGGTACATGTAAATATGAAGTTTATAAAGAATCATGCAATACACATCACTTTTTTAGCGTGTATAATCTCCAAATTTGGGAGAGTGGAAGTTTCACTCGAACGGAAAGATAGGTTGTCTTCTGACTGTCTAAAAAGTGAATTCTCATTTCAACAAAATGGAATTCCACCCTTCAGGCAGCCAGGAGGGAACCTATCTTTTCGTTTGAGTGGAATTTTCACTCGTCCATGTTTGGAGAGTGAGTATTGATTCTAATTTGGCCCAGCTTCAACCCAATATGAGCAGGCTGAGGCATACTATAGACTGATGTAGGTCTTATTGTTTATACAAGCTAGGGTTTCAATCGTGATTCATGGAATCCATTGAACTATTGAGTGATGAGGTTCAAGACGCGAAACTGAAATAGACAAATGAATTTTGTTGTTGCTTGAATCATTTATTAAAACAAAATAATCATCAAAATTCTGGATATATGATATACGATTGATGATGATGGCCGATTTTCGATTCTTATGTATAAAATGTTGTACAAAAATAATAATTCAAATGATTGATATTCCTGATATTGAATTCCAAATTCGTTTGCATAAACGATTCGAATGTCATCGATGTATTATTGATCGAGCTTTTATATGAATCGGATATTAATCACACAGATTATGCTTCATGAAAAAACATTACACCACTTTATGCATCTCAACATTCAACAGGGCTGCACTGAGGAAACTGTTTAGTTGCAGTATCCAAAAACGACATCAAATGAAAAATTCAAGTCGCCTGAAATATTGCTTGTGTCAACAAGAATTTTTAGTTGAATGGACTAATATTTAGTTGAGACAAATAAATTTTTCATTTGATGTAGCATTTTACTAAATTTTTAGTCACGACAACTAAACAGTTTTTTCAGTATGAGATGAAAAGCCAGCCTCTTTACAGAAAGACGAAGAGAGCATAAGGGCCAATAATAAGGACTAGCATAGAACCTTCATATCCGTCAATATTTTAATATCTGTGACTGTATGATATCTCGTTTGACATTGAAGAAATTCAGACTAAAACAAAATCTATCTTTGCTGGAGCAGCGAATTTTTTGGTGTGGCAGCGAGCTATTTGCTATCATAGCAATCTTGTTAACTACGACAGCGACTTTTCAGCTCTGGCAACATAAAATGTCGACTCCTCCCGCCAAATTTGTTTGCTATTCCATATGAAATGCTGAAAGCTTCGCTGCTTCAATCAGCATGTTGCTCTCTCACCAATCCAGTTACCTGTGGTAGCGAATTTTCAGGTAGTTTAGCAGAAAGATGTGTTATACTGTATATAATACCTCGATTCGCTGCGTCAGCAAATGTTTCTTCTCCGCGTATGAACTCGTGTGTTCGGATGACACTGAAGTGCCATGACCGTGATAATGATGCACGGTGACGATAGCATCGGGCTTTGAGCCACGAATTAAATTGCCGAGCGCAACGACCTTTCTTCTGTTTTCTTCAACCGTGTACTTTCAATAACGCGTTGCGAAACTACGATTGTCTACGGTTTGTCGTACTTCGTTATGAATCAATGTTGAGATACCGTTATATTCGCATGACAAAAAATCAAATGTACAGTGAGGATAAAACAAATATTCACGCTGTGATAATTCCCCGACATGATTGATGCTCCATAATCTCAAGATAACAAAGAGAGGAAATATGATTGGGAATATAGGACGTGATTCAGAGTTCGTTTTTTGTGAATGAAATTGGAAAACCACATGAAGAATCGTGCACGTTCTTACGGTGTTCTATGTTTCTTTCATTCGCGTGCAAATCAATTGGGTCAGTTCTCGAAACTCAATCGAATCGGTGAACAGAAATCAAGAATTAGTAAGAATCGTGGATGGGAAATCCAGTACTCCACCCATATCGGAAGAAGAAAGTCTCAGTTATCAGATGTGGAAAGAAAAAAATATATAGTTGGTGTTCTAATTCTTTTCGAGTCAATTTGTCGTTTTGTTGTCCCCAAGAATATGTTTTTCTTTATATCAAAGTTGTCACAAATTCAAGAGTTGTATCAACAAATAAATTTCAAAATATTTTACTCGCGCTGAATGTATTGAGATACTTGAACTATAAAAAATAAATGTGAAATTTTCCGCCGATTTGGTGGTAGAAAAAATCCCTCATATAGGGTAAATCCATCTTTCCTATATTCTAGGGAATCTTCATTCATTTCTAGAGGAATTTCCTTCAGAAAAAATGACTTTCCTGTCAAATGGGGGAGAATTTCCCCAAAATATGGTCCTTTATTATTTATTATTTTCATTAATGATATCTCTACGATTTTCAAGTACTGCACACATCTTCTTTTTGCTGATGACCTGAAACTGTTTATGATTATAAGAACTTACAGAGATGCTCAAAATCTGCAATCTGATTTGGATCGGTTACAATCTTGGAGTGTGCTATCTAATATGTCATCAAATCTCACTAAATGCCATGTGATGAGATTTTATAGAGGTAAAAATGCTATTTATTTTCCTTATAACTTGTCTCATTCTCTGTTATCACCTATAAATACTGTTCGTGATCTTGGAGTTTCATTTGACTCTCGTTTTAACTTCTCAGATCAATACAATTACATAGTTGGTACTTCCATGAAATCTCTCGGATTCATCAAGCGCGTTTGTAAAGATTTTCGTGATCCTGTTGCACTTCGAACACTGTATTGTACTTTAGTTAGACCTCATCTTGAATATGCGTCTCAAATTTGGAGTCCTCATTTAATTCGGGATTGTACAGACTTGGAAAGAGTTCAGCATAAGTTTCTGCGTTTTGCTGCCTATCAGATAGGCTGTCCGTTGAGCGTCACTTGTCATGATTACTCATTGATTATGGCTCTACTTAACTTGCCTTCCTTAGAATCACGTCGTTTGTTCAATGATTTTTCATTTTTGTATAAAATTGTTAATGGGAAAATTCGCTGCCCTCAACTGCTTGGACTTGTACGTTTTAATGTCCCTTCTCGTTTATTGAGACGCCCTAAACTGTTCAATCCAATTTCTTATAAATCGAGATACGGTTATTCCGATCCGGTAAATCGGATATCTATCCTAGCTAATTCTTACAGTGATGTGCTAGAATTATTTTCATCTCATTCTGATCTTAGAAATTCTCTTTCTCTTCTTTGTCAAATTTAATATCTAATTTTCCTTTTCACCTATAATTATACACGTTAACTGTTGTTGTAATATAAGATGCATGTAGTCGAGCTTAACATGATGCTTAATGCTTTGATGCATGATATATATAATGTGGTTCAAATAAGGTGAATTCTATGTACCAAAGGGTCTTTTATACCCGTATAAACAAAATAAATAAAATAAAATAAAAATATGCGGATAATGAATTTCCCCTTTGACTATACAGGGTGTCCCATTTTAATCTGTCACTTAGAATATCTCGAAAACGAATAGATTCAGAAGAAAATGTTCCGGGAAAAAAATGTAAGAATCTGAGGGGGACATCCGATGGTGAACTTGGCTTTGACCTCAGATCCCACTTTCAAGGTCATTCTGAGGTCAACTCATGTTTTTTAAATGGAATCCCCTATTTTTTACTACCGGTTTAGATTCTACGCTAAAAACCAAGGAACTTTTGCCTAAAACGTTTTTTCGAAATCCCCATAGACCGCGCTCTAATTGATGAGAAAATGAGAATTCTCAAACCCTCTGATTGTATTCTGTCTAACATAATGCTCAACTCTTGAGTGTTTCTCATCTCCCGGAAATTGCCGTCGGTTGTGTTTTGTTTTGGTTTTGTTCTTGGAAATTGTTATTGTTTTGATTCACGTGCGAATACCTTAGAAATTCAGCATTCCCAAACTGCTCAGTTCTCTGTCATCATTTGGAGGAAACACATTTCTAAATATCATGTCTGGTTACGCGCCAAACGATATTGTTGACGTTTTGTTGTGTCTTGGTGAAGCGCGGGGAAATTATGTTGAAGCTGTGAGAACGTTTCAACGTCGTTTCCCGGATCGGAGTGTCCAAATCGCATTACGATCCGATTTCTTGAACAACGTGCTCGTCAAGGTCTCCTCAAACGACAGAGGAACAAGAAAGTTTATGCGGATGACAGCGTATCTTGAAATCGTTGGATTATTATCCGTACCATATCACTTTGGTGCAATCTCTAACAGCTGAGGATTTCATAACAATATTGAACTTCTGCACGTGGGCCCAACGGAGAATTGAAGAAGATCCTACTTTCCCTCATCACGTTATGTTCTCTGATGAGGCAATATTTCACAATGTTGGAATTCTCAATAGGCACAATTGCCATTATTGGAGTGCTCAGAATCCTTACTGGGTCCGTACAATTGATCATCAACACCGTTGGAGTGTGAACGTTTGGTGCGGAATTGTAGATTCCAGGATCATAGGGCCGTATTTTTTTAAGGAAACCTGACTGGCGCGGAGTATCTTCGTTTTTTGCATTTTGAACTCCCTGCTCTTATGGAAGACGTAAGTCTTGACGTGAGATCAAGGATGTGGTTCCAACAGGATGAAGCACCTCCTCATTACATGCGAATTGTTCGAAAATTTCTGGACGAGAAGTTTCCCAGAAGGTGGATTGGCCGTGGAGAACCTGTGCGATGGCCACCTAGGTCGCCAGATCTGACGTCGCCTGATTTTTTCTTGTGGGGTTACATCAAAAATGTTGTATTCCGTGAACCTCCAACAACACGCGATGACATGAAAGATCGAATAAGAAGAGCATGCACAGCAATAACACCTGCTACGTTGCAAGCAACTGTAGAAAACTTTCATAAAAGAATTGCGCTTTGTCAAAGGCAAAACTGCGCCCATTTTGAACATCTTTTGAATGCCTAATGCGTCCCCGAAGATACACCTCCAGTTCAGACAATCGGCCCTTTTCAGGGTCACAATGATGTGTAAAATCCGATCGCGCAACCTCATCGTGGTGCACATTGGGTAACGTTGATGCCAACGGCAATTTCCGGGAGATGAGAAACACTCAAGAGTTGAGCATTATGTTAGACAGAATACAATCAGAGGGTTTGAGAATTCTCATTTTCTCATCAATTAGAGCGCGGTCTATGGGGATTTCGAAAAAACGTTTTAGACAAAAGTTCCTTGGTTTTTAGCGTAGAATCTAAACCGGTAGTAAAAAATAGGGGATTCCATTTAAAAAACATGAGTTGACCTCAGAATGACCTTGAAAGTGGGATCTGAGGTCAAAGCCAAGTTCACCATCGGATGTCCCCCTCAGATTCTTACATTTTTTTCCCGGAACATTTTCTTCTGAATCTATTCGTTTTCGAGATATTCTAAGTGACAGATTAAAATGGGACACCCTGTATAAGTATGGACTGCTAGTGGGTACCCCCTCTCCTCTGAAAATGGGATAAAATGTGTCCGCAACATTCAACGAGATAATTCGATATTTGAGCTCCGCCCGTGAACCAAAAACGCGGCAATTCAAAAACTGAATTACGTATTTGTATGAAATGTAAATATAAATTTTGGGTTAGATCTCAATAAATTTGAAAATATATTCGAAGTAATTAATTATCCAAATTTTCGAAGTATAACAATGAAAGATGCAATGTAAGAAGCAGTAATTTTGGAGTATAGTTGTTCCAAGGTTTCCACTTCTGTGTTTTTTGTCTTCCTTATATTTTGAAGGGACCAGTGTGCGATGATGTTTATTATTATTGATTTATTTTATTATATTCATGTTTTGCACTAGATAAAATTCATGTTATCATATTAATCAGTTGACTTTGTTGCTTTTCTGACAATGTAAAAAAAGGATATAATTATATTAAACACACTGAGAGAAGAGCAATTTGGAGGTTCGGTAAATAGTGATGTACTTGTTCGATAAATCTAAATAGTGCTGAACTTTCAGCGATGTTTCATGAAATTTCAAAAAGGATTACTGAAAGTTTGCTTTACATTACTCAGTGTTCTTCAATCGTTGTTATATAATACAATATTAATGACCAAATTTGCTGTATATTAGTTAATTACTAAACGTTTAGGAATTGAGTGACACACAGCGAATTTGGTCGTGAATATTGTATTATATAATAACGATTGTAGAGCACTGAGTAATGTACAGCAACATTTTAGTAATATTTCTTGAAATTTCATAAAACATCGCTGAAAGTTCAGTGGTATTCAAATTCATCAATCAAACATAATACTATTTACTGAACCTCCAAATTGCTCTTCTCTCAGTGCATATGCGATGAATTGTACGAAATTCGAATCTGAGTTTATTTTTTCTACACGTTGGTGCCGATTAAATATAATACCGCATAATATGATTCTCGTTTCATTTTTGACCGATTCCAGAGAATTGGGATAATTGCGAATATGAGGAATTTCATGGAAACTTTACTGAAAACTTTTTGAGTCAAAAATTTCTTGTACACAATGCTACGAATCTATTCGATTTTTGCCTATCCCAATCAGAAAAATCCGTAATATGCCAATGTTGACAACAGGTGCAGTACAGTGCCAGTATTGGGTCTCCAACACTTGGTCAACACGTACGGGATCAGTACTGGATACATAAAAATACAGTAATATGCCTGTACCGATAAACCAGTACTGAGAACTTAATACCGGCCAGGTACTAACCCAGTACTGGCCCTGCACTGATTGCGAATAATGGCATCAGTACTCAATCCCCAGTACTGAAAAGCGTTATCATTCCAGACAAATGCCAGTACCCTGCCAGTCTTGGCTAGTACTGGTGCAGTACTGCGCCTGTTGTAAATTCCTGGTTGGGATATTTCCACATATGGAAAAAAATGTCCAAAAATGTATAAAATTGTACACAAATTTGATACAAATTGTGTCCAATTGTATACAGGTTCGGACATTTCTTCCATATGGGCCTCAGCATCATTTCACTTCACATCTATTGGAAGCATGCTAAAGCTGGGACTGCAGCCATGTCCTTCATGCCACATTTTTCGCAAATGCTTAAACAATTTCGAAATATCACTCTGTCCCGCGGCTCTTCATCGTGTAAAAAAAAATGTCTCAATCTCTGTGAACCGTGCACTGAGAGAACTGTTCAATTGCATTAACCAAAAGCGATATCAAATCAAAAATTGAAGTTGCCTAAACTGAAATATTCTAAATTTTTTATTTCATGTCGTATTTAACCAAATTTGAGTTTACGACAACCAAACAGTTTCCTCAGTGTGATGATTCAATGGATGATAAACAAGAACACGACACGCTACATGTGCTCGTTTGAACAAACATTCATGTATACGCTACACGCGAAACATACATTATCCTCAAAAATTGTACTCTCTTCGCGCAATATATATATTCTAAATGAACGATGAATATCGATTGAATGAAAATCTGACACACCTCCATTGATTTTGCCGCCCTTCATCGGTACCCTATCTTTGAAACAATTAATTTTCGATTTATAAAAAATCACGAGGAGACGCCAGAAGAAATCTTGAAGAATTTCACGCGACACATCGATGCGTTGTAGCGAGAACGTGATCCGAATAAAGATTGGAATCTTTCATCGAGATTGAACGTGAATGAATTCATTGTATTCCTTAATAAGTGTTATACCATTGGTCCGTTCTTGTATACGCGGGTCCATGGTATTGGAGTATGCGGCAAGTATGAATTGCTCTTCGGTCTTTCTTCTTCTCGAGTGTACAGAAAAGCTTTTACATTCTGCGTGTAATTGCCTCTCTCGGCTTTTGAATTCAACCCAATTTCGCGATCAAGTTTCGATCGAGCCTCTTGCAAAGAATCGACAGTGGTTCTCGATTTTGAGGCGTAGACTCTGACAGTCATCCTCTCTGTATCTCAGGGAATAACCAATTTATCATAATGATTCTTCATATCCAATTAATAACATGCCCACGCCATTTATCAAGATGAAAAATCCAAGATAATTTGAGTGTCGTGAACTTCAAGCCATGATGAATTGTTCCAGAACTCATAAACGACGTCATATTCATTATATTTATTACCAAACGAAAATCCAGATGGAGAACACGGTACGTGCGTCGTGAATCTCAAATGATGATGAAAGAAAATGATCGATGAAGTTATGTTTACTCTTCGAAGAAAAATTATCCTCATAACATTTGGAGATATATTGAGGAATATCGAATGATTCGTTCTAGATTTGAAACAGTGTTTTTTAGAGCTAATGAATTCTATATCAAATATCTTTGAAGTATTCAAAGTCATGATCAATAAAACGTAAATTTTCTGCTTATTTATAATTCCATTAATGTCTTCCTTCATATCGAGACCAATTTAAGATGAGATGGATATCCTTGAAATGATAATATTTCATTCACACATTTATTCGGTATACGCTTGAAGTACGTCGGGAACGTGGAATGAAAAAACCACATATACATCCCTTCCTCTCACCCAATCATTACATCGTCTTTTGAAACTCCGTTCTCGTATCGAATCAGCCTTTACGATCTTACCCTTTCAAAAAGTTTTGGTTTCCCATGATTTGCTTGCAGGCATGTCTTACAATTTCAAGCACATCATGCGTGTCCATAGGGTCATCCCCATAATACTTCTCGTCGTAATATTCGTAAAGCCTTGTTGAAATTTTCTTGGTAAGAACGAAGGTGATCCACTTTTATTGGATTTAACACAACGGCATCTCTTGCGCCGATATGTATGGCTGTCGCTCGGCACCGTGAATTATTATAAGCATTATCGTGTTGTTGGCTGATGTTGTTGCACCGTTAAACGTTAAGACTCGATTAATTGATATCGTTCTGTTTAATAGCGGTTTCGTCGATCCTTCGTTCAGGTTTGTTCTTCGTAACGATGAAATTTAATTTCTGGAGAATATTAATGGACGAGACAAGTGGAGGGAAAAAAATGAATGGAGGGAAGTTATGACAACGCCTATTTTCATACCAAAATACTTCAACGCACGTAATTGATCGATCAAAGAGCGAGAGGTTGTTGATGTAACGTGTTTTTTAACTGACAACGAAATCCTCGAGAGATTCGTTGATTGAGTTCCAATCGTGGAAGATGTCTGAGGAAGATGCTTCGAATTCCAAAAAACAAAGTGCAGTATTTCAAAGTGATTCCACATGATGGGATAATCTCAGATTGGGATATCTCATATTTAATATAGAAAAAACTCCACTAATTAGCACATAGGTCTTTTGTTTGTGTGAAAAAAAACTCAAGAAGAATTATTCCCGACCTCCAACAATTCATCGCTCAACCAATGCATCTACACCTCGTATAAGACCACGATGATACCCATCATGAGACGTTTACCTCTTCGGTAATGACATTTGAACGTAGTTACATGACGAAACAAAGGCCTCAGAAAATTACTGAAATCATCGATTTCGAAAAAACAAAATTCCCATCGCCCCTCAACCGATTTTGCTGGAACTCATATAGAAACATTATAGAATTATCGCTGAGATTCGGTATGCATTTCTTTAGGATCGGATTGATAGATGATGAGATATACGTGTTTGCAGAACGGATGATGTACAAAAAAAAGCAAAAATATTGAGACATCGATACAGCCTATCTCTGATCCTCTGAACCGATTTACTTGACATTCATATGGAACATTTATCTCTTCGGTAATCAGTGCGTGCTCTGAAAAAATTTCTAACGATATCGATTCCGAAGAAGAATCTTTGTCTTTCATCTCAATTGATTCAACAATTGGACCATCACAGAAACATGCTGAAAATTTCTTGGGAATCAGAAAAGCAGAAGATGAGATATGCTCGTCTGCAAAAATCGCAATTTTTCATCGCATTTGTCCTTTTTCACCCGAATGCTCTTGATCAATCGGGCTGAAACTTTTATAGGGCCACTATTGCTTCACTCTACGACTGTGGTATAAATTTTATCGGAATCGGATAAGTGGAACGGAAGATATGCGCGTTCGCACTTGGTTCACAGAAGTCCTACACGACAGACCGACAGACACGGACCCAGAAATTTTTCTTTGAGCTCGGAGGAATGTTTTGGAGTGAAAAATTTTGATCCTGGAGACCATGAAATGTTTGGCCCCTCCGTACGATCACAACCCCCCCCCCCCCCCCTCAAAGGACGCGTGGAAACATTTTGGTGTGAGTTAAAAAATCCTCCTCTAGTTAAAAAATCCTACAGGATCCGAAAGAAATCAATTAAAAATTAATCGGAATGAATAGGATCAATCGGAGAGCCTCAAGTCCTAATTAAAAATGAATAGGACTTGAATCGAGGATTTACCCATTGAAAAATATGTGTTTTATTTGAATGAATACGACTTAACGCGATCTATCGGTTTGTATAAGAAATATCTGGTTGGATCTTTGAAATTTTTTTCATCTCATGAGGCAAACGGTTTTCATCGGAAGTTTCTTCAACCTCGATCTATTGGAACTGAAGGGTAGATTTTTGAAATTGAATCCGTCGTGGATTTGTATGGAGAACACCCAATTTAATTCTAGAATGTATGGATTTTATTCATTAATGGGTTCCAGCTGGATCATTTCAAAATTTTATTTTATTCGAAATAATAGGAATGTTTACATATCTTCATATTCAATAGCTTTGTACGATGAATATCCAATTCAGTTTTGAAATTTTTCTATTGCATTGAAAAAATTGGGTTTTATCGAAATTTTTGGTAATCTTAATCTATTGGAATCTGAGATTTTGTGGGTTCCTGTAAAATACTTTGACAATGTATGGATACTATAAATCAATTGTTTCAACAGTTCCAATTTATCGGGAATAATAGAAAGGTTCCCAGATCCTAATATTCCATAAGTTGCCATGGGAAATATCCAATTCAATTTGAAAATTTTTTTACTACATTGGACAATCGGGTTTTCACCGGAATTCCTTGTAATCTCAATCTATCAGAACTAATGTGAAAGTTGATAAAATTGAAGATTCATTAGGTTTCTATGGGGAATGTCCAATTCGATTTTAGAATGTGTGGATTGTATTGGTCATCCGATAGAATCCAGTCAAGAGAAATGGGAGTCGATTGAAATTCAATCGGATTGAATGGGGGTAATCGGAATGCCTGCACTGTCCATTGAAGATTATTAAGAATGAATCAAAATCAATCATCCGTGAAGTTGAATCCTGAATTCGCCCGTATATAAATATTTATCAATTTTATTGGAAGTAATGGCATGTGGTATATTCTATCAGTTTTTATAAAAAATATATTATGTAATTAAAGAAGGTTTACTATTTTATTAACCACTCGGAGTGATATAGTTTGTAGATTCGAATATTTGACAAATGTTTATGGCAAATACGCAATTCGATTTTAGAATGTATGCATTTTATGGATCACTTGATTCTCATTGGATTGTTTAGGAATCCAAATCTACTGGAAATAATAGGAAAGTTCTTAAATTTAAATTTCCAATCCGTTTGTGTATAAAATATTCAATAACAATTGAGAATTTCTTTGTATTGAAATGTTTCATGATGTGCATTTATAGAGACGAATGGAAATAAAGTCTGTAGATTTTAAATTTGATGGTTTGTATAGGAAATACCTGATGCACTTTCAGAATTGTTCCATTTCAATAATCAATTGGTTTTTATTGGAATTTGCCGTAATGTCAATCTGAAAACGCGTATGCTCGATGAAATCTGAAGCTTCTCTTGTGAGTCACAAGATGGCCTTCTTGCACGATTAAAACATGAAGGATTGATCGAATTTACAGATGAATTCCTACCGTAATAGCATCCAACGGAAGTTGAACCATCTAAATTGCTGTCGAATTTTGTGAGGATTCTCCTGATTCGATAGACACACCTATGGAATCCTTTTACCGAAAAAAATTCATCAGAATTAGAAGAATTCTAATCGGAATCAATGGGACATTACCGATACAGAAAATCAGTTTATTCCGATAGAATATTTTTCATCAGATTCAATGGGAATATTAATTGCTAGTAAAAAAAATCGAATTGATCCAGTTGGACAAATTTTTGTTAATACCAATTGGAAATTTCCGATGCAGAAACTCAATTCATTTCGACAAGATTCTTCTTTATCGGATTTTCTAACCAGGGTCGAAACGATCACAAAGTTTCCTTCTAAACGAGGAAGCAAAACAATCTTCTCAATAAATGATATCTTTATGCTATGAACTTTGCGATCAGAATGATCTTGTTTCCAGGAATCATTTTCTCATTTCGATTTAGGTTTCCATAAAGATGCTGTTAAAATGTCAATATTGGTCTTTTTATTCAATGAAAACTTCAAAATTGGTTGATAATTTAATACAATACTGAGTGAATAACGATAACCTTGAGACCACGTTTGAATTATTTTCAGTACGATAATTGAACCGCGTATGTGATATAAAATTCCAAAAATTTGCCGTCAATGTCGGTATCGAGCAAAACCAAATTAATAAGTGCAGCTTCTCTCCAATGGAGCTTCGCCATTCAATTGACGTTCGCCTGATGGTAGGGATAGGTAATTGTTATGAATTATCGGTCTCTTGTGACTCTTTATTATGGGGTGGAAGTGCAAGTAGTTCAAAAGAGTATTTTATCCCCACTTCCACAAGAACAGCTTCTTATAAATATAAGTGGTCGATACACCAGAGAACATTGCACAACAATTCAATACAAAATTTATACATCCGTTTTATAACCCTTGACATGTTGAAATCCTGCAAAGCATTGAATCAAATACATTATAAAATTATTCGAAAACTTCTATGGAGTCAAATACTTATCGCAAAGATCTCATTGAGATATAGTTATTGAATTCTTATTGGGTTTTTTTTTTACATAAGTTACATAAATTCGAATAAAGCTGATTTGAAGAGAATCGAATATCCACTCGAACCCTTGAAGAAGTTTTAAGAGATAAATTGTTCTTAAGTTGATGAACAGTTACTATCGTTTGAAAAATATTTGTATTACTGTGAGAACATTTATTCCTTCTCACCGAATGGAGAAACAGTTTTGATTACGCTCCAATTGCCTTATTTGACGTTAGTTCTCTGTTGATCATCATGAATTTCAAGAAATTCAAAGCTCTTCCCTTTGAAGAGGCAATAACTTGTCACTCGAGATGACAGGGCACGTGTATGTTCAAGTCCACTTGCACTTATCCGTCCATGACGTCTATCATCCCTGCGACATTCCTCTGGTATCTTCTAACCTTTTTTGTAACGCTCGAACGAACTAGAAGGTTTCCCATTTCTTTGACAGACCAGGTAACAAGGATTTTCCCACAGGAAATTTCAATTGAGTTCAATCTCAATTGTTGGTTTATGAGAATCAATCTCAGTACATTTTGTTTCTTCAGGGAAAATGATTTTCATTTTTGGAAAGAATAAATGAAGTATCAATGAAGCATCGGTCAGACGTTTTCATTCCGAGATTCACATCTATATGAGGTATTCATTATCGATCAACAGAACATCGAATTATCGATCGATTTTATTTACCAAATCGATTTTCGATCATATTCTTTCAATTGCGATGCAAAAGATTGAGCTTCTCGTCCAATCGTTCCCCATAATCCCTCACATATAATTACAGATAATTCAATTAATCTTCATCTACATTCCTCCTAAGTGATATGTTGACATAATGGATTAGTTCTTTTTGAATTTATGATCCAGAATGATGGTACTTTGCATCGAGGAAAGTCATTCCCAGGATACATCATCTCTACGTACCCTTCTTGCATCTCTATGATATAATACACGAACGTGATCCATGCGCGTTTAGATCGATGCATCCACATAGGCACGTTGTTCTACGCGTTGTATCCATGTGCGTTTAGATCGATATGCATCTATGTTCATTGATATCGCGTAAGAGATATCCACAATTAGCATCCTTAATTATATCTGGGCAGACATGTTTACAGTTGCTGTTGTAGATACTCTGATTACGCGTTCGCATGTTCTGTTCTTCCTAAACAAGCTGCTAAGAGCTCATATTTGTACCGAGAAATTATGGCTGTTACAAAACTTGCAGTTTTCCTGTCGCCGGATCTGCAAGACCTATTTCAATTTTGTTAAAAATTACCAGATTTTTGATACTCTTTTGAGAGCCATCATCAGTTTGATTTCATCGTTCGATTTGAAAGAACGTTTCGGTAACAAAGTGATATAAGGTTCGCTCTGAAATGAAGAATTCAACTTATGCGATGTTGATTTTGATACCGGAAGTCACACGGTGTGAAGGTATACGCTTTTTACTGCCTTCTTTTTTACTATCGCAGTTTTCGCAGCTCAAATTTTTCCGTTGGTTTTTCGACAGCCAATTCATTTTCTGGTCATTCAAATGTACTTTGCAAGACAAATAAAAGATATGAAAATATTTCCTCAATTGTGCTGCCAACGTATAAACCTTGTTGGTTGTTGGACTTAGCAAATGGATGGATAAAAAAGATCTCTATGTAAGTTCCCATCATTTTCTGTAGACCATCTCGCGTACTTCACGAGCGTATGATTTGACCTCAGCGAGAGTTGTAGCAAACTGTCACACACCCATCGTTCTTTTCGCTCAAGTGAAAGTATATTCCACAGACAAGATATGGATATAGCGAATCGTGCAACCCTATTTGCGATCCAGAATTTGTTTCCAAGTTCCCAAACGATTAGAATGTCTGCTATCGAATGCTAATCGCGCAATAAAAATGAACAAAACTTTAATAAAACTTGTTTAAAATAAGGAAAACGAATTCTCAAAGACGAGATTGAAATATAAAGATTGATATTAATTTTCATCGGAAGAAGACTCGTTACGAATCTTTGAATCCGAAAAAAAAAGGAACGCGTGTGCCTGGTCGTCCTCATTGTCGTTGTTGCTATCTTTCTCGCAACATAATAGCTTATCGTCACGATCGCAAATCGCGACCGAGATCTCTTCCCAAGTCCAAGACTAGGTGTAAAAGTCGATATTTTCCCCACTTATGAGCAATCATGTGCGTTAGCGAGAGAAAGAGCTCTTTCTCGTGACCGTCCTGCATTCGAAGACCGGTACAACAGCCGGCTTTGTGCATATGGACTAAGAACTGGTTAGCTCGTACGGACCCTTGGAACCCCGATAAAGACCATGACCCATATTTACATCTTTCTTCTTGTTTCATTTTTGTTGAGATTTCATATTAAGAAAAAGAAGAGAGAAAGATGATGTAGAGTATCGCGGAGAACGGTCTTGGAAACAACAGAAAAGACCCCATTGTATGCGCAAAATCGATGTTTCTTGTTCGATATATAAATCAACTGGATTTATGATTGTATTCGATACACAATAATCATAACGTTTCTCGTGCAACTGGAACCTTAGTTCTTTTACGAGTTGCATTTTCATGAAACACTTGAAACCTCACGATCAGATGAAATCAGTGAAGAATGTTATCAATTCGTCCTACTTCTTTATATTATTATGTGTGTTGTATGTCTTTCCATCTGTTCGAAACGGCAACGCGTTTGGAGAGTTGTGTTTTTCTTATGCATTCGAATGTGGATCATAAATGTATTTCGTACTCGTAATGACGTGGTATTGAAAATTGTAATAAGATTCGCTTCCTATTATTCAAAAGCAATGAAACTATGTATTAAATTAGAGAATCAGAATATATTATAACCGTATACAGGGAGAATAAGAATGCATATCCATGGTATTGCGGAATATGGTGATATCGAATTTCATGATTCTATAAGCATATTCGTGTTTTCAACGAGTAGTACCGATACGAATGGTTAGACGATAGTGAAATGCTGAATCACATATCACGGAATTTTTCCAAAGATGTTTTTCCTTCTCCATTTCATAACGCGTAAAGATATGTCACCTAAAATTCTTACCTTTACATATTTCATTACTTTAACATTATCATAATATCGCTTCCTGTGATAAAATGTCGACACGGGAAGGTAGCTGGCTCAACGAATCTTTCTTGAACAACATTATGGATGCATAACCGAAGTGGCGATGTATTCGAATCGATACGATTTTGAAATATTGGAATTCGTTTTTCGCATAAGAAGGAACAAACATATTGAAATTTCAACTATTCATATACAAATGATCAAAAATAAATCCTTTCGAATTGGAGATACTTATCGAAAAATCAATATGCGTTCAGAATGAAAATTGTGTGTAGCAACTGCGGCAGGATCGTACCGAGAAACTTATCTTCCGATGACATCGTACGATGCAAGGGTTATCTTGGATTAGATATAAAATATGGCTATTATGCAGGGAGTTATAACGTTGTTATGTAAGCTCTTTTAATATTACCATTGGTATGCATCCGTGGGTTTATCGCATTTGTGGGGGTTCAGGAATTATAATTTGTACACAATGATTCATTTTGTACAAGTGTCATTATTCCATGTGACAGAGCCATCATGCATGCTCAATATATTTATATTCATCCATTTTATCGTTACTTTATGCTTGAATTGGACATTTGGATAATTAGTCGTGCTGGGGATTATTCGTTTAGAGATTTTTTACGTCATTTCTATTTAGTATTTTATTAAGTCTCACGGAATATCTAGGATTGAATACCTGAACACGCTCAAATGTTTTACACTAAAAATTATAGTTCCGGTTGATTCTATTGACACGATTGAGGAAAATTGGAATAAGGGAATAAATGAGTACTCAAACGATGGTCATACCCTAATTGAAAAATCCTATTCATTTCGATATGAATCGTGCAAAATTACAACTGAAACCAATCAATATCGACTAGATCCTAATAGGAATTCTGCACGCTAAATCATCGGAATTAATAGGAATTTTTAACGTTTTCGAGATTATTAGAGTAGAGTCTTCCTTTATTCGTTTATTTTTGAAAACTGAAGAAGAAGGTTGGTTGTTTTAACAAACAGTATTTGTTGTAATGTGATTACTCCTTCATTATTATCCTGAACTATAGTTACTCACATATAGAACGCATCCTTGTAATTAAGATGTTGAGCTATTGAAACTACGTGTTATGGTTGTCTAGTTTTAATTTTTTGCCTCTTGATTCCTCAATGATGCTGCATATACGAACTCTGAGCGTTCAATAAAATTTGTTTTCTATAGAAAAAATCAGCGGAAATAATTATTCACGTATTTATGATATATTTCATCATACACTATCTACACTGTTAGAAATTTCTGCATTAATTTTAATGTATTTGCTGGAAGTTGTTTTCAAATACGCGCATGAATTGAGTTTCATACACATTTTACATTGAATTTATTGTAAACTATAGCAAAATCTATATTTTTTCAATGTTTTGGTACATTAAATTTAATGTAAAATGTGTATTAACCTGAATTCATGTACGGTATTGAAAAAATCTTCATAATATTTCTGACAGTGTATACACTGAGAGGAATGGATTGGTGAGATACAGCATTGATTTTCATATTATTCAGTAGAATTATCAATTGCTGGAATATTATTAATAGATCTTATAAGTTCATCCAAATTTACCCAACTTATGCAAAACCTTAATAAAATGTTCAATAAATATTATGTTACGTTCAGTTTTGTAATCATTACAAATTCAAAAAGGATGTACAACGATATTTCTTATAAACTACAGTAAACACTTCATCAATTGATAGTCTTATGATGTGAGAAATAATAGTGTCAGATGATTACGAATGATAACTCCATCAAAAAGTAAAATATTTGAATACCTCGTAGCTTTCATTCCTACTTGTGAAATTATTTCTCTCAAATTACTGAGCGATGTTCAATATAAACATTATATATTCATGTAGCTTTGTTGCGCGTACCTCTATCGTATATAAATATGTATTGTCTACGACACGTATTTTGGAAACATTAGTGAACTTTCAAGAACATTCTTGTTCTCATATTTTCCAGTGATTGGTTCGTAACCTTTTGAATACAGATTACTGTCTAGTTCACTAAAATCTGCGCTCATCCCCACTACCACCTACTCTAGATCAACGTTTGTGCGAATTTGCTACCAAAAGCCTCTGCGCTGAACTCTAAGAACATTTCCCTCTCATTCTCAGATCTTCATTTTGAACTGACAGCATATTCTCAATGTTTTAGTGTAGTATATAAATTTTTGGCATATTTTAGATGCAGTCTATGTCAAAAGTAGAGGGTAGTCTTGATTTCAAAATTCGATTTTTTCGTTGAAATTTATTTTCCTTATAACTTGAAGACGAAGCCTCCCACAGTATTTCGCCACAAGAAGATTTGCTTAATTTTGCTCTGACAACCACGTACCGAAAGAATAGAGTTGGTCTAACATCTTATTGAAACTTGAGCCAATTGTTTCTTTACATATTACGCAATATTAGGTTCATTTAAAACCCATACAACACAAAAATTCCACCTGTATTCATATAGAATTCTTCATGAATTCTCAGAATCCAGAGAGTATTGAATATGAATTCTCTCTGAACTGTATTGTTGTCATGAATTTCACCTTTTTTACTGCATGATATTGGTTGATTGAATATGCCGCAAAAATCAACAAGTAAGTAGACCATTATATTTCAATGAATAAGGATCGGAATATTTGACAGGCATAATGATGAAATTTTACTACACTACTTAGTGAGGATTCGTTCAACCGAATTTACATACTTCTCTATATTGTCGAGTGATGGACAATATTTTATTGTGTAGCTTATACTCCAATGTATATAAAACAATCCTTTTTTCTCTTAATATCGCGTGATATATTGGATATGGGATGATTATAATTGAGAAGAAAGGAACGTTTATCTAAAATCCCCATGTGTCACTCGATTATCATACTTTTCAATAACTATACCTGGAATTTTTGTAATGTTTATATAATCTCTTCTCTCAGTGTACTGACTCATCGAAAGCATTTGACACTGTTGATATCGAACTATCATTGTATAAATTGGATAACTATGGTGTGGTGGGTAACCTTTAACTAACCTTTCTTAGTTCTATGTTGTATGGGAAGATACAAAGCGTTAAAATTCAAACTATCGTTTCTATAGATATCAATGTTATATCTGGGGTTGGTCACCCTATTCCAAATGTCCGACAGATAATCTTCTGTCAGGATTTGGTCGGTTTTTGTCCCAGACATGATGATTTCCGACAGAACCAGACAGAATTTTGACCGGAATCCGTCAGGTTTTGTTTAGCTTTGTCTGGCATTCCAGTCTGTGCAGGATTTGGTCGGTTTTTGTCCCAGGCATGATGATTCCCGACGGAACCAGATAGAATTTTGACCGGAATCTGTCAGGATCTGTCGGACATTTCTAATAGGGCAGGGTTCATATCTGGGACCACTCTTATTCTTGTTGTTTGTCAATGATATTAACCTAGTTATTAAATATAGTAAGTTTCTGTTATTTGCAGACGATCTTAAAATATATAAAGTCATTCGTTCTATTCTGGATGAGTCATTATTGCAGGAAGACCTAGAAGCAATTTTTGAATGGATTACCAAAAATGGTTTGAGATTTAATATCGATAAATGCGCCCGAATGTGTTTTGGAAAATCTCAAAACCCTATGCAGCAGTACACCATTGACAATACTTTGATTAATGAAATTCAACTCTGTAAAAGTCTTGGGGTCCATTTCGATACTAATCTGACTTTCAAGCACCATCTTGAATACACTTATACGTTAGTCTTGAGGAAAATAAATTACTTTAAAAGGTATCGTCGTAAGTTCTCTGATTTGAAAGCGTTCAGATGTATGTATTACAGCTATATTCATCCTCATTTAACCTACTGTCGAAATACGAGGGTGGATTGATAAGTTTCCGGCCTGACCAAGAGATGGCGCCACTAGGCCCACCTTGAGGTGGCGTTCTATAGTACCATCCTTAGATAGCTTGTAGCTATAGTTTCAGTCCGATCGCCATGTTAGTTTAGTTTTGAGAGCACGCTGACCAAGACGCCTCTGTGTTTTTCGTAAAAATGGAAAAGCTGGAAAATCGCGCTGTCATCAAATACTTTTATTTGAAGGGGTTAACGCCGAAGGAAATTAAAGAAGAGATGGACTCAACACTGGGGACATCCTCCCCATCATATTCAACCGTTAAGCAGTGGGTTTCCGAGTTTAAAAAGGGTCGTGTGAGCACCTCTGATGAGCCTCACTCAGGACGCCCCATTGAGGTCACAACTCCAGATATGATCGAAAAAATCCATCAAATAGTGCCGAAAGATCGCAGATTAAAAGTTCGTGAGATAGCTGAGACCTGTAAGATGTCATATGAACGTGTACAAAATATTTTGCACCAACATTTGTATATGGAAAAGCTCTGTGCAAGATGGGTGCCGCGTTTGCTAACAGTCGACCAAAAATTGATTCGAAAGAACATTTCTACCGCCAATTCGGCGTTGTATAAGCGTAATCCAAGCGAATTTTTGCGTCGATTCGTAACCGTTGACGAAACTTGGGTCCACCACTACACTCCTGAAACCAAAGAACAGTCTAAACAGTGGATTGGACCAGGGGAACCAACTCCAAAGAAGGCAAAAACAATTTTTTCGGCGAACAAGGTTATGGCTACTGTTTTTTGGGATGCAAGAGGTATTATATACATTGATTACCTTGAAAAGGGTAAAACTATCACTGGTCAATACTACGCAGACTTATTGCAACGTTTGAGCCACGAAGTAAAAATTAAACGACCTCATTTGGCGAAGAAAAAAATCTTGTTTCATCACGATAACGCACCAGCGCACACGTCAATCGTTGCGATGGCTAAAATCAACGATCTGAAGTTTGAATTAATGCCACACCCTCCCTACTCTCCAGACCTAGCCCCGAGTGACTATTATCTGTTTCCTAACCTCAAAAGATGGCTTGGCGGTAAGAGATTTGCGGACAATGAAGGAGTAATCGAAGCTGTAAATGGGTATTTTGAGGAGCTTGACGAATCAGTCTATAGAGATGGCATTACTAGACTAGAACACCGCTATGAGAAATGTATCAGCCTTGGAGGAGATTATGTTGAGAAATAAAAAAAAAAAAATTCTTAAAAACGTTGTTTTTCTTGGTCAGGCCGGAAACTTATCAATCCACCCTCGTATATGGAGTCCGGTTTGGAATTATCAATTGGTTAAGCTTGAAAAGCTTAATCATATATTTTGTCGTTTCGTGTCTTACTCTATAGGGAACCCTATGAGGTTCGATGACCATGATTATACCCATATATCTACGCAGTTAGGTATACCGGCTTTAAACTTTTCATTTAAGAAAATAGATTTATGTATGGTTTATAAGATTTTAAATAATTTGGTGGATAGTAGTGAACTTTTGCTGTCATTTGGCTTACATGTATCGGGAAGGCTATTAAGGGGAAATCAAAATACGTTCCAAGTTCCAAGTTGATATCTTGTCACGAACGATGGAATATAGATCTCCGATTCACAGAATGTGTTCTCTACTAAATGAGTGCCATTTATGGTTAGATATTTTTAATATGAGCCTCCATGAGTTGTTGTTAAAATTTGCGGCAAATTATATTTATGAATAAGGTTTTGTGCTCACTGTATCCTACGACTCTGATATTATATATTATGTTTCTTTTTTTTTTCCTCTCATTGTATATTGGATTGTTTTTCTGATTTTTATTATTGATCTAGCCATCTAAATTGTTAGAGTTTTATATCTTTTTATTTCTTGTTTGTTTTGTTTGTAATGGGTTATTCCGTAGAATTTTGAATAAATAAATAATCGAACAAGATAATTATTACGTCGAATGAATGAATTCGGTTTGTAATTAGTCGAAACGCTCTTCAGGAAACTATTTTTAACGATCTCAAGTTTTGTAGCACAAAATAGTGGAAGAACACCGTATGTTCCACAGGAATATGGAATATTGGAAAGCATGCATTTAGTGGCACTGTAATTAACTCAAGTCACGTGAGATTGAAGAACGAGTTTAAATTAATTGTTACCCACGTTCGATTGATATTCAATAAACGTTTGTTCCTGATTGCTTTTGAATGTGTACGTTTGAAGATTACAAACCTATTGAATGGTTCTCTACCCCACCCACCATTAGTTAATAATAACCTGTAATAAATGAACAAGCGTATGATGACGATAATAATAAGATATATGTAGGTTGGTTACACATAAATATGTGATATATACATATAGATATTGTGTGTTCAAATGTAGCTTTGGGTCGTGGTGATTCTCTGTTATATACCGGACCAGTAAAGGAGGCTGCATTAACGGTCCACGGAAGGAGGGAGCAGATGGTGTACCGATGAACAGCAAACAGGATCCGTCATTTCGCACATTTACACGTGGTACATGGGGAAAAAAGTAATGTATATAGGTAAGGTTGTTTCACCTACTTCCGTACAAGTCATACTATTCTCGTTCAAATGTACACGGTGAATGGAAAGCATACATTTAAAGCCCTAGTCACAAAGTTTACGTATTAACAAACTCTAAAACCCATTCGAAGTTGGATTTCCTGCACGAAGTATCTATGGTATTATTGAAAAGTAGTCACTTGTGGCAGTTTCAAAGTCCGAAACAATGGATGGCGATAACAGTAAATCCAATGGAATTCACAATGAACCTGGATGTATGATGTATGATATTTTTTATATACATTATCTTTTATCGTAATTCTCTTCAAGATCATACATCAAACTGTCTTTCATTCATATCAACCGAAGTATCTCATCACTAGAAATAGTCGAACATGATGATTTTTTTTCATATTAAAAACACGCATGGAAATCATTCTATAAAAAAAGGGCATCGAAATTGAGGATGGGCGATGTTAGAATGACTCATCTTTCTTAGGATATCTTTTACATGAATTCAAAATGCATTATGCAAGGCATTGAGATGTATTTTGGACTCCTAAAACATATCTAAACACATCGCATGAGGCATTTCAAACTTGTCCAAAAGATGTTTTGAGACAAAAAATAATTGTTATGTTGGTCGTTTCGAAGGTACCGTTTGATTTAATTCAACGACACAAATTCAAATGTCAATTTGACGTTAGTTCAATTGTCAACTCTTTCATCGTTTGGTACAAATCGTTGGACCTTGCTAATTAGAAAATGTTAGTTTTCCTGTACACAATTTTTCCGAGAGTATTCTTAATCATAATTATTATAAATTATGCCCTACTTTAGAACAAATAACGACAATTTTACGATGATTCACTATCATTACAATCTCTCTTGCTGTCTTTTTTCCCTCATCTATAACTTGGCAACAGGAAAACGTAATGCGTATATGGATATAAATATAAGTTCGACGCAGCACAAATAATAAGATGTGTGCAAAAATCATTGAGGCATAAGAACTACCTGCACTGAAATGAATGATTCAATTGCAGATGAAACTATTGAAGACTTTACTTAATAAGTTCTTTAAGAGGAATTGGCCTCTTTCGCAACATTCATGATGCGCATGTTCTTGTGAGGCATAATTATACCGTTTATGGAATATAATATACATGAACAATTTCCATTCGACCTTTATAGGATCAATTTCCTTTGATCGGACTTTCAATTGCGTTGACGGTCACATGAATTTTTCTATGACGTATAAAGAAATTACTTCGAATTAACTTCATAATTTTCAATCAAAAAATTTCATGGAAATTCTTGAGTTTTTCGAAGTTGACGAAACCGAAAAGGATTATTTGCTCACGTTTCTGTTTCCTTATACGTTACACGTTTCGGTATTGTGAAGCGGAATTCAATTCTTGAAACTCCTTCAACCAAATCGAAAAGATGTGTGATTTTCTTGTGACAAGCGATGCATGTTTTATGACGAAATAAAGTTCAGAGTAACTGCGCTTGACATTCACCGGAGAATAAAAGATGATTCGAAATGACCGCAACTCCATTTGGACTATATACTCTTCCAAGTGGGAAACAAATATTCAAAAAACATTGCATGTTGTTTGTACTCATTGTACTTCTCTATGTGTCAGAATTTATAAAAAGAATCGTAATGTTCTTGGTTGAAAAACGTCACATGCTTTTCATGTAGTTTCCCTGTCTAGGATGATGAATACGTGCAAAAACTGACAATTATTCACCCCTCTTGTGACACGAGAGAGAAACATTTCAACAAAATATAGCCTAATTCATCATAATAATTGTAAAAATACTATTCATCGTCGTAACAAATCATGCAGATTCACCAGTAACTCTTGGTGTGCATAAAATTATTCGCATACATATATTGTTCCACAACGGTTCGTGATATACTTTCAAAACTGTTGTTCGAAAAGCGTGCAGACGGATAACAAACATCTAAACTCGTTATTCATCTCTATTTTGCATAATACGGTGAGTACCGATATCATTTTCGTTGCAAAAACATTTTTATCAGTCCTGAATCGAGAAAAGTAACAGGCGTCAATTGTGGGACACTCTATACATGGAAAGGATATAATACACTTTGTGAGTGGTGTATTCCCGTTATACGAAGTTGAATTTTTTTCTTGTTTTCTCATATTGATGAGTGTATTGAAACTTATGATAATAAACGAATAAGCTCATTCTCGGTTGGGACCTCAAACTTTCGACGTATTTCATTTCTTTTAAAAATACATGTTGTTCATGCTTTCAACCTCAATTTATGGGTGATCAATTAGACGTTGGGGAATAAAAACTCAAATGGAAACTCAAGTTAAAAGCATAATTCTTTCTCGTGCTGGAGGAAAGTATTGGCGATATGAGTATTCAGAGTATCGCTTGCAGCGTATTGCTGATAGAAATCATTGTGGTGTCATTTGTTCCGTTATTTTAACTTTATCAGATACCATCAACAAAGAGAATTCGTGTAGTATAATGATGTTCAGTTGAATGCGTTCACCTCTGTTGGTAAAATATAGAAAAACTATGTTGTGACAAAATTTCTTCCTCCTTGTTTTGGAATCCATCTATGATCTCATTACACAGGATTCTGTTTCCTGAAGTTTGAGGGATTGATTCGTAGAGCTTATGATGTGCCAAGTTCGAAAACTATGTCAAATTCTTTGGATTGACTCAATTTTTATACTTTATTATGTACAAGAAGTTATAAAAATCGAACCAAACCAAGAAATCTGACATTGTTTTTGTATTTGGCACATCGTAATCGTTTCTATTCAATTTCCAACCCTCAACAACTGATATTGTTTTCCTTTCAATAGTGTATTATACCAGGAAGACAATTTTCCATATGTATATAGAGGAAAAAAATTAGTTGTGATGACGAAATCTGATTTTGCTGCGTTGAAAAAAGAGTTTTGAAAAGCACTGAAACAAAAATTTCTTCCAACCAAATGAATAGTTTATTTGTCCTCTCTCCATCAAATATTTCTTAGAATTAATGAAAGATTTAATCGAATCATATAATGGAATGCTTGCCCCAAATAAATTGGTCTTTTGAAGAAATAATTTAATAGTCACGAGTAATCAGTTTTTGCATCTAATTGAATATTTAATTTCTACAAGAAAATATTTTATAGAGAGGGGACAAATAAATATTTTTTCCAGTGTGTGATAACAAAATTTTTATTGTTTTAACCAAGGGTTCTTGTTCAAACGGGATCAACAAAATTCTTTGGTTAACATAAAGAAAGTTTTGTTGTCATAACAAAACATTTTGGTGATAGTAATAAAACTGCATGGTGAATGACATCTTTTGAAAATTCCAGTGCGGGTACGCTTTGCTAATCCATTTACTATCATAGCAATCGTGTTAGCTTCCACATCAATTTCTTTGCTATGACAACAAAAAACGTCGATTCCTCCGGCAAAATTTGTTTGTTATTTGTATGTTGTATATTTTGCTAGTCCACCAAAAAATTTGCTGTTTAAAATAGTATGATTCACTGCGTGAGCAAATTTCTTACACCGTGTATAACTATTATAGATTCAAAATTAACTCGTGACGAATGTTAAAAAAAAGTTTCATTTGATTTCAATACATTTTGTTTTCCAACATCCGGAAAATCTACATTTTGTGATCATTTCATGATCGTGCTAATAGCACGTTGGCTGTCTGGGTTGAATTGAATGGAATTTATGACGGATTTGTATTCATTTGATAACAAGGTTCAATAAATTTATTAGACATTGTCATGAATTTTATGCATTCCGAGTGCTATTGTGGATTGAAAATTTGCATACGAATTCTATAAAAATAACAAATACCAGGAAATTTTTTGTACAAGAAGTTCATCGAGTTTTGATTAAATTTGCTACACGGTGCATGAATTCTCTAACAATTTTCCGAAATTTCATTGAACTTTTAACAAAGGAGGATGTGAGGACATGATTGGGTTTGTAATACAATCAGTTTTGTTATCCATTCAAGGCAGAAACGTATGAACAGTATTAAGGATTCCATGGAGTTCGTTGAAGTTTTATTGAAAATAAAAATTGCATAGAACTTTTGTCACCGTACTAAAGGAATACCAAAAAGCCTCGTGTGTTACATTTGCGTCGCAACTAATGTATTACATGCAACATTATTCCGTGTTACATTGTGTTTGGTGAATTCATAGTGTAAGCGTAAGTTCCAATAGAAAGTGTGTTCACCGGCCGATAAAGCAAACATGTCTTGAATGTCTTATGGATATTCTTAGAACATTGAAGACAATTTTGCTCTTATATCGATAAAAATTCCACCTAACGCTCACAGTGCATTTATAAATTGAAAATAATGATCTAACCACAAAATGTGTCAACACCAACTGAATTCTTCATATAATTCTTCATATAATCCTGATTTCAGTTTTGGCAGCTAGTTTCCTTTCTTTTCGATATCAACGCTTTTGATTAATTTCAAGTGATGGAATGAAATTAACATTCCGTGTACAGTCGACACAATTAAACTATTTCCCTTTTTCTGATAGAACCTTGTCGGCAATTTATTGTTATTCAACTAAAAATCAGTTGTCCATGTTCCTCACATATTTATCTACTTGAGAATGTTATTAATCAATTAACAATGAATTGGCAACAAGGATCTATCAGAAAGAAGTGAAAGCATTAATTGAATCTACTGTATATTCATAACATAGAAGTAAACCAACATTGTGCAATACGAAATTCAACTGTACAAATATTTCCGAAGTTGAAAATTAGATACCTGCATTAAAAGAAACATTTCAATGCCGCGTGTGTTGCCTTCGGGCAACTGCGTTGGTGAATTTTAACTAAGCCAAATATAATGATGAGTCTTCTTGAACAGAATCTTTGTTCTTTTGCTTTCTCGCAAAGAGGAAGCATAGTGATCGTTTCGGAGACCTGACAATTTTTTTTCCGCCAAACTCAAAATTTCTTACACCAAACGACTCCCCAAAACTCGGAGAACAATTTTGGTTTGGTGTCCGATGTCCGTCTGTCTGTCTGGCGTCTGTATGTCAACATTTATACGAACGCGCATATTTTCCGTTTGAGTTATCCAATCGTCATGAAATTTTTATCACAGTTGTCGGCAAGGTCGATGATGGTCCCATATTCGTTTCAGCCCGATAAGTGCACAAGAATTTGATGGAGATGAGCAAATGTAGCAAAACTTTGTCATTTTTGCGAACGCGTATATCTTAGCTCCTTATTATCCAATTGCAATAAAATTTATGTCACGCTCCAGTTATGATCCGATAGCGGTCCCATACGAGTTTCATCGCAGTCGGTTGAAAATTGTGGAAAATTTATTTTTGCGATTCGCATCATTTCACAACATTTTGAAAGCATGTCTTTCCTATGTCATTATCATCCGAATGCCATAGAACTTTGAGGACATGCAACTCACGAGGTGTTAATTGTACAATATAAAATCCAGGAAAATTGGTATTCAGGCGAGAAAAGGGTGAGCGCTAAGCTTCGAAACGAAATTTGAGAATTTCGTCAATACCGCTATCATGCGGATATCCTTCGTTCCTATCATCCGATTGTTATAAAATTTCTACCACAGTTTTATGCAGTGTCGAAAAGCGCCCCAAATCAGTTTCAATCTGATCCTTACAGGAAAACGGGAAGGAGAAGAAAAAAAGTCTGCCAATTGGCACACGGCTTCCTCTTCTGTACATCTGTTTCAAATTCGGGAGGGAGCAAAATTTCAGTGTCGATAATGATCCCATATAATTTTCAACTTGATCTGTGCAGAAAAACGGGAGAGGGGGAGGAAACATGTTATCGACAATTTTGATTTTGTAACCGTACGTCTCTTCGCTTCTCGTTATCCGATTGGGATGAAACTCATATGGGACCCCTATGGGACCATAACTGAAACGTGGTATAAGTTTCATTACAATCGGATAACGGGAAGCGAAGATACGTACGGTTACAAAATCAAAATTGTCGATAACCCATACAGGAAACCCCGATAATGTAAACACAGCCAATAATTGGCCCATGTATGGCTACCATTGAATGACCAACAATGGATTCATATCATTGGCACAAGTGTGGCCCACCACTGGCTGATAAGAAAGGTCAGCAATGAAAACAGCCGATGTACGGCTATCAGGGTTGGGTTTATCACGTGATTTTTCAATTTCTTACGTATCATACTTGGTTTCTGACACGTAATATATGTGAGATACTTGAACCCTCCTGTCCCCCCAAAGGCAAGGGGTTGATTTTATGCGCAAGATACTCGGTTTCTTACGTGTCGTGAACTATGTAAAATACTTCGAAGTATACTACGCGCCATATAAAAAGTGTTCACACTTAACCACTCATTTGAACTAATATTGAATCAATTATTCTGGAACGCACTCATATCACCATTGGAAATCATTATTATTATTATGCCCCAGTAATCTGCCATTGATGGCTGACATTCGAACATTATCCCGAAATTTATGGCCCTAAATCGGGATCATTTAGCCCCATTACTGGGCCAATCAATAATTTCATAAATGGCCCATTATTTATTGCCATTACTGGACCCACGTTATCATCCAGCAATTAACCATTGATGAGCCATTAATGGGCGCCATTAACGGGCGAAGAACGCCGTTTGTGGTCCAGTAACGTGCCATTATTGGGCTAATTGATGAACCCTGTATGGGAACATGTCCCCCCCCCTCTCGTTTTGCTACAAAGGTCAAGTTGAAAATTATATGGGATCATCATCGACACTGCACAAAATTATGGTGAAAACTTCATTACGATCGAATGATATAACGAATTTTGTTGCTAAGCTCAATACTTACCATTCGATTCTCTCAATTCCGATTTGCCTGAAATTCGTATCGTACAACTAATACCTGGTAAACTGAATATTCTCGAAGTTAGATGGCATTTGGATGATACGAACACAGGGAAGGCATGCTTTCAAAATATTGCCAAATGATGCGGATTACAAACCAAAAATTTCCACAGTTTTCAACCGATTCGAATGTAACTCATACCAGATCACTATCGGATCATAATTAGAACGTGGTATAAGTTTCATTGCAGTCGAATAATAGGTAGTGGAGATATGCCCCCTCCTGAATTTGAAACAGATGTAGGAACGAGGGAGCCGTGTGCCAATTGGCAGAGTTTTTTTATAAAGAATGTATGGGATTCGCTTGATTATTTTATTAAAAAACTGTGAAAACTAGATACTTTTCCTATAAAAAAAGGACAGATTTTGTTACGAAAACCCGTGTGGAAAAATTTATAAAATCATATACAATTTATATATAATTATGTATGACTTATATATAAATTATGTATAATTTTGAAAATTTTTCCACCTGCGGAATCTACCATTATCATTTATCTATCATCTATTATTGCGAACCGAATGCGTTCAATCGACAGGGCGGAATTCATTCAGAAAAAATTCAATCCCCAAAAACACAGGACAAACTAAGTATTGGTATATGATATAAGATATTCCAGACATTGACTTTCTGTGTTAATATCCAACATAAATTACTAGTGGATCGTTTGGGATCAGAATTAACAAATTTTTTAAAACACACTCAGAGAAAAAAAGTTGCTGAAACAGCAACCCTCGGAAAGTTGCTTTGCTGATATGGCAAAACTTTGTTGCTGAATTACCAAAAAATTTGCCATCATAGCAAAAATCTTGCTCTTTCAGCGCTTGCCATTCAGCAATCCAGAATTGTAGATATAAAAACGACTAGAAAATTCTGCTGAATTAGCAAATGTCTTGCTGACATAGCAATACGTTCGCTGTAACAGCAACCGTTTTGCTAATTTAGCAAAGCAGATTTTTCGGAATGGACTTTTCAGCAAAAATTTTTCTCTGCGTGCATATATAATTTATATATATAATACATTGAATTGTATATAAATCATAAATTGTGTATAAATTATACAGAATTTTGAAAATCTTCTCACTCGAGTGACATACACGTGTGTTAGAAGTACACAAAATTTTTCGCTGTGCTCATGAATCATGTATACAGTGGATACTGAAAAATCACTATGTATATTTAAGGGAGTGCTCTGGTCAATTTTTCCACTAGAAAACTACTGGATCGTTTCAACTGTTTTTCCTCATCAATATTCAATTAGTTACACCAAACTTTGGATCGAAAAATTCAGAATCAATCAAACGATCCGGGTATGGTCTTTTCGTTGTTCAACTAAATCATTATAATTAATCAGAACAAAAATTTGTTATTAGCCATCCAAAAACCTCCATTCAGTTTTTCCTTTAAATTATAACAAATATAACCCGTGTGCAATTATTTTGAGACCACAACTGGCTTACCTGATTTATTCTGAATTTATTTATCTCAAGATCATTGTAATTGATTGAATAATGATTTATAAACGGTCGAGACGATCTAGTAGTTTTCTGGGGAAAAAATCGACTAGAGGACACTCCAAATGTGTAAAGTTCTTATGACGGATATTTTAATACCAAAAGCATTTGAATGTAAATTATGTAATGCTTATATTGATTATAGATATTAGTACTGAGAAACATTTAAAGTTAAAGTTACTACGATACTATGTAGCCGAGAAACAAGCTGACCTTTGATGGCATTTACTATAGAGTGGCAATAAAATCTTGATCAAATTGACAATGTTTTATAGGTAATTTCATGGAGACGTCGGTAACTTCCTACAATGCTTTATCCCGCAGTAAATTGAACTCTAAATTTCTCTTCCAGCTATCTCATCAGAAACCACGTTAGAAGTGTAAAATCTGAATTCAAAGAAATCTTGATAATCTCGAAGAACACTGTCGATATAACAGCAATTTTTCAAACCAACACTTCGAAATAATTTCCAGATGCGTATTTCAATGTCAATCTACGAAATCAATAATCTAAACCACTCTAAGCAGAACTTTCATTATACGCATACAGCATAACGAAACCTATCCAAGGATAATTTATCCTTGACGCAAATGAGACCGTCTTTGCATCGGTGAAATCTCCTTTCCCTACTGCGGGTAACAGACATGTATTCAAAACATTTTCAAGTTTGCCGCAAGGCAGCGTCACGGTACAGTGTATCGACAACTTTGACATTTCAGTTTCGGTATAAAAATTCCAAATACCAACATTTGTGACTTATTTAATTTATTAGTATTTAAGAAATTTTAACTCAACTATTCTAAAAGTGCATAGTTGTTTAGAATTTCAATAGAAATTTTTAAAAAATTGTACATCAAATTTAAAGCCCTGGTGAAAATCCCAAAGTGAAGGAAGAGGGTACTGGAACAAATGAAACGTGAAAATGTTTCAATTCCCTCCTAAATTACTTTGAGGTGATTCTTTGTTACTCTTAGGTGACTCTTCGCTTGCTTTCGTCGCGTTTCAACGCTTCATTTTCACCAGGGAGAATAATACACAAAAAGTGTGTTTTGTTCTGCTCAAATTAAATGATCGCCAATATGAAACTTTGACGAAAACTTTGATTTGCACCTCCAGAATAACTAATCCCAAATACCATTCTTCGCGCTCAACATGGGGAACAAAACATCGCTGGCATACTCTCTAAGTTCCTTAGCGTGAAAAATTCACTCTTGAGCAGTGAAAATACTGCAAGTCCAGGAGGAGTGAGATTCCACTCCTAAAGAGTGACTCCATAACAGTGAATTCTCATTCCAACAGACTGAAGGTTCACCTTTTTATAAGAGTGAAATCTTCTCTCCAAGAGAATGAAAATTCACTCTGGTTGGAGTTGCAGTATTTTCACTCGTGGAAAGTGGATTTTCACTCCAAGTAATTCAAAGAGTGAGAAGCTAGTCTGTTACCATAGCGCATATAGAAGAAAACTTATTGAAAGAGCTCAATTTTTTCTTGATATACAAAAATCTGTCAACAGAACCAATATCTCGGGTGCTAGAGTGAATATTTCCGCAAGGATGACAAACGTTTTTTCGTAGATATTATGGTAACAACTCATTTATTCTAGATCGCCTTGAAGAATCTAGTGGGAATGATGGCGAGACGCTGGCAACCAATTTATCTACACAGCACCATAGTCCCAGAAGGTGCGGTTCAACTCCGGAAGCTCACAACCTGTACCGATAGGTATGTCACAGCCAATAGAAGAATATGATTAGAATTAAAATTATTGTGTGGAAGCCAATAAGCTAACTTAGTAGGAATGTCCCGATGATTTACGAAGCTCGCAACGCTGTTCTAGGGGAAAACTTGACATAAATCCGGTTCATCTCGAGTTGTTTCTTGGTGAAAAAATTGTACCGAAAATCTATGAAAATTTCAGAGGATTTTAAAGGGATTCAGAATTTTTCAGAGAGTTCCAATGATTTTCAGACAAATTCAGAGTTTTTCAGAGATCATCATAAATATCCAGAGGAATTTTCACTGAAAAAACGTGTCCGATAGAAAAGAATTTTTCAAAGTTTTTCACTGAAATTCAAAGAAACTTTCAGGGATTCTCAGAGAAATTTCTTTCAGCCTCGTGAATGACTACAGCATTCTGTATTAATAGAATAAAACCCCATAAACACTGGCACAAGAAAAAAATTATGTCGTTTTGTTACAGGATCTGTGGGCATTTATACTATACACTGAGAAAATGAAACTAAGACTAGCGGCTGAAAGCTAACAGCCGATCGTTGTAACTTTTGATTGAACTTGATTCGGATATTCTTCATGTCAGGAATTAATTACGTGACTTTCGACTAAGTAATTTTGCCACTGAAGTACTTGATGAAATGATTCATGGAAAAAAATGTTTAGTTGTACCAACTAAATTTTAGCTGCTGTGGCAAAATATCTAGCTATGATAGCTAAAATTCAGCTGATACAGCTAAACATTTTTTCCCGTGTTCTATCGCGAGTTACGTTATTGGCTGCCATCTTTAGGCCGTTAGTTTTAGCTTCATCGCTGAGGAAAAAGGTTCAGTTGAATATTAAACATCTCAGAAATTTAGCTACGCTAAATAAAAATTCAGTTGAACCAAGTAAATTTTATCTCTCCTTACTGATTGCAGATAACTGAACTTTGATTCACGCAAACTAAAATTTAGCTGGGACAACTTTTCAAGGAGGGATCACAGAAAATAATGTGGTTGAAATATTAAGTGGATTGAAAATCATCATAAAAATTACCTAAATATGGCACACGCAGTGAATGGCCATTTTCCATATCGAGTAGATTTAACCTCTTCACAATATTGTCATATTCGTGATTGTGATAATGCTTTGCACTCTTTAAAACTCTTAGACTGGGGGACTTTAAAATTCTAGGGGGAATTTTTCACTTAAAAAGAGTAGCGAGGGTTCACTCGAAACGAGTGAAAATCCCACTCGAAGCGGACTGACTTTCTTCTAAGACTCAATAGAGTGAAACATGTGGTTTTTCACTCTTTCGGATTTAGAGAGCAGAGTGAGTATATTCAATTCCCCATTATTTCGATGATGAAATTGAAATGAATATTTTTTGCATTTCATCAATGATATCATATATAAAGTGATTTTATGAATAAGCAAATGGAAATTCGATATTCAGCAGGGAAATTAATTAATTGGGTTGTTCCATAAATATCTGCGAATAAATTACAGTGTTCAACGAAATTCCGCTACTGAAAAGACGGGATACTACTGAAAGGGATAGAACAAAAGCCACGACAGCAGAACGAAGATCTACAGCAGTGGTAAATAACTCTCACACCATGGTGCTGGTTATTAGTAATATGTAAAACCGCAAAGTAACACTACTGTGTGAACATCGTTCCTAATAACTGCAATTTACTGCAATCTGATGAATAAGTTGAATAAATGACGATGAAGAGCAAAGCGTACAGTCTGTACAGAGAATGGATCATTCATCAGCACTCATGGGACCATTTTAATTACACTGAATTTCGAATTATGGTTCACTTTTTTTATTAAACTTTCTCTTTTGTTGACGTCGACAAATTCACTATGAGAGTAAAGTTTTCATTTTCCCAATCGGTGGTATATTCAAGGAATAGAGGTCTCTTAGAAGCGAACCTGTGCCAATACTGTGATCAATATTCTGTAATGTAATCACACAAACTCATATGGACTCGGCGATCTGGATATGAAGAATGATTTCCTGGAGCTCGTTGTGGATTTATGTTCAATCTTTCGAGTAACGACCGAACGTTATATATCTCTTGTGAACGTTGATAGCATAATTAGGTATACTATGAACGTACATAACATATATGTATATTGTATACAACATTTTGATGCTACAAGGGCTGTGAATGTAGATTTCTTTTGTGCGTTCTACGGAATTAGATATTGAATATAATTATTCAGTCAGGAGGGTAATTCAGTGGAAATTTTAATCTCACAAAATGTTACACATTCAAATGATAAACTATTAGAAACGCTTGAATAAAATCAGAATACCATTCCGCACAGCAATTTTACATTCACTAAAAACTTGCGGTACAGAGCAATATTTTCATTTCATTCGAGCACTTCTAAATAGTTTTTAGCTGGTATCCCCTGGAAAGTTTACACAGCACCAGGTTGTTCAGTAATGCATTAGAAATGTCTGACAAAATCCGACGAAGAATTGTTGTCTGGCTTTGAACGGTTTTTGCTATTTGACAAAAAGCTCTGAAAAGACATTCTTTCCCCCGCTTTTTACTTCGAGAGGGTTTCAAATTGTGTCACAGTCCCAGACCTCAACATTCCCTAATTCAACCTTCTATGACACACTTTTCTTCTCCCAGGAAACCGATTGTATGACTTTATATAGCTCACCCCAAACTCAGGCTGCCCGAAACAAAAGTTTAATTGTGACAAACAGGTATTCGACAGCATCAACCGAATTTTTGGTTTAAGCAGACGTAAGTTCGGATTGAGCCCGGAGGACAAATGTAAAAAATCATTCCCCCAAGATTTTAAGAATTCTATTTGTATGAGGTTGATATGGGATTCATATCGAAATTTTCAGTATTCTGTGAGTATTCTTTTGGTATTGTATACGATCAGTATGAATCTAGTAGTGATTCAGTAAAGTACAAAATCGTGATGAAAAGTGAACTGAAAAAAATATCATATGCTCGTGAAATTTGTATACGCTAAGTATAACAAAAAATCCCCAATCATTCAGTGTTTATCCAGTCTGAAGTCGGTATGAATTTAGTACAAATCTTTCATACCCAATTATTACTGAGAACGGATCGAATTTCGGTATATTTCTGGTATAAATCAAGTCCGATTTTCGTAATAGCTGTCACGTCCAGGGATTCCGTCTGTACGAAATACCTTTCCGTTGACATGAATCAGAATAAAATTTCCTTTCTGACTAAAATAGAGGGTTTGTTATGCATGGACTAAGAGGAATGGAAAGTGAGATGTAGGTTAAATTCATGAAGATCAAGGATGTATAATACAATGTTAATTTATTTATCGATAACTATACATATAAAGGATTACAATTCTGATATGTTTTTATATGAATCACCGAAATATTTAATCGAAAGGATTTCTTTCTTTTCATTAACAGAAAATTTAACTTTATTTATTTCAGCCTCACTTAGTTCGCTATACAAACGACCGTAATCTTTACAATTGGCACAACTCAAAAATTCTCTTTTAGTCTCAATACATATTCTACACCTCCTGGGTAGCTGTAGTCTATCGGACGTTTTAAAGATCTTATTCGATTGATTGGATTTATTAATTCGGACACGTTGGCTGGGGAGAGCTGAGAGGGCTGCCTTCTGTTCCTTCAAGAGGAGCTCGAATTTTCTCGTGAGCCTCTCGATATCCTTTTTTATCCTGTATAAAACATTTTTTCTTAACCTATTCCCCTCGGTATTTATTAATTCTTGTTTCCTGAGGATCCTATTCTTTTCTATTTCGAGTTCCTTTAGGATTTCGATAATTGGTCGCGACACTGAAAACAAATTCGGAAATTTGGAATGAAGGTTTGATTGATAAGCACACGGTGATGATAAAAAAAGGGGTATTTTCTAGACAATGATAGTTAGTAAACTAGTTGTTTATTCGGATATCAAAGAGAAAGGATTAGGTTTTCGAGTGAGGATACGTAGGATGTCATGTTTCTAAAAGAATTTGAGATATAGTGGCTATGCACATTATCTCGAATTGGAAAATTAGAATTGATTAGAAAAGATTAGAAAAGTTTTAGAGATTAGTGGCTGTTGCACATCATCTCTATAGAATTGAAAAATGAATCAAAGAAAGATTCGAGATATAGTAGCTATACACATTATCTCGAATTGAAAAATTAGAATGGATTAGGAGAGATTAGAAAAATTTTTAGAGATTAGTGGCTATTGCACATCATCTCTATAGAGGTGAAAAATGAATTAAAGAAAGATTCGAGATATAGTGGCTATGCACATTATCTCGAATTGAAGAATTAGAATGGATTAGAAAGGATTAGAAAAGTTTTAGAGATTAGTGGCTATTGCACATCATCTCTATAGAGGTGAAAAATGAATTGAAGAAAGATTCGAGATATAGTGGCTATGCACATTATCTCGAATTGAAAAATTAGAATGGATTAGAAAGGATTAGAAAAGTTTTAGAGATTAGTGGCTATTGCATATCATCTCTATAGAGGTGAAAAATGAATTAAAGAAAAATTCGAGATATAGTGGCTATGCACATTATCTCGAATTGAAAAATTAGAATGGATTAGAAAGAATTAGAAAAGTTTTAGAGATTAGTGACTGTAGCACGTTATCTCTATAGAGTGGAAAATGAATTATAGAAAAATCCGAGATATAGTGGCTATGCACATTATCTCAAGTTGAAAATTTAGAATTTATTAGGAAAGATTAGAAAAGCTTAGAGATTAATGGCTGTTGCACATCATCTCTATAGAATTGAAAATGAATTAAGGAAAGATTCGAGATATAGTGGCTATGCACATTATCTCGAATTGAAAAATTAGAGTTGTTTAGAAAATGGTTAGGGATTTTAGAGACTAGTGGCTGTTGCACATGATCTCTAAAGAGGAATAGAGATATAGCGACTGAGCACAGTATCTCTACAGGAACCAAGAGAAGTTAGGAAATGAATTGGGATTAGTGACTATGCACATTATCCCAAAGGAGGTTGAAATATAGTGGCTATGCACAGTATTTCGAAAAGGAAGGCAGGATCTTTGATGTCACGAATTGGGGTTCAATATTATTAGTAATACTCACTGGTGAAAAATAGTGGTCGAAGTTAACTGATTTTAGTCTTAAATTGAATGTTGCAAGATCAATTTGGAGAAAGAATGGTTTGGTTTTAACTTTGAAAACTGAATGTGTCAGGGGTTATGCATTCTGGTCCTTATATACTATTCTGACAGTTGACCTAAAGTGGGAGTTCTATTATTTGAGAAAGAAAGAAATAGATTTCCTTTCTTTCTGTGCACTTGAGCATTTTTCTCACACGTACCTTCTTACGCATGATTTTTCAAAGATGTAGGAGAAACACAATATTGAAATTGAAAATATTAAAATTAACCAATATTCTTGTAGTTCGTCTAAATTGTTTATGAGAAATTGTAATAATTCTAGTCTTATAATATTATCGAAGTATAGAAGAAAAGGGTTGATAATGTCTATAATTGACAGAATGTTTAAAAAGGTCAGTGATTTTGGTTTGTCATATGAAAGAACTACAGTCAATGTTTGAATTGAAATCCGAATTTATAAGATTATTTAACTGACCAACTAAATCTTTCTAATATAAAATGTAAGGTTTTAATATGCTTTGATAGTATTTTCTAATTTCAAACATTGATTGTAGATGACATCTGATAGACATGCATGTATGTCTTCTAATCATTTGAATAAAATAAGTATATTTAATTAAATAAGAAAAATTATATTTGTACCAATGGTCATTCTTGAAAATGCACGTAGGCCACGTTTTTTCTACATAAGGTTAAGGTGTGTGTTGGTTCGCGTTGCAGTTAGGTAGCGAAACAACACAGACCTTTGTTCTCGTCATAATTTTTTATGAATGGTTTTTCCCTTGTGCGAAGGAGTTTCCTTCTGAAACTGTCACCCAGATGTTTACTAAATTTGAAGTGTTTATGCACATAACGGGTGATCTGAAAATAGTATTTTTCCTTTCAAGAACGTTCCATGGATACATATACGTATTAAAAAGGTTCATTAATTATTATATTTCTGATTAAGATATCTACATATATATGTAGTGCATAGATATGTGCATATACATATATATACATACGCACAATACATATACGGCACATAACTCTAGTTAAAGATAGGTAATATTTTCATGAATGAGAAAGAAAAAAAAATTGTGAAAATGTAATAAGAATGTTACATGTATATATAATATTTATACGTATATGTGCACGTAATATATATATGAAAGAAAACAAAAGTTATGAGAATGTAACGAAGATGTTACATAGCATTACTTGAATATAATTAACCCTGGTGAAAATCTAAAAGTGAAGGAAGCGGGTATTGAAACAAATAAAACGTAAAGATGTGATTCCCTCACAAATTACGCCTACACGGAGAGAAGAATATAAGAATATTAAGAGAGAAGAATATTAAGAGTCATATATGAATTATATATGCATTAAGGGTGTTTCATTTTTGGGTGATATTTTTTCTTTCTCTGCCCTACCTGAAAATTCGATATTTTATGGCGAATAAAAAATATTCCCGTAGGAGAAAAAATTCTAAGTGAATTAGAGGCTCAGCTCATTCAAAAATTCGATTCCCCATTTGAATAACACAGGAAATTGGTTAACTTTAGTGTCAACTTGATTTTACGGTGTTCACAAAATTTTTCGAATAAATGAGTATGATGAGTTTGTAGGGCATAAAATTTGCTACAAAAAAGTTCCCATGAGATAGCGCTGTGCGACTAATAGTTCTGGAGTTACGGAGCTTGAAAGGTGGAATTTAATAAAAATTGGAATAAAATCCCCTATAATCTTGTATTTATTGAAATTTACATTCAATTGTTTCAATTGAATGAGTAGTTCCTAAGATTATAAATTTTAGAGCCTCATAAAGTGTATTATAATCTAATTCCGCATGTAAGATCGATAAATACAAAATTATAAGAGCTTTTATGTTGACTTTTATTAAAGTTCACTCCCAAAACTATTGGTCGTACAGTTTTATTTCATGAGAACTTTTTTGTAGTAAATTTTATGCCCTGCAAGCCCATCATATTCATTCACTCGGAATAATTTTTTTCAACGCCGAGAAACCGAGTTGAAACCAAAGTTCATGAGTTTCCTGTGTTATTCAAATGGGAAACTGAATTTTTGGATGAGCTAAGCCTCTCATTCACTTGGAATTTTTTTTTCCAAAGAAAATATATTTTTTCCTCTAGAAAATATCAAATTCTCGAATTGGACAGAGGAAACAAAAATCTCGCGCAAAAATGAAACACCCTAGTGACCATACATGATTTTTACAAAGTTCATATATGAATCATTTTTACTAGGGTTTCGTCGTGCTTCAACGCCTCATTTTCACCAGGGAAGGTATGAAAAATTCACAAACATATCGGATAATTTCAGTACAATCAAAGTATAATCATATTTGCTAGGGCTGATAGAAATCTTCCATACCCTGTAAAGAATGTGAGAAGTTTTTCTTCCCACTGTGAGTGAAGAAACATTTCGTCCCCTAACCGTGGGGGAATTGTCTTTCCATCAGAAATGAGGGATTTTTCCGACACTTTGAGGAACTATTTCGTTTTTTGGGTGTTTAATCCTCTATGAATGAAGGAAGAGTCCACCAAATTATGGTAGAAAATTTCCCATCTGTGGAGAAACTTTGCTGCCACCATTTTTTGGGGGAAAATTTCACAATTGTTTTTTAAAATGTACAATCCCATACAAAGTATTCAAAGTTCTGATTAAATCCCATTAAATCTCCCATTCTTCAACTAGGAGTCTATGAAATATTTTAAACACTCATACAGCACATTTGATATGGCATCCATCGGATATCCAATAGATATTCAAATGTCCGTCTAATATCCTTTTGACGTCTATTAGATCTCCATTGAATATCCCAAATATACTGAATATCCGATGGACATCTAATAGATATCTGTGTCCTGTACGGGCAGGGTATACCCTGTTGAAAATCCAAAAGTGAAGGGAGCGGATATTGAAACAAATGAAACGTGGAAATGTTCCAATTCCCTCCTGAATCACGCTTAGGTGACTCTTTGTTACGCTCGGATGACTTTTCGCTTGCGTTTTCGTTGCGCTACAACGGTTCATTTTCACCAGGGTACTGGTGGTGACAGGGATGGTGTACCAAAACAAATTCCTCTTAAAAACGCGTGTTGAGAAAATAGCAATTTTCCTACTAGCCACACTTCTGCGTATTCATCTATACCCTAGTAAAAAGTAAACATATATGATCCATACACACCTTAGTAAAAAAGGATTATATATGGTCTACATTTAATTATTGAAGTTTATATAAGTATTATTGAAATTTATATATGCACATATATACTTATATAAAGTGGTACATATGGAATTTGAAATAATTATATGTGAAAAGAATTATTCAGATTTTTTACTATATATGACAATTCAAGTTTTTATATATAGCTCCATATATAACTATATATGTCCTCATATAAATCTTAATAATACTTACATGAACTTCAATAATTATATATAGACCATATATAATCCCTTTTTACTAGGGCAATTCATACATAATCCATATATGGTCCATACATGAAAACGTGTGGAATCATATATAATTCATATACAATCCATATATGACCATATATGATCCATATATAATGCATATACAACCCAGATAACACACGAAGAATTCTTTTTCAAAAGCAAGAATAGAACTCTTCAAGAACTCTTTTCGAACTAATGAATTCATATAGAGCTCTGGAGGAGTTCAATCTGTCGGACATTAACAAGTTCTTTGAGAGTACTCAAACAATACCTCTGATATTCTCAAAGAGCTTGTTAATGTCCGACAGATTGAACTCTTCCAGAGCTCTATATGAATTCAGTAGTTCGAAAAGAATTCTTTAATAGTTCTATTCTTGCTCTTGAAAAAGAATTCTCCGTGTGTTATCTGGGAATCCATGTATGGAGAATATTTCATATATGGCAGAAGTTTTTTACATATAAGAAAAAATCTTGCATTCATGGGTCATATGTGGATGACATATGATTTTTATATGTCCTTATATGATTCATTTTTACTGGGATTCTCATTCATCTATTATTCCACTCGATTAGAACTTCCGCTTGAAATTGACTGTCGAAAAATAATGATCTCGTAAAATATTCAACGAATAATTTGCTTCAAACAAATCTCATCGATGTATCAATATTCATGCATGCATCAACTCGACCGTTGCATCATCGATTATTGGTAATAATATTCAAATTCAAAAGTTCGTGAAACGTTGAATGAGATCTATATAATCGTACACGCGATTATTTAAAATCCGTGCTTACCTGGTGTATGGAACGGAGATATGATCTCAGCAATTTATGCATTCGGTTTCTTTCTCATGAAAATTTCAATACGGTACAAAAGGTAAATGAAAAAAGAATGAGTAGTCATCCTCCGGCACCGTACCGTTCGCGTTCGTGTCGGTGATCGCAAGTAATCGATAAGTGGAGAATACAAGAGACACACGTGGACACAGATAGGAAGCCCTACGACGACAAAATCCTTTTGCATGTTCGTTGAGCACCAGTGACTTTACTCGTCACTCCATCTCTGTGCAGTTTTGCTCGTTCGATCCGGTAGCATCGCATGTCCATCGTTATAATATGAAACGTAATTGAGAAGGATCATTTGTTGAACGTTACGTACGTGATATAACATTTCGGACAATGTGCTAAGTGATACGGAGCACGATATGTAGAGTATGTCGTTATCGATGCCTTTGTTTACAAACAGTGCGGCAACATAACCTCCAAGCTTCCTGTTCGTGACATAACCTTTTTCAACTTTTTCGCTTTATTTGACGTATTCGCCGAACTGTCAATGTAACTTTTTATTTTCGTGTCCTTTGAAAGATGCTATTGGCATACAATGGCACGATGGTCAACGGTACTGTCAGGAGTTTTCCTGGCTCTCTCTATGATCATATCGTTAGGCAAACTCCTTATGCTCGCTGCTGGAAATAATAGCAACAATGAGGAATACACGGAAGTGGATCAATGGCTCGCAGAAAACGATCTCGCCAAGTATCGTCCTTTGTTCAAGCAACAAGGTGAGGATTCGATGTATTTTTCAATATATTTTGAATGAATGCCTGTATGATTTTTCTTTGTGAATAACATTTGAACCTGAATCGAGGCTTATATGGAAAAGAATGAATGAATTCATAATAATACTTCCTGTGAGTGACCTCGATGATTGGTGATGCATAGTCTTCGTTTTATGTCATAAAATTGATGGAATTAATATGCATACTCGTATAGATGAGACGTTTTTCCGAAGTGGTTTACATTTTTTTTACACCTGTTCTACAGGTAAGGAAGTTTAATCATTGAAGTTTGTAGGTGGTATCCGGAAGCTCTTTAGAATATCTGATTGTTCATTATTAACTCGCAATGATGGCTCGAATATGTAACACAAAATTCACCTTCATGTATCCTTTGTGCCCACTCTGGTGGAAGGATTTCACTGAAAGTCACTGAAATTTCCACAGATTTTTAGTGAAAACTTTTTCAAAGAATTTCAGTGATTTTCAAACAACTCCAAAGTTTTTCACACTGAGAGAAGAGATTATATAAACATTACAAAAATTCCAGTTATAGTTATTGAAAAGTATGATAATTGAGTGACACATGGGGATTTGAGATAAACGTTCCTTTCTCCTCAATTATAATCATCCCATATCCAATATATCACGCGATATTGAAAGGAAAAAGGATTGTTTTATATACATTGGAGTATAAGCTACGCAATAAAATATTGTCCATCACTTGACAATATAATGAAGTATGTAAATTCGGTTGAACGAATCCTCACTAAGTAGTTCAGTAAAATTTCATTATTATGCCTGTCAAATATTCCGATCCTTATTCATTGAAATACAATGGTCTACTTACTTGTTGATTTTTGCGGCATATTCGATCAACCAATATCATGCAGTAAAAAAGGTGAAATTCTAATGGATTCGGTAATTGAATATCAATTTCAAAAGATCGATTTCCTAACACAAGCGCTAGGACTCAAATCAATTTTTTGTGAATAATGTACGCAAAAATGCGTGAGTTTATTTAAAATATGTCTCCGTACAGCATTTTTTCAGTGTTTCAAATCATGTTCTCAAAGCCCCTAGACAACAATACGGTTCAGAGAGAATTCATATTCAATACTCTTTGGATTCTGAGAATTCATAAAGAATTCTATATGAATACAGGTGGAATTTTTGTGTTGTATGGGTTTTAAATGAACCTAATATTGCGTAATATGTAAAGAAACAATTGGCTCAAGTTTCAATAAGATGTTAGACCAACTCTATTCTTTCGGTACGTGGTTGTCAGAGCAAAATTAAGCAAATCTTCTTGTGGCGAAATACTGTGGGAGGCTTCGTCTTCAAGTTATAAGGAAAATAAATTTCAACGAAAAAATCGAATTTTGAAATCAAGACTACCCTCTACTTTTGACATAGACTGCATCTAAAATATGCCAAAAATTTATATACTACACTAAAACATTGAGAATATGCTGTCAGTTCAAAATGAAGATCTGAGAATGAGAGGGAAATGTTCTTAGAGTTCAGCGCAGGGGCTTTTGGTAGCAAATTTGTCACATTACGCGACGATGATTCAATCAACACAAGTCGATGGGAAATGAATTAGAAGCACGCACTGCACGCACAAGCGTTGATCTAGAGTAGGTGGTAGTGGGGATGAGCGCAGATTTTAGTGAACTAGACAGTAATCTGTATTCAAAAGGTTACGAACCAATCTCTGAAAAATATGAAAACAAGAATGTTCTTTAAAGTTCACTAATGTTTCCAAAATACGTGTCGTAGACAATACACATTTATATACGATAGAGGTACGCACAACAAAGCTACATGAATATATAATGTTTATATTGAACATTGCTCAGTAATTTGAGAGAAATAATTTCACAAGTAGGAATGAAAGCTACAAGGTATTCAAATATTTTACTTTTTGATGCAGTTATTATTCGTAATCATCTGACACTATTATTTCTCACATCATAAGACTATCAATTGATGAAGTGTTTACTGTAGTTTATAAGAAATATCGTTGTACATCCTTTTTGAATTTGTAATGATTACAAAACTGAACGTAACATAATATTTATTGAACATTTTATTAAGGTTTTGCATAAGTTGGGTAAATTTGGATGAACTTATAAGATCTATTAATAATATTTCAGCAATTGATAATTCTACTGAATAATATGAAAATCAATGCTGTATCTCACCAATCCATTTCTCTCAGTGCACTTAGGACGTACATAGTACATTCGAAATGTACGATATCCATTCAATCGACGTGCGATTGACGTACCGTCGTATATTCGATTACATACGTTCGATGAACATGCATCCCTAATAGCACACCCACCGCTTCCACGTCCATACAATGTGGATACAAGGTGAAGGAACGGAGAAGCGACGGAGAAATGTCCGGTGACAGTGCTGTGTGGGATAGCACTTATGGAACGGTCCTATTGGAATGTGCATAAAACATATACCGAATATTCAAAGAACGTTCATAGAATATTCTGATGCTACTTGGCTATTCCCAAGTAACACCAGAAGTTCTGAGAATGTGCTCGAACATTCTAAGGTTGGTCCAGCACCTTCTTAGACTGTTCGAGCACATTCTTAGAACTTCTTGTGTTACTTGGGTTTATACCCGTACAGCACAACCACCGATCCTCCACCTAGGATTCCGGTGGACTGGAGGTGGATAATTGGTGGAGAAATGGGAGCCGTGGAAATAAGGGAGGGTCTCCGTTGAGGCAACAGAAAGGCGACGGAGGAATATCCGCCCCCCGTATTTTCGATATCATTCACATTGGTGCATTTATATAACCAAATCTGAATATATGAATTCACGAATTCAAGTTTGATTGAATATATAGGGGGTGGAAATTTCTCCGTTGCGTCAACGGAGACTCTCCCTTATTTCTCTCTTATTTCCGAGGCTCCCATTTCTCCACCAATAAAATTATCCACATCCAGCCCACCGAAGACCTAGGTGGATGATCGGTGGTTGTGCTGTACGGAATAGATATTCAGAAAAATTTGCGGTGGAAAAATGTACCCAATAACCAAGAGTTCTTCAAAGTTTTTCAGTGGAATTCTAAGATTTTTCAGAGATTTTAGAGAAATTTCCTCACCGAAGCATACACCTCCATGAAGAAGAATTCAATTGGGATTCGCAGGATTCAATATAACTTTTCAAGAATTCTCTTCAGTGCCGTCTGAAACACTGATGCCAGATTCGAGACGGAGACCGCTCTTACCCTCTCCATCGACCGCTTCCCCTTTCTCCCACCATGCGGATTGAATTGGGCGAGCGAGAGAGTGATACTTACTCTTTCTCTCTCGCTCGCCCAATTTAATCCGCATGGTGGGAGAGAGGCATCACTGGTCTGAAATGCACGTATCTGAATACACAAATTTTTGATTGTATCTGTTTGAAAGGGATTTGATAAGGGACGCCGTAAATGCCAGATCAAATCCCATGAGAAAACCCACTGTAAAAAAAAACTTTGGAAAACTTCCAGTACGGTACTAAGAGCAATTAACCTGTACATTTGTGCTGAAAAAATTACATTCAAATCATGAAAATTCTTGTATCTATACTAGAAAATTGAAGTAAAAAACGTGAAATTTCATGTAAAATACAGAAAAATTCCGGTAGAACAGGAATTTTCTTGTACGTAAAGAAGAATTCGTCATGAACAGAAATTTTCCAGTTCCTGGGTACCGGAAAATTCCAGCTTTTTGTAACAGTGCCCTCAAAAGCCCATGAAAAATTGAAGTCCTGTAAAATCTCATGTATACTGTTTGGAATACACATATCACACTTTATGAGAACTAATTAAACCGAATAAAAACTCATAAAATCGAACTATGCGGTTTTATGGAAATTTTAAAACAATAAAAGTTTAAATGTTGGTAAGAATTTCAATCAACATGATTCATTCTAACAAAAAGAAGGTTGGAAAGAATGATGGTTGCTCTGTTTCATTACGACAAATCCAATGAAAAGAAAATTTAATTTGGTAATATCAACAAGAGATTTAAGGTTCCCACGGTCAATGGAATGTACACTGTAAAAAAATTTCACCGGAAAATTCCAGTACATGTACTGGAAGTCATTAACCTGTACATGTACCGGAAAATTTCAGCACATTTGTACTGCAAAAATTCAGTGCAAACGTTATGGAATTCCCGCATCAAAACTGGAAATTTTCTGAGCCTCGGTACTGGAATTTTTCAGTACACGAGCTGGACTTTTCCAGGACATGTACTGGAAAATTAATGCTGAAAATATCCATGAAAATTGAAAAAAAATTGCTCACGCAAAGTGATTTTGCAGGGTCCTTGTGTTCCAAGATGATTGAGAAACTTTTGATCGTTCATTTGGATGGACAGAAACTCATGTCTACCTAACAGGATTTGAACCCACACTTTTCTACCCGCCTACCAACTGAAACCTAAGACCTAACCGATGAGCTATAGCGCGACATGTTGGAAGGCCAGCTTGGGTTACTACATATGCTTCATATCTAGAACACAAGAGGATAAGTCTTGGAAAAACCTCATATATCAATTTCATTGGCTACAATTACAATTATTATTCAAAATCTCAATCAGGAAATTTTTAATATAAAGACTTGAAATTTTTCCTGCCAGAAATGACGAAGTCCAATAGAAGTGGAAAATTTCAGTGCAACAGTGATTAAATTCCGTTGCATAGCAACTGGAAAATTCCATCACACGACCTGAAAATTGCAGTTCAAAACCTGTATAATTCAATTGCATAGTAACTGGAAAATTCCATCACAAAACCTGAGAATTGCAGTTAAAAACCTGTATAATTCCAGTATACCAACGATTAGGTTTTTTTTTCTAAATTCCAAATTTTTTCTCAAGTCCTTTTTGAGGGAATATTTTTTTTTGGTGCACAAGAACTATAAAATTGTAGTACGAGCCGGTAAAATTTTCGCGAAATCATGGCAAAATTTCAGTACATCATCTCAAACTTGAAAATTCCAGTACAATGACTGAATTTTCAGTTATGCTTGGTAAATTTTCAGTAACGTAACAACAAAATCTCTGTACATGTACTGGAATATCCATATTCCAGTACTAGCACTGGAAATTTCCAGTCCAGTTGCACAGTAAATTTCCAGTTTTTTTTTACAGTGTAATTCCCTTCAACCTATTAATTTAAAAGTATCTTAAATCGTTTGAGGGAATACTTTCATTGAAGTTTTTATCAATCCGATTAGTGAGTTGCGCTTTACCTTTTTCATCATTCATCCCTTTGTATATCGATAAAAAGGATTATTCATGTGAAATAAATACTCTGCTGGTTAGAAAATAATTTATTGAAAACAAATACAACCATGATGAGTTCTCCTCAGTTTTGAAAGAAGACACGTGTTCTGCTGTATTTAAAAAAATATTTATTTCTTAGAAACATAGTTTTTCTTATTGTACAAATTGGAACAGTTCAATAATCTGTGACTTACATGCATTACACGGACAAGTTGGTGCAACAGTCCAAGTAACAAGCTTATGAAGTGCGCTTCTTGAATACCCCTATTGTAAGGCTGTAATTAGATCTGAAAGATTTGCGTTATGCAAAATTCATATCGTACGAGATTCTAACTCAATATGGGATTTAATTTCAAACTATTTTTCTTCTACGACTGCTTCACTTTTCATATTCGAATCAATAAGATTGAAGAATGAAATCTTTTGATTGTAAATTGAGTTTAAATTGAGTATGGAAGAAAAATGCTGTGTGTTTTTTATATACTTGAATAATATTAAAATAAATTATTCATAATCGTCCTGTATTTCATTTCGAGTCAAAAAATGAAAATTTCCCTTGAAAATGAAAAGAATAGTCTCAGGTCAAAAACTCCAAAACTGCACTGAGAAAAATGTGCATTGTAGAAATCATGTTTCAATATAGTAATGTATTTGACGGTGAAAAACACATTATTTTGGTTATTATTACCATGAGCTAGGTAATAAATACCATGTTTTTGGTGAATCAAACCGAATGTACGGTGAAATTCAACACTGAAAAGGTACTTTTCATTTTTGAAAGGCTGGCTTCAGTTCTCATTATTTGACTGGTGGAAAATATGCGAAATAAAGGTTATTTTCACATTTCATTTTTCTCAGTGTGTTCGATGAGTAATAATTCATTTGATGTCTGTGAATATATTCAAAGATAATTTGTTGCCGATGCAATCACAAACAACCTTATTCCCAGACCAGGAATTATCATCAGATTTACCCTATACATCATGAAGACTTGACAAATGAACTTGAAACCAGATGGATCTCTCAAGAACCTGATCTACTGCACTGTAAAAAATTGCTTCCTGAATTTCATATAAATTTATGTGAAGCAATTAACATATAAATTTTGTATTAATGTTCAAAACTTTTCTGACTTTTCATATCAAATTTTATGATATCTCGTACAGAATTATGATTTTTCATGCATTTTTATATGAGTTTTGAGACATTTTACAGTAAATTTCATGAATTCATGATTGAACTTGATTTCAATTACAAGTTTCAGAATTTTCATATTCATCTAATGCATGAAATTTCAGATTGTTTCTTACAGTGTGTAAAAAAAACTTGTATGTGAATCGAAACATTCGAGAATCAAATGTGCTTTGGCTGAGATTTGTCTCATAAGAACATTCCGAAGTCCCCAGGAGTCCCAAATCTCTCCACCCAGTTCACTCGAAAAAATCGGAACCGGATATGTGGTAAATCTCTGACTGGTATGGCTCAAACGACCTACGGAATTTCAAATTTGCAAATCTCGCTTTGCAAATTATTTCTATCTGGGACCAACTTCTAGGACCATTTTATTGGCCATATTTGGACAATTTATCGTTTAATGACCTTCGCCAGACCGATTTGTTTTCACTCGAGTAATCAAGTTAGAATTAAAGTTCATGCATACGTACCGGAAGGAAGATAAAGCAACTTTCGGAACGTTTAGACGAATCATAGACTGTGGAATTATTTCATTTCTCACGTAAACGACTACCGCATTGTAATCACCATTATCACAATCTATCCAAGTCCACAACTGATCTGATCGAGTATTCCAATCACGTCTGTACTTTCAACTAATTACTCACTTCGAACGCATTTACAGTACCCTTTTTTCATTCTCTACATACTTATTGAACATAATCATGTTGAATATAATTGAAATATATAAAACGTGCTTTTGTTCGTAAGAAGATCCAATCTGTGCTAGTCTGTCTAAGCAAAATGAAACATGCTGTTTCTCATGACGCACGTCCATATCTAATCTCTACATGGAGAAACCTCTTTAGTTATAATAACCAAACGTGACATGGAATAGAAAAGTTGAGTCGGTTAAATTGAAATATGTATTGGTCGTTTCAGTAGAAATTTTCAGTTGAAGAAAGTGATATTTTGTTGGGGTAACCCCTGTGTAATATAAATTTGCAAACTTTTTCACATGGAAACTGATGTTTTTATTTGATGAGCAGTATGAGTTTGAAAAATGTTTACTGAAAATTTGAGTATTTTTACTGCAAGTCGTTAACCATCACTAGGGCTAGACTCGAGACTATCGAGTAAAACCACACTGTAAAAAAAAACTGGAAATTTACTGTGCAACTGGACTGGAAATTTCCAGTGCTAGTACTGGAATATGGATATTCCAGTACATGTACAGAGATTTTGTTGTTACGTTACTGAAAATTTACCAAGCATAACTGAAAATTCAGTCATTGTACTGGAATTTTCAAGTTTGAGATGATGTACTGAAATTTTGCCATGATTTCGCGAAAATTTTACCGGCTCGTACTACAATTTTATAGTTCTTGTGCACCAAAAAAAAATATTCCCTCAGAAAGGACTTGAGAAAAAATTTGGAATCTAGAAAAAAAAACCTAATCGTTGGTATACTGGAATTATACAGGTTTTTAACTGCAATTCTCAGGTTTTGTGATGGAATTTTCCAGTTACTATGCAATTGAATTATACAGGTTTTGAACTGCAATTTTCAGGTCGTGTGATGGAATTTTCCAGTTGCTATGCAACGGAATTTAATCACTGTTGCACTGAAATTTTCCACTTCTATTGGACTTCGTCATTTCTGGCAGGAAAAATTTCAAGTCTTTATATTAAAAATTTCCTGATTGAGATTTTGAATAATAATTGTAATTGTAGCCAATGAAATAGATATATGAGGTTTTTCCAAGACTTATCCTCTTGTGTTCTAGATATGAAGCATATGTAGTAACCCAAGCTGGCCTTCCAACATGTCGCGCTATAGCTCATCGGTTAGGTCTTAGGTTTCAGTTGGTAGGCAGGTAGAAAAGTGTGGGTTCAAATCCTGTTAGGTAGACATGAGTTTCTGTCCATCCAAATGAACGATCAAAAGTTTCTCAATCATCTTGGAACACAAGGACCCTGCAAAATCACTTTGCGTGAGCAATTTTTTTTCAATTTTCATGGATATTTTCAGCATTAATTTTCCAGTACATGTCCTGGAAAAGTCCAGCTCGTGGACTGAAAAATTCCAGTACCGAGGCTCAGAAAATTTCCAGTTTTGATGCGGGAATTCCATAACGTTTGCACTGAATTTTTGCAGTACAAATGTGCTGAAATTTTCCGGTACATGTACAGGTTAATGACTTCCAGTACATGTACTGGAATTTTCCGGTGAAATTTTTTTACAGTGCAGCAAAACCTAATTTTACCAGTTCTAATGCAAGATTCGTTGGGTCAATGTACAAATATTTGAAGAATGAAATGGGACAAAATTTTTGTGATTTTGAACACTAAGGTCTATTCAAAACTGTTGCAGTCTCGAAAAAAGTCTTGTCTTGTCTTGGTCTTGATCCTGCTTTATGTCCTGGATGCAATCAATTTCATCTTCTCAAACGTGTTATTTCCAGCTCTTACATGCCCACTCTTGACTTTGTGTAGAAATTTGTCTTCGAAAATCGTAAAATTAAATGATATTCACTATTTTTTAATTTTGCTCGAGAGTCTCGAGTCCACCTCTGACCAGTACATGAGGTTGAGAATTCCAGTAAATTTGCTGAAATATTCCAGCAAATTCACCGGAATTTCGTCGCAAAAGTTGGAATTTTGCAATACAAAATCCGTAAAATTTCAGACAATTGTACTTGAAAATGAATTTACTAAATTTTTCCAGTTACAAAGCATAGTAAATTTCCATTTTTTTCAACAGTTCATATATACTCCACCGAATTTTCAGTCATGCCAAGCGGGCAGTTTTCTCAGTATAAGGGAATTCAAGGCAAAAGATTCTATCGGAATTTTTATCTGACGATCAACACCCTTAACATATCGAGAACCTTGGAATATTTCAACGAAACAGGATTCAATGCTACATCGTGATAAACATTATAAATTTTGGGTTCTCATTATAGTTAATACATATCTCTAAGATCGCGCATTCGATAAATACCCTCAAGCATACAAAGTTGAATTATTACTTGCATCAATGGGACACAAATTCGTGTCATCAGAAACACGATGTCGTACGATTACACGATACGTTAATGCGCTGAATGGAGAGAAATACGTTCCAAAATGATAAATGTGAACGATAATTTGGAATTGTAATATCTCTAATTCATTGTATCCCAGATATGTCCATTTATGGTCTCAAAATGTTATAATATATCAAATAAATTTTCTTCTATTTATTTTTATTAGAAGAGAAATCTATAACATATTCCTCGGAAAGTTGTTTGTTTGATTCTGTTTCATTTGTTTTTATCCGTTCTGATTCACTCAAATTTCATTGTTGTTGCGATTAACAGATGCTCAGATTTTTAGTTATCACATTCACTGGCGGATTCAGAAATAGTTTATCCCACTTCAATCGACATGTAACAAAGAAAAAAACTACAAGCACTTTTTGATTTTTATCATATCAATTTTCTAACCAAGGAATGTAGGCAAGTTCTTGAGTGGTGCGATATTAGCAAAATTATATATAGACAGTCGTCCTTCAATTGAATCGAGAAATTTCATCTCTTGATCATAGAAGAATTATTTCACCTTAGAAAATAATAACTTCGCTTTTCTTACACGTAGAGAACTCGCGAAAAAAGACCCAATTTGCATGAAATAATTTGGCTACTACCATTTTTGTGGGAAAATTTCACAATTTTTTTTTCTTCAAGATCCAGTAAGACGTTAGAAAGGTCGTGGTTTTTTCAGTCCGTATAAACTTTGAATTCAAATAGAAAAATATATATGTATAATCGCTATCTCGAGTATCAAAGCAGACATCAAAGCCATTACTGCCCGACGTACGGTTTTCACGAATTAACGTCGCACAGTCAGTAGATCCAGTACTACTTTGTGCCAGGAAGAATATTGAAAAGATCCTTTAATCTTTAACGTAACAAATTTTAGTACATTGAAGTAAATTTCTTCTCTAAATATCATCAGCTCTCCAACGATTATCAGAATTACAGAGATGGAAAGAATGAAAGGACAATGTTAATAAAGAGCAGACAATCCTGTAAATTCTCTCCAGCAATTCATAGTACACATTTTACTACACTGTAAATAATAATTGTGGAATTGTTACTTCAAAAATAGTACTAGCAAAAGTCCTACATAGCAATTCGTGTCTTGCGATATCTTTTAGATGAGTTCGAGATGTCTTATGCAACGTATTTACGTATCTCTTAGATGTTTGAAACATGTCCTACAACTGAAAGATATTTAAATACGTTGAACATCTGCGAACACGGAAAAAAGAAAAAAGAGAAATTTACCGTGTAGGATGACAACGCGTCGCTTCGAGTCTTTAAATGGACATTTTTACAAAATATATTGTCAAATAATTCACATCATGAGAAAATTCTATTTTGTCAAGCGACGCGTTGACATTTTGAACTCGTCTAAAAGGAATTGTTATGTGGGTTGCTGCATGGATATGGGAACTCTTCACCTGATTTGATGGAATTTTCTTTCATTTGTAGAGTATTCAAAGCTCAAAAAGCAAAACAGTTCCTCAAAATAAAGGAAAAATCCTTTATTTTTACTGAAAAAACAATCCTTCCGTGATCAGGAGACGAAATCTATCACTGATACGAAAGAAAACTACATATTTTTTACAGCAGAATATAAAATTATATCAACATAAATGTGAAATTCTATATGTTATCTAAGGGAAAGAAATGATAGAACGTTGTTATAATTCTCAGAATATTCCATGAACGTGCATCACAATATATAATAAGTTATTCATAATACAAATCAACAAGAGTGCTTGATTTGTGTAGAATGACATGACCTAACATATTTCAACACACGTGTCGAGATCCAGCTTGTTTACATGCATCGACGCGGATTATCATGGATATTCCCATCTATATTTGCATTAATCATCAGGGTTACAATGAATATTCATCCATCGTTGCTGCATTTCGTCTCATTTCACAATTTCTTTTGAAAATTATGCAGATTGTGTAAATAGTCACTACGTCATTTATATGTTTTCAATTCCATATACAATTTTTCATTAGAAATTACCCTATATATCACGAGAATCATAAGCTATACTGTTACGAAATCCAAGAAAAATTACCGCACTGAGATAAGAGCAACTGAAGTTTAGTTGTCGTTGGTGTAAATGAAGGTTTAATTTTCTGAAATATAAATTAAATCATTTTATTCGATGGGAATCCAAAGTTCAGCTATGACAAGTGAAATTAATTTGATTGAATTAAATGTTCGTTCGAAGTGACTCAATTTTCTAGCTGTTTAATATTCAACTAAACCCTCTTTCTCGGTGCATATTAATCAGTTGTAGGTTCCATAGAATGAAAAAAGCATTCAAAATTTACAGAATTATTGTAAATTGGATATGAAAATCTATATATTCTAGTTTCTTCCAGTATACGAGACACTACACAGAAAAGAATGATTACAGCATTCAATCCGTTGGTCAAATCAGAGAGAATTAGGTAGAGTGGAAACGGAAGGGTCAACTTCCAGCATGCAATTTGCTGGGTAAGTTGACACAACTTCAATACGAGCAAAAGAGAGATCAGAGGAAATGATCGATTTTTTCTCTTCCTATCTTATTGGAGTTATTATGTCAACCAACTCGTTACAGATCATCGCTAATTGAGACACAATATATTTTATATTATATCTAGGACGTTCAGACAAAAAAAATGTGAATGCTAAAAAATATGGAATTGAGGTGCATATATCAATCGAAAGCTCTTAAAAAGAGCTTTCGAATGATATATATCAGTCAATTTCATAATTTGTTGCCATTACGCGCGAGTCGGAAGTGAAACCTGATTTAGCTCTGATTTGTTGCGAATTACGGAGTGAATCAGGTCTGATTTCATTTCTCACCCTGATATTGTTTCCAAACTTCTCATTCGACCTAATGTTAACCTTCTTTCGACCTGATTAAACTCTGGATCGTTGTGTATTACGGAGTTGATCAGGCTTTGAAAAGTATTACAATTTTTCGATTCGGGCGCCTTTTTATCAAAACCTCCTCGATAGGTTATGAGAACCTTCCACTCTATCTGATTCTTCCTGGATCGAATATTGTCTAGCCGATTTGTTGGTTATCACAACCATGTGGTTGCCACGACCAATTTTGTTGTTTATGATGATGACGTGAAAAAATGTAGTTGGAGCAAACAAATAGAATTGATTGTGTCAACCACACAGTTAATTTTGATAATCAATTAATCGGCCACTCTCTAAATCTGGAAGAGTGAAAAATCACGCGTTTCACTCCGCTAAGTCTCAGAAGTGAGCCAGTCCGCTCTGAGTGGGATTCTCACTCGTTTCGAGTGAACTCTCGCTCTTTTAGAGTGGAAAATCCACTCTAAAATTGGAGTGGTTGTGAATTTCTAACCTCAAAAATTAGAATTCCACTCTAAAAAAGTGGGAATTCCACTCGGAATTTCGACAAGCTCACTTCTGGCTGCCTAAAGAGTGAAATCTCACTCTAAGAATTTTAGAGAGTAGATTATATTCTTCCAAGTGATTGATTACAGCACCTATGCGTTTTTCTTCGTGCATAAAATGTAATTCCTTCACTGAGAAAACACCACATTCGCCTGAAGTCCGTAAGGGTTTGGATGAGGCGGATTTCGCCGCGCGCTTTGATCGTACTTACTTCAATCGATATTCAGTTGACTTCACCTCGCAGCAACGGAGTTCAGTGCCGGATTGAGCACTCCCTAGCAGAAATGACTCTAGCCACCTCCTAGTTAATTTCAAGGCCCTGTCTAGTGACTAGCTTCACTTCTAGTGCCTTGAAAGGTGCTAGGCACCCGCTATAATCATTTTTATTGGGGCTAGGCCTACTAGGCACAGGCCTATGGACCCGCACCAATGAAAAACAAAATTTTTTATATAAAAATTAAATACAACCACTTACCACAAACGTAGCCGAGGGCATTCCGAGCCCCAAGCGAGTCAACCCCAAAGAACCCTGGCACTGAAGATTGCTTAACTACCTTACCGACTTTAGATACCATATGTTCAATTTATTTCGTAGCTCGGAGTTTTATATTTTCAACTTATTGTTTTTAAGCTGCCCTTACATAGGTCCCTCACGAAAGTTTGCCTAAGGCCCCACTTTTGGTGAATCCGGCACTGACGGAGTTGACTACAATATTTTCTTTCCGACTGTTGAGAGTAAATTGTCTCGGACATCGATGTATACTGTATTGAAGTAACATTATTGTAAAAAATAGTTCCGTATCATTTTACACTGAGAAAAAGGATCAATTCGCGTATCGAATACATGAAACATTTAGGTCCACTAAATAAATTTCAGTCACCAGGGCCAGTTGATTCGACAATACTGACCCAGGGTCGAAATCATAACAACGTTTCACTGTGGGCCTTTGTTGATACAACTGTGACATTTTTTATGGCACGAAAAGCGATGGTGGTTGAAGGAAATATTCCAACAGTTATCCGATAAACTGTTTCATTCACATTTCAGGCATCTAAACTTTTACTGACGCTAGCTGAAATTCAGCTGGGACAATGGAATTTTAGTTGCCGCGACTAAGGTGTATTTTATTCTCAATATACAACCGCCTTGTAACATTTTTGAACAAAATCAATATATTGTTGTTTGTCATTGCGATGAAGCGAATATGGTGCGTACACTGTAAAAAGTCCGACTGAAAGTGGCTGCATCTTACTTTGAAATTTGACTGAAATTCAGTCTTTTCCATTGTGTCGGCATTTGTTTTTGGTGCTTACTTTCAGTAAAATCGGGCTAGTTTCGGCTGCATCTTAAAGTAAGCTGATATTCAGCATGAAAGTAAGTTTGACTTTTTACTGTGTAAATCTAATATCAGTACAATATCAATCGCATAACAGGAAAAGTGTGATTAATTAATTTTTCGAGCATCGAAAGCCGTGACATTCAAGCACTCGCCATTAATATAATTGCAGGGCCAATGAGAGTCATTACCCAGCGGTTTGACGTCAAGATGCCTCGTTTGGCATGTTGTCGATATTCTCCTGTGCCAGAGAAAGCATTGGATATCAATCGACTTACCATTAGTCAGAATTATTGATCTTTCAATATCCGTTCATTGTTATCCGTATGTATTACGTGCGCAAGAAAACCCATTATCCTTGCATCTATCATTTTTGAATGGTGTAATGAAAGACTCGCTCTGTTGAAAGCATTTGTAAGTTCATAGTTCAAAACTCTTTATTATTTCATTCTAATTGCATATCATGAATGAAGATTATACAAATTGGAATGCAGCGATGATGACCGAATCAATATTTCAAGAATATTTCCTACAATCGATCTAAAATTTTAATTTCTGTATTATAGACAGGAGAATATAATGTGAATTATAACAATGTATTGTCAAATATTTCATATTCGAATGATATATTGTATTTTACATTGTATTATATCAGATATAAATAAGATTATGATTAAGAGAAAATCAATTGAATTCTCCATATTTCGCACTCCATTAGTTCGATTTTTATATCTACGCTGTTGGAAAAAATTTGTGAATTTCACTCACAAAATTTGGAAGCAATTAATACACACCTTATGTATTAAATTCACAACAGATTTTATGAGATTCAAACCATTTTAAGATAATATTGCGTTTGAATTTCCATAACAGTGTGGGAGATTCAATACAAAAATATGTGTGTCAATTGCTTCCAAACTTGTGTATTAAAATTAATACAAATATTTTTTGCAGTGTACTAGAAAAATAATTACAGGAAGGTATTGTCGGGAATTCATTTGAAATCTATGAATGGCAGTTAAGCAACTGTTCTTCAAGAATTCAGTTGACCACGTAGTGCACCACTTGGTTGACCAATGGCGACGGAGAGCGTAATAGTGCGGTAACCTTGATGTTGAATAATGAATGTCGTCGTTTTCGTAGGGTAATGACTTCGTACTCAATTCTCCGTATCGTCCCTCCATCTATTCTAACAGGGGTAATAGAAACCAGTCAATAGTCTTGCGAATCTTCGATTTATGTCCTTACGCAATTATCCTCTGATTATGATTGATATCACAAACTTGTGTACGTACATCTACATATGTATTCATATATATGTGTTTGGGAATACATTATTATTGGATAGAACTTCGATTACATGAATTCGATTGTAGAAATGAAATCAGGATTCCATTTCGCTGCACGAATTTTGCTAAGCGAAATATGGAATCAATTGATTTCTTTGATTTGAAATTTATCATTAGAATTTTGTTATTAATTGATTTTGCAATAGACAATATTCCAAGCATAATTTATCAATCGTTGGTCAGTTTATTTATACCTATACGTTGAAGTTCAAGAACTTTGAAAGCATGTAACTAAGCAGCGTACAGTCATGTTCGCATTTCAAAGGGCCATTAACGGATCTTCCTTGGTAGATCTTTGTTTGGAGAATAATTTGGTAGGATGCTTAGGACTTGCTTAGAACGTTCAACGAATATTCATTACATTATTATAAGGTTTTAAATAAAGGGATTTTGTACTTTATTCGATTCGAATTTGACTGATTTTAATCTTATCATAGGTTGAATTTGAAATAAGTAGCTCTTTGTGTGTTTTGTATCGTTAGACACTTGGAAATGTTTCATATTATAAACTATACATTTAGGGTTCACTCGACTGACATGATTTCAGTTTTGATTGGGAAAAAAGTTAATTACATTTCATACAGGCTACAGGTAAAGGCTACATTAATGAAATTAACTTTTCTTGTCATCAATATTCTCCGATATTATCGCTACAGTTTCTCTGAATCAATGCTGTCGTGATGATCGGTGAGGGAATAAAGAGATTAGTACCTATACAAATAATTTTTCACATTACGCAAATTGAATCTTCTCACGTGGGAAAAAATGAATTATTAATGTTACCGCAGCTCTAGTTAATACATGGACCGCAAGAATATATGTCATCTGCACCAGAATTCTTATCCAACTGACCAAACATTCGGTGAATTTAATAAGAAATCCGGTACAGGTGAGGAACATTTCTTGCTGTCCGTAATTTTTCAAAGTTCATTTTTTTCGATGCACGTGAGTTCTCTCAGCCTGAGCTGAAATGTTCTTTGTAGTTCATCATCCTCCCCGTGGGATGATTGCGGGTCTTCCGGAAGGATATTCTCGATAACTGTACTTGATATCCTTTTTATCCATCAAACGCACCTGGTACATACCTATATTGTGGTCTTCTAGTTTTCTTGTATGATAGTTTTTTGAATTTAGAATTCTTTTTTTATATGCCTACGTGAACTCCTTTCCAATGTTACCAAAAACGGTACCTTCTGAAGAACATTAGATGTCCATATGACGGGGAGACATAATCCCCTATTGAAGTAAGGAATAACTCTTTATATTTTTCACAGTAGGGGGAACTCGGCAGCCTTGGGCCGCTTGTATTTTTTCGAAAAGGAGAAGTTTAGGGTCATATATCCAAATTCAATCGAAAAACTTGGAGTTTCCTCCTTTCGAAAGAATATAACTCATCAATTTTTCTTCCAAGTTTTTCTCGATTCAAAGTAAAACTAGACTTTCATCTTTAAGGAATGGATCAGGCAATTAACACTGCATTGTTCAGTCCAACTAATGCAAGTGATTGAGGAGAAATTCAGATTGAAACCTTAAAAAAATCCTGGCTTTGTCCGCATTATTCAACAATCAGGATAAAATCATCCTAAAAATCAAATATGAGGACAAAACCATTCGAATATTTCGACCCGGGATTGGAAACGACAACGATCCTCGTTGGATCAAGAACTTTTCGAAAAATATATCACATTAATCCTATATCCACGAGTCGCAAAAAATTTCTTATCTTCATAAAATGCATATCAATTATAATTTTTATTGATATCGACCCATCAGGACAAGAATCAAATATTCTATCAAATCTGGCAAATTGTATATGAAATATTTCCGATATTTCGATTAATCTTCACCACTTTTTTTCATACGATGTAGATAAAAGGATAACTCAAGTATCATAAGCCATATTTCCAGGAGAACATTCGAAACACGTTATTATATTTCATACTTCAAACTTCCAGCTGTTGAAAACTCTCAAGGGAATTCAAACTTCGATTGATTTCAAGTAAGTTTTGTGTGTAACAAAAAACATTCGCGATTCCTCGGAGGAATGCATTCTGAATGTTCACAACGTTTCAAGTATAATACATCCCAGAAAGTTTCTTTCTCGCGAAAAATGGATGAAATATGCGCTTTCGATTATCGATTATTATCAATTATTGTTATATATAGGCTGAATAAAAAGCTTCAGGATATTATGTTTTTGCGAAAATATTTGAGGTCGACTCGTAATATTTCATGCCAATTCGTAAATCATCAGGGGAAAAAAGAGAGAAGAAAATAATTTTCCAGTTCAGAATACATGAACGTAATTTGTGAAGAAGAAATAACAATAAAAGAATATTGCATTATCTTTTCTTCCGTACAGCTTGTTTTGGAAGGAAGAGGATCAAATGTCGTATCAATTCATCCAAGGATCACTGTTGGAAAAATCTGTCTTAAACTTAACAATAATATTATGAAGTTTTTTACATAAACATTTTATTCAATTTCATATTTCCATATTAAATTTAAGAACGATCCTTGGTAGAAATTTGTCTGGGCGTCCCATTTACCATCCACGTACTAGATGGGACCCACGTGGGGGCAACTGGATAACACATTTCAGCCATTTTGACTTGAGTGCCCGAACATTTAGTTGGTTTATGTAAATTCTTCATCCGCCAGCTGATCTTACAGTAACATTGATAGTCGAAGGAATAAAACAGGAATCCCAAACGTTTCAATTTGTCACTCGGGATTATTTTATGGAAATAAATTCAAAAGCAACGTTCTTGACTGAAGATCATATGTCAAAATACATTGTCACCTTATTCATAGGTGTGATTTTACAGAAAACACATGATTTCGCATTTCTAATTACCAATTTGAACAACATTCTAGCAATTCCCTGGGACATCTGGATGGGCACAGGCTAGAAAGTGCGTTACAAAACTAGCTAGAAACCAACCTAACATCTGGGAAAACTAGCTGGGCCCCATCTTATTCCCAATCATAATTTCTACTAGGGATTATTGAATTTAATTTGAAAACATGCAATTGAATATGAAAATATGAAATTTCATACAAAATTTCGTATGAAATTCAAGAAAATGTTTATGTAAAAAACTTCATAATAGTATTGTTAAGTTTAAGACAGATTTTCCTAACAGTGATGATATTATTTAGAAAGTTATGAACGTCATTCATTGCAGAAGAAAAAAATCATTATTTCCTTCACTGGGAAGTGATTAAGAATTTTGATTAATAAATGCAAATGAATGCAGTAAAAGTATCGTCGAACCGCAATGTGTACGCTGTAACCTCGGGCATCTTATGTTATAAAGTGTGATGAATGTAATACCTCTGTTTCTCCGTATTAGGGCTCAATTTTTTAGATATAAATAATTCTGCTTATTATTTCGTTTCAAAAATTTATAATCTGGTAATTATTTCATAATATACAACATTCGTTATGGAGACTGAATTTCTCTGATTGGAAAATCAATAAAGTTTATATAAAGACCGAAATGTACAAGTAGTAGTTTGCAACTGTAGTGAAGCACTCATCATCAGAAATGTACAGCTGAAAGTTCCAGAGTTGTCACCAGTTACTGAGCTCTTGAAAGTTGTTGATTTTAGATACTCTCAACTGCTGTTTTTAACGAATATTGCTGTTGGAAAATCTTTATTTCATAAAGGAGGGTGATATTATCATCCGTAGAGAATTCTGTGTTGTTGAATGTTTCAAGTGGATGTGATAAACTTATCATACTCAGGTCTTGTAAATCATTCCTATTATTTGCTGTTGAAGGAGAAAACTTTTTCGTTGATTACCATAAAAATCATAAGTTTTTCTGGAATTTTTTGGAAAGAAAAAAGTATATCACTGATCATTTAGGTTCAGTTATCGGGAAATCTTGAAATTTTACATTATTCGTCTTCATTCATGCGGAAAAAATGAAATCAATGTGATTCCTGATGCCTGATGATAATATAATCTGCTTTTATAACATTGAGATATCCACATTTATGCAATGGCAAATATTCGTTCTTCAGGCCCAAACGGCATTCTGGTTCTCACTTTTTATATAAAGGTTTTATCAAGGATTCAAACAATTTTTAATCAAAAGCTACAACAGTCGGCTACTACCTCTACGGTTGTTAGTTGCAACTTCGTCAGAATGCTCTGAAAATTTCGAAGTTTCTCGTCGAGCATTAGGTATTCTAGAATACCCAATGGAAAAGATCTCTCAAAAACGAGAACGTGGAATATGTAGAGCTTGATGAAATTTCATATGGGCATTTGTGCAGGGGTTTATAAGATTTTATAATACCCTTGGGAGAATATCAATGAGCTAGAAATTGGATTTCATCAGACTCTATAAGTCATCGTGAAATGTTGCATACAGATGTGTAAAATGAAAATTTCAGAGATTGATCAGAATGTATCAGCACTTATCATCAGGCTTTTTCAACAGGCTCACTCGAAATTTTAAAGTACATATTATCTGATTACATGGAAGATCTTTGATCTTGATAAAATTTTTCACGTTATTTTTCGAGTGTATAGTCATCCAGAAGTCAGCTTGTCAAATTTTAGGATAACATTTCCATTCTTTTAAAGCAATAGTCTAAGCTTCGAGCTTGAAAATTAACAACCACTTCATACGAAGAAAATGCCACTCGAAGCGGACAAGTTCACTTCTGAGACTTAATAGGGTGAAACAAGTAATTTTTCACCCTCTCAAATATGGAGAATTTTTTTTCTGACACTTTCAAAGCTCGTGAGCCACAAATGATAACAAATTCTTTATCTTGCTTTTGGATCCTTGAATTTATATTTCGATGGCACGATTGTTTCACCGTTTACCCTTCGTGGCTCTTGAATTCTTCGTTTGATGACGTCATTCCACAGGCGCCATACAAATTCATTATCCGGTCTTGTAGTTTAGAAGCTCATGAAAAATATCACCTGCATACTAGACCTCATACATATGCATATTAATTATGCTGAAACATGCGATCGAATAGTCTCGTTCGTTATATCGATCTTGAAACTAACCTTGAATAACTGTGTTGAAAACTTCATACTATACTGACCAACAAAGTACACGTATATACATACAATGATGGAGGGATCCTTCAAGTTGAATAATAAATGCGTCTACTCGGGTGGATCGATGAATAGATGATGTCGCTGAAACTGCACCATTTCTGTTACAATTTTGCCAAACACTTTTCCTACATCCGAACGAGATCCACTTTCAATTTTCCCGAATGTGAACTGAAATTTTTAGATCGCACGAGCACAGTCTGGTTCTCCGTATGATTGCCACGATGGAATTGATATGTTATTGATTGAATTCATCATCAATTTTGCATGTACATCATATGGAAAAACAGAATTCTATTCACAATCAATCGATACTCTGGAATATTAAATTTTTCAAATATATACTCGAATTGTCAAGAAGTAAAATGAAAAGGTGAAATGAAGAATCATATATTTTCAGATGCCTGGTGCATAACATTGACGTCAAGTTCTTATATATGATATCAAACATGTCGAAAAGTTTGAATAATTTGCATTATTTCAATACCTTCTGACATCAATATTTATTTCATGATTTTGTTGTTCAAACAGAAGAAGGATCTTTAAATTGCGCGAGATCCAATTTTTCGCTCTTAGTTGGATGAACGCCGATTACGATCATATATCCTTACAATACGCACTGAGAGAAAGGGTCTATTCAAATAGTCGACAGCTAGTAAATTCAGTCACTGTAAATAAAAATTTAGTTGTTCCAGCTAAATTTTATTTGTCACAACTATATTTCTTATTCCCACTGGATAAATCATTTTGTTCATATTTCAGACAGCTAGCCTCTTATTTACCCCAACTAGAGTCTAGCTAGCGTGAATAAAAATCTAGCTGCGGTAACTAACATTTAGTTGTCCCAACTAGGTACCTTTCTCTCAGTGCGGAAGTCTCAAAATTTCATTGACACACACTGAAAGAAAGGGTCTGTTCAAATATTCGACAGCTAGGGAATTCAGTCGCTGTAAATAAAAATTCAGTTGTGCCAGGTAAATTTCATCTGTCAGAACTAAATTTTTTATTTCCATTGAATAAAAGATTTTATTCATATTTCAGACAGCTAGACTTTTATTTACTCCAACTACACGGAAAAAACGGCCCACGTAAAAATTACAGGAAAAGTGAGGTTATGATTACGGTGTGGATTTCATGTAGAATTTACTCCAGAGTCCTGTTGCATTTACATTGTTATCGTGGCTATCATGGCAACACGCCTGCCGTTCACTCCGGTAGCAATGTACACATAACATTGGTGCCAATGTGAATTTTACCCCAATTGCATTCACGTCAGCAGTTATGTGAAAATAACAACAACCAATGCAGAATCTACACGTGATTTTTTTCCGTGTAGAGTCTAGCCAGCGTGAATAAAAATCTAACTGCAGATACTAACATTCAGTTGTCCCAACTAGGTACCTTTCCCTCAGGGCACAATTACACACGGAAAAAATAATTCGGCTCAAGCTGCCAAGTGCCTACCATAGACAAGGGCAGCGATTCAATCAGCTCCTGTAGCTAAATTCAAGTTATGAAAGCAAGAAAATTTGCATTTGTTGTTAATCTATTTGCTATAACAGCTAAAATTTAGCTTCAGGAGCTAATTGAATCGCTGTACTTGTACGTGCTACACTGAGAGAAATTTATATAGTCACTTTAACTAAAACATCTCAACCTCAACTGAATATTCCTAATGAGAGCTACTGAAAATTTGGTTGAGTCAACCAAGGAAATATAGATTCGTCGCTTAATTGTATCAACTATACTTTCTTGGTTGAATTGATTAAATTCCCAGTAGCTTTTACTAACAATATTTGGTTAAGGCGTTTCAGTTACAGTAACCTCAAAAATTTCTCTCAGTGTAGCCATTTTGCTGCTGCAGCTAAATTATTTTGTCCGTGCGAGTTCAATTATCTATTAAAATTCAACGGGGGACAAGGGAATCAAGCTATGAATGATTTATTTCATACAAAAATAACAATCTATGATTGATAAATAGTCTACACTGAGCAAAAGCGTTTAGTTGAATATTAGACAGCTAGAAAATTTAGTCACGCTAAATGGAAGTTCAGTTGAACCGGATAAATTTTATCTGTCGCAACTAAATTGTTTATTTCCCTTGAACAAATTGTGTTATTCATATTTCATACAACTAAAATTTTATTTACGCCAGCTGAAATTTTGTTGGTCGCATATGGAATTTTACAAAGTGGATGAAAAAATTTCGAAATTTCATTAATCGTTTTGTAAAATTTCATACGTGACTTTTGGAAAGTTCATATTTCTTTCCATTGTTTGTGACTTATTGATAAATTTTCATTCTTTTCATTCATTCTCCAACAAAAATATGAAACGTTTCATCTTTATTACGAACTCAAGAAATACCCTCTGATCTTAACAAATATTCACAGATCATAAGAAATATCTTCCAATTTACTATATTTCCGGACTGCATTTTTCTCCGTGTACAAGAATTTTTGAAAGCTTCTCGTGGAACAATTTCATTCGTATCTTCATTTTTACTTATTATTCGATAATGAAGAAGACAAATTAATCAACTCTTACAACCAATTGATCGGATACCACGTCACCAAGACGCCATTAATGTTCTCAAGAAAATTAAGGAACCGAAGATGATTGTTCACACAGTGTCGTTTCTCTATCACCTTCTTGATTTTTCTCGAACGGAACGGTAATTGCCGATAAGATCATGGCTCCAACAAATACGTGATATTGCTAGAAACTCTCATCAAAATGAAAACAATCATTTACCCAGCCACTTCAAAATTGTTATCATTGTCTTGGATTTTCGATGTTTGCTTCAACTTACTTCGTTTATTGATATCCGAGAATTCTTCTTCCTATAGAGTTTTGATTCTAATATCAAGAGAAAACAATATTCCGATTGAAAATCCTCCCTCTTGATCTGGTCAGGTACTTGGATTCTGACAAAGATCGACAAAGAAAAGAGAATTCGCTGAGACAAGAAAATTTGATTTGCCTGTCTCACTTTTTGCTGGAACAGCAATTTTTTTGGTGACGTAGCTACTTCAACGAATTATTTATCCGTAGTCACAAATTATTCGCTGAATTGGCAAAATTTTCAGTATTATATATAAAATAGCCAACAAATTTAGATGGGAAAGTCGACAGTTTTTGCTGCCTCAGCTTAAAAATTGCTGTGATAACAAAAAATACCCAGTGAAATCAGATTTCGATCGCTGGCACAGTGTCAGTTTCCTTGTCCATGTTGTGACCCTCGACTTCTGTCAAAACTTTTTCAAGGAGACTTGGTCTGAATCAGACCTAAATAAAAATTTCACAATCGAAATTTATGAAAAATTATCGAACTCAAAAGATTCCTTTTCCACAAACAAAACTTGCTTCTCTCGTATTTTGATGAACTAAACGGTGCTATGAAAAAAAAACGTTTTGCCATTATTCAGAATTATCCACCATTCCCCACCATCTTCATCACTTTTGTTTACTTATTTTCTCAATATCTCTGGAAAATATCACGATAGACGGTGAATTTTTCAATTCAAGGTGATATAATTTAATTCATTCAGTTTTACTACAATTCTTATATGTTCAATGTCTTGTGAATATTCCAGTCTAAGTGTAATGATTTTTCAACAACCTTATCATGAAGATACGATTCGTATCTTCTCCCAAATCCTCTTCGTGAAGAATCCCATGTCTAAATTCCTCAGACGTGATTTCTGAAACTGTGCGATGTGTCAGAGGATACTAGCAGACCTGACAATAGCCAAATCATTCATTTCAAACTTTCCCAAAGTGATGACATCAAACTATTGCTTTGTTTAGTAATGCTTATAAGTGCATTTAGAATCGATATAAAGAGCGTTACTCTGATTTCATTGAAACATTTCCGAATGGTTTGGAATAAACGATCTGGTTTGCACCGTGGCCTGACTGACATTTCTCTCCTCAACATTTTTTTACATGAATTATTAACAATAATGATGTGATTTCTCTTCAAAACATGGAAGAGAAATTCCAAAGAATTTTTCTTTCTTTTCATTTGATTTTTACCAATGCTGGAACAAATTCGTTTTTCGCCATAAATGTACCATAGTACAAGTCTCTGCAGTACTTCTTCAACGTAGTTTGAACAGATCAAATCGTCTTACGCGTATTTGTATTCCTTTCAAAACTCCATCGATCTCGTTCGAAACATACCAGACACGACGGACCCCTCAGAAAATTCACTCAATAATTCAATAACCACGTTGAAATCGAACTCTCTTGTACTTGGGAGGTATTTCCAGTTGTGACCGCGATTGATCATTTCTTTTTATCTCTATATTCCAACAAATCACGGCAAGTTATCAGTGCTAGAAGTTTATACGTTTCCTATCTTGGTCTCGATTCGTAATATAAACCGACCTTCCAGAAGAATATTGAAAACTTTCGAATAAACAGAAAATTTTTTTTATAAATGAATACGTCAGTGAACATTGAATTTGCAAAAATTTTCTTGAGCGAAGAAATCAATTATCCAATTACCATGAAATTGAAGAAGGAATGAGGATTAATTTGTACGGCAATGAAGGTTTGACAATTTTCAACTGTATTTTAATGCACAAACAAACATTTCATACTTATGTTTTTGATATAAACCGAGAAAATGTGATTCTGGAAGTAATGAAAATCTTCAGTGCTGATTTATCATCATACATTGTTAGAAAAATCTGCTTAAAACTTCATAAAAATATTATGAAGTCTTTTGCATAAACAGTTGATTAAATTTCATATTGAAATATCGAATTGAATAATATAATTCTTGACGTTAAGGATTTGTTCCTTAATTTTGAGAATTTTCTTCCTAATTTTCATAACATATTTATGAAATTCAATAAACGATAATTATGGTTAAATCTCATCAATATTAAATTTAAGAACCATCAATAAACTCAATATGGAAATATGATTTCTCATAAAGAATTTTTCCAACAGTTATCCACTTGTCAAAAATATATCAAATGCAGAAATGTTTTACCGAAAAATTGAATACTGATATCCATGGTTACAACATTGTATGCTCCAACAGAAAAATTACAGTACAAAAACAAAGTATATACAAAATTTCACAACATTGAATATTTTCTAAGATCTTTCATACGTGTATGCAGATGCAAATTTTTAATGCAAATGTAATGGCCATGTAAGTTTATTTGAATGGATCAACCTCGAACGAATTCCGTGTCAACAAATCATGGAAAGTGTTCACGATTTTTGTTCAAATATTGAAAAATATTAGAATAAATGCAAGAACTAGAATCTCCATAAATATTTGTTCAATTATGGAACGTTATGCCAACACCATCTCTAAGTATTTCAATTTACTACCATGAATAACGTTAACATAAATACCATTCTAATCCTTCGGCGACACATGATTTAGACCCATCATCCATTATCACCCAGTACAAGATTCTCAAATCCCAACTGAAGTGACTTTTCAACAAATTTTCCTTTCCTTCGCAAGGTAAGCATGGTAATTTTGTTTGCTCGAAACATAAATTCCGTTGATTGTTAATAACCGACAAGATATACGTTCGAGGAATGCAATTTCCTTACTGAACTAATACTGACGAGAACTCGATAATCATATGCATATAAGCAACACGGTAGACAATTTCACGAGAGTAGAAAAAGAAAAGTCGATTTTCTTACCCTCCATTTTTGATTGTTTCGTTTATCAAGGACTGTTTCCTCACTTCGTTGAATTCCATGTTACGATATTCATGAGAAAATTCATTATTCATCAAATTTCAAATAGTATTCTGATATCGCAGCACTGAACACGAAAATATGAATCAAAATATTTACATCGAGAAATACTTCTCATGCGTAAGATATGTGCATATGTAAGTATTTCAACGACGTACAGAGCGTTTCAGAATTTTAAGGCATTTTCCTGGAATAAAAATAACGATTCCTACCGAAGAACAATTTTATTCATTCCATTTTTCGTGTTGGTGTTTTTTTAATAATTCTTCTAAATTTATCAAAAAGGCATTTTATAGAACTACATTTCCATTACAACTACACATCAATGATGAATAATTTATACAAAATTCTTAGAATTTATTCTGATTGTTCTTCGCGAAAGCTTTCGGATGCAGCGAATGATTTCTTTGATAAAAATATTCAGGGTACACAAAAATGCAGCAACTTGGAGTTTCCATTATGCAGCCTAGCATCACTGTGCACTAGTACGTTCAGAAGTCCCAGCAAGTGAATTAGTAATTATATTTTCGAAGTTACGAGATGAGAATACGAAATAAGAGAAGAACTATGTATATATTCCTTTCTGCGAAGGAAAATCCCTTGTCACAGATATAAAAGGAGACCCATTGTGCACTGCGCATACATATTTGCATATTCCTAAGTCACGTGAGATGTTTGGAGAAGCAGGATCAGGTGTAGGTCTAGTTCTGAATTATTATACGAGAGATGTATGCGGGCAAGAACGCAACCACAATTTCTCCTAAAAGAGAGAGAGGATGCAGTTGAATATACCTATGATATATTTATACACGTAAACCGCGGAGAAAATAAGGCTTTGAGAAAATAAGACAAAAATGAATAATGAAGAAAATCAATATGATATAATATTTGATTATATGAATGTATAATGTTCTCCTAATTGTTTCAACTCATGAAATAATCATTTTGTAACAAATAAAACTTGATTATACCCTCACGGAGAAAAAAGTCTTGCTGGCATAACAAACTGGTCTGTTACTATAACGCCTACAAAAAAAATTAGCCGGACGAGCAAGAAAAATGATTGACACAACTACATTTTTTTGCTGACATGAACAAATTTGTTGACAGCTACTGAAGTGAATATTTTTCCAAGGACAACAATTTTCTTTGTAGGCGCTATATAGTAGCAAACCACTTTCGCTCCGTGTAGTTTTTTGTCATAATTTGAAGAAAACTGCTGCAGAATCACATCGAATGCTTGTCGAAGCTTATGGTGATCATGCTCTTGGTAAAACACAGTGTCTTGAGTGGTTCCAAAAATTTCAAAGTGGTAATGTGACGTGAGAAACGAAGAGCGTGGAAAACCACCGAGAATGTTCACAGACGACGAATTAAATGCCTCATTGGAAGAAGATGATACTCAAACTCAACAAGAACTCGCGGATCAACCGAATGTGACGCAGAAAGCCGTCTCCATTCGTTCGAAAGCCATGGAAAAGATTTGGAAAGTGGAAGAATGGGTTCTGCATAAACTAAATGAAAGGCAGCAAGGAAATCGCAAAACCACTTATGAAATGCTGCTCGACAGATACAAAAGAAAATCATTTCCCCATCAAATTGTGACAGGTGATGAAAAATTGATATATTTTGAGAATCCTAAGCGTGGGAAATCATGGATGAATCCAGGTGAATCATCGACATCCACTACGAGACCAAATTGTTTTGGAAAGGAGACAATGCTCTGTATTTGGTGGGATCACAAGGGTGTAATGTACTATGAGCTGCTAAAACCTGGGCAAACCGTCAACACTGATCGCTACCAACGGCAAATGATCGACTTGAATCGCGTATTGCGTGAAAAATGACCGGAATATGGAAAAAGGCAACACAAAGCCATCTAACTTCACGATAATGTCCCATCACACACAGCAAAACGGGTCAGGGAAACGATCGAGGCGTTCAGTTGGGAGATGCTACCACATGCGGATTATTCTCCAGACTTAGCTCCGTCCGATTATCATCTATTCGCGTCAATGGGACACGCTCTCGCTGAACAACGCTTCAATTCGTTCAATTCAATGCAGGAGAATGGCTCGATAACTGGTTCGCTTCAAAAGAGGAACTATTTTTTTGGCGTGGCGTTCATAAACTGCCAAAAAGGTGGGGAAAATGTAAAAACAGCAATGGAAATTATTCCGAATAAAATATTGTTTATCATTTTCTAACAACAAACGTATGATTTTTACAAAAAAATTCCGGTTTCATAGTTCTACACCTGGTAATTGCTGTAGCTACTTAAGTTTTCAGGACAAATAACACGTTAGCTGCCTCCCACTCAAGATACCTCAGGTACTTACGTTAGTTAGTGCAACTACACAGTAAAAAAAATTCCGTCATCGTGTAAAAAAGAAGTACGTGTTAAAATTCAAGTGTTGAATATTTAACACTTTTGTGTGTTCATTTAACACACTGATCAAATGCTGTTCGATCGATTCATTTTCAACACATTTAAATGTTATTCGAGTTCAAATTAACACTTTATAAGTGTCACTCTGGAATCAACACACGTTGAGTGTGAAGAAAAATGGTTGACATTCGCTTGTGTGTTGAATTTGACGAAAAATTTTTTACTGTGTATCGAGTTAGCTGAGGCAGCTAACGTGTTACTTGTAAGGAGCTGCAGCAATTACTTAAGTAGATGTTCGAAAATCGACTATTTAAATAGTTGCTGCACCTATTTCTTTTTTTCCCATGTAAATACTCTCCAAAACTGTTATATTCACTCTTCACTTCTAGCTTTCATGGACGTTTCTCTCACGTGCCATCGTATTCTTCGTTTTCACTTCATTTTAATTCCCATTTCCACCAGGGTAAAGAGAATTCGAATACCCCTTCGTTAAATTCTCACACCAATAAACGAATTTAACAAGCCTTGCGTGAAATATCTCCTCTTTGAGATAGTTTATAAACTGGAAGATTTAAATAAAATCGATCCACATTAATGAAATTATATTTTACGTATTTGATTAAAAGATGTGTGGTACAGAACATAAATTATGGATACGAGAAATATTCAAACCAGGCAATTACTTCACATGCAAAGTGTTGGTCTTAGTTTTCTGTGTATTGTTCGCTAAGCATGTACCGAAGAGTTACAGATGAACAACGCTATAACACTTGCTATAACACTATTATCCAACTTTGTCGTCACGTGGCAACTCAAAGCACGTAAGTTACAGCTGTTGGTTCACTTTGCCCTAATCTTCCTTAAATCTCTCCTCAGAGTCATATTAGAATGTTAGAAACGGAATTAAACCCAATTCAAATGAGCATAAAGTAAATAAAAAAAGAAGTGTTGATTTTTTTTATAATAAGGATATGATCATTTGAATTAGCTTCAATCGATTGATCATTTACTCTATCAATATTAATTTTACACTCGATAATTAAATGCTTCTCATCTCTATTCCATTTCATTTTAATGCCACGTCATTTATCAGACTGTTAGAGCTTAATCAATCATCTCGGGATGAAGGTTGTACATTGCATGTAAACGATATATAGTAGTATGCAAGAACATTGAAATATGGCTTGAACTGTTAAGCTCTTACGACAATATTTATCTTATACATTATACATATTGTATATTACAATTGAGACTATCAAGTTGTTGTAATTTCATCTACAACTTCTGTAATTCGTGTTTATATATCAAGAATATAGAACCCCGTTTGAAGGATATGCAACAGTGATATGTTAATTTTCTTTTACAATGGCAAATAAATATTGCGTACAACGAAAATGGAGATTTCACTGATGATCCAATGGCGGTATATTTGTATAATGAAGCTTCCGCTGTGTATAAATTATGCGAGAGTTTCTGTTGTACAACAGAATATCTATATTCTATGTGAAACACAATCCGTATGGAAATCATTTGAATAGTATCGTAGTTCCTCTGAAACGTAACCCCAGATTGTCATGTATTTTGTTAAACTCAACCCATACACGTACTTTTGTTTTCAAAACTTGGCAAAAGCCCAAAGTCAGTCATGCCTTTACTACACTGCTACACTGCTTCGGATTCCCTACTGTTTATACATCAGATCAAAGGGAAAGAACTGTCAGAAACCATTGTCCTCGATCTCTCGTGAAACATCTCTTATTAAATTCGCCATACTTACGCTTGGATTTGGATTGACACAGTTCTTTACCGAACGACTTACACCATCTATACGATGGAAAACTAATTCATCAAATTCACGCAATCTCACCTGCAATGGAAAAGAATACTTTGTATGTCATTTCACGTCGGTACGCGGTGAACGAAAATTTGTTTCTTGAAACTCTAAGGAATAGATTGCTACAGAATCTCACGTGGAGAAGGAAAAACTAGTGGTGTCCCGTCGATGGAGGCAATAGAATCTTTATAAACGGCTGTGGCAAAGTTTCTAAAGGATTTTGTGTGTCATTGTAGTATCCGAAGAGAAATAAGAATAAGAAATAATGAAAATATCCAGGATTATAGAAAAGGTGATAAGGTATGGTTGCAAGAAGCGAATGAGATGTATAGTATATCCGTGACCGCGATGAAATGACCAGGAAGAAGGGGTTGAATTGTTCGCCATGGGCATCAGAAGAACCAAAGGCGTAGGACAAGAAAAAGAAGAAGAGAAACGTGCAAGTGGAGCTGCTGAGGTAGCTTGATCGTAGTGGTAGTAGCAGGAGTAATAGTAGTAGTGGTAGTAGTAACAGTAGTAAGGTGGGTTAGGGTGAGTTGAGGTAAAGTGGGCTGAGGTAGAGGGGGTAGAGAATGAGGCTGGGGTTGCTCTGGCCGAGTAATCGTATCGCGTGCAGTCGTCTGGCGTGAGTCCGCGTTGCTGGATCGTCGTTATATGCCCGCATCGTAAGAAGAAACGTGTACACCGTGTTATACAATATTTTTCATTGGCTAACATCATTTCTCGTGTTTACATTTTATACAGTGTTCAAGTGCGTACATTGATCTCGTTACAATCGAATAATACGATTCAGATATACTCCATTACACATCTTTGAAATCGTAACATCGGAACGATAAAACCAAAAAAGAATCTTGAATCATTAGAGAGTGTACGAAATAATACATCTCCGGTGCTTTGTCTTTTCGTCACCTTGAAAAAGATTTCTTTGTTTCAATTCTGTATTCATCTTGGACGGTGATATGAGATGATGTACATTGTAGATAAAAAGGTATGTGGTCATGATAACAACGACTACAACGACGATGAGCAATCAAGCGATAAATTTTTATGATTATTATATTCTGCAATCGACAATTAATCGTATTATTTTGTCACGTTCTTAAATTTTTCAAATTGATTGAGTGTTACGCGTTTAAAAAAGAAAGCCGCCGGACGACCGCGAACCGCGCAAAATCTACATTCTTTATTTTTTCTATAAGATACTTGGGTATATTTGATTTTGATTATTCGTATCTAGTGAAATCTTGAATTGATAAATAAAACAGAATTGAAGAAACGTAACACAAAAGAATCGAAATAAAAAAAGTGAAAGAAAAAGGTAAAAATTTTGATTTGAAATATGTTAATTGCATTCCAGCCCACTGATATTTATTATATGATCAAAATACAATTTTGATCCTTTCGCCAATCTCTTTGATATGTATATCTACTCTTGGGAACAAATGAATTCATTTCAAGATATTATTGTTTCTAAAATATAATATGCATATCTAGTCCCTGCACGAAGAGAAACTTGAGGTTCAATTCACTGTGAGATTATAGCAATGGAGGATTATACTGACTTTCCAATGAAATTGACTCTGCAACAGAATTTCGATCAAGATTGTATTGTCATTTACCGGTGAAGTTCATTGTAAGGTCAATGTGTTCATCAGTCACATTCGATCGGTCATTCGATATTTATATTTTCAAAATGAAGGAATGAATTTCATTTCTTGATATTTAATTTTCTATGATAAAACCGTTTGAAATGTTTCAATGATCTGATTTAACGGTTGGTGAGGAACCCTTTGGAACTGAAGGACTATCTATGAGCAATTTGATTTCATGTCATACTTGTGAAAACACTACAAGATTTTCTGCTTTTATGGGTTCTGTGTAGTACAGGCAAACAAAAGTGACTTGAGAATGCACGAATTTTCATAACAGGGACATTTTATATGCTGCTGAAGTTGAAATCGTTTATTGAAATCAATTAGCAATCGATTAACAAAGTACTCTACTATTGAAATGTCCAAAGCTTTCCAGTACATTTTTGGAACAATGTTTTCAGTTCCGAAGAATTAATTTAAAAAGTCGAATAACGATAATCCATCGGAATTCGTGGGTTTGAATTTTCGTTTCGTTTCTGTGAACGATTCAAACTTCAGCAACATCATTTTCTAATACACAAAATGAATATGGAATCCTCAATCACACCGAATAAAATCATTGTACAATATTCCACCAAATATGGGGGCAACAATTTCACTTTTTGAAGCATTGAACACCTAAAGACAAAATAATTTCTCAAAGTGGTGGAAAAGGAGCCTGTTTCCGATGAAAAAACAATTTTCCTGCGATTGGGAGGCGAAATCCTTCATTCGAGTGAAGAAAAACTCCCCATAATTTCCACAATGCGGATATAAAACAGCAATTCAATCTGTCGTTCAGAACTTGTTTCGGCAGCTTTTTGAACTACATTTGTCCAATAGATTTGTTTTTACTGTGCAAATATTATACTTACTTCTCAAACAAGTCCTTAACATCAGAACAAAGAGAATCATCTCCTATTTAAATGAAGGTACTGACTTCCTTGTCTTCGTGTAGATGGAGGTTTACGGGAATTCAAAATCAAAAGAAGTAACTTGATACTAATATTATAGGAAAATATAAAGAATACCACTTGGAAAAATACACCAGGCCTTGAATGGGCAAAACAAAGAGTGCATGACCGTAAAATCCGCCTGTTTTTTACACTGAGAAAACAGATATCTTGAAAAATACCATAATTTATGGATTTTCAGCGCTGGTCTGACCCGAGTCGGAATATTCACTTGCATGAATCTCTAAAAGTACCATAATTTCTTGGACTTTTTGAAATAAGTATGGTACCTTCCGTATAAAAGTCCAAGACATTATAGTACTTTTAGAGGTTTTTTCAGGTAAATATTTAGACTCGATCAGACCAGCGCAGAAAATCCATAAATTATGGTACTTTTTAAGATACCTTTTTCTCCGTGTAGGACCGCAAGTTTCAGGTTGAATTGCATTCTGGAAAACACCTGATGTTGATCATTTGTGAGGGAATACCATTTCCCGGTGAGCATAACATTGATTTTGAAGATGAAAACATCGACGGAATCGATAGATTCTTGACAAAATGGATGTTTCCTATGAAAAACCGATCGAGGTTTATCGATTTTTATATAATCTTGATCAAAATTTGATACTACTTTACCTGTAAAACCAGTGTTATGCTCACCAGAAACTTGCGTACCCTCGTAGATGATCAACATAGAGTATATCTTAGAATGAATTCTAACCTGAAACAAATAAGTCTCAGAGAGGAAGCGGAAAAATACTATTTTTTGCGGTCACTCTTTTATGAAAATTGACAATTTTGAAAATTTGGTTATCCTTTTGGAGAAAAAAAATTTGCCAACGCAGTGAATCGAGGTATTATATATAATATAGCAAACTTTTCTGCTAATCTATTTAAAAATTCGCTGCCAGAGCTAACTGGATTGCTGAGAGAGCAACATAATCGAATGAAACAGCCAATTTTTTGCTGGATTATTAAGATTCTCAGTATCAAATACAGAAAAGTAAGCAAATTTTACTGGAGACGTCAATATTTTTTGCTGCCAAAGCTGAAAAATTGCTTTCGTAATTGACAAAATCGCTGTAATAGCAAATAGATGGCTGTCACAGCAAAAACAGATTTTGTATTAGATTTTTTTTTCTCATGTTATTGAAATTCGAATCGTTTACAGGAACAAAACCAAAATCTAAGAAATCATCGGTGTTTATCTACTTGAATTAACTCCTTGAAACTGGAAACATTGTTTGAAAAATATATCGCAGGATTTTAGATCTTCAACAGCTGAGGATTTCGTCATTCAGTAACCAATCCGTTTCAATAAACGATTCAAACTTCAGCAACATTTTTTCTCCGTGTGAATCCAAGAACTCCAATTCATTTGAATAAATCTCAAAACGAATATTCCATTTCACCTGTTCATTTGGATGAGATTAACAAAACTTTTGTGTTGAGAACTATAAGAATTCTTTTCATTACAGTTTCCGTTGTGTAATGAGTGAAAATTTCATCTTGATCTGTTCAAATAGAAGAGATGTCAACAATTTGAAAGATGGCTTAAAAATTGTCTACTTCAGAACAGTTCAACTTCGAATAGAATTAAAATTTCTCCCGAAAAGTTTCTATGTTTTGGCATACTTTTCGCAGAATTTATAAATAAAAATACAAATTGAAAATTCAATTGATACCATCGCTTCTCAGTAATTCGCCAGAAATCGATGGGAATGTATTCAAGGCGTCCCACGATTTAATTCGACGCCTGCAAACCCTACCATAAACAATTCTGCAAAAGTCAATATCACGAGTGGAGTAGATAAAATTTTATCCCCCTAAAAAATGAGTTACAATGCATCCTCCTGAAATTTTTCAAGAATTTTTCATTTCCAACAAATATGAAAATCCATGGAAATAATATTGACTTCGTTTATTTCTTCCTTTTCTTCTTAAAAAAATGAAGAATGAAACAATCAAACAAAATTGGAATGGATTTCAATATCCATTAAAAATTTTTGTGACAAAGAGAATTGATTTCACAAAAAATGTACATCATTCCCTCAAAACGGAAATTCTTTTGAATCCATCGTTCAGTCGTTTCTTTTGGACAAAAAATCAAAATCGTGTCATTTTTTCAGGACAGATCCTAAAAAGTTATTATTGTTTTTGTTTTATGAACAGTTATAATTCTGGAGTGTCGAAGAAAGTACGATTCGTCCGAACAAAGCAAGCCCCAAAAAATTACACACGATTCATGGTTGTACTTTTATGGCCAATAAAAATAACGAGTTTCATTAAATGCACGATGGTTTCTTTCCAGTTCAACTTTATATCCTTCGACAGTTGTATTTGCATATACGCGTATGAATCGTTCCGTCAGTAAATTAAAAGCCGTACGTCGTTTTTAAGTATATAAGACTCGACTGCAAAGCTGTTTATAGTATATCGTTTACAGATGGAGAAAAATTCTAGCTCCTATGAACACTGAACTTAGAATGGAAGGAATCATTGGTTTAATATTGATTCAATGGTTGGAGACAGCCTGGGATAATAGCCAAAATGGAATCAGGCCAGTGGTCAAAGAAATTTCTGTGTATTGGAAAAAGTATGACCTTGATGAGGTCAAAACAGCTAATCGCCTGTACTCGACTTTATCATTTTTAATCTCAATACAAGCTCAGCGGAGCTCATTAATTCTTGTTTCTGAATCTTTTATTTATTTCATATAGAATTTATATATAATTCAATGCAGTTAATATATAATTTTCTAATTATTATATGCAAATTATGTACAATTTTGAGAAGTTCTCCAATCGGGAAAAATGATTTCATTCAACAACTTACATCTGAAGATGATGGTTTGGTGTGAAAAACAATTCTAAGAACACCAGTGTGTAATTCTGAAATTGTTTGTAGCTTATGTTCGATTCTATGCACAGATATACTTTTTTTTATCTGTTGTTTGAAGTTGAGTGATGGAAGGTGTTGAATCGTGCACTTGTTCCAAATTGGATGGAATTAAAATATGAAACAGTTGATTAAAAAATTCTGTTGTAAAAAATAACATTAGTGTACACATTTTAGGAATTTCCAGGGGGTTCTATTGAAAGTGATTGCATATACATTATACATGGAGAAAAGTTTGCTCTAAAATCTACTGTCTCCGATAAATATAGGGATGACATTAAATTCCCTGGTGGACATATTTCTCTGAAAATTTCTGGGAACCTCTGAAAAACTCTCAAAATTCGAATATTCTCTGTAAATCTCCGTAAGTCTCTATAAAATTCAGAATAATTCTGAAAATCTCTAAAAATATTCTGAGCATCTCTGAAAAATTCTCAGAATTGGAATTTCCAACAGGGTTGCTGTAATTTACACTGAAATATCCATTGGATTTATCGTATTTTCTGTGACCATTGTCCCAAATTTTCATTTTCATCGAATACCTGGTTTGCTTGAACAGAAATCTCAGTATATATTATAGCAAATTAATGCTGTCCCTATAATAACAGCGATTCTTTCTCTGTTTATAATAAATGAAGTTTGTGTGAGAAGAATGGAACTTTTATATATACATGTTCATGTGGGAGAATGTCCCGAATTATATATAATTATATCGAATTTTACACTACACTACACAGAAAAGAATATTTCTTTAAATCTAAGAAATTGTTATATGAATAGGTCCGAATAAATATTTCTTTGACATAAATAAATATTTTGTTCATGTGAACAAATTTATTATCTGGTCCTTCTTGCGAATGACAAATTTGTTTGGATTAAATGAATATTTACTTTGGTCAAAGAAATATCTATTCGGACCTATTCAAATAAACATTTCTTAGATTCAAAGAAATATTGTTTTCTGTGTATAATTTTCCTGTACACTTTCGATACGATCATTATTTTATACAGTATTTTATAAAGACTTTGAGTAACAGAAATGCGTTTGGTGCTTTCGAAATTGAATTTAGCTTTGCAAAATTATAACGAATGCGATTCTTTCATGGTATATTCAACTCTAAGTTGACTGTTCCATAATTGAATTTTCCAAATTCCAAACAATACTCAAACCAACTCCGGATTTCCTCACGTTTTGTCCCAGAAGATGTGAAATGTCTAAAATTAGAAGACCCACGTACAAGCTTTGTGTGAATTAATCTATAAATGGTACAAGATCTTGAATGAATATTTCGAATATGAATGAATTGAGAATATATTTCACTGCTGTTGATAATGAGCACATGATTTTTAATTTTATCAGTTTTCTTTGTTCGTTATGTTTCTATTTTTCTTCTATTTTTTTTGTTTTTTTTATCAAAACATTTCTTGATGATTCAATCAGTCTCGAATTATTTTTTTCTTGCTCCGAAATATTCATAAAAAATCCATAAACCGCATAAAAACACGTTCGATGAAAAAGAAAGCAGCCCATGTGGAAATTGCCGGAGTTGACAAATCGCCCAGTACTGGGAAGGTTGTATTTGCCAGACTTCGGCAAAAACAACTGTTCCTGTTCAGGCCCATTACTGTTTTTCAACTGGCTGTACATGTTCGACGGAGTTGAGACGGTATTGGTTGGCGTGGACAGACAGTGTTGGGCCAGTAATGAATCAATACTGGCCAGAAGATACACGGATCGTAGTGTAACGGAGCCGCGCCAGTACTGTGCCAGAGTTGGGATGATCATTCAATATATCCAATCGACAATGAAGGGCCAGGATCGGTAGGGCAATGGCTAACTATAAAATCGGTAGTCGAACTACGTTAAAATTATGTCCATGGAAATCCGGCTGTTATGGTAAACCAAAGCGGCGCCAGTGCTGCTCCAGAGTTGGGATTACGATTTCATAGATTTGATAGCCGACTACATCCAGGTGTGGTAGAACAACTGATTCTGTTGCAATGCCAGAGTTCCACCATAGTAGGCACACACCAAATATCGCTACCGACGTGGTGGTAAATGTTTAACTGGCCCTTATGTAAAATGATGTTATCATTCCGACTCCTTGCCAGTACCGTCCAAACCACTGGCCCCATAAGGGCAAGGTTGGATTTGGCAGTACTGGCAACGGTACCGCGCCAGTAGCGGCCTGTGTGTACATTTCCACATGGGAGACTTTTTTGACTATAAAATATCCTTTTTAATTTTGAAACGAAATTTTCAGACAATTATCCCCAACTTGGCATACGAAATTCTTATGATACATCAATTAATTCCAGTACTTTCAATGAAAAAAAAAGAACAAGATATTCAACGTTGTAGACTTCTGAATTTTTGTAGTCTCGTGAAATAAAAACTAGCGTTGAAATACGAACGAAGAGTCGTGAGATAACGATTATTCCGAATCAAGCAGCACCTTGCATGTTCGGATGATTGTTATCATTCTTCGGAATTAAGCTTCCAACTTTTTTCCCAGAATTCAACCGAGAAGAGTTCAGCAAAGTTTTAGCAATATCTCCCTCGTTCCGTTTTACGACCAAGAATTAATGTGATGTGGGTGTAAACCACTTTTCATTCTCTCGTTTCTGTTCTTTCAAAAAGTCTATAAATCATAGAATTCATTTCATCAGCATTCGCACAACTTCCTTGTATTGCCATTTGACATCGGTATATCTCGGAAAATATGTAATAAAAGGGTAATACGTGCTAGTTTTCGTGAGAACCCGAGTTGTGCTACGACTCTTCGTACAAGGCGTTGTTATCATTTCGATTTCAGATCAGTGCCGTTGTTGAATCAACTCGCTGTATTACGGTTGTTTGAATTTGCCCGTAGTTCTAACTCTCGTAACGGTACTGCACCAGTATGTGGTCGAATTTCAATTTACACACCGGTTCCTGTGTATATCATAAAAATATCATTCTGTACAGAAGGCTCATTCTGCTGGATATTGTACAGCCTATGTTCTTGAAGTTTGGATCGTTTATAGAACCGAAACGAGAATGCAAACTCGCAAAATCTGTTGAATCATGGGTATTTATCTTCCCGCGTTGACTCCTTGGACCTGGAAACATCGTTTCAAGAATGTACTGCAAGATTTTGGCTCCTCAACAGCTAAAGATTTCGTTATTCGGTTCCCAATTCGTTTCAATAAACCATTCAAACTTCAGCAACATTACTATTCAAATTCAAAAATTATCATACAAAGAGGTACTTTAATTTCCACGAACAATTCATTGCTCACTTTTCTATATATACATCGTTTATAAGAATAATTCTTACACCATCATAGAATTTTACTCAATCCACTGAAATCGTACATATACCGAACCGATGGTTGATTATTTTCATATGTGAGCTTTGCGTAACACGATTCTACGCCTAACACAGAAATTCATGCCATTCGAAATAACGTTGGAATTTTTCCAAATTCAATATCCAGCATTTGTCGTGCAGTTGCATTCAAACATTTGAAATTCATATGAAGTATGACGCTTTCAAATACCGAAATGGATATTCCTCGACCCGTCTAAAACATGCAGAATGCTTTTATTCACCCATCACCATTATTATCATTATTATCAAACATCAGTGGAGCGGAAATCACAATTATTGAGATTTCAAGTATTTCATAATGCTGCAAACTCTGCTAATGAGATGATACAACATGACCAGAGTTTCTTGTGAGTTTGAAATAAGGTAGAAGCACCGCTTGTTGATGTTTCGGTCAGCATTTGGCCATGAGGTTTTATCGCAAATGCTTTTTCATGTAAATGAATGATAACAGACATTACAAACTACGTACTCCAATTATAAAAACAAATGAAATAATTGACAATGATATATCACACGTTAGGAAATCTTTTAAAATAAAAACAGAAGGAGAAATATCAAGAATAATTCTTTTCCATGAATAATTTTTAATGAGTTTGATAGTCGTGTGCCGAATGAAAACATTCGTTTAATTGGAAGATTGACCGGAATTTCGATAGGGTGGAATTTGAAAAAACGTCAAATTTCAACATATTTTCGAAAGTTTGTGAATATTCTGATCCCTTCGAGAAACAATATCCAATTTTTGTTGAAAATCAAACTTATATACCAAGGGAATTCCAGCTACCAAATCAAATTGAAGAAAGACCATTACGTATACGTCTAACCAGTTCAATAAAACTTGTGGATATTGGTATTGAAATGCCCCATATTGATTCTATACCTACAGTTTTCATTTTACATGGAATGGTTTGCGTTGTAAATCCAGCCTGTCGCTTGGAATAACTGATCGATCTATTGTAACAGTATTGTGTTCTTTATAAAATTAAAAATCTCATTACTTTTTATGTAGCACTCTTCAGTATTATCATATTTGTTCATTTTTAATTCAAATTCTATCGTGGTGAGGATATTCAAGCAGGTTTCAAAGGACTCCTTATTCAGTATAAATATATACATTATTACACTCACATTTTCTTTTTTTTTATAGATCTGTATTCGCAAATAAGTATTTATTCAATTCAAACGACCATTGACAATCGCAGATTTATTTGAATTCATTAAATTTTTAATGAGTTTTCTAAAATAATATTCCAACTCCAGTCGAATGTACGGAAGTGAAATTTGAAGAACTTGAAAAAGATTCATATCAATTGTCTGTCCTAATTCTACCAAATCCTTTGACAAAACATCATTTATTAACTTGTACTCAACTTACGTCGTCCTCTCACGAAACTTTTGACGATAATTAATTCACGTTCAACAAACTCATTTCGAATATACAGCACTCGATTATTCGTCGATGAACTGATTTTATTATTCGGGATATAAGAAATAATTAATGAGAAAATTCATTCTTCATTTCTTTTCTTATTACCAATTTCGAAACGTCTCCCGTATAGTATCGATTTTATATAAATGTGGAATGCGAACTGTTGGAAAAATCAATATAAAACTCCAAGACATGGATTTTTTTATGGATGTGCTTTTAACGCCACACGGTTATAAAATTTCGTACTACTAATTTCATACACGTGTCGTCACAGAATTCAGAATTACTCTCAAAATGAAATTTCGCTTGACCGTTCATTATGAAATTTTCTATCGATTTTCACGATTACGAGTCAATCAAATAAATTCTATACATCAACAAATAGAAACAGTTTGTATACTTTCACACATGGAATTACATAAATTTGGTCATAAGTCAGCTTGACAGGAATTCACTTGGACGTATGGTGACTGGCGCATTCGAAAACCAGTTTTTCAATATCGAACGCAAATGACACGTGTAGTTAGAATACTTGTTCAATCGAATCGCTCATGAAACTTGTTTATTTTTCTACGAACAATCCTGTTACAAATTCAGCGACATACAATTCCAACATTGCTGTCGTGGACATATGAAGCATTGAAGTATCGAAATAAAATACGATATTCTCGATCGAAGAGAGAAAATACATTTCCCTTTTGATTTTAATAAAAGCGTTTGCTCGTGGGATTATTGCTAAGATCAAAATCAAAAGTTTCATTTAATAATACCCGTGCGATGTGAGAAATATTCTACCTATTTCCAATTAGATTTCAAATGTATGAGACATAATGATGCAATTAATATACTTCTTAATTGCAAGTTTTGAAGATTTCTCATCGAATATGTTTTATAATAACTTGTTACCAGAATATCATGTCATGTTATCTATGTAACGTCGTACTCATCAACCTGGTATCATTATATATGCCGTAAAAAATGAATGTGAACGTTAAAGAACGGTATCTAGTTACATGATGAGTTATAACGCTTGAACACGCCTTAAACAAAATGTATGTCTACGTTAGCATAATTATTTCTCGCATGGAAACGATTGTTGCTTATGTAACAATGAAAATAAGATTATGAGTCGTCATAAATCATCATTTAACATCATAGATTGTTGTATTAAAATTATACATTACTATGTAATATCAGATTCATTAACCGATATTATCTTCGAGAGTGACGTTGTGAATTCAAAACATATTCCGTCATTTTAGAAAATTGGGGTGCAATACTTCTTGATACGCGATTCAAATAATATGGAATATTATCTTCCATATTTTATAGCTTCCTACTCACCACGGTGTGCGTGGAATTCTGTTTCACTTTGATGATTAGATTTTTTTATAGCTTTCATTATCCGTGCTTCTTTTTTACAGTTGCTACTGTGTACCAAAAATAAGGCGACACAGCATTCATTTTCAGAAAATCTCTTTCCAATCTTCGAAACAGTTGTCAGAGTCGATTTCCGGGATGGCCTTCCGCTCTCTCTTCGATTCGACTTGGATCTCCTCTATTGACTCAAAACGGTGTCCCCGGAGCGGTCTGTTGCGACTAAATCAGGTGAATACGGTGGTTGCGAAACGATATGGGTCGAGTTTTTTGTGAAATAGTCACGAAGAATCAATGCAGTGTGTGCTGGTGCATTGTCGTGGTGCAAAAACCAAGAGTTGTCTCGCCACAATTCCGGTCTCTTCAGGCGAATAGCTTCACGTAAACGATGCATAACGCTCAAATAATATTCTTTGATGACCGTTTGACACAGCCGAAGGAATTCAGAATGCAAAACACCAAGATAATCGAAGAAAACAGTCAACATAACCTTGATTTTTGAGCGACTTTGGCGCGGTTTTTTTGTTCTGCGTCAACTTTAGTGCAATATTCACTTGATTGTTCGGTTGTTTCCGGGTCGTAAGCATAAATGCACGTCTCATCTCCCGTAATAATGCGTTTCATCTTGTCCTGATGGTCAGAAAGCATTGTTTTACACACTCCAACCCGACAATGTTTTTCCAGGAAATTCAGTGTTTTCGATACCAATTGTGATTTGACCCGTCCAAGGCCCAAAACATCCTCCAAGATGGTATTGACTGATCCTTTTCAAATGCCAACATCGTAAACAAGATCTCTAATTGTTAATCGTCGATTTACGAGCACCAAATCTTTGATTGTTTGGAAGTGAACTCCGTCAATTGGAGTTGATGGTCGACCAGGACGCTTTTCGTCTTCGACGCGTTCTCACTCTTTATATCACTTGTAAACATTTTTTTCAACATAGCCTCATCACCAAAGGCTTTCTGCACCATCCTCAACGAAGCAGAAAATCCATTCCGCAAACAAAATTTAATACAAATTTTTTTCTCAACAAATACACACATTATAAAAATCGAAAAATTCGCTCTCAGCAGCTTACGAAATGAAGTGTATCTCAAACACTAATGAATATTTTGAAGTGACCCTTAGCACGGATATCAAAGACAGTCTTACTAATCTAGAAATAAGAGCACTCTCCCAAATACATTTGCGCACAGAGTTTAAATTCAAATGTCACCTTACTCTTTGGACACAGTAGTAAGAGTCTAGGCATTCGGAGCTGCTGATTCTTTCATGTAATTATAATTAGGTATCTTATACTTAAAAAGAAATATCCATATTTGTTCTCTACACTGTAAAAAGGTTACATTAAAAGTTGACGAATTCCAGTTTGTAATCCGACCTAATATATCATGACGTTAGGGTTAATCTATTTCATTCCCACATAAAATATTATATTAATAGTTATCTGATAAAATTATCTGAATATTTTGATTGATTAATCATCATATCAATGTACAATGGATCATCAGTTCACTATTAATATATTGCATTGTACATGAAGACAATAGATTGTCTTTGAAGTTATGCTACATTAGGTCGGATTTCAAATTGATATATGTTAACTATTAATGTAATCCTTTTTACAGTGTACCTAGAAAGTATCAGAAAATATAGAGTTTTCTTTCCTTCAAATTAGGCTTACGAAACGTGCAAATTTATTCTCAATGTCAATCTTTTTTATCAAATGATTCCTTTTATCAGATTTCCACTGCGTTTGTATTTTATAATGAAGTATTGATGTGTTTATTCCAATGGCTTTAGTTGATATCTCAATCTACGCAAACAATGGAAACATAAATAAAACTTGGTGTAGATAAAAAACATTTCGCAACAAAGTGTGATAAACTGATCGTATTTCAACAAAAATTCAGACGGAAAACAATCACCACGATACACATGTAGCTTACATAGCATATAATTTTCCATTTTTCTTAGTAAATTAAAATAGCAATTGGTACGCTGTAAAAAGAAACAATAATTCGGTAATTCAGGTAGTAATTAGTTTCAAGAAAAATGACCAGGATTTTGATAATTTTGCCGAAAAATGCGACAAAATTTACCTAATAATAATTGTGGATTCTCATCCACTGCGATCGAATTAATTGTTCGCCGACAAAGTCCAGTAAATTAGCTGAAGTTTATTTCACAGTGTAAATTGTTTTACAGCTGGTACTCTCATCCTCTATATCTCGTTGAAGGTTTTTTCTCAAAAAACACACCATGCAAACAATCCATAAACTATCTATATCGATGAGTTATCGTTGTGAAAAAAAAAATTAAATACACATTCTTATTGAAACAAATGATTTTCACGACCACCAGACTACTTGCTATTCATCACTCTTGAATCCACATTTCGATCATTTTGAGCATCCATCGAGAATTCTCTCCATTTTATCTCACCTAATTACTTGGTATTATTCAACCAAAAAATACTGAATTTCCATTCAGTGATTTCACGAAAACGAAGAGACCAGCGAATTCTCCTTCTGTTCTTGTCTCGAAAATATACCATTGTGCATTAAACTCTCATTCAAATGTGGAAATTGTTGAAAATTTAGCGATACTTCTCGGGCGCAACAAAAGACGCAAAGCCCCACGGTATTTGAAAAACAACGAAACAAACTTAACAAATGCAAATGTATTTCTATCTCAACGAAACTGAAATCCCATCTATATATTCGACTCGAGCATTGTGCTTAATTCAATGTCTGCAATTTGGAGCTTTAACGTAGGATCCCAACGGTTTCGTAGGACCGAGTATTCGAAACTTTGTTACCTCTATCTATCTTCCCACGTTGAGATGAGAAAAAGAGTCGTGAGGTCGTATGGGTCGTTTCTGTATATGAAAAAGATTGACGTCATTACCATTTTATCCTCAACTTCGAAGGCTAAAATCGAAGGATAATATCTGTCTCGAGGCAAAACTTATCGAAAGATTCTCCAAAGTCATAAGTAGAAAAGTAAAACACATTACGGTTTACTTGGATCGCAAAGTGGATTTTTTGATATCTGGAGGAAAGTTTTGATACGCTCGATGCAATTGATCGGTTCGTGATTTGACTTATACTCTCGTAGTTGGAAAATTCTTGATACAAATGAGGTTTTTCCATTCGTATCGAAGTAACATCGATATTCAGATACGTTCATATTCCATCGGACATTACGTGTATATATATACCTGAACGACGGCATGAAAATTCTGTTGAAATTGTTATCTTTATGAATTTCGAGGAACAAAATTTGTACCCGACTTCATGGTTTCATGAATTCTGATTATATCTTTGGTGAAGTTCTGGAAGAATATGTTTGGCAGTGAATCTAGTAAATCTGTCTCCGAGACAATTTTAAACTTCAAATCCCACGTAGACGGTTGCTGAATTCATTTGTTTCTATAAGAAATAACATCAAAGTGCACCTAATTCGTGATTAATACTTTCGAAAAGAAAAGGGTTCATATCAAAACACAGAATGCAGAGAAACATCAAAGATATTTGTGTTCCCTTGATACTTATTGTATCTGTTGCTCTTCCTATAAATCCACACAAAGTATATGCATTTTTTGTTCCAATAGCAATCCCTAATTCTATGTGGAATCATGCCATATAACTGTGACATATTCTCTGTCGTATTAGAAACAAGAATCAACACTGACAAGTCGATTCCCTTATGAATTGATGGTACAAAATCCGTATAGAATATATACTGTGAAACTGAAATCACATTACTCGTGGTAATTAATGATCCACAAGAACTTGATGATTAATTGAATTATTACATAACTCTGAGAAATGTCTGGGGAAGTTACTTGCTTTCAAAATCATAATGACGTTATTATATTGATCAGTTACAATACGTTATTGTGACTGAATAGGCACGTCGGTTATTATGATTTCCAATATGCTTGGAATCTTTCAAGGATACAATCAACGTGGCATTTCATTCAATTCATGTTTTACTGCATCTGCTTCTGGTCTCTAATTGAATGACGAATCATTAAATTCTCACAACGAATTTCAGCGTTGGGATTGTTTGTTACGGTATGAGAAAAATGATATTGCCATCTGATATACGAAATATGGGTCTAAAGTATAGGATTACGATCGATAAATGATGAAAAAGTGGTATTTATCGAGGCTTTGTTACAACTACTCTTATCAAGAAAAATTCCTGGACATTTTACGATATATAATATAGAAATTTATTAAACGATACGACATTGATTTCTTTAATATCACTGTGGAAGATACAAGAAAGCACGTTTCGGATATGACAATATTACATTGTACTCGATGAATTATGGATTGAAGATATGTTTGTCTCGATTCAAAGGGAGTTTTTTCACATTGCCGTCGAGATGTCAGGGATGATAACGTTTGTTTTTCTAAAAATATAGAAATCTTATTATATCAAGATCAAAGCACTTTTTCTCTGCAGTTCAATTTCTGTGATTAAACTCCAAACATTCACAAAAAAGTTTTCTACAGGAATGGTTTTGTCAACAGTTTCAGTGGATTTCAAACCGATTCCTGTCGATTGACAAACATTTCTTGAGAATTGAAGAAATTCAAAGTTACCAGATCTTTACTCAACATTCCTTCTACAGAATCTAGAATAATTTTTACAGTGTATTTTTCATTCCATCAATATAACTACAGTGCATGAAGCTGAAACTAGCAGCCTAGTTCTTACAACTTTTGATTACAAGTTGTTGAAGCTTTGTTGATACCAGATATCGATCAAGTAGCATCCCACCCTGGGAGGAATTTATCTGGGCGTCCCATTTACCATCCACGTACTAGATGGGGCACACATGGGGGCAACTGGATAACACATTTCAGCCGATTGGACTTTAGTGCCCACACATTGGGTTGGTTTATGTAAATTTCTCATGCGTCAACTGATCGTACAATATAACATTGATAGAGAAATAAAAGAGGAAGCCCAAACGTTTTAATTTGTCACTCGGGATTATTTGATGAAAATACATTCAAAAGCAACGTTCTTGACTAGAGATTACTTGTCAAGATACATTGTTACCTTATTCATAGGTGTGATTTTACAGAAAACACATGATTTCACATTTCTAATTACCAATTTGAACAACATTCTAGCAATTCCCTGGGACATCTAGATGGGCACAGACTAGGAAGTGCGTTACAAAACTAGCTGGAAACCAACCTAACTTCTAGGAAAACTAGCTGAAGCCCATCTAATTCCCAATCATAATTTCTACTACGGCATTAAACATTTCAAATTCTTACATCTTCGATAAACGTTAAGTACTGAAAAAAAATCTAGTGCTTACGGAGACGCGGTATAGTTGGGACAAGTATACGAAAACGAACAATGAACGTAGCGCTGTGACAGCAGTAATAAAGTTGGTAGAACGATCTGGTATCCGTCCTACAACACGCAAAAAAGTAATTAGCTATCATTTGGATAGCTAACAATTAGCTACGAGAGCTATTTTTTAGCTGTCATAGCTACTCACTTAGCAATGGCAGCAAGAAATGTAGCTACCGTAGAGAGAATTCAACAGCTAAATTATTTAGCTATCCAAATATCAACCACAAAACCCGTGCAATTACAGCTATGATTTCCTGCTGTGGTAGCTAAAAAATAGCTATGCTCTCGCTGCCACAGCAATGCGTTGCGGATAACATACAGTTTCGTAGTAGGAACGATCATTTCTTTTCAGTGAATGTAACAAATTATTGCAATTGGCTGTTAGCTTTACGGCTGCCAGTTTCAGCTTCCTCTACGGTACAGTAATCAGTAGAAGATCCGTTGAAAAAGAACAATTCTACTCTCCTGCTGAAATCAATTGACCAAAAGATGAATACACGTCCTTGTTCATATAATTCCTAGATGAATATTGAAAAATGTGATCGATTGAAAGCACGCAAAAAACACTGTACGTAGCTCCGTATTTAGCTCACTCCAAACTCATACATGCCTGAACCAGAAATTTGAACGGACAAAATTCTCCGAACGTTCCAATTTCTATGAATTTTCATATAAAATCGATTCAGAAACCCGTATTGAAATTTATGTAACCACGATGTATTATATCGAGATTGATTCATCTCTCGGAAACAAATTGAACGATGATTTGAATGTGATTTTGTATTGAGTAACCGTTTCTTGCTTACATGCCAGTCTCGTATGCCATTCCCGACACGTATTTATCGAATTATTCGAAAAAAAACATGAAAATTTGTTTGCAAGGTTGAATCAAAGATGAGTTTCAATTTCAAAAACTGATTCGCCTGTCGTATAGTCGAGTGTCAATGAGCTCATATTTCTTGACACAAAAGGTTAAAGCGGTAAAGATATTTTAACCTTTTGTTACACCATTATACGCGATAGTCGTCGTCATTCCTGTTGTACTAATATAAATTGTTCAAAAATGGAGATGAGAATAATCTTACTCAGAACTCTACTAATAACTTTAATCCTCTTAAGGTCTGCAGCGCACAAGATCATTTTTTCTTCTCTCCTCCTATCCCTCTCTTTTATATACAAAAACAGAAGCTGTAATGAGAGTAATTCTACACTCATTCTTTCTGTTCTCGACAATAAATGTTGGAATAATAATTCAAGGCCAGAATTGAGAATTGCGAGTGTACGTATGAAGAAGCAAGTTCGTTGGAATGAAAAATGATTTTTTTAATACCCTGAAAAGAATTTAATTACTGCCATGGAATTAACACCGTTGGAAAAATCATTCGTTTTTGTTGGTCTTTGCAGCGAGATATTTAATTTAGTTGTTTCCTCGATGCTAATGTGATCGAAATGGGTGTTTTATGAACGAATGATGATTGTTTTCTTAATTTCATTCCCATTTTTCTCTATTCTGTGAGTAATGTGTGTGTGGGTGTATTGATCGAGATTTATAAGAAATGTTGATAAGAATATATTATTTCGAATGGAATCCTCGGTAATTAGATTTTATAATCCGACTCGATTATAGGTAATTCATGGAAGATATGTGACATAATACAGAATTCAAATACAACTTTCAAATAGCTTACCGATAATCTTCTGAACATAATTTTACATAATCTATGCGGATTACATGCAGCGTGTGTCTGGTGCGTAGGTATATATGATCTTCCCTCCCTCTCTCTCTCTCTCCCTCTGTATTGTTAACGTAAATTGTATCAAGTGAATTGATACGATAGACAATTACTGGCAAAACATTCTGGATTAAAATAATTAATTAATGTGATTATCAATATACTTGTTATATGTATTAAAAAAAACTCATCAATACACAAATACACTGATATAAGATTTCATGATCTCTCACTTGCCAAAAAGTATGAAATATAGCATATATTGTTCGAAATATCAATTTTCCAGGAGGCTCAATTGAATCACCCATCATCCAATATGGAAATTCATTCTTGACGGCAGTTAGGGTCAAACTAGGCGTTTTTATTTCATTTAACGTCTTGTTTCGGTAGCCTTCATAGGTCCTAGTTTAGACAGAAAAACACGTAAAATAACCTCTTAAGGTAGATATATTTTTAATATTTTAGTTGTCGGGTATGCCGTGCAATGATTTGTTTTACCTAAACATTTTTCCTTTTAATGAAAACAGCCTTTTTAAATGGCTGATTGCGACCCCTAAGTCGTTTTTGACAATTAGGTTGGAAATATTGTAGCACTTTTTCACGATGTACAACAAAATTAAAGGGTGCATCCTACAAAAAATGAAAGAAAACTTCTTCAAGTCAAAAAAAGGACCACCCGAGTGTCCATCTTAAATCCATACAGGACCCCTCCATGCTCTCCACGTTCCCCCGAGAATTGAAATATAGACATCTTCATGCAAAATCCATATACAATCAATTGAAATTGGCAATATTTTCTTTGGACGCTTGAATTTAGACATCTCCGAACACTGCCCTAATTGGAAATAGTCAAAGTACCATACATACAAAAAATAGAAACAAATGTTTTCGAATCAAATATGAACTACCCTAATGTGGTAGTAACGATCTCTAAAATTTGATGGAATTCAATGAAATTTCAGGTATGCTCATTTTTCAAGATCGAGAAGGAATGGGGAGGATGCCCCGTTAATAGTTCGAAAGTTCAATTTTAAGGACCACCTTATTGGACATATCAACATTTTCGTAACAAAGGAACACATTGGTAATTCAACCCGGCCCCACGTGGATTGTATACAAGGATGCTGAAGTTGTTCAGTGACAGATAAAAAGTAGAAATACATGAATAAAATTAACCTTGATTTTCATTTGCAAAGTGAAAAAAAAGCTTTTAATATTTGAAATTATAAATTCGTTTTTCAGTGAATTTTTCAATCCACCTTCTACCGATCTCGTCAAGTGCAAACACGAACAACTACCATACATTACTTTTAAAATCAATATACGGTAGTGAACATCAAAAGGCATAATAACGTAACTTCGGTAGCCCAATGAAATTCCATATGGATGAATCGGGTGCATGAATATAGATTGATGAGATTTCAACACACGTACACAGATTGGATCCTCCATCGTTCTCTTATTTTTATATAATCGTAAACAGAATTTGATTTTACTATAAAGTCACGTATGAACGGTATATTACACTTTGTTTATACCCGAACGAATATTTCGAATTTACTAATTTGCTTTATTTCCTTTATCCGATCGTAACACATCAAACCCTTCATGTTCCACACTTTCGTTATACTTGATCATGCGAGATATATATTTCAACGAATATCCATACATTTTCCATTCAATTAAATGAATACATACCGTTGGTGAAATTCAAACGTTCAGTTTCGTAGAATTCATGAATAAATGTTGATGAGGATATTTCATATCCTTCCATGAATTGTTTGTCTCAAAAAACCACTGTTCAATGATACATTGTTCAGTTTAATTTTGTACAAATTTATCGAACAATTATCACCAACGTTCAACAAAATTGAATATTATAAGTGATTTTAATTTTGCATAGCTCTATGTGAGTTTTTAGTATCAAATTCTTTCCCTTCTCTCGCGTAGCATGAGCACGAAATTACATAGCTTTGCGGATCGTACCCGTTAAAGGAGCATACGTATGCATAATATTCTGATAACCCAGTATATCCCGTACCACAAATGTGTTTCAATAACAGAGCGAGTGCCTAATCATAATCTATTCATCGACTTAAGTTTAATTGGATAGTTTCCAGCTACAAATCGCTCAGTTTCTGGTTTAATCAAAACGGCAAGCATATGCAGAGACTTTGAACAAAGACAACTCTACTTGAACTATTACATAGCTTTCGAAAGAAAAATCGCACAGAACCTGATACAATCTATCAAAAGTCAACTAAAGATCGGAATTGAAGAGAAACTAGTCTCCAAGACTAGTTTCTCATTCATAAAAATTTTATAGATATTCTTTATATAAAAATTGTATAAATATTTGAATATTTTTCTAGTATGCTTCATTGAGAGATTGTTTAAAAGCTGCAGATGTGTCGCTTTTCTTTGAGAGCTTGTTCTGAAGATTGTATATAAAATCTGGTCATGGCTTTTTGGAATTTGCACTCGTAGATTCTCAAAAGATTTAACAACAACCTTTTGATGGTGTATTCCAATTCAAGAAATATCAACACCGTCATGCTCACCGAATCGTTTGAGAACGTAAAATCCAACGCAGAGATACTTGAACAAACTTTTGCTGCATAAAAGAGAGAAATTTTTCTACGGTCAGATTTACCATTTCCTCACGAATTACCCGAAATCTTTATGAGGCTCAGTGAAGATGAGAATAATTTTTGAAGTCTCTCTCCAAATCTTTGAGAATCTCTTAATGCAAATGCCTAAAAATATCAAAATTTCACAAAAACTCATGGAGATCCGGAGATATTCATCAGAATTCTTTAAATCTCACCAATAGCTTTAAAAAAATTCCCAAACACTCAAGGATTTTGTCCTGGAATAACAGAAATATCTCCTCAAATATATCCAAAAACATGGCAATCAGGATAATCCTGATTATCCACCCGAATAGGAATTTTATTAAGGGGTTATATACAGTTAAGAGGTGCAAAAAAAGCGATTTTTCAAGAATTTTTCCTGAAAAGTCAGTTGAATTGATAATTGTAAAAATTTGTACACATATTGAGTTAACTTTTAACTGTACTTTAAGATTTTTTATTTGTAAAAATAATAATTTTGAGAGCCGTTATAGTTGATCTCCAGGGACTCCTCTAAAGAAAACCGCTTTGCGGTGACCACGATATCTCGGGACTGAATCTTTTAAAATAAAAAAACCAAACGGATTTCGTCAAAGTAATGTATAATCTAGTAATCAATCGAAGGAATAAGCAAAATCAAATTTTTTGACAAAATGGTGACTTCTCAAAGAAAAAAATCGATTTTTCAGCAAAATTTTAGCCTTGAATTGTTCTAAAAAAAAAAATATTCATCGGTGAGAAGAAACCTTCGATTAATTACTAAAAAATATAGTCAACAAGCTCGTGTTAAAATTTGAGACTGATCGGTCCAGCCGTTTTCGAGAAATCTTGGTCACCAACTTTGAAAACACAGTTTGGAGAAAAACGCATTCAAAGTTTCAAAAGCATTTGACATAGAGTGAAAAATTTCTACAAATATGTGTGTAAATTGAACAATAATCCCCGAATTGACTTGAAATTTCCTGTGTGTGTACTTAAATGTATGTACATTATGAAGATGAAATAAAAAAAAATCGATTTTTTGAAAATTTTAACTGTATATAACCCCTTAAGAAGTGTCTGAGGGTGGTATGCAGAGTCAGGTCTGAGACTAGGACCGATCCTACGCAATGTATAAGCTTATGAGCTGGGAGCAGGTCCAGTCTCAGACGTGACTGTGCTTACCGTCCTGAATGAACACGTACAATCCCATGTGGAAAATTTTTTAAAATTATATTTAATTTATATATGATTCAACATAGTTTATGTATAAGTTTTATATAATTACTTATAATTGTGAAAAATTTTCTATATGCGAAAACTGCACGGGAAGTTCGAGATTATCAATATTTAAGAAAATATTCGTAGTGAATCTACTATAAATTGATAATTTCACTGTGAAAAATAATAACAAAACTCTCTACTTTTAATATTCTCGCCAAAAATTCCCTGCTTCTTTTCCTAAAGTGACAGTTTATTATTCTTTCAAACATTAACAATTTCCGGCTCTCCATGTGAAAACAGAATGATTTTGAAAAGGAGGAAATAAATGATGATGATGAAATAAAGACTGAAACATTTACCATTGATCCAAGTTGATAGATTCGAAAAGAAGACTTCAGAAAATAGATCATGATCAACCCAGGTAGGAAATGCCAATATTGACAACTGGTGCAAGCTTGGCAAAATATTGAGCTGCCAAACATGGCGAACCAATATCGGCCCAATATTAAACCATTTGTTATTTGAGAATCTGTACCACGTTTCGTAGGGAATGTCATTACAACAAGTGGTTGAAACTTGGCAGAACATTAAACTGTCAAGCATGGTGAATCAATATTGGACCAATGTACAACCAATGTTTATTTGAGAACCTATGCCACATCTCCATATTTGTGATTTTTACAGAGTTGTACCGATATCCCTGCTAAAAGTCTTATCGTTTTCTATGGGAAATTTTTAGCAGGGATGGCATGAAAAATGACGTCATTTTTTTCTCCAAGAAGTATGTTTGAAGAATCAGGTTGAAGCATGGCAAAAGTTGATATACACAACTTGGGCCAGGTCCGGTTTAATCGTATGAGCCAAGCTCCAAAATACTCAATACATATATCATGAGACATGCTTGGCATTGCATTCTGGCCCAATATTGAGTACCAAGCCTGGCACGAGGTTATCATCCCAAGCTTTCACCAAGCTTGGGCCATTTTTCCCCATGGATTCTGGCCCAATATAAGTCATAATTGGGCCAAGATCGGGCCAAGCTTGGGCCATTTGTTAATTCCTACCTGGGAATGGTCAACACTGAAATTTATTATACTGAAATATTAAGCATGACACCAAAAAGTCGTCGTATCGATCGAATAGAAATGTATTTTTTTTTTATTTTGATCCTTTACCTTGCAAAAAAAACAAACCGTTTCATCGCGAACGACAAAACGAGACGATGAATATATTTTTATTTTCAAACCATAACTCTTCCACGTTGTACATAATCCACATCTACTCTCGTACGTGAATTATAAGGCAACTTTTTGCTAGGATCTGCGGAGGAATCTCCTTCAGCCTCAAAGAAAAGTTGTTCTATTCTCATCGTTCTTTTTCACCCTCAAGATTTCCAAGCGGCAACAAAGTTTCGAATGAAAGGGAATAATTTCATGGTCCTTCTCAAAGTAAAAATGTACACAAAGAGTAGGATGCGTGTATGTATGAGCGATATATGTATACATTTTGTACTTTTTTCACGTACATACCATTATGATCTAGAAACTCGAAAACTCGAAGTGAGGTCAAGTTGCCAGGGGATTAGAGCTTTTTCACCGCAATGCTGAGTTTCAGGGAAGAATCGATTTTGTGTGTACGCCGAGCGTTAATCCACATAGCAAACTCCACCTGAAAGCCTCGATTCGCTTCGTTACTCGCGTACAATGCAAACGTATGTATCACATACAGTTTCATAGAGACGATGCGACGTATAAATCGTACCGGTGTCACGGAGAAACGTTTTGATGATAATTGTTGTTATTGTTGAATTACGACCCTTTCCATTCATTTTCACGTGTTATGTATGTATAGATGTGTATATATTTTTTTTCTCCTCTTCTCTCATTCCAGGTAATTCCAACCGGGCGTTGGAATGAAAAATAAAAAGTAATACGAGAATGTTTAGTCCTCGATGATATATCGCGTGGAGAACGAAACATCTATCTCCGAGAATTTGTTCAAAAGATTTAAATTTTCATAACACTTTAACGTGTTACCCATCGAGTGATAATTGTCAAGAAAAATTGAGGGCAATTTAGGAATTGAATGAGAGTGCTCGGTGATATTTTTTATTCCTCGTTCGATTAGAGTCATTTCAAATCTGAACCTGTATAATTTATATTCAAATCCGGACATTGTCAGGTTAATTAATGGTTGTAGAGTTAGGTGAGTGAGATACAATGCACGAATGGGACAGGAGAGAACGAGTTTTATTGTTTTAGTGGGTGAACACAATTGGAAGAGACCGTTCAGTAGTCAGAGATAACGTTGAGAGGATAATATTATTCGCATAGACAAAAACTCGGTTCAGTTCCCATGAGTCTGCCGTAGTTTGAGCACTAAAACTTACGTAAATATACCGTTGTTCTATCCCAAACTTGCATCAATTCTACCTACAACAATCTCTACTGTTGAATCCACTACTGTTTTACACCGGTATGAATCCGATAGTTGTTCATCGTATATTCCATATGTATACGGTGTTGTTGTTATATTGTTTTGGTATTAGAATAACAATTAGAGAAACAATTTTTGATATGAATCTTCAGATCCACTCAAAAAAACATAAATTCATCTGGAATAATAGTTATCTCACCCGCAGAGAAAAATTCTTGCTGAAAAAGCGATTCCGAAAAATCTGCTTCGCTAAAATTAGCAAAACGGTTGCTGTTACAGCAAAAATATTGTTATTTCAGCAAGATATTTGCTGATTCAACAAAATTTTCTAGCCGTTTGTATATCTACAATTTTGGATTGCTGAATGACAAGCGCTTCCCGTGTGGAAATCAATCGTGGGCATCCTTAAGTATGTCCGGGCCCCGTAAGGGTGGAACTTGGGCATCCAATATAAGAGTCCCACCCACGGCCCATGTGAGCCCCAGTTAGGGTTGTTAGTGTACTCCCCGGATATTTCAATCTGCGGATGCTCACCCACAGCCCATAATATAGGCCCTGGGCAACATAAATTATATATTTTATACTTGTTGTGAGAAACGTTCATCCAATGTTCATATGAATCAAATGCACATTAATTGTTGACAGTAATAATGAATAACTTTTTCCAGGTGCTCTATAAGCGTTCATGTATGTAAAAGTGACATAACAAATATTTTACATATTTTTTGTGATGCATTAAGTTTCATCATGATTAATTTCCTTTTCACAAAATTAAGAGGAAAAGTTGCATTCTTAACTGATTCTGGATCAATTTTCCATCCTTCGACTATATTTGATGCTTCAGGAAAAGAATATATTCTCTTTTTCGACATTAAGATTTTCTCGTGAATAGATATTGCGGATGCCATTGCTTCACAACCATACATTTTTTCGATTTCCATTACACAGCTCTTTCCGAGGAGAACCACATTATTTGGAGTTTTGGTTGTTAGGTGAATTAAAAACTTCACAACTACTTCGTTTACAAACAAAGTAGCATCAATGAATTTGGATTTTTTGATTTTGAATTCGATTGGCAATTACATTTGCTTCTTTTCGCTGCAGCAAATTCATTTGTCTTTTATCTGAGGAACATCACCCAAATATCCTGAGGCCCTGAGTTGGTCCAATTGGAATTCTTGATGTGGGCCAAGTTTGGGAACCACGACGGAACCCAGATTAAAAAACGTAACACCCCAAATTGGGGCCAACTCAGGTGTCCAAACCAGGGCCACATTTTAAGCAGGGATTATAAACCTGGCCCAGGTCTGAGCCCGGGAAAATTTCCACACGGGTTGTTAAAAGAGCAAGATTTTTGCTAACTCGACAACAAGTTTTGCCATATCAGCACAGCAAATTTCCGAGGTGTGCTGTTTCAGCAACTTTTTTTCTCTGAGTGTAATGTCCATCTCAATGGGTTCGATATAATCAATATATAACAATGCATCTTCCTGCATTATGATTAGATTTGAATCAGAATCATTCGATTCAACTGCACTTCTTTAACAGTAAGCATTCTACATTTTTGCACCAAAAGCTTACAGTTTATGATCCAGTTTATGGAACAGTAATAACATACTTATCTATGTAATGATGTAAAAGCGGAGGATATGGTGACGTTGGAGGGTTTTCGAGTACTATATCGTGTTTCAACAATGTAACGCGTCATCTCGTTTTATTAAATAAAACATTGAAAAAGGTGGATGATGCATTCGAGTACTCTTAAACGCCGGTATTCAGACTCGAATGTCAAGTGGGGAGGAAAATATTTCAAATTGCTTGGAAAAGGTGAAGGGATCATCCCCTTCTTTCTCTGCAAAACTTCGCAATGTAAATTGTAGAATTCAAGTGAAGATGAATGCAGAAATAGTTGAAAATTGGTTAATGCATAAAATATGCCACTGAGCCTGATGTTTCTGTTTTCACAGTACATTTTCATTCATCTATCACAATTTTCAGCCTTTTGATGGAAAATTTTCCATTAACACCGCAAGAATTTTCCACCCTGAGAGAAATACCAAACAGAGAAAAATTTGCTGTAAAATTTACCTTATGTCCGATAAATATAGGGATAACATCAAATTGCTGTAATTCATACCACAATATGTATTAGATTTATCGCAATTTATGTTACCACCGCGGCAAGTTTTAATTTTTATCGAAGACTTGGGTAGATTGAACAGAAATTTCGGTATATTCTACAGCAATTTTATCTCCGTGCACCGTATAAAGTACTACTTTCCTTCGTAAGCCAGGAAGATTCAAAGATTGATCATTTTTACCATTCCTGATGGTAAAAATAATCAGGAATTGAGAGCAAGAAGAAGGAAAATAGGTAGAGTACTTGATACGATGAAATTTTTCTCAACTTACAGTGCAGAATATATTGACAAATCCCTCCAATTCTAGTTACTTTATTCAATCGATAAGCTTCAACTAGAGTTTTCAATTCGAATAGCGAAATGAACAATATCAATTTACATGAATTTTATTTACTCCACAAAATAAGGGAGAATACGTTATTCTCAAAATTGATTTCCCCGCAAGTGTAAGAATATTTGGCCTGGTTCAGGAAAAGACAGTTTTTACGCACTCTCGGATATACGCCTACAAATCCATCGATGTATTGGTTTATCCATTTCCACCCACGCGTGGAAAAATAATTTATTCGAATACAGACTCATGGGAGAAATTTTAATTCAAGTCTGTGTATTCTTCTTTTGAATTTCAGTCGTTACCGTGAAACTACATTTCATGTTTGGTTAAAAATAGGGCTTCACGCGTTCGCAGATCTTTAGAACGACATTTAAAGGTTTTTCGATCAACTTCCATTTCAGAAGCGGTATTTTAATTAGTTCGAAAAATATAAAAATCGTTCTTACATGCCATTTTTAGAGAACATGCAGCGAACAAATACTGTTCATTGAAGGTCTAGGAGAAAGAATTGGTGACTGGATCGACTCCAAAAGGAATAATAAATTATATTGATTCATTTTTGAAGTACTGGCAAATGAAATTTCAAATTCTAGGTGATTGAATTGAGAATTCAGTTATCATATTACCTATAATAGAATAGTTTAGTAACTGAATTTTCAGTGATATGTGATTGAAATTTCAAGAACTTTTTCAATCACGCGAGTGAAAATTGCTTCCATCACATGTGATTGAATTGCTTCATGCAGACATTTTTAACAGTGTGTTTATTTAATAATAAAACGGCTGAGATAATGGAATGATGAGTTTTCCCCTGCAATGATAAATTCGGAATTTTTGTAGACAACAAAGAATCTATTTCAAAAGAGTCTGTAACTCTTAACAATTGTTTATTCAACAATACAACGGCAAAGATCAAAGATTTCTCAGTTATACCCCTGAAATAAATTGTCCCTAATTTTTCCCTTAAGGAGAAACTTTTAAATACACTCAAAAAACACAAAATTATTCAGAAGATTTTAATTCCTTCCAATGAGTAGAGATTCTTCGATACACTGAGAGAAAAAATCTTGAAACAAGAAAATATTAGACTGACCGAGTTGAATCCGATATTCTTTTGAGTCAAAAAAATTGTTTTCAAAAGAAGAAAACATGTACTCAGATTGAAGCTATATAGAATAATATGGAGAAAAATTTCTCACCCCAAGTACAAATTTTCTTAAGATGAGAAAAGAAAAAATATCCTTGAAATACGAAAACATGTTCTTAAGAATAAGTCAATTTTTCTCTCAGCGTATTAACTTTGAATATCATTTTACAATAATTTCGGACTCTCTAAATTTCTAAAGAGTGAGTTTTCACTCCATATAAGAGTGAATTTCCACTCTCTTGGAATGAGGATTTTACTCTCCAAATCTAGTTAAAACTTCACTCTATCGGAATAAAAATTCATTCTTTGAGAGCGGAATCTCACTCTTCCTGGACTTGCAGTATTTTCACTCTTCGAGAGTGAATTTTTCACTCCAAGGAATTTAGAGAGGATGCTCGTTATTACTGCGTTACTCTTGCATGCAGTATCAATATCAGAACAAAGCTTTCGCTTCATAATTCTATACAACGTTATAAATATATTATTGTTTCGAAATACCCACACTCATTTGCGGTATGAATTGAAGTTACGGTCGATTGAACATTATGGAAGAATATTTATATTCGTGGCATAGTTGAAGTGAGAACTGCCGTGCTGATATTGATAAGACTGTCAGTTTCCAAAATGGTAGTTGTGGAATGTGATTTATTGTGTACACTGAGTCAAGAAAATTCGCGAGAATTTGATCCCATTAATTAGAAAAAACTAAAAAAAAACTTTGGATTTCAAATTGAATAATGAATGTTGAATTTTTCCCTGATCAACGCCTTGAATTTATAATGTATTTGTGGAGCCAAAGTTTCATTCCTATCAAGGATTTATCAAATTTTTCATGATTTCTTAACTCACCATAGAACAAAGCGATGACATGGAAAGCGAAATGAAATTCCTAATTTTGTAAATCTTATATAAAAATTGACAATCATTCTTCATAGTACATCCTCATAATTTTATAATATTTACCCTCTTTGTATCCCTATCCAGAAGTTTTCAATATAATATACACGTGAGGTATTCATATAGACCACAATGATTACGAAAACTGGAGGATAATTGAAGAGAAATAACATTTTTATCCCCTCGATAAACCTTTTCAATAAACGTCTATGTACATTCGAACGTATATTCACCGAAATAAATTGCTCTCCTGCAAGTTCAATTTACACAATCCTTTTGCCACCGAACTCATACCGAAAACATATATCATTATTAATCGCATTGACACGAATATTCATTTCATCCGCCGACATTGTACGTCATTTATGAACTACAATACGAAATAATAAAATTCAATATTTATTAAAGAGGAAATTCAAATGGAATTCATTCAACATTTTCCAGTTCCAAATTTGCATCCGACACCGTGATATTTTTCCCTCTGTTAATTTTTCCAACTAATACGTAATTACAGGAAAACGTCAACCGCAGCCATCATCCAATTTCCATTGACGATTCGTGTGTTTCGAATCAATAACTTTCGTTATTAACGTTTTTCTCTCTCATCCACTGGCTCTTCCTACAGTCGTGATAAGTTCCAAGCAGTGCCTCGCAAATACGGTGCAATATAATTTAAGCTATAGAGAGAAGGAATTTGATGATACGAGAGGAAATTTCGAATAGTTTGAAACGCTTGAAAGCCATTTAGTCGAGCTTGATTACACCGAATATAGGAGAATGGTAAATTAAATCCTATCGCACGCACCGTAACTCTACAACCATAATCCGTTCCGCGTTGTTGATAGTGGAATAGATGGGGGGGATGGATAAGATACATATCTATTCTCTTCAAATAGATGAAAGATGAAGGATACTGTGGGATGCAATTACAACTCTAATGTATACGATACATGAAAAAAAATATTTTGTCTTATTAATAATTTGTTTGTAATTAAACAAAAACTTCAACGCGACGTACTGAAGATATGGACTGATATACAGTGACAGAATTTTGTTTTAAAAATTACTATAAAAGTTCAGTAAACGAGGGACAAGGGGGAATTTCAAAAACTTACTGCGCATACACGCAAGAAAATAAAATAGCTGTGGCAGCTACTCACTTTTTAGCAAACTTTTTTCATTCCTGTAGGCAAAATAATTGCAGCTGTAGCTATTTTTTAGCTACCACAGTGGACAACCGTAGCTGTAACTGCACAGAATTGGTGGTTGATACTATTTGGATAGCCAAATAATTGAGCTGTTGAATCTTCGCTGTGGCAGTGAATTCGCTGTTTTGAAGTTTCATTGAAAGACTAAAACGAGGAAACCTAAACTGGACAACTTGTTGTGTGCGATAATTGGGAGAAAATCTCGAGCGCTGTTGAAAAATATTACCATCAGCGCTTGTATCATGCCGACCCGTCATTGGTAGTAAATGTGATTCATGGCTTTTAAAATTCAGAATAGTTGTTCAAACGAAATCTATTATTGTCAAGTGGTGATAATTTTCATTAGAGAAGGTTTTTATTTCGTTTGTTCATAGTTGTTATTACTGAAATATATTTTCTCACGCTAAATCTTGATTTTTACCATCGTAGTTGACGATTATTTACTACGTGCGTATAAAATAATACACATAGGTTACAAATATGACTGTCAATATTTTCCAATAATACTAGTTTACGACAAAAAATAGTCATTTTCACAATAAAATTTTTCTCTGTGTAGCTGTGACAGCTAAAAAATAGCTCCTGTAACCAATTTTTAGCTACCCAAATAATAGCTAATTACTTTTTTCCGTGTAACCTGAAAGAATTTCTTACAAATTTCGAAATATGTATAGTAGCTTTTCCAAATTTTTCTGGAAGTTTTTTTTCACAGAGATCTCTTTCCCCATTCCTTATCCCACTTATCGTATTTCGTGAAATTTTATCACAAAATTTCTACAGGAGAGATCCAAGTGAATACGATTATATCCAACATAATAATAGGTATGCTTTGTACAAGAATCTGACGACATTATACTGCGGAATACGATGAATGGGATGAGAAACGATAGAGCTTTCGTCGTTCAGTCACCATTCACGGGTCAGCAACTTCGTAGAAAACAATAGGAAAAATCTATCTTTTCTGATCGTTTTTGATAAGGAATTTTTACTACGATCAATGATGAATGAAAATCATGATTGTGTACAAGAATCCACAAATTACATTTGCGATGGAGCTTGTTTTTATTTCGGTTGATTACTTCCCAACACATTACGGTAAACTTACCGACATTTTTTTCCCAGTCGAATTATAAAATATTTCGAATTATAGAATTAAGGGAAATTTATATTGGCAATATGTGTGTATGAATTATATATATATATATATATATATATAGATATACTGTGAATGTAAATTTGCCGCAATTCTAGACATAACCTACGATAAAACTCTCAAGTTACACGCCAACGGTTAACAGTTTCCAACATTTCATACCGTTTCCACGTCGTTGCGAAACTTTTAATATTCCTCCTTCAAAGAAATTTCTCTCGTACAAATTTCACTTTACTTACATAATTATATCTTCCAGCGGACCAATTATTTTTTCTAGTAAAATTTTTCCCAACAAAAATTACGATTCTTTCCACAATAATTCTCATTTGATTCCTACCGTATGTAACAAGTTGAAATTTACAAACTCCAATATAATGTTCGCAAGCTAAATTGAGCAGCCATACTCGAAGAGTGTGGGAAACATTTCTCTATGGCGGTCGGGAACAACCACTCACGATAATTGACCTATATACGTTACTTCGAAGATCCCCAAGTGTTGGATTTAACTCTCAATTTTTCACGGTACAAACTTTTTTAGAGAATTTTTATTTCCCCAAGTATTATCTTTTATGTATTTTATACTATCTTTTTCAAATTTTATGATGCATCGAGATTAAATCGTGAACGTCTAATTACTACAATTTATCATCTTCGTGGATGATGGGTTTTCAGCGAAGGTTATGACGCGAAATACACGATGTATCTTATCACTCTAAACTATGGTTATTTTGAGTTTTCAAAGGCTTATCTGATTTCACCTTCTCACGGAAAGTTCATAGATGAATATATATGAATGTATATACGCTTGCGAATATCCCACTCGACCTGGAAGGTTTTAGAATTCGGAGTGGAAGAAGGCTTTACATATGGAACGATAAATTGATAAGTTTCACTTTATTTTGAATTTGAAAAAATTTCAAATTCTGTTATAAATTCAAAATAATCGAATAATTTGGTCGAAGGAAACACTTTTAATCATCTCAAAGGAAATCAGATTATTCCTTTTTATTTATAATTTTTATGATTATGAGGAAATATTTATTTGTATAAATAATCTAAAATCGTCGATTCTTTGATTTGAGAGAAAAATATCATCAAGTTTTGCTGAGTACCATACGCAAGGCTCATTCATAAAAATTGTCTGCAATCTTTGTAAATCTTGTGAATCAGAATTGTAAGAAAATTTGAATGATATTCCTTGGTAGAAATTTGTCTGGGCGTCCCATTTAACATCCACCTACCAAATGGGAACATTTAGTTGGTTTATGTAGATTTTTCATGCGCCAACTGATCGTACAGTAACATTGATAGTCCATCAACACGGTCAGAGGAATAGAAGGGAGCCCCAACGTTTCAATTTGTCACTCGGGATTATTTTATGGAAATAAATTCAAAAGCAACGTTCTTGACTGGAGATTACTTGTCAAAATACATTGTTACCTTATTCATAGGTGTGATTTTACAGAAAACACATGATTTCACATCTCCAATTAACAATTTGAACAACATTCTAGCAATTCCCTGGGACATCTAGATGGGCACAGGCTAGAAAGTGCTAGAAACCAACCTAACATCTGGGTTTGGCATCTGTTATTTAGAAATTGTATAAAAACTATCAATGACTTTTTAGGTTTTATATCTAAAGGTTTTGAAGAGATTCTCCAACTGTTATCAGATACCAGTCAGTCCCGTGAGATGCTCGCCACATCGTTTAGAAGCATAAAATCCAACGCAGACATTTGAACAAACATTTAATGCACGCAGGATACATTTCTGTGTTCATATCTTCCATTATTCTATGAATTGCAATGTTATGTTTTGAAAACTCAAAGTCTTCAAAAAGATTCTCGAATGAACACTTGGAGAATTTTTGAAAATCTTGTAAATAAAGCCTCTAGAAATTTACAAAGCCTCATTAAGATTCAGAAATATTCATCAAAGCTCTTCGAATACTATGAAAGATTCTAGAAGATTGTTAGAGATTCAACGATTCCATCCTGGGACTATACTACATGTTAGAAAAATAACTTTAAAGCTGTGTGAAATAATATTCCGTTATTGATCGGTAAAGCATTTTGTTACACTATCAGTACGGTCCCGTCCAATTCCATCGAGACCCTGACAATACAGTCGTTTATTGGGGGAATGCGGAGTAAAATAGGGTACGTGATGTTTGGTCGCATGGGATTACTGCTATACATTATCGCTCAAAAGTTCACCGTGACCTCCTCACAAAGAGCAAAGTTTATGAAGTTTGATATCTCGACAAAAAATCATTGTAGAAAAGAAGTGTGAAAGTGGCAACGTATTACCGCTGAAATAACGTTTGACTTTTTCTTTTTCCACAACTCTTATACAAAATACATCAAGAAAAATCTGTTTTATTCCATTTTATTTGATTTTTTTCTTTTTGTTGGAATGCAAACCGCTGCTTCCTCGAAAACACAATTCTGTCACCAAAGAATAAAAATAATTTCTGCTTCTTTTCTCTTCAAAGAAAGATGATCTCTGAAATAAAATTTATAAAGAACAGAAAGTGTAGAAAGAAAAATTGTCAAGTGTGAATATTAAATTGAAATTCTCCGTATATTTTAACGCAATATCCAAATAATCTTTTGAAAGAATTATCGATTTACAATCCGCTACAATTGAATTGAAATTAAGCTTTTTATCTCATGATACTCAATTCACCTCGAATTATCAGAATAAATAAACGAAATTCAACGATTAAAATTCACGGATGGCTTTGAAAACTATATGACGATTGATTGCACAAAACTTTTCCATCATCGAAGATTATTCTTCCTTCATTTTCACACGATCTCACAAACCACGAAATACCGTACGGATTTATCGAATCTTTTCATTTCCATTCCACATTTCCATCTCGTTGGGTAGACATGATCGAACGAAAGGAAAAGAAACACAATGATATTAACAATAACACATGAATCATATTACATATTGAAAAACCGCTTGAAAAACGATCCATTCACACACTGACACACACGCTAAATATCAAACTCTGATAGAAAAACTCACATTCTTGGTGCTTTTCAATACACATCATCCCGACATCGAATCCAACGATCAATGTTTTTTATCTTTTTTCGTTTCATTTCCGATTCTGTTCCACGAGACCGCTCGATTTTCCGAACGAGGGGGAAAAAACGACAAGAAAGAGGAGCACGAGAAACAGAAAGAATTCGTGATAACATATTTCCGCAATCAATTGGAAATATCATTTCATCCTGCCACATATTTTATGCACTCGTTCGTTCCGATGTGACACATCTATCCTCCGGTTATTGTGTTCTCATCTCTCCTTCCTAGTTTCTCTCTTTTGAAAAATAACTCTCATCCCGCCTCTAATTATGATAAAATTCAATTTTCACGTGGCGAGCGGCGGTGTACGGTATACGGTGCCATACGGATCGGCCAAGTTAATTGACAAACAAATATGTATTCCGTATCACGTGCATACGTTGTCATCTCTCCGCAAATTGTGTCCTAATAATAATAATATAATTTCATCTCCTCTCATCTCTGTGAGATACATTTTCCGGCATCAAATAAAACTTCCACGAAACGTCAAGAGTTATTTGCATTGTCCCTGTTTTTGTGTTTCACCTCTTGTTTCCGTTATAAAAACAAATATGATCGTATCCGAATGGAAACGAATTCCATGTAACGTGGAATAATGAAATTAATTCTCTTCAAGGGTGAGTGGATTCGTGCGGGAATCGTGTTATGTATTTATTTATTCGCTGATTTTATATCGGAGAAAATTATTCTCGAACAAAGGTATATTTAGTTCAATCTAAATAAATGTTGATTCATATCCAAATATGTATGTTATTCAAGGACATGCGGTTTTGCAAGTCAAGTTTTGTACTCGCGGTGTGTCGTTGAGATGTTCTTTTCAAGTTCTTTTCGTGGTATTCGATGATCGAAAGATATGAAATTATAGGGGAAGTTGGAATGAATTAAGTTTGAACTCCCCAATTGGTTCGCATTGTTCAAGTTTCTTGCAAATAATTTATTTCGGTACGACCTTATAAATTTCACCTCGATCGTGATTCAAATGTCAACGAAAATCATTTTATAAATGAGAAATAAATTTAGTTAGTTTATTGTTTTTAGAACACTCTTCTTTCCGGGTTAATACATTCAGGTTTAGATTATCGTAGAACTACATTTTTGGTTTTTCGTGCGCAACAACGAAGTGTCTGGTCTTTACGTTCATCGACTACTTTCTGTAGTTTGTGTGAAAGTAGTAACGGTACGTACACGCCAGACGAACACAACTCTTCGAAAGAAAGGATGTTGAAAACAAAACGTTTTAACGTGTTACTTTGTAAACCAGGAATGATCCGTTTTTTCTTTGCAGTGTAATATCGATCGACCTGTAAATTCGATTCTCCGGTTACAGGGATATTTAATGAAAGGTCAAATCCATCCCCGTAGATAGGAAGGATCCTCGAATTTTTGTATGCTTCGTTGTAATTGAAACATTGTGTCGGTTCTTGAATTTAATTATAACGTTGGTGGGAAGTACAATGCCGCTAATGAAATTCGCACGTGAAGAAAACTTGACGCTAGGTGGTAGTCTGTTCGTGACATTAAAATGAGATTCTTATGTTAATTAGTTGAAACAACGAGGATTCCACACCTGTGTATCCATTGTCTGTTCCCCAACAAATATCGAATTTACGAGACATCAGAGCGTACATACGTGAACGCGTGTACAAGTATCTATACATTATTATTGATTCATGACATGCAAATTTAATCCGAAAAAAAGGAATATGTTTTCTTCGGTACAATGAAATTTCGATGCTTCACATCATTTATATCGATCCCCTTCTAAATATGCAGTCTAATATTGTTTCTATTCGAGTGTCTCGTCATGACGATAAGATAATCATTCGATCGTTAATGAGAAATAACGAATTCATGATTCTGTTTTTACAAACATGAAAGATTATTGTTAATGATCGTTCTCAAAAAATATTCATGATATCTATGCTTCTGAGGCGTTCGAGGTTTCAGATATTATAAAGAGATTGAATAAATAGTATTCCTTAATTCGTCCAAAAACTCCTACGCGAGTTGATCAACAGGGAAAAAGAGTCAGTTGTGAGTGGATTTTCATTTATTTTGAAATAAGATAAAATAGGAGTAAAAATTCTGTCACAAATCTTTTCTGTACACTTAAACTAGTGAGTGATGTTTTTTACGACAAACGAAAATGAACAATTTTCATACTTCAAGAGCTTCCTAGAGTAAACTTCAAGAACAACTCTTCACGTGCGTTCGAAATTCATCTTGAAATAGTAGGGTACCGTTCAAAAAATATGAGTGACGTTTGAATGAAATGCATCTCAGATTTCTTTGAAAATTTCTGACATAAATTTGGTACTTCAAAAATATTCCATTGAAATATTCAAAATACTCGTGTTCAGCCTAACAGAGAATATTTAATGAGCATTTGAGATAATTCAAACGCCAGAGTCTTCGTAGTTGAGAGCCTATGGAATCAAGATTTTTTCCCTCAAGATTGCGGTACTGGAAATCATAATTATCGAATCGGTTTAACTGTCAATCTTGCTCCTCCAATTCTTCTTCGAGTATCGATCCAATGCTGCAGTTGCACTTATTTTCAAGTGTATTTTAAATTCAGAGAGAATTAAATAGATTATATTTTGCATTCTTGAAATCCCTGCTCCCACTGTTTCCCTGTATTCCAATATGTAACAGTTCAAACTCATCTCTCTCTTCGGCAAAGCTCTCCCCTGCAGGAACAAATTTAAATGAAAAAGTATCGCATAGTTTAGCGAGTTTGAATCCAATTGCTTGTTGAATATTCTCAAGTATTATAATATATTGAAACGCTTGAAGTGAGTGATACGTTTCACTCGAAGCATTATTCATGAACATAGGAATTACGTTTACATTCATTAAAAGTTACAAAGCCGGCTGAGCGTTCGAAATATTCCTTGTGCAAAGTTGGAAATTGGTACCCTCACCGTTGATTAAATTATTTTCTCTGATATTGCTTGCTTTGGTTCAACAAAATTCAATAGTTTTTGAAATTCATTGGAGTCGAAGAAAACTTCGTGAAGTATAGCAAATGTATAGAGTTAAATTATTGGAAAACACAGGAAAATAGCGAGACTCGGAGTATGATATACAAAATGACATGAGTTTGACATTTTGAAACGAACGGGATAGTGGAAGATAACAGAAATGGGACGTTATATCAAACCAGTCTGTGAACGGATTGCTCTTGATCACGATAAAACCCGTATCTGAGGTGATTAATGAAACTGATCCCAGCTCAACTCTGTATCTTGTAAATCTCATATCAAATAACGATTAATCTCGACTCATAACTTGAAAACTGTTTGCAACGCCGTGTATTTTTATTACGTCTTATCATCAATAACAGTTTGAAATTTTCTCCGAGTCTGTAGATCATGACTATATTTAAACATTTAATCCTGTGAATCACTCCCAAATCTAACGAACTTTGTTATGCGATATTATTCATCCTCGATAATCAGTCTCATCATTTTGTTTTTTATATTCTTTGGATTGTATCCTGAATCACTGCGCCATATTTGACAGTAATTCTCAATTTTTGTACAATTATTCCGGGTTGTTCGTCTATAACATTTTTGAAATGATATTTAGTGCACCCCTTGGATGTATACCCCGAAGATAATTCAATAATCTTAAACCGTGTGAAATGCGATGATGATCCATCCTCTAGTTTTTTTGTAATCGTACCCAGTTTCATTCATTCAGAAAAAATTGCATATAATTCATATGTAACCCTTTCTCGAAAGAAAACCTCATAGAAATCATGTCAAATTTTTACATATTTATACAAAAATTGTATATAAATCCTGTAATAATGTTTTTCAAGACGAGCTTTTTCATACTTTGCGAATAATTTATGTATTCTCCAATTAAATTTCCCGTGAAGAGATACTTCTTTTATTTATCGTACGAGAATGAAATATCATGTAATGGGACGTACCACGACACAAAAACAATTACCACAGTTCGGTTAATTAGAAACGCAATAAGGAAAACAGTCACCGGCTTGTGGTCGTATAATCGCACCCTATCATCCACAGTGAGAGTTTTGCCTACCATTTGTATACAAATTCTTTCCATGCCAAGATAAAGGTTTCAGAGTTATCGAAATGGAAATTTTCATATTTTCATTCAAAATTTGTGCCATAAGAACCGCCTACATATCATGCAACTGATTATTATAAAACGTAGAAATATATTCCAGGAGTCAGTGTTATCGTTTCTTTATGTAAAAGTTACGTCAAAGCTAGAAGAATATTTTCTCGTTTCATTCTCTCAGATGGTTCTCCAGTCAGCCCATTTTATTGATTACTTTCCTCTTCGCCTGAATTATGCACATAAACAAATTATATATACATACATTCCTCATGGAATGAAGAATAATCTTAATCCCCTTCGCATGTAATCTGTTTGACATGATATGAAATGAAATTGTAGACCTTAGATCATGATTACAACCTTCAAGTTTCTTATTATACCTTCATTCAAGAAGCATTCAGAAAAAAGAAATAGAAAAATGTATGATAGAATCAAAGAACGGTTCTTAGGACATGATTTTCTAGGTCTGTTGCGAGCAGAAAAGGTTAGAAAAGAAAGGAAAACCTTAATGAAAAAAAGTTCAATTAATATTCATATGCACGGAAAAAAGAAAATGGAGAAATTTACCGTACACTGAGAGAAGTGGAATGTAATGATTACCATGTACAAATAGTAATTAGGGGACAACTTCGCGAATTTGGTTTCGGATACTATAGAGAATCGTAGCAATGTTCATGCACGTGGGAATGGTTACCATTTACATGAAGATGGATACCAAATAACCTGATTCTGTCATTCAACTACTATTTTCGCATGATGATGGTTACAGCTCACTTTTCTCAGTGTATAGGATGACAACGCGTCACTTCAAAGCCTTTAAATCGAAATTTTTACAAAATATATTGTCAAATGATTCACGTCATAAGAGAAAAATCTATTTTTAGCTTATAATATGGAATATTTTACAATATATTTTCTAAAAATTTCCATATAAAGACTCGAAGCGACAGGTGGTCAACCCACATGGTAAATTTCTCCATTTTCTTTTCTCCGTGTGGGACATGCAATCCTACGTGGAATGGTGAAAAAGAACCTTGATAAAGGGGTGTACGAGAAGAGATCGATCATCAATGAGGAAAAACAACAGCGAAATTAGGAGCTAGTGAGCTATAGTGTGATATTCTGAATAACAGAAGAATGTAGGGTGATCGCTTTTTTAATCAGTGAATACACTGTCCCTCGACGTAACTTTGACGACATTCAAGATAATTCAAATTTCGAGTGAATTTTTTTTTCAAGGGTAGGTTCTCATCAAGCAAATTCCGAAACAAGATGATTTTCTCGAATTTCTTTTCTTAAGAGAGAAGTCAATTGAGAACTAGAGTTATTTGAAACTCATCAAATGGCTCTTAAAGTACATGAAAACAATTTTCTCAAGTAAAGGATTCGTATCTCCAGACTTTAAAGGCGTTTTTCTCAAAACCATGTTTTTTAAGGTTGGCTCCACGATATCTCAAAAACTACTGAACGGATCGCTCTTTTTTTTTATTTTGAAGCTGATTGAATTTATTGGAGGATGAACCTAAGTGGAAATGACATTTGCCTTTTTACTTTCTTTTTATATCACTTTAAAGAGCGAAAAAAGGTGAAAAAACGCTACCAAAAGTTGGCATGTCTGGCATTTTTGTAATTCTGGACTTTTCATTGATTTTATTGGTACAACCTCCAACAAGTATAATATATTCCATAAAATTTTTTGGATTTTTGATTTCTGATCATTTTTGTAAGTGCTCTATAGTGTCGCCCCATTGATCATTGTTTTTTTACTGAAAAAAATTTTTTTATTCACTTAAGGCGATTCACCACAAGCCGAGTTACTGGATCTCTCTCCCCAGTTTTCTCAGTGATCAATGAATAGAATCAATTTTAATGAGCAGGTGCATCTTCTTAGGCTATTGAAAAAAATGCAGCTACTCATTATTTTTCATTTTATGTGTTCGTTTCTGAGAAAACTAGGGGGAGAAGTTTGGAATCTAGTAACTTTTGCAGGGAGTAATGAATTCCCTTAAGGACTCAATTAAAATTTGCGAAAAGCCCCGATTTCTTAATTTACTTCTTTCCATGAAAACAAAATTCGAGAAAATCACCTTATTCTGGGCTCGCTAGATGAGAACCTCCCCTTAAATCCCATAGTATGACCGACTTATTACTTTTTTTTGTGAACGTTTAGAATATTCAATAGTTGCTCTTCAATGAATTTTCTACCAAAAATCGGGAGAAAACCGAAAGAGAAATTTGAATATCATGGATGGGTATTGTAATATTGATCATAGAGAAATATATGCCGAATCTTTTTTTTCCATGCATTTGCTCCGAAAGTCAATTTAGATAGTATTTCAATATTTACGTTTCCAGTCCATCAACCTAATAAAGTCTTGAAATATTGTTAACAAATGAGTTAGGTCAAATTCTCAAAATCAAAGATAAAGAGATACTGTACTTAAATGTCTTGCGCAGGAGATTATAATGTATTCAATCATCCAGCGATCGAACAAAAAGATCAGAGTATCAGTGAGCATCAGATGATAGGTTTTCAACAAAACAATGAGAATCCAAATCAGTTCATCCATATGACTTTTCGCAATGAACTTTTAACCTTTGTAAATGGATATCCTTCGCCAGCATTACCTAACGTACTAACGATCCTTTCTTACATTCGAAAGAGTGAGACATTACATAACATACCGAAAACGGAGAACGGAGTGAGCGAGGGAAATTAGGGCGTATGTATGTCAAATATACATATATACATATATGATTATACGTGTAAGAGAAGAGCAGGAAGAAGGGAAGGAAGAAAGAAGTTTATTCGTGTGGGAGCGAGGATAGGTGAATCGATTCTCAGTTCTCCAGGTTTAATTTCATATATAGGTATAAAGGATGAGGATCCTTCCAATATTGCATTTCATTTGATTGAAGTAGAATTCTATGGATTTTTTTATTGTGCATTCATATAGGAACTGTTTGGATTTTTATTGACAATCAGTTATCATTTTATGAAAGTGATCTATGTGATTGAATACGTAATTCAATCGCGTTCTGTATTCAGAACTGTCATAAGTCGAGATTGATATGCAGACTCTAACCGCGCGACGTATTCTCTCTGCTCGAAGAATCCATTTTTTTTTTGGAATACCATAATCTCTGTCCGTGCTACCTGACCTGTCATCATATATCATTTAGAGCACCTTTGTTTATGGATCGTGAGATCTCGAAGTGGCAGTTATCATCATCGTTCTGCCAAAACTGAAAGTATTTCTCGTTATATTCTTATATCATTCAACAATTTGTATATTCCGAATAATGTTCGATATAAACTTATTTAATTATGATTGAGGAATTAAACTCTGCCGACTTCGACTGTTATTCATTTACTATTTCTTTCTACCAAGTAAACAATTGAGAATAGAAGAATACATAAAGTAATATCGAAGTTTTTCGTTTTCATTTTGGAATTTTTGCCATCTTATTTTTCGAAAAATTCATCTGCATAAATTCAACTTGGAAATTAGTTGTCATTTGGAACAAGACACCACAGGGGAGGAAGAAATGGACCATTATTCTACACAATATTGTTTCATCTGGATGTTGTTGAAGTTTGAATCGTTTATAGACGCGGAACGAAAATTCCAACTCACAAAACCTGATGAATTCATCTTCTAGAAATGATTCTTTGGAACTGAAAACATCATTTGAAGAATGTACTGCAGGATTTTGGGTCTGTAACAGCTCAGTACTTTGTTTCAATAAACGATTCAAACTGTAGCAATATTAAATTGCTGCAAAAATGATCACCGTTGTTTTTTTATGAACTTCAAAGTAGTTTAGCGTGAATTTTTCAAGAGTAAAAAATTTGATTAACAGGAAACTGAATTTTTGCAGTTTTAAAAACGTTATTTGTTGTCCCTGATTTTCATTGCTTCACTGTAAAAAAAATTCCTTCCGGAAATTAAGAAAATGTGACTGTAATTTTTTGCAGAATTTCCAGATAAATTTTGCCGAATTTCAAGAAAACTCTGTGAAATTTGGTTGAAGTGACTTGAAATCCAAAAAATGTAAAAAATTACAGTCACATTTTCTGAATTTTTTTACAGCGTTGTTCCGATCAATCCTCATAAAATACCCGACGTCTTGAATCAATTCATTGAAATGTATCCTCTGATTGGCTAACCCGTTTCTTAAAAACAAAAATTCATTTTGACTAGACGGAAAAAAAATGTTTTGCTCCTATAGCGCCTACAAAGAAATTTGTTTTCCTTGCAAAAAAATTTTCACTCCGAATGACAAATTCGTTTATGTCAGCAAGAAAATGTAGTAGTGTCAATCATTTTTCTTGCTCTTCCGGCTAATTTTTTTTGTAGGCGCTATAGCAACAAATCTGCTTGTTATGCCAGCAATACTTTGTCCTCCGTGGACTTTTGAAACAAAAAATATACTCTCGTCTTCCGGATATAAAATATATATATATACTTTTTTTTTCTTTTGAATTATGATCTTAAAATCACTCCATTCACTTCCTGTTGAAGATTCAAAATTCTACCAACAATACATTTCGAAAAACTACAAGGAGCCTAAAATTACCGAGTCAGCCCCAAATAATGAAAAAGAATAGTATCTTCTGATACTAAAATCTCTCTTCGAAGAAGTTCTTCGGACCAATTTTGCAGAGAATAACTAGATTTCAAGCAAAATCCAATCAAAAGAATACCATTCTAAGTAGATTTTCACTCATCCCTATAAAACAACTGTATGATAAAATGAATAATACCCTTAGCGAGGATTAAAACTTATAAAAACGTACATGCTGTACGTGCTTCGGGGTGATCCTAGTTACCTTTATCAGAAGATTCATGGACATGCAGATCTGTGTATACGATTCTCGAATACCATTAGATCTTCATAGCCGTTACTACATTCTGCTCTTCGTGCGCTACTATCGTTACCATTATTCTTCCATCACCAACTCGAACATCCTCGGTAAAATATGCACGAACTAATTTGGGTGATGTAAAACAGAAGATACATTCGGATTCTAAAGAGCATAGATAAGTAGATAACTCAATACTCCGGAAAATTACATGATTTCATAGACTCCAAAGGTACGTGTTTACACAATCCACAGGGGTATCTCAAATCTCAGATTTCTCGTAGAAAATACTGGTTGAAATCTTTGCTTCGCGCATCATCAACGTATGAAATAATAATAATAATGGATACGAAGAAAACACTGACTCGGTGGAATCGTTGGCACTCTCTGAGAACTATGGTTCAAAGTTTAATCAATGAAACCTACTTCGAAGGGCAGTAACAAAAGAAACAAATTCTCTCCATATTTTACGACCGACTAAAAGTAGCCAGACTAGTCAGTATTCGGTTGAAACGTTTATAAATGTTGTCTGTATGATTTCAAAAATCGATAACCGCAGAAAAGTTATTTCATCGTTACGAGTGCTGAAACAAATGTGAATCATCATCGTCCCGTTTTAATTTTTCGACTGAATGAAGTTAGAACTAGTTCGAGGTCAAAGATTTATGAACGAGTTTTCCTCTCTCCTCCTCTCTCTTGGTCTTTCTGTTGACCACAAACCGACCTTTTGTTCATCCCCCGCGTTTATGACAGTTTGTTTTTGCTTGTACCCGGAAACAATCATTTCCAGCAATATACAACGTGAACGTGATCACGAATAACGGGAAGGCGTTAACCCATATTTGATCTCGAGTGGACTCTCGACCTGACTCTTTCAAAATTTTCATTTAATCTCCGCAAATGGAAAATCCGTATTAAAATTCTAACTGAAATTTCAAATGAGATATCATTTTTTCGTGTTCTCGTTGATCGTTTGCCGTTGGAATTTCAATTAATATTTACGAAGTAACTTGAACAGGGTCTTAGTAGAAGTACACGTATCCGGAGTTGGAATAATCGTTTCTACTATGCAGTCAATGTTACAATATATCCTTGGGTCAACAACGAGAATTTCAGATCGTGCTTTTATGGCTATACTGTTACTTTTTTGTTGTTTAATAATCCATGAAGTACGTGGTACTTCAAAAAGGATTCCCAGGGCGATTTTTCTGACGTGCTTGAGTTGAATAAAATATTGATTCATAAATAATTGGAAATTGTTGAATTTGTCTGTCGAAGCATGTGAAAAATTTTGTGCTCTCAATTGTAATTTTGAAAACGGTACCGAGATTCATTTCCAATATTCTTTCGCGTGGAATATTGAATTGCAAGGTGATATTGGAAATATATAATAGCGTACATTATTTATTAATTTGAATTCGATTCGTGTGCCTTGCTGTGATGATATATTCGTATTGGAAAAACCTGGAAATTTTATCCAACGGAGCGAGAAAATTGTATGCACCCTTTTCAATTGAAATATTACTCGATCGATTAATCGAAAATTGTAATGAAAGGGTTCAATAACTGAAAGTAGCTTCGTTCATATCGCGGCGAAGTTGTCGTTAATGTAATTCATTATATAAATCGATTAGATAAATCACCGCCGAGCATCTTGAGATGATAAAGCTTCTGTAATTCTCTTAGAACTCTGTGCATAAACTCTCTTAAGTTGAATCAAACAACGAAAACTAAAAAACACTCGAAAGCAGGCTTATTCTTGAAAAATCCTTGAATGTGAAGCTTTGTATCAATACCTTCCCCCTACGTGGAGGAGATCTAGGAGTTTTTTTCATATCAATTCACTTCAAAAGCTAGAACAAACGAATTATAAGTCATGCCATATATAAGATAAATGTTTTTGAACATTATATTCAAGCTTTTACTTCAGAGAAGTACACCTGACGTAGAAGTATCTCAAGCTACGATCCTGCACTTGACGCGATACAATTGCGGTAAAAGTCTTCTTTTTTCCTTCATTGCGGCTGAGAGAGCGAAAGGCAATAAACTCATCGAATGCGCTTTTCACGTCGACTTCATCGTTCGGTACTTCTCTTTCAAAAATCTATCGAGGTACTCGAGTAAGTGGAAGGTTGTAAAACCTACGTGATGAACAGAATGAGAGAGACCTTTTTCCATTTCAATTCTCAAGTTGTTTTACAATTTCTTTTGCTTTATACTATCAACTGTTGTCATAAAACAACAATACTCTAAATTCTGCATCCATCGCTCAACGATGGACAAATGATGCACTATTTCCATTTTTAATTTTCTCTCATTGAGTTGGTACACGGAAAGACCGGGTCTATTAATATTCAGAAAAATGACTATCAATTTAGGGAAAACGAGGATCGCTAAATTCGTAATCGATGTATTCACAATTGATAAATTTCACTGTGAAAAATACTAATGAAACTATCAACTGTTGATATTAATTGACAGTCATTTTTTGAAACGTTGATAAATTCTTTCTAAATATTAATAGACCCGATCTTTCCGTGTATCCAAATATTTTTGAACAGAAATGAAAAGAACAAATCTCAGCTATACCAGCTTGCAACGAATACCGATTAACTTTTCAAATTACAATTCGCAACATTATTCTCACGTAACTTCGAACCCCGCACGAACGAAAATAAATTTATATGAATTTATCACGCCTCCCGTACCGTCAGGTTTTTCCAAGAATAAGCCAGGTCACTTTCATGCTTCATGCCGTGTAAAAGATTGATCACACGTGCTATCGCACGCCGAGAACGATCGCTTCTTACGAAGTACAAAGGTATATTCCCGTGTATAACCCTCCTTTTGTCTCTTATCTGAAACAAATAGCGCAAGAACACGAACTGTTTTTTTTTCCCTCCTTCTCCCTCTATCACCCAAACATCGCTTTATGTAGAACCTTGATTGAATCAGTACCCAAGTGCGTCCGAGCAGAAAGAAAAAAATACATTTATCAATGCGCTGGGGTTTTCTCTGCACTTTCTTGCAAACCTTCTATCGATTGACCGAATGTGTTTTTTACGAGCTCGATTCGAATGTTAGACAGGATAAAAAACTCAACTTCTAAGGTTAAAATAAATTTATGTTATACGGGATTCGTCATGAGTAACAAAATAAATCAATTTTCTACATAAAATCTTTAACAAATATCAGTGGTTTGGAAAACGCAATATACATATATGTATATGTATTCCATTTTCTTGATCGTTTTGTTGATAACTTACACATTTTTAAAACGCTTCTCTCAAGGATGACGTCAACGACATAGAAAAAACGTCGATCGGAAATTGATGAAGAAACACATTGAAGTGCCTCTTTGTAGAATTATGCCTGACAAAAATCCTTGCTGTCGAAATGGACAACGCGTCAAGGACTTCTTTGCCGATGAAATATCCTCGATTGGCATGTCACTTCGACCAAGTTGTAGTGCCTCTTCCGGTAAGTCAGTGGTTTTTAATGGAACGCTAAGAAAATTATTCTGTTGTTGCGGGGAAGATAATTTTTAGTCATTTCAAATATAAAGTTATTCATCAGATTTGAAGGTATCGTATACAGGATGGTTCAGATACTCGCGCACCGTACTTCATAGGTATACTCTCCAGTCGTAATTCAATAATTTCCCGTTAAAAAAAATTGTTTTGAGACTTAAGGTAGTTCTCCGGGAGAATTCAGGATCAAATTAGAAAAATTATTGTCAAGCGGAGCACCATCCCCATGGTAAAGGTTTTTTAAATCTCACAAGGAACAAAATGAGCCCTTATAAGTCATAAACGGATCAAAACTAAAAAATTTTTAAGAAAAAAACCATGTCAAATGTCGCGTTGTTGTTACAAGGTTGTTTATTTATACTTCGAGTTCGTTCTTTTTCTGTCATAAATAAGAATAGAAGTCCCAACGAATATGATTATCGAATCCCTTCAACCTTGGTGCTCTGCTTGACAATAATTTTTCTGATTTGACCCTGAATTCTCCCGGAGAACTACATTAATTTTCGTGATACGAGCATCGTTAGATTTTTTTTTAAATCCGAATAACTCAAAAGCATTGTGTGCTACGAACCTCAACTTGATACCATCGGCTAAGTTGGAGAACGGCGGATCTCTGAGAAAAATATCAAACTATTCTGTCATCTCTCAATTCAAAGTTGTGGCGATTTGAATTTTTGGGGCTTTCAGCCAATCAGAATTCAGCAACTTTAAATTTTGATAGCTCCGAAACAAAGAATGACAGGATAGTTCAATTTTTTCCCCAGAGATCCGCCGTTTTGCAACTCAATCGATAGTATGGTGTTGAGGTTTATGACGCACAATTCTTTGGAGTTATTTGAATTTTTTTGGAAGTCTGAAAATGCTCGTATCTCAAAAGAAAATTTTTCAAAGCGAAAATTTATTATTGAATTCTGTCTGAAGAATATGCTTATGAATTACGGTGTGCGAGTTCTGAATCAACCTGTATATCGATTCGTTGATTAATGCATAAAGCTAGTTATCTATGTGCTTGGATGTGGCAAAGTTTGATATCCGATGCGATTAACTTTTGCTGTAAGTGAAGTTCAGTCAAGTTGACAGGTGCATGGAGCTCATCGCGTTCGACTTTACATACCATTCATTCCGTAACATTCTTCTTCGCTGTAAGTCTAGCGTGTAATTGTTTATCTGAAACTCCAATAGAACGGATTCTCAAAAACGTTTCACAAACATTCATTCATCGTCCAAATGATGGAAAAACGTTCTTCAGGCGTTGATGAAATTCCGGTGCGTTTCGAGGAAGAAGAATTAACGATACATATCAATGATTTTTGAAACTTTTATTCCATTTTTAACTACAAATTGAGCAAAATTAACCTCAAAGAACCCTCCGAAAAATTATGTTGCTGGAATTTGAATCGTTTATTGAAACGAATTAGTACTCGAATTAGTACACAATATTCAGCTGTCAGAGATAAAAAATCTTGTAGTGTATTTTTCAAACAATTTTTCCGATGATTCATCAGATTTTGTGAAACCGAATTTTCGTTTCACTTCTATACGGAAAAAACTCACATAAAAAAATGGATAAAAACCTTATCTGTTCATTATGCGTTTTTTTCATTGCAATTCACAACGACTGTAAGTAATGATGTTTGAAATTACGAATACTTGCAATCAAATATGTATCAAAACGATCAATTGCGCATAGAGTCTAATCAAAGAAATTTGTCCCGCACTTGATGTAAATCATTAGGAAAATGCAAATAAATTACATTAAATGCGGATAAAAACGGTTCTTGTTAGATTCTATACGTAATTGATGATTTTCGTAATTCCAAGGATCATCGTTTGTATTTGTTGTAAGTTGAGATGGAAAAAACGCGTAGTAAACGGATAAGATGAATGGCAGAGACTATGAAAACTTTTTGTATACAACATATGTCAGGTTTCGAAAAATATTTCATAGGAATCGATAGAAATTAGACATGTTTTTGTATAGAAAAAAAGGTTGGTTCAACAAGATTCGCACTCTCCTCTGAAAAAAAATTTCATTTTATAATTGTTTAGATGAAATAATCGTTGTAGAAACGCGTTGGACACATTGTAAAAAATGATTGTGAAATTGTCCCCCAAAAAATGGTGGCAGCAAACCTCCTTCATAGATGGGGAATTTTTCATCATAATTTGGTGGATTTTTCCTTCATTTGTAGAGGATTCAACCCCTTAAAACCAAAATAATTCCACAAAGTGGTGGAAAAATCCCTCATTGTTGACGGAAAAACAATTCCCCCACGATGAGGCTACAAAATCCACCAACAGTGTGAAGGAAAACTCCCCACATTTTTTACAGTGCACAATTCTTCCAAATGTCTCATTCGATAGGTTTGAAAATATTATTAATATTAAAAGTTTTCGATACTGTTTCAAATGTTTTGTAAGAAGTTTTGATTAATATTTTTTTACTAAACAATAAGCGAAAAACTTCTTCCATCTGCTCAGAAAATAGATTAAATCCCCCTTTTCTTCAAAAATAAGATGAGCAACAACCCTAGAATCCTTAAATTTGAAATCCTGGGATTTTCCTGAAATTTAGGTTGTTCTCAGAAACACCCTAGAAAACTCTGGATTTTCAGTTTCAATTTTGAAATTTTTCAAAAAATCCATTTAGTATTACAACTTTTTATGTATTTTGAAATTTTGTAGAGTTTGTCGCTCGTGGAGACTTTTCGATTCACGGATGATTTTTCTTGTAATTTGTTCATTCGAATAAATATCCAAAACGCATTGATCTGGATAATATGACAAAAGGACGAACTTTTCCGATATCGGCAATTTCTGATTTGATTCTTGATAGTTCCCAGATTTATCGGAAAGTGTTTTTTAGAATTCAGTTACAAGAAATAAATTGTGCTTTACATTCCTTGAACATTTGAATTCTATTCTACTGTCCAGTTCGAATCATTTGTGGTATTATCCTCTGAAACTTATTCCCTAAAATCCACTGTGAAGAATGATATTAACAATTTCAACGTGTTTGATGAACAGTTATATTTTTCCACCTCAATAAAAATTTGACACGATTGGACTCGAATACCAAATTGAGAACTACATCCATCGCACACCCCAATATTTTATTTTAATCCTCGAGGAACAATAGCCGGTGTTCGATCGTTCATAAGTCGGTTGAAATGACAAGCGTATCGAATTTATCAATGGAATGTGTATATTATTTTATTGAAAATATTTAATACTTTCATTCGTTCCGCTTTTACATTCAATATTTGAAATCCCACTGTCGATATCCTGTATCGGAATCAAAAATATTTCAATTTGTATGGTTCATAAACTGGCTTCTAAGAATATTTTATTGAAAATTTATAGAATCTTTAGACTTATAACTATGATTTTATATAAAGGCACCAAATGAAAAATGTGTGTAATTAATTTTCAAGTGGAAAATGCTGATTGATTCGAGGAATGAACCTATTGATGTACCGAATTCATTCAACTTGAGATATTTATTTCGTCATCCTTGACCAACTATATTTACTTATTTTTTTCATACAATTTGCATTAACTGAGCTTCGAAATTTAGTGACACTGTATTTTTGTATTATCTTCTTCCCTTGAGAGCAGAATGAATATAAGGATATATATATGTAAGAAATTTAAAAATCGATGCATCGTAGTTTCAATTCTCCCGAGAACTTTAAATCAATGAGTAAATTCACCGCGTGGAAATCAATACCGCTCTTTGCTTTGAATCAGCTATGTCAATCTGCGGTCGACTGTAGTCGAAGAAAAATAGACTGTAAGATTTTTATAATACCGGCGATGAAATAATTCGAAATCAATGTATAATGTTTCAATTGAATCCTCAGAATAATGTATCAACCCAGAGAATTTGATACCATTTCACATACTTGCTTAGGGATTTTTACTCTGGAAAAGAGTATAAGTAAGCAAATTTTCATGATACAAGTTATAAGAACAAAACCGTTCTTTTTTTCGAATTAGATTTTGTGCTTTCAGCTTCTGAGCTATCAAAATTGAGATGAATTTCTACAGAAATAAGTAAATTATTCGACGAATCGGAAAGAAAGTTCATCGATCGACTTTTGTAAATTATCAAGTGTTTAGCTTCGAGATGCAACGATTTTATGATAGTGAAGTGAATATAATCGTGAATATTCGTGAATCGTTATAACAGGATGCAGTTTTTAGTCACAAAAGACTATCAAAACACATTTGAGAACAATGCTAGTTTAGAGTCCATTGAATGTCCTTGTGCTTATTAAGAAGAGTTAGCAGAACCTTGAGATATCTCACTCCATTCGGTCAAAAATTTTAATATAATACAACTTGAATATTTTGAAATATCGATAATTCATTAATTGATAGAGTTCAGATTTCTCATACGGCCGATTTGGCCCAATCTAACGCGAGCAGTAGTTTCCTGACGAACCTCCCGTTTGTCAAATCTTTGGATTCATCGCCACGTTTGTTGGTAGCCAAGCAATTTGTGAGAACCTCTCTGTCGTGGGAACACTTTTGTATGGTCTGCCAGGGAAATGATTCACCAGTCACTAGACCGGTACGAAGCTGATTGAACATATTCAAAAGAACGCATTCCTTCATTAGAATTTCGGATCTACCAATCTCTTCGTGCTCCATGGCACACATCCAAAGTAATTCATCCAGCCAGCTTTCATACTGCTCGTGCTGCTGATCAGCCTTGTAATTAACGCCCCGATCTCGTAACCACAACGTCAGCTGAAATTTGAGAGAAAATTCGAGAAGAACTTCAATGAAATTGTGGGCATGGAATATTCATAATGAGTTTCACAATTACTTCGATTATCTTGATTCTCACATTTTCCTTTTTTGATTTAGATTTTATCGATAAATTCATCAGATTATCGTGAAAATGGATCAATATTCGTTCATTCAGTCTTCATAAAAAAGAAAAAGACAGATAGAAATCTAGATAATTACCTTTCCCCGACAGGTCAGAATCAAAGGATTTCCAGCAAATCGAAACTTGTCGAGGGCAGCCATCGGTTCCATGGTATTAGGATCTAAACATATCAGCTGATTCTCAGTTAAATCCAACCTCTGGAGACCACTCAGACGTTTAAAAACAGATGGGTCGATAGACGAGATCAAGTTGAAGGACAAATCCAGTTGTAGGAGAGAGTTGAGATCGGAGAACCATTCCTCCTTGACCTACGTCAACGTATATAAACTCTTCAAGATTAGGCTGCCTTCCAAATCGACAGGGCAATAACAAAATTCAATTCCGTGAACTTCCGAACGGAGACGATAAATGTCTTTGGTGATATACGATTATGTAATATGAAAATATCTCGATTCTTGATTGTCATTCAAAATACTTAAGTAGCAGGATTCGAAGAAAATCGTTCAAGGAGAAATTATGTGTTCCTTTTATTGACTTTTCGATATACAATTGAAAAGTACTTTGGAAACATCGATGGTACAGACCTGAGTGATATTGTTGTTCGGTAGACCCAACTTCTTTAAACGAGTTAAACCGGAGAAGGCGTTGGAGTGGATGTTGCTGTCTCGAATACCGCAGTTGTGCATGTTCAGAGATTCCAAACTCTTGGCGAACTTTAAGAACGAATTCGACGGTATGCTTGTTATTTGCGATTGGAACAGCACGATACCGGCCATCGAATCGTTGCCTTCGTTCAATGCGGTACTCAGGGTGACGTTGTGACACTTCAGAAGATTTCGAGATCCTAGAATCGTTCAAATGAATATCCATTATTATTTCCATTAAAGTCAACCGATGAGAAGATGAAAGATAAAGTATCGTATTCCAGGGAAAATGATTTCATTCGAATGTCAAGTCTTTTTCAAAAATTCATTTATTCGATGCTTACAACTGATGGTTGATTGAAATTCATTCTGATACCTTTTATCTGACATAACCTTGATTAAAGTGATATTTGATGTGGTACGTGAAATTTATTCACTCTCGAGTGACATTTATTTCCTTCGATTGGAAAGTTTTTATTACTGAATCCATACCTATGAGTTTTTAGTATACTATAGTTTTCATACTTCGTACCAAAAAATACTTTTTCGTGACTAGAAATCTTTGAAATATTCACAGTAAAAAGTGAAACTTCAAGTGATCCCGAATATCAGCTTAAAAATGCGGCCAAAAGTAGCGCCTATTCCAACTGAAAGTGAGCAATGAAAAAGACTGAATTTTAGTCAATTCCATCTCACTTTGGAAATTAAGATGGAAATAACTGAAATTCAGTCTTTTTCATTGTTTAATTTCAGTTGGAATAGGCGCTAAAGTCACAAAGAAGAGAGTGATAAATCGTGTTACGAAGTACTTCATAATCCTTTGTCATTTTTCGGATGGATTTTGATTCTGATTAAATTGTTTAAAATTCTCAATAAGGGGTGTTGAAATTTTAAACCCATCTATTCAAATTTCTTCTTATTGATTTTATAAAATTACGAAAAAGAAAACGAGGAGAATAAGGGAGTGGAACGGTTGAACCTATTGATAATTCAAAGAGGAGTTGTAATTTTTTCAAATACAGTTGTATTTATGAAACATTGGAGTCTCCTTTCCAAGCTTTGTTCCATGGAAGTAATAGGTTTTGTATTTTTCATTTCCATATTTCATTGATAAATTTCATGACATCAGAACTGAATTATTCTGTACAGTTCTGATCAATAATATATTTCACTAAAACCGGACATTAATTCCCTAGCAAATTTATGGAACGATTATCGTGAATTTGAATCGATCCATCATTGCTTTCTTGAATATTTGAATAAAGAAAAGGAGGGTGAGTCTCTTTTTCTGTATCATTTATTCGAAGGAATTCAACTAAAAATTCTCTTCAAGAACATCATTTATTTTTCTTCCATTCTTCAACTTATTTTCCCTTGATTTTCCAGTCCATTTCCTTCCATTCACTTTCGACTTTTGACGTGAAAGAAGAATGAAAGAGAAATGAGTATCACGTGAAATTGATAGACTGTGATTTTTTAATGTCGCTTATCGAATTTTTAGTGACAGTTTATCAGCCTGTATACAAACAGAATCATCAAAATCTAAATTCAAAGGGATTTATTGTAAATTAAATGAATGAGTGAGAATTATATGAGAATTATATTGAATACTTGTTCCACGGATGATTTCATATATCTTGTGCATAATCTCTCATCAAGATTAAATTCTCCCCTACTGAACTATCGATGTTTGTATCAAAGGGAGGATTTTGCTCTCGATATCAAAGCATTGTACCATTGATATCCAAATCATTAGAGCAAGTTACAATCCTTTTCACGTGATTTCTTGGAACATTATACGCTTTGATACTTTTTCAAAAATCTCTAGTAGAATATTTTCAACGTAATTCGATGTTACTTGTTGTTCGAGTTATTTCAAAAGACATGAATGTGTGATGAAGAATACTAAGCACGATACTAACTTAGCAGGGGAAGTAACTGGTGATTGACTTTTTTAAAACCACCTTACTCATCATTGGAAACTGTTCAAACGTACATTTCATTTGTCAGTATTTGGCTTGCGGGATTGTGAAAAGTTGAAAACAGTTAAAACTTGTTCAACTCGATCGACAGAATGTTTGAATAGACATCGAATCCGAATGAAACTTTTTGGAGCTCCAAAGAAGTTCCTTCATTCGTTCGAGTTTTGAGCTTTGGTATGGAATTTTGTACTGTCATTGTCACTTTTGATGGATAAAATTAGGTTTACGCAGAGTTATATTCCTCAGAGAAATCATTTTAACTTTTGTTCTGTCGCAGAACAAAGGCAAGCAAGATTACCAGGACAAGTCTCTCCTTGTTCTCCTGGTTGTAGAAAATTGCAGAGATATATAATAGATCAATTTATTTCTCTGTGCGACGCAAATAGCTTTTTAGAACAACTTTTCTCATTTTCAAACAACGAAATACATGAAAAATGTTTCTAAGAAGCAAGAATATTTGACTCGGAGATATTTTGTACGCAAATTGCGAACATATTTTCGCGTGTGAAATATTTCAGAATGGAACTTGGTTATACTTGGTAAAAGAGCGGAAATAACACGTTCGGCTCGTCCATGTAAATGCTAAAAATTCCATTGTTGACGAAACAGGTAAATCCAATTATCGCGAAGGTCATACCTTTCCCCTTCAGTTATTTGTTTCAGTTTTTGTTATACACTTGATTATTTTTAACTTCAATATCCAAGTATTGTTCCTCCGGTGAAATTTTCGAACAATAGGATCAAACATCGATTTAAATTAAACAGATTCGAGGGTAGCAGGCACCATCTAAATCATGTAAATGCGAACGAAGCGAGCCTCGTTCATTGTACCAGAATGCAGATTATTCCCATTGTCAATAATTCTCCCAACTTCTGGTGCCAAATCTTGCAAGAATGCACTTGTAAGGTTCTCTCATGAAATATGGAGACAATCTCAAGATAATCCCTAATCGAATGGTAAAAAAACTTGAATCATACTCGAATCAATGTTAATTCTACTGTAATGAAAATTGGCTGGAATACAGAAAAGAATGTATTCCTAGTTCAAAGATACGAAAACAAAAGAAACTCAACTTTTTCCACCTAACAATAAATTCATTCTTCGTAGGAAATTTATATGCATTCTCCAGGGTCGTGGATATAGAAAGATTCACATCGTGACAAACGTTCAGAAGCATTATTTTCATGCAAGTGAGAAAATATTTTCGTGCTCCTATTGTTTTTATTTGTTTCAGTGCGCTATTTCACATAACACATAAGCGGTAAAGTATTTTATACTTCGTCATTTTTAAATTAACAGCAAAGAATTGCTTTCCGGTAAAGAGAATCAACGATGATACATATTCATAAACATTCATTCGAATACATAAATACGTGTTCTCGCTTTATATTGGATTCGGAACTCATTTTTCAAACGGAAATTTGAACAGTTGTGCTTCGAATTCACATTTTTCCGTTCTCTCAACGTTACGTTTTCAAACAACAGAAAAAACACATAAAAATTTTGTCGAGTAACGGTACGGTGTACAATCTTAATAAACATGAACGTACTCTTGAATCAACGTAACTTGGAGAGCGGTTGGCGTTATCATTCCCGACATGTTTTCCATTCCGCCGTATTAACCGCAAGCGATTTATACATGAAGTACATATTTCATCTTATCAGAATGATAAACGTAGGGATCTATATTTTTTCCTCGGTAAAGGAAGAGAAATGAGAAACCTAGATGATGAAGTATAAGTTTCTCTGCTGCAAAAGATGATAGTTGATGAAACATTCCGTATAGTTCGTATTATCTTCAAACACGAAGTTTGTTTTATCGAACTACTGGCAAACAATCGATACCACGTTGGTCGAAGCAATAATATTTTCTTAAATCAAGAATTAATTTAATTTAATAAAGAAGCATGAATATTTCGTGTCACTTGATATTTAAAGTACAAGAAAACTCAGAATGAGTCAAAATCATGTTATCAGTGTTCTTGTAAAATTTCCTACGCCGTGATTTCACCGTGTATACATCATTTAGCTCTTCCGTATAGACAGGGTATGATTTATGCACGTAAGAATCATACACGTATTGATTGTACACGAAAAATAAAACCCAAAAGTATTTACACTAATAATTTTCTTTCAATACCTCATATTTAACACATGAGCTTTGGTGCACGTCAAATTATTTGATAAGGAAATTGTACACTAGATACTTTTCATGCACGGACAAAAAATGTAATTAATCAGTGTATAATGATTGTACACCTAATGCAATTCATATGAGAAATTTTTTTCGTTTTATTGAATAATTACTATGAATTAGATTAGGAGTGCAATAATTATACACTGATTAATTTTATTTTCTGATCGTGCATAAACAATATCTCTACAATTTTTGTTGATTACATTTTTGAAGCTGGTCAAATATTTCGTGTACAATTTCTATGTCAATCAATTATTGCATAAGATATTATGTGTTAGACAAAAATTATTAGTGTAAATACTTTTGGGGTTTATTTTTCGTGTATGATTCTTCCGTGCATAAACCATACCCTGTCTCCGTATAAACGCGATGCTGGATTAAATCAATCGCACTATTCAGTCATCTCGTAATTGGAATCGCATTATTCTTTCTCATTGAAGTGACGAGATGAGGTAAATGGCTATAATTTCGTCAGGGTATCATAAAATTGATAAATCAAGCTCTTGTGAACAAATTATGAATATTTTTCGGTACAAAACGCCACAAGCCCTGGTAAAAAAATCTCTCTGAATCTCTCTGAAAATTTCACGTTTCAGAGAGATTCAGAAAGAATCAGAGAAATTCAGCGTGGTTCAGAGGATTTCAGAGACTAGTGGATTGAGAGAACTTGTGCTTTGAATTTTTCAGAAGGATTCAGAAAAATTCAGAGGAACTCAGAGAGATGCAGGGGAATTCTGGGAAATTCAGAGACGAACAAATTCAGTAAAATTCTTGGTCCTGCATTTCAGAGGCGTTCAAGGAGTGTCAGACACTTTCAGAGATGGATGAATTCAGAAAGATTGTGCGTAGAACTTCTCAGAAATATTCAGAGGAATTTAGAAAGATTCACAGGAATCCAGAGAAATTCAGAGAGGAATTAATTCAGTTAAATTTTTGGTTCAGGATTTCAGAAGTATTCAGGGAATGTCAGAGACTCACAGAGACAGGTGAATTAGGAAAAATTGTGCGAGGGATTTTTCAGAAAGATTCAGAGAGATTCAGCGGAATTCAGAGAGATGCGGGGGAAGTCTGAGAAATTCAGAGAGGAATGAATTCAGTAAAATCTTGGTCCTGCATTTCAGAGGCTTTCTGGAAGTTTTAGAGACTTCCAGAGACAGATACATTGGAAAAATTGTGCGTGGAACATTTTAGAAATATTCAGAGGAATTTAGAAAGATTCGAAGTAATTCAGGGAGATTTAGAGAAAATCAGAGACATTCAGAGGAATTCAGAGGGAGCTTTGAAATTTAAATACATAAAATTCTGAGGGATTCAGTGATATGCGGAGAGATTCAGAGAAAGTTGAAGAATTCAGAACGTATCACTATCGGAAAAGTCTCTTACTTCCTCTGAATTACTCTGGAATTACTCTGAATCTCTCTGAAATTTGTCCCAACATATAGAGAGATTCAGAGAAATTCAGAGAGATTTCAGAGAGATTCAAAGAGATTTTTTCACCAGGGAGTGCATCTCATGATTGCACAAAGTATACTCAATTTGTTTACAATTGCTTTATGATCAATTTCATCAATGACCTGACAAAATAATATCCAGTGACGAAGATATAGCCATTTACCTTATCAAATTTTACTGAAAACATTTTGAGGTTTGAGACGTTTTCATATTTTCTTTCATACGCAGATATTCATCGTGCCGTGCACATGTCTTATTCTGTTCAACCTCTTAGACTTTTCCGAATGTGGAACAATCTGCTTTGTTCTTACGACGCTTGAATACTAGAAGATACATAACAAAACAAGAAACGACGTTGTATAATCCATTCTAGATGAACACAAACTCTATTCGCGGCTGAATTATTTCACAATTACTTGAGAACATGTACACGGATGGTAGTAATGAAACCAAAGAGAGAAGAACGTATTGCACGAGATATATAGATGTTTATATAAAGTTGGTATACGAAGTATTCCACCTCATTGCCTCCTTAGATCCTTAAATTCTAATTTATCTCATCAGTCAGTTCCATTACCGTGCTATTCAATTAAGGAAATATTCCACATTCGTTCGTACTTTCTCAAATTAGATCTCGTTGTTACAACATAAATGAATATGAATGCATTATATGATACGCATTAAACGTATGGTATAGTTAATTCAAACTTGTTTTTATAAAAATTTAGTCGATACATTGGGAAAAAGAAATTGCTAACCAGAATGAAATTGACTGCATGGTTTGTGATGCCAATGCAACATCCCTGTCAAGTTGGATAAACATTTTTTCCCTCGGTGTACTCGGGAACAGTGTATGAAATATGTATGCTTTCAAAATACACGTACCATCTTCGTATTTACTGATGGAACACGATGCACTTATGAGATCCAAATACACGAGAATGCAGAGAAGAGAAACGAAATGAGATACCAAGAACATTTTGAGTGAACATAAACCTTATTCGTGGACCAACTATTTCACGACTGACAAGGTTGGCAATGAAAACGGATATGAAGACCGGATAAGAATGTCTTTCCATCTATCTCTTTCTCTCTCTCTCTCTCTCTTTCTATCTCCGTCCGAATCGGAATTATCGCACCGAACGATTTCCGTTTTTCATGAGCTCATATATAACGTGGACTCTATCTTCTTTCGACGTAAATATTATATAAGCATTCCGGAAGAAGGGCAATATTGATACCGTGTTTATTCCCAAACTCCATACGTGCACGGATTTTTTTATTAGAAACACGAATCAATGAAGACAAATTTCTTCAATTCGATTTCATCTAAATTCACTGAGACGCAAGAATCCTGTTTTATTACAATTTTAATGAAATCGAACATAAATTTCAATAAATTAATCCTAAAATGATCAATCTTCAATCTATTTATCATATGAAAAATGTTTAATCCTTGACTCATAGTTTGTCTATTTTTTATGTTGTAGGAATCTCAACTCTTGCGAGTTGCGGGGAAGTTGACGCCCTACCAGAATTACCGCCGCAAGATGAAGAACGCTTACAACGCGCTGCGCGTCTCCTGCAGCAGAGATTGGTGCTACGCCAATGGTTGACGGACCACAGTTTACAAAATTATTATCCAAAGTAAGTGAAACGGAAAGGTCTCGTTATTACGGTTTTTATTCTTGAAAAAATATTCATTAGTAAAAATCAAATATTCAATTGGATGCCAAAATTGATTACTTGTGGCGAATCAATTATTTATTTAGGAGACCAATTTATTTGGTACAAGCATTCCATTGTTTGATTTGTTGTAGTAGGATTTCATTAAAGTTTTGAAGAAAATGCTATGGAGAGAGGACAAATGAATCATTTATTGTATTGAATGCTCATTTGAACCAACTCGAGTTGACAAATTTCCGAAATTATATATAATTTTATTATAATTCAATATAGTGTATATGTAAGTTATATATAATCTTGAAAATGTTTCCACTTCGGGAAGTTAATTGAAGAGTAAAGTAGGTCCATGATGGACAATCAGGGTTCCCATGTCCTGGAATTCCCTTTTCTCTGATTGGTCATACTACTAAACGGAAATTTCTGATTAGTCAATTCCGTTGGAGTTCAAGGACGCGGGAGAACCCTATTAACAATGGGCCCACGCAACTCTTAACCCCGGGACCCACACATTTCTAAATTCGACCCTGACATTCCGTGAACGCATAGTACGATATTCATCCGTTTGTTTTAGGAAGATAGAATCTGACGGGATGACATCAGTCATCAGTCTTTCAACTTTTGGATAATTTGATTCGTATGGACGTGTCACGTACGAACCAAACCATTCCTAATGAATCCAGTAAAGTTTTGAAGACTTCATTTGGATCAATTAAAACAATCACTCATTGAATCAAACGTTTTGAATGATCATTTATTCCTACTGAATTTTTTAATAGAACATTTGATATGCTAAAAGCAAAAGTGACACCCCAATTGTTGTCAAGCAAAAACAGGACAGGAACTTTCGAGAGCAAAAAGGGAACATTGAAAGTTCCGAGCAAAAGCGATACACTCATAATTTGGAACAAAAGAGCAACCACTGCAAAGCTCGAGCAAAAACGAATCAGCACATAAATACAGAATTGGGTTGTGCGTTTCGTTTTTGCCCGGAAATGGCTGTGGTTGCTCTTTTGTTCCAAATTATAAGTGTATCGCTTTTGCTCGGAACTTTGAATGTTCCGTTGTTGCTCTCGAAAGTTCCTGTCCTGTTTTTGCTTGACAACAATTGGGGTGTCACTTTTGCTCTTGGCGTATCATTTATGAGATTACACTAAAATTTTTTTCAAATATTTTCAAAAAGAATTTTTTTTCCAACACTTGATGGAATTAGAGGAGTTAATCATTGGAATAACCGCCAAATCCCATAAAACTTCGTCGTCTCCTTTCCTTGCCACCCTGTGTGTAAATGTTTCTCAGAATAAGTGACAATTCTTATTGAAATTTTTCGTTCGAATGATCGTTGAAATCAACTGACTCCTGAAACTATCTACACGGGGAAGAAAGATCATCGCAACCAGAAATTTACAGCAGGCGCAGTACTGCACCAGTACTGGCCAAGACTGGCAGGGTATGGACATTTGTCTGGGATGATAACGCTTTTCTGTACTGGAGATTGAGTACTAATACTATTATTTGCAATCGGTGCAGTGTCTGTACTGGATCAGTACCTGGCCAGCATTAAACTCCCAGTATTGGTTTATCAGTACATGCTCTCTAAATCTGAAAGAATGAAAAATCGCACGTTTCACTACACCAAGTGTCAGAAGTGAGCGTGTCCGCTTCGAGTGGAATTTTCACTCGTTTCGAGTGACCTCTCACTCTTTTAGAATGAAACATTCACTCTAGCGTCGGAGTGGTTGTGAGTTTCTAAAAAACAAACCTTAGAATATCACTCTAAAAGAGTGGAAATTTCACTCTAAAATTCGACAGGCTCACTTCTGGCTGGCTAAAGAGTGAAATCTCACTCCAAAGATTTTAGAGAGTGCATGGTACACTGTTAGAAATTTCTGATTGAATTTTCAATTACAAGTAATGGAAGCAATTTCCACTCACGTAAATGAAAAATAATGTACAGTAGTATTGAAAATCCAATAACCAGTTCTTTAAATTTCATGCACATGTTCTTGATTGTTGAGAGAAATCATGATTGAAAATTCAATAACAAGTTCTTCAAATTTCATGCACATGTTCATGATCGTTGAAAAAAAAATCACCTCCACAAGATGTGAACGCGGGACGTCGAAGTCGGACGCCGAAGCTCTGTCACTCAAGCCACTGCCACTTATGTGCAGGGTTGGGTACGCATAATACGGTAGGTTTTATGCAAGGAATAATGTGCGCATAAAACTCATGCAGATAATGCAGATAACTAAAGGGGGTTTTCTGCATCCTCTTTTTTTATGGTCAAGTTGGGTTATAATTTTAAAACTATGAATTGTTTACCATTTCAACCCCCATAAATATCCATTTCTTATATTTTGAATTTTGAATTTCAAGTCGGAATTAATTTTACAATGTTTTATGCATTTTCTGCATTTTCTGCGTATTCTACATGTTTCATGCATAATCTGTGAACGCATATTACTTATCTCACGCGCACAGAACCCATCCCTGCTTATGTGGAAGGGTGCATTTTTCTGCTTATATGACCTTGCATTCATTCTTCAAACTTGTGAATCAAGATGTACTTGTAATGTAGAAACACTGAACAAACCGTGTGATCTAACTAGTACATAGTTGAAGTGGATACGCGGATGACTTCGTCAAAGCGTTAGTATACAGGGTGACCCATAGTGAGAAGAATTGTATTTCAAGGGCGTATTCTGCAGCCATAATGCAAGAATTTCCCGTTTTTTTGAAGGTTAGTTTTTGAGATATGAGCATTTTTAGATTTTTTTTCAAATCCAAACCAACTTGAATCATTTTTGTTGTTTTCAGTTGGATGCCATTAGAGCCATGATTTGATTATAATTATAATGATATTATTATGTTATTATACTGGATTAAATTTTTCTAAGTTTTTTCAATCATCTGTACATTAATTTCAATTTTCATGCACGATAACTTGAAAATTCAATAACATGTATTTGGACTCCTATTTCAGTTCACAAAAATTGAATTTTCATTCACATATGTACATGCAAAGTACATGAAATTTCAAGCAATTTTTAACAGTGTACTGTATTTTTATGTATCCAGGACTGATCCCGTACGTGTTGGGCAAGTGTTGAAGACCCAATACTGGCACTTTACTACACCTGTTGTCAACATTGGCATAATTCGGATTTTTCTGATGAGGATGGAAGGGTCACTAGCAAAGATAGAAAACTGGTGACAGCATTACTCGTCCCTGCACGCAGAAAAGTGCCTTTTTGGAAAATGGCAGAGTTCACTATTCAATATACCAATACATGTTTTTAATATGTTTTCAATAGAATGAACTATGTAATTTCCTGATTGTGTGACGTAAAGTATTACAAATGAAGCTGAAACTGGCAGCCGTGGAGCTAGCAGACGATTGTCATAAATTTTTACACAAAACTTTTATCGAGGACTTAAGCATCTAAAACGTTTAGTTGGATGCCATTTAATCGATTTCTGGTGGCAAAAAGCTTCAACAACGTTTAATCAAAAGTTACAACAATCGGCTGCTAGCTTTACAGCTGCTAGTTTCAGCTTCATGTATTACAAAGTGCAATGCCACGTAGTATCTTTGTAAATCACAATGAGGATTAACAATTTCTGTAATCTCCATCGCTGAATTTGAATTTTATGTGCCTACACTGACAGAAAAACGACCTGGTTGGAACATTCGTGGTCGCAATAACTTGAAATCTGGTTCGATTTACCAGGAAATGTGATTGTGATGTCCAGAAAAAGTGGCTGAAGCCAAAATTAACTGCGTATTCTGGTTATCACGCCAAGAAAAGAATCTGGTTTTTCTAACCTGAGAAATGTAGTTAATTTTTGCTTCAACCACTTTTTCTGGACATCACAATCACATTTTCTGGTGAATCGAACCAGATTTCAAGTTATTGCGACCACGAATGTTCCAACCAGGTCATTTTTCTGTCAGTATAGAAATGGAAATGCGACGTGATATAATTTACTATTCCACAAATCGGGGGCAGCTGTGCTACGTATAACAACGAACTTTATTATTTTTTGAAGATCTCTTTTCTCCGTGTGTTAGTGACTGTGCACAGAAATTCATAGTTGTCACCAGTTTACTATCGTTGCCGGTGATCATCCCATGATTTTTCATCTCCGTGTATTAAAACTCCAATGATTTCTTACTAAATTGTGAACATTTGGGAGTGATCGGAAGGTACGAAGAGTCATAAAATCTAATGGAAATTCATCGTCTCATTCTCTGACATACTCATGCTCGAATGGATATCGGGATGACTGAGGATTCTCATTCAACTACCTGCATGATCATAGAATCCAACCATCAGAATACTCATTTAATCCCACTGGATGGTTTCGTCAAATACTGCGGAATTCTGACCAAAATAGATCGTGCCAGGCTATTACCGATAGGAGAATAAATAATAGTAAAAATAATCATCAAATTTGATTGAAATCTATCGTTTCATTTTCTTACGACTCGTTCACAGTCAAAAAAAAATTCTTGTGAATTTATCTGAATTTGTCAGGGAGCAATTAACTCGATCATAAGGAGTGAAAATTCTCCAAAATTTGTTGAATCTATCGTATTTTTCAGTATAATTACCAAATTTCTGGTAATTTTCCCGAATTTTTTTTGGGGTCAAGTGCTGCATGATTTACTGCATGGAGGTATAAATAACTGGAGGGAGCGTAGGATGGGATACTTGGATGAAGGGAATCGCATTGGAGACGAAAGGGGATCGTAGGGCAGCCATATTTATCTGCTCCGGCGTTAATTGGATATTAAATAAATGTGAGGGATTTTCAAATATAATTTGATGATGAAGTAAAGTTTTTGGTTATTTCTTGATGTATTCTCGGAAAATTCAATTTAAAAAAACAGAAAAGCCAATAAAATACTGAAAACAAGGGGTTTTCAATTCAAAAAGTTATCGCAAGTGTAAAATAAATTAAAAAATTTAGGAGATATTGAAACTAAGACTCGAGCAAAAGAATTTGTTTCGTTCAAACTATTTGTAACTGATGCAATAAGACTCATCAATTTTGATTCCACTGCTTGGCGTAAACCCTAACGTGGGTCTCAATATGATGATTCGCGAATTCTATTGTGCTACTTTTGGATGAGTTTATAATCTTCGAGTTGAAGTCAGTTGAAACATTTCGAATCAGGTTGAGTTACATTCAATTCAACTTTTTCAATTACCCTCCAAAGCGTGTTATGAAATCCCATTGAAAAGTGTATTAACTTCTTGCCAAATCTTATTCAACCAATTTGATTAGGTTTTATAGGTTTATTTAACCAGGAATAATAATGAAATTACACGATACATCAAAATTAGAATATAATAAATGATTTGGAAGGGTCATGTTTGTCAATGTTTATGTGTGTCATATTTTGATCATTTTGTTTATTATTAGCTAAATTAAGAAAACCAATATCATCGAAGGAGCAGAAAAACAGAGCGGTAGCTGTTCCCCCCTTCCGTCTTTTTAGCGAAAGATTTGTCACTAGGTTCCCTCCAGATATTCATACCTCCATGAATTACTGAGGGATTCCTTGGGAAAAATTTACCGATTTTTCGACAGTGTTATTTGAAAATATGTAACAGCGACCAACGATTCTCATTTCATTCGCTTGGATGGCTCGTTGAAATGCTGATGTTTTTCGTCCCGAAGATTCAGCTAAATTCCTTACACTGTTTTTTTTACAGGACAATTTCTTAGCACTATTAACCTATAAACTGTAGAAAAATTTGGGTAAATTTGCCAAAATTTATCAGGAAATGATTAACTCGATTACAGTGCACTGTACCCCCCATACAGGAAACCCCGATAATGTAAACACAGCCAATAATTGGCCCATGTATGGCTACCATTGAATGACCAACAATGGATTCATATCATTGGCACAAGTGTGGCCCACCACTGGCTGATAAGAAAGGTCAGCAATGAAAACAGCCGATAATCAGCCGATGTACGGCTATCAGGGTTGGGTTTATCACGTGATTTTTCAATTTCTTACGTATCATACTTGGTTTCTGACACGTAATATATGTGAGATACTTGAACCCTCCTGTCCCCCCAAAGGCAAGGGGTTGATTTTATGCGCAAGATACTCGGTTTCTTACGTGTCGTAAACTATGTAAAATACTTCGAAGTATACTACGCGCCATATAAAAAGTGTTCACACTTCACCACTCATTTGAACTAATATTGAATCAATTATTCTGGAACGCACTCATATCACCATTGGATATCATTATTATTATTATGCCCCAGTAATCTGCCATTGATGGCTGACATTCGAACATTATCCCGAAATTTATGGCCCTAAATCGGGATCATTTAGCCCCATTACTGGGCCAATCAATAATTTCATAAATGGCCCATTATTTATTGCCATTACTGGACCCACGTTATCATCCAGCAATTAACCATTGATGAGCCATTAATGGGCGCCATTAACGGGCGAAGAACGCCGTTTGTGGTCCAGTAACGTGCCATTATTGGGCTAATTGATGAACCCTGTATGGGCCATAGGTACAAATTCCTAGAATTTGGTAAATCCATCAGTTTTTTCGGTAAAATTGCCAAAATTTTAATGATCTTTCCAAGTTTTCCTTCGAGGTTATTGGTGTCTGAATTGAAAAAGAATTTTTCGGTAAATTTACCGATTTTTTTACAGTATAACACTGAAGAAATTGATAAACATGGCGCTGAATAACACCATTAATTTAACTGAATTTTCATTCAACCGAATTCTATTCAAACTTGTAAATCATATCAGATATAGATACACTAGTCATTTCTTATTGTTATCAAATGCACGGAGAGAATTAAATAGTAATAATTCCGATGTGGAATTTGCAAAGCAGAATACATCGTAACGGTTACGATGTTTCGTAGTACTGACTACCTCGGAAACAAGTGATGCCTACGTTTTATGCAATTTTTCTTGATAGCAATTCAATCAGTGGCATGTTCACATCGCAATGTTTATTATTCAGTTCTCTCCGCGTGGAGGATGATTATCTCAAAGTCTTATTGAATTCTATTTTCCCTTATCGTGTAAAATATTTCAAAGAAATCTAATGCCTGGATGTAAATCCAGCTGAAATGTGACTCTTTGGCATCTCAAGTCCTGTTTTGGATCAAGTTACATTCTTCGATGGTTCAATTTGGAGAGGAGGCAATTTCCAGCTGGGAAGTTGTACAATCATCAAGTCAAAAAGTATCCACTTCTCGAACTCTGATGACATTAAGAATGATATTAGTCCCGATTCTGTTTTTGCTCATTCGTACCAAGATATTTAACTAATGATTAGATATAGATATAAATGTAAATTTTACATGTCATTATATTTGTAGGCTGATGCAAATTGATGTATCGTCCTTGGAAGACGTCTATTGGGTGGAGGACAATGCGGTAAAAGCAACATTTGGCAAGGATTTGTCACGATGGATTCAAGCCAGACAATCACTGCCTACCTCAAAGGAAGATTTAGAATCGTTGAAAGCCGATTTGTGGAGTGCTGTTGTCAAGAACAGTCAGCACCAAGACGCGTGGACATGGGGTATGTCATATTTCTTTCAAACTGATAATACGGACGATGTCAAAACGTCATGACTTTTTTAGCCCTTCATGTTATTCACAGGAAAAAAAAATTCATGTATCAAGAAAACATGGTTGTCTTCGTTATATATGAAACACGGATTGTCTCAGTTCGATGCAATTTGCTGGAATCAAGAAATTTTGTTTTGATTCAAGCAAATTGCATTGAACTGAGACAATCCGTGTTTCATATGTAACGAAGACAACCATGTTTTCTTGATACAAGAATTTTTTTTTCTGTGTTCAAGGAAGGGTCGTCATAGAATAAGAGTCTAAATGTTTTGATGGAATAATTCATTCCATTCATCCTATTGCAAAAAATTTAGAGGAGAAACCTTTGGTACTACATAAATCTGAACTACATGGAAGTTACAGAAAATATTGAGGTACAAAAATCTGTACCGCCCAATTGCGACCTACAAAAATTTTAAAAACACAATTAATAAACTCTCAGCATCTGTAAGTTGTTCCAGAATATGAATAGGTTAAAATCAGAAGTCATCGCTAAAAACCTTCTGCTTGCGCTGACATCCCGTATGGAAATATTTTGCTGAAAAATATCTACAAAACCATGAATAATCTCTGAAAAACATCGCATTCTTTCTGCAAAATTCTAACAAACCTCTGATGAATTGATAACATTCTTCTGATTGCTGAAAATAATATTTAAAAATTTTCAAACACGTTTCACATGAATGTGTTTGCATGGAAAAAACAGTATCGTGCTGATAACGATACTGAATCGTTGTAGTGACTATCTAAAGTAGGGAAGACCGGTATGAATTATAACAGGTCGTACGAAATATTCTCGTGACTGCCATCAAAAATCCAAATACGACAACACTTCATACACTGTAAAAAAAATTTGTTGAATTCCAAACAAAAATGCTTGGAAATTTCCAAACATGGTTTGGAAAAATAATTTCCGAACCTTTTTTGTAAATTGCCGAACAAAAGTTTGTGAAATCACAAAATTTTTTGAATGTTTACAAACTTTTGTTTGGTAATTTACAAAAAAAGTTTGTGTAAAAAACTGCTAAATTTCTTTGGCAGTTTAGGAAGTATATTTTTTACAGTGTATGTTACAATCGGTACAATGTCAGTTGTAACAAGCTCGGTCTCAATTGTTACGCACAAGTATTATTGAATGATTCTCAAGAAAAATTTCATTCTCCAGTGGCCAGTGTACCCTGATGAAAATGAAGCGTTAAAACGCGACGAAAGCGCGGCGAAAGCGCAAGCGAAGAGTCACCTAAGAGTAATTTAAGAGGGAATTGAAACATTCTCACGTTCCATTTGTTCCACTACCCTCTTCCTTCACTTTTGGATTTTCACCAGGGTAACAATAACACAGTTTACAAACTTTCCTTCCATATCGTCTTCACAATAAAACCAATTCACCTCCTTTAACAACATAATCGGTTGAGAGGATCATTATTTTCTACAGAACGTGCATAATTTTGAAAAGCTGGAGGAGATACCAAGATTTCGTTCCGCAGTTGTGATGACAATGTTCTTCCTTTCACTCTAGACTATTCAACTATGAATTCGAAAAATTCGATCCATGTGTTACAATTGATATCGGGGGGGGGGGGGGGAATTTTATGTAAAGACATAGAGATTCTGAGTGATAATTCATAATTTTTGAATTCAAAATTGGGTGAAATTGAGTCAAAACATGAAAGTTTCACACGTTCAACATCAGTTATCAATAACAGTGACAGTTTGAAAACTAGACGGAAACATAATCAAAGACAAATATCTACTTTTAAGGGGTAATATCACTTTGCGTCCAAAAAATTTTTAGTCATTTTCTAAGACGCGCCACAAACGATAGGAACATTTTTAGGATATGGGGTTTTTTGCATATGAAAGTAGTAGTCGTTGAGTACCAGGAACACATTTTGTTATATTTTTACAATACACAATAGCGGCACATCAGCGCACTGAAAAACAGTCTGGTCTCTCACATGGGCGTACCGCTAGAGGTCACAATTATGAATGTAGAACAAACTAAAAACCCCAATTTTTCTGAAAATATAGTCTAAAATCTAGAAATCTACGTAGAATTCTTTCGATAAAGTGAATCCGACAGATTTTGTAAAGGATTTTCCATCGATTTGACAAAGACAACATCGAAAAAAAAATTCAAATCGATGCCATTTTTTTGTTTATCACTTCATCGAATAAATCCTACGTAGATTTCTAGATTTTGGATTATATTTTCAGAAAAATTTTGGTTTTTTGTTTGTTCTACATTCATAATTGTGATCTCTAGCGGTACGCCCATGTGAAGAAAGAACAGACTTTTTTTTAGTGCGCTGATGTGCCGCCATTTTGTATTGTAGAAATATAATAAAATGTGTTTCTGGTACTCAACGACTAGTACTTTCATATGCAAAAAAATCCCCATATCTTAAAAATGTTCCTATCGTTTGTGGCACGTCTTAGAAAATGGTTAAGAATTTTTTGGACACCAAGTGATATTACACCTTCATCAGATAAAAGAGGTTAATGAACTTAGCTCAGAACTGATTGATACGAGTCGCACGAAATGTTGAAATATAAAAGAGGGACGTGAATCTCTACAGCTGAATCGTATTAGTTTCATTTTTTCTCAAGAAATGATGGAGAAATCTTCTTTGTTAGAATTGACACCCTGTTACAACTGCCACCAGTCTCCCCTATAGGGATATCAGTATCGTTGCTATGACGAAATAGATCCTTCGAGGAACAATATAGATAGTTGCCCTAACCATCTACATCGTTAGCATAACGATATAGTATCATCACTAACGCTATCTCTTCTTAGCTTCACTTCAGGTTCTTATAATAACCATGCTTTTTTCTGTTCATAAGATTTCAAAATCTTTCAACAATCAAAGAAATGTTAACATGTTACTAGAGTTTTGCCGGAATTTTTTCAGAACGCAATTTCGTTCTCATTTGTCTGAAAAAAAAGGAAAAAACTCTGAAAGTCTCTGAAAAACGTTTGTGCAAAGTGTGCCAAATTTAATAGATTTCTCATGTAAATTTCAGGTATTCTGACAGGTTATAAGGGTTTTTCAGATTTTTGCAAAGAATGTTGCGATGTTTTTCAGAAATTATTCATGGTTTTATAGACATTTTTCAGCGCATTTTTTCCATATGGGACTTGTGGAAAAATTAGAACAACTCCCAAAGCTTCCTTCTCAATAATAGTTCATAAAATTGGAAAAATTTCATTTAAGTTTCATATGGATGTTCGAAGATCGAACGAAATTCAATAAAATTTGTCCCCCAAGTTATCTTTTTGGTCTCAGAGTGGTTTAAATCTGTGTAGTTAAGTAATCGCTGTAGAGTTGTTTGTCTTGTTCAGGACAGTATAATTCAATACTTCGTATAACTTTCGTATAATTTAGATTTGTGGCACTCGGAGACCCCCAATCCACTAATTCAGATATACAATTATACTGTATCAGATTAAAAATAGTTTTTTCAAGCAACCAAAATATATTTCACAGCGTATTAGCGTATATAATTTGAATTGACCATTCATCGAACATGCATCAACCGAATAATGTATGTTCTAATTATCAACGTCGTCCTTGTATTCGTTTTTTACAGGTGGTATGTTGGTCGTTTCCGTCTCCGTGGCAGGGCTCGTGACCTTAGCTGCTATGACACAACCTGCCCTTGCTCCAGAAGCCAAGCACTCGTTATTACAGTATGTAACAGGAAAATATTTGCTTCCTAGCAATTGTCGAGTTCACTTCGAATGGGAGGAGCCACAGCTGGTAGGAGAAACGATGACTTTTACCGTCAAGGTATTGTTTTTCATCAACAATCATTTGAATTACAATTTTTCGTTTCAACAATCGCTAAAGTTCTCGGATTTTCACCTCCTACATAACAAAAAATTGTTCAAAGTATTATACGAGAACCCCTTTGATACTGTACTGTTTGCGAAGAGTTACTGAAAAATCCTCTGACAAAGTCTTTGTTGTCCGAGCACTCACGATGTGATGTTTCCATCAATAATTGTGTGTTAGTGAAGTTTATCCATCGCTACCCTCAAAGTACCCTCAAAATATCTCTTGCTCGCCAGTCCTAAGGGTTTTAGGGAGAGAACGTTAGATTTGGATCATTAAATTAGGTAGTATATTTTGAATAACTAAAATCGAATTTGAAATATTGAAAAATCATTGTATACGCAAATGAATTGTATTTAATTTATTCGATGTTTTAAGTGAGCACTTTATTGCAGTAATAATCTTGGTTGCTAGATAGAAGTGCACTTAGCGGTACCGTGTAATGTCGAGTATCATCTGTATAGGCTACAACTTTCCTTAAGTACCAGGAAACAGTATACCATCGTGTATGACATTATTCTGTACTTTCAACTATCGATGGAAACAGATTCTTGATACTCGTGTAAATAAATTCGACAATATAGTGAACATTAAGGCTTGAATACACTTATGTCTCGTTCATTGCGTTTCAATGAATGAAGAATTTCAAATATAATCAATTGGATTTGATTCCCTACAAAAACGTAAACAACAGAGCTTCGTTCGAAGAATTCCTCAAGAACTCTTTAAGAACTCAGTGATACGCTTTTTTAATTTCAGTTATAAATTTATATATTTTGGTTGGTTGTGAATTTTTTAATCAGGGCTTTGAATCTATGAAAAATGACGCGTGACTTTTAGAGACGATTCAACACCGAGGAAAAGACTGTTTAAAAAATTCCTGCATTCCCGTTACATCAGTTACACTGAAAAAAAAAATTTCTTCCAGCCAAAGAAATGGTTAGTTGTCCTGTACCAAAGGAATATTTATTATTATCAACAAAATATTTCTTTGGTACACGACAAATAACCATCTATTGGGTCGGAAGACACTCAGAGAAAAAAACGTTGCTGAAACAGCAAACCTTGAAACTTTGCTTTGCTGATATGGTAAAACTTGTTGCTGAATTAGCAAAAAATTTGCTCTTTTGACAAGCGCTTGCCATTCAGCAACTCGGAATTGTAGATATACAAAAGGCTAGAAGATTTTGTTGAATTAGCAAATATCTTGCTAAAATAACAATATTTTTGCTGCAATAGCAACCGTTTTGCTAATTTAGCAAAGCAGATTTTTCGGAATCGCTTTTTCAGCAATAATTTTTTTCTGCGTGTAAACAGTGTATTAAAAATCAGTGACTTATCAAACCTTTCATACGATCGAATACAAATTAGCTTAGACTTAGCTGGAATGTGGTAATATCTTGAATGTTACTTCTCTCTATGAATACGTCATCTCGAAATATACAATCTTGCAATTACTTGATTAGAATAGCTACTTATTCATATTTTCATATACGCATGGACTGAATAACGCCCCATATGCGGCTCCCACGAGAACAGCATAAATTCATGATTTTTTAGTTGACTACTGTGAAATTGAAATCATCCTTCGAATCCGTTAAAGCCCGATGATGTATACACATATATACGAATGTTGAGTTGAATTTCCTTCAATTTAATCTCCGGAGAACAGAGAAAATAGATGACCTTCGTAACTTTTTTCTATTTTCTGATTGTCACTCGAAGCAATAGTAAGATGAGAATAAAATATCAGAAGAAAACGAAATCCTTTCCAGTCGTAATATAAAATGAAACGTAAACCGTGTGAAGTCGTTTGACAAGAGAACTATAATTCAACCTGAACAGCCGTGACATTTCTTTTTTTTTTTCGTTTTTCCAATTCCACCTACATAATGTCAAGATAAAAAATACCCTGAAGGGATAAAGTCTTGACCTTGCGTGCCGGTGAAACGAATGAATACCAAACAATGGAGAAAATTCATTCATCTCAGAATAAGATTCCTTACGATTTCAATACATGAAGCGAACAAAGGAGAGCTACTGTTTGCATTTTTGGACTTTAATATTCAACTTTTACCTTACGACAGAGAAAAGATTCTCAATTTGTTTTTATGGTAACGTTGATTATAACTGTGATTTCCAATTTAGCCAATGATGTGTTTTTATTTTTTGTTGGTTCGTGGAGGTTTTATTAGGAAACATTTTCGTTTATCGTATCCCGCAAATTGTTTGTCCACTTTTATGCTTGACTTTTATTTCAAATCTTCAGGTTCAACAATTCGCTGGACTTCAAATTTCTTAATTTCAAGCATTATGAATTTTTAGTCTAAATTCTCAATATCAATACTGAACTTTCTTGTGTTGTACATTATTAAAGTAGCGAATATTAATTCCAAGGGGTAAATTTTATTCAGATTCTTATAAATCTACTGTGGAATTTAAAAAAAAAAACAGGAAGATTCGAACTAAGTTTTGATTTTTCATAATAAATTTATGAAAATGTAAGAGTTTAAATTGATTGCATAGTTTTTTTTGTTTTTGCATCTAGTTTCTAAGATGAATGGATTGATGAAAGAATCATGCTGCTCCTAGAATACCAAATTTTAGTTCCCTGTGAATCTAGTGTTCAATACACACGTGATTAATTTGAATTAAATTCTACACGGAATCACGTGATACGTGTAATTTTTCATTAGAAACGAAACTAAAGAATCATTCAAGAGAAGAGGGAAGTGAAAATGTTGAGAAAAGACTTCGCAATTTACAGTTCTATCAACGTAACGGACAACCCTATCCAATTTGCGATAAGGATAACTTGATCGTAGAAGTTACGCAAGGAGCACGTAGAGTTGCTACCTTGATAGAACTTGGCGGTACTGATCCGTTAGCAGCGAATACAGCGGTTGTTAAGTTCACGGTACGTCACGCTGGACAATATCGAATGGCTGTACTTATTGGATCCTGTCACGTACACGGGAGTCCTTTCCTCAAAACTTTTCTTCCTGGTAAGTAGAAATTTTTACTTCACGAAGAGCGTAAATGTGGCTGCTCGCAGAATAAATTCAATGCACGTTTCTTAAAATTTTTTGAAATAGTAAAAAAAAAGTTCGAGACTGTTACGAATATTCTTAGAATGTAAAAATTGTTACTTTGAATTATTTGGCATCAAATCTTGGAATCCACGCGATATTATCATTCTAACACCGCTTTTGTTACAATGTGAAGAATAATATCGGACAAGTGCTAAATTTTAAGCTAAATATGAAATGCTCAGTGTGGATTTCTACACTGAGAATCCAATTTTTTTTAGATTGGAAGGAAATTTTCTTCGCCCTCATTCTAATAAATATTTTTTTCGATGGAAAAATTCTTAATCAGATTGAAACAAACAATTTTCAAATTGAAACAGAAATATATTCCTTATTGAATTCGAACAATATAATTTGAATTCAATGAAAAATTTTCTCATCGAAATGAACTATCTTTTCCATTGAAAACAAGATTCATCAGAACGAGGGCAAAGAAATTTTCTTTAAATCTAAGAAATCGGGTTCTCAGTGTATTCAGAACAATACAGCTTCAGAGGTGTTTCTATGATGTATCAAAATTTTGTGTGGAATGTGGTTTCTGTAAATATATTTTATCAATACATTGAATCATTTTGGAATAGGTCAAGTATCCAACACTACCCCACCTTCCTTTACGTAGCTATCAAATATGACACCTGAGATCTCAGAAGATAAAATGAATTAGAAAAAACTGCATTATCAAAGAGGTCAAGTGAAACTCAAATAAAATACGATTTTATCTCCTCAATTGTAAAAATTTGTTTGAAACGAGTGATACAAGTATTTCAATGCAGAAATGAGAAAAAATTATATCTTCCAATTCTAAAACTCTGAACAATTTGAATTTTGTTCAGTCGTTTGTTTTGAAATTTGTTATAATGTGTTATAATTTTGGCCGATTACAAGTCGAAGAAAGTGAAACATTGATTAATGAAAATATGAGATTTTTTGTTCATGAGCATCAATTTGTTTCCCAGCAAGGAATTTTCACTGTAAAAAAATTCCTTCTGAAAATTCAATTCTTTACAGTCGCTTTTTCCTGAATTTTCAGATAAATTTTAAGAAACTTCAACTAAATTTCGAAGTTTATTCTAAACCCTCGATCAAGTTACTTGGAAGGCAGCAAAATTTTTCACAGTGCGGTTTTCAAGCGGTTGAGGATGAACAGATTCTTTGAAATAATCTAAATAACGCTCGCATTTCCACAATCTTCCAAATAACATAGAAATATTCATACAAAACACCAATACATATCTTCCGAAAGTATATATTTTGAAACAAGAAAAAGAGATTTAGTTGGAGTTCGTTATAACATCGTACCACTCGTTTCATCTCTGATCCAGTACAGTGTCAACAGCTGTAACAGGCTTATCCTAAGTGAACTGAAAATCCAACGCAGTGCTCTTGTTTTCTCAAGTAAATCTTGTGTTTCTTATTGAGATCAACTCTGTTCTACAAACTTTTTCCATGCACAAAGTATATGTTGATTCTAACAAGGTTCTGACAAGTGATGAATTCTTTCTCCTGTCCGTTCATGTTCAACATCCGTCCTGTTCCAACATAAATTGTATGTACCGACGCCGGTTGTATCGAAATATGCAATGATTTCCTGGATTCACCAATTTGTAGCATTACTATTGTGGAAAAAAATTCAGAAAATGTGACTAATTTTTGACAGTCACTTTCTTCTGAATTTTGGAATCACCTTTATCGAGTTTTAAGAAACTTCAACAATATTTTGAAACGTATTCTGAAAATTCAATCAAGTTTCTCAAAATTCGGCAAAATTTTTCTGAGAATTCTGAAGAAATAGGCAGTAAAGAATTACAATCACATTTTCTGAATTTTTCTACAGTAATTTCTGGTTAAAGTTTAAGAGTAGGGCATGACGATTTGGTATTTGATACAGGAAATTCATAAAAATCTATTGAATCATATTGAAACTTTTGACTGATTCTGTATAAATCTTTATGAAATGAAATTTCATGAAAATTTTTGAGTATTGAAATTGCACTATTATAAATTATTATAAGATTTGATTTCATAAGGAAGAATCATTCGATGAAGAATTATCATCATATCATAAATTGCCATGAACTGATGTTGCACTTTAACCAGGGATCATTGCAAAAAGAATTTCATCTAAAAATTGAAAAATGTGACATTGATTCTTTACATCCACTTTCTTGGAAATTTTCAGAAGGTCCCAAAATGGAACAAATTTTATGATGACTGCACTGATTATTAAATTCATTTCAACATAGCGACACAATTCAATACAGAAAATATGAAACCAATATTCGTAACAGTCATCTTAATCGCAGTACAATAGCAAATTTTTATCGCAATAACTGAAACGTCTTTCCATTTGCTCATGAAACTACAATTTTCTGATCGACTCTCGCATTCTCTTTCTTTTCCATCCAATTCATTACCGATTTTCATAATACTCTCGAATCTCCTTTCTTTTCTTCCCTTCAAAACTTTATTAACATTAAATGACGATTCGAATCCGTTTCATCTTTTTTTTCATCTTCGATCTCATTACCATTTCCCACAGTTTCTTACTTTATATCCAACCCTCTGTCGTTGAATCACTCCATCCTTTATAAGAATCTATACTGTGGGAACATTCTCCTCTGCTATTTTCTTCCTTCACTTCATTAATTTATACTCCATTCTCTGTCTCGGGCTCAAGAAAGTAAACGAAAAAGTACGTAATTTGTCATATTCAATGAAACTCTTTTTTTATACTTTTATTAGTCCTCCTTTTTCTTTGGAATATATTCCTCTGTGCATTTTTTACATTTTGTTTTTCATTCGCGTAAAGTATGTTCGTTTTTTCCGATCGAATACTGTTTCTCTCGGCTACTTCGTCTCGAGATGAGAAAAGATGGTAAAATATTCGCAAATTCATGAACATAAAAATCATCTTGTGGAGAAGTTTTTTGAAGTTATATATAATTTATATATAATCTAAAATAGTTCATATATGAGTTATATATGATTCGAAACATTCTCCACTCGGGACCCTTACTGCAGAGAGTGCCTTAAGATACACTGAGAAAAAAGTGTTTCCTAGGATTAGCGATAAGGGAATTGTTGATGTTTTATTGTTGGATATACAATAATTTTTGTTCTTGTAGCAACACATAGTTGCCTTGTCAACAATAAAATTGTCAATTTAGCAATGATAACTGATATTTTTACAATTATTTATTGTGGGTTGATATATTCCATCCAGCACCATTTACATTTCAATCTTTCACTTTCATTACATTCGAGTATACTTTCACAGAAATACAAGGTGTGGTAAAAAAATAACGAGAATTTTCGTTTTATGAAAAAAATATTTATTTATTCATCAATATCTATTTTGTCCCCTTCAAAATAATCCCCCTTGGATATAATACACTTGTGCCAACGCTTTTTCCAATCCTCGAAACACTTTTGAAACTCGATCTTGGTAATAGCTTTTAGCTCTTTCAGCGATTCGCTTTTAATGTCATCTATGCTTGTAAAACGACGGCCTTTTAATGTTCTCTTTATTTTTGGAAATAGAAAAAAGTCACATGGAGCCATATCTGGCGAATATGGAGGCTGAGGCATCGTTACAGTTTTGTTTTTAGCCAAAAATTCACGAACAAGCAATGAAGTGTGAGCAGGTGCATTATCGTGGTGCAAAAGCCATGAATTGTTTTGCCACAAATCCGGGCGTTTTTTTCGGATTGCTTTTCGACTGATATGCCAACATCATCAGCGACTTCTCTGTGATTCGGCGATCGTTCATAACCATTTCTTTCACTTTTTTCACGTTTTCATCGGTTGTTGATGTGCTTGGGCGTCCGGGTCGTTCGTCATCTTCAATGTTTTCGCAGCCATCTTGGAAACGCTTATACCACTCGTAAATCCTTGCTTTACTCATAGCAGACTCACCATATGCCTTTGTTAACATTTGACAAACTTCACTACACTTTATTTCATTTTTTACGCAAAATTGAATACAAATTCTTTGATCCATTTTTTTTCACAAACGAAAATCGCCGAGCTCGAAAAACACGTCTAACGTTAGCGGCTGCCACTTAAAAAGTAAGCAATGAATATTGCTGAAAATTTTATCGTACTTCAGGGGCATGTGTACCAACATAATAAAGAAAAATTTTATGCAGGCGGACTCTCCAAACCCGCGAAATTTCAAAATTCTCGTTACTTTTTGAACACACCTCGTATGTCAAAAATCTGTCAATTGAAATATTACCTACTTGCAATGTCTCAAATATATTACGAGAGAAACATTACAATGAAATATTTCATAAATATTCTTGAAACATTGCAGGAATAATTCAGAAATATTGTATTGAAATGTAAGATTAGCGAACAATGCAATGTTTCTGAAGGGACTTTGAAACCTCAGTGTGACATACAGCAATATCATAGAAATCTTTCAATGTTTCAAATGTTAGATTTCTGCTATGGTAGCTATGCTATGCTAAGATTAAGATGCCAGCATGTAGTTTCAAGGTATTGGAAAAGCTACCGCCAGTACAGAACTTCTGTGCTATATTTTAATGGAGAAAAAAGAAATATCATCTACATACGGAAATATTCTTACAAATATCCATGAACTGTTTTTTTAGTTATTCAATAGTTTTTCTTACAGAATTGAACGATTTAAATTTTATTGAAATCAATTCGAACTGCAATATTCCACAGGGTACAAATATTAAGAAAATCAAAGGATGAACTTCTTTTAATAACTGAATTTTGCTGAACTATGCTCCTCTTCAAACATGACAACTTCTATCGCATTTTTAATTTCATTACGCGATAAACATGAATTTTTCATTCTTCTCGCGAATTTCCCTTGAGCACGTTTTTTTTGTTCCTTGATTAAAGAGAAATATGAAAAGTTGATTTTTTTTTCTAATTAAAAGAAACTTGAAGAAAGTCTTCGTTTATTTTTGATTAATCGATGACTCAGTATTACAGTATTTTGTAATATTTACGTTCTTACGTTTTTTCTGTTAAAGGACCTCCGGATCCAAATAAAACGATATTTGTAAGGCAAAGTTCGACGGTAGTTTGTACAGCGGGTATAGCCCATTCGATGATAATAGAACCACGCGACGAGTATGATAATCTTTGCGTATTTGGCCCAGGGGATCAGCCCACGGAAGGTTATCATGTTCATATTACACAAGTAAGTAGCATAATAATTATAGCCTTTCTCTGAATAGCTTTCATAAAACATCCTTTGAACTGCAATTTAAAAACTTGAAGACTCGTCAACTCACGATATGGTATCGATTGTGGAGAAAACTTTTTATTTTCAACGCATCAAATATTCGAATAATTTGAGAAATAGTATTTTTAACAAGCATTTGTGACACAACAATATCGAGAATTGTTTTTTTCAATTATCCAAGATAACTTGAACGTTATCTTTCAATTAGCTTTGTGGTTTTTCATAGATCGGTAGTACAAAGGAAGAAGGCGCAACTGTAGAATATAGCACCCAACTGGATTACAATTCCGTGAATCAAAGGGTACGCCTCAAAGTCAGTTTTCCTAAAGGTGGTTGTTATCATGCTACAGTGAGTTTAGCTGGCTTACCATTACACAACGGAGATTTTGATATTATAGTATTGGAAGGTGAGTTTTTTCAAGTAAATTTCAAAAAATGTCTCTTGTATTTGATTAAAAAAACAAAACATCTTCTCTTTCAGATTCCATTTCTAGAATGGTACATAACAATGTAGCATCGAAAGATCCAGACATATGTTATGCTGCAAAACTATTAGGAATGCAAGGTGAAAAATTCTCCAAGCCGAAAAACGTTTTTTGTTTCATTTCTCCTAAGCAATTAACGATTAAGGAATACTTGTTGAAATTTATACCTAAATGGCTTGTTACTTTCAGACTGTGTCCATCTACCAAGGTAAATAACTCATAGTCATAATTTTGAAAAAAATGTTGTGCAAAAAAAAAGCATTTGAAATAAATTCTTTTTCAGTTCCATTTTGAAAATTCCTCGAGTAATGAACTGGACGAGGGATATCATTACTTTTCGATAGACGACGGTTGTCAGCCACCCGTGGAATTGATATCCCTGTATCGAGATATCATCGCTGCTACATTTACACTATTTCTTTTGAAAAACATTGGCGGTAGTGAAACGTTCGCGGATAAACAAGACTTCTTCTACCACGAAGTTCGTAAACATCATCAGAAACATTATCACGAGAGAATCTTGATAAAAGTGCAACGAGACAAACTTTTGGAATCGGTGAATATGAATTTGCAAAACGATAATACTTTTGAAAATTTCAACAAGTTTCTCATTGTCATTTTTACATATTTATACAGTCGATGAAAGCGACCAAAGGGTTCTCCGTGAGCGAATGGTGTAGGAATTTTGAAATTACATTCCAAGGAGAGCAAGGTGAGCAATGAATTGTAATTCATCTTTTCCGAGTGACTCAAATTTCCGCAATTAAAAAATTTGTATTTCCAGGAGTTGATTGGGGAGGAGTTCGACGAGAATGGTTCGAACTTATTTGCGCCGCTTTGTTCGATCACGGAAATGGTTTATTCGCTTCCTTTGGGGAATCTCAACAAGCTTTAGTTCATCCCAATAGCAAACGGTCTTCGCATATCAAATTGAAGCATTACGAGTTCGCTGGTCGTATCGTGGGCAAATGTCTCTATGAATCTGCCTTGGGTGGCTCGTATCGTCAGCTCGTTCGAGCAAGGTTTACTAGATCCTTCCTTGCGCAAATCATAGGCCTTAGAGTACATTATAAGGTAACATACGCCGCTTAAGGGAGTGCTCTGGTCAATTTTTCCACTAGAAAACTACTAGATCGCTTCAACCGTTTTTCGTCATCAATATTCAATTAAATACATCAAGACATTCAGAATTAATCAAATAATCCAGGTCTGGTTTGTTTGTTGTTCAACTGAATCATTATAATTAATTAGAACGAAATTTCTTTATCAGTCAATTAGAAACCTCCATTCAGTTTTTTTTGATATTACAACAAATATAAATCGTGTATAATTATTTTGAGACCAGAGCTGGCTTCTCTGGTTGTTTCCTGATTTTTTTATCATTGTAATTAATTGAATATTTAATGATGTCAAACGGTTGAAGTAGTGGATCTAGTAGTTTTCTGTGAACCAGGGAACACCCTTGAATCCTCAATTTTGTATTTTCTCAAACAATATCACAACTAAACTTCAATTGCAGTATTTCGAACAAGATGATCCAGATCTGTATTTAAGTAAAGTTAAATACATTTTGGAAAACGATGTTGAAGAAATGGATTTGTATTTTGTCGAAGAAGAATACGATAAAGATGGTCAATTATTGAAGGTGAGTTGACAAAATTACATACATATATCTTTTGATCCTTTATATTGATATATGTATATTTTACTTTCAGGTAGCGGAATTGATTCCAGGAGGTAGCAAAATTCGAGTTACTCATGAAACAAAACTCCGCTACTTGGACGCTCTTGCTCAGCATCGATTAGCAACTTCAGTACGTAACGAGGTCGATCACTTCCTACGGGGTCTTAGCGAGCTCATCCCTGACAATCTTTTGGGAATATTCGATGAGAATGAACTCGAGGTAAACCCCATCGATCATTATTCTTCTATTTCTCGTTCCTCCATCATGAAATGTCTTGTCTTTTTGCTGACAGTTGCTACTGTGCGGTACCGGAGAATACAGCGTAGCAGATTTACGTGCTCATCACATAGCGAATGGAAATTCACCAGAATTTCTACGAGTTCTCGATTGGTTCTGGACTGCGGTTAGTAATTTCACCCAAGAGGAAATGGCAAGATTACTCCAATTTACAACAGGTTGTTCGCAACTACCACCCGGTGGTTTCCAACAGCTGAGTCCGCGTTTTCGGATTATCGCCTCACCGACCTTCGCTAATTTACCCACAGCTCACACTTGGTACGTGTTTTCTTGTAATTCGTCCTTTTATTCGTACGTTGTCCACACAATTCCTTGAAAAAAAAATATATATATTTTTTTATATTTATTTGCAGCTTCAATCAACTTTGCCTACCGGACTACGAATGTTATGATCATTTTGAAAGAGCGTTGCTGTTAGCTATCAGCGAAGGTACCGAAGGCTTTGGTATGATTTAAAATCACGAATGGTTCACTGCATTTCTAGCCTCATTTAGATGATCTCTCATACCGAACAAAAACACGTCACACTTATTTCTATTGAAGAAATAATACTCTTTTTGTGAGATTAGCTGATTTTCTCTGTAAAATTTTGCGAAGTTTGAGATAAGAAAAATCAACTAATCTTCCGGCATCCCTGTAAACGCTGATTTTGAATCAGTTAATTTATACGGAATGATAAGCGATTTGGTAATTAATCTATAAATTTTCTTTCGTTTACAAGTATTGTGATCGCGCGAATAATGCGAGAGAACGAAAATTTGTTTATCTCAACTCTTGCACTATTTGAACCAATTTGAATGTAAATTTGTTTTGTAAATTTCATGGAATATTGTATTTAAATATAGAAATAGTTCTATCAATCCCGACGCATTAGAAGTTTTTGTATCTTTTGATAAGGTTTCAATGTTAGTTATTGTATCGGTTTCGTCGTTTCTTACAATTCATGATATATAAAAAATCATATTCCCGAAATAATTTCGAGACTTGAAATACTCGATTTGATTTACTGTCAAGTTCATTGTAATTAATCATAGTTTACGTAGCCTTGTCGTTGCGAGATCGAATGTCAGATGATAGAAGATCAAGATATGAATGAACAATTCTAGAATATTTTGTATAGATCGTAGTGATTAATTAAAGATAGAAAGAGAAACTCAGTTGACCGTTTGTTCGTCTGAAAGAGAGTGCAGTTAAAGAGTAACTTGAGCCTTATATCACATGCTGATCAATCATTAATGTTGTTCGAAGAGTAAAAACTCCCACGGGTAATGAATATCTCTTTCAGACAAGATCCTGTTGATAGATATTATAAGAATAGTTGAAAGTGAAAGAACCCCTACTTGTAGATTTCTCGGAAGGTGCTTTGAATAAATAATGTATCTCGGAAAGTAGTTTTAAGAGGAAGTATCTAAAACGAATCATTTGTTTAATACATCGCAATGATGATGTTCCGTTACATCAAATAACCCCAACATCTTCAAAACATTTAATTAACGTCTTCGGAATGCGTTGTGCTGTCTATAGGAAGCCATGTTCAAAATTATTCTCTCGCTCGGTATAACGTGAGTGAAAACAAATGAATTCAGCAAGGTTTTGGTTGAAAACTTCAGAAATTCTTATAATTTCTTTGCACAACTTTTATATTTGTTTTATATATGTCCCAGAAAATTCTTCGCTATTTTCAAGAGTTGATGTCTAAGACAAAAACAAGACACTTTCTCCTTTAATCAAATATTTTGAAATGCTGAGTTTTGGAGTTATTGGTTCAGAATATCCTTGCTGGATCCATATGATTTTACTATGGAATGTTGCATAGGATATACACGACTCATTACGAACACTCAAAAATAATGAAAAACATTCAAACGTTTACAAAATATAACAATATGACACTGTTGCGAATGTTCTGTCGAATGTATCTTCAGTGGCCGTGGAAATATTCTATTAAAAAGAACACATGAAACAGTCTAATACGCTTATTCATAAGAAGAATTCTCAAATTATTGGAAAAGCATTCAGTGAACTCATCGTATTATGATATGCGAAATATTTATTGTTAATCATTATGTAATTTTATAAACTTGTTCATCACTCGTGTCTCGAATTTGTCGCGAAGTTTCTGTTGCTTTGTACGGAATCTTTGCAGATTTGTACAACATTCATATCTGAACGATTGTCAGAGCGCAAAATTTGTTTTATCAAATTGTTAAACGTGAATGGAATAACCCGTAAGTATCATTGGTGAGATATATGATAGAATGAATATTAAAACGATTATAACGATCATTCGCTTGATCACTAACTTAATCATGAAATTCAACAATAATTATACGATAATTAATCACCGACTTCTAGTAATATCATCAATTTATCATTAACGTCAACAATAATTGAATAATGATTAATTATTGATTGCTGATAGTTTCGGTCATTGATCTATAGTTCATGACAAACAAACAATAATGTCATCATCCATCAAAATTACTGAAAACCAAAAACGTTACTAAATATAGAGTATATATATATATACATATATATACATATTAGGGGTGTGCGGGTACCCGAGTCATCGGGTTTTTATCGGGTCGGGTCGGGTTTTTCAATTACCCGAGTTTTTCGGGTACCCGATTACATTCGGGTAATTCAAATATAGCAAACGTTTTCCTCAGCAGGAAATATTGTGACAGCAACTCGATCAAGATTGCTGACAAAACATGTGGGAGAGTTGTGCTTCCTCCATTCAAATTTAAAAATATGGAAAAAGAATGATATTTATAAGAAGAATATTTATTTTCATTGATGTTCAAGATTCTATATTGTGGTTACTAAATACGAAAATAGATAATATATTATTTATGAGATATAAATGTGATTATATTTTTTAATTGAATTAGAAAATAAATATAAACATTCCATGAAGCAATTTGGAGATTTCTTAATCCGCTGCATAATCAATTACATGGAGTAACAACCCTAATAGACTTGTAGTGAATATGGCATTCTTCATATTAGAATCGAATTAATATGAAATCCCCTTATTCCTACAATCGCTCAAGACAATTTGTCCTTAAAATATCAACGGCAATGGCAACTTCGAATAGAAGTTGAAAATATTAAATTTAAGCGATTTTATTATATTCGGGTACCCGACTTGGAAAACCCGATTTAATCGGGTACCCGACCCGACCCGACCCGAAAAGAAATACAAATACCCGAACCCGACCCGACCCGATAAAAAGTGCTACCCGCACACCCCTAATACATATATATTTCTACGAGAATGTGAAATGATGGAATTTCTGATTCCATCCGATTATGCTCCTTGGATAGCCACCCTCGTAGTCTATACAAGGCCAAATATTGGCCACGATGCAAAAGATTTGTACTTAATTATCTATTATTTGGTTGTATTTTGTACAAGTTCTGCCAAAAGATTGTACTGCATGTGTGTATTATTCGCAATGTAAAACTTCAAAACGTGATGATCACTCGACAAAAATCTGTTTGTAATTTATGGTTTGTATAAAATAATGATTCAAATGTGGACAATGTATTAATTCATACTCGTCTATTAGCTTTTAATCGGAAAGTGACACAAATGAAGTACAAATCAATATTGTATGGCTATCTACATCCCATATAATGAACTTGATGCATCTGTGTTACAAAAATGGGCTTTAACGGATATCATGTAGTTGAATCATAGCATTCAACTGGAATAGCTAGAAAAATAATTATTCGCACTGAAATTGTCTCTGAACTTTCTCCTTATTCAAATTGTATTATGTTTCATCTGAATACGTACTTTAGAGAACGATTTTCCAATCACAGCGTTTTTTTGTCTCTTACGTCACAATTTTATTGAAAATGAATCATTTGAATGCCAAAAAAAAGATATCTGATTGTAAATTCATGAATGATTTATTCTTATTAAGAAAAACACATTCAGTTTTACTTATATCTATTTGAAAAATCAAATAATTGTCATACCGGATTATTATTGTATATACGAATTAATTCAACTTTTTTAATACAAATGCAAAAATCTGCGGATACTTCTTTAATGAAAAACTAAATATTTTAGCGAGAATCCTTGGAATAGAGTTTTTATATTTAATTCTAGTATTTTCTAGTAAGTCATTACAAATATGTTTGGAAGAGAAATTGTCAATAATTGAAAATAAAAATTAATAAGGATATCTTGATTCTGTAATTTTGTTTACATTCTTGAAATCAATAATGTGTCGGGCAGACATTATCGCGGTTATAAAAATATATCGCACAATTTGAATTCATTTTATATACAAGATATATCTATAATTTGCAACTATGAAATTTTATTCATATTTTTTTAATTCTTCAAGCAAAATAATAGTCAATACTTTCAATAATTTGAATCTAAATTATATTTCGTAATGCGAGTAATGCTGAAAGAAACGTTGTTAGTTAGTTATAAGTTGTATGCAGGAATGTAAGTAATCAAATGCAAAACATCTATCCCACTTGCAACAAAGATAACCCATATTCCATTCAGATCGTAGATAATATTCTACATATATCTGATAATATTACACACTAAAAATTATTTTTCAACAACAAAAAAACACTGGAAAATAGGTGCTGTGACAAGAATCGCATAGAAACCGATAAGTTATTTTGTTCCTATCAGTATTTATCAGGTTTTGTTGATCATACCGATAAAAACCAATAGAACATTGAATTCCCCATAGAATCCCATGGAGACTGACTTCAAGTACTGTAACAAAAACCGCGTAGAAACTGATAAGATATCATTAATTCTGATAGGATTTGGCCTATAGGTTTCTATTGGTTTTTTTGGACAGGGTAGGATTCTACAAGAAGTCTTTTCGAATTAATGAATTGATATAGAGCTCTAGAGGAATTCATTAGTTCGAAAAGAGATCTTGTAGAATTCTTCGTATGCTATCTAGGCACATTTATCAAGAATATTAATGTACGAACAACAGCATTTTTCTGTATCGAATAACATTTGCACTAGATTCAACTACTCATTGAAACGAATGTTTGCTCCAACCAGATCATTTTTATTACATTTACATTCGATTTGAAAAACTGGTAATTAGTATTACTATTCAAACAGAAATTTGAATTTTCATCAGTTTTATAAAACTTCTTTCTTCGCATATGGAATAATTGCAGATCAATTCAGGTAAGCTTTGGTGGAATGAATTTAGAAGAAATTCGAAAATCCATGTAATTTTAAAAAATTTATGAAAATAATTGTGTAATATTTTGTTTATAAGCCCACTTTTTTTGAAGATCGCAATCTGGTGGTGCATTTTTTGAATGCTCACGATGAAAAATTCAATTTTTACTAAAGTTCCTAAAAGAAAAAGGATATCAGAAGGATAATCTAATATTTGTACATACATAAAATCTATTGAGTTTATCCTAGTAACATAGCACTCGCACAGCATGCTGGGAATATTCAGAGCACATGCGCAGGACATTCAATATGCTAAGAGAAGTTTCGCACAATGCTATGAACATTCATAGTCATGAATCGTCAGAAGGGAATTATCTTTTCCAGAAGTGAAAATTTAATTATTTTCAAAACAAATGCACATCAGAGATATTTTCATTCATTTGTAAAAGATATGTGAAAAGTTATTTTAACGTCTGTCCATTAAATGTGAAATCCTCCATACACTTTGACATTTTATTGTAAAATCAGGATATCCTTACTTCATATCTGAAAATAAAAAAAGAAAGAAATTTGAAATTATTATGTACTATTATTTTTCACTTTGTAGAAAATGTAACCAGTATTCAATTTTCATCTAAGATGATTATCCATTTAAAATCACTTTTCTCATTACATAGATATCTTTTGTTCCGTTCTAGGCAAATAATCAAAGTGCAACCTAATTTGGATGTAATTACCCAGCCAACAAAATCAAGACAGCGCTTCTGGCAGGGGTGCTACCATTCGCTTATACAGTTGAAAATCTTCTGTACATATATGGCTTCATTTATGTATGGAAATAGGATCGACTTGGTAGTATTTTTACTAGGAGCACTACTTGATAGCGCTTCCTGATAATACTGGTAGCGCTAAGGTAGTGCTACGTTATAAATTGAATCATATATATATATATATATGTTATGGTAGCATGCAGTCTTGCGGTAATGGAAAAGCTACTTTGTTGCTACCTCTAGCACTGCTAGTAGCGGAAACGTGAATTTGGAAGCACTTTGCTGGCTGGATACTGAGAATATACATAACTATGTAGCTTGTATACATGCGAGACTATGTCACATAAGTATTAATTAATTAATGCATATGTATGATGCTGAGATTGTGTACTAAACATATACCGTCTTACGATATTGACAATGAATAATTAGTAATATATTTATTACAATCATGAAAAAAAATATTCCCGTTGATCGGGTATAATGATATTGATAATAATGATTATATAAAATAATAACATTAGATAATTATTGTATGCCATGAATATTATTTCATTCCAACTTTTTCCTTTTCAATGCAGATCATTTCTAGTTACTTCCTTGACCAGTGATGATGATTAGTCCAAAAACTAAAGTAATTTTACCAACCCACGCAGCACCACAGTCCCAGGAGAAGAATTTTGTTGTCTCCAAAAATTACAATTATCAAATTCAAATGATATTCGAATATCAAATCGAATATATTTGATCAAATTTTATACAGTCTGTTTGACAATAGCGTGTACGGCGAAATTTTTACCTGGCAACCGTTAGAGGGGGTACTCCAGCAGAAAAGGGATGTGCAGGCATCTACCTGAGATGCTTTTCAAAGAAACGCTCAATTTCTGTTCACCCTTAGTCAGGAGAACAAGTATTTGAATACGAGTGTCGCGTACGCATCACGTTACGAAACTGTGTTTTTATGTTCGCACCCGAAAGGACCGAAGATGTCATACGCAGCGGCTGCGAAATACATGAAGAAGCCAAAGGCATTCGTAAGCAGTGATGCCAGGAAAGACGGTGTGGACCGAAAAATCAGCCCCTCTACCGCGCACACGATGAAACTTTCGTATACATGTGAGTCACACGTATACAAACGTGTTATTGTGTGAACAATGGAGGGGCTGATTTTTCGGTCCGCACCGTTTTTCCTGGCATCACTGTTCGTAAGTACAGGTCGGTTGAAAAGTTCCTGCGCTCACCAAGAGATAGCACTGCTAGCTCAAAACTTTTTTTTTCTCAAGTTGGTATATCTGTCCTGAGAACACATGCAAAGTTACAAGTCATTCTGTCAATTCATTCTTTGTTTACAAGCCATTTGAAGTTGACGTGTCATTGATTTTTCTTAATATGGAAAAAATTTAATATCGTGCAGTCATTAGATTCTTTGTTTTGAAGGGTTTAAAAGCAAAGGAAATCTATGAACAATTGTTAGAAGTGTATAAGGAGTCCTCACCTTCAAAACGCACCGTTGAATTTTGGGCTGGTGAATTTAAACGTGGTCGTACTAGCCTTGAAGACGATCCACGCGAAGGACGACCAAAAACTGGAACCACAGCAGAAATCATTGAGCATGTACATAATATGGTTAGTGGAGATCCAAGTTTGACTAAGCGTAAAATTGCTAATGCCATAGGCATCTCAGACGAACGAGTACTCCATATTTTACATGATGAATTACGTATGAAAAAACTGTTTGGAAAGTTAGTGCCGCACACGTTAACAATTCAACAAAAACTGGATTGAAAACAAATTTCTCAGCGTAATTTGGAGCGTTTTAAGCAGAATAAAACCGACTTCTTGCGTCGTTTTATAACTATGGATGAGACTTGGATCTACCACCATGATCCCAAATTGAAACAAGAACGTTTACAGTGGACTGAAGCTGGTTGTTCAGCTCCAAAGCAGGTGAAGTCACAACGATCAGCAAAGAAGGTTATGGCATCAGTTTTTTGGAATGCAAAAGGAATTTTGTTCATTGATTATCTTCAGAAAGGTAAAACAATCAACTCCGAATATTACTGCAGCCTTTTGGATCAACTGGATGAAAAAATTCGTGAGAAAAGACCTGGTTTAAAGAAGAAAAAAATCATTTTTCATCAAGATAATGCACCTGCTCACAAAAGTGTTTTGACGATGGCTAAATTCAAAGAACTCAAGTACGAATTGCTTGAACATCCACCGTATTCGCCAGATTTGACTTCTAGCGACTACTATCTCTTCAGAAATCTCAAACAATTCCTTCGTGGAAAGCATTTTTCGTCGAATGAAGAGGCCATAGCAGCCGTAGACGGTTATTTTGCAGAGCTTCCGGAAAACCATTATAAGGATGGGATGAAATTATTGGAAGATCATGGGAACAAGTGTATTGAGCTTCTAGGAGATTATATTGAATAAAAAAAATATATTTCGTAACAAAAACAGTATTCTTTCATTTCGAGCGCAGAAACTTTTCAACCAACCTGTAAGTGGGTGAAACGTTATTCATATGTAAAACACGTTGATGACCTGCCGGATCGTGGCTCCGTGCAATGTACAACAAAAAAACAGGACCAAGTGATTTTACGAATATTCGAGAAGAATCCTAACTTATCATTGCGCGGGGGTCAAGCGCTTTTGCGTAAAAGAGGTTTAAATGTATCATGTGACACTGTGAGAAGACGCCTGCTGGCTCATAAAATGAAATTTCGAAGCACAATAAAGAAACCCCTATTGTCCGAAAAACACGTGGTGAAAAGACTAGCTTGGTCAACAGAAAACTTGCATCGCGATTGGGACAACATAATTTTTTCTGATGAAGCTTCCTTTTGGGCGCGGTCTTCTATCAGGCATACCTGGTGTACCTACAACAATAGACTCATCGAGCGAACTGTTAAACACCCGATAAAGGTCCACGTTTGGGGTTGTTTTTCAAAACAAGGATTCGGCACTTTGCATATCTTTACAGGAAACTTGGACGCTGTAAGAATGGTAAAAATATATGAAAAGGCTTTATTACCATCTGCCCGAAAGTGGTTCATAAGTAGAAACGAAAATTGGCTGCTACAAGAGGATAATTATCCAAAACATCGAAGTCGTCTTTGCACTGGGTGGAAACGAGAAAATGGGGTCGATGTATTAGATTGGCCGTCACAGTCGCCAGATGCTAATCCCATAGAGAATGTTTGGGCATTAATGAAATTCAAGCTCCGAGGAAAGAAGATCTGGACCATCAAGCAGTTATCTTCACAGATTCGATTGATATGGAGGTCTCTATCCCAAGATTATGCTATAAAATTGACAGAAAGTATGTCTCGAAGATGTCACGCAATTATTAATAATGGAGGCGACTGGACAACTTAATAAAAAAGCATCCATGCCAGTATCATGAACTATGTGTGTATTTTTTTTGAAACCATTATCCCGAATAGTTCCCGAGTTCCGACGTACACGCTATTGTCAAACAGACTGTAGAATCCTGAATTCAAAAGTACTTTTATGAAATTTTTATTGAATTTTAATGCTTTTCATATATGTTTTATGTCAAAATTATATACAACTTGTTCGTAGATTCTATAAAAACTTCTGTCTGCAATTTCAAATGGGAAGATACGTCCGTATATAGATATCTTTTGAAAAAAGATTTAATTCGCAACAGCATTTTTGCACCGTGCATTAAAGAATTATTGAGTATATACTTTCTCTCTATATTACGCCAAGTTTTGAATTCTGATCAACATTTTCCAATGTGATGTGATATGATGATAGATTCCTGCATTGCCATCCACAGATAAATTCACTCAAATAGTTTTCTATCTTTTCTCGTTTCCAATCCATTTCAATATCTGATCCTTCAACGCATACAGCAGACGAAACTGACAGCCAAGGTTTAGAGCAGTTTAAAGTCAGTGAGAGAGTTGTTTAGATTGCTATTTTGATTTGATTATCATGCAGATCTGTACATATTTGTGCGTATTACAGATATTTGAAACAACATTGCATATATCATGAAAATGTAGCAAAATTTGAAATTTTATGTGAAAACACTGTGATAATAGTCACTGAACATACCCTCAAATTAATCGCACCGATTGATTTTTCATTCGCTAACATCAATCGACCAAAGTGAATTGTGAAATATTTATAATGAATGATTACAATGTGCCAATCATTGAACCCACCATTGATTATACAAAGGTAATTTTGTAGTATTTATCATAACCTTAAATTATGAACCCCAATGTCAAATAAATAATAAAAACTTTTTTTATGGTTTTTTCAAGGTTCCATCCATTAATCAAAAGAGGACTATCTCTTTCATTAATCAATTTATAATACACATGGTAACTTTTCTCAATACATTTGCTTTATCGTGCGAAGAAAAATTATTTGAATTTGAGAACAAGTTACAAAGAGTTGAAGCAGCTTTAGAAATCCTGGAGTCTCGAGTAAGTGTAATCGTACATCCTATGAAACTCATGAGTATTTAATGCATTGGTATATCGTGTTATCAATTATACTTTAGCCAAGCGTAACTTGAAATAACTATACTCATTTTTGGTATACATAATATTTTACATCTCGAAATACCTTTTGGAAAGAACTTGAGGAAATTTGCATGATTGTTTTATATGTTTTTAAATCCTTCAAATCATTCTTTCTTTCCAAACGAAGCCTGAAAGGTACATAAAACATCATACCCAAACTTATGATCTTATTTTCTACCATCTGTATTTGTGGGATTTTGAATTAGGATTGTTGTGGATCAGGAAAAATCTGATATTCCAAATGTATTGTCATTGAAAATGCAGTGTTTTACATTGGTTAAGGTAAATATCTTAGTCCCATATCACTTTGAAAAGAATTATTTTAGTGATAATGACACATTATGATTATTCACATGTTTTTCAATTGAATGCTCAGACTATTTGACTTGAACAGCATTAAGTGCTTCAAATGAAACAGTTATCGAATTTCTCATACTTATTTCTAATTCATTTATAGTTCAAAAAATTTTCTAGTGTTCTCTAGTGCCATAATTCATTTTTTAAAACCTTGGATACATAAATTTTGATTGTCACAGTAATCCGGGGAAAAACTTGAGTAGTGTATAAAAGTAGATGAGTATTGACTCATCATCTTTTCGCAAGTGAAAATACAGCAAATTTGCAACAAAACCTTTCTATAAATTTGCTGATGTAAGTTTCTATGAACAATTTGTGGATACATCAAGAAAAAACAGACTTAGCTTATTTTCATGTGTTATCTTTGACACATTTTATAATTTGATCATATATATTTTCAACATTCCTCCCACTGGTTTACGAGTCCAGTTCAAGTTACAATACGCATTGACAAACCTTCACAACGAATTCTTAATTTGCACTGCGACGTTGCTTTTAGTGGTAGTTTCTTCTTACAAACTATATTATGAGGATGAGAAATCGATACATTACTGGAAATTGTGGAATTTGTGGAACACTACGTAATTTGAAATTTGATTGGATGAATAGGATTCCAAAACTCTCATGTGCACTCAGATTCTCACCTGGTTTCTCTGCAAGTTAATGTTTTCTAGTTTTAAAAATGTCGCTCAGGCAGTTGACGAGGAAATTACGTCACTGAAGTTTTAATCATTAATTGGGAAAAATTTATAATCTAGTACAAAAATAGTAAAAAATTACATGCCTTTACTTCTTTAGGAATTTATTCATCACCTTGACTGATACTAACGTCATTTGACACTCCTTTTCCTCATCCACATTTCATTACTCAATCAGTGAATACTTTTTCAAACATTCAAGCAATTTTTAAGGTTGCCACTGAATGGGTTAAACAGTATTTGTTGTTGAAAAGAATTGAGTTTTAAACATTGTTATCTATTTTCAATTATGTTGTGTTACATCCTCGTCTAAAAATTCCTTTCGATAAACGATTCAAATTTTAACGATATGGAAAACTTCACCACTCTCCAAAATTCTTCAAAAACTTCATCCAGAAAGCGTTCAAACATTCTATAATGGTTAGAATGCAGGATATCCTCATGGATTTAGAATAAAATAAACACAATCACAATTGTGCCTGAATGGAAAATGTGAATAGTTTTTGAAAACCCCAATGGGTCAAAATTATGAAATATCTTAATAAAATAGTAGAAATTATCAAGAATTTTAGTTTCTATGTACTGTGTGTAGTTATCCTCCATACCTGGGCTAAAAATAGAAGCAAATAATCAAACTCCAGACGCTCAAAAATCTACAGAGGAGGCAACAGAAGTACCTGTCGAATGTGCACCTGAAAATACCATCAAAGCTAATGAAAAAGAACCGACAAATGAAGATCAAAGGATATCAGAAAATGATAAGCCTGAAGAACAGTCGGTACAGAAAGATCCACGTTACGAGAAATATTTCAAGATGATTCAATTTGGAGTTCAGAAAGAAGCGGTTAAATTAAAAATGAAGCAAGAAGGATTGAATCCATCTATCCTAGAGTAAGTTACACCACAAGGAGAAAGGTAACTCCAACTTATAGTACTATTCATAATGGAGAACGTTATTCTTCATTGATATGATTTTTCATTATTATTAAATGACTGAATTCCCACAGCGATCCACAGGCATCTGTTCCAAAAGAAACATCTAGTTCCAGTACCGTAGACTCTAATGATAGCCAAAGCAAGTCCTAATCATTCATAATAACTTTTGATAAGTTGTTGGTTTGAAGAATAATCAAGTGAGCGGATTATGAATTTCATATTTTTTTATATTATATGGTCAATAAAAAAAACTGAAAGAGTATGTGAATTTTACAAAATTTTATTTTCTTAAATACATACAGAACGTAGCGACACCAGCACTTTAAAACTGGATCATTTGACCCTAAAAGGAAAATTTTTCATGATTAAATTATATTTTTCAAAGAAAATTTCAACAAAATGGATTATATATATATATATATATATATATATATATATATATATATTAGTACGCTTACCTTCCTCTTCTTATCACCACCCAATTCGAAATGCTTGCATCTTTTCAGAGGAATTTGTTTTCTGTATTTACATTCCGTACATTCCATCCTTAGTACGATTTTCTTTGTGGTTTTCGCCTGTAATCAGAAAGAAATATTGTATCCATTAAAGAAAGTATTTATGAGGATGAGAAATGACTATAGATAAATCATACTTAAGGGGATACTAGCGACGATATTGAATCTCTCTTTCCATCATATAAGCGTGTCTTTTTCTAACCGCTGGGACCGCTCGAGAGGATACCCACGCGGAGGTAGCTCCATCTGATCCATTTTCTCCAGACAAAAATACTCGGAATCAAAGTCATAAAAGTTCTGAAATTTTCAAGGATGAATCTTCGGACGTTCATGCCTGGAAATTTCAGATTTCTTTGTGAAATCAGCTCCGAGTAGTTTTGTATGAAGAAAAAAATACCATCGGATAGAGCCATCTCTGCGCTCGTATCCTCTTAGTCAGTACCAGAAACATATACTTGATAAGTTTTTCCTACAGAACCATGAAATTTATAAGTTACTTAATGGATCAACCTATCCATAGCAAAGATCATTAAGGGGATACTAGCGCCGGGACTTGAGCCAAATCTTTCGTGTAAAATTTCTTCACAATGCTCGAATATTTTGAAAATATGAAACTATTTTCGAGAAATCTTACACGAAAAATTTGGCTGATGTCCCGGCGCTAGTATCTCCTTGAAGCGGTTATTGAGCACCTTTGAAGGCGCTTGTAGTAAAGTTAGTCCCTGGAAAGGGTCTTGAAATTAACTATAAGGGGGCTAGAGAATCATTTCTAATAGGCATACACCATGCGCTAAAAATGATTAGATGAAACTCGAGAATTTCTGGACCAAGTACTCATTCTTTGTACTAATGAATGACCAAGGGTAGCGACAAAATCTAGAATTTGAAATTAAGTCAAGAGGATTTTCATAACGAGTTGAAACCAGGCCAGCAAAGCTTCAGGAATCTACTATAATGGAAATTGAACTACCACGCTTAACTCTCATTCGAGTGCACAGAATCTCGTTATTGAATTAAACATCTAAATAACGAATTTAGCAATAATAATACGGTAATCGATTGATAATATAATTGGCACTGTGCAAACAAAATGTGGATAAGTACATCGAAATGATATGAGAATATCTGAGAATAAAATACACTAACCGGTGATTCTTAGAAATGGTTATATCGACAGTTAATTTTCAGGTATCCCCTGCGTTATATGTCCCACATGAATCCGTATTCAGCCGCCATAACGTATAGCCCTCTCTTACTTGCTCTCAATAGAGAGGGAAGTAATAATGCTATAACTTATGGCGATTCAATAATCCTGATGGTAGAGTGAAAGTAATTCTTTTGAATTGATATAAAAGCTTGCAGGTATGTTATAATTACTCATAAAAAAATTTTACGATTCTCACAGAATATTTGTACACTAAAATAAAAAAACAAAATCTCGTATTTCTTCATTTATTGTGAAATTCATTCAAAAATAAAATGATTCTTCGTAATCAATTCCTAAGAATATTTAAAAATTCTTAATTCTTCGAAAACCAACTTTCAGAGCTTCCAGTGAGTTATTTAACAATGAATTTATTCATTTTGATATGAATTTTTGTTTATTATTCAAAACAAAAATTGATTTTATGTATATAAGAGGAGCCATAAATTTGCTGTATGAGTATCGTATGTAGTTAAAACGCACACAACTGAAACAAATGGGAAGCAGTCTGGTAATATAAAAGTAACCCAATCTGCTCTGACTTGCCTCTATTGCAAAAAGGTTACCCGCATTATTCAGGTAGCCACATACCTCTTTTATTGAATGTATGTTCTACATTAAAAAATTCAAACTGATAACCGAATTAGGTTCGTTCATTTCAGTAATAAATCAAATCGATTCAACATACAGTACTTTGCTCTTCTTTAAGACTTCAAGCACTAAATTAACTGCATATAATATTATAAACCTATAATCTAAGAACAACACAAATTAACTATCACATTCAATACAGCTTCAACTAATTATATTATCAACTATGAAAATTTGTTATTTTTTAATTTTATTCCAAATTATGCATGTTCTTAATTCCACTCGAAATTGTATAATTACCAATTATTATGAGTAGGAGGTATTGATCAAATTAACTCAATTTCAAAGTGTCAAAGATGTATTGAGAAATAGAAAAAAAGAGACAGATTTAGTTGCAGGTATCTTCAGGATGAAGCTGAAACTAGCGGCAGATTAATATAACTTTTAATATTTAGTTTCTTTAATATTCAAGTACATAAATCGCATAGTTAAGTCACCCGATCAATTTCTGGTATTCAAAAAATATTCAAATCAAGTACAATCAATAGTTACATCAATCCGCCGCTAGTTTTAGCTTCATATCTGCAATTGTTTCATGTTAAATGTTTGAGAATTCTTCACAATATCTGTCAGAATATTCCCAAAAAATTCCTCGAAATTGTTACTTGGGTCATCATTGCTATTCTGATAAAGAGGACCGAAACTTAGAAATAGCGACTGCTTTCTGAATCTCATTATCAAAATTCTGAACGTTTTCTAACAATACTAATAACGAGAAGTGCTTTTTGCGAACTTCCCATAAAAGATCTTCTAAGCCTAAATTTGGATGTTTGAAAATTATTATTCTCGAATAATTGATTACTTTCAAGTGTCGTTGATACAGCGGTGATCATACAGATGCGAAAAGTCAGAGCAGTATTGAATCTTCTTCGAAGTAATAACAATACCAAGCCTATAGCCGAATAATCTTCATTGTGAAATCACTCAAAAACACTTGAATGTAATCCGAATTCAGTCCCTTGTCTCTGTTCCGTTTTTACAAAAGAATATAGATACAGGATGTCAAAAACATCCTACAATGCTTCAATATTACTGTTTTTGAAATAAATTCCCACCATGAGAAAGATTTAATAGTAATTTCACTGATTTGAGAGGATGCATATTTCGATATCATCGCAACATTATTATTATACAAAAATTGAAAACTTCTCAAGTTTTTAAAGAAACTAATCAAAAATATCATGAAGCTTATTCAAATTCAACAATAAACATTCGATCTTAGTAAAATAGTTTCAAATTACATAAACGATGAACAATTGTGAAGATATTAAACATATTCTCCTTGATCCGAGAGTTTGAATTCTCATTTTCCAGATCAGTGTTTTGATTTTGAATAATAAAGATGCATATTGTCCATTGCAATCCGAGAGGATTTATAAAATGGAAAAGATTGCGAATAATAGAAATATTCAACAAAAAGAAAGTTATTTTTAAATATTATTCAACATCAAACACACAAAAGAATATAAAATTTTTTATCAAAAATTTGAATTCAGACATTCCAAAGATATTGCGATTCAAGAAATTGATTTGACTGAAATAGTTAAAAAAAAGTCAAGAGACCTAGAACCCGCAAGACGTTGTTAGGAAATTCAATGCATTCACTGTCATAACGGTGAACTAAAGCTCAACAAATGAGCATACCTATATCATTTTTTCTGTTTCATTATCGAATTCATGTCATAAAAGCAGTATCGTCCGAGACTGAGATAGAGTAATCATCGAATCAACAATCGTACACACGTTGATGAACGAAATCCTCCCAATTGCTGCGAATGCAAAGAAATTCGAGCCTCAATTCGAATGAAATATGTTGTAATTTCATTTGAATAAACATTCAGACTTTCAATGGTTGTACGAAACACATGTTTGTCCCCTTCACCCGGAGTATTAATCATTTTGCAGCGACTTTGTGCTCATCGTTGAAGCTCATATACACACCTTTTTTCTGAAAATAGGCTTCGTTTGACCACCAAAACCTTGTTGTTTACGGTCGTAACGTCTTCTACCCTGCGAAGCATGCCTTTCCTTGCTCTTCTTATACTGTGTCACTTTGTGAGGCTTGTGTACCTTGCATTTTTTGCAGAAGGTACGTCTCTGCTTTGGTACGTTTACCTATGGAACAACAATTAACCCATCAAATTAATACATTGCACATAAAATGATGTCTCAATAACAACAACATATATATGTATAAATTAATCCAATACGGAATGTATATTCGTTTCAAATGATCACAAAAATTTCCGCAAATGACATTTATCTTCACACTTTGATAAGGTTATGTTATGAAATATCGTGTCAACCATGATCACAGATTAATATAAAAATATTATTAAAACGACTCGACAAATTCTACAATTGTTACAAAACTTGACGATAAAAGCGTAAAAAATTGTGGATTATTTCGATACTAATGGATACAAATCTTGTATTAAACGAAACTAAATATCCACCTACCATCTTGAATATTTGGAAAGAAAAAGGAAGTGCCGGACTGAAACGTAACCGGAAACGAGCGCTTGAACACTTTGTATCATGCGCGCAAAGATTATTTGAGTTGCGTTGTACAAAATTCAGGAACCTTGGAAATTTTTATATGAAGATTTTACATGATTTCATTGAAAAAACGAAAAATACGATAGAATTCCAAGAGAAGTCAATAGAATCTCTATACTCGATAAAACATTTGACGTATCGCTAAAAAATTATTCGTTCCAACAATTCGACTGACTCGAGGAAACAATATAAATAAAATTAGATTCAATTGTGAGAATGTTATCGACATTGTATCTACGCCATTAAGAGTTCACATCAAAATTGGTTTAGTGTACGAAACCTTCCAATCGATAACTGTAATTCTATACGCGTCTTTCAGAAAAAACAAAACTTTTTCAATTTCATGACAACGAATTTCAAACGAGAAAAGAACCACCGTTCTCCTAAAATTCATCCGTTTCATAGAAATTTCATTCATTTCATGGTATACATGAATAACGTGAGACGCGAACATACGTATTTCGCGTGATGAAACATTTTTCAGAACTTCAGAGGATAATAAACAATTCGTATGGACAAAAACATTTTGCACAACGTACACAACGTGAAAAGTTGGAACATATGGTCAATGTGAGTCTCTTGGTGATTGAAAAACTATCATCACCTCATCTTCTATCTATAGAATTAATCAGCGCCATGTTAAAAGAGTAAAGTTATTGGTTATTGTATATGGAATTGCAAATCAAATAAGTTCTACTTATCAATTATATTCCTCGAGGTTCGATCGTGAAATCTACTTGAAACGAATTTTTGGTGAAAAAAGTTGATATATCGTTGAGAAATTTGGTTTGAAGCATCGAAAGAGCCGAAGCTTATTTGAATCGAGCGACAAAGCCTCGAAGCAGACCCACGATAGACGCTACGAACTCTCGAACCCCTCCTCTTCCGCGCCGATGTATTTTATTTATAAAACGAATCGACGCGTTACGTGAAATAAATGTACGAAAATTAACGATAGATTATTTCGATTATAATGAAATTCATTTGATCCAATATAATGGACCAGAAGGGAATACGATGATCGACCAATCAGAGATTTATCGGGTTTCAAACACGCGCCATCTTCATTTTTGAACAAAGCCAGAGGATGGACGTGCTAGATAGAAACTAAACCGAAGACATACACCGAAGGGTGTATAGTATAGTCCACTCTCTGGTTTGCGCTATTCGCGCCACAGTTCTCGTCTCGGTTATACCACGGAGAGAGCCCATACACACTTCTCCTCCATTCCTTGTGACTGGTTCACCCTCCTCTTCCCTCTCCTTATACGCTTTTGCTTCGCTCTTCTCCCCGCTACCCACCCCTTCTTCTCTTGGCCCTTGGGTTTTCGCCTGACGACGCTGTTCTCTCTACTCTCGACTCCGAACAGCATTTCGCCGGAAACCGACGCCGCGCGAGGACATAGGTAGTTATATAAAAATAAAAAACAAAAAGTCATCAAAGTCAAACAAAACAAGGATAAGGTAGATTATTTGCAAGAAAAGAAAACCAACAAACAACGTTCCTATTGAATCGTGTACATCAACAACTCACGTCGTCGTCGTCGAATCGAAGAATCGTCGAGCACACGAATATATATATATATATATATTTATATAAATATATATTCTCTCCAATTTTTCCAAATCCACACAATTCAATCATGAGTACCAAGGAAAACAACGAAGTTGCGATCGAGAAGGTGACGGAAAACGACAAGGCTTCGGCGGACGCCAAGTGTGATATCAAAGGCATGAAGAGGCCGGCTGAGGTGAGTAAAAAAAGAAATCTTGTTTTTTCCCGCTCTTATTTGTTGATGGTTTTATCCTTCCTTCTTTACCAGAGTAATTAACGATATACATTCTCGCGGTAGAATCTCGAGGTACGAACAATCTAGGTTCATCGCGGTATATAGGAGAAATAGAATGCCGGCCGGCGTTTGTTGCGGGAGGCGTCTTTCATATTTTTACGAGCCTTCGTCGGCTGCTTTAACGCGCCATGCTTTTTCTCGAAGCGCACGCGGATGTTTTTCGATCTCGTGCAAGCGTTCGAAAGAAAGAAAGAGAGAGAAAAGGGACGCCATTGTATTTATTCGTATCAATTCTTGATTTCTAGTCCTTATCTTGTTATTCCCTCGTAAGAAAAACATTCTCATCCCCTTGAAAATTCGCAATACATACATTCAACGTGGCTTTACCTTCGTCGAACGTGAAAATATGGCTGTGATTTTTAATCATCACTGGTTACAAGTTCCATTTGATATCAAAGAATTTCGATATATATTTTTTATAGACGTTACGACGTATCGTTAGCTTTTTCTCGATATTGAGGTATGTGGTTTGTTTTTTTTTATCAAGAAAAAATGATATATCCCGCGCATTTTTCCGGTCGGCGGTGGCGGCGACGTTGTATCCATTATGGCCGCCCAAAACCAAGCCCGCGTTCATCATGTTTTCTCGCACATATACATATATATACATCTCTCTCTGTATGCACACTTTCACATAATTGATCGATAATTCATTTTCAAAGAAGTTGATCATTTACGATCAATGAATATACGTGTCAGCTAGTGTTTTTTTTTTTCATAGGTTTAGATTGTAATTTATTTGTGTGTGTGTATATACACGTATATCGAAACTTGTATGTTCTTCCTAATATATTGTTTATCGGTTGCGTGCACATAAACACATCACCGCCGAAGGCTCCCCCACACATTCATTTATATATGGAGTGAATATAGCCTCACGTACAATCTCTTTTATATAATTGATCGATAAGATGATTTTTTAAAAAAGAAAAACAAATTTTTTCAATTATGTAAATTGATGGAATATATTTAATTGATTCGGATCTAATACTTGTTTACTTTATTTGATACGCGAATATATATATATGCGTGGCACGTCAATAACAATTAACCAATGAAGTTGTAAAAAAAAGAAAGAATTTTATAATGCATCATTTTTCCTTGATCACTCGATTTTAATATGAATATCCATACATTATTGCGATACTATATTTGCAAAAAAAGAAGAACTCACACCCGGTATATATATGTGTGTGTGTATATATATATACAAGCTCACTTCACTTGACTCGCTATCTTTTTCTTCCCCTTCAAAACTCCCCTTGTCCTTCTTATTTCTGTCCTTGTCGTTTAGTGTCTTTCTCTCTCTCTCTTCTTTTCCACACGGGTATTGTTTTCATCCTTTTTCTACGTTCATTTTCAGTAGACGCGCGCGTCGTCGTCGTCGTCGTCGTCCCTCTTATGCCGCTTGTGTATCTGGCATCCTTTTTCCTTCCCTCGATTAAAGTATGTCTCTTTCTCCTTTGAGTCGATGTGATTCTCTTTTCTACAATGTTTCCATCCTTCTCCCCTCTCTCAGTCTCTCCCACGATATTATTTCCATCTTTCAGTCGATCCCTCCCGTTCTTTTCTCAGATACACATCCATTTTTCTCTCTCTTCCTTCCTTTCGTACGCGTAAGCGTATCCCTCTCGCTCTCCCGCACGCTATTTCCCTCTTTTTCCACCTTCGCACAGGTCGGAAGCACACACAGGCGTCTTTTCTTCTCTCTTGCACTTTCAATACTCGAACTTCTTTTTCCTTCCTACTTTCAATCAATGCCTCGTCTCTTTTACTCCCCCACGACATATTATTCTCTTTCCCTCTCACGCGGATGATGATATTATTTTCATCCTTTTCTCGATTTTCTTCTCCATTTTTTTTCCTTTTCTTTTCCTTTTTCACGAAAGAGCCCCACGCGCATGTAAGCCGACAGGGCAAATGCCATGTATATTCCACGCATACTTGTACACACGAATATACATAACACTTGTCTGCCTTTGGTCAGAGTAGTAGTAGGAATAGTAGTAGTAGTAATAGTATAGTGTACTCACTATATCGCGTAGCGTTACAACATTACGAACCTTCGAGAAAACATCGTCACCCGGTGATGACTTTTCATTGCGAATTTCATTGAGACACGCGGCGATCATTCGGTGTCTCGTAAGAGAAAAGACCTTTCCGAACCGATAAAAGTCCGCACAAATTTGAGGTTAACCTTGTCACCGGATTTGTTTCGATACCTTCTTCTTACGTGGCTTTTCTCATGCATTTTATCAAAGTTACGTATAAATGATCGTTCCGCTGTTTAAATGTCAAGTACCAGTTTCAGTATCGTGAAGTTGCAGAAACGTTGACGTGATTAAAGCGTCCTCTGATTGAACTCGTACTCGTACGAGTCTCCATAGTACGGTGCTGCACTAGAGTAGTATAACGTCACGTGGACGCTATAAGCACGTTTATATATACACGGTATAGTCACCCACGCTCTAGAATTCATATCCACGTACGTTGATGATACACGTCCTTAATACATTTAGTTCTTTTTTTTTTATCTCCTTTTTATGTTGTTCTTGCTTCGACTCTTCATTATTTCAAACCAGTAAACCGATTCAAACTTGATAAATACTGGAAAATATTTCGATCGTTCGATAATGGTGGCAGGTAAGACACGCATTCGAATGTGTTAGAGATTATAATAAATTCACAATGAACTTCTCGTAAAATGTTGATGTCGTAAATCAATATATCAGTAGATTTTTTTTTTTCCTTCATTTCACAAATACTGAGCAAAACAAGAACAAAAAATTTGTATTATTTTATTTTATAAAAGTACTTGAATTTTGCGGTATATATACATATATATATATATTATGTTGATAATATATACAAATTGTAAGTTTGAGTGATAAAAATAGTTTTAGCACCAATTGTTTCAATACGTAGAGTTGATTCTGATAATTATTATTCCAAGTCTAAAGCTATATCGATTCACCGATGACTCGTTTTCTCGCCAGTAGATTATTCGACAAATACCTTCATTCGCTCCAGAATGCCTGAAAAATCATGTCACGGATGTGTTGTACGATGGAAAATGAATTTCAAAATACATATGTTTTGAACTGATTTTGATTGCAAATCAAGTTTGGATCGATTGAATGGGCAAATCATTTCTTTTTCTTTTTTTTGTTTTCTCTTCTCTCTCAATCAGAGGTATAACTGAAAAATTTTGTAGAGAATTTTTGTTCTTGCGCATGTGATATTTACATTTTTTCTTCAGATATAAATAATGTATGGAATGAAAATGATTGCGCATTCGATGAAATATTTAGTATCGGCAACTACGTAATTGTAAATTTTATCGAGATAACGGAATAAGATACATCATGTTTGTAAATTTTTTTTATTTATATTAAAAATTGTATTGAGGATGTAGGAGAAGAAAGATAGTCATTGTAATGATATATGAACCTTTGACGTTTAATTGATATTTTTACACGTTTACTCATTGCTTTACAAATGTGATGATATTTTATGTTTCGATGAAGTTGAATATCCTATGAAGTTGTACATCCTTTGTGTATCAAGTAAATGAAAATCCCTGGAGTGATTTGTTAGATGAGAATTATGGTTTTAGGATTAAATGCGTGCTTGTTAACCAAAACAATTGAGACTGCGACTAGTTTGAAATGAAACACGAGTACTGTCCCGCGTCATTAAATAGCGACAACTGAAATGAAATCATTCTGCTTATTTCATCGAAGTGTGTGTGATGAGCAGTGGTAATTAGTAGATTAATTACAGCAGCAAATGTTTGTACGATCTCTCACGAAATTGACTTGTTGATATAATCATTGGTATCAATAAGTGAATCTGATTTGAAATTTATCCTGGACAGCGATCTCTCACAAAAATGAATCATTTCGCACTTTCCGAGTGTGAAAATACCACTACCTTGTACAAACTTACACTATATTGTCACCTCGGGATACCATTGAATTACCATACACCCCATTCATTCATCAATCCCCATAGAATTCAAGATATCGTTGCTTAATTTGAAATACGCAGGGTTGATATCTGTAGGTCCAACCCAGTTGAGCCCAGTAGGTGTTTTTGGATGGGTACGGATTGAGAAAATCCTTAGAAACCCATTAAAAATTCTCGAATTTCCTCGATGAAAAAGATGTTTCAAAATTACATAAGTATAATTGATTCTATATAAATTATAAATGATTTTGAAAATTTTTTCACTTGAGGCTTTTTATGAAACGGTTGTTGTTCATTTCATATATATTTATGTTCTTCTTTTTTCCAAATTTGAATCAATGGAATTTCATTGGTTCTAGTTTTATAAATATCCCTCTAATTAATCGAATTCCCCTATGTAATCAATTAGGGTTGTGCGAATCTTGTCGAACTCAATAGAACTCTTGTCTCTGAATACATTTTGCGAAACATGAGAACGGAATAATATGATTTTAATCAGTTCCTTTTATAAATAGTTTCGTATTGGAATTTCTCAATTGATGACTAGACACGATGAAACTTTTTTGTTTAATTTTAGGATAAGCAGAGGGACTACAAGATTACAATGAGTTGCATTACAGTCTCGGTAAATTGCATTTGAAAAATTTACTAGTTCCAGACTACCAGAACAGTTATTCTTTAGTTCATTCAGTATTTATTTATGATAATATAATATATCATTTTTTATATGACCATATATGGGAAATGATGAAATCATACGGTAAAAATTCAAAATTAATAGATTGTATTAAAAATCACTGGATTTGTGTTGAATTCCATCATTTGCCAATATATTGTGAAAGTTTGAATCGTTTAACATCTCACAAAATCTCATCAACCATCGTGATTTGTCTTTCCAAATCATCATCTTGGAACTAAACACATCGTTCGAAGAATCTACTAAAATATTTTGAATTCTCAACGGTTATTTGATCACTATTCTGTTTCAAAAAACGATTGGAACTTCAGCAATTTGCTTCCATATATTGGTACTTGATGCTTCAAAACATGATACATCGCAATGTTTATTCGTATGATAATTCAGTTCTTCACGCTTGAACGAAATCACGAAATTCAAGTTTTCCCACGTTTGAATGAGAGTTAGGAAGGGTTTGGATAGTGTGGAGAAAGAGAGTTATAAGGGGTTCGAATCTCATTTCATGTAAAATCATTTTTGTCGCGATACCATGTGATTCATATTAATTGATTTCATGTAGATTGTTGCCCAATGATCGCTGAATTATTGATGATATTCTCTTTCAATGTCCGATGGAAGAATGTATTTACTCCAGTCTTCAATTCATGTTACAATTTACGATTCCAAGGCATTTCCACGACTCTCTGTCGATCAATGGTGATCATGCCGAATGCATTCATGTAATCAAAATTCAGTTAACCGATTTAACTCATTGATTTTCCAATTTTTCACAACTCGCAAGATTTATTGATTCTGAATGACTTTACGATGATGATGAACGATTTAGGAGAGTCGTTTAGGGAGGGATTCAAGCAACCAAACATGATAATTAATTGGAACGATACTTTTTTTTGTCTCAAGAGAATACCAAGCTTCGGACCTCCTCTTCTATCGTATAGGTTTGTCTTTTTCTAATTAACGTACTCTGATGGTAAACGCCAGTATTCCCTTAATATCTAAAAAAGAATGATGTATTTGAACAATTATAGAGAAAAATATATCCAAGTATTTGAACTCTCAATTTCGACACAGCTTCTAATTATGTTGTGAAGCATCTGAAGAAGGTTTTAACGCGATTATCGAACTATATCTTTCAAATTAGCTCGAAAAATTCCCTCAATTTCTGTCCGATTGAATTCAAATTTAAATTTCAGCTTGAACAAAATTATTACCAACAATTTGTTTTTCAATTTCCCGTACAGCATTTCCTATACTGTAAAACAAATTCCATGTAAGATTACACAATATATGATTGGCTGACTATTACCAAAGATCTATTGTATGGTTTTGTCATACATTTTTTTTACAGTATACATATTTTCATGCAATTCAAGAAAAATTCTTTGGTTGTTGCAGAATTAAAATTATTCAAGATATGTTGCAAGTGTTGGAATCAATTTTTTTGAAGCACGTGTATTTGACAACCAAAAACAAAATAGATATTTGTACCTCAACGATCCTGGAACATGAAGAAAAAACGAACGAAATTTTAATACGTACTTTTTGAACCATCATATATTAAGAACAGTGATGTAATTTATTATATGAAATTTTTGAATATACAACATTCAAGCACACCGTTAGAATTCCGCTCCAAATGTAAATTCAAAGTCCAAGGTAATAGTTTCTAAACATGAGAAAACGAGTTATGAAAATTATGGAAAATTGTAGATTATCACGTTTTCAATTGTTTGTATAATTATCAAGATATAATTTGCAGTTTCAATATTTAGAGGTCGATCTCGGCAATGCGCTTCATCATTGCATATTCAAAGTTGAAATTTTTCGATCATTTCTCTACCCTGACTTGGGGCCTTGAGTGGAAGATCAATGTAACCATGGGAAACATCGAGGGAATTGTTTTCAATGCTTTTACCGAAAAAAAATTGAATGTAAAATCAATATACATTTTCTGAAAGAAACTTTTCTTTTTAAATAGTATTAAGCATCTTGACATCTCGAATTAGATTTTGTTTCATTTACTTTAGTTCATCAATCGCATGAAATTCTCAAAGTATTCCAAAACGTGAGACGGACTTTGATTTATACACCTGAAACTTTGGTGTTAACAATATCACAGATATAATACTATATTATTCGTCACGAAGGCAAATTTTAATCACGCAATTGAGAATATTCGTCACTTTTTCCGGAACTCGTCAGACGCGGGAGTTTCATATTTCGCACGCTTATCAATGCGAATCTGCTTACTCTGTCGGTAAGGAGAAATTCACTTTGGTATTCTCTCGAAATGAATGCAATGGCCCATAAATTAGGAACAGATTGTCCTGCTTTATAAATTTGTGTTTTTATCAGCTGTTCAAAAGGCGCACTTAATTCCATATTTCTCAACAAATTTCTTCATTCAATTTCCCCTCTTCTTTTCTCGAACATTTCCTTATAACAGTAATGAGTTAAATCATGCATGAACAACAATTTATAATGATACATTTTAGATACATGATTAGATATTTTTTATACAGATTACGTGATGATCTAAATCATGATTCGTACGATTTATCGAGAGACTATTTAAACGTTGCTTCACTAGTTTTTGTTTTCACACTCATCCTATCTACATGTCTGAATTTATATTCTCGCATAATAGCAATTTTCGCAATATTCAAATCCTTCTCTAATTCTGAATCATCATTCATTTCTATGAATGTATCATTCAAAATATTTTCCTTAATTGAAATTTGCCATAGAGATACAGATCGCATTGATTTATTCATAGATTTCATTCTCGAAATTCTTTTTTTACGAAGCATAGAAATAATGTCGAGAATGCAGTTTCGGTATCTATGCCGAATCCCACACATCACGAATTATTATCTGAACTTCATGCAATTTTTCATTGATGTTCCGATCACTCGATCGTTGAATTCCTTACTAATCACTTTATAAACACTTCTCAACATTTCTACTGAAATTAATTAATATCTACATATTTTTCAACTCGCGGCAATCAATTTTCTAAATATCTGTGAAAAAAAATTACATAATTCCATAAATTTTCTAACGTACGAACTGCATATGGGATGAAATTATTATCCTATTTATAAGCCAATGGAAAGTACAATTATTTTTAGATTTTCAATAAATTTACATATTATTGGATGTAATAGTTTATGATATAATAATAATTTCACATGTGCTATGTATCGAGAGAATCTAAAGTGATTTTCGAAAGAATGTCATGAAATTGGGAATCCCTGTATAATTGTATGAACAAAATTATTAATTTTACATCTTTTTTTCTTCTTCTAAAGAGAAATAGTTGTAAAAGCCAGGTGAGAATAAGATGCGTTCATTCAATTGTGCAGAATGTATCTAAAATCGTACCGTAGATTACAACGCCACCTGGCTGCGCGACAAGCGAATTTGATAATATTGTAGTCTATGGCCTCATTCTAAGGACTAGTCTAGTGCACCGATTCTACTTGCAAGTTGAATCGACCAATGAATGTTTCTCGTATTACAATGTATTTTATATTGTAAGTTTTTTTTTCCTCTTTTCTAAGATTCTTACTTTTGAAATGGTAATTATAGACGCTAAAGAAAACAACGTACAACTTGTACGTGTATTACAACATATATGATTGTACAGACGCATTTTATCCAAATAATTTTCTAGTGAGTAGGAACACAATATTTTTTCAACTAAAAATACACAATTATATTCTGGGAAATGGGGATTTTTTTCCTAGTTGATGGAAATAGATTGAGATTAAATTTTTTTAAATTCAATTCTCATTCAAAATAACGTCGTAAATCAATGGAATTGGGATTTAGTGTTTGTGAAATTTTTTTTATACGCACGATTGAATTCGAAAGATATAATAAAATGACATTAGTTTGATGATTTCTAATGTGCAATTACATAATCCTTGTTCATGATTCGTTTCTACCATTAGTCGACATGCGATAGGTTACATGAACGTTTAGGTTATCTATAAGAGATCTCGTGATTGGCTCTTTCTCTTGTCACTCTCCCTCTCTTCCTTTAGGTTCATAGGTAATCGTGTTTATTGGATATTACAATGCGTGGTGTTGTTGTTCATCTTCACCCAGTGAACGACATTAGTGTACATCATTGTCGATGCGAATCAATCGATAAACGCCGACAAAAATTAATGCTACATCTTATCAGTGTTGCTTTTATTCCATCGTGTGTACATTTACATCGATAATATTGCTATGATGCAACGATTAAGTGAGAAAGAAACTGTTGATCAATTACATGTACTTGGACGTATAAAAGTTGAATTGAATTCTTCATCACTGAGTTGTAGAATCATCATTATTGTCTATGTATAATTTTCATGAAGATTATTATGTTGGGAAAAATATATAAACAATGTTCGAACAAAATAAAATAATTTCATTACACATTGACATTCGTTCATCATCATTTGCAGATAAAAAAAGAAACGATAGTCGAAAGATACATAACCTGAGAGTACCACGGAAATTATAATGAGATAAAGTTAAAGTGAGCGACCTCCATCTGTAAACAAGATCGATTCGTTGACTCGATAACCTCCCGAAGGGTGGTGGTAACCCCGTGCTTTACACCCACAAAGATTTTCCTATATTCTTAAAGTTCTATTTTTCAAAAGGAACATTTCTAAGGGAAAGCAATCTATAAAAAGAAACCATGAAAACATCTGAACAAATTGCGTATTGATTTTCCGGTGTCGTGTTAGTGTTCTTCGAAACATTTTCATTCGTTTTTATGAATAAAAATTGAACTCCGTTAACATATCGAAGCAGTAGTGCGTAAAATTGATTGAATCATTTCGTGGAAGGAGTGGAAATGAATTGATGTTTTGAAATGTATCCTAATGATATTGAGAAGGAATTTATCGATTGTCTGTGAACGAATATACCGAGTTTGAATAATTAATCGGAATGGGATCAACCGTACTTACTTTACGTAACACTTGCAGGAGTTTTTGACAGTGTTATTACCCGGAAGGAATGGAAAACAGATCGTAAACAGATATCATCGAAAGGCATAGAATCTCTATTATTTTGTTCATGCCAATCAGCGCTGTTTTGTTCAATAATACCGAGTAGGGTGGCGCACGCTAATGTTTAATACGGTAATGATTACGGCAGTTGACACGTGAGCAACTATAATTGTTTTCGACATTCGCATCTTGGAGAAATGAATCGCTCATTAATTTCATAAAATGTCAAATTTATACGTGTTGTGGTGCGCTTTTCATCCTAAATCATGTCTTCTTTTACATCGAAGTTGTAATCAAGGTGTTCAAATTTGGCGATGTCTCGCTGAAATTTCCATTTTCCATATATTTCTAGCATTTGACGATTGTGTTGGGGAGACAAATTCTCCTCCTGTCACCGAAGACGAGGAATTTTTTAGTATATCTTGAAATATCCAATAGATGCGTTCAAATTTTGCCGCCGATTCCAGTCGAAACTTCGACGGTTGCCGTATACTATTATAGGAGGGACTCCCGATAAATTGAGGTGACGTAAAGAATAACTCACTTGGCGCTTGAAAAGTATCGTCCAAGTCGTCACGTTGTGGGTCAAAAAAATATTGGAATTTCGAAAATTAAAAAATACTGGGTGATCAATTTCATTCTATCCATAACGTCTTATCTTTTCAGATCAGTTCTTCGATCATTATCTTTAATGAATCGCGAACTTGAGATGAGATTTTGTTTCTCAAAATATTTGGTGTGCTGTAAATTGAGGAATCTTTCCCCCGAAACACGCGTTATCTTTGAATTTTTGTTCATTCTCACAAACGCCAGAAGAACGATCGAGAAAATCGTTAGAAGAGATATCAAAATTGAATCCACAGTCCAACATGTTCCCGACGAATTCCCACTTCAAAATGCTTGAAGATAATTGAAATATTTGTACAGCGGTGATGCACGAGGGGGTTGCACAGAGAGATATTTCAATTATCTTCAAGCATATTCGTGTAAAATTATACAAAAATTTGGCCGAAGTCCCGACTTCGCCATCATATTCCTCCTTTGAAGTTTCAAGGTTTACCAATAAAAATAGGAATTTTATACGATGAAACTATCCTTGGTATGATTACCACACATCCTGAAGGAAATGTTTTTTCATGTTACAAGTATGTAACACTATCCTCGTGTACATGAAATCCTGAACAATTTGCAGAATTTTAATTAGCGGATCTCACTTCTAGCAACATACACTTAGATTTCCGAGAAGTTCCGAACGTGATACCGTGGAGGGAAAAAGTACAGTGCGACGAAGACATTTTTGTAGAAATATCCACTTCGATCTATTATACAGCAAATGGATATAACACATTGTTTTCTCCGAAAAATTCAATATTTGTAACAGATTTTGTATTCCATCTGGTACACGATGATCACGCATGCTCTCGGTGGAAATGGAAAACCACCGGATGTCTTTATAATTCGATACTCTTGTAAGAGAAGGGATAAATGTTGGGAAATGACGATTCTAAATTGGTGACTTATTTTTAAGGATTACATATATAATGTTTATCAAGATGAAAAAAAATAAGGAATTGAAACGGCGTGTCTCGTTATGTAATAAAATCTCACACATCGTTTGTTCGAAGTGAGAAATTGAAACAATCGTAACACACGCTTTCGAGGTTTATACAAACCAAGGATATAACGATTGTGCTCCTTCATTGGATATAAAAGAAGAAAAATAGAGGAAAATATCGATCTCGATGTTTCTTTGTTTAGATACGAAGCATATTTTTCTTTTTTTTTTTTTTCATTGTTGGGATTTATTATAATAATATCATGAGAGTTATATTACAATCCACTGTTATCTACTATTTGTCGTTGGAATTACTTCCAAGTACGCGTGCGTTGGATGGAACCGGTACACCGCTTCGAATTCTAACGTGTGTTCAGTAACCATCCACTCGGTTCGACGCTATACAGCCACGAAGATGGAATTTACGTCATTTTTGAACAAATCTCTTGGCGTATTTCATGATATTACTCGGTCCTTTTGAACCTCTTATCAAGAACAGAGGGCGCAGTAACTGTATCTCCATTCGACTGGAGTTTTTACATACATCGAAGAAAGTTTATTTATAGACTTGTTGCAATAATGAATATGATGCTGTACAAGTATGTTCGCGTTGAAACAATGTTGATTGTGGATTAATTGCTCTGAGAGTTGTCGAATATAATCGTACCGTTATTATTCTTGCATTCAAGTATGAACCACTCTATAGCAAAAGTGTGGCGGGATTTTTAAAAAACCTCTATCTACATCGCTTTATTTCAGTTCAGAAATAGGTATATTATCTGTGCAAGAGCGTGAGAAGAAGTGCGAAATTCATACAAAAATAAAAAGGGATTAATAATGGATTTTTTGAAATTTTATATATTTCATAAATAATTCGATATAATTGATATATGAATTATATATAATTCTCAAAATTCTTCCACACGGGTTATTACACAGCTCGCGAGTATGGATTTGTACACTAAAAATTTGAAAAGGTAACTGAGATTGTTCTATTTTGGCTACGTATTTGTCATACTACGGTGACGCGCAACACTTTGGTTCACGCTCATTAGCTGCACAGAGAAGAATAGATCACATGAATTGTATTATATTTCAAATTCCGATAAATCTAGCATATTTATATTTGAGGCAATCTGGCGTTCAATTCTATGTCCAACGTACTTCTTTATTTTCTTTCGCTGAATGAACTTTACAGCAGTCAAGTGATGTAACGATCTCGAATATTTTTGAAGATGACATTACGAGAATTTGAAAGATATGTTAATGGAGGATATGATATATTATTGATATCAAGAAAAATACTTTTATCAGAATTGATTGTCTTATACATATGTATACATTGTGGAATAATCAACATTATTATCATTCATTTTATAAAAATCATTATAATACAATGTTCTAGATACTTGATCGAACAGCTAACTAATACTGCTATATTTCGTATATACCTTGGTAAATATCGTGTAAAGTGATTAGAGTAGATCAGGGTGAGATGACGCATTTTCTCGCTTCACTACAGCACAGGATAATACATGAAATCTCATGTACTCGAGAAACATTTAAACATTGTAATTGAATCTTTATATTTTCCTTGAGCGAACCAGGTTTAATGTATTATTGTATGCCGTAGAGGAGCGGAAGAGTGCGTAATCTCACCCCGCTTTACCTTTATTGAAACGAATTGATAACTGAATAACGAAATACTCAGCATTCAAACACTCGAAACCTTGCAGTATATTTTTGGAATGATCTTTCCAGTTCCAAAGAATTGGCTCTGGAAGATGAACACCGATGATTTCAGGAATATAATTATTCTGTGATTATTTTTAGATTAGTTCTTATGCTGGCACCCATCAATGCTTCTGTTTTTCTCTTCACTTTACTTGTCATTTCATAACTGTAGAGCAGCATCGATGAGAATTGTATTGTTGTTATTAATTCCGTCGATTTAGAACGATTCAACGATTAATCTAAGTTTGTGATCAGAGCTGAATAGGCTAACAAGGAGACCCCAATAGAGTCACGTGAACTTCGAAAACCTATTCTGTGACAGTTGGACGGAAACATTAGACACGTGATATCAAACTTGTCTTTGAAAGGTGCTCGTTTTCAAGTAATAAATTCAATTCTTAAGTTTTTATTCAAAAGTTCGCCCTGGAATACCAAGTGATGGATCTTTTGGAACTTGAAAAAAAAAATTTTTTTATATATATATATACATATATAATGTTGAATTACAGCGAACTAATGGAGAATTTGCGATCTTTTATTTATTGAATGCATTAAAAATTCATTTCATCAATTCAAGACGGTGGAAGCACTTGAAATAATTTATTGAGAACAGTTTTCGATTGTAAATATCGATTTTTGATTAGAACTGTCCTAAAGTGGTAATTGATTAATATAGAATTGGCTGAAGATGCATTTTATCGAACAAATCAATACATCATGCATTTTACGATTGGAATTTGAGAACAATTGAAAATTGCTAATTTGATATAACGTAATAGAGTTTTGGGACTCCCATTTTAAGGGGTGTATTAATTACGTGAGGCATTTTCGAGGATTTTTTGAGCCCCCTTTCCCCTTGGTGAGGTTTCGTGAGATTTTCCGCAACTCCCTCTCCCTAATCTCACGTGAGAAAATTTGTTTTGTGGGTGTAAATGCGTTGAATTATTAAAAAACAAAAATTAAAAACACAATCTAGTCTATGACTTGTAATATAAGACTAGCAAAAACTGGTGTTTATTAATATTACCGTAATTTAAAATCACAGTGATGTAATTGAATTTTTTCAAAATAATTTCACGCAATTTTACATCGTTTTTTGTTAGAAAAAAATTACGTGATATTTGCTAAGACCCCTCCTTGAACGCCTCACGTAATTAATGGACTTTATTATGGTAATTAATGGAGAATTGGTACTTTTTCACAATTTTTCTTCGTCTTTTCTCGTTTTGCATACTTGAGATATGCTCGCGTTATATCTGGTTTCTCGTATGAAAATATTTCGCTGAAACATCTCTGCTAAACCACGAATATCCCTGGAAAAATATAGAATTTTCTTTGCAAGAATCTGAACGAATCTGACAAACTTTGAGAATCCCTATAAAATTTCAATGACAAGTCTGATGAATTTGGAACGCTCTGTACAGACTTTTTTCAGAAGTTGAGAGAGTTGATTATAATTGTTCTTCTTTTCCTTTGCCGCTACGGCAAAAATTCGTAGCTGCGACAGCACAGGTTTTTTTGGTTGACATTTGGATAGCGAAATATTTTCAATGTGGCATCCACATTTCTCGCTGTTACACAGCTGAGTGGGCAGTTATGATCGCTGGAAAGTAGCTCTTGTGAGTAATTTATTAGCTATCCAAATATCATCGAATTAATTTTTCTTCTCTGCAGAAGCTTTTCGTCACAAGTTGTTCCGACTTTTTATTCCACATCCGAGGTTGCCAACTCGAATGGACTCGTGGCCCAGAAAATATGATGTAAGATGAGAGGGAAGGAGGAGAGAGATAATGGTGAGGAATTTCTGAAAAGGACTCACTTTGCAATTTGGGGCTTACGAATTTTTCGTACCTGAACAATCTACCTTTTGTGATGAAGCCGAAGCTAGCAGAATTGAACTAGCAGACCGCCTCTATAAACTGAGCTACTGTAAAATTGCATTCCTTTAAGGGGGTACCAGCGGCCCCTGACGATGCAACCCGAACCAAATTTTTCCTGACAAATTATTCGAAAATGAAGCAATGAAATGAAAATATCGCTCTATACAGACCACCTTTATTGATCGAAGAAGGTCTGTACAGGGCGATATTTTGATTTCAATGAAGCTGAAATTAGCAGCCGATTGTTGTAACTTTCGATTAAGCAGCTTCTACTACACTTTTCAGATGCTTAACGGGATACCAGCGTACCATCCGAGTAAAGATTTTGTCTGCAAGATTTCTCCGAACAAAATTCATGAAACAGTCTGAAATTCTTAGGGAATATTCTTCGATACATTGAAAATTGCGGTACATCGTCCGAATTTCGAATTTCTGAAAAAAAAATCTCTGATACCGACTGAGAAAAAAAAACTTTTTTCCCGAAATTTGGGCTCTGTAACCCGATATATAAAGTATGAAAGAATATTCCCTGAGAATTTCAAACTGTTTCATGAATTCAGTTCGGAGAAATCTTGCAGACAAAATCTTTACTCGGATGATGCGTTGGTATCCCGTTAAATCCCTAATGAAAATTTTGTGTCGAAAGTTGTAACAATTGGCTGCCAGTTTCAGCTTCATTTGATTTCATCCTTTTGTTTTCTAGTAATTTGTCAGAATAGTTTTGCTTGTGTTCTTTACTAACCAATGGGTCTGGTTGCATCTTCAGAGGTCGCTGGTATCACTTTTAAAATACATATTTTCGGGGACTGTGATTGAAAAATCTCACTGATGCCAGTTTTATCGTTCTACGACAATTCTACGATGAGTTAGAGTTCTAGTCTGCTGGCTCAAATCTGTTAGCTTTGGCTTCAGCCTTTTGCGTATATCACATTCAAATCATAAGAGAAATCCATGAAGCTGAGACTAGCAGCCGGTTGTTATAACTTTTTATTTAACGTTGTTGAAGCTTCATCCACCCTGGCAATCGATCGAATAGCATTTCACTAAACGTTTCAGATGCTCAAACCCTTGATAAACGTTTTTTGCAAAAAGTTACGGCAATCGGCTGCAAGTTTCAGCTTCATCTGCAATCCAGAGAGATGGTAATAAACGTCTGAGAAATATTTCTCGAAAATTGAGACACCCTGGTACTGTACTACACTATAGAAAATATTTGTGAATTTCCAGATTATTTAGGAATCCACAAAATTTATGTGAATTCACTGAAAAGAAATTGCTTGGTAAAGGAACTTTCATTATAGTGTAGTTTAATTGAAAATGATTGTGATTTTTATTGTATATTCTTTTTATCCGTCTGTAAGCACAAGAAGGTCTTATCCTTCTCGAGTCTCTAAACGGTCGCTAGTGAATCTCGGTATTACGAAATGAAAACCTTAGTCTTCTTAGGGTTAGAATCAGGTCATTTATAGATTTTCTGAGTTGCCGATTAGAAGCAGAGTAAAGATTCATACAAGTGTACGTTATACACGTCAGATCCCTAACAATTTGAGCGGCAACTCTTTGCCTGTAAGAGATGATCCAACTTGATAGGAGAATTTTGACATCACCCATTCAAACTCTCTTCACCAGTATATTTACTCTGTCGATTCAAAAATATGCACAACATGATGTAATCCGGTGAAATTTGCTTCCGCGCATGTAAAGTTCAGAACTGAACTGACGAAGAGTGGAAACTCGACACCCTCCGGAACGAAAATTGGAATTCTAACGCGAAAGCGATCTTTCGATGAATCGCGAAATTTGGAAATTCTACTTTGCTTAGCGTTGTTCACCGATTGTTGTTACAACGAACCGCCAGATGGCACCTATTTGTCAAACAATTCACGATGATAATGATATTTCAATCTTGTAGGAGGTTTTTGTAAGAATTTATTGTTCATATTTCTTGTGCGTATCCACGAGAAACTTTCAATTTCAATTTTATCGATTGCACGGAGATTTTTATTGCCAAAGGTTCATAGGAATTCGTAGTCTCGCAAGGAATCACGTGGTTTCGTACTTTCATCGAAGTCATTTGAAACAGTTTGTGAAAAATGTCACTTACCTTCGAGGGAATTGAAATGTGTGTTTAAATTCAAGAACATTCCTCCCCATGACAGCTAGGATATGTACACGTATTGTTGCATGTAACAATGATATACTGCACGAATTATTTTTATAATCATTCTCCTTTCCTTCTTTTTCCCTCTCTCTCTCTCTCTCTCTCTCTCTCTCTCTCTCTCTCTCTTCGTCTGTCATTATAACGCGTATCAACAATTCTGTTATCCGTTTGAGATTATTATAATCATTACTATCTGAACTCCTTTGGGTCGTTTCAAGGAAGAACGCGCGACACCCGGCAAAAGCTGCATGGTTTTGAGTCTATCCCCTCCACACATAGCACACGTATTCATGCAGACATACACCTTTTCAAAGAAACCACGAACGCGCGCGTTCACATTTCTGCGATGAGCAAGTATAGATGCTTGTGTTTTTCGATTGCCTCGACCAATCACAGACTATTTTCCCCTCCACTCGACCTTCGCCCGAACGAGCCTTACGATTGGTCGACCGTGCGTCCCCTTTGCTCCGTCTCGCTTTTTCATTTCCTCCTGCGTGTTGTGTGTTGTACCTTCTTCATCTTTTGCGCACACGCACAAAGGCATATGTATAGCGTCACACACCACCAAGCCACCACCATGATGCTCGAGTGACGCTTGGCAGGCATGGGTGCATAGAGTACTACATACCGGCACATCTCTTACCGGCTTCTTCTACGTGGAAAAGTATTATCATTTCGTTTTCTTCATCGGGGAATATATCTTTGAATGACAATATTATTTGTAATCATCGGTAACTTGGACTGATTTTTACATTCATTTCTGAGGAATATCATTAATTCATCTCATCACGAGTCACATTGTGTTGTCGTGCGTGCAAAATCCAGAAAATGTACGCTAAGATCAATAGTGTAGTATGACATGTCAATTTTGGATGATGAATTCTAGAAATCAATTCCAAAAAAGTTGAGGATAGAAATTTTGTATCCCCTTTACGCAGGGACTCGGATGCAACGTTATTCACTTTCGTTATTCATGATATATATAAAATATATATTATTTGTGTACAATATATATGTATTTTACAGTAAACCCTCTCTTTAGTGCCGCAGGACTTCTCTCTCGCTCCAATGTGTTTGAGATATCAAATTTGGACTCCATAACACTAAAAATGTATATTTTCCCCCCAAGAAAGTCCCAGAAGAATAGCCAACAATACTTTCAAAATCTCACTCTGTGCGGTAGTTCTTTTAGTACATGTAGGGTACTTCCGATTAGAGATGGGCATGTTTGTACTGCGAGAGTACTTTTTTTTGTGTAAAATATGTCCGAAGTAACATATAAGATCAAAAAATACCCCGGGAGTCTAGAAATGCCCATCCCTGCTTCCGATAATGGCCCCGAACGAAACAACCCTGGGGAAAATGGAGCGTAACCAAAACAGCCAACTTAGCGAAATGTAGGAGAGAAATGAAACATTTTCACACTTTATTCGTTCTATTTCCCGTTTTTTTTCTTCTTCAAATTCCGATTTTCACCAGAGAATGTCTCAAATTTTCGATCAACCAAAAAATTTGCAACCCCTTTCATATTTTTTTATCTGGCGTATTCGTAGACTCCATTCACGGAAGAAATAATTTAGCTGCAGCAGCTTAGTAGCTAGCACGGACACGGACAGCCATTAAATTAGCTCCTGCAGCTAAATTTTAGCTGTTACCGCAAATAAATTAACTACAAATGCAAATTTTTTTACGTTAACGGCTAAAATTTAGCTGCAGGAACCAATTTAATGACTGTCCGCGTCCGTGCTAGCTACTTAGCTGCTTCAGCTGAATTATTTTCTCCGTGAATTGAGGGGATTATCAGCGCCAGTTCATTTATCAACTATGCCATGAATCCACAGGAACTGAGTTCCTAAAAATTATTGATGATTCACAGAATCTTTGGAAACTGAATTTAAATGAATTTGTACAATAAATTTTAAATAAACTAACCAACCCCAAGTGAATACCACCAACTCCACCCACTTGAAAGGATAAGAGCGCGCGAGACAAACTACACAAACATGCCATGGTCGTTAACTCAAAATCTCTCGCTGTACAGCATTTCTCGAGACGCTGAAGAAAACTGTTGAAACTTCAGAAGATACCAGCGCCGAAACTTGAGACATTTCGTATTTCCAACTATTCGATCCAGAGTTACCAGATGTGGCCCATCATCACAACAGGGTTGACGATAGTTTTGGCGATTTTTTCAAGTTTTGTCTGCCATTTATGTTCGCTTTGAAACAAGATCGATAAAAAATTGGGAAATTTTCATGGATGAATATTCGGAGATTCATAATAGTTTTTTTTTTTACTACGAATAAGAGAACTCATGTGGTCCGATATCGAGATGACGAAACGTTTTATCAATTTTCTGGCTCCATCGATTCGACAGTTTTTCAGAAATGGCTATAATTGTCGCGTTGGCATCCCCTTGAAATCAGGCTTAATCATTTCTTGCCGATAAATCCTTGTATTTATTCTTTCCAATACACAAACAACCGGATACACTTCGATATAGAAATCAGTCAAATCCGTCGCAATTCATATAAATTACGATCTACACGGAGAGAAGGGAACGGTAATATCTATCATGCTAACATAGTATTCGGTTTTATTTTATATAAAATCGTGTGATCGTTACTATGTAAGAATAGAATTCTTTACCATTTCTCTGGTAATAATGTATATGTTGTAGCATAGTAATTATCACCAGAAAAATGGCAAAGAATTCTATTCTCGCATAGTAACAATTAAGATTTTACATAAAATAAGATCGAATACTATGTTAGCATGGTAAATATTACCATTCTTTTCTCTACTAAACGGAATCTCAATTCACGTGGATTTTATAGGAAATTGTATATGAGAAAAGAATCGCTAGGTCACAATCTTATCATTCGCACCATTGTTTGTAACATTTCTCCTTCACTTGTTCGATTGTGGACCTTATTCCACTGACGCAATTTCAAATTCCTAACGTATATAAACTTATATTCTTGGAAATATATGAATTACTTCTTCGTTTACTTTTCGAAACTGTAATCGTATGCCTCGATTTGAGTAACTTGATATTCAGATAAGGAAAAGATGGTTCGATTGTCGTGGAGTCTGTTTATTCTTTCAATCTTCGGATGCATTTTTTTGTTTTCATTATTCATTCGCGTTATGAATTCAATTCACCCATATATTAAGTTTCAGGTATTTGAATTATATAAAAGTGTGTTCACGTGACTTGGAAAATATATTAATTTAAATTTATGATGTCAAAATAGAAGCGAAGGAAAAAAACATATTAAAATTCTTTGTAAAGATTATTTGAAATGAAAGGATTTGATCTTTGAGAATTAAATGAAAAAATGTGGATTAGTATCGAATTACTATTGTTGTCATTTGGAGATAAGATAATTAATTGTACACAGTTATTAGATTTCGAGTATCCATGTTTTATCGGTCAAACTTGTAGTTTTATAAAGCTGTTGACCCCTTCTTATGATTCGAAGAGAATGAAGAGAATGTATATGTATATTCAATTATTTGATGAAACTGCTGATGCTCCTTAAACATAAATATTTTGTAAATTCATACATATTTGACGTTTTTAATGGCGTATTGATTCTTCTGAATTCAATTTCGAGTATTTTGTGGCAGAAAAACGTGCTCTAACGTAAACGCTCGTATTCTCTTAATGGCTAAAGCTTCAATGTTCAATCACTGTGGAAAAATATACACGACATCGAATAACGTGCGTGATGTTTGATGTTTTTGTGTGATATGGCAACGTAGAATAAACAACAACGTCATTTAATAGTCCACAATCAACGCAATGTATCCATTACCTTTCTTTATTAATTTGAGTAACGCTGCAATTATTCTTGTGGAAATTTGATTCAGTTATCTCTTTTCTGCAGTATTCGAAACGAATAAACATGAATAATCGTAAATCAGAGACGCAAACATTTTACACCATATTTATCGATTACATAGATTTGACTTGCAAAATTATTGAATTACATGCTATATCCGTTTATCAAGCTTCCATGTGAAACGCTTTTTAATTGTTTAGAAGTTTTCTACCTTGCTCCAAATTTGTATTATTATTGTCTCTGCAGTTTTTAACATTCTTTCTGGTTCAGATAATGACATACACGCATTTGAAGGGTAGTGATGTTTCAATTGAATGAAAGCATAATTCCGAAAATATCCCCCAATGAATAGGAAATGTCGTTGTTACATGCCACTTTTTTCAATGATTAAACTACTCTTAACCAGAGCATCAGTTTACATGATACTATGTATTTGGTGCAAAACATTTGTTTTGCCAAAAATGATATTTAAAACTAGAGTTGTGTGCAATAAATTCCAAAATATCAAGTATTTTCAGAACGTTAATTGTTCACACTTTATACATACAAACGTTGAGACGATACCAACAGTTCAACACGAGCCAAATGATTTCTGTACTTCAATGTATTTACCGAATAAATTTTGTCAGTACCCCAGACTGCTGATGCCTCAAGAAATTAATAAGAACATTTCATTTTCTCCCTCGGTTCAGGTAGAATTATCTTCGAATATATTATATCAATCTTTCATCTGTTTAAAATAATTCTTGATTTCCAACAGCATTCGAGATTTTGTTGACCATCTTACTTGAAAGAATTGAATGAATGTGAATAAATGTGATGTGATGTGATGTGTGTGAATTAAAGTGTGTGTGTGTGTGTGTGTTTGTAGCACGAACTGATGAATTTCTTCTTATAAATAAAGAGCACGTTGACGGTAATGATTTATTCTATTAAGAAGAATTGAATGAATCACGATACAAACTTGGATTCACGTTACAGTTCTTCGATGATCATTCATGAATATAAGACATTGTCTATAACGATGAAGATTGTACTCTTCATCCGAACAACGCATTCATATGAGAATTAATGAGATCCCAGAAAGAGAATCGACATCTTTTTTCCTTCTCTAATGAAAAAAAAATCGATACAATTCTGACAAAGGGATGATGTAATAAGAATAATACACTAGCCATCAAAGTTGATTGAGAAGCTTAGTAACGCTGTAAGGTATGCGCTTGAAAGCACTTTAATTTCGTCGCGCGAGTTTACATTCATGACGACGCATCGGCGCGAGGCATCGTTTCTTCTTATTCGCCATTCGTATTTGATTGATTTTACATAAACTACTCTGCTTTTGAGAATCGATTTAATTCATTTAAAAAATTTTCTTTGTTACAGGAAAAACACGAGGAACCTAAAAAACAGAAAAAAGAAGAAAATGGTGACAATGAGGCAGACGACGAAGATATCGAGGAGGAGGTCGAGGAAGAGGAAGTAGATGGCGATGGTGAAGACGATGAGGAAGAGGACGATATACCGGAAGGCGAAGAGGACTTGGAAGAAGGCGAAGGTATTCATTCTTTGTTTATTTTCAATTCTACTCATTGAACATATCTTAGGCAAATTATATCCTATCATTACTCGCACTTATTTTTTCTCCTCGACGACACACGGTGTAACTATAATTCCATTCGTTTTTGTTTTTCTTTTGCAGAAGAGGAAGAGGATGACGTAGAAGGAGAAGTAGAAGACGAAGAGGAAGACGCATAATGAAAGAAGGGAAAAGCGTATATTTGTAAGAAGGGAGGATAGACGCATACACGAACGCAGTTGGCATTTATGATATATACATTTATATATTTACATATTTATATGTACGTGTATATGTGTGTACATATTATGTATATACATATATATATTCATATACACAAATATGTATCGTCGATCGTTTCTTTGGGCAGTTGTCTCTTCAACAGCGACACCAACAACAAAGCACTTGTAACTCTCATATTGAGTGGTTGGTTGGCGAGAACGTTGGAACCTGCCCCAGTCTTGTGCTTACTACGATGTATATCTAAATAAAGTGTAGATATCCTCCCAACCTACGACGAAACACAAGAAAAATAAAACAGAAATGCCACCTCGCCGGAGCTGCAGGGGGCCGACGCAACCGCGATTAAAGAAAATAACCACGATTATATCCCCAAAAATACTATAACGCCACACATAGATGTACACGTATTCCCATGTGTGAGTGTACTTACATCCTCATACATTCATACACACGAAAAACATACGCTCCCAACACATACGTAACCGTGGTGATTTCTAATGAGTCTTGGCTCTCTGCAATTCCGGCTCATTCCTCTAGCCATCACCAAATGCTGCTAGGTCGTGTTTACTGTACGTTTCAATGCAAAATTATACATTCGTCCTATGAACATACAATCAACTTGTGTAATTTATTCAACAGGACTAACTATGATACGCATATTTATATATATATACAGACACCCTCACGTATACCGAAGAATGATGAGATTTAAAAACAAATCAATCAATCTAACGACAAAACGACTGGATCCGATCAGAGAGCAACGTCGCGTAGTCCGATGATGATACGTCCTTCCTTATCGCAAATTATTATGTATCAATTGTGTAAAGCAGTTTGAAATTCGTAGGACGAATCGATGGTTTTTCATTCGAAATAGAAAAAAAAAACAACCTAGGTATAAAGAAAAATAAGAACACCCTGGTATTCCAAGCCTCCCGTCATCTTTAGGCTTTCTCTTCGCGGGACAGTTTTATAATGAGAACTTATTTAAGATATAAAATAAAAAAAAAGCTCTATTGTATTTAAATAGTGTAAAATGGACACATGTGGGTGATGATGATGATGATGATGAATTTTCTTTTTCTACACTTTGAATCAAATTTTACGTTTGTAGTTCGACGAATGTCTCTCACCTTGTGCGCGCGTGACTGAGTTCTTCTTCCTTTAATTTACTTACTTTCTCTTTTCTTTGTAATCATACAAACAATAATCTTCTATTCATAGTAAAATGTATGTCTCTTTGCGGGAGCGCGAGGATCTTCTTCACATGAATGATATGGTGGATTCAAATAAAATGGTGCATACGTAAACATAATGATGACGACTAAAGGAGTGTTTTGAAGAAATAAAATTGACGGAAATATATCGTGTAGTAACAATGCGACGATAAAACTATATTTGTAACTTCTTCGTGCTCCTGTTCCAAATAGATACAACGAGATGATACACGTGCATTAGGGAATCAAACATGCAAGCTCCTCTCGCGCCTTGAGGTAGTGTGGATGAGTATACTGTGTGACTTTAACATTGCATAATAATTATACATAGCATGTATAAAGTTATTATTATGTACTAAGAAGAAAAAAAAAACATTTTATTATAATGTGTAAAACTTATTATAAATGTAATGATTGATTGCGGAAAACAAAAGAAGGTTGTTACACACTTTTAGACTTGGGCATATTGAAGTTAGGGGGAGGAAGATCATGGACTCGTTGCAACGTGCAGCAAGTTCTGTGATCTTTTCTCCCTGTCTTTCCTCCCATTTATCATCTTTATATAATTTCGTCGATGACATATACACTTTTTACAATTATTTTTCACCCTTTGATATGTATGTAGAGACAAGAAGTAAAAAAAAACTAATTAAGGTGACGAGAAGTTTATGGCAACAACTATTAATTAATTAATTGTATATTTATATTAATTTCACAATGAACTTTTTTTTTACCATGAGGTTTTTTTGCGCGCCAAAGGCAAAAATTTATGAATGAATTGTAAAAGAATGATCTAATTATATTATTGTGCGTCAAAGAATATAAAATTGTGCGTTTTTCTCTTTTTTCAATCATTCTCGAGTGGTCGTCTCTCTCTCACACGTTTCTTTTTTTTTTGTTTTCTTTTTTCAAACGATCATTCTCAATTGTATACATTATTTTTTTAAATAATCATGGATTATATCGTGATATTTGTTTTTGTTTTCTCTTTTTTATTATTGTCATTTTTCTTTGTTCTCTTTTACCTTCCTTCGCCTGAGGTTTCACGAATTTTGTAACATGTACATCCTTGGTAATTTGTAATTTCACATTCGACAACGCGATAGCGTTGTACAGTGACTTTTCTGTCGATACGATAGCGTTGAACTTGTGTAAAAAGCGAAATACGATGCCGTTACGTTACCGAAGAAGGGTGAAATTACGAGTTACGAGAATGTGGATGGAATGAACATGATGCAAAAATCGTCATACGTTAGAAGAAGGGTTGACACAAACAAATCATAATACATGGACCACTCTCGCAACATTAATAATAATGATTCATTGACACTGCCGCAGAACAGGATATTTGATCTTCTTTACGATACTTTTCCTCTTCCATTGATTTTATATCGATCGTTGTATTATCCAGAATATATTTATACAAAATATCCACTTGTATTTTTCAACATAATTCATGAACGAATCACAATGTGAAGAAAACTGACATTTATTCCATAGTCATCAATTACTCGTATCTTGTGTATTTTTTCAGATACAAAATAAATTCTTTTGAAGTGAAAAACAAAAGCAAATGAATCTTTCTGCGAGAGTCGATGAGTCGCAGAACGGCTTTTAGCCGTGTGTCACATTTGTATTCTGGGAAGAAACTATTATAATAGTATATAAATATAAATAAATGAATAAATAAAAAAATATATATATATATATAAATATAATATAATAGGGCAAAAAAAGGGTGAAGAGACATTGCGGTTACGATACCATTGTACCATAGCTGCATAATAATGATAATTAAATAAAGATAACGAAATGATTTTGAATGCGAGACCGATTATGATGATAATGATGATATGATGATGAGATGTGTCCCACGTTTTAATGTACAAATATTTTCGAATGAGATATATAGTTGAATAAAACGCAGTGTTTAGAAATCGAAGAAAACACGATTCGTTCGCACGAGTATAATTAATTATTATAGTGATAATTTCTTTTCTGTTTCTTTTTTTTCTTATATTTGGATAAAGAAAGAACTGAGAAAAAAAAAGATTAATCAATAAGAGATAATAATGAAAGGGGTAGCGACGGTATCGCATCTCATTGAATGACTCTATGGAAAAGCTCGGGATGGAGAATAAATGAAAACACAAATGATAATTAGCGATCCGCTGTATATGAGCTTAAAGGGATGGCATGAATTGCATAAGAAAATCAATTATCAGTCAATCGATCAAAGCTGTGTTGTGTTCCTTTTTTTCTACACAACACTCGTTATGATCTCATACAAATGATTTTGTTTGACAATCATTTTCAAGCTCGCGACTCGAGTTCTGAAAGAAATAAGGAATACTGTTAAACTCGTACGTTGTTTTTGAAATTTTTGTTTTCATCTACTATTAATGACAGAATATTTATTGGTTCTAATGGCATTGTGTATGCGGGCCATACCATCTCCTGTAGTCTCTTATGACATGGTTTCTATGCGAAGAAAGCTTATAAAAACCAAATTTCAATACTATGTTGAATAGCATAATCGCTTTAAGATAGTACCCTCATCACGATTGAATATTGATCGTGATCGGGACCTGTTTCGAAGTGCTGGTGCCTAAAGGAACACAAACAAAAGTACTTGAGGCGTTTTATATTGTCTGCTACTGTATCTGTATATAAGATCAGTTGATATCGAATCGCCAAACTCCATTTATATATTGCATTTAAAATGAAAAAAGGAAAAAGAAAAGATCTTTAGAATCTATATGAAGAGGAAAAACAAATGTTCTTACAGGGTGCATCGGGATCGGAATATCTTTCGATCTCGCATGTACTCGTAAAATATTTTATATACGGTTTAAAATTTGACAGATACACTTCTGAAATAAACTAGCGTTATTTAGGATTTATCTGAGAGATTTTTAACTGTGCGACAAAACAAAAGAGAAACAATTATTCCTCTTTGATGAATCAACAATATTGTGACTTGACAAAATGTTCTGGTGCCTTTTGATACGTCTATTGAAAGCCAGAGATCAAGTTATCAAGTCGAAAGCTATCGTTGATAAATCCTTGTTTACTTTTTTTTTTGTTTTTTTGTGTTCATTTTTTTTTAATGAAAAATTACCGTAATTAAGAAGTTATAAGAGCGAGAAAGAGAACATGAAACATATTCGGTATCGATATCACATCCCATACCAAGTACATAGGTAGTGAATAAAAGAGAAAAAAAAACAATAAACAGCAAACAAAAATCTTAGGCTAAGAGTATTTGGTTTGTGTGTTCATAGATCTTGTTCAAACTAATTTTGTACAGGATATCAAACCAATCGCATCATCTCTCTTTCGACATATACATATATAGATACACAAGTTGTACGCGAGAAGTGAGAAGAGAAAAAACACAGACACAAAACCGTTAAACAACACCACAAGATTATATTTCTGCCCATTCCATCAAGAATTGAAACTCATTGTATTTTCAATTAAATACATTTCGAAAAACAATATCAAACAGTCTTTTTTTCTTTCGTTTTTTCACGTGTATGGGGTGGGAAAGGGGAGAGATAATGAGAAATCGTTATTCGTTTGAATTCCTAAATTACTGAGTTGACATTATTCATTATTACAGTGATAATTGATACATGTGTGAAAAATTCTGAATATCCAGTTGTAAAATTTCGCTATCATGTTGAGTGGATCCGACGAGATCGTTTCAAATTTACTTCATAACGTGCAAAATTCAGTATCGTTGTTTGCAATGGATTGGAATTTTACAATGGGTGATTTGAATTTATATTTGTTTTTTTTTTCTTCATCTTAAGCAAACACGAAACATGTAAATATCTTGTGTATCGATAGTTTTCACAATGAAACTTCCAATTTTTCAAATAGAATGAAATTACGAAAACGTATGATCCGAGGACCAATTGTTCCGTGTTTATGGCAATCTGTATTTGCTATAAACAGCAGTGACGAATAAATTCTGTACATTACACAACTATTAATTGAATTCCTGAAATATTCCTTTGAGATCGTCTGAATTTTATCATGTATTTCAGGAAGTTGAAATGTACAACGTATTGAATTTGTACAGTGGGTTCGATTAATTCTTTTCCTTCTTTTCGATGGATCCTTGTTGGCAATTCATTGTTATTTAAGTGTAAACATCCATGATCAGTTCTCCATGTTCATAACATTATTTCTCACATATTTATCCACTTGAAAATGTTTCGAATTATTTAACAATGAATTGGCAAGAAGGAAAAGGATTAATTGAACCCACTGTATAATGGCGTGGTAGCATTGCTCAAAGTTCTCCATATTAAACGATGAATTTTTCTTATAACTTATCCATCTCAATGAGATTTATGAATACGAAATTTACATTTTATTGTTATTCGACGATAGAACTCTATGGTTTCTCAACATATTCTGTAGGATTTAACAGATAGTATGTGATTTCATCATGAATCTGTTTCAGCAAAAGTCCAGTTATTTAAAGAACAAATAGGAATGTGTTCCAAAACAACTGCACACAGAAAAATATATTTTGAAAAGTCTCATAATTTATTGAGGATGTGCGCCAGTCTTTGATGGATTAAATTATTGACATGAATATAGCGTCAGAAGTACAGTTATTTCTTGTGAAAATACATCTAATTATGGTACTTTTAAAAGTAGGGTAAAGTGAGGATATTTGGTGATAATTTCTCAAATCCCCACTGTCACCCTGATGAAAAAAATCTATCTGAATCTCTCTATATTTTGGGACAAATTTCAGAGTAATTCAGAAGAAGTTAGAGACTTTTCCGATAGTGATACGTTCTGAATTCTTCAACTTTCTCTGAATCTCTCCGCATATCACTGAATCCCTCAGAATTGTATATATTCAAATTTCAAAGCTCCCTCTGAATTTACCTGAATATCTTTAAATTTCTCCAAATCTCCTGGAATCTAATGTATTCAGATTTCCAAGCTTTCTCTGAATCTCCGGGAATTTGATGTATTCAGGGTTCAAAGCTTTCTCTGAATCTCTCTGAATTCCTCTAAATATCCCGGAATTTAATGTATCCAGAATTTAAAGCTTCCTCTGAATTTCTCTGAATATTTCTAAAAAATTTCACGTATAATTTTTCTTAATTCATCTTCCTTTGGAAGTCTCTGGAACTTCCAGAAAGCCTCTGAAATGCAGGGCCAAGAATTGTACTGAAGTCATTCCTCCCTGAATTTCCTAGACCCCCCCCCCGGATCTCTCTGAATTTTTCTGAAAAATCCCACGCACAATTTTTCCTAATTCACCTGTCTCTGTGAGTTTCTGACACTCCCTGAATACCTCTGAAATCCTGAACCAAAAACTTAGCTGAATTAATTCTTCTCTGAATTCCTCTGAATTCCTCTGAATATTCCTGAAAAGTTCTACGCACAATCTTTCTGAATTCATAATTGCTCTGAATTTCTCTGATTCTTTCTGAATCTCTCTGAAACGTGAAATTTTCAGAGAGATTCAGAGAGATTTTTTGACTAGGGAATTTTCTAAATTGTTCTGAAAGCACTCTTGTAATCTCTTGTAATCTGTTGAAGACTCTTGTAATCGTGCATGAAAATCGATTTTTTAATTCATAAAGAACGTTTGCAAAATTAGCACCGAATTGCCCAAATCGCCAACATTACCTTACTCTACCCTCAAGTAAATAACTCGATCTGGCACAGACTGGCGTTGATCCTTAATAAATTACGGGACTTTTCAATACATTTGTGTCCTCTGTGTGGGACTTCTTCTATAACAGTTTTACGATAACATAACAGACATTTTTATGATTAATTTCATAGAGGACGATAGGAAACGATGGAATATATTACTGATGTGGAATTCAATATAAATTATACATAAACTATATTAAATAATATGTAAATTATATAAAATTTAGAAATTTTTCACTTCGGTTTAAGAGGGTACTAGTGACGTGGTAGCAGCGTGGTAGAATCATTTATGAAAAACTACGAGCAAACGCTTTAATTAAATGGAAATATCGCTCTGTGCAGCACTTCTATTCGAATCAGAGAGGTTCTGTATAGAGCGATATTTTAGTTAAGACGTCTGCCCCTAGTTTGTAATAAACTATTCGGCTGCTACTCGGCAGCGAATATCCTCTTGAACCGATTGAATCTTCCTTGAAATCACAATGATGGAATTTGTATATTTTTTAATCACCTCGTTTAATCGGCAGTATAACAACTTTTTATTTCCCTGTTCTGGAATATCTTTGTGGTGAAATCCTAAGTGACAAGAAATAACGTTCATTAATCGCGAGAAAAACCTTTATCGAATTGAAGAACTCAACGAAGAGAACATGAAGCTTCAGCAAACGTTCAGATCAGATCTGTATAGATCGGGCCGAAGGTTCATGAAAGCTAACTTTTAGATTCACGAACGTTTGACAAATGTTCTACGAATGTTGAAATATGCGCTTTTGAATACTTTCAGAAAACATAGATGGAACGTTCGTTGAAGGTTTCTCGAAGGTTTAATGAAGTTTCACAAAAATATCTATACTTATATCAATTCATATGAATAATCAATTAATTAATAAACTTAAATCAATATAAGTATAGATATTTTTGTGAAGTTTCATCAAACTTTCGATAAACCTTCAACGAACGTTCCATCTATGTTTCCTGAAAGTATTCAGAGGCGCATATTTCAACATTCGTGAATCTAAAAGTTAGCTCTCATGAACCTTCGGCCCGATTTATAGAGATCTAATCTGAACGTTTGCTGAAGCTTCATGTTCTCTTCGGGCCTTGACTCTTCCCGGCAAAAAGTGCGATGAACGTTCATAAATTGTCCAATCACGCTTTAAATCTCACGCTTTGTGAACGTTCTAGAAAGAGAATTGGAATTAAATTTTTGTAGAAACGTCTTTGACACGCTTTCCGCGCGATCAATCATTCTTGATGAACCCTGCTGAAAATGCCAGGCAGATCTGGACAAAAAGTAGTTGTCACGCTTTGAATCACTAAACATGGAATATCCTGTCAAAAACTGACAGAAAAAATTTTGTCAGTTTTTGATAAGATATTCTAATTTGGTGATTCCAGACAAAACCAGGTGGGAATTTCGTCAGTTTTTGACCGGATTTCCTGGGACAAAGACCGTTCAAAGTCTGGCAACTATTTTTCGTCCGGATCTACTTGGCATTTTCAACAAGGAACAGTTTGCTGGTGGAAATAGGATGTTAGATTATGACATATTGTTCTAAAAACCGGATATATTATAACATATAACAGAATATGTTAGATTCTGACCAAATCTGAACGGTTTTTGGGACAATATGTCATATTATCCTTAGCGGAAAAATTTGGTTGAATGTTGTTCACTTTTAGCACAGCAACAATAATATTCAATGGAAATCCTCAAACTTCAATGAATTGTAAACAAAGTCAACCGATTTCACTACAAGTTATTGAATTTCGCTAATTTTTACCAAAAATTTGTTGAATTCAGTTGAATTTTGCTGATGTTTAATGAAAACCGAATGTACCAAAAGCGAACGAAATTTTTCCGTCAGGGATGTCTGAATATGTTCCCAGATTGCACACAAAGATCCCAAATGAATGATGAAAAAAGAACTCTTTCGAAATACGAAGACTTCTTAAACAGTTTCAAAAAGAATTCGATTCGTGAGGCATTCACAAGTTCTCTGAAAATTCTATGAGACTTCCTTGAGAATTTCAACGGAACTCGCGAATGTCCGACGAATCGAATTCTTTTTGAAACTCTTTGAAGAATTTTTGTATGCTGAGAGAGTTTTGTTTTTCAGAATTCATTTGAGATTCTTTTATGCTATCTGGGATTAAATCTGACATTTGATTTCCACCAAGGTTTAAACCGCCAAATTACGCTTTCCGAACTTTTTATCTTCTCTTGATCGACATTACAAGCGCTTCTTTTCCTGCACTCTCAGTCGCACCCTTCTTTTTTCCCAAGAATTACTATTCTGGGATAAGTCTGTATTAATGCATATGCATTCCAAAGTTTGTGCATTGTAGAATATCTCCATTCCAAAACAAAATTATTCTTAAATATTCCTAATTTTCAAGATCTGTATTCTCAAATACCTTTATTCCATTACATTTCCTGGTAAAAGACCGGATTAAAGGTCCTGAAACCTCAAAAGAAACGGGTGAAACTTTGCTACGAACTTTTTGAACAATTACTTTTTGTTACTTCAGGTAAGGTTTTGTTGGTGAGGTAACCCAGATAGCACAAGAGTTCTAAAACAGTCCTGTATTCTTTTGGAACTCTTGTGCTGTTTGGGGAGATACGCTCGAGAACCCCCTTACTCGGAGATGGTGAAGTTTTCAACTATTTGAGAAGGGTAAAGAATTTTTATTATTGTTCTTGGATTCACAAATCATCGTCTTTTGGGTAACTGCAATTTCTGGCACTTGCTACCGCACGTTTTGTTTGTTGGCACGTAAAACATTTTTTATTGAATCAAAAATTTAATACCTAAATAATTTTGCTGGAACAACGGAACTTTGGTTGAAGTGAAAAAGGTTTTGGTCCTTTTACATATCAATCAGAATATTTTGTTGTTTGAATGAAACACTTTTTTCAGTCTGAAACGTATTTATAAAATATTTGGAACGTGAATTGAGTCGTATATCGAACGTAAACTGAAAAATAAGGAGTATTTCGAACGTATCCCGATCCGCAAAGCGCTCCTAAATTTGCGTTTATGCTAATAGCAGCGCACGGCATTGAAGTAGTATCTTCCTCAGGACTTTGGCACTGGTTGCTATCATAGCATATATATATGATGCCAATTATAACGTAGCACTGCCCCAGTGCTACCAAGTAGTGCTCCTAGTAAAATACTACAAATTCGCTTCCATTTCCGTACATAAATTGAGAATGTACAAGACGATTTTGAATGTATAAGTAGATGGTACCAACACTGCTAGAAGGTCTGCCTTGATGTTGTTAGCTGGAATATTCCGAGTATATAAAACGTATCAGAAATGCAAATGGAAATTAAGCTTGGCTCATGGAATCTCTATTCCAAATGTCTGACAAAACCGAACAAATAATTTTCTGTCAGGATTTGGTCGGTTTTTGTCCCCACAGGGTGTCAAGCGGTCATGGAATTCTAATTGAATGATCTAATTATGTAGTTTGTTTTGAACGAAGAACGAACAAGAAGACAACAAAATTATAAATCTAGCCACCCTGACTTAGCTTGGCGATTGCTAACAAGACTTTGACTCGAATGTGACAGGTTTTGTTTGACTTTGTCTGGCAGTTTTGTGAGTTTTTGAGCTGATGAACAAACCAAGCAATGTCAGGCATTCTTAATAGGGGGTGTGTGAGTAAAAAGTGTATAGGAAGGATGGGTTGTAATAGAAAAATCATTTGAAACATTCTTACGCTTTTGCCACTTCTTATAACTCGTTGCTCCTTCACTAAAGCATTTAATCAAATTGTATGGGATTTCGCAAGATTCCATATGTTTTCCATTGAACCAGCTCATTGTACAAGATTCAATAGGGTTCTTTAAAAACGAAACTGAAAAATTGTCTGCCTCTACATTTATGAAACTCCTCAACTTGTTGAAGTGACATGATGATGATTTTTTGCTCCAGAATTCTAACTAAATTTCCTGAGATTTAATATTGCTGGATGTTCAAATCTTCAAGTCTCAGAAATCCCAAGAGGATTTGGTACAACATTATTTCCAGTAGAGATTTCAATGAACTCTTCATGAACTTTCATTCGCCACTAGTAACGTAGAGGAACAATCCGCATTGCGGAAAGCAAACAATCTCAACGGCCCCTGTAAAAGATTTGAATCTTTTTCAACACTTCCGAAGAAAGGTTCCTGATAAAAGTTTCGTGGGAGATCTTGATTCGCCTCTCCTTTCTTTTAGTAATTATTCTTCTCAGTATGAGAACCAGAGTCCTTTATAAGATTCTTTTCATTACATAATAGTATTGTATCACTAAATTTTTCAACCAAACCTGTTTCGTTGAACGATTTATAAAATTTATGCAGGTTTTAATGATATTCGAGTGAATTTTTATATCAAGTTTAGGATTGATCATTTATTCGTTAGCGATTCTCTACTTTTTCCTTGAAACACAAGTATCTTAAAACTTTCCTGATGGAGAAATTCCAATAAAGTTTTTTCAGAGGATTTTAGAGATATTCAGAAACATTCTTCCCAAATACTTGATTAATAAACATAAAAAACACGGCTCCAATTCGAAAAATAAAATAAACACTTCAGACAAAAATCACAAAAAAATCAAGCTCAAATAAATATTACTCAAACGACTCACCACGATGGAAGTTATTATTAATCTTCCTAAGCTGGAGAAATCACCTATCAACATTTTCAAGAATTATTACTTTATGGAAACGAAAAGAAAATCCAAACCCGCAAAATCTGATGGATTATCGTTATTTACCTTCTCAAATTAACTTCTTGAAGCTGGAAATACCGCTGAAAGGAAGTACTGCAAGATTTTTGGTCTTTAAAGGCTGAGTATTTAGTTATTTGATTGCTGATCTGTTTCAATAAACCATTCAAATTGCAGTCACATCTATTTGAGTGATAAGTCGAACATCGATACAAAACAATTTCAACATAAATTTTTACAATCATAAAGAGAATGCACCCTTGAAGTCCATCAATTGATACACATATTTGATATTGGGTATTCGAATTATCTTGTAATAAAACTGCGATTAATGTGTGAAAAGATAACAATTTGCATTTTCAATGTATCCAATGTATAACCATTTACAATAACAAATAACCTTATATTATCATTACAGAGTATTACATACAAAATGTTAATAAAAACATGGACAAATATGTCAATTTTATAAGAAGTAAACGTATATTGTATATCCCGAGAGTTCTTTTCTATATCTAAACAATTTCCATTCTTTCATTCATTTGTACGATTCAGCTAATAATCAAACCTGGACGGAATACGCGTCGGTTTGTAGAAGTCAAACAATTATCATCATTTAACAAAATTTGATGCAGTAGGTTTAGAAAGATACCGAACTGATGCACTCTACTCATGCACGTGAATTATTATTGTTTTGACAAAGGTAAGTGATAAAGTTCCAAATAAACTGTAAACTGGAATGTTTAGACGTACAATGAGCACAATTGAAACGTAATCTACGTTTCACTGGGTTTCTATATATTTTGATATTCACTAAACAGCATGTTCGATGGAACAACTTACCCGATCATAGTTATGCTAAAGTATAGTATTTGTCCAATCAATCATATATACAAAATTGTTATATTTCACCTTTGAAATATAAACCAATGCGTAAAATTTCTGTTATTACAATTAAAATCGATATAAAATAATTGCACGTAATGTATATATGTATGTATATATATATATTTATATATAAAACAACATAAACCGTGTATCACGTATGAATATCTCATGAAATTTCTTTCTTTCGTAAGCAATCACAGTCTCGCGTTAACAAAATAATGTATAAATTTGCAAATAGAGTAGGTGTGTCAAAGATAAAATATCATTACTTCCAACTTTACCACTCGTGTATGAAAGTATTTCAAGAATATTTGAATTCACTTGTCCTAAATTGAGGATGATCGTTGATCTTGTATCATTATGTGTAAAATTATAATCTAAAATTACTATTTATAAAACATTCATAGAGAGACAAAAAGAGATAAAATTGACGGTGAAGCATAAAGTTGAGTATTAACAAAGATCACTTGTCGGTTATTTAATAAGATAATAATTTTGAATGAGAATAATTGTTGCTTTCAATGTTATTTAAAAAAATCTTTTTGAATATTATGTTCTTAAAGTCCGTAGTTAATTTTACCTCGTATACTAAGCATAAGTAACAGTAACTTACTTGATCTATCATATTCTTATTTTTCAACTTTTGTTATTGTTCGAAGTAAAGGGTTTGAACATGCTGTTCAATGTACAAATCTCTTGAATAGTGCTATTTGTCAATTTAGTAAAGCTGTCTGACAAATTTGCAGTTTCTCCTGGATTATGTTGTTCCGCGTTGAATTGTTTATCTTCCATCTAGAATTCAACCACACCCATGACATATGTATATAAATGAATAATAATTGATCGTAAGAAGATGGATACCTTAATGGGACCTGAAATGGATAATCCACTAGAAAGATTTTCCGCGAGTGAAGTGCCAAATAGGGCCAATTCTGCCGAATCCAATTGATTGAGACTCATATCGAAACTATACTGTTGACTGTCCATATCTAATACACTGGTAACTCCTTCCATATTACCTGCAACAAAACCGGCGAGTACATGTATTAAGAATGCTCAAGAGGAAACGCTACTTGAATGCAGATTACGCTCTTACTGGGATTTGTAATCGGCTGCAAACCTCTCATTTCATCATCAGCTGTTGTTATCCTATTCAATAACATTTGTTCTTGAGGACGTGAAGGGGATAATTGATTTCCGTAAGGATATTGTTGCGATATCGCCGGCTGTTGTTGTGGTTGTTGTTGCTGCTGCATGGTAAGAGTATTTGGAGATTTATAATCCGGAATTGTTTGACAAGGTATTTCTGGTTGCACACAAGGTTCAGTGTACAGGGGTTTATATTCCATAGGAGAAGGAGTTCTTCCTGGCGATGATTGAGGTCTGAAAAACATAATTGTTCATTCGACAATGAGAAATCTACTACATCGAACTATCTCAGATATAAATTTTCAAAGTAAAATTAACGTTTTCAACGTTACGATAGATGAGTGATAAATTGTAGAAAGCAGAAGATCTATCACGAGAATGAAAAATGGAAATAATACAACGAAGAACGTGAGTTGGGGGAAGAAGAGAACTATATCTGAAGCATGTACGTTGATGTTGGCGAGAAGATTGGAGAGGGAGATAAAGAAGGAAAGACTACAGTATCGGACAATCAAGAAGGCTTTCACAAAGGGTGAAAAATACCAGAAAATGTACGGAGAAGTTTTATTACAAGTTGAATAAAAGTATGATGCTCAACATTTCAAACATTCATTATGTTCTCTAATGTGATCTGAGTTAAGTTTCTGATAACTTTCAGAGCTCATAATAAAGTCATCTAAAAGATTTTCGAAATCGACGGATTAGAGAATTTTCTGAATGTTTGAAATGTTGAGAGGAAAAATTTTCACTGGGCAGTTAACTATTGGAAAAATGATATCTTTACATTTAATCAATATTTATACCTTAGGTATAAAAAGGAATTCTTTCATTTTAGTCTTGAAATTATACACAGTATTTCAGAAATAGTATTCATCGATGTTGAAAAATATCGACATCTTATAGAATTTATTTTTGGTTTTGAACTTCAATTGATGTTCGTTGTAGCATAATAATTTACACATGAATTACCTTATTAAACTTCAAAGAAGTAAAAGCTTATTTCTGTGTAAATCTAGAATAGACTTTGAATTACTTTGAATTCAATCATCTAAATCAAGCTTGAATTGTATTTGAAGTACAATGAACGTGTTTCAAGTATATATTTAGAAGAATAATTTGAAATTACCTCAAAGTTTGCATGGTGTGAGATTGTGCGGTTCCTACGGGATACAAAACGGGTCCTCCAGCAGCAACAGCGCCTCCGTAAGGTGATATTCTACCCGCTGGTTCTGGTTTGATCACATTAAAATCATACTGCATGGGTTGATTTAGCATAGCACCAACTAAAATCACACTTCATTAGTCAGGAATATCAATCAATTCAAATGATATATTTTTTCAAGAACTTCATACGATTCATGCCAAATATATTCCCAAATCATTAGAATTCCAACCGCACAAAGCACATCCAGATTTAAGATTAGTAATCAAAGAAATACATTCGATGGATTGTTAATGGGTTGTTGAAAAGATATATGAAAATCTGAGGGAATGATTTGTTAATATTCACAAAACAAAGTGTTGTTATAAAAATAAAATAAGCCATGCGATTCATGCAAGGTTCGAGTATCCGAAACTTCATACGTCAAACTCAAAATCTGAATTGATCTTCATTATTACCTGAATATCCTATATATTTGAATGCATTTGATCTGCAACTTTGGGAAATGAGTGAAATAAAAATCTACATCGATTAATTAGTGGCAAAATTTTATATATAGTTGTATTATCAATAATTGATACATGTTATTGAAATATTTCTTTTCTCCGAAGGAAACAACGCTTGTACGTATGTTATAAAAATTCTACAATACAAATTTCAAATGACTTGAAAATACAATTCTCGATATTCAGAGAGTCAAGAGTTTTCCAATGCATCTACTATATCAAGACTATGAAAATAATTTTATTTATTTCTCGAAAAAGCACAAATCCACAAAATACAAGTACGTGTTGTACAAGGTATTGCGATGATATCGCTATTTTTTGCGCTTCGAGTTATTCAAATTTCAAATATTCTATATTATAAAATATATTCTTAGAAAAGTATAAAATAAAAATATATGTATATATGTATGCGTAGCATTTCTTATACAGTATGTTTCATATTTTCAATCAGTTTTATATTAAGAAACTCAACGCTCTGTGTAAATTCAGATAAATGCAAATACATTTTTCTCTAACGATCGCAAGTCCACTTTTCTTTACAACAATAATTAACGCTCGAGTACAAACGTAGAAATTTATCCCGACTATTTGTTTGATATTTTCAAGATCACGAGTATAAAAATGTTCGATAAATCTTCACTGTGACAACAATTAACAAATATATTAAAATGATAAAATTATTTGAGTATCTCACGTTCACTTTCTCTTTCATTCATCTTGCAATGTTTTTGTTAATCGATTTTCCGTGTATGTGATGATTTGAAGTAAAAAGATAAAAGATGCGATTATTCTTTCATAATTATTCCACTAAAATGGCTTTGTACTTTCGTCCCACTCCAGGTACAGAGCGATATTTTTTTTTGAATGGTATGCAAGTGTTGTTTTTAAATAATTTTATAAAAATATATCTTTGTACTTCAAACTCCAAGTTTCAAGCGACAGGATTAAAATCAATCGAAATGCTCTAAAAACACGTGTTCTTTGTGTTCTTGAATCTTGAAGTGATTGTATGTAACGTATTTAATCCTGCCAAATGATAATTAGTAGAGAGAAAGAATTTGATAGTTTGATGGAAAAGGAAGAGAAGAGTAGCAAGATTTTTTATCGGCACATATTCGAGTGGATTCCAAATAGACAAGAATATGACGACATGTACATAAATGATGTGATCCAACCCAGCCCCAGGCAAGCTGTCGAGATTTGAAAAATTTTTGATTATAAAAATACTTACGCTTCTCAGCTTCTGCCTGTGTATTTTTCAGGACTAGAGAGTGTGGACTATTATTAAACTTTTGTCTCTTTCGTCTTAACGAATCAGGATCATCTACAAACGTTTCGTACATTTACAATCATTTCTAAAGATAGAAAAGGAGAAGGCCTCTCATGTTTCTAAGTTCTTCAAAGTATAAATTAAATTAATTATAGTTATGTATATGTTTACATATGTATGAGCGGAAATCAGGGAGAATTATGTTTATATTAAAAACAAAAATATAGTTATTAAAATATACTACAATGATCAAGCAATCAAGAAAGACTGACGGGGTAGGAACAGTAGGAACAGTTGTTTATAAAATGGCATAACAAATCACAAGGTAATCAATGAACGATAATTATAACAAGTTTGCCTTCCTAATCAAAATATTGCACAAATTTGATTCTATTTCTTTGTTCAGAAAGAATCCTTATAACATATCAATGATTGTTTCATCACTCTCTTTCAAAAAAATTTATTCTTCTTTTATAGTCATTATAGTAGAATAAAATAGTTTCGTGAACGCAATTGTATATTGTGATACAAATCCCTTCATCTTAGAAATTTTATCAATGAATATGCAGTATTAATATAAATACGCATGCGTACAAGAATAAAGACTCTATCAAAACATTTTGATTTGTTTCATTCTGCTATAGCTGCGTTTAATCGTTCAAACAGTAATTTCCCAAAAATTGAAGGAAATAATACAATAACGTCATCCCATGGAGCAAAAAAATACATTACTGTAAATTTTCAATGATACAGTACGAGTTATATTCCAAAATGATATTTTTTCCTCCAACGAATCTCAAATTTGATCTTTCTAATTCAATAACGAAGACTTTTCTCAAGTATCAAAAGCACCAAAAGCAAATCAATATCGCAAACTTGGAATAAACGTGTAAAACTTAACAATTTCATATAAATATTGAAAAAGGAAAAAAAAAAGTTAATATATAAATTTGAATACAAAGGGGTGTAAAATTCAATCACTAGAAAAAGACTAGAATAAAAATCGAGATAATGATGATTCTTTGGTATATAAATAAATCGATTTTCGAATCGATAAAAATCCACCAATTTACCAATTTTCAAAATAAGAAAAAGGAATCAGTGGTAGAGGATGAAAACCATTTTCTTCCACACAAATACAAACACTAATGAAAGTTCTCTTATTTCGTTCATACGACGAAAAATGACGGAACTATTGGACGAATATTATTATTTTACAAAGTACTCCTTTGTAATTATCATTATTGAGCACAATATTGAGTTCAAAGATGAAAAAAATAAGGAAATCAAGTGGGTTTCTCTTCGGTTAGAATTTTCCCACCTTCGACAGGACTGTAATAAAAGGATAATTCATCAAATTCAGAGGCTGTGGCGTGAGGTGCCATAGTTGTATACAAAGCATAATGCTCAGCCTCGGTTAAATCCGCACCGTAAGGAGGAGTCTCATCGCCGTCCAATTTGAATGATTTGATACTGGTTACGCTAGCCATGCTCGGTCTTGGTATCTGAGATATATCTTGTAGACTTTCTTTCAACAAAGAAGAAATACTTCCCCCGGTAACGGAGGATCGATTGTTGACTTTGACTGGACTAGGAATAACAGGATCTTTCTCTTTTTTATGTTTTCTAGCGAATAATTTTGAAAAGAGACTTTGTTTGGTGTGTTTATGCGAGGCTTCGGGTAAAGAAGGTAGATTTTTGTTAGGTGCGACTAACGATGATTCTAACGAGATATCTTGATTAGAAATGGGTCGAGCGAGAACAGGCAACGAAGGTGTTCTACGAATTCTTTTAGGAGGTAAAGGAGGTAATCTTTCTTCAAATTCTTGAGTAACCTCTCTTTTAATCGCAAGGGGGGAAGAGGTTATACGAAGTTCTTGATTAGAAACATACACGTCTTCGTATCTCCTCTCTTCATTGAGATCGAACAATTCTATTGGATTTTTCATAGCCATTTGCAGGCTGGTATAAGTTTGATTGTCACAAACATCGATTTCCATTGATCGATCTCCCTGCTCGAGAGCAGCTTGCATCAATTTCGCATGAGTGTCCGTATAGATTTGATCCAATTCCGCGACTTGATCGATCAAATTGTGCATGGATTTATCCTCATTTTCTATTTCATCTTTGAAATCTGTGTCCTGTCGAAGGCACTCTTGACTTTTCTGTACCCATCTACCTACGTCCCCATAATTGTACATGCCAGGTTTATTTTTGAAACAGTCGAAATCTTTAGACGGAGTCTCAGTCTCCTGGTTAATAATATTCTGTTGATTACCGCTTATTATCATTTCGTTATTATTATCTAAATTTCCAACAAGGATATTTTTATCAGAAGACCCGTCCAAGATCTCACATTTCGATACACCTTCTTCCGTGTTCAATGAATGATTACGCGTCAACTCTGCACTACCGTTACGCATTTCTAAAATACTCTTCACGTTGTATAAATCGTTCAAAGCTCGTAACGCTGAGATTTTGTCGTTTGATTTTTTTAAATTGAGATCGTTATTGTTAAATTCGTCCATATTACGAGGGAATTTTGGTAGCGCATTGTTGGTCAACAGAGCCGTTTCATTGGCCAAGATTTTGCTGAAAGTATCGTAATCCGCCTTCTTCCTTGTGAAAGTTTTTCGTAAAGACCAGAATGGGGGCCTACCTGAACCAAATGGTAACATCTGGAAGGGCAATGGTTCGCTCGTCGCACCGTCAGATGGTCTCTTCAATTGTATATATACTTGGACCGCTCCTTCTATTTGTTGAGTTCGATAACTGGGTGTTCTGAATGCAATCGCGGTCTGAGACAAGAATAAAATTTGTTAATTTTCTCATTAAGAGGATATAAGCGAAAATACTTAAAACTGAACTCATTAAAAAGCTTGAAATGTTTGTCGAAATTTTGAGTATTTTCATCTGAAAAAGAAAATGTCCCTAGACGGAGCTTTATTTCTTCGCAATAAAGAAAATTTCATACCGTGATTAATGTTTCGGATAAAATGATTGAATGGGAAATTCAAATAAGCGAAAAGAAAAGGAAAACATGAATTGAGTGAATATAAATTTATATATCTCACTTGTTTATGCACATGCGTTGGTTGAAAATCGCCGTATCCTTCCCAAACAACTTGATTGTCTTTTTCTTCAAAAAATCTCACTTGAATGTCCTCCTTTGCTACTTTTTCACATAACAATATCATTTCTAATCCCCCAGCGACCGAAGCACTGCAGTGGCTCAGCTTGCAAATGACAAGATCCGACATAGCCTCTGCGACGAAAGAAACAAATTATGCAATGTACTTTTACATGGATGATAGTTAATATTTATTGTCAACTTACTTTTGTCATAAATAGGATCGGATACAACAGGCATTAATGGCACATTGAATTTGCCTTTTTGCGTTCCTTCCACAAAAACTTGAAAACATAATCTTACTGCATTGAGGTCTATGCTGGTGGGTTGTCTTTTGTGCTCGAAACCAGCTGTAAATCCATATAAATCAATTAAATATGATTGAATTATTCGATCGTTTCATATCAGTTCTTTTAAAACTCACTTCGAAAGGGATCCACACGAATTTCTTCTCTAATTCTCAAGGCTTCTTCTATATCCTTCTTCTTTACACATTGTATGCCAAGGTTAGCAAATGTGACAGTCATATTTTCAGGTGGAACTTCTACTGTACAAACACCACGTTTACACGCTTCTTTGCCCACAAGATTGTGCGGGTGTGGTCTGTGCGGAGGGTCTTTCGTCACACAAGAGACTACCACCATAGCTCTCCCCTTATAACCTACTATCTGTAAAACATTTCAATTGAATAGCGTACAGTAAGTTAATAATTCATCGATACACATCTTTATTTAATATCCTCAAATTCATAAATGAGATATTAATATTCATTTGGAATGCATTTTATTACAAAAAAATGTAGGCTTTCCGCCAACATTCTATAGAACGTGAAAAAAGAAAATAATAAAAGTAGAAATGAACATTAAACTGAATTTTCAATTCTAAGCATGTATGATAAAGGTGTATGAAGAGTCATTGATCGCTAGAAAGATTCAGATTTTTCATTATTCAAAATGATTTTATTTGTTAACGCTCTTGAAGGAAGTCATCAAATACGTGAATAATAAAAATATCACAAAAGTCAAGAGCTGCTTGATTTTTGGACAAGTTTATATTTTGCAGGAACAAGTTCCTATTTCTCTTATAGAAAGAATAAAGTTTTTTTATCAATGTAAAAAGTTTTATATGCCATAATTGTTTTAATATATAGAATGGTATAGTTGAAGACACGGATACTTTGGATTTTTGTACATCGCAAACATTGTCAGAGGAATAATGATTGAAAATTCAATGAATGTAAAGTAGTACTCACTCTTATGCTAGGGAAAGTTTTGTTCTCCGGAGTACTGTTGACACCAGGTATACTTCCAGCTGATCTACCCTCGCACTCATAACGGAAACGTAGTGCTTTACTGGCAGGTTGTTCCAAAATTTCAACGTACGGAAGAAGCTGTGACCTATTAACATCCACCATCTCTTGTTCCTCATTGGTATTAGATTCCACAAAACCAGGGTCAGTTGTTTGAATGACTTCAACTTGAAATACAATAAAATCAGCTACAACTCAGATCTGTTCCTAACACCTATTGTACCTAAAATAAATAAACAACCGTACTTACTGACATCACTTATATTTATATTTCCATCGCTCATTGTATGGAATTGTTCCATACCTCTCATTGATGAACAATTTTATTTATTCATAGTCATCTGTAATAATGAAAACTTTGATCATTAAAAATCACTACTCCGATAACAATAATGTTTTTTTGAGGTTAGGATAATACAAATGTTTACAAATTTGATAAAATCTAATTAATATAAATACAAACACTCATCACCGATCAGAGATTTCAAATTTTCACAAAATATCTCTTCATCCAATTCATTCTAACTTTACATGATTATTATTCAATCTAAGAAAAACAATACGACGGTGTAAGTATGAAACTCGATTGAAGTACAGTGTCCACATGATTTCCGTATATTATTCCACTTGGCCTATATTCATCATTAAATTGTGAATCTCGTGGGAAAATGAGAATATTTGCAAAAAATTTCGTGGGTATCGAAAACAAAGTGTTAATAAAACAAATATATTACGTACAACCAACACCAACGAAGCGATACTTCTCTACTCGTTAGAGTTGAATCCGTGTATTCGTGTGTACTATGTACATATACATATGCAGATGCATATTTTACGCATTGTATATTTCACTTGTGCATCGGGTATACGTAAAACACACTGATTAATGCTTCGAAAAAAAGAAAGTAGTGTTACAACACGTATTTTTGTAAAAAAAGGTAAAAAATATGTTCACATTTTCTATGGTCAGTTGTTTTTAGCTCTTTATGAACGTGTTGGACTCGAATACTTTCACGTAAATGATGTATATACGTATATATAGAGAGAGAGATGCTCTTGGAGAGCGCACACGACAGAACAAGTGTACGCGAGTGCACAAGTGTCCCGAAGGAAGAATATTGGATCGAGGGAACATAGAAGAGAGGGATGTGCCACCGCTGATCCAATCATTATTTTAGGAAGACCTAGGCTCGGTACTGGCCGCGCGTGGCTATAATTAAACTATCGTAGGACAATGTGACGAGAACGATTTGCCTGCGGTACGATCCACCATGCTACCATAAGATATATTCTTTCTGTGTTATTTTTCAATAGTCTCTTCAAAATTCCAGTATTTGAACTTTACGAGGCACCTCAAGGTATTATTAATCGACTGTTTAGTACAGAACAACGATCATGATTTTACTTCGAACGAATCCATACGGTATGCCAGATGAAAAAGAATTCAATATGAATTTTTAAGGATTTTTTTTCCAACTTCTGTGCTGTGTGACCCGTGGGTCATAAAATCCCAGTGAAGATTTTTTCCCTCAATGTTTCAAACCTTTATTATTCCATTCCTAATGAAAATCGAGATTGAAGGAAGCGGGAGTTGGAACGAATAAAGCGTGAAGATGTTGCAATTTTTTTTTAAATTGCGTTTGGATGACCACGAATGTTCTCCAGAAGATATCAAAAAGTTTTCTAATAGGCGTCGGATTTGTAGATCCTATTAAGAAGCATCTGAGAGATCTCCGGAACCGATGTAATAGAGAACTTTTTCATATCTTTTGAAGAATATAATCAATTTTTGAAATGTGATGGGGAAAAATGTCCCCTGGACTATAACAAATTCATCAAAGGTTTCAACACAACCCGGATGGAATTTTTTAAAATTATATATAATTTATATATACCTGTATATAAATGATATATAATTTTGAAATTTTTTTCACTCCCCTGATCAAAAAAATCCATAGAATCTGATGAAATGAAATTTAGTGGGATTTGGTCAGAACATTGTACAAGATTGAATCAGATTTGGCAAGATTCAATCAGAATCACATTGAAAAAATACATTGATCTGATTAAATCTCATTGACAAATGTTTGCATAGGATTTGTTCAGAACATTGTTGTACAAGATTCAATGAGATTTGGCGGGGATCAATGGTTTGGTTCAACCAGGGTCGACAATCTGTATATTCTCTGAACTGATAGATCGAAGAATTCTTCCAGAATTTTTGGTATTCCACATGAGTTGAAAGAAATAAGTTCAAAGTGAACGATGAATAATCTCAGAAACTCCCCTGGTTAAAAGAACCCATCGATTCTGACCAATTCTCAATCAATTACGATTAAACGTGGACAATGTTCTGACCAAATTTAATTGAATTTCATTTGTCGGATTCAATGGATTCTTTTAACCAGGGTTTGACAAACTTTGAGAATTTCTGAAATTTTTATGAAAAATCTAATATATTTGGAATATTTGCTACAGTTTTTTTTCAGAACTTATAAAAGTTTTTGAATCCTTTTCTCACATAAATAGGAACGAAATAATGATCTGAAAAAAATCTGTGGAAACTCTGATAAATTTTTCTCATCGTTAAGAAATTTTCAAATTCTCTAACGAAATTTACGTGCTTTATTCAAATAATATGCGTCAAAAAGTGTTTGAAAATTAAAACCTTTTTTTCAATAGTCGAACAAATGTTAGAGTACAGGTTATCAGAATTTCGTTAGAGTTTCATCAGAGCATATAAACATCGAAAAAAGTCTGTAGAAAATGTTCCAAATATATTAAATTTTTCATAAAAATTTCAGAAATTCTCATAGTTTGTCAGAGCTTTTCCAAAGAGAATGCGATGTTTTTCGGAGATCATTCATGGTTATTTCAGCGAAATGTTTCCGTGGAGTTCCCTAGTATAAAAAAGAATACACTGAAAAAAAATGTATTCCAGTCAAATAAATATTTATTTGTCCTGTACCAAAGAAATATTTATTTGACTGGAATACATTTTTTTTTCCAGTGTAGATTCGGATAAAAACGTAAAAATGGATGCAAAAATCGGATCGAAACGGATAAAATCATATTACATTTCTATCCGTTTCGATCCTATTTTTGTATCCGTTTTCAAGTTTTTATCCGAATCTATCCGAAATATTTTCCCTAACAGCACCCGGAGATTTCCGAAACATTCCAAACACGTTTGAACATATTTAGAATATTTTCAGAAACCAAACACACTGCTGAGGAACAATAGAATCTTTTTGTGTTACTAGCGAAGAACAATTTTCTGAGCAGAATTCAGATATGAATGAATTAAAACAATCCTCATCAAGTTTTGATAGGAATAAAATGTCAGAACTACCGCGAGGGAAAACCAGATTGAGACCTTACAATAATCTTGCGTTACAGTGTTGTGAAATTAAAAACAGGATGCATCCATGCCAGGACCTGATAAAAGGTGTAATTTAAGGTTTTCCGCAATTATAATCTCCCTACCATAGTCTCACCAGAATCATTTTTCCGATGGGAAATCCTCTGCCAAATTTCTATTAGGAAAACAAATAGCTCTGGTTGAAAAATCCTATTCGTTCCAAATAATTCCCATCAAACGTAGATAATTTCGTTCCGAATCCAATAGATATTAATCAGTTTCAATTGGAATTCTGCACGTTCAATCGAAATTCATGGGATTTTTTGATCAGGGAGAAAAATCCACAAATAAAAGTGAACCTATGAGGTTTTCCATCCTCGTATTTATCGAGTAATGGAACCCCTGGTGGAAAAATTTGGTTGAATTTTATGGAATTTTATTGAATTTGATTCACTTTTCGTACATCCGCTTTTTCATTGAAAATCAACAAAATTCAACTCAATTCAACAAAATTTCGGTATAATTCAATAAGTTTCCATGAAATTCAATAACTTCCCTACAAACAATGATTACTGGTGTTTCAATGGGCCGCTAATGGTCCAGCAATGTCGTTGAAGAGCCGTCACTGGCCCTTTGGAACACCAGCAGTCGTGTTTGCTGGGTTCTATTCAAATTTATTGACTTCTATTGAAATTTATGGAATTTTAATGAATTTCATTGAAACCTTGTACGAAAAATGAATAAAATTCAACAAAATTTTTTCCGCCAGGGAACGCTATGATTACTGATCAATTGGAAATGATACTTGAAATCTGTATGAAATGACTCGGATGCGCTTCATGAAACATAACTGTACTCTTCCCAAAATGACATGAAAATTGTATACAGCGTATTGGAAACGTGCAGTTGAATGACTGGATCGAATAATCGGTTCTTTACGACCTTTAACAAGTCGTTTCGTGTAGACCACCTGAAAGTAGGCAACCGTCGCTCTCTGATCGCGTTCAAGGATTTTCATGATTTAAGAAATTAAGAAATTCTCGAAACTAACAAAAACTACCAGCGGGAAAGTTGTTGCAGATATATTCAACAACAATTTGACAACATTTTTACACAAAAAAACGAATTTGCTGTGGCGGTTACTCACTTTTTTTGTTATTATGGCTGCAATAATTGCTATTCATTAGCTACCACAGTGAAAAACAGTAGCTGTAACCGTACTGGTTTCTCGATTGATATTTGTATAGCTAAATAATTTAGCTGTAAAATTTCCACTGTGACCAGTACATTTTTCGCTATTACCGATAAATGAGTAGCTTCTACAGCTGAAAAATACACTGAGAAAAATGAAATGTGAAAATAACCTCTATTTTGTATATTTTCCAGCCGTCAAATAATGCAAACTGAAGCCAGCCTTTCAAAAGTGAAAAGTACCTTTTCAATATTGAATTTCACTGTACATTCGGTTTGATTCACCGAAAAGATGGTATTTATCACCTAGCTCATGGTAATAATAACCAAAATAATGTATTTTTCACCGTCAAATACATTACTATATTGAAACATGATTTCTATGCAGATTTCTACAATGCAGATTTTTCTCAGTGTAGTTTGTGTTGCTAATTCGCAGCTATCCAAGTGCCCTAGTGAAAATGGGAGCGTAAGAAGGGTATGAAGCGACGTGGAGGAGTAAATGAAAAAGTATCTAAGCGCGAAAGAGGCGGAAATTGAAACATTTTACGCTTCATTTGTTTCAAAGTACGCTTCCAGCGGGCGGAAATTTTCACCAGGGTGATAGCTAATCATTTGTTCTCATGTCGCTACTTTTATATTGTTGTAGGTTGACAATTTTCGCGGATTCAATGACAAAAAGTCATATTTATCAATTGGATTGCAGGAATATCGTCGTTTTTATTAAATGTGCTAGTGTTGCCGCGAGCCGCAAAACGAGCCGTAACGAATTTTAGATTTCAAATTATCTGGATTGAAAGTGAACTCTTTTTTAGTCAACCAAATTGGTTTGAAATTCAGTTTAATAGACCCTCAACTGACTTTCAAGGTTGGAACTGGAATATAACTTTATGGATACGAGTTTTCAATTAGTTTATATTCGAGCCGGTTTCGAGCCGACATTTCGAGCTGAACCTATACTGTTTGATGTATGAACCGGTTGAAAATTCAAATCCACGGAACTGTGCATTATTATGAACTTCCAAACCAAAGTATAGGACCATTCAACCAAGTATTGAGACAATTTTCACTTCTTATAATCCTAACTGAATCCAGTGGAAGTCTAAAGCTCGTTGCAGCTCGTTTTGCGGCTCGCGGCAACACTAATGTGCAGTGAATGTTAACAGGGTCAGTCCTTGATGTATAACTTAATTTTAACTGATGTTGCTAAGAAATTAGCTCTCTTGTGGTTGCTAAACAATAATAGCTATAATAGCAAAAATTTCGCTGATAAAGCTAAAAATGTTGCTGCTGCAGTTAAAATTTAACTATAGGAACTAAAAAAATGATTGTCCTCCTGATGTATCGTTATTGAAAAATATAACGGCAGAACACGAATTTGATTCTTTATTTCCCTTTTCTCAACTAAGTCTATTCTTAAATATGACCAGTTATTTGAGAAAAAATGCTTATCCATTTCAAAGTAACTAGTATTTTTTCTATAAAAATTTTACGATGATATCACATACATTTTTATGATGCATTATATAGAATACGATCATGCACACTTACAAAGTATCTCAAAACTTCATCACAGTTATTCATTCAAATTCTCTGTATCTTATATAGAATTTTAAGTTCAATTCTAGATCTCACGCATTTCTCTATAGACACCGATATTGGTATTTCAACAATACAAGTTCCAATCGTGTTAACAGAGTTCTATCATCCTCAACGTCTTCAAAGTGCTGAAAAAAGTTCGATACCGTATGCAAATTTATTTTATGCTTCTAAACTCTGAAGGTCATTCCCTTCCCACGCTGTTTATCTTAAGGGAGTCTCGAATGGCCTTCCAACTTCGAGGCAGAAAAATTCTTACTTCGAACCTGCACATTTTATCACAATATTCCCAGCGAATGTAGAGAATAACTTTTACGCATTGCAAAGTTAAAGATGTTTTCCCTTGGGAAAACTTACGCCATTTGCATCGAAACGTTTCATTTTTTCTTTAAAAAATTGAAGGGAAAATGAAGCGTTTCGATCAGAATGAAGTAAATCTCCCTCAAGGGTTTCGAAAATATTGTGAAAGTGTGTTTTAGAAATTCTAAGGTACGTAAACCCGATCAGAAATTAATATAACCCTGACGATATCAAAATGATTCATTTCTGTCGTTTCCTTCCGGTCATTTTTGGGGAGCTGAATACTTGGTCAGAAAATGGTTACCTTTTACATGGTCTCTGGCCATATAAAGACCGATTTGTGACGGAGAAATACTGGTTCGTTAGAACACATTTGTCACCAAAAAGTAACCAACAAATGTGGTCCGTTTTTACCCAAATAATACACGAAGAATCCTCTTTCAAAAGCAAGAGTAGAATTCTTCAAGAACTCTTTTCGAACTAATGAATTCATACCAGGAGAGAAATTGAGAGTTCAATATACTACCCAGATAGAAAAGCATGCTCTGAATGTTTTGTAACATAACGTGCCGTAAACGTACTACCATGAACTCCGCTCAGCTTGCAATGATGCATACAATGTAAACATTATGTTTCAATTATGGTGCCATCGCCTCGTTTTGCTACCAATAACAATGCTTTATGCGGAAACACCTTGGCGCCACGATGCGAACATTTCTTGGCGTGCATGTCACCATTATGATGGCATTATGGAGACATTTTTCTATGTGGGTATGGTCCTTTGCAACCGAGGAACAGTCTGAACTTGAAATGAAATTTACTATGACAAGACAATAAAAGCCGGATCAAATTTACAATGTTTTACAGTAAATTCCATTTAAAATTCAGCCCGTTCCTCGGCCGCAATAACCCCATGGTGAATTTAACTACAAATTTCTCTCCGTGTAAAGCGCTCTGGAGGAATTCAATGTTTGAGACATTAACAAGTTCTTTGAGAATACTGAAACAATACTGTCAGTATTCTCAAAAAGCTCGTTAATGTCCCAAACATTGAACACCTCCAGAGCTCTTTATGAATTCATTAGTTCGAAAAGACTTCTGGAAGAATTCTTGGTGTGTTATCTGGGTAGAATCTTTTTGGTATTTTTGAGTTGAAAAACTGGTAAAAACCCAAAAAATCACCAAATTGAAATTAGTTTAATTTTGGTTGAAAAAATGGTCCAAATGACCATCAAGTTATCAAAACCAACTTTTTTTCCAAAAGGGAATTCCAATTTTTGGGCACTTTTAGGTTCACCGAGATCCGTTAGGAGGCTTCACATCAGGGCCACATAAAGCGAAATCAGCACCTGATGTAACCTGTTGTGGAACCTGCATGAACTTCCGTTCTGGAAGATATTTCCACTGTACCTTCAAAGTATCTGAAAAGATGTGTATGAGGGGTTGTCTATAAATTACGTAAAACGTTTACGGGAATGGAGGGGTTCAGGAAATTCTTATCAGATCTGATAAGAAGAGAGAGGGAGGCCCGAGTAACAATATTCTATTGAATCCTATTACGAATGGTATAATTTTTTATTGAATTTCATTGAAACCCATTGATTTTCCCATTCGTCAATGAGATTTTATGGATTATTTGTAATAGGGGGAGGGGGGAGGAGGCACCGAAATCTTCCGCAAAACGGAAACTATTGAAGATACTTTTGACTTGTGATTGAATCATGAGAAATTGGTAAATTGATTTGAAAAAACACAATATTTTCCTCAACTTCTACAAAGATTTTGAAAAGGTGATATTCTGTATTCAAGCACTCAAAAGTAAGTAAATAATCATTCACGTCATGTCATCACTGAATCATATTATTTCCTGACAGCAAAACTTGCTGGGCAACTGTTGTGTTTTGTTGTTGGAGGATTGTTTGATCTCATGTGTCATAACTCCATGTATCCAAACATCGTCGCAGCATCATGACAACAACTTTCAAGTTTGCTGCATGTTGCTGCGCATTTAGCGACGTAACCTCGCAGCAACTTCTCAACAACAGTTGTTCCGTGATGTGGGGAAGTCGTTGCAAATTTTTCTAGCACTTTGCTGTCTGGCTTTCTGTACGTTTTTGAACCTATGTTACATTACTACATGAAGGAAGGGTGCATCGATAAAATCTTAGAACGTCTTACAATGGGCAAAAGGGTAGGTTAAAAGAACAGCCCCAAAAGGATTTCGAAAATATCTGGCAAATATTTTGAACAACCTGGGGTTAAAATGTATAGATACTGCATCAATAGGAAGAATTCCACGAAGGAACACTCCCTCATGACAGTTACCAGTTTTTTACTTCTCCGCACTTTATTTATAACTGCAAGTGCTGTAATTTAGATTCAAATCATTAAAAATTTTGTGTGAAACCATTTTTTTTAAACAAATATAAGAAAATTTCAAAACATCAAATGCATTTATGATACGCATGACACTGTGAGCTGGTGAAAGTTCAATGCACGCTCTTATTTTTGTTCTTACTCAATGTTTTGAATGCACATGTTGTTGAAGCCTACCGAAATTTCCCGCTCTATCGTTATAATGAATGTCACTGCGTTAGAACAACGCTTGTGGCAAGGGACCAAGAAATGCGAATACCTCAAATTATTTCAAAGAATCAAACAAACCAGAACACGATGTGCTTCTCAATTTACATGGATAAAGATCGCGTTCGAATGTTCTGCACCTGCTTATGAATTACTTTCAGAGTTTTTAATTCATTGATAGATTCTGATTGATATATTGTGTACCTATATGCATTTCAAGGTTTTATCATTGATCGTGTGTTTTTGCAAAAAGTTATGTTAATTATTAAGCGATTCAAGGGACGGAACTGAATAAAACTAATTCTTTTACAACACTGATACGCGAATTACGCACGATACTGATTTATTATGGTATGTTCGTGATAAAAATGATAGTATTTATTCTCGAATGAGTAATAAGGCACCAGGTGTGCGTGAAATATTCTAAGAATGTTCATGAGACTTTGTAATATTCTAAGAATCTTCCCTACAAACGACGTTCTCAAGATTGAAACATACATCTTTCTCGATTCTTGATATCGTTGAAATTTGAATCGCTTATCGAAACGAAATTGAAGTTGACTACAAAAAAATCTCCTTCATAATTGCCAAGAGTGTTTCAAATGAATTCTCTCAGATAAAATATGGCGATTAAACGAGTTCTTAGAAAAATCCGTGATACACGCACTTTAGTATTTTCTTATTAGACTAGAAATTCGTTTCGATAAACGATTCAAACTTCAGCGACGTGATTCTCGTGGAATCATATGTTTTTGAACAGAAGTTTTGTCATTCATATATACTTATCCTGTTCAATTATTTCTAATGAGATGGAAGGAATCGCTAAGTGTTAGTGGCATTGATAAAAAAATCGTATGCATGGAAATTCAAATTACCAACGAGTACAATATTTTTTACAGGACTGTGATTATTTTTCAATTAGATCGATGAAATAATATTTGCATCATATCCATGATATGATCTACAATTATCAAACTCAGTTATAATTCATCACACTTTGTATTTGAAATACTTCCTAATACCGTTTGTGACATTTTGTAAGTGTACGCCCGTATGGAAATATTTTGCTGAAAAATGTCTGCAAAACTATGAAAAATCTCTGAAAAAAAATGAAAAAACTCTGAGAATCTCTGAAATTTTGATGAGAAATCTAATATTTTTGGGACATTCTTTACAGACTTTTTTCAGACTTTTTTCAGAGTTTCTCAGAGTTTTTTCATACTTTTACAGAGAAATATCAACGAAATTGCACTCTGAAAAAACTCTGACAAAACTCTAATAAATGGTTGACATTTTTCTGATTATTGAAAAATCCTGAAATTCAATAAATACATTCATATGCCGTATTCAAATATCATGTGTGAAAAAGTGTTTGAAAATTTTTTCATTTTTTTCTAAAAGTCAGAAAAATGTTAGCAATCCATCAGAGTTTTGTCAGAGTTTTTTCAGAGTGCAATTTCGTTACTATTTCTCTGAAAAAGAGTGAAAAACCTCTGAGAAACTCTGAAAAAAGTCTGAAAAAAGTCTGTAAAGAATGTCCCAAAAATATTAGATTTCTCATCAAAATTTCAGAGATTCTCAGAGTTTTTTCATTTTTTTTCAGAGATTTTTCATAGTTTTACAGACATTTTCCAGCGAAATATTTCCATACGGGCGAGGAATATTAACAAGGCATTTAACTCGACATCGTAATGGTTTGGTTAAACATCATTTCTCAGAAGTATAGAATAGGCGATATTCTTACAATTGCGACTATGTATCTCAAACGAGTTTGTACATGATATATCTTAGATGAGAGAATAATAAAAAATAACGTTGCGAATCTCGAACTATACGGAACAGGGAATTATTCTGTTTCTCTTTTTTTCTTCGTGGATTATGCACGCTTGATGTACATTTAATCTTCTCTCTCTTTTATCACTTCGACAGAAGTTTGATATCTGATAATTAAATTGACAGTACATAATGCAAACCTATAGAAACAGGAGTATCAAAACGATGATGTGTGTTATATACCTGATCAGAGGTTCTATGCAATTTTTTCAAATGGACACGTTGATTTGTGCATAATTCTTCATACGCGGCGTAACACGCAAGATATTCACAGCTGATTTTTGTTTCTATGAAAATAAGAAACCTCGTGTTGCGGCTAAGTTCATATCTTTCCGCCGATCGAGGTCGCGGTAATGAAATGATTGTTGTTTCTACAACACGTCAACGAATGCTGCACGTGATAAGTGACCGTGATTAAAAATCACCAACAATGATCCAACAAAAGTCAACAATGTATAGCGGAACTGGTGCCTTCTTTTATTATTCGCGTTTATCTATATAGTTCCATCAAACGTTTGAAACAAACACGATAACGTTCGTTCAAGCGCGCGCACTTCAATATTTAACTACTTTGTGATCGGATATGATGAACAAGTAAACTACGACTGAAGCTACTTGCCGCACCAGAACATCGCACGGTGATCTTTGCGCATGTATGAATGTTTGTTCGGTACACGCGACTTGCGTGCATGTGAGCCAGCAAAAATGTGGATTTTGTGTTTTATGTATATATGAACGTTCACATCCACTATAGACTCCACGATGATGGAGCGACGATACATTTACAAACAGTATGAGAAGAAGCAAGAGAGGATGGAATGATTGACCAACGTTGGTACGTTATCTATGTCTGCTGAAAATCGAACTTCCAGGAACCGGAGTTTGGAAGGAATAAAACGTGGAAATCTTTCAACTCTCTCTTAAATGACGCTCGGATGATTGTTTGCCCAACACACACCAAAGATCTCGAAGACATCCACGAGATATATTTAGCAGGACATCTTGTAGATATCTAAACGATGTCACAAAAGAGATATCTTCAAGATATATCAAACATGTCTTCAATATATTTCTAAAAGACACCTTTTAGATGTCGAATCAGCAGAGTCTAAAAAACATCTTGAAAAAGTTTCTGAATAATATCTGTTACACAACTTGAAAATTGTCTCAGTAAGAATGGCAAAAGTCGCGCCATGTTCCTTCTTTAGATTCCTTTCGCGAAATTCCAGCTGAGATTCGACGTGGATTCCAGCTCCGAAATTTACCTGCGTTTTCAGCTGGGATTCCTCATTCTCAGGTGGAATCTTAGCTGGGATTCTGGATTCCAGGTGGAGTCTCAGCTGGCAACGCCGGTAAATTTTGGATCTGGAATCCACGTGGATTCCCAGCTGGATTTTTGTCACGAGGAACTCATTAGTGATCCTTTTTTACTGTCTGGGATGTCTTAATGATTCGAAAAAGACATCTTGAAGACATCCAAAACATACTTCGAACATATTTGAAACGTATCTTGGAAAAATCTAAAAAGGATCAAAAACATACCTTGAGGGCCCAGTGATGCCAGGAAAGACGGTGTGGACCAAAAATCAGCCCCTCCACTGTAAACACTTTGAAAGCTTCGTATGTATGTGAGTCACACGTATCCCAGATAACATGTAAGCTTGTCATAAGCTTGTCAGACTTGTCATTCGATTGTTTTTGACTTGTTATTGACAACCTTGTCAGTGTAAGGCTGCTACAACTCTGCTGCAAGGGTTTTGTAAGCTTGTACCCTTGTCATGTGTCAACTAACGATATTGCATTACTAAAATCCTGAAACTATGATTTCGAATCTCATTGATTGTGTCCTCGAAAATGCACATAGTCAGTCTGCCCTGAACTTATCATTAAAACGATGTGATTTTCATTTCTCATTCAAAGTGAGTCTCGAAGACTCTACTGTCGGGATGAGGGTTAAAGATATCCTACACGGAAAAAATAATTTAGTTGCAGCAACTAAGTAGCTAGCACGGACACGGACAGCCATTGAATTAGCTCCTGCAGCTAAATTTTAGCTGTTGCCGCAAATAAATTAACTACGAATGCAATTTTTTTTGCTGTAACAGCTAAAATTTAGCTGCAGGAGCTAATTTAATGGCTGTCCGTGTTCGTGCTAGCTACTTAGCTGCTGCAGCTAAATTATTTTTGCCGTGTACCGTTTTCTAGAAGATGTCCCATTATTTTTCAAGAATAACGGAGTTCTCGAACTGTTCTGATTTTGTTGCATAAGATATCGTTTCACCCTTCAAATTACAAGGTACCTTCAAAACTTCTTTGTCTGCAAGAGTATTCGTGCTGTATTCTGAGAGAAAAATTTGGTTCCCATAACCATGTTTTTGACTTTGACCATGTCGTATATAGTTGTCACAACCAGATTTATGTGATTGTGTTTTGTTTTCCTGGTTATCATGATCAAATTTGAAGTCACTGTAACCATAAATCCTTTACCATGCGAGCATTGTTTCTGGGACCATGTTGATTTTTTTCTCGGTGATGGGTAATGATTAGGGCATACCTGAGATTGAGCTCTGGATGTGAATTTGAGTTTCTTCATGATCCGTTGATATGAAGAATCTAAATTATGAAAAATTTGTAACACTTGGCGGGTTATTATTCTGAAAATTCTCTCATAACCACCAGAGATCACTGAGAGAGAACTAAAACTCATATTCAGGGTCTAATTCTGGTCATAGGATTGATTATTATGCATGTAAAATTTCCAGTGAACGCATGATTTATGAAAAAAAACTGCATAGGACTTGAAATCATTTTTCCTAATGTTCGGGAGCCTTCAAGTATTTGCGTTGCTGATCTTGTACAAATCTAGTTAATAATGTACTGTGAGAAACTTTTTGGATAAATGACTATCTTTGCTCGTAAGCCAAGGATATTGAAAAATTCCAACTACGAGTACTCTCGATTCTCAGCAATGTTCACCTCCAGTAATGGTGAACTTGCTAGATGTTAGTGGTTTCATTGTATAGCGAGTTACTATCCTTGATGGTAAAAATTATTGAGAGTCGAGTGAGCTTAAACTTGAAATCTTTTAATGTCCCTGACTTACGAACAAAAATTGTAATTAATCAAAAAACATTTCTCTCAGTGTTGTTGATATGTTTTTTGTTCACAAAATAATCAATCGCACATATGTCGGGAAAATCTTGGAGAATTCTTGAAAAAGTCGGGAATTTCATTTTCAAAATTTAGTAGATACCATGAAAACATATCTTGAGAGAATCGGAAACATACCTTGGAACCATCTGAAAGATGTCTCTCACATATCTAAAACATATATTTTGCAAGATCTTCTTCAGATATCTACAACTTGTTGAAATTTGTGTTAAAAGACATTTTCTAGATGTCGAAAAGATATTTTCACGAAAGTTTTCACTGAGAAAACTGAATAGTCCCTATAACTGAAAAATTTTTATTTGTTTTATAATAGTTTATGCAAGAAATTTTTTTTGTTCGAGGAGCTATAAACAAAGTCACATGTTTATAGAATAATTAGTTGCGACAACAATATTTTAGTTCATGGAATGAAAACCTTTCGAAGCAAATTGTTTGGTTTTTAGAACCACGCTGTAAAAAATATGGGGAGTTTTTCTGTTGGTGGATTCTGTCCCCTTATCTTGGGGGAATTGTTTTTTCATAAAAAATGGGAGACTTTTTCACTACTTTGAAGAATTATTTTGTTTTTGGGTGTTGAATCCTCTATGAATGAAGGAAAAGTCCAGTAAATTATGGTGAATGATTCCCCATCTGTGGAAGAACTTTGCTGCCACCATTTTTGGAAGGAAATTCCCAAGGAACTCATAAGTTCCATCAATTAATCTTAATTCTCATGTTTTATGTTATTATACTTATACTTTCCATCACACTGAAAGAATTGTTCAGTTGTCCTGGCGAAAGACTTAATGGAATACGACATCGAACCAAAACTGCTTTTGTCTCGTAAAAGTATGAGTTATTCCAACTAAAATTTTTTGTCGCAACAACTATCATTTCAGTTGTGGCAACTCAAATTTTTCGTTGAATGTTGTTCCTGGCCAGGTATTGCATCACTTCGTTTTGTGCATCCGTATTTTACGAAAAAAGTTGTAGCAAAATATCATACACTTCGAATGATGCTAGAGGCGCCATAAATAAAAGAAAAATAACTATGGGGAAACGACGTTGCATAATTTATTTTTCTGAGTATACCAAATATGAAGAATGATTCCAACGGTCCCATGGCACGTTATGGCTGAACGGATAACGCGCAAACTTCTAATCACGATGGTTCCCCTGGTAAAAAAAATCCCTCTGAATCTCTCTGAAATCTCTCTGAATCTCTGTATATTTTAGGACGAATTTCAGAGAAATTCAGAGTAATTCCAGAGTATTTCAGAGGAAGTTAGAGATTTTTCCGATAGTGATACGTTTTGGATTCTTCAGCTTTCTCTGAATCTCTCCGCATATCACTGAATCCCTCAGAATTTTATATATTCAAATTTCAAAGCTCCCTCTGAATTGACCTAAATATCTCTAAAATTCTCTAAATCTGCCGGAATCTAATGTATTCAGATTTCGAAGCTTCCTCTGAATTTCTCTGAATTTCTCTGAATCTCTCTGAATCTCTCTGAATTCCTCTAAATCTCCGGGAATTCAATGTATTCAGATTTCCAAGCTTCCTCTGAATTCCTCTGAATCTCTCTGATTCTCTCTGAATCTCTCTGATTCTCTCTGAATCTCTCTGAATTCCTCTGAATTTCTCTGAATCTCTCTGGATTCCTCTGAATATTTCTAAAAAATTCCACGCATAATTTTTCTTAATTCATCTTCCTCTGGAAGTCTCTGACACTCTCTGAATACCTCTGGAATCCTGAACCAAAAATTTAGCTGAATCAATTCCTCTCTGAATTCCTATGAATCTCTCTGGATTACTCTGAATCTTTCTAAATTCCTCTGAATATTTCTGAAAAGTTCCACGCACAATCTTTTTGAATTCATCTATCTCTGAAAGCATTTGACACTCCTTGAACGCCTCTGAAATGCAGGACCAAGAATTTTACTGAATTTGTTCCTCTCTGAATTTCCCAGAATTTCCCTGCATCTCTCTGAGTTCCTCTGAATTTTTCTGAATCCTTTTGGGAAATTCAAAGCACAAGTTCTCTCAATCCACTAGTCTCTAAAATCCTCTGAACCACGCTGAATTGCTCTGAATTTCTCTGATTCTCTCTGAATCCCTGAAACGTGAAATTTTCAGAGAGATTCGGAGAGATTTTTTTACCAGGGTCGGCACGCGTGAGGGTTCGATTCCCTGACTCCCGGTACCCTTTTTTCACCGCGGTAACGCCGTGCAAGAGAAAATTATGGTTTATGTTTTAACTGAAGTCACTCCGAGAACAAATTCGACGGAATAAAAATAGATAAAGGTTAGTGAGTCTCAGAGAATTTCTCAGAGAAGGGGAGAGAGTTTTTTTTTATAGTTGCAAATAGAAAAATATAGTATAGACAACAGTATATAGTATAGTAACAGCGAGAATCGAATATGGCGAATTCAAACAATCGAGTTTTGTTGCTACAACTTTGAAGGGTTGATTAAATTCATATAATCGTGGTAACTATACGGACACAATTGAACATTCAGTTTGTTCAACTATTTCCCGAAGTCTGAATGACAATATATTTTTGGTTACCACAACTGTTGTATTTCACTAAAAAATTTAGTGAATTTATTATTGTGGCAATTAAAAACTTTTCTCAGTGTTCCAAAACATCTTTTAGATACTAATAGATATTTTTTTGTTTATTGGGTGGTTACGTTCTCAGGCTGCTCTGAACGCTTCTTTCTTACCAGGGATTGCAGAAATTGTTACGGCAGAGGATTCTTATCCTTTGAAAAACGAAGAATCGTACGTGTTTCAGTTTCAGTACCTTGTCAAAAAGGGGAAAAAACCGTAGGAAAAGGGATCCAATCGTATTAAATTTTCGTCCGGTTTTGATCGGCTTTGTGCGAAATTTTTAGCAGCACGGAGAAAAACGTATTGCTGGCATAACAAGCAGATCTGTTACTATAGCGCCTACAAAAAAATTAGCTGAAAGAGCAAGAAAAATGATTGACACAACTGAATTTTTTTGCTGCCATAAACAAATTTGTTAACAGAACTAACGTCTTAGCTGCTGGAGTGAATATTTTTGCAAAGACAACAAATTTCTTTGTAGGTGCTATAGTACACAGTAAAAATTTCATATGAGATATTACCATATTTATATTGTACTTTTGGGATATACTTGATTATGTCGTTATGAACCACAAGTATACGAGCACTCACCATACTCTCTCGTGAGGATGAAGATAAATATATTATAATTTGAAATAAATATAGTTCTGAGCCTCATAATAAAGTATATCCCACGAGTACCATAAAAATATAGTAATCTTTAATATAAACTTTTCTCTGTGTAGCAAACCATTTTTTCTCCGTGAGGGTATTTAAATATCAATTACTACACCGCTATACTTATGCTTTTCTCGATGTCGCGCGATGAAAATAAACAATGAAATGAATGTTCGTACCGTCATATTACAGTACTTTTGATCTTCAAGATATCCTCAGAAACTATTCAGAAAAGGTTAAGAAAGAAGTCTCATATGCGACACAAAAAGATATCTTTAGGATGTCTAAAACAAGTCTTATTTCTAGAAGATATCTTTCAGAATAAGATCCAAAGCTTGACTTTCGGGATGATATCCTTTAGACATCTTATAAAACTCTTTCAGTGAATTTATTGTTTCAGTGGAAATAGAGAATAGTGTTTTCTTACAATGAATTTAAAGGAACCCTGATATTTGCAACTAAATAAATGACAACATCATTTAGTTCTTCGAATTCGTCCGACTACAAAGATTAGCCATGAAAACAAAAGCCTGATAACGATCACCCAACTAATGCTGACTGGATATATTTTTGTCAGAATATATTCTTTATCGAATCATAAAATTTCACAAAAACTCAACAATGTAATATGAATTGTTTTTATAATGTATCCATAAACATACATGCGCATACACAAACACATACACGTACACGTGTCAGCATCAAGATGATTTATTTTTCGTGTTGTCTCGTATCCATGACGAAGGCTCAACACCGAAACAAAAAATCTCGAACCTGAGTAATCGAAAGCCTCATTTCATTCATGTACACGAATGCACACGTAAAACAGATCAAATTGACATTCAGAATGCCAGAAACTGTGATTGTACCGAGAAGTGAGACTTTCTCGTCTTCAAAAGCGAAGGATGGCGCCGGAGAAGGGAAACAAGAAAAACAGCAGGTGGTAATAATACAATTCTCTTGATATTTTTCTACTCCATTCCGTTTGAAACCTCATCATCGATTATTCCTTTTATTGAACGCACGTAGAAGTTATGCAACGTTCGTCGTAAACTACATTATTCTCCACAAATCCCTGTGAGATGTCATCAAACTCCAACAACCCCGTATCGTCGGCTGGGCAAGTCACCGTTCAAATCGCAAAATTCATCGGGAAGTGGTCAGGATCGTCACGACGTCGGTGACAATAATTCTTCGAAAACTCCGGTGAACCCTGTGCAAAGCTGTCCAAGTCGTCTCAACCGTGGAATTACGTCATGCACCGAGAATTTAATTCGTACTAAAATTGGCTCTCCGTATTTTTATCACAAAAGTCTCTCTATGATTAATCTGTCCTCTGCGCTCGCCGAGACCGATATCAGTGGTATCAGGTATTGTTTCTTGTTTCTTTTCGACATTCGTACGATTTATTACGAGCAAACTCTCGAGGTTTTCATTAACTCGAAGAGTCTACAAAATTTGTCTAGACGTTGAATTCTATTTACTATGATATATGGAGACCCTGCAGGTATTCTTGATTTGGGCCTCCTAGTCCTAAATGAACTCCAGGGATATTCTCGATGAAAAATTCTATATTACAGATTGCATATTAATACGTCGAGGGGACGTTTGGAATCTGGCTCAGGTGACAATATGACAAATGGAATTCTAAGCAATGGCAATATTGTACCCGTGAGTTCTAAAATATGGCTCGACGAGTTAAATTCATCAAGATCGGATGATAATGATACGGGAAATTTTATCGGATTCAATACCGATAGAGCTGCTTCGCTTGTATGTCATGCTCTTATCATTAATGCTTGGAGACGCAGACGTCTCGAGATCGGTCATTTACAGCAAACAACTCAACAATTGAATCAGAAAATCGATCATCTGCGTATTCAAATTGTCGTATTGAGGAGACTTTTGGACACCGAGAATGTACGAAATTCTAAATTGACGTCTGAAATTAATGGAATGAAAACGCAACACGAGGAAACAAGCCGAGCATTGAACACGTTGAAAACGGTAATATAAAATTGTATTGATTGTTCAGTGAATGGCATTTTTCTGGTCGATTCGGACAGGTGAAATTGAAATGAATGCAAATTAAAATGTGAGCTCGTCTTAATTGGATTTAAGTTTCTTATGCTGTTAATTCGATTGCTTCTGGGTCGTCAAGGTGATACAGTGAAGCGACTCCTAAAGATGCAACCCGATTGGTAAGAAAAAGAGAAGCCAAAATATCCAGAAAATTATTACTTTATTCTCGAATAATTTGTCAGAAAAGATTTGGGTCCAGGTTGCATCGTTAGGAATCCCGTATGCAAATATTTTACTGAAAAATCTCTAAAAAATCATAAATAATCTCTGAACCCCTATGAAAAAACCCGATATCAAAATTTCATCGTTAAATCATCAATTGTATTAAGGGGTAACACCACAGTGGAATTTGAAAAAAATCAAAAAATTTGTTTTTGGCTTAAAGTACTCTTTGAGGACCCGAAAATGATATACCGTAAACTACAAACATAGGTCCGACTAAACACGCTGGACTCAACTGTGACAAAAACTTTAAACGCGTTTATTTCAAAACAGTATGTCGAAAGTCGGTGGGAGCTCTAGCTCCGCCAATTTTCAATCAATCACCTCGGGGTTTTTTTATTGTATTCGTGATATGATGATCTAGTGAAATACGTGCGGGTTTTCCGAAATATTGATATTTGCGTTTTTTATTCAACATTAAGTAACGAAATTTAGGGTGAAAATTCGACTTTTTTCTTCAAACCGATGCCATTTCGTGGAAAATGCACATTTTTCAAAACGGATACGTATTTCACTAGCTTTTGGATTACAGAAAATAATTATTTTTGGTTCTGTGTTCTACGTCAATTCTGGACTGAGTTATTTATCCCACCGCACGACCATGGATTTTCACAGTGCTCCAGTCATTCACCTGTCAAGCGGCCATTTTTCACAATAAAATGCCACAGAAAAATTATTTTGCACTTTAATAGTAGCGGCACACCTCCATGTAGTTCAATTTGAATAGAAACTTTCTAATTTTCGAAAAAAAAATCTGAAAGAGCGTTATTTTTGGAAAGGTCACTGTGGTATTACCCCTCAATACTATTCGAAATCTATCGTGTTGTTTCATTATCGTACAAGTCCGATAAAAATACGATACCTACGATAATTATCCAATGTAAACCCGATATAAATATCTATCGGGAAATCATCGGGTTGCTGGTTCGGTTTTGTATCGGATAATTATCGTAGACATCGTATTTTTATCGGACTTGTCTGATAATCAAACAACCCGATAGATTTCGGATAGTATTAATACAATTGACGATGGAACGATGAATTCCCGACATCAGGTTTTTTCATAAGGGAAAACCATCGCACTATCTCTGCAAAAATCTGAAAAGCTCTGAAAAACTCTGAGAATATATCTGAATATCTATTCCGGATATTCTGTACAGACTTTTTGCAGAGTTTTTTCATTTTTTTGCAGACAAATGGGGACAAAATGGCGCTTTGAAAGAATTCTGACGAAGCTCTGATGAATTCTTGATATTTTTCTGACTGCTGAAAAGGAAATTTAAACATTTTCAAATACTTTTTTACAGAACATGAATGTATTTACAGAATTTGAAAATCTTTCAACAATCAAAGAAATGTTAACAATTCATTAGAGTTGTGTCAGAATGTTTTCACAGCGTAATTGCGTTCCTATTTGTTTGAAAAAAATGGAGAAACCCGGAAAAACTCCGAGAAAAGTATGTGCACAGTGTCCCAAATTGATTAGATTTCTGATGAAAATTTCAGGAATTCTCAGAGTTTATTCCAGTTTTTCAGAGAAAGAAAAAAACGCGATGTTTTTTAGGGATTACTCGTACACTGAGAAAACAGATATCTTGAAAAATACCATAATTTATGGATTTTTGGCGTTAGTCTGACCCGAGTCAAAATATTTAAGTGAACGAACCTCTAAAAGTTCCATAATTTCTTGGACTTTTATAAAGAAGTATGGTACCTTCCTCATAAAATTCCCAGCCATTATGGTACTTTTAGAGGTATCTTCAAGTAAATATTTTGACTCGGGTTAGACCAACGCCAAAACTCCATAAATTATGGTATTTTTCCAGATACCTTTTTCTCCGTGTAGCTTTGCAGATATTTTCCAGCGAAATATTTCCATACGAGTTTATAAATAAAGCTTCAGTAAATTTACTTTGTCAATCCTAATCAATGAATTTCATTGAAAAATTAGTTCAGAATGGGTGGGAAACTAAGCACTAATTTACCAGTGGAGTTCCCTGATTCTGTGTACTTTCCACTAATTCGGGTTTACAGAGTGCCCTGATAACACACGAAGAATTCTTTTTCAAAAACAAGAATATAATTCTTCAAGAACTCTTTTCGAACTAAGGAATTCATAAAGATTCACTCTGGAGGAGTTCAATGTTTGGGACATTAACGAGTTCTTTGAGAATGCTCTTAAAGAGCTCGTTAATATCTCAAACATTGAACCCCTCCAGGGCTCTTTACGAATTCATCAGTTCGAAAAGAGTTCTTAAAGCATCCTATTCTTGTTTTTGAAAAAGAATTATTCGTGTGTGTTCTCTGGGTGCATTCCTTGAATGTATATCAAGCAGCAGGGATAGGCAGCTTGAATTACTTTTTGTCCACGTTCTGTATATTTCCGATTTGCGGCGATTTTTGTTTCGATTTTTTCTGAATGTTCCTGACATTTTTAGCAGGGTAATTGACTTCATATTGATAAAACGACTACTCCATTTTCAATGACAATATTGTGCACTTCAGAGCCAATAGAGATGGGTATCATTCAAAACTGCAGTTTTGTTAACGGTCCTTTTCTTTCACTACAGGGCCATTAGTGGTCCATTGAAACACCATTGATCATTTAGTACCAAACTATGGAATAAAACGTTCTTTCGTTGGTTTTGACAATACATCTAGATTATCATAAATGCTCTAAGGATTTACGAGTTTTGTAAATCTTGATTAGGCAAAAACTAGAAACTTGCAAGTCCCTCGTCAGGAACTCAGGAGCCCCTAGCAAGTGTCTTAGTTCTTAGATAATCAAGTGTTACATAACTCTTTACACACTAGATACCGATTTAAAAACGTTTTGAAAATTCGATATACTTCAGGCACCAAAGATCCACTCTACAAGAGTAGAAATTTACTTTGATTCTTCAAATGAATCTGCGTCTTTGAAAATTCTGCTATAAATCCCTGTTGTTATAATTTCGATCAAGATTCATTTACAGGACATAATTTAAAAATGTAGAGCATCACGATAATAAAACGGAATGAAATCAAACTACGACATCACGTACTGAATTCTAAATAGAACGTGTCACAAATACTTTCGTCGTCGTACCTAATGAACCATGAAGATTCCTTTTGAATTTCCCAACCAATTTTGACTTGAATTTATTAGAAATACCACTAATGCGTTCGAATAAATAAGAATAGTAAGCCGAGGTGGTTACAATCTTGAAATGATGAAAATAAAAGAAATCTTTCAAATTGACGTTTGGTACAACGAACCATCAATGCGTGTATGTATCATACACACAAACCTCATTTTGGCTCCTTTCCAATGGCTAATTATGAAACGAAAGTATCATGGTAGTGGTGTTAGCGTGTAACGACGGAACCCCAAATGATAAAGGAAATTCGCTACATTTCAGTCAGTAATTTCGGTTTACTCTCTTTTCTCGCATCGTGGCAAAATTAATGTAAATTTATCAACATTGTAAACACGAATGGGTAGTTTTAAGATGTGTTTTACACGCAAGAAGATTTAGTAAACATGCATTAAGAATTTAATGAGCTATTAAATGTAATTCAGCTTTAAAGATGTTTATTCCGATACTTCAAATTGTTTGGAATACAATTTCTCATTCTACGAAAAATAAGGAGTGAATTATATTTTTCTTCAAATTGGGAAGGATTCCAAAACGAACAGGGATGATTCAGTTGAAACGAGGTCAATCCAAGTAACATTTATTTTCAGCAATAGAATATCGGAAATTCATTCTGTCAACATTGAAAGTATGTTACATTTAAAATTATTGCGATGGTTCCCTATCCGCGGGCTATATTGGAAAATGGAGTGTAACAATCCTAATGGAATCAAATACAATCAACACCGTGATTGTCCGGTGTATTTGTGAATCTTTCACATCATAATTGACACCAGAACTACAACAAAAGCCAAACTTCTCTACTGAGAAGAAACGAAAAGCTGTTGGGGTAAAAAATTCACAAATACACCGTGTTTCCATCGCGAAATACCAAACACCTTCAATTTTAAACAACAAAACAAAACGCGCTGTAACAATCTCATCAGGGAATTGTGGGGTTTTTTTCAGTTGGACAGAAAAAAACACTATTTTTACTGTAATTTTCAATATAATATGAGGATAAGAAACTAACATAATAATTTTTAATTCGAAACCTAACCTATGGACGCCCTGGTGAGAGAATAACGTTGACCAAACGTAAGAGAAATGTACACGTAAACAGAAAATGCGATAAGCGTTCATACACGGAAAAAAATGTTTCATAAGATTTACTAACGCGTTCAGTAAAATACGGCACTATTAGAATTTCTCGTAATATTTATAAGAGTTCTAGTAAAATCTACGATGGTCGCAGTTAAAATTACTACCGCAGTAGTAGATTTGACTACAGTTCTAGTAAATATTAAAAGAAATTCTAATAGTGCCGTATTTTACCACCCTCGTTGGTGAATTCTATTAAACAGTTTTTTCCGTGTAAAAAGTCCAACCACGTTCCAATTCCTATGCTTTGTGAACGTTCTGGAAACTTAATTGGAATTATATTTTTGTAACAACATTTTATGCAAGCTTCAAAGCGCAAACATCTTAAATCCTCTTACTTGACATTGAAAGCGCTTATTTTTCGCACTCTTAATTACACGCTTCATTTTCACTGAAGCGCACTGTTGGAAAAATTCTTGAATTTGATACAAAATTATTTATGAAATATCATATTCCCATATTGAATTTAAGGGCACTCAAGCATCAACAGCAGCGAGTCAGATTTTGTGCCAACTTTTTTCATAAATTATGCATTCAATGGAAATGTCTAGTGAATAATAATAAAATTCACGACTAGGATTGGACTCTGAATATAAGTTTCAGTCTTTTCCTGATTTTCTGGCGAGTATAAGAGAATTTTAAAAGTAATAACCTGCCACTGTCAAAAATGTTTTGCCACTTCATTTCCCAACATTTACAAATCACGGAGGAACCCAAATTTGTATTTAGAATCCAATCTCAGGTATGTGCTCAATTATTATCGATTTCAAATTTAAATTTATCAAGTAATTTATGAGAAGAGTTGGCGTAAAACTTCACCCGCTTCTCCTGATGCTAGAGTGCTCTTAATATCAATGATGAAATTTCCAAATTTATTTCTAAAATGTGACAATTATTCATCAAATTTCTTAACATTATTAGAATTCAATATTTTATTATGAAATTTCATAAACTATTTACATAAAAAACTTCATAATATTGTTATGAAGTTTCAGGTAGATTTTTTCTACAGTGCGTGTAATGATGTTTCATAGAGCTGTATCAAGAAACTTGATTTTTGTATTCAGAGATCATTATTTCGTTTCATCATTAGCAGGATAGGTTCATCCACAAATTGATTTCCATCGGATTAAGGTGTATCATTTTTTGAAATGCTTTGAGTAACAAAAACGGTTGAATACAAGTTAAAATTTTGTGTGTATTTTTCAATATAATGAATATTCTCGTTCCGATTTTGTAGGAAAAAGAAAAATTAGAGGAGGAGTTGAAGAAATTGAATGAACTATCCGAAAGTCGCACGGTAACCATTGAGAATCTCCGAAACGAGTTATTCACCGCTAAAAGTCAAGTGGAAGCCCTTGATACGCAAATTTCAAAAGAACGGGAAAAGATTCTTAAATTGCGGGAAGATAAGAAAGCTCTTCGAGACAAGGTATATCCGTATAATTTTTTGACAATTCCAACAGTTTCCCACAATTTCCGTCATTTTTTTTCTCGCAAATTATAAGAACATAAAAGAAAGTACAGCTGGAAAGATTTTTCAACATTTTCTCATTTATCAAACGTCGGTATGAAGAATAATTTCTCTCGATGAGTCATCGCTATACTCGAATACGCGAAAGTTGAACCACGAAGAGGGTGAATTCTACTCTTTGACACAAATCTCCAGCACGCGAATCTGAACGTGACTCACCCTTTCTAAAGTTTCAATTCATTCTCCAACGGATACGTTCATTCGGTTAACAAAATTTGAATTCACAATTTTCAAAATACAGCGCTACATGAATCTGCCAGTTCCCCACACGAGAAGAATAAGTAATTCAAATTTTCGTTGAGATTGAGTATGTCACTTTTGGGCGGAACACAAATTCGAGAAAAATTCGTACACTGCCCGTATCGAAATATTTCTTTGAAAAATTTCGGAAAATTTCTGTATAACCCGTGAAAAACTCTGATTTTTCTCTTCAAAAGTCTGATAAAGTCTAAGAAACTCTGAGATTTCGATGGAAAATCTCATATTTCTGCGACATCGTTCTCACAGTTTTCTCAGAATTTGTCAGACTTCTTTCTGAGTTTATCAGAGATTTTTTATTGAAATTTCAGATAGATGATTATGAATTTACTGCTGGCGAATCTTTGAAATAAATGTGATAAATTCCTGCTTTCCTGGACAGATAAGTGAAAATGATCAATAGCGAGGAATGTTTAGAACTGTGTTCGTAACTTGCAGCCTGAGTTGAAATCTATCAGACGGTTGTTCTGACTTTATATTAAATTACGTCAAACGTAATTCATGTTCCATGGTTTTTTTATAGCTTTCGTAGAAAACACGGATATTTATTATACTTTTTCCAGAGTTTTATCAGGAATCAATTCATAATCACCTATCTGAAATTTCAATGAAAAATCTCTGACAAACTCAGAACAAAGTCTGCCAAATTCTGAGAAAACTTTGAGAACGATGTCCCAAAAATATTAGATTTTTCATCGAAATCTCAGAGTTTCTTACAATTTATCAGACTGTTTTAGACTTTTGCAGAGGAAAGTCCTAGTTTTTCAGAGATTTTACGGGAATTTTTTCAGCGAAATATTTCCATACGGGTAGATTTCAATATTTCGTTGACTCTTTCCATTATTTCGACGATAAAAATGAAGAGTGGATTCAAAAGTCAACGGATTATTAAAATCCGATGCACAAATTCTTCTCAAATTTGTGCTCCGTCCAAAAGTGCAGACAAACCAGTCACCGAAAATTTGGATGACTTTTTTTTTTCCGTGTGGTTAAAGTATCCTATTCATTCTTATCAATTCTTATTGAACGCGTCGAATCGGTTACAATTAGAATTTTCTGCACGTTCAATCGGAATTAATGAGGTCTTTGTTACTCATTGTCTGCTTCGATGTCTGCCGTTGACTTGAGCACTAATCAATTAATTACAACGAGACTTCGATGATTCAATACTTTACTATCTCAATTTACATTTAGAATGTGTTAGATAATGTTATCGCAATCAAAAGCAGAAAATCAAACCAAACTTCGCATCGGAATGCCGCTTTTTTTCTTTTTTGAAATCTTGACATGTTTATAATTTGAATAGAGCCTTCTTATTTGAAATAGAAATTGGCACAATAACCGCCAAGAAGAGGAAAAAGAACAGTATTTTTTTCATTTCGTGGTAGCTTTTGTCTCACTTTTTGTTTTAGAATATTTCTGACATTTTTAACAGCCCTGATCCTATCAATTCTTATTGAACGGGCTGAATTCCGCTTCACATCTAATGGGTATTGATTAGTTTCAATCTAAACGGGTAGGATTTTTTAATGGAAAGAACTATTCCGAACACATTTATTACAATTAATGATTTGAATAATGCCATATTCAGAAGCCTCGTAAAATTCCTACTCCACCGTCAAAAAAAAACTTTCAAAAAAGTTGAGAAGTTTTTTTCTTAAACATTTATTTTTGGAAATTTCCAAACAATTTTGGTGAAGTTTCGAACAATTTTTGGTAGTTGACAAACATTCTTTCGGAACTCATTGAAACGGTTTGGAAATTTCACAAGAAAATTTGTGAATTTACGAATCATAATTGTGTCGCCATATTATTTTTTTTTAAAATTCACAAATATTTTCTACAGTGTCGTAGAGTAATACAGCAAACTGCGAGTTCATTGCCTCCTGTGATTTGATTATTGAATTCCATCTTTGCGGAGAAATGTAGTCTATCAACAGGCGCGAAGTTGAAATTACGTGTCACAGGGTGAAACAGATCTTCTAACGTTTAGTGCATATCTTCTCGATCCATGATTGTTAGGATGATCCTAAGAGTGATGGAAAATATAAAAGAATAGGTGCCAAAGGTAGGTCGTTGTACGCAAACGGTTGTACAATAAATGGGTGAGTCACAGTCTCGCGTCTTAGCGGTGACTCAATATCGCGTAATACTCCTTCCGTACTTGGAAGAAGGATCAATACCATTTGGCCTATTAAACTCTCTCATACTGTGGAATCGTACGAGATGTATATAAGAAAACAATAATATTGAATAATAAATAAAGTTCTTGGTCGTGGTGCATGGTTTATGAATGAAATTTACATCCACATACTTTTCACAATCGATACTGCGTTGCGATCAGATCCACTTGACACTATTTTCTTTTCAAAAATGGATGGGTAATCGATGTCCAATCATTTTTCAATTTATTTAAATTTGTGACGTTATTTTAGATTAGGTTCACTTGAGCATATATTTTCAAAACAGTATTTTCACACTCATTCAAAATCATCAGTTCACTCACCTGAATGACCCAAGTAGAAATTCATATTGGGTGTTCGGTCGGGACCAGATCTGGAAAACCTCTTTTTAAATCAGGCCCTGATATGGAATGTAACGCAACATTGTAAGTTAAACTGAATTATAATCAATTGTTATTGGTGAGTAATTGGTTATAGTACAATTTATATTTACTCTTTATTTAATATTCAATTTCATAAATGTACGTTCACTTTTTTTATTTTAGTATTGACTTTTTACAAATTTCAAAACTAACGTACAAATTTCTGCTGCACTGAAATAATTCGATTGTTCTCACAATAGAAGTAACTTTTGATGAAAACCTCTAGTAAAAACACGGATAGATTCGGGTAAAAATTTGCAGATGGATACAAAAATAGGATTGAAACGGATAGAAAAACAATCCACTTTTATTCGTTTCAATTCTATTTCTGTATCCATCGGTAAACTTTTTACCCGAATTTATTCGCGTTTTTACCAGGGACAATCGAATTATTTTAATGTAGCAGAAATTTTTAATAGTTATTTATTTCATGAGCCGTTCATCCACTGGGTAATTCATCCTATCAGAGCCCGATGTAACGAACTTATAAGGGGGCATGCCGAATTACAAACATATCAGGGTCAGATCTTGTTAACTCTGATCAGGCGTGCCAAATCATGGCCCCACCAGGACCCATATTGAACATGAGGCTGGCCATACAATTTTTCTACTCGGAGAATTTTTATCAAATCATTCGTTCCAGGTATCTTTTACCGAATCTTTAGCATCGGATCGTGCTGCTAGAGTCAACGCCTTGGAAGCCGAAGTCGGAGAATTGCAGTGCAAACTGACGACTCAAAGTGGTATACTGTCATCTTGTAAAGAGCTCAACCACCAATACGTGAAGTAAACGTTCAAAGCATATTTTCTATTACCAGAATTTCATTGTATGGTCTTCTCAGCACATTCAATCGCTAGGATTTGATTACCAGCTTCCAACCCTACTAAATTTTTAGATAGTAAACGGAGATAACAACCCAACCAGAAATTTACAACAGGCGCAGTACTGCACCAGTACTAGCCAAGACTGGCAAGGTACTGGCATTTGTCTGGAATGATAACGCTTTTCAGTACTGGGGATTGATACCATTATTCGCAATCAGTGCAGGGCCAGTACTGGGTTAGTACCTGGCCGGTATTAAGTTCTCAGTACTGGTTTATCAGTACAGGCATAGTACTGTATTTTTATTTATCCAGTACTGATCCCGTACGTGTTGACCAAGTGTTGGAGACCCAATACTGGCACTGTACTGCACCTGTTGTCAACATTGGCATATTACGAGTTTTTCTGATTGGGGAATTCCCTGGAGCAGCAGAATACGATTTCGTTGTCTTACTTTTTGCTAGGACTGCAAATTTTTTTGCGAACACGGCAAATAATTTACTATGTCAACTATACACAGTAAAAAGTAAAACTTACCTCAACCTTAATATCGGCTTATTTTAAGATGCAGCCAAAACTAGCCCTATTTTAGCTGAAAGTAAGCATTCAAAACAAATGCCGACACAATGGAAAAGGCTGAATTTCAGTCAAGTTTTCTAGTAAGATGCAGCCACTTTCAGTCAGACTTTTTACAATGTATTTGTTCGGCCGTATTTGCAAATTATTTGTTGCTGAGGCAGCTAAGTTTTCAGTATCGTATATAGAATAGCAAAAAAATTGAACTGGAGGAGTAACAGCTGAAAACATTGCTGTCATAGCTGTCACAGCAAATTTTTTTCTCCGTGCGTACTTTGGAAGGATAACACATAAAACGGGAAAACTGAAAAGTGTCATCAGACTTATATCTCTATTAAATCACTGTAATGGATGTGATTGATACACTGGAAACACAGTTTGTTCCAATGGAACAATATTTCGATTGAAACGAACGCAAAGGAACTTTGATAAATATAAAAAAAAAATATTCTCAGACATTGATGTTTACAAGGAATATTTTTATATATTCAGTAAGCAAGTAATATCACAACGAATTGAAGTAATATCACCAGCTGAAAATTTCCAGATGGATGGAATCGCGAAATTCGCATATGGATTTGGATTCCAGCCCGGAATCAGGCGGGTTCCAGTTGGAAACGCAACTGGTTCCGAAGGGGAATCCAAGTTCGCATGAAATTTCGTGATCCCGTCTAATCGGAAATTCTCCACAAGGATGCTCTCTAAATATGGAAGAGGGAGCATTTCAGTTGAACGGAAAATAGGTTTCCTTCTGCTTGGACACATGCAATCTTCCAAGTACGCGTCACATCCTTACACTGAGAGAAAGTATTAGTTGCCATTATCCAAAAAAATTAGTAAAATAACGTCTCAACTATTTTTTTTTAGTATCACTTACTAATATTTTTATTGTGCGATGAAACCAAAGGTTAGGATCGAAATTACTTCATTTTTAGTTCAAACACAACTACTTTCTAATATTAAGCAACACTATAGTAGGATAATTCATAAATCCTGGTCAAAATATGCCTTGTAAATCCGTACAAAATAATAACCCAGATAATAATCTACAAAACTCATATGAAACAGGTTGAAAATGACACTGGTCTCAATTTTTCTCTTATTTCTGAACATTTTATCCACTTTTATCGCAATGTCGACCAGGCCAACTACCATCGGTATACCGTTTGATTCTAATTTATAACCTATATCGATAGTTGTTCCTACGTTTCTGCGTGTGACAGTAAATGTCTTGTGGAGATAACACTACCATTGTAGAAAAAAATACGCATTCAAAATCAGTTTAGTCTTTTAGATCCCGGACGATTCAAATTGCACAGTTTGAAGCAGCAATTTTCACAACTTTGATCCACGCATCCTGTACGTGTGAAAGAAAGGAGAGTGTCCAAAAACAATTGAATAAGAAAACAAGCTGGATTATATTAACTATAATATCTTGGTTGAATCAACCAAATTTTTAGTAGCTGTCATTAAGAATATTTAGTTGAGACGTTATAGTCACTATAAGAACCCAGCAAACACGACTGCTGGTGTTTCAAAGGGCCAATGACGGCTCTTTACTGGCATTGCAGGGCCATCAGCGGCCCATTGAAACGCCGTTGATCATTGTTTGTCGGGAATTTCTCTCAGTGTAGTAGAAATTTGATCAATAAGGTCCTGATCAGGTTAGAGCCCGGAAACCGTGAATAAGGAAAATCTTATGAGGCCCTTACAAGGGACTTATCTGATTTCCCTAATATTATTCAAATAGGGATGGTAACGCAGGGGCACAATGGGGTTCGGATGAGATTTCCATAAAATCGAACGAAATAGGGAAAACCGTAACGAAACCTGATAGGAAATCAGGCATGCCTCGTCAGGTCCTAGTATTTTCCCATCCACAATTTCTACTAGGGATCTCAGCGGCGTATTGTCACAATGGCACTACCATCTCCCTTGCTCTCGGTTAATTATGTAATGACACATTATGAAATACGTTATAGGGAACTTAAAGAGCATAAGGAAGAAAAACGAAAATTGGAAAACCAGCTGAAACAAAAAGAAGAAGTAGAGAAGAAGTTGAATTCTCGTGCAGTGGAACTTGAAACTCGTTTAGCTGACCAAGAAGCTGCTGTTCGTCGTATTGAATCTGCTTACAATTTGCAGCTGTGAGTCAATCACTTTGCATGTTATCCATGAAAAAAAAACGATAGAATTAAACAAAAACGCCCAAACTTCGAATCGTTTTCTATGCGATTTTTAGCTCTTCCAATCGGTTTCTATCGTTTCCTTTCAATAGGAATGTCCATGCCAATTTAAAAACATTGGTATTATTCGCAATAACTCATCAGCATCATGAAAAAATGAGTTGAATTTTTTCAATTCCTACCCTATTCAGAATGTTCGACTCTCTAAATTTATTCAAGTAAAAATAGTGCACTCTTCAAAGCGAGGTAGAATTTAACTTCGATGGAGTGGAAATTCCCTCTTATGAATTGGAATTCTTATTCTTATCGGACTTGCAGTATTTTCACTTTTCAAGAGTTGATTTCCACTCTAAGAAATTTAGAGAGTTGAATCCGTCAAAAAATCGTGTTGTCTGGTCTTGAACGGTTTTTGTACCGTAAAAATCGGCAGAGGCGAACTTTGGTTTTTGCCGCCCCTTACATCGCAGCAAAAATTAATTTTCCACGAACATATTTATGACCAAAAAATGTTGTTTTATTGCTCAGAATTGATTATTCTCCTGAAAATTATTTTTAAATTATTTAAATTAAAAAATATTTTTTTCGACCCTGTTGCCGCCCTTTCACAGCCTGCCGCCCCTGCGCCATGGCGCCGTTGGCACTGGCCATAGTCCGCTCCTGAGAATCGGTCAAAAACTGATATCCCTGATAACACACGAACAATGTTGAACAATGAGAAATCCGGTGAATACATTTTTCCCGCGAATTTCAATACTTAACCTGTAAACGACGCAAAAGTATGAAAAATTTTCGTTCCGCTTTAATGAACAAACCGCTGTATTTTACGAACTAATAGTCCAATCGATCTCAAAATTTCCACAAAGTTTGTCCATATACTAGCGAACAACTTTGTCGCTGGAAGTTTTTTGTAGCTCATACTTCCCCCGACACTTTTTTGAAGCAAAGCATGGAAAACGTGATTTTCACTTCGAATTAAAAATTTATTCACTTGTTCTTAATTTTTACAAACTTTCACGATATTGTTGTCTTTGGAAAAGTCTTACGAATCGAAATTCGCAAGGTTCATTCCGATGCAACGAAAAATGACCGAGTTAGAACGAGTTTAATATTGAAAAACATTGATTCTTGGTGCGAAAAAATAGGAAGTTTTTATTTTTTTTCTCGAAAACTATCGATCCTAGAAAAAAATGGTAAACAGATACTCATATTCATTTTTCAAGCCCTATCACCCAGTATTTTTCAATTTTCGAAATTCCGACTTTTGATTTTGGCGTGTGACGTCATGGCTTGGACAATAGTTTTCCGTGTTTTCGAGCGGTAGTCCCCTTATTGCATTCGGGCCTTCAATTATTTTTCAAAAACAAGAATAGAATTCTTTAAGAACTCTTTTCGAACTAATGAATTCATCAAGAGCTTTGTAAGAGTTTGAGAATGCTGAAAGTATTGTTTTAGTACTTTCAAAGAACCCGTTAAAGTCCAAAACATTGAACTCCTTCAGAGCTCTTCATGAAGTCATTAGTTCGAAAAGAGTTCTCGAAGAATTCTTCGTGTGTTATCTGGGATACTTGCTATTCGATTTTTACGGGACAAAAACCGTTAAAAGCCAGGAACCAATTTTTCGCCGAATTCTGTTCAACATTTTAAAGAGGAATTATTATTTGTAGGATTCTAATGCTTGAGAGCCTTTAGGTGCAGCTCCTTCTATGAGTATTTTAAATTTGTGCAAATTACATCGAAGGGCCATAAATACTCAGACAACACACGAGAATCCCAAATGAATTCTGCAAAAGAACTCTTGAAGAACTCTTTCAGAATACAAAGTGCTGTTAAAGAGTTCGATAAAAATTCGATTTGTCAGAAATTAGCGATTTCCGTTAGAATTCTCCAAGAAGTCTTCTAGAATTATAACGGAACTCGCCAATGTCTGACGAATCGAATTTTTTTGACACTTATTCGGAATACTTTGTATTCTCAAAGAGTTCTCCAAAAGTTCTTTTTTGTCAGAATTCATTTGAAATTCTTGAGTACTGTCTGGGTGGGTTACTGATCGATGATTGTTTGGTATTCCAGGGAGGAACTGACCGATTTACGAGAACGTGTGATCCAACAATCAGAAGGAAGAAGATGGGGTAACCGAATGTTACAAATCGCTGAAACTGTAGCGTGGGCTCCTAGAGCTATTCTAAGAACTTTGTCACTTTTATCGAGTGCGAGTGTACTGTTACCACCCTAGTTAAAATATAGGTACTTACATCGATTGAATAATTAATACGTCCATAAACACAAATACAAATCGATCAGGCAAACACATTGCCCCAATAAACATTCCGTTCCTTGAGATATCTTTACGAAAAGCTTGAGATGTCTGATGCAACAATTTTAGATACCTTAAAACATGGAATGTTAATCGGGTGACATTTTCATTCTAACATTTTCATATGTTATTTATTATAATTCAAGATCACTGAAATGAACTAATGATTACAAAAGTGTTTTTCTATGATTTCGGATTTGCGGCTAAACGATTGAACAATTTTCTTTGATTTCAGATGAAATAAAGGGGTAAAATGAGTATTTGTTTCCTAAGGAAGTTGATGCTGTCTATCGATGAGAACAAACTCTGTTCAACGAGCATGAAATGAAAGCGCGCATCGGAGTAGATAATTTTGAATTTTTGGTGCACCATCTGGTATTCATCGTGAAAAACTGAAAAAAAAGCGGAAAACGCCGGTAAAACGTATCAAATTGAGGAGTGCGTGATTACGTTTCTTTTTATATGTCTTTTTTTTTTTCTTAATTTTATATTAGGTAATTTCGTAGGTGAAATGAATTTAATAATCTCGGAATCCCCAAAAATATATATTCCAAGCGATATTGATCGTATTTTTATAGGAAAGGAAACAAAGCCCATATGAATTATGCTTCACTCCCTTGAGAAGTAGAAAAAATAAAAAAGAGAAAAGGAACGAATCAAAAATAAACCCAGAGAGCTCACAAGAATTCCAAATGGATTCTGAAAAAAGAACTCTTGAGAAGCTCTTTTGGAATACAAAGAGCTCTTAAAGAATTTCGGAAAGAATTCTGTTGAAATTCTATGAACCTTCTTTGAGAATTTGAATGGGGCTCGCAAATGTCTGATAAATCGAATTCTTTTTGAAACTCTCGACGAACTCTTTGTATTCTAAGACAGCTTTTGAAGAGTTCTTTTTCCAGAGTTTATTTGAGATTTTTGTGTGCTATCTGGGAATTGATTTGATTTTTTGATAAAGGATGTGAAGAGTTCCTTTTTTCTCGTTTTTGGAAATAATTTTAAGAATATTTTGAAACTTGATAGATGATAAACGTAGAATAACGTTTCAATTGTACAATTTACAAATAAAAATATATTTTCGAAAAAATACTTATACAGTATACTCCCACCATCAGCATAAAGCTCAAGACGGGTTCACATTATTTGAATATAACTATAGCAACACTAGGGATCCACCAATTGTAAGCGTTCCGTTCCGAACAATCCGGCTGCATGGGAGACCAGCCTGAAATCCCTGTTCCATTCCGATTCAATTTCAGTGCCATGGGAGCAGAGTTGCCAGAAAAAGTAGCCCAAACTTTGATCATTGGTGAATCCGTGAATCCTTATAGAATCAAGAATACAATTGGTCGGCTATACAAGAAGCAGCCAATCGTCAGAGTTGGGCTACTTTTTCTGGCAACTCTGCATGGGAGAGCGCTCTTACTCTTACTTTCACCACACTACACATGTTTGCTGCACATGTTTTGAACGGTCTTCATTGTTACAACCAGTTACAACATTAACTGGTACAAAATAAAATTTCTGTTTCATAAATGTAATACACAATCAAATATCGTGAATTGACATCATCTTATAAAGAATTCTTTGTACCATCCAACCAAAGCATGAGTTTCATCAAAAGATTTATAGTACAAAGTATCAAAGTTAATGAATTGAAATCTTTAAGGTTACTGCAAACATGCAGTTTTTCTCAATACCGCCACAACTCTTCAAGAAGAAGATTTTGCAGAAAGGAATTGTGTCAAAATATAACAACCGTTTCGGTCTTGCATCATAAAAAGTATGCCACTAGCCTGGAACACCAATATGACGAACTCACGCCTGATGAAATTTATTCAGAAAATGAATTCGCACAAAATTTATTCTACAATTCTCACTTTTATTCGAAAACGGTAGTACCGCCAAGAAAAGTTCAAGTATGTATCAGTGATGAAGAAATTCAAGAAGTCTATAACAAAGATTGGTCTAAAACAAATACCAAAGAACTTTTATCTGGATTGAGAATATTGTCGTATTATAGTTCCTACGAAAATAACACCTTGGATTCTGAAAAATGTGAAAACTTTTTGCTAGCTTTTCACGAGAAATGTGAAACTTTAAACAACAATGAAATAAAGGAAACTCTGCAATATCTAATCCCGATGTACCAGAGCTTGCAAAACGCCAAGCCATATAAACATCTCATTGAAAAATTAGATGCCATTTGTTTCCGCAAGTCAAAGGAATTTTCTACAGAAGATAAATTACTAATCTGCGATATGTTCTACAAATGTGCATTGGGTAAAGGTAAAGGTTCATCATTCGTATGGTCGGCCGTCAGAAAAATGGGTTCTAAACCTCATCAACTCACACCTAAAAACTTGGTGCAGTTTTTATTTATCCTCAATATATGCAGGAATCCAGCTGTGAATATGTTTGAAATCGAATGTTATGTACATGAACATATAGATGAATTTTCAATCAATGAATTGGGTATCATAGCAATGGGTTTTTTTAAAACTGCTACACCTTTGAGGAATTTAAGTTTGATACAAGACATCATGCAAATGGTTATAAAGAATATAGATCAAATCCATAGCGTTAGTTTAGGAGCTATAATGAAATTATTGAGACTCAGTACGAAGCAAAATGAAATCTCCTTGTTCCGAGTATTACTGAAATCTATCGAACCGCATATCCCTAGATTAACTGTAATGTCTCTCATACACATAGCTCAAGCTAGCGCCAAAATACTGGTATACGATGCCAACATAATACATCCGATTCTAGACAGATTGAACAAAGAACTTAAGGATGCGAGATTGAAAGATATAGAGAGAATACTTTACGCTATGGTGACTTTCAACATCAAAGCCAGTCATCCTCTTTACCAGAAATTGATATCCGAACTACACAACAGAGAAGAAGAAATAATGACGTACAAACGATTGCTTCCCATAATATTACATTATTTAACTTTCATGAATATCTATCCAAAGGATTGGATCGCTCGAGTTATGGATGCAAAATATATAAAAAAACTTCAACAAGGGAATATAAGCAATATAACTCGTGAATATCTTGTGCTAGACCAAAGCGTTAAAATAGAAGCTCCCGATTACGATGGTCCATTCCTCGACAAATCTCACAGAAACTTTTTAATACGGAAATATGCAACCCACAATCTACAAAACAGTCCAATAACCAACGCTAATCTGTTCATCATAGATTTTCTACATGTAGCCAGAGAAGTATTTACATGTGATTTATCCGTACATCAAGTATTACCGCATTTTAATATGAAAACTGTACCGATTGGCATAGATAAGGACAACAATATAGTCCCATATGAATCCATATCTTCGATTATTCCCAATACAAATATCAAAAATACCAATGAAGAATCCATGAAGGATGTAACATGGCTTATATTCATTCTGCAAAACACAGGAGTATGTCTTAAAGGCGTCGATGGGCTAACTGGAATGCAAGAGGCTTTTGTTAGACAATTGAAATGCCTTAGATATACACCAATTATTATCACACAACCGTCATGGCCAAATGTATCGACGGATTTGAAAGTTCAATGGTTGAAAAGAATTTTATCTGATCACATTGAACTTCCAAAATTGGTGTAACATTTTGATCGTCTCCAAATGTTTGATTCCATTCGAAGAATCGAATAAGCTTTGTACATTACATATTGTCAGAAGTAGAATTCAAATTGAAACTTGTAAATTAATATACAATTAAAATGTTTAAAATGTGGTCTTATTTGTTATAATTTCCCAAATAAACAAAATAATTGATACAATACATCACCAGATCTTGAAAATTACCAGAAAATTGACAGTTATTTTCAAATTGTATACAAATTATAAGTTGACTCGGAAGAAAGGGGATTTACTTGTTTATTATTTTTTTTTTCTTTGAACAAAGTGAATATCTATGCAATGTATTATTATTTGAGTATGTATTTAAATATTGGGTGAAAAATTTCACCGATATATGTGTTATAACAACGTATCAAATTATCTCAAACAAATCACGTATTTTCAATAATAAAATTATCAATTCATGTACAATCGTATTGTTTATATCACGGGCGAGTAGTTGAGTAAGTCAACTCACACAGCACAGGCATGTCCCAAATGAACTCCCATTATGTCAGTTCAAAAACAATTGATAAAGAAGTCTTGAGAATTCTTTTTTAATCCTGGGGATTCATAAAGAATTCATTCTGAACTGTCGTAACGGGGACTCTTCAAGAATCCCACGATGAATTCATAAAGAATTATTTATGAATACATTGGGACCAGTGTGCTGTGTGGGACCTTACTATTGTTATATGAAAACATGGATTCATAACTGACCGATAAAACTCTTGTCATTTCTTGATATATATATATATATACACATAGTGGAATAATTAATTAATTGTACATGAATATTACTCCTCTGAGCATCATGAAGCAGATTAAAATTGTGTTGATAGATCTGAGCGGGACATTGCACATTGATAACACACCAATTCCTGGAGCAATAGATGCTTTAAAGAGGTTAGTTTCGAATCTCCAGTTTTCAATTCTATACTTTTTATTTTTATGAAAATCAAATTAATACCTAATTATTTTGAATGGAGAGGGTTTTTTTTTCAATTCGAGAACCTATCCTCTTTGTTTTTTTTAAATTCGTTTATACGAATCTTAAACAGAACAATAGTTTTACTGTTAGGATTGGAATTTAGATTAGTACCTTTGAATTCTACATTGAAATACAAATTGACTTTTATAGAAATTGTTCCCCCTGATTAGACAGTTTTATGTTTCACTGAGTTTAACTGATAAATCTTTTCTTTTTTGAGATTTTCAGGAGATTCATGAATGAAGATGGCCCTACTTCCCAATGAACATATCCAAAACTTGTTGAAAAGTGTTGCATAAGAACCCTATTACGAAATTCCAGCTGGGATTCGACGTGGATTCCTGCGTTTCCAGGTGGAATCCCAGCTAGAATTTCAACTCCAACATTGGATTCCAGTTGGAATTGGAAATCCCACATGGAATCCAGTTGGGATTCTGGATTTCAGGTGGAGTCTCAGCTGGCAACGCAGGTAAATTTCGGATCTGGAATCCCAGCTGGATTTTTGTAACAGATTTAAATCTGTTAGATATCTTTGAAAAAATGCTTTGAAAGACATCTCATGGATGTCTGCCACATTTGTTTTTGTGATTTTCAAACTTGTAACAAAACACCATGCAGAGTCTTTTTTATTAATTCAATTTCTTGCTCAGAATAATATTGGAATTTCTTTCAGATTAAGACACGCGGGAATACCGGTTAAATTTGTTACCAATACAACCAAGGAATCTGGAAATTCTTTGTACAGTCGTTTGATAAACCTGGGTTTTGATATTCAGCAAGATGAGATATTCAGTTCTTTAGCAGCAGCCAGAAAAACGATCATCACTAAAGAATTGAATCCAATGTTACTGATCGATCGAGCCGCCATGGAAGATTTCACGGACATCGTGAAAGAGAATCAACCGCCTAATGCAGTTCTTGTTGGTCTTGCTCCTGATAAATTCAGTTACAATGAATTGAATAAAGCATTCAGGTTTGTAAGTATGTTTTTGAAATACATTTATTGTGAATGAAAACTTGGAATTTCATTCAATTAAAATGAATTCTCTAGATTGATATTAGACGGAGCACCGCTTATAGCGATTCACGAAGGAAGATATTACAAGAGGCCGGATGGTTTAGCTTTGGGACCTGGCGCGTTCATTAAAGGATTAGAATACTCTACAGGTACAAAGGCAGAGGTTGTTGGTAAACCAACAGCGCGATTCTTCAAATCAGCATTAATGGATATAAATCCAGAAGAGGCAGTGATGATTGGTGATGTAAGATAATCAAAATATACAATTTCTAAGTTTCTATTGGGAAAATATAGAATTTGTTTTTTTTTCCTAGGATGTGAAAGATGATATAGCAGGTTCACAAGCAGTTGGTATTAAAGGGATTCTTGTACAAACGGGTAAATACAGAGCAGGAGATGAACACACTATATCTCCACTTCCAACTAAAGTTTGTCCCTCATTCGTAGAAGCTGTGAATGCTATCATCGAGGAACAGATTTAAATAGTTTAAAAATATTGTAAAGATTCTCTAGATCATAAACATGGGCGATAACGCGTATGTTGGAATATATTTTATTCTTATACGATTGCAAGATGAGAATGAAATAACGTGATAAATTGATCTATGTTCGATCCAAAGGATTCTCATGTTTCATAAAATCCTGTAATTAATAATAAAAAACTTGAGTATTAAAATATATATGTATACATGCTAAGGTGGTCCACATCATAGGAGTAAGAATTTAAATTTGGAACAGAGACCAAGACACCCCTCATTCTTTCTCATATGGTGAAATAAGTATTGTCTAAAAATTGCATACCTGTATCTGACCTGGAAGACAGTGCTCGAAGCTATTAACGATTTTTTCAAGACACAATACAAACTTGCGATACATATGTTCAGATTTCCATAACCATTTATCAAGTGAACGAACTCAAAAACACAACATAAGGCGTGATCGGTATCGCATCGGCTTATAAACGGAAGAATTCTTCGTTGATTCAGTTCCAACTTGTTTGCGATCAACTTCCACAGCTTGGAGCAACAATTACTTCTCTTCTGCATCATTCGTGATTAATTTGTTAAAATTTTGAAATAGTTTGACACCTCTCTCAGCAATGTCATTGACTACTCTGAGATTTTTCACGGTCTCTTTTTACTCCAATCCCTGGAATGAAGTGCGAGAAATGATGGATCGGTTTTCAACTACAATAATAATAGCAAGGTTCTTGAATTAGCAAAATCTGCTAACTCACATTCATCATGGAGTCAAGCTGAATTTCTTCTTATCATACGCATTGGTGGAATAGCTGTCATTTTATTCACTATGCTTGGTTTTTCTTCTTCACTTACTTTGTCTGAAAATAAGGAAACACCAATCAATTCGTCCAATAGGTATCATAAGTGAGGTTGTACAGCTTTTTACGTAATTTTACTTATCTCTTCATCGACAACACTGTACTTTCCAGTATCTTTCCAAAGAACCGAGTCATTGATGACAGCATTTGCAGTAAAAGGTGCCTCCGTCCAATTTTTCACGTATAAAAATACTTCAAACTTGATAAATCTCTACAAATTCATTTTTTCCTTACGAGTAAGATGGAAAATATCCACATTTTAGTGAATAGCTCAACTATCCCTAGGTTGATCTTTTTTATTCAGCACTGTGACCAATGAATTGATGGCAACAGTCTTAAAATATTCTTCTCCGAAGGAGGCATTTAAAACTATATAATTCTCTCGATCGATTGAGTTCCACGCTTCTTTTAATCTTTCAAACGGGAGAATTTCAGGTGAACTCAAAGACTTTACTTACAATTATTTCTAGAACGCGATGGCGACAAGCCAGCCATAAAAGCTCTCTCCCCAAATTATTTTCAATTAAAGTGCATGCGCCATTTTTTGTACCAGTGTTTACAGCTGTCGTGTCGAAGCCGATGACGATAATTTTCACTAGATTCCATTTTTTAAGAATATGATGGACTGCATTGGCAGCCTTTGCTCCTGTGCCAGAAGCAAGTTTAGGAACTCCAAGTAGTTTCTCTTCTCCATTCGCACAAGAAATTGGTATTGATAATCTGTCTACCTTTTTGGAACCTGAAATATCAGGTAAAATTTTGCCATCCCAGTGAACGACAATTGGTTCTTTTCCTTTAAAATTTGACTTTATTTCTTCAGAAGAACTTGGTCACGCTTTTTGCAGTTTTCTTCTTATAGTACTGCGAGAAAGTGATATTTCTAAATGAGAAAGTGATATATCTAAAGCCCCTGCCAAATGTTGATTGCAGAAAATGTCCTTCGACTTGGGTTTTAAAGTAATCTTTTTAACACCTTCTAATGTTCCCAGCTCTCTCTTTCTTTTACATAAAGGTTGATATGTTTCATCAGGTTCCTCACTAGAATTGCTGAATGAGTATTGTTTGAATAAACAAACGAAGACGTAGAAGGCACTGACGTAGATTATTTGTTTCTTATTTCTTCCTTTTCTCTTCCCTTTAAAATTCTTTGTTGCTTTTTGCTCACAGTTCTTTGGTCTATTAGGGAGTCTTTATCTTGCTGTATTTTTGTCAATGTGAGCGCTTCAGCATGAGCAATATCAAATAATTTATCCAGTTGATTGATGAATGCAGACTTCTTAGATTTTTGAATTTCAGATGTGCGCCCTTGATTTCTCTTTGAAAGCAACCATTCTGCGTGTATTTTTTCGAATTTTGCGATAGAATGTGTTTTTAATTTAATGCGGATTAACGCTTTCTGCCAAACAATATTTACTTCTTCAATTGTACTATGACTGGCATTTGTCACAGATTTTTTTTATTACAGATAACGATGAGACAAAAATCAACAAAACTTCTCTTACAGTGGGTCCCTGATTTTTTCTGTTCAAAGGTATTGAGTCTTTCATACCCAATAAACAAATACTTTCTTTTTGACGTGTTGAACTTGCTGCCATTTTGAAATTCAAAACCCAGGAAAATGTAATGTCTGTGGGCTTCAGTTAATTTCTTTGAATAGAAATTTCACACACCTGAAACACACAAAACTTCTGTATTAAAAAGAGCTATCAAATTCTGCATTCTCAGAAAATCTTCAGGTTCTTGATCACATTCTAAGATACTTCTATAACACAAAACAAAAAACATATAATGTCCATCTCAAAAAATAATTTTTCTGACATTTCAAAAGACAAAAAATTCTTGAGCATCATCTTTCACTCTTTTTCTGATTTTTTACCTGATGTTCACTATTATTGAATGCAATAAAATGAAAAGGTGCCTAGGGTGAAAGGGTGAGTTTTCGGACTACCCTAATAAATATATATATATATATATAATATCAGTTTTAAATTCAATAACCATCTGAAATGAATAATATTTTGTGAAAGGCTATTTTACCATTGATTTTTCATTTTAGTCGAAATTCAAAGATCGTTGAGCGCCGGGTTACAACCCTGGACCCAAGAAATGGGGATTTTGCCACAATAATATTAATGATTGGGTGTCCTGGGAATTTTGGGAAAAAAAAAATTTTTTTGATCACCTTAATACATCATACACATGACAACTAATGTTTGTTATTAAATTATATATTTTATTTAGACATTAGTTCATACTAGCGTGTACTGTGGGATGGTATCACGATCATAATATAAAGTGGATAATAATTATTGAGATTTGCAATTTTTGTCTTAACTTGTTCACACATTTACAATTCCCATACAACGATATTTCAAGAAAGAAGCAAGAAAACAAACGATTTCATAATACTTTAATCTTTGAAGTGACATAAAATGAAGCTAATACAAAATCCACTCGATTTTCATTTTAAGAAGACAAAAATCGTTTTCAATAACATATTATTGAAATCAACGTAAAGTATTTACACTTATGAAAATTCATGGATCAATTGATGAAAGCAGGACAATGGGTTATGTTATTCCTACTTGACTGGATGAGACAAAAGAAAGGAACTAACAGCAACAGTTTTACACCTTATATTTCTAAAAATATAAGTAGCCTTAGACTATGGATGTCATAAACATTGCAACACATTACCTGTTTCGTAATTATATAAATTATAATTTGAAGCAAGTATCTCTATTTAAATATGTAGAATGTTATTTTGTTTTCAAGGAATGAGTGCGATGTAGAAATTGCTTTCAGTATAAAATTTGGCACCATTACGTCTGTTGCTATACACATATATATATATATATATATATATATTTATGTATATATACGCATAAATACAAATAGAAAATTTCTCTTAGTTCCAATAATTACATTTTGTTACAAACATTACAATAAACAAATGCGTAATTCGAAGGATTTTAAAGAGAGGACATTTTTTGGTTATATAATCATTTGAATGTAAATAGGGTAACAATAGAAATCATGCAAAAAGTATTAACATATCAATTGAATGACAAGAATAATAATGTAAGAGCACTCAAGTATCACAAAGAATTATTGGAAATTCAATTTCCGATGAAATTATATTTTAAGAAGAAATTTTCTTTCCAATTATTACTAACATTTTTCTGCTCATTCAGAAAAGTCACTTAGCATAATCAAAATTTAATATGCGTCAATGCAAGAGTAGAAGTGAATGACTATTTACAAAGAAATTGATTGGAATGTACGAAAAAATGATCTATTTATCTGCATTGTAAATTTTCTTTGAAACAAAAAAGGCGATGATTATGTATTTTGAATACATACAAATTAATTATAACAGTATTTAATATGGATGAATGAATTGCATGATGAACATTTATCCAAATTATTTTACAATTCAGAATATAAATATTTGATTTTTAATTCGGTTCATTTTCCTATTTATCTTCCAACGCAGGTATAGTTTAATCTCGAGAGATGTTCATGGCTCGCACAATTTTATAAAAATCATTCAATTGTTCCTATTAGTTGATTCAGAGGATCTTGAAAGCCACATCATGTACCTTTTCCTGACGAAGCGATTCATTCGTTTTCCATGAAACTGAATCATTCAGAAAAACAGTTAATGAAACGTTTAAATGCTTTTCGAAAAAACTGTGGAGTAGTAAACAGTTCAAACACAAAATGATTTCAACAACATATTTTTAATAATAAAGATTTGCGGGTACTTAAATTTTTCTAAGATTTTTGAGTCGAGTATTTTGTTGTATTCCAAATTTTAGTTGATGAAATATGAAAGTCGTGGAAAACTGTGAGATACTTGATTGTCTAAAAAACGTCTTCGAAATGACCAATGTTCAGCGTTGTATGAGCAGTAACTCGAAAAAACTCGCATATCCTCAGAAAACCTCGACATTTACTCTGATGATTATGGCCATTGATAATCTTAATTCATTAAATGTATACAGGGTGGCCACAGAGTTGTTTATAAAACAAGAACGTTCTATAAACTAAGCTGAATTTATGTTATTTATATCTTCAATTCATTAGAATCTTATGAGTTGTAGTAATAGTCATCACACTTGTTTATAATACACCTTCGTTAAAAGTTATGAATATCTTCTTCGTTTTTTTTCTTCAAAGGAAAAAAGATTGTTTTAAATTCCTATTGAACCAAAAAAACGATCAACAATCATTTTTCTGTAAAGCGGCCCTTCTTAATTCTTATTTTTATTAATTAATAAATAAAATAATTAATAGATTTAATTTTTTGTGAACAAAAAGCTTTTATTGATAGTGAAATGACTATATTTTTTCATGAGAAGAGTCAAGAAGGGAAACGCGTTTATCCAAAATTATGTCCCTGAAAGTACAAAGAACGCTAGATTTATGCAAAATTCATGTCAACCACTGCGTCATTTGCAGATTTTCATGATTATTCATTCCGAACAAAATTTCATCAGATATCGATAGAATTTTCTATAAATTTCTATGGAATTTGAATCATATTCGTGTGTCCGTCAAAAGACTTTGATGAAAAATCTTTCATCCGCAATGAGCATTATATTTTTTTTCCAAAAGAAGCCTCCATGCGCAATCATTAATATATTTTCCTGTGAAAAAAGGTTTTTTTACCTTTCTCATTTCACATTCCTGATCGTTTTCTAATTTTCCAAAATGTGGACACCCTGTATAATCTATCCAATAATTGTAAACTCTAAAAATTCAATTTGGAAAACAATACGCACACATCGATAATACTCATTTTTCATTAGAAAACTGATGGATGAACAAAATTCCTGCAATTAGTATGAAAATTCCACTTCAAAATTCAATGAAATTACACTTATACAATATTAACAATCGCGGCTCATTCACTGGAAAAGGAATTCTGCTCATTCAACAATTCTATCTAAAAAAAAAAAGAAACTTATTCTTAGCAATAAATATGTCATTTAATTCTACAGTTTTGAATGTATTGAAGATTAAGCAAGTAATACGTTTCAATTTTATTCAAAAATATTTTCCTCTATTCAATTAAATGGAAAGAAATATAACAACTATCGTGATCAATAAACATTATTCACAGGTATTCTCGTATGTACAATCTACAGCTTCTAAAATTGAATATTTTAACAAAATCTAACTAGAATAGAAATGTTTTATATAAAGTATAGATCTCCTAAGATCAAGTTTCTATCAACTCACTTTTATATAAGTTTTTTGATTGATGAATGAACAATGAAAATTCAAATTTTATTCATCGAATGGGTAAGGTTTCCAACCACAGTCCCGTTTACAATGATCACTAGTATTTCTATGGCATGAAATACGTAAATTATTAATTTGGCTGTCCAAATACTATTTGATTACCGATGAATTGACATCTTTTCTTTCTATATTAATCTCGTCTTTTCATGCGAGCAAGATAATTGCCAAGTGCGAAATTTCCTCTTTTTACTTCCATGTTTCTTATATATATAAGAAAAGGGAAGTATTGCGATAGGGTAAAAAATCCATGATGCAGAAGCGAGTGAGTATTTCGCCTTTACCAAACGCATCGAAACTTCGATTCTTTGGCACAGGATAACTCCCCTCAAAATACACCAACTGGAATAATTTTTTTCTCACATGTTCGTCATAGACAGGACTCGAGGCCTATTAATTTTGGTACCTATCGGATAACGAGTTTTGAAAATATTGCGGAATACTGTTTGAAAAATTGTGATTTTGCGATCGCGTATGTCTTCGCTTTCTGTTATCCGATTGCGATGAAATATATACCACGTTTCAGTTGTGATCCCTCCTCGTTTGGAGAAAAAAGTTTTCGTTCGTTCTATGTGACTGTTTGATTGTAAACTGAACAAATATAAATTGAACGTCACAAGTTTTCTATTTCAAGTTATTTGAAAACATCGATATATCGAAAAGCAGTAATTTCATCCCTGACATCCTGTCACGCCCTGTTACATCTATCCCTATCTATGAATATATCAAGAACATGGAAGTAATGTATGGTTCTCCATATCGATTTTTTCCCCTTTTTCAAAGAAAATTATTAAAATTAGAACAAATAAAATTCCTGGATGAATTCAAACATAACAAATGTGAATATATTTTTCAGTTCGTGCGACAGACGAAATGAAAACACCCTGCTGTGCTGAACAAAACATTTTCTTCTTAAACTTTTCAATGTGATTATGAATTATCACTATTTATACGCAATTGTTAATGAGATGATATAAATAAAGAATGTAACTCATCTAAACATTATGCAAATTGATTGAAATTTTGATTCAGTTCGATTCAAGTCAAGTCTATCGATGTAGTATTTTTTATTTACAATATATTTACTTCAATTAAGGGAATAATTTGTCATTTTGTGTAGCGTCGTACTACACCAAACTAATCTCAAATATTGAAGAAAAGTGGATTTATTTTATAATTTTTCATTTTCGAAAGATGAGATTATACTTGAATGATCTCTGATTACATTTGAAGAAATGAGTGAAAAAGTCTGAGGCTACAAAATGCCCTTGAATAATCAAAAACGTGTTAAAATGATCCCGTTGAGTGATGTCAATCGGGCATTTTTTATCCCCTTAATTGAAAGTAATTAACAAACAAACCAATAACAATAATATCCACACCTTCATTTTTCTACATCTTTTCGTTGACAAATTGTTTTAAAATCGGAAGACAATGGAATGGCTGAAGGGGACAAACGTAGCACTACTCGTTTTGTACAGTATGCAAAATCAAGTGATAATCGATAAATAGTAATTAATGACAATGTTTGAAATTTTACAGATTCAAATTTCCTTCCTACATTCTATGCAACTCCAATTATAGTTTTAGAGTGATAATAGTATTCTCAATATACAATTTCATTCACATCCATTGCTCGATGGAACGATTGTTCTTCAGTCAACGTTGAATAAAATTTAACACGAACTTCATTTGATAGAAAGGGTACCGTAATACGTACCTCAGTACGTGCTTTTGTTTTCATCGGTTGACTCTTATGCGTTTAGGAAACATCCATCGAGAATTGATTGAATATTTCATACAACGAAGATGGTACAAGCTGCCGGTAAGTACCCCATACGTTTTCTGATATTCTGAAAACAATACCAAATCATAATTCCATTGCAGTTTTTGTCGACTCCTTATACAAAATGTATATACCTTATCACGGTACAAAACCAGGCACAGTTTTGAGATCCATTGTTTAATAAACTCAACTCTAACTATTTGATAGGGCGATAGTGAAGTGTTAAATCTGCAGAATTTTTCCAAATGAAGTGCCTTACCTGAAAAAAATAAAACACAAGTGAGTAAACGAATATTATTCTTGCTTAGTAGTTAGAAAACAATTTGACTCACCGTTCTCAAATCCATAGATGGATCTAAAACTTGATCATTGCATAGAAGTTCGACTTTTTCTTCAGCTAAAGAAGCATTATCGGCATTCGAATCTGTATTTGTGCGATCACCCGTTGGCGATCCACCTGACACAGTGTTCCCTCCACCCGCGACCGATCCCGAATCGCTACCAGCGCCAAGTACTTTGTCATACACGTGTTCAGCGACTTTGCGAATTTGGATGAAATCATTAGCTATCAAACGATCTCTAAAATATACGAGTGATAAAATTAATATTTGTTCTACTAAAAATGATCATCGTATGTCGAATTATAATTACTTTTTCAAACTTTTTACCCCTGAAGAAGAGTGTGGTTGGAGATAAAAAGGGATCTTGATGAACTGAGGTAGATTTTTATCTACTACGATGTTCACTACCCATGGAGGAACAGTTTCATTTAAAAGCACACCTTCCGTTTCTCCAGCGGCATCCTTAACCAATAACCTGTACAAAGTTCTACCACCTACTTCGCTATAAATGAAATAATGATTATTTGTTAGTTTTCCTTCTTCTAAGCATCGAATGTTTATATTTGAACTCTATTAACTGACGTAGTTTTCAAATCTGATCTAAAGAATTGTACATAACATACAAATATATCAGCTCATTGTAATGAAGAATTGACAAATTTTTCAACAAATTGAATATACATATGTTATAAACAACTCGAATCAAGAAACAAGAAGCTTACGCTCGATAGAATTAAATAACTTTGATTGTAAAATTCAATCATTACCTAAATATGACAGGAGTATGAGGAGGTACCGAAAAGTAAGGATTTCCTCCTCGAGTATGTACGGCGGGTCCATTACTGTCGTTACTAGCGCCTTCGTTCTCGTCGTCAACGTGTAATGGCCTCCACCAATGTTCGAGAAGGGCTTGTAAGAGTAGATTTCCATAATTGACTACGAAGGAAGAAAAATGCATGTAATTTAAATCTAAAAAAAAAAGATATCATACTTTGAATCATTTTACCTTTTTGATCGACAGAATCATTTTCCGCTAAGCCAGTTTCTTTAGCGGATACCCATGCTGAAAAACAATCATTTTCGTCCTGTCCTAAATGAATAGTTAACATCTGAAAATAAATGAAAGTTAATTATATAATAAATTTTTTTTTTCATCGAGTAAAATTGAAATAATTCACTAACTCCCGTTTTGAGGTCAACATTGAACCAACTGGGTACATAAACCATTTTATGTCGTTTTTTAATTTCTTGTTCGAAATCAACTTTTCCTAAATCTTCAACTTTGCATGCTTTTAAAACATCATACAATGCAACGTTTTCTTCAGTATCTTTAGTCAATACGTGTCGTCTGTCATTCAATACATGACAATGACGTATGGCTGGACCCCCTAATATTCTTTGAGCAGGTTCTTGTTGTCCGCCGTAATCTCCCATACCTGCTTCCGACCAATCATTTGGATTTATACTCTTAAAAAACAAAACATATTTACGATTATGTTCATGTTGGTATTGATTCACGATAAATAAACATCATTTGATAACTGTAATAATTACCCAATTATTGATAGTAGATTCACTAGTGGCTACCCAAATACTGCTCTGGTCTGGAGTCATGGCCATCTTGAGTATCGGTGCTTTTTCTTCACATATGACTGTAAATCTTTCTGGATAATTTAATTCTGTCATTACTACCCTTTTATCCCTACCTCCTGAGATAACATGAGTAAAGTTTTCAGTCGTCTGAAATTCAATCTCTATGTCATCAACTATGAACGACAACCAAAATTTGTGAGATTAAATCTTCAAACGATACTCACCAATAATGCCCAAACACCTTCCGTATGTACTCTATAAGTTTGTATACATCTTTGCTGTGCGAGTGACCATAATTTGATAGTACCATCGGAACTAGCCGATAAACACTGAGTTCCATCTCTATTTAATACTAAAGCTTTAATGTTATCCGTATGTCCTCGAAGTTTCATAAGTTTGCTACAAAATCTTGGATCCCAAACTCTGAGAACCTTTTCCGTATTACCACAAACTATGACAGTTCCAGGAGGATTCATAGCAAGACTATAAATCGAATCTCTAGCACCAGTGAGGGATGAAGCTTTAAGATAAAAATTTCAAATTATTCAAATCATGACAAACTAAATGTTGTAAGTTATCCATTTTTTATTCTATATTCACTGAATTCATTGAAATGTTCAAGATTTTCCATCGAGGTGTAAGGTAATTGTAATGAACGATCGACTTACTTGTAACTGTATTATTACTTGCTGTCAGAGCAGTTAAAGTATTAACATCCCAAAGAAAGATTGATTTATCTAGGCCAGCGCTTGCAACTTGTTCTCTATCCTTGGCATAAGCCAATGCTTTTACATAATCTTTATGAGTTCTTAATGTCGACATACAAAAACCTTTGTGAGCATTCCATACTTTCACAGTGGTATCAGAACTTGCCGATATAACTGTAAATTAAAAACATTTATATCAATGAATAAATGTGTCTATCGCTGTAAGCAAAACGCAGGAATTTTTCAACCTTTGCCTAGAGTTGAATATTTTTGATTATGTCGAATTCTGATGCTAAATTTCAATTGTTTTTCTCGATGTTTTCCATGTTTTGAGGGAAAAATATAGAAAAAAGGAATTTAAGGTAGAATATGATCAAATTTGATTCAAAACTCATAACCAAATAATTCTAATAGCAAATGGTATTGAGAAAGCAAGGGCATTGCATGTTGTAGTATTTTTGTATTTGATCACAAATTCGTTTCAATAAACAATTCAAATTTTCATGACACAAAAGATAGAGAAAAAATAAAGAAAATTCTTCAAGGACGAAGAGATCCTCCTCAGGGAGATATCAGCACCAGGATTTTAGCCACCCTGTTCATGACAAACTATTTGAAAATACTTTATTAGAATTAGCAGTTCTAGATGTACTAGAAAAGTTACTGAAGTTCATTGGAGCTTTTTGAATGGTTTGTTATAAAACAAATGGATAGAGTTCTAACATTAGTATCACCTCAAGGATAATATTTGTCATTGGAGATGCATTCAAGGAAAAATTGAATATAAAGTTATTGAACCTTATAAGTCACGAGATTCTTCAAATCACACAGTTCTGAACTGTATCACATACAGGCATTGGATTTACAGTATCCATCTTTCCAACAGAAAATATTAAAGATCCAGGTTTTGTAACTCTAGACAAAGCCTATTTTGAACATAAACTTCCATTTACTTACGATTCTTTCCACCACAACATAAAACTATGTCGTTTACCCAATCGGTATGATGTTCCATCGATTGAATGTATGGTTCCTTCATATTTGTACAATCCCATATTCTTATAATACTATCTCTTCCAGCGGAGAAAAGCCTACGAAGAACTGGGTCGTATTGAAGTGAATTGACACCAGCTCTATGCTTGCGTTCAACTTCATCTCTTATTACCATTGAAACCTAAAGGAAAAAGGTGAAAATGAAACACATACATTCTTGAATCTCCGTGAGGTGAATCAGAGCTTTTTGAAATGAGATTTTCAAATAAAGCGAATAAAGATGATAAAGACATTAACAAATAAACGTGTGAAGCTCTTCAAAGTAATTTGATGTAATATTAGATAGAATGTTCATGCTATGAGGGGATATAGAATTCGGTTGGATGTAAATATTCCAACATACCTGTACTTTCTTCCGAGCATTTTGTCCACCTGTTTTATGAGCTGCCATTGTTATATCATGAGCAGTTTTACACTATTGTGAATTTGTATCAAGAAAACCATTCGAAAATGATTCACAAACTTGACAATTCCACATGAAGGAAACGATATTTTACGATTACAAAGAAATCCATATTTGATCGTGTTTTTAAATGAATATTATATTAATCTAGAATTCTTCTTTCACTAATTTTCATTCAAAGTTTATGGGGAAAATTTAATCAGAGTATATACGGAATTAAAAATTTGATTCATTAATATATTGATGAAGATTGATCATGCATGTTCCTTGTGTGAGACTCAAACTCACTGGCATTCTCGATACCGGTCTGTCACCACGTTTTTGGCATAAAGAGTGAACTGTGTGTTGCCGTACGATCTACCTTTAATTCTATTTCATTTATTGTTGATATTTCCAATAACCGATTCAATTTCAGTGGAAGACCGTGAGACCGTTGCTTCAAGTGTAGTTTCAGAATTGGAACATTTTACTCACTCTTGGCACACTTCATGAGATTTTTTGCAGAAAATTGTTGTCCGAACGTACCGTATTTACGACTGGTATCGGTCGGACCGGAGAATTGTATAGGTATATGTAGGTATAATACGCAAATGTATTATTTTTGTTCATTTGGGTATAAATGTTATATGAAAGTGCATATATACATCGCATGTACGCGTGAATGCATGTGTGTGCGTGTACAGAGAGTTCTGAAAACGGTTGGACACCAACGCCGGACGCCGGGTAGCATGCAACATGCCTGACCCCCCTCCGCTATCAATGGTGGACCCCTAGTAATATCAGTTGGAATAGTCCCGAAATTGGCTGATTAATCGGCAAACGGTAGGGCACTACAATCCAGAACGTTCATTATCTAGAAAGTGCAAAATCCCGAGTGCCAATATCCAGAATGGGCAAAATCCCGAATGCTCATTATACAGAATGTTCATGGTCCCGAATAAAAAAATATATATTTTAATATAAATCAAATAATTGACCAGTTTAATCGTAAGAAATTAATTGTCCTCACTTACTATGCGTTAACAAATAATTTTTCATTATAAAAGTGGCCAATTATTTGATTTATATTAAAATATATATTTTTTTATTCGGGACCATGAACATTCTGTATAATGAGCATTCGGGATTTTGCCCATTCTGGATATTGGCACTCGGGATTTTGCACTTTCTGGATAATGAACGTTCTGGATTGTAGTGCCCTACCTCGGCAAACACCAGTCAGTAATTTCGACATATCAATGGCTCGAAGGACAGTGGACCCGAATTTCAATATCACGAAATTCGCTGATCGGTCAACCTCTCGTAACTTCCTCAAGGAATTCACATCTTTTGGGATATTGAAATTCGGGGCAACTGCCCTTCGGGCCATTTGTGTGTCGGGATTACTGGCGTCTACCTGATTAGTGAATTCCTAGTGAATCTCTAGTAAGTTGCTGAGAATTACTGGTATTCACCAGCGCGGCAATTGCAATCGCGTGTCCAGAGGGAGGGGTGCGATTGGGGTTTGCATGTATCTGTGTTTATTCCATCAAAATGGTAGATCTTAAGGGCATTCATCAGAGGCAAAGTTACTAGATCCCTCCCCCCCCCCCCCCCCAGTTTTCTCAACGATTAATGAATATAATCGATTTTAATGAGCAGGTGCATCTTCTTAGCATATCAAAGAAAGTGCAGCTACTCTTCATTTTTCATTTTATTTGTTCGTTTCTGAGAAAACTGGGGGGCGATTTTGGAATCTAGTAACTTTTTGGGAAGGTGGTGAATGCCGTTAATAGACCCAGAAGACGATTAGCCCGATGCATCCCAGACAGCACACGAGAATCCCAAATGAATTCTGAAAGAAGAACTCTTGAAGATCTCTTTTAAAATACGAAGTGTTCCAAAAGAGTTTGAAAAGAATTCGATTCGTCAGACATTTGCGAGTTCTGTTAAAATTCTATGAGACTTTTTTGAAAATCTCCACGGAATTCGCAAATGTCTGAGCAATCAAATCCCTGATGGCAAAATTTTGGAAAAAGCATCCTTTTTGAATCATTTATGAATTCAAACACGAATTCTCGAAATGTCAGTGAAATAGAAGTCTTGGAGAATCCAATAAAAGCTACATAGCTTGAAATGAATTCTGCAAGAGTCCTATTTCACTGACATTTGAAGGATTCTTTTTTTGCCATCTGAGAATCATTTTCAAACTCTTTAAGATCACTTTGTATTCTGAAAGAGTTCTCCAAGAGTTATTTTTTCAGAATCCATTTGGGATTCTTGTGTGCTTTCTGGCACGGTAGACCCGAAGATGAGCGTCCCGGTTGTCAGTTAACACGAAAATTAAAATCTTACGCTGTGCTTCTATAGGTAGAGTATCGTAAGCCCTGAGTTTCATAAGCCCTAAAAATCATAAACCCGAATTTCAGGAACCCGGAAGGCTATACGCCTGGATGTCCGTAAGCCCGAAGTTGCGTAACTCCGAATAAAAAATCATGAATTTTAGTATACATCAATTATTAGATACTTTCGTACAATTTAAAATTGAAATATGTTTCCGTTGATGGTTTAGCGATGCTTGAAGAGGATACGGGCGTATAGGTGGCTCCAACTGGTGGCATTTTTTCCCGACCAAAATACTCGAAACTGAACGCATAAAGAAAGTCTTCAGGGTTGAATCCACGAGGTAAGATATAAGAAGGGCAATCTCTTATGGAATCGTTTTCAGAAAGTGATACACTTTTCAGTTTCTTATCGTAATATACTTGGTATAAAAAACGTAATATATGTAAGATACTTGAACCCTCCTTCCCCCCGAAGGCAAGGGGGTTGGTTTTGTAGGTAACCCAGATAAAACAAGGAATTCTTGAAGAGTTCCTGAAGAATTCGGCATTTGTAAAAAGCATTCATCAAGAATTCTAAAGTAATCGACAAGTGTTCTTCTCAATTACCTTAAAAAGTCGTTAATGTCCTGTTAATAGAACTCTTGACGAGCTCGGTCCATTGATTGACAGAAGTCGTTGCGAACTCTTGACATGAATGATTAACTCATGTGTTTATCAATTATAAAAATCATTCCAACATATTATGTGTATATGGATAATCATTCAATGATTGATTCATCTGATCTTCTACGTTCATCAAGCTTTTATTTATCGAACGATCATTCAATTAACAGAAAATATTGAAGTTCAGGCACTTTCTTCTTCACAAGTTCTTCTTTAGCAGGGACAGAGCTTCGTAAGAGTTCTAACAAGCGGACATTGAAGAGTCCTTCAAGTCATCTCAAAGTGTTCTTTCAATACTCTTATAGAACACCCAAGGGATTTATTATAGATCTGTCAAATAATTCTTTTAGAATTCAAAGAACTCTTTGAGAACTCGTCAAGAGGTCGGAAAAATAACTCTTCCAAAATTTAGTTCAAGAACTCTTTTGGAACGGCTCACGAATTATTAGCTTTGTTCGTTCTAACGTGTTCTAAGTTGCACCGACCTGCACCAAACCAATCAATTCATTCCTATAACTGGAAGAGCGAATCAAAAATGTCTGGAGCAGATTGGAGCAACTCAGAACACGTTAGAACGAACAAAGCTATTGTGTTATCTGGGAAGATACGTCGTCGTAAAGTATGGAGCCTTCCGAAGTATATTACGTGCCAACCGGTAGAGTATCATAATACCGAATGTGCATAGTCCCGAATAAAAAAATATGAATTTCAAAATAAATAAAAAAATGGACCATTTCTGTCATGAAAAATTGATCGTTCCCACATGATATGCGTAAACGAATCATTTTTTATGACGGAAGTAGCGGATTTTTGGATTCATTTCAAAATTTATATTTTTTTATTCGGGACTATGCACATTCGGTCTTATGAGTATTCGGTACTGGTGCCAACCGTGCTTGCAAGTCAACTTCTGCCTGCTTCTGCCACTCTTGGCGCTCGCAACGGATTATCTGAAATTAAGAATGGAATACTGTTTTCAATCTAGAATAGTTTGATATTTCATGTATGCGAAAAATTACAAGTTATTTATAGGAAAAATCCATACCCAATTGATGGATAATTTTTTTTTCAATTCTGAGCTATAATAAATAATTTGATTGTGAATACAATCCGATACCGTAAGGTTATAAAAGGTTATGTTGATAACCTCTAATTTTTTGTATGCTCTGAACTTGGTTCCAGACTCTGAAGTTAATCAACAACACCCTGCTCGTAGCGCCTCCGAGTGACAAATTTGAACATGCAAGTTGACGAAAAAAAGTGTGTCACCTCGCTTTTATGGAGATTGCCTTCCTTATATCTTACTGCGTGGTTGAATCTTTGGAAGTTTATCTAGGAGCCTTCCGGGTCGTTTACGGTAAATGATCGGTTCAGGTTTATCCCTAAACAGTGGTACTCAATTACGAAAATGTCTAGAATTGATCGGATCAGTGATCCTGTCCTGTCTTACAAGGCGGTGTTAACGTACCTTTATGAAATAAAGCGGGAAACTGGAAGTGAATGATAATGAGATGACATTAATTAATATTTATAAGATTTGAAGGTACAAATTATCATCTTCGTGCTAAAAAGTAATTTCAAATTGTTTTGTTAAGCCAATATTGATGAAAATACTGTTTTTTTTTTTTTAATAAGCACGACATGTGCTTGTGCCTATACCCATATTTGAGTTATGAAAATACTTGATTATTTATTATGAAAGGAGTTCTAACCTTAAATTCACAAAATAAATTAAGATAATTTTTATGTATTGCTTTTATGGCAATCAAGTGAATTACTACTAAATAAATAAGATCAATGTTTCAAACTGACAAATTATTTCAAATATTATTTTATATTAATGTTCACAAAGCTTGAGAAAATCAAATTTTCATCCAACTGTAATTGTTTACAATTTAAAATAACATTCTTTATTGTAGCGATTCCTGGATATTTTTCAATGTCAAGAACGATTCTTTGATAATGTTCATTTTTCTATCAGGTACAAGTTGAATTATTGAACTAACATGGATTTTCATGGATTATATAATCTATTTTTTGAAGATGACGCAGAAGATGAATTTGATGAGCACCGTAGAATGCCATTGAGCACGTTCACGTTGTGTTATCCGGGGATCCGGATCACTTGGATCAGCTACTTCGGAAGGCTCCTTTGAGATGCTTCCGACGTTTGTGCAAATTTTGCAAACTCAATGAGAAGAAAAAGGACACAAGTATTGAAGTTTGCACAATTTGCAAAATTTGTACTGATGTCGGAAGCGGCCTAAGTCTGTACAGAGCCGGAATTTGGAATTTCGGGGAAAAGCAAAAAAAAATGCCGGGAGAGAGAGAATCGATTTGAATAGCTTAAAGTTGTAATTTCACACGAGCGACGAGCGATTTTCCCAGGTTCTAGATTTCAGCGTCAAAGCTTCATGATGTTTCTCGACGCCCGATTTGAGAGTTAAAAGTTGTCTTTGAACTATTCTCTGTGCGGAAGAAAGAATATTAAACATATATGAATATATATTGTTTGAGTTGAAGTGCCTTCTTTATCCTGCACTATTGAGAATGATTGAATAATGATGGATTGCGCTGAAATTCAATTATGGGTTAGAACAGCGTCAAAGCTGAACACTATTTAGCTTTCACAATAGCTAAGTTCGTTTACCGATGTCCCAAGTTACCCCAACTCGCTCCAAGTATTTTGGATTCGCTACTTCCAGTTTAAGCAACGAAATGATTGGTTTGGTACAAGTTGGAGCAACTCAGGGCACGTAGAACGAACGAACCTAATGAATCCCAGAAAATGTGAATATCGCTCGACGCTGGACGTTTGATGCTCGCAGGGGGCATAAACTGAAATATGAAATTTTCAGAACTGAATGTGGCGCTCTCAAGTGTGGATTAGTGAAAGTTCGAATGGAATGCAGGGAGTGGGGGTATCACCTATAATCACACCAACACAAGTATACTTGTGTTGGTAATACAACATGAATATACTTGATACCCCCACTCCCTGCATTCCATTCGAACTTTCACTAATCCACACTGGAGAGCGCCACATTCAGTTCTGAAAATTTTATATTTCAGTTTATGCTCCCTGGATGCTGGTATGAAATTACACCGTAATGCATTGGAAGCAACGTTGCCAGCCTGCTACTTTTTCAACTCCCGTCATTGGACACTCCATTTAACAACTGTACGTGATATGCTGATCCATGGGACAGAAGTAGGATTCTGGTAACGCTGATTGGAAGAAAGAAAAGAGGTGGTGAAGTGTTTTCCTCCTCCAGCACTTCTTTCGTTATCCACCGAAATCGCCTGCGGCAAACGCTTGGTGTAATTTAATTTTCACACGTTATGTGCATAAGCCCTAATGGCCGCTGTCATTTCGTGTGATTTCGTGATTCCCGTATATCCCTTCTCGTATCAACAAACTGCGTCATATCACAATTAATCGTACATGTATATGTTTTCTATACGCGCGTGTTTGTACAAAAAAAAAACATGCACTTCGTACCCACGTTCTTCAGCATCTTACGAGTGTGGCAAGGAAAGTGGTCCGTGCCACTGGAAGTACTAGATAGAGCAGGTCATGTTTGATTTGGCTTGAGAATAACAGCTGTCCATCCAATTGTACAAAATCACAAAGATGCCTGCTCGATTAAGCAAGTTCTTTATCGATGCCTCTTGTAAGGAATATTCGCATCCTTGGTCCGATTCCTGTATCAGTGCAACAGCCGGTCTTGGATTACATACTTTACAAGAAAGTCTCAGGATTTACTCGACACTCTATTTCGTGAGTTTGACATCTAATTATGATTATTTCGTTTTCTAATGTGTGTTTTCATTTCATCTCTTCGTTAACCTCGATCTGTAATCAATTGAATATGATGTATTTTAATGTCATTCCATTGCTCGTAGATCGAAAGGACAAATATTTTGTTTACAATCATACAATCTTTATCTTGCAGTTGTAATTTCATGATATATTGATATGTAATGCCCATTGCACTCAAAATAAAGTTTCATTTCCTATATTGAATAGTCATAAGAAGTCGATGCAAACCAGAATTGAGAATCATTGAATACAAATGACTTTTCAAAACAGTATAATCGTATATTTATACAAGATGACATTCATCAATTCACACTCGTCCTAGTGTGTACAAGTAAATACATTGATATCGATTCATGATACTTATTCATGATTTTCTTTACATCATTGACTTGGATTACTTTGCAAAATGTTGAAGTTTTGCGATCGACTTTTAAATTTATTTCATTTCTTATGATTCGAATAGAAATAGTTATCCCAAGAGGATTCTATTTTCTAATTGGGAAAGTTGATGAAAGTTCTTCAGTGAATGGTGAAAGTTGTTGAGATTTGTATGGTCAAGCAAATATTTCTTCTTCCTTTCGATCGAAAGGAAGGTTGCCTTATCTTTAGAATTTGTCAAAAAAACAACAGAAAAAGATAGAGAATGGATGACATACTTCATTGAGAAATAAAAAGCTTTGGAAAATTAATCATAGATTTTAGGGTGTGTTTAGAGGTACATAAAATTTATATCGGTAATATATCTACATTTATAACAAGTTTAGATACATTGCCAATGTAACTCTCGCGTCACTAGGAAAAGCCTAAATTTTAATGGATATTGGTATTCATTTTGTATCATTAGTTACTGATATTTATATTTATATATATATATTTTTTCTTTCAATCTTACTTCTCTGATGCTCTACTGAACTAAACTGTGTAGCTAATGTGTCCCTGAGCATCAAAGATTCATTTATCTTATTAACACGCAATTTCAAAGAAGTCCTCAAAAAACTATGAATACCCAGAGGAGTCTAGGGGGACCCTGCGCTACATAAAAATATAATATATATTGATCTCATTCTCGTCATTAATTACTGTTAACAGCATTCATAAGGAATTCCAAAGAAATGTCATTGAAATTCAAAATGTAATTACTTTGTTTATTGTACCTAATTTTTTTCTATAAAGTGAATTAATGTCGTTTCCAGGAATTCTTCATCATTCCCGAGTATGTTTGAAATTCAAATTGATATGCTTGTAGTAAATAATTTTCAAGCACAGAAATCAATATAAAATAGTGGCACGTTTCAATTGTCCTACGAAAACCAGCACTTCGAGTTATATCGCCACGAAAGAGAGCAAGTTTTGATTTCGGCGGCGAAAAGCAGCATGTTTGCATTTACAGCGACGAAGAGTAAGAGATTGTACATTTTTCGCTACGTAAAAAAGTAGCATACCTCATTTTTATAGCCACGAAAGGTAGCATATTTCGCTTGTCATTCAACAAAAAGACAACCTGTTTGAGAGACTATGCAGCTTTTTACTGAAATAATAAAGAGGTGGACAATTTTATTCAATCGAAACGATTTTAATAATGTCTCTGATAAAAAAGACTTGGAAGACTGATTGAAATAACACATTTTTCTCATCACTTATCATTTCTGAGAGACCAAAATTCACAATTATCTCACAATTCTTATGATTTTAATGTGTACAGTAGTTATATGAATATGGGTTTCAATCATACATTCTTTTGGAGATGTTGCTACAAGTTGAATCGTTTATTGAAACTAATTAACCATCGAATAACACAATATTCAACTATCAAAGCCCAAAAATCTTGCAGTAAATTATCTAAACGATGTTTCCAGTGGCAAAGTATTGATTCGAGAAGATACGTAACAATGATATATCAGATTCTTTGAGAACATCTTTTGGAGTTGATAAACAATGTTGGAGAGCTGTCAAATGCTACCTGCCAGCGTAAAGTTCAAGATGTGCTATTGTTCGTGGCAAAATGTGAGACGTGCTTGTTTTCGGCAGAAAAGATGAAACGTGCGACTTTTCGTATCGCACGTCGAATATAATTCAATGACATCAGAAATATTCAGAACACAAATTTATGTATGCATTGTTAACGCAAGATGAGAGTGGAAGTCGTCTTCGTCAGGAACACATGTTCAATTCTAGTCTATTCAAGATCATTTTTGCGTAATATTCGAACACCGTTATACATTCGTACAGGAAATTGTAATACAACCTCTACATAGGAAATTATAGACCAATTCCCTATTTGAAAATTATGTACTTCTTTGTAGATGACTTGCATTAGACGAACTTTCTTTCATTTTCCTCACTGAAAATGTATTACAACTGGTATGTGTGTCAACATACTGCAGTTACGTGGAACGGTATTTCATTTCTGCACTCAAATCATCGGTTAATTATAAAACTAACTTTTAAATTGATGGATCATTTTTCCAACGTTGATTTGAATTTTTTTGTAAAGCCTTAAATCGTACTAGGAGAAAAGTTCTGCGTACTGTTAGTCTACATTTATTCTTTGGGAGAATTCGGTAAAATGATAACTCTTATATGTTGAGCGATTTAGTGATTTTATTCTCTTATTTTTAGAAAGTCAATGAATGTGAGATGGATAAGATCATTGTGCTGGAATTCCTCCAAAATAATGTATACTAATTTTAATTCCAGTAAAAGTGAATCTCATGAAACCACACAATATTTACATAATCTGAGGTACCAGATGAATAAAAACAAAAAAGATAAAAAATCTTTATATAAATATTCTACCTACGTTTTTTCAGGAAATAAATTTTCTTTTCTCTTGTATGCGTCATAAGTAACACGTGATAATGAGTCCTAACGCTTTCTCAATTGATTTGACATCGAAGAAAAATGTTATTTATCAGTTTTTTTGCATACCAATCATCTTCAAGGCCATCTCAATGACAATATTGATAATTTTTATCGTCGCAAAAACATTTTCTATACAAATTTCAATTCAATCGTGGGTTTGGAAAAAAATTTTTGTAATTGAAATTTCCATGTTTTATGATTAATAATTAAAATAAATCATCATTTTTCGTATTGAAAACTTTTTTGTTTGCCAAGTTCTCAATTAGTGATAATTATAATTCAAAAATCAAATCTATTTCAATAATTCTCACAATCTATATTTTGAATCAGTGAAATTACCAAGCATAATGTTGCATAAATTAACATTTGGAACGATAATAACTGCATAATGAATTTCAGAGTTCTCAATTGATCTCACATGGGTCTGACTTCAACCAAACTCTTCGGAATTCATTCAAAATTCTCATTGAAATTGATTTCTTCTTTTAAGGGCAGGGGGGGGGGGGTACGGTCTGTACGTTGGAAAAAAGACACTTTTTCAAACATTTATTTATAAGATACGGTTGATTCTTATCAAATACAAATATCACAGTATTATAAAACGACTTTTCAAGAATATTTTGTGAAAATTTGAGTACAAAATCTCTGAAACTCAGCCATTAGCAGCAAACCTGCCTAGCCGTCTAGAAAAAAAAGAAAGTTTTGCGGTGATCGCTATAACTCATGACTCAATCATCTGAACCAAAAAAACCAAAGTGATTCTATTAGTGTATGAGTTTCCCCAGGTAACAACGTCGAGTTTTTTTTTTTTAATCGATTTTTCGATTTTTGGTCACACTGGAAAGTCAACAAAACGTGATTTTTGCTTCAAAAATCGGCATATTTGTTAATGTAAAACAAAAAATAACAACAAACTTTAAAAAAACTCGACGTTGTCACCTGGGGAAACTCATAGACTAATAGAATCACTTTGGTTTTTTTGTTTCAGATGATTGAGTCATGAGTTATACACTGTTAAAAATTTCCGCATGAATTTTAATGTAAATCTACTGGAAGTTTTTTTCAAGTACGTAACTGAAAATTCATATACAGGTTCCACAAATTTCAAGTCTACATACATTAAATTTAATGTACATGGATTTGAAATTTAATGCATGAAATTTGTATATGAATTTTCATTCGCGTTCCAGAAAAAAACTTCCAGTAAATTTTCTTCAAAACTCATTGAGGACCTTCAAGCGACAGACGTAACATAAGATATTTTTCGCATCCTTCTTTTATAAAATATGTAAGAATTACAAATTTCAAGTATGCGATAATAAAATACATGCATGGGATTGCGCACTGTGAATGCAAATTCTCATTCCATATTGGTTCTGAAATATAGGCAGCCAAATTTAGTAAGAATTTTCCATCGATCCCATAATGTTTCAGAACCACTATGAAATTAAAATCCTCAATCCCAAGCATGTATTTTATCATCTTATTCATAGAATTCTTATTTCTCACGTGGTTCACGAAAATATTTCGCGCAAAATTTCGTACCCTTCCCCAACGGAACCTAAAATTTGTGTACGTCCAGGAAACCTCCAAATACGTTTCTCAGACGTCCTTCGCAGGTTTCCTGGACGTACACAAATTTTAGGTTCTGTTGGGGTTCAGTGTCGTTCAAGCGCTCTCAACGACAAGACTCGTAGAGTGTAACCTAATGCGATTGAGAATAATAATTTCAAAATTTATAATCACAAAAAGATTATAATTATTCAATTTGTTCACTCAATTTCAAACATTATTGATGGTTATGTTATTTTCTCAAATCTCTATCGATTTAGTCTAAGTTAATTTTTAATGTACCGATACTTGAAATTGTAATTCAATTCCACATGATTTGAAAATTAATGTAATAATACTTGAATATCATTTCATGTACCTTCAAGTTGAAATTTCATGTACACTGGTACATTAAGAGTGCATTGAAATTCAAGAAATTTTTAACAGTGTAGCGATCACCGCAAAACTATTTTTTTTTTTAGACGTCTAGGCAGATTTGCTGCTCTAATGGCTGAGTTTCAAATATTTTGTACTCAAATTTTCACAAAATATTCTTGAAAAGTTGTTTTATAATACTGTGATATTTGTATTTGATAAGAATCAACCGTATCTTATAAATAAATGGTTGAAAAAGTGTCTTTTTTCCACCGTACAGACCGTACCCCCCCCCCCCCCCCATTTCCCCCTAAAGGGAAGGCTCTCATCAAGCGAATTCCGAAAGAAGGTGATTTTCTCGGATTTTTTATCTTAAGAAGGAAGTAAATTATTAAGAACTAGAGTTATTTAAAACTCATTGAATGGGTCTTAAATTACATGAAAAAAATGTTCTCAAGTTAAAGGATTCGTATTCCGAAACTCTAAAGGCGTTTTTCTCGGAACCATGTTTTTCAAGTTTGGCTCCACACTGTAAAAAATTTTATCGGAAAATTCCTATATATTTATGTGAAGTGATTAATACATACATGCGTTAGGCATTTTCCCAACTTGTTCGGAAATTTACTGTGAAACGTTGAGAAAAATCCCATGAAGTTTGGAATTTTCAGATAAATGTGTGGGAAATTTCATATAAATGTACCGGAAATTGATTTCCTAGTATCAGTGATTGAAATTTTCCGGTTGATGTAAACAGGAAAATTCCGATTATTTTTTACAGTGCACGATATCTCAAAAACTACTGAACGGATCGCTCTTTTTTTTTTATTTTGAAGCTGATTGAATTCATTGGAGGATGAACCTAAATGGAGATGACATTTGCCTTTTTTTTCTTTTTATAGCACTTTAAAGAGCAAAAAAAAGGTGAAAAAACGCTACCAAAGGTTTGCATGTCTGTCATTTTTTTAATTTTGGACTTTTCGTTGGTTTTATTGGTACAACTTCCAACGAATATAATATATTTCATAAGAATTTTTGGATTTTTGATTTCTGATCATTTTTGTAAGCACTTTTGTAAGTGGCGCCCGATTGTTCGCTGTTTTTTTAGATGGTTATGTTTCAACACGTATCAGCAATTCCCATGGCATTATTTTTTACTGAAAAAACTTTTGTTGAATTTAATTCACTTTTGGCACAGCAATATTTCAATAAAATTCAATAAGAATCCTCAAACTTCAACGAAATATACAACGGAAGTGAACAAATGTCACCAAAAGTTATTGGATTTTATCGAAATTTCGTTAAAATGTTTTCACCAAGGATAATTTTGATGAGATATTACATTGAATATTTAATAGTCGGATTTCTCACTTTCGTTGACTCTCTCTGAAATTCCATCAAAATTCAACAGCAATTTTCCCTCAGGGCGTAGTATAGCTATGTGATAAAAAACCAAATAAAGAACGTGATTTCGTGCACATCATCACGTTCCTTGTTATCTCGCGTGTGAGTAACGATTTCCAAATTCACTTTAGTCTTGCCGCAAAACATTTTCCATCTTTATGTGTATTGGAATACTCAAATATTATACGATGACAAGTATTATTCGGTGTAATCTATTCATATTACATGTATGTATGTATGTAAATATTTGACTGGAAATGAAGTATTTTATGATGTATAACCATCTCCTCAGACGGTACAAAAGTCCATCTTTCGTAAAACTTGCATAATTTTTGTCAATGATCCTTTTGAGAATCATAAGTCACTTATTGAATTTATGTTGCTATTCGATGTTTTCATCGGTGAAACATCACGATATCTTCAAGGCTAGTCGTTCCATTCCACAAGTTGTATGCAAATTGACCTTCGATGGAGTGTTTGTTATGTTTCATATTTTATTTGAGAAATGATTGCATGAAGCGAATGAAATCTTCAAATCAATTTGAATTTTGTTGAAGTTTGAATCGTTTGTAGGAACGAAACGAAAATTAAAATCCAAAAAATCTGGCAAGTCATCGTTATTCGTATTTTCGAATCAACTTCTTGGAACTGGAAACATCGTTTTCAAGGATGTACTGTCAGATTTCGAGTCTTCAACAGCTGAATACTCCGTTATTCGGTTACTAATTCGTTCCAATAAACGATTAAAACTTCACCAACATTCAATTTAAAGATTTAACCCTTTATTAGGACCGCTGGCACATATTTGTAACATGAGTTTCGAAGTTTTCCATGAAAAGTGTATTCGGTAAAGGTCTTTTCACTGTGGTTTATCTCGAAGAAAAAGGTCCCAGTATGCACTATGATTTTTCTTGCTGAGAAAATATATGTTTGAATGAAAAAAAACTCAATAAATTCATTAAGTTTTGAGAATGATCATTTTATCCATATTGTTTTAGTAAAATACTAATATAAAATGTTCCTCTCAAAAGAATCTAAAAGGAATGATACGATCATTCTTGCACTTTTCAATTTCAGTAACAATATATGACAGAAATATTTTGTATTCATCTTGGAAAATTGAGGGCGAAACCTCTTTTCAGGACGACAGCCTCAAATACGTATCGTACCGTATCTGATAAAATACAGGAGCTAAAAATTCTAATGCAACAGATTTATGCTATTTGGTGGGGTGTAGATTGAAAAAATGTCCATTCTTTTCCTCCACGAACAGCCGTTATCTTATGGTCGTGAAAGGGTTAATAATTGCACCCTTTGATCGTAATCTTCTCAAATGTTTGGACTTTGTGTCCGTGTTTGTTGTGTGATTAAAAAATTGTTGCAAAATAAATGTAAGATTTAATTTCAAGCTGGCCATTTCTCAATCAAGAAGAAACAGATTGATATCTCTAAATGTTATAAAGTTTCATTTTTCATAATAGCCACAAAGGCAATATAATATTTTGAACGAAAATAAAATTCTGGGATTTCTTTGTCCCTATAAAAATGAAATGAAATACGATTCTAAAATCCATCAATTTTAATATTAGAGCATTTCTATTAGATCAGTAATATATGCTATTTCAATTAAAAATAACACATGTGTATAATTATTTTAGCTCACACTGTTGATGAAAGGTAAAATCCCAGCCAAACAGGATATAAAAAAAACGTTGATCGCGATAATTCAATCGACCGCGTTTCTATCATGGAGTGCATTTTCGTATTCCATGTTCATGTGTTCTTTAAGGTAAATATAATCAATCTTCCGAATAAGATAATTAGGATCTTAAAAAGTTGTTAGTAAGATTTCATTAATCTGACCTCATTTCAGACGATTATTGGGCAACTTTAATATTCTGACTGTCTCATTCATGCCTTCTTTTCTATCCAGCTTTACTGCAATTTTAGTAGAAAGACCTTCGAGACGTACTTTATTATGTTTATATGTATCAAACATTGTAAGCAGATCTGAATAAATTATTTAAATTAGTTTTCTAAATGCGGAGCGTTGTAAGGAGGGCTTGAGATTCTTGTGAATGATTCAAAACACTCCATACAGCGTTGAAATGTCGTCAATTTGTTCAAACGTGTGATACATTTCTAGGCTACCGAAACGTTGTTCAGAATGGGAGTGTGGCGAGGGTATTTGCCCGTTATTCCGAAAGGCGAAACGTACATATTTGCTATAAGCATGGCAGTATTACTTCATTTTTTTCGAAGTAAAAGGAACAAACAGGATTCGATTTATAAAATAATTAGGTAAGATATCAAGTTTATAAAATAATAATAATCTATACGAGTTTTCAATTTGTCTCCTTCATTTGTCAGATTTATCATTGGACCGTACGAAGACGTTGAGTACCCTCGAGTTAATACCCATTCGGAAACCACAAAACGCCAAAATAACGAATCGAAAGGAAATCGTGAAAACAAGAGCAAAGACGAAGAGATAAAATGTAAGAAAAATACTTTTGGTATTCTGTGGAAAGCATTGGAAGTTTATAAAAAAATAATAAGAAATATAAAGGCACAGGGAAAGCACGTGACATGTCCGCATCCGCACAGCTGTGTTCATTACATTTCAACGGTAAGATTTTCTAATCAGAAATCTTATTGAAATTCATACAAATGAACTCACGGATATTTTCAAATGTACTTCAGCTTGATTTTCTCCTTAAAGGGCGGTTTGAGGTTGTTTGGGTATGGAATTTGTGCTCAATTAGCTCTCAAATTGGTTTTTCAAGCTAAAAGGTTATTGAAGAGGCCTCAGTTGTTGAGAGCTACGATATTCAAGAGAGAGAATTTGAATCTGGCTATGTTTTTAGGAGGATTCGCTGGAATTTATAGGGTATGATGCTCATTTTTGTAAGATCTTCAATTTCACATAATTTTACGTATTTTTTGGACCGTTGTTTTTCGTTTTCAGTTAATGTCTTGTTCGTTGAGAAGGATTCTGGACAAGGATTCCGAAAAATATGCTATACCGGCAGGGCTCGTGGCGAGTACAGCGTTTCTAATGTACCCAGATAATACAATTGCATTGTACATTATGTGGAAAGCTCTACAGGTATATTCCTTTTTTAATTTATGCAGACAAGCTTTTGTTATTTCATGTCATGAAATTAGTTTGGTAGATTTTCTATGTTACGTGACTTGTTTATTCAACTATTCTACGCATAAACGCAAAATTACAAAACTCGAATCGCGTAGATTATTGATGATGATTCTATAATGAATTATTTTCATTACATAGAAATTTGAATGGAATTGTAAATAACTCAGAAGTTTTCAGTTTTATCGGTATTAATATTTCTAGCATATGTTTTAAATCTTGTAAGTTGGTTATACTGAATTGTGTAACTTTCATTTCAGATGCTCTGGAATGATGGCGTGGAAAGCGGAAAGGTACCTGAAATTAAATTTTTTGAAATATTCTTATACTGCTTCAGTACAGCAGTTCTGTTCCACGCAGCCATTATCGAGCCACAAAATTTAAGACCATCTTATTGGAAGTTTCTGCACAATTTATCTGGCGGAAGGTAATGCGTACAAATCAAGTTTCACTGAAATGTATATTGATTTCATACAAAATCATCGATCGATAAGTTATAAATTTGATTTCAAATCAACACATTTTATATGGAATCAATTTATTACATGTGGAAATTTTGAAAAATGTAACAACAAATTAATATCTTTGATAAATTTCAGGATTGCCACCATGTCTCGAACCCCATTAGATGATTTTGGTTTACATTCGAGTGAATCGTTACGTCAAGTACTTCAAAAAACTCGTACCACCGATCAAATCACTTATTCTTTTTAATACGACTATTATAATTGACGAAAGGGTAGCATCTATGATGTGTTAAAACACCAAAGGAACATTCTTCTTCATCATTACAAAGATAAAAGAAAACAGTTTGATAAAAAATAATAATCTTATTAAATTTCAACACGTGCTTCCATGTTCATTTTAGTCTCGGTACACCTAGGAATTTTGTTATTGTTAATAAACATATAATTGACTTCTATTTAATTTTGTAAATAAGCTTTATATTCAAGTCCTGGAGATAAACTTGTTGAATTATATAAGACATAAATGATTGATTTAAAAGGTTTATAAGAATCCTATTCCTAAATACACAAATATAAACGTTTTATAAAATTTTGCCGAAGTAAAATTTGTTGTTCATGTTGCGGACACGTGGCTGTAGATTTTAATTTACAAACTATGATGCATCCTACATATTGATCTTAACAATGACAAAAGTTTTTCGTTGGTGTGAATCGACACAAAATCCTTTTCTTTTTTTTTTCTCGTCCTTTTCGAAGGTTCGAAATAAATTTGTATATTTTATACATAAATTATAAACAATAAGTAGTTTTTATTTAGCGACATATAGTCAAATGAATGGTGCCTGGATTTTGTGATAAACAATAGATATTAATAATTTTATACATGGAAAATAGACATTTTTTCTTCTTAATATAATTTCTTCTTTCCTTATTCATTTCCAATGTCATTTAATGTTTTGTAATAGAAGAAATGGGGAAGATCAATATTGTTGATAATTTTAAACTGTTACATTGAGTGATAAATAAAACAAAAGTTCCTGTTGATGAAACAATCATTCAATCATTGCAAACAAGATGAAATATTTTCCTGAGGGAAACCTGAGTTCTGCTCTTTTTAATCTTTGCTCAATTTATTAGATTTTATCATGAAATATATTATTATATCACAAGCTAACAGTTTCAAAATGTTAAAAACTTTCACGATATTTGTGGTTACATGTGTAATATGAAATTCAAATTTTCTTTTTTAAGACGTATTTTAAAATATTATGTTATTTCAAGAAATGTAGATTCCGAATCAATCGATGTATAAAATTCTATAAAACGTAGTAACGTACAGAAACATGGAATTTTCAATTTTTTAAAATTGTCAATTTATAAGATCTTCGTGAGGGTACAAAGTAATTTTACGTAAAAAATAATGTCTCTGTTTCAACGTAAATGTGATTTTTAATTATTTATAAAAAACAACTGGTTGAAGGCTTATATACTAATAAAACTGTCAACGATCATTATATTTATGATTCTTTGAGGAATATCATTATTTTAACCTTTTTACAGTCTTTATAGCTCTATTCGTGATTGTAGCGTCATTACTTTTTTGCGATTTGTATTTTAATTTTCTTCTTCCCAATATCTTATCCCAGTTGATCCGACTCTGAACTTTTAAATCTTTGTTGTCAATGATCCCAGGAAAAACGTTAGAATCGTTACGAGATGATACAGAAATGACAGGGGGTGAAATTTCAGGCTGTTCTAACATTTCCAGAGAATCCACTTGCCAGGGAAGTAATCCAATTGGGCAACCACTCCAAACATGATTATCTGAAAATAAAAATTCATTTACTTTAAGATATTATTACTCAAAACTAACGGATTTTTCATTCTATTGTACATTCAACTTACCGGAAGCCAATTTCCAATTCGTGTTGCGAATCTCTTGGTCAGCTATATTTAAAGTTTTACTCTTTGGATTCGATTTGGGTCCACGATATTTGAAACGCGACTTATTCGAACCGTACCAATCCAACGTTTTTTCAACGTCTTCAATGGTAAATATTTTATCCATATCTTGAAGGTCGGATTGATCGATCGACATTCCATGAGAATAAGTTACAAGTAACTTCAGTAATTCGCGTTGTTTAGTCGAATCTATTTGTGGCCTTACCAACTGAAACAACGCTGGGATGAAATGAATGGTGAATTCATTTGGGTTCATCAAAATATCATTCACAAGTTTCAACTCTGTTAAACTGCTCGGTATAATCGTGGTTAAACTGAATAAAAATGCATGTTTCCAACCCGGTTTGGCAGCTTCGATCTTTTCATTCAATTTTTCAGTCATATATTTAGAAATTGGTATCTTTATTCCACCTTTTTTGTACTCGAGGGATTGAAGAATCCGTTGTAAAGCGTTCAGTTTGAGAAAACTTTTAGCGATGCAGTGTATCCATAAAGCTGCTATATATCTTTTATTTTCGTTATTTTGTTGGTTCTGAACAAATTCCAGTAATTTCAATATCAATGGTTCAAGCATTTTCTTCTCTTGAAGTAACGCTATAATGTCTTGCCAAAATTTCACTATATTGGGTGGTAATCCTTTTAAATTTCTTAACGAAAGATTTTCTCCCGGTATCAGAATGCTACACACTTCTGAGTTTGGCAAAAATGTGTCATTTTCTATCAATATTTGCGGAATCGTAAGTTCTTTGACGGAGACGCGTTTAATTTTTCCCAAATATCTGGATAGTTCGGATATGAGAATATGTTTGGCGTGGGTCAATGTGTACTTGTTATCGACTTTGCTGCTACTCCCGTTAAGTTGGATGTTGTTCTTTGAGCTATCTGTACGGTTAGATTCCAAAGAAAAAGTACGTAACTCTTTTAATGTTGCTCTGAAAGAAGAATTATAATTACGTCTATTTTTGAATTAAAAAATGCAGAATAATTTGAACAACTTTGTTAAACAAACAGATTAGAGCGGAGTTGTTCAATAATTCATTTGAAGTTTGATGTGTTAGATTGAATGTTATTGAGATAAAAAGGTTGAAACAATTTAATAGTTTTCTAGAGTTTTAATGTTTATTTTGAGAAAGTAACCACTAACCTTAATTCTTCATCAGGAATTTCTGACACCAAAGTATACTTTGCAAATGTATAAAGATTAACAGCCGTCCAAAGTTCCAAAAGATCGGTAAAGGCTTTGATCTCTTCGGACTCTTCTCTTTCTATTACCTCAATTTCTTTCGTATAATATTCTTCTATGGCTTTGGCTTCGGGGGCCCAATATTCTCCCTGAAAAATACGAAATCATTGAATAGCGATTATGAAAGTTGACACAAGTTGAACAACGAATTGAAACTTACGTGTAACCATTCTAATAAGATATTCATTGCTACTCTCATCAGATCTATCGTTGGTAATTCAAATCCATGAGCAACATCGTGTCTCAAATTAACTATCCATTCTGGTATTTTAAGATCAGACGCCGTGCGGAATAGGGACGATTGTTTAGACTGTTTTGTTTGTCCTATGTTGGATATGTGATTTAATAATCTCATTATATTTGTCGAGTACATCAGACATAAATCGTTTTCATAGTGTACAGGTAATTCTCCTCGAGTGATTTTTGGCATCCATTCCCGATCCTTGATACATACTTGTAGAATTGATAGGGTGCAGTCCACTCCCACCGGTAATTTCGGAAGTCTAAACATTATAAATATAATTCATTGACATATCTACCAATTGCAAATCTATATACAATATTGTCTTTTCAACATAATATTCATAGATGTAGGAAGTTTCGCTTTTTGTCTGTTTTTGCTCTGTTTTGCTGTCCAAATAAAGAGCAAAGATTCAATGTTAAGTATTAGAGAATTGAAGACTCATTGAATCCATATTTCAGAAGTAATAGTCGTATGCTTGATCACTACTTGATTTTTCTATTTAAAGAAAAATATGTTCCTCATTTGGAAATATGGACAGTCGTTTTGCTACCAATTGTTTTCAAAAATGGATCAGTATAATTTAATAATAATTTTTTGATTGATTACTACCTTGCCTTCCATGCCAGTAATGTCTCGTACGCAGTAATTTGATCTTCATGATATTGAGAGTAAATACCTTTATAGACTTGATGCCATTCCGTTCTGAAAATAATATAAAAGTAATGTATCGAATGAAAAAACACTTCCTCCCATCTGTTCTCTTATTCTCAATTAACCCAGGCCTCGACTAGCCTGGACGATCGCAGAAATTTTGAATGGAGACAGGTGACTTTACTTCAATTTCTGAACAATCATCAACAGAATGAAAAATCAAGATAGATTCATTCCATGAAGGATAAAATCAACTCAAAAACTCTAGGAGTTTGAAATCTGTGTTACATAAATATTTATTGTATCGTCAAATGAAGATATTTGAAATTGATCAAACATTTCTGTTTTTATATTCTCTGAAATGACACAATTATTAGCTTTTTTTCAATCCTTCGCACATGGTTATGAAAAACAGTATCTTACTTGGACCAACAAAGTTTTTCTGACAAATTAATGTGATTTTGATTTCAAGTGTATCAGCAACAAAGAAAAAATCATTTGAAAATTTGTTTCCAAGCAAAAGTTGGACCAACTCGTGTAAACTTATGTAATAAAAAAATGGAGAAAATGTTGAAGGATTTCTACAATATAATTATCAGAGAGAAGAATGAACCCCATAGATGTTAGGAAGTTGAAACTTGTATCTAAATCTATCCTGTTAGTAATGTTTGGCGAGACTAGATAACATTAGGCCTACATCTAACAGATCCTATCGGAAATCATCTCCCAACTAACGAAATCAAAACAGCGCTTCCAGCAGCGATGCTACTATTCGCTTATACATTCAAAAGTTTCTTGTACACGCATGCCTTAATTTATGTGAAAAGTGGTAGCACTGAGGCAGTGCTACATTATAAATTAAAACATATATGTGCTATGGTAGCGTGCTGTCTCAAGGCAATAGAAAAGCTACTACGTTGCTACCGCTAGCACTACTAGGAGCAAAAACGTAAATTTGGAAGCACCTTACTGGCTCGACTGACTTGTATAACAGTCTCAAGACTCGTGAAACTACTAGACAAAACCAAACAATCCTTCATAAGACACTATTCGTCTGGGTCTGTCGAACATTACGAATATAGGGCATATACAAAAATTTCAATAGTTACAGGATTGTAATTCATAAATACTATTGCCACTCAATTTCCAAGAAGAAATAATTAATTTTTCATATAAACTTGTGTACCGTATTGCGTTCACACTACGATCAAGTACTTTTTGAAATAAATAAAAGTGATAAGATTGAATCCTAATTAGTTCCACGTTTAGATTACTATTTGCTTTTTCAATTTTGAATACCGGGTCAATAATTGTGATTGTGATGAAATTGAAAATTTTGCGGCTTATCCCCATTTAAATTATCTCGTTGAAAAAATATTAATTTCCAATAACTTACGGCGATAACCAAGGCACATGTTTTAAACTGTCGGAATTGCCAATAAGAGCCATGATGAGCACGATGTTAGAATAATTGATTTAAAATTATTGAATCACTACTCTATACATTTTTGTTTACAAAATTGTGCCACACATTTAACAATAATATGTATACGGAAGAGTTGATTTCAAGCCGTATTTACATGATGTATTTATTGGAAGCTCAAGGAGCGATTTCATAGGACGTCGAACGTCAAGCGTCAGGCCCCTCTCCAACGGGCTGGAATTTCTAAGGGAATTTTAGAAACTTAACATCAACAAAGTAATTCAATTCTCGCATTCTACCTGATAACAGGGACGACCAGGGTTGTGTACGCATAATACGGTAGGTTCTATGCAAGGAATAATGTGCGCACAAAACTCATGCAGATAATGCAGATAACTAAAGGGGGTTTTCTGCATCATCTTTTTTATGGTCAAGTTGGGTTATACTTTCAAAATTACCCTAACAGCACTCAGAGGTTCTTGGAACGTTCTAAGAACGTGCGGACGTGTTTTGAGCGTCCTCAGAACGTTTTAAAAACGTCCAAAGAACTTTGTCCTGTCTGGGTATGAATTGTTTACCATTTCAACACTCATAAATATCTATTTCATATATTTTGAATTTTGAATTTCAAGTCGGAATTAATTTTACAATGTTTTATGCATTTTCTGCGTATTCTACATGTTTTATGCATAATCTGCGCATAGTTAACGCATATTACTTATCGCACGCACATAGAACCCATCCCTGGGGGCAACTGGCCATGTGGAAAATTTCACATTGGCTGTACCCGAAGGGAACATGAAGCTCCGACGAACGTTCAGAATAGATCATGATAGATCAGACTGAAGCTCCGTTGGAGCTCAAGTTTAGATTCGGAAACGTTCGACGAAGGTCCGATGAACGTTGAAATGTCCGCTTGAAAATAGCTTGAATGAAGGTTCATAGAACGTTTATTAAAGATTCTACGAAGATTCATTCAACCTTCAGTTTTTTATGTTTCAGACGGAATTACAATTATAGTTAGAAATGCCCCAATCTTTCATTTTTTCGTGGAAAAATATACTTTGAAAAAAACTTTGATCGAAAAATTGCAACTCGAACGAACCTTTAGCAAACGTTCGATGAACGTTTTATAAACGTTCATTCAAACTATTTTCAAGTGGACATTTCAACGTTCATCGGACCTTCGTCGAACGTTTACGAATCTAAACTTGAGCTCCAACAGAGCTTCAGTCTGATCTATCATGATCTATTCTGAACATTTGTCGGAGCTTCATGTTCCCTTCGGGTAGTATTTTCAAATTTTGAGCCGCTGGAATTCTATGTGTTAGGCAGTTCTTTTTTTTTTTATAGAATCCTTGAAGACCCTTGGTTCGGTCAGCACGTTTTCCACATTAAAATTTAAAAGCCACACCGCCCTTGTCTGATAATACCCGAAGAATTCTTTTCCAAAAATGCGAATAGAATTCCTCGTATGCTATCACGGAGGGGATTTCAGATAGCACACAAGAATCCTAAATGAACTCTGAAAAAATAACTCTTCAAGAAGATCTTAAATTTCTATGAGACCTTTTTGAGAATTTTAACGGAACTCGTAAATCTCTGGCGAATCGAATTCTTTTTGAAACTCTTCAAGAACCCTTTGTATTCATGTTCTTGGAATTTGAATCGTTTATAGATCCAGACAGCACACAAGAATCCTAAATCAATTCTGAAAAAAGAAGTCTTGAAGAACTCTTTCAGAATACAAAGTCTTTTGGAACAGTTTGTATTCTAAAAGAGTTCTTCAAGAGTTCTTTTCTGAGAATTTATTTGAAATTCTTGTGTGCTGTCTGGGAAAAACAAAACGAAAATTTCAACCCACAAAATCAGAAGAATCATCGGCGTTTATCTTCTGAAATCAATTCTTGGAAAATGGAAACATAATTTTAAGAATGTACCTTAAGATTTCAGGCCTTTAACAGCTGCACAGAGAAAACCCAGCCAGCACAAATGATCAATTTGAATTTATAAAGACTTCCTAAAGACCTCTTCTATAGTTCCCGTTATGCTAATCAATATGTATTCATCATGAAATCTCGATATGAGTCATTTTCGAACATCAAGTTGTTCATTAAGAGTTCATTTTTATTTTTATTAAGAGTTTTCTTTTTTAAGAACTCTTTTCGAACTAATGAATTCTTCAAGAACTCTGAAGGGGTTCAATGTTTGGGGCGTTAACGAGTTCTTCGAGAAAGTATTGTTTTAGTACTCTCAAAGAACTCGTTAATGTCCCAAAGATTGAACTCCTCCAGAGCTCTTTATGAATTCATCAGTTCGAAAAGAGTTCTTGAAGAATTTTATTTTTGTTCTGGAAAAAGAATTCTCGGTGTGTTATCAGGGTAACTATCAGCGACTAAAACAGAAATGAACTTGAACACATTTGGCTATCAGAGCCGTCTTTAAGGCAGGGCATACCGGGCCCGAGCCCAGGGCCTCCTGCAAAAGAGGCCCCCTCTTCGCAGAGAATCGTTGGGATTTTTATATATTTTCTTTAAAAAGGTTACTTGAACAGAATGAAATCAAGTTATTTTGAAAATGAAATTAATTCTAGATATACAAAAGAGTGGAAATTCAGGTAATACTTATTTTAAAGAAAAATTATAATGATCAATGTTAGGGTGGTTTTTTAAAAATTTCAAGATTCTACGTCTCCTTACATGGGACTCCACTCTAAGTAGGCCCAGGGTCTTGAAGCAATGAAAGACGGCCCTGTTGGCTATTAGGGTTTAGTTTTTCTGGATGTTTCGGTTGTTTTGTGGAAAAATTTTCCAAATTATATATAATTTAGTGTAGTTTATATCTAATTTATATATAATTCTAAATAATTTGAATATAATTTTTAAAATTTTCCATTCGGGCATCATAATTGAGTGGGTGCCCTGGCACCCCTACCCAGACAGCACAGAAAGTTCTTTGAACGTTTTGAAAAAGTGCTCTTGGTTTTGCGTGTTTTGGTCCCGCTGAAGCAAGTTTTACAAACGTTTAGAGTACCTTCCCATTTGATATCCTTGAATACGTTCTGAGCACGTTCCTTTGATCTACTACCAGACGTTTTCATCATGTCTTCTAAACGTACTTTCATGAAAACTAACCTTGAAAAACCACAAAGTCACACTGGAACATAGATAGAACTAACCGAGACATTTGCATGTCCCTGGGACATACATGCGACGTTTTTAGAACATCCTGAGACGTTATTTGCACGTTCTCTGTGAAACCAAGCACGTCTTCTGAACGTTCAGGAAACCTCCCGGTGCTGTATGGGTAGAACTCCAGTTGTTTTGTCTCTGGTATTGAAATATTTTCCGCGTCTGCTACGTTTTGTTCACTCACGCAAAAAGATGAAATAGCTGGGACAGCTACTCACTTTTTTAGCAACCTTTTTTCACTGCTGTAGCTAAAATACCCTGGTGAAAATATACGCTCGTAGGAAACGCATTCGAAGTTGAGGAGAAACGTGAAAAGGTTCCAATTTTCTCTTGCCGAAGCGTCCCTAATAGCACCAAGGTCCCTGGACGTTTTGCAAACGTTCTGAGAATGTTTTAAAAACGTCCCAACGTTCTTGGAACGTTTTAAAAACCTCCCAGTGCTGTTAGGGGTATAATAATTGCTTGTTGTAGAGTACTGAAATTATACGTTATCAATACGCTTTATAAACGTTCAATACCGTTTTGGGAAGAGTACTGTCACGTTCCATGAAAGGTAATGCGAATCATTTCATATCCCATACAGCACCGGGAGGTTTTCTGGACGTTCCGAAAACGTGCTTGGTTACACAGAGAACGTGCAAATAACGTCTCATGATGTTCTAAAAACGTCGCATGTATGTCGCAGGAACATGCAAATGTCCCGTTTAGTTCTATTCATGTCTTCTTGCAATGTTCTTGAGACGTATTCAAGGAAAGGTTTTCACAACGTTCCGCGGCGTTGCACATATGTTTTTAAAAGGTTAGTTTTCATGGAAGCACGTTTAGAAAATGCGGAAAGAACGTCCCGTAGTATATGAAAAGAACGTGCTTGGTACGTATTCATGTGCATCAAAAGCGAAGGTACTCTAAACATTTGGAAAATATGTGCCTTGGGCACCAACACACGCGGGCCCAAGATTATGTTTATAGAACATCCAGAGAACTTTCTGTGCTGTCTGGGTATAGACTTTGAGTATCGGTTTTAAACTGTCAGGAATCATAGCATTCCATGGCTGAATAGGTGAGTCGCTGGGTTGCATTGATGAAAATCACGGGTTCGAATCTCGCCAAGTGGTTAAAATTTTTATCCTCTTATATTGTTCTTACTCTTCACGGAGCGTTGATTTTTATACGCTTTTTTCGTTCCAAACTTGGCTTCAAGTACTTTTCGAAACCGTTCCATTTACTCTTTGTTCACTTTTCATTGCTGTTTCTGTTACGCTCCACTACACTTCTCGTCTGCGCTTCATTTCAGTTTCCATTTTCACCAGGGTAATTGCAGCTGTGGCTATTTTTTAACTACCACAGTAGGAATTCGTAGCTGTAACTGCGCGGAATTGGTGATTGATATTTGGATAGCCAAATAATTGAGCTGTTGAATTTTTGCTGTGGCTGCCACATTTCTGTCTGCTACCGCTAAGCGAGCAGCTGTGACAGCTAAAAAATAGCTCTTGTAGCTAATTTTTAGCTCTCCAAATAATAGCGAATTATTTTTTCCGTGCGCTCAGCGTGTACGCTTCATTTTCACCAGGGACATCCTGCTAAGGACTGCCTAAACAAACACAGGATCATTCGGAGGGTGCCCTACGGTTTACGATCCACGTCTAGGAAAAAAGTACCTTCTCCTTCACCACAATATTACGCTTCCACGCATTGCCCGAAGGGAACATGAAGCTCCCACGAACGTTCAGAATAGATCATGATAGATCAGACTGAAGCTCCGTTGGAGCTCAAGTTTAGATTCGGAAACGTTCGACGAAGGTCCGATGAACGTTGAAATGTCCGCTTGAAAATAGCTTGAATGAAGGTTCATAGAACGTTTATTAAAGATTCTACGAAGATTCATTCAACCTTCAGTTTTTTATGTTTCAGACGGAATTACAATTATAGTTAGAAATTCCCCAATCTTTCATTTTTTCGTGGAAAAATATACTTTGAAAAAAACTTTGATCGAAAAATTGCAACTCGAACGAACCTTTAGCAAACGTTCGATGAACGTTTTATAAACGTTCATTCAAACTATTTTCAAGTGGACATTTCAACGTTCATCGGACCTTCGTCGAACGTTTACGAATCTAAACTTGAGCTCCAACAGAGCTTCAGTCTGATCTATCATGATCTATTCTGAACATTTGTCGGAGCTTCATGTTCCCTTCGGGTGGTTACATCGTTGCTGCAAAACTTTTCGATTTCCATATTCTTCTTTTCCTAAACTTAAAGAAAGTAATTGCCAAACGAAGATTCATTTCGAAGGATGGGGTCGAAGTTGAGATAACACTGAGAAGAAAGTAACATGGTTATGGGAACTATACTCGCATGGTTGAGGATTAATGGTTGCAATCAGTTGAAATTTGTTTTTGATCATTTGAAAAACAAGACAAAATCTCATGATTATGTGTTATCCAGTGGGGACAAAAAATTAAAATATAGTGATTACTTCGCAATGAGAAATGGTCTTCTGGATTAATTAAAGAATTGACTCGCTTCGATGTCATCTTGACTAATTATATCATCAAGTATCGCTCAATTATTAGCCAATCTGGAACACCATTTTTCAATGGCAACAAATTAGGAAAATTCCAAGCTAAAACCAGCTAAAAGTTCTGGTTTATTTTTCTTCCCATTGAACCACTTACTTCGCAGTTGAACCATCCCTACACACAATGATTACTGGCATTTCGATGAGCCGCTGATGATCCTGCGATGCCGGTGAAGGGTCGTCACAGGCCCTTCGAAGGGCCTGCATTCAGGTTTGCTGGGATATTATCCTGAGAATATTAACAATTTGAAACATAAGATCAAGGATTGTCATTAACTTAATAATTCCTTCGTCAAACCGAGAAATTTCCGAACCATCCACGCCCTGGTGAACCCATAAAACAAAAAACACTTTTCAAATACATTCGAACAGGATTATTCAAAATGTATTCAAAATTTACATTCGTTGCATTAAAAAATTAATTTGGATTATAGAAAATGTATTGAAAAAATATTCATATTGTCCAAAGGAGGATTCAGAATACTTTTCATCCCAGAAAATACATTTCAGAAGCTTTTTTTGTTTTATGAGAAAATGAAGGGTTGAAGCGCGAAGGAAGCCCTGTTGGACAAACTCTGGGCATAAGAGAATTGGCCCAGAGGGACGTATTTTGAACAAAATTGGAACCAAGAACATTGGTCCGTTTGTTTTTAATTTCGGACCACTCTCGTGAAGTTATGTCCATTACTCACTAGATTTTGGAATCGTCCAGAAGCCTTCCAGTGTGGTCCGCTAATAATGTTCGATCAGATCAGTGTTGCCAGAGCACCTTGATCAAATATTACATTTAGATTAGAAGAAAGTTACATTTCCAGTTCAAGAGTTACAAGATATTTTCCGGCAATATGCAGCCTTGCATTCTTGCGTTAAATTTTGACGTTTTAACGTTAACGTTTAAAAAAATGTTACATCCATGTTACATCAGAGGGTCGAAAGTTACGTAAAACGTAACAAATGTAACCTTCTGGCAACACTGGATCAGATCCGAGTTACATCCACGCGTGTCCTATTCTGTCGTGCGAGATCCAAGAATGTCTGGAACGATCCGACAGTGTCCAAAACTGATCAAAATCTTGTCCATGGATGTCTGCAGATGCCCAAGGATCATAGGATATTGATCCGAACGATGTCCAGAGCCGTCCACGATGCTCATTTCTGTGTCCCACCACGTCCATTTGAGTCCAAATTCCAAAATGTGAGTATGAACAAATTTGGACAAGTTGGAACCGATTACGGACGAGGAAAGATCATTCTTGTCAAGGATAAATGTAGAAAGAACTCTGAGAAACATTTGAAAATCCCTTATTGTTATAACGGACAAATTTGGGAAACTTGAGACCGAATACGGATGAAAAAAAATCTTTGGTATGAAAACATGAAGGAAACTCCGAGATATAGTCGAAACTTCCGCGTCATGACTGTGGACGAATTTGGACATCTTTGGACGGTATCACGTTCAAATATCCCGGTCATTTAATCCCATAGTTAAATATCCCCGTACGAAAATATCCCATAACTGGAAGATCCCCATACCATTGTATCCCATTTTCAATTTTTCGATTGTTTTTGTTTTGTATTTTCAGGATTCGATTGTATTGTGATTTTGAATGGTTTTATTGATGGTTAATGGTTCTATTTCGAATGGTATTTCTATCCAAATATCAAGCTAGTAGAGTTGTAGGTGGACCAGATAATAATTCTTTCTTCCTCACACTAATTTATCTCGCACTAATAATGCTGTGGAGGGGTGGCATCGTGCTTTTAATGAGCATGTTCGCATCAGCCATGCCAATATGGGACAGTTTATCAACTGTTTGAAGGAAGAGCAGAGTGTGACAGAGTTGACGGTTGAGCAGCATCGAGCTGGTCGTATTGTGAACACTGTTAAACGCCGAAAATATTTAAGTTACGAGGCAAGATTGAAAAATGTTGTTGGTGGGTATGATGGGATGGATAAATTGTCGTACTTGAGTATCGATGGATCTGACAAATTACGTTTGCATCCTTTTAATACATCGCATATAATGAAATTTTGTTCCGCGCCAATTTTAAGGTTATGTGAATCTCAAAAGATTGACTTAATTCTTGATAATTTATATTTTGTCAATAGTTTCGAACTGCTGAAATGAAATATTTTCAAACATTCAATACAAAACATACTCTTATTGTTGTTCAATGCTTTTGTCCCTAGTAAAACTATAAATATAAATTTGTATAGGTTAGAGATAAAATACTTAGTTTTCATATGACGTTTCGAGAACGTTCTGAAAAAGTACCACAGCATTTGTCAACAATGTCCCCAAAAGGTGTTTTCCAGCACATTGAATGAATTTTCTCAAAATTCGTTTTGAGAACTTTCGGTGCTGTCTGGGGTTTGTTCCTTTTTTTTTGACATTGTAGAATGAAGATGTTTGATGTGGGATTATTTTCTGCGGAGATATTTTTGTATGGGGATATTTTTGTACGGGTTATTTTTTCCGGGGGATTTAGTCCGGGATCAATTGTGGTGCAGCCCTTTGGACACCTTCGGACTACATTAGACCGATTACGGATACACGGAGAAAAATGCAGCTCGAGAGGATAGTAATCTTTAATTGAAAATTGGAGAATAATTCTTAAAATCTGAGAATATTTCTTAAAATCTGAGAATTTTTCTTTAAATCTAAGAATTTTTCTTAAGTTCGTAATAAACATAAAACGGTTCAGATTTCTCTTCAATATTGCTCGAAAAACAATGAAAAATTATCAATACTTAACAAATCATAAAAACAAATATGAAGTTTCCAAAAGTCGCGCATGAAATTTTACAAAGTGAATAACAAAATTCTGTAATTTGAAAATGAGATTCCAAAATTTTGTTATTTACTTTGTAAAATTTCATGCGCGACTTTTGGAAACTTCATATTTGTTTTTATGATTTGTTGAGTATTGATAATTTTTCATTGTTTTTCGAGCAATATTCAAGAGAAATCTGAACCATTTTATGTTTATTACGAACTCAAGGAAAATTCTTAGATTTTAAGAAATATTCTCCAATTTCCTATCAAAGATTACTATCCTTTCGAGCTGCATTTTCTCTCCGTGCATAAAAGAATCATCTCTGCCCACTGTTCCCAGGTTAGGGGTCACTATTTCCTCTTCATTGGACATTCTATTCAATGGACCCAATTCATTGGTATATTCCCTTAGAAATCTCCCTAACCTGGCAACTCTGTCTCTGCCATGAAAAACAAGTAGAAAACTTCGGAAGACAGTTTAGAACTCCAAAACGTGACTATGGACCAATTTGGACAAGGTCGGACTGATTAAGGACGAGAGAACATTATTCTCAGCAAGGATGAATGTAGAAAAAGTGTGGGAAGCAGTTGGAAATGTCGTATTGTTACTGCGGACAAATTTAGAATAGCGAATAGTGACGATGAAAGTTCATTTCTGTTGTGGACAAATGTAGACAATTTCGGGTCACAGTTGAAAATCTCGCATCATTATTATGAACAAATTTGGACAACTTTGAACACACCGCCTCCCTAACAGCACATCCACCGACTTCCACGTCGCATCCCCGTGGACTCTCCAGCCAACAAAATCAAGGCAGCGCTTCTGGCAGTGGTGCTACCATTCACTTACATAAATCGAGCCATATATGTACAGAAGATTTTTAACTGTATAAGGAAATAGGAGCGACTTGGTAGTATTTTTACTAGGAGCACTACTTGGTAGCGCTTCCTGATAATACTGGTAGCGCTGAGGTAGTGCTACGCTATAAATTGAATCATATATATGTTATGGTAGCATGCAGTCTCACGGTAATGGAAAAGCTACTACGTTGCTACCACTAGCACTGCTAGTAGCGGAAACGTGAATTTGGAAGCACTTTGCTGGTTGGGTCCACGTGGATAAATGGTGGACGTGGATAGAACGTGGATGAACGGAGATTCCACGCGGAGGCAACGTAGATGCAACATGGAAATGTCCGGTGCTGTACGGGCTGGACATCTGTGGACACCCCCCATTGGACAAGTGACGAACGGATTTACACCCGTTGGTACGAAATTCGAAGCAAATGGACATCCATAGACATTTCGGACTGATTTTGGACAAACCCTGGTGAAAGGGAAGCGTGTAATAGAAAGTGTCAGGACCGTAGTTGGAAAGTATTTGGAACGTGGATTTAAGCGTATACCGAGCGTCAAGTGGAACATTAAGAGTGGTTCGAACGTATATTTGAAGTGTGTGAAGCGTATCCGAAGAAACCCTAATTTCATAGAAACCGGGCTTTACGTCTGGAGGCGTAGTTAGAGAGTGGATAGGAAGCATATGAGGAGTATTAGGAAAGTAATCTGAAACATGCTTACGCTTCCGTTACTCTTTATGACACGCTTCCCTTTCACCAGGGAAGCGCGGACCGTTTCGAACCAAGAATTGGACAGTTTTGGACATCTTGGAAACATCCCTGGTGAAAATGAAGCGTATACACAAAGCGAGAAGGAAACGTATACGAAGCGAAAAACGTTTCAACTCCCTCTTTCTCGAGCGTATGATGCCTGCTTGCTGAAAATTCATCAAATCATACGTTCTGTGTACGTTTCATAAGCTTCCGATCCCGTTTCGCATACGCTTCATGTAACGTAACAGTAGGTTATATAAAGCTTGTGCGTGCCATATCTATTCTGAGTTGACATTACATCTTTCAGCGAACGACATCACCCACGATCCATGGCTCAGTGGATAAGACCCTATCATAGTGAAAGTCCCGGGTTCGATTCTCACCGTGGGGTTCAATTTTTTTGTCTAGATTTCTTGAATTTTTCCCGCTTTCTTTGTTTCAATTCTCGCTTCACATACTCTTTGTATCCTTTCCATTCAAGCTTCGTATACTTTCCATTAACGTTTCTGTTACCCTTTAGGATACGCTTCGTTCACTCTTTCCTCTCGCTCACCAGGGATTTTAGACACAGTTCGGATGTTCAAAATTGGTCCGACAACCCATCAGGGAGCGTAAACTAACAGTCATCCAGGCGTAATTCATATAGGAGTCAATTTAAACATTTTCACGTTTCGATACCTGCTTCCTTCATTTTTGGATTTCCACCAAGACGTATACGATACAAGTGAAACTTTGAGGGAAGGGAGATCCTGTTATCCAAAATTCTGTTATCCTTTACCATACGTGTACGAAAACAAAACAACGAACGAACAGTTCCAAACCCTAAAAAACAAACAAGGAATTAAAATGAACGGATAATCAAATTCACCTCAAATAATTTAATCGATAATAATTGACATAACGAGAAACCAATATATGCGAAAAGGAATCAAAGTGCACCTTAAGTTCTGTATGCATAATCAAGTGGAAAATAAAATGCAAACGTAGAATGAAGAAAACATAATCTTAATCGTTAACAATTTGAGCAAGTGGGATCGGTGGGATTATGGATCTTAAGAGCCACGTTAGGAAACAAATAAGTATGAGAATTTTTTTTAAGTGTCAAGACAATAAAGAAATCTTTACAATGAATTCATGCTTTCGTACAACGAAAGTCCTTTGTTACGTGATTAAGCCAGGCTTACATAAATATGCATCATCGATTCAATTTAACAAGAAAACGATTAACATTATCGATAATAGATATGATCATCATTGTTCCACCAGCGTGTGAGATATCTGAAGGCACGCCTTTACTCTTTACTTCAATTATTTATTTATTCATTTATAGTTATTTTATTTATTCATTTATTCATTTTTTTGTTTGTATTGGATGTCCGCGCCTCTAGTTTCTCAATTGTCTCTACGTAATAAAAATGTAAGTTATTCTCTTGATCATCGCTTGCATACATATATATATGTACGGGGTAAAGTCGGTGCGCTCTCTCTCTCTCTCTCTCTCTTTCTCTCTTTCTCTCTCTCTCTCTTTCTTTCTTTCTCTCTCTCGTTCTCTCTCTCGCTCTCTCGTTCTCTCTCTCCCTTTCTCTCCCACTCTCACATCCAATTAAGCGTAAATGTATTGTTCGTTCAACGATCTCGCGAATATAAATGAAATGAAAATCACATTTTGCCACATAATGATACTTGCATTTGCCGCATATACATACATATGCATGCGCATACATATATATGTATACGAAAACGAGACTCAACTCTAACAAATTTTTAATTTTATATATTATTTGCGTATACAATAAGAGCGGAGGCAATTTCTTTAATTTTAATTATTATCAACATTTACCTCGGCTCATGGTTGTTGTTGTTGTTGTTTTTTTCTCTTTATTATTTATTCTTCCGTATCTTTGCATCAGTGAAGTGAACATTGCAATAATTATTGTTCATTATTTATGGAATAATAAATAAGTTGATTAAGTTTATTTACTCCACCTTTTTTATTTTATTTGTTTTTTGTTTCTTTTTTTCCCCTTTTATTATCATTATTTTTATTTCAAGTCTTAGAATCGTATTATTCAATAATTACATATCTTCGTAAATTCTATAATTCGAAATAAAAATTATATTAATATATACAACGAACGAAGAAAAAAAAATTAGTTGGAAGATATATTATTTTTTGGATTTTTTTTCTTGTTTTTGTTGTTGATGTTGTTGTTGTTGTTGTTGTTGTTGTTGTTGTTGTTTTTGTTGTTGTTGTTACCTTTATCATCGAATTCGACAAGTTTTGTGTGGTTTCGACTATTGTGTATTCCATCTTCTTTCTTCTTTCTTCTCTCATCTTCGCAATTTCCTTCTTCCTCTTCCGCTCCTTTCTCACATCACACTTCGAATCATCGAGTTGCCTTTGCACCGCTCTTAATGTAAATCCTATACTTTTTCTTGTTTATTTTCTCAAAGATCTAAATCGATACCCTAGACTTGTTCTCCTATGATTTTCGTGAGAAAACCGTTACAAAATTTTTTACCAAATTTTTAACTTTTCTTTCTCAATCTCTGGTCCTTTGTCTTTTTTATTATATTTATTTGTATTTTATTGTTAACAATTAAACCATCGGAAGGAACGAATGTAAAAATGTTGTGATAGAGTGACATGCAACGGAGAATAATAATCAATTCGCATACAACTTTAACAAGAAAATTTCATAACGAGCCCGACTAGAAAATCTGAATTATGTATAATATATATATATTTGAGAGCGATGATTCTTGTTTTTTGTTTTTCTTCCTTTTTGTTTTTTTTCTTTTCTTCGATAAAACACGTATCTTTATGATTTTTCAATTATAAATTTTTGGCATAAAGAGTTCGATCGGTCGGGCTTAATTGGCAATACCCGTCAAGGTAAATGGAAATCAAATTTGTGTTTTCATCGTATCATTACTACGCATCTCAATTTTACTTTCGATCCTCCATTCGAACATAATTAATAATTATTGTTCTCATATACGAGCAAAACGAATTGTATCATATATGTATACATAATATATATATACATATATATTTATTTGTCAAACGTATTTAACAGCAACATTTTATAGCAGCAGCAACAGCAGCGACAATGGAACATATTAACATTTTGTCGCCTTATTTCATTATAAGAAAGTCAACTAATTTATGTTTGTTTCATATATCTTTTTTCGTCTCCCTCTCCTTCTTATTCATTGTTTTTTTTTTAATAATCATAATAATATAAACTGGATTCATTTATCCATTCGTTTAGTAGTCAGCTTCGATCGTGACTGAACGTAAGTACATCGACTCATCGCGTAATACTGATTAACGTGTGAATAATCGTAACCATCTCTCGGTATGTTTGAATTTTATTATTGTTATTATTGTTATTATTATCGTTCATGTAACAGCACACGAGATGAAGATTATTCTCATCCAAGTTATTATTACTATATTTATTATTATTATCATTAAAAAAAACAAGCAACAATGGACTCCTAATAAATGACAAAAGGCCAAGGACAATCCCTCACTTGCCCAAGCCAAATTTCATGAATATCAGTTCTTTCCCTTTCGACAGAATGTCACCGCCAGCACTGGCACCTGCCATTTCAGTAAACTTTTGCATCAGATTAGGACCCGCGCTCTGTTGTTGCTGCTGTTGCTGTTGTTGCTGACCCTGCATTGGGTCAGGTTTCGATTGGGCAGTGGGAATCACAGCAGGAATTCCCCTCATTGGTTTGTTTTGGGTGCCCTGCATCGAGGGCCCTTGATTTTGCTGTCCATAGGGCTGGCCTTGTTGCTGCTGGCCTTGCATTTGTTGCTGTTGTTGGAACTGCTGTCCCTGTTGTTGATAGTTCTGATTTGTTTGATTCATTTGTTGTTGTTGTTGTGGGTGCTGTTGTGGTTGTTGTTGTTGTTGTTGGTACATTTGATTGTGTTGCTGTAGTTGTTGGTTTTGGTAATCCATTTGTTGTTGTCCTGGTCCAACGGGGACGTTACTACCACCGACTCGATTGGCCGCACTTCCCCTCCCCCTCCCCTGTAAAAATATACAAAATATTTGTGGTGAGAAACGCAAAAGTGATACAATGAAATCTCTTTTTTGAGACCCATACCTAATATCTGCTTCCCAATTTCATGAAACTCAAGGATATTATATGGGGTAAAAACTAGACACATATTTCTCATGATTTTTAATTCTCAATTAAATATAAGTGCAAAATGATGTTCTTTGATGGAACTTGAATCTATAACGTTACATAAATTCACTTCACAGAACAAAATTGTGAAAATTTTTCAACATTTACATCGAATCTAAGTCTATCCGAAATGAATGTTTTTTTATACAAAATGATGATCAATTTTATGATATTGTATGATACACTCGATGCTTTTACCGAAGACAAAATATGTGATCACAGCTACAAAATGATAGGTATTGAAAATGACGATCTTGATACTAAAACTACTGCTTTGCTTATCATATAAGGATGATCGACCAATCTTTCTTCATTGATTGTTAAAATTTTATGCATGATATACTTGGCGTGTACAAAAATCACATCTTGAGTTATCTTGACGAAGTGTTTTTCTCTGAATAGTAAATCCAACGCGAGAAATGTTTAAAAATTCGAGAAAAATTTTTTGATCTTAATTGAAAATGATCAGATCAGAAATATTAAAATAAATTTGTTGATATTGTTCTGTATGAACATTATTTGGGTCTTTCGATGGTAAAACCTATTTTGCGATAAGTTTAGTTTTGATGATTACACGGAAAAAATAATTTAGCTGCAGCAGCTAAGTAGCTAGCACCGACACGGACAGCCATTAAATTAGCTCCTGCAGCTAAATTTTAGCTGTTACAGCAAAAAAATTTGCATTTGTAGTTAATTTATTTGCGGTAACAGCTAAAATTTAGCTGCAGGAGCTAATTTAATGGCTGTCCGTGTCCGTGCTAGCTACTTGGCTACTGCAGCTAAATTATTTTTTCCGCGTAGTACAATGCTCGAGTTCGTCCAGGGGTGGCGAAAAGAATGAGAGATCACTAAAATCTTGAATGAAAGTTGTAGCAACCTTTCGTTGACATGGTTGTCATTAACAAAACAAAAGTTTCCAATAAACATCTTGTGTCCTGCGATACCTTTTAAGGGAGGAGGGGGGGGGGGGGGTTAATTCGATCAAAAAATAGCCTATTTTTATGAATTTTTATTGAAAAACCAGTTGATTTAAATGAATTTATTTTAACGGGATATTATTAAGTAACGTTTGAAATATATTGTGTAAAATTTTCATTGAAAAATATCCAGACATGCGCCGGTGGAAGCAATTTTTAATAAGCGCCAAAAAAAAAAGGGTTTTGCGGTGGGCAACATAACTCAGGATTGGATCATCTGAAACAAAAAAATCAAAAAGTTTCTGTTAGTTTATGAGTTTTTCTAGGTAACGTCGTCGAGTTTTTTTTTTTTTTCAATTTTTGGATTTTTTATGGCACTTATAAGTCAAAATACCGATTTTTGACGCAAAGAATCAACAATTAAGTCGTTATAAAATATAATTTAAATTAAAAAAAAAAAAAACTCGACGAGGTTACCTAGAAAAACTTATAAACTAACAGAATCTTTTTGATTTTTTTGTTTCAGATGATCCAATCCTGAGTTATGTTGTCCATCGCAAAACCCTTTTTTTTTTTGGCGCTCATTAAAAATTGCTTCCACCGGCGCATATCTGGATATTTTTCAATGAAAATTTTACACAATATATTTCAAATGTTACTCAATAATATCCCGTTAAAATAAATTCATTTAAATCAACTGGTTTTTCAATAAAAATTCATAAAAATAGGCTATTTTTTGATCGAATTAACCCCCCCCCCCCCCCCTTAAACAGGTTTTGGATATCTTGCACAACATTTTGGATGAGTTTTAAATCAATTTTTGTCTAAAATTCGGCTAAAAGATTCCTTTAACATTTCTTGTACCTGAAACTTGTCTTCAAGACAGCTTTTAGATGCAAAACACGTTGAAGATATTTTTTACGCGAGTTTTAGACATAAATTGGTCTAAAACTTATTTAAAAATGTTTTACAAGACATCTGAAATTTGTTTGAAACATATCACGAGACCAAAAATGTTCACTTATGACAAGCTTCCATGCTATCTGGGTTGGTATTTTATTGCACTCGCTAAATTTGTGTCAGTGAAATATCACTACCCGGAGAAAAATGTAGTTCGGAAATATAGTCATCTTTAATAGAGAATTGGAGAATATTTATTAAAATCTGAGAGTATTTTTCAAGTTCGTAATAAAGATGAAACGGTTCACATTTTTGTTGAACTTTATTTGAAAAACAATGAAATTTTATCAATACCTCACACACAATGAAAAAAATATGAACTTTCCAAAAATCGTGCATGAAATTTTACAACATGATTAATGAAATTTCGGAATTTCATCTCCACTTTGTAAAATTTCATGTGCCACTAACAAAATTTCGAAATCTTATCATTCACACTGAGAAAAGAGGCATTTGTAAGTTCAGTAAACAGTACTATATTCGTTCGATGAATCTGAATATTATTAATTCGCGAGATGTCATTCAATTCCTAAACGCTTAGGAATTGGATGACATGTCGCGAAGTTGGGCATTAATATTGTATCATATAATAACGGTTGGAGAAAATTCAGTAATGAAAAGCAAAATTTCAGTAATGTTTCTTGAAGTTTCATGAAAGATCGCTGAAAGTTCAGTAATATTCAGATTCATCGAACAAATATAGTACTGTTTACTGAACTTCCAAATGCCTCTTTTCTCAGTGCACTTTGTACAATTTCATGCGCAACTTCTGGGAAGTTCATATTTTTTCCTATTTTTTGTGAACTATTGATAAATTTTCATTCTTTTTCAAATAAAATTCAACAAAAATGTGAACCGTTTCATCTTTATCACGAACTTGCGAAATACTCTCAGATTTTAATAAATATTCAGAGATTTTAAGAAACATTCTTCAATTTCCTATTAAAGATTACTATATTTCCGAACTGTATTTTTTGCAATTGATGGTAGACTCCGAATTGAATGAATAAGATTTTACTGCATAATTAGTCAGTAGGCACTGATTGTACCATTGAAAGTGATTGTTGCCAATGGAATCAGTGATATAAATTAATTTGCAGTCATGGAATTTTCATTGCAACTAATTAAATACAGGAAGGAGGGAAAAGTAACAGATTATTTTTCGAAAAATATAATAAAAATATGGTCACAGAACGTTTAATGAACACCCTGATGAAAAAAAGTCTATTGAAACGCACTGATAAATCAAATTTGATACAAATTTTGCAACGGTAAATGACCATTCAAATCTAAAAACAAGCACAGAGGCTTCCAAGCATGAAGAAACCCGAAATAAATGCGTTGTGGTTTGTGTTCTGTACAAACACGATTGAAATTTAAAATGCCGAACAGCCAAAGTTTATTATGTGCTTTATAAAATTCAACGTTCAGCATTTCAAATTTCAATGGTACCTGTTACTTTTTGTACAGTATTCGTAATCTCTCGTATTTTCATGTAGAAATTCATTTTCTAAACCTTATTTAACCTCTTTTATATTGAAAAAATAACACGAACTTCTTAAATCAAACTAGTTTGGAAATATTTGAATAGAAAGTGCCTCTAGAGGATGAGAAATCGTTGATGTTCAATAAGAAATGATACAAAATCTTGATTAATTCCGATTGAAATTTGTCGATTGAATACGAAATTATCCCCGCTTTAAGGGGATACGAGCGGTCCAATTCTTTCGAGACAAAGTACGTGAAAATGCGTGCATCGATTCAAAATATCTCTCTGTACAGCATTTCTTTAGCATCTCAAGAAATGCTGCACAGAGAGATATTTCGAATCAACGCACGCATTTTCACGTACTTTGTCTCGAAAAAATTCAGAAAAGCCCAGCCGCTCGTATCCCCTTAAGGACTTCCGTCCAAACGATGTCCATACAGTCTAAAAGATGTTTTTTAGATTTCTCAAACTAAGACATCTTAAAGATAGTGTAAACTGTTGCATCAGAAATCTTTTAGACAAAGCAAAATTTTTGCTGTATGGGCGATTAATTGGTGTTTCGATTTTTCGCTGTCGATCGTACAATGCTGGTGAAGAGCCGTTGCTGGCCCATTGTAACTTGAAATGCTCGCAATCGTGTTTATTGGATTGTATGGAGTTTGAATTCCAAATCATATATTCTAAGTGCAGGTTCAATTGTTCATATATATTTTGTACGAAAAATATTCTTTACAAAATTTATTGTTAAATTTCACACAGAGATATCTCATCGTACAAAGTATTATGCTCGTTTGCAAGCCAGAAGCATTAAAAGATTGAAACTACAACCGTTTTCAATTCCTGATTATTTTTACTATTGCTGATAGTGACAAACTGAAAGTTTCAATTGAAAGGATTTGTTGAACCTTGCTAACCGCTATAGAAATCACTCAAGTCGTTCTCTAGGCCCTCGCCAAGCCTTTCCGAAGGGCTTGCAAAGCCTAGGGAAGTCTCGTAATATGCCAGAGAATTATTACACTGAGAAAAATTCATAGTCAAATTTACTATGGAATTTTAGGAATGGAGGGACATACTTACTACACAATGAAATTGACTATGTTATAACAATAGAAACTTGATCAAATTTACAATGTTTTATAGTAAATTGCATTAGAAGTCAGTATGTTCCTTCATTCCTAGGATCCCCTAGTAAATTCGAATCTATATTTTTCTCAGTGTAGAATCCCACTAAACACAGTTTGTCACCGTATCATCGGTGTAATGTAATTTCAAAATCACATGCAATGTAACCTGCTTGTTGCATGCAATGGACAGGTAACTTGTAGTTTCACATCCAAGAAAAGTAGCCGCAACGTCACTATAACATAACATTTTTTGTGTTGGTTACACGGCGGTTACATGCAATTGTTATGACATTTTTATTTTGGAAGATATGCATCGTAGGCACTTTTTGACCTTATATTCGAGGTCACCCGCATACATCGGGTTTAATAGTATAACTTATAACAGATCGATGAAACCACGATGTTGCTAAAATGAAACATGTCATATTGTGGTTACATTGTAGCAACTTTTGATGAGTGTGAAATTACAAGTTACCAGCCCATTGCATGTAACGAACAGGTGATATTGCGTGTGATTTTGAGTTACATTGTAGTTATGATACGGTAACAAATTGTGTTTGGTGGAAATCATATGATTTCTGTTAGGGAAATTCCATGTATGATTCACCTCCAGCGGAAATCACATGGAAAAAAATGTTTTGTAAGATTTACTAACGCGTAAAATACAGGACCATTGAAATTTCTCGTAATATTTATACGAGTTTAGTAGAATTTACGATGGTCGCAGGTTAAGAGTACTATCACAGTAGCACATTGAACTGAATTTCTAATAGATATTAACAGGAATTCCAACAGTCCCGTATTTTACCACCCTTGTTGGTAAATTCTATCTAAGTTCGATGAGATATGGAATTTCAAGTCAGATGTATTGGATACACTTCTCCTCTACAAGATAAATTTTCAAACGCGATGTCAGAATATCGAGAATTCTGTTAAATACACTACCGATCGCATCGAATGAGAAAAAGTGCAAAAGTTTTATTGTACCTTGTGGATGGTGGTTTGAAACTTCCCCAGCGTGTATGAATTCTGGCCCAGTCTTCGGCTCATATTGGCAAGATCCTGGGCCGGGGTGGACCCCATGGTACATACATGCTGGGGTTCTATGAATTAGTTTCTATAACTACGATATTGTTTTGTAAATACACATGCATTTTGTATAATTAATATTAATATGCGACCATGAACTGTGAAAACTGATCTTCAACAAGTGTTTGAAAATGCAAAATTAATGCCTTAAAATATGTCATCAGTATAGTTTCTTATTATGAGACTGTAATTGTGTCACAGTAAGTCATTGATGTTTCATATAAATACGTGAATGGCTAATTTTTGAACACTTGTTACGGATCAGTTTTTGCAGTGTATATATACATTCGCATAGATGATTTATGTAGAATAAGCATGCGCGCCGCAACACATATCAATTAAGCATTATGGCGAAAAAATAAGCGATTGAAAGCAATTCAAATCTGTTCTCAACACGAACGATTGTAGTATTAGACTGGCGGAATCTAGTATAAAGTTGTTTATCACAAAGGGCTATAAATTATATATAAAATCTATTTTGCACTACCCTGCACGGAAAAAATAATCTTGCGCGCGCCACAGCATAGCATTTGCTAGTACACCGAAAGAAGTATGTAAACAACCAAAACCTTTTGTTACTCCAAGTCTTTGTTGCTCTAGCAAAATTATTTTGTTACTAAATTTTCAACAAAAATATTTCGTACTCAATACCAAATGGTTTTCATGATCCAACAAAATATTTGCGTCGAAAATTTGGTATCAAAATAATTTTGTTGGAGCACCAAAACTTTGGTTCAGATAATAAAAGGTTTTGGTCGGTCACACATTAACCAAAATATTTTTTTGTGTTATAAAAAGACATGGGATGGATCATGCACATAAGAATTGTGCACTTATTTATTATGCACATAAAAAAATTGAATTAAATTTGTTCACATATTAATTTTAGTTGCTTTTAATACGTTTGATAAATGTGCACTGATAGTCGTGCACAGTGAATTGTACACATGAAAAACAATGAAAAATATAAAATGTAAGATTGGGCACCTTACATTTTGCACCTTTGGGAATATTCAATATTGTTTTTTATGCGCAAGTAATCATGCACAAAATTTTTATTCACAAAAACTTGCGCATAAAAAACAATATTGAATGTTCCCAAAGGTGCAAAATGTAAGGTGCACAATCTTACATTTTATATTTTTCATTTTTTTTCATGTGTACAATTCACTGTGTACGACTATCAGTGCACATTTATCAAACGTATTAGGAACAATTAAAATTAATATGTGAACAAATTTAATTCAATTTTTTTATGTGCATAATAAATAAGTGCACAATTCTTATGTGCATGATTCATCCCATGTCTATAAAAACACTTTTTTCCGCGACAGTTATATTCCCATACAGCACACGAGTTCCCGCAGAAAGTTCCCGTTATGCTAATCAATATGCATAATTTCAATTCAAAATGAACTCCTAATGAACCACTTAATGTTCAGAAAGAACTCATATCGAGATTTCATAATGAATTGTCCGGGCATTCAATACGTTTTCATTATGAATTCATTATTGGTCGCGTAACGGGAACTATATTCAAGAAATCTTTGAGAAGGATTTATGAATTCGAATTGATCTTTCGTGCTGGCTGGGTTCTCAGTTATTCAAATTTTAGCATGTGTAATCACGCTTTTTTTCCACGTGTGAAACTCCCAGATCGCAGTTTAAGTTTACAAGTTAAGTAAGGTGCTTTACGATGTACGAAGTTTCTGAAGAAAATATTCCAACTTCTGATAAATGTTTCATAGAAAATTATTTAACAGTAGACGTTTTTTTTTCTTTTTATTCGTAAAGATTTGGCATATCATTAATTACAGGTGATTAGGAAAGTTTGTGGAAAGGTAGATTTCTAGTTACATACGGCAAGTGTTTAAGCTTAATTCAACCTTGCATGAAAGGCGTAGCAACTTTATGAGGACAAGATTGTCATTCAACAACTAAAAGCAATCGAATACCGAAGCTGACAAGCTTATGACAAGCTTACGTGTTATCTGGGAACGGGAGAAAAATATTTCTTTTGGTCCTTGATCTCTGCTTGGCCAAAAGTGTAGATTGCAAAACCTTACCTGTTTCCTGCGTATTATCTTAAACGAACATTGATTACTAGCATTTCATCCCATACAGCACGAAAGTCCCCGCAAAGAGCTCCCGTTATGACAGTCAACATGAATTCATTATGAATAGTTTGAATTCAAAATGAACTCTTGATGAATAACTTAATCTTCAGAAAGAATTCATATCACGAATTCATAAAGAACTAGTCTGGCATTCAACATGTATGCATTTTGAATTCATTGAGTTCATATTGAATTCATTTTTGATGTCATAACGGGGACTGTTTAAGAAGTTCTTTCAGAAGTTTTTGTGAATTCAAAATGATCATTTGTGCTGTCTGGGATCAGACCGTTGATGATGAATTCTACGTTAATGAACCTTTGAAATGCTGGAAATCATGTTTGATGGGGGTGTTTGATACTGATGATGACAAAATAATTATAACACATTTGGTATGTGGGTTTCTGCTTATCATTTTCAATCTTAGCTCAATCATTCCGACTATCTGGCAAGAAATTTTGTTAATGACAGCATTATTCATGGAACCTTATTGTACTCCAATAGGAGGTGTTTATGCAGGAACAGGGAATGAAGATGTATCTGAGGAGGAAAAATGTTCAAAATTATATATAATTTATATAGAATTATATATCAAATATATCGAATTTTGAACATTTTCCTCTTCGGGTAATTCGTTCTGCGTTTACGCGAGTTTCCGTTATGCTAGACATTAGACAATATGCATTAGTTATGAATATTTTTGATTCAAAATGAACTCTTAATGAACAACTAAATGTTCAGAAACAACTCATATCGAGATTTCATAATGAATCATCCGGGCATTCAATACGTTTTCATTTTGAATTTAAAATACTCTTAATGAATACATATTGATTAGCATAACGGGCATTATTCAAGAGGACTTTATAAATTCAAATTCATCATTGATGCTGGCTAAGGTATCATCAGAGGGGGATCTAGCAATTCCTATATTTGCGTGTATTACACGAACGGCACTTAAAACCCATATTACTGAAGTTTGAATCAATTATCGGAACGAATTAGTAATCGAATAACGAAATACCCAGCCGTTAGAGAGCCAAAATCTTGCCACATATTCTTTAGACAATATTTTCAGTTTCAAGGAATTAATTTGAAAAAATAAATACCAATGATTCATTAGATTTTTCGAGTTTGGATTTCCGTTTCGTTTTTCTGAACGATTCAAACTTTAAATATATTAACACCCACACTTACGGAGAATAGAGGAAACAAGTATGATCGAAGCTAATATTCTCGACCGGAATACACAGAAAAATGATGTATTTGAATATGAATCTACTAGACATTTCATTGTATCCAGTAAATTTTTACTCGATTTGAGCAAATTTTATTTGAAATGAAGAAAGGTTCATTTATTTGGATGGTATAAATGTTTTATTTGATCTAACTGAAACTCCAGCAGGTTCATATTTAACTAGAAATTTAGTTGATTCAAACAAAGTTTAGTCAATCCAAATAAATTAAAGTATAAAATTTTCTCGGTGGGTACCGCCAAAAATTGGGCTTTAGATAGTTCGGGTTTTTACATTTAAGAGCCCTTATCACGGTAAAAACCGGAGTCTTATCGGCTAATCACTTGGTTTCCATGGTTCTTCAATAGATACCGATGAACTTTTACAACAGCGACATTTCTCCGACCGATCTAGAATACATTTTCGAGGACACTTCAGAAGTATTATAATCGTACTCCTCTATTCCTTCATTCTCCATGTTCAAACACTGGAAAACAAGTTGTAGAATTTATATCTTTGTCAAGCCAATATGATAGATGAAGATAATAAGGAGGATAATCCCCGAGAAAAACTGGATTAGATCTAAAGAGATCTAATGAGATCTAATTTGATCTTTTTAGATCCAAAAAATGGAATACGGTAGATCTCTCTGGATCTAAATAGATATAGATAGATCTACGCAGACCTCAGTACAAATCAAAGCTCCTTTTGTATTTAGATCTCTGTAGATCTAAATAGACCTGTCTAGATCTAAATTTATCTATTCAGATCCAAATTGATCTACGTCAGTTCACAGCTTTTCTTATTCTGATCCACGTAGATCTACTTAGATTTAAGTACACGGAAAAAATAAAACAGCAATGGTTACTGTGAATCGCAGTAATTCATTGAAAAAAAAATGAAAAATCAAATTCACGCCGTTCATTACTGCGTCTCCCAGTAACCGTTAATGTCCAAGCAGCATTGACGAATTTCACTGCAGTACACATCACTGTGATCGCGCTAACCTCTATCATCCAAGCGTGTTTTCATTTGTATTTCAACTGATTGCTGTTATGGACAGTAACCAGTGCTGCTTTCTTCTTTCCGTGTAGATCTATTGTTATCCAAATAGATAAATCATTTAGATCTCATCTACCGCATTCCATTTTTTTTATCAAAAGAGATGCAATTAGATCCAATTTGATCCCTTCAGATCTGATTCATTTTTTCCCGGGTAGACAGGATAACAGTTGGAGGATTTCTTGAAACCAGTCATAAGACTGATGACTTCATGATCATGATGATGAAGCTAATATTTGAACACAATTTCAGTTGATTTTGAAGCGGGGAATGTAAGATTCAGATCCGCTGTGGTATATCTCACATTCGCTGTTGTGAAATCAACTTAAATTGTGGTAGCTCGCAGGCCTGGATCAAGGGGGTATGGGGAGTGTGAGCAAAATCCCCGGACCCCGTTCACCGGAAGGCCCCAATTGAGGAAGAAAATTAATGCAAAAAGCTCTGAAGGACATTGTTTTCCCCGCTTTTCACCTTTATGGGGCCTGGAACTGTTTCACAGTCCCGGACCTCAATATTCCTTAATTCGGTCCTGGTAGCTCGAACTATTCTTCCAAATCGTCCAAATATTGAACTCACAAGATATAAATTTGACATTTTCTTTTTTCTCAGTGCAATAATGGAAAATCATGACATCAGTTCAAGAATTGCGAAATCAGGTCAAAATACAGATCTATTTTTCAACTGCAGATCAATCTGAAATGAATTACTATGAAATTGCAGCAGAGACGTTATGAAAACATTGCCCAGTAAACATAACATCTAATATTTGTCTGAAAGTGTTGCGTAAGACGTCTTCCAGATATCTATTCAATATGTTCTCGACGATTCTCCAAAAGATGTCTGATAGATATACCCTGGTAGAAATTCCTCTAGTAATTCGCTAGTTGTAACACTTGTCCTCACAAAAAACTAGAGTTCAAATTCAGCACCTTTTCAGTTCAATCACCAACTTATAGGTGTTCTTATACATATAATATATATCAATATTACATTATACATTATATATATTCATATTATGTATATCTAATAACATAAAATATATAATAAATATACATATGAGGTCTCTAGTTTTTCACGAGGGGAAGTGTTACAACTCGTGAATTACTAGACAAATTTCTACCAGGGTATAAACGATGTCTTACGTGACACTTTTAGACTCGTTTTTATATTTTTATTATTTTTATTGGGTAATTTCTTGTTGATAATAGAACTTCAGGAGGAGTTCAAATAAATAGATTCCGATACCTCTAACACTGGCGAAGGATTATTTATTGATAAATGGATAAATTTTGTTATAGTATCTCATACTCCCGTACAGCACCGGACATTTCTACGTTGCCTCTACATTGCCTCCACGTAGAATGTTCGTTCATCCACGTTCTATCCATATCCACCATTTATCCATGTAGAGTCCACGGAGATGGACGTAGAAATCGGGGGATGTGATGTTAGGGTTACTAAGTAGTTAACCCTTTACAAATGATAAAGCTTTCGGAATGTACCTGAGTCGAAAAATTGTAATACCTTTTGAAGCCTGATTAACTCCGTAATACGCAATGATCCAGAGTTGAATGAGGCCGAAAAAAGGTTATGATCAGGTTGAATGAGAATTTTTAAAGCTAGATCAGGTCGAAAACAGGGCGGGATCAGGGCGAAAAATGAAATCCACCCTGATTTACTCCGTAATACGCAACGAATCACAGCTAAATCAGGTTTCACTTTTTGACTCGGGATTTACTTGAATTTACCTTCCAAAATAGGAATGGATTTATTCATTTTAAAATTTAAGGGGTCTTTCTGATACAGGCTTTCAAGAGAGAATTTTTTTTTTCAAACATTTGTTTCTCATAGAAAAAATTGAAATATCGTTGTGAAAATTTGTAGGTATATTTATTAAAAATTCTATATTACAAAAATACTTTTTTCAGATTTAAACAAATTTTCTTCTTCGTTGCACTAATTTAACCACAAAAACACTAAAAAATGACGGTGGGAGTGACTTGGAGCGACCGGATGATCTGAAAAAAAAAACAAAAAGGCAAATTCTACCCGATTTTCTACCCTTAAAAATCGATTTTTTCGAAAAATAGCCGTCATTTTGTTATTTTTTGATGGAAAAAAAATATTCTAGTTCATGCGATACCCACTTCAACAAGGAATAATTTGTCATGTTTTTTTCCTCTTTCAGATCATCCGGTTGCCCAAAACCACTCCCACCGTCATTTTTTAGTGTTTTTTTTTGGTTTAAATTAGTAGAACGATGAAAAAATTTGTTTGAATCTGAGAAAAACATTTTATGTAATATTTAATATTTAATAAACATACCTAAAAATTTTCAAAACGATATCCCAATTCTTTCTATGAGAAAAAAATGTTTGAAAACAAAATTTTTCTTGAAAATCTTAACCACACGGAGAAAAAGGTATCTTGAAAATTACCATAATTTATGGATTTTTGGCGTTGGTCTGGCCCAAGTCAAAATATTTACGTGAAGATACCTGTAAAAGTACCATAATGGCTGGGACTTTTATGAGGGAGGTACCATACTTCTTTATAAAAGTTCAAGAAGTTATGGGACTTTTAGAGGTTCGTTTACTTAAATATTTTGACTCGGGTCAGACCAACGCCAAAAATCCATAAATTATGGTATTTTTCAAGATATCTGTTTTCTCAGTGCAGAAAGACCCCTTAAAATTGAATCAATCGATGCAGAGTTTTCCTAATTCGCTCAATTATTCCAGTGGACAAATTTTCAAAATTTTGTATAATCTATATATAATTTCATATAAACCATATACAAATTATAATGAATTAAATATAAATTATATATCATTTTGCCAATTTGTCTTCTCGCAGGAATGTACTATGAAACAACGAACTTCGCGTAGTTCAAAGAATCAGAGGATGGGTACGTGAAATATAAACAGAACCCAACCAAAACAGTTGTCACTCGTTTACTTGGTATCACCAGTGTTTTTCTGACCATGCAAGTCCTATATTATCTCGTTCTTAACTTTTCAACGAAATTCTGGTGATATATAAACAAATTTTCATTCTTATACGACTTAAGCATGTCTCAAAGACATCGATCTGAAAATTTTGAACGAGATATGGAGAAAGAAAATTAACTAGGCTGATTTTCCACTCAACAATTCCATATTCACGTTTAGGGTTGATTTTAGAGTGCCTTTCAAATATATTTTCTCTCATATTATATATAATATTCATCTTTTTATATTTATCGACATCTTAAATGCAGTTCTGACCGACTGATATCGAAAATCTGTATCAACGAGGTTCTCACTCACGACTGCTCAAATGCACTGATTTTTCTCATGGTGACTCCAATTCTATATAGTTTTAAGTGAATTGCAGAAACTCTGCATAAAAAGTGTCCATACCCACAGATAAAATTGTTTCTTTGAATCTAAAGAATTGCTAAAGAGCGAAATGAATATTTCTCTGACTGGAATCAATATTTTGTTAGTTTGAATACTTCTTGTTGCAAAGCATACATTTTTTTTGTATCAAAAATATATTTGTTTCCGTTAGAAACATATTTATTTCGATCTATTCAAGTATCAATTTCTTAGATTCGAAGAAACACTTTTATTAGTGAAGACAGTGGAAAATCGGGTGAAGATACAATGCTTTTTCCTCATGAAAAAAACCCGATATCGGGATTTCATCGTTCAATCGTCAGTTGTATTAATACTATCCGAAATCTATCGTGTTGTTTCATTATCAGACAAGTCCGATAAAAATACGATGTCTACGATAATTATCCGATACAAAACCGAACCAGTAACCCGATGATTTCCCGATAGATATTTATATCGGGTTTACATTGGATCCCATGCAGGTATTGCCAAGATTGAAAAAAACTCAAGCTTGTCCCAAAGTTGGCATATGTCTCCAAAACAAACCTCCGTGAAGAACAATTGGCCCAATATTATTCCATGATTCAGATAGTCAGTCATGGTACATTTGTTGATATTCTTTAAATGGTCACTACATTTGTCAGAACAATTGTGCCAATATTGCCCACATAAGTGGCACAATGTTTATAAATATTGACTGAATTTTGAATTTACAATGGTTGAAGACTTGGGGAAAACCATCGGCCCAAGGCTAGCCCGATCTTCCTGCCATAATTAATCCTACACACTAGTTTCACACACCAAGCTAGATTTTATTGATCTAAGTAAGGATAGAACTTCACTTAACGGTAAAAGTATACTTTTAAATGTAATCATACACGGAGATCAACTGATTTTGAAGAACGTTCTTCGATGATTCATGATTTAAGATAATTCATGTACGGTATTCTGAGGGAGAAAGTCATGAACTGAAATATGAATTTCAGGTTGATGCTTGGTAAGGGAATTGGATCGGGCTTGGCAAAACCACTGGCCCAAGCTTGTCCTGATTTTATCAATCCCAAGCCTGGGCCAAGTTTGGTAAATTGTTCAAAACAAGTCTCGGTAGGTCTTGTGCCAGGCTTGGTCTATCATTGGGTCATTGGTCCATACACACATGGGATAATTATCGTAGATATCGTATTCTTATCACGATAATGAAACAACACGATAGATTTCGGATAGTATTAATACAACTGATGATACAACGATGAAATTCCGATATCGAGTTTTTTCATAAGGGTTGGTCTTCAAGGCACCTTGAGAAACGATTGAGAACAGTTCAAAAAGTCTTATGCAGCATATAAACACATTTTTTAAGGATCTCAAACTATTATCACTTTTAAAAAATATCACCAAGGACGTTTCGATAAATCCTCCAGATCTGTCTTCAAGATAATTTTGAGAAGCGACGTTGCAGATTTTATAAGGAAATATCTTAGAATATCTTTTATAACAAATTGTTCGAAAATAAAGCAATATAATCAAAATACTGTTGTGTGTAACTTCAAACTTTGTTCAATGAATACAAATGGTCTCTAGAGTTTGATTTTCGAATAATTCATCAGAAAAGATTTGACTTGTATGATGACACTGGTATCCTTTGAAGGATATCTTTCAATTTTACATGAAACGTTTTGGAATGTTTTGAATCGTTCCTCAAGACATTTTGAAGACCAAATATGCGCGGAGGTATTTCAAGATTATTCTAAGACAGCAACGGTATTGTTATTTGTCATTAGGGGTTTCTGCATGAAAGGAGTTGTTTCATATAAATTTCGCATTCAATGCAGTGTTCATGTACATAAAACTGAATGTACGTGATTGAAAAACTTTCCTGATTCTTCATCAGTCAGGGAATATCTGAAGATATCAATTCAGATATTTCAAGAAAGGGCTTCGATAAATATTCCTTATCGAACGTATTCTGAACAACCTTCCGTTCGGAACAGTTAAGAATTGATCATCTTTTTTGTCAAAGCACATTCTAGTTGACTGAAAGATTTCAAAAGTTGAAAAGTTTGCTGCATCTCTAATCGATGCTTACTCAAATATATTAAATTCAGATTAAAGAATATGAAATTGATCCCGAGAAGAGTGGATTTTCACTCTAAAATTTAGGAAGCACGAATAAAAAAAATGAATAAATAAATAAAAATTCTCTGATTACGATATTTCCTTTGTTGTCTTTGTTGATGTTGTGATTGTTGTAGTTGTTGTCATTGTTGTTGTTGCGTGGCGGTGCATTAAAAGACATACACACAAATAGTGCTTGCACTCACCTGCTGTTGAAGGTGGGGCGGTACGGGGCCTTGTTGATGGGGACCCATGACACCGCCGCTGCTTGGCAAGTGACTGGGCCCATGTTGATTGGACGTGGTTACAGTCGTGTAGCTGTGGTGATTCGCTTGTTGGTACGCTAGATGCGGTGGATTGTTTTGTTGATGTAGTTGATGTTGTTGTTGTTGTTGTTGGTTGTTCATTAGTGATGGTTGTTGTTGTCTAGAGTCTAAGTGACAGACAGGGACAGACACAGGCACAATGCAGGCATCTAGCAACAGAGAAGAGAACAGAACCGTGTTGTCATTCATGGCGCATCGTTTTGTATTTGATTCGTTCATTTTCGATAACTTCATTTATCGTCATTCATATAAGGACAGAGTGATTCGCGTACGAGTGATTCGGAAGTTCTTTTTTCATATAAATAACATACATAATTATTGAAATCGATCAATCGTGAGTTGAATCGTGCATCTATTTTCAAACTCTAAATCACTCGATTCGGTATGAAATAAACATCTTATGCACAAAGTTCGAATTTTATGTATGTTATGGAAATATAATCAATGTACTCGAGAATAGGACTTCAAGAATGATTTGAATAAAAGTTAAAATGGCCAGCATGACAACACGACACGAACGACAATCATGTGACACGACGACCATCGACCAGTTCAGGCATACAGTGACAAAGATCATGTCGGTATGTAGAGTAATAAATAAACGCTTTGTTTTATATCACAGCAACATGATTGTAGAATAGTTTGATAATCGAAAAATAAATATATACATATTCGTATGTTCATTTACACATATATATACATATGATGTAATTATGAATATGTATATATACGTACATACGTAAGTATATATAGTAGATAGAAAGAATAGGACAGATATATAGAAAGAAGTAATAGAGCCAGAAAGTGCTCACAGAGGAAAAAAATATAAATATATATATATATATATGTAATATCCATACTTAATAGAAAACACCGAAAGCAGCTTGAGTGTTTTATTGCATAAATATAATTATATATCACTGTGTGTATTTTTCTCGATTATATATAATATACACACTTCAGGATTGCGGGAATCCTCAAGTGTCTATCAATGCACAATCATTTATTTGATCCATAAAAATTGTACATTATATCACGGAAATTATTATTTCCAATTTTAGGATTCCATTTTTGCTCCTCCCTCCGTGCCGATTATTCCATGGGTGTGTGTATAATTTGTAGAATAGTGTCTTGAAGAATTATCCACACGTATAATTTTGTAAATTGCAACGAAAAAAAAAAATTCAAAATAAAAAAAGAAAGAGTCGAGTTCTTGGAAAAACTTGGTTTTCCAGATTCATTGTGTTTTCTATATCGATATCAGTGACACAACGATGAATGCAATAATGCATGATAATGATCAGTTCAAGGGCGCCGATTTGATTCATTTTCCATCTAAATTCTTGTTCTTAAATAATAAGTAGATAATCTGATCCATCTGCCTGTCGTCTGGCACATCGAGTTAGTTTCGTGTCTCGTGTTGCTCGCCTTTTCTTATTCACATTGACTTCTTCCTATAAACTTCATACTTTTATCGAAATTAAAAGTGGAACAGAAATTATTCTCGAACGGGTATTCAAACTTAACCGAATAACACTTGTTTTTTGTTCAAAATTGTCATTCATATTTTACTACAAAGAAATCTTGGTCCTCGGATGCCCGAAAATATGTTTGATTCAATCGAGTTTAAAAGCATTCCGGAGATTCTAGACGGTTTCACTCGTGTGAAGTGTATTGCCGTATCATTTCTCATTCGTCGAAAGTATGCGGAAATACAACTTGGAGGATTGTGCTTCAATTATACTCAAAGAAATGAGGAATTATCACTCAGGAACTTCAAGAATAAAGAATGCTTATCACGAATATCATGAACAATTGATTGAGTTGTCTGATTTTCATGGTACTGTTTGGGTGTCGAGAATATTCTTCTCTTTTTTATGGAAATCAACATTTTAATTGTTATAATAAACTAGTGATCAAGAGTTATCAACGCTTGTAATGAAAATTACTTTGAAGATGATCACAGGACATTTAATACACGCGTTGAAAGAATCTCATTGACTTGCTGATGTTTCAAAAATTAAGACTCGAACAGAATTCTCACAAAACACACAACATTTTTGTTTCTACTTCAATGTGGTGTCTAAGGCATATTTCACGATCTTTTCAACAGAAGTCATCGAAAAATCAAGGATTGGAAGTTTTAACAGTTTTACTGTGTTTCATTATGCGAAATTTTTACTAATTATCTCTGAAACAACAATCGATATGTTGATTAAAGCCACCAAAAGTTCAGTATTCTTGTCTTGTCAAAGACTTGGGATAGGTTTTCCATGGACGAAGATTGGATAACAATATTCATAAGAAGTCTTCAACCTATGCATCTTGATCGATTTTTAGTGGGTTTTTGTTGATGGACGTAGTCAAACAAGGTAATCAAAAAATCGTCTGTATTCAGGTGTAGATCGATCGATTTTCATGAAAATGCTCAGAAGAGCTCTACGAGAAGAATTTATTTGTATTTGATACATTTTTATTTCAATATTTTTCCTTTTCGCATGACCGTGGCTTTCTTTGTGAACATACCCTAGTGGAAATTTTCATATGGAAAACTTCAGGTCCAGATCAGGCATGCCTGATTTCTGTTCAGGGCCTGACTTGAGTATCTGATAAGGCTCTGACAAAAATGTAACGCAGGTAAAGGACAAGGTCCTGATCAGGAAAACCAAACGTTTCCCAATCAGGATCTGATCAAGGTTGTAATTGAATTCCCAATCGCGACCTCATCTAAGCTATATTCTAACATTCACTTTTCATAAAATTTTTTGAAACTCCCCCAACAAAAGAAATTCTACTGATGATCCAAATAGACCTCAGTTGAACACTTAAAAAAGACAGGTGAATTTCTAATGAGTTCTGTGGAAATTCTGAATAGTTTGATCCATTCATCGTTCTGAATTGATCAGGTCCTGATTCGGCTGTCTGGTCGGTTATCACATGATTGAAATACGGATGAGGCAAGGCGATCCTGATCAGGTCCTGATCAAGATATCTTGACAGTTACCTCACAATTCAAATACGGATGAGTCAAGGCGATCCTGATCAGGTTCTGATAGGAATACCATGTCTGAGTTACGGAAAGAGAAAATCTGACTGGGATCTGTGAATAACCTTGCGTTAAATTGTTGTAAGGTCCTAAACAGGATGCCATGTCAGGACCTGATAAGATAATTAAAAGTTTTCCTTAATTAGGAGTTCCCTATTGCAGCCTTACGAGAGCCATGCTTCCAATAGGGGATTCCCTGTCAAATTTTTACTAGGGTATTTCTACACCAAACTATGCGAAAAACTAGGAAACATCAAGGGAGGAAACCAGTTCAGATGATTGAAAAAATCGACATTTTTTTTATTTCATAAATTGTTAGTGAAACTATTCAAGAATATGTTGCGAAAGTTTCAAAATAAAATTCCGATTCGTTCCGATGTTATGAGCACTAAAGTGAACGCCCGTTGGCGTTCTCCAACGCGCGTTGGAGACCGAGGAAGCTCGGCAAGCTCGTCAAGAGGAGATGCGAGCCCGAAATGATGCGTTTGAAGAGAAAGAAGAGTTGCTATACGGTGCTGGAATAGTTGATTAACCGGTGAACAGTTCATATTATTCATTAATACCCTAAATTTCTCGTTTTCGGTACTTTTTTTCAAATGCGTTTTTCTCGAAACGACTGTTTTTCAACTGGTGGGAATTCTAGCTTGAAAATTCATTGTGCAATCGTTCTGAAACTTTGTGTTAATATTCTTTATTCAATTACAATCTATATGAATTGAACTCTGGAATGATATTATTATCTAAAATTTGTTTTTAAATGCAAAAAAAAAGGTGAAAAAACATGGTCTTTTGTTCAAACACCTCAAAAATCTAAGAAAACATGTTGCTGACGTGAAAGAAATTGTGATGATTTCCAATAAAAATTATGACTTCCAGATTATCCACCAGCAGCAAACTTGGATGGCGGTTGCCCATGAACAGTAGCTTTCAACTGCACTATTTACAGCGGAAATGACTCGAAAAAATTACTACGTGTACTTCAAAGCACTAATAAAATATCCTCCAAGTTGAAACAAATCCTGATCACTCCTTCCCTGTGAGAAAAATTCACGAAGAACACTAAAATATCAGCCTCCTAAACTGGTTTCCCCCCTCGAGTCACATCTAAGTCACATTGCTTGGTATAGAATCACATAATTCAGCATAGATGAAATTACGTAGTTTTGTGCCGAAGCCACAAGAAATTACAGCGAGGGAGTAATTTTTCTCAAAAGTGCGCAATTTATATGCGTTTCTACATCCTTCTACGCATTGTTACATTTCTTTGGGCAACAATCACTGGATTGTACCATCCGTAGAATCACATATTTTGGCATAGTAGTCCTTGAAATCCTATGAATTAGCCCGGAGATTCATGCTAGCGATTGTTGTGTGCGACATTATTACAAGAATGAAGAGATTCAAATTGGAAAAATTCTCCTTTTTTTTCGGTGATGGATTCGAGACTCGAGTAAAACCAACAAAACTTAATTTTACCAGTTCTCATGCAAAATGCCAATGTAAGAATATTTCAAGAAAGAAATGGGAGGATTTTGAACCCTATAAGGTTTATTCAACACTGTTGCAGTCTTGAAAAAGGTCTTGTCTTATTTTGTCTTGGTTTTAAGTGAGAAAAAATTGCTTCATGTCCTGGATGAAATCAATCTGAACCTTCTAGACGTGTTATTTTCAACTATTACATACCCACACTTGTACTTAATGTAGAAATTTGTCTTCGAAGATCGTAAAATTGAATGATATTTACTATTTTTGAATTTTGCTCAAGAGTCTCGAGTCCCCCTCTAACGTCAATCCGGGGTTAAAAGTAGAGGTGCATAATATTTCACGTCATCGATATTTTTTTATATAAGGGTTTGTCAAGTTTGTATCTAATTTTATAAAATATCGATAAAAACTTTATCAAAATTGTATATAGAATATCAGTACAGTAAAATATCGTGCACCTCTATTTACGAGTCAAAGAACGTAATTCGACGTAGTTCTACAATCCCGATGTTTCCATACATGAGTGTAAGAAGTATCTCATTAGAAACCACTCCAGTGATCTGATAGAGTCGTATAATGCGTCTAACTACTGTTTGATGAAACGCAACACCGAAATCATGTAAAATATGATTAAGCTCCTGAATTTTTTTCAATTCCCATCAGAATATATCACACGGAGAAAAAAGTATACTACTTCCTCTTATTTTGCTTGCTAAACCAGAAACAGGAAGGGTTTTGAAAGGGATTTTTACATAAAAATACAGGAAATTATGAATGAACAACTGAATTTTACTATACGCTTTATAAAATTTAACGTTCAATGTTTGAAATTTCAATCCTACCTATTACTTTTTCTCAGAGGTTTTTAACGTTATTTATTTTCGTTACAGTCCCTGCTTTTTCTACAATATTCATAATCTTCCGCATTTTTATGTAAAAATTGATTTTCCAAACCTTCCTGTTTCTACCCTGTTGAAAAGATCTCATAAATCCTAATGAATTCTAGTGATTTCTAGGACAGAAACCGCATGAAATCTAATGCACACACTTGATTTTATATGGCTTTATGAGATTTGCGAATGGTTTTAATTGAATCTCATAAAGTTATCATATAATTTTTGTATTCTTACATGGAATCATATAAAACCCATAAGTTCTAGGACACAAACCGCATATAAACTCATAAAAACTTGTTGAAATTCATATAAACTAATAAGATTTATATATGAGAATTTATGGAACTTTTTCAACAGGTTAGTTTACTGAAAAAAATAACGAAAATTCTTATTTTTCTTCGTGCAGTGTTCTCGAGCTGGAATCTCGTTTATTAGAAAGCTCACCTTTGACCTTGTCCTGTTTTTGTAGTATAACGCTTTCTAGAATTTTTAGAGTAAGCCAGCCAGAAGTGAGCTGGTCGAAATTTCGAGTGAAATTTCCACTCTTTATAGTGAGAATTGACTCGAAACAAGTGAAAAGAGTGACCGCAAAACAGAGTATTTTCCGGGACCGCGGGTTTCAGGTTAGAATGCATTCTAAAACATACTCTATGTTGATCATTTCCGAGGGTATACAATTTCTTGTTGAGCATTAAATTGATTTTACAAGTCAAGTAGTATCAAATTTTGATCAAGATTTTATAAAAATCAATAAACCTCGATAGATTTTTTATAGAAAAGAATCCATTTTGTCAAGAATCTATCGATTCCGTCGATTTCTTCATCTCCAAAATCAGTCACTCCAACAGCGGTCATTCTTTCGCTTGAAGCGGACTGGCTCACTTCTGAGGCTTAGTGTAGTGAAACGTTTGATTTTTCACTCTTCCAGATTCAGAAAGCGAGTTTTGACACAATTGTCCTCATTTAAATGAGGTGAAAAATATGAAAATATTGAATATAACTGACCTCGTCTTTATTGCAATTCGATATATTTTCAGTAAAGCTGAGCAAATAGTATTTCATAACCAACAATCTTAACCTCGTGGTCAATAATAGCTCACACATGTCTTAATTGTTTCAGAAACGATTTCATGAAAACCCAGTATGAGAGAATCATTTATAAAGAGATGTTTATTAATCTTGATATCCTCAGAGCGTTAATATTAAGACTCTATCGTGAAATGAGCAAATTTGGAAGATAAACCACAAGTTTTATCAAAATCAGAATATTAGGAGTTCTAGACGATTCCTTGCAATCGAGTAATCCGTGCTTATTCAACGAATCATTAGAATACTGTACATCGTTTGGACATTCGAGGACCAAAGACGATAACAAAGATTTATTCACAAAAGAAGTTTCCATCGAAAGTAGAATTAAAAAAAAAGAATATTTATTTACCTTTGCCACGGCGATGACCAGGCGGAGGTGGTTCTCTAGGGGGTGGAGGTGGTCCCCTCGCTCCAGGTCCTTGACTCTGACCCGGTGGTCTTCTACCCCCTTGCGAGGGTTGTCCTTGACTGGGTGCCTCCGTAAGAAAATTACTCGGCACGAGTCCTCGTTGTCCATTCAATTCACCCATATAAAAACCGTCATCGTCCATTTCACCGTAAACGTAGATTTCGTTTCCCGTATGAAACGAAAGTTCCACTTGCTACAAATAATATAAAAATTCGATAAAATCCTATCGAAGAACGCAGCATAAATTAGAGCACGATTTATTCCAAAAGAGACGATTATAATGTAAATGAATTAAATTAACTTACAGCGTCTAAATTCGGTGACAGTTTCTGTGGATCATAGTCGTACAAAGCTATCATCTTTTTCACGGGCATACTTGCATAAATGTCACCGTATCTTTCGTTTGGCGGTTGTCCTCTTCTACCAGGCGGTACTTGGCCAGGTTGGTTTGGATCTTTGATTTCTTCGACCATATTATGCGGGACGTATCCCACTCTCCCACGACATTCACCCCAATAGAACCCGTCGGCATCTTTTTCTCCGTACACCTAGACGAGAGAAATGTTCATGAGTGGATACGAATCCCTATGTAAGGTATACTATCATCCTCGCGCATAAAAAGATAATGAAAGGGATCCTCATAAACACCTTGATGGTATCTCCTTCGGAGAAAGGTAATTCTTCATCGCAAACGTCTGGATTAGGCGACATGGTTGGTGGATCGTAATCGAAAAGGGCGACAAACCATCGAACTCTCTTGTTCATTTGTTGACCCCCGGGACCTTGTGGATGAGGAGGTGTCCCCTGACCTGGATTTACGCGACTACCCCTGTAAACTGGTGTTCTTCCTCTTTGGGCTCCTGATAACATCACGAGGAATGTGAGACAAATATTTATCAAAAGATCCAACTTCGTAGACTGTGAGAAAGTATAAGTACACCAACAATCCCCAAATAACAATAAGTGTCAAGCAAATTCATAGTTGAAGTTTTTCATGTTTGTTTCGTCGAATAAATAAAAACAGCAATATGATGAATACCTTAATACAATTGAATGCTGACAGAAATTTTAATGAATAACGGAATGATTCTCGGTTGTTAAATCCTGTGATTAGATCTTTAGATTTCAATTAAGAGATATTTTATAGATGAATATATAAACATCAAACAATCTCACGCAGATAAAACATCGATACATCAATGATTAGTGATTTTTTTAATGATAAACAAATCATTTGAGTTACCTTCTAGACAATATTTCTTGGTATTTCAAAAACCTTTTGAGTTTCTTCTTATAAAATGTAAATTGAGAGTCATTGAATTCATGAATTTTTTAATATTTTCTAATAGACGTATCAATACCAATGAACATTCTCTAGATGAAAAGGAGGCATATAAACATTCATTCGATTTAGAAGAAATTTCTGTTTCAGAATTGCAGATTGAACACATAACATCAAGCATATCTTATATATATATATATAAAAAGAGACACCGATTCTAGGAAATCAAGCAAATTCGTTGTTACAGAAGAATAAAACTGGTTGATTCCATCTTTCATAACATCAAGATATTGAGTGCATTGAATAGAAGTGATAAATTGTGTCGCGAAGTTTGTTCCCGAATGATCGTGATCTATGAGTGCAGAAATCATAAGAAAGAAATTCCTGCCATCATGTCAATGTTTTTAAAAGATTGAATCATATTGCTGTACATTTAACGTTTGATGTTTTTATCGATGCTTTGCATTGATTCGGAAACCAATAGGCATAATTTTATCGGAATCAATGGGTTACATCACAGTCGCTGTAAGATTTCTATGGGATTTTGTGTATGAAAGTGAACGTTCTATCGATTATTATTGGTAAAATCAGTAATCTGTTAGAATATTTTTGAATTGGGTTAGTAGAGGTTTCCGAAACCTCTAGAGAATTTTCGAAATAGACGAATGGAGTTCTTATCGTTAGTAGAGTTCTTCTTTGCGGCTCGGCAGGGGCTTCAACGTGTAATGAATTGAAGAGAAAAAAGAAATCAAATTCTCGGATAAAATACGATCATGAGAAAAATGTGTAATTCGATAGTATAGTATGTTATATTTGTAGAAGTTACAGATATAGAGATAAACCTTGGAAGAATAAATGCGAGTAGGGAGAAATGTGTAACACAAAATACACGGTGAAACAACACATAAACAGAAAAGGTATGAAATGCAATACCCGATTGATCATAGTAAGGTTCTTGTGGTCTACCACCTGGCCCGATCATTCTACTGGATCTATGGGCTCCAGGTGGTCCCTGGACTCCAGGTTGAGGCCCATAACGATGATGAGCAAGATGATGTGGGGGCATTCCACGGGCTCTTCTGGCAGCTTCATCCTCTTCGCTATAATTCGCTTCACTTGCCGAGTCTTTTGTAATTTCTGGAATACCTATATCAAATCAGTTAGCACGAATAATTTCAGATAAAAATATGATTCTTCGTTATCAGTAGTATACGTGATATAATCATGTTATAATCTTTGTATAATTGCGGTTGCATATTACTTTTAAATGGGTGGTGAAGCAAACAATGTGCATTGAAACGGACTTACACGATGGAATTTTGCACTATTTGTGAGAACAAATTACTATCGAGGTATATTGCGACTGTGCAGTTATCAAATATAACATGTAAAATATGAATCCTAATAGCACACGTTTCTGGAATGTTTCACAAACGTTGTATGAGTACCATTATTCAGGACAAATTATGAACAAAAAGCTTTGTCACCATTTGAGAGCGATGACTTTCCGACAGGGACTGTAACGTTATTCACTTTCGTTACAGTCCCTGCTTCGAGATTCATGCCAGATTGCTGTCTGCAATTTTTAGATATTTTTTTAACAATATTATTCAACGTATATATAAAACAGATATATATTCACTACACTGTTAGAAATTTCTGATTGAACTTCCGATTACGTTTAATGGAAGCAAGAGTTATTCACATCTCAATGAAATTTCAGTTACGAAAATATACTAATATATGATATCATGTGGCAAAAATTTCAAATCCAGTTACGTGTAAATGAATTCTCATTCCAAGTACCAAGAATTAGGAATTTAATTTACAAATATACTTGAAGAATATATTAAATTTGAAAATATTTCTAACAGAGTAGACTTGAAGCCCTGTTCGAATTCTACGTGGATAAGCAATATTGTTGGACAAATTCGTGAGAAGTTCCCAATTAATCCAATTCATATCTCTGCTTCAACATTCCCATAAAACCACACAAGTTCGATTTTACGGGTTCCAATTCTATATTGGATTAGTTTCTAAGAAGTTTGATTTGTGTAGCTATTGGAATTTGTGAGATTTGATGAGGTATGTGAGGTTTGATGGGATTCAATTTGACACCTTAGGTTGCCCTTATCGAATTTCATCAAAACAGAAAAGACGTGGAGGTTTATACAAATGTGATGTAATTATTTGGAGAGGAATTGATGAGGTTTTCCCTGGTGAAGAGACTGTATAAATATTCGGATTAAAACTGGATAGAGCCGAGACTGTATCTGGGAATGTAGCTTTCCCAAGCAACAACAGAAGTTCAAAGTATATACGAAATAGAAACGTTCGTAGAATGTACGAATGAGATACGAAGAACATGTAATGAACGTTCATAGAATAATCGATGTACAATATTCATTCAATCGACGTTCGATTGACGTACCGTCGTATATTCAATTACATACGTTCGATGAATATGCACAGCATCTACGAAATGGTCTCATTGGAATATGCATGGAAGGAGGTTCAAAGTATATTCTGGTGCTATTTGGGTTGGTAGTGAATAACGGTCGTAATCTCGGGTAACGACTGGACAAAAGACTTGAGACTTTTCGATATTTTTCGTTAAGTTCCTATTCAAATTTTGGGACTTGAAGTGAAACCAGCGGCGTGGTAGCGGCCAATTGATTTAAAACATTCATGACAAACTACGGCCTCACGCTTCAATTTAATGCAAATATCCCCCTATACAGGGGCTATATCAGGGACTTTTCTGATTTAAATAAAAGTGCTGTACAGAGTGATATTTTGGTAAAATTGAAGCGTTTGTTCATAGTTTGTCATAAATAATTTGGCTGCTGCCACGCCGCTAGTATCCCCTTAATGTCGGTGGGAATTCCATATGAAACCCGCACTGTAAAAAATTTTTATGAGAAACTTCATATACAGGTATGTGTTAATTACTTCATATACATGGATAAAAAATTGTCCATAAATATTCGAAGAAACCCTAATAAATCTCTTCATTTCTCCGGATTTTTCTAATTGTTCGAAATGTGACAGCAATGGAGAAAAATAAAGAGATTTCTGTCAGATTCTTGACGTTTTCAGAGAAAAGTGAAGAGAAACGCATAGATTAGAGATGTGCGAATTTTTGTAGATTCGATTCAATTCGTTATCGAATCAAAAAAATCTAAAATCGAATTATTCGAAATGTTCGAATCGCAATGATTCGATTCCGAATCAATGTTAAACTGGAAAAAAAAAACTTCATTCGAGTCAAATACATTCTTCTTCAGTGTACCTGATTTGAGAATGTCCCTAGTAGAAATTTCGATATGGAAAACTTCAGGTCCAGATCAGGCATGCCTGATTTCTGTTCAGGGCCTGACTTGAGTATCTGATAAGGCTCTGACAAAAATGTAACGCAGGGAAAGGACAAGGTCCTGATCAGGAAAACCAAACGTTTCCCAATCAGGATCTGATCGAGGTTGTAATTGAATTCCCAATTAGAATCTGATCCGAGTGGTAGCGGAATTCCCAATCACGACCACATCTAAGCTATATTCTAACATTCACTTTTCATAAAATTTGTTGAAACTCCCCCAACAAAAGAAATTCTACTGATGATCCAAATAGACCTCAGTTGAACACTTAAAAAAGACAGGTGAATTTCTAATGAGTTCTGTGGAAATTCTGAATAGTTTGATACATTCATCGTTCTGAATTGATCAGGTCCTGATTCGGCTGTCTTGTCGGTTATCATATGATTGAAATACGGATGAGGCAAGGCGATCCTGATCAGGTCCTGATCAAGATATCTTGACAGTTACCTCACAATTCAAATACGGATGAGTCAAGGCGATCCTGATCAGGTTCTGATAGGAATACCATGTCTGAGTTATAGAAAGGGAAAATCTGATTGGGACCTGTGAATAACCTTGCGTTAAATTGTTGTAAGATCCTGCACAGGACGCCATGTCAGGACTTGATAAAGGTAATTAAAAGTTTCCCTTAACTAGGAGTTCCCTATTGCAGCCTTACGAGGGCCATGCTTCCAATAGGGAATTCCCTGTCAAATTCCTACTAGGGGTGTACAAAATATTGTGCGCAAAATAATTCTATTGGACATTCATCATCGACAGATTGTTAAATGTTACTGGCTGTGCGACTCATACTACACAACTATTCACGGAGAAAAAGGAATTCGCTGTGGCAGTGAAATCTACTTTTGCTGGCTTCCTTTTGCCAGAGCAGCAAATTTTTTGCTATCCCAGCAAAATTTGTTTGCTATTCTGTATATAATACTAAAAATTTGCTGGCGGAGCAAACATTTTTGCTGCCACAGCGAAAAAAATTGCTGTCGTAGCTAACACGATTGCTGTGATAGCAAATTTTTAGCTAGGTCAGCAAAAAATTTTGCTATTCTATATGTAATACCTCGATTTGCTGCGTCAGGAAATTTTTTCTCTCCGTATTCAAAAGGATTCTTGATGAAATTTGGAAATTCTTCATGAATTGTTTTGAACTTCATTTGAACTTCCACGATGTATCAAGAATTATTACCGCAGTTATATTCAAGTAGAACACATCGGTGAAAGAAACGTCATTTTAACAAAAATTCAATGTTACTGAAATTTGAATCATTTATTAAACCGAATCAGTGACCGGATAACAAAACACTCGAGCGCTATAGGCACTGAAAAGAAGTAGGTACAACAACCCGAAGTTTGGTTATAATAACCCGACAGTGGGTGCTTCCGATATTTGTGCAAAATTTCCCAGATAGCACAATAATTCCAAAAGAGTTCTATAAGAATACTTCATATTCTTTATGACTTCTTTCAGAACTCTTGTGCTATCTGGGTTGCAAATTCAATAAGAAGAAATGTTTGGAAATTTCTCTATAATTTCTAGAAAAAAAACTCGGACTTCTTTTCGTACAAATCCGAAAAAGTCTGATCAACTCTAAAATTTCGATGAAAAATATGATGGAATTGGGGCAAAGTTTTTTCAAAGTTTATCAGAGATTTTTCATCTCATTTTGATCGATGATTATGAATTAACAAATCGAGCTAATAAATATGAATTCCTCACGAATATAAAATAGCGAATATGAGGACTTCACTTTTCATGTTTAAAATATGAAAAATTAAGACGAATTCAATGGGTTAAGAAGCCTTAAAGAGCCTCTGAATGGTACATCTACACTAGTAAAATACGCATGCAATGTTTAAATTTCATTCAATTGATTATTATATCCAGTATTGATTTTATGTCGTGATTCGATTCGAAATCCTTAATTCGATTCGATGTGATTTTTCACAATTCGATTCGATTCGAGAGTCTAAAAACGTGTTTCGCACATCTCTAGTATAGATCACTTCTATTGAGGAATCTACTAAAGAATTTTTCACTGATTTACACTGAGAGAAGAGTTTATTTGTGTTCAATGGATCTTGTTCTGTATACGGCGAAATAAATATTTATCACACACAAAAATGGCTCATTATTTTCAAGTTTATGTTGAAGAAATATTTATCCTGCCGTATCCAAAACAAGCTTTATTAAATACAACTAAACTCCTCTCAGTGTAGATTTACGGAACGGGACCAGAGAGTGTTGAGTGGAGAATCCACTGATCCTGGGTGAAAATCTGAGTCCGCATGCAAATTTCGCTTCCAGTCCATCCGGGAATTCTCAACAGGGGTCTTATCAGAAACTGGTCCAATTTCGCTACTTTGTCATGTCAAGTTTCTTCGTTGTTCTTTTTTCTGGCTGAACGTTATAGAATCACTTTACAGTTCTTTCTAGTTCTGGAAAGGAAACTAGTAATTTCTAACATGGTGAATTGACTGATCATTATTAATTTGATGAATATGTAAAATGAATGAATGTTCCCACACTGAGAGAAGAAATTTCATTGAATATTCGCAAAGAAATATTTATTGAAGCAATCAAATATTTAATATTCTACAAAATATTTTAGTAGCGAGAATGGATGTTTGATTGATTCAATAAAACTTTATCTAAATCAATCAAGGCAGTTTTATCGGGACTAGTGGAGTGGGAAAATTTTCAAAATTCTATATAAATCATATATAGTTTTGAAAAGTTTTCTATTATTGATGTTAACAATGTTAGGAAAAATTCGTAAATTTCAAGGTTTCAAATTTTCTTGTGGAATTCAATATTCCCATATTGTTGTGAAATTTTAGAATTTCTTATCAAGATATAAGAAATTAAATTAAATTAAAATTCAGAATTATATTATTGGAATTAATATCATATTATGAGATTTATTAGATTGTGTGATGTAAGAAGTTTCATAATATGTTTATGAAACTTGATGCCGATCTCTTTTATGGTGAATATTCCATTGTTCGCGGATACTTTTTCTCTCAGGGCAATGGACCATTCATCTTGGATCTACTATCAATCTTCTACAGACTTTGAACAGACTTTTTACAGGAAGGTGACTATGAATTCATACATCTGTTTACGTATCTAGTGACAAAAGTAGATAATATATGTTTTATTATGATGTTGAGGATACTTCGAATGAGAATGTACTTGATTTGACGAGTTACAAAAAATGTTGGCATATTAAGAGAGAAAACAACTTCAGATCTTTCAAATTTTTCTATGAAAAATCAGTGTTCCAAAAGCTCAGTTCGTAACATGAACGATGCAGTCTACACAGAGAAAATGAGCCCTGATTGCGTTACCCTGGTTAAAGAAACTCATTGAATTGTGTACAAAATTCCCGAATTTTCAATAAGATTAATTCAGATTCAATGGAGTTTTACAATGACAAACTTATCGAATCTTATTAATCGAGTATACACTCTAACAGAATATATTCAAAATCTTTCACGAACACTCAACTTGGCATTTCAACGGGCTGTTGATAGTACAAAAATACTGATAAAGCCTCAAGAATGGCATTGAAAATGCTTGCATCGTATTTGCTGGTTAATTTACAAATATCAAACGACCAGTTCAATGGAAGACTGTTTCTTTCCTGAATTAATTATATTTCTAAAAGTGGTCTTTGACTTCAGGGGTTTGGATGCTCATAAAGTTGGCCATAACTTTTTTCTTGTTTTTCATGAGACATTCGTGTACAGCAGCCCTTCCCATGAACCACATATGCACATATTTTTATTCATACAAAAGTTTGCTGTGAAAAAAAAACTATGACTTGAGGAGCATTCAGTCTGTACATTATTAATGACACAGGGAGAACTTTTCTGAAGTTAAGTAACATAAACAATAGTTATAATGCCTGCTAAGAGAAAAACACCATGGTTGAGCGTATTAACTCTCAAACCAACTTGACGGTACTTCGAGTGAAAATTATTATCCATGATTTATTCTTATTAGACAATATTGTGGAATATTGTCCAAGAATATTATGATAATTCAGAAACAAGAATGAAATATTTCAACAATTCTTTCTTGAGATTTATGTTATTTGGGGAATTGTTTTGTTTCGTACTGCATTGAATGATGAAATTGATTTCACTATAATTGACTAAAAAGGGGAAATTATTCTAAATTCTACAATAATTTCTACTGGATTTGAATATCAATAGTATTACTGAATATCTGTTATAAACAAAACCACTGTTCTATTATCTAAAGAAAAGTTACCACCAAATTGAATAATCTACACCTTTAATGAATATCAATGAAACGTTCCTTCAACTGCCAAATTACATTTGGGTAATTAAAAGTTTGTCTTACGACCTCCTATCTGATATTCAGCGATTAACAAAAGGTTTCATTGACATTCCTCTAAATGAAATTGATTTGGAATATTACTTCTTTCCCATAAAATTCCAGCGACGTACAAATTCTAATAATTTTTATGTAAATTCTTACCCATTTGAGAAATGCTTTGTCCAGGATAAATTTCTTTATCGGAAAGATTTTCGTCAGTCTCGATGATAACTTGACCGTGGGTATCCACCCTATGACGTCTCATATGTGCGGGAATAGGGGCGCCGGGATACCTTTGACCGGGATTCGTTCCCATTCGATGAGGATCCTGCGGACCCATGATGTTTGGATTTTGTTGTGGACCTTGATCGATCATCTGGGGTAGGCCTGGTTGTTGTAGATGCGGTCCACCGTGAAGTACGCTACAAGGGATCGCTGTGGCGCAACTATCACCCGATTGACTTTCTCTGCTTTTTGTTCTGACGGTGATAGCTTTGGGATTGAGACCCATCAATTTGTGTATATCGACTAACGCGTGGTCACCGGTAGGACTATCAACGTCGGTGACCTTCTTTCCATCGGCGTATACCGCGTAACCGGTGACGGCGGAACCGTTTAGGGCAACAGGCTGCCAGGTCACTAGCAAAGTGCCGTCCTGCGGTCCAGCCTCCACCTACGTAAAATCCAAATTTCAATATCATTGGGGAAAATATGTTTATAATTTGTCCTACAAAACAAACCTGGATATCGACCGGAGGATCTGGTAATCCTTTCGGTAACGTCTTGAAATGAACGTGGCAAGCCTGATTATTCGATGTCTGAGTATTCGGATCTTCGAAGTGCGTCGCTCTAAGTGCTTTCGCTTTCACGGTCACTCTGTAGATTGTCGAAGGTGCTAAACCGGTTATCGTGTGCCTGTAAACTCCTGGCTTCACAGTTCTAACTTCAACGTTGTTTACACATACTACGTGTTGGTGATTGCTATTACTCGGAAGCCAAGATATCACAGCGCTGGTCGCTGTGACGTTAGAAGCTTTGACGGCTGTCGGACCCATTGCCACATCCTTCCCAATTACCATCGTACACGCCGCATCTCGGGATGTTCTTCTCGAATGAGTCACCGATCGTACGCTTATTCTATGCGGCTAAATGTAAAATACAAACCAATAACGTCGTTTGAGAAATCAGCAGGAACGTATATGTTTATAAAATGGGGTATTACAATAATGAAATTTATTGAAATTCATTGAAATAATGATACATGTTCCTACGAACCCTGGTGGAGTCGACTCCTTCCACGAGTGCTCTAGTCCTTTCGGTAGCCTTGACGGTGACTTTGAGGACTCCATCCACGTAGACGTGATAGGATTCTAATTGATGAGTATTTTCGGGTGCCGTCCAACCGATCAGTACACTCTTGTTGAGCTGCCTCTCGAGGGTGAGGTGCTGCGGCGCCGGAACTAGGTCCGAAAACAGGTAGACTTCTTCAGGGAGAAAAGACAAGACAAGCCTAACTGTAGCTAATAATTTTAAACTATCTCTAATTCTCTGCCGAGCGAGCCGAAGCCCAACCAGCCAATAATTAACACGCAGTGCAGAATTCAAATATCTCTCCTTTCAGATGATTGCTTTCAGTTTTTTTCTTATTTCGCACTTTGAACGGGCAGGAAATTCGTAGTTCTCCTTGCTTTTGTTAAATCATCGATTAGAATGGATTTCGTGTTTGCGATGATGGTAATAATCAAGAAATGATATGATGGTAAGAGAGAAAAGCTTTCTAAACGCATGATCATTCTTCAAGCTGTAAGCTTGGTTCGATGAATCGATTCAATGAAAGATGATTTACTTACTGTTTTTCTTTTCTGTGAGATATTTATTGATGAACGCAAACAACACTGATTCGACTATGACTAATATTTTCAAAAATCTATAATCTCTCGAGCCAATTGTTTTGTGATTTATTGTCAAATTTAATAAATGACATTGTCTTTCGAGAAATATATTTCATTTTGACATAGTTAACGAGTCAACAGATATAGCATTTCTTAAGCGGACAGCCCCAGTGCGTACTTTTTATCTCGATTCACAGTGATCACTACTTGAATACTGAGCAACGTGTGGTTATTGTTCACGAGCACTCAAATTACTCTCTTAACAATATATAATTATTATATTGTTGCCATCACAAGTACTCATATTTTTCATACTATACAAATTATGTACATGCAACGCGGAAATAATTTTTCAATCTCTGCAAGTTATGATCACTCTGTTGTACTTATCTCTAATTAGCAGTTCCAAATGACATGCATTAAACTGACAAATATTCAACGTTCGAAGCCACAATGAATTTTGAAAAATGAACATGATTTAATATACATATATCTCAATTTGATTCGATTCCTTTTCGACGAAGGAATCTCGGAATATTTCTAATTAATCGATAGAATCATGCAACATTGTAATATTATAATCGTGAATAGGAATCTTCTATTCACCAACCTGGTGGTTCTTGTTCGTCTTCTTCAGCAATATTGTCCAGTTCAGCGTAGGCGGATAGTTCAGCTTGTCGGTTTCGATTTCCTTCTTCCAAAGCTGCCAACTCCAGATCGATGTCTTGTAAATAGCACTGAAACGAATGATCAACAACATTTCGTGATTCTCAATTTCTTTTCCAAATGAAATCAAATGAGGGATAGGAGAGAGTAGGATAAAAGCGAGAAAACAAAAAGTAAATTCAATAACCAAGATCCGCAAAAATGATTGAACTGTAGAATAACAAATTCGTGTATTCAGTTGCACGAGTTTATACAAACTGCAGTGAATAATGATAAAAACAAAATGGTCTTGAGAAGTTGAATTACGGATCTCACATTGCTCACTTGAGGAATGTTCGTTGATGCAGAATCGTCGACGTCTCTGAGACCTAGGACGGCTTGATGGAACTCCAACAGATCATCTCCAACTAATTTCTGAACAAAATTAGCTGGTACCAGACCTCGTCTTCCATCAAGAGTTTCCGCATCGAGAAAACCATCCTCGTCGGGTTGTCCCCATACCAGCAAGTAGTCTCCACCTTGGACAGGTAGCTCCGCTTCCGGGTTTTCGTTGGGCGAATGTTGAAAAGGTTCGTAACTAAAACGAGCAATGTAAACGTAACATCTGCCTTTTCCTGGAATGTCTAACATATCCACTTGACCCTCGGTCACGATGTTTTCATTCGTCAAACGATCCAATGGATTGGTCAAAATACTGGTTGGAATTTTTGGCATCTGTCTTGGACCAAGGTAATGATGACCCGTCGTCGTACCGGGTACCGTTGGCGAACTTGCTCGCAAACTTTGTTGAATTTGTTGTATAATCGCTTGCTGTTGCATTTGGTTCGCCTGAGATTGGGCTGATAATTGTTGCATGGCTTGTAAGGGATCGTTTATCGCTTGTAATAAACCTCCGGAAGTAGTACCTGTTATTCAACGAAATAAAGCATCCGTGATGTAGCATAGAGTATTCTATGCTCACGTGATTTTACGTTACATTGAATTATATCGAAATCTTTCTTATCGTAGTATAAAATCTACAACTAAATACAAGCAACACCCTGGTTTACCTGAGCTTACACCCGGCGTGCCAAAAGCATTGGTCCCGACGGTAGAGTAAGTCGATCCACTTGTGGAGAAACTACTCGGAACGCTGGAGAAAGGAAGCACGGATTGAGGAACGCTCGTTAATACACCCAAAGTGGAATGATAGGACGATGTTGAAAATGGTGGTAAAGAAGACAATGTTGTTTGTGGAAGGTTCGTTTGTGGTACTCCATAATTATGATGTGACAGTTGGGTATTGTAACTGGTCGTTCCTGAGCTATAAGTTCCATTTAAATGTGATGCCATAGATAAACTTGGATATGTCGTTGCCTGTAAACAATAATTCTATAATGAAGAAGAAATATGCGTATCATCTTTTTACCTTATTTACCTGTTGAGTTCCGTTCAGCTGATAACTTTGAGTGGATTGAGCAGGTTGCGTATAATGGGGTATGACGTTTTGACTCGACGATGTTAGGTACGTTGTTGAGGCAGGATGTTGTGGCTGTTGTTGCGGTTGTTGTTGTTGTTGTTGTTGTTGTTGGAGCGGCTGTTGATAGGTTTGGGTATGAGGATAACTTTCTTGATACTGATTACTTGTGAAATGACTGTGCGCTTGTTGCTTTTGCTGCGATTGCAAAACTCCCTGTGAATGTGTACTGGATAAATCGGTATGCTGTTGTTGATGCTGCTGATGTTGATACGCCTGTAGTTTCTGCTGAAAAGCTGGCTGTGATTGACTAGTGGATAATGATGGCGCTGGTGGAATCGGTTCGCTATAGTGATATGGTGGACCATTCGGTGTCAGTGGTGGACAACCGGGCATCATAGGTGTCAATGGCATAGGTGAACCTGCGTACTATTTCCATGTTTGAAATATTAAAAATTCTTAGAATCTCTTGAGCCAGGATTTATTTTCTAGACTTTCGTCGAATTCTCTTTGCAATGATTTTTATTTATCATGCAAAAATTAAATGAATTCGTTTATCATCAATATTCCAATAGACTCAAAATCAGTCTAAAATTCACTTATGCAGCTTCAATTAGTTCTAATTCTCTATATATTTATTCAAATTGAATCCAATTACGAATGAAATAAGTGTTTAATATTCCGCATCTGGGGTTGTGGATATTGAATCAATATTTAACACGATATTTACATACGTGGCTCATTTGGGTAGGCATTCCAAGACTGAGAGCATGTGGATGAGGTGGATGTTGATGATGTTGGCCAAGGTTAGATAAATTCTCTGCGCTCGATCGAAGAATACCTTGTGTAGCCGAGGGTTGTTGAGTCGTGATAGTTCCCCGAGCATGATCTAGCTCGTGTAATATCCTGCTAGCACTGATTATTCACAGAATACAGAATTATATGCTGTGCCACGTGGAAGACTGAATTTAGAATATAATGAGATTCGCTCATCTCAACATTTCACAAAATAAAAAAACAAAAATTTTGTCTTTTCCATAATTCGTTTCCTTACAGGGTATGATTTTATCGCGTGACATATCTCTTTGTTCTCATCATCATATATTTACCTCCTTATTTATAAAATCAATATAAAAATACCTATTATCATGTTCTATCTTGGCTATGATTCTATCGATCTCAGAGCCGGCTGGAGGCCAAGTGGACGCAGGGACGGCTGAAGAAGACGATATGTGGCCCGTTACTGGTCCCCTGCTTCTAGCTCGACTCAAACTCGTGAGCTCTAATGATAGTTCCTCGTGCTTGACCATCTGCAATTCAGTCTTCTTCTCGAGTTCTCTTATCTTCGATTGCAGCGCTTCCACTGATTCTGGACCCTGATATCGACCCGCTATCTTTTCCCGTAACTGATTTTGTGCTTCCGCGTGTTGCCTTTCCAGATCAGCTCGTCGGGCCTCCGCCTCCCGCATTTGCTAAACGACACAAAGCGAATGGTAAATGATCAGTTCAAATTTCATACGGAATGATGATGATTAAAGGCAAATCCTCCAGAATATTGAATCATAAATTCTATAACATTGAAAATGCTATTCCGCGGTTTGTTGAATTTCCAACTGAGTATTGCATGGAATTCTCATTCACACGCCGAGAAAGGAAAGTTGTGAAATTCACATCCTTCGAAGTCAATATTTGGACGATTTAAAAATTAGTTCGAGTTACCACAATTTTAGTTAGATTTTACCGCGAGGAATGTAAAGATTTACATCAGCTATGGTATATCTCATATTCACTGTTGTAAAATCAACCTCAATTGTGATAGCTCGAACTATTTCGACCTCGCAAGATGTAAATTTTATCACTTGTTTTTTCCCAGTGCAAGATGAATTTTATGAAATTTTAAAACGTTTCGAATAAGTTCCGTATTATGCAACCCTATGAAAATTATTTTTCATCTTGTATTATAAAATCTATAATATTTAGTCAGGTTTCTTCTGTCTTGATGGTTCATTGAGTCGAATGTGTAGGGTTTCGATGTTTCGTAATCTTTATTATTTCAAATTACGGAATCTCCTTAGATCGAAGGAAGAAAATATGGATTGTACCGAAATTTAATTCTTCGATACTATGGAGATGGTGAATTCTTCAGCTTATATGAATACATTTGCCTCTACACGATACGAATACCACCATTATCATCATCATCATCATCGTTCAATATTATATATTAAATAAATTGCAATAATAATTTCAAAATAATCCGAATAAATTGAAAGAAGAGTTGCAATCTTGGTTAAATTCAACAACGAAATAAAGTTATTCTCGAAAAATACAAACGGTATATGTATTTTTATCATTCGTATATGTATAACGCATATACGTTGATCAGATTACATCGTTAACAAGAATTTCACATGTTTGAGTCGTGTGTTGGAATAAATTGAACAAGACTGAACTCTGGTAATTGAATTGAAACAGTTGTAACTGATCTTACCTCGAGGATATTTTCAAGAACTGGGTCCTGCATGATGATGGTTCTGGCGGAGGTGGTTGCCCCGACAGCTGATCCAGTACCCAACAGCTGCGGAGCCTGAGGTGCCGTGGAAGCGCCACCTCCAACGCCACAGCACTGCAACATCCCTGAAGTTTGAGACCCTCGGTGCTCGTCGTTATCACGGCCGGTCTTATCGATCTACCAAGTATATCTACGAACTATCTTAATTAATTGGCGTCCATCGTCCAGATATACTATGCCAAGCCTTGGTGTACTACTGCACTCGCCGAACACACGTTCACACGTTTACTTTACCCACATCCGACTCTATACCTTTATCATTACATTGATATCCGTATTCAATAAAATTGAATAATCTTTAGCGGTGTACGTGTCTTTTGAATGAATCGAATAAATCTTCACATTTCAATTTTGAAATGAAGAAATATCATCGACAAATATGAATTTGTTCTTGCACCTCCTTTAGTAATCAAACAATGATAAATCATTTTCAATGGAGCATTCTCGAGATTTATATTTAATTGTACTAAACAACTGGAGAACAAAACTCCAAATATATTTCTCCGCCTCGAATACTATCTTGGAAATACTTTCTAAAAATTCAATGATTTGGATGTGAAATTTCGCAAGAAACATTGAAAAAATCCTTGAAATCTATAGGAAGCTTTATTCTAGCACCTACTTCTTATCGTTTCAAAAATTAACACCAAAATGACTGCATCGCTATTAGAATACCGACATCCATTCCACTTCAATGATTTTTGTGAAAAAGGGTTTCATTGTGTCACACTTTACAGAAATACAGCATTCTCTGAAAGTCAAGGGACGATCCATGATCTTGAAACCCTGCCCCTAATTAGAATTTAAGTGGCAACGTGGAAAGTTCAAGAACATCACTTTTTTGTGTGCAACAGTATAAAATTGTAACCATCTCCTAGGAGATGTTGTTAGTAGCGAGAATTTTATATCAGAAGAACATTTCTATGCTCACTTCTCATTAATGAGAAAACTTCTCATTCTTGAGTCTCGTCGTTGAAATTAATAAATAGATCTTCCATGAAGAACTATAAATACGGTTGGGATTTACAGATTTAAGATGTCCTGATTATCGTTCTCAGGGCAGCTCAGAGTTATTTAAACAGATTATATGGAAGTGATATCTCTGCAACACATGAATTGTTACTTGAAAAGCAAAAATTAACTAGGGCAGTGAAATTGTACCGATGAGACGCTAGTCAGTGACGGATAATTTGGATCCAACACCCGTTGGGTAAATCTAGTAAGCTGTTCATCGATAAATAGTGAGCTGAGGTGGCAATTAAACGACTACATATTTGACAGGGAATATTCTTCCATCACAATCCAATTGAGATGATATTGAAAACTACAATAATTCCCTATAGTGAATTTTTTATACTATTGCGAACCTATTATTATTCAAAAATCACTGATATTATTGTAAAACATACAATTGCAGTTATTGCAGTTTTTATGAGAAATTCGAAGCAAATAAGATTTCCAATTGAGGAATAACGAAGGAAAAATCTTTACTTGCTAGTGCCTCGTCAATTACTAGAAAATTCATTGTTGGATGCTGATGAGTGCCTCGTGAGTTTCCTGTTAATGTCTGCTTAGTTTTCCTGATGAGTGCTTCGTTAGTGGAAGCACAGTGTTAGTTACATTCAGGGGTGCAATAACTACAGTTGCACGATAAAGTTTTTATCCATATTTTATAAAATTTTATCTAAACTCGGCAAAATTTCTATGAAAAATATCAATCCTAACGCTATGAATAGTTGCCCAAAGCATTTAACTATCTATCTGTAACTGAAAAAAATTAACTTGAACGTTTTGGGTTGTTCTTTTATTCGAGCTTTACCATGGAGGGAGTAGTCTGGCACCCTTGGATCCCCCCTTGGTTATTGCGCCTCTGGTTACATTCCTCAGCAGTTAAGCTTTCCCAATTAGTGCCTAATGGTGCACTAGAGGAAATTTCTGCCAGGAAAATTCTCCAAGAACAGTCTTCTGCGTGCAACGCTATGAAATTGAAGGGTTTCCGTGTTGATACAATTACTTAGAAGAGATACTAGCGCCGTAATAAGGGTCAAATCGTTTATTCGAAACCATTCAAAAGTGCTTTATCAAAATCAAAATATCTCTCTATGTAAATCAAAATCGTTGAGAGATATTTATATGGAACATTTGACAGAAAATTTCACTTTTCATGCGTATATGGTTTCTTCTTTCACTAACATAACATTCAGATATTCACCTTTGAACATTGAATTTTTCACTCATTTTCAACTCAACGTAATGACTCAAGTGGGAACCCACTCGAATATGAAATACAAGTCACCTACTTTTACTTTCTACTTGCTTTGGAAGCTGATTATGAACCTATGAGCATCATAAATGAATTTATGAATCTCTCATTCGATGTAGCTTTTGATGAAACGTTTCGAAAAGTGTGTGATGTATTTCTATGAAAAATTTCGCAGAAGTTTGTACCTACCGTTTATTTACTGTACACGCGTAATGATTATTCATTTTATAATACAAGGATATCAATGGTAATGTTATTGTAAATGGAAGGAATTTGAATATTTCTGGTGATGTAGAATCAAGATTATAGTTTGTTATCCTGAAGAGCCAATTATCTAACCGAGATTGGAAACAAGAAATTATTTTATCCTTTCGTGTATCCACTTAGAGGAAAAAAGTTGCTGAAACAGCAAACCTCAAAAATTTGCTTTGCTGGTATGGCGAAACTTGTGTTGGATTAGCAAAAAATTTGCTATCACAGCAAAATTTTTGCTCTTTTAACAAGCGCTCGCCATTTAGCAATTCGGCAATTTAGCAAAGCAGATTTTTCGGAATTGCTTTTTCAGCAAGAATTTTTCTCGGCGTGTCGTGTGTCTACAGCGGGGATTTTTGAAATACCCTACATAACAGCATGTCTGTTTTTTTCTCACTGGAAGTGTGTGAAGTTTTTCATCTACTATATCCGTATGTGCCCTAGTTGATTTTCATTCCGTCACCAATTTTTCACTGTGAGAATTATGATGAATTTTCTCTCACTTCTATGATCAATTCAATCTTCGAATCATAAGGAAAATTGAAGGAAGAGGACACATATTTCTCTTTTGATACATCATTTCTCAAAAAGAAAGAAATAAGGTATTTCAAGGAACAGATTTTGTCATAAAATTCAATTTTCCAAAAATCTTTCGAATAACCCTTTAAAAAAATTCCTTCTGGAAATTCAGTGAATGTGACCGTAAGTTTTCACAGCTACTTTCTTCTGGATTTTCATCCATATTTTACTGAAAAATTTCAAAGGAAGTAGCTGTAAAAAATTACAATCAAATTTTTTAAATTCTTATGAAGAACTTCCTTACAGTGAAAATATTATGTGGAAGCAGGGATGGACACCCAGATAGCACAAGAGCTCTACAAGATACAATGTATTCATATGAAACTCTTGAATCATCTAAATAGCCAGAAAATACTCTTCTGCCGTTCAAAGCAAGAAGACCGTAAGTGCATTTGACTTGAATTCGAGAAAACCAAGAAAAACTGTTCTCTTTTAAAATCAATGGAACAAATCCTTCTTCAATTGCAAACCATTTGTAGGGTATTTTTCCCCAGAAATGTTTTGCCATTGAAGTCTATAGATTATTGAAGTATTATAGACTTCCCATTTTTGTGTTAGTTACTCTCTAAATCTAAAAGAGTGAAAAATCACGTGTTTTACTCCACTAAGTCTCAGAAGTGAGCCAGTTCGCTTCGAGTGGGATTTTCACTCGTTTCGAATGTACCCTCACTCTTTTAGAGTGAAAAATTGACTCTAGAATTTGAGTGGCTGTAAGTTTTCAACCTCGAACCTTGGAATATCACTCTAAAAGAGTGGAAATTTCATTCAAAATTTCGACAGGCTCACTTTTGTCTGGCTGAGGAGTGAAATCTCACTCTGAAGATTTTGGAGTGTACCATTTGTTTTCTATAAACGTTTCACATTTGATTAATTTTCTTCGTACTTCAAACCGCTGTGATTGGAAGAATAATAATTGTTTTCCAAAATAAAAAACACAGTGAAATGTAGAACTTTTTCACGATTAAAATGATATGAAAAACTCATTTTCGTCAAAAATGCGACTTAAGGTTTTCTTGCTTTGAATGGCAATTTTGTACTTTCGGAGTGTTTTCAGTGAGGAGTACGCTTTGTTTTATGCAAATATGTCTTTATATGAGATTAACGCAGAGTACTCCGTGTAAGGAAATCAGTGAAATCGAACTTTTTGACTGCCCATTCCTGTGCAGAAGTAATGTCAGTGCACTTCGAATCGTTTATTGAACCGAACATTCAATTGAGTATGAGAGAATCTCGTTCTCAATTTGGGACAATGTATCTACACGGAGAAAATTAGTGATCCAAATTTTCGTTGACTAGTATGTCACTTTGGGACGGAGCACGAGTTCGAAAAGAATTCGTACACTGGATTTTAATAATTCGTTGACTCTTCCCATTATTTCGATGATCAAAATGGAAAGTGAATTCCATTGGTGAAACAATTAACAAAGTCGACGATTCATTCAAATCCAGTGTGCGAATTTTTCTCAAATTTGTGCTCCGTTCAAAAGTGACATACTGCCCGTATGGAAATATTTCGCTGAAAAATGTCTGTAAAACTATGAAAAATCTCTGAAAAAAAATGAAAAAACTCTGAGAAACTCTGAGAATCTCTGAAATTTTGATGAGAAATCTAATATTTTTGGGACATTCTTTACAGACTTTTTTCAGACTTTTTTCAGAGTTTCTCAGAGTTTTTTCATTCTTTTTCAGAGAAATAGTAACGAAATTGCACTCTGAAAAAACTCTGACAAAACTCTGATGGATTGCTAACATTTTTCTGACTTTTAGGAAAAAATTAAAAAATTTTCAAACACTTTTTCACACATGATATTTGAATACGGCATATGAATGTATTTATTGAATTTCAGGATTTTTCAATAATCAGAAAAATGTCAACAATTTATTAGAGTTTTGTCAGTGTTTTTTCAGAGTGCAATTTCGTTACTATTTCTCTGAAAAAGTATGAAAAAACTCTGAGACACTCTGAAAAAAGTCTGAAAAAAGTCTGTAAAGAATGTCCCAAAAATATTAGATTTCTCATCAAAATTTCAGAGATTCTCAGAGTTTCTCAGAGTTTCTCAGAGTTTCTCAGAGTTTTTTCATTTTTTTTCAGAGATTTTTCATAGTTTTGCAGACATTTTTCAGCGAAATATTTCCACACGGGTGGTCAACGAAAATTTGGATCACTAATTTTTTCCGTGTCAACTGACTCTGAAATAACCTGATGAAGTGTTTTATAAGAACATCGTCGAAACTCTTTTTTTATTCAACTATGAATTAAAAATGAAAAAAATATGTCCATTTCGAGAAGAGTGTAAATAAATGGATTTAAGCTCGAAAATTCAATTGATAAAAAATAATTGCAGAGTTTTGATCGCCCAAGGATGGGGGTAGAATTCCTTTAAAGATGTATGGTCTTTTCTTCTATAGTACCCAATGAAGTATCTTTTTCTCCCATTCATTGATAAGTTCAAAGACAGCCCATTTATCCCTATTTTGTATGACAAAATTTTCCCACGATTACAGGTGAAGTGACCAAAATTCTCCACATTTTCTACCAGTGAACTACGAATGATATAACGATTATAGAATAATCGATGCGAGACTCATTTCTTTTGACAAAACAATTTTAAATTCAGCATCGGTAAGTTTTCGGGAAATTTCTGTACATTGATTCAATACACGAATTAAAATGTTCCAATTAAAACATGGAGTTCATGCTGTTTGTTATGTATTGAATATTCAATTGAAATCATAACAAGATTCAAATGTACGATAAGCTTTTCAAGCTCGACAAAACCAGACGAAAATTTAATATACTTAGTTTAATCCATTTCTGTCCGTTTTGATGCAGTTTTTGTTCCCTTTTTGTCCAAAGCTATCGGACATTTTTAACAGTTATTTTATTAGAAACTTCAGGGATAGAGAGAGAGAGAGAGAGAGAGAGAGAGATACGTTTATTCATGTTCAAGGCCCAAGCCCTGTCGGAACAATTTGAGCATCACTTCGAAATAACAATTTTCATTGAAAACAAAAGAGGTGTAGAACAAATTATAAGTCTGATAACAATAATAGAAATAAACTAAAACTTAAGATCTAAGATGAGGTAATGGGTGGTACGATCAGCACACTGAAAACGAGCAAGGATATAATCAGGAATCATTTACACACAGGAACTTCTTAGATCCAATAAGTGTCTGATTAGAATTTTTTTGAATAAATTCAGTGATGTCACATTTTTAATGAAGGATGGCAGAGAATTTCAAAAAGTTATGCTGCTTATCGTGAAATAATTCCGATAATAATTTGTGCGATATTGAGGGATTCTAATCATACTCAAATCCGTCCTGCTCGTGGTTCTGATACCCTGGCTCGTTTGAGAGAATATACGCTCATAGAGGAAATAAGGCGATTTGGTAGCCTTGAATTGAAGAGAGAGAGAGAGAGGAAGAGAAAAGAAGATTGAAACGAACAAACACAACCCAGATAGCACAGAGTTCGTGAAGAATTCTTCAAGAACATCATTTGGACTCTATAGAGTTCTGAAAAAGTTCTTCAAGATTCATCCACGAACTCTGTGCTATCTGGGAATCTAAGGATCTTTTGATAAAATTTCCATACCATACCGCAGGAGTGTTTTGAACAATCGTTGAAGAGCATTGTAGCATCAAACGGTAGCCTTGAATTTATGTACGCTGACAAATATGGAGTGCCTGAACTCGAAGTTGAGCATGTCAATGCTAATATTTCCCAATGTTATATGAAAATATAGCACACGGAAGAAAGGAAATGGAGAAATTCACCACGTAGGGTGACAACGCGTCGCTTCAAGCCTTCGAATAGAAATTTTTACAGAATATTTTGTCAAATAATTCACATTACGAGAGGAAAATCTACACGGAAAAAAATTCCCCTCGAAAATCTAAGGATTTTTGTTATCTTTCTTAATAAACTAGGAACAGGAAGGTTTATAAAATGAATTTTTATATAAAAATACGGAAGATTACGAATATTGTAAAAAAAGTAATAGGTAGGATTAAAACTTTAAACTCTGAACGTTAAATTTTATAAAGCGTATAGTAAAATTCAGTTACTCATCCATAATTCCTCGTATTTTTATGTGAAAATCCATTTTACAAACTTCCCTGTTTCTGGTTTAGCAAGCAAAGTAAGAAGAAGTAGTATATTTTCTTCTCCGTGTAGTTTCGTCTTATAATGTGAATCATTTGACAAAATGTTTTGTAAAAATTTCCATTTGAGGGCTCGAGGCGACGCGTTATCATCCCACCTGCTAAATTTCTCCATTTTCTTTTCCCCGTGTACAATCTGTCAAAATTTGGGCTCAATACCGAGTCAAAAGTACGGAGGAATTAAAATTCGCTATCTGATTTTGCTGGAGCAGTGAACTTTCGCTATCACAGCAATCTCTTTAACTCTGGCAGCGATTTTCTAATTACTGCAGCAAGAAAAAGCGTTTTCTAAGGAGTTTTTTAGGTACGAAAAGAAACAATTAAATTGAGAGAGCTTTTTACAATAATTTCAAATTTATGTGCAAGATTGCAAAAATCCTAGATATCCAATTCCAACGAACCAAAGCTTGTTATCTTGAATTTTGTATTCTATGCTATGGGAACTAGAAAAATTGATGAAAAAATATTTTTAAATAATTTTTATAGCAACGTTGTTATCCAAACTTTGGAAAAATTTTGAATTGTGCGATGTTTTCAGATTTTCATTCATTCATATAGAGAAATGATACATGAAAATTAAGAAATATGACCTGTATCTTGCACACCGATGGAAGATTATTTTGCTTGCGAGGCGCTTCACAAACATGGACATAATTCTTGTATATCTGATCATTTCTGGTTGGAAAAATTCTCTATCAACTTGAAACACACATCAAAACATTCCAAACAATTCGTTCTATTCAATTATTCTTTTCGTACCTGAAAAAAACTTGATAAAACGCTTTTTTTAGGCCTCCTAATTCACACTTTCCTGCCCCTCCTCAAGCACGGGTAGAAAATTTGTCAGATTTTGACCGCATTTCTCGTCAAAACGATCAGTCAAAGTCAAGTAGAAATTTCCTCGCAGATTTGAACAGGAATTACGAGCAAGATCGATAATTTAACACCGTTGAAGCACAGGAATTAACATTTCATACTATTTTCCCTTAATAAGAATTTGAAATAAAATGAAACTCAACTCATCACTGATTGAGCTCAAGTCGTACAGCGCACAATTATCGGACAAGAAGAAAAGGAACTTGAATTCGCAGGAGATGAATCAACCTGGATTGAAAGTCTGCAGTCTTACAAGAATCTTGAAAACGACTTTCTGATATTTTGTGATACCTGGAAAAGCATGGCTGATGGTTTCGCAATGCTGATAAAGATCTCTTAATAGCCTTGTGAAACTCGTGCTCTCGTGTTTGCTGGGTCGAATTGATCCACTTCAACTTGACGTTGAGAAACATAAACGTACTTCTAGTTTCCCAAAAAAAGGCATTTTTGAACATTCCGTATACCGTTTATATGATACAAATTCGATACATAAGACATCGATACAGAAAGAATCTCCACAATCCGCTATAACACGCAAATGCAATTCGATAGGACAAATGTCAAACGCCCACGTATACTTGAACAATCTCGTGTATATTTGACATTTGAACGTTAAAGTTTTTATTAAGATTGATTTGCGGTGATGAGTTGCGAACGATTGAAGATACATTGCGATCCGCTCATTTGTCTTTCTTCCTTTTTTTCGTCCCAATGTTTGTACCAATACCACATCAGTTATTTGTTTCGCGATTCACATTTGACTTTCATATTATTCTACGTATTTTTGAAGTATCAACCTAGATACGAATTATTATTCCTTTTGAAAAAACTGAAAAATCTTTGTTCCTGTGTTACTTGAATGAAGTTCCATAAATATCCTTCTCTCTTTATTTCGATCATTGTCTTATCAATCGAGGACAGCGGGAAAAAGAATATTCGTTTCGATATTTTGCTTGCTTGATACGAAAACGTGTCGGTGGGCTTATCGAACATTCCTCAATGAGTTGTATCGATCATGTCCGAAACATCCATGTCCATCGATATTATCTTTGCTGGGAAAAAACACAAAAAACACACTAACTTTCATCCCATTCGATTGATCTTATTCCTCTCAGTTTTATTTATTCCTTCGAAATAATTTCAACGCGTGATACATTATTCTATTGCGACAAGAATCCCGATTAGAAAAATCTGGTTGACAACAGGTGCAGTACAGTGGCAGTATTGGGTCTTCAACACTTGGCCAACACTTGGTGAACCAGTACTGAGAGCTTAATATCGGCCAGGTACTGATACAGTACAGACACTGCACTCATTGCGAATAATTTTTCAGTACAGAAAGTCTGCCAGTCTTGGCCAGTACTGGTGCAGTACTGCGCCTGTTGTCAATTTCTGGTTGGGTTGGGGGAATATTTCGGACGTAAGAAAATTCAATATGTTTCGTTTCAATTGCCTGGGAATGTTATTGCAGTCGAAAAAGCATCAAGTTCGAATTAAAATCAGTACACCATTTCAAATATGACAAAGTTGCTTTGACCGATACATTGTCGCTTCGAGTTTCTCTTTGGACGATACTGATACTTCAGATGGATTAATATGTACGACTTACAAATAAGACTATTGTCTCAAAGCTCAAGATTAAACTTTTCTCGAGACAAGAACAAGGACCTTGCAAATCGATTTGGATCGGCAGCAACAGGTTCTATTATTTGTAGTTTCAATCAAGTGAAGAGAACTTTGAGATTTGATGAAATATTTATGAAATCACGATTTTATTTGAAATGTACAAGAAAATTCTATGAAATTGTGTACAGTAATTTGTAAGGTAATATTGAAAATCTTATGAATGTAACAAAATCCGTTGTTCCGTGTCTGATGAACTCAATGATGTGCAAACTGCAGTTCATTCAAGAAAACGATGAATCCCGCGTCATTCAGTTTCATCGTATGGTGTATCATTTGCTTTTGAAGTGCGGATATCGATCAATATTTCCGATGCTTTTTATATATCATAGAACAAGATAACGTTGCAATATCAAAAACCAAACACGATTATTCCGCTTCTGATATTTTACAAGTTTGTATATCATTCAATTTGTCCTGTACACGCGGAAATTTGTAGGGAAAAAAGAGAATTCTCATTAAAGTGAATTTCAAAACATGGAAGAATAATTCCATCGCGAGAGTGTACACCAGATATACAATGAAAATAGAGATTAACGCTCGTGTGAAAAATCGATATTACAATTCGACCATGTGATAACAATGAAATTCAAACGTGCGAGGTGGATAACGTACTGGCATAGATAGGCGAAGGGAGAACGAAAGGAAGAAAGACGGACAAATGAGAAAGATAGAATAGAGAGAGATTGTAAAACAGATAAAGAGAAATTCAACTGACAGGGGAGAATTTATCTTTCTACGCATTCAGATCCAAAATTAGTAACTGCAGGTCTACTAATTTCGATTGTAGCGATTTAAAGTGATATATGTATGTAAATATTAGGGTGTTTCATTTTATTGCGATATTTTTTTCCCCTGTCCTACCTGGAAGTTTGATATTTTATGGGAGATAAACAATATTCCCGTTGAAAAAAAAATTTCAAGTGAATAAGAGGCTTAACTCATCCAAAAATTCAGTTTCCCATTTGAATAACACTGGAAACTCATTAACTTTGGTTTCAACTCGGTTTTTCGATGTTGAACAAATTTTTTTCCAAAAAATGAATATAATAGGCTTGTAGGGCATGAAATTTACTACAAAAAAGTTCCCTTGGAATAAAACAGTACGACCAATAGTTTTGGAAGTGAACTTTAATAAAAATCAACATCAAAGCTCTTATAATTTTGTATTTATTGATCTCACATGCGGAATAATTGACTTATAATACACTTTATATGGCTCTAAAATTTATAATCTTAGGAACAACTTATTCAAATACAATAATTAAATGTAAATTTCAATAAATACAAGTTCATTAAAGTTCACCTTTCACTCCAAAACTATTGATCTCATGGGCGCTTTTTTGTAGCAAATTTGATGCCCTCCAAGCCCATCATACTCATTTACTCGAAAACAATTTTTTGAACAGCGTAAAATCGGGTTGAAACCAAAATCAACCAGTTTCCTGTGTTATTCAAATGAGGAATCGAATTTTTGAATGAGCTAAGCCTCTAATTTACTTAGAATTTCTTTTCCTACGGGAAGGTTTTTAATTCCCCATAAAATATCCAATTTTCAGGTAGGACAGAGAAAGAAAGAAAGAATATCGCCCAAAAATGAAACACCCCAATAAATGTACCATGTATTTCACATAAATATTCATGCCCCTATAGATAAATTTTCGATGTTTCTGATTACTGTTGGTGCTGATCAAAACAGAGCATCGCCTCAATGAGAAAAAATTGGTCAAAGGAACGCCAAGTTATAGTCAGTCAATTCATAATGACTGAAAAATGAGGTTTCAGATTGGCTAATAGTTAATGAAGTGATTGTATCAACGCATCCAATATCACTTCATGTTCATAGTTCTAAAAATTCACATGAAATAACGATAATTAAAACTGTGTATTCTGTGGAATTTTGAACTTCCCTTCAGGTCAGGTCCATTAGTGAACCTTTATCGATGTTATTGGGTCATTACTGATCTTACTGATAAATGAATTCTATGCTTCCTCGTCTATCGAAGATTCTGACCAACCAACTACAACCCGAGCAAAAATCCGATAGGGAACTCCTCGTTAATAAGAAAAGCTTGATAAAATTGCTGTATGGCAATGTAAATACACGCAGAAAACAGATGTGTTGAAAGTCTCATAATTTATTGAGGATCAGCGCCAGTCTGTCACAGATAGAGTTTTGACTTGGATTTACTTTCAAAAACTACCATAATTGCATGTATTTCTACAAAAAATTATGGTACTTTTGAAGCTATATTCAGGTAAATAATTTCATTCATCACAGACTGGCGCTGATCCTCAATAAATTATGGGACTTTTATAAATATATTTTTCTGCGTGTAAGGATACAGCTCCCAGTATCGGACATTAACAATATCTGCGAGATTAAAAATGCAACGTTTCTCACGTACTATGATGGTACATCAATTTTTTTCACGTCGTGTGTGTGGATGTCTGACAAAAATCGATCAATCGTTGTATTCGTTGTATTCATTAGAAAATTGCTGCATCGTATAAAATTGAAATTATTGGTTTGCGATTGTTCTCATGGACTTTGCCCCCATTATCGAATGCTACACACTAGAAGAAGAATCAGAATATTAGGAAATACTTGATTTGCATGTATTTTATGCCAATAAAAATATGTTGCTGCAGTTAGAATCGTTCATAGAAACGAAACGGAAATTCAAATCCAATGAATCCGATGAAGTATCGTTATTTATCTTTTCAAATGAACTCCCTGTAACTGAAAACATTGCTTGAAACAAGTAATGCAAAATTTTGGCTTTTTAACGGTCCAAGATTTCATTATTCAATTACTAATTCGGTACAATAAATAATCCTTTTGCATTACTGATCGAGTGTCGATGAGGAAAAACTGCTCAGGTCAAACTAATTAATTTCTGATTAGGAACTGCCAACCAATGAAACACCCGTTCTCTGAGAGTTATTTTGAGAAACAGTTGACAAAACTTCATGAAATCATATGCAACGCCTAAAGATATCTTTTAAAACTTTTGAACTGTTTTCATTTTCAAAATATATTCAAGAAGATTTTCCAGATTCATTCTAAGACTGTGCAAATGCAAGTGTTTTATCCCTTTCTGACCTGTCGTCAGACTTTATAAATATCACCTTGCTTAAACGAAACCATTAATTCTTGCCAGATCTAATTGAATCTCGCATAATGTTTTGACCAAATCCTATTCAAGCATTTGTAGATGAGATTTAATCAGATCAATGTGGCCTTTTAATGCGATTCTGATTGAATCTTGAACAATGTTCTGACCAAATCCCATTGAATTTCATTTCATCAGATTCTATGGATTTTTTTAACCAGGGCATTGATATTTGTTCAATGTTATTGAATATTTGATTGGTCATATTTAAGAATATATATTTGACAACTGTTACATTCGGTGGATTTACTCCGTTCCCTGCAAATTTCATCAACTTGAGAACACCCACAATTAAATCCCGATTGTAACCGTAATATTTGAATTCGAAACTTTCGAACAATCTCATGATGATCTACATGAATCATTTCTCAAGTGTTCAGGAGTTTGGAATTCAATTTTTATCAAAAATTTGTGAATTATGGCATAGTTTCCCACAACTCATGAAGAGTAACAAGGAACGGATTAAATCCACTCACTGTACCAATCTTTTCTTTCCGTGAAGATGAACGAAAATTAACATGAACAAAATTCTTACGGTTGACCGAAGTATAAACATGACTAGAAATTAATAATCATGTTCCAATGGATTTCAAGATAAAAATCCATTGCAAGAAAGTTGTAGCTTTCTTATAACATTGGAGTTTATAGTGGTATCGCTGCAAGGATGTTCTGTCTCGGAGAATTCTAATGGAATCGATCAGTCATAAAATCAGGTTGAACGAAATGACCAATGAAACAAACAGAAAATTCCCGAACTGCACACCCTGCACTGATACTACTTTGCATGTGGTGCCGATATGCTACGTAGGTTGGAGTTGAAAACAGAAAAAAAAATATAAGCTGATATACTCTGTCTTGTTTCGCAACACTCGTCAACAGCCTGGATTTATAATTGATGAATGTTTCTTTTGAAAAATTACCTATTTCGTTGAAATTCTTTGTAACTTTTGTTTGATATATTGAATTATTGAAATTTAATGAAGATTCATCACGAACAGTGATATACAAATATTTTTAATTTTCACCCTTATGTTCTAGTCATAGACACCCTGTGTCCATTGGGATGGACATATCAGTAATTTTTGATCTACGTTACTAAAATTTCTGTAAAAATTCAGAGTTCACACTAGGAGCTATTGAAACTATATTACCTATTGGAGAAAAATTTTTATCATTATCAGAAGTAAGCCCGATCAGAAAGGGTTATTTCAATATCCTCAGATTGTTCGAATCGCGTAGTTACATTTCAGCGTGTAAATTTGTTCTCTCCGTGTTCACTAAATAATGCTTGATAATCTTTTACCGTAACATCGAATCAATCATACCTTTCCAACTATTGGAATCTCCCAATTGTGACTTTGAGATCCAAGTGTGAAAATTTTCACCTAAAAATTACAACGCGATAAGAATCGTGCGAGTAGAAAAATCCCTACCTTGGTCATCCGAAATGAATTCATCACATTAATTCCCATCAATCGCTTGTACTTGTAAAATAGAATGAAATGAGAATTCATGAAGTGTATCGGTAAATGTTACCATCACCCGCATCGCTTGAAGCACTGAAACGAAATCCAAATTTTCTTTTGAAATTTGTTGAAAGTTTGAACCTTGACACCTATCGTTCCTAATTTCAGTGCGGATTGAATCTAAAATTACATCTGGCATTCCTTAAAAAACTCGTTACTCGAGCTTGTACTTGAGGAATAACCACCGACAATAGACCGAGAGGAAATTCATCGTCGTCCTATACCATACGTTTGTGCAAACAAAAAAATATTACGGTGGGAAGATTATTAATTTTTCAATCAAATTTTCAAGACCCTGCCGCGTTATTTTTTTGGAATAAAATAAAAATATATGAATATGATTCTTCAGTTTTTGATTAGAATATGAAATAATTAATTGAATACAATATTTTTCGCTCTGTGATGGACACTCCGTATGATTCTTTGTCATAAAAAATGGCATGTATGAATCTCAAGGTTGTGAACTTCCTCGTTAGCGATGAAAAGAGATATGTGTGATGTTGCTGAATTGATAATCAAATAAAATGCTCTGCTGTCAAGAGTCCCAATCTCGTAACCCTTTCTTCAAACGTATCTTCCAGTTCCAAGGAGTTAATTCGAAAAGATAACTAACAATCATTCATTAAATTTCGTGAGTTCAATTTTTCGTTTCGTTTTTATAAACGATTCAAGCTTCAGAAACATACTGTGTGAAAAAAGTGCGCTCCTCAGACTTGCAATTGATATTTACAAAAATGGAGAATCAATTCCATGATTATCGAATGAGAATTTTGTTTGGAAAATCGTTGGAATATCCTGCGAACTTTGTTTCGAATATAATCAATGCAGTTGAGTGTATAATAGAATTATTTATGGTTAAAATATGATTGCAGTAGTATTTAACAATTTGAATTTGAATCCTGTGAGTGACCAGTTTGAAATTTTAGATGTGGAATAGTTTCGAGATACTTCTGACCCGAATCTAACATGTCAAAGACATGGTTTTATACATTCGAAATCGCAAATTGAAGCCACCTTGTGTATACGTCATTTCCAAAGAGAACATGAAGCTTCGACAAACGTTCGGAATAGATCAACATAGATCAGCCTGAGGCTCTATTGCAGCCAGCTTTTAGGTTCGTCAACGTTTTACGAAGTTTAGATGGACATTGGAATGTCCGCTTGAAAATGGTTTCAAGAAAGGTTGATAGAACTTTTATTAAAATTGCAATTGAGCATGTTTTAGAAGGAATTATAATTTAATCATAATTTCCTCTATCGTTCATTTTTTCGTGAAAAAAACTTATATTAAAAAATGAAAACTCCAGTGAATCTTCAATGAACGTTGTGTGAACCTTCTTTGAAATTATTCTCAAGCGGACATTGTAACGTTCATCGGACCTTCGTCGAATGTTGATGAACCTAAACTTGAGCTCCAACGAAGCTTCATGTTCTCTTCAGGATTTTCTTGTAACAATGTAACATCCCGAGTGGAAAAATTGTCGAAGTTATATACAATTATACACAATTTATATATAAATTGTACTGAATTATACATTATTTTTGTACCCAGGATTTTGTTTTAGAAAATCCTTCCGCACAGATACTTTGATGTAACTTTTGAAACGTTGCTAGTAATTGCGTATTGATTTTTTCCACAGAGATTACTTTTAAATGACATTATTAATAAGAATAAATTCTTGTCTTTCAACTTTCTTTATCCATAGGGAAATTTTTGATCCTGCGTATGAATTGTTTTTTTCTCCTTCATCGGAACAATCGAATTAACAACGAGAAGTTCAGTGTGAACTTTAATAAATAAATCGATAATCTTTCAACGGGACATTACATTACTTTTTCCATTGAAAATCCCATTGACTTCGCCACGGGGATAAAAAGGATCGGTCTCTGGAATTCAATTCGAAATCTATCAACTTTAAATCTTGCGTCATCGTTACTAATTTATAGAAGATTATCACGAGGAAGAATGTATTTGACAAGTTGAAAGCGGTTGACGAGTACTGTATTCAAAAATAATGATCATTCATACAGATACGGGAAGAATTTTTTTTATTCAATCATTTTTTACGTTATTTGATTCATAATATTACACGGTGCATTGATATTACCTATAAGTATGTCTCCATTCAATGCTGCAACGGAGAGAAACAATGTATTGAATACTACGATACGTTTTGTTGAAGGAACAAGATGTAGTAAGATGAATCGGCTTTTAATGTAATATACGTGAAAGTATATAATTTCTGTGAATGATTGTTCTGAAAGGTTTTTTTTTCAAATTCAATGCATTCTACATCAACGGTCTTCGTAATCGAAATACGTTTTTCAAAATAACAGTATGAACAATAGGGTGAGCCAAAAAAACTAACCTATCAGATGTATAAAGAGTTCAAATGAATTCATAAACCGAGAAAAAAATTCCCACGTTTTGCAGAATTTTTAGCTCAATTTCAAAAGCTGTCATTCGAAATTCACATTTAAATAACACGTATAAAAATATTTTTTGCATTAAAAATGTTATAACTTTTGAACCGGTTGGGATGAAATTTTCTCCTAGCCAGATTCTTGTAGGGCATTAAATTCTCTGCAAAATCATCTCTGATTGAGTGAATACACGAATTTTTTATTTAAAAAAGTCAACTCGGAGATGATTTTCTAGAGAATCTGTCTGGAAAAAATGTTTATCTGAAATGGTTTAAAAATTATGGCATTTTCAATGAGAAACGATTGTCGTACGTGTTATTCAAATGGGAAATTTCAAATGCTTACCAATACCTTTCAAAATTGAGCTAAAAATTCTGCCAAACGGGAGAATTAGTTTTTTGGCTCACCCTGATGAACAAGTATTTTGTTCAATCGTGTCGAATTCTTTGGAACAGTGGCTGTAGAATTCATTGAATTCTACTGATAAATTTGGAAAAATTTTTGAGACAGCGACAGCTGCACTATGAGACAGAGCGCTTTGAGAAGAAACACAGAACAAATGAATGTCAGTAATTGAAAGTATCTCATGTAAATATTTAGTAATTCTGCAAAGTGATAATGACGAGCAATAGTTTGGACTAAACTTGAATTAGATTGAGAACACAGATATCATCGTGCCTGGTTCACCCCAGCGTTGGAAATCCTCCGCTACTGTTATCCCATAATTGAGGATCGTTAATTGTTATTCCACACTTTAGTCAAGTGTCCTCCAAGGCTTCGCCAATATTCGTCAGGCCTTGGTCAGCCCAAATTTACATACCGCTATTAACATTCATTCGTTTCATGCCGGTCTTCAAAGACTGTTTAAATAAACAATGTATTCTGCGATTAGTGGAGTTCACGTGAGTAAATTCATCGATGAAATGTACAGCGCTTCTTCCGATGTATGTAAAAAGTATCACATAACGTGGAAAAGTAAAAATTATAGATTCAAAATACCAGTTCAGGTGGACAAAATCGTAAAACCCGCCTACATTTTACTTGAGCGTAAAAGAAAAGTGATTCGAAAGGTGAATTGGAGTTGAAAATTGTACCCTTAGCATTCGATAGCTCGGAATGGAGGATGAATTTGAAAGAAAATATTCTTGAACGACGAGAATATCAGATTAGACTCGGCCAATTGGTAGGAACCAATCCTCTCGGGATACAAATTTTATTTATTCCAATCGTTTTGAAGATTCACAAGTTATCTTTGAATTGTATTTTATTTCTCCTTCGCAATAACGATATCTAAAGCACAAACCACATCCTACCACCTAAGCTAAACCGAAGAGTCAAACGAAGAGCTTATAATATTTTATACGTTGATTCTTATTATGAGCTTCTTCAGTAGGTTGTGATGAATTGGACTATCCAAAGGGAGTAGCTGTATTTTCATTCGAGGCTTTTTATTTCTGTGGAAGCTTTTATAAGTACTCTCATCATAGATCTTTATGAGGACCCCTCTTCGTTTTTGGAATATTCTTTTGAAGTCACTCTCAATGAACTTTTGACGACATAATATTCTATACAAATTCCATGACATGAGAATCTTCTGAACAAATTTGTCTCTCGAATGAATTTTCAAGGTGTTCTTCGAAATCTTGAGGTGTATCTTGAAGTTTGAATGCAATTATTCATTGATTACAATGATATTTTTTCCATTGTAATACAACCTTCGCTTTATCAATTTGAAAACCGAATTTGGAATTGATCATTCTCTCGGGGAATTTCGAAGAGCTTTCTTCGTATACTCAACAGGTATTTCCATCGACTTACGTATGAAATATCCATGGAGTTATGATATGAGTACAAACTCGGTGTGAAAATCATTCAAAATTCACATGAATAATTAAACATTCCGAAATAATCAATAATACGTGGTTTTCACTTTCTAGAACGCATCACTTTCAATGCAATATTTGATTGTTTTGTTACGCAGAATGAATGATACGGACAGGTAATAAGAGTTGTAAACATGTTAAGTACTTCTCTAAGTGACATTCCATGTTTTGCGAATGATCTCTGACGCAAGATTTTGAGATTTTGTCTTTAACTTGTCTAAAATACATCACAAGACACGAGATGTGTTTTGAACACAGACAAATTCTCAGTAAAAACTAACTTCACGTGATTTCTGAGGTTTCTAGTACTGCACGGAAAAAAATAAATAGCTGCAGCAACTACTTAAATAGTCGATATTCGACCATCTACTTAAGTAGTTGCTGCAGCTACCTTACAAACAATGCTTACTGGCGTTTCAATGGGCCGCTGATGGTCCGGCAATGCCGTTGAAGAGCCGTCACTGGCCCTTTGAAACGCCAGCAGTCGTGTTTGCTGGGTACTTAGTAGTCAGAACAAGCAACTCGATAGTTGCACTAACTAACGTAAATACGTGAAGTATTTTGAATTAGTTGAGACAGCTTGTCCTGACTACTAAACCTAACAGCACAATGTGTCTCTGGGACGTTTTCTGAATGTTCAAAAAAACTCTTCTGCGTTCTATAAACCTTCCATAAACGTTCCAGTGGCACGTTGTGCTGTTTGGGAAGTAGCTGCAGCAACTACTTAAGTAGATGATCAAAAATCGACTATTTAAGTAGTTGCTGCAACTATTCTTCTTTTTCCGTGTGTTGATCTCCATCACGTATCACGTATTACACCATGCGATCAAACGTTGGATAGAGAACAAAGTGTTGCTATATTTTTATCAGCGGTGGGTGCGGATGAAGAGATTAATCAGGGAAAGAATTAAGAAAAACATACCATATAATTTAGACATATATATTTTCAAAATTGAGATCTGTTACTCGCACATGGAAATTTTTGTTCTAAAAGTGAAGCTCTCTTCCATATGTGAACTATGATATTGAGGATGGATTTTTCTGTTTTTTGACCTAGATATGATTTTTTTTTTACAATGAAAAGTTTTTTCAAGTACGACGATACGAGGATGAAAACTCATAAAAATATACTCTCGAAGTAAGCTCAGTTTTCGAACGATAATTGTTTCCCATGTTGAAATATAAGGATACGTGAATTTTTCATCCGATTCAGTACCAAGTTTTATGAACGTCGTAATTAATATACCCGGGGAAGAATGATTAGATCTGGTCAGGTTTGGATTTTCATTCGTATTTAATGAAGAATTCGTCAACGTACACGATCGAATCAAAATTTATTCGTACAAAAATATTAAGGAATGAGTGATAATTCAACATCGTGATTGTAATATTCAATCCGAAGCTCATCAGAGACCTGTCAAGATCGAGGACAAGTTTGAGATGTTTCATATTCACTTCTCACATGTAAATGATATGTCTAGAAGGATTATTCGAAAATATGTTCGAGGATTTCTTGGAAGATAGTTTTTAGGAACCTTTTCAACATCCTGCAGAAGTAGACTGAGAGAAATTGCTTAGTTGCGTGGGCAAAAATACTTTAGTTGATAATCTTTTAGTTTGTTCGAATAAATTTTTATTCGATATGAATAAAAATGTGTTTGCGTCAGCAAAAACAATAATTTGATGTCTATTCATTTTAAATGAAGTTTAGTTAATTCAGGACATATGATAAGGGTCAGTTCTGACCAAAAAGTTAGTTCTAAAAGAAAACGATCAATTCTAAAACGTCAAAACTGTTAGTTCTTAAAACATTCCCCAATTTTTAGTGAAATATTTTCCTTTCTCTTTTTATAAATCGAGTATTCAATATTGCCCTGTTACAGAATGAGCCTTTCGCCTCATATCAAGGGGTATATGTTCTTGAAGTCTTGAAGTCATGTTCTTGAAGTTCGAATCGTTTATAAAACGAAACAAAAATTCAAATTTACAAAATTTGTTGAATAATTATTGATGTTGATCTTCTCAAGTGAACTCCTTAGAATTTTGAGTCTTTAACAGCAGAGTATTTTGTTATTCGATTAATCATTCTGCAACATAGTGAGTTCAGTAGTGATATTCATTCTGAAAAAATAAGACTTTATGCCAAAAGTAAAATTAAGGAAGTATCTCCCACAGCACCACAGTCTTAGAAGAATTCTCGAAGACTTCATAAAGAACCCAATCAATTCAATAAGAATTCTTCAAGAATTCTTCTGGGACTGTAGTGTTGTGTGGGATCAAATAATTTAGGAATACTGCAGGTCATACAGATATTTCCTTTTTTAGAAATCGAGTGTCCTCCGTTTCGGTTAGTTCTTGAATGTCCTTAGAATATGCCCTGTAGTTAATAGTGACATAAGTATTTTATTTGTAATAAATAACAATTTATGCGCCTTGAATAAATTGTTTCATTTCAAAAATGTTTATTCAAGGCAACTGAAAATATTTATTCAAATGAGTTTCTGAATAAATAGAATCTGATTACGCATGTGCTGACTACCATTTCATCATTTTCAATCGTTTCACCGGCATTTCCACCCATGCTCACTTTTCAACGACATGCCTGCAACCGTGTGCAACAGCGATGAGGGATTTTGGATTTTATTTCCCTGGTAAAAAAAAATCTCTCTGAATCTCTCTATATTTTGGGACAAATTTCAGAGAGATTCAGAGTAATTCCAGAGTAATTCAGAGGAAGCTAGAGACTTTTCCGATAGTGATACGTTCTGAATTCTTCAACTTTAGAATTCTGAACCAAAAATTTAGCTGAATTAATTCCTCTCTGAATTTCTCTGAATTCCTCTGAATCTTTCTGAATTCCTCTGAATATGTCTGAAAAGTTCTACACACAATCTTTCTGAATTCATCTATCTCTGAAAGCGTCTGACACTCCTTGAACGCCTCTGAAATGCAGGACCAAGAATTTTACTGAATGTATTCCTCTCTGAATTCCCCAGAATTTCCCTGCATCTCTCTGAGTTCCTCTGAATTTTTCTGAATCCTTCTGAAAAATTCAAAGCACAAGTTCTCTCAATCCACTGGCCTCTGAAATCCTCTGAACCACGCTGAATTGCTCTGAATTTCTCTGATTCTTTCTGAATCTCTCTGAAACGTGAAATTTTCAGAGAGATTCAGAGAGATTTTTTTACCAGGGTTTTGGAAGGATAGATTACTCCATAGCGAACGTTTCCAATTCAACCGGTTTATCGGTTTTGTGATTGTTACGTCTGAAGGCCAGGTGCAGACCAATGAAGTTGTGCTAAAATATGGAGCAAGTGGAAATGCAAGAAAAATTTCAGGATCTCTTCTGACTAAAATAACCTCAGTAGAAATTACTCTAGTTATTCTCTAGGCCTTGCGAGAGCTTACGATGCCCTCTTGAGGGACTTTCACGGCTTAACAAAGCCTTGTAATAACCTCGAAAATTACTGGAGTCAGTTCTAGTAAGGTTGTTTAGAGATTCCTAGAAGATATTTGATTTTCAATAACTAACAATATTTCAGTACAATCATATTTTATCAACTAAATAATTTAGTTGAAATAACATTTTGATTCAATTGGAATATTTCGTTGTCACAACGTCAAAATATTTATTTGTGAGAAGTGAAAGTTTTACTCATCCCAACTAAATGTAATTAACTAAACAAAATACGTTGATTTGAATAAAAGTCTAGCTATCTGATATATGAATACATTATTTTGCTGCTGTGGCTAGCATTTAGTTACAGCAACTATGTGATTTTTCTCAGTGTAAGAAGGGTTTTAACCATTTAAAAGTCTTCTGTAAGACATCTTAAACTCATCTAAATAACATCAGGAGACACGAAATATGTCTATTGGAAACCCAGATGTACTAAGATTTGATTAGATTTAATGTAATCTTGTGAGTAAAAAATGGGATTTACACACCGAGAAAAAACGTTTAGTTGAATATTAACTAAAAGAAAGTTTAGTTGAACCAGATAAATTTTATTTCTCGCAACTAAATTTTTTATGTCCCTTGAATCCTCAGTGCACAAACTGAGAAAAAAGCGACATGGTCACAGAAACCATCCTTGCATAGTGGAGGACTTATGGTTGCAGTGACTTGAAACAGGGCATATTATAAGGGTTAGTTCTTACCAAAAGGTTAGTTCTGAAAGAAAACGATCAGCTCTAGAACGTAGAAACGGTTAGTTCTTAAGAAATCACTTTCTTTTTCTTTTTTTTAATCAAGTATCCAATATTGTCCTTCCTGCTTGAACGAACCGATTGATTCTCGCCAAATCTGATTGAATCTTGCGCAATGTTCTGGCCAAATCCTATTCAACCATTTTCAATGAGATTCAATCGGGTGAGTGTATTTTTCCAATGTAATTTTCACTGAACCTTGCACAATGTTCTGACTTAATCCCATTAAAGTCCCCTGCTTAGAGAATCTTATTGAACCGATTGAGAATCAATTTTTAATGGGTTTGAATCCGTTTTCTGCATCGGAATCAATGAGATTCTTTAAGCAGGGTTAATGTCGTCAGATTCTATAGATTTTTTCAACAAGTGCTGTTACAGAATGAGCCTTCCGTCTCATATCAAAGGGTATAGTGAGTTCAGAAGCGATATTAATTCTAAAAAAATAAGACTTCATGCTAAAAGTAAAATTAAGGAAGTACTTGTCACGCAAATGTTTTTCTTTTCAGAAATCGAGTGTCCAGCGTTTCGGTTAGCTCTTAAATTTTCTTAAAATATGCCCTGACTTGAAATCTAGTTATGATATCCAGATCTAGTTGTGAATCTGGAACATGAAGTTCTCCCTAACAGCACCCTCACTGTGAAACACGTCTCATCCACGTTACACTGCGTGCATTGGAGGTGGATGGACCGTAGAGGCGATGTTTTTTTGTGAATTTGTACAGACTTGTACTATAAAATTCCATTGAATTTGGCAGAATGTTTCTGCAAATAGACAAAAAGTTTTTATCTAATGTACTGGTTAACGACTTCCAGCAAAGTACTGAAATTTTCCATTAAAAATCTTGAAAATCCAAAAAAACAAGTGCAGTATCCACCTTCAACGGAGGCAGTGTAATTTGGAGACAACGTGTCTCGTCGATGACGATGAATTCAAACATTCATTGAACGTCCATTCAATGTATATCAACCCAAAATCAATCCAACATTGACTTACGACGTTTGTGTCACATTAGGGGTACCCGAGTCAGAAAAATGTAATACTTTTCAAAGCCTGATCAACTCCGTGATACGCGACGATCCAGAGTTTAATCAGGTCGAAAGAAGGTTAACACCAGGTCGAATGAGAAGTTTGGAAACGAGATCAGGTTGAGAATAGAGAGAGAAATGAAATCAAACCTGATTCACTCCGTAATACGCAACGAATTAAAGCTAAATCAGGTTTCACTTTTCGACTTATAGTTTTGATACACTGTGAAAACAACTTCAGAAAACTTCCAGAACCGTACTGGAAGCAATTGACCTATACATTTGTACTGAAAAATTTCATTGAAATCATGAAAATTCCAGTACACGTATCGGAAAATTCTTGTATTTATACTGAAGAATTGAAGTGAAAAACATGAAATTTCATGTAGAATACAGACAAAATCCGGTACAATAGGAATTTCCTCATACGTAAACTGAAAGATTCGTCATGAACAGAAATTTTCCAGTTCCTGGGTACCAGAAATTCCAGTTTTTTTTCTAACAACGTATTTCAAATGATTTTTGTATCACCCTTTCAAACGTTGATAACCATCTTTTGATAGTTGACAGAATTTTTATACGCAATGGACAACCGAGAGTTTTTATTTCCGATAAGAAATTGGATCTACACTTTATGTATTGGTTCATATTCTTTATACCTAAACCTATCGGTCTGTCTGCCCACCACCTATTTCATCTACCTACCCACTTATCTACCCTCTCACCTACCCACCTATCTACCCACCCAATCTACTGATCCATTCGTCTACCCAGGATAGTGGAGGCTGAACATCAATATTGCGAAATATAGAACTCATTTATCTGAGCGAAAAACATCGAATTTTATGAATATTATGAAGAACTTTTGTACAGCTCATATTAATTTGAGTCTCCTTATATTTGATTCGATATTTTCTTGCACTCAGTTTGATGAATTAAATTTTTTGTTTTCCAATGAATTCTAAGAGACATTTTATAAATCTATGAAAAATATTCACATTTATACTAGCGAAATAATTTGTAACGAAAAATTAAGCTGGTTTCAGAGTTTAGGAATTTCCTCGCAATGAAAAGAAATTCTACCCAATGAATTAAAAAACGAACGATTCTCTTGCAGCACAATTATAGTATTGAAATGTGAATTAGGCAGTGCCGGATTAAGCACTAGGCTTACTGGGCACAGGCCTATGGGCCCCAACCAATGAAAAAAATAATAAATAAATTGATGTGTTATTGTACTGATTAATTTTATGACTCGCATAGTATTTTAAATCTAATGTTGAAGAGTAGTTGACTAATGTATTTATTCAGCCGATAAGTTTAGATTACAGCACGTTATTTTTCTTGTCAGAATATTTATGCTAAGAACATTCAAGAAATTAATTGTATTTAAAAATAATACGCTCTTGTTTAATTTATTTCGTAGCTCGGAGTTTTATATTTTCAACTTATCGTTTTTAAGCTGCCCTTACATAGGCCCCCACCGAAGTTTGCCTAGGGCCCTACTTTCGGTGAATCCGGCACTGGAATTAAGTTCTTTTAATCTTTAGGATTCAATCATTAGAATATAAGTTGACTAGTCAGCGATCGCTCAAGAGCTCAAGGGCCTGAGGATGCCCCAAAAATCCCAAAGAGAGGTGCGAAGGAATTCAAAATGGACTCTCTAAATTTATTAGAGCCAGATGTTCCTGTTGTCTTCAGAATAAATGTTGTTGAAGTTCCAATCGTTTATAGAAACGAAACGGAAATCCAAACTCACATAATCTGTTGAATCATCGGTGTTCACCAGACTCATCACCAGACAGCACAAATTTTTGATTGTCTCAAAGATGTCCACTGGATGTCTTGAAGACGTCTTAAGCAACTATTTTCACTGTCTTTAAGACATCTTTGATTAAGAAATCTAAAAGATGTTTTCAGATCTCTTTCAAACGTCTTTTGGATTGCTCACTGAAGATATCTTAAGGACAGTGAAAACTGTTGCATAAGACATCTTTAAGATATCCAGTGGAAATCTTTTAGACAAAAACAAATTTCTGCTTATCTGGGTATCTCCTCGAATCAACTCCTTGGAACTAGAAACATGGTTTACAGAATTTATCGCAAGATTTTGGGTTTCGTTTCAATAAACGATTCAAACTTCAGCAAAATTCAGAATAACATGATTGGAATCTTTGTAAACTGAACCAAGTGAGACCATTTTCAAAATTATGTATCATTTTCAAACAAACACAAAGTCTGAAACTTGACGAAAAATGTTGTATAAAACGTCTTTTAGATATCTATTACATATCTAAAAGACATCTTATGCAACATATTTTGTCAAGTTTTAGACGTCGTGTTTGTTAGGTTCAATATAATTCAATATAGTTTATATACATATAATCTGTATATAATTTTGACAATTTTTCCCAATTTGGAGAGCTAAGAGATATCTGAGGACATGAATTGTTAAGAAGTTTTTTAAATGAATAATTCTGTAAGATACGATGTTTTATCTGTTCAAGTAGTTACAGGTTAGACGTGTTCATACATGGGTACCATATTTGTGTACCATATATTTATTTCATTGATAATATCTTTCAATTCGACAGTTTTCACAACTAATAAAGTTATATCCCCTGTAAATTCTAACTTGGAGATATTTCACCAGTTCTTCATTTATATCTTCTTTCGTTTCATTTATAATTTCATCAATAAACAAATTGAAAATCAATTATGATAATCACCAGCTCTTTCGCCCTCCTTTCTCCACTCCTTTTCTTTATCTAGTTTATTTCTGCTTTGATCATTGAAATATTTTGGTAAAATGTATATATTATATCGTTGTTCGTCTTCTATGCTTATAATTCTTTCCTTTGGAGATTTTTCATGTCAAGTGAATTCTAAAAAAAGGAGCATTCATAATAGAATTTTAATCTAGAAATTGATAATTTCCAAATTTTGTATTACATTGGATGGATGTTATGTCAATTCAGTCTTTTTCGGATTCCCCAATCAACATTGAAATCATTCGATAGATTCTGTGAGTTATTCACGAACGAGAACAGTTCAGGAGAAAATGTTGAATTTCTACTTTTATTTTTAGAGAAAAAAATTGTTCTATAGAATTTTTGAATTCTCAATGAGGTTTTATAAGCTTAAAATTGTCTATTGAATATTATTACAAGAGCGAATAGTTTTTAAGGGGTGTTTTGAATCGATAAATCACTACTGATCTATGGTTTTTATTGGTATATGCAGTCTTTAACGAAGCAGGAAACATATTGTAATTATGAAAATATGGAAATTCACAAAAGAGTAGGAGGTAGTATTAACATTTGAAACGTTGAATGTTGAATTTTATAAAGCACATAGTCAAATTTGACCGATCAGCAATTCCAACCTTGTTGTTTATTTCCCACTTCGTATTTATAATCTTTCATATTTTGAATCCAAAATCTATTTCGTAACTCAAGAAAAAGCCTTGATGAAAGTCATATTTTCGCAGGGACTGTAACGTTATTCACTTTCGTCTCAATCCATTTTTTTTTCCTTATAATAGTGTAGCAATTTACTATAAAACAAACTATTGAATATCAACCATATTATTAAGAACTCTTGCTATCGAAAAATCATATTATATCATTCAAAAGCCACACAAACTGTTCGAAATTATAAATTTAACGGATAATTACCGATTCAAAACGCTCATCGAAAACTATTCATATTTTACATCGAATCCTCATTTTTTCAGGAGTGAACTGTGGTTTTCTAAGGGGAATTTTAAGCAAGGTATGCAACGATCGACCCCTTCACAATCAATGATCATCTGATTCAAAGTTTGAAGTAGTGGTATAAATTAGTATAAAAAAAAAGAAACTGCAAGAAAGTTTTATCGCGCGTGGCAACCTAAATAGAAATAATATGTATGCAAATTGTGTGGGTCATACATGTACTATTTATAAATTATATACAAATTATGTATATTTTGAACACGTGTCATGCATGCTTCATGCATGACTTCTACTGGGGATTTCAAATTACTGTTTCTTCAGCGGTTGATTTGATACGAATCAAGACATTGAGGCTTAACTTGTGAAAATTTGAGAGAAAAGTAATCGAAGTTAGCAATATTCTTCTACAAAAAATCATTTACAAGCTTATTCTCGTAAATTTAAATTCAAAATTCCATTCAAATATCACAAAAAATTTTTAGATCGATGCATAATCGTTGATGATTGATTTCTTTCTTTCATGGAATGTTATTCAAAACCGTTAATATTCTGAACTACGCTGTTGGAAAAATTCTCAAATTCTTTATGAAATATATTTTTATATTGAATTTAACCTTTAGTGTGACACTTCTGTAGCGAATCATTGAATGCATACTGGGTCAATTTAACCCCAGACTATTCTCATCAGTGGATATCTGAATAATCGTGCACTTCTGTAAACATTTTTTGAAGTAACATGGATGAAATTCAATTTTGAAAGGGATATTTGAAGAAGAAGAAAATTCCTTCTTCCTGAAAAACATGCTTGAAGTTGAAGCTAGATAAAGAAAATATTCAAATTAGATCAAAATGCTGGGGTCAAAATGACCCCGTGTGTACATTAAGGGTTAATAATACTTTTTAAATTTATTATTAATGATGAAATTTCAAAATTTCTTCCTGAATTGTAAAAATTTGTTATCAAAATGAAGGAGAAAATTCCTAACGCTAAGAATTATATTATTGAATTCAATATTTCATTATGAAATTCATGGAACTGTTTATGTAAAAGGTTTTTATAAGGCAGATTTTTCTAATAGTTTGATTTCTCTCCACACTTTTTATAGCGAAAGGAAGTGAAAATAGAGGGAAAAAAATGGTTGAACATCATATTGATCAAAATTTAAACACCACATTGAGGGACCGACTTAGTTACGGTGACCAGCATTTCATTACGAAATCTTGATAATAACAAACCAATTTCATGTCATCATGAATACATTCTTTTTCCACTAAATTCCCTGAATTATCAATTCGATCATTGACCTTTGTCAACGGACAGTATTTTCCTGCTAATAATTCAGCTAGGGTCACCTGAACTGATGATGCATTCCACATTTGAATCAGTTTGTCATTTCACTTCAATCAACGTGGGAATCCAAAAAATTCCTGCAGAGGTGCCTGAATGGTTGTTCAAATCTCTCTTTCATGATTCTACACACGTTCATCATATGACAGGATCAATGCTTCAAAGCTTATGTTCAATCCTATTGAAAAAGTTCAATACTTTCAATAGAGCTTTCTGTGATATCGATGCCTATGAGATTTTGCCAATTGTTCAGATAAGAACCAATAGAATATTGAATTTCAATGGAAATCCTATAGAAGCTGTTCCAAAATACCCCGAAAAATATATCAAAAATTGATTGCATTTGATTCTAATTTCTACATTTTTTATTGACACATCCTGACAACTTCTTGGATTTTGAAATCCTTTAGTACCTTTAAGCCAACTTGATAAGCTTCACTTGTGAATGAAATACCATAACATTCCCTATAATTTTCGCATATGATATATTAAGAAAAAACTTGTTGAATCGCATTGGACGATAACAAGTAAAATTGAAAATAGTCAGAAACGTGAGGATTGAATTTTGAGAAAACTTGAGCTTATCTTTTACGAACTTCGTCTGTAGACAGGGAAAATTCGTTCTCTTCTGAACCCTTTGGGGATGAGATACGTCTGAAAACTGTGTACGTATCTGTTCTTTTCAAAGAAAGTCACTCCCCAAAGGATTAATATTCTTTTTGGAGACACGGGAATGTTTAGCGTGACTACAGTATATTCTCAGAAAATTGTGCAGAGGCTGGTGAAACATCCCCCCTTTGCAGACAGAGTAGAGCATTGTTCTTATATCCTATCACGAAGTTTCAAATTTCAATAAGAAAGAATTACATCTCAATTCCTTGTATAGAATATTCATAAATATTAATAGAACATCCGTTTTGTGCTTGTAATAAACCCTCGAGAGAGAGAGAGATATGTGTACCCTACCAAGGTTGTTGTATCATTCCAACCACTATCGCACTCTCTATATACTATATATCTCTAGTACTGTAATATAGCGATTACATCGCTCCCTTCCCCACGTGAGAAAAATCAGATTTCAACCTGGAAAAATTCAATTTCTGAATTTGCGAGACAAGTGAATTTATCATGATATCATGATTTGTGGAACGTTGTTTAACTGTATAAATTATACGATACCTATGCCTATCGTAATTTATTACTTCCTATCAAACTTCATAGAATTTTCAATAAAACGAGAGAGTAAAAGATATTTCAATTTCTACGATTGATCAATTATATACTCTTCCCATCCGAGACATTTTAAGGCGATGTTCAATAACGATACATCAAAAAAAGGGATATTCGATAATTTTCAACTAGTTAATTGTTAATTGCTTTAAGTAAAAACCATAAGAAATGTTATAAACGATCCAAATCTCGAGCCACCCTGGCGATTATCGAAATTCACCTCTGCAAGAAATTTTTCTCAACTTGAAGCACGAAAGAGTTCGGGACAGCGCTTTCTCGGTTCCAGCGGAGCATGTGTCGAGTGGTACGCCACTGCTTATTGATCTCACCACCAAAGGTACGATAGTATACATATACACCTCGAGAGCACACGAGACACCACCACATACCCCCTCGCATTTACTCATACATATAACTCGCATATATACGAGTATATATACATTTTAATGTAACCAGATCTATCATGGATAACTATTTTTATTTTTTCTAGTTCATCAAACGCGATCGAGGAACAATAATTTTCCATTATTCCACCTTATCCCTGGCCATCGAATCTCTATGTATTCCGTAATATGTTCGAATATATGTATATATGTATACACACATACACGTATCAACGTTCTTGGCAAAGACCCAAATCAAACTTAGACAAAGTTGTACTATTTTGACATTTTTTCCTCTCAATTTTGAGCCTCTTCTCGAATCAATGTGATACCACAATTTTTATTATTTTTCTACCAGGTCACAATTTGACGATCGAATATCGCTAACGTATGTGATTGTAAACACACATTTACATACGTTCAAGTTATTCATCGTCATTTCAAACCAGAATTCAAAGTATTATATTTCATACGAGACTCACATTGATATGATTTTCTGGTCTATTTCGATTCTTCATCAATCACTTTTTCTTTTGGTTACTCACATTTATCACCACCTCACTACGTTGATCGTAAAACATTCACTTAACGAACAGACGAATAATCACAGAATTGACCACTGTTGTTATTCCCTCGAACTTGGTGCCGAAATCTTTATGAAATCACACTCAACATACATGCACTTATACGCCCACGTATATAATATGAGATATCGACTTCAAAATGGATGAAAGTCGAGGTCGAAATACGAAAAGAGTGAAAAGAAACGGAAAAAGCATGAATAGGAGTATAGAAGATGTAGCATTTTTGGGACGAGAAGAACTATAAGAAAAAAATCGAATATCCTCTTTTCTCATTGAGAGAAAAGAATTCGTCATCTCTCTTTCGCTCTCGCACTCTCTCTCTCTCTCTCTCTCTCTCTCGCTCTCTCTCTCCCTCTCGTAGTATTCCTTCGCTAAAATTATTTCTTATCGGTTAATTCATTCTCTCGATATCATTCATTCTCTCTTTCAACCTCTCACTCTGGATTGCTTTCGCTTGTTTCTTTGGGTTTTTGTTCTGTTAATTTGTATTTCTTTATTTTGGAATGCTTTTCACTCTTTGAACACTTACGATGACCGAATCGAAGGGATTGTGGCAGGCCAGGGCTGCTGCTACCGATGATGATACTCCTTTTTGGATACACACACCAGCCTCTCCTTCCTAGTTCTTCTTCGTCTTTATACTTCACTCACACTCGATTATCATCCCTGATCAACTGTACAACCCCCAAGATTTGCTCTCGGCCGTGGAAGGCAGACAAGCAAGGAAGCAGAGGCAAGCAGGCAAGCAGGCAGGGCTCCTAGAATAATCAGGGGGTAGGTTGGGGGTGGAAGGTGAATCTAGTGAATCTCCCTCTCTTTCTCTCTGCTTGCGAAGATGGAGGGAGGTGGTAGAAAGTCAGGAGTGGGTCAGACATTTCTTGCACCCCGAGATACCACCCTTCTGTTCAACTGAAAGCTTCTCACTGTTTCTACTCACATTTTTTCCCTCTACTATAATTTTTTATCCTTTTAATTTGTCCGGGTTTTTTTTTCTCTTTCAAATCGATGTCAGGAAAAATCTGATTTACTTGTTGGCAACTTTCTCAATGGACCCTGAAATATTAAATACGAAATAATGAAGGAAATACAAAATCTTCATTCATAAATTCATACTCTGATATGTTTAAGGGTAATTGTATAGAAATCATATATGCAACAAGATGAACAGATTCTTCCAATTAATTGGTCGGATGAAGAATACGTTTGAATCATTTTTTGAAGATATTCGTGTGGAAATATTCATATGTGATAGAATATGTGCTGTATAACTCACATTTGTGTTACCTAATGCCGTAATTGATAATGATTACTTCGCACATACCACGTATGATTTATCACAAAGTTATAGTCACGGTTAAGGAAGATACATACTAAATCGGTCTGATCCTGCATAGCCCATGGGCAATGTGTGCTTATATATATATATATATATACATGTAGTGTATCCACACCTAATTTCACCTCTTTTTCGCACTAAACTTGTATCTTCGTATCGCTATTAATCATTGCACAATGCACATAAATCATTGAATTCAAAATTTGATGGATCAACCCTTGTATACACTGCCCTTGTAAAAATGATTCATATATGGCCCATATATAAACTGTATTTGATTCATATATCGACTTGGTACGAATCATATATGGTCATATATAAATCATATGTAATTCATATATGTGGCATATACGACCATATAAAATTCATATACGATTGTTTAATCCATATAAGGACCAAACATGACCCATATATAGGGCACATAACGCCATATATGAAATGTATATGGCCCATATATGAATATCTGGAATCATATATGGCCCATATATGAATTATATAGGGGTCATATATGAATCTTTGAAATCATATATGTACCATGTGTGGTCATATATGCCGCATATATGATTCATTTTTACAAGGGTGTTGGAAAAATCTGCCTGAAACTCCATAAAAATATCATAAGTATTTTGACATGAACATTTTATTAAATTCCATAATAAAATATTGAATTCAGTAATAAAATTCTTAATTTCAAGAATTTTTTTCTCTAAATGTTGAGAATTTTGCTCTTAGTTTTAATCACATATTTGTGAGATCTCATAATTGATATTGAATTGAAGAATTATTATTAAATTTAAGAATTTTTCCAACAATGTGTAAAAATTCAAGATTTTCGCGTGTATATGGGGAAAAAAATTATTCGAAAACTCCAAAATAATCATGAATGATAATTTTTCTAACGTTCTCAGAAGCCCGTGCACTGGACATTCAAATGTTTTATTTTGATACACTCAGAGTGTTAAACACGTATAATCACTTTTCGAACACTACAAAGTGTGTGAATATACTCAGAAAATGGATAAAACGTTCCATTTCAAAACAAATGATTCGAATTATCGAAAAATTCACCCACTTTTGAAAAGTAACTATATACGATTTGAATATTCTGAATATATTGAAATAAACAATTGAATTTGCAGTGTGTTGAACGGAGAGTTGCCCGAATAGGGAGAGTGATAAGGCCTTAAGACTCCACCTATTTAAAAACTTCGATGGGATGGAGGTGGAGGAATAGGAGTCGGAGAAATAAGAAAGAGACCATTTCACCAAATTCCTAGATAGAGGATCGATAGTTCTGCTGTACTCTTTAAATTTCTTAGGGTGAAAAATTCACTCTTAAAGAGTAAGAGTACTGCAAGTCCAACAAGAGAGAGAGATCCTCCACTCCTGAAGAGTAAGTTTTCATTCCATGAGAGTAAATTTTCACTCTACCAGAGTGAAATTTCAACTCCACAAGAGGAAAAAAATAATCCGCTAAGATAACTAGGAATTAGCTATGGTAGCTATTTTGTGTATTTGATATTTGGATAACTGAAAATATTGCTGCACTGAGAACCCAATTTCTTAGATTGGAAGAAAATTTCTTTGCCCTCATTCTGGTAAATCTTGTTTTCAATGGGAAAAATAATTCATTTCAATGAAAAGATTTTTGATTGAATTGAAGTAATTTTTTTCAAATTTAAGAAGGAATATATTTTTGTTTCAATTTGAAAATTCTTTGTTTCAGTTTGATGGAAACTTTTTCCTTCCAACTGAGGTTTTTTCGATTGAACAAAATATTTATTGGAATGAGGACAAAGAAAAATTTCTTTCAATCTAAAAAATTGGGCTCTCAGTGTGTAACAGCTCAATTCTAGCTACCAGGGCATAATCTGAGAGGGCAGTTGTAACTAACAATTTAGTTTTACAAGGAAACGATTGGTTCCGAATGGTAAAAACGATCAGTAAAATCATTATTTTACAGCATACATGGATCATGTTCACGTTTTAGAACTAACCGTTTTCTTGTAGAACGAATTTTTTGGTTACAACTGCCCCTTAAAATATGCCCTGCTAGCTACTATAACAATAACTTTTCTTGCCACAGTTAAAAACCAACTACCATAGCTGATTTTCAGCTATTCACATATCAAACACACCATTTTTCCCCGTGCACTGTAAAAAAATGTCTTACAGTCACTTTTTACAGTCACAGTAATTTTTTACAGTCACTTCTTTCTGAATTTTCAGGAAAAATTGGCTGAAACTCAAGAGTTGACTGAATTTTCAAAACATTTCTCGAAATTCAGTTGAAATTTCTTAAAATTCAGGAAAATTTATGTGAAAATTCAAAAAAGAGTGGCTGAAAAAAATTACAGTCATATTTTTTGGATTTTCAGGAGGAATTTTTTTACAGTGTTGCTTTGAAGAGTGAAATTGTATCCCTTTATAAAAACGAAATTTGTACTCCAAGACAGTGAAAATTCACTCTTGTGAAGTGAAAACTCCTTCTTCAGGAGTGAAATTCGTGGAATTACTATGGTTGAACTTGCAAATTTCCACTCTTCAAGAGTGAATTTTTACTCCAAGAAATTTAAAGAGTACGAGAGGTTAAAGCACGGGAAAAAATAATTCATTATGGTAGCTAGAAATTAGCTGTGATACCTATTCCCAGGTAGCACAAGCACGTTCTGAGAATGTTCTAAGAATATACGTGGAGGATATTCGAATATTCTATGGAGATTCTTATTACGTGCGAATATCTTCTACGGACATTCTCAGAATGTTTGAATGAGACTGTTTCAAATATTCTCAAAATATTATGCCACGAATATTGTGGGAATATTATAAGAAAATGCTGTCAAAATAGAAATTCCTGCCAATATAACTTCTATATATAACCGAAAACTAATTCATCATCAATTTTTTCACTCATTAAACATCTGTAATCATGGATCCTTAGCAATATTATGGATTCACATGGATGGGTGAGATACTTATGATTCGCAACAAGCAATCATAATATATACGATATTTCCTAATATTTTATTACACTTCTCGTTCCCCAAATACAAATTGAAATAATATATTATCCAAGGGTCTGTCGCCTGTCAACAACATTATCCGCCATTACTGAATTCATGTCATTAAGATGCTTGCGCATGCGCTGCTCAGCAATCTACCTACAAACTTTGTACGCATATTGTACGAACGTTCCTAGAATATTCGAAACAGTCCCATTCAAATGTTCTAAGAGTCTTCTATGAATATTTACAAAGCTTCTACGCTCTTTGTAAGAATATTCGATACAATTCGTTTTACGGATGTTGTGAGAATATTCTCAGAATATTCTGTGTTACATGGGTTTCGTGTGTTTGATATTTGGACCGCGGAAAAAAATGGCTACCAAAGCTAGATTTTAGCTCCTATACACTTAGATTTGAAGAAAATTTTCTTTGCCCTCATTCTAATGAATCTTTTTTCCAATGGAGAAAAGTTCCATCCAACAAAAACCAAGAATTTTCAAATTGAAACAAAAATATATTCTTTCCTAAATTCGAAGAATATGATTTCAATTGGATGTAAAATTTTTCCATTTTAATGAATAATTTTTTTCATTGGAAACAAGATTTATCAGAATGAGGGCAAAGAAATTTTCTTTGAATCTAAGAAATTGGGTCCTCAGTGTAGCAATGACTTTCGTTACCACAGCTGAAAAATAGCCATCACAGGTGATTCTTAGTCATCTAAATATGCATCACATCTTTTCTTCCGTGAGGTTGATTCTTTGTTATAAAAATTACCGTGAAATTTCAGTGATCGAAGGACAAGTCGAAATTCTCCATTAAAGTGATATTTTCCACAAGTTTTACAGAATGCAGAGTGATATTTTAAAAAACTTCCATTTGTTCCTCGATCACTGAAATTCCACGGTAATTTTTCAGATAAAATTCTTTCAGTGTAGTATTTTGGAAGAAACAAACAGTTTTAACTTCAATTGATACATACGGATATCAATAATAATTTTCTATATGCACTACCATCATTTCAACCTTCCTCATTGATCAATCTTCTTCAATGAATCATGTCCTTAGAGTCAACTAAAATTTTTATTCGTAATATGTATGGAATATAAACTTTACAAAATGTAATGGACAGAGATGTGATTTGATTCAGTCCATATATGACTCCGTATAAAATACCGAAGGGCAAAAAGAATCCGATATCAAGGAACGAAAATCAAAGAATCGTTCGTTCTAATTGTGAAAAACCATTACGCGAGGTTTTGAGGTCACTGAATAAGAACAGAAATTTCACATCGAATTTGTGAAATTTCAATTGCCAGCTTCGATGTAAGAGTCAATAAAAGGGAATGAGCAATCTTTGATTGCAAAATATGGGACTGGTAGTAGCTTTTGTTTCAGATTTATAGATTGTAAATCAAGATTTGAAGATTGTATTACACGGAGAAAAAGGTATCTCAAAAAGTACCATAATTTATGGATTTTCTGCGCTGGTCTGACCGAGTCTAAATATTTACCTGAAAAAACCTCTAAAAGTATCATAATGTCTTGGACTTTTATACGGAAGGTACCATACTTATTTCAAAAAGTCCAAGAAATTATGGTACTTTTAGAGATTCATGCAAGTGAATATTCCGACTCGGGTCAGACCAGCGCTGAAAATCCATAAATTATGGTATTTTTCAAGATATCTGTTTTCTCAGTGTATTTAAACATTTTTTAGATCCATTGGGCGTAAATTTGGTGTAATCTCTGGAATTTGAAATAAGGTGCATATAACATACTCCCTTGAAATACTTACTGTTTTAAAAATTTCATATGAGTTTTCGCGTGTGTAACTCCTTATGAGGTGTTGAATAAAATCATTGGAAGGTAGAATACTTTTCAAATTCTTTAGAAAGAACTAAACTAGAATTATTGTTGAAAGTTGAAATGATTGTTCATCGCCATGAATATAATTGTCATCATTATAGTGATCGTTTCAATTTTTCATCGCAAAATAAAAATAAGGAATTGGATAAACTATTTTCATCTGGCCTGTCTCAAATGTTCAATTTATCTGTTCAAAATCTATACCCTGCAAAAAGTGCGGAGTGTGTTCTTGTAGTTAATTTCAACACACTTCAGTTTGCGGTGCAGCTATTTGACTATTCAAAGTAGAAAAAAAACTAGAAATTCACGGCGTCTTGGTACTGGAAAATTTCAGTAAATTCATTTTCCAGAGCGTTCAGTGGAATTTTACAGATTTTGTACGGTAAAATTTCAATGTTCGCTGTGAAATTCCAGTGAATGTGCCGGAAGAATGTGCTGAAAATTTCAGTCCAATGTACTGATTGATGACTTCCAGAGGAATACTCAAATTTTCCGGTAAACATTTTAACAATCATCAACCTAACGAATACTTAATTTCCAGGAATATCCCTGTATATCGTCCTACTAGTTCTCAACTAGCCGAAACTGTGACGCGAGGACAGAGCAAGTTAAGAAAAATCAGAATCAGATTTTGCAAAATAAAAGATATCCCATATTTACAGGAGATCTCGTGTTCAATTGTTAAATGACGCGTAGGTGTTCGACACTCTCATACTTATCAAAAGTATCATACTATTACTTCAAAAACTTAGATAAGATTACCGTAGTATATACTTACGGAGGAACAGGGAGTAAAGAAGTATAGTAGTAAGTCGTTCATGTTTTATGCACAAGCAAATGCAGTTTGAAGTGTCAGACACCTCGCCACAACGTTGGAAGGATGGTCAGATTAAAACTTCCCTAATTTGTGAATCGGAAAACTCACATACGGTATATATATATATATATGTGTGTGTGTGTGTGTGTGTGTGTGATTCATGTATCCATATAGAACTCCTATCAGAGTTCAATAAATTCCACGTTTTAAATTTATTCAAAATCTTTGAAAGATTTCTCACTCCGTTCAAATATAAAAGCAGATACGATCCACTTGATGGATTGTTTTGCCATATAATTCGTCTTAAAAAGCACATGCTACATAAAGTTTTGATACGATAAATCAAATTATATCATTTAAAAAAATTTAACTAGGGACTTGGTCGGAACATTGTACAAGATTCAATCAGAATGACATTGGAAAATGTATTCATCTAATTATGAATCTCATTGAAAATGGTTGGAACATTGTGCAAGATTTAATGAGATTTGGCGAGATTCAATGGATTTGTTTAACCTGGGATTGAAGATAGAAATTGATATCGAAATTAATCATAAAAAATTAGACGCTTCTTGCACTACTATGATACGTCCCTCAATTTCTTGTCAGATTCAATTCTCATTGCGTATACACACCACACAATAGAAAATTTGGTGTACTTTGGACTCACACGTGAATGTCCTAAACGATCCACTCAAAATTGGTGTTAAGGGGTTACGCCTAATTGAACGGTCTGAAAAAAAGCTTTCTTTGAGAAATTTCTTTCGTTGTGATAAGATAAATCAATGGAAATAAAATTTGGCAGGTTTATTATACATTTATTAAAGTATACAAGATAATTTTCTTTTCAATTCCATGCATTCTTCAAAATGGGGGCTTTACAAATACTTTGAAGGAACGTGTTTTTTTTTGGAGTGGTCTGCGGCAGGACAAATCCCATCTTCATTTCTGCACCTAGGATAACAACAAATTTTTTTCATAATTCACATTAAATTTATCAGAGAAGTCATTTTTTGCAATTTGACACAAGTTCAAAGTCAAAACTTTTTTTTTCACCAAAAAACCCGATCTTCAAACGTTTATAAAACACGTAATCATCCATGGATCTCAAAAATCGTGTGTACTTCTCTGTAAAATCTATCTAAGAAGCTACAGTTGAAATTTCAAATCGATTAAATTAAAATTGAAAGAGCTATTTGTCCTGCCGCAGACCACTCCAAAAAAAACACGTTCTTTTGAAGTATTTGTAAATCCCCCATTTTGAAGAATGGAATTGAAAAGAAAATTATTTTGTATACTTTAATATATGTATAATAAACCTGCGAAATTTCTCAAAGAAGGTTTTTAACCCCTTAAACATTGAGGCAGAGGATGTAAGAAATCAAGTTTATACTGAAAATCTGTCAATTTGATACGCCTCTTTGTGGACTTTGAGTATGCCATTTCTGACACAAAATTTTCAACTATGTGGGAACGTTTACAATATAATTAAGCCGTGGGAAATTTCTTTGCTGTACTTCTTCAAATAACTCAAAAAAGAACCCCTTCGCACTGGAAAAAAATGTTCAGAAAATGTAATGAATCATATAGTCTTGTTACTCACTGTAAACAAATTCTTTCTGAGAAAATTTGCTGAATTTTAAGAACACTTTCCGAAATTTAGTTGAAATTTTTCATAATTCAGTGAAGTTTATCTTCACTGAAAATTCAGAAAAAAGTGGCAGTAAAAAATTATAGTCACATTTTCTGAATTTTCAAGAGAAATTTTGTCCACAGTGCTATTATTACGAGTTTCTGTTATGGTAACCAAGTTTTTGTAGACTGAAAGAAATTTTGGGAGTTTTAACCAGAGAATTTTGTTGAAACAATAAAGATTCTGTGACCACAATGAAACATCTTTTTCAGTGTCGTCCAATATTGTTTGGAGGAAAGATCCTTTGATTCCATACGAGGGCCTCTCCATAGATGATATTGAATTTCAACACGGAACTTGAGCAACAACTTGGCCCAACTTGAGTGATATCTTGTCCTAGCTTCGAAGAAATCTGGTTACAGTTCCTCAAATGATTTTTCAAAACCTGTTGTCCTGTATCTAAGCTTTTCAAGAATTCTATGAAAAATTCTGCGCTATCCGAAGATGTAGAATAAAGCGTTCAAACTGAAATTCCAGATTAAATTCAATTTAAAACTCGAACTTTATTCAACCATTGTCGTACTCGTACTTCTACGATAATGAAACCTTTTCATTCCGAAGAAACTTCAAAACATTCCACTCGGATTGCCACAAAGTGAAGACGAAAGAAAGAATCAAAGTATGAAATTTGGCAGGAAGCCATACCTTATGGATGACGCAAAGTTGATCAATATCCAGACAGATAAAAGTTTTCTTATTCCAGAAGATTTTCCACAAAGCTCCTCAGACATGTTTCGAGCAGCATTTTGTACCACCTTGAAGATTCGCGGTCAAGATATTCAAAATCTGTCTATACGATTCTTTTTTTCCTCCAGAAACAATACTTCTTTGAGGAAACTACTGTAGAACTGGGGAAAATTCCTGAACGAAAAGGTCGTCAAATATCACAAAAAAAAACCATTGCAACCAATATTTTTGGACATCCAATAGACATCTTTTAAATGCAGATCCGAATTCGTGGATTTTAACCCTTCAACTGCAACCATTAAACCTTCGCACCAACCATTTTAATACTTTTCGTTTTTCGTCAAAAATTGATTTTATTCCTGCGTTTTTTTTTTATCAATCAGATGACGTATTTTCGTGAACTTTCTCCCATCCTACGTTGATCCGCACAGTTTTTCCTTCAAATTGGAAAAAAATAAAGGTCAAATTGGTTGAAAAGGAGCCGAGTTATTAATCGGTGAAGTTGCGTGGTGCGAATTTGCACCTGTGTGTACTCCGAAGGTATGGAAAGATGTGTGTACTTGAAGGGTCAATGAAATTCGTACCCGATATTCGTAGAAAAAATAGAAGAAACAGAATCCAGTGATTTAATCGAGTATGTTGAGTATTTATTTGATCGTGATAACCAACGTTTCGGCTGGCTGCCAGCCATCCTCAGGGGAATTAATACAAAAATTCGTAGAACGGAGGGGTCTCCTTCGTGCTGACCCATTTTCGTGTCGTTGGGATAGGGAAGTAACGAAATTTTATTGAAATTCGTACTCGATATTCGTCAAAAAAATAGGAAAAACAAGAAAATTTACTGTTATCATGTGCTGAGCTTGTTTTTTTATCTTTTAAGAGAGTCAATATCTGAATGGAGGCATTGTCAGAATTTCGCTATGATCAAGGCACAAAATTCATGATTGAGGTAAGAAAAACCTTCGTATCGACCTTTTAAACCCAATTTCTTCATGAATTATTGAGTTTTTGTACATTGCGACTCGAAATCGAATGAAATTCATTGATCTAGGGTGAAGTTTTTGACAACAATAACTGTGAAAAATTGAGTGAACGCTGTAAAATTTATTCTGAAAATTCAGAAAATGTTTAATTTTTACAGCCAACATTTTGCCGAATCTTAAGGATAAATTTAGAAATTTAGTTAAAGTGTCTTAAAATTCAGTGAATTTTCAGAAACAAACTTCATTAGATTGAATTTCAATACCAAAACCATTTTCAATTTCTTTAATGGAGTCACCGAAATTTCATCATGATTTCATGCCAATGATGGCAAAACCTTGGCAACCGCATTGTGGAGAAAAAAGTTGTAAAATTCACATCTTGTTTTTCTCAGTGCGACCAATTCGAGACGGAGCTTCGATCCGGAAGTTCAAAATTTGTATCACTCTGAAAGTCTTGGAAGATCACTCGACGAATGATCGCTGGAACAAATAATTTTCAAGGAAATTGGGTTTGAAGGGTTGGGATTCGAAAGAACGGTTGGAAAAAAAAATATTTTATCATTTGTTGATTTTAGGATATTCAGCATACTTATCATAATTTCGAACGAAGTAACAAATCCAAGACATTCCTACTGAAACATTGAATGTGTCAATCCGACTGGAATAATCTAGTAGAAATACACTTCATGAACCACTGAAATACTCTAACGTTTTGTTTTCCTTCAGTATTTTCCACATGCAAGCATTTGTAACACGTATACCCATTTGTAACATTTAACTACGTCATGAATTCGACGACTCGGAATGATGATAGGATTTTTTCCACGATCTCACAACATATACTACAACAGGTCATGTTCCACGCGATAACTAGATAAACTATAAAAAAAATGATTTATTCTCATGTATTCTTGACGTTTCGATCATGTTTTTATGTCTTCATGCACAATCCTATATACATTGATTATTCTAAAAACATTCCTTCGATCTCTCACCACTGATTTATACGATTACTCCTTTCATTGGAATGAAACTTAAACATCTATATAGCCTTCCTCCGCATCTTGACACCAGAATATTGCTGTATCTCAAATTCATACTGAACCTCAATGCTAACAAATTCATTTCACGATTGAATGGGATGAAAACGATAGGTAGCCTGAATTTGATCATGTGGTTCAAGGAAGTGAATCATTGATCCCGACAAAACACTTAGCTAAAGTATAATTCAACCACAAACGTTCAATCTTGCGCATACTTTGGGACATCTCCTACAAGAGTTAATGAAATTAGGTGGTTAGAGAATGAGATTTGTAAAGTAGATATTACAAATTTATTCAAATAGTATCATAAAGTGGGAAGATGTTGGAGAATAATATAAAATATGTCAGTGCCTCGATCAAATCTAAATGCTGAATTATTTTTTAATGACACCACACGAAAATATAGTAATCTTTGATGAAAATTTGAGAATATTCCTCAAAATCTGAGAGTTTTTCTTAAATGTTCACTTTTTGGTGGAATTGTATTCGAAAAACAATTATCAATACTTAATAAAAAATAGAGAAACATATGAACTTTCCAACAGTCGCGTATGAAATTTCACAAAGTGAATAAAAGGATATTGAAATTTTGTTATTGTCTTTGTAAAATTTCACGCGTGACTTTTGGAAACTTCATATGTTTCTTTATTTTTTATCAAGTATTGATAATTTTTCATTGTTTTTCGAATACAATTCCACAAAAATGCATTCAAGAAATACTTTTGGATTTTAAGAAATATTCTCCAATTTTTATGAAAGATTATTATATCTTCGACTTGCACGGAAAAAAAGATGATGTTGGATTTACAACATTTCGTTCGATCACCATAGAAACCCCTAATGTTTCTATGGTGATCGAACGAAACATTGTAAATCCAACATCATCTTTTTTTCCGTGTGCATTTTTCTCCGTGCACTTGATCGTTTTGCACACTTCGTAGAAGAGGTTTGAGAAACTTCCACATTTTTAGTTCTATTTTTGAGGAAAAAATGAGGTGAGAATATAAAAAGAAATCAGGAAATTTCATTAGAATGAAAATAAATTTTATACATAAGTTGTATATAATTTATATATAATGTTGAAGATTTTTCCTCTCGAGTACAAAGATACTATGTAATCGTATAATCTTGAACTCTTCTGGAACTGCTCTGTTGCTTAGAATAAGAAGTCCGATCGTATTTTTGAAGCTCTTTTTTTGTATTATCTGGAAAGGATTACGTTAGATATGAAAGAGAATTCTAAAAGAGTAATATTCTTCGAATATTTGGAAGCTCTCTAAATCTATTCTTTTAATTACTTTCGATTTTCCCGAAGAATTCTTTTCGAATTCTTATAAAACCTTCCGTGCTGTCTGAGAGTTCACTCTGAAATCCAGTGCCATAATGACACCATTCAGTGTGGATTTTTTTTCAACACCTCAAGTGTTTTGTAGGGTGAATAACTGATTTACGATATTGCTGATAAATATTTCAAAATCAGATCAAAATGATATAATACGAGTACTGCGATCGCTGGTCATGAATCTATCATTTGTTACGAAAAATTCAATTTTTTTTCCCTCCGATGTGAAGAATTGAAAAATGATGTTACTATTTTTAGGGTTAATAGCGACAGCCCTGGACTACTACCACCACCTGGTGGTAGTAGTGAGTGATATTGAGGAAAGAAAGGGAGGATATGAGAGAAAGACTAGCCATGAGGGAGTCGAGGCAACCCGTGGTGAGTGAGAGTAGTAAACAGAGGGAGACAGAAGGAAAAAGAGTGAACGAGAAGAATCGGAGAAGCGTCATAGGGGTAGTAAAAGCGCCACTGGAAAGGCGCCTAAGGGGTAATAGAGGTTCCTGTCACTGGCAGATATGGGTCACTACACGATCGATGTCGATAGAGTAACTGTACACTGGCTCCTACTGCTGCTGCTACTGCTGTTGTTGCTGATGTTAAAGGATAGACCGCCGTGAATGTAGAGACCAGATAATCGGTCGCTTTTTTTTCCACAACCGAAGATCTAATTTTGGATGCTTGTGGATAAAAAAAACATACTCTTTCGTAGACAATTGTCAAGCGTATACCACGACCTTCTGGGAGAGTAAAAATAGAAAGCTCTGAAAACAATTTAAAATTGAATGATTTATCTTACGTTTCACTAAAATCTGAGTCTTGAAAATTTCACTGCCATATATTCCAATAATTGGAATTTTCAATATTTCATACAAATTCTTTGTTGATACTTGAAAATAATATTCAACTTCGATATAAAGTTGGATAATTGAAAAATGTATTTCATTCAAGAGACTGTGGATAATTTATGTGGTTTTTTAATTTATGTATAAATCATTTTTGTTCATTTCACATTTCGCAAAATCGAGCTGGATTGATCTGGCCGTTGTAAGGGACTTGTCATTGAACCGGTACGTGCTACATCAGCTTTCAAATGAATCTATAAATATGAACGTGGGAGTTGAAGTAGCAGAAAATATAATATATTTTCTGATGTAGTAATATGTTATTAATTTTTAATATTTCAAATCTTAAATTTGAAAAGAGATTTCCTATAAAAATCTCTGACTACTGCTCAACCAGAGTTCCACAACAAGAGCAGTACCGCACCAATACGGGCCAAGACTGGCAGGGTACTGGCATTTGTCTGGAATGACAACGCTTTACGGTATCGGATACTTGGTACTAGTACTGATATCCGCAATCAGTGCAATAATGGCAGTCGATATCAAGCCCTCAGTGCTGGTTTAATTATCAGTACAGGCGTCCAGTGCTAAACCCGTACGTGCTAGCTAAGTATTTGGGGAACCAATCTGGCACTGTACTACGTGTATTATTGTCAGTATTGGCACAATTCGAATTTTTCTGATTGCAGGGATCCGTAAAGGCGGAAACCTTTCCAAGATTTCCCCATTGCAAGAATCCAAGTAGGAATCCAAAATCCCCACAGCCAGCTTGAAAATTGAGCTGAAGTTCTTAGGATTCCATAATAGAAATTTCCTACACTGAGAGAAATGAATTTGCTGACAACAGTAAGTGTGCAAAATTTGCTTTGCTGTAATGACAAATTCTTTCACTGAATTAACAAAAAGTTTGCTCTCACAACAAAAACTCTTGCTCTACAGAGATGTAAAAGCATTCGAAATGCTTTTTAGCGAAAATTTGGTATTGGCAACAAATTTTGCTGTTTTTTCCCATTTCTGCATATTCGCTGTCTGTTTTTGTAGTTTTCTTTTAAAAAAAATTTCCCTGAAGATGACATATTCCGTATTTTGTATTTCATCACATATTTTGAAATGCATTTTACATTTTGTATGGAAAATGCAAAATGCTTTCGGAAATGTATTATAAAATACGAAGTATGAAATTTATTATGTTCAAAGAATTTTTGTCCAGAAGAAAACCACGGAAACGCATAGAAAATGTGCAGAAACTAGGAATATTCAGCAAAATTCCTTGGCAATACCAAAATTTCGCAAAAAAGTATTTCAAATGCTTTCACATCTCTGCTGATCAAGCAAGGTTTTGCTTAATTGAGCAAAGCATATTTCTAAAAAAATCATTATTTCAGCAAAAATTTTTCTCTGCGTGCATCTAAGCAACCAAATAGAAATCTACGTAGGAAATTTTATAATTCAAGCGAAACTATGGGAGATTCTTCGAATTTCTTAAACCATCTGGATTATTGTTTAGACTCTCACAAGGATTTTTTCAATGCGATTCGACGAAACTCTCTCTCCCAGTCTGGCCTTGCCTCAAAGTGATTTTGACTCAACATTTTAATCAGAACCTGATCAGTATTACCTTGATTCACCCCTATTTAAATCGTATGATGACCCTGTAAAGTATCTTGTTCCGAATTTGATGAAAATTTGACTAAGAGAATCCTGCACACATACTATATCATTTGGAAATCATGGTAACTCTAACCAATCATATGTGTGGTTACTGCCCGGTTGAAAATTCCCGGATGAATGGAATCGTGAAAATTGCATGCGAACTTGGAATAGCTTTTCACTGGGCACCGGTGGGGTTCACACCAAGGATCCGCGTTATGTTCCTAGATCCTGCGTGGGATTCTTGAGGGTCTCGCCTGGGATCCCTCAAGTTCCAATTCGGGACTTCTCAAGCCCCCGTTAAACGGAAATCCACATAGTCTTGCAAAATCTGGAAGAATAACACAGTTCCTAAATTGGTACCCAACTGGTTCCAGGTGAAAAGCTGAGTCCCTTTGCGAATTTCGTGATCCTGTGCTTAAAATCTACAACTTCGTGAAGTATGTGCATAAACATTAGCTGAAAATTTTGTTTCTTTTCCATAAATAATCCTAACCCTGATGGAAGAAGTGAACAATCTTCAGCCAAGTACTGGCCGTTTTTTTGTGGGATTTATCCACAGATTGACTGATGATGATGACTGTTTTTTGAACGGTAAGTCACCCTCAATTGGGCAGATCCTAACCAGTTTTAATGGACAAAAACTACACCGCATTCTGATCACCCGTTCATTTAGTTCTAATAACTTGTTCTAAATCTCAGTCAAGATTTTCTTGGTAAAATTACTCCAAACAAAATTCATGGAAAAGGTTTGAACTTTTCTTTTTCTGTACTTAAATTTTTTCAGTTCAGAAATCTGTTACCGAAAAGAAAAATATCTACTCAGTCAATACGTTAGTATCAATAAATTATGGTATTCTCCGGTAGATATCTTTGACCGCCTTTACGTAACACTCAACCTCTCATGTTGATATGTAATATGAATGGGATATGAAGCGCATTGCATTTTCAACCTCTCATTGTTGATACATTCACTCTCAATATTAAATCACGCGTATACGATTTGATACCACCAGATGTTCTATGAATATCTATTACAGAATATTCGATGGACGATTGTAAAACCTTTGATGGATGAATTCACACATGCGCTGCTTGGGTATTCACGAGGTCAACGTTCCGTTCTGTAAAAATATGAGTTACGATCGCGTTCCTGGTGGCAGGTTTCTAAAATTAGGCTATATTCTTTATTCATCATACTTTCTACAATCAAGGTTCGAATATCAGATAGATTTTCATGTGGAACGAATTCCCTAGTTCATTTAACGACATAAATTATTCATGTAGTTGTCACAACAAAATTTATTCGTTGAAGAGTATTATTTCGTAGATCTGACAGTTGTAATGAGAATATGTTATTCTGTAGAATTGTGTCATTTGCGGCATGTAATAACGAGGTCTTAGAAGAATGAGAATATGTTCCAGATCTTCGTATAACTGTTATCATTGGAATGATGATAGTCTCTCCAGGTGACTTTTTTGCGCGTAAAGTTTCAACCGCATGCACGCGGTTTGCCAGAATTCCCCTAGTGAAATATCATATATATCGGGTTGGCTTAGCTCTGAGAAAAATTGGTGGAGCCTTAGGAGGAAGTTTGACTAAACCTTGAAATGATATCATCGGTCCAGCAATCACCGCTGTGCAATTTTGATGCAAGTTTGATTTGATGACTTTACAACTTTGCCTGATTACAGATTGCCGCAAAACTCACCAAGACGGGCCGAGCTTAGATTACCAGACATAGCGCGACTCTGAAAAGATAACATCATTTGAGCTTCAGCCCAATACTTTCTGCTATCAAGACCCAACATTGGGGGAAATTTCTGAAAGTAATTAGCGGTGAGATGGACAACCATTTTTTAGCTCCAATAGCTAAATTTTAGCTGCTACACCAAAATTTTTAGCTTCATCAGCTGAATTTTGGCTAATATAGTATTGCTGCACTGAAAAAAAAATTTATTCCAGTCAAATAAATATTTATTTGTCCTGTACCAAAGAAATATTTATTAGAATTAACAGAGTATTCTTTGGAACCAAAATAATTTATTGGAATCAAATAAACGATTAAAACCATCTATTTAATTCGAATAAATTATTTTGGTTCCAAAGAATATTTATTTGACTGGAATAAATTTTTTTTTCAGTGTGTGGAATGAGCGGTCCTACGGATGCTAAAATATAAAGCTATAATAGCTCAAATTTAGCTGATGCAGCTGAAAATTTCTTTCCGTCTACAAAAATTTGTTTGTACGGGACGAGCAAAAACTGTTGCAATCTTGCGGCAGTGTTGCAAACATTTCATGCCACTTCTATTTCATGGTCACTCTTAGTTTTTATCATTGTAGTTAAAAATAAGATCGAACATCCGGTTCTATAATTTCGATATGAATGAAATACATGTTGGAACATTCTGAGAAGTTCGATACATAATTTTTCTGATCAGTTTAGACTGATAAGTGACGGAAATCTGGTGGTCCCGTCGTTGAAGTAGATGCATTCTGAAACAGAAAAAGAATTTTTCCTGTCATGGAATTTTCAGAGGAGACTTACATATTCATTGAATGCTTGGTTCACTATTCACAAGGAACAAGCTACATTCTTTAACATTTGGATGACTAAAAATTAGTTACGGGAGCTGTCTTTTGCCTGATTTGGTCCTGGTGAGGCCATGATTTGGCACGCCTGATTGGGGTTAACCAGACCTGACTCTAGGAGGTTTATAATTTGGCATGCCCTATTATAGTTCGTTACATCGGCCTCTGATGCAACGGTGAGTTACATTCGATATCAGGGCCTGATTTGAGATAAGGCTTTCCAGATCTGGTCCTGATCGAACACCCAATATCAATCTCTACTCAGAGCAGTCAAGCTGCCTCAGCTGAGCCAAGCTACCACCCATGTTTAATGCAACATGAGAATTCCCTATCATCTCAGGTTGCCTAATGTTTGGGGCAGAGTCTTGTCATTCACTGGAGACCGTCGTGTAAGATCAGGTTTTCTCCTCCAAGCAATATTGGGTGAAGGATGGGCAAGGTATGGCGCAACCTTAGATCAATAATGGATCAACAAAGTTGATTTCTTGATCGTTCATATTTAGACCATTGTCAACCACCCTTGCATCTACGTAGATTGCTGAGCCTTGACAGTCACTCTTGCACCCAGCTGTATTTTATCGTCAGCATTGGCAGAGCCAGGAGCGGACGATGGCCTGTGCCAACGGTGCCATGGCACAGGGGCGGCAGGCCGTAAAAGGGCGGCAATCGAGTCTAGAAAAATTTTTTTTAATTTGAATAATTTAAAAATAATTTTTAGGAGATAATAAATTCCAAGCGATAAAACGACATTTTTTGGTAATTAATATTTTTGTGAAAAATTAATTCTTGCTGCCATATAAGAGGCGGCGAGCTAGATGGCACAGGGGCGGCAGAAATCAAAGTCCGCCTCTGGGCAGAACTCAAACATTTTTATATGAGCAGCTGAATTTCAGGTATCGTGTATAAATTGGTAAAAACACTTCAACTGTAGTAATTGAATCTTTTTACTGCAACACTCAAAAGCTCGCTATCAAAGTCGATAAAATTGCCTTCAGAGTGAAAAATTCGCTATTTTAAGATGACTATCTTGAAGCACCTGATTGTAGCTTTTGCAAATTAGTAAAAAAAAACTATCCTGTCCAAAAGAACCAATACAAATCGATAGGTCAAATCTTATCAGAATTAATGATATCTTATTGGTTTTTATGCGGTGGTTGTCACAGTACATAAGAGTCTCTATGAGATTCTATGTAGTATTCAATGTTCTATTGATATTTATCGGTATGATCGACAAAACCTGATAAATACACCTACTGATACACTGGAAGAACAAAAGCGTGAGAATCACAATCTCTACTAAGAGATTGAAGACATCGCGGATCATAGAAGATGATTGCTCCACATTAGTTCAATAAATGACTCTTTAGATAGTCATTTTGTTTCTTCAAATAGTAATTCATCAAACTAATGTTGAGCGATTATCTTCTATAATCCGCAATGTCTTCAATCTGTTAATAAAGATTGTAATTTTTTACGCTTCCTTTTCTCTCAGCGTAGGAACGAAATAAGTTATCGGTTTCTATATGCGGTCCTTGTCACAGCACCGATTGGAATTTATTGGAATCCATTGGACTTTTTGGACAGGGGATACATCGAATGTCAAATAAATCTAGAAAAATTTTGAGAACAATATCAGTCTTTCAAAATTGACCCTTGAACAAATGAATTAATTGTGGCAGCTGCTCATTTTCTTCGCTGATGTAGCTAAAATAATTGTAGATATGTCTATTCGTTAACTGCCACAGCAGGAATTTGTACGCATGAAAGTGAAGATTTTCAAATTGATATTCGAATAACGAAACAATTCAGCATTATATCCTTGCTGTGATAGCCACATCTCTCGAATTATTCAAATACTTGCTTATTTCGATTCAAATTCAACCAATGTTTCTTTTTTCCTCGGTATACATTGAATACTAGTTTAATACGATTTTCATAACCGTATCTTTTTCGTGTGAGTTTTTTTCCCGATGAACGGACCAGTGATGTTTGACGAAAAAGTTAATTGCCGCAATCACGTATTCCTTTCACTCTGTGAATCACATTTTTTCCTCCCAATCCGTTCAGGATATCCTTAGATGTGTTACGTCGCATCTCTGCAGAATATAGGTGAATAAATGGGAACGATGGATACAGCAAGGTGCCACGGAAAAGCGATTCGGCAGCAACGAGAAGATGTATGCACGATTCATGCTCGGCCATCTAGTCCATCGCTTTTGCGAATATATAGTTAACGCGTTTGAAAATTTCCATAAATTTATGTACCAATATTCCCCATAATTCAGTATCAAATTTTCTCTCTCTATCATGCAATTAACGTCACATAAAAAGTTTTGAAAACATTAAAAATTGCACAACATTGTTAATGCAATTAAATCTTTCCTACACGGAAAGGCCGGGTCTATTAATATTTAGAAAGAATTTATCAACGTTTGGAAAAATGACTGTCAATTTAAGGACAAAGGGGATCGCTGAAACATATTCGTAGTCAGTCTACTACACTGTAAAAAATATTCTGAAATTTCCGGTATCAGATGTATATGAAAATTCTGAAACTTGTAATTGAAATCAAGTTCAATCATGAATCCATGAAATTTAATGCAAAATGTGTGAAAATTTATATGAAAATGCATGAAAAATCATAACTCTGTATGAGATATCATAAAATTTCATATGAAAAGCCAAAGAAGTTTTGAAAATTCAATACAAAATGTATATGTTAATTGCTTCACATACATTTCTATGAAATTTAGGAAGCAATTTTTCACAGTGTAAAAAATCGTAGTCAAAATATTAACATTCGATAGTTTTATTGGTATTTTTCACGGTGAAACTATCAATTGTTAATACATCGACTCACTACGAATATTTTTCAGCGATCCTCATTTTCCCTGAATTGACAGTCATCTTTCTAAATCATAATAGACCCGGTCTTTCCGTGTATACGGAGAGGATTTTATTTGAAAAATTACCGTGAAATTTCAGTGATCGAGATGTTGTTGAAATTCGAATCGTTTACAGAAACAAAACGAAAATTCAAACTCACAAAATCTGAGAAATCATCGGTGTTGATCTTCTCGAATTAACGTCTTGGAATTGGAAACATCCTCTTCAACAGCTGAGGATTTTGGTATTCGGTAACCAATTTGGTTCAATAAACGATTCAAACTTCAGCAACATGTGATCGAGAGACAAGTAGGAATTTTTTCTTATAGAAAATATCACTTTCAAATGTTTAAAAACTCACCCATTTTTACAGACTGCACAGCAATTTTTTGAAGAATTTTTACTTGTCCTTCGATTACTGGAATTTCACGGTCATTTTCACAACAAAATTTGTTCAGTGTAGATGCTGTGCTGGATTATGTAGGTTGACTATAAAAATTTCTAACTTCGCATATATATATTAGGAAGTAATTAATACATATACATGCCTGAAGAATTTTTTATACTTACCTGAAAATTCTTAGTGGAAAATGGTTAAAAATACCATAAAATCAACAATTTTCTGTTAAATCTGATCAGAATTCCCTGATTAACGCATCCTGAAGATTTCGATTATTTTTTGCACTTTTGATAAGGATTGTACAAATGAGAAAAATTCTCAAAATTATATATAAATTATATTGAATTATAGATGAATTTTTTTATAATTTTGAAAATTTGTCGTGTATGCGCGATATACGATTAATTTTTACGTTAGTAATCATAAATTTCTGTCATTCCTTCAAATACAAAACTCAACCTCTTTTCTCTGATTCATGATATCGTTAATGAATAAATCTACTCACAATTTCGAAGAAAAATATTAAATATGGCGGAGTTTGAAATCAGCGCCGAAGCTCGAATCAAAGAGGATTCCCTGGAAAGCCTGTCTAGTGATTTGGCATTTCATGACTGTACGGTAATAGGGGCAAGAAGGTAGGGGGTGTAGCTTTCACAAAAGACCAATCAATAAGCTCGCGTAGGCAATCTAGCGATGTATCTAACTAGGATTCTCCGTCTTTGTATCTCTTCCTTTCTTTCCTTCGATTTACCCTTTTCTTTATATTTCCCTCGATCGATAATCGTCTGAAATTTGCATTTGATGAGAGAAAAAAAGTATACCAGAGCCACGTATTACCGGAAAAATAAAAACGTTCACGAATAATTGAATAAAAAAAAAGAACTGGGATACGAGGAGAAAAAAGAGAGAATATAGGGAGGAAAAGAAAGGAAATAGAGGCGCGGAGATCACGAAGCAGCTGTGAATCAATCCTCGTACTACTATCGGCGTTACTAGAATGGGTGAAAAAACACTCCCCATTGATCCTGGAAATTGTGATTTCGAGTAATTCGATGAAAAAGCGTAGTAAGAGAAATTAATGCTGTTTTTTCGAAGACTGTATATATATATATATATATACGTGTCAATATTGTTTATATACTCATAAACATAAATATATAAGAGTAGGTACATATAAAGTATTTATCGAATATATGATTTTTACATTCGATATGTTTTGTATGAATTTTATTTCTTTTGTGGCTTGAAATCAATTCGACAAAAAGGAAATATTGAAAGAATAAGATTCAAAAATTGGTATTAAATGAGGAAAAATTGAAAATAGTTACGGTCCTGTGCGGAATATTCGCGCAGGCGTTCCTGTGACTCGCTGACGTCATGAATCTCAGGCGCACGGGGTGTTACACGCTTATCAATGAACGTACGATGCCTACGGCGTATACCTGTTCTCTCTAGTGGCAAACACCCTCCAACCCTCTCTTTACAATCCTCCCATACTTCCGTCTCCTATTCTTCCTACGCTTTACTCGTCCTCGTTCGTCACAATACCGTTTAATTGCCATTAGTCATCTGCTTTGGCAATTTTTTCTCCCTAAGGGATATAAAGTGTATATTTTTGTTCATTCCGTATGAAAATAGAACAAAAGAGATTCCATTTTAATGTCGATCAAATTGATGTTTGCTGCGGATATGAAATGCACAACCAACCCCTGCTTTACGATATTGTAAATTTTTCATCTTCTTCGTATAATCATAAAAAATGAATTCAAAATGATTTATAGGATTTATAAGTGGATATACAGTTCATTAAAAATCAATCAGACCTTCATACGTTTCGAGCACGGTTTTTACATTGTCAAAAACATTTTTGAATTTCCAAAAAAAAAGGAGTATTGGTAAATTTCTAGATTATTTGAGAATTTACGAATTTTTTGTGAATTTCCAAACAATGTTTGTGAATTTATTAAAAAAAGTTTGGTGAAAAAGACCTCCTAACTTTGTTGGGAATTGTTTTTACAGTTAATTATATTTTGTGAATGAATATTCGTTTCATTTAAAAATACTCCATTCCGTTGAGATGAATATTTACTTAGATCTTTGGAAACGAATATTTATTTTTCTGTGTATAATCGTCAAGACTATCACGCCTGAAAGACGGCATGTTGCATGAACATATCTTTTTACAAATTCTTTGCACGGAAAAAAATAATTAGCTATTATTTGGGTAGCTCAAAATTGGCTACAGGAGCTATTTTTTAGCTGGCACAGCTACACACTTAGCGGTAGCAGCCAGAAATGTGGCAGCCACAGCGAAAATTCACCCACTGAGCATTTCCGTTAGAAACTTGCATTAACATTGCATCGATGTTGATGCGATCTTGAAAGTACCTGTTATGAGAATTACAACAGTAATATTACAACACCCAATTACAAATAAATCGCAGCAACGTTACGTTGTCAGGTGATATTTCAATGATATTTTCGCAAGTTACTTTTGTAATATTGCATTTGTAAATTGAAAGACAAGTACTTTCAAGATCGCATCAATATCGCTGCAATGTCAATGCAAGGTTCTAACGGAAATGCTCAGTGGGCAACAGCTCAATTATTTGGCTATCCAAATATTAACCACCAATTCAGTGGCGTAGGGAAAGCCCCCGTAGGGGAAGGCCCCCAAGCAGTATCAACAAAAATCCCATGAATTACATGCATCATTTCTTTAGATCAAAAGGGCCCCGTCTCTAGCACTTGCGGGGGGGCCCTCAAATTCTCCAGTACGCCACTGCATCAATTCCGTGCAGTCAAGGGGATACGAGTGGCGTGGCAGCAGCCAAATCGTTTGTAACAAACTATGGACAAACACTTCATATTAATTAAAATATCGCTCTGTACAGCTTTTCTCTGATTCAAGTAGAAGTGCTGTACAGAGCGATATTTTAATTAATATGAAGTGTTTGTCCATAGTTTGTTACAAACGATTTGGCTGCTGCCACGCCGCTCGTATCCCCTTAAAGCTACGATTTCCTACTGTGGTAGCTGAAAGATAGCTACAACTGCAATTATTTTGGCTACAGCAGTGGAAAAAGGTTGCTGAAAAAGTGAGTGGCTGCCACAGCTATTTTACACGGAGAAAAATTGTCTATTATAAATTACTAGACTCGCTAGTATATTGCGGATGTACTTGCATTCTGAAGGTATATACCAAACATTCTCTTCAAAAGTACCAGACTTTCTGGGAGTCAATGGTAGGATAATTACATTTTATAATAGAAAGTCTGATGCTTTTGATGAGAATGTTTGGTATATAACCTTAAAATGCAAGTATATCCTCAATATACTAGCGAGTCTAGTAATTTATAGTAGATAATTTTTCTCAGTGTATTTTTTTGCCCGTACCACTTATTCAATTTTGTTTGCTATTCTTCAATTGGATGTAATCTTTTTTTTACTTCCATATCCCTTATAATATAAAGGAATGGAGGTATTGTGATAGGGTCGAAATCCCGCTATGCAGGAAGGGGTATTTCGCATTTGCCGAACGCTTTAGAACTTCGAAAAAATTCGATTTCCAAAAATGTTTGTGTGTGTGTGTGCACTCGATTTTTTTGGCGCACGAGAAGGCTCCTCAGAATGTACCGAACGGAATAATTGTTTTCCAGTATGTTTGGCTAGGAGAGGGCTCGAGGCCTATTGATTTTGTTATCGATCGGGCCAGATGACTGGAAAAACTGGCCAAAAGTCGAATCCAGATTTTTTAAAAACAAGTTTATGGAGATGAAGTATATAAGTTCGAGTGCACTTGGTGAACATATTAAGGGGATCCAAACATTAGTGTTCAATTGGTGGTAATTTGAGAATGAACAATTGCATATCAAAAGTGGATGAAGCTATGTTGAAAATTTCTAAGTATTTTAATCCAGCTGAGAAAATTCATCACAATATGCATGGTTTCTTCATCTCATAACTTCACTACAATCAGAAAAGGAACGGAACAAGGAGAACGATGTGTTACAAGGCATGGGTGCATGATTTTATGAATATTTTCTACGGAATTTTCATTTTGTCTACGCTGTCAAGAGGTCGTTCCGCGACATTCCGCGTTCAATTCACCCCAGACTAGGATTGATGTGTTACTATTGTTGTGTACTAGAAGTTCAATCGGCGCTTTTTTTGCGCTTCTTGCAGAAAACGTCCGATAAAGTATAAATATGTTGTGTAAACCCCATTCCCTGGTGAAAATGGAGCGTTCTGGGAAGAGTTACGAAGACGTTATTAGAGAGTCCTATAAGAGTAATCGAAGGGTCAATTCAAAGTATCGGAAGCGTTTCGGAGGAGTCATTTGGCGGATGTGAAGCGTGCATGGAAGTGAGCCCAAAAAAAGTAAAACAAAAAAGAATTTGCAAAGGAGAATCGAACCAAGAACTTATGAACTCGGGAGCAAGTCCTGTACCGCTAGGCTAACATCGATGATTGAAAAATTGGAACTTTATTTCCCTCATGAACTGTGTCATAAGGGAATGTGCTTTAAATTCAATCTTTCTCATTGAATTAAAATGATTTTTCATCCTGAAAGTTTACAAATCAATTTCAATATCCCATGTGTAATCATTAAATGTGCAAAAGAATTTAATTAGCTTGCACATATCAAACATCATCAAATTACAGTTCGATAATTCAAAACAATTGTTGTTTAGTCATCATATTGGTAAATGTATCTTGAATACGGATAAAATTTTTTAGCTCAACAACTGGTATAAAAGGTAAAGAATACCCTCTAAACATTCTAACCTCAAAATCATATAATTCTCAATCAATCAAAACATATACACAAGGGAAGTCCTATAAGCGTGTTAAAAACCTCCACTACCGAAACATCGTGAACATCAGGAAAGAGTTATTGAAGAGTTGGAGAAGAGTGTTCAGTAAGAAGGGTGCGTTGGACGTTCAATGAAATGTGATAGCACGCTCAACCTAATTTGCCTTAGAGTCATTTGGCGGTCGAAACTTTTCACAAACGCTTCTGTCACTTTATTGCACGCTTTGACGGTGTTTCAAGCACGTTCGATTTTTACCAGGGATTCACCGTGAAGTAGATGACAAGAAAAAATCACAAAAATTAAAAATTGCACCAGAACATTTTGCAACTTGTTACTCAGGGGCTTTCCGAAGTGACTTATTACGGATTTGGTAATTGAAATATAAAATTCAAAATGGCGGGTCTGATATGCTGGACGGACATTTTTAAATCCATAGGTTTCGCTCAACATTTTCGTCACTCGGAGATTTTGGAGGGTGCTGATTGCACACTTGGAATTAAGAAAACCAAATTCGGATTTGTAGATTCAATATGGCGCACAGTGAGTCATATCACTTTCGAAGCTGGCTAAAAGTCGATTTCGGAATTTCGTGAAAATAAGTATAGGGATAAGGTACACGGAAAAAAATGAACTGTTAATTTTACCAGAATTCCGGTTACTATATGGACAGCAAGGAATATCTGTGACTTTCACTGGAATTCTTGTTAAATTTACCGGAGCCCTTGTTAAATTTGCCGGAGACTTGATTCATTTAACTAGAATTCCGGTTAAAATGGCAGTAATTCTTGCTGTCCATATATTAACCGGAGTATTTTTTTCAGTGTATATGAGTCCAATTACGTTCAATAGATATATTGAGTTAATTCAATAGTTATTATTCCATTGGTAGTGATCAGTGCCGGATTAATGGTTATCGAGGCCCCTGAGCGCTTGAGCATACGAGGTCCCTTGTAAGGAAATTTTTGTAGGGTATTCTCTTTCTTTTTGACTTTGGAAAATTTGAGGCCCCCCCAGGAGCTCGAGGCCCCGGCCCAGGCCGATCTAGGCCCATACATCAATCCAGCACCTAAAAGCATAGCTAAAAGTACTTTTAGCCGCTTTGGGGCACCAGTGTGCCCTAAACCGGTACCGCTTTAGGGGCACCGGTACCCCTAAAAGTAGAAGATATGCATCTGAATTTTGAAATCCGAAAATCAATCACTCTTGACGATATTTTCAAAGCATGCTCTCCCCGTATCTGTATTGTTTGAATTTCGCTGAAACTCATATAAAACAACCGTGATAATATGTGAAATAATATCTCACATATAGATGTGACAAGTATGGCAGGATACCTAACAGCTAAAGCTCCACTACAAATAAGTAGAACAGTAGCACAAATTAGATGTGCTAGTAATTTTGGTTCCAGTCTGAATTTTAATGGTAATCGTTACAAGTTTCATCCTGACCAGCGTTGCCCGGTGTGCAACTCTGGCAGGCTGGACACTATTGTTCATATGTTACTTGAATGTGTACATTATGCGCCATATAGGCGGTACTATGCGACAAAAATGAACTCAAATCCAGGAAATCTTGATATTATCAAAGATTTACTAGTTAACGGCATTCACCACCTTCCCAAAAAGTTACTAGATTCCAAAATCACCCCCCCAGTTTTCTCAGAAACGAACAAATAAAATGAAAAATAAAGAGTAGCTGCACTTTCTTTGATATGCTAAGAAGATGCACCTGCTCATTAAAATCGATTATATTCATTAATCGTTGAGAAAACTGGGGGGAGAGATCTAGTAACTTTGCCTCTGATGAATGCCCTTAAGGAGAATTTATACTCTATCAAATCACTATGATATTTTGTAAAAAGCAGTTGCGAATTAAGGGCTTTCTTGCTAAACGAGTAACAGTATAAGGGAACAGAATAAGGATGTCGAAGTATTATTATAATTTAATTACAAACTGAAAATGTACCTAATACTATGTATACTTATGTAAATAATTTTTGTACCCCCTTGCTATGGGGACTTTATCTCTCTAAAGCAATAAACAATCAATCAAAAAAAGAACAAATTATATAGATGTGACAACAATTTGTTTACAATTCATGATATTTGACAATATTTGGATCCTTGAAAGTTTCAAAATTCAATTCTCATGTAAATATGAGGAACATGGAAGTAACGTATGGTTCTCCATACCGATTTTTCATCACTCTATCAGGAATAAGCCAAAAATGAATTTCAACTTCGTTAGATTTTAATTCATTGTAGATATCCCCTAGATTTGAGAAAACTGTAGTCATTTTCTACGATACGAAAAAACAAATTTATGTATTGTTCTTCTCAATTTGAGCATTATCATAAGAAAGATATTTTAACGTTCATCGAAGTGAACGGAACATTTACGTGTAGTGAGAAGCCCTTTTCTTTTTGCTTGCAATTTTCTCTCCGTGCAGCAGATGGTTATTAGCACTTATGGAATAAATTAACAAATTTTACGTTCCATTTCTTGACATAGCCGTCCGTTGATCAATTTTGAATTGATTATAAGCTGATATGCAATTAATAACGATAGTGACATAGATATTAAATTTCATTAAAATACGGAATATACATGAAAAAAGTAAATGATCCAAATTTTGGTTGACTAGTGTGTCACTTTCGGACGACCCGAGTCGAAAAATTAAGAGCTGATCTTGGTCTGTTTAACCTGATCTCATATTGTATTCGACCTAATTTGATTCAGTTTAACCTGATTTCATTCCTTTTGAACCTGATATTGTTCTATACATAGTGATTGAAATTCAGGTCACAACCTGATCTCAATCTGTTGGAATTTGAAGGAAAAATTATAAATCCTGCTCACAACTGTTTCAACCTGATAATGTTCTTTTCATCTTGATTCTAATCTGGTTTGCAAACGTATAATGAAATTCAAATGTATGTATCATTTATGGATGATAAAGTTCAGTATTAATCGATCAATATAATTTTATTATTAAAAAATCACACTAAATGAACATAACGTAAATTTAATCGCATTTGGAACTTTGATAATTTCTGAGAATAATGAAATGTCAATAAATTCTATAACATGAGACTTGAAGAAGTATGATGAAAATGAAATGGAATGAATCGCATGAGAAAATGAGATGTTTGAAATTTATTTAGAATAATAAGCTTACATCCATACATACATATCCAATCAATTTTCATATCTAAATTTCGATATCCATTCGAAATTCCTCAATGTTTGGAACTTGCTATTTTAATTCAATAATATATTTCAGGTGTAACAATTTCATTCACACTCATATTTTGAAGACTATAATAATAATAATAATAATAATAATAATAATTTGTTTGTAAATTTTATTCAGAAAATGCCAGCAACGAGATACCAGCTGAATCTAATTTTACGAATTATAAAAAAATAATGCAATATAATTGGATCATCGAGATGTACAAATTGTAAACGTACCGTGCTAAAAATTTTCCATAAAAAACAATAAATTTCCCTGATTGTTGTATGAAATTAACGATTGAAAAATCACATCACAAAAGAGAGAAAGAATTTATCGTTTTCATTTTAAACAAGGGAATTTTACAAATCTACAATTGTACATCTCGAGAATTTAATTATATATCATTATTTTTTAATCATTTTTAAAATTAGATTCAACAGGTATCTCGCTGCTGGTATTTTCTGAATAGAATTCACAAAATTCCATAACCAGGTCAAAATAAGGGTGAAGGAAAAATAGAGCTATATCAGGTTTTAAAATTCGGTCTGACAGAATGCGTATTTGTTGCGTATTACGGATCAAAACAGGTTCGCATTAATCCTCATCTCATACTGTTCAAAAGGATGTGATCAGTCTTTGAGAAGTTCGAAATCAGGTTTCAATTTTTCGACTCGGGAAAGCACAAATTCGAGAAGAATTTATTTCCATTATTTCGACGATGAAAATGGAAAGTGAATAATTCCATTGTTGAAACAACGGACAAAGTTAATAAATCATTCAAATCCAAAGTGCCAATTCTGCTAATTTTTTCCATAGATCTTATAAAATTTGTTGAAAATCGTCAATTTTGAGTTCAACTGTATCCATTGGAAACCAAAATCGTTGAACACTTCCATCGTTCATTGAAACGGCTAGGAATGGCACGCTCAATTCAAACTGATTTGATTAACAGGAAGGAAGAAACTGTTGAACTCACACAAGTCGCTCATAACGTTGAGCTGTACAAATATAAAGACACAACAGAAGTACGCGGACGTGTGTATCGGACTCCACGGCAAGTGGCTATCATGGTACATACGCATACTTTCCCTTTAGCATTTTTGTCGTCTTTTCTTATGATCACTCTCATAGCCGTGGTTTCTCGTGATTATGTAAGAGTATACCAGAGCTCATGAAAGTTTACATGTAACCGGTTTTTGCATCACACTTTTCCGTATGTCATAGACGGTCACACTTCAATTATTACCGGGATTTTCATTTCAGCTTGGGATACCGACGCCAAGTCGAGCTGGAGCCGCTGGTAGCGAAAAGAATATCAGTAGTAGCAGCCAAAGAAAGATTCTATAGTCAGACGAAGTGCACGGCATTCAGTAAGTGCAACAAGACCTCGCTTATTCAGACGTTACGCGTTAATGCATGAATAGTGTTCTCTTTTTCTTTCTATCACACATCTTCGCAATTCTTTCCAACTATATGTGCAATTATTATCTCCAAAAGTGACCCAATGAGTGAACGTTTACGGAGTGATTGTGGTGTGGATATTGTTGAATATAGAAAATTTTCCATCGCGGGGTATGTTTGTTTTTGAAATTACTTCCATCAAAGGATTCAATGTGGTATTCAATTCAAATCGTGTATAAAATTGCAACATTCCATTTCTAGAACGTTTTCATTTTCCCCAATTAACTCTCTGGGGATACACTGGGTCCAAATGACCCAGCACCCTTCATTTCGAAAAGTTGTATATATCTCTGAAAAAGTACCTTTACATTTCTTTAAATATTGAAAAAACTATCTACTGTAGAGCAAAGCGGGTTTTGGATTCGTATTTCGTAGACTTCGGCGATGAATTTCGAGAGAAGACGTTGCTCTACGATTTTTTAAAGCCGAGATATGAGTGATCAAAAAACATTTAGGTCAAACTGACCCGGTGTATCCCATGTGTGAGGAAACTATAAATGTATCCCCAAAAGGTTACACATTATTCAATATGTAATTTAAGAATGTTTAACAACCAACACTAAACCACACTTCTCAACCAACGTTCCAAGTCACTACGATGTATTACTCGTCATAAATTATTGCGTACTAGACATTTTCATTTGGAATTGATTGTCATCCAATTAGAATTCTTAGCATACTTTTGTAGATAAAAAATTGATAAACGAACATGCTTTTGAATGAATTAAAAGAGACGTACGTATTCATTCATTTATTTTTCTTTGTTTTTCTTTGTAATGCAAATGATTATTCAGAGATAATGAATGGATCTGCTATCATACACTCGATCCGCTATTTACGCTCGAATATCTTTTGATACTGGAGGATTATTCATTTTGAATGGTCCCCGTTGAAGATATTTTCAGTTCTTCCTCATCTTGCGCGATAACCACTCGAGAATAAGCTAAACGCAAAGTGTTCTTTAATTGTCAAATCTAATTTTCCAATGCCACTTTGAGAGAACAACTCCGTGTTTTCTGTAAAGGAAAAAAGGTATGTCGAATAATTTCATATCAAATACCTGAATGTATATACGTATGAAAAGAGAATCACGTTATAATTTTCCGATAAGAAACAAAACTTCCGCAATTAAAGTGAAATACGGTTGAATAATTGGGCAATTTTTACGTCAACTTTGCGTTAAGTCTCAAGTAGTTTCTATCAAATACGATAAATCAAGTCTCAAGTGGATCTCATTCACACGAAATTCACAGGGGAATTTCTGTACAAGAAGTGCACTTGTGGTTGGATTATTATATCTTGAATTTTGGAGCAAAATCATATACACATATATACATCGACACTCATCGGTTTGGTTTGTTTGGGAAAAGGTTGAAAGAAAATACTTGAAACTGTGCACAGTTATCTCGCAATTTAAAGGATCAATCAACTTGTATTTAACAAGAAACGATTTTGCTAACAGGATCTGTTGGAGTGAAACGTTTTATTCTATACACTCGTGCGAAAGTGTACAAATATATCGTGCTTGATAGAAGAAAAAGAAAACACATCAGTACAAATTTACTGATACGAATGTTGACGAAAGAGAGCGCGAATGAATGGATGATAATCACCAAAAAACGAGCCTCTCGTAAACTTTGGAAAAAGTTGTGATTTCATCGGATTTTCGATCTAAATTTGACAATTTTTCCGATTTTCACTGAGTCGTTTCGCAAAAATATATCTACACGAGTATCCTTTCAATTGCAGGGCACATTATAAGGGTCAGTCCTTACCAGAAAGTTAGTTCTAAAAGAACACGATCAGTTCTACAACGTAAAAATGGTTAGTCCTTGAAAAATTACCCAATTTTCAGTGAAATGTTTTTCTCTTTCTTTTTCTTTTTTCCGAATCCAGTATCCAATATTGCCCTGTTACAGAACGAGCCTTTCGCCTCATATCGAGGGGTATAGGGAGTTTAGTAGTGATATTAATTCTGAAAAAATAAGACTATGCCAAAAGTAAAATTAAGAGAGTATCATATAATTCTAGAAATACTTGCGATACAGATCCTTTTTTTTGTTCTTAGAAATCGAGTGTCCACCGTGTCAGTTAGTTCTTAAATTTCTTTAAAATATGCCCTGCTCAATTGTTCCAAATGGTAATAACTCTTGTATACCCAAAACTTAGAAAAATCAGTAGAAAACATTGTAACCTCGAAATGAATTTCTTTAAATTTCAATGTTATGGAATTTCGTATTATTTTAACACATCAAGGTATATTTTTTAACATACATTGATAAAAAAAAACTAACAAATATGAATAAAAGAGTCGAAATTCACATAGAAAACGATTAACCCTTCTTGACCTGACGTCCATTCCAATGGACATCGAATTTAACAAATTATCAATAAGGTAACGAGTGTACATTCAAAAAGATATACGAGGGTGAATTGATAAGTTTCCGGCCTGACCAAGAAAAACAACGTTTTTAAGAATTTTTTTTTTTTATTTCTCAACATAATCTCCTCCAAGGCTGATACATTTCTCATAGCGGTGTTCTAGTCTGGTAATGCCATCTCTATAGACTGATTCGTCAAGCTCCTCAAAATACCCATTTACAGCTTCGATTACTTCTTCATTGTCCGCAAATCTCTTGCCGCCAAGCCATTTTTTGAGGTTAGGAAACAGATAATAGTCACTCGGGGCTAGGTCTGGAGAGTAGGGAGGGTGCGGCATTAATTCAGACTTCAGATCGTTGATTTTAGCCATCGCAACGATTGACGTGTGCGCTGGTGCGTTATCGTGATGAAACAAGATTTTTTTCTTCGCCAGATGAGGTCGTTTAATTTTCACTTCGTGGCTCAAACGTTGCAATAAGTCTGCGTAGTATTGACCAGTGATAGTTTTACCCTCTTCAAGGTAATCACTGTATATAATACCTCTCGCATCCCAAAAAACAGTAGCCATAACCTTGTTCGCCGAAAAAATTGTTTTTGCCTTCTTTGGAGTTGGTTCCCCTGGTCCAATCCACTGTTTAGACTGTTTCTTGGTTTCAGGAGTGTAGTGGTGGACCCAAGTTTCGTCAACGGTTACGAATCGACGCAAAAATTCGCTTGGATTACGCTTATACAACGCCAAATTGGCGGTAGAAATGTTCTTTCGAATCAATTTTTGGTCGACTGTTAGCAAACGCGGCACCCATCTTGCACAGAGCTTTTCCATATACAAATGTTGGTGCAAAATATTTTGTACACGTTCATATGACATCTTACAGGTCTCAGCTATCTCACGAACTTTTAATCTGCGATCTTTCAGCACTATTTGATGGATTTTTTCGATCATATCTGGAGTTGTGACCTCAATGGGGCGTCCTGAGCGAGGCTCATCAGAGGTGCTCACACCACCCTTTTTAAACTCGGAAACCCACTGCTTAACGGTTGAATATGATGGGGAGGATGTCCCCAGTGTTGAGTCCATCTCTTCTTTAATTTCCTCCGGCGTTAACCCCTTCAAATAAAAGTATTCGATGACAGCACGATTTTCCAGCTTTTCCATTTTTACGAAAAACACAGAGGCGTCTTGGTCAGCGTGCTCTCAAAACTAAACTAACATGGCGATCGGACTGAAACTATAGCTACAAGCTATCTAAGGATGGTACTATAGAACGCCACCGCAAGGTAGGCCTAGTGGCGCTATCTCTTGGTCAGGCCGGAAACTTATCAATCCACCCTCGTAATACTACCCTGAAGAAAAGGCTGGTAACGGTTGTCAAATATATTCTTAAAATACGACTAATCGAATATCCAATAACAATCATAAAATAATTGATGACAATTATTACATTTCATTTACGTGTTCATTATGATTAAATATTTTATGAATTTATGAATATCATTGATATTTGTTCAATGTTATCGAATATTTGAGCAATATATATTTGATAACTGTTACATTCGGTGAATTCAATCCGTTCCCTGCAAATTTCATCAACTTGAGAACACCCACAATTAAATCCCGATTGCAACCATAATATTTGAATTCGATACTTTGGAACGATCTCATCGATCTACATGAATCATTTCTCAGGTGTTTAGGAGTTCGGAATTCAATTTTTATCAAACATTTGTAAATTATGGCATAGTTTTACACAACTCATGAAAAGTAACAAGGAACGAATCAAATCCACTCACTCTACCAATCTTTTCTTTCAGTGAAGATGAACGAAAATTAACATGAACAAAATTCTTACGGTTGACCGACGTATAAAAATGATTAGAAATTAATAATCATGTTCCAATGGATTTCAAGATAAAAATCCGTTACAAGAAAGTTGTAGTTCTCTTATAACATTGGAGTTTTTAGGGGTATCGCTGCAGGATATCCAGCCTCGGAGAATTCTAATGGAATCGATCAGTCATAAAATCAGGTTGAACGAAATGACCAATGAAACAAATAGAAAATTCCCGAACTGGACATCCTGTACTGATACTACTTTGCATGTGACGCCGATATGCTACGTAGGTTGAAGTTGAAAATATAAAAAAAATACAAGCTGATACTCTGTCTTGTTTCCAAACACTCATCGACAGCCTGTATTTATAATTAATGAATGTTTCTTTTGGAAAATTACTTATTTCGTTGAAATTCTTTGTAATTCTCGTTTGATATATTGAATCATTGAAATTTGATGAAGATTCATTACGAATAGTGATATACAAACATTTTTAATTTTTCCCCTTATATTCTAGTCGGAGACACCCTGTGTCCATTGGAATGGACATATTAGTAATTTTTAATCTACGTTACTGAAAATTTTGTGAAAATTCAGAGTTCATACTAGGAGCTATAGAAACTATTGCTTATTGAAAAAAAAAATTTTATCGTTATCAGAATTAGGCCAGGTCAGAAAGGGTTAAGAGCAGGCCCGGATCTAGAGCATTCTCGTGGGGGTACAAAGATGGAATTTGCCCCCCCCCCCCCACCCTTCGTCTCTTCAGAATAATAGGAATTTGATGAAACTCAAAACATTACTATTTTATGATGTTCAAAATGTGTGATATAGAGATAGGCGATTTGAAGGAAGAAACCGATTTGTTCATCAGAATCATAGAACTATAAATTAAAAAAAAAAATGATTTTGAGAAACAATATTCCTTGAGAATGAAAAAAACTCACACTTTTGAAATTTTTTATTCTTTGTCCGACTCAACTGAAGTTCTTGAAAATTGTAACTTTTGGGAATTTTAATTCCATACCACCAATTGTATTCAAGTTCTTGTGATAACAGAAAAATTCTCCTCATGAGGACAAAAATCTTTCATTTTTTCCCCGAAAACTGGAAAAATTCTAAATCACAAATCAGACAAGAATTTGAAACACAGAGATTAATTGTTGTAAGAATCATTCTGCAAAAATCCATAGAAAAAATCGAAAAATCGAAGTGAAAAAAGAAATCTTGTACAAATCAAATCGAGATGGCTCACCCCTAGTCTGATATCAGGTAGGAAAGGTTGTGCTTTTTGTGTTGTCTATCACAGTTCGACTTCATGTTGCATGAAATATTTGTAATGAGATAACAGAATTCAACTAGTCGACTTTTTTCAAAATCTTTTTTATTCTCCATTCAAAAACATCAAAGCACTTAGAAGAAGAATAGTATTCAACTGCAGTGTTATACAGTATAGTGTAATATATATGAAGAATCGAATAATAGTATTGAACAGTATTTGGAGAAGTGAAATATAATACTAAGCAAGTAGCAAGCGTAGTATAATCTTGTATTATTTGTTATAAATATATTACCCTGGAGGTTTAACTCAGTTGAATCTCATCTCCCGTACTTTCAATTCCGCAAATTTGTCAACAATCTGTGAAATGTCAAGGCTATTGGCTTCTTCATGTTCAATACTGAGAATAGCAAGTCCCGATAGACGCTCCTGGCTCATAGAAGATCTTAAATAATTCTTTATGAGTTTGAGTTTACTAAAGCTACGTTCACAGCTTGCAGATGATGTTGGTAACGTACAAAAAATTCTCAGTGCAACACAAAGATTGGGAAAGGCATCTTTTTTACACTGTAAAAAAATTTCATGTAGTCCATAATATATCATTGGTAATATACAGAACATTATTGTAACTTCTCACAATATTATATTGCATAAAATCACAATTTTTGGTGAAATCACATCATAAATTATTGGGGGAAATGACAAATTCCTTATAAAATTCCACAATATATCATTGGGTAACATATTACCAATGCTATATTGCGTAATTCTCACATAATTTTTTTACAGTGAACATAAAACTATAATTATTTTTCACATTGGGTTTGAAATGGAAAATTTCGATTAGTACTCGTTGTGCCGCCCCCCTGATATTGCCGCCCGGAGCAAGATGTCCAAGATGTGCCCCCTTGATCCGGGCCTGGTTAAGAGTATATTTGTTCCCTTGTGGAAACTTTTTCGAGATATGTCCCATCACTGAACTAATCCCATCCTTGTATATTGGCCGATAACTTTTCGCTATTGCAGCAGTCAACCACTGCACTGAGAGAAATTTCTATAATCACTGTAACTCAAACATCCCAACTAAACATTGCTATTAAAAGTTTGATTGATTCGACAAAGAAAGTATAGATAATTCATCATTTAATTGTATCGACTAGTTTTTCTTGGTTGAATCAATCAAATTTCCAGTAGATTTTAGTAAAAATATTTGATTGAGGCGTTGTAGTTGCAGTAACCTCAGAAATTCCTTTCAGCGTGATGGTCCATTAATTGATGCAATTATCGTATGATTGATTCCCAGTCACGAACCAGTGCTGCAGTGTTAGGGCCAGAGCCTTAAATAGAATAAGAACGCTTAGTTTGGATCTAACTGCGGCCAAGAATGAATTTCCACACGAGTAGTGGAGTTCAATCCAGAGTGCGTAGATCGTGATCTACATCCCTTCAATCCTTCCATTCTTTAACCGATGAATTTATGCGAACTCCTTCCATGCTCTATTCATCCCCATCCCCTCCAAAGAAACTTGAATCCCGAAAGAATTTTTATTGTGAGAAATCTCCTCGTGCATCGAAAATCATAAACACATCGTTAAAAGAGAGTTCAGGGAAGCAATTAGGTTCTCTTCATTGTTTCATTGATTACCATGTCCCCGCGATGTTATCGCTCTATTTTAATGCGTCCTTTAACGTAAAATTATTTGCCCAAGCCTATAGTATGCCTCGCTCGTTATTGACATATTACAAGTAACAGATATTGAGATGGCACACATCGATAATGAATAGATTTTCAACACTCGCACTGAAACATGAATTAACACGTCGTAAAATTGAACGCATGCGAACTTTTATACTTATATTCACATTAACCATCGTTCGCGAGTAAAAATTCAATAGTCCGTATAAGCATATCTTGACTTTGTCTATTGGATTCGTTTTCCTCATCGTCATTATTTTTTATATGGAAAAAAGTATTTATTAATCCTATATGATGTATTCAGTGTTTATCTTTCCTCTCATATTTCTATGCTGCGTTCCAGGAACCAAACCCGCAGTAACATTGTGGGAACGTTTCGTTGAAAAACATCGTAGAGAATTAGTAATCCAAGGTTCAATCGATGAGATTTCTTATATGAATGTCATACTGACACATGCTGAAATAATTCAAACAGTCTTTCATCGATGACATTGAATGGACCGAATATTATAAATAACGATAGGTTCGTTCTTTACAAAAGGGTATTCAATTCTCAATTCTTTTGAACGATGATTTGAATGGGGAGTATGAGGAATCGTATTCATGCATTTTGTTGCATATTTTCTTCAGTGGAGAATATTTTTCAAAAGGGAGAATCGTCGATTGTTCGCTGAGTCGCAGGAAAAACGTAGGAATTGACAAATGGCCCGATACTGACTTGATACAGGATGACATTATTGATAGCCATTAGCTACTGCAGCTAAATTTTAGCTGTTACGGTAAACAGATGACCCCATTGAAAATGCCAGGCAGATCCGAACAAAGAATAGTTGTTAGGCTTTGAACGATCGTTGTCCCAGGAAATCCGATCAAAAACTGACAAAATTTCTACCTGGTTTTGTCCAGAATCATCAAATTGAAATATCCCAGGTAAAAATTGACCATGGGCGCTAGGTTGCCACAAGGCTCACCAAGATGGGCCGAGCCTAGGCTACCAGGCATGGCGCAACTCTGAAATGATAACATCATTTCAGCCTCAGCCCATTTGTTTCCACAATCAAGACCCAACACTGGAAACAGGGTTGTGATAGCATATGCCGTCAATGGCAGACCATACAAAAATTTGTTCGCCAAGGATGAGCCAACGCTGTAGCAATCTTGCGGCAGGGTTGCGCCCATCTCATGCCAATGGTCACTTTTATTTTTTATTGTAATTGAAAATAAAATAAAAAATCCATTCTATCATTTCGATTGAACGAAATGAATGTCGGAGAATTTCAACATGTAATTTTTCTGATTAGTTTAAACCGATGAATGACGTAAATCCGGTGGTCCTGGCGTAGAAGTGGGCGGGTCTGGAAACAGATGAAGAATTATTTCTGTCATGGAATCTTCAAAGGAGACTTATATATTGATTAAATGCTTGGTTCGCCACTCGCAGGAAACAAGCATCACTCTGGTGAGAGTTATTGTAATTTGCTGTTTGAGAAGGAAGTTTCACTCTTAGCCAAGCCATTACTCAAGTCGAGTCAAGGTAACGCCTAAACTGAGCGAGACCATCGCCCAAGCTGAGCCAAGCTATTGCCCAAGCTGGACCAAGCTATGACCCATGCTTGGTGCAACATGAGAATCCATTGTCATTCAGAGTTGCCTAATGCTTGGAGCAGTGTCCCGCCAAGCCCTAGAGCGCTTCTGTTGAAAGCATGCTTTTTCCTTCAAGCAATATTGGTTGAAGGATGGGCCAAGCGTGGCGCAGCCAATGATCAATGATGGATCAATGAAGTCGATTTATGACTTCCCATATTGGCACAATGTTTAGACCATTGTCAACCATCCTTGTCCCTACATAGATTGCCCAGCTCTGACTGGCAGCCTTGCGTCTAGCTATATTCCGTCGTCAGCATTGGCGGAGCCTGAAGATTTTTATATGGGATCCTATCAAAACCTGTTTATCATGACAAAATTATTTTCTGTCAGTTTTTGATAGGATATTCCATGCTTAGCGATTCCGAACGATGCCAGGTGGAAATTTTGTCAGTTTTTGACCAAATTTCCTGGGACAAAGACAACTATTCAAAGCCTGACAACTATTCTTTGTCCGGATCTGCCTGGCATTTTCAGCAGGGTAGCTTCAAATACAACTTCTTTTGATGTAATAACTGAAACTTAGCCGCAGGAGGTAATCGAAGATGCCTGACGCAACGCACTTTCAGATATCTTTCATATTTCTCATTTCCCATATCCGAAAGATATATGAAATAAGCCATCTAGAAGATAGCTAAAAGAGTTGCATCTAGTAATTGCTCGTACATTGCCTTTGGTGACACGTCGATTGAAAAGGGATAGAGAATTTCTAAATCTGGTTGCATCAGACATTTCAAAGACATCTATTGAGATTATTTCAAAAGGGAAACACAGAAATGTTTATTAGGCAACATCCGCGTGATTTATTTCCTCAACCAAGAAGTTGTATACTGAATTTATTCACAACTGGCATTCAACGTACATTTTTTTTCCAAATAAAACTCATACAAGATTATACATAAATGTCTAATTATACATAAATTCAATCCCAAGTGGATAATGACAGAACATAAACTGTGCGTTGCACGAATAATGACATAAACGGGCTGCAAACGACAAAAAACTTTGCACGTCATGAATGGTCATTGAGAAATCACTGGAATGTAAAATTCTACGATGAAATTGAAAACATCATTGAGATCTTGAAACCTTACAAAATATCTTATAGCATCGAGGGCATCGAGTCAAAGCCGTGCCTCCAAATCCAAATAATAAATGTAAATATTCTGTTATCAGGTTAAGTAATCGGAAACCCATTGACTTACGTAAGGTCAACTAGCTTGGCGTTGCTCTCTATTTATCTCATAGGTAATCATTGTCATTGGAGGAGATTATCGTTAGCTAGCTGTTTTTTTATTTAATCCATCAATTGTGCGCTATCAACTATATGATGTCGACTACCTTTGAATATTTATATATTTATTTACATTCAGAATTATACCACATTGCTCTAATGTTGGAACATTATTATGCAATATCTGTTAAATCTGCATCGAGAAGCATGTACACCTCTGAACCGAGTGGACATTAAATACGAAACCAAATGCTATGAAATTCTTACACACGTTTTGTCTCAAGAATTTAAATATGATCTGTTTGCGCAAGTAAAGCCACTCTTGCGCAGCGAGCATGAACTTTGTCAAACACGTGATGGAAAATATTTGAAACACGCGTTATTGTATTACGCGTCTTTGCATTCATAATTGAGTGTACTGTGAATTGAATGTAATGAAAATGTGTGATCTCATTCATACCAGAGAATTTTCAAACAAATCGTTTGATCGTTCGGTTATAGAAAGAATATCGCACTTGTGAACTGGAAAAAGTCTTTGCGGTGTATAAAAAACGCATCGATGTGAACTCTGGCGAAAATGATCTCATAATTTTTCATAATTTCTCATAAAAGTCTCAATTTCTTGAGAAATTGTGAGATAAATTTCTCAAGAAATTGAGACTTTTATGAGAAATTATGAAAAATTATGAGATCATTTTCGCCAGGGAATTCACGGTTAGGTTTCTAGAGGTATTTTCGAAAATAGTCAATGTATTCATAGTAAATTCTATCATACTTTTTTTATAATATTGCGCCTGAGTCGAAAAATTGTAATACTTTTTAAAGCCTGATCAACTCCGTAATACGCAACAATCTAGAGTTTAATCGGGTCGAATGAAAGGTTAACATCAGGTTGAATGGGAATGTTAAAAGCAAGATCAGGATGAGAACAAGGCTAGATCAGGGTGAAAAATGAAATTGAACCTGATTCACTCCGTGATACGCAACGAATCAGAGTTGAATCAGGTTTCACTTTTTGACTCGGGGCGATTTGTGTAATTCTCTTTTATGAGTATACCTTCTTCTTCAAATACATCAATCGTCATCGTCAATTCGAAACAAATGACGATGATCTGAATTTACACACGAAGGTATTGAAATTTGAAATCGCTGACCCTCTGCTTTCCGTAGTTTGATATTTCAAACATCAACCACGTCGGCGTTTTTTGATAACTGTCCATAGAATTGCCGAACATCAATCACTATCCATCTTCATAATTCAGTAATATTTAATATTGATTTCTCAAAACCCGTCTTTCTTTTCAAATCAATAATATCCTTCTTTTTTCATGTAGTGTTTTTTTTGTTAGTGAAATAGCTCTTATTTGAAAACAACATTTTTTCGTCTTTCTCATTTCCATTCGAATGCAAATCGAATATTTCCGGTGAGATGACATTGAAAAATACGAAAGCACTAAAAGAAGTTTAAAAAAACACAACGTTTGCGTATTTATTACCCTGGTCAAGAAAAATTTCTCTGTTAACCCATGATACATACTCTGAAAATTTCTCAAAAATTCTTGATCATTGGGCACGATTCTTCACTGAAAATTTCACTGAATCTTTCCAAAGATCACTAAGACTCTTTGAAAAAACTATAAGTAGCTTGGAAATCTTCCAAAGAACTCTTCACTGAAAATCTCTGAAATGTTTCATTATACTTGGTCTACAGATTTTGATATAATATATTTCAATGTTTTCCAACATAAACATTCTATTCATGCTTATAAATAAAACAGAGAAGTAAAACAAACCTGGAAAAAATATTGTTTTTCCACAAGTCATCAAACTCACTCAACGATTACCCAGGAATTTTAATTTCATATTGCAAGAGAGAAATGATTGAACTTGACGGTACAGTTATTTCCCACTACGAATAAAGTGAGTTACGGTGCGTAAGAGAAAAAGTAGAGAAGAAATTCAATCACTGCGATCAATGTTTATAAAAATATAATATTGATATGAGTTTGAAAAAAATCAATATCTCCGTGTCGTTTTCTTCCACTGGAAAGAATGAATGAAAATCATAGCATGAATAAATATTGTATAAAAAATAACTTCCTGCAACTTTCGAGTGACGGAAGAGGAAAAATAATAATTATATACGTTTGCATTCACATTTATTTTATTATATTCTTGCGATCAATGGGGTCAATTTGATAATTATGTGAATCGTATATTATCCTCGAATCAACAATATTCTACAACACCAATGAGTATCATTATAACGTGACTGGTGGTGGAATTCGGTAACAAGTGGGTCGTTAATTTGCTACGTGTATATCATTGATTCAGCAAAAATTCAATTTCTGTAAAACTCGTACGCTCTTCATGAATGAGAGTATTAATATGGTATCGATTTCTCTTAACAAATTGAATTCCGGATAAAATGGTTTTCGTGTAGCTTCGAGAAGATTGTATTGAGCGCTCGTGGTGGTATTAACAAAATTTGTGCGGACATCAGGGAATGCTCTGTGACTTATAACAACAAGTACAACATTACTCTCGTTCCAAGTTTTATTACAGGTAAAAATTTCATCGAATTTTCAATTATCATTCTTTGCAGAAAAAAGCAACAAATGCTTTTATGGACCGATGTATTCATTTTCCAGATATTCGTCTAAATTATACAAAAATCGATTGAAATTTTGCATTAAAAAACAGAAATCACTGCGTTCGAAGTACCGAATGACACGCAATAGCAACTGGCAATAGCGATTTTTAAAAACAATATGAAAAAAAAACTATAATTAAATTCATTATATAGGAGAGAGTCAGCAGTGTTGGGTCATTTTTCATTTGGCTAGTAAACAATGAGGGATAAAAAAATACATAAAGTAGTGTCAAAGAATTTTTTCCGTTTGTTTTTTTCAAAAATTTATTTGTATATATCCAACTTGAAAATTAATTGTCATTTGGCTCAAAGCATCTTCACTGCCGAATACCTTGGATCACCATATTCTATGCATGTATTATAAGAAAAAAAGAAATGAATAATTAGTTTACACAATATTGTTTAGATTGGTGCAAGAATAATCAAAATTGTTGTTTATGAATCTTGAATCAGTTTGACGTTTGTTTCCCATGTAGAAATATTTTATTCAATTCTATTACGAATGGTGAAATTTTTTATTAAATATCATCAAATTTCATTGAATCCTATTCATTTTTTCATTCGTCAATGAGATTTTATAGATTATTCGTAACAGGGTCATGCGTGAAAAATTAAATGAGCAAGAAACTAGAAGGATTTGTCGAGAAAATTGATATTCTCCATGACATTGAGTGCTCATTTCGATTATTCCTCATACAAACATTTTTTTATTAGAAAAACTTGATAAAAAATAAAAAAAAACATCAAATCCAAAGGCAGCCGACAACATTGTAGCACAAGGTACCACCTTTCGAATTCAGGAATGTATATTTTGTTTCTAAATAAAATTGTTTCTGATCTATTTCTTAGAAATAAAAATTTCGTTCCACCCTACTTTTGATTGAGAAACAAGTGGAACGAAGAATTTATTCTCATTTTTCGGATATGAGGTATATTTTTTTGGAAGAAGGGAATTCCAATGTTTCCTCTACTTCCTGTCAAGAGTTCAAAATTTCATCATGAATACTTTTCGAATCAAGGTTGCCGACGCTTCAGAAAAATAACCATAAAATCCCGATCAAGTTTCTGATGTTTTAGGAAAACCTCAATCAATTTCATGGTATTTTAATATTAAAAGTACGAAGAGTACATTCGATGCGTCATTGAAATTTGAATCATTTATGAAACTAATTTTCTGGTCAAAAAGAATAACTCTGAAACATTATATCTTTTATTTCTCTAATAACTTATATACTGTTTATATTTCAATAAAAAAAAAAAGGATTTTCAGCACTTCCGTCAATGCTAAATCACATTTGTCCGCATTTGATTTCGTATTCGTTTCGATGAACGATGCAAATTTCACCGACATATTGCATCGAATTGAAATTCTTCAACTTAAGACAGACAGAAAATCGAATACCACGATTCAAATCCAAGCCTTGCGAAAAAGTTTCTCATAATTTCTCATATTTTTTCATCAGTTTTTCCATAATTTTCTCATAAAATTCCATAATTTCTCAAGAATTTGGAACATCATTATGAGACATAATATTCTCATAATTTTCGATAATTTTCCCATAAAATTTTCATATTTTCTCATAATCTTCCATACTTTTTCATAATCCTCATACAATTTGATAATTTCTCATAATTTTTCATCAATTCTCATAAATTTGGAATAAAATCTCACCATTTTTCACAAAAAAGAGGTGCTGTTATAAAAAAAAACAATTCCCTTCCAAAATTTCCAAATTTTTTATAATCTCTCCAAAACATATGTTCATAAAGTCACATAAGATTCATCATTTATTTTTTTGATAAGACGCTATGGAACCTTCCGAAGTAGCTAATTCAAGTGATCCGGATCACTTTTCAACCAATCAAAAAGCTTGAAAATTGATCCGGATCACTTGAATCAGTTACTTCAGCAGGCTTCTATGTTTCATATGTGTTGATATTTCATATTATCCTTCTCGTCTTTACGAATGCGAGAAGAAACTGTATGAAACTTTTAAGAAATTAAGACATGTATGCAACTTTTTTGAGAAATTAGAAAATTATATGATGATACACTTTTATTTATGAATAATTGTAAATTTTTTGGTCAGAAATTATGAGTTTTCATGAAAAATTCCGACTTTTTATGAAAAACCATATCTCATAGTCATCATTATATTTATGAAAAATTGTATGTAATTTTATGAGAAATTATAACTTATTATGAGAAAACATTTCTCATACTAAATGCTCCAATTCCTTGAGAAATTATGAAAATTGATGAAATTTATGAAAATATATAAGAAATTATAAGGAATATGAAAAAATACTGAAACATATGAGAAATTATGTAAAACTTTTTCGCCAGGGAACCCATTACGCAAAACCATTAAAGTTAGAGAAAAACAAATATAAGACTATCACTATGAGAACTGTTATTTATATTCCTTTCCTCAACGTCAAATAACGATTTCAAGTTGTTTTATGATGATAATGGATTCCGCATCTCAAGTATGTCAATGACGTCGAGTGTTGTGAGGACGTAAAGTCGGGGAATTATAATTGTATGTTGGAAATTAATCCAAATAAAAATGCGAGAGGATTGTCGTGAGGAGTCCCATAACCACCGTGAACACTCGATTCAAATGGATTCTGCGTTACGACACTGACTTCCTGAAAGTTACGGAATTCACTTGAATCATTTACAAACTAATAGTCAATTGGAGATTATAAGATTCCCGTTCGAGTGACAGAAATTCCGATGATCTCCATAATTTATCATATCGGATTGAAACTTTCTTCAAAATCTCATGCAAAAACATTTCACCAGACAAACAAACGAATCGTCAAATTCTATATAATTCTTATGAAATCATTTGTCAATTTTATATAACTTCTATTCAAGTTTTATCGAATGATTTACAGTTCGGAAAAAGTCTAATGTTATGACAAAATTATCTTTCATGTGAAAGCGGCTCGCCTAGTATCTCATGTTTTATTCAATACAAGTCTCAGTTTATTCTTTGGAATGATTATATTAAAGTCAATACAAAATGAATGTTGACAGTTTTATAAAGCCATGAATGTCATTTTCGAGATGTTGTTGGAAAGGTTTTTTTTAAATTTGTTTTGAGAAATTTTCTCACGTAGCTAAATGGATTGAAACAACAACAACGACAACATCTTCAGTATTTTTACACAGCAACAAACAAATTTCACTGGAAGAGTCGATATTTTTTACTGTCGCAGCTGAAAAATTATTATTGTAGCTAACAAGATTGCTGTGATAGCAAACGAATTACTGTAACAGCGAAAAATTTGTTATCCCAGCAAAATCATTTTGTTGAAATTTGAATCGATTTTGGGAACGAAACGAGAATTCAAACTCACAAAATCCTTTAAAATTAATTCCTCGGAATTGGGAATATCGTTCAAATAATATACTATAAGATTTTGCGTTCTTCACAGTTGAATATTTCGCTAGTCGATTACAAAATCGTTTCAATAAACGATTCATACTTCAACAACATGCAAAATCAGATTTCGCTGTGATAGCGAATTTTTTTTCTCCGAATAGTGTACTCCTGGTAACGAATGAACTGTGAAAAATGTTTCAATTCTTTCCTGAATTGCGTTTGAATGACTCTTCAATAACGTTTCCAAGTCGCTTTATGTGCTTTATTACGTTATCACCAGGGTTGGAAAATCGCAAATGTGCACAGGAAAAAATGATATGGTTGGTATTTGGATAGCTGAAAATTAGTTGCACTGTTAAGAAAATTTGTGGATTTAATACACAGGAGGCAACCCAGTAATCACACGCACGTTTTAAAAACATTCAATAACATTCTTGCGTTGATTCAACGTAAAAATGTCGCGGCAGATCACGTGTTTTTCAACCATAAAATAACGTTATATCAACGGTTTGAACATCGTTTAAAAGACGTCAAATATTGACGTGTCCTAATGATGGTTCTAAAACGTGAATTGGATCCAACAAATTATTTTGAAAACTTTTCATTCAATATCGAGAACAATAGTATTTCTGAGTATCACAGAATTTGGAAAGTATGCCCCACTATTTACTATCTTGCTCTTTGTTGAAATTTTAACCATTGTTCGGTTTCGTTCGACATTTTTAACAGAATATCTTCAATTGAAGTTCAAACACGTTTTTTAAGGACGTCGTTTGACGGTTATTTTTGAATATTAGTTTAAATTACACGTCATCAAAACGTAATTCCTGGTCGTCTATTTCCCTATCAAATTTCAACTAAAAATCAACGTTATGAAATCAACGACTGACGTCCGTTTGACAGTCTAACGTTCTTTCAACGTTGAAATAACGTGTGTGTGTTTATTGGGAATTAACACATATATTCAAATAAAATTTGTTACGAAAATCATTTCAAGGTAATATTGTGTTTGAATTTCAATAAAAGTGTAGGAAATCCAATACAAAAATGTGTTGTATTAAATACTTCCAAAGTTTTGTATTAGAATTAACACAAGTATTCTTGAAATTTTTAACAGTGTGTGGTAGCTATTCTTTACCTGTGACGATAAAAGTTATTGCTATAGGAACTAAAGTCTATCTTTTGCAGCAATTTTTTCCACTGTCCAAATAGCTAACACAGCTAATTCCAAGCTACCATGGGAAATCAATTTTTTTCCGTGAGACGTCTACGATTTCAAAACAATATTTTTCATACATCGAGGCATATTATCACAACAAAGTTGCAATAAATTCTTACACAGCAAGTTGAGATTTAACTCAATCGTAGAACAAAACCGTTGGTTATTGATGAAAACAAATAAATCTTTCAAGTCATTGCTTTTGACATCCATAGCACATCTGACATCTTGAAGAGTTCTTTATGACGCAAGATATTATATGGACATTACACACAATTACGTGTGTCGTCCTCTCAATATCTTACGTCTTTTGTCCTCTCTACATAGTGGATCTTGAAACTTGCCTCTCTACAATCGTTACTGTGCACATAAAGGAAAACTGCTGTTGTTGAAATATCAAATACATTCGTGCCTGAATCGTACAGCGCTTCCTTGTTGAAAAATTCTAATATATTCCAATAGATTCCCGTAGATCCTGTGATAAAACATGGTTTTCCAATAGGGAATTATTTTTCATCGGTATTCATGAGGTTTTATTGATTGTACTGAGAAAAAACCAACAGAATATTGATTTTCACATGACATCCAATAGAAATCCATAGCGGCTGTGAGAAAATGTCTCGGAACATCGATAGAAACCCATTGATTCCGATAAAATTACACCTATCGATTTCTATTTGAAATTTTCAATACACTGGAAAAAATTTTCAAACCGTAAAGTGATATTCTAACACCGATTTTGGGGTGGACATGTATAGAATCCGTGTGGTGTTGATTCTGTGTTAATTCTCACAATGTTTTGACACCGCATTTTTTACAGTGAAGGGTTGAAATATCAAGTTTACATCAAAAATTTTGATCAAACCAAGATTTATTTTAGAATGATACGTCTTTTTTGCTTTAAAAATTGTTAGAAATGAATGACATATAACACCTAACTAAGTAAATGTATAGCTAAACTATTGGTGACCCGTTGGAATCTCATGAAATGTCACACATAGTTCAAAAAACCTTTTCTTTCTACTCGGATAATGTGGAAAACTTCTCTCATTGCATCAAATTTGTCTCTACCTTCAGGGAAACACGAAACCTACAATTTTCCGTTAAAAATCTCTTCCAATTTTTCTGAATTTATTTGAATTCCTGGGAAGAAATTTCACTGCATTTCTTCCAACCTCTTAAAAACCTCCAGAAAACCTCCTCCTAATCGAATAATAAAATGAATTTTATCAAGATTCATCCGAATAATTAGAAAAATCAATACTGTTAGTAGAATTCTTGAATTTGATGGAAAAGTCCTTGTGAAATTGAATATTTTATTCAATGAAGTTCTTAAATTCAATATCAGGGGAGAATTTTTGAAATTTATAAATATCTTATCATAATGAAGGAAAAGAATTTTTCAAATTAAGAATTATATCATTCAAATTAAAATCATATTTTGAGATTTAGTAGATTTATGTAAATGTGATGTACAAAGTTTTGTAATATGTTTATGAAATTTAAGGCAGATTTTTGTTTACAGTGCAAATAACACTAAATTAAACCTAATATTTTATAAGATCACTGAAGAAAAGTCACTGTTTGAAGAATTACCGGAGTATTCGCACATATTCATTGTTAATCATACGTTAATCAATAAAATAAACAACCATCTCCTCCCTACAATTCACCATCTAAAATATTCCAAACATTCCCTTTCTCCGAACGGTTTCTGCGACCGGATAAGTGTACTTTCGATTTTAATTTGAAATCTACAAAGACGTTTACTCCACACAGGTGTATACATTACCATAATCACGATCCGCGTACAGAAAGGACTGTGGGAAATATGAATGTCGTTTAAATTCAATTACGTCGACTTCGATTAGGTTCTGATCGAATTAAATAACACTCGCAGTATACCTTCCATTGGAATCGAACGGTGACCATCTTTTCTTTCACAGAGAGACCGATAACGCGAGTGTGATAATTATATAAAATAAAAAATACAAACCGTATATGCAGGGTGATTTAATTTGTGTTTAGTGAAATAATAAAACTGATGCCCGGAGTTTTTATTTGAAAAAATGTATACAAATGTCAAATTCATTTTGTAATCTGGATATTTGTGTGCATAACGTGGACGATTATAAATTTGATACATGGTGTTTTTCAAGTGTAACTTTGTGAATTGAGCAATCGTGAGTTGTAATTTATAAGATTTCTATCCATGAAAAATGTGGACCATTGCATCAAAATTCAAAATTGTGTGTTTTGTTAAATCCGTAATCGAATAGCGAAATATTCACCTGTTAAAAACCCAAAATCTTGCAGTATATTCTTTAAACGATGTTTTCAATTACAAGGAATTAATTTGGAAGGATAAATGATGACAATTCATCAGATTTTATAAGTTTGAATTTTCATTTCGTTTCAATAAACGATCCAAACTTCAATAATATAAATTTGTCTTATAATTGAAATACTCTTATGCTATTCAAAATTTGAATTGAAACACTACGAGCCTTTTCAGAAAGAAAAAAATAATCTTTTAAAATCAAATTTGTTCATATATATAGTAAAAAACAATGATATTAACCCTTAACATGCACCCCAAGGACACGGTAACCCTATAAATTTTGAAAAAGTTCAATTTTTTAACCATTTTTCGCAATATTAATAACGAAAAACTTCAGTTTTAATTATCTGGGTCTCTTTTTCTACGCGGAAAGAAAGAAGTTATCAATACTTGAATAACATTTATTAACATTCAGAAAAATGACTGTCAATTTAGGGAAAAAGAGCATCGCTGAAAAATCTTTGCAGTAAGGTTATCAAAAATTCGTAGTGAAAATACTAAACGTTGATGGTTTTATTGTTATTGTTTACAGTATATTTATCAACTTTTGATGAATTTACTACAAAAATTCTGCAGCGATACTCTTTTTCCCTAAATTGTCAGTCATTTTTCCAAATAATTATAACCTCTGTCTTTCCGTGTATGTTTCTATTACACTTTGAATTTTTTCATATTTTTATCATTCATTTTTTGAAAGTTATGAAAAACTGAAAATCAGAATCTCTATACGCAAAATTTTTCTATCGCCTCTAAATTTTCAGTTGCCATACATACATATTGTATAGAATTACGTGGATCATATAAAAACACTATAAATAAATTTGACGTCATAACTAAATTCCGGTTGCATATGTAAATTCAGCACTCCCCGGTTAGAAATTGGCCGTTGATTATTGTTATCAGATGTTTGAAATATAATCATAATAACATATGATGCAATTTTATAAATATATTCAAATTGAGGACTTCCATGTAGAGAAATTTTCAAAATTATACATAATTTCTATATAATTATACATAAATTATATAATTATGAAAATCTTACTCACGGAATAGATTATGTTTTTTGTTATAAAAATAATCCATAGTTTACATCGAATTTTATCAAATATTGATAGAAATTAGATGTATTTTATGCATCAAATACCAACCATCCCTAATTTACACTGTGGATTTTAAAGTTCTTCTTGAATTCAGATTGATTCAATAAATAACATCGATTTATTAAAATCTAACCCAATGAACTTAAAAGGACCTCATAAAAGCTAGTATAAATTTTGATTTTGAAGAAATTATATTCGCTTAGACATGAAAATCATTTCTTCCCGGATATTGTTTGAATCATGAATTACATACGTACTGCATATATAGGTTTGTATATCTGTTTGTTAGCTTGCGGTGAAGAACTGACGTAAATGAAATACAAATTAGCTCCATATGGCTATCTGAGTGTTATTAACGACATTCACCCCAAAAAATCAATTACCGGGATCGCATTGGAAATTCACTTTTTCGTTTGAATACATGAAATCAACGTCCAATAACCAACCCGAACAACCACACTGATGAGTAATTGATAATAACTATTAATAAATACTTGTATTTCAAAAATCGATACATAATTTAATTCATATGGGAATGAAATATAAACAATTTCTAAAGAAATTCATTCCAGCCAAAAAATAAATGGGTCTTCAAAGTGTAATGATAATTTGATATCCCTTGATTTTTGTTGCATCGATTATAAAAAGCAAACAAAATTTGAAGTGATTTTCAGTTAACTGCCACAAATTGCCGGAAATTAAAGCCAAATTGTTAAAACCGAAGATTGATCTTTCCATCGAAAATCCCGGAACATTGAAACCGTGTGAAAAACGGTATTCAAATTTGTAGATCAATGTATTCTTGGCTGAACAGAATGTAATTCATGTTATATTGTGGGAATTTGAATTGCTTATAAAAACGGAATGAGAATCCAAACTCACAAAATATGATGAATCATTGTTATTTAGCTCCTCAAATTAATTTCTTGAAAAAACATCGTTTAAAAAATGTGCTGCGAGATTTTGAGCTTCTAACTGAGATTGGGTCTTTGTATTTCGTTATTAAATTATTAATTCGTTTCAATAAACGATTTAAACTTCAGCAACATATTCATATTTTTTTGAAATTGTTGAAAAATCGAAACCGAGTTTCGATATCTTCATCGATAATCAAATAGCATTCTATAATCAAAATCCGTTTCAAGGAACAGAGAAATTCTATTCATTTCATTTGAATTCATTCAATGATAATTTCTTCCCAACGAATTTCAGTAAAATCATCGAGATTTGTTGAGAGGCAATAAATTAACCTCATCACAGTCGATAAAAATTCCCTAAAATTTGGTTAATCTCTTTCATTTTCTGGTATAGTTACCAAAATCCAGATAATTCTCTCGATTTTTTCTTCGGTCCAATTGTTGGCTGAATTATGGAAGGATTTCTCAGTGAATCGATCGATTCTTTACAGTGTTCTTTTTAGGATAAAAATCTGATTTGAATGTCCATCGAATACCTGATAGATGACATATCTAGTCGTGTTAGAAATCATTTCTTCACGAAGTATCAATTCAATATTTATTTTTATACCATAAAAATACCGATAAAGAAATATAAATTATGACTGAATATTATATGTATAAAAATGCAATATTACGAATTTCTCAGGTTTTCAGAATGAAGCTGGGTCACACCATCGAGGACTCGAGGGCAAAGTACCCCGAGCTGACGGATGACATGTTGGATGAATTACAAGTTTGGGCAACAAAACGAGGTCTACCTCAGATTCCTCTCGAACAATTAGCATTGTTCGCCCATAGTTGTTACTTCGATTTGGAAACAGCTAAAAAATGCATGAGCGTGTATTACAGGATGAGAGCCACAGTCCCGGAGTTCTTTGCGAAACGTGATCCTCAACTCGATTATCTACAACATTCGCTTAGAGCATTGTAAGTCTTTATCAATTTCTCTTGAAAATTTTATCGATCGTAAATATATATTCATATGCAAATCACAGTTACATGAACTAATATTTTCTTCTGGATTGTTCAGAATTGTGGGTAACGGCTTTGAAATGTTCATGCAACCTTTGACACAATTCCTTGACAACAAAGAAGACTCTTTTAGAACTTCTTGAAAAATAATTTTTTTCTTTCTCAACACTTCTAGAACTCGACTGCTTGAAAAGCTATATCAGAGTTCTATATTCCGCGAACATTTGCGACTTGTTCCAAAATTCTGAAAAAATTTTATAGCAAGAGTTCTTTTTAAATGAGATCTTGGAATTCTGATTTTCTGAAGGGTTTTTGAAGAATTTTTTCATCAATTGTTTTGTTTCCTGAGAATAATGTAAATTTCTCAAAAAGAAATGTCTTGCTTTTCAGTTTTCGCTGCTCGAATAATGAAATTTTACCATGAAAAATGTAGAAAACAAAAAACATTGTAAGTTTTCGATTATTCACCTTTCCAGTCCCCAATGTGCTTTAGGAGACAACTTTTCATGTCATGGACCATCATTTTTGAATCGAAAAGAAAGTGGAAACCATTCTTTTTCTTCGTAAAATTTTTTAAAAAACACAATATTATCTTGAAATTTTGTTCTAATAAAAATTCGTTTGAATCTTATAAAATTTGTGTCAAATATTTGTTAATTGCTTCCAAATTTTGTGTGTGAATATTACAAATTTTTTTTTAACAGTGTAGCTCAGTATTTGAAGGATGGTTAAATTCAATCAAAAAGCATTCGTATTTAAATCATGCGACATTTTCTGAATACTCACCACGATGTGATGTAGACTACGTTAATTCAGTAATGAAATCGCTTTCCAATCAGCCTTTAATATTAGTTTATCTATGAGAATTTCTCATCAGTACGCATTAATGGTATAGATGTATGTTCCCTACTATGATTTATCTCTTCCCTATTTCGATGGCCCTTCACTGCCTTGCGCTTAGTGTTGTATTCTGGCCCAGTATTGGATAACGAGCCTGACACAAGGTTATCATTCCAAGCTTTCACCAAGCTAGGGCCACTTTTTGTTATGGATTCTGATTCGATATATGAGTCAAACTCGGGCCAAGGTTGGGCAAAACTTGGGTAATTTGTTAATTCCTATATGCTATACAAGACTGCTAGAAAATTTGCCAAATTATCAAATATTTTGCTCTAATTCAGTAAAGCAAATTCTTGAAAATCGCTATTTCAGCATAAATTTTCCTCTGCGTGTAACTTCAACAGAGTCTCAACATTTTGAGAACTTTGATTTTCCTTCAGAAATGTTTTTTCCTGTATCAAATAGTATTTCTCATAACGTAAAAAAATATCACTAGATATTTGAGAAAAAGTTGTTGTTAGATTTTGATCGATTTCTGTCACGTGAAATCCAGGCAAAAACTGAACAACTTTCCAACTGCTTTTTGTTAACGAATTTAGAGAATGGTGTCAAGTCAAATTTATTCGGTAACTGAATTTGCAGAACAGAAAATGATATTATAAGATGTAAACAATGTTTCAGACAATTCGTTGGTCTCCCAGTACCGGATCGTGATGGAAATAGGATAATTTTTCATCGATTGGCGGATACACAGCCAAGCCAGTACATGTTTAACGATGGTATTAAACTTCTAATGATGTCAGTCGACGCAAGTTTGTATACGGAAGGATGTTCTCCCGGTTATGTATTCCTCTTCGATATGCAAGGAGTCAGATTGGGTCACTTGACCAGATTATCTATGAGTAGTATTCGAAAATTCTTTGAGTATCTCCAAGAAGGTCTGCCAGTGAGATTGAAGGGTATCCACGTATTGAACGCTGTTTGGTTCATGGACAAAATATTATCCCTCATAAGACCAGTCATGAAGAAAGAACTTTTTGAAATGGTAAATATGAACCAACACATACACTTTTCTTTTTTTTTTTTTTTTATTAAAATTTCGTCAGTTTTCAATTCCATTTCGTAGGAATGTGAATGAATCTAATTGAAAATTTTCGACTCGAGTTGGGCCAAAGCATTGCAGAATTTCATGAAAGGGTATTGCATAAAGATCATGCGATCGACTAGCAGTTGTTGTATATTATTAGCTACGATGTCATCACAGATTACAAATCTTGTGAGCCTTTCGAACTTTTTCTTCACTCATGTTGGTAGTAAACAATGTAAGAATTGTCGAAACTATCTTCCTCACCTTACATTCACTTTACGAAGGTTTTCTAACGGAACACTACATGTAAATGACGTGATGCAAGTTGAAGTGGGTAGCCTTGACTGTGCTCGACGGTCCTCAGCTCATCTAAAATAGGATTTTTCTATTTTTTTAAACACATTGTACGAATATTTTGGATCTACCCGTGATACGGATGCTCTTTTGTTTTCATTCCTTTACACAAAAATTCAAGTAAAGCCGTTAAACTAAAGAAAAATTGTAAAAACTTGTAATATGATTTTATATACTTTATACATTGATTATATATAGTTCTGAACAGACTTGACGAGAAGGGGCGGGAGACGACGAAGTATTTTCCCAATGGATGGATTTTAGGAACGCGAAATTTCCTCTCCACAGATCATTCTGATCATTGCACTGAAGGAAAGGTGCACTCAGGCTGCCGTCTTATGCAATAAAAATTAACAACGCAACGGAACGTGTGGAATGAGCGGCACCGATCAAAGTTATTCCGCTGTTTTTTTCTTTCCTATTGTCCCATGAATGGAAAAAGTAGCGGAAAGCGGATCGCGGAACCAATACATTGTCAGAATTTTTACTGACTGTTGTATGAAACCAGATAAAACTACGCATACTTGAAAATTATTGGTACCACGATCCGCTTTCCGTGATTTTTTCCGTTCATGGGACAGTAGGGAAGAGAAAACAGCGGAATGACTTTAATTGGTGACGCTCATTCCGCACGTTCCGTTCCATAGTTCATTTTTGTACCATGGGACGGCAGCCTTAGCTGCGGCAGCTAAAATTTAGTTGGCGTGAAAGAAAGTCTAGTTGTTTGAAATGATACGCTCAGAGCAAAAGTGACAGTCAAATGCTTGTCAAGCACAAACAAGACAGGAACTTTTGAGAGCAAGAATGGAACTTCAAAAGTTCCGAGTAAAAGAAAAACCACATAAATCTCCGGGCAAAAATGAAACACTGAAAAACTCGAGCAAAAACGAACCAGCGCATAAATACAGAATGAGGTTGTGCGTTGGTTCGTCTTTGCTCGAGCTCTTCGGTATTTCATTTTTGCCCGGAGATTTCTGTGGTTGCCCTCTTGTTCCGATTTATACACTGTGAGAAATTTATTATCAAAAATTACTGGTGTTCCAATTAGTCGGGGGATATACTTGACATAACGATTTCATATACTTGACATGAGATCACAAATTGATGAGAAAAAACAGTAATTTTTCCTGCTACGGAGTTTGAAAATTAAGACCAGTGAGAATTGATGTTGAAAAACAATAACGTCTTATGACACCATTTGTAAACGAAAATTCTGAATTGGCGAGATTGATATGAATTGAAAACCATCACATTTTCAAGAATGATGCGTGGCTCCGGAGAAATAAGCAAGGTTTGTGATCACGGACAATCATGTTCGACGCTGGAGAAGACAAATTGTTTTCATTTAAAATGACGCTATAATGAATCACTGATATTTCTCATCAATTTGTTATCACATGTCAAGTATATCACTCATTTACTGACAAAAATCAGTAATTTTTAATGAAAAATTTCTCTCAGTATAGGTGTATCGCTGTTGCTCGGGACTTTTGGCGTTCCATTCTTGCTCTCAAAAGTCCCCGTCTAGTTTTTGCTTGACAACAATTTGAGTATCACTTTTTCTCTTAGCGTATCAAATATGAATAAAGCAGTTCATTCAACGTAAATAACAATTTTAGCTATGGCAAATGAAGTTTATTTGATTCAACTAAATTTTTATTTAGAGGGGCTAAATTTCCTAGCTGTCTAATATTCAACTAAACCCTTTTTCTTATTTATAAATTCTCAAATTCGTTAAATCATACGTGTATTTATTCATCTGGATAGGATGTTTCGTTTTTTAATTAATCCAATTGTTTTCTTCCTGTAGCTACATCTCTACACCGGTGAAGTGTCCGACATATACAAGCACATCCCTCCAGAATGCTTGCCAAATGATTATGCCGGTAAATTGGATAGTCTGGAAAATCTCCACGGTAATTGTATTTCTTGATTATAAGTCTCGATAAGAGTTATTGGAGGATCCCCACAGAAATTTTCAACATTTTGCCTGAAGGATAGAAAACTCTTTCAGACGATCTTTATCCCCTACAAAAGGTTCTCGATGAATTAATTGTCCATAAATAGACCTTTGTACACCTTAGATTCCAGTTAACAGGTTCTCATCGATTCGTGATCAAAATTTGACGATTCTTCTTCACGGAGAGAAAGTATTGCTGGCATACACTGAGAACCCAATTTTTTAGATTGAAAGAAAATTTTCTTTGCCCTCATTCTAATAAATATTTTTGTCAATGGAAAAATTCTTCATCAGATTGGAACCAAAAAGTTTCAAATTGAGACAGAAATATATTCCTTTTTAAATTCGAAGAATATCATTTCAATTAAATGAAAAACTTTCACATTGGAATGAACCATCTTTTCCATTGAAAACAAGATTTATCAGAATGAGGGTAAAGAAATTTGCTTTGAATCTGAGAAATCGGGTTATCAGTGTAGCAAACACATTTGTTACTGTAACGTCTTTCAAAAAAATTTTCCAGTAGGATCAAGAACAAAACCTCTTGCGACAACTAAATTTGATTGATGTTGTAAAAAAGTTGCCAGAGCAAGAACTGTATTCTATATTTCTCTATTCTCAAATAACTCTATTCCTAAATATTTCTATTCTTTTCAATGTTAATTAGATATGGATGTTTTTTGTTTCACATATAAGAGAATAAAGATTTGTGAGAATAGTGATATCTAGGATTATGTAGTCATATTTGAGAATAGAATTACTCTCTAAATTTCTTGGAATGAAAATCCACTCCCAAAGAGTGAAAATACTGCAAGTCCAACAAGCGTGAGATTCCACTCTCTTGGAGTGAGGATTCAACTCTTATAAAAAGGTGAAATTTCACTCTTTAAACCAAGTTGAACTTTCACTCTCTTGGAGTGAGAAGTTACTCTTGTGAATTGAAAAATCACTCTTTAGGAGTGGAGAATCTCACTCTTCCTGGACTCACAGTATGGTCACTCTTCAAGAGTGAATTTAGACTCCAAGGAATTTAGAGAGTATTTAGGAATAGAGTTATTTGAGAAAAGGGAAATGAAAAACAGAGTTCTTGTTCTGCCAAAAAGTTTGCTAATGGAACAGATATTTCAGCGGTGAGAACGAACATTTTCCTCTCAGTATCGAAGTGGAAAAATTATATATAATTTATATAAAATTTTATATAAATAATGTATAATTTTGATCATTTTTCTGCGTTGGGATTTTTTCTCTGGTGAAAATTTTCCCAATCCGTCCTAAATTACGCCTAAGATGACTCTTTGTTATGCTTGGATGACTCTTGGCCTACGCTTTCGTCGCGTTTCAACGCTTCATTTTCACCGGGGTTGAATTTGTAGAGTCGCAAGTACAGCAAACTTTTTGACAGGTGTCATCGTAGCAGCAAACCACTTTTCTACGTGCAGAAAAACATTATCAATCCTCTACTGCATTTTGCAAATAATTTCTGAGTAAAATTAATTTTTTATACAAACAAAAATCGATTTCAAGTGATGGAATTTTCATTAAAACAGTGTGGATTTGTCCCTTAACTTGATAAATATTTGTATATAAAGATAAATGGCGAATAAAGATGTGATTTTTTGGTGAAAATGAAATCATAATAACACAGTCTCTAATCAAAACATATTATCACGAAATATAATCGCAAAATAAAAAGTTATTCTACATAAAACAATCCCCAAGCAGCACCAGAGTATACCATGAACGTTCTTCGATTATTTGAAATATCTTCTATGCCCAGTCCAAATGTCGCAGCAATAGTACAGTGATATTACAGCAATATTGAAATATTGCAGTGATATTGCCGCAATATTACTGCGATATTTGTGCTGAGTGGGAAAGGTGCTACGGCATCCACCAAAATTTTGGAAATCAACATTTGTTTTTGTTGAAGATCGATGTATCATAGTATGTAGTTTTATGTGTAACAATTTATAAGTGGTCAAACGATAGTCTCAAATATATTTAACAATCAGTAGATAATAAATATACTACGAATAAAAAATTATTGTAGGCAAAGGAACCAATCTTCCCAAAAGTGAAATATATATTTTATCATTCCGATGACTATTCGTTAAATCTGTTCATTCTGACATGAATACTTTTTTGAATGAGTATTTTTGTTTATTTAATACAAATCATCAGTTCTTCAGGGGGATATTGGTTCTTTGAACCTTCAATAGATCATCTGGCGATGAATAAACACTGTAACACAATTAATTCCGAAGGAAAAGTGGAAATACTCTGGTAACAGGAATCGATCGTGTCTTGACAGCAAAGAATACTGTGAAAAAACGACTCTCTACTGCGAAGACACGACTGATTCGTGTTATCACAGCCCTTATATCATTTTTGAATTTTGCATATTCTATGTGGTTACAATGTATGTAAATTTCACATTGAATATGAAATTCATAGTCATTGCAACTACACTGAATGCGCAGAATTTAAAAATGTTATAAGGGAGTAACCAGTAATGTTGAAATGAGTTTTTTGCATGAGCCAAGCCAGTCGTGTGGGCTAAAGTAACCATTAGTGTAGGATTTTCTCCTTGTATCTCGTATACACTTTAAATTCTGTTGCTGCTTGGGCCATAGAACGGGAATTGACACAAGTTTTAACACGAAATTTATGATTTAATTTCATAAAAAAATTGCATCTCCAAATATGAAATGTTAGCCCCTGTTAAAAATATTGGATAGATTAGGACAAGGAAAACCCTGGTGAAAATCCAAAAGTGGGGGAAGCGGGTATTGAAACAAGTGAAGTGCGAAAAATGTTCCAATTCCCTCCTAAATTACACCTAGATCCCACACAGCATTTTTGGTCTTTAAGATATCTTGAGGAACTGTTCAGAAAAGTTTAAGAAGTCTTATGCAACAAAAAAAGATATCTTTTAGAAGATTTAAAACTCTTCTTCCGAGATTATATCTTTTAGACATCTTATAGAAATCTTTTAGAAGTAAGAACTGTTTTAGATCCTTCAAAGATGTCTTTTCATGCTGCATAAGACTTCTCAATTTTGGCCCGAGATATCTTTTAGAACTGAAATGCTGTGTGAGATTACCCTTTGTAACGCATAGATGACTCTTAGTTTACGCTTTCGTCGCGCTTCAACGCTTCATTTTCACCAGGGAAGATAGAAAGGAATTGAATCGTATTAAATTCTTGTCTGGCTTTGTACGACCTTTTTAGCAGAGAATGGCTTTGAAATCAAATATTTACATTTTTCAATTTTGTCTGCAGAGGCGCACTGCCGGAAACTGGATCAAATAAGAGATTATTTTCTAAAAGAAGAATCTCTTTACCGAAGCTATTCCACTTCAGCCGCAAAATCTTGTTCTTCGGATTGCGTGCCTGCTCAAGAAATTTATGCGAACAATAATCATACTTGATGTAAACACTCTTCCTAGACTGTGTCCAAGATCCATCCTCGCCCTGATTAGAAAATCCTACTCCCCCCGATAATTACACTGTAGAAAATGATCGGAATTTTCTTATGGAATATCAACCGGAAAATTCCAATTACTGATCAGGAAATCAATTTCCTATACATTGATATGAAATTTCCCATAAATTTGTCTGAAAATCCCAAACTTTATGGGATTTTTCCCAACATTTCACAGTAAATTTCCGGACAAGTTAGGAAAATTCCTAACGCATGTATGTGTTAATAACTTCTCATAAATATATAGGAATTTTCCTATGGAAATTTTTTACAGTGTACCCATCGAACGTACAGAATTCCGATTTGAATCTATAATGGTTATTAATCATTGCTTTTGATTGCAATTCTGCAAGTTTGATCGGAACAAATGGGGTTTTCAATCAGGCCTTAATAACACACGCAGAATTCTTCTTCTAAAACAACAATAGAATTCTTCAAGAATTCTTTTCGAACTAATGAATTCATAAAGTGCTCTGGAGGGGTTCACAACCCACATAACAATTTTGGATCATTCTGAAAGATATTTCAAAGAATTCGAAAAGATGTCTTATGAAACACCAAAAGATATCTTTTGGAAGTCTTCATGTGAGATTTCTTGAAGTTTTCTGAAGGTATCTTTTAGAATTCTTAAAGATATCTTTAAGATGTCTTTAGGTGTTTCATAAGACATCTTTTAGAATTCTTTAAGATATCTTTTAGAATGTTCCGGAAGAATTCCTCAAAATTGTTATCTGGGAAGTTCTTTAAGAGTACTAAAACAATACTTTCAGCATTCTCAGAAAAATCGTTAATGTCCCAGACATTGAACTTCTCCAGAGCTCTTTAAGAATTCATTGGTCCGAAAAGAGTGCTTGAAGAATTTTATTCTTGTTTTTGAAAAAGAATTCTCCGTGTGTTATCTGAGGGACAATTTGAACAAAAAAGGAATGATTTGTTACCACCTAATGTACAGAAAAATGTATCATATCTTGTTACTATTTTTTAATTTTAATACCAAATATATTCACAAATATCCCAATAAAATATTGTGAATAAAAGTTGTAGGAAGCGGTTTAAAGATTAAATGATTACTGATATTTTGAAAAACTTGTAATTTTTATTCAATTTTGTCTTTTAGAAATCAAAATTCTTATTCCCATTGTTTTTGAATTTTGTGGTAACTACCCTTTCGGACTTGCGCACTCGCGAAATCGCGATCTCACAGTAGAAGTGCTCGTTTCGTGGCAGACTCTGATTCGACGGCGCTGTAAGCCGCTAGACATGTAGACACCTGTAGCGGAAACAAAACTAATTCCGTGTACTTAAAAAATTCCTTGGGTGCATATATTTTGATAAAGCTGAGTTAAATTGTCCATTTATTTGAATAACTCGTCACTTAAATATATTTTTGCCTCGATTAGAATAACCCTGCATGTATGCCGGTACCGTCATACTGCTATTTGTTCGATTTTTGTGTATCATGGATTTGTTGTGATAACAGGTTAATGACATTGTATTCATATTCTTGACGTGTCAATTCATCCATTCTACCGATAGCCGTCGATAGAATAAGTAAATTTCTCATCCGTGTTTGCACGTTCATTCATCAAGAACTAATTTGTAAATAATCTCACTAACATTTGTACATTAATTACTGTGAAGCACCTTGTACAATGCTATCACACTATACAATCTTTTTAATTTTATTCATCGCGATTATTGGATTACATTATTCTACCGCGGAGGACTGCAAAGGATGCGTTGCTTTGGATTCTATATCTTTCGATAAGGTAATTTTCATTATTTATTTTTCTATTCGATGTCTCATTAATCTGGCGCGAAAATTCGAATTATACACTTACATAGATGATCACGAAAAATGATTCTTATCATTCACTTTTTTTTCAAATATTGTTTCTCATAAGACTATGTTCGTTTTCAGGTAATTCCAAAATTCAAAACAGTTATTGTCAAATTCGATGTCGCTTTTCCATATGGAGAGAAACACGAGGAATACGCAAAAGTAGCTCTCGCAACGAAGACCAACTATGACCTTTTAGTGGCTGAAGTAGGTGTTAAAGATTATGGTAACAAGGATAATTCAGATTTGGCGGAACGTTTCAACATCAAGAAAGAAGATTTCCCTGCGGTCTTGTTATTTGTACAAGGGAAAAAAGAACCGTGCAGATTTGTAGCGGAAAATGATGCAGATTTTAATGCGAATAATATCAAACGATTTATAAAATCCAAATCAGGAATATATCTGGGACTTCCGGGTTGTATTGAAAAATTGGATAAGTTGGCAGAGGAGTTTAAGAATAACAAAGAGGAAGATAAAAGAAGAGTAAGAATGAAATCGAATATCCAACTGATTTCTCGATAGCTCTTCATAACACGAATATACATTTTTTCAGGCAATCTTAAGTAAAGTCAAGGTATTTGAATCTACCCTTTCGGAAGAACAACAAGCAGCTGCAAAGTTTTATGCCAAAGCGATGCAAAAAATACTAGACCAAGGAGACGTTTTTATTCAAACTGAACAGACACGACTCGATGGTTTATTAAAAACGAAATTACCTCCCAAGAAAAGAGAATCGATGGAAGAGAGGAAAAATATTTTACAATCATTCACGCAACGGGATGAATTGTAAAAACGAGTCAACAAATAATTGTACATAGCAAGAATATTGAATTGAAATGAGGTTGTAAATGTATAAGTATAATAGCGGTGTAAGACACCGATGCACAGTATTTCTTGCTTCCACAAAGAATTTAAAAAATTCTAATATTTATGCATTTTTCATTGATATTGAGTTGAATTTCCAACCCTTTGAATATAAAGCACGTGTTTATGGATTAAGAATCATTTGATTCCATATTTCTTTATAGTCGAAGGGTTAAATACTGATATTTTCAGTTCAACCAGAAATGATGCAATGAAATCCTGGTTTCCAGGATTTGACTAGGTTTTAAGATTTCACCCAACGAGTTAATCTTATTTTTAAATCAACTGGAAGAGTTTATCTGATCCATTTTTGATACTTTGAAAAATGCAAGTCCCCAAAAATCAATTTTTGATTTCACAGCAGAATATTTTAATCATTTACGAATTGAATTCAACAAAAAGGTTTGATACTACAAAACTCATTATTTGTCACAAGTTTTAAATCAGACATATTTTTCTCAGTATTTATAAAAATTTCTACATTCCTAGTCCAAGTATTGTGATTACCACCTAGATACGAAAATTGAATGAAAATTTCAATGTAGATTACTGAAAGCAAATAAAAAAGAAAGCTTTGGATATGTTGAATCACTCGATTAATTTCTTTCTTATTAAAATTACATGCATTTTATTGAATATATTGTCAAGCATTTGTTTCATTCAGTATAAATCAATCACTCGAATATTCAATGTTAAAATTCGCATACAAATGTCCACAATTTTGTAAAAATCTTAAGAACATACATGTCATGATGAAGATTAAGTTCTATTTTGCTTTAATAACGATTACAACAGTATCAATTATAAAAAAGAAATAAAATCACAGTTAATATAATATTTATACAAATATTATTTTATTGTAGGTTGAAAATCCATTTTGTATCTTTACGTGATATAACTGCTAAAATTTTGTTACGTATTCAACCAATGAAACAAACAATGAAGCGACGATGGTATTCGATTACGCGTAAGTATATGTTTGGAATGATCCATCAAAGCGGGTTTTCCGATCGATTCATACGATTTTTTACTAATTTGAATCATCTTCTTTAACTTCTAATTTTTCCAATTCCTTTATTACTCCATCGGCACTATCAGAATCTTTCGCCGTTTCCAAATTCGTTGGAACGTCTTTATCAGTTTTGACTGCTTCAGTCTGTTTTGAAGTTTTGGTTTGTTCATCATTATCAGTACTTTCACTATAACTTACATCACTAGAAGAATAGTCATCACTATCCACTTGCTTTTCCTCTGGGTTACTTTTTCCAGCATATATTTCACATTCGGATCCTACTATAACCTTGGCCTTCTCAAACGCTTCTTTCCACATTGCTGCATCTGAAAATGAAAGATAAAAAGAAAGTATGTTTACATACAGTATTTCATCATGTTAAAAAGTAATTGAAGATAATCACTTTCAGCATTAGCAAATCGAATCGCTAGTAGTTCCGGTTTCAGTTGTTCGTCCGCGAAATCGGCCAACACGCTCCAGACCCATGCTCTGTCGCTCCCGCAATTTGGTTTCAATTCCATCCATGGTGTAACAAAATGATTAGCACAGATTTTCAACGTTTTATCTCTGCGCATAACAACTCTGACACTGTTTTTCGTTTGATGTCTTAACAATTTCACTTCTCCCGTGCCACGTTCTTTCCACTCCGCAGGATTGTTGGAAGAATCATATCGGTACAGCTTTGCTCTTCTACAAATAGAAAAATTTATGAGATTTATCGATACGGAACATATCATTTTTCGGATATTATATATAATTGAAAATAAATTTAATGGTTAGTCATTGATTAAAATATCTTTCACCAATGAAATAAGAAAATCATTAAATCGGTATAACGAATTTGATTCTTAAAAATTTCAAATTTCCATAGCTATGTACAAAAAAACTCATATAAATCGAACTGTTGGAAAAGAACTGAAACTATTTTCACTACACTCGGTAAAGGATATTCACAAAAAATTGAATTTGTCTTGTTCATGCTTGATGTAAGTAACTTCATCACCTATGTTGAGCATCAGTTTTACAAGTATATATGAAATTTCAACATTAAACATAGAATTCATACAATTTTTCGATGTAAGGTTTATAATTTACATATAAATTTAGGAGAACGAAGTAGATTTTTACAGCTTTAAAAATGTAATTTTTCTGTGCTCAGCATGGTAATATTATAACATTGATTTCTTAATAATAATATAAATTTCTAGTTTGTAAAAAGTTCTTCATTTTTTACAGCGCAGCTAAAAGCGTCAAAATGTTTCTAGAATTGGACTTTTTAAAATCATTGTAAAACTGTACCCTTACAATTTAATCATTTCCACTTCATCTTCTTCATTGTTCGATACTTCTATCAATGGCAAGGAAACGATAGGCTCGAAATGGATATCGCTTTCATTGTTTTCTTCATCGTTTTCCTGAGATCCATTGACACTAGCAATATGATTTCCATTCAACTAAAATAATAAATGTATACATGAAAAAAATTCATCAGATTTCCACTGAAATGAACATTGAAAATATAATGTACATGCAATATATTCAAAGCATATTATCAATCACTGTAAAATAATTCAATTATGTATATTAGGTAACAAAGAAAGATTTTAAGTTTTTAAAACTGACTCATAACCTAAAACAATACTGAGGTTATAGGATTGTTTTAAATCTACTCAAAAAAGTAATTGAAATGTGTAAATTACGTGTTTATCTTGCAGTTCAATATTTACCACGTGTTCTGGCATTTTTAATCAATTCAAAAAGTAAAAGAACTTCTTGAAGTATACAACTGCCGCCAACAATTCTGCTGCCATCAATGGCGGGTTCAAATCAGTTCAAATGACAAAATCAACACCGGTTACGTTCGTAAAATACTACATTCAAAATGGCATGAATCTACCCAGATACCGCAAGAGTTCTGAAAGAGTTCAGAATGAATACAATGTATTTATAAAGAACTCTTATGCTGTCTGGGTAGAATACAAGTTCTAAACACAATTATTCTTTTTAATGAATTATCCAATGAATTCTCAAGATAATGGAATAAAGTTCGAAATGAGTTCTTGGATTGATACTTTCAGAAGCAGTAAAAGAATTCTTAATGGATACACATTGCACATTGTTGTATATCAATTGAATTCTTCAAAATCTTTATTGAACTATAATTTTGATAATTGATTGAGAGTTCATCAATGATTAATTCTTTGAGAATTCTTTTCATATTCGTGAGCTTTTAAATAATTACTGAAAACATTTTTAAGCAAATTTTTGCTATTTATAAAAGGTACAAAAGAAAAAAAAATTGTGATTCACGTGCATCATCTGCCTCGAAAGACGCCAAAGAAAAAGGTTTGTGAACATCATACGATTCACCGAACGCAGCCATTAACCAAGATTCGGCGCGAAAAAATGTTCGTTCATGCCGTTCTATTCATGTCATACAAATTTCATTTTACAACAGCAGACTACGTGTTATAGTATTTTATAGAATCAAATTAACAAAAGCAAAGATGGAAGGATACCTGGACACAATTACTGGATATGTATATGACAATGACAAAATAGTAAGTAGATTTAAGGTTATTCAAATCCTTGTTTTTTTCACATTTTTCATGCTTTATTTATTCGTTAGGTCACCTACAAATGGCTTAGCAAAGAAGTTGAAATTCATGTCAATATGGCAAAACAAGTTTTATGGGAATTCTGGGAAAAAAACAATAAGAAAGGTGATATAGAATCCACTTTCATGTTGATGGGATATTTGAAAGACGGTGGAATGCGTGTGGAAGTAGTAAAAGAGTCGAATCTTGCTAACGCAAAAGAAAAATTCAGCAAAATCATTTCTGAACATATATACAGCATTCAAAAATCTCTGCCCGATATAGAATTACTTGCTATCTCTGGAGAAGGAGATGTTAGGTACAGTGCAATAAAATGCAATGAGAGCGTCGAGAGGAGCGATGAAGAATTGTCAACGTTACGTTGGGGTTCGATTCTGAGTAAAGATATCGCCAGTAATATGATTAAAGAAAAACAAAAGGAAGAACAGAAACAACAGCAAAGTAAAGAAAAATCTCCTGTTAAACAAACTACGATACAACCATCGACGAAACAATCCAAAGAAAAGAAAGTAATAAACACAAAAAATAATTCTACAACCGTCAAAGGTGGTTTCAACAATCTTTTTGGCAAAACCATTAACAAACAGAAGGATTCCAGTCCAAACTCTGAACCAATAAAACAAGAGTCCAATCAAAATCAATCCAAAAAAACTGAAAAATCACCACCCGAAAAATTAAAAGGTTCACTCGTTAAGTTCTTTGGAAGAAAAGATGAACAAGATCAAAATAAAGATTCATCTAACGATAAGGAACAAAATCGGAATACGAATGCCGTTGAAGAATCAAAAACTGTTGAAAATGATGCTTCTGTGAAACCTGAAGAGAAAGAAAAATCTTCTTCACCTGTGAAAAATAGTAAAAACAAAAAGTCGAGTCGTGGTACAAAAAGGAATCGTAATAATAAAGAAAGCAGCAGTGCTGCAGTGAAAAAACGTAAACGAATCGTCGAGATGTCCGACTCCAGTGATTCTGAGAATTCCGATCGGAATGATGATGAAGAGGGCATGGAAATAGATTTACCTCCTTCACCTCAAAATGTACCACCGCCGGAACGAACGGAACAAACTCCTTCACCTGCCAAAGTCAAAATTGAAAATGGAAAACGCAAAGTTCTCAAAAAGGTAGATAAAACGTTTCAAGAGGATGGCTATCTTGTTACAAAAAAAGTACACGTCTATGAAAGCTGTTCCGAAGATGAAAACAATGATCCTACACCGCCAAATCTTCCAACAAAAGCACCCCCGAAAGCCGAACCCAGTAAAAAAGGATCGAAATCTAAGAAGAATGTGAACACCAAACAAATGACGTTGACAAATTTCTTCAAGAAATCTTAGCCCAATCGTGAATGTTTGTGAATGTTTTGTGTCACAAAAGAAAACACACTTTTATTTGAATTATATAAAATTTGTCGCCTAGTTTATTGAAATTAACTTATTTTTCACATCTTCTTCCAATTGAGAATATATATTTTTTTAATACTGTTATCATGATTTTATAAAAGAACGTAGTTTCTATATGAATGAAGAATAAAAAAAAATCTGTATTGAATCCTTGTTAAACAAATATTTAAGAAATGCGCAATGATAAAATGAAAACTGTATTCATGTTCACTTATCTATTAGTCACAAAATGGATAATGTAGGAAGATACCAATGCCTATCTATATATTATCAGATATGATATCATCAGATATCAGAGTCTACCCCATTATTAATTTCATCAATGATTCGAATCACACGTTTGACAAAAATTGGTTTAATATATTCACTGAAGTAACTCCAATTCAAACACATTATAATGAATATGTTTTGGTGTTTTGTTAGTGTAATTCTTTCAATTATCGTGCGAGATTCTATGAGTGATATTTGCACAACTTGTTTGTGTTTAAACAAAGGTACGTGAGGTCTTGTCATAAATCTTACAATTAGGGTTCAAAGGATTCATTATTTTATCCTTTCGACATGCGAGTTAAAAAATAACAATGCTATTGCCAATGTATCACCTCTTTATATACAATACAGATTTGAAAAAAGTTGAATTTTATCGCAGATAACGTGTAATTTATATTTCCTTTATCGAAGGAATTTGATTTCTATTTTCAATGGGATTTAATTGAAAATGTATTAGAAATCATATTTTTTCAGTGGTAGAAATGCTAGATGTTATTACTATTTTTAATTACTGTTTACAAGACAAAATTATCACAATATACTGCACAAGCAGTATTTAATTGTATTAAGATTTTCATGTGAGCAACTTTAATGATTACAGTCAATTTTAGTATTCAAAAATTCATTAGCGTATCAAGATCGGACAAATTGATGAATTTATATTTTGTTCATTTTCTTTTACAGATAAGAATTATACAATCGATTGTCATGGAAAACAAATCGGAACAAACAATTATATGCTCCAACTTACTTTAGAAGAATATGAAAATTTGAAGGAACTTATTTTATCTAAGAATCGATTAATTTTACTACCTCGGAGGGTGTTGAAAAAATTGCGAAATGTTAAGAATTTGGACGTATCCGATAATTTTCTATCGGAGATACACACGAATGAATTCTCAGATGTGAATACCTTTGAAAATCTAGATTTTTCTGGCAATAGATTAGAAAAAATTGACAATACGATACTGAATACATTCCCTTGCCTTTTAAAATTAAATTTGAGTTTCAATTTGATTAACGTATTGGAATCGAATGGTAAAACTCTAGCCCCTCCTTTAATCAATTTGGATCTTTCATATAATCGGATTTCTTCATTACCTGAAAAATTTTTCCAACCTTTGAAATATTTACAATACTTGAATTTAACTTCCAATAAGATTCGTACTTTAGATGAAAGTTTAAATTATTTATCGAATTTACACGTGCTTCATATCGATAACAACGAATTAACAACGTTGGATTTGAAAAATTTACCAAATTCTTTGGTATCGTTACAAATTGATTATAATATGATACAAAATATATCATACGACGAATCATCCAAAATACAAGTACTGAATCTTAGACATAATTTAATATCTAAATTGAATAACGATCTAATGTTATTAAATGCATTAGAATATTTAAACGTAGGTGAAAATCACGTAAACGATTTCCCCGATATAAAGTTGGAAAAATTGGAAGTGTTGGATATATCTTACAATAATTTTACGGTTTTGCCTGAAACAATTTCTATGAAAAATTTACCAGCGTTGAATACGCTAAAACTGGATGGGAATCTGATCGAAGAATTGAAATTGCCATCGAAAATCAAATTAAAATCCCTGAGTGCGAATAATCTTCAGTTGCTTCGACAAATAACGAACGATGCCTTTTCAAATGTAATCACATCACCCGATCACTGTCTCAATCTCAGTATAGCTAATAACGTACAATTAACTTCGATACGCGAAAAGGCTTTTCAAAATCTCACTTTATGCTTCGTGAGTATTCAAATTTGATTGAAAAAATAATTTCTCAGTCCGATAGCAATTTATCAAATTATTTTCTAGTTAAATTTGAGCAACAACAATATTTCGTATATTTCTTCAAAATCACTCGAATTGGATGACAACGTGATAGCCGCCGAAGGAATCGATTTACAAGGAAATCCATTTCATTGCAATTGCTCTTTACAATGGCTGTTAGATGATCTTGTACCTAAACTTTACTCTACAAAACCGACTTTATTGGACGAGCTTAGGTAAATATTCAATTACGAATTATGTAAACTTTATGACATTATATATACATGTATTATTTATTGTTAGATGCGCAACGCCTTCCTTTTTATCTAATACAAGGATGGTTCATTGGTATCAATGGAAGAACCAAGTATTCTGTGATGATTTATCCATGCTGTCTCCTATAATCGCTCCAAGAGCGTCCACGAATCAAGTCATCATGTTTAAATCTAATAATGGTATGCTGATAGCTCTGAGCGTGGCCATTATTCTGTTTGCAGTTCTTGTTATTATTGGAATTCTGTTGACCCACAGAATGACTAAGAAAAAGAGACGCGTCAACAGGAGATTTTAAAATATCTTATTAAATTCTTGATACATTAAATTATTTTATTGTCAAAAACTGGAAGGCAAATGTAATCTCATGAAAATATTTGTTAATATAGAAAAAAGATGAGCTGATATAAAAGCGGAGTGAATAATAAAAAAAAGAGAGTAGGAGAGAGTTGAAAATTGTAAGCCTCAACATGGAAGTTTAGACTTGCAAGAAATGATTTTCTTTGTACATGACATAAAGAACTCTATTGAAATTTATTATCTTTAATTTTGTCGCTTGAAATAAATTAAATGAAAATACGCAATTGTAGAATATTTTCACTTGAAACAAACTAACGAAAGAATATAAAAATATTGAATAAATAGAAGGAAATTGATTACAATGCGATTAAGTAGTTGCAAGAACTCTAGTTGAATTCAATAAATATTATTATTATCGTCATCATAATAACAAGATTATCGATTATTATAAAATTGTTGAAACATTTGAAAAATTGAGCATCTCTTTTATCAGTAAGCAGTAATTGACCATTATTAAAATTATGAGAAGAAATGTTCTTTGGCTATTAGATATCTCACAAATACGTACTTCGTATTTTGGACGAATTTCATACAATAAACTGAAAAATTTACTAAATTGATCTGTAAAATTATAAAAATTCTATACTACACTACTTAACGTTCCTCATAATCACATTAGGAATTAGATTACAGATCTTAGTAAAATTTCATATTACATTTGGTTATTGAATTGAATTATCTTCCACCATGATCAAAAATAACTTTGGACGCAAGATGAATTTATTCGACATACATATATGTTGTTAAATATCATCGATTTGCCAATGTCCAGAAACCACTCGTTGCGGTGGATTTTCTCTTAAATCAGTCAAAAATGTGTTGATACTTTGATAGTATTCTGGCTGACACCATGTTTCGTTATGAGTTCCCCCAACGACTGGTAATATTTGCTTACGCGAACTTCTGCAATTTTTGAAAAGATCTTGCATCATGCGCGGTGGTACCAGAGTATCCGCTAATCCAGAAATGAATAAGGAAGGTATCGTTATCAAACGAACTTTGAAAATCGACAAGTACTGTAATAAAAGACGTATTATGTTTAGTATTAAAAAATTCATGAGATTTCGTTGAAAATGCGGAATATTATGAAATATTTTGTACCTTGTTTTTATAAAAGAATAATGGTAAATATTGTAAAATTTTCGATCCAACGAATAAGGCAGCCATATCAGGAATGCTAGTGAATGTATTTTCGACTATAAGGCACCAAATTCTCTCTGCATTTTCTTGTTTTGTCGCTAAATCGATCGCCACAGCCCCTCCTAGAATAATCAATCATCGATCAAGTCAAATCGTAAGCATGAAAGTTAAATTGAATTTACCTAATGATCTGCCAAATACAATAATTTCACTTGTATTGATGTCAGTTCTCGTCATTAAATAATCAAGTGCGGCACAAGCATCCATGTATAGGCCTTCCTCAGAGGGAGAACCTTGCGAAAGTCCGTAACCTCTGTATTCGAGCATTAAAACGTTGCATTGGAGATTATAATAAAATCCAACTATGTTTTGCAATCTGGATTGGTACATGAAAAAATAATTACAAAATTCTTATAAATTTCATCATGAGTGGTCTTTGTGATTTATATTTTTATTTTAGAATCGAAATGCGTTATGAGATATTCTTTCTGTTGCATAGATGGTTGAAGCAAGACTGATTAGTAGTTTATGCAAAAATAAATCAACAAAATCTTGTGGACTTGGTTCATATAAATATTAAATACCATTCAAAATTTCATATTTAATTGTTATTCGTTAAATACACCAATTGGTGAGGAAATCGTTTTTATTATTGAGAATAAACGAATCTGATTAACTTGACTGAACAAAAAATTCCAATTTTTTCAAGATTATCTATTCTGAGATGTGAAATGAATTTGAACATAATTAATTGAATCAACGATACGTACCTGTGTCCCATATTTCCTGCATTACCGTGAAGAAACAATAAAGTTGGTACCTTTTTAATTTTATCTTCTGGTTGAGAAATAAAAAACATATGTAACATCGTACCATCCTTTGATCTTGTATATACACTTTGATAAGGCAAACTAAAAATAGAAGGCGCAGGAACGTATACACGAGAATGCGTCGGTAGCTCGGGATGATATAAGAGCTGATCTTCTCTATGATATAGAATACCTATAAAATGTTCTTAATTTATAGACTGTACTTGCTACTTGAAAATCAAATGACAAAGCAAAACTGCATATTATAGAAACTAACCTGTGGCAGCGAAACATAATAGGAAGAAAGCAAATATTCCACCGTACAACCAGTAGAGTAGAAAACAAGCAAGCATGTAGGCTCCTGATAGGGCCCAACATTTCATAGCTATATTCCCCAATAGCCGAACTGGACGACTACGTGCAAGTCTCATGCGAAATGACATTTTTGTTCTTAGTTATGTTACAATGTAGGTTATCTATGTAGTAAAATGACTGTGCTTAATCTCCTAAGCGGTATTAGGGAGGATCTTGTTTCATCAATCATGATAACCAAATAAATAGCAAATTTCTTGGCATTTGTTGTTTATAAACATCCTGTTAAAAAAAAAAAACAATTAGTTATAACCTTCAATTAGTTTTAGGTTAGTCGATGATTATAATGTGCGTATACGTATATATATATCTATATAGTTTCGTATTTACAAGTTCAGGAACATATTAGGAGAAAATGAATGAGATCAAGGTACCTCATTAACATAATAATCGTCTGACGGTGACATTCCATGACTGACTTTGTTTTGACGATTGATTTACATATTTGTTTTGTTTACAATAAATTTTCGAAAAGGGATTTTAATGCAGAATGATACTTTGTGGGGAAAAAAAGAACAAAACACTTAATAGTTTATAGAATGCATATGCATAAATATGTATTCGACATTTAATATGTATGTATTTACTAGTATAAAATGGATTATTTTTTTCTATCGAAGATGCATATATACATATATATATAAATATGAAGAACCGTTTTAGGAAAAAATCAAGGTTATGTCAATTTTTTGGATTGATCTGAAAAAGTATTTTCAAACGTGGGTGCGTTCGATTTTTATCTGTATTAAGCTCGCGTCAGGTAGCCACCAGTCAGGGATAGGGATCCTTTAAGCTGTAATTTCATGGGGCGTCGAGCATCAAGCGTCAACATTAGAAAGAAAGAGAGGTCACACAGTTCTTCTCTTTCCGTCTATTGTTGACGCTTGATGCTCGACGCCCCATGAAATTACAGCTTTAAGCTGTAATTTCATGGGGCGTCGAGCATCAAGCGTCAACATTAGAAAGAAAGAGAGGTCACACAGTTCTTCTCTTTCCGTCTATTGTTGACGCTTGATGCTCGACGCCCCATGAAATTACAGCTTTAATGAGGGATCGGACCACGGTGACCAATTCTCAAATTTCTCAACTTTTCTCATTGGTTATTCTTTTTAATAAACGGAAAAAGTGCATAAATTATGCATAGTTGGTCACTCTGGATCGGACAATCAACTGCTGATTACGGATTGGTCGGCCGCCATTAGTGGGATAGGTACTGATATTTATGAAAATATTCGAGATACATATTTAAAGTCAGCTTATTCATGTATAATACTTACAATTAAGTGAATCTGAAACATTCTTCGAACAAAGCATGTAAATACATTTGAGAAAAATGATTTTAATAAAATAACATACACTATGCATGCTTAACTAAACTATAGAAAAAACTGGAAGTATCCCACTAATGGCGACTGATTGTCCGATCCCTCATTAAAGGATCCCTAGTCAGGGATGGGTTCTGTGCGCGTGCGATAAGTAATATGCGTTAACTATGCGCAGATTATGCATAAAACATGCAGAATACGCAGAAAATGCAGAAAATGCATAAAACATTGTAAAATTAATTTCGACTTGAAATTCAAAATTCAGAATATATGAAATAGATGTTCATGAGTGTTGAAATGGTAAACAATTCATATTTTTGAAATTATAACCCAACTTGACCATGAAAAAAGATGATGCAGAAAACCCCCTTTAGCTATCTGCATTATCTGCATGAGTTTTATGCGCACATTATTCCTTGCATAAAACCTACCGTATTATGCGTACTCAACCCTGCCACCAGTAAACCAGCGTTGCCAGTATTCCCTAGAAAAATCTTCAGCATCTGATGATTGGTTATTTCTTGTACAACCGGCCAATCATATTTTCATTTTGGAAAGAAATGACCAATGCCAAAAAATCTGAAGATTTTTCTAGGGAATACTGGCATTACTGTAGTAAACCTGACACACAAATGGCCCGAAAGTACAAAATTCAAGTTTAAGGAAATGCTTTGGTCGATTTTTTCACCAAAAAACTACTAGATCGTTTCAACCATTTTACGTCAAAAATATTCAATCAATTGCATTAAACTTTGGATCAAATGATTCAGAATCAATCAAACAATCCGGATCTGGTCTTTTTGTTGTTCAACTAACTCGTCATGAATAATTAGAACGAAATTTGGATGGGGGCCGAATTAACGAAAGGACAAATCAACGAGACCATTGGTTGAAAAGGAAGAGATGTATAATGTATGATGTCTTATTCTGTCCAACTAACGGTTTCGTTGATTTGGCCCCCATCCCGAAATTTCGTTATCAGCCAATAAGAAACCTCTATTCAGTTTTTTTGATATTATAACAAATGTCATCCATGTACAATTATTTTGAGACCAGAGCCGGCATCTCTGATTTATTCTTGATTTTTTATCTCAAGGTCGATGTAATTAATTGAATATTAGTGACGTGAAATGGTTGCAACGATCTAGTAGTTTTCTAGTGAAAAAATCGACCAGGGGACACCCTCAAAAATATCAAAAAGATTCCAAAAACGGACCACATTGTTGGTGATCTTTTGGTGGCAAGTTTGTTTCTAAGCAACCGTTAGTCTTCGGTCACAAATAGGTTATTATAGGGTAAAAACCATCTGGTTAACCATTTTTTGACCAAATTTTTACCAAACCAAAAAACAACCGAAAGTCAACCAAAAAAATTGGGTAGAGTATCATAATACCGAATGTGCCATAGTACCGAATGTTCATATTCCCGAATACTCATAAGACCGAATGTGCATAGTCCCGAATAAAAAAATATGAATCTCAAAATAAATAAAAAAATGGACCATTTCTGTCATAAAAAATTGATCGTTCCCTCATGATATGCGTAAACGAATCATTTTTTATGACGGAAGTGGCGGATTGTTGGATTTATTTCGAAATTTATATCTTTTTATTCGCGACTATGCACATTCGGTCCTATGAGCATTCGGTATTATGATACTCTCCCAAAAATTGGTGGTTGTGGATGTCCGATGAACATGAAAAACACGTCTTTATTTCCAGATCTTCGTTGATAGTTCTGAAGATATTCAATATGAACTCATCCTGAACTATTGTGCTGCCTGGGTTTATCGGATTTTCACATCCACAAATTTTAGCGATCATATTTTATTTTCAGAAAATCAAGATTTTTCGCTGTTTTCTGTTTCACATCAAATAAAACTAAAATGAAACCAACATACCTTCATCCACCTGCGAACATTTTTCATTCGAGACTTACCGATCAAAAGCAACATGGAAAAAGGTCTTCCATTCTACGCGTAGATGGCACTGTCGACCTGAAATTGAATGAAACCATTCCAGTATTTCTCCAATGGGCGATATTACAGTTATTCCACACTGAACCAACGATCCATAATTTAGATTCAGGTTGATCATTCGTAGCTGTACGCAGCTGTACGATCGCGAGGAATACAATAAATTTTTACTTCGTATTCCTTTTTTTACTTCAGTAATGAATCGACTTTCATCGAACGTTTAAAAAAATCATGGTCTAACAAAAAAAAAAAGTGAGAATTCTGTGCTGAAAAGTTGTTCGAATCGAATAGTGTATTCACGCGTGCAATCTGTCGCAACAACGTTAAAGAGAAGTGAAAAACCCACGTATTGTCTTCTTTCTTTTATCATCTAACGTATTGTTGCGATAGATCGCACACGTAAGTACTTTGCCATAGAAGTATTCGATCTAATCGTGAAAGAGAGACTGGAGGGGACGTGGTAGTTCTTTTATATATCCTTTACTTCACGACAAACGTCGTCTCAAGTCCTTCGAGGCCGGGTGGGCGCCGCAGTGCGGCTGTCGAAAAACGTGTATTGGTTTGCGCGCTTCTGTCTCAATCGTACCTAGACTTTTATAAAATGGAATTTTTTTTATTGTAGTCAAAGTGTACTCTGTACAGTGATTGTCGGATGAAATCAAATATCGAATATCAAATTCTTTTCAAGTGCATGCTCGTTGAACTGTCACGAAAAAAAAACCAGTGTGTCGGGAATATAATACTTACTAACAATAGCAATAATTATCGAAACAAGTGAATTTTTTTGTTCAATTGTGCGGTTCAAAAGAGTCGAATGTGTGACCGTGGGTTTTGAAATAATTTGTGTATGTCGTGCACAGTGATTTAGAGTTCCTTTTCATACGCAAGTGTAGTTCATTCAATTCCAAGAAAAATGCCTACCAGTAGAGAAAGCATGGCTCAAAAAGGCATTATGCCGCCACATTATCTGCATAAATTACCAGCTGACGATGAGGAAAGACTTGGAAAAATGTTTCAAAAATTGGATTTAGATGGAAATGGAAGAATCGATATACACGATTTATCCAGGGCCTTACACGGAGCTGGAATACACAAAAAATATGCGGAGGTAATATTTTATCGAACTATATTATTTTTCTAATAAAATTGTTATGTATCTGATTCCGGAATATTAATTTTTCTAATGGAAGCAGGAATTTTAGAGAAAAATTTTCAAAAAATCTAATACTCTTGATATTTTCTTTGTAGGAATAAATTCATCGATTTGAACGTGTTGAGATGAAAGAATTTTCAAGTTATTTATTATAAATATATATCAATTCGGATATTTCAATATTTTTTAGGAGTCTTGACGAGAGATGCCATGAATTTGAACACAATTCAGACATACATTGTCTATGATCGCCGAGAATATAAGCATCAAAGTCTGAGAAGTCCCCACGTGTGCAGACGGTGTCTATTTTTAAAACATTTTATCCTATCTCGAAATGATATGTGTAATTGAAGTATACCCTTTTGTAAAATCAATTCATCAACCGACGCTATAGAAATATAAACCATTGATCATTATTGTCAATTCTGATTTGAAAAAATTTGTTGATCATTTGATAAAAATTCAGTTCTATGGGAATTTTTGTATACAATATTTATCGAATTTCTATATAATTATATAAAAATTATATAGAAATTCTATCAAATGAGGAATTTTTGGATTTTAAGGGACAAATGTAAAATTGTATACAATTTATATAAGATTAGGAATTTGACAAATGATAAATTTCTAACAGTTTATAATTGAGTTGTATTCAAGTTTTAAAATTTTCAATTGGATCGAGGAGAAGAATGAAGAATTTTGATGGAAGACATATGGAGCGTCATCGTTGTTATAAAAATGCAAACCAGAAGTTTATATTCAATGACTGGTATCAATGATTTTATTTATCGACATTATTGATCTATAGTACAAAATATACTATAAATTCTATCAAAGTTCAATTCACAGACAAAAGAAGTTTAGATAATGTACATTTCGACTATGCAAAAGTTCTGCATTCATGGTGAATAATTTATACCCTTTGCGATAGAAAAATGTCATTGTTGGAATGTATTATTCTGAATATCAATTGTCAATATGCGGAGATAAGGAAGTGTTTTAGAATCAACTAGTCGGTTGGACTTGTCGTCCGTTTGTCTAGTCAGGAACTTACATCCCCTGAACTTCTTGTGTCAATGCTGATATCGAGAGGTCATTTACGTTTTTGTGTCTGTAATGTGTTATTATTTAATTTCTCTGAAATATTTTCAACACACAGAATATCCTCTTTCATGAATCAAAATTTATTTAAAACGAATCATCAGTTACTGCTACTAAAACAGTAACCGAGTGAGTTGCTCACTCAACTATTTCAATTACTTTTGATACACACTCGAGAATCAATGAATTCTCTCCATCAAAGACCTCTCTCCTCTTGAATCGTTGTATCTCTTTTCATCGATAAAGAAAATTCAACGACAAAGCTTTGATAAGTCTGTTCATTTATTTTCGAAAAAATTAGAGACGAAATCAGATGCCTTTGATGTTCAATTATAAGTCAAAAGTCGTAAGGGATGTGATATGAATTTTATACATTGAAATCAGAGTTAAGGAATTCTCGATAATTGCTCTGAACAATTAACAATACGGGGTCTCTGATGGATTTTCCAGAATATGCTTGAAAAAATAGATAACTTTTTTTTTAGATTTTCAATAAACCAAGAAACTGAAAGGTGTAGAAAATTTATTTCGCAACAAAATATTTGATTGATTTGAATAAAGTTTTATCGAATCAATGAAATATCCGTTTTCATTGACGAAATATTTCATAGCATATTAAATATTTAATTGCGTCATTTTTCAATTTTGAAATAGATTGAAGTCGCATGAAAACATACTCTCATGCAATAAATTGAAGATACAAATGATTTTCCTTGTTGCATAAATTCGTATGAAGTTGAAAATGTCAATTTTCATAAACAATATACTTCATTTTCTAATTTATTTTTATTTCATATGAAATAACAGACCTTCAAATAATTCTTTGTCGAGGACGATATTCATTCTTTACGTAATATGTTATATTGTATGGTTTCTCATTGTACTTGACTTTGGTCGTTCTCTTTTATCAGTAAAAATCGATAATTTTTCTAAAAGAAATTCATTATGATCGGTTTTTCCAAACTAGAAATGAAATTTCATTCTCTATATTTGATATTCATAGAATTTTTGCCTATTTTTCTTGGTTCCAATAAACTAACAAAGATTCATTAAATTGAAATGAAGAAAATAGTGACGTGGATTTCACAAGTTATTCAAATCAATCGCAAAGTCTGATTGTTATGGAAACCCACATTTTGAGTTAGATATTTCGAAAATCTTCTTGGTGAAAATGAAGCATATTAGGAGTTATCTAAGCGTGTGAATGTGTTCGAATTCTCGCTTTGTATGCGTTCTTGTAAGAGTTCATTTTGACAAAGAAAATCTCGTGGGAAACAATGATATAATTGTGATAGCTATTGAATTGAAAATCAATAGCGAGCTCGCTTAGAGATTAATTGAAGACCAATACGGAAGTCTCGTCAACTTTTGTAATACCTTACAAGTGTCCTTATCTTTTGTCGACTATTTAATTTTTATATAACCAACACAGTTTATCCTTCGGTTAATCCGAAAATCCGAGATAATCGGAATTTCGCTGTGGAATAAATTTAAAAAGAAAAATTAGAAATCATTGAAATTTTATTGCGAAAAAAAATCAATCAATTGAAAATGCATCGATGCAAATGCTCTCTTCACAATTAATTCGAATTTAGTTTTCGAAAACGTTGTCGAAACGTTTCATATGTGTTAAAAATAACTTGTAAACCTATTATTAACGCATGGCAGCATTTCAATCGAGACTTTTTTATAATATAAAAAGCCTGTATTCTATGAACTCACAGAAAATATTGAAATATGCATATAAGAATTTATTTTTTACCGTAAGAGCTGGAAAAAATTATGATATATACATTGATACTTTCAAAGTCTGATAATGATCATTATTTTACAGAGATTCTTGGCTCGATCGGATATGACTAAAAGTGGTGACATCACTTTAGCAGAATTTGTTCATTATGTACGAGAGCATGAAAAAAATCTTCAATTAACATTTTCCCAAGTCGATAAAAATAAAGATGGTAAGTTTGCAAAGTTTCGTCTAATAAAAATTATATAAAAATACTATGTTATGTCGCTTAATACTTATGAATATTAATTCAATAATTTAAAAAGAAATGATTAAAGCAATCATTTTGATTCAGTAAAAATTATAATATCTCAGAGTAAAAAGTAAAATGATGTCGCAAGGATCATCAAATTTATACCGTAGACATTTATATATTTTTTTTAAATTTCTTGGAATCGAAGTTCGTTCTTCACAACATGTTCTTGAAGTTTGAATCGTTTACAGATACAAAGCGAAAATTCAAACTCACAAGATCCGATGAATCGTCGTTATTCATCTTCTCGAATCAATTCCTCGTAATTTTTGGCAACTAAAAACATCGACGAAAAAATGTATCGCAAGATTTTGTCTCTTCAAGGGCATTCACCAGAGCCAAAGTTACTAGATCTTTCCCTCCCTCCCTCCCCATCGAAAATCGATTTTCATTAGCAGATGCAACTTCTTGAGATGTCACAGAAAATGTAGCGACCCATTATTTTGCATTTTATTTGTTCATCTCTGAGAAAATTGAGGGAGAAATTCGGAATGTGATAACTTTTTGGGGAGGTGGTGAATCCTGGGCAGCAACTTCTGCTCGGGATGTCCTTAACAGCTGAGCATTTCGTTCTTTGATTACTAATTTGTTGAAAGAAACGATTCAAACTTCAGCAACATCTTCACAATCAAAACTGAATCCTACTCCAGAAACGCGAAAAGTTACTAAATCAATCGACATTTCCCTTCGGAAATCAGGTGAATTTATTTCTGGAAGTGAAATGGATTTTCATTTCCTCCCAGAATGAAAAAATTCAGAAATCAAAAGGTCATACTTTATTATCCTTCCAGTTCCTTTAGACATTCTAATATCTATGTAAAACATTGAAACTCTCATAACGTATTCCAAGGAAATTATTAAAAACAAATAGTTTCTGCACCGAACAAAAGAAATTGTCAGTCAATCCTTCCTCCATTCCGACAATTTTTTAATTCATTATCATTCAAATCCACCGATGCTCCATACAATGAAATCTGATAATATCCTTCTGAAACATCATTGATAACGTATACTTTTCTCATACTTGAATTGTGAAAGACATTCGATGTATCTTCGATAATAATTTCCTCAAATTGTTTTGTGTTTGTTTGTTTGTTTGTTTTTTTTTTTATTTGTTCCTCACGATGTAGAATAATTTTAGGTACTAAAGATGATTATTTCCAGATTTCATAACTATCAAAATGGTGACATCTCGAAGAAAAGAACGAATAAACTTTTCACCGAGATTGACAAAGTTCTTAACGGAACAAAAATGTTGCAGTTCTCGTGCATAACTGTAGGGGTAAATTTGATTAAATAAACACAAGTAGCACATGACTAATAACTCTTTTCTATCCTCTGTTCGTTTTCACATCTTATAATTGGATTTAAAAAAGAACCAAAAAAAAAACAGAAAATTCTTGTTATGCCTCAACAATGCTTTAATTTATCGCTTGGACCAATGAATATTATGGGGAAATAAAACCTTTCTTTTACAGGTAAAATTGATTTGGAAGAATTGCTCAGAGCTTTCAAGGAATTGGGATTGAATATCGATCGAACCGAAGCGCTGAAACTTTTAAAAAGGTATATTATTCGTGTAATGGCCATAGAGCGTTAGAAAACGAACAAAATTTTGATCTTGATATAAATCCAAAAACTCAAAACATATTCCTAAATATGAAAAAACAAGTTATAGAAGTGGTAATTTCATAGTTCAATTTTAAGAATATACTTTATATCACTGCTTAGTTGTTTAGACAGTAGGTAGCAAAATTTTGCCTATTTCTTCAAGCGCTCTCCATGGCTGTTGATCAGTTATCCAAATATTTGAACTAAAAAGTAAAGATGTTTGCACATAATTTTAGAATTGATTCTGATGGAAGTCTGAATATCACCTTCAATGAATGGCGAGATTTCTTTCTTTACGCCCCAAGTAAAGATATTCATGAACTTATACAGTATTGGAATCATCCCGTGGTGAGTCTGTTGAACAAAATCCTTATTTTTATTACGTTGCTTCATCGCAAAGATGAAGAATCATTACATTTTTGGATGAAAATATTCCAATACTTCAGTGATATACTTCGATATTCAATTGTTTGAAAAGATTTATGCATTCAACCTTTAAAAAAGATCAATAAGAAATTGAATAGTACAGATAATATTTAACAGTAATTGGAAATTAAATGACTGTTAATTCGTTACTTGAAATTATAATTTGTCTTTCACGTAATGCTATTTGTCATGAAGAATCAAGATAATTCATAACATATACTTTCATTGTCTGTTACATGTAAATGATAATGGTTAACGACAGTGAACGTTAATTGAAGTACATCATAAATCCTTATCGTAAAACATTTCGAATATGTATTGAAACAAATGTTCATAATTTTGCATTAAATCAGCGCAAATCTGTTGAATAATTGAAGTAGGTCAGATGTTTGCAGTGATTGAATTTGAAATCTCAACTGTGTACTGCTTTCTTGTTCTTATTATATATATCCATTGAAGGAACAATGCTCCACTTGTATTCAAGGTCCACCAGTTTCTATATCGAATGATACTTCCTCTTTTGGGCGATCGATATATTTACCTAGGATTCCTCGTTAGAATAGAATCTTAAAATAGTTTGGTTCGATTCTCACAATCAATTAACATATAAATAATTTTTGTTTTTGGCTTTTGTTTGTTCTAATCAAATGAATTTGATTTAACAACATTCAAAATGAAACCCGTGGAATTAGCAAGATAGTTAATTCATCTGTGTTTTGTAAATGTAAATGCGAGATTCAATTGTAGAGGAAGTATATCAAAGCTAATATAATATGATTTCTAATATTATCTATCTGGACATTAAGAACAAAGTATATAAATTTTGAAAAGATAATAAAACAATAACATGTGAAGTAAAAATACGCGTTATAAATTATAAATGAAAGTTTATAAGCGTCTCTAAATGCAAAAACGCGCAATTTAAAGTACCTCACAAGAAAGACATGATCAGCTTTCATAGTACAAGAATTATCACATTTCGATCACATTTTCATTGTCCGAAAGAGCTCAGAAAAATGTACCTTTGAATCGGCGTATGAATTGGGAATTCTCACATAATGTGATCCACAATCTCATTGACGTGCAAGTTATCAATTCACCAAGTTTTTTCTCAGAGAATTTTTTTTTCGAAGTTTAAAATGCGGGCTCTGTACAGCAATTGATAAAGTATCAAAGATTATTCTCTGAAAGTTTCAGACTGTTTTATGAATCCAGTTCGGAGAATTCTTGCAAGCAAAATATATAAAAAACGCCCAAAAAAATAAAATTAAATCATGTGTTAAGTCTGAACAATATGCAGAATTAAGAAATCCCTCCCAGGTCTGTATCGAAATGCAGTTGTTACACGTTGTTGAAGTTTGAATGGTTGTAAAAAACAAAACGAACATCCAAACCTACAAAATTCGAAGAATTATCGTTATTTATCTTCTCAAATTGACTCCTTAGAACTGGAAACATCGTTGAAACGATGCATCGAAAGATTCTCAGTCTTTAACAACTGAGTAATCTTGTTACTTGATTCGAACATATGTCGTTAGAAGGATCTTTGGATTGGAAGCTGTATAAGGTGCTCCAAAAAATACTGAGATCTCTAACACAAGCAAATTTTTCAACTTTCATTCAACTTCTTTTGACAGAGTTCCGTATTGAATCTTTTTCGATTTATGATACACCGGTGTTCTTCTTGATACGCGATTGCCTACATTCAAGGAGCTTCGCTTGTTTTTTCTCCAACAATTTTTTGTATGGCGGCAAATTTCAATTTAACCACCATGACTTTCGTTGCCATTTTTGAAATGAGATCGCATTTAAACTAGAGATTATGATAATTAGATTGTCTTGTAGTATTTTCAAGAATGATTTATATGTAAATAAACTCAACAATTGATTGTGATATTTCTCAATTTTGGAATTCTAATAAATAAATACTGGAAGGAGGGAAAGCAAAGAACAGTAAATCGTTTGAAGACTTTTTGAATGATTTTTCAATGAATTTTTTTCTGAGTTTCATATATTTATAGATCAAAATGAAGAGAAACAAAAAATATCTTGACTAGAAAGCGGAGATGTTCCATTCAAAGTCTCGTATTTCTTGAATCGATTTATTTTTAAATCCTCTTTCGTATGCTTTAGAAACTGTATATTCAAATATCAGTTACTTGTATTGACATGTTTTGCGAGATCACGCTTTTTATACCTCTCAAACTGTGCGTACTTTCTAGCCGTTCGAGTTTCTTACGGCAAGTTACAGGTGGATTTCGAAAAGGAAAAAAAGTATCCTTTATAGGTAGGTAAAATCACAGCAAACAATGCAGTCTGACTACCTCCTGTCCTTGAACTCTCACCACGAGTGAGATGAGTGCACTGACCTGTAACCGTATCTTTTGACAAAGAGATTCCAAAATCTGGAACTATACGTAAACCATTTTCAGAGGATTCACCACTTTTTCACGAATGGGGAAAATATACTTTTTGGGGTTATTTTACTTTTTATTCAATTAGATCGTATTGGATTTGATGAAGCTGAAACAAAAAGCCGCCTAAAGCTAGCAACCGATTATTGTAACTCCTGATTGAACGTGGTTTCAACTTTTATCCAGTAGCATTCCCCTGAAGGTTTTAGATACTTCAATCCTTGATGAAAATTTTGTGTAAAAAGTTGCTGTCAGTTTCAGATTCATTTGGATCTACTATGTCCCATCTTTGGAAGAATTTCAAACTTTTTATAAGTCTCAAGTTCCTTCTTATGTCACCAAATCATTCCTTTGGTCTAGTATTTTTAGAAGTTCAAAAAATAGACGTTCCTTTACACGTGTCTTTAAACCTAATAAAATTCCAAGTCAAAGCTTGCTTCCGACTTGTCGCGGATTGGAAGAAAAATGTACATAAATGTCCTTAAATTGGCTAGTATTATATCAAGAGCTTAAGGTACTTACTCGAAAGATTTCACGGATTGCTATTCCGAAAGGAAACCCTTGAAAATATTCAATACTTCCAACAGAGTTCAAAGAATACGCTGTTAAACATTTGATATGAATGATACTTTCCAATGTTTCCCATCGTATTTGCGTAAAAGATTACCTCATTCTAATTTGTGAATTTGAATATCCCTATTACTCATACCAGTAAGAGCAAGTTCTGGTAATATAAAAGTAGTGGTACGTTCTACACGAATAAGGCTTGATCGATTGTAATTTGTCGAGTTCTGATTGGTCGATGGGAGAGGGCTCGGCATAAACTGGGGTGTGACGTAGTCACAATCATTCAAAATGACCTTGGTTTGTCTCGCAGCTGTTTTCTATTTCTCGCGTTTCGAATTCTCTCTTCGTCTCTTTCGACCATACACTCGCAGAAATTCAATTTATTGTTTTATATTCTTCGAACATGTGATCATGTATAGTATATGGTGAAATATGTATTTGGTATCATGCATAAAACAAATTATTTGTTCAATTTGGGATTAATAATAGTTTTATTCATTTGCGAACGCAATGATCGACTATTTCTTCTATTCTATCTTTTGATCATTTTTTTTTCTAATTTATGTAAAATAATAATTTAAGGGTTGAAAGATGTGGAGATGTAAATGGAATTTGCACATGTTCGAAATTACTGTACATTACTTCATATAAGTTTTCTAGCAAATTTCATAAAATGTCTATGAACACTGTTGGAAAAATTCTCAAATTCTATACGAAATTTTCTATGAAATATCATATTCCCGTATTGAATTTAATAATAGTTCTTAAATTCAATATTGATGGTGAAATTTCAAAATTTCTTTCTGAAATGACACAATTATTTATTCTTATAAAGTTGCAAGCAGATTTTCTAAACAGTAGAATACATTTGTAGAATCCTTCAACTTCCGCCTGACTTTTTTCTTTTTGTCATTCTATGGAAATATCATGTAGCAATTTTCATATTTGTATGTACATATGAAATTTGAAATATTCAAATTATATACCATAACGTTAGTAAGTTCTTTTAACATTCGAGATTATACGATAACGATGATAAATATAACGAGAAATCAATTTTATTCAAATTTGATTTTAACGAAATATATTTTAGGTTTGAAGAGAAGGTAGGGAATGAAAAATTAAAACAGATTGAGCTGCTACCAGTAAAAAGGAGAGAGTGGAGGGAATTTATTTGAATTCCATTAAAAATACTTTGCCGAAACAATTGAAATTTATTCGCACTGATTAAATATTCAATTCAAATCGAGTTTAGTTTGTGATATATCGTATCATTTTCATTGGTCTGTGTATCTGGGTGTTACTGGTTGACGTAACAATGATGCAATAGTTTATTACAAGAAATTCCTGTGAACGCTAAGTGAATTAATCGCATATAAAACTGAATCTTTTTCTTTTTTTTTTGTCGAATTTCATTTCACAAGACCGTTTAAAAGGTCATATAAGAAGGCAGACTTATCTGAGTGCATAAAGCCTCTTATTAAAGTATTGAACTCCGAGTTAATTAAATTTCATCAAGATTTCTGTGCAAAACGCTTTGTTGAGCGAGGAACAACAGATTTATTCAAAAGAATCCCGTATGCATTGATTTTCCATCAAATAGGAATAGTAAAGATCGTAAAAATCATTTTAGTTTCACTTTAGGTCCGATAGAGGGGGAAACAGCAAGACATACTAGCTAGAAAGCCGATAGTTATAACTTTTTACACAAAGGTTTTATCAAGGATTCAAGTATCTAAACCGTTTGGTGGACTGTTGGTTAATCGATTTATGGTACAAATAAAGCTTCAACTACGTTTAATCAAAAGTTACAACAATCGACTGCTAGTTCCAGCTTCATACCAGCTAGGCAACTTTGAAACCAAGTTAATTTTGCACAAAATTAACCCTCTGGGGATACACTGGTTCGAAATGACCCATCCTTAATTTCGAAAAGTTGTACACCTCTGAAAAAGTACCTCTACATTACTTTAAATATTGAAAAAACTATCAACTGTAGAGCAAAGCGGGTTTTGGATTGGTATTCTGTAGACTTCGGCGATGAATTTAAAACAAAAACATTGCTCCACGATTTTTCAAAGCCGAGATATGAGCGATCACAAAACACTTAGGTCAAACTGACTTTTTTCTCATCCAGTTTTTCCTTTTAAATTTGTATTAAAAAATGAGCAAAAACCAAGACTTATAAAATTATCCTGTATGAAAATACTTCACTGAAATAACCATGAATAATCTCTGAAAAACATCACATCTTCTTTGCAAAACACTGAGAAATTCTGAGAAACTGAAATTTTTATGAAAAATCTAAAACATTTGAAACATTTTGTACAGACTTTTTTTCAAAGTTTATAAGAGTTGTTTCATTTTTTTTTTCATACGACTAGGAATAAGATTACGCTCTGAAAAAAGTCTGATAAATATTCAACATTTTACTTGGTTATTTAGAAGAAAAATTTTTTAATCCCAACCACTTTTTCACACATGATATTTAAATAAAGCACATGAATGTATTTATAAATTCTGGAAATCTTTCAATGGTCAGAAAAATATTAGAGACTTATCATGTTGCTGAAGTTTGAATCGTTTATCGAAGAACGAATTAGTGATCAAATAACGAAATATTCGGCTGTTGAAGATTCAAAATCTTGCAGTACATTTTTCGATTAAATTTTGAGCTTCCGGAGTGGAGCCGCGTCTTGTATCGGTTGGGTGTCGACGTTTCGTCATCATTGCAGCTGGTTTATTCAGGGTGATATGCAGAAGCCAGCTGCAATGATGGCGAAACGTCGGCAACCAACTGATACAAGACGCGGCTCCACTCCGGAATCTCATGGGGTGGCAAGCAGTCGCCACTTTCGCAGCCGCCACTTTTGATAATTTTGAATCAGGCTGTACCTTGTTAGGATTTGGGGGGAAAAAGGGAAAAACTAAACGAAATGAATAGATTCGCGTTGTTAAACTCTACCAGAGTACAGTCTCTTTCAAATTTCTCAAAGTGGCGGCTGCGGCTGCTTGCCACCCAATCGGATGCTCAAAATTTATTGAATTTTGCAAGCCGCGAATATTCGCTGAAACAACGTCCTTGGATTAATGTTTTCAGTGGCAAAAAATTACAGAGATTCATTCGAGAAAAGAAAACAACGATAATTCATCAGATTCTGTGAATTTGAATTTTCGTATCGTTTCTATAAACGATTCAAACTTCGAAAACATGACTTATCAGAGCTAGGTCAGACTTTTTTCAGAGCACAATTTTGTTCTTATTTGTTTGCAAAAAAGTGACAAAATTTTGATAAACTGTGAACAAAGTCTGAAAAATTTCATAAATTCTCGGAGTTTCTCAGAGGTTTTGCAGAGAAAATGCGATGTCTTTCAGAGATTATTATTAATGGTTATTTCAGCGGAACATGTCCATACGGGGTTGAGTTATAAATTTTAATAACTACATTACGACACTTTATATGAATATTAATTTATTTTTTATAAGATTTCGAGATTCAACTCTCCAAGGACCAAAGTTTGAAGAACGTATACATAGAAACTGATACATATTTGTGCCATGGGTCTTTGAAGGGATAAGGTCAGGGTCAATGTGGATGAAACCTAAAGATAAACTCGCCCCCAATAGAGAAAGAACGTAATTCATTTTTATCACTTTTCACAACTCTTCGCGGATCTAGGTATTGAGAAATTCAGAAAAAATGTAAGAACCTTCTTTTTTTGTGTACGCTATTGATCAAACAGCAACGCAGTTGTTGATTGATTTGAAAATAATTTGACAAACAAAAATATAATACATCGTCATTTTACCGAAATGATGTACGAAGAAAATATTTAAAGGTCATAAAGGACGTTTTCCATAACAAATAACTATCAAGTGTTTTTATCATATTTCTAGTCAATTGTTTCCTGTACGGGACGATGACAAGTATTTTGTGAGAAATAATTAACTGTTTTCATAGCGAATAAGTTGAGTCATTTAAAGGTCAAGAATTATTTTCATTTTTATGTTTTCGATTCCATTTTGGGCTGTATAATAGTAAACAATCATATGAAAAATATCTTGATTTCACAATATATCTTTCCGGTATCCCAAAATCATTGTATGGTTCCTACAGGGAGAAAATCCTCCACGGAAAGAATTTTATTTGAAAAATTACCGTGAAATGCCAGGGATCAAAGGACAAGTAGAAATTTTGCAGAATATTACTGTGCATTCTGTAAAACTTGTAGAAAATATCACTCTCAACCTGTGCCGTCTTTCATAGTTGAGTAAGGGGCCCTGGGCTCAGAATGCTTGGGGGCCCATGTCAGGGAATTTTTTTAAGCAATAACAGAAGTAATATCTGTTTGGAAATTTTAATCAATTAGGAATGTATCGATATGTTCGTTTGGCTGTGCAATTTGAATATCCATAGCTCATGTTTTACTTCTTTTATTATCAAAAATTCTTTCCTTGTAGAATTAAAAGAAAATTGTGGTTGTTCAAGGAGTCGGGGGTCCCCATCAGCGTGGGGCCCCAGGCCCGAAACTACGAAGCCTATGCAAGAAAGACGGCACTGCTCTCAACTGTTTAGAAATTCACTCATTTTTACAAGCTGCACAGTAATTTTTTGAAGAAGTTTCACGGTCATTTTTACAAGAGAATTTTTTCAGTGTACAATACTGAGTACCGTAGCCGACACGATTGGCTCGTGTTGTGGAAAAGAATCATTCCAACACTGCTGGTTACTGTAGTAACACGAACCAGTCCTGTCTTCGTAGTAGAGTCGTTTTTCTACACTATTCTCTATTGCGGAGACACAACTAGTTCGTGTTACTACATTAACTAACAGTGTTGAAATGATTTTTTTCTATAACATGAGCCAGTCGTGTCGGCTAGCAAAATCATGTAGGATATAATCGACGGTAAACATTACGATGATTGGGTTGGCGTCACAATCGCGTTTAACGTGATACCAGCGCTATAATTTTTACGGGACAAACTAAAACAAAATGCACGCAATAATTCAAAATATCCCTCTGTACAGCACTTCTTCAGCGATTCAAGAAATGCTGTTTTTATGTAGTTCGTCCCGAAAAAATGTTTAAAAGCCCAGCCGCTGGTATCCCCTTAACGCAACTTAATAATCACCGGTACGATATATTCCTTTGGGTATGCGACATCGGAACCGTTATTATTTCATTCTCTCGGTGCACGATCGTAACCGTCATTCAAATTGTTTCGACAGATTGAGACGCACTATAAAGAAATCTCACTGTAATTTACAACTTGTTCAGGGAACCAATAGAGTCCTTTGATCTCTTTACGTCAAATCTTTGTTATGATTATATCACTGATAGCGCAGTGGTCGGTCAACAGCCATTTGGTGTTTGAGAACTGATTTGGAGTAGTTTTCAGGGCACTAAATACAAAAACATCAGATATGTTGAATTTTTTGTATCTAAAATTCATCAATTTTATTATTGATTATATATGAAAAGTGAGCTGATCCAAGAATCAGTTACCAGACCCCTGGCACCAGAGGAAAATTTTGTTGTTGTTGACCGGTGTGCTATTTGAATTCACGTACGCGTATCTGATATGACTCACGGTGAGACTGAATGAAAAAGCAGCAGTATTTTTTCATTTATTCTATGTCGAATTCATCAAATGTGAGCATTCGAATCTAATTAACGATCCGTTTCAGCAAAATTTCCGTTGAAAAAAATTGGTTCGTTGAATTCTGACTGATAATAAATATATAATGCTTGTAAATAACGCTATTCCATTTGATACGCATTTTCTTCGTCGTCATTATAAATGTGATGATTTAAAGTTCAACGTACATTATCGTGTGGGCTTAAAGGTGACGGATTATTGATAAAAGAAAGAAAGAAAAAAAAGGATCAGTGAGTGTATATCAACATATCAAGAGATTTATCGTCATTTGTCTAACCAAGAAAATACGTACCTCAATGACCAAGATACGATACAACAGTGATTTCATGGTTGAGAAATTGCGCAAGAGAAAGTCTCGTAAACAAATGGGTCATAGAAACTAAAACACTTCAGAGCAGGTGTTTGTTATTAGTGGATTTTTTTGGTATAAATCTATTGCTATTATTATCAAAATTAACAGTGCAATACCTTGAATAGTAAAATGTAAGAATTCAAAGCAATCAAAATTTTGCTACATAATTTTCCAATAACTAAACGATAAATAAAATTCTTCAATATGCAATGATCGAGCACATTACCAAGGTTTGACTGTGAATATAAATTGAAACTCCAAAGTAATATCTAAACATGAAAGAAAATAATTTGTGGAAATTATTGATATTTGTAGGTTATTAGGTTTGTAATAATTCTTTGCATAATTTTCAGGAATCTTTTCCAGATTCGATCAAGTATTCAAAGTCTAATCTTGGCAATGCATCCATTGTTCCATCACTGCATATTAAAAATCTTCATTTAAAGTTGTGTTGGGAAAATACGTAGCAAAATTTTGCCCATTTTTCTAGAGCTCCATGGGCCTTAAGTGGAAAGTTTGTGCAATTTTTTCTATCTTATTCGGTAGAGAATTATGTGCTCTACAAAATAATGTGTTTAGTTTTTTTTATGCTGATATACTTTTTGTTTTGTTGAAAATTTTTGTTCAATTCAACAAACTAAAAAAGAAAATTTGTCAACATTACTTATATTCAATAATAAATTTGAATTTTTATCACAGTATAATAAATATTGAACGTAAAATGTGATTAGAGAGGTATATGCTTTCATTTTACTTGATATATGATTAAGTTGTATTATGTAAACGCTGCTGCTTTTTAGATTTCAATATACTGAGAGTTTTTCCAACTGTATCTCATAGCCCACATTGCTGTCTCTTCTATTCACATTGAATATAAGAGTGCAAAGAAAGGGATGATTAAAAATTATTGACTATATCTTTTAGCAATTCAGAATAAATTATCTACTTCTATAGCTCTGACTATCAACAATCAACTGGGAAAACTGTATTTCATTTAATACAGTGACTCACGCATACGCTCCCTTCAAGATAGGGATAAATCTTCCATCGGTATAGGAGTATGCTCAATTTGTTATTTGATTGAAAGTCAGATGCGTCATGATTTGAACGATCACATGAAAAGAGATAAATTGAAAATAAACCACTGTTATGATGAATGGTAAATGAGTGGTGTAAATTTGGAGTACTGTAAAAGTTTCATGTCAAACGTTGAAAGAGAAGAGAGATGATCACATCATTTCCTCGCTCTTCTATCCTAATGTTTGACGTTAGAAGCTTGACACACACGGTCGAAGCTCGAAATGGTCCACGAGTTAGTACCTAAATGGTTCCTTTCCTACTATGCAAAACGCTTGTTTGAAACGTGCCTCCATAACGACTGTGTCGTCATCTCTCGATACGATGATACGTACAATAAAAATAAGTGGACAATCAAGATGACTAATAGTTTCAATATCAAACGTTTCCATTGACTAATCTGCAATGAATTACGAAATACATTCATCGCGTTAGAATTATTATAGAGTTATGGAGAGAAAGAAAAAGTAGATTGATTGTTGGTAATTTTGCACCCTGAGATAAAACATCAGGGTCAATGTAATTTTGAACCCTTCACAGGGATCACTGATGTCATTTTGAATCCATCCACACGAAGAAAGATGGAACTCGAAGATAAAATAATTTTTATAAACATCTGAGTCTTTTTTCCTTAGTTTTTCAGGGGATGAGAAACGATGAGGTTTAGAAAACGGATTTTTGATCCAAAATATGAAAGATTATGAATACAAAGTGAAGAGCAACAACCACGATAGAAATTCAAAATACCGAACAGCCAAATTTCACTATGCACTTTATAAAATTCCACGTTCAGCATTTTGAATTTCAATGATATCTGGTAATTTTTGTACAATATCCTTAGTCTTCCGCATTTTCCGTAGAAATCCGACCTAATGTAGCATAACATTGAAGATAATCTATTGTCTTAATGTATAATTTAAAATATTAATAGTTAACTGATAATCTATTATGCATGGATATGATGAGTAATTGATAAGAACATTATGTAATTCATAATCTACACTGTAAAAAAAATTTGTTGAATTCCAAACAAAAATGCTTGGAAATTTACAAACTTGGTTTGGAAATATAATTTCCGAACCTTTTTTGTAAATTGCCGAACAAAAGTTTGTGAATTCTCAAAAATCTTCGTGAAATCACAAAATTTTTTGAATGTTTACAAACTTTTGTTTGGTAATTTACAAAAAAAGTTTGTGTAAAAAACTACGAAACTTCTTTGGCAGTTTAGGAAGTATATTTTTTACAGTGTATTATATTAATCTGTGATAAATCATCAATTAACTATTGATATATTATATTATGTGTGAATAAAATAGATCAACCCTTAATGTGATGCTATATTAGGTCGAATTTCAAACTGATATTTGTCAACTAATAATGTAATTCTTTTACAGTGCATGTGAAAATTCATTTTTCAAACCTTATCGTTTTTATTCTATTAAGATATCAAAAAAAAATCTTAGATTTTTATAAAAATGATTATATTTCCGAGTTATATTTTTCCTCGTGTACAGGAATGATGAAGTAATACGATTTGTTGACTAGGTGTGATTTACCCAATGAATTGAATAACCGTTATGATGTTTACAACGCCGATCGCAGTAAATGAAATCGATTGTGATTTCCAAAGCGTGATTCTAACATTTAAACCCACATTTAATGAAATCATGTTTATTGAATCAACTGAATCTTGAAATCGAAGACTTCCCTCGTTGTAAACAAAAAAATAATACATTTCAGTACAAAACAAACAAGCAGAATTTCGTTTTGAGTTTCAAAATAAAAATATCGAAGAAATTTCTGTGTACGTGAACGCACGATAAGAAGCTGTATTTTTCAAAATGTAGGTATTGCGTTTTTCTAATGAATTTCATGTGAATATTCGTAAAATTCATACAATGATGATAAATGTTTTGATCTTTTTATTGTGAGCAATGTTGTGTTATGATGTAAAGACTCCAAGGAAAGAGTTTACACGAACATTATCAGGAATTTGTGATTAGAATTTGAATCGTCTGGATTGTGATTAGGTTGAGAGTAGTTCATCACGTGATGCGTGAGATTAAGAAGCTGTCGAAGACGTTTATTTAACCTCTATTGGCGTTGAATAATCCTGATATAACTCATTTTTATCAGACAGAATAGTAAAATAGTAAATTAATGTCCGTTTTTCGCTAGAAAGTTCATGATGATGATGATTTTATGACCTTTGCGTGTAATGAAACTGGATGTAAGCGGTATAAAGTTTTGAAAACTCTTTGCGAAAAGATCTAATAGAATGGAATATGAATTTTATGGATTCATAATTTTTCATTGTTTCATAAAAACACACAAGTTGTGTTCTAAATTGAAAATTATAAAATTGAAACTTTTTAGCCTACGAGAAAAAAAGAAATAAAAAAAAAACACACACTTGAAAGTAGTTGTTCAAGTTGAATAAAAACAATCAAATCTTTGTGTATAATTTTATATGGCATTGAAAAGTTACGATTTGAATTTTCTAAGATTTGAGAAAGATTAATTCCTTTGCTCAGGTTTTATATTCCTTTTTCGGGGAGAGAAGAATATTCTTTTGGATTGTTATATTCACGGTTGAGGACACGCGTATCAAATTTAATAATTCATTCGAAAGCATTCTTTGAATCACAACGACGTTTGGCTACATACGTGAAAAAAGTGCTCTTAAAATATGAATAGACTTTAATGCTCTTCAGGGTAATTAGTGCATGTGATTAATCATATTCCAACAAAAGCTGTGAATTCGAGAATAAAAGTTGAATTATCTCAACATAAGAATCGTACAGATACTAGACAGTTGAATTGAAAAATCTTTTTGCGGATATAAACGGAAAAAAAAGTTTTCTCTAAATCTGAAAGAAAGACGAATCACACGTTTCAGTTTATTGAGGGGTTATTCACAGTTAAGAGGCGCAGTTGAATCGATTAATGTAAAAATTTGTACACACTTTGAGATAACTTTCAACTTTATTTTAACATTTTTTATTTGTAAAAATAATAATTTTGAGAGCTGTTATAGCTGATCTCCAAAAGCGCTTTGCGGTGACCACGATATCTCGGGACTGAATCTTTTAAAGTAAGATTTGAAATAATATATAATCTAGTAATTAATCTAAGGAATAAGCAGAATAAAATTTTTTGACAAAATCGCGGCTTCTGAAAAAAAAAATCGATTTATTACACAAATTTTGACCTTGAATTGTTCATAAAAAAAAATATTCATCGGTGAGAAGAAAGCTTCGATTAAAATAAAAAGCCTGTGTTAAAATTTGAGACTGATCGGCCCAGCCGTTTTCGAGAAATCTTGGTCACAGATTTTGAAAACACAGTTTCGAGAAGAACGCGTTCAAAGTTTCAAAGGCACTTGACATAGAGTAAAAAAATTTTCAAAATATGCGTATAACTTGGACAATAATCGACGAATTGACTTGAAATTTTCTGTGTGTGTACTTAGATGTATGTGCTTACGAAAATGGAATTAAAAAAATAGATTTTTTTTTGAAAATTTTAACTGTATACAACCCTTTAAGTTCACGAAAGTGAGCTTGTTCTCTTCGAATGGGATTTTCACTCGTTTTGAATGAATCCTCATTCTTTTAGAGCAAAAACATTCACTCGAGAATTGAAATGGGTGTGAATTTCTCATCTTCAAATCTTAGAATATTACTCTACAAGAGTGAAAATGTCATTGGAAAATTTGACAAGCTCATTTTTGGATGTTTGAAGAGTGGAATTTTATTATAAAAATTTTTGAGAGTAGTTGTGCACGGAAAAAATATTATCTTTTAAATGACGATGTTAAAATCGTACCATAGGACCATACTCGAAAAAGCAGGAATTTTCAGATATTAGAGACACATATTGCTGTTATAACCTCATTTTTTAGGAGTGAACATCGTAATATTCAACATGATTCAACCAAAAAAACAGCACAATTCTCGATGTTACATTTTGAATAGACTCATTCCGCAGATACAGTCCTCCGCTAATTTTCTTCTGAATTTTCAGACTGAGTACGGTTGAAATATCACGAATAACTGACGATTATAATAATATATATATATATATATATATATATATATATGTAATAATATATATATATATATATATATATATGTAATATGGCATAAATAATTGGCAAAGAAATTTTCACATACGAGGAACTCTGCGCTCTTTTTAAGCGATCTGAGTTATTGCACACAGAAAAATATATTTTAAAAAGTCCCATAATTTATGAAGGATCAGCGCCAGTTTGTGACGGATGAAATTATTGACCTGAAGATAGCGTCAAAAATACCACAATTTCTTGTAAAAATACATCTAATTATGGTATTTTTAAATGTAAATTCAGGTGAATAACTTCATCCGGCATAGACTGGTGCTGATCCTCAATAATTTATGGAACTTTTCAACACATTTGTTTTGTTCGCGAGTGAGCTAATCGTCAGTTAAATTGTTTGCGATTTTTCAACTGTACCCAGTCTAACTCTACGTTTCTATAACTCAATTGAAGTTTTTTAAAAGTCAGTGAAATTCATCTGAAAATTCAGAAGAAAGTGTCTGTGAGGAATTACAGTCACGTTTTCTGAATTTTCAGAAAGAATTATTTTTATAATTCACTCGCGTAGTGGATTCTTGATCATCCACTAAAGTTGTTGAAAAGTATAAAAAAGTTTTCGATTGGGATGAAATTAGGATCGATTCTTTTGTATAGAAAAAGTATCTAGTTTTTATAGATTTTCATAAAATCATCGATAAAAACATGACAAATTTTTTATGAAAAAGGATTGATCCTTTTTGACACCACTACCCCTCAATATTAATGCCAATAATTGTTTTCACGAACATTTTGAACAGGTTAGCCATTGAGTTGGTAAGATCCTTTTGTCGAATTGATCTGAAAACATTATCCTGAAGTAATAAGTAATTCTTTGTCTTGCCATATTTCAAGTAGTTTATTGTAAAACATTATACTACACGGAAAAAAGATGAACTTGTAAGCGCATATGGATTCATTTTTTTTTTGTTAGAATAATGAATTTATTCATTCATTTAACCAATTTGAAACGATTTTACTGAAGAAATTAGTCAATTCAACGAAAAAACATGGCTCCATATGCGCTGACAGGTTGAATCGTTGTTTCCATCAATCTTTTTTCCATCGTTATGTTGAAAATATACATCTATCAAATGAGTGTAATCAAGAAATTTCATTCATACTTATAAATCCCGCAAGTGTGAAAGTTTTTTTGAAAGTCACTCGAATAATTTGGTTACAAAACATAGTGAAGAACACCGTTGAATTCGCATGTGATGAAGTAACAAGTGCGGCTATAAACATATACTCCTTTTTCGTAATAATTTATATTCACTGTGAAATTCTGCCCTCCATTCTACAAATCTCAAGTTTGTTGAGATTCTCAACTTACTTGCAGGAGCTCACTGTTTGGAACAGTTTAATATCGATTTTATATTTCTCTTATATCATTATAATACAAAAAGATAAAATATTGAAGAAAATATATTTTTAAGAGCATTTCCTTTCAGCCAGACATCTTGGTTTTGATTATCATAATTATTTCTAGCTGTATGATGATTTTTTAAGGGAAAGGATTGATCGAAACAACGGTTTGGAACGTTGAAAGTATCGAAAGTATGTTTTTGTGTATAAAATGAAGGAATTTCTGTGACGTAACGAGGGAATACCGATAATCAAATAACGAAAAACTTCTTGTTGATGAATCAATGAAATGAAGTTGACAAACATTCTCTGTGACAATTCAAATTCGTTGAATAATAACAACAGGAAGGTAATTACCCGCGTTACCTGGATATCGCTTACCTTATAACAGTTCTCTATAATCATATCTAATCAAATTATTTATAGGTATTTCTTCATTCCTCGGATACCCTCGTTTATCGTTTCTTCTTATTTGAATAAACATAGAAAAACAATTGTTGTCTGAAGAAATGATGTATAATATGACAATTATTAAACCTCAGTAAATTATCCTCGATCTAAGGATCGAACCCAATGAATTGTCAATGAATTACCGAAATCATTGTTGCATTTTCTTTGTTATTCTTGAAATGTTATCTTCTCATTGATCAGCTGTTCGTGTGAAACGATTAAATTGAGATTCATTGAGATATCAGGACAGCTGGAATATGACATAAATGTAGGAATAGAACGTAGACTTCTCCGAATGGTCTGGTATCTTCCCTGCTCGTTCCACCTCCACCGCCACCACCTCTTTTTAGTATCTCGCAGCAATGAACAGCAAGAATGACGATGACGATTACAAGGTGCTTCTTCGCATGCCTTTCAGTCTCGAGATCGGACTCCGCGCGCACGAATCGCCGGCTCGTGTCTTTTTATTTTTTTTTTCTCTCCCCTTTTTGCATTTAACTTCCTTTTATAAGTTTGTTTCTTCTATATCTAATTTAACCGAAAATCTCTCGGTGGGGTTTTCTTTGGTCGTTCAAATGTTTCCAATTTTATTTGACCGGTTGTTGATTAGATAGAGTTCTTTTTTGAATGATTATTTTGAATACACGCACGCGTTCTATCGATTTATAATGGAGCAAAAAAGTATTCCTGCCAATTGCCAAGTTTGTGGGATATTCTTCGGATATTATCAGGGACTGGTTCAAAAGGTGAGTCTTTGTACCTCATTCCGTTAGAAAAATAAAATAATGTGGCATTGAGGTGGTGGTCTAAGTACAACACACCCCCTTTGAGTGAAATGAAGTATGAATATTTATAATAGGGTGTTATGATAAAGTTCATTTTATGTTTCATCGAATTATATTATCAGTTTATTCCGATGAGATCATGGAATAAGATAAGTGATATTAATCAAAATTCGTAAAAAAAAAATCTGTCCCCTAGATAGATTTCTAATCACGAGTTTTGATTGGTCCCTGACAGACCCTTTCGAAGAATGAGAGTTTTACCTAAAACGGTTGGATGGAAAGTCATGAATATGCACATTTCTGAATGATAACGTAGTGTTCTTGATTTCCAAGAGCTTACTTTTTATCTTTCACCTGGTGACGTACAGTCTGTGAAAACGTCACGACAGTACTTGAATTGCATTGTTTGCAAACTACAAGTACGGTGGATTAGAGAAGGATTTCCCCGCGTGAACTTTGATGTATTTCGCATTGAATGCGAACGTGTATTCAATTCAATTCTGTCTGAAAACATAATTTTATATAATTTTTATAGATTCTATACATTTTTTGTATAGAAATTTGTATAGGAATTATGTAAAATTATTTTTTCAAGGAAATTAGATACCTCTGAGTTTTCTCCACACTTCTCTCCTTCAGGCAATATAGATATAATGATAAGAATTTATGAGTTTCGGAACTGTTGGTTTTGCATCGTTGAGATTTACAATCGTTTACACTTCGAATGCTGCAATCACGAGTTCAAATTTGAATAATCAAAAACGATATCCTTGCACAACTTGATATGATGTATTAAAATCACAAAGTGGAATCCGGAAGCAGGAGTGATACGTCCTTGTACATCGAAAGCTGCAGATCTTTTTCTGAATCATTCTCTCATGCTTCCATGGTCAAATCTCGAGCACGATATGAACCAGATATCGGAATTAGGATTATTCAAAGATGAATGTACCGCTCTCTGAATCTGAGGTCATATCACAAAAGAGGTGTCTTGAAAACAAGTTTTACGTTGTGATGGGATTCTCTGACAGACGGCGCTATAATGTCCCTCATTATCACTGTGAAATTCCAAAAATGTAAGTAACGAAATATAAATATAAGTATATATCTACACTGAAGAAATTTTATATTCGGATTTATTTGAATCAACTAAATTCCTATTGAACCCTTAGCCTCCACACGAGTGCAAATTTTAACCACCAAAAATTCAATAACCAGTAACTTTTTACATAATAAATTGCTTTCACATTGAATTTTGACACAAAATACATTACCTTCTCTCTTACTTATTACCATCGATAGATTTCTTGTAAAATTTCATCCTGAATTCATGTAATTTTCACTTTCATCCTGATTTATTTTCACGAAATTACACAGGATGAAAATTGAAAAGCCAAATTCGCACTCGCGTGGAGGTAGTGGTTGCGTAAATGAGATGTGGAGGCTGAGGGGTTGAATATGAACCTACTCTCCAAATCTAAAAGAGTGAAGAATCACGTGTTTCACTCCACCAAGTGTAAGAAGTGAGCCAGTCCGCTTTGAGTGGGATTTTCACTTGTTTCGAGCGAACTTTCGCTCTTCTGGAATGAAAAATTCACTACAGAATTAGAGTGGCTGTGAGTTTCTAACCTCAAACCTTGGACTATCACTGAAAAATTTCGACAAGCTCACTTTTGGTTGGCTGAAGAGTGGAATCTCACTCTAAAAATTTTAGAGAGTAATAGAGTTTTAGTTATATTAAATAAAAAATGTATTTCATTCAGATGAAATTTACTTGAATCGAGTAAGATTTCATTAGATGCAATGAAATGTCTAGTAGATTCATATTTAAATAAATCATTTTTCTGGGTGTGATTCGAACCTCGTCTCTGAGATATACATCGAGTATTAGTATTTCATACAAAAAGTATCTAGTTTTTATACATGTCTCTCCTTCCGATTGACAATCATTTTTCTGATATTCCTTATGTCTTTTATCAATTTCATTTCAAAAGATCCCGATAATAACGTTGTATAGATAACAAATTATAGACATTTAAGAAGTGTTGTTGAACAAAAAAAAACCATTAATTTCAACTAATGTTTTTGAATACAAGATGAGTCCTTTGCTATCATCGTAAAACAAAAAAAAACCAGTTTGAATTGAGTTAACATACATAATTTATAAAATTTTTCATTATTTTTTGAAGAAGTAAGAGAAAGAAACGTGAAAAAACATTTCGCATAGCGAATACATATTTAAATGAAAAGTTGTATGTTTTTTGTTCAAGTTTCTCGGTCATTGACAGTTTCAATTTCAACGTTATTAACCCATATCAACAACCTTGATGATAATTAAGCACGTTCAAATTGTTGTTGGACCGTTGTCTCCGTTACGTGGATTCTCAAAAATCCAAATTATCAATATTATTACAAATATCGAAACTTGGAAGGTGCGTCATTGACTCCTTCGTTTCCCTTTTGCGTGATGAAATTTATTCAACGCGCAGTGATAAATGTACCATTGAACACCTCATTATAATCGACTACAAGCACTTAATCAATTACGTTCACTTTTCTTTTTTCATCTACGTACAAACCACTGCACCGCGATAATCGGGCTTTATCTTCCCGATCAAGACACTTCTTCCTGAATCACGATATGCAGATTTTAGTTTACAGAAATGACAGGTTTTTATCGCGATAAGTTTAACGTAACACGACAAGTTTCTTTGGAATTTGGCGTTATCACGATGATATTTATCTTTCACGCATGGTTTCAATCAACTGGGGTTCTTCGAGATATTACGTACATCTCTTTGAAGAGACAAACGGTGTCTGGGAATGTCAGGTCTATGCAATCAAATGGGTGATTCATCGTGGAAAAGATCGAGATTCGTATCACGTTTCTTCGACTTCACACGCTGAAGAAGCATTTTGCGAGACTAGTGAATATTTATTATCGTCGTTTCATTGTTTGTTGATTTCGGTCAATGAGTGCGGTCGGTTATGCCTAATGCCAGTTCGTATTGGCAAATTGAATGGTCGATGGACTGTGCTGATTGCTTAGCGAAATGTGGAATACGCAAGAATAAGGCGGGTGGGGTGGGAAATTTGTCTTCATTTTCAGAATACGCTACACCGAACAAAGACATCGAAGTTTGTTGTTAACAAGAAATGTAGGGCAAAATTCAATATTTGAATTGTTGGTAATCTTGACAATGTAATATTGTTGCCAGTTGAGCGATATTGTGAGTTGTTACATGACGATATTTTATTGTCAATTCAACAATATTATTGTTAGTTTCTTTTCTCCATGTTATGAAACAATTCATCACGAATGAAATCAACTGGATAATTCACATAAATATTGATAAAAGTAATTCATTTCGGAGAGAACTAAATGTTAGTTCTCACATTTCCCAAAAAAAAAATTCTCTTTTTACACGTTCAATGTTAGCAGCATTTGAATATATTACGAAATCATTGAATATGTGAACTTCGTGATTCAGAAAGATAACTACCCGACTTTTATGTAAAAGATTATTATTTAAGATGAAAATAAATAAAGAACGAGTATGAAGGGATCGCTATTTGAATGATGAAAATGCGAGCACACAGCCTCAGACAAAAATAGTCAAATTCACTTGTGGAACAGTCGGTAAAGGACCCAGAAGAATAGTTCACTTGAATATGAACCCACGAGACATTTCATTGCATTCAATAAAATTTTCCTCGATTTAAGGGGATATTAGCACCGAGACTTTAGTCAAATCTTTCGTGTAAGATTTCTGCACAATGCTTGAACATTTTCAAAGTATCGCTCTATACAGCATTTCTTGAATGTTTATAGAAATGCTGTATAGAGCGATATTTGGAAAATATGAAAGCATTTTGAAGAAATCTTATACGAAAAATTTGGCTGATGTCCCGGCGCTAGTATCTCCTTAAGTAAATTTTATTTGGATGGAATAAGTTTTTTATTTGATTCAACTGAAACTCTAGTAGGTTCATATTTAAATGGAAATTTAGTTGATTCAAACAGAGTTTATTCAATCCAAATAAATCCCATAGTGAATTTCTCTTGGGGAGGAGTTGATTATCTTGTAGCCCAGATGACAATATTGGTCGTGAAGATCATTATTCGGGAAAGTTAGGTTTACAATGAAATAGCGAATCCAACTATTGTTCAGCTGATTATTTTGTAATTCCTCTCTGATCGTTGATATTTCCATACCCTGACTAATGAATTTACGCAAATTTCTGATCGCCTTATGGATTCGTTTTTATTTTTTAAGATCTTGATTCTCGATCTTGGCTTTTGTTGTTGAATCCTAATACAGGCAAGATACAGACCTCACGTGGTCTTTGATGACATCCCAGCGTTATAATCCTATTTAGGATTTCAGCAAGCTCGAGACTAACTTGACTAAATTCAAGGGATAAAATATCTGTGCTTTGGGAATAAAATACTTCTATTACTGTGAAACAACAGAGATATGTAACTGCAGAATTCGCGAGAAAACAACATGAACTTTGATGATGTTATCTGGTAACAAAAATATTAAAATATAGAATCGTTTCCACTTAGATGTAAAACGTATAGCGATTGTTTCTAATATCTTGTTTCCACGTGCGGCACGTTCCGGATGCTAATTGCCATGCGTAACCTTCGATGTAAAGATACTCGGGATAAGTGTGAAATTTCTAACAAATGATTTGTACAGTTCACACGGAGACGTATTTGATAGTAAAAATTACCGTAACAAGATGTTGAGAAAAATTGTTAATAATAATATATTATTCAACACGTACTTCGCGAATAATCACAAATTGGGGTGGTGAAAGTAAGAATGAGTCATATTCCAAGCATAAATCAATGTAGTGATTCTCTAAATTAATCGACGACCTTACCAGACCTTAAAAAGTCCCTCACAAGGATCTCGTAAAGCCTGGTAAGGCTTGAAATATAACCAGAATAATTTCTACTAGGGTAGTACAAATCACTTTAGTTATTCTGGGCCTGGTGAGGCATTTGCAAGGTTTGGCAAATTCTAAATTGTGTTTTCTGCTCTAAAATAGGGGGGAAGTTCACTCGAAACGAGCCCGAGGCCCACTCAAAGCGGATAAATTCACTTCTGAAGGCATGAAGCTGAAACTAGCAGCCAGTTTTTGTAACTTTTAATTAAACGTTATTCAAGCTTTGTTCATACCAGAAATCGATCAATTAGCGTCCCATTGAACGTTTCCAACCCTTAAATCTTCAATAAATTATGACAATCGGCTGCCAGTTTCAGCTTCGAGAGCGGTCGTAATGAAATATGACGAAGTCGTAAGACTTTTACACTCAGAGAAATTCGTAGCCATGGCAACTATGCGAGAGGGCAGCTATTCAATGATCATTTCTCCAACTCTTTTTATAGTTATTGCAAGGATGTTGCTGAAGTTTGAATCGTTTATTGGAACGATTTAGTGTCCGGAAAAACACAATATTCAGCTGTTAGAGACCAACAATCTTGAAGTACATTCTTCAAACGATGTTTTCAGTTCCAAAGGGACGATAATTCGAAGTAAAAAATAAAGATAGTTCATCAGATTTATTGAGTTTGAAATTTCGGTAGGTTTCTATAAACGATTCAAAAAACTTCAAACTTTAGGAACATGAATGCAAGTTTATATAACTGTTCATATACTTGTGGATATTGAATGTGAATGGTTGTTCTCAAACAGTTGATGCAACTATTTGAATTTCTCTCAGTGTACGATTATCGTTGTACGTTGATTACGTCTGAGTCGTAAGACACTACGACTAAGTCTATGCCACGGCCTTGAGACTCGATGAAGTGAAACGGAAAGTAATTTCCCAGTCTTGCAGATCCAGAGACGTACCACCCTGGTGAAAAAATTACATTCATTTCGATAACAACGATAAACATTCATAATGAGCGTGCAGAATTCTGGATATTAATTGATTTCAATTGAAATGAATGGGATTTTTTTTTATCAGAGCAGTATTTATAATAATATCACCTATGAATTCTATTACACTGAGAACCCAATTTCTTGAACTGAAAGAAACTTTTCTCTCTCCTCATTCTAATAAATCTTTTTTCCAATGGAAAGAAATTCAGTTAAATGGGAGAAGTTTTCATCAGATACAAACGAAAAATTCTCAAATTTAAAGAGTAACATAATCCTTCTTGAATTCGAAGAATGTCATTTCAATTCAATGAATTATTTCTTCCATCGGAAAAAAGATCCAACAGAATAACGGTAAAGAAATTTTCTTCAATTTTAAAAAATCGGGTTTTCAGTGTATATCAAATTTCACGCAATGTGAATTGATTTTCAAAAGAAAAGCTATAAAATCAACCTAACAACAACCATGATGAGATATGAGTTTTTCAATTATGAAATAGTTTGCAAAAGAAGTGATACATTTTCTTACATAATTTGTCCCCGCGAACTTTCTTTATGGATTACGTCAATTGTCAAGATTTTTATTGACGTTCTGTTTTTTAGATTAGATTTTGTTTTGACAATGAAATGCAACGCTTCATCATTGATACGTTCAATTGAAAAACCATTCATCATGATTCAAAGTTCATCGATATCAAATATACGTAGTACGATGATTGATTTTGTTCTTTATGTTTTTTTCCCTCTATTCTTCCATAAGAAAGTTTATTCGATCCGTCAAAACAAACAACAGGGCAACGAGCTTTAAAACTTCCTCCAACATCGGGAATGAAATATTGAAATATTGTGTGATTTTTGTGCAAAAGTTTACCAAAATTCCCTTCTTCATAGATCAGAACGTTATCTTGGTGTTCAATATCCGTTACTTTTATTTTATTTCGTTTTCTTTTTTATATCTCTTTGACTCGATGACGTAAATGTTTTAACCTTGCACAGTGGATGCATCGTTACGAATTGAAAATGCTTCCTTGTACTATTTTTCGATAATAATTAAGGAACTCAATGTCTTATGAAATTAAAATTTTCGCTTATTTCATCCAACGTTTTCTTATAAGAAAAAGGTGAAGGTATGAAATTGAAACGTGTATATAATTCTCATTGTTTACGTACGTCGAGGAAATTTCCTTTGAGAATTCGAACCGGTGAAAGGGATACTGAGAATCAGGAATATTTCAGTGGCTGAATCATGCAACGGAATGTCAACAACTTGACATGGTTTCTCAGCAATTTTCACTGATTTGGATTCAGAGAGTTGTGGTAGATAATTTAACCTTGTTCACGAAATAAAAAATGATGATATAAATATTTCTGTTTTATTGCTGCCATTGCTATCTATTCTCAACTGCTGCAGAGCTATTTGCATTTTTGTAAACATACAAAAGTGAGTTGATCGATTTTCATTATCTTGATTTTGTTGAGCAAAGAATTCGTATTAAGGGCACTCAAGCATCAGGAGAAGTAGGTGAAATTTTGCGCCAACTTTTTGCATAAATTACTCAATAAATTTGAATTTACTCTAAATACGAATTTGGATTTCTTCATGGTTTGCAGATATTGGGAAATAAAATTGAAAAAAAAATTTGGACAATTGAAGGTTAATGAATTTTAAATCCTCTTATGTTTACCAGAAAATCAGTAAAAGACTGAAACTTATATTTAGAGTTCAATCCCTGTCGTGGACTTTATGATTATTCACCAGAAATCTCGGTTGAACGCATAGTTTATGAAAAAAGTTGGTGCAAAGTTTGACTCGATTTTTTTGGCGCTTGAGTGCCCTTAAATTTTGTTTGCAGAATGAATATTCTGCCTTTGGCGATAACTCTGCTGAAAATGCCAGGCAAAAGAATAGACAACAAATAGTTGTCAAACTTTGAGCGGTTTTCGTCCCAGGAAATCCGGTCGAGAACTGACCAGTGATGCCAGATTCGAGACCGAGACCGTATTAACTCACCCCGTTGACCGCTTCTCCTTTCTCCCACCATGCGGAATAAGTCGGGAGAGCGAGAGAGTGATAGTTACTCTTTCTCTGTCGCTCACCCGACTTATTCCGCATGGTGGGAGAAAGGGGAAGCGGTCGATGGAGAGGGTAAAAGCGGTCTCGGTCTCGAATCTGGCATCACTGGAACTGACAAAATTTCTACCTGGTCTCGTCCGGAATCACCAAATTGAAATATCCTGTTAAAAGTTCACATGAATTCCACTTTAGTGATTTCGGCTATTCATTAAATTTCCTGGGACAAGAATCCAAAATCGTTCAAAGATTGACAACTTTTTTTTATCCAGAACTGCTTGGCATTTTTAGCAGGGAAGGTTGCGAACAAATGTTTACAAATGGTACAAAGACTTTGAAAAAGGCAAAGAAAGTGTTGAAAATGAATAGCATTCGTTGAATTTTCATTCATTTTTCCAGTACACTCGTAAATTAAATTTCCAATTCTTATTCATTGAATTAGTAATTCAATCACATGTAATTGAATTTTCGATTTTTGCTATATTATATTATCCATAATAGCACAGTTAATTGATTGAGTTTTAATTCAAATGTGATTGAAATTTCAAGAACTTTCTCAATCACGTGAGTGAAAATTGCTTCCATCACATGTGATTGAAGCTTCATGCAGAAATTTTTAACATTGTCTTGAAGATCCTGTGCTCGAAAACCGTCGATTAACGATAAGAGACCTTGCTGATAATGTTGGTATTCCAAAAGAATCAATCAATTTGGATTTGTGGGTAGACAATTCTTGGATTTAACCCCACGATAATGTATCAATCCATCCTGTGTTGGTTTTTCGTGAGTGTTTCGCCAGAAATTCACCACCGTATTTGCCTGATTTGGCATTAAGGGATTCCTGACTATTCCCTGAACTCAAAAGACCACTCTGTGGACACCGTTCTGACTTAATCTAAGAAATAAAAGCGGAATCGATGTAATTTTGAAATATGTTATACCGGAAGAAGACTTCCCCAATCGGAATTTAACAACTGGCGCACACTGTAAAAAAAAACTGGAAATTTACTGTGCAACTGGACTGGAAATTTCCAGTGCTAGTACTGGAATATGGATATTCCAGTACATGTACAGAGATTTTGTTGTTACGTTACTGAAAATTTACCAAGCATAACTGAAAATTCAGTCATTGTACTGGAATTTTCAAGTTTGAGATGATGTACTGAAATTTTGCCATGATTTCGCGAAAATTTTACCGGCTCGTACTACAATTTTATAGTTCTTGTGCACCAAAAAAAAATATTCCCTCAAAAAGGACTTGAGAAAAAATTTGGAATTTAGAAAAAAAAACCTAATCGTTGGTATACTGGAATTATACAGGTTTTTAACTGCAATTCTCAGGTTTTGTGATGGAATTTTCCAGTTACTATGCAATTGAATTATACAGGTTTTGAACTGCAATTTTCAGGTCGTGTGATGGAATTTTCCAGTTGCTATGCAACGGAATTTAATCACTGTTGCACTGAAATTTTCCACTTCTATTGGACTTCGTCATTTCTGGCAGGAAAAATTTCAAGTCTTTATATTAAAAATTTCCTGATTGAGATTTTGAATAATAATTGTAATTGTAGCCAATGAAATTGATATATGAGGTTTTTCCAAGACTTATCCTCTTGTGTTCTAGATATGAAGCATATGTAGTAACCCAAGCTGGCCTTCCAACATGTCGCGCTATAGCTCATCGGTTAGGTCTTAGGTTTCAGTTGGTAGGCAGGTAGAAAAGTGTGGGTTCAAATCCTGTTAGGTAGACATGAGTTTCTGTCCATCCAAATGAACGATCAAAAGTTTCTCAATCATCTTGGAACACAAGGACCCTGCAAAATCACTTTGCGTGAGCAATTTTTTTTCAATTTTCATGGATATTTTCAGCATTAATTTTCCAGTACATGTCCTGGAAAAGTCCAGCTCGTGTACTGAAAAATTCCAGTACCGAGGCTCAGAAAATTTCCAGTTTTGATGCGGAAATTCCATAACGTTTGCACTGAATTTTTGCAGTACAAATGTGCTGAAATTTTCCGGTACATGTACTGGAATTTTCCGGTGAAATTTTTTTACAGTGCAGTACTGCGCCAGTACCGGCTAATACTGGCGGGGTACTGGTGGTCTGCACTGCAGCAGTACTGGCATTTGTCCGAAATGATAACGCTTTTCCATACTGGGTACGTGCTAGCTGACTCTTGGGGGCCCAATACTGGCTCTGTACTTCGCCTGTTGTCAACATTGGCATACTTCGGTTTTTTCTGATTGGGTGATTTCCTATTATTTGCAATCACCGCAGTGCCTGTATTGTATCAGTACTTGGTCGACATCATGATTTCAGTATTGGTGTATCAGTACTGGCATAGTACTGTATCAATACTTGGTCGAAATCAAACTTTCAGTACTGGTGTATCAGTACTGGTATAGTACTGTATTTCTATGTATCCAGTACTAAATCCGTACGTGATAGCCGACTCTTGGGGGCCCAATACTGGCACTGTACTCCGCCTGTTGTCAACATTGGCATACTTCGGTTTTTTCTGATTGGGGATCTTAGACTGTTTCGAAAATTGGAAAAAATGTTGACACTTTGAAGGGAACAAGATCGGAAGAGTAAATAAAGTTTTTTAATTTTTCAAACAAATTCACTGTATTTTTCGTTTTTGATGAACGTACGTGCCGTGTTAAATGTTTCAAAATCATTTCGAAATTTGTATGTAGTTCGAATATCCTGCGATAGTACACCGAGAAAAATGTGTTTCGTAGGCCAGCTATAAGTGAATTGTTGACATTTTATTGTTGGATATACAATCATTTTTGTTCTTCTAACAACACGTAGTTAACGTAGAAAAAAAATTTGTGAAATTTACTTCTTGTTGAGTGAATATATGGACGATTTAAAATTATAGTGCGAGCTACTACAATTTCAGTTGGTTTCGCCGCAGGGAAAGTAAAATGCACTTCAGCTATGGTATATTTCACATGCGTTGTTGTAAAATGAACTTAAATTGTGGTCGCTTGCAATTTTTACAAGTTTTTCTTCTCAGTGTTGTCTTGTTGACAATAAAATTGCCAATTTAACAATATCAAACGATATTTTTACGATTTTATTGTGGGTTGATATACACACTGTCAGAAATATTATGAAGTTTTTTTCAATACCGTACATGAATTCAGGTTAATACACATTTTACATTAAATTTAATGTACCAAAACATTGAAAAAATATAGATTTTGCTATAGTTTACATTAAATTTAATGTAAAATGTGTATGAAACTCAATTCATGCGCGTATTTGAAAAAAACTTCCAGCAAATACATTAAAATTAATGCAGAAATTTCTAACAGTGCATATAACAATATTTTATTGTCGATTCAGCAATATTGCTATTGCTAGTTTTTTTCTCCGTGTATTAACACTATATAAGTGCATTTCAACCCTAGTAGAAATTTTGGACGGGAAAATACCAGGGCCTGACAAGGCACCTATTGTAATCCTGCGTTACATTCCTATTTGAATCCTATTAGGGAAATCAGATAACCTCTTTGTAAAGGCCTTTTCCGGTTTCTAACCTAATCAGGGCCTTATTAAAAGCCTTGGAGCATGTGAAAAACGGATGAAGTTTTTAAACAACTACACTGAGAAAACAGATATCTTGAAAAATACCATAATTTATGGATTTTCAGCGCTGGTCTGAGCCGAGTCGGATTATTCACTTGCATGAATCTCTAAAAGTACCATAACTTCTTGGACTTTTTGAAATAAGTATGGTACCTTCCGTATAAAAGTCCAAGACATTATGGTACTTTTAGAGGTTTTTTCAGGTAAATATTTAGACTCGGTCAGACCAGCGCAGAAAATCCATAAATTATGGTACTTTTTAAGATACCTTTTTCTCCGTGTAAGCGATGATCACAAATTTTAAATATACAGTAATAAAGTACACTGCTAAGATATCAGGCTCTAATTATGAATTCGAAGCCCAAAACATATTCTTGAACATAAGAAAACTAGTTAAAAATTATTGACATTTTTAGATTAATATGTTTATAATTGTTCGCTTGATTTTAAGGAATCATTTGCAATTCCAATTTGATATTCAAAGCTCAATTTAAGCAACGCACTTCATCACTGCAGATTTAGAATTTGCATTTATTGCTTAGTTGTTCAGAAAGTACGTAGCGGAGTTTTGGTAATTTTCTTCAAGGACTCTATAGCCCTTAAAAGTAGGGAAATGACTGGGTTGTTACGCACTCCAAACATATTTCTCGTAATTATCATGATGCGAATGATTCGAGAATTTCATCGACGTAAAGACGAACGAACGGAACTTCTGTTTCATCGTTTGTATAAACATTTTATTCTTTTGCAACGCATACAATTCAAATATTAATTCAATTGTTGCAAGAAACCTTATTCTTGAACGACAACAAAAAAAATAATTAAACTTTGTTATCTTTACCTCCTGCGAAATCGAAACTATTTTCGTCTGTCGAATGACAAATGATACAAGCATATTGTTTTATTCGATCGCGTTCGTTGTATCGCATGTGTTTTATCAAAGTATATCTTTGATAGTGGCCATGGGAGATATGTAAATTCCTTCACGTTGTACGGTGGTTTGGAGATCCCATATTATTTAAAGCTTAGAATACAAAAATGTCGTCTTTACGATGTCTCTTATTGGATTATCGAAAACACGACCCCCTATACCTACGAATAAATTGAAATACTGAGACTAACATCAACGAAATTGTGTATTTTGATTGACAAATATCATACTCGCGCTTTAATTTTCCAAAAATGCATGAAAGATTAGAACGATTATAGATGATGGCTTCCTCGATGAGATCTAATCAAAAGTTTAGAGACCACGAGACATTGGGCTACCTTCCAAGTAACGGGTTGGCTCCAAGCCCATTTAACGACAGTTAAAAGAAGGAACTGATTTTGTTCAGTACTTCTGTTTTCAGTTGAATCCTGTGATCTCGTTCGAAACGAATTTTCGTTCTAGTTTTTGCACAGCCGATCGATCGGTTCGTTCGTTGAAAAATTTCATTTCGAATTTAACGTACCTATGGATACCTTGGATACATTGGAGACAGATGTTTATACTGAATTATACACGAAGTTAAGTCGAGTTTCGTTATTTTTCTTGAATTTTTCAACCGTTTGAATAAATATTTGTATAAATTGTATGAATTATCGCGAAACTTCTACAATGTGCAGTAATATTGTGTATTATCTATGGCAAGAGGATATCAAATGTTTGTACAGTATTTCGTAAGAGATCTACGATACAGTGTCGAGTTTGAATTGGAATTTTATTTCTGTACAAATGCCGATAGAAATTTCAGTGGAATATGTCCTTATATCCTTTTGTAAATATTTTACAAAGAATTTCTGAGTGATCGTAAGTGCAACACCTTTACTATTTTTATTATGTCTTCTGTCGCAATGAGAGCAATGTCCTCTTAATTGAGGAATATATGAGAAGTAAAAAACACGTGACACGTGCATATCGCGGTACGTACTCTGGGATTTTCAAAATTTGTTATTATCAATTGGCAATGGTACACTCATTATTTCTATACTCGTGCCAAACAATTTGAGATGTGTATGTACATTGTATGAGAATCATTCCAAAAAAATAATGCTTTCATAATTTAGTTGCGGCAGCCAAGTGACTAACACGGATACTGGGAGCCATTAGCTTTTGCAGTCAAATCTTTGCCTTCTTTCGAAATAATTGTTCCCTACGGGAAATACCCCTCGCCGGCACACTGTGTTTTTACACTTTTGTTTCAAATTGATGATCACTTGTTGAGAATTCGTAAATTGTTGATACAGGATCACCTTCGTCGTATTATTTCGATACATGAATAAAGGTTTAAAACGTGACTACCGACGATTATTTCAAACACTTGAGGGTATTGAAATGAAACACTTGAGTTTGCAGGGTCATGATTCTTATCGAATAAATAAGACATTTGAGAAGAATGGTTTTGAAAGAAGAAGATAAAATATAACAACATAAGTACGTAGAGAATTCGATCGCTCTATCGTGGACTGTATATAATGAAATTCAATTACGTATTTCAATTTCTAATAATGTAATATATATTATAAACATAAATTGTACAAAAAAGAAAGGTAATTGAAGCTTGTAGCCGTTGAGAGCTTACTAAATAGTTTTCTAGGTACACGCGATACAATAGTCTTTGTACTAAACAAAGAGTTCTATTGTTTAACATAGAATTAAAATCAATATTCCTTTATCTACAATATTCTCGCAACTTGACTCCGAGTACACATAACTTTATGAACATTACTTTTTTAATATTCATTTAAGAACCCTGACATCGAGCAACGCGCGCTTGTTAGCATCGACTATTATTTTCCTTCGTGGGAAAAGTTTTAAACTTGTTATAAATTCTAACACGTGCTATTTAATCTAAATAAATATATCACGATTTTGGAACTATCGATTCATTTTTGACGAACACATACGTCGTTACACGTCAATTATTTATCACTGTTCTCGTGAAAGGCTTTCATTCATCGAACATTTCATGTCGATATAAATGACGTATCATTTATCTTGATACATCATTTCCATTCAAACACGTGATTTTCATGCATCGCGTAGAGGAACTAAGTTTGAACGAGTCCGATTTGGCGGGAGTCTGCGGTAAACCAGTTTGAAGTGGATCTTAAAAGTATCAGTATAAAAGATAACACGTAACGGCTATATGACATTCCCGTCTCGAATGACGTGGCAGCAAAAGTATGCGTGTTCATGCGAGGATTGCGAATCTATACATATACGTATCCCTCCTGCATATACACGGAAAGACCGGGTCTATTAATAATTAGAAAAATGACTGTCAATTTAGGGAAAACGAGGATCGCTGAAAAATATTTGTAGTCGATATATTAACAATTGATAGTTCCACTGTGAAAAATATCAATGAAACTATCAACTGTTCATATTTTGACTAGGATTTTTTGGTAGTCTCACTAGGAATATTTTTGAGCGATCCTAGTTTTCCCTAAATTGACAGTCATTTTTATAAATATTAATTGACCCGGTCTTTCCGTGTACGGGGAAAACTCAGCTTCATTCGTCCTCGATACCATTCCAGTGAAAGTTCCATGTCAATTTCATGAGAGAAAATAATCGATTTAGATTAATTTTGTTTCTATTCTTTCGGTAAAGATTAAAATTTTAAATTCATTTACAAAGAATGAAATTATTGGCTACTGGAGATTGTGCTTTCAAAATTTGTCGAGTGATTTTTTTTTAACGAATTGCTTGAAAATTACATTTTTCTCAGTTATTTCTATCTGGTACGTTCGGATGAAACTATGTTGTAATTTTTTGTTTTATGAATCGATTTAAAATCATCTCAGTGGCATAGATCGTTGGAACCTCGAAACGTGAAATTGATTGAATAAAAGCACGAAAATTCTGGCTGCCCACGTTTTTTCTTATTTTATGATATTCTTCAAGGGCCTCGCAAAGTTGTCTTGGTATATATCCCAACCACTTGAATTTACGTAAAGCGAGTGGAGTTCGGTGTTAAAGTTCTGATCTTCATTATGCTTTTCGAATTAACTCTTTGAAATTGAGAACATCGTTTAAAAAAATTACTGCAAAATTTTGGATCTTCGACAGTCGAGTATTTTGTTATTTAATTGCTAATTCGTTTCAATAAATGGTTCAAACTTCAGCAACATTTGGGATTTCAAGGCAAATTCAAAATATTTTCCATCGTTTTGTTAGGCGGTTTCCCAATCTTCTAACAATAAATGAATTTCCTTGATACAGAAAAAAGTGCTTGTCTTTTGAAGCAGTCCATTCGTAGAGCCACCTTGCTGATTACGAATGCTGTGCCGCGTTGATCGGAATGGATGATAATCCGAGGGATCACAGTTGGATAAATTTGTACGGAGAGGACTTTTTATTGAAGATCCTCTACAAACAACCATTATCGACGTGCGTCAATGGGCCGGTGAAGGACTGTCACTGACCCTTTGCAATCGTTTTTGCTGCTCTCTAAAATTTTCAGGGTGAGATTTCACTCTTCAGCCAGCCAAAAGTGAGCCTGTCGAAATTTTGAGTGAAATTTCCACTCTTTTAGAGTGATATTCTAAGGTTTGAGGTTAGAAACTCACAACCACTCAAATTCTAGAGTCAATTTTTTACTATAAAAGAGTCAGGGGTTCGTTCGAAACGAGTGAAAATCCCACTCGAAGCGGACCGGCTCTCTTCTGAGACTCAGTGGAGTGAAACAAGTGATTTTTCACTCTTTCGGATTTAGAGAGTGGGTTTCCACTTCAATCGTGAAAGTTCATTTGTAGGATATCATTCATAATACTGCAGAAGAAAGAAAATCTATAAAACTCTTTTTGAAATATTTTCATCCCGACACTTTTCCGCTCTGGACAAATAAATGCAGTCATATTTCAAGGCACAGCCGCGACAAAGTGTGTGTTCTGAAAATGAATAAAAGGATTTTCTTTTCCTCGAAGACTCTTGTGAGAAGTAGGGGAAACAATGAAAAACAAAAACACAAGAACGAAAAATTATATTCGAACGTGTATTATCTGGGTAATGAGAATTGAATATTTTGGAACATGGCTAATGATGACCAACTATTCGTTATTTTCAGTCAACACGAATCGGTAATTAAGGGGAGTAGCGATTGAAAGTAATAATTAACTTGTAGTTCAATGCCTAGAGAAGTTCTCTAAAATTATTTATAATTTTCCGCGTGGAGAAAAATAGCTTGGCATCAGTCTGGCCGAAACATTTTAGCATTCACAGGACATCTGTTTTCTCAGACACAAAAGCTAAAACTCTGGGAACTGGCTGTCTTTTTTACAGAAAAAATAGTTTAGTTGCAGCAGTCACGAGTGGCCAGCCATTAAATTAGCTCCTGCAGCTAAATTTCAGTTATGACAGCGAAAAAATTTGCATTCGCAGCTAATTCATTTGCTGTAACAACTAAAGTTTATCTGCAAGAGTTAATTTAATGTTCGTCCGTGTATCTGTTGTTATTATTAGCCACCTGTTTAAAAATCCGTACAAATCCTTATACAAAAATCATACAGTCTTGTATTGTTTTATCTGGATATTGCAACTAAATTATTTTTTTCGTATTCAATATACTGACAGAAGAACAACCTATGGTTGGAACATTTGTCGTTACAACAACTTGAAATCTGGTGCTATTGATCAGAAAATATAGTTGTGATGTCCAGAAAAAGAGGTTGATGCCAAAATTGACTACATTTTTCAGGTTAGGAGAACGAAATTTTTGTCTTGGTATAATAACCAGAATATGTGGTTAATTTTGACTTCAACTACTTTTCCCGGCCACCACAATCACATTTCCTGGTGGATCGAACCAGATTTCAACTTATTACAACCACGAATGTTTTTTTTTAATGACAAAACACGCGTTACTTTTGTTTTCGCCAACGTAAGAAAGATTGAAATATGTTGAAAGGAACTTCAATCTAGTTGAATTGTAGGTTTTGTTTAAGTGCATATTAACAAAAGGAAGATATTACTAGACATGAGCACGATATTCAAGCCTCAAAAGAAGCATTAACTCTTTATTGCTCTTTATTAGTGATGTCGATCCTGAGTGAGGATCGAATCGATCCTAGGATCAAAGCTATTTGGATGAATCGGGTGTATAGATCGATTTTATAACTCACAAAAGAGATCGATTTTGCAGGATCGATTTTTTGGCTTTTTAAGGATCGATGTGAGAAGAATGGTCAAAAATAGCAAACTCGGATAGAAATTGACCTGAATAGTGGTTAACTCGAATAAAATTATGCCTGTAGTATCGATATATAATTTTTTCTATTTTCAACATGTCATTTGAATAAAATAATATGAATTAACGTATTTATATAATAAAATTAAAATTCATTTATCAATCTGAATATTTTGTTATTTTCTCTCCAAAATCTCATTCTTAAATTCGAACACTGTTGGAAAAATTCTTAAATTGAATAGAAAATTTCTTGTGAAATTCAATATTCCCATATTGAATTCAATATGATTTATGAAATTCCAAAAGTTTTTTTGAAATATAAGACAGTATTTATTGAATTTACAAATATCGTATCAAAATTCAGAAGAAAATTCTTCAAACCAAGAATTATATTTTTGAAATTAATATCATATTATGGAATTCAATAGACTGTGTTATGTGAAAAGTTTCATAACATTTTTATGAAATTTAAGGCACAGGGAATCTATGAATTATCTCAATTGTGATGGATTTAAGAGACAAAATTTCAATAACTTCCTGAGTTTCGTTTCTAAAAATTTGTTTTATACAATTCCGCAGGGCATATTTTAAGAAAATTTAAGAACTAACCGAAACAGTGGACACTCGATTTCTAAAATAAAAAAAATGAAACCATTCGTGTGACAAGTAATTCTCGAATTATTTGATACTTCCTTAATTTTACTTTTGGCAAAAAGTCTTATTTTTTCAGAATGAGTATCATTATTGAACTCGCTATATCCCTTGATATGAGACATTCCACTAAAAATTGGGTAATGTTTTAAGAACTAACCATTTTTACGTTCTAGAACTAACTTTTTGGTAAGAACTGACCCTTATAATATGCCCTGCAATTCCGTATGAGCATGGTGGTTGCAAACAAAATTTATGGTCAAATCAAATTTCGCCAACAAACTTTGAAATGAGAAAAGAATCGATCAATTCAATTCTGGAAAATTTTTAACCGATCTATGATGGATGAGATTTTTCAAGGATCGGCAAAAGATCGAAAGATCGACGTCACTACTCTTTATTTATTGCCATAAGATAGATAATAAGATAATAAAGTCAGTTAACCAATCAACCAGACCAAAAGAAGCAGATCAATCAAATTCCATGACAATTTTGTGAAAAAATTTGAAACAAGTAATAAGGCGCATACCTGAGATTATGCAGCATTAACGAAGACTTTGAACCGTTCTGAATTGTTTAATGATTTATGAATATTCACTGTAATAAGCAAACAAAACTCAGTAGACGAAACTTACTAGATCATGAAGTTGCTCCTTTTCAAAGTAACAACAGTCTAAACAACTGAATAATATGATTATCCTATATTACACTAGGTATCAGACACAGTAATTTTAACTAAAAAACAACGTTAACGTTATGAAGCAAGTCTCTCTTACATCTGCTAACAAATACAGTACTTTGTAATGTAATGTTCACGTGAATTTGTACTCACGGTGTATAATTCCAACTACATATTAGCATTTATTATGCATTGAAAATTCACTTCTTCTAATGCTTGTTGAGACTACTCGTGAAAATTTTCATCAGGTGTTATCGATTTAAGTTTGAAGAAGATTAGTTCAGACATTCATTATTGAAGTAGCGTGAAAAAACGATTGCTTTGATCGGTACTAATTGTAGATATGTTGTTCTTTGATGTTACAGTTCGTGGATATCGGAGAGGACATCGGAGTACCAGAAGATTTTAGCAAGAATGAAATATTATCCGGTATGTGGTGGAAACATTTAGTCGCCGGTGGTATCGCCGGTGCTGCATCGCGTACGTGTACCGCTCCATTAGACAGAATCAAAGTTTACCTTCAGGTATGTATTTTTGTTACAACAATTCGAAGATCCATTACAGAAGTTCACATGAATATATGAAGTTGGAAGCTGAAACTAGCAGACTCGCACCCTAGCTCATCGTAGAATTGTCGTAAAATGACGAAACTGATATAAATGAGATTTTTTAATCGTAATCTAATACAATATGTATTTTGAAAAAATTCAAATTTACATTACCTCAGTTTTTAAACACCGTCTGCTAGTTTTTAGCTTCATCGTGAATATTGTTACTTCAAATACTTAACGTTCTTCTGAAAATGAAAATATTGTTCACACTTCGTCTAAATATACTTGATCAAATATAGAGAGAACAGAATTATTATGTAATACATTATAACCTGATTTATCTCCGGCTTTTTTTGTTTTTACAAACCGCTTTTAAAAATGAAATTCACGATTCACTTATTTTCTACCCTGGGAGAAATTTTTGAGGTTACTATAACTAAAATCCCTTAACCAAATATTTTAAATAAAAGTTACTGGAAATTTACAACTAAGTACTGAGGACCCAATTTCTTAGATTCAAAGAAAATGTCTTTGCCCTCATTCTGATAAATCTTGTTTTCAATGGAAAATCATATTCTTCGAATTTAGGAAAGAATATATTTTTGTTTCAATTTGAGAATTCTTGGTTTTAGTTTGATGAAACTTTTCTCCATCGAACTGAATTTTCGTCGATTGAGAGAAAAGAAAATTGTCTTTCAATCTAAGAAATTGGGTTTTCAGTGTATAATTTCTTGGTTGAATCAATCAAATAGCTCTCATTAGGAATGTTTAGTTGAGATGTTTAAGTTACAGTGACTATAGAAATTTCTCTCAGTGTGGTTGGGGTGTGTTTTTGAAGCTTTGAAACTCAACTATAATAATTTCTCAATATAAATTTACATATATTGCATATGATGCGAGTTTGTATCGAAATCTTTCTGTTACTTAATTCTTGATTTATGAGCAATAAAAGTTCGATTACATCACACAAAACAGCTGATAAAAACACGTCGTTGATTACTCATTTTGTTGACACATCTTTTTTTCTCTCTTTTTGACCATTTTTTTCGAATTCAAAAAGAGTGGATGAAAAGTAACTATAAAGATGAATATTATTATTCTTTTCAATTATCAGTGTGAATATTTGATCATTATTAATTTTCGTTTCATGCTTCACAGGTCCATGGAACGCGACATTGCAATATCGTTAGTTGCTTCAGATACATGGTCCGCGAAGGAGGCTTGTTAAGCTTTTGGAGAGGGAATGGTATAAATGTACTTAAAATTGGTCCTGAAACGGCACTTAAATTCATGGCATATGAAGAATTAAAAAGAATGATCAAAGGAACAGACACGAGAGAACTTGAAATTCAAGAAAGATTCATAGCAGGATCTTTAGCCGGCGCTATAAGCCAGTCTATCATTTATCCGCTCGAGGTATGCTTTATTACGTGTATAATTACGTAGAAAAACAAAAAGCAACAACTCATTTTCTCGTCAGTATTGTCAACTGTAATTTACAAAACATTCTCACCGGTACAAAATTCCTATGATGCATCATTATTTTGCAGGTTTTAAAAACAAAATTAGCCCTTCGGACAACTGGAGAATTTACTGGAATTATAGATGCAATTAAAAAAATATACCTTCATGGGGGCTTCAGATGCTTTTACAGAGGTTACGTTCCTAATCTACTTGGTATATTTCCGTATGCGGGAATAGATTTAGCTGTATACGAGGTGAGTTTTCCTGTTGTTACATTCTCATCATTCTCGAAGTATAAATGTGATAGAATTAACAATAAGATCTCAGATCGATCTCACGTAGTATGATTTTTCACGTAAATTGAATATATTCGTAGATTCATTGAACAACAATTTGATTTGTTCGTTGAAATGATTTTTGTTTGGCATGACAAATCAATTGTCATTGAATTACTTTTAAAATCTAAAATTGAGACTGATTTTTAACAAATCTTTCATTTTCAGACACTTAAAAATAGATATATACGGAATCATGCACAAAACGAACAACCAGGAGTTTTCGTACTTTTGTGGTGTGGAACAGTTTCCAGTACAGCGGGTCAGGTTTGTTCTTATCCACTGGCTCTAGTCAGAACGCGGCTCCAAGCTCAAGTAGCGTCATCGGCTCAACCTACCTCCACGCTACACATTTTTAGAGATATTCTTCACCGAGAAGGTGTACGAGGCTTCTACAGAGGCATCGTTCTCAACTTTCTCAAGGTATAGTCGGCTTTTTTTCTGTATTTATACACAAGCTGTGTTTAAAATATTAACTAAATTTCATTGTTCAAGTTGGATTACCTTGAATATCCTTTCTCATGAGATATTTAAAATAATTTCATATCGTGAAAGTATAAACTTGTTACAGAGATTTGGTTTACAAAAATGGTCAAACTTCTTATGCAAATTGAATCGAATATTTTTATTAGATTCGGTGTAATGAAATAATAATTCCCAACCCAGTACACGTTAGAGGAATATTTAATGAAGCGTATCATTGATTTTCACTAGTCTTTATCTTTTGGTAATTAGAAAGTGTTGTTGAATGGTGATTGAACATCTTTAGAAACTACCTAATCATTACAGAATTTTTATATTTTAGAAAGTTTCATTTGAAGGAAATACCTGATTATTTCAGTGCCAAATTTCGTTAAAATATAGGTTTATTGAATGAGAAAAGCTCAATTTTTCAGGAGATTCTTATTCAACTAATAACTCTCGTTAATTGGAATCGCGATACTATCGTTGAAAATCTTCAACGAATCAAGTTGAAAAATTTCTCTGAATATCTATGGATATGTTTAAAAAACTCTGAATTCATCTAAAAACCACTGAAACTTGGTTATTGGACATGTTTTTCTCTGAATTTTCCTGAGAGCCACTGAAACTCTCTGCCATGTGTTCAACATCTACGAATCCCAGTAATAATGTTCAGTGAGAGCCAAAGAAGAAAATCGACGACCAGTTGGTTCCAAAACACCCCAAATATTCTTACTAAGAATCCATTGCTTTTGCAGATGTTGAACGCACGGCTGAAGAACTATGAAATCCTCTGAAAGTTTTAGTGAAATTTTTTCACTAAGGAAGTACTTGAAACTAAAAATATCTTTTAATATCCCCTCGTTTTATACGAATCAACTAATTTAAAAGAAACTGATGTGATTCCAGGTTATACCAGCGGTGTCTACCAGTTACGTGGTGTACGAGCGCGTTAGGGAAGCATTTGGAGTCAACATGACGTGATGAACATGTGCATTAGGAATTAATAATTTAATTGAATTATGTAATTATTATATTATAAGATCTTGTGAAGTGTCGCGAGAAGAAAACATCAAGATTGTGAAAAAAATGGTAGTTTTCTTTCGCACGTTTCACGGTCTTTCTTTGTTTCTCTCTTGATCGTAAAAAACATTTCATTTATTTATTTCTATACCGAGGATTATTACAATTACTCTCCCATGCGTCATTATTTCATCTTAAGAACATCGTTGTATTTAACTCTTCTAATGTGGTATAACAAATTTTGTAAATATTCTTAAAGAGAGGCTAAACGTTGCTGAAGAGAGAGAGAGGAATAAATCGACAGAGGCGATGTTGCAATTACAAATTTTCATTGGTACATGCATTTCTTCTTCCAAACTTTTCTAATTATCCTTTGATGTAATTGAAATCTCAATGTCCGTTAAAAAAATATCGTCTGTTTGAAACAGATTCTCTGAAACTTTCATTGTTACATCGGTGATTCATATTTTTAAATACATGTAACAAAGTTACTATTCGCACAGCATGCTACGCTATGCTTCAAATTTTACAGAATTATTAAATGTTGGAATCAAGTTTTACATGTTTTTGTCGCATCAATCACTCATATCCATTTCTGTAAAAATTGAAAGAATTTGAAATTGTGTACATCCAAAGGTGAAATGTTGTGTATTTTTTTTTTTTTTTTTTTTGTAGAAAAATGATGTTGGTTTGCCGTTGAATTTTAAATTGAATACTTATTATTTGATGCGAATAGAGAACGTATTATAATTTTATATCGTAAAATATAACTGCATATACCAAACATATGTGCAGAGGGAGAAATTAATGATTCTGAGATATAGGGTTAAAACAACACATCAATACCGCGATATGCACACGATTATGCAATACAAGATCGTTTGCAAATTTGCATGATATTGATATATTTTTTCAAATAATATGATTGCAACATCATATAACTAGATTGTATTATCGACGTCATTATCAATTTTAGTGCATTGTTAAAAAAAAGATGAATATTAGAATTTGCGAATAAGTATGAGGAAGTTGAGAGAACTCGTATATAATTTGAAAATTCAATTAATGCTTTTGTATTTTAATTTTCCGAACATTTTAATTGAGAAGATGCGTGAAGAAAAATGTCACTTTTGTTTAATAAAAGTGAGATATTTGGTATTCGCCGATCATGATTTAGATTGTTGAATTCAAATATTTTTATTGAAATATAAAAGACAACTTCCTCGCAGAATGGAAAAATAAATAACATCTTTGTACTTTGGAATGAAAAAGACAAACAAATCTTGAAATTTGTATTACTTGCGTAACAGACAACAATCTGTTACAAATGGTACAAAAGACTGTTAGACAAAAATGCCTTTTTATTCCACATTACAAGCCTAACAAGAAAAAAAGTCGTAGAATTTGACGAATCAAAAACCTAATTTATTACTGGAATGATATTAATTATTTATTAATATTGAATATTGGAAATGATGTCTGTATATTATGTATATTATGATCATACAGATGTACAGCTAATTATTATACAAAATATAATACAAGATTCCTATCTTGTCATAAAAAATTGTATGTGATATTTATATGACAAGTGAGAGAATTATTTACAGAATCGTACATGCTTTTAATTACCAAGGCGATGAGCGTAGCTTTACACGAAGTATATTCTTAAATTTTTTTCTTCTTTATATTTATTAGGATAAAGATTTACTTCTACGAATATGAAACTGGCAAATAACATATACATATATCATACACAGAATGCTTAGGTCCAGAAATTTGATAATTAAGAGTTCACATTGTTAATAATCTCTTTGAATCTGTTAAGGGAATATTAGTGACAGAACTCTAGGTTTCTTACTTTTCTTTCAATCAACTCTAAGAGAAAGCAAGTTTCATTGCTTGATTTGAAGTCGATGTGTGTGCAATTAAGGTTCATTGCGTATCCCTTGATCTAGATTTTCATTGAATGTTTTTCCAAGTTTCGTGTTCTCCGAGGGAAGATGAAATTGGTGAAAAAATTAAAATTCCTTGAGTTTTTTTATCAAGACTTCTTCCTATTATTCCCTTAATACGGAAAAACATATAAATCATAAATATGCTTTCTGATATGTATTACTGTGATAATGTATTTACAGCTTGAATTTTTTACATTAGATAATTGATGAATAAAAATGAAATTATTTTTTATTTTATTGGAGGGTTTTGTTTTAATTGTCATCGGTGATGAAAAAATGATAGGAAAAAATGTTCAGAAGTATAGTTGTACGGAAATACATGTATATGTTTGTCATATTTATAGAAGCAATTTCCCATTTCCTCCAAATTTATACTTGGTAAATACAAACTTGAATATTCATAATGGAAGTATATTATTAATCAGAGTTCAAACATGGATGTGTCATTAACTTGAATTTTCAATTGCAATGAAATATTTTCAATGAATCAAAACTCTCGTTCTGTCTAAAATGTTGAAAAAAGAAAGAAAAGTATATATTATAAGACTACTTCCACTTACGGTATTATATTTAATACAACGTCAACCGATGATTTAGCGTAATCAGACTGATAATCACTTATGAATCGATTGTTATATAGCTCTATTGAAAATGTTCCGAATCAACGACTATCTATTTAGATACATAAAGCGTTCCTTTTTTTGTAAAAAAAAAAGATATATGAAAAAATAAAATCTGATGATTGATCAAATGTTTTTGCATCTATTGAATGAGCCAAATTTCATTTATTATGAATGTTTTGGAATCGTTATGTATTCAAAAACTACTGTTTCTGTACATAAATACATAAATGTATTATAATGTTTTGTTTCAAATTCTTGAATATTCTCAAATTTTTTCATGTAGAATTTGAACCATGAGAAATTCTGCAATTTGCAATGATGAATATTTCAAACTCGATAAATATCTACATACCAATCTTTCCAAGAAGATGAAACCATCTATGTACTTGTATCCAGAAATCACTGTATATATTTCTAAATTATTATTAGATGTAATTCACGCTTTCCATACATTCCACTGCTGTATTCTATTTGCTGTAGAAATTGGATATTATTATTTTTATTGTTACTAAAAATGTGGACAACATAAATTGTTTTGGTTTGATTCTATTCAAAATCTCAATTTAAATAAATGAAATTAATAAATTTTCCAACATTCTTAATTTTTCAATGTAATTTATTAAGTTTTCCACAATAATTAATATACCAAAAAGTGCATACTTCAGTCTAATTATATATATATCTATATTATATATATATATATATATATTGGTTTTGCACCAACAAGCCTTCCAGTCTGTGTAGAAAATATATTCTCTTTCTCAATATTTTTTCATCTAATCCATCGTTTCCTCAGCATTTTGTTTCAAGACATAAAAAAGTATGAATAAATTTTATACATTAAATTGGCTTCTTTGTACACTTTTGAAGGTGGCGTGTGTAATTATTTGCCATCTGCGTAATCAGCAAATTATATGAACAATAAAAAATAATATTCGATAACCGTTGTGCCTATAAAATTGTGAAAAAACATTCTCTTGATACAATTGTTGTTGTTTCTCGTAAATACAGAAAATAATTAAATCTTTACCTTATAATAGCCATAGATACAACACGGAATGTACTTTGCCAGTTATAAAAAGTTGGATCTATGTAGACTTTATACCATCGGCGGCTTCTTGATCCAGAATCCAATATAAGACACCATTCGTCGGTTGTACTCTAGTCGCAGGTAAATTCTCTTTATCTACCAAGATTCTCTACAAAATTAATGATTAGAGTTTATAGCCATTCTTCGAGAGTAATTTTATGCAGGGAACAAGCATTTACCTTAACGATATCGGCTTTGCTAGATCCTGTAACAGCAAAAATGCATACCCTCGCATTATTGATAACCGGAAAAGTAAGGGTTATTCTACATGGAGGAGGTTTTGGAGAATCGTTAATTGGACAAACCCAGAGACTTGTTTCATCAAGAAGTTTATGTCCAGGAAATAAAGAGCATGTGTGACCGTCTGGTCCTAATCCCAGCAAGAGTACATCAAATCTAGGTGTACTGTCGGGTGGAAAGTACACTGACATTTTTTTAATGTAATTCTTTGCTGCCTCTTCAGCTGTGAATAATAAATCTCATCTAATTCTTGAAGTATGACCATTTTAATCAATGAAATAATTCAACAGGATATTGAATGATTAATATTTATATTGAAACTGTACTAGAAAGGTCGGGATCGATTGTTACGAACTGCTCGTCAGTTATGGGTAGTTTGTTCATGAGATTTGACTTATATGAGCCATAAGTTGAATCTGCGTTATCGAAGGGTACAATTCGTTCGTCGCAAAAAAAGAAACGCCACTTTGACCAGTCTGTAGAGACATGAGGTAAACTCCTTGCCAGCAAATTCACCATCGATCCTCCTGGAAGAAGTTACATTCGATGTTTTTTGATTTTGTTTCTTCTGATTAAGATTTTGAGGACTAAAATCAACTACTTTCAATGTAAGACTTAATTGAGCTTGTAAATAAATCTAAACGAAAAACTTGAATTTTCTAACCTAATATTTTCTTGTTTGGTATAAAGTTGTAATGGAAATTTTTTGAATTTATAATAAACTTTCCTACTTTTTACAGTACAGAGACTGTTGTTATCAATGAAATATCCTACTCCTAATTTATGCGAGTAATCACATTCAAACTATGCGCTGAAATTAATCATCTGTATTCAAATGATATACAATTTTTATGTAATAAAAATGGAGTAACATTAATGCAGTATAAAATTATATTATTTGACTCTTGTTTGATAATCAAGTACAATAGTGATTATCGTATAATTTTTTATCTTATATGTAAAAATTGATTATTCAAATTAGAAAAACATTACATCATAACCAATAAAATTTCTTTATAAACAAAAACAAATTCTCGTTCACGTATAAACGAGAAAAATGGGGAAATTGTGAACAAAAATTGAACTTTTATTCATTTATAAAAAAAACATTAATGATTTGCAATATAATTATACGGATAAAACGCTTTACATGTATTTGTCATATCACCTGATAATCCAATTTTGAAAATTTCATCACGTGTGATCACCTCGTCGGCATTTTTTTCTAGTAGGTTAGATAAATATGATACCACGAGCGCATCATTGTCTTTAATAATGATATTGGTCATATTTTCTACTTCTAGGTCAAATAAAAATCTATATTTTATTACGATCACCGCACTTATCGATTCACTGTTATCAATTCTAACTCAGCTCAGCCAACAAACGAATAATAAGTGCATTCGTATGTCTGGATAAAAAAACAAGGGCTGCGTTCGGAACTGTATGTTCCCTCGTTTTCCGGTATGGCTGGGCTCCCGTGCAACCGGATTGTTCGGAACGGAATGATCCTGATTGATAGAATTCTAGTTTTATCTGCATGTAAGTATAACGATACTACCCTCACAGCATCACAGTCCCAGAAGAATTCTCAAAGAGTCCATGAAGAACAAAATCAGTTCAATAAGAATGTTTTTTTAATTCTTTTGGGACTGTGGTGCTGTTGAGGTAGGGATCCACCAATTGTGAGTGTTCCGTTCCGGATAATCCGTTTGCATGGAGCCCAAATAGCAAAAGTTCCAAAAACTAAATCTCATTGAATCCTTCCGGAATTACAAAATGAACTACCGAAATGTCAGCAGAATAGAGTCCTTGGAGAATTCAATTTGCCTTTTGTCATACTATATAACTGTATAAGTATATAGTATGACAAAAGACAAATTAAATTCTCCAAGGACTCTATTCTGCTGACATTTTGGTAGTTCATTTTGTAATTCCGGAAGGATTCAATGAGATCTAGTTTTTGGAACTTTTGCTATTTGGGCTCCATGCAACCGGATTATCCGGAAGGGAACACTCACAATTGGTGGATTTCGGGTCGATTATTGACCTTTCGGAACATTTTAATTTCGGGCCATCGAACTTCGGGACATCGCGCTTCCGGGATCAAAAGACTGATCTTTGATATAAACGGGATAGGCAATAGCTAAGTTCGTTTACCGATGTCCCAAGTTACCCCAACTCGCTCCAAGTATTTTGGATTCGCTACTTCCAGTTTAAGCAACGAAATGATTGGTTTGGTACAAGTTGGAGCAACTCAGAGCACGTAGAACGAACGAACCTAATACAGACCTTTGCAATACAAAATTTCTACGACGAATTGAACGTGATGGAAGACTCTCAGGCTGCTCTCCCATGGACCGGAATTTCTAGGGAACGGAACGGAATCCACAGACCCAATTGGTTCATGGATAGTAACTTACTAGAATTCCCTGTAAATCCCCCAAAAATTCCGGTCCATGGGAGAGTAGCCTGAGGCTGGCCTCCCATGGACCGGAATTCGTTCCGGCGGAATGAAAATTGAACCAATGCACAATTTTTTTTATAGATTTCTGATAGAACGCTCTAAAAGAAATTGTGAAAGCGATTGGTTTAAAGTCATTCCGCCGGAACGAATTCCGGTCCATGGGAGAGTAGCCTGAGTAGCCATCTGGTAGTAAAAATGGAGGGAAGTACAAAACTGTATGAATTTAGTTTTGCAAAATTAGTTTTTCGATCTAGATTTAACAAATACAAGTAAATAAAAAATAATTCATCCATTTAGATATATTTATGAATGGTAAAAAAAATTATTCAATGCGTTTTATTCATTTTAAGTATCCATTAACGTTGTTGATAAATGAAGCATTGTATTTTCTTGTAATTTGTGAATATACAGGGTGTCCCAGAAAACACTTCCCTCCTTTCACCAGCGTATTCCTACGAGAAAACTGAACAACTTTTCAATTCAATCAGTTTATTCAAATTCAAAAGTTACAGAATTTGAATAGGCCATTATTGGCACATAGTCCACGAGCGAACAACTTTTCCATTTACCATTTTTTGATTCGGATTTTTTGAACCAATCAAGTGGATGATGCACAAGTATACCCTTCGTTCATTGAGGTAGCCGATGTAGTCGCCCTTCAAGTGGTCAACTTATTTTGTTTGTAACTCGAAAACCGAGCTCGGGATCGAAAAATGGTAAATAGTTTTTTTGTAGGAATACGCTGGTGAAAAGAGGGAGGTGTTTTCTGGGGCACCCTGAAATTTGGGTCAACTGCCTTCCGAGCCATTTGTATGTCGAGATTACCGGTCCCCAGATAACACACGAAGAATTCTCTTTCAAGACCAAGAATAGAATTCTTTAAGAAGTCATCTCAAAGTAATGAGTTCATAAAGGGCTCTAGAAGGAATCCCACACATTGTACCAAAACAATACTTTCAGCATTCTCAAAGAACTCGTCAATGCCCCAAATATTGAACTCCTGCAAAGCTCTTTACGAATTAATTAATTCGAAAAAAGTTCTTGAAGAATTCTATTCTTGTTTTTGAAAAAGAATTCTTCGACTTTACTTCTTTCGCTTAATTGAAAACTCGCTCTTGCTTGTAACAAAAGGACTGAAAAGGACTTCAAGAACGCACCCTTGAGCTCAATGAACGTAAATGAACGCAGGTTTTCATGAAGATCGGCGTCCCCGAATACTGAATTTCAAATAACAAATAAATAATTTGTGTTTCATTATATATTTAATAAATATATAATACAGTACTTCCACAAATTCTGAAAAAAAAAAATTTGAACACAAGTTCGAAAACCTATTCCATATTTTGATATATTTCACTTACACCCGTAGTACAAGTCATTCTGGAATAATCCTTGTTCACTATTCTTCACAGACCTTTAGTTCCCTCAGATCCACAGTTATCTGAAGTAATTGTTAACAATCGAAGCAACAAAAGGTACGAGACAATAATTACGTTGAAAGTACGTATTCTTTTGTTATTATTTATCGTATTTTGAAAGAATTCACAAGAAATGAAAGTTTCGAACAGCCAATAATTCCGCGTTGCCGCCTAAATCGTTCGACCTGCAAACCAAATAAATTCGAACAAATTGACTTTTTGTATCGTACATTTTCAAGTAAATGCTATTCCTTGAAATTTCATATTGTTTGTATTCGTATAAAAATATGGATAAAACTGCACGATTCATTTCGAGCCTAGTTTTCAAATTGAAGTTTCCTTGATTCATGATTATGAACGAAACGAAATTTCTTTCAATTTTTCCATTCATCTTTGCCTTTATTAGTATTCTCTGTACTGGTCGAAATGGAGAACGAGGAAGTTGAAGATATCAACTCAAACGCAGACGCAATTAAGCCAGAATCATCTGGCATTCATCAACAATGCACCGGGAATTTTTTAGACAAAGTGTTGGAGAAATTTGTTGAATCTCAGGACGGTCCGATTTCTAATGAATTGAAACGTATTCTTGTCGAGATTGTAAGTAATTAATTATATTTCTTCCATCTCTGTTCGTTTTTGTGGAACAATAATTCTATAATATACCAACTTGAATTGTTCTATGAAAATAGCGTAAACAAGATGAACAACAGGGTGACGAGAATCATCGATTGACCGAAAAACAACGCGAATGTTATACTTTACGAAAACTTTTAAACGATTCGGAAAATCATATCCTCATTCTGAAAGCCTCATTGGAAGCTGAGAAAAGTGCAAAGAATGATCTAGAAGACAAGTAATTTTTATTTCTTTCAAATGGACATTTCTCATGCATAGAGTGCTACTATATACATAAATGCTCTATATCGCTAGAGAATTTTATTTCAAATTGAATTTTAATTCCATAGATTGAAAAGCGTTTACGAAATTTTGAATGCTCTCAAAGAATATGAGACGTACGTTACAGAAAATCTTAATAATTTCCAAAACCATACCACTCGCTTGTCCACAATGTATGACACTATAATATCGAAACAACAAAGTAAAATCAAACAATTGGAGACAGAAATTGAAGTAATAAATCCAGAAGGTAAGAGATAATATAGCAAACATATTAAAGTTAACATGAATCGTTCAATGTTAATTCATTTGGAAATTTCGTAGGACAAAAACAACAACTAATGGAATTACAGAATCAAATTGGAGGGCAGATGACAAAGTAGGCAATAATGTATCTCATTGTTTTTTTTTTTGGGTTATTTATGAACTTATTATGTTGTAGGATATTGGAATTAGAAGCCCAGAACAATGAATTACAAAGACAAGTGGGAAATGTACAGACGGAAAGAGATAAATATTTTCAATTCTTCAAAGTAAGTGTATTTAAAGATGTTTAGTATAATTTATATTACATCCAAATTTTTTATGATTATTTTAGGACTTCGAAAATATATCGATGAGAGAAAAAGAACTTTTGAAAGAAAACGAATTATTGAAAGCATCTAATGATGAATTCAATCAAACTATAGAGGAAATGCAAAATAATATTAAGAGTCTCGATGAAACCAATGAGAAAAATATGCAAAAATTAACTGATATGGAAACTGTGATTGGCTTAAAAAATGACGAAATAAGCAATATCAAGTATGTTACGATTTTTATGTTTTTTGCATTTGAAAATAATTTTCAGTATTTAATTATTATTTTTATTTATGATAGAAAAATAGCTGATGAATTATCCTCACAGAAATTAGAACTATGTGAAAAATATGAAAAACTTTTGATAGATAACAAGGAATTACAAGAAAAGTTGGATAAAATCACATCCGAAATGCAAAGTTCTATCAATGTCTACAAAGATGAGATCATCGGTTACAGGTATGATATTAAATAGAAAATTATATTACTTCAGTTTGAATCGAATTATGTTATCGTAAAATATAGGTCAACGATCGAAGATTTCAAATCAAAAACTTCAGAAATAACTGAAAAATACGAAAAACTGTCCATGCAAGATGAAAACTTGAAGCAAAAAATACAAATATTGGAAATTGAAAATTCAAATTTGAAACGAAATGTGGAGAATTATGATTTCGAGATGAAAGCATTGGATTCTAAAGTTCAAGAACAAATCATCAATTACAGGTATATTATATTCATTCAAAAATTGTGCATTATTTTCTATTCTATCATTATTCATCGCAAAATATTTTCTTTCCCTTCCAAGAACAACGAATGAAGAATTAACATCTAAATATACAGAAATTCAAAACAAATATCAACAAGTACTAACCGAAAACCAAGAATTACGAACAATAAGTGAAACGAATGAGAAAGGTTTATGCCAGAAAACGTCAGAATTAACGCAGGCTCTCGCCAAACGAGAAGCTGACCTATGCGCAATCAACAACAACGTATTGTATATGAAAAAAGAAAATGAAAATTTGTCAAAAAAGAATAAGCAATTGGAGAAACGAAATGAAAATTTATTGAGCGAGATACAAACAAATACTATGAAGCAAGAACAAATAAACGAGAATAACAAACAGTTACGCGACGAATTGATGAAAGCGCAGCAAAGAAACGTGGAATTGGAAAACGCTGTTGGAAAATTTACGAAAATTAATCAAGATTTGACCGACAAGGTACATACCTGTAATCAATTGGAAGAGGAGATAAAGAAGCTACGGAAGGAAAATGAAAAATTACGATCGATCGAAAATGAATCTGTTGGAGTAAAATCTATTCAAAAATTCCAAAAGCGTACCGAAGAGACAAATGAAAATTTCGACCTTGATCGAGAATTCTCTCAAGTTTCAAAAATTAGACACACGTCATCGCCGTTGAGTGTGAGAAGTAAAGACTTGAAAGCCACCAAAGAAGTCCCATGTTATATGTCTTTGACACAACCTCGAGCGGTAAGTAAATAACAGCAGTTTATGAAATGATTCTATTATATATGATCTATTTTTTTCTAGACTCTGTTGATTGAAATTAGTGTTTACTTCATTGAAAGATTTTTCTCATTTTTACAGGTGGAATCTGATTCCGAAATGACTGAACCCAACGATCCACTTAATCGATTTTTGTTCATGTCGACAGAAGAAATGGACCGTGAAAGTGAGGTATGTATTGGCAAATTTTATATTACCGAATAACTTACGTAGAATACAAATTCAACACAGCAAAAATAAGGAAGAGTGTATTGAGTGTAATATAAATACACATTAGAATTCAATACAAGAACAAGCTTTTGATTCAGTGTATTTATCTTTCGAATTCTTTCAACGAGTAATTTTTCGTAATGGATTTTTTTATTACAAAGTGAAAATAATATACTTTCATTTCGATTTTTTCAACTTTTCAGGCGCTTTTCGATAGACTTGCAGCATCTACAAAAGCGAACGACGATGCGGTACGTGATTTATATCTACAGACATTTTGCGTTTTCAAATGATATTTCTAAACATTCACATTTCTAGAAAAATATGGATGTTATAAAATAATCTGTTCGAATTTCAGAAAAAAGCTAGTGCCCCGACACAGAGGAAATTTTTTAAATCGAGAGTCTCGAGTCAAGTGTCTCAAACCACTACTTCCGAAACTGCTCGAAAAACTTACCACAAGAAGAAGAAGCAATGAATGGATATACTTCAATAATATATTAATGCGATAAATATTATCGCAAAATTTTATACTGTTTTATTTTGTTTCTGTTTTTTTTGTTTTCACTAGTTTGAATTATCAAATAAATCCAGACTTTACTTTTTCTTTTTTCATATTTGTAATTAATCGACATTAATATTTGCAATTGAATATTCGTCATATAATTTGTTTCATCGAATGTTGAAACTTATGTTTCAAATATTTGTATTTGTTAATCAACTATCGGTCCACTTAAAAAGTTGAGATCATAAGAATCGGTATTTAAAATCATGGTATTTTTGTAGCAAAAAAGAAACAGAGTTATCTCAATCATTGAAAAATTTGGTTGTCTTATATAATAAATATGGAATTTCACTCTGTTACTTGCTTTATATTATTTCTTTCACTGCGAATATTGGTCGATCAAATATTTCCGGTATATTGAACTTTTGGACAATTGGGGGCTACCCACCAGCAAGTGAATCCCTGAAATATCCCTAGAGTTCTTGGAGAGAATTCTAGTCATTGAGCTGAATACGTACTAGAGTGAGTGAGCGCGGCAATGGACTCTCGCGTGTCCGGAGAGAAACAACGCTATTTATCGAACGAACATAGGAGCACACCCAATCTCCGAGACCACTACCCTGATAGTGTGTTGAGAAGTTTATTTTCGAACATTACCCTGATTGTGTTGGGTTTTTAATTACTGTTTATGATTTTATACGATTTGAAATTCACAGATTCAATTCAGACTTATGGAACTTCATTTAAATCAATCACGATAAATTCAAATTTTATCACGCAATGACAACTGAAAGGGATTTAATAGATGGTATTTATTGTAACCTAACATGTCACTTTTTTCTTATACGTTTTTAAATGTCAAATGTTTTGAATAATGTATAATAATGCTTTTTTGCACGATTTAAACACTTATATGCACGCTTGTACAATTGTTGATATTAATTATAATTTAGCATGTTTGTATACAGCTGTGAGGGATTCGTTGCAAGCGGATGGAGAGCTAAATCGCATGAAAGCGGAGATGCGTACACAAGTGATTAGACTCCTCGATGATCCTGATGGAAAAAATAGAATGACAGCTCCAAAACCACCGGCAAATGTTCTCCTCCTGAACGAATTGATCAGAGAATATTTCGATTGGATGGGATATAAATATACTTCGACAGTATTTACAGCAGGTATTTGCTTGGATGAATTTTAAAATATTGTCATACAGTCGAGCATTTTTATTGACTCGATCATAGAATATTTTCAAAACCAAGTATGTCAATTATTTTTAGAAAGCGAATTGTCCAGACATCCCTACGATCGACCTCTGTTGCTGCAAGGTTTAGGCGTGCAAGAAACGGAAGAGAGCAAAAATTTACCAATTCTATGTAGCCTCGTAGAAGCATTTAAAACTTTAGAAAATCCATAAAAATACATATGCGCATGAAATTATAATTTAAATTCAAAGTTACTTTATACCACAATTTTTTCCAATCTAGTGTATACGCTTTTTCACACCGAATATAAATTTTGAATAAAACAAAAAAAATCTAACTTGAATATGGAATAATGTTGTTTTTATCAAATATATTAGATTCATTCCTTTGTTGTTTTTGTTTCAAATTAAATACTTTTATTTAAATTTCTTACATATTTATTCATCGCTCATTGGTTCTTAAGTTTAATAACCAACAGACATAAACGATTACAATCCCCTTGCGATCTGAAGCTTTTTGTTCTGATTTATGCATAATATTTCATGATATATGCATCATAAATTCATTTCCTGTACAAAAATAGAAAGAAGTAAGTTTATTGGAGATGCACTGTTTGTTTTTTTGTTCTTTCATAAACTATTACAAAAACTCGTCAAAAGAATTATCTTTTTTTATTTGGTAATATTAATCTTTTACATATTTAGCATCATTAAGATTATGAAAGTACAATACATTACTGAGATAGCAGTGATTTCTAATATTGATACTGCTGTTTTTTGCTTACTTACGATGTACTATCATAACAAGTTTGTTGTTCTGTTTTTTTTTTCTTCTCAAAGGACACACGTGTATTATTTTCTACAATTTACAATTCTTCGTTAATGTTTTACATAAAGGAGTTTTCTCTAATCGAGTCTTAATTGAATGAACCGTGAGATAATTATGCGAGACAGTCTATAATTCGAAAAGTAAATAAACGAGACAGAACAGGAAAAGTTGTGAAGTTTGATTTCAAAGTGTTTTATCACACGACGGGTTACCGAACATTTGAAATCGGGAATCAAAAATCCAAGAATTGGATCAATTCTTTGATGATGCCCTGCTTTTGCTGTTCTGACTCTTGGTACTGTATAGTTAATGTTAAAACCAAATTCGTCCAAAAAAAAAAAAAAAGATAAAAACATATCCTTCCTTCGATGTTTCGCTCCTTTGTCTCTCATGCAAAAGCTTCCAGTTCTTCCATCGATACACTCTTAAAATGAAATAAAATGAATGAACCAGGTGAAGTTCACAGCTATGTCAACAGTTCACTGGGTTTAAACGAAAGCGACTGATATATCGCGAGTAGTAGTACAAAATAGTCAGTGGCTTAGGATGTGATCACATGAACTTTATGTGATAATCAATCATACGAATCATCGCAAATGCATTATAATGAGAGAGGAGACAACACAACTATATTGAGATTTTTTACGCAGGACGAGTCCCTTCGATTATCGAAAGAGACTTTTTAACGATGTCATTTATGCTTGGACTTCTTTTTCTTCTTCGATTGTTTACTACGACTTTTAGACTTCTTAGATTTCTTTTTATGCTTTTCTTCCTCGGAACTTGAATCCGAAGAATCGGAATAAGAATCCGTATCCGAGCTGGTATCTTTCCTCGTCGACTTCTTTCTTTTATGTTTCTTGTGTTTCTTCTTTTTCTTCCTATGCGATTCGTCGGAACTATCAGATTCGGTGCTTGAACTTTCCGAACTACTCGACGAATCCTCGCTGCTGGTCGACTTGGAGCGTTTCTTTGGTGACTTCGATTGCATCTCTTTGTCCATGTCTTCGTCGAGTTTTAATTTCTTTGTTGGAATATTTACTTTGCTGTCATCGCCGTCCGATTCGGAATCCGAAGCGGAATAATCGGGTTCGAAATTAGCTTCGTCGAGGATGCTGCGTTTACGATCCGACACGAGCCTTGGATTCTTTCTTTGTTTCTTTAAAGCTTCGATCGGAACTTCCGGATTCTCGTAAGAAACTTTACTCTCGTTCGCCTCTTTTTCCTTCAAAGCTTTTTCCTTCTTCTTTTCAAGATTCTTCTCCTTGTCCCTCTTGTGTTTCTTTTCCTTCCGCTTTTTGTGCTCCTTCGATTTACTTCGACTACGATGTTCTTTCTTCCGTTTCTTCTCCTCCCGGGATTTTTTATCACGTTTTTTGTCCTCGTCCTCGTCTTTCGATTTCAAAAACGCCAACTAGGGTGGTGAATAAAGAAACAATATATTCATTGTTCAGAATTAAATGGTACATTTAAGGTGATACCAGCGTCGGGACATTAGCCAAATTTCTTCTGACATTTTATTCGAAAATGAAGCAATAAAATCATAATATCGCTCTATACAGACCTTCTTGAATTGATAAAGTTGGTTTGTATAGAACGATATTTTGATTTTTGGATAAAATGTCAGAATAAATTTGGCTAATGTCTCGGCGCTGGTATCCCCTTGAAAGTATGTTTTACAACATTTTCGTCCGTATAGGAAAGAATAGATTTTTCAATAGAAAAAAGAAAATCTTACCTTAGATATATCACTCCTTTTGAAAGTCGGAGGTGTCCTTCCTCGGCGATCTTTTTCTTTGTCGGTTCGATCTTTTGTATCATTTCTACTTGTCCTGAAGTCTGATCTTTGTTCTCGATCCGGTCTCGTATCGTGTCTATCGGGCCTAAATTCGGTTCTATCCTTGGATCGATCAGTTCTGTCTTTTTCGCGTTTTCTATCGTCCAGAAATACTTTACGTTCGGTACTCGGGAGAGGAAGGGGAGTTTCAATGACGCGTCTTTCCATGAGAGGAGATATTCGTTTCTCTCGTCTAGGCGATCGACCCCGTACTTGGGTACCATCGGTTTTAGGTCTATTGTTGTCAAGGAAACCTTTTATCGGATTTATTATCTTACCACCGGGTTCCTTGACATCGTCGATTTTCTCCCCAAGCCTTTCCTTCGCGGACAATCTTGTCGGCGAATAGGTCTCTGGAACAGGTTTGAATTTGGTTCTATCCAACTTGGCTTTCTTCATGGGTTCCGTAATCTCAACGTTTCTCTCGTTTCTACCGACAGTTATAGTTACGTTCACGCTTTTTCTGGCTTCTCTGTTTCCATTATTGTTGTTATTAGCCCCAGATTGTTCGGCTTCAAGGATTTTTGGTTCGGGATTTTGATAAAGTATTTTTCTACTCTCGCTAATTTTCTTTATCTCAATCGGAGGTCTTATCGCGTTAATAGCTTTCTGGAATATAGCATTTTCAGCTCTTTTCAGTACTTCCGAGGTGATGACCTTCGAAGATTTGGATTCATCTTGTCCTTTATCCGATCCAACGGTCGCAGGGGTTGCAGTGCTGACAGCCGTGGGTGAATCACCCGACTCTGATTTTTCTAACGTATCATCTCGTTCCCATTTCGAAAGTTCTGGCAACGGTGCGAGGAATTCATCTTTTTTCGGTGATTTTTCGTCTACGAAACCTTCCTCCTCTTCCTCCTCCTCTTCTTCTTCTTCCTCCTCCTCTTCCTCTTCACCTTCTTCCTTCTCTTCGAGTGGTTTTTCCGGCAATATGGAATACTTTTCGGTGATGACGGTATTGATTTCCGCATCATCCAAACCACCGTACAAACTATCCATCTGTTTCAATTCTGGTTTTAATTCTGGTATGGGTTTGAAATTTGGATTCGGAGGATTTGTACTCATTTCTTGACGTTCCGCTCGTTCAGGACTAGAAGTTGTCTGTCTGAACTCCGGTGGTTCCGGATTCATGGCAAGTGATTTTTCTGGAAATTCTTCTTTAGGTTCGATCGGTTCCTCGACTGGAGGGCATTCTATTCTATTTTCCACGTTATCCTCGTCGTTGGCAATTTGAGTGGTTGGCTCAGTTTTTATCGGAGATGAATCTTCTCGTTTGATCTCGATGGACGGTCCCTCGGTTCCCGAAGTAGGTTTCGTCGATAACATTTGTTGTATGTTTTGCTGTTGCGGCTGCTGTTGTTGTTGCTGAGTCTGCATCTCTTCTTTCGGAATTTCCTTTTGCGCGGATGCAGCTTTCTTTTCTTTTTTCTTTTTCTTCTTCTTTTCTTTCTCCTCGCTATCCTTTTTCTTCTTTTTCTCTTTAATCTTCTTTTCTTTTTTCTTTTCTTCGGATTTGTCTTCGTGATCTTTTTCCTTCTTTTTGATACGTTCCGGTGAAGTATCTTTCGTATCGCTTCTAGATTTTTGAGAATACGGCGTTGGACTCTTTCTACCTTTTTTCCTTTCCGTCGAACGTCTTTCGTATCGCTCGTGACGATCTCGATCTTTTTCCGTTTCATAGTCTCTATCGCGTCTTTCCTTTTCTCGGCCCCGACTTTTTTCCTCTGGTCGATGACGTTCTCTTTCATCCCTGTAACTAAAATACATCAATTCATTCATTTCATTTTGAGATGTTTTTGTACATCCTACGCATTACCAATGCCGAAATTTCTGAATCGATTGGACTGAAATTTCATAATTTTCCCCTGTTTCTATTATAAATCTTATGAACAATTCACAAGATCACTTATATTTGATCTATTTTCTAAGAACATACCGTTCTTTATCATAATCCTTCTTCTCATCGCGAAGATGTCTATCATCTTTTTCCTTATCTCTATCTCTTTGGATTCCTACTCTTTCCCGATCTTCTCGCTCTCTATCAGATATTCTTCTTTCTCTATCCTCTCTTTCTCCACGTCCTCGATCCTCACGAGATCTAAATCGGAAACACATACACCCATTTTATATGAATCAGGTGTGAAATATTAATTAATATTTGTATTATTCTTTAGTTGCGCATGCATTCAAAAGATATATTATGTTTTAGTTTCATTCATGCACTGAAGAACAAAGAAAAATATATTTATAACCACCATAAATCCTCAATTAAATCACAATAAAACTCTAAATAGCATATTATAAGCGTATTAATAACCCAGATGGTACGTAAGTTTCTCAATGACAATTTTGTTTGCAACATTCATGCGAGCTCACACTAGAAACCTTTCTAACCTTGCTATCTATTTGAGACAAAGATATCGCAAACATCAAATGAAGATCCGTTATCATTGGAATTATTGCAATGTTTATGATGTTCCAATTCTCCACTGTAATCGGATTTTCATTGAGTTGTACGAAAGATCCTTTAATCCTTTCTTATTAATATTCACCTATCATCTCTCATGGGTAATCTATCACGATCCTCTTCGTGATCTTTCGACGTGCGATCCTCTTGTTCTCTCATTCGTCTATCTCGATCTTCTCTTGTAGAAGATCTGTCGGGATGTTCAACTCCCGGTGGTGGTGAGAGATCATAGTAGCCCTCGGTACCAGGCGGTGCAACGTCGTCAAAACGTTTGTGGGGTGGTAAATCGCGTTGTAAGGGGCTGTCGAAACGTTGAGAAGACGGAGGTGGTGGAGCTGCATACCTGAGGACAAAAATGAAAAAAACCACATGGTTGAAATTCTTGTTCGACGATGAATTCAATTTACCGTTCCGCTTAAACGACTAACATTATTCTTTTCCTGAAATTCTCATACGAGATTATTATTTTTGTGCGACGTCGTGAAAATGTGGAGTGTTTCATCCTGATAAACATTTAAAGGATCGAAGGCAAGGTAAAAACTGAAAAATTTGTCATTCCGTGATATAACATATCCAAAACGAAAATATAATCTCCAAAGTTAAAACCATTCCTTGAATTCAAGACAAGATTCGCATAAGCCATAATAAGAGTGGTTTTTTCCCCTCTTATGTTTAACGTGTAAAGATAGAGAAAGGAAAAAAAGAAGAACATTATAGTTTTTGCAGCATCTCATAATGAACTCTAAATACACATCGAGAAATTTTCTGACGATAGCTCTCATGATTCATCATTTGTTATTTGAACTCATGTTTCAGGTATGAAACGAAAAACACAGACTTTGAGCTACAATCGAAACCCTCGGTATTGAAAGGAAGAAACATATAATCAATGAGTCTCGAATCAAAAGAAAACGAATTTCCAATGTTATTTAAAAGATCGGCTAATACGTCGGCTTAAGATTATCAACTAGAATTATGATATTAAAACTGAATATAAACCAACATTCATAACTTGGTACACCATATCGGTGTGTGAATCTCTAAATTACGTTTTATTTGAAATTTATCCAAAATTACTCACCAAAGTTGTGGAATGTAAAGACTACTTGGAATAAAGTAATCATTATTTTTGTCAAAATCTTAAATATGAAAAGAGATATAAAAGGAGATTAATACAATGCAATTGTAAATTATTTCACATAAAAAAAAAATATTATAAAATGGTATGAAAAGTGAAACAAGGAATTAGTTTGATCTGTTATGAATGTTGATTTGGCCCTGAATTCACCTGATTCAGAAACCATGTAGGCGTGTCAATCAGTTGGGTAGATTCTGCACTTCTCCATGCTGGGGTGATCCTTGTTTGTTGTCATACACTTTGCCTCAAACTTCTATCTTCTTCATTATTTCACATTTTATGTATATATATATATATATATATAATGTATAAATATATTACATATTAATATACGAATATCACTATTAATACTGTATACATGAGTGTCAAGTGTACATTAGCGTATCAGACAAAAATGAAAGAAAAATAAAGGAAAACTTAATATGACATGTCATTACTAATTACATGAAATTATCATTAATATTACGTTCTAAGTGCGATATAAAGGAAAATTAAGAAAACAGTATATACAAATAAATACACAGTAAATCAAATTGGTTTCGTAGGAACAAAACGAAAGAAAAATTTCTCACCTTGAGAGGTGAGAGGTTTTGATAACAAAATTAAATATATAAAAGTATGAATAATTTCATCATATCCCGATGAATCGCAAAGGTAAATCACAATCTCGCTCAACATCATCCTCTCTTGTATACATACACAAACCATTATGCAATTTGATCTCACAATAAATTTACATATAATTATTCATGTACAAATTAATTATTCATACAAAATTTTCATTGTACTTGACTTCCTGGGAATTCAAACAGTGTATATTATCAATTTCTTCTCACAATGATTGGAAGATTCTTTCGCGTAGAAGAGATATTTTCCCAAATTCAGGTATGTCAATATTGGGTCAAATATAAGTAGAATATCACTAAGTTCTTGGATTCTACTGTGATATGTGGATCACTGTGCACGAGTTCTTTCTGCACGAAGAAGTATGTACTAGAATATCTAAATGCATTCTTCGATAGATTCAAAGGTCCTCGGTCTTGTAGAAAACTCCAATGTTGAATTTTTGATGCTTAAATGGTATGCAATATGTATATAAATGTATACAATTACTTGGAGTATTCGATAAAACTGGATATATGAAGTTTCCAGAACTCTTAGGAGTAGTTAGTTAATAATTTCATCACAGCAATCGAGCATTGTATTTCTTAGAACAAATAATATTTCATGGAATATAATAAAAATGATCATTATAAACCTTATCATGAAATATGAATACATTAAATAGAACTAATATTGATGATAATATCGTTGGATGAGGAATTTTGTGACTAGAATGAAACTTAGACGACGCACTCAGAGGGTTAAACAAAGTTCAAATGAAATGGATTTACATATTCTTATAACAATTGTATGATAACTATTATCATGATACGTATGATATGATATCTAATGATAGGGATTCATTTCTCAACTGTGACCCCTCACAATTAGAATACTTTCAAATTGCTGTAACAATTTCATCATTAAAATCTATTTTTTTTTTTCAATTTCAACTGATGTGCCCTTGACCCTTGACTTTTTAGAACTTAGTGAAATACATGAATTCAAATATAAACAGATTCTTGTTTCTAATACAAAAAAAAAACTAGGAGAACATCACGAATTATTGGAATTCAATATCAACATTTTAATTTCCCGATTAAATCAAATTCATTTTCGTGGAATCTAGAATTAGATTTGTTAGTTTGACTTTTGAGCCATCCACAAATTATGGGTATGTTCTCATTCGCTTAATCAACGAGAGCTATATTGTAAATCTAAAAAGCACAGAACGGATGTGCTTCCTTACCGCATATATCCTATACGCGTGTTCATCCAAAACACAAATTAAAAGAAGAAAAGTAAATGAATAAATAAATGAATAAATGAACTTGATAAAGAGCATATGTTCGTACAAAAATAAACAGACACTGCAGAAATTCCTTAATTCAAGAAATCATTTCGATACAACAAAATTCATTCTCAGCGAAGAAAATCATACCCACGACATCGTGTTTGAAAGAAAAAAAACACACTCATGCAATCATTCACGATCAAATTCAGAAAAAGATTTTTACCAAAAATTTCATCATGATTTTATTGTGTATAAAATTCAATACTTGTAATAATTTGTTGTATTCGATATATCAAGTTCGATTGAAATTTTCAACTTTCATGTAAATTATCCTCAATAATTCTCTTCGATTGTTGTATTGAGAACGTAACACGATTGTTATCTCTTTTTCATATAATGTTTTCAGAATGAATCAATAATACCTCTGAATTCAGTAAAACAATACTTTGTGCATAATCGATAATACTGATCATTGACTAGAAATGATATGTAGAATTGTAAATATCAGCTCATGCTTCTCATTAATACTTTCACTCAACAAATTACAAATACTCGACTAAGGATATTTTTGAAAACTATTTATATCTTGCAAAAAAAAAAAAAACTGTTTGATCTGTACAATACTGCAAAAGTAACGAATTGAAAACATTTTTTCTAAATCCTTAGATTAGTTCTTTTGTTTTTTTTTTTGCAAGAAATAAGAATTTTCACACAAATATAATCATCATATTTGATGTAATATAACAAAAACTGGTATTTGTACCTACGTCATGGGTGGCAAAACAAGTGTGGAGTTCTTCGACAAGCTAAACTGGAAAATCGTTATGAATTGTACAGAATTAAATAAATAGTTTTCTTTTACTCTTTGGTGAACTTCGCACTTGCAACATCTGTATTTTGCCACCCCTGATCTATTGGATATGTTGCTGAAATTCGAATCGTTTATTGAAACGGATTACTAATCGCAAAACAAAATACTCAGCTGTCAAAGACCTAAAATCTTGCGGTAGATCTTTCGATAATTCATCAGATTTTGTGAATTAAAATCTTCGTTTCGTTTCTATAAACGATTGAAACTTCAACAACATCTATTCGATATACAAAAATTAATCACTAAATTTTCTACGGAAATACTGTATACAAATCATCCAGTACCGTTAATATGAAAAAATAATAATCTAAAAATACAGTATTGTCGAAGCATTTGTATTTGAAGGTTCAATATAAGGCAGGTTCATTATATATTTATATGTACATACACGGATGAATGGTATACGTATCGTAGGACATCAAAAAGATTTAAGGAGAGATTCACATCAAGCGAATTCCGAAATAAGGTGATTCTCTCGAATTTTTTTTTCTGAGGTAAGAAGTAAATTAAGAACTCGAGTTATTTGAAACTTATTAAATGAGTCTCAAAGTACATGATCACTCTTTTCTTTCATTTTGAAGCTGACTGAATTTATTGGAGGATGAATCCAAATGGAGATGACATTTGCCTTTTTTTTTCTTTTTATAGCACTTTAAAGAGCGAAAAAAAGGTGAAAAAACGCTACCAAAAGTTTGCATGCCTGTTATTTTTTTGGTTTTGGTGACTTTTCATTGGTTTTATTGGTTCAACCTCCAACAAATATAATATATTTGATTTCTGATAATTTTTGTAAGTGGCACCCGATTGATCACTGTTTTTTTAGGTGGTTATGTTTCAACACGTATCAACAGCGTGAATTCTTTATATGTACTCAAAGACTCAATTAACAAGTGTGAAAACCCCCCGCGGTTCTTTATTTACTTCCTTCCATGAAAAACACAATTCGAGAAAACCACGTTATTTCGGAATTCACTTGATGAGAAGCTCCCCTTAAACGCGAATGAAAATTCAACAACTTATATACGAAATGAACACAGCACCTAACAATTATAATAATAAAATTGTTAATAAGGTCACTTGTGGCTGCTGCAGCAGTTGTCGCAGCAATAGCGAAGCGCGTGTACAACACATTCTGACGCGCATACGCGTTTGATTGGAACCGTTGATCATGGCTATTAGGGGTATGATGTTTATTTATTCGTTTTCTAAGTGGGATAACATCGGCTAGGATAAGTCGGTAGACTTTGCTTATAACGTGTAGGTGAATGAAATTACTATTGTGGCGAAAATACCTGTTGTAGGAATCATAATAGTCTTTCCTGTCCGTAGGCTGAGGGGGAGGAGGATGTCCCAACGACATTAGCGATGGCGGTGGATGACCACCTCCAGCCACTAGATGTGGCATCATAGGCGGCGGTATGCTGTGTTGGGAAGGTGGTTGATGATTTCTAATTGGATATCTCGGCACTGGTCTGTCTCTAGGTGGTAAATCACGCTCACGAGCATCTCTAAATTGATAGTCATGAGCTGGAGACTCATTATAATAGGTATTATATCCATCTCTCGACTCGCGTGATCTTGGACGTTCTCTATCACGATCTCTGTCTCTTTGAAATCTGTAAAAACAAACAATAAATACTCATGTTAATGAATATTCATTTTTTCTTTGGAGAAGCATTGGTCTTTACAATTTCTGTGAAAATTGTATAGACAAATAAGAATTCATTTTAGTAAGCATCCATAAGGCATGCATCGTTTCATTCCAGAACTTAATATAGACTAGTATCTAAAATACTTCTTATCATTAAATATTCTAATTAAATCTATGTTTAGAGAGATCTCACTTGAAAACATTGAATTCAAGTGAGTCAACGTGAAGAGGATTGACGAGAATTATTGAGGGGGATAGGATTTATGATGAGAGGATCAATGAATTATAATATACCACCTTTTAACCTCCTTCTAACTACACAAAACATGTATACTATGCATACCATACCACACCACAAAACATTCTCTATAGTGAACATTGTCATCACTTTCTACATCATTCTTTCTCATAACAATATTCTCCCAAGTTGTTTTATCGAAGATAAACCGTTGTTGTATCGCACTTTTAGTAACTCTCACTCTCTCTCCCTTTCTCTCTTTGAATTACTGCACAAGCAAGCAAACAAATAGAAAAAAAAAACATCAGTGACAGACGGTAGAACGTACCTAGGTGGTGATCGAACTGGTGACCTATACCTTGGAGGAATATCACGGTCACGGTCACGATCTCGATCGCGATCTCGCTCTCGATCACGATCACGATCTCGTTCTCGATCTCTGTCTCGATCTCTATCTCTATCCCTATTATCTCGATCTCTATCTCTATCCCTGTCTCTATCTCGGTCTCTATCTCTTTCTCGTGGTAGTGATACTCTCGGGGACTGACTGCGAGAGTAGGATCTAGATCTTTGAAACAGAAAAATACATGCAAAGTTAGACATCGTTATACCAACCGAAGCAACTTCTCTGACATAGTTCAACAATAAATCATGCAAAATGTATTTTCCAAAGTTCTAAATGCTACCTGAATATTCGTATACTGGGAATCTCGCATTTGGAGGGTTTCTTTTTAGAGATGGGGACGAAAACCTTAAATTTTCCCTCTATATTGAAAATTTGGAACTTGATTTCTCGATTAATCTCATATTTTGTATAACTGCACTTATCGATTATTCATTGAGACGAAAAAAAACAAGAACATACACCGTTGGTTCAATGTTTTTAAACGTTTTTATGCTTGGTGTGTAGTTTTATGATTTATTGAATGCTATAATTGTTGAAAATGTACAATTATTCCGCTGTTTAAGTTGAAAGATAAATCATTGATATCCATAAAAACTGAGTCTGAAATAAACTTAGCCTCGGGAAAAAGAAAGTATCTGTTTTTTGTAGAAAGTAGAGAAGAATTTCAGAATACGCTATTCTGTCAACAGAAATGAATCAATAAAAGTATGATGAAAAGTGTTTGTGATTGATTATTGCCTAATCGTGATCGTGAGGAAGTGAATATTAAGAGGATACGAACTCACCGACTGAACACGATTGTTTTTTTTTTTAAATCAAATTACTCGAAATCGAATTAATGAAATCTGATTTCAGTAATTTGGTGAAAAAAAAAACCTGTGCTCGAATGGTAAGCTCTTAACCTCTCAAGGTGATACTAGCAGCGTGGCAGCAGCCAAATCGTTTATAACAAGCTACTGGCAGACAAGTCATATTAATTAAAATATCGCTCTGTACAGCACTTCTACTTGAATCACAGAAGTGCTGTACAGAGCGATATTTTGATTAAAATGAAACGTTTGGCCATAGTTTGTTATAAACGATTTGACTGCTGTCACGGCGCTACTATCCCTTTAAGAGTCCTCGAGCAACAGTCGAAGCGTACAAAATTGTGCTTAAACTTCTTTTGTTACATTTTTCAAATTCATTCCATAATATTTCAGGAAATTGATATTAAGAGGATACCAGCGCATAGGTGGCTCCATCTGGTGGCATTTTTGTTTTGACCAAAATACTTGAAACTGGACTTATAAAAAGGTCTAAAATTTTCATAAGTCCAGTTTCAAGTATTTTGGTCAAAACAAAATGCCACCCGATGGAGCCACCTATGCGCTGGTATCCTCTTAAAGGTGCAACCGTATAAACCCAGACTTTCATCGTTGTATTTTACGAAGAAAAAGTCTCAGCAAAATTTTGTACACCACTTCAGATGCTTGAAGTGGTTTTGCAATTTCTTTCACAAAGTATAACACGAATTCAGTGAAATTCGTGATAGAATTTAATCACATAATACAATAAAGATGAAAAAAAAAAATATACCTGCTGATGGAGAAACTTCCACTTCTGGATCTCCTTTTGGGAGTGCGACTACGTGCTCTCAAAGGTGGAGGCGATCTGGAAGATCGTCGTTTCAGAGGAGGACTTCTCGATCTGCTAATGCGAGACGAAAATGGCGATCTACGACTAAACGATCGTGACCTGGACCTACTATAACTTCGGGATCTTGATCGTGTTCTGCTTCTTCTTCGGTGTTTTCCGAGTCTCCGATCTCTTTCGTCTTTCTCTCTCAACATTCGTTCGAATGCCTCCAAGGGATCATCGATAATGCTAAAAATAATTGAAATCGATTCACGATAAGATTAACATCCCCATGAAATGCAACAAATAACTGAACCTGAAAGCAACTCACCCTGGTGGATTTCCATTGTGTATACTCCTCCCCATTCCCGGAGGTGGAGGTTGTATGCCTCGGTAACCAACTGAAGAAAAGAAATTAATTTAAAAAGCAATTGCGTCAAATTTGTTAATCAAACTTTGAGAAAATTTGTAATAAGCGAATAAAGAGGATTTGTGAAGAGCTCAATTTTGAGTTTGAAAGAAAAAAAAAAAAACACAAGTTTTTTCAGAATTCAATATTTGGGCTTTTTACAGACGTAGACAAAATCTTGAACTATTCATGCATTCGTATTCTCTCAATGAAATTGGAGCAATGCAGAAACAATTGAGGAGAATAAATGACAATTACTGATCATCTTGATACTTACGATGATGCATCCCCCTCATCGGTCTTGGAGGTCCATTGTAATTACGTGGAGGTTGAGCTGGTCTGTAACCTTGTTGCTGATAAGGTGGTCTGTCGTACCTTGGAGGCCCATAATGCGATCCTTGTTGATGGGGATACATAGGAATTCTATGACTCATGTAAGGATCTGGTAAAAGAGGAGGATTATGAGGTGGTACATTAGGAGGGGGTTGATTATAATTAGGAGGTGGAATTCGATCCTCACCCGGTGGAAATGGTAATAAAGGTGGTTGAGCTCCCGTTGGAGGTGGATGAAGGTGCGGTTCATCGACCTGCAATATAAAATTAACGACGCAAATAATGAGTGTGATAATAGTTATTTAATTCGTTGATAAAATAAATAAAATGATAATATTTCTTACGGTTGGTGTTCCTGGACGGTCTTCAGTCGATCGACGTATTCCAGATTCATAATGCATGGAAGCTGAATAACGTCCATCATCCGGTGGTAAACCTTGGTAACCCTTGGAAGGAGGTGGGTTCATTAAATGCGACAGTGGTGCACCTTGCGGTGGATAATCACCGTGCTGACCGTGTCTAGGTGATAAGGATCGCCGACGATTCAGTGGTCGTAAATTTTCCAGTCGACGTCCATGATCTCCACTTCTATAAAACAATACAAAATTAGTACTTTGTATCAAGAATTGAAACATACATTTCAATCATTGTCGATGGAACTTCACATAAATGAATTTGAAAATTCACATGCTCTAGACATGAATGATCTTTGCATTTAAACTGAGGGTTAACAAAGACTGTGTAAAATGTCGAGTACCTTTCCCTGTGACTCTCTTTACTGAAACTTCTTCTACGCTCTCTTGGCTGTCTCTCCGTAGAATAATCATTATCCTTGTCATTTCTATCCTGACTCGGTGGACGACTGCGATCTTTTTCTCTCTCGGGTGAACTTCCGATCGCTGGAATGGGAAGTAGAGGTTCTGTACCAGGAGGTGGCGGTACTTCAGTTTCTTCGTCTAATGTTAATTTTGTGACGGTATCGCTTTGTACGTCGGATTCTGAAGTTGATTCAGGTTGATCTGTCGAAGAAGGAGAATTCAAAATATTATCACAGAGTTATTGATTATTTTTTAAATTATAATCAAAGAAGAGAAGGAGCGATGGTTTGTCGAATATTTAATTAATATTATCAAATACGGTTGTGAAAAAATTGCGAACCTTATTGATGTGCAGGCACAAAGAGTCCAATGCAACATATCGTTGAATGAAAAATGATCAGATATGTATACATATGTAACCCAATCCCGTTAATAGAGGTTAGGTACGCAATGTCAATGAAGACAAAATCAAATTTCACTAAATGCTAGCGGTTTTTGTTGTTTTTTGAATTACGTAATAACAGATTGGGCATATTTGTGAGTAAGAAGAGTTCCGGCCAAGTTTTTCATCACAATTTTCATACAAAACGAAGAGAACTTGTGAATGTTATTGAGAAGATTTTCCATTACGCTCTTCGGCAGCGACGTTGCGTTTCACTGATTAAATGTTAAATGTTTCTTTTGAGCTTATATAATTATTTTTATGGTTTCAGAAATCCATCGAGACCTTTTTTGGATAGACAATTCTGTTGTTTGAGGTTATTCTGATATAATATTTTTACTTTTCATACGTATGTGCACACCCACATTGAACGCAAAACCAGTTTGAATGTGTGTGTATACAGATGCCATACGCATGCACCTATATCTGTGGATGAATTATCGTTGTTTCATTTGATAATATTATAATATAAAAGTTCAATGTATGAATGAAAATTAAATTCGGATACATCGATGAGACTGGTCCTGGAGTATTCTTTGTTTTTAAAAAAATCTATAAAATGCGAACGATGATTGACGGATAGACACTTTTCGATTGATATAATAATTCTGCATCATGGATGCGAAATCGATTGAAATTTTGATGCCAGCTTTGTTAATTGCACGCAATGCGCGTTGATTGTATTCAAATTAGGGGCAAACACGGGAGATTTGCCAGCAATGAGTTGGCAATAGATTAGCACTTGCATGTGCATGCATGTTAATCATTGTTCTGCGATAAAAATATTTCTCTGCACAATTTTAACAATCTCTCGACAAAATTTTACTTAACAGTTTCATGTTATATGAAACAACCCTGGTAAAAAGCACATATTGAATCTTATTGAGTAATGCAAACTTTGCACTGGCAAATGACAATTCGAACTTATTGAACACATTGAAAAACTAGTTGTTGATCGGTTTGAATGGTCATCTCCCGTTGCAAAGTTTGTATTAAATCTCATTGATCAATAGGATTCAATGGGCTTTTTTAACCAGGGAAGTGGAGTTTTGAAACTCACTTCCTGCTACAAATGCCAGGCAAAACTGGACAGAAAATTGTTGTCAGACTTTGAACGGTTTCTTTCCCAGGTAATGCAGGCAAAAACTGACAAACTTCCTACCCGATTGGGTCAGCAATCACCAAATTAGAATATTAATAAGAATTAATAAAAACCGACAGCAATTTTTTCGGATAGTTCTGTTTGGAACTCACAGACTGTCCAGTCAAAAACTGATGAAAATTTTCCTGCCTGGTTTCAACAGGATGTTACAATTTGGTGAAACAAAATCGGGTAGAAAATTCATCAGTTTTTGCCTGGATTACTTGCGAACCCTGGTTAAATGAAACCATTAATTCTCGTCAAATCTCATTGAATCTTGTACCATGTTCTGAACAAATCCTATTCAAGCATTTGCCAATAAGATTCAATCAGATCAATGTGCTTTTTCAATGTGATTCTGATTGAATCTTGTACACTCCCTCATTTCACATTTTATCGTTAAATCGTCAGTTACATTGTATTTTTATCGGACTCATTCGATGATGAAACAACACGATAGATTTCCGATATTGTTACAATATTGACGATAATTATTCGCTACAAAACCAACCAGCAACTCGATGATTTCCCGATAGATATCTATATTGGGTTTACATCCCAGGTAGAAATATTCTATTAAATCCTATTACGAATGGTGAAATTTCTGATTGAATTTCATTGGAATCTATCCATTTTCACATTCATCAATGAGATTTTATAGATCGGAAATATATCGTGCTGTTTCATTATCGGACGAGTACGATAAAAATACGATGTAACTGACGATTGTACGATGAAATTACGATCTCGGGTTTTTCCATAAGGGATGTTCTAACCAAATCCCATTGAACCTCATTTCATCAGATTCTATGGATTTTTTTAACCAGGGAAAGAAACTGTTCAAAGCCTGGCAATCATTTTTTGTCCGATTCTGCCTGGGATTTTTAGCAGGGCTGCTAAAAGGAAACAATAGAAACCGACTGGAAAACTCAAAAATAGCATAGAAAATGATCCAGAGTTTACCTTTGTCTGCCTGTCCTTATCTGTTTCTATGCGGTTTTTGAGTCTTTCAATGGGTTTTTATCGTTAGGATTTTCTGTAAATTTTTTACTTTTTCAAAAAAGTTGTTTTATTGAGGAATTTCGAATTCTGTCTACATTTTTCTGTTTGAGAAATAATCAAATCATCCGAAGAGAAAGCGAATTTTGTCTATAAACTCACAACGTTTTTCTGTAAATCAAATTTGCAGGAAAAATTTGGATTTGTTATCATTCATCTGTCTCAAAAATATTACCGTTTGGGGCGAAGAGGTGAGTTTTCTATACAAAATCATAGATTTTCTACAGAGTCAAACAGGAATTCTGCACAATTTCATACATTTTTCTGAAATCATGTCCGGTCAGAAGAATGGAATTTTCTTCTGATTTTTCTGTCTTCTGAAAAATGGTATTTTATAACACAACACAATTTTCTCTACAAATTTATAGATTTTTCTGAAACCTGTTTTGTAGAGGCGTAATATTACGTATTCATGTGAATGCTGAAATTTGTTTCAAATTGAAGAAATTTGCAATAACAAATAATAGGAGAATAGGTTTTGGGATTTGATTAATTTTATTGGATTGAAATTTGTATTATAACTTTGTAATTTGCATAAATTTCTGTTTATCAGTATGTTTTTTCTATAAGGTAAGAGACCCTATACCCGATCAGTGAACGTATACCAGATCAGTCCTTATATTCTAGGTTTTTGTGGTTTAGTTGTGCAAAAACTCTTCAACCAAGACATTTTTCGTAATTATTGGATCGAAGATTAACTTTTCCATTTGAAACTTTCAGCTAAATTACATCGTAAATTCATGTAAGAATGAAAATGATCGGGTATAGGATCTCTTACCTTAATTCTTTCCCTATTAAAAATATTTGTTACTGAAATTTCGCAGAATTATGCGAATCTGTAGGTGTAGATTTTAACATTTCAGTACCTTCATCAACACATTTTGCAGAATTTCATCAAGATTTGTGGAGTAATAGATATTTGCATTCTATACTCTCTAAATTCTTTGAAGTGAAAAATTCACTCTCGAAGAATGAAAATACTGCAAGTCCAGGAAGAGTGAGATTCCACTCTTGAAAAGTGACTTTTCATTCCATAAGAGTGAATACTCACTGTTTAGGAGTGGAATCTCACTCTTGTTGTACTGGCAGTATTTTCACTCCTTAGGAGTGGATTTTCACTCCAAGAAATTTAGAGAGTAGTTATAACTGCAAAGTGGGTTGCCAAATTATTAGGCCACAGTTTAGATTCCCTAGTAGAAATTTTTATATGGAAAACATCAGGTCCAGATCAGGCATGCCTGATTTCTGTTCAGGGCCTGACTTGAGTATCTGATAAGGCCCTGGCAAAAATGTAACACAGGGAGAAGACAAGGTCCTGATCATGAAAACCAAACGTTTCCCAATCAGAATCTGATCAGGGTAGTAATTGAATTCCCAATCAGGACCTCATCTAAGCTATATTCTAACATTCAATTTAATTTTCATGTCATTGATTTTTCATAAAACTTTTTGAAACTCCCCCAACAGAAGAAATTCTATTGATGATCCAAATGGACCTAAGTTGAACATTTAAAAAACACAGGTAAATTTCTAATGAGTCCTGTGAAAATTTTGAATAGTTTGATACAATCATAGTTCGGATGAGCCAAGACAATCCTGATCAGGTTCTGATAGGAATACCATGTCTGAGTTACTGAAAGGGAAAATCTGACTGGGACCTGTCAACAACCTTGCGTCACATTGTTGTAAGGTCCTAAACAGGATGCCATGTCAGGACCTGATGAGGTAATTAAAAGTTTTTCTTAATTAGGAGTTCCCTATTGCAGCCTTACGAGGGCCATGCTTCTAATATGGAATTCCCTGTCGTATTTCTACTAGGGTTACTTCACATTTGAATATTTCAGTGAAAAATTATCGTTAAGAAACAATTAAACACGCAATTTCAATGGCAAAGTCTACTCTTTGAACATCATTCGACCTCTCTTGTTTATCCAACAACCTACATCAATCCGATGAGGGTTGAGTATGAGGAGCATTTTTACCGATATGTTCTTAGTTTTTCAAACACACGGAAAAAATCAGTGATCCAAATTTTCGTTGACTACACGGAGAGAAAAAATTTGCTGACGCAGCAAATCGAGGTATTATATATAGAATAGCAAAATTTTTTGCTGCCACAGCTAAAAATTCGCTGTCGCGGCTAACAAGATTGCTGGAACAGCAAATAGTTTGCTGTCACAGCAAAAAATTTGCTGCTCTGGCAAAAGGAACCCAGCAAAAGTAAATTTCGCTGCCACAGCGAATTTCTTTTTCTCCGTGTAGTATGTCACTTTTGGACGGAGCACAATTTGGAGAAGAATTCGTGCACTGGATTTTAATAATTCGTTGAATCTTTCCATTATTTCCATGATGAAAATAAAAAGTGGATTCCATTGTTCGAATAGTGAATACAGTTAACGAATTATTAAAATCCAGTATACGAATTCTTTTCAAACTTGTACTCCGTCCAAAATTGGCATACTACACGGAGAAAAAAGATCATGGAATGATCGCTAGGAAAGATAGTAAACTGGTGACAACTAAGAATTTCTGTGCACAGTCGCTAACATAGACGAGTAATGATTCCTATTTTGGTATACTATATTGTATTCTAATATACCCAAATAGGAACCATTACTCGTCCCTGTTAGCGACTTGTGCACAGAAATTCGTAGTTGTCACCAGTTTACTATCTTTCCTAGCGATCATTCCATGATCTTTTTTCTCCGTGTAGTCAATGGAATTTGGACTACTTATTTTATTATTTCTTTATTTATTTGGACTACAGGGAAAGTAGGACATGGAAACAAGAAAATTGACATTTTGTAGAGAATTTTCTCAGCTTCAAAACGCTTTTTTTATTTTCCCGGTGGATACATTTTTAGCGGAGTTATGTCATGTTTGATGACTTATAATTTTAAGATGGTTAAAAAAAATACCTTAAGAGGTTTGTGATTGCTCTTAAAAGTATTTTCTGCGTATAATACATATCAAAACTAAACTTTTTCCCCCAAGGAAATTTTTTGTCCCTTTAACCATCTCAAAATTACAAGCCATAAAACATGACATAACTCCGCTAAAAATGTTTCTACCGGGAAAATAAAAACAGCGTTCTGAAGCTGAGAAAATTCTCTACAAAATGTAAATTTTCGTGTTTCCATGTCCTACTTTCCCTGCGAGCTCCATCTGTTTGAAAAACTGAGAAAATATCGGTAAAAATGCTCATGCTCGATCCTCATCGATCCCCATCGGTTGTTGGATAGACAAGAGAGGTCGAATGTTGTTCAAAGAGTGGACATTGCCCTGGAAATTGCGTTTTTAATTGTTTCTTTGCGATAATTTCCTACTGAGATTTTCAACTGTGAAGTGTTTTGAATTGTGGTTTAATAATTTGGCAATCCACTGTAGAACATCATGGAGATTTACAATTATATAGACTATAGAAATCTGTGGGATCAATTTAACAATGAGTACTTCGCATATTTCCATGAAAATTTGCAAAACTCGTCAAAGTGACTGAAATACGCCAATTACATCCAGAGATTCACATGATTTCGTAGAGTTTTGGAGAGCAATATTTTCAACAGGGAGAGGTTCCAAAGAAAAACATTAGCCTTTCAATATAGCGATAAACAAAAATTTATAAATTCCCCGCATTTTTACAAACCTCTTTACAAAAGTTCTGCAAGTTTTGCAAAACGCTTGAAATCTGACAATCATGCAGAAAAACTTCCAAAAATTCTTTTGGAAGAATTCTCGCAAAGCTTTTTCTGTGTTCCCACCAAGGGGGATAAAATTACAGCATACTGCAGCAATGTGATTTTTAATTTACGTTCGGAATATTATGAAACGCCATCACAACATTATTCACATACTTTACAAAGGAGATGTTTCCAACAATGATACACCCAGAAAACGATAAGCTTGAAAACAGCATGAGAACTGTTGCTCAACAGTTAAAAATCCCAAAAATGCTTATTTTTACTCTACTATGCTCATTTTAAAACGATGTTAGTTGCAAAAGAAATATAAAATATCTTTAGAACAAAATTAAGAGATATATATATTCTTAAATTGACCATAAAATATTCTATGAGAAACGATATTTGATTTAAAACTATTAAGCGCAACGCAAGTTGACGTTATTCTTATTTTCACGTTGAAACATTCATTACATCCTTCTCAAGAATAAGGGGGGACGTGAGAAAATTGTTGCATGGGGATCGCTACTTAAGAAAAAGAAAGGCAAAATGGATGTAATCCGTTCGGTGTTGACAGCAAAGAACTCGCGAAAGACTTCTTCAAGAATTCTGTGGGAACCCTTCAGTTCTCAAAGAGTTCTTGAAAAATTCTTAACTGATTTTATGTTGTTTGGGATCAGAGTATTCACGACGCAGTTCTTACAACCTATTTTCCTTATTTGGGGTGTATATTAAGTCTACACTCCACGCAGCATATGGCTTCAGAAAGAGTTTAGAGTGACATAATGTCAAATTCACGGAATTCAACTAAATTCTTTCTCAACTATTTTTTCACAAATGGATAAAAATATACTATTAAAAGTTGTTATCATCATTCATCTCGGAATATACTCCATGTAAATGTGATGATTACAATTGAAAGGTTCATTAAATTCCATTATATTGTTCCGAAAAATGACTACTTCTAGTTGTAATAACACGCAAATGTCAAGTATATTCAAACTTTGATGATAAAAACAATAGTATTTGTGGTATTTTTGTCCGAACGTAAGAATATCCCTGAATTTGATTTTAATGATATCTAAGATTGATTCAAAAATACTATGAAACTTGATATGAAAACAATTTTAAGCTCAAGTTGAACTGAAAAGCAACATTCAAAACAAGAATATCGTGTTTGAGCGAAGATTAATATATCCTTTTTCACAGTGTGAACGAATTTGTTTGATTCTAGCATAAAATATATTTGAAGTGAGTGCAATATGTTTGGGGAAATAGAAAGAATAAATTACGCTTGAATGAAGCTTAGTACACTGAAAACAAGCATAACGTTTTCTGGGTGTATCGTTGAAATGTTGCAGAGATTAAAAATTATCGCAACCAGGTTCCCCAGATGTGGCACACGTGATACTTCAAATGTATATTTCATATTAGGTAGATTCAAGCTCTTGGGTGTGGAGCAATCAGGTGAATTTCAAAGAGATCCATTAATCACGAATTCAGGTTGAGTAAAACGCCCAATCAAGCGCGTAGAAAATTTCCTGACTCGATACCCTTCATCGACACAATATAGCTGTAATAATAGCTCGCACATGCAGCGAGATTCGAATTCCAAACTCTTTGTTAAAACCTGGAACTCTTACCTTTATTTTTCAACATTTTGAATGAATTCCATGCACGGAGAAAAAATGGTTTGCTACCATAGCGCCTACAAAGAAATTTGTTGTCCTTGCGAAAATATTCACTCCAGCAGCTAAGACGTTCAAATTCTGTTAACAAATTTGTTCATGTCAGCAAAAAAATGTAGTTGCGTCAATCATTTTTCTTGCTCTTTCAGCTATTTTTTTTTGGAGGCACTATAGTAACAGACCTGCTTGTTATGCCAGCAATACTTTCTTCTCCGTGTGACGTTCAAAAGGAGAGAATATCAAAATTATACTTTGTTGCATGGTGTAACTTATAAAACACCTATGAAAGACGACAATGTCGTATTACTATACTAATATAACATTTTAGGATTGTTTCAGAGACTTGGACTTTAGAAGTAAGTATTACCCTGGTAGAAATTTGTCTAGTAATTCACGAGTTACAACACTTCCCCTTGTGAAAAACTAGAGACCTCATATGTATATCTATTATATATTTTATTTTATCAGATATACATAATATGTAATGAATAATGTAATATTTATATATATTATATATATAAGAACACTTATAAGTTGGTGATTGAACTGAAAAGTTACTGAATTGGAACTCTAGTTTTTCGTGAGGGCAAGTATTACAACTAGCGAATTACTTGAGGAATTTCTACCAGGTAAATTGTTGGTGGAAAAATAGCGTTCGTTGAGTGTGGGAAGAATATTCATCAAAGTAAGAGAACCACCCATACCGAAAAACATAATTATTTAACCCCTTGCTCCAAATGAATTCCAGCAACTAGGCACAGTTGTTGATATTTGGATCACTGAAACGGACGTTGGTTCAACCACATTCAAATTCAATTTCGCTGACTTTAGTTGCTGCTATCAATTTGAAGTTGCCTTTACTTCAGCTTCAATTACCGGTTTCTATTCCTTCAATACTCGGCACCAATTTTCACAACCAACTTCAGTTCATTAGTTTGAATAAATTATTTTCTTCGACGCAGACAACGTGATCCGCGCCAATTGACTCTCTCCGGCAGAAAATGCGATAAGCGGCCATAAAAAGTTCGAGCACGGTTGAGTTCTTCCGCTTTGTAAACGTTCTAGAAACTCAATAAGAATTACATTCTTGTAAAAATGTTTTAGGAACGGTGTGCACCCTTTGATGCGCTAAATTACGCTTTCCAAATTTTTTGTATTCTCAATGTAAAAAAAGATTTGTAAAATTCCAGATTATTTGGGAATCAACAAATTTTTTGTGAATATCCAAAGAATGTATGGCAGCAATAAATTGACAAAAATTGTTTGTGAATTTGCTGAAAAATATTTGGGGAAAAACTTCTGAACTTTTTTGGAAGTTTTTTTTTACAGTGCGCTTTCAATTGACTTTGTAATCGTTTTTTCTGGACTCTCGGCTGCACGCTTCATCTTTTCCAGGGAAAGTCAAACTTTCTCGAAGATTGGTACGTAATATTTCAGTATAGAAACTTCTACTCCGGAAATAGTTATCTATATATCGACTACACTCAGAGAAAAAAATGGCGGAAACATCAAATCTCAAAAGTATGTTTTGCCGATGTGACCACATTTTTTGCTGAAACAGCAAAAATTTTGCTTTTTTAGCATGCGCTTGCGAATCCAGCGATTCGGCAGTGTAGTATATAGACTAACAAGAAATTTGTTGATTCAACAAACACCTCGCCAAAACAGCAAGATTTTGTTTCAAGAGCAAATGTTTTGCTAATTCAGCAAAGAATTTTCCCCTTTGCGTATAGGTGCTGGAGAAGAACTTTTTCATCTTCTTGTTTGTTAATTTTAATCCTTTGTTATCTACATATCCTCTCAAGGGGATACTACAAAGAAAAGAATAAAGTATTCAAACTAATGAACTAAAGTTAGTTTCGAGTAATCAAAGAATAGAAGGCGGTTGTAAAAGCTGTAATAAAGGCAACTTCAAATTGGTAACAGCACTTAGTTCCTTAAATAAAGTTTCCAATTTGAAACAAAAGGACAAATTTTTGCATATCCAATTATGTTCAAAACACATTCCCTTTGATGCTTCTTTTCATGTACCCAATTGTTTATTAATTTCTTTTCTATAGTTATAAAAATATAATCTGTATTCGGAACGTTATAGACATATTTGAACAGATTCTGGCAAGTCCTGAAACAGAAATCATACAAAATTTGACAGAATTGAACTTAGGGTGTCTAGCGAAATATGATTTTGAAATTCCCGACCAATTTCCGACTTTTTCCAGGGTTTTTTTGGAAATTCCCGAATCGAAAATACAAACACATCAATTTCAATTAACATTTTCGATGCCCTAATACAATTTAATAAGAAAAATGAGTTCGAAGTTGAATATTCAAATATTTATCATTTTAAATGGACATGTTTTCAATCACTAATCCAAATTGGCTCCATTTAATTATAATGGGTTTTGAAAATAAAATCAAGTATATTAAATACATCTTGAAGAAGTCGGAAACAGACTATTTCACGAACATTTGGGAATTCTTTCGAAAATTCTTGAAACAACTCTCAAATCTCCCCCAGGTAGAAATATTCTATTCAATTCTATTACAAATGGTGGAATTTCTGATTGAATATCATTGAATTCTATTGCAGTCTATTCATTTTCCCATTCTTCAATGAGATTTTATAGATTATTTGTAACAGGGCCGTGAAATAGGAAATTCTTGAGTTGTGTAAGATTTCTGGAATTCTATAAGAATTCAAAACAAATTTTTTTTCGAGAATTTTTTAGTGAATCATTCATTGCTGTCTACACCTGGCTGAAGGAATTATTCTGAAAATATCTGAGAATCTTTGCATCACTCTCAACATTATAACGAAAAATATCGATATTTAATATAATCAATATTAATTCCAATTAAGATTTCAAATAATCAATTGTTCGTCGATGAGGAAAACCTTTTCTAAGTTTAAAAATTCTGCACACACAAAAATCAAAATATAATTGAAAATTTCCCGGAATTTTTTTCATTTCCTGACGTTTAACCGACGAAAGTACAATTCCTAACTAATTCCCGATCGCTAGACACCCCTGTAAACAGAACAATGTCAGATTTGTTTCAAATATAAATTTTGGAAGGCTTGTTTTATCACTTATGAAACTTTTTGTTTTCTTTAGAAAGACCAGGGTTATATTTTTACAGGGAATATTTGCCTATGGTATTGATATTTTGGGTATAACTTCCAGAATTCACTTGCATTCAATAAATTATATGAGAGAACTCAAAGTGAACATGATGAAGAGAATTTAACACTGAAAAATTCAGTGTTTTTCAGTGAGAGTTTTTTAAAGGATTTCAGAGATGTTCAGTTTTCCAGAGATATTAATTCAGATATTTAGAGAAATTCTCAGTGAAAAAACATGCCCAATAAGTAGAAGGTTTTAAAGGAGTGCTCTGATCAATTTTTCCACTAGAAAACTACTAGATCGTCTCAACCGTTTCAAGTCGATGCTGTTCAATCAATCACATCAAACTTTGGATCAAAATATTTAGAATCGATCAAACAATCCGGGTTTGGTCTCTTCATTGTTCAACTAAATCGTCACAAATAAATAGAACGAAATTTCGTTATCAGTCAATAAAAAACCTTTATTCAGTTGTTTTTATAACAAATATAACTCATGTACAATTATTTAGAGACCAGAGCTGGGTCCTCCGATTTATTCTCAATTTCTTTATCTGAAGATCAATATAATTAATCGAATATTAATGTCGTAAAATGGTCGAAACGATTTAGTAGTTTTCTAGGGAAAAAATCGACTAGGGGACACCCTTAAGAATTTTTCAGAGATTTTCAGAGTTTAAAAACATTTTCAAAGATTTTCAGAATTTTCCCCGTGAGATTCACACTTTTTCAGTGAAATTTAGAGAAATGTTTAGATAAATTTTCTTAACCAGGAAAGGAATCCCTACTAACAATTTTCCCACGAAATTGATTGAAAGATAGTAATTTTCCTACTCCTCGGCTAAGTAAAATCAAACTGTTTAACTAATGGTTAACATCTGGTTCAAACAAGTTAATGAATGACAAACCGTTATATCAAATTTGTTATATGAATATAACAACCAAAATAAACTCATTTGTTGAAAAAATTTCGTTCGTCCGACAAAATGATTTTATGTTTCATTACAATATATAATTGTTGCAATAAAATAATTTTGTGGACGGAAAAAATTATACGGATGAGTTCTCTTTAGTTGTTGTATGAGTATTATTTTTATGTGTCAAGGATGCGTTCGTATTGATCAACAAATTTTGTTGGCTTTCCTGAGTGCAGCCGTTATATGCACTGTTCAAAATAATATGAAATTTTGTATCGAGGATGATAGTGAAATTGATAAAAATTATAATATTAAAGGACATAGCCTCATATGTAAAAATAATACAAAATTTCGTTACACGACAAGACGTAAGAAACTTTGTATCATCCTATGAAGCGTTGCACTGATTTTTCTAATAGTATAGATTTTAAATCTCTCCCCTCAGTTTTTGTCAAGATGGATGAATTAAGAGCACTCAAGCGTCAAGAAGAACGGGTTCAATTTTGCGCCGACTTGTTTCAAAAATTACTTGATAAATGCAAAGTAAAAATAGATAATAATCAACAGCAGGGATGGGCAGCTTCAATTACTTTTTGTCCTTGGAGGACTTGTCTGTTTCCCTAAAATATAAATTCTGAACCTCAAATCAGAAAGTACTTGAGGCTGCCTAGCCCTGATCAAGAGCATACCTGAAATCGGACTCTGAATAAAAATTTGAGTTTCCTCATAGTTGGTAGATATTGGGAAGAGAATTTGTGATATTTGGAGGTTGTTACTTTTAAAACCCTCTCATACTCACCAGGAATCAGTAGAAGACTGGAATTTACATTTAAAGTCTAATCCTGGTTTTGGATTCTATCATTATGCATTGAAAATTTCCGGTAAACGCGTTAATTTATGAAAGAGTCGGCACAAAATATGGCTCACTTCTTCTGACGCCCTGAAAAAATCTTATAAATATTATTATATGAATTGAAATGAGTAGAAACGGTGAATAAAAATGAGTCCTAACTTTTCAACCTGCAGTTCAATATATTCAGTCTTATACATGGAAAAAAGAAAACAGCAATGGTTACTGTGAATCACAAAGATAAATTGAAACGCGAATTCATTCCTTGCAGTGCTGCGTTCCCCAGTCAACATTGACGAATTTTATTACAATACCCATCACTGTGATCGCGCTAATCCTCATTATCTAAGTGTGTTTTCATTTGTTTTTCAACCGATCGCTGTCAACCACAGTAACTAGTAGTGTTTTCTTCTTTCCGTGTACAGACGGAAAAAATTGATCTCCCAAAAAGTACTGAAATTTCAGTAATACAGGGATATGGGGCATTTGGGGATATTTCTACCTACAATGGAAATACAAATTCTTCTAAATTGACGAAGAAAATGAATAAATAATAAATCCTCTTTTAATCAAGTAATTTGAATGTATTTTTACCCAACTTTCTTCCCCCAATACACCCGATGTTTGCCCTATCCACGTAAGAAAATGGGTCAGTATGGAGGAAATTCTTCGATATTTCACGATGTTTTTGTTCATTAATTTTGAGAATGCTTGGAAAATAGGTGAAACATCGAGTATATTGGAGAAGGAGAGTCTGACAAAAATACATTCGAATTACTCGATTGAAAAAAGATTGTTCATAACACTCGCGCAGAAAATTCTACTTCAGGGTTCAGACAAGTTTTGTTCAATCAATTTCCCTGAGTGAAATTCTAATTTCCAGAAATCGTCAGATCATGAATGTGCCCCTAAACATTTTTTCCTCAGTGTATAATTCCTAAGATTCCACGATTAAAAATCAAGAAAATATGTTGTAGAGAATGAAAAATATCATAAATGACCAAATTTTTATTTTGAAAAAATTCTAGTGATTTCCCTGAGATTTCCAGGTTTTTGGGAATTTTTGATAATTTCCCTGAGAATTCCCGGTGTTTTGAGTCCAATTTTTATTTCCCTGAGTTTTCCCCAATCTCCCGGAATTCCAGTTCTGTCTGAACCCTGTACTTTCCATGCCTGTAGAGCGGGAGGAAAGTACGTTTTCCCTCCCTGGGGAGGGAAGTGGGCAATTTTGATTTTTCGATTCCAAGAAAGAATATAGATAAATTTAATATTCTGCTGTGAGAATCACCATTCCGTTGATCTTATAAATTAATTAATTTTTGCGCACTTTTATGTTTCTTGCATTGCCTTACGTGAATTGCGTGAACTTTCCGTGCGAGTGTTATGAAAAGTATTATATACGTATATCGGGAGATAAGCACGCGATTACAATTCGTGTACTGCCGCTCTCACTTCGCTCGTGCGACAAACTCACACTCGTTGGCAATGGCGTTCCTTTCCTCCCTTGATACGTAATATACTTTTTGACTTCAAGGGAATATTAGCGGCGTGGCAGCAGCCAAATCGTTGATGACAAACTACAGGCAAACGCTTCAATTTATTGGGTATGGGAATAAGTTTCCGCCCTTTTTCAAGCAAAGTTGATTTTTATTCAAACAATGGATTATTACATAATGTTATTCAAAGTATGCACCATTGGAAGCGACCACTTTTGCCCATCTTTCAGGTAGCATACGGATTCCTCGGAGAAAAAGCAGGTTCTTTTGACTCGATCCATTCATTGAGCCATTTTTCGACACTTTCGTAAGAAGTAAACCGCTCTCCAGTAAGGGCTGATTGCATAGATCGGAATAGATGATAATCCGGGGGCGCAATGTCTGGGGAATACAGCGGGTGGGGTAAGATTTCCCAATTCACTCCTTCCAAATATTTTCTAACAGGTTGAGCAACATGTGGCCTAGCATTATCATGCAGCGAGATAAGTTTATCATGTCTACCGTCCCATTCCGGTCGTTTTTCTTTCAGAGCTCGATTCAAACGTATTAGCTGTAGTCTGTAACGATCGCCAGTGATTGTTTCTGACGGTTTAAGAAGTTCATAATAAATGACACCTTTCTGATCCCACCAGATGCACAACATAATCTTTGAAGCGTGGATATTTGTTTTCGGTGTCGATGGACCTGGTACACCTGGCAGCCCCCAACTTTTTCGACGCTTAGGATTATCGTAATAGATCCATTTTTCATCGCCAGGGACAATACGATGCAGAAAACTCTTTCTTTTCTGCCGTTTAAGAAGCATCTCGCACGTTACCAAACGTCTCTCGATATCTCTCTCCTTTAGTCGATGCGGCACCCAATTACCTGCTTTTTGGACCATTCCCATCTTGTGCAAGCGTTTACCGACGGTCGACCTGTCAACACCCAACTCTTCAGACAACTCATCTAGGGTTCGACATGCATCTTCATTCAATAATTGTTCCAGTTCTGCAACTTCGAATTCTTTCGGTGTCCCTCCGCGTTCTTTATCACTCACGTCAAAATCGCCACTTTGGAATCGTCGAAACCACTCTTTACAAGTTGTATTGGACGGAGTGTGATCACCGTAAATATTGCACAGTACACGATACGTTTCAGCGGCACTTTTCTTCGAAATAAAACAATGAAGCATAACTTCCCGCAAATGCTGTTTTGTCGGGATAAACGTTGTCATTTTTGACACCAGATAAAAAATGATGTTTACGCTTGTAACAAATGTCAACTACCGCAATCGACACCTTACACATATACACTTCCAAATCACAAGTATAGCACTTGAGTGAACTCAAAAATAGTATCAGCAGCAACACTTTTCCCAAGAGGGCGGAAACTTATTCCTATACCTAATAATTAAAATATCACTCTGTACAGCACTTCTCTGATTCAAGTATCAAGATCATCTAAAATTCATTCTTAAAATTGAATAAAACGAATTTTGTGAAATTTCATTCTATTCACTTTTATATCAGCATCCACCGAAACGCTCGTGTTTTCGTTTTCCATGTAGATGAAAATATCCCCAAATGCCCTTATGTTCCCATTTTACTCAACTTTGGACAATTTTCGAAAGTTACATGTTTTCTGTGCATTAACTATAAACATGATGAGCATTTTATAAAGTTTTGGTGTAGGTCATTTTTATAATTATTCCACTGTTAAAGATGTTGAAGGATTTCCTATTAGATGCAATAATTTCCATATGAAACCAATTTTGCAATGCGTTATGCGGCATGAATTCGTTGTTCAAACTTCGGCCCTGTTGTAAAATCCTGATTCATCCAGATGAAACTTCATGCATCTTATTTCAAGTATGTATACACATGACACTACATAAACTGATGGGTTTTATCTGTATTTATGGGATTTGATAAAAGAAGCCATAAGTGCCAGATTGAATTCCATCAAACTGATTCAAATGAACATATCATAAATCTCACGAGAACTGATGAAACTCAATAAAAACACATCAAATCGACCCAAAAACGTTTTTATGAGAATTTTACAACAGAGTGAATTCGAAACACAATCGTATGCGTCAAAAATTTTCGTATCTGGTATGTGAAGTTTAATAGCAAGGTCATACTCAGAGTAGTATTTTGAGTAGTTCGGACGACTCGTTTAAAATTATTTTTTGAGTACACAACTCAAGGATAAAAATAAAATAAAAATTATATATACAAGTGTATGTATATAAAGTTTCAGTTTGAACCCCCTTCACACTTATTTTCGGGGTACGGTTTTTAATACCTACGCGAATTCACGAATACAAAGACAAAACTGTCAAAAAATTGTCAGAAAATGTGAATAACCATAGTTTTGTTACTGCACAGTGAAAAATTTTGTGTATGTCCCAAACGGTCCATTAAAAATTGATGTTAAATCTTAACATAAAAATGTTAAGTTGACCCTGAAAATATGAAACCAACACGAATTTTGAATGGATCGTTAGCGACACTAAATTTTTAACTGTATACCATTTAAATATTTTGTGATGATAATAAGACTTTAATGTTTTAACCAAAGAATTTTGTTCATCACGTTTCAACAAGAATTCTCAGTCAAAATAACGAAACTTTTTGCCACAAGAAAACATTTGTTTTCAGTGAACATATTCCAAACATCAAATGGACCTTCACTCTTCTTCCAGCTTAAAAAACAAGGAGCAAAGAGAAAGACGACGATTTTGGACTGCATATTGCGTAGTCATACTGAAATATGTATTAGGGAGTTAAGACATTTTTAGTTTCAATTCATATGATTGTCAAAGATTAAAATCGTTGCGATTTGAAAATTACGTATCACAGTTTTACTTTAATACGATGTAGTTCAATTATCATTCCTGCATTCTATTCCAAAGGACTATAATTGAATTTCAAAAAGCATAGTTGGAAACATCCACTTCAGGATTCAATCATTTGTTTTTGTAAAACCGTATTCGTCATTATCTAAAATATAATCAAGAATTTTGGTAAATTTGAAGATTTTAGATACCATGAATCAAAAAGTCCAAAAAATCAAATATTATGAAAGAATTTTAATTTTCAAACTGAAATATAAACCCGATTGGAAAAATCTTATTTTTATTTCCGAATTATAAAGTACCATTACAATAAACTTTCTCATTTATCCGAGTTTCAGTCATTCAGGATTCTAATTTAATCAAAGTATCACAGGCAAACAACAGGAGTTATTCAGATTTATGCATTGAATAAACAAAAAAAGAAACCAAATATTTTGCTCTGAAAAAAAAAAAATGATATGATAAAATTAATTCTCATTACACTCAGTTATTTGAATGTTTGTTTTTTCCACGAGCTTGATTCTGCTTTCAATAATTTGTTATTCAGAACCATCACGTCTCAATCATTCTAAACATAAAAAAGAAAAAAAAAAACATTGAATTGAATATTGAAAATTTGTCAATAATGATAATAATTCTGAATGTATTCACTTGAGGTAGATTCGATCCACATTTCACGTAATTAAGAATCCGCTGTACTTAACATTATTAAAATGGTGTTGTATAATTTTCCGTTGCATATTTTGTTTATTCCAACATACATTGATTTATAAGTATTACACTTAATGTATGATCACTCCATTTCTCTTGAATTATGTTAAAATTAGTGACTCGTTTAAAAATATGGGATGTACAAATATATCTTTCTTAGAATTGGAAATGATCAATCTTGTTCGTTCCGATACAAGAAACTCGACATTTTTTTCAATATTTAGGATAAGCAGTACAATTATTGACTCCTCGAGAAAAGTCGTTGATCAAACAAACTGGATATTATGGCTCTCAAAATATCACCAACGCTGCACTTGTAGAAAATAATTAGATTTTCTCACATAGCCGCTCATGTTACGCTGGTTTCGCTTTTTGTGTGACTTAAATTTTTGAATGATAAGTCAATCATTGTATGGAAATCAACAATTGTGTGGTTTACCCTATTTCTTGCTTTTAATATATTTTGTACTATTGATCAGATGTTTGAGGTTTATATACAAAGAAACAATTGCGTAAATACAGAAATGTATTCCCAGAGAGCAAGAAAAAACGTATGTGTATAAAAAAACAGTTCCAGGATATGTATTATCCTCATTGTAGTACTTCATTTTTCATTTAATTTGCTGTACACAGAATTACTACAATGAATAATTTCAAAGTATACAATCCCCTTAGTCCCTAATTGAAACTTTCTCAATTGGAAATGCGAGAAAGCTCGTTAAAATTTCCCTGCTTTCCCCGCAAAAATCCCGCATTCAAGAGGGTACATTGAGATATTTTTAGTTCAAGACTTTGTACAACCATCAGGATTTGTGAACAATGATCGATCCCAATAGTTTACAAAGAAATATAAAAAAAAAGAGAAGAGAACATGTTGAATTTATTCAATTAGTCATGTTCGTTCCATGGAGGCATCTTTTTTTTAAATTCTGTAAAGAATACCCAAATGAACAATGTATAAAAATTGTCTGAAATGCACACAAAATGTAATATAACTGTCTCAAATGTATGGTAAGTCTCTGTTCAAATAAATACTAAACAATTCATGGTAATAGTACATTTTTTTCATCTCATTATCAAGCAAAATTGTACGCTATATCATTTGTCATTTTTCTAGTCTTTAATACCTCTTTATACAATTGACAAATGGATCGGGTGAAATCAAATTTTTGAAAAATATGATTTATAATTTGTGCATGATACAGCTGAGAATATTAAATACTTTCTCAATTACATAATGTAGTTGCAATTAATTAGCAAATAAAGTTGACCGCATCATCAACATTATCCTCTTCCAGCTCTCACTTTCAAGTTTTCTTTGTGGAATAGAATTTCTTATGTTATCTATCCAAGACTAGAATTTGTATTTATATCACAGGCGGTTTCAAATGAATCGAAATCATATCATTCTTTCTTTGAATGTCAACTTTAGAATAAACAGCTGCAAATTTAGTTTCTGCAAAAGAAACTAAATTCTACGTACCGATTTCTAAAAACTTATGACTTACGAGACATTTGTGTATTCAATCTAGGGAAACCATGGTTTAATTCTTCAAATGGTGTTTTTTATATTCAAAATCGTATTTTGAAACTTGTGGAATTTCCTTAAAGGATTAATTTATACATGACGATTCAAGTTAAAGCGTTAAATTAGTAATTTAAATTAATACGCAAATAGTTTGTTGTACAAATAATGAAATCACGAAATAAATGTAAACAATAGAAAAATGTTTACGATTTCAATACATCACAGAATAAACGTGAACGAATGATCACCAGATTGTCATTTTCTTCAATCGATGATGCGAAATGTTGAATCGATGAATATCGATTTCGTAAATTATTTATTTTTACATTTTTAAGAACTTAGAGTTACGAAGAATAATAATGACTGATTGAAAGAAACACTGTGATTTGTTTTGAAGAAATACTTACTTATTGATACAGGAGGTTGTGAATTTGTAGTATCGAATGAAGTTGGTGTAGATTCAACTGTTTTGGGTTCTTCTACAAATTCCTGAGATGCTACAGTGGGTACAGCAGCAGTGGTTGACAATGTTTTACTTCCACTTGTTGCCGTTTGTTGAGTTTCGCTTTTTGATTGGTCCGTTGGTATCGTCGGTTGCACAGTTTGTGCGGGTGGTCTTATGATTGGCCGTTTAGCATACCCAGTTTCATTTTTGAAATTCATTACCGCGTTTCGTAAAAACCGATTCGGGATTAATGTTTCGGGTGATACATCCTTTTCATTACAATCCGGACACTCGTGTTCCTCAGATTCCAATAGAAACGTACGGATACCTGTGGAGTGCAAAAAATATTTTCATTGAGCGATGGATGAACAATAGTTGATTTCATATTCGAATTAATAAAAGAAAATTACATTCGTCGCAAAAGGAATTGCCACAGCAAGGAATCATAACTGCATCCGTCAGGAGATCTTTACATATATTGCAAAGTAAATCCTCTGGAATTTCTGGTTTTTCGACCACCGGTTCGGGATCTTGTGAGAATGGTGGTCGTTCTTTTTTTCCTTCCTTGTAAGCTTGACTAGAAGAACGGAAAAGAATGAGATTTGGATTTTGAAGATAATATCATTAACATCGTAGTTTTGATATCAAACTTACTGGTCGATGACGGGAACCGCATATTGACCCGTAGGTGTCATCATCGCGCCTGGAACACGCGGGCCTTCAACCGGCACCATGAAACTACGAGGGATGCCTGTACTTTTTTTTATTTCTATAGGTTCTTGATTGATACCTAACGGACAGTTTTTTATCCAATGGCCCGGTTGATGACATTTATAACACCGATAATTTGCCGGTACATCTCCTGTTTGATTAGCACCTCTGATTTTCATGTAACTGTTAATTGAATGAGATAAATTAAAATCATGGTATCAGATTAAATTGACGTACGAGATTCCAATTTTACTTACTTGGATGGATCATAGTCTTGAGTGGATTGAGTCATCATCGCTCTGATTTTGTCTTCTTCCGAACCATCTAATCTTGTCAGATCTACAGCTCTGCCAAGATTAGTTTCATCTTTCGCATTATTGAATGGAGTATTATCATTGCGATCCCAAGAACGTTTTTGTTGGACCGTTAAAGGAACTCTGGCGACGATGAGACTGGTATTTTTGGCAATTAATGCATTGTCGTCGGTGTAATCTGTACAAATAAAAAGAGATTTGTCAGAAAAAATATACAAGTGATTTGTCAAAAACAGGTATAGACTTGGATATTTGCCTTCTTTAGTTTGTGCATTTGTTATTTGTAAATCAAAATCGGTGTTCTTTCCAATACGCTTCTGATGGAATATAGCTTTTTTCAAATCTGCTACTGATATATGTAATCCATCGAAGGATACCGTATCATAATCCAATGTGGATTTGAATTTATAATGTACAGACATTGCTGTTATTTAATTGTCCTGTAACAAAAAAAAAACAAACATTCGATCTCAGTATCGATACAAATATAATCAAATAAGATTCAAGTTTCGTAACAATAAAAGTAAATCTTATGGATAGATTTATGGATATGAAGTGAAAAATTCATGGAAACTTGTACTAAAGAAACTTTGTTTTGGAAATATTCATTCTTCCGAATGATCTCATAAACATATGTTACCCCAATACCAAAATATGAAACAAATATAAAGTAAAGTGTTGAAATTAAAGGCATATAAGTTTTGATCTATTCGTTACAGGGGGATATTGCCAAACTTGTAACGATACAACACCCATTGAGAAAGTCCTGTGAGTTTGACAAGAACGGGTAGTCCTTACTCGTATGTTCTTTCAATCTCCAGCAATTTCATACATGTTCGAGAACAAAAACCTAGCAAAGATTTCAATGGGAATATATTCATAAGTTTTATATTGGATAAGTTTTTCCCGATCGTGGATGGAACCGAGTATCACAACATAACGACGAAAGAAGGAATTTATGCGAAGGATCTCATTTGATCCAAAAATTCAACTCATGTTAAAATATCTATCGAAGTTAAGATTTAATGTCATGAAAATTTGGTTTCAAAACTTTCATGAACTGTTCAACACTTATGGCACGAAAAATGTGAAATATTTTACACGAATGACGAGAAAAAACAAAATCACAAAGAGTTTGTGAAAATGAGGATAAGATGAGGAAAAACAGAAAAGAAACAGGAATATACTTACTATGAGTTGAAAAAACGGAAAGTATAAGGAAAAATAAAGAACTTGTTATAAGGAAATTTCAACGATCCCTGATTACCAATATGTCGTCTTAACCTCCAGTCTCGATATTATTTATGTAAAATTCAATTGAACGGAGGAAATATGTACTCTTTTACGAGGATGATACTCACATTGCGAACAAAATACATTCCAATAAAATCTGAATCATGCAAATCACAAAACCGTAGCCATTCAACGCAACCCAGCTTTTATTGTTCCTATAGATGGCAGAATCAATAGCTCGTGAAGTCGGCTTGAAATATTAGTGTATTAATGTCCAATTTGGATTTATGATTCTCATAAATCTATAGTACCATTTAAGTCAAAATATATAAATTTAATTATATTTTCATTGATTCTTCTTCGATACTTTTAGAGAGAAAATTATATCCCTCAAATTGACGAAGCCAAAATTTAACCGCGTGATCTTAAAATTGACTAAAGGTAATGCATATTATTATTGGCATGCTAGGGCGTCAGTAATCTAATGAATGTTCGCCTAAAGAACTAAAGGTAGTTTCTTGATGAGTTCAGGAATTCTGAAATTGAGGAACCCTAAAGGTTCGTTCACACAGTCGCCAATTTAGCGACTGTTTTCCTATCCCCGTTAGCAGAAAAAGAATCTTTTCAAATGACAGTGAAATAGGACTCTTGGCGAATTCTTTTCGAGCTATGTAACTCTTATTGGATTCTCTAAGAATTCAATTTTACTGGCATTTCGAGAATTCTTTTTTGAATTCGTAAATAATTCATAAAGAATACTTTTTCCAAAATTTTGCTATCTGGGACAATGGGTTCGTTCATTCTACGTGCAACTTGTACCAAACCAATCATTTCGTTTCTATAACTAGAAATAGCGAATTCGAAATACTTGGAGCGATTGAGGTAACTTGCGACACCAGGGCAGCGTTGCCAGTATTCCCTAGAAAAATCTTCAGCATCTGATGATTGGTTATTTCTTGTACAACCGGTCAATCATATTTTCAATTTGGAAAGAAACGACCAATGCCAAAAAATTTGAAGATTTTATTAGGGAATACTGGCATCACTGCACCAGGGTAGTATGCAATAAGCCCAACTGGTAATAAGCCCGACTGCATTTAACCCGAACGACTTTAAACCCGAATGACAGTTGACCCGACTAATTATAAAAATATAATCAAATAAAATGGAAAATTAATTGAAATCAAAGCGTAATTAACCTTTAATCTATACATCTTCACAGTAAAAGGTTGAATAAGCTTTGATTTCGGTTAATTTTCCATTTTATTTGATTATATTTTTATAACTAGTCGGGTCAACTGTCATTCGGGTTTAAAGTCGTTCGGGTTATAATCTGTTCGGGCTAACACCAGTCGGGCTTGAGTGCCATTCGGGCTGATTACCAGTCGGGCTTATCGCATACTACCGACACCAGTAAACGAATTTGGCTAATGTTCTAGAAAACATTGCTTCCATATGTCCAAGATCTCATGCAATCAAAGCATTCATTCGAATTTCATGAGGACTGTTTTATGGGTTTAAAGCTCTAACCTCAAACAATTTTGTCATCTCAATTTGACTTCTCATATTATTAATTAGATTATTAAAATTCCTGTTAATAGCGTGTATTTAATAATCAAAAATAATGGAGATCATTTTGAAAACTTATAAAATGAATATTGAAAATGAATGTGGTTTTTTCATACCCATGTGTAAGTGATTTGGACATCCGCGGACATTTGAACGTTACCGATACGTCTCCGTAATGTTTTTTGTATGTTTCGTAATGTTTTTTTGCACATTGTGATAAGCTTTTGAAACGTACATAAAACCTTCCGGTGCTAACTGAGATGGTTCCACGATAAACCATGCAACCGGAGATTGTCCGGAACGGAACGATTCTAATTGGTAGAATACTAGTTTCATTTGGATATAACTATAACAATACTAGGGATCCACCAATTATGAGCGTTCCGTTCCGGACAATCCGGTTGCATGGGAGACCACCCTGAAAAACCCCATCATTCATTCGCTATATGCTCTATCCACTTGCACTTGATATTTTGTAAATATTATTTTCAGTGCATTGATTAACATCTTCGAATCGGACTTCTGGAAGTCCAAAAACAGATTATCATTGAATAATAATCAAAGTAAGTATAAAATTCTGTTGGAAAGCACATTTTTCTTTGTAAAACTCATATCATCAATATATTAATATTTTTTTTTAATAGTTAATATATTATATGAAAGATTGTTAGATGTGTAGGTTAGGTCGTTGGATCAAAACAATGATTTTCCTGTGGAAAATGTCAGGCAAAATCGGTTAAAAACTAGCACGTCCTCCGACAAAAACCGCAAAGAACCGTGCAGAGCCGGGCAGGAACTTATTTAGTTCTGCCTGGTTTTGGTCCCAGGAACTGCCAGTCTTCATCTGGATTTTTCCAGCATTTTCTGCAGGGTTGTAAAGTGTATTGGAAAATAAGGAAGAAAAGAATTCATTACAATGACACCTTATGATCACAAAACCATAAGATGAGCATAAGGGAATGGTGTACTCAAAATTAACCCTTAAAAGGTACAGTGTTTTTCAAAGGTAAACGTAAGTCATTCATGTCCAACGCTTTAAAAAGCACTATCAGGACCAATCGTTACATTGATGATTTATTAATTTGTTTAAACAATATAACAAAATGAAGAAATGAAAACGTGGATGGCAGTATTTGGGACAAAGTTTTGCCAAGGCACGAATTACCCATGTTTACCTTTCAAGAATTAATAAAATTACACTGATTGTTAATGTACAATATATATATATACACCATTCTTTGCCTTTGCAAAGCTCACAAAGGCTTTTTTCATTTGCAAAAAATTGTTTTCCGCATTCGATTTCAACATAATGTGACCAACATGGAACAATATTGAAGTATGATTTGCCTAAATCACACAAAAATTTCTCAAGCACACTATGATTATGTAGTGTAATTATGCGCGAAATGTATAAATAACTGTTTTAGGTAAATTTATCAAGGTATTTTTTCAACATAAAAAACCATATAAATGAAAATACATAAACATATACTTATTGAAAATAGTGTCATTTGGAGATTCTGAAAATGTGCACAGAAATTTCTACAAATGTTCTTACCATTTCCAACCTTTTGTATAGCTCGGCAATGTTCCTGGCCATACGATACATTTGTTAAAAATACATCATAACTGAGTTTTCATATTGAATTGTCGCTACAACCATCTCATAATGGTATTACAACAATTTCAGGTTGTGTTACAATGGGGACTTGGCACTTGGAAGTTTTTAAAATGGCACTGTACATATCATTTCCTGTTGCAATTTTTCATTACTTCAATAACCCGGAAAATTTTGAAGCTGAGGTAGTGAGAATCAAAGAAAAGGAGTGTTTTGTACCTAAACATCGAAGAGAACAGATGGAAGCATTCATTGAAGAGATGAATCGAAAATCAACTCAGCAGAGACTGGATCAAATGGAAAGGGAGTTTTCAAAGAGAAAAGAAAATGTGTTATAATTATGTGATTGGTATTTGTAAAATAAATTTTCTTAGATTAGAATTTACATTGTAAATATTTATATATACATATATGTTGTTTTAAATAATAAACACCATTTGAAGCAATATCGAAGCTTCGTCTTGAATCAGCAAGCTTTCTTTTTCAATTTTATTGGAAACAAGAATCAGTCACTTTCTAGCTTTCGTAATTGTTTGGACATTGTCATAACGACATTCGGGAAGTTTTTTGTTACGACGCCCGTATGGAAATATTTTGTTGAAAAATCTGTAAATCTTTGTAAAATCTCTAAAAAAAACTCAGATTTCTCTCTAAGAAACTCTGAGATTTTGATGAAAAATTTAATATTTTTGGGATATCGTTCTCAGAGTGTATCAGAGATTTTTCATTAAAATTTCACTCGTCTAAAATATATCTTCAGAAATAATTAAGGACAATGCAAGAAGTCTCATGACGTTTATGAACGTTATGACATTATGACGTTATGAACGTTTTCAGAAACCTGTTAGAATTTTCTAAAAGACATCTTTCAGAAATCTTAAACGTTCTTGAAGATATCTTTTAGAAATAAGAACAGTTTAAGACTTCTAAAAGATTTGTTTTGATTGTTCTTAATTATTTTTGAAGATATCTTTTAGACGAGTGCTGTGTGGGTTTTTGCGTTTCGTCATGTCACCAACGAAATATTTTTATACGAGAAACCAAGATTTCTCGAAAAGGTGAAAGAAAATGGAATAAAACAACCGATTTCCTCTTTTTCGGAAAACTTCCGTTTTGTATTGTTTTATTTACAATATATTGACACGTAAGAGTAAGAATTCACTCCTTCTGAAATTGGAATATCACCCTTCTATTAGAATCGAATATGAATTCATCAATCCGGTCATCAATAACGTTCAAAAATTTGTTCTTATAGCAACAGAGGTGTGTTCAACATTATATAAACTTTAAATATTTGTAACTTACATGTTATACGCATACATACATATTCATATATATGTATATATAATTCGTATTGTATCTCAAATTTTAATTTCATTCGTTAATCGTTCAATTACGCACAAACGTTGATCATCTCGACGTATGAAAAGAAGGCAATCAATCTGAATCAGTTTATATTAGATTTGTGCAATTCGATATCGATTGAATCATCAATTGGATTAAAAACCACTTATCTAAGAAGGGAAACTCTTGGTTGATCGTTTAATATCGAGTCATCTTATAAAGTTGGAAAAATATTTAAATTTTTAGTGGGTGTTTTATTGCCCACGTAGTGCAAAGTGCAGTCGAGGCGAGTAACTATTAGATACAATATTATTATTCTCACTTTCACGACTATGTATATCAATATAATATAAATAATCTACGATTCGAGTAGCGAAAAATATGGAACGAGCATTAAATTATGATCATGTGTGTCCAGCACAAAAAGATGATTTTGATTATCGAGCAGAATGTCTTTTACAATTATCAGTTAATTCTACAATTAAATGTTCGTGTTATTTATTTCTGTCTTCATTTGTGAGAATAAAGTTTGTTCAATCGCCAGTATTGGATTGTTCGTCGAAGAACGAGATTGTGTAAGTTAAAGATATGATAAAAAAATTAATTTAATAATCGTCAATTTATTTCTTCTTGGCCTCTTCTTCCACCGCCTCATTCTGTTTACGGAAGCAGTCACCCACAGGGAAGAAATCCCAACATCTTTGTTGATACATGTTCCAGACGTAAGTTTCCTGACCGGTGTACTCTGTGTCTGGTTTGTTTATTAGATGCATAAGGAAGAACCTGTAAACAGAAAAGTTTCATTTAGAATTTCTGTATATAAATACTTTTTATAATATTACATTGACGAATCCTTACATGTAATTAGCTAAATTGTGTTCTTGTTGAACGTGAGTATCAAAACCGTGAGGTACTGCGTCAAAATAGTCTTTTCCTAATCCACATATGAAACAGTTACTTTCCATATTTGTTTTTACACTCTCCAACTGGTCTCGAAGTTCTCCAAAGGCGTCGATAATCAAACCTGACACAGATGACAAGTTTGAAATACAATTCATTTCTTCATTATTCTATAAATCGAAAATGTAATTACCTTGAATGATGGCGAGAAGAATAACAATGACGAAGAAGAAGAAAGTAATGTCGAACATAATACGATACACTTCATAATCATCGCCATCGGGTTCTCCAATTTCATCCCCGATACCTCCTCCTGCTCTGACTCCTTTGTAAAGATGGAAAACGAAACACTGAAAAATTTTTAATTGTGATCAATTAATGGGGTTTGATGTTGAATATTTGTTTAGAACATGTAGGTGGTTATTTGCAGTTCGCATACCGTTAACATATGGTGACATTTTTTATCCACTTCGTCGTCTTCCTCTTGTATATAAAATTTCCTAAAGAAGTTGAAGGCTATGACCGTATATATGTAAACTACGATGGTCAGCAACATCACTGTCAATACTAATTGTTTTCCGTTGTGCGTTACAGATTGTAAAATCGTTTTCAAGGTTTTAAAACCAACAGCAACATCCAATAAATGGGCAGCAAAGAAAAAGTTGTTGTAGTTTCCAAGAATAGAGAAGATGAAATATAACAGACTGTATAAAAATGCCTGAAAAAGTAATGAAATACTAATTGATATTCAAAATCAAGTTTCAAGTATGGCATCTGAATCATATAAAAATGGTAGGCTTGACTGAATTGTCTTAATTCCATGTCAACGTACTTTATCTGTTATCGTTACTCCAGCTTTCCATATTTGATACCTCCAATCGATGGTGACAATACTGAAATTTGAAAAGAATGTATAAATCTCGATGAATTGATATTTGTGGATTGCTCGAAGATGTTCATAATTATAATTATGATTTTTTTTTAACTTCGAGTGAATATACAAAATATTCTGTTGAAGGGGGTACCAGCGATCCCTGACGATGCAAATCTTTTCTGAGAAATTATTGCCATACACTCGATTTTCAGATAATTTGTCAGAATAGTTTTGCCCGTGTCTTCTTCTAACCAATGAGTTCTGGTAAACAAATTAGAATTTCTTTTCTTTGATTCGAAGGAATGAACTGGTAACATGAGTTCCCGGGTCGATAAATTTCGGACGGTTTTTGTCCTCTTATCTCATTTTGAGACTGATCCTGTCCTGATGGTTGATTAATGCGGACAAAAACAATACTTTTTCAAGATTTTAGTCTGAATTCCTCCTCAATCACTTGTACTCGCTGGAGGAGAAATCAGACTGAAATCTTGAAAATTACTGTTTTTGTTGGCATTAATCAACCATCAGGACAAAATCAATCTAAAAATGAGATAAGAGGACAACAACCATCCAAATTTTTCGACTCGGGTTATTTATCGTTACTTTGATTGGAAGAATGTTTTACTCACAAATGTATCAACCCGGAACCTTCTTCTTCTTGTTGACTGAAAGAAGTCTTCTCCATGCCCAATAAATTACTGATATAATCAAAATCATAACTTTCACTGTATTTTTGTCGCACTTTTTTTTTGACGAATTTGTCCCAATAATTAACAGGGAAAGTTTTTGCTGAAATCACCATTTTATCCCAATGTGCTTTGATGTCGTTTTCTTCCGGGGTTTCAACAATGTATAATCCATCAAATTCAACTCGTCGTGCGATTTCTTTCTCTCGTTTGAAAATAGCAAGTGGTACCTGCGAAAAAATATGATCAATTTAAGTGAAAAGTTCTTCTTCGTTTATGTTACCAGATTGGAAGATTAAAGATTCGTAAAATTTAACGAAGCAAAGGGACTTTTCGTTTAGTAGTACCTTGAGATGATAATATGCGACTAACATTGCCAGGGAAACTATGGAATGCAGCGCGGCCATTAGCCTCATAACGTGAGCCATATAAAAGAAATCTTCCGATACTTCCACGAATTCTAGAGGATCTTCGTCCTCTTCTTCGGATCCATCCTCTCCACTGCCACTTCCCAATTCTGCACCACTACCTCCTGAACCAGACCCACCTTCACCGGACATTTCTACTAATAAATCTGCTATCGAATCGCCACTACCATCTTCATCTCCGTAACCAATCAATGAAACCTTTCAAATAAAATATACATTTTTAATCAACTATCGTAAAAGATTATTATTATAATTCGGAAAAATACCCAAAAATATTGAAAAATCCTTAATTACCTTATAAAATAACAGCATGAAATTGATCCCGAAGGCTAGCACCAAGGCAACATACTTAAGATTATAAAAATTTCTTGCTAGGCAGGATACTACACGATGACTATATCCTGAAAAATTGATTGATTGAGCTGCCGAAGTTTCGGAAGTTGTTTCTTGTTTGGCTTCAGCTTCTACCGCTGCCATTGCTGCCTGTTGCGCCGCAGCAGCTTCGGCTGCAGCCACGGCTTGAGCTCTAGCTTGTTCCCCTCTGCAATTAATAAAAATCAAAATTATAATACGATTGCTCTTTTTCTTGCAAATTAATCTACTATCTCGTACAAAATCTCATCTTCGATACAAGATGAATCAATGAAAAATTGTCATAATCAACTAACCTAGGATGAATCCTAGCCGTTTCTGGGACAAATACGGAGCAGTTCCACGCAGATTTGGACAGGAACTGTTCCGTATTTGTCCTGCCCAGCCAGCAAAGTGCTCCCAAATTCACGTTTTCGCTACTAGCAGTGCTAGTGGGAGCAACGTGGTAGCTTTTCCATTACCGTGAGACTGCATGCTACCATAACATATATATGATTCAATTTATAACGTAGCACTACCTCAGCGCTACCAGTATTATCAGGAAGCGCTACCAAGTAGTGCTCCTAGTAAAAATACTACCAAGTCGCTCCTATTTCCATACATAAATGAAGCCATATATGTACAGAAGATTTTTAACTGTATAAGTGAATGGTAGCACAACTGCCAGAAGCGCTGCCTTGATTTTGTTGGCTGGGTGGAAACTGCTAGGATTCATCCGAATATGTCTGGCATTTGCGGCAGGGCATGTATCTAAACATCTTCGCAGCATCATGACATCAACTTTCAAGTTTGCTGCATGTTGCTGCGCAGTTGCTCCGTGATGTTGGAGAGTTGTTGCGAATTTTTCGAGTTCTTTGCTGTCTGGGTAACTGTGAGTTATGTTTCTAATAACACTCCAACAAACAACGTCTAAAATTTGTGGAAAAATATCGTATAAGATAAGTTTTAGATATTATTTATATTGTTTTTCCACTCCATTACTAAGTTTATTTTGAAAAAATTATCTAAAATTTCACATGTATATTACTGATGGAAAAGCATATCAATCGAATTCAATTATATCAATGTTTCTCTTTTGCAGATTAGTTGAGAGATTCACGACAGGCGGCATGAGAAAAAAATCTTCAAATCAGGTGAGTACAATTTGGAAAAAAAGAAAGTCTAAAATAGGAGTCATGTAATCATGTACCCCAATAAATCAGCCAAAGTAACAGGTGTATCCGCATCAGCTCCTTCTCCAGTTTTGGCTCCTTCCTCCCCTCCACCTTCATCCGGAGTGCTTTCTCCAGTTTCTTCGATACTAGATTGAGGCGTCGAAGTAGCAGATTCGTGAGGCGCTAATTTTATTTGACCTCCTTCTTCTTTTGTTATATCCATTCCAAATGCTTGCACCTACGAAAAATTCAAAACATTACAATGAAAAGGTGGATACAATTTTCACATGTTTATTAAGTCAAATGATCCACACCAACCTGTAAATTGGATTCATCCGGCGTTGGTGGTAACGCCGGTAAATGTCTAGACGGTTTTTCTTCCTCCTCCTTCACTTCGACGACTGGTTCATCCACGTGTGGTCCTCTCATCAAAGTCAACAATATTCTCATGAAGTAACTAATCACACAACCCACGCTAAAACCGGAATAATAAAAAGCATAGAAAATCATTTTGAAGAAAGCAATAAAAAGTTCAGGGATCGTCATTTGCTGCATTTCAGCGATTTTGCTCTTGATGTTGCTGGGTGAAAACATAGAGAAGAAAAAGTATATCCCGTCTTTGAAGGATTGTATTCCTCTTCTGAATGGATCTTTGTTTCTCTCTTCGTCGTCCTCCGTCATATACGTGTAAGAGGATTCTCTAGCTTTGCCGATTCCCCCACTTTCCTCGATCGCCATCAAACCACTGGCGTGTTGCATTTCAAAAATCGCATCCTCGCAAAAATTGATGAAAGTTTCTAGTTTTTCTTTCTCTCCAGCCTCAACCACGGTATTATAAAAGTACGCTCTTTTTGATTCCTTGATTTGTGGTTTTTCCCATTGTTCTATATTCGATTCTTTGATCTCGAAATAAACGCGTTCGATTTTTCTATTGCTACCTAAAATTTCGATTCTACCGAGGAAAGGTTCGAAATAGTTCAAAACAGAACCAGCGGTTTCGAGGAATCGGGCCAGTCTTGGTTCGTTAGGCATATGCTCTGAGAGATTCGTTAAAAGCACCGCGAGATTGAAACCAATCTCCTTGGCTGGCTCGTGGAAGCGATCCATGAAAGCAACGTAGTCGATCTTTCCGTCGTGGTTCGTTTCGCAACAAGCGAGAAGAAATTCGATTTCCTCACTGAAATGTGTAAACAAAAAAATTGTTTGAGAAAAGAAGGTCTCAGGAAGAAGAGAAATTCTTCTTACTCTGTATAGCTCTTTTGTTGCTCCATTTTTTCTTTGAAATCTTTAGGATAAACCCATCCGTCGTTATTGACGTCGACTTCGAGAAAACTGGGCGATGAGACCAAGTCTTTCAATTTCAGGAACATGTCGAAGTATTTCAAAATCAATTCAACATTGCCGGCAGATTCGACCAACGTATCTACCATCTGTTTTCCGATTGTACCATTAACCACGTTACCTGTGATTCAACGAATGAAGAATTAAACGAATATTCTTTAGGATTTTATATACATTCTTTTTATAAATCACGCACCTTCCAGCATAGAGAGCATCATGGTGATCATATCCTTTTGTAAATTCAATAATTCTTTCAGTAAATCCACTTGACTGGAGTGTTTCGATAATTTATCTTGCATGTGCGAAAAGAGGAATAGAAAACCACCAACAGCATCCCACAACCTGGAATGGGCCAAAGCTTGTTGATTTTGTGCGCATGGACCTTGTATAACTTCAGTCAGCGTGTTAAAGACTTGACTCGCGACTCCAATAGCTTTAAAGAAATTAGCTTTTCCAGCTGGATCGATGAGTTCTTTACTCGAGTAATGCCAGTAGAAGTCCATTATAGATTCTTGAAGTCTTAGAAGATAATCGACGGTGCAGATGACCACATTTACAGTCGTCGTATTACCGGCTTGAGTTCTGAGATAGTTTTGCCAGTCTATCGGAACAATGAGAATAATAGTTATTTGAATGCTTTGTAAATATATCGTTTGTTGATATTCTTTTTACGTACCGAGATTGTGTCCTTCACAAGTCAATTGTATGAATCGGAACAAAGCGCATGTAAATTCAGCGTCGTGCATATTCTTTTCCCCAGCTGCACCTTCCGATCCAACGCCAAGACCTTCGGCTTTGGTGTTTCTTTCAAAAGCATCCAAGTCCAACACGCTGCAGGAATTCATCAATCCTGCTATCGATGTGAAGAATCCTACATCTTTCTTTTCCTTCAAATGATTCAACATTCCTCTTTGAATCTCTATATTACCACCACGTAGTATAGAAATTCCCAATTCCAATGTTTTCATAACCATTTCACTGGGTACACCTTTACAAGCCGATATATGCAGCAGGACCATTTCTGCGACTCCACGGTTTGCGAGTCGTGCTTGATGAAACAGAAGTTTCTGCTTTTCCATTTCTTGTTCCTAAAAAAAGACGAAAGACTCGATATTATTTATGGAGTATTTTTTAAAAACATAAATTATGTTAATTATAGATTAATATTTAAATTCTACATATATATTTTCCATAACTTACCATCAGTTTGTGCATTGGCCTCTAACGTTTAGCATTTAAATGTTGAAATTTTGATTAGTTTTTCATTTAAAAAAAATGTTGCACATCAGCATTTATTTATGATATCTAAGAATTGGTCATGAATAATAACATGAATTTGTGTGAAAATATGTTTACATGAACATTTTTATGTACAGATCTACTTGAAACGTATGAATCACGTACCTCCGATGCGAATGAATGAGACCGATTGATTTGGTCTCAATATGTATTTAATTGTTATTACCTCGAGACTGTTTATTGAGATACGAAAATTTAGATAATGCTTGATCGAACTACAAAAAAAAAACTAAGCTAATATAGCTGTTACTTATGTAGTTGAAATGCCCATTATATTCCCTAAGCGTTTTTGCATTCGTATGGATTAAAAAAAACGATTGATTTCAAATATCAACAATGTTTTCCCTGGTGGAAAAATTTCGTTGAATTTCGTTCACTCGGTTCTCATTGAAAATCAGCAAAATTCAACTCAATTCAACAAAATTTCGATTCAATAACTGTCCACAAAATTCAGTAACTTTTATCGAAATTTGTTGACTTTTATTGAAGTTTGAGGATTCTCACTGAATTTTGCTAATCTTCAATAAAAAAACTGCTAATTTTCAATGAAATTATTATGAGTTTTTATGATATATTTCGTACTATGATTCGATACTAGAGCGATTTTATTATCTAGCTAATTGTTCTTACCATAGCTAGTTTATGCGTCGGCTGGTACATAATTAATAAGTGAGTAAAAAAAGAACACACTCATCAATTAAAATTGTAAAAAATCATAAAATCTTAGAAGTATTATTTGATTGGGCAAATTCAAAGGAGTTTGGTGGAAATCAGGAATACATGTAGAAGAAAGACTTACATGGATCGATGCTGCACCTTCCTCTTCTCCTCCTCCTCCTTCATCTTCTCCTTCTTCTTCCTCTTCGCCACAAGATTTTGATATGATTTGGGCATAACTCATGTACAAAGGATCTTCTTGGAGAGCACCGGATCGTTCTGTCATAGCTCCACGACAAAACGTTGTAACCAGTTGTGTGAGTGGGTCTGGTTTACCTTCATCTTCATCTTTATCCATTTTCTTTAATTCTGCGTCCTCAAAAGATTGCTGGAAAGTAAGAATTTGGGTATATTCTGAGATCGAGTTCGAGATATAATTGTCTACATGTATTACATGTGAATTAATTTCTGAACATTGAATATTTATTCAAGTTAGTCTGGATGCTGTGTCGCATTGAACTCATATTTGTGACAATTACACTGTAAAAAATAATCGAAATTTTCCTGTATACGGTCACCGGAAAATCCCAATCACCGCATGGGAAATCAATTTCCGATATATAAGTATGAAATTTAACTGAAAATTCCAAATTATATGTGATTTTTACTATAATTTCACAGGAAGTTTCCGGACCAGTGCAGAAAATTCCTAACGCCCAGGTAAGAAATGCCAATATTGACAACTGGCCCATGCTTGGCAGAATACTGGGCTGCCAAGCATCGCGAACCAATATTGGTCCAATATACAACTGTTGTTCATTCTAAAAACCATACCGGGTTTCATAGGAAATGCCAATAAGACGACTGGTGCAAGTTTGGCAAAATATTGGGCTGCCAAACATGGCGAACCAATATCAACCCAATATAAAACCGTTTGTTATTTGAGAACCCACACCATGTTTCATAAGGAATGCCTATACAACAAGTGGTTCAAGATTGGCAAAACATTGAGCTGCCAAGCATGGCGAACCGGTATCGGCCCAATATTGAACCATTTGTTATTTGAGAATCTACACCACATCTCCATGTTTGTGATTTTTACAGAGTTGTATCGATATCCCTGCTAAGAATCTTATCATTTTCTATGGGAAATTTTTAGCAGGAATGGCATGAAAAATGACGTCATTTTTTTCTCCAAGAAGTATGTTTGAAGAATCAGGTTGAAGCATGGCAAGAGTTAATTAATATACACAACTTGGGCCAGGTCCGGTTTAATCGTATGAGCCAAGCTCAAAAATACTCATAATGCATATATCATGAGACATTGGGCCATTGCATTCTGGCCCAATATTGAGTACCAAGCCTGGCAGGAGGTTATCATCCCAAGCTTTCACCAAGCTTGGGCCACTTTTTCTCATGGATTCTGACCCGATATAAGTCATAATTGGGCCAAGATCGGGCCAAGCTTGGGCCATTTGTTAATTCCTACCTGGGCGCTTGTATATGTTAATGACCTCACATAAATTTATAGGAATTTTTCACAGTGTAATTTATGCAGATCACTTCCACGCGGACCCTAGCAAATGTGATCATACTGAAATTATCCAGTATATTTGTGAATTTCGGAATGAATACCGAAAGATTGGGAATATTTTGGTATACTTTGAGGACAAAAATGTCACGAGCATACGGTATGTTTTCAGTTCACTTTTTATCACAACTTGGTATTTTACTGAATTACTCCTAGATTCATACTGATTGCATACCATACTAGAATTATACTCACATAATATACTGAATATTTCGATATGATCGGATTCGCTAGGGGAGACTGCTGTAGTTTAGAAAATATATTATTTGGATCTGAATTGCCATAGAACTTGAGATTTTTTATTATTCATGTGAATGTTTTATTGACCCATTCGAAGTAAACATGTGATCATGTTAAAAACCTCAAATGAAAGGATTTTTATGGATTTTATAAAGTTTTTCTGTTTTCCGTATAAAATCGTGGGAAGATTTCTTCGCTTTAATCCTGAAATATGTTCTTTCTATTGTTCAACAAAAATTTCTTTGTACTTTGAAGTTTGAATTATTAAAACTATTCATTGTTGTGCTGAGTGTCGATAGACTTCTTTTGGCGAGTTTTCTAGAAATATCATCTATAAATTCTTGGTTATGAATTTCGTATGAATTTTTTGCTGACTAAAGTATTCTAAGAAATTAATCAGTAATAGTTCATGAATTTTCAATCCATTCCAAGTCTTGCGTACTGAGATTTTTATAACACTGTAGAAAATTGATGACTTGAAACTAAAAAAAATTGGTGTCATGTTTGACGATCCTTTTTGTTTCTAATTTCCCAGCAAATTAAACTAAACTCTTATAAATTCGTTACCATCTATAAAAATTCAATAGGATCCGTGTAAAAACAGGGTGTCCACATTCTGGAAAGTCAGGGAAAGTCAGGGAAGTGAAAATCGGTCAGGGAAAGTCAGGGAATTATTCAAAAAGTGGGAAAAGAAGCATTTTTTCTGGTAGTTTTGTATTTCAATAAAATAAAAGTTTTGATTCATATTTTTTCAACTTCAGAAGTTTGTCAAGAAATACAATTGTGTGTTCAAGGCTGAATTCCAGATACAAAATTTATTACTAGACGGAAAGAAAACTAACGAAAATCGCATGGACACTTCCCGTACACGGAATAAATTAGTCGACCGAATTTTCGTTAACTATGTCACTTTTGGGAGGATCTCAAATTCGAGAAAAATTCGTACACTAGATTTCAATAATTCGTTGACATCGTCCATTGTTTCAACAATGGAATTCACTTGAGTAGAAAATTTCAATGTTATCGTCGAAATAATGGAAAGAGTCGACGAATTATCAAAATCCAGTATACGAATTTGTGCTCCGTCCAAAAGTGACATACCCAGTCAACAAAAATTTGGATTACTTATTTTTCTCCTGTACTTTGACGGTGTAAAGTTATTGTATTTCAAATATACGAATTTATACCTATAATGCTATAAAAGCATGGATTGCAAAGCAATTGATATCATTAGCAAGTTTCACATGGAATCGATGTGATGAAATAAAAGTCAATATATTTTATAATTGCCTGGCTATTATTTTCCGAATTATTTTCATAATATCCCACACAGCACTCATTGTCTAAAATATCTCTCAAGAAATAATTAAGAACAATGCAAGAAGTCTTATGCAACATGAATAGATATCTTCTAGAAGTCTTAAACTGTTTTTATTTCTGACAGATATCTTCAAGAACGTTTTCAGAAACCTTTGGGAATCATCTGAAAGATATCTTCTAGGAAATTCTGAAAGGTTTTTGAAAACGTTCTTGAAGATATCTTTTAGAAGTAAGAACAGTTTGAGACTTCTGAAAGATGTCTATTTATGTTGCATAAGACTTCTTGAATTGTTCTCAATTATTTCTTTAGATATCTTTTAGACTGCTGTGTGAGATAGTATTGCATAATTTATTACAGGTTTTTGACCTCATAGTTAGAGAAAAAATAGAATAAGACAGACAAGAAAGGGTAAATATATGATATAATATCAATATTAGAAATAAAACATGTTGGTCAGGGAAATTGGACTTGATAGTCAGGGAAAAGTCAGGGAATTTATTTTCTCAGAGTCTGTGGACACCCTGAAAAATTGTTCACGGTGCTCTCTAAATTCCTTGGAGTGAAAAAATTCACTCTTGAAGAGTGAAAATACTGCAAGTCCAAGAAGAGTGAGATTCTAATCCTAAAGAGTGACTTTTAACTCCATAAGAGTGAATTCTCACTTCAACAAAGTGAAGGTTCAACTCGGTTTAAAGAGTGAAATTTCACCTGTTTATAAGAGTGAAATCCTGACTCCAAAAGAGTGAAAATTCTTGTTGTAGAAGTTTGAATCGTTTATAAAAACGAAACGAAAATTCAAACTCATAAAATCTAACGAATTATTGTTATTAATCTCCCCCAATTGACTTTTTGGAACTGGAGATGTCGTTAGAAGAATACACTGCAAAGTATTGGGCCTTTAACAGCAGAGTATTTTGTTATTTTATTACCAATTCGTTTCAATAAACGATCCAAACTTCAGCAACATGAAAATTCACTTTTATGGAGTGCAAACTCCCTCTTGTTGGACTTCCAGTATTTTCACTCTTTAGGAGTGGATTTTCACTCCAAGAAATTTAGAGAGTAGAACTCAGCTATTCAGCAAGTATCCACACGTAGACTTCAGTTGACTTCTGTTTATCTGTTGTCCTCAACGTCGTGATCACGGGATCAATCTGAATATCTTCCCAGCAACACAACAACCGAGACTAAAATTCCAGGTTTATACCATATTGTTGCGCATTTGGTGAGGTATCGTTCCTCCAAATTACTCCAAATTATTGTCGAGTTTTCAACAATATGTTGCATATTTGCTGAACATTTTGCTGTAACGATAAGGATCCTTGAAAAATATCGATCCTATTTTAAATAAAAAGTATCAAATTTCCATTGAAATCTATAAAAATTTTCATATAAACAAGAATCCATCCTTTTAAGAGATCCCCATCACTGCTTTGTTGTTGGGATTCGTGTATACGCATGATACATAATTGAGTACATACCGTCAGGTCTTCAATCATAACTTCTTGGCCTACATTCTCGTCCTGTAACCAGAGCTCGTAGTATGTTCTCGCGAAAATATTTATAGCTCGATGCCTGTAAAAGTTCATGAACATGAATAGCAAGGCACATCAAAGTTTGAGCGAATTATGTTAGGTAAAATCCAGCTAACACAGTTACAATTATAAAATATTTTGGCAATTACATAGAAGAAACCAAGCACAACACTTTACGTCTGTATGAATTACATAATTCTATTCCAATTTACCCACCATTCATGTGAGAGCAAATTTTTATCCAAAATCTTACAAAATTATCCAAAACTTTCGCGTGGGAAAGGTTTGAAAAGATTCAATTTTCTGAAAATGTGGTGTTCACTTCGTTCCCTGGGAAATTTTATTCACAATAGAGACTGGCTAATATCCCACATAGCACGTTGTCAGAACCTTTAGAGAACTTCAAACGTTTTAGAAACGTTCTCAGAATGTTCTCAAAACTTTCATGCTATGTGGGATGCGTTCAACTCTCTAAAATTTTTGGAGTGAGATTTCACTCTTCAGCCAGCCAAAAGTGAGCCTGTCGAAATTTTGAGCGAGATTTTCACTCTTTTAGAGTGGTACCCTTGTGGAAATGTTTCTACGCCAAATTACGCCAAAAACTACGCCTAGATACTGCATTTCGGACACTTCCGTAAAAAAACGTAGAAAATTCTACGCACTTCTACGTCGAAGTACACCAATCTATGACCAAGAGTTTTACCCGTATACTTTGGCGTGAAAAGGTGTAGAAATAATACGTAGAATGGCATAAACTCTCGGACTCCGTACGCCAAATTTTACATATTTCTACTCCCCTGCTTCAATTTCACGTATTTTCGGCACAAATATTCATATTTTTGTCTATGCCTAAATGCGTAAAACTATGCCAAGCTGTGAAACGTAGATTGAAATAATATTTCGTAGTTTTTGGCGTAATTTGGCGTAAAAATATTTTCACAAGGGTATTCTAAGGTTTGAGGTTAGAAACTCACAGCCACTCAAATTCTAGAGCCAATTTTCCACTCTGAAAGAGTGATGGTTCACTCGAAACGAGTGAAAATCCCACTCGAAGCGGACTGGCTCACTTTTGAGACTCAGTGGAGTGAAATAAGTGATTTTTCACTCTTTCAGATTCAGAGAGAAGTTGTCATCGTTTCGTTCGAATAAGAATTTTCACCCGTATGCAAATATTTTGCTGAAAAATTCCTACAAAACCATGAATAATCTCTGAAGAGCATCGCATTTTCTTTGCGAAAATCTGAGAAACTCTGAGAATCTTTGAAATTGTTATGAGAAATCTAATAAATTTGGGACATTCTGTATAGACTTTTATCAGTGTTTTTCGGAATTTTTTATTTGTTTTTCCAGACAAATAGGGACAAAATGGCGCTCTGAAAAAATTCTGACAAAAGTCTGATAAATTGTCAACATTTCTCTGACTGCTGGAGAAAAATGGAAAAATTTTCAAACACTTTTTCACATACATATTTGAATATAACGTATAAATTTATTTATAAAATTTCAACAGTCTTCAGTAATCAGACAAATAATTTCGTTCCTATTTGTCTGAAGAAAATAAAGAAACTCGAAAAAATTCTGGAAAAAGTCTGTGCAGAATGTCTCAAATTTATTAGATTTTTCATGAAAGTTTCAAAGATTCTTAGAATTTTGCATAGAAAATGCGACGTTTTTCAGAAATCATCCATGGTTTTGTAGAAATTTCCCCTAATCCAAAATTTTCATAAGATGGATTGTCGTTATTCTGATTATTCTAAGCTCCAATTCCTTTCAATGAATCTGATTTGGTTCTAGCTGGCGTTGATTAACGTGATACGAGCAACACAATTTTTTCGGAACAAACTACAAAACAGCACGTGCGTTAAAGCAAAATCTCTCTCTGTACAGCATTTTTTTGAGACGCTGAAGAGATGCTGCACAGAGAGATATTTTGAATCAATGTAAGTATTTTCACATAGTTTGTCCCGGAAAAATTGGTAAAAGCCCAGCCGCTCGTATCCGCTTAAGAGCTATGATGGTTGACCCAGCAGCTAAAATTCCGTATACGGGATACACCACCTACCGATGAGGTATGTCGAATTTAGGTGGGGAATTGGTGGCTCGATGGAGAAGCCACATGGAGGCGATGCAGAATTGTCCACATGAAAATCGAGGCCAGACATTTTTGCGTCGCTTTCATGTTCCTTCTCCATGGATCTACCGATTCTTGACTTAAATTTTACGCGGAGACTGTTTTGGGTTTAGCTGCACGGAGAGAAAAAACCAGTTGAAATTACTGTGGTAGCTCACTATCCACGGACCAGATTGGAATTGACAAGTAAAATTATGGTATTTTCATCTAATTCTAGAAAACTCCACAGTAATTTATAATGATGTCCAGTGCAATATTCACTGAATAAGAAATTCTCCTGAAAATCCAAGAGTCTCTGAATGTCATCACAGGAATTTTTACTCTGTGAATTGGAAAACGTAAATACAATCCTCACGAGGAACTATTTTATTTCAAATTCAAAATTCGGTCTGGCGTTCATATGGAGCACAGTGAAAAATATTGTGTTTTACATGAAAAAGTAATGGATTATCCTCTCCGTGTGGGCTAACCTGATTGGCCGAGTGTCAAGTTGACCACATATCACGTCGGGGAGAAACCACGGAGAGCTAGTAGAACTAGACCGGTTGGTAAAAAGTGTACAAAATGATTCCAATCCGGCTAGAAATGATTCATGGCATTCCCTCATGGTTTTCAGGACCTGACCAGGACTTGACGCGATATGGAGAGGCCTCATTGAGTCCCAGGTGTTGATAAGATCTAGAAAATGCTATAAATCGTTTCCAGCCAGGTTGGAATCATTTCTACCTTGAGGGATTATTGTGTGCACTTTTTTCCTACAATTGAGCGTAGCTCTCCCTTAAATCACATAATCATAAATGAATTCCTCCTGGTTTCATCGTATTATTGAATTGTTAATCGTTAGTTTCTTTCAAAGACTCTGCTATGAATTGTGTTAACTGAGAATTCGACATGAATTAAAGCGTCACCTCCTCAATTTGTAAAGCGGTTCGCTGCGTAAACATGCGATGGCTGCCCGTTTTCTTGCAGCACACAAAACTCGTTTCCATCCATCTCCCGATGGTAAAGGCTTTGTCGCCTTTTAGCAGCATGCATAGATAACTAAATTCATTAAAGAAGCCAATGGTAAGTGAGGAAACGATTATAATGAATGGAGGAAAATTAAAAACATTTTTCAACAGTTAGTTCAGGAATAATGGAACCTAAATAAGACTGTTTCAATGAAATATATATGCTGGGTGATTCGAAATTGCTTTACACTGTTTTGATAGCAGATTCTTGATGTAATTCTAGAACGATCTTGCTCCGGAATATTTTGATCTGACTCTTAGATTCGGAGATATGAGCATTTTTTAATTTTTCGAAAAATCCAAATGTCTCGGGAGTACTGTATCTTTGACATTTGAATTCAACACTATTCTCTGAGTCAGATTACGGGGTATCCCTAAGAAAAAATATAACTAATTCAGTGCTTCTTGCTGTGAAGTTCTAGCGATTCAAAATTGTTGAATTCGGATCGGCTGGAATGCCCAAAATTTTAGATCGCTATAACTCCACATCGAAAAACGCTGAATTAATTGTATTTTTTTTCTAGGGATACTCCGCGATCTGACTTGGAGCATAGCGTTGGTTTCAAATGTCAAAGATACTGCGATTCCAAGATATTTGAATTCTTCAAAAAATTAAAAAATCCTCATATCTCTGAATCTAAGAATCAGATCAAAATATTCCGGAGCAAAATGGTTTCAGGATTTAATCAAGAATCTGCTGTTAAAAAAATGATCACACACATTTCTCTATCATGCACTGTAAAAAATGATGGTGGAATTTTCCCCCCAAAAATAGTGAAAAATCATTTGGTGAAATTTTCCCTCATTCGTGGAGAATTCAACATCCAAAAAACAAAATAATTTCTCAAAGTGGTGGAAAAATTCCTCATTTCTGATGGAAAAACAATTCCCCCGCGATAAGGGAACGAATTCACTAACAGCGCGAGAAAAACTTTTCCACATTTTTTACAATGTGCATTCGCGTAATTTCAACATATTTTCATTCATCCACTTACTCTCCATCTATATTTAACCAAAGGCCAAACCAATGTAAAAATTTACCAATAGCGCAAGGCTGACTGAGGACTCAAATGATAACATCGTTGCAACAATCAACGAGCTTTCATTTTGACGCTTGATGCAACGGTGGTGAAAGGTCGTCAATGCTGGTGTAGGCTTGATTCAATGGTTCTGCCATAATTTTTGCTATCAAACCAATGTTGGTCCAGTCTTGAACCAATGCTGATACAAACTTGCGCCAACACTGTTTTATCGCTTTTCATCTTCGTATTGCAGACACAGGCCCGATATTAACTCTATTGTCAATCAACTTTGACTCAATATAAATTCCCCACGCTTGGCTATCACGCCTGGCCCAAGCCATTGCCATTGCCCGTGGTCAACATTGGCGGTATCGCTAAATTTTTACATGGGAAGTGAAGGAGCGGTGATTGTTTCGTACGGATACAAATTCATTCTTCTTCATATGAATGGAGAAATATATAATCCACGTTGTTCTTTTCCTGACTCTACTCGACATTTCATTGTTCGAATTGCAGAATACGAGAGAAAGTTGTTAATGAGTGGGGATCCCAAGTTGTTATGAATATACGAGAAATTCTGATCGAACAAATAACCTTGAATATATTAAAAATGTAAGTTTTTTAGTTATTACACAACGAACACTTACGACCAAAATATGAAATCAGTGTTAATTTGTCAAGCTCACAACTTTATTCTGTATAATCAAAAATTTACTGATTATTCCACTCAAAATATGTTAATTTAGTATGATCAAAGAATCAAAATTCAACACGATTCCAATTGAAAGATACCTGGGTAAGGAATGTAGGGAAGTTTGTCGGAAACAAGCTATGACCGCTCGTTTACGTTGTATCGAAACCACCGATCTATACTGACTTTTGCTTTGTTGTTGTGGATGATCTATCTATACTCGGAATTGAAATGATAAAATATAACAATGATAAATACACAAGGGGCTGAATATATCTCTTTCAATGATTATTCATCTCGTTACAAAGTACATATTAAAAGAAAAAACATGTACTCAACTCACCATATGGAGACCGTAAAGAACCTTCGCCATATCCGTAATCCTCGCGACTACGTCCTCCAGCTGTTGGGCTTTCGGTAATTCCACGACATCTTTTTTCTGTCCCAATTTAGAATATAGATAATGTTGCCAAGACATCTCATCCGCGGGATCAATTTTATCCGGCAAAGTCAACTGCGTTTTCGCGAATTCAGCTATCTCGTTTTCCGGTAGTTTCTTCAAGAATCTGTCCTTACAGTGTTGTACCAATTCTTGTTCTCGGCCGGCGAACAGATTCAAACCGACTGGAAGTAAACGTTTCAGACAAGCGACCATCAAGGATGCCTGAACCTCCTTGTCTTTATCTCTCTTCTTATCACGATGTTTTTTCTTTTTCTATAAAAATCAAAACAACAGTGTGATCCAAGATACCGAATGGAAATTATACAATATTCTGAAATAAGGTATAAAAATGTGATTGATGAAATGATTGAATCCAATGAAATCCATTATGAATTCCATAGAATTATTAAAAGACTTACAATAAAACTTTCCGTTTGTGTTTGATGAACCTGTGACACAATTCCAGGTTTGAAAGTATAACAAAAATGAAAAAGTAGCAAGATAACATACGATAGAGAAAGACGAAATCGACAAGGATATATTTGTTTTTTTTTTTATAATTATAAATTTGAACGTACTTTTCCACCTCCAGCGGGAGCTGTACCATCCGTAACAGCAGCTGTTCTTCTCGTCGCGGTTGGCATAATTAGAGTCATATTGTCAATTTCATTGGCGGAGATGAAGTTCTGCTCTTCGCGCAAGAAATATTGAGATTTGGACCAAATGTTGAATATCGCTGCCACGTGGTTGTAAAGATCTTCAGCTTCCGATATGTTATTCCTAAGCCAATGATTGCGTTGCAAATCCACGTACTTGATGAGAAGAGGATAGAAGGAATAGATATCTCGAACCAAAAGTTGCCAATCTTCTTGTATTTGAGCTTCAACTTGTGAGGTATCGTCCGAAGAAGACTTGATGAATCCACGAAGGGATTCTTCTTTATGAAACATATTATCAGTTCTTTTCCTCACTAATGCGGCTAACGGTAAGAATGGATCTTTCAATAATTCCTCCGATGAATTGATGATAATTTGTTGAGTGTAAGCGGCGATCCTTGTCATCCAAGGTGCATTTTCATTACCGATGTTCTTCTTGATTAATTTCAAAACATTCTTCAATAATTGATTCATATGATCACTAGTTACCATACTGACGTAAGTTCCTTCAGTTGGATTCACATTATCCGGACCTTGAGCCCACCAAAATGGCAAATAGGCACAAAGCAATGGCAGAATCACATCAACAACGTGAGGAGCGTCGTTGTAAGTTTTTTCCGATTCGACGAATTGATCAACTTCGGTTAATATAGTTTCCAAAGTTGGCATACTCGATTCCATTTTGCTCATAATATCTTGCGCTTCCAGGGAATGATCAGCGATTCGATTCAATAGAGAATATTGATTATGTTTGTTTAAATGTGGTTCTAAAAAGGCTACTGGAAAACAACTAGAAAAGGCACCTAAGCAAGATCCTAAATTAGGTTTATGTCTCTCGATCTCCGTTTTTAAATACTTTCTATCGTGGGTTAACGTAGCATCTACTCCCAAAGTATAAAGAGAGGCCAACATTTTATAAGAGGCCACCTGGATTTCATCCACTGTAACATAAACAACAATTTCGTAAAAAATTCTCAGTTGAAAAGTTTAGAAAAATTCTTTTGAATAAATGTTCACTCACATAACAGATCGCTTCCATATTCGCAAGCTGCGAGATGATCGAACATGGCGGTGAGAACTGGTAAAACAACACTATTGATATACGTTAATGAGGTTGAAGTTTTCAAATGAGTACCCCTGAGATGACTATATTTCCCTTCTTGAAGATTTAAAATTGTATGACCTAAATCGTCCGCTGTATTGTTAAAGAACGTAAGCATGGATGTCCTAATAAATTCTGGACAATTTTTCACTAAACTTTTGGCATCGATTCCTTTCACTAACACTTGTAAACACCGCACAGTGATTCTCACATCCGCCCCAAAAGCGGCCAACCTGGATCTCAAAAGGCTGGCTAATTTACAAAACAAAGCTGCTACCATTTCTTTTTCTTTCAAAGAAGCCGCACCGACGTTATTCGTTGCGGTAGCGATTGCGATGAAATAATTCCTATGCGTGCTAAAATATTTCTCCATCAACGGTAAAACAACTTTACTGAAAAATTTAATGTCTCTGGTGGAAGTTTTGAAACTATTTCTTCGGCTGAACGTGTCGGAAGGTCTTAACAATTTCATATTGATAGTTGCCTTGTCGAGATAAGCAATTAATTTCTCCAACAAGGAATACGCGAAGCGTAATTCAACTGCGGATCCAGCTCCTGTGACTTCAGTTTCCCCACCGCGGTTCGGTTTATGCAATTTATAGCCTTGATATTGTAAATACTTCAAGAATTCTTGCGAACGTTCACGATCTTTACGTTTTTCCTTGTCGGTCAGGAGATCGTACGGTACCAGTTGAGGATGAATACCTCCACCTGTAATTTCATAAATGAATTATCGTTGTTTTGAAAAAGAGCTGATGGGATTATTAATTTACCGTTGGTAATGAGTTCTTCTTTTTTCTTTTTAGCCCATATATCATGAGCGTTGTCCGCCAAACGTTCTGCCATGTTTTGCATTTCTCTGCTCAGGGTCAAATTCGTCATATCCACTGGATGAGGATTGTAATTGAAGGGATTTGCGGAATCACTCTGCAAAGAGCACAATCTCGTTGAGTCTCAAATATCCACGAAAACAATCGATTATTCTCTAAATCTGAAAGAGTGAAAAATCACTCGTTTCACTCCACTGAGTCTCAGGAGTGAGCCAGCCCGCTTCGAGTGGGATTTTCACTCGTTTAGAGTGGACTCCCACTCTTTTAAACTGAAAAATTCACTCTATAACCTTAGATTATTACTCTATAATGAGTGGAAATTTCACTCGAAATTTCGACAAGCTCACTTTTGGCTGGCTAAAGAGTGAAATACCACTCTAACAATTTTAGAGAGTAGCTGTAAGATGGACAGCAATTTTTTTTTCAGCTCCTACAGCTAAATTTCAGCTAATGTTGCTATAACAGCTAAAATTTAGCTGATGCAGCTCCCTGCTCCAAATGACCAATAGATGCGGATTGGATTTCAATTGGTATCAATACGGTCCAATCTGTCATTTCCAAAATGAATCTGTTGCAGATAGAAAATGAATGCGTTTCTATCAGTATTTCCAACTGCATGGGACTAAACTGGATTCGCATTATCAAAATTGTCAGGAATCCAATTGTTTTCTGTATGGCATTGCGAGGATGAAATGTAATGGTTTCAAAGCGGATGCGCAAACAAATTACCTGAATAGGATGCGATACGTGAAGATAGATAGATAGATATGTTTATTTATGTTCTAGGATGAACATCCTGTGGAACAATTGAGAAAGAAGTATAAACAATAACAAAGATATTATATACAAAAATACTTATATATATACAGCATTAAACCCACAGCCCGAAAAGCAAAAAGAAGGCAGAATGAATGAACTTAAAAATAAAGATGAAATGAGAATGAGAGTGAGGATGAGATTACAAAGGTGTGAGAAATGAAAATACAGATATAAGATAGAGATACAATAGTTATAAATGCGCAGAATGAAGATGAAGGCAAATGAAAATACAGATATAAAATAGAGATACAATAGTTATAAATGCGCAGAATGAAGATGAAGGCAAGAAAAGCGTAAGATGAACCACGATGAACCTACTTGAAAAGGAGTATATGTCTATGAGTGAGAAAGGGTGGAGGTGAGCAAGAAGTCATAATACCTCTTTTTGAAGACGTTAGGGGAAGAGCTACACTTGATGTTATCTGGGATCGTGTTCCAGAGTTTACTACTTGTTATCAAAAAAGATTTTTGATATGTGGTAGTACGATGCAGTGGTATTTTAAGGAGCCCCCTATTCGATCTAGTGCAACGAATTGCATCAGAGGTACCAAAGTTAAAACAATCGTAAAGAAAAGGAGGATCCTTGAAAGCAAATAGATGATGCAAGTACGACCCCAGGAAAAATTTCCGTCGCTCAGAAAGTTTGAGCCAGCCGAGGCGCGTGAAGAAAGGAGAGATGTGGACATCTTTCCTGAGGTTGAAAATAAACCGTACGCAGGCATTCAGTTTACGCTGCAGACGTATACTGTCTCCTTCGGAGAGATCAGTGAGAACTAAGCAACAATAATCAAAATAGGGTATGACTACCGTTGAAATCAGTTTAGTTCTCATCTGGATAGAGAGTGCGTTGCCATTAAGTCGCAATTGGTAGAGTGCGCACGAGACTTTCCTGCAGACAGAAGTTACTTGCTCATTCCAATTAAGAGAAGGTGTCAGAATAATCCCAAGGGATTTAAGCGAAGAGACAAGATTTATAGGGGTGCCCTGAAGTATGATGTCCGGTAAGGAGCGAAGAGAAATATCGTTGACGTAACGTGGAGAACCAAGGATCATGCAATTGGTTTTCAAGGGGTTCAGAATTAGGTAGTTGGTGGAGCACCAGCTGGCAATTCTCTGTATATCGTCATTCAATTTCGAGATACATTCAGAGAAGACAGTTTGAGTGAGTTACAGGATGAATAAGATTTTCCCACAAAGTGATTCTCACTCGGATCTAACTGGATTCCCGTATTCATATCTAGAAGGTTCGAATCAGGGGTTCCTACAAGAATAATTATGTATACGAACAGCGGATCTTAGGCGGAATGACCGATTCGGATCTTACTGGGATGAATCTGCTTATGGGAGATATTGAACTCAATACGTTTCGAAGCGCATGTGCGGATCGAGGGTGGAACGGAATTGAAATGAGTTTTCCAGACATTGATTTTAACTCGGATTTACCTGGATTTCCGTATTGGAATTCAAAAGGACTGAATCTGCTTAGGGGAGATATTGAATTCAATACGTTTCGAAGAATCTTCATGAATATCCTGATCGTTACTATCAAAATTTCAATCTGCCTTTCCAAATATGTAGAACCAGTAGAATGGGCGTTGGAGAGAATCAGGGAATCCGTGTTGATACGAATTTATTATGACATGTGAAATTGAGGCGGTAGCTATAATAAGGGCACATACCGCCATGTGCTCTTTTTGCAGAGAACGTTGAAAATCAACCACTATTCCTTTCTGAACATACCCTGAAAATTTGGTTTCGATATCTTGTGTCTTGGGCTTGGTATACCTGTTTTTGTTTTGACACTTGACAATTTCAGTTTGTTTCCTGATGGTTTGTCAAGAAGTTCATAGATGAATAGAGCGTAGCTTGGATAGAAATGCTTTTTGAAGAAATGGCTGCGAAAGAAACACCTTGTGAAACCGTGGAAGAGATTAGTGATGAAGAGTCTGACGACGAATGACTGACGACGTCTACGAGGCTAAAAGCTTTGATAAATATAGATACTTTTTCTTCTTGAATTATATTAGATATGTGCAATTTTTCGATACTAATTCATCAATGTTGATTAAAATACCTTTTTTTAGTATAATAATGAGTTTCTACTTCAATAATTTCACACTTACCCTAATAAAATTATCGTGAGCTGTAAGAAGGGCACATAACGTATTTTTAAAGAATTGTATTATTCAACCTTTAATGGCACTTTTCACGTCATTTCACAGTCAAATCTTAAACAAAAAGGATGAATCTGGTTGGTTTGAACATTTCAGAATCTTGAAACAATGCTCAACACATTTTTAAACTTCAAGTGCTGTTTCTGAAATTTGATTTTTTAGCTATGTGCCCTTCTTATAGCTACCGCCTCGATTGAGGATACAGTTTAAAACCAATGGGAACGCCTGATGGAAATCTCGGTTGATAGCATTACGATTCCAATGCGGCTTCCCAGATTGCACCAGCAAAATGAGCGATTAAGGACATTGGAAAGTACGAATTGATTTCGACATGTAAATACAATTACAAACCAATAAGAACCTGCAACGGAAATCCTGATTGATACTATCAAAATTCCAATCCGGCTTTGCGGATAGGAGCAGCAGAATGGGGTATCCAGGACATCAGAAAATACGTGTTGATACGGATTCATTTTATTCTACAAATATTATTACAAACCAAAAACTCCTAATGGAAATGCTCATTCATACGCTTAATATTTCAACCTGGCCTTTCGTATAAGAACAGATAGAATCTTGGAAGAATTACTAGTAAGCTAGTAAATGTAAATCCGTATAGAATCGATATGGAAATACATTCGCAGATATAAGTTGGTACTGTTTGGATTTCAATGTGTCCTTCCGGTTAGATTCTATTATAAAATACTTTATAATGGTCTGAATCCACAAATACGTATCAAGAAACCGCATTAGTGCAGATAGAAAATATTTTCTATTTGGATCAATTGGACATTCGAAGCAGGGCTATGCAAAGTAATTGAGAATTGCTAATAACCTGTGATTTGGAAGATCTTCTCATGGAATTACGATTGGTGGATGGCACATCCACTTCCGCGTGTTCAACGCTCCATCCAATCGCGAGTAAAGCTTTTAAACTCTCTCGAACGGGTTCTTTGTAACGCTCTCGTTCGTAATCGTTCAACGTGTTGTAGGGTTTCAATCTAGGATGTGTTTTGTTCACATCGGACCATTGTTCCCCGTAAGTCCAACCATTTTCCAACTTCCTACTGGCCCAAGCATCGTGGTAATGCTCGGAGAATTTTTGAACTATTTGATTCAAATCGTTATTCAAAACCACACTGAAAAGAATTTCATACACTCAATGAACTCGAAAATTTCTCATTTAAAAGTCAAGACTTCATATTCGAATACATGTTTATACATACTTAGAAGTATTGATGGGTTGTGGATTGTATGGTCCATCAGGCGATTGAGCGGACGCCGATTTACTACCGTACCATTCGTCATCGTAATTTTTCGATAACGAATAATCTGGGGGGAGCGCGCAACCGATAGCTGTCAAACACGGTAACGCTTTACCGAATAATTCTGGATCGTAATCCATTTTGGACAATGAATCAAAAATGTTGCTAAAAAGAACCATAGTTAAACGTTTCTCTTCGTCACTGGAAGCACCGTAAGAACCTTGACCACCTCCTCCCGTCGAACCGTAATATTTGGCACAACGATCGTAGTGTAAAGTCAATAACTAGAATTCAATAGATTTAATTTCAATATATCTTGCGAAGGGATTTTTAAATGAATAATCAGAGGAGTTCTCACCCTTAGAGCGACTGTGGTATATTCTGATAATTTTGACACGTCGATGGTGAGCTTTCGAAGTAATTTTAATAACATGCTCGGTTGCATTTGGCTGTGAATGAAATTCATTTATATTTATTTATTATACTTGGAAATAATATGAGAAGTTATTGAAAAATTCCTTTTCTCACCTGGTTAGTGCTACAAGAAAATCTGACACTGCTTCACGTTGTCCTTTCGTTAACATTCTATTTTTGCTAAGTCGATAAACTGTGTGTAACGTAGCGTCGAGTAAACTTGCGTAGTTGTCTGCTTCGTTGTAGAATTTTGTATGCTTGATTAGCAATGGAAGAATGCTGTTACCGATGTATCGATTCATAGCGAGAGCCATATCAGATTCATATCCATCATTCTATAAGGAAATAATTTTATATTATTGAAGTGTGGAAGGTTTAATGAATAAAGTGACTCAATAACACTTACTCTATCAAGCATGGTGGCTGCCCTAAGATCAGGCAAGAAAGCCTCTTCTAGAATCTTGAAGAAAAGCTCCTGTGTTTCTATACCGTATACTCGTTCCAGAAACAGTACGACACTTTGTTTGTGACCTGGAATCAATCCAGAAGGTGTATCGCTCTTTGGCCTTGGCTCGCCAGCTGCAGGATTGAGAAGGGTGAATCGTAACGAAAGAACTCCCAATAAATCGTCGAGAGGCACCAAGGATCTCAAAATTGCTCTCGCTCGAAGAGATTCGTTCTTTCCTGTGATCGATCAGTAAATTTATCTTATTCCGATTAGATTAAAAGTCAAAGAAATGTGTCGTCGTTACCTTGTTCTATGACGGATGAATCTGGAGCACAACGTCCCAACAGATCCACGAGCGTACAATAAAAATTTAATATCGCAGCACCGGTATCGATGTAATCCTCGTCGTCGTCCGATTCTGGCAAAGGATGTTCAAATTGCATCACCATGGCTGATCCTTCCGCTTCGTCGTGTACCTGTTTATAAAGCTGCGTTGATATTCAATTAGTGAAGTATCGTGCACGTGCATACATAGAATTTCCATGACAAAAGATGAGACAGAGTCAAAACAAAAAGAGAAAAGAATTTTTAGTGACATGAGTATGATTCTATTCTCAATTCCACTATATTCAAGCTTTCTAGAATACAATAATCGGGATAATTTTATCTATACTAACAATCACAAATTTTCATGCTCTTTACGCGATAGAACAGTTCATGGATGACATAATTTAATCACCGTTTTGTTACAGCAAGACAATGAGAACAGTGTTACGTGATACATGAACAGTGATACGTGATCTATCCATGCTATAAAATTTTCTGTTGAACATCATTCTTTGCACTCATCAATTCGGTTACACATGAAGAAATAGAAAATTGATCTAATTCACAAACACGAAGATGTTCAGATTCATTATTTACAAACATGACTTTGGAAGACAAAAATATCAATCGAAAGATTCTTACTTACAAATAAAAATCCCATCTATTCGATTATGAATTTATTTTCAAAAGATATGATGGAATAAAATCATTTACCTTTCTTCTATCAGCTATTCGTTCAGACATCTTATTCGCTTCCATGATTGCTCTTAGAAGACCTTCGCCTTCTCCTCGAAGTGCTGGACCAAGACATTCCGGTCGACGAATAAGCAAACGAATGACCAAATTTGCATTCTCCTCGACACTTTCACCTGAGGAAAAAATTATTAAATTATGATTCAAAGAATCAATTAGTATTCTAAAACTCACCATTAACCCAGACACAGAATCTTAAGAAATCCAGATAACGTTCACCCTCGACTGGATCCCATCCTAAATCGGGATATCCTTTCTCCACTAATTCGGAATTCGATTGAAGCCCGCATCGTGATAAATAGACAGCAATTTTTTCGAGATAGTGTTCTCTCAGGGCGAGAGCTAATTCTGTGTTCTCCATTAAAGATGAATAAGCGACGTCTAAAGGAGTCGATCCTCTAAGCGATGGTCTAGCCAATAGAATATTACTGTTTTCGAGAAGGAAGTCAAAATGATCGAACATAGCTTTTTGATTCTGTCTGGAAGTTCGACAGAAATAACATAAAAATCGACAACACGCCACCACCATTTCATGAGAGGTGTCCTTCTCTTTGGAACCTGATTCTCCACCTTCGGCAGTTTGTGTTTGAGCTTGAGCATCCGATTGGGCTTGAGCTCGTCTGCCGAGGGTGTTCATCATGATCGCCATGACATTTTCATGGATTCTCAATACTCTGATTAAATCTGGATGTTGAAAGAAAGTGTGATTGTTGACCAGTTTCCACAATCTTTCCCTGACAAGTTCTTCTTCTTCTTGAGACATTTGAACGGGTAACAGAGCGCGTATTTGACTCAATCCAACCCACATCAATGCGACATCTTCTTTCGTTTTACTATTGATAACGTAGGTCTTTTCCAAAGCTCTTATCAATTCTCCTACAGTGTCGTATTGACGAACCAACAGACTGAACATCTCTCTCACCAATTTTGGTGTTTCAATTTGTGACTCTTCGGCCCATTTAACGATAGTTTCTCTCAGCACTTTTCGGAACACCTCTGTGGTAACATAAAAATTGTAGCATCGATGGAATGCAAATATTATAATATATTATATTCAATTCAACTTACCCTCGGGAGTCTTTTTTTCCGGTTCGGATTCTCCTTTCGCTTCCTCTTCCAATTCTTTCACAGCGTTGATGAAATTGAAAAGCCTCTTCATAGCATTAGGTTTCTCCACCTCGGTGATTTCTTCAGATATTCCTGCACCTTCTTGAAGAGCGTGTAAAGATACGTACGACATGAGATTACAATGAAAATCATTCATCTTAGCAATCAAATCCTCTCCGCATGGAATATTATCCGGATCCTCGTCGGATTCTAGATTTTTAAAACTCAATATAGAATTCATTTGTTCTCGTGGGGGACATCGGAATTCTCTGGTCTTCTTGGCAGCGACCGCCGATGGTAAATCAGATTGTTTGATCTCGATGTAACGACGTAACTGATCCGCTTGTAAATCTCCAACGAAATCATGACTGAACGCGATGATCGATTCCACACGATGACGTAGTTGAATATCGTTCAAATGATGAAGCAAATAGCACATCTGCAGTTTCGCCCCTTCCGCCATTTTCATATGAAGTAAACCTTTCTTGTGCTCGTCTTTACCTTCTGTGATATAAATCGAAGAGAATTCGACATGAACAACAATAGTGCAACAAAATAAAACAACTCAATTACCTTTATCGAATGTTTGATCCCATGTTTCGGGATGTATCATGATGAGTAGTTTGATTATATCTTCATTCCTAAGCATTCCAACGAGAAGTAACCTATCCACCAATTTTATGAGAGGTCTGAAAAGGGATTGAGACGAAACTTTGAGGATGTTTTTCAACAACAGTAGTATTATATATACGTTCATTCATGGAAATGAATTAAAAAAAAACCACAAAATAAATTATGAGAAGTTAATGAAATCTTGAGCATAAAGTTAGTGACTTTTGTTAGAGATATAATAGATAGAACAAGAAGAAATTGTTTAAGATGCTGCTCTGCTTTCATGTCCACCAACAGTTTTAATTGCGTGCTTTACTCGAGCCGTGCTATTGAAATTTCACATTACATACAAGAAGAGATTTTCGTTGCTGCCCCCGATGGGATCCCTGTTATGAACTTGGTTCACTTCGACCGCTTCGTTCAAAGCCATCATCACATAATCCCTCACGATGTCCAGAGGAAAGTGTGGACTGTAGAGGCTTCTTATATTCTCGATCGTTTGGTCACTGGAAGGAATATCCCTTGATGGAAACTGATTAGTGAAAGGGTTTCTGATCTACTTGGGAAGGATTTAGAAATATTCTTACCTAATATCCGTCATTTTCATTTGAGGTCGTACCGATTCTGTTTCTAAATATCTTAAACTGTGCCTCATCTCAACGTCCTCGTAAAGATCTTTCAATTCTTGACCTGTCGAGAAATGATATTATCGTTAATAAATGGTTCGAGATATAGATCGACGATCGAATACTCGTGTACTTTTACCTAAAGGAATGATGAATTCATTTTTACAAACTTCCATCGTCGTTGCGTGAGATTCGAGATGCAATGCGATTAGTAAATCGTAAAATCCTTGTCTCAAAGGACCGGACATGTATTCGGCTCTAATTGCGTAGAGTAATTGTTTTTGATCTACGTGTTGACACAAAGCATGCGCAGCTCTGTAATTCGATTGATAACACAAGGCTGCGTATAACGTCAACGTGTGAGCATGGAAACTGAAATATAAATGAATGTGAATTCAATTATTCAGGATTAATCATTGAATTGTGGATATATTAGGACGAATATTGAATTTTCTGACCTCAATAATTTATCCATTTCGATGAGCTCGAGAATGTCGATGCACCTATCTTCCTCAGGAATGTGCAAGGCGAGCATGGAAATAGCATCTTCGCAGAGCATAGACCATCCTCTGATATCGGAAAGTTTGAGAGCGTGGACTTGGAGCGATTGGTTCGGTACTCTCGCCCATTGATGGGGTTTTAAACACTGTACTTTCAATCTTGGGGGAAATTGAGGTATCACGTGACGATCAGAATTTTGTAAAACCGCCGCTGATAGGGGAAGAGTCGTCGACGTCCTTCCAAGCTCGATTTGAAGGATTTCTTTACTCGTCGCCTCCACGAATATGGCGGGAAATAATTTGGTGTCTGGTTCCATTTTATGTTTGTGACTCGTCTCCTTCCCTTCACAAGTGAACGACACCCAACCTGTAGCGGTGTCCACGAAGCAACCAACGAACATCCCTTGGGATGCTCCTTTACCGGATGCGTCTTGTGTCACTTCATTGTACAGTTCATCAGCTCTGACCATGTAACAGCTCTGTCTATCGACTCTGCGTATAAGAAAATTGTCCCTGTTTGAGTTTATTCGAGAAAATATTTTGTTTATATTCAACTCACTGTTCGACCGGGCGATCGTAATCATCGGTTATAACCACAGAAGCTTTTCTAACTCGAGAGAGATTGAAGTCTTTAGCGTGGAGATGATATTGTGATGTAACCCAACCGATGTACACGTGCGTAGGGTCTTGTCCAGGAAATATTCGCACTCCGTAAAAGTATTCGTTCATTAATTTCAAACATTCAACATCGAAGATTTCATTTCCAATCGATTCAACGTTGTGCCCTTGAAGAACTGACATGGCTTTCGGCGCGGTGCGCTCCGGAATTTGTGGAGGTACTACTTTCAAATCGGTCTGTAAAACAAAAAGATTGATTGAACAGTCAAAAGGATATCGATTAACACAAACTACCCTCGTGGAAATATATCTACGCCAAAGTACGCCAAGAATTACACCATGTTACGCCAAAACCTACGACAGATTACGCCCAAAACCACTCCTAAGTCCGCCGTTTCGAATACATCTGTGGATTGGCGTAGTATATTACGGTGCTTCGATATTAGTTAGAAAACTACATCTTTCCATGCTCGAATACTTCAAATTATTCAGAACTACCACGCATTACGTAAATCAACGCTCAAAGCAACAGTACATAATTACAACAATGTATGCCTTTTCAAGTTATAATTTCAAGAATGAATGAAAATTACTACCTTTCTCAACAATCTACGCCAAAAGTAAAAATTACGAAAAACTACGCCTTTTCAAGTACAAGTACTTTACCCAACTACGAAAAACTACGCATTTTCTTAGTTCCTCGTAGAAATTCGTAGTTTCCACGCAATTGGTTGCATATTTGCGTTCCATCGTGAAAAGTTCTCAAAGTCCCAACTGTGTCGTGAAAATTCTTGGAAATGCGTAGAAAATGGAAATTATCAAAAGAAAGTTCTCAAAAAATCTATGAAACACTATATCTCCGCAACGGGACGAACGAAAAATCTTGGTTGTTCGTAGGAATTTGTAGTTCTCAATCAATCTGCTTCACGTTCACGTTTCCGCGGTGGAAAGTTTTTAAAGTTCCTACACGGTTGTGAAAATTCGTAAGAAGTTATAAAAACCCGAGCTTTCTACTAAATTCTACGCATAAGTCCGTCCCTCAGTGAAATCGGTGTCATCGTATTCTTGAATATTCTTACATTCTTCATACTTGTACTCAAACACATGATCATCTTTCGTCGTTTATACTCCTGACTACTCCAAAATTACGCTCTTCCAGCCCCGTGTCGTAGTCTGGCGTATTTCTGCATTAAACCGCGTATATTTTTCTACGTTATTTTACAACTTTTTATGCCATGCAAGTGAGCCTAATTCCGCGTAATTTCTCATACTTTTTGGCGTAATTTGGCGTAGATATATTTCCACGAGGGTATATGATAATTCTATATGGACTTGATTTGATTGTGCATATGGAGGAGAAAAATTCGATGAAATAGCAAGAATTTCGCTTGTTATTGTATGGGCAGCAAGCAAGTTTGTTAAATAATGAACGGCAATTCATTTGGCCAATCAAGCTTTGCAAAACTAGCGAATGATTGATAATTATAGCGAATCAGTTCGTTAATACAGCGAATTGTCATCGTTACCCTAACAGCAAAATGCTGAACAAATATGCAGTAAAAATTGTTGAAATCGTAAAACAACAGTTTGAAGCAACTTCGCAGGGACGTTGCGTCGCCAAATGTGCAACAATCTGCTGTAAATCTAGGATTTTAATTTGAGTTGTTATCGTGTTGCTAGGAAGTTGCTTGGCTTCATGAAACTCTCAATCACATGCGTGGCAAATTCCCAGTAACTTTTGTTGTATGGGTAGCTTATTCAATCCACTTAGAGAAGACAGACTCTGTAAAATAGCGAATTTTTTTCTCCGTCCCTGGTAAAAAAATCTCTCTGAATCTCTCTGAGAATTTCACGTTCCAGAGAGATTCAGAAAGAATCAGGGAAATTCAGAGCAATTCAGTGTGGTTCAGAGGATTTCAGAGACTAGTGGATTGAGAGAACTTGGGCTTTGAATTTTTCAGAAGGATTCAGAAAAATTCAGAGGAACTCAGAGAGATGCAGGGAAATTCAGAGAGGAACAAATTCAGTAAAATTCTTGGTCCTGCATTTCAGAGGCGTTCAAAGAGTGTCAGGCGCTTTCAGAGATAGATGAATTCAGAAAGATTGTGCGTAAAACTTTTCAGAAAGATTGAGAGTAATTCAGAGAGATTCAGAGAAATTCAGAGAGGAATTAATTCAGCTAAATTTTTGGTTCAGGGTTCCAGAGGTATTCAGGGGGTGTCAGAGACTCACAGAGACAGGTGAATTAGGAAAAATTGTGCGTGGGATTTTTTAGAAGAATTCAAAGAGATTCAGAGGAATTTAGAGAGATTCAGAGTAATCCAGAGAGATTCAGAGGAATTCAGAGGAAGCTTTGAAATCTGAATACATTCAATTCCCGGAGATTTAGAGAAATTCAGAGGAATTCAGAGGAAGCTTTGGAATTTAAATATATAAAATTCTGAGGGATTCAGTGATATACGGAGAGATTCAGAGGAAGTTGAAGAATTCAGAACGTATCACTATCGGAAATATCTCTAACTTCCTCTGAATCACTATGAAATTACTCTGAATCTCTCTGAAATTTGTCCCAAAATATAGAGGGATTCAGAGAAATTCAGAGAGATTTCAGAGAGATTCAGAGAGATTTTTTCTACCAGGGGTGTGGACGGATAGAGGGAAATCTACTCGATTTCCTTGCAAAGTACATCACAATATTGTGAAAATGCGTGAAATCTGTATCGAATAAGATCTGTATCACACTGTAACAAAATTCCTTCTGAAAATTTATGAAATGTGACTGTAATTTTTTACAGCCACTTCTTTTCTGAATTTTCAGATAAATTTTACTGAATTTCAAGGAATTCCAACTAAATTTCGAAAAGTGTTTTGAAAATTTAGTCGATTTTCTCTCAAAATTCAGTAAAAAGGGGCGGTAAGAAATTACAGTCACATTTCCTTCATTTTCAAAAGGAATTTTTTTACAGCAGCAGCCTTGGGTTTGATAAAAAGATTTTTTTTTTTTAACTTACCGTAGAAATTCGTACTTGAGCCGATCGGCTACCTAAATTCGTTACTCCTCCTCTTGTACTCCTATCAGAGGTGTCAGAACGCGAAGCAGGTTCTGGTGTTTTTGACTTCGTATCCGGTGATTTTGCCTTCCGTGAGAAAAATCTGAGAAAAGTAATTATTTATTCAATCGTTAAAAGAGGAGTACCGTCTTTTTTTAATAGTTCCCATTAAAGACCACTTAGCGTTGCACTACAGCAGAAAAAAGCAAGACAACTAGCTGCTGTATAGTTCTTCAATTTCAATAGACAATTGTGAAACTTAATATTGCAGGACATAAGATGATAATAGAAATAATTGATCAAAGAGAATGTTGATTCGATTTTCTTGTGTAGGGTAGAAGCAATTTTTTATTTATAAGAAATACTAAAAACGTACTGCTCACTTACGGAATATCTTCCACTTCCTTGCTACGTATGCTGATAAAGGAAGGAGTCTGAGAAAGGCTTACCCGACATAAATGACTAAACCGATAATTCATATAATAGAACCTTACCTGAACGGCGAACGTCCGCGTTTCTTTTTATCGTCTTTGATATCTCCGTTGACCTCTCCATTCGCGTAACCATTCATCTCAGCTTCTGAATTTAAATGATCCAAAGCGCCCATACGCGATCCGCTGATCGATCCTTTCCTTGGAGGCCTCGATGGTTTACCCCTTTGCATAGGCAGGGGAGACTCTTTCATCATTTCATCAGCTTCTACCGCGTCTTCTGAATCATTTCTTTGCAACCCTACGATTTTCAAACATCATTATTAGCTGAAATCCTAAAGCATTCGAACGAAACTTCAACAAAATTATAAAAGAATGCATCAATATACGTGATTGATACTTTACGAATAATATCTCAATTGATATTTATCGATCGTTGGTTAAATGTTGATACCTTTGATATCACTCATACTGAATCCAGACTTTAACATTTGTTCCATATGTGCCGATGGTTGTTGAGTGGATGAATGCTGAGCTACCGCCTCAGCCTGTTCCATCAGAAGTCTGTTCTGTCGCATTTTGATTTCTTGCCATCGTTGTAACTTTTCGTTCTCGGAAATGAAAGTCGATTGACAAATCACGGGTAAGGAGAGCCGGAGAAATTCCCAATTGGCTTTTTCCATCGTTTCGAAAGTGTTGTGAGATATTTTCAAACAGGGTGGAGTGTCAGAACCAGCGGGAATTCTAGCAACGTCTATCCTAGTGTCAGCCATATCGTCAGTGTTTTCAAAGATCGGTTGGTCTTTGGTGTACCAGAACGTCACGTGGCGATTCATGTTCCTTCAAGATCGATTGCGGTATGTTAATCTTAAATTATTGTACTATACCCTAGCGAATTAAAGACTTGGGGAGAAGTGTACAAGAAGATTCCTCGAGCTGAAAATGATCCCAGCCTGGCTAGAAATGATTTATGACATTCCCTGGCAATTTTTCGAGCCTGAACAAAATGTAGGTCAGATCCCTAGACATTTGGAAGATCTACACAATGTCATAAATTATTTCAAGCCGGGCTGCTCGAGAAAAACAGATTAGATCTCAATTTTGGCAAAAATCTCTACAAATCTGTTCATATTTACTAACATCTGAACATTTCAACTCAGGCAACAATCTTTAGAGTTTTCTGCTATCCATCACTCTCAAAGATTCGAATTTTGCAAGGGATCCAAAAAAAATATAGAAAAATTCAAACTGATTTCTGGAGATCTCTGTGGATCTCCGTAGATTTGTTTTGCCAAAATTTAGATCTGAAGAGATCTACCTAGATGTCAGTTTATCAAATTTTTTTTTCTCGGGTGGGATCTTTTTAATTTTTTTTTTATTCACATTTTGTTCACTTGAACGGTTTTTGTGACGTGAAATTGGGTAAAAACTGACAAACTTCCCACCCCATTTTATCCGGAGTTACCAAATTGAAACACCCTGTCAAGAACTGACGAAAATGTTGTTACCAGGTTTTGACAGGATTATTCCAATTTGATAATTTCGAATTAAACTGGTTAGAGAATTTGTCCGTTTGAAAACCTGACGAAAATTTTTGGCTCAATGCTCTCAGACATTTTCAAAAGAGAGCTCGAAGGGATATTATTTTCAAATACTTACACGCAAAATGGTTCGTATCCTTCTTGTAAACCGCAAGTAGTGAAAAATTTCAGCGTGTTAACGTCCTGTCCGAACGTTAACTTCGCTTTCTGTCCTACTCCGAGGGTGAATGCAGGTACAAAACAGTCCCCTTGTACATCGGCAAACGAAGTCTCACCACCCAGGGCGTCCATCAGAAGCTCTCCGTTTAGGGAAAAACCTACGTACATGTGGAGTATTTGAATTATCTCTTTGTTATTGTGTATATCAAAATGAATTTCGAAAACAATGAGTGATCACTTATCGTCAACATTTCGATATGAAATATTACACTGTTAGAAATTTCCGCATGGAGCTTCAATCACATGTGGTGGAATGAATTTTCACTCACGTGATTGAGAAAGTCCTTGAAATTTCAATAACATTTGAATGAAAATTCATGTAATAAACTGTAGTATTATGAGTAATATAATATAGCAAAAATTGAAAATTCAATTCCATGTGATTGCCGTCACTTACCGATCCAATCACCGTGAATTGAAAACTTAAGGGGTTATATACAGTTAAAATTTTCAAAAAATCGATTTTTTTTTCATTTCATTTTCGTAATGTATATACATTTAAGTACACACACAGAAAATTTCAAGTCAATTTGGCGATTATTGTCCAAGTTACACGGAGATTTTGAAAATTTGTTAACTCTATGTCAAGTGCTTTTGGAACTGAATGCGTTTTTCTCCAAACTGTGTTTCCAAACTCGGTGACCAACATTACTCGAAAACGGCTGAACCGATCAGTCTCAAATTTTAACACGAGCTTCTTGAATATATTTCTTAGTAATTAATCGAAGATTTTTTCTCACCGATAAATATTTTTTTTTTTATGAACAATTTAAGGCCGAAATTTTGGTCAAAAATCGATTTTTTTTGTTGAGAAACCGCCATTTTGTCAAAAAAATCTATTTTGCTTATTCCTTTGATTAATTACTAGATTTAACATTACTTCAACGAAATCTGTTTGGTTTTTTAATTTCAGAGGATTCAGTTCACAGATATATAGTGGTCACCGCAAAACGTCTTTTTTGAGAGAAGCTCCCGGAGATCAGCTGTAGCTCCTTTCCAAATGAATATTTTTACTAATATTAAGTTTTAAAATACAGTTAAAAGATACCATGATATGTGCACAAATTTTCTAGATCAATAAATCTCAAAGTTTTCTCAGGAAAAATTCTGGAAAATTCGCTTTTTTTCGGCCTTCCAACTGTATATAACCCCTTAATTTACAAATGTACTTGAAAAATGAATACAAATTCAAGAAATTTCCAACAGTGTACGTTTCATTACAATATATCATATGGAAATGTAATTATTATATAAATAAGGTAGTCAAACAGTTTTTGAAATTTTTTGTAATATACGGTACTTGAATAACGTAAAAAAAACATATGAGGAATAAAACGTTAGCAAAAACTCATTATAACAGACGTAATGCATTATTTTTATTATTCTATCAATGGTAAAAAATTTTCAGAGGGAGTTTAATTTGGATGTTTTCTTTTTAATTTCATCACAGAACTGATAATCTTATCTGTATTTTCGTGATTCGCAAAATGAGCCGTAGAAATGTTTGAATTTGAGCTAGGTTCAAGTAAAATTCAACTACTTTTCGTGAATTGAATTGAGCCAGGTTCGAATCTGAATATCGTTCCTTGTTATAAAAAACTAATAGATCAATCGCGGCGATTCCTTGTCCGGTTCCATCTGGATCCTATCCCTGTTTTGGGACTAGATATTGGAACTTAGGCAACAGGCTTCGTAGGAATACGAGCATCACCAACATTACTCTACGCACTTGTTGCACAATGTACTACACGGAGAAAAAAATATACTACTTTTGCTTATTTTTTTTGCTAAACCAGAAAGAGGAAGTTCTGTAAAATTGATTTTTACATAAAAGTACGGGTGTTTTTCGTTCTCATGTTTTGTTTTTAGACTAATTTTGTCCTGACTGTTGAATGAAAACAGTACTTTTCCATGATTTTATTCAACAGTCAGGACAAAATCAGTCTAAAAACGGAATATGAGAACAAAAACCGTCCAAATTTTTCGACTCGGGTACGAATGAATAAATTAATTTTACTATAGATGCTTTTTGAAATTTAACGTTCAGCGTTTAAAATCTCAACCCTATCTATCATAGCTTCTACAATATTCGTAATCTTCCGTATTTTCATGTAAAAATTCATTCCTAGTTTACTAAGGAAAATAACGAAAATCCGTATATTTTCGAACGGCATTTTTCTCCGTGTACACGGAAAGACCGAGTCTAATAATAATTAGAAAGAATTTATCAACGTTTAGAAAAATGACTGTCGATTTTGGGAAAAAGAGGATCGCTGAAAAATATTCGTAGTGAGTCTACCAAAAATTCGTAGTCAAAATATTAACAGTTGATAGGTTCATTGGTATTTTTCACAGTGAAACTATCAATTTTTAATACATTGACTACGAATTTTTAGTAGACTCACTACGAATATTTTTCAGTGATCCTCGTTTTCCCTAAATTGACAGTCATTTTTCTAAATATTAATAGACCCGGTCTTTCCGTTTATTGTATGAGACAATGGGTGTGGAATCAAGACAATTTGCATATTCCGTGTAACATCCCAGATAACATTCTATGCGCGCAAAGTTTGAGCCACGAGAGTCACGTCCCACATAGCACAAATGACTCAGTAATATCTCCAGAATATTCTGGAGACATTGTAATATTGTCAGAATATTCTGGAGATATTACTGAGACATTTGTGCTATATGGGGTCTTTGTGCGCGCAGTTTGCCAGTGTTTTGCTCGCAGATAATACTATCACTCGCCATATGCACGCAAATAGCAATCACGCTCACGTCGGAATGTGATGGATCCGACTTTGCAAGCGATTCAGTAACTAGATTTGCACGTGAACCGCTTGCATTTGCGGGCATAATGCTATTAGGGAGAATGAGTATCCACACGGAGAAAACGATCTGCTCAAAAGTACCATCCCAGACAGCACCAAAGCTCCCGCAAAGAGCTCCCGTCATGCGACTAACAATGAGTTCAATATGAATACAGTGCATTCAAAATGAACTCTTGATGAAGAACTTAATGTTCAGAAAGAATCCATTATGTATAACGGGGACTATTTGAGAAGTCTTCAAGAAGTCTTCATGATCTTTTATGAATTCAAATTGATCATTTGGTGCTGGCTGGGATACTTTATAATGTTCGAGCATTACTCTCGTCCCAATCAAAATAATCACATGAAAATACTTCTAAAAGTACCAGACTTGCTTGAATTCTTCTGGAGAAGTATAGCACTTTTGTAGATATCTTCACGTAAATAATTTAACGGGAACAAGAATAATGCTCAAACACTATAAAATATGGTACTTTTCAGTAGATCTTTTTTCTCCGTGCAGAGTAACAGAATGAGTGAATGTGTCTCTCTCGCATAGTTCCGTGCTATCTTCGCGATGCTTCAATCATGTAACATCCGAGAATTGTGTGTGTGTTTACAGAATTCATGAAAAAAGTATATTACTATCATTTCACACTATTCTTTCTATCGGAACTGTGTGGCAAAGAAACATTCACTCTCGCCATATAGAAATGAGCGGAAATTTTCAACTGGGATCTGCTCGAAATTACATGCATTTGAAAGACGATGATTTGTTAATCCAAAAACAATTACTAGAACTTCCCAGCTGTTTTTAAATACCGAAAAATTTCAATGTTGCTGAAGTTTGAATCGTTTTCTGGAACGAATTTGTGATCAAATAACCAAATATTTAGCTGTTAAAGCCCAAAAATCTTGCAGTACATTCTTTGATCGATGTTTCCAGTTGCGAAAAATTACAAAGAATTCATTTGAGGAGATAAATAACGATGATTCATCAAATTTTGTGAGTTTGAATTTTCGTTTCGTTTCTATAAACGATTCCAACTTCACAAAAATAAATTTCACCAATTTTGGGAGCGGAAATGAGCGGAAATTTTCAACTGGGATCTGCCCGAAATTACATGCATTTGAAAGACGATGATTTGTTAATCCAAAAACAATTACTAGAACTTCCCAGCTGTTTTTAAATACCGAAAAATTTCAATGTTGCTGAAGTTTGAATCGTTTTCTGGAACGAATTTGTGATCAAATAACCAAATATTTAGCTGTTAAAGCCCAAAAATCTTGCAGTACATTCTTTGATCGATGTTTCCAGTTGCGAAAAATTACAAAGAATTCATTTGAGGAGATAAATAACGATGATTCATCAAATTTTGTGAGTTTGAATTTTCGTTTCGTTTCTATAAACGATTCCAACTTCACAAAAATAAATTTCACCAATTTTGGGGGAGTGCCTTGAAAAATTCCAGAGATTTTGAGGGAAGAGTTCTCCAGAGGATTTCAAAGGTGTTTAGATACCCCAATAAAAATATTTCTCTTCAAAACTTCAACAATTTCTCTGCAAAACTTCATTATCGCAATTCTTAGAGAAAGAAAGAATTTTTTCAACAGATTCATCTTCCAAAACTCTGTGAAATTCTGCATATTTCTGAACATTTCTATTGCCAGTAAAGGTCTCTCTGTACATTTCCAACTTATTGGTCAAAGTTGTTTTGTTGAGAGATGTTGAATTTTCTCAACATTTTTCTACTTGATAAATGGTGGAAACATTTGACGAGGAAAGGAATTTTCTCCACGAATTCATACATTTCTCTGCAAACTACATTTGCAGAAAAAAATTTGAATCTTCTCTTTATTTGTCTATTCCAAGAATATTACGGCTTGTGGCGGAGAGTTGAGTTTTCGATACAAATTCATACATTTTTCTCAAATCGCATTTGCGGAGATAAAGTGAATTTTTTCAAATTTTTCAATCGACTCAAAACAACTTAAGTAAAATTCACTAGTAGGCCTCGAAAAAACCTCTCTCCCACGACCGACTCATTCTTCCTTTCGGAGGATTCTGAATCGATTAGTCTATATGCGACGGGAACGAATTTTTTAAAATTTTCTATCGATTTGACCCAGCACTTGGAAAAATTTACAAGTTGAGGTCAAAAAAATCCCCTCTCCCACGACCTATTCATTTTTCGTTTCAGAAGATTCTGAATTGATTGTTCTATACCTCACGAAAACGAATTTTTCAAAATTTTCCATTGCGATGATTCCCATAAGTGGTACTTTAAGATTACTGTAGTCATTTCGGAGATCCGCTGATGTGATGGAGGCTTTGCTTCTCACTCGCAGGACCCGGGTTCAATCCTCACTGAGGAAAGTTCCTAAAAATGGACTTTCAATGTGGTGTCTCTTCCGTAATGTCATTCAAGTCGAACTGGAAGGAGATTTGTAGAGATAAACTCTGAACAAGAATTTTTTTTCTCAAGCAAAAGTGAATAGATAAAACAGAGATTTGTAGAGTAATGCAGAAATATGCAGAGAAGTATTTAATGTAATATGGAGATTTGGCGAGTTTTGTACGAATTTTGTGGAGAAATTCATAAAATATTACGAAGATTGGAAGAATTATGTACAATTTTGCAGAGTAATGCAGAAATTTGTAGAGTAATATTTATGGTTAAAAATTCTGCAAATTTCTCAAAGCGTCCGAAATCTGACAGTTATGTAGAAAAATCTGAAGAGTTTTGAAGAATTTTGAAGAGAAATATTTTTATTGGGGTACTTTTTCGAAGAGTTCCAATGATTTCCAAACAAAGTCAGAGTGCTTCAGAATTTTCCAGAGTTTTTCAGTAGAATGTAGAGAAATTTTTTTTCCACTCGGGGGCCTTTTTAGACTTCTGCTCCCTTATCCAATTAACCAAGCGATTGATACATATGATCTCGTGACCACATTCGTTACATAATGTTACAACGCCCTTAGCGCAATTAAAACTAATTCTTTTTTCTAAGTTTTCTCCTTTAATGACGATTCTAAAACTCCGTGCCACTGAAATAGCCTTTTTTCGATGCTCTATTCTTTTCATACTTTGAGAAATGCATTACGACTGCTATAAAGTAAAAGAAAATCCACATGATTCTATAAGAATGTCCATGCAAGTCATTCACGTTTCAATAGAAAAATCTCAAACAAAATACTGGGGTGTATAATACATTGTGGGTTAAAAGGACATTGAAATAGCGATTAATAAGAAACGATAGGATATGAAAGAGAATATACCCAGATAGCAAAGTGTTGGAAAACTTCGCAACAACTTCCCAATATCATGGAGCAACTGTTGCAGCAAATCTGAAAGTTGTTGTTATGATGCTGCGAAGATGTTTGGATACATAGAGCTATGACACGTGAGATCAAACAATCCTCCAACAACACCGCAGCAACAGTTGCACTGCAACTTTTGCTGTCAGGGTATATACAATGTATAGATAAAATAAAATAAATAATAGAGCGGTTTTGAAAAGTCTGCGAATGGCAGGTTTCATATGATTCAATAATTTTGAAGTGATCATCTATACGTGATGAATTTATTAAACGTATATGTTACATATATACGAGTATTTCTCCCGTACGTAATTGACGTTTTATTTTATGTGAGTATTTTCTTCTGAAATGATTGATGTGTTCTTGTTACTTTTCTAAATCATTCTCGAATGTTAATGATTAGTAATTATGAATTCAAGCACTTTCCACTATTAGCATATGTGAATACATTCTTTAGAATACTGGATACGAAAATGGTCCTTTTTATGGCAAACAATATACAATGATACTCAATGAGAACCAGGATTATTACTGGTTTTGAAACCATTCGTAACACAGACACATGAAATATACATTCAAATGATGTCTTCACAAGATGTTAACACTTTGATCGGTGTTTGTTCAGAAATCATTCGAGGAGATCGATTTTCTGTACATATTATTTCGGAGTATTTTTCTTTTTAATTCAAGTATTGATATTTATATCTACATTTTGAGATTATATTTTTATTTTATGTCCATAACTGACGAATTAGCATCAAATGAGATGTTGAACGTGTGGTAAAGTCTAAAAAATCTGTCAACTACATTGCACTTTTTGGTGATTTACAGTCATTTATACCGCTACGTTTGTACAATCGAATCACGTGTGCAGCATTGAAATACGATCTATAAAGAGAGTGTTGTCGATTCGTAAACAAGCTTTTGAAGACACTCATTTGATTCTATAAGTATCCGTTATTTCATGCGATTTTATTCCAAATCCTATAAAAATCATGAATCAATTTCCGAATTATTCCTAAATGAACCACTGATAAACACTGATTCAATTGATATTCAAAATTTGTGTATCCAGTAATCTATATTTAGTCAATCAATTTTGTCAAATTCATATTCATATATAGCATATAATGGCAGCTGAAGCGTTTTCTTAAATATTCCGTCTTACTAATCGTTCGGTCAATTAGATCCAGGAAAACCCCGACAACATCTCCAACTTGCCATTGCTTGCCAAACGTTTCGGCTGTGCCTGAGTATACTTTTTCCTCCTTTAAAATAAAATTTCAATAGTTTAACAACAGTATTCTATCATCATTGTCAGTTATGGTACGTCCAATTATAATTATATTCCTTCCTTATGTTACTGATTTTTTTTTACCCCTTTTGGTGTTTCATACCGTCATTGTTTTACGGTTCAATACTCCGATTTATAACGCTAGATTCTAACTGATACAAAGCCACATTTACGAATGAAACTTATCCGTTTCATTCTCCTGATAACACGAATGCGAAAACAAATTGAGTTAAGATGACATAAACACGTAGAGCGACACAAGGAGATAGTAGTAGGGACAAAAAAGGGGGAGGAAAAGAAAAAGTAACGTGTGATGGACCGATTTGGGTACTTTGAAAATCATTGATCGCTTACTGATCACTCGGTCTGTGACGTCAATGAAACAGCCAACTACGTCGCCCACTTGATATTTGTGACCAAATGATTCGACGGTACCGGCGTGTACCTTGGTCACCTAGTATTTCACCATGAATTGATGGATTAATCAATGCCCCTGAAGATGTTTTTCATTAACTCGATTCCTTTCAATCATTTCTCTTTATATTCGCACATGAAAGTTCAACAGATGAACATACAAGTTGACTTATTCTTACCCCAATCGCAGGAATTATTATTCAACTTTGACGAATCGAACAAATGAAATGATTATTTATTTCTGATGCGATGATCGATGTTGACTTGTGATTTGATGTTATTATGTCAAAAAGGAACTTTTATTGAGAACATATTATAATTTTCTGAATGTATCCAGTAAAGTATGTTTTCAATGTGAAAACACCTTTCGATTCTTTTTTAAAATACTCATTACAGCTGGATCGGCTGGTATGATGTTATAAAAGTCCCCCAAAGAACATTGCATACTTCCAATCATTTTGAACCCGATTCAATTTGTAATACGCAATAAATCAAGGTGTAGAGAAACGGCGGGTGGTATGGCCCGGCGGTCAGGATGGCCCACCACGTATTTCCAGGATCTGACGCTAGGTTGCAGCACTACGCACTTTTGGTCACGGAGAGATTGTTGCTGTTTATCATGTGCGGAAACTTCATTGTTGTTAATACAGGGTGTTAAGAGAAATCTAACTTCTTCTATTCCCTTGTTCTTGGTGTACTGTGTCGGCTAGACTTGTGTAACTCATGAACGAGCCGTTCAAAAGAGCGGCTCACTCGACCGAGCCGAATGAAGTAGTTCAGAGATTCATAAAGATATACTTCAGTAATTCACACTAGATATTTTCATGTTTGTACCACTGATTCTTACTAAACAGAAGTTCCTACAATTTATTCAGACTTATCAACCTTCGGGATAATGGAGGAGGCATGTTACTAGAAATCGCGTGATCGCCATAAAGAGAGAAGCGCAGAATATATTATCATAGTAAAAGAATCTTTCACTATGATAATATATTTCCTATACAATTTTGATTCACTGTAAATTTTAGATTATGCATAATAAGTAAAGAAAATGGGACCGAAAAATAGTTCATAGAGGATACTAAATTGAGTTGTGAGAACTTTATTCAAAATAAGTGAGAACTAATTTAAATTCTTGGTTCAGGTTGTGAAATGGAAATAGATCCATTGCTTATGTTACGAAATTAATGGTTTTAAATGGATGAAATACCAAATCAGAAGGATAAAATTTGGAACACAATATTTTTGCAACATCGTTGCCCAGACCCTGTTATAAGGACTCTATTTTCTATGCCCTTATCACTTTACGTGGAACATTATATGTGAGGGAACAAAGAGAACAAAAGAAATGCCCCCCTAATTCATGGATATTTATGAATTCTTCTTTAGATTATTCTCCACGAGAATAATTGAACTATTTAGCTCAATTGAAGTATATCACTGAACTACTTCAATTTAGTAAACGAGATATACTGAACTACTTCAGTGCCCAAGTCTAGTGTCGGCGAAACTTTGAGACGTTCTGTACTGAAGTAGGTCAGATCATAAAATAATGTGTCATATCCTATAGAACACGTCTCATGAGTTTTAGGCGGTAATGTTTGTGTGTTTGGTTATGAACTAATTTTTTCGTCAAAAATCTCGATCGGGCGGTATGGCCCACATTAATCCATGAGAGTTCATGCTGAAATAATGGGGGATATGGTCTCGTTCGCCGATGGAATCTTGGCAAACCCATGCTATGCCAAGTGAAGTGAGAAACGTGTGTGAAAAAATTGTGTTTATAAATAAATTGGTCAAAAAATTTTCCACATCCACATTGCGATCGTTCATTGTTATAAAAAAAAATAACTAGCCAACACGTGTTGCATTTTTTTATAACAAACAATCGCAATGTCGATTCAGGGTACACGTTTTCTTCGTATTCTTTGTTTTAGAATCGATTGGTGGGATCAGTTTCACCGAACCTTGATCCTTGAATAAATAACCATGGGCTTCACCATGGACCCTAATGGTTTAGATTCGTATGGTTTGAATGGTATATTACGGACAAATTATACTATCATTGCGATAGAAGTAAGTTATCCAGTCCACAGTCTAAGTAAGAGTTGAAAAAACCATATTCAATGTTGAAAACAAATAATTTTGTGTTAAAAAATATGTTCTCGTTTTAATTCACTGGTTTTTGGATGGTGGGCCATACCACCCCACAACGAAAAATTTTCCATAGATTTATGTATAAACTAAAATTGTTCCTGATCTTTTATTTCACTAATGAAAATTTGTTCTTCAGGATCTATGTGAGAAAAATACTCCAAAAAGTTGTATCCCACACCGTAGCGACATTCTTTCACTCTGGAGAGATTTTATCTCAGTTTTCCTTCTAGAGGGCCATACCACCCGCCGTTCTCCTAATCAGATTCATCAGCTATAATTAATCAGGTAATTTGAGCGGGACTAAGTCGGTTCCATGTTGAACCGTACAGAGTTGTTTTTACACTCCTCATTCGAAATGCGCAATGTTCTTTTACAAATTACCTTTACAAAGATTGAATGTTCGTACAACATATTTAATCGCATTTAAATCTTAACTTTAAGCTACGTCAGAATAAAGTGAATGGGAATGTAAATGATACAAATTACTCACATTATAACCGTCAAATGCCCACGTATTTTCATCACTTCCAAGCATACTGCCTGGCATGCAATCCGCTTTTGCCCAACCCACGCGCATTGGTCCAGCTGTGAGAACTTCGAATTCGAAGTACCATTTTCCGCTGCTCACAGCGTAATGTTTCTCAACTCTATACGTTCTGAATGATAACTGACGCAATCTACTCGCCTCCAAAAGTAACGCTAAGAGAATTTAATCAGAAATTCGTATATTGGAATTGTAGATTGAAAATAGTCATGGTTTTGTAAAATAAATCAAACCTTCGTGTTGTTCACCGGTTGGTGGATCCAGCATATACCCATACACCAGAAGAGTTCTTACGGTTTCACTGGCGGTATCGCGATTCGCCTTCTTAATCGCTTCGTCGACTTTCGGATAAGGTACTAAATGAGGACTTCTTCTCATATCCGAATCTTCGTTCAATCCATAAGTCCAGCCTTGACTTATTCTCTCCTTGGCCCAAAGATTGTGTGTATTTTCCGCCAACTGATCAACAAGTTCTTCCATTTTAGGCGTTAAAGTTATGGCACTCAAATCAAGAGGAGCCGGTTTGTAACCGCTACTTTGTAAAAATGGTTCATTGGGTAATCTGAGTGTTTTGATCCTAGACGGTGGTTTGTCCATAGTTATGTAATATCCCAACGCTAGAATGGTTTTCAAAGTTTGCACAGCCAATTGTGTATCGTAACGTTTTTCCGCGGCTGGTAATCTCTCAAATTGCACGATGCAAGGATGAATTTTTCTCAAATCGTCTCTGTGCTCTCCATAAATCCATCCTGCCTCGATTTTATTCATTGCCCACATTTCGTGAATGTTTTCAGCTAATTTGTCTCTTATTTGTTCGACGTATGCGGGCAAATTAACTAACGATGTGTCGACGGGGGCTGGAACGAAGGCGGTATCGTCTTCCACTAACCAGGGTCCAGCTAGGACGACCTATAGATCGAGGATGTGATGAGTGAATAAAGCCTCATTCATGCTTTTTCATGTGAATTCTTTGTAGTACTGTTTCTTACCTTATTCATGTTGCCGAAGTAAAAGCAAGGATCTAACGATAGAATTTGTTGCGGTAGTAAACTTTCTACTAACGGTGAAAATTCTTCGGGTGGTTGGAATTTCAATCTTCCGTGATCACCGCCCAATAGGAAGCGACAAGAAAGTTTGGAGGAACAACTGATCGAAGGAAAGAACATACCATCCAAATTAAAATTCCTAAAGGAACCCGGGATGTGGTTACCGTTGAATGCAAAAGTTATTACAGGGACCGTTAAGTCCAAGGCACATCCTATGACATCACCTTTCCTTATGTAAGGCTCTGTCGCATTTTGAACCACCTGAGTTCTTCTACCACCGGTCCAAAGATACGCGCCGTCAAAACCAAAGGAATAGAGGTCATCTCCTACTCCGTTGCCTCCCCATTTTTCACCCCCGCCAGGGTACGGAACGTATCTGTTGGTAGATAAAACGTTCATTTACGTTTATCGTTTGGAACAGACAAAGTAAATTCTGGACAAATACTAACCCCACGGTGTTGGCCCACCCTATTCTCAAGTGAGGCATCATGTGAGTCGTTTGTTCGATGTGATCGACTGTTACTTCGAAGTACCATTTTTGATAAAGAGCGGAACCTTCGACTCTACCGACGAATATATTTGGTCTAACACTAGCCACGTGGTCTACGAGTTGCGTTTGTAGTAACAAATTTTTCCCTGGCAGTAGGAAATCACAAATGTTATTCTGTGATGATCGTACGGCAACTCCATTACCCACGCACAAGGAACAAAGAACGTCCAGAACTTTAGGATCTCTTCCGTGCTTTTCAAGGAGAGAGATGATGACTTTGATATGTTCGTCCTAAAATCATGAAAAAGCTGTCAATTTATTGTACTCCAATTCAATTTGTTCATTCTATTTTGAAAATAAATACCCTCATCATATTCAGAGCCTCAGGAGAGTCGATCAAAACACAATGAAGTACATCCAACATTCCGGTTCCTTCGCTGGAAGCTTGAGAACCCAACCGACTGAAAAGCCAATTGAGACGATTGCTGTTGGCAAATTGAGCACAATTTGTGTGGTTCCCTTTTATAATAGCGGCTAAAAGTTGATAAAGATAACCGGAGATTTGATCCCAAGCTTGACCACTTTCATCTCCCGAAAGAGCGACGAGAAATCCTTGAGAAGTGATCACATTTATCTTATCGATAGCTTCTAATATGAGATTTAAAATTCCTTCTTCTTGAAACAGGTCTTGACGATTTCTCAATGCTCGGAAACGATTTTGTTTTTCTTCGTGTTCTGTGTGGGGTGGAAAAAGCAACAATGTGAATACATTCCGTCGAATGCGTTTAAACTGAGTTTCAAAGGTTCGTACCCATTTCATCTTCCGGCTGGGCGAAATAATTGATCAAGTCTTCGAGACACATGACCATCTCATTGAGATTGACATTTTGGAAAAACATAGATGCTCTTCTATCTACTTGCAGATTTTCTAGGCCTCTAAAACACACGCAGTCCTTTTAACAATCCATTCGAGAGTGTTATAATTTATTTATTCCCAGAATTTTGTTTCTTGTCCGATGCTCTAATTTTTTATTTTTTCTATTCATTTTCATTCGATGTCGTAAGTATAAATTATTGTGAATAAACTTCGATTGTACTTACGTGATAAACTGCGTGAACAAACTACTACATTTTCTAATCACACGAGCGGTACGAGATTCTTCTTCCTGAGATCGTGAAAAGTCCAGACCATCGTCCATTTTTCCTTCTTCGTGCAGAACGGCTTGTTTCTCTTCTACTTTACCTACGCCTTTCTTCTTCGTTTCGTAAGACTGGAATTGAAATCAAGAATCAAATGATGCATCAACGATACTACAGGTAGTTGATTGGCGAAACGATTAATCAAGACAATGTACTCCTCACCTTATAAGATACCCAGAGGCACGTTGTGGCATGTTGCATGATGACTGTGGAGTCACCGTATTTTATAATTGGCAATCCAATGACTTCAAGATCTTTATCTTCCAAAACAATTTTTTGATCATCTTTCTCCTGTCTTAACCAAAACGTTGATGTTTCCGTCGTTGCTTCGTTCCTTTACAAGAAGAAGTAAGGGGAGTTAAACAAACGTAGCACTGATGAACAATTTCGTAACCGATAACAATTTTTTTCTGTTGTAATAGCTAACGTTTCCATAGAGGTAGTGATTTTTTTCAATAAGATGTTGACAGAGAGATTTTTGTTACAATAAAAATTCTTCCTCGATTGTGAGATTACTTAAACACAGAGAATATTGAAATTTTTTATTGAATTGATTAATCGAAATTGAATCAAGCGTTTTACAAGATCAATGAACTCCTGCACTGGAAAAAGTTTTCAGAAAAAGTCATCAATCATACAGTTTTTTGTTGTTGTTTCGACCAAAGAATTTTGTTGATCATATTTGAATAAAAACTCTTTGTTAGCACAACAAAACATTTTTCTCAGTGTGTTAACCCAGTGAACAATATGTTATCATTCGGGGCTCTTGAAGATCTCCTAAATATGTGTAAGAGGTCAGATAGACCTTTCAGAAGGTTAAGATAAAGATATCAGAATGTTATCAGATGCGTCGATTTCTGAGGAAAATAATAGATTGCCAGAATGTTATCCAAAGAAACTCTTCGAGAGGATTTTTTTCTGAGATCTCAGAGAGATGATATCATTCAGATATCAATATGATAACATCGACAGAGCTCTTTCAAAAGATCTCTCAAAGAGCTCTTCCTCTCATAGATGTTCACTGGGAATAGCTCCTTTTTGTACAAATTGATAACTTTGAACAACACAATTGCGATGCTGTAAATTTCTCCATTGCAATAACAATAAACAGGCAAAGCAATATAGCTCACCTATCCACCAAATAAAGCTCATTGTTCTCTTTTACTCCAAGATATCTTCCTGTAGTTAGGTGTCGAATCCTCATAGGATGTAACCAATTGATGAACCCACCAGCCCATTTCGTCCTTGCTAGTTCTAGCCTCCATAAGGATCTCGCTTGACTCATCACACTACCTCCTTCGTAAATGACTATGCTGTAAATAATGTACATTATTACGCATAATTTTTCATTATAATCATATTGAAATGATTCAATGAAGGGAAAATATTGATACTTACTTTTGCCCAGGCGCCGTGCTCCAACTTGACGGTATTGTTAAACATTCGTCTCCACCGTGAAAAAATCTTAGTACATCGCCACCAAATACGTAACCCACATACTTCATCCGACTTATACCGGTGCCATAAGGTTGTACCGACCAGTGAGTCACGTGAAACGAGGCATTGACAACGGATAAATCATTCTCTTTGGCTGTGTGCTGGAAGATGATAAAAATATGCAACCCTATAATGGTTTGTTTTATATTTTAAAGACGAAAGAACATATGAATTATGTTGGAGTGCATCGATAATGGCTCTAATAAAATCCAACGAACAATGTGGGATGATTGATTAATGCTTCTGTAAATGCAAAGATAGACCTTGAAGTACCAATTGAGATTTCGATATTTCTTTTCCTACGATCGTAAATATATTTCCATCGCGTATTTACCAAATATCGTTCCGTAGCTACTGATACTAGGATAAGGTCATCTCCTACTCGCACTTTCTCACCCTCCGATCTCTGTTTCGAAGCTGGATGTACAGTCCACCAACAAGCCTCTCCTGTATGAAGGAAAAATACGATTTTCTTGTTATCTCGTCATAGTGCTTGTACCGTTCTCAATTACGGTTTTATTGATCGAATATATTATATTTCATTTTTTTCCTTCGATTTCGTCTAGATAGGAAACACCATATCTGAACATGTGGCATAAGATTAACGTAATTTGTAATGAAATATCATTTTGAATCTTGAAGTTTAATTTGAAAATCACACCACAAGATAAACAAAAAATCATTCTTAGGAATTAATTTCAGTTTCAATTTAAAATGTGCAATACATCATTACACATTATAGTTTTGCGTAACGATAATTTAATGCGTTGCAAGATCATTTCAGTCCAAATATTTATAATTTGATGATTTGATTGGATTTGAAGTGTGGTGATTCAAATTACAATTATTGAAAAATTATGTTTTAGATTATTCTGCTGGAACAGCGATTTTTAAGGCCTTATGCTATAGTGTAGATACTTCGAAACGGACTACTTTTTTGGTGATTTTGTTGGGTAGGAACAAATATATTATTAATAAAACAATATTCACCACATGTTCACACGTATATTAAGGTACAAATATTTATTTTTCAGATGAGCAAATTTTACAAAATGTCGGCACACGGCCGCTGTCAAAAAACCATGTTTTTTGAATTGGCTTGCAAGATAACTCTCTTAATTTTCATCCGATCGAGTTCAAAATTTAACTGTAGCTTCTTGATTAGATTTCGCAGGGAATGACGTACGGAATTCGAAAAATATTGAATTTTGAAAGAATGGTAAGCTTTTGAAAGAAAGAAATCGATTTTCTCGCGAAAAAATTACAGTTTTTTGTTAATAACTTTGGCAATTTTCTATATTTCACAAATTGCATACGTCATTGCCTGTGAAATCTAATCAAGAAGCTACAGTTAAAATTTGAACTCGATCGGATGAAAATTGAGAGAGTTATCTTGCAAGCCAATTCGAAAAACATAGTTTTTTGACAGCGGCCGTGTGCCGACATTTTGTAAAATTTTGTCATCTGAAAAATAAATATTTGTACCTTAATATACGTGTAAACATGTGGTGAACATTGTTTTATTAATAATATATTTGTTCCTATCCAACAAAATCACCAAAAAAGTAGTCCGTTTCGAAGTATCTACATTAGCATAAGGCCTTAAACCTCTGCTTTGCTGAAGTAGCGAAACGGTTGTTGTTTGAGCAAAATGTTTGCTAATTTAGCAAATTTTGCAGCATTCTGTATTTCTACAATGTCGAATTGCTGGATCAGCAAGCTCATGCTAAGAGTGCAAAATTTTTGCTGTGATAGTAAACTCTTTGCTATTCAGCGACAGAATTTGTTATGATATACCAGGAAAGCAAATTTTTTCCTCGTGCGCGTCAAATTGACCAGGAAGAAGACATTGATTGAATCTTTGTTCGACGTTATATGCACTCGGAGAACAAAAGTTGCTGAAACAGCAAACCTCGAAAATTTGCTTTGCTGATATGGCAAAACTTGTTGCTGAATTAGCAAAAGATTTGCTATTACAGCGAAAATCTTGCTCTCTTAGCCAGCGCTTGCCATTCAGCAATCCGGAATTGTAGATATAGAGACGGCTAGAAAATTTTGCTCAATTAGTAAACATTTTTTTAAAATAGCAATACTTTTGCTGTAACAGCAACCGGTTTGCTAATTTAGCAAAGCAGATGTTTCGGAATCGCTTTTTCAGCGACAATTTTTCTCTGCGTGTGGACATTATCTTGAGCACAATAGACGTCATCTTCCTATTGAGGTTTTAAGGAGAAGTTTGGGATATTTAGCGAATTTTCCTCATTGATTCAGCTTGAATCTCGTGAGACTTTTTTTTCAAATCGATTATTTAATGATATGATAACAAAATTGACAATAATAATTCTAAACGAGAGCTATAAGGGAGAGAACATTATGAAAAAAGTGTGCTCGAACGTGAATTCAATTTAAAATTCAATCGCTTGCAATATGCATGCGATATCATACACGGAGGAAAAAGATGTGCTGAAAAGTACTATACTTTATAGTGCTTGAGCATTATTCTGTCCTAAATCAAATTATTCACGTGAAAATATCTCCAAAAGTACTGTTCTTCTTATGAAGCTGAAACTAGTGTTGCCGCGATATTATCGTCGAAATTCAGAAATAATCGATTATCTTAATTTTGACAGGTTTTCATGGAACTTTTAACGCGTAGATCTTCGACTGTGCACGAAATGAAACGAGATAATGGATCATCTTGGTCTTTTAAACAAAATGAATCAAAATATTCTTACACTATCGTAACGATAATTATCGATATATCGTAACGATAAATGGAAGCATATCTTGGTTTATTTTGTGTACAAGTCTGGGGTTATTCATTATTCCGTTTCATTATGAGCATAATCAAAGATTCGTGGATTATATATTCCATAGGAACGTGTCAGAATTGAGATAATCGATTATTCCTCAATTATCGACGATAATATCGCGGCAACACTAGCTGAAACTAGCAGCCGATTGTTGTAACTTTTGATTTAACATTATTGAAACTTTTTTTATAACAGAAATCGATCCAGCAGCGTTCTACTACAATTTTCAGATGCTCAAATCCTTGATAAAAATTTTGTTTCGAAAGTTATAACAATCGACTGCTAGCTTTACGGCTGCTAGTTTCACACTGAAAACCCAATTTCTTAGATTAGAAGAGAATTTTCTTTGCCCTCATTCTAATAAATGGACGAAAATTCAGTTCAATGGAGAAAAGTTTCATCAAACTACAACCCAGAATTCTCAAATTGAAAGAAAATTATATTCTCTTCTGAATTCGAAGAATATGATTTCAATTCAATGGAAAATTTTTCCATTTCAATGAATTATTTTTTTCATTGAAAACAAGATTGATCAGAATGAGGGCAGAGAAATTTTCTTTGAATCTAAGAAATTGGGTCCTCAGTGCAGCTTCATGTCCTTCTTAAGAAGATTCCAAGCAAGTATGGTACCAGTGAACATTTTTCCCCTCAACATTCCAAGCATCCATGATGTTCTTCAAGTGCTAACAGAAAGTTCTCCAATGCGTCGATTTCGGAAATTTTTTTGATGCCTTTCTTATGAGGTCTGGGAGTTATCAGAAAGTGACCTGAGTTAACTTTTTGATAACTTCTAGAACTCATAAGAAAGGCGTCACAAAGATTTTCAAAATCGACGCATTAAAGAACTTTCTGATATCATTTAGAGAAAATAATAAATGTTTGAAATGTTCAGGGGGAAAATGTTCACTGGGGTACTTTTAGAGGTATTTTCATGTAATTAATTTGATTTTGACAAGACTAATACTTGGACCCTATAAAGTATGGTACTTTTTAGCAGATCGTTTTCACCGTGTACGATATGACTTCCAGGTGACAATGAAATTCATACTCAAAATTCATACCTTGAGAGTGTTGTTGTAGACCAACGTCAAATGACAGTTTATCATTAGACGAACTCGTTGATAAACAGGCCAAGTACTGTAAAAGAAAGGACAAACATTGTGAATTAAAATTCAATTCTTTGAAAGAAACTATTTTATGAGTAATCGGTACTTACCATATCACTGTTCTGATGTCTCAGTAGAATGGCATTGCCGTATAACAACGTTCTATGACCGGACCCTGTGCCTTTACCCTAGAAATATACCACGATTCGTAAAAGCTGCAATGGCATGCAATATCCGAGCGCGAGTGATCTTCATTAATGATCGAGTCTTACTTTGATTCTCGGCATAACGTGAGAAAGAAAAAGATGAAAGAAAAAAACAAAAATAAAACGGTAGTATAGAAATTAGAAATTTAATATATTAGCGCACTGATAAGAGAAGGCCATAATTGTATACATAAAAACTATAGTGTAGCATTACATACAATAAGAGCGAGATTTTGTGCAAAATGCAAGAATGTCCATTCAATTGTGGGAGTGATAGAAATGTGAAAAATTCAGAGAGAAACCGATGGGATTGTTTCCACATCCTAAAACAATAGAAGAGTGAAATTTCCGAACTCATTTTTCAGTTTGAATGATAATATTGTTAAATTTGCTATCAAAATGAGAAATTATTTGTTCCAATGCGCATTATATCAAATGTAGTTTTTTTGATGGAAATATGTATTACATAGCATATAATGTGATACGTGAGGAAATGAACTTGTAATTAATAAAAATTAATGAATGTAAGAGAATGTTGATCTATTTGGGTGTGGATGTTCTTATACAAAATTAATTGACTGTAATAATATTCAGTGAGTCGGATACCATTATATTTTGACAATATTTGAACAGGGTTAAATCTGGTGCTCTTACTCTTTGAATAAATTAAATTCCACAGACTCCAATTCACTCGAGGGACGTATAAGGTACATTGCTTTATGAGAATTACCAAAAAAAGAATAAATAAAAATTACCTTTTTTGCTGAATTCGCTGTATCATTTTTCATTGAAAAAATATTCAGTTCTTAAAAGAACGATCAAATTCTGTTTTCGCATGGAGAGTTTGATGTTTGCTAATCCCATCAAGTTTCATTCAAAAGTTTTCGATACGTATTCGTGCGTAAGATGGAAAGTGTATAAGCGAACATTTATGCCAGAGATTCATGGAAATGGAAGAGCTCCAATTCCCCGATTACTCAATATTCGAAATCCATAATATCCCCAAACAATTTATCCCGAAAGTTCAGTTATGCGAAATAATTAGATTGAGCTACTTTACTAATTTCTTGTAGATTATTGAAGACGAACCAATGAGAAGTTTTCGAGAAATGGAATTTTCGACATATATTATTTTGAGATATTTGAGATATTATACGTCGTGTACTTTGGGTTAATAAAATGGATAAGCAACAGAACAAGCGGGTGAATTTCAACACGAAAGAATAAAGATTAGTTGAAATAACTATTCAAATTTTAAGTACATATGAATCCATTTTTTTCGTTGAAATAATAAATTTATTCATTGATTTAACCAATTGTCAATGATTTATTGAGAAATTAGTTAAATCAACGGGAAGAATTGTTATTCTAACTAATTGTGATTACAAGTTGAATGGTTATTTCAACTCATCTTTTTATCTGCGAACGTCAAATGATCTCGTGAACTGTGCGATATTCGCGAATTTAAAACATGCCATGAAAATGATTAATTTACTCAAAATTACGCTTTCAGTACGGATTCAGGTTTTCATAATGATTTTTGTTATCAAGATTCATCACTGTTTTTTTCTTCAACTTCCATAAATTGTTAGAAAATTTCAGTCCAAAGCACAATGATGTTGGTATTCATGTATTTGCATCGATTGTTTGATTTATACACAACAGAAAAAGATTAATTCAAATAACTATTTAACTAATTTGTAAACGGATATGGATCCATTTTTGTTAGTTAGAATAATACACTTTCAATTGATATTGACACAATTTTAAATGATTTCCTGTAAAAATTAGTTGTTAAATAGTTAAATAGTTAAATAGTTAAATAGTTAAATAGTTACACTGTAAAACCATTTCTTCTGAAAATTCAGAAAATGTGACTGTAATTTTGAACATTTGAATTGTAATTGTGTTGAATTTTGAGAAACATGATTGAATTTTCAAAGTATGCTCTGAAATTCAGTAAAATTTTTCTGGAAGTTCAGAAAAAAATACCTGTAAAAAATTACTGTCATATTTTCTGGATTTTCAGAAGGAATTTTTTTACACTGTACTTCAACCAATCTTTTTTTTCGTGTAACAAAGGAATACATTCCTTGAGACGAATTTTAGGCCACAGTCAGATGATGAAATGCGTGAAATCTACTTTTTGTGCTCTTAGGAACTACATATGTCGAACAAATTGAAATCCTGTCGATTTTAATTAGATTTACTATTTTGAAATTACAATTTGTTGAGCAAGCTCTATTCCAGGAACTGTATTCAAAGCAATATTTCAAATTATTCGATAGAATAAATCATCACTGCAAATTAATGGAGAATATTGAAGAATCGTGGGAGTTTAGAGTAAAAACAAATAAACTGTTGAGAGCGGAAATGGGACACGTAGTTGCGGGACATTGGTTGTGTTTGTTTTTGGAAATTTGTGAAATCTTTTCTACCTGTTGAACATGTGTTATATTGTTATTCTGTCATTCTTTACACGGAAAAAAGATTAGTTGGAAAAACTATTCAACTCTTAAGCGTATATGGATCTATTCTTTTCATTAGAATAACAATTTTTTCCATTGATTTAACTAGTTTTTTTTGTAAATTATTTCAGATTGGTTGAATCAATAGATTGATTTGTTATTCTAACAAAAAAAAGTGATTCTATATGCTTTTACAAGTTAATTATTCATTTCCACTGATCTTTTTTTGACGCGTATTTTTATCACATTAATTGTTACAGCCTGCAAATTGGCTGAGTATTTGTCATTGACATTTCAATAAAAAAAATGCTACGATTTTAACTCCAACAGAGTATTTTGATGATTTATAACACAAGATGGCCACACTAGGAATTCTCTTTTATCCTTATGTTTCATTCCATTCGATGTGGAAACACGATCGGGAGATTCTATGTCACATTTGATGCGTTATTATGGAAACGATTATGATTTCAAGTCTTCGGAAGAGTTCTGAAATGTCGATCCAATTTTTATATTCAAATTTATGCTCCCGAAAGTTACGTTTTCTACTCTGAACTCTCACGATTCCTCAATCTTTATTCAAGTTCAGCCTCAACAGAGTGATATACCAAATCTTTTCGTACTTCATTTCAATACTGACCCTTCCTTTTCAATGCGTTTGTAATATTTCTGCTGATTTCACATCATTAATTCACTGGTATTTATGGCAGGAGAATACAAAAATACATTTTTTTATATCATAATATTTGTACACTGAAATTAACTAAACATTTTTTCTGAAAGTCCAAATATTTTCTGTTCTATTCGCAAATGAGCCGAAAACTCACTTTATCGATCTTCCAGTAGCTTTCAGTTCAAAATAATTATAATTACGACAAAACTTTCATTCCGTGCGAGCGTAGTTTGAACCGTCAATTCGTATGCGAATCAAAATGGGATGTGAATAAAGAGAAATAATAAGATCATGTTATTGTGAAGCAAAACATTGAGGGTTTCAATTATTTCATACAACAAGTGTTACACACTGTTAAAAATGTTTGTGAATTGATTATACGTTCATAGAAAAAAGTACATGAATTTTCAAGGGTGCTATATGAATTGTATTCCACATTTGGATGTTGAAAAATCAATCACATATTTCATGAACTTCAAACAAAAGTTTTGAAATTCATAACAGTTTGTGAAAATTCATAACTGTGGATATTGAATTTCTGTATTTATTTGAATATTGGAAAATCAATCACATATTCCTCAAATTTCACACAAAGTTTCTGATATTCACCACAGTTGATGGAAATTCATATCCCGATATATGCGATTGTCCCGAAAGTGTGTGAACCTGAAATTCCCCGATCTGTTGAAAACTAGTAGATTTTGAGAAATGACTAGAAAATACTAGTTTTCAATAAATCAGGAAATTTCGGGGCAATCGTGGTCTACCCTTTCGATGTGAATTTTTGTAGGGAAAATTACTTGTTGTAAAATCAACATCACTAATTGTGGAATCAAATCACGCAGTTCTAATAATTCGCTCATATATGTATTTTCATTTTTAGAATTTTTTGTATTAATTTTGTAACAAAACATGATGAAGTATTCAGGAGGGATTTTTAAAATTAAATAATGTGGTGTTGAAAATTCATCGTAAAATCAAATCACGCGATTCTAATAATTCATTCATATATGTATTTTGATTTTCAGAATTTTTTGTATTAATTCCACACCATAACATGATGAAACATTTGGGAGGAATTTTGGAAATCAAGTCATATCCCACCCAACACAGTTTGTCACAGCAACGTAACGGCGACAAACAGTTTTGTTACTGGTGATGTAACCTGTTTGTTACAGGCAATTTCCTGGTTTGTAGTAATTTCCCACTCAACGAATGTAACCAGGATGTAACCACCACATCGTAGATGAGACGTCGTTATATCTCTGCGACGCTGGTGTTACGTAACATGTAATAATCTTACAAACATAATTTGGTTAGCGCCATGATGCCCTTTCCGTGTTGGACGACGACATTCATATTCGTCAATAACATTGAATAATGAATTGATGAAATATTTCACAAAATTTTGCTATGAGAACCTTAATTTTCCCTTAAATGTGTTTTCTAAACTATTATAAGAAACAATTATTCGTATTTATATTCGTAAATTTTGTATGAAATTCGAATGTTACAAACTTTATTACTGGGATGTTGCAGTGATTTTAGAAAATCACGTGTTACGTAACACCAGCATCGCAGAGATATAACAATGTTTCATCTGTGTTGTGATGGTTACATCTTGGTTACATTCTTTGAGCGGGAAATTACTACTAACCAGGACATTGCCTGCAAGGAACAGGTTACATTACCAGTAACAAAACTGTTTGTCGCTGTTACGTCGCTGTGACAAACTGTGTTGGGTGGGATGGTGTTGAAAATTCATGCATTTTTTTACATCGATTTTTATAATGTTGTGGCTTGAATTTCAAAATTCTGCCTATTATTTTGGGGATACAAAAATGTTTGAAAATTAATACACAATTGTGTGTGTTAATTGCTTCCAAACTTTTTACATTAAATTCCAAACAGATTTTTCCAACAGATAAGAATCATCTGTATTATTTCATTTATGAAAAAAAAGGAACCAGGAAATTCAATAGCGACATGGGATGGCATTTTGTTGAGAAGAATCAATTATTAACATAATTAATTGATTAAAGCGTGGTGATTAATACAATGTATTCAATTCAATAGTAAGTTTCCATTTTATTTGAACAAAGAGATTGACTATGTAGATTTATTATATCATTTTATTCTTGGATGGATTGATTTCACGAGGATGAAAGTAAAAAATCAAATAAAGAATCAATTCCCTTATAACAAAAGGATTCCCGAAACCTCCAAATCTAATATACATATAAAAGTAAATCGACAATTCTCTCCGAGTATATTTGGATATGAATCATTATCAAGATTGAAAATATGTGGATAAATAAAAAACATACGTTACGTAGTCAGTTCATTCATGTGCATTCATACAATACGAGTGAGATAATTATTCATACACAGTAAAAAGTAAAACTTACTTCCAACCTTAATATCGGCTTATTTCAAGATGCAGCCAAAACTAGCCCTATTTCAGCTGAAAGTAAGCATCGAAAACAAATGCCGACACAATGGAAAAGACTGAATTTTAGTCAAGTTTTCAAGTAAGATGCAGCAACATTTTCAGTCGGACTTTTTACAGTGTAGAGAGACGTAGATAGACATCAACATATTGTACAAAGTTCAGAATAATTGGATACTTCAAATATTTCATCAACATGAAACGTGAATTCAGACACCTAAAATCCTCGAAAGAAATAAAGAACGATATCAATCTCAAATACCAATCAAAGATTCAAATTCCCATACAACGATATTCAATCGAAAAAATCGACGAAGCAGTGCATAGTTGCGAACACCTTCCGGAAGAATGATATTAAGTAATTGTTACGAGAGCGAATCAACGATCCCAACACACAATCCCATTCAATCAGTGACGAGTGAAAATGATGTAGAGAATGTTACGAAATGAGGCATGAATTTATTTAGAATATAGCCCTGGATATAAAATCAAACCTCATATACTTACTATACTTTCTTGCTGCTGTAAAGAGAAAAAAAAACATAAAAGGTAGTAAATCTCAATGGACATTGCATCGGTGTAAGGTTGTTGGATTGTTTCGAAAAAGTGTCTTAATAATTTTCGATCGACGGTGAAAGAGTGCAATTTTTATGATGGTTTTCATCCACAGTACGTATAAGTTCGATTAAATAAACAAATTATAATAAATCAGAACAATAATAAAAGAACAGGAGACAATAACAATGAATCATAATCGATTATGCACGGACGCATGCCACAATTATTGGACATAGGGATAACGTGCGGATGCATTCAGAAAAGTCCTTGTGGTTAAATGAAAAAAAAATCAAAGGAAACTCGACAACCACATTACGTGATTATTTGCGGGAAAATAATGACGTACGTGAACTATCGTCAAGTAGAGCAGGCCAAAATCGCATCTATTTTCTAAGTGCATCTTTTGGTTTAGTCAATGCTTGGATATGGAAAGAACAAAAAAATGCGTTTCTAATAAAATCTCAGACGCGTCGAAATTGCCACAACAGACATATTTTTTATATGGCCCACTCCTATGCAGACTCGATTACATTGATACTTGGACAATACAATATCGATTCGATAAAGTATAGACACATACTTCTCAACGTTGTATTGTATGACAGCGGTTGAAAGTATTTTATATATAATATATACATGTATATGTATAAACAATTTGTTTGCGAAGTGTCAAGTGACGTAGAAATATATTGAGTTACCGTCTCAGAACCAGCTGCAGTCACCAATTCTTGTAACGCTCTCACCGAGAGAGCTTGTTCTATAACGAACACGCATTGTGAGAGATCCGGAGGGATATTCTGTAACGAATCAAAACCATAACTTAGTTTCTGTTTTATTTTATTCGTGAACGGATCTCCTATCTACTTTTTCATACATTTTTTCTCAATTTTTTTCCTCATCTTATCTCCGTATTGTTCTTCCATATTTATTTGTTGGCATTTTTCCTGTATCTCTCCGCGTTCATGCTTCTTATCTTGTTTTTCATAAAGAAGAAGGGTCGGCAGGGTGATATTATTCTCTCTCGCAAAATAAGAATACCGATTCGGAACGCGTATATAATCTTTGTTCGAATGCCCTGAACAACATATTCAAAATGTGCAATTTCAAAAGATCGAGCAAGTATTCTCCCTTGTATATGTATATAAAAATGTACGAAATGTTATACAATTTTACGTTGTCGACCGGAGATATGTTTTGTCGATCCTCATTCCCCTTTGCAATCAACTTTCTCCCTTTCTCTCTTATATTCATTCAATTATTTTACCTTGGAAACGCACCCCAGGGGTCATAAACTTGGTGGTTGGAATTTCAGACGTGTTTAATGATAAGACTATACCCGCTGTTGCCTTTTGTAAATAATTTCATAAGATCAAGAACAATGGAAAGTTGCGATAATTTTTATTAGGAGTAAAATCTACGCTGATATAGGATATAGTTCTTTTACGAAGCAAATATGATACGGAAAGTATTTTCTTTGTTTTTTTTTATACTCTGATTATTAACGATATAACTAACTGAACTTGAGTTTCAAAAAATTTCAACGAGAACTCGTTGTAAATTATGTATTTAAAAAAAATCTGTCCAAAGAATTTCGATCAATTTCATCATTTTGGTGAAAAAAGTCTCCAAATTTGCCTATTCTCCCTGGTGGCAAAATTTCGCTGAAAATCACTAAAATTTTCAGAGATTTTTAGAGTTCATAAGTTTCTCAGAGAGTCTCAATGATTTTCAGAAAAATTTTCATAGGTCCTCATAGTTTTTTAAATTTTTTCTGGGCTTTTCAGTGAGATTTAGACTTCTGCAGTGAAATTCAGGACAGTTCTCAGAGATTTTCAGAGAAACTTGGTTCACCAAGGCTGTTCCGTTTCAAAATGATCTAACCCCTTTATTTACTTGAGAAGAATCTCACCTCTTGTATTCTATTCTATGTTCGTATTGATAAAATCAGTAATGCGAAGGAGCGCACAGTTACCTTATCTGCAATATTTTCGAGAAAACAGTGTCGATTACCAAATCCTTCAGCCGCCAGGCAAACCCTCTCTCCTGTAGCTGTGCAAGACAGACATACCATGTCCTCCTGTAAATTCACAAGAAAATCATGAATATATATCGCGAGGATCGATGAGTTGAAATACAGTGTCATACCTTTGGTTCTGAAGAAAGAAGTTATTTTCAACTCCAAAAGGTACATTCGGTGTGTTTCAGAATTTGCATCCATCATTTTTCCAATGGATTTTAATGCATAAAATCTTCCGTATAAAAAATGACACGTTGTGCATACAGTTCTTGAAGGAATTGTATATAAACTGCATACAATTATGAATAATTGGAGAAATTCGCTCTGGTTGAAGCTTGGTACAGCAAATATAACATCATCTTTGAATCCACAGAAGTTATATGCATGGAATTTGTTAGTTATTTCGTATTTACAAATAAGATGATGATTTGTTTGCATTCAGTTAACCGTTATGTGGCGCTTTGAACTATGAAAAATCAGTTGCTTTTACAAAATACTCGAGTCTTTACTCGATACTTTAGGAGCTGATTGTAGAAACTGTGATTTATAGAAATAATTACATTGTTGAAAATTTTGTATAAATCTGTTAAATATTGAACAAAAAAATGTGTAACTTCTACAGACGCTCGTTTTGTAATCAGGTCTCAACTGATTTATATTGTAAAATCATTCGAAAAAGTGGAGAATAGTGTGAAAATAACACAAATTTTATGCAACTCAAGATTGAACATAAAAATTGTGTTATTCTCAATTACCAAGGGGAGATCGCCAGTGGTGGGTGCTACTTTTTGATGAAAGATCCATAGACACGCAACTTTGGTACTCGTCTTTCATTTTGGTTTCAGCTCCTATTCTAATGGGGCTTAGTTTTCTGGATATGCAAGTTGATATACGCAACGAAAGTACCCCCATCCAAGTAATAGACCTTCAACATCTGATCCCGATGATCCGTGTTCAATTCTCATTGAAGACTATTTTTGTCAATTTATTGACATAAACAAAAGTGCGATTTTCACATTCAATTTACGTAAAAAAATCCATAAATTACACTTTTCAACTGTCAATTCAGTACTTATTTTGAATGTCATTTGACAGGACTTATGTGTTGAATTTACACGATCGGAAATTCTAATAAAAACTTAATCAGTATCCTTTTGTGTCATATTATTCACATCAAGCTTCGGTTATTAGCTAACACAAACCCATTATGTTGAATCGGCACAAAAATTCGTGTGGACCGTTCGGGACATGTGGAATGTATTGATTGTAACACAAAATTTCCAACTGTGTATAAGCAACTTTCTAATACACTGAAAAAAATGTTTCCTAACCGAATAAATACTTTATGTGCCTCTGTCCATAGCATATTCCTTGAGATTAATTTAATTCTTTATCAAATCAAATGATGGAATTTTTGCCCCAAATAAATTGGTCTTCTGAACCATGAATTTATTCGCCACAAGTAATCAATTTTTACATCCAATTGAATATTCAATTTCTATAAATCAATATTTTATAGAGAGAGGACAAGTAAATATCTTTTCGAATGTACCATGGAAAATCACATACTTTGTATTTTTAAACATGCTCAAGTTAAGGGGAAGTGGGGGAGGGGAGAAGTCAAATTTAAAGTGAATAATAATGAATTGCGTATTTAGGATTGCGCACTGCCACGCACTTTGAATTTCCCAATGGTTTCTGAAGTCTAAAAAATGAAATTATAAAATTTGTTGGCGATTCAGAACAATGGAGTCGTTCAAGAAATGGGCAAAATTTTGCTACGTACTTTCTGATCAACTAAACAATGAATACGCATTTTAAATCTACAATGATGAATTAAACTACTTAATTTGAGCTTTGAATATGAAATTTAAACTGCAAATGATTGATTGAAACTATACAAACGATTATAAACATATTAACCTACATGTCAATAATTTTGTAACTGATTTTCTCATGTTTAGGAATGTGTTTTGAGCTTTTGATTGACATTTACAGTCAAATCCTAGCAGGGAACTTTATTGCTATGTGTTCAAAATTTTTAGTCATTTGAAAACTACGTAGCAAAATTTTGTTCGTTTTTTAACGCTCCATGGCCCTTAGAGGTTAAAATTTTACAATTTCATTCTTTAACCTTTAGAAATCATTGGGAAATTTAAAAGGCGCGGCAGTGCGCAATCCCAAGTACGTAATTCATTTTTATTCACTTCAAATATGTACATCAATTACATACCCTTTTGAAAAAACTTCGCACAAAATTTGACTTTCCCCCTCTCCCATACTTCACCATGCTCTAGTTCCCTCAACGTGAATACATTTCACGTTTGAAAGTACATTCAGTTGCATAGGCGACCATATTCTCGACATCGTCTGAACATGAACGACATTGCCTACTTCTAGATTCACTTCATCATTTCCCTTTGTTTTTTCAAAATTACGTCCAAATATCATTCGAAAGAATCTATTATTTTGGTTTCTGGAATAGTTACACGCACTCTCTAACGGAACGAAAATTTTTTAACGGATTCTCTTTATTACTGAGAAGTTGAACAATTCATTTATCCTCAAATATCACATTAGAAACTTCGAATTTTAATGCTTATATTCATATCATTGTGAATAAAATCGTCCAAAAGAGAAAAACGGTGAGATAATTTCGCCAAGACGGTAGGGAAAAATCACTCCTTACTTAGGATCCAATGAATCAAGTAACAAGCATAGATAGCACTTTTACCCCGTTCAAGGACACAGAGGTATGAAACTGGGATTGAGCGAAAAACTGGTCAAATAAAATCAAACGTCATACGATTTATTAGACAGGAGCAAACACTCAAAGCGTGTTGCTCTGAGAAAGCGATGTATACCGTGTTAAGAATGACAACTTGGTTGTCGTCCCAATGACCTCGAGACAATGGTCAGCATCGGAAAATCCAAGGACCAAAATCAACATTAACAATAATTCTTTTTCTCTCAGGAATCTAATGGAAATTGTAATCGATTGATTTATCTTCTCTCGATAGTAACAGAATAAAAATGAAAATTTCTTCGAAGTAATTCATATATTATTATCATAATACTGTATTCTGAATGGTCATTTCTATGCATTGAACAACAATGTCCCAATATATATTTATGAATAAAAAATTCAAAGTTTCAATATTATATTCCACTTTAAACTTGATCAGGAAAATTTGAATGAAAATTCTCAATGAAATGTTTTAAAATGAGCAATAGTGGTCACAGTTTTGGCAAACTTGACGAAATCTTCTAAATTTCATTCCTATATATGTATAAGTATGTAGATATTTAATATACCTAAATTGCGATCTAAGATTTTACGAACAATCTGCTATCTTTCATCAACTATCAGATGAATCAGCAAGTATTGAAAAATATGACCCTACATTCTCGCTGTAAGAGTCATATTCTATTTTCATCTTGTTCCATTACAACTAAAAGTTGAATATAAAATGAAAGGCACAAGTGATATTCTTTTTATGACAAGTGTTTTCAATTTCCAACGACATCATGAATTTTGAATTTTCACTTGTACTTGTTGCTACGGAATACTCTTCAAGGATGAGTAAAGGTTCAATATCGCGCTCCTACAGGTGGTGAGAATTAAAGAGTATCGCGATGTGTAGCGAGCAAACACTACGGCTAGTCTATTAAACTTTGCCAATCTCTGGGAATAGGGCGTGATTAACTCATCGCACACGTAAATGGCCATGATTTGGTCCCTCTGATACAGGGAATCGAAGCGATCAATGGAGGAAAACGACAAAACAATGCGCGAGACAAAGGAAAAATTCATGAAAGAAGGCACGTCGTTATTGTTATTTCGATATTACGGGGATTACAATGTCGTTTGCGAAACAGTAAAATCTAATGTGAGCCAAATAGCAAAAGTAACACGCTCGTGCCAAAATCAATTTGGCCGAAGTCTCAAGAATTCATAAGAAGGTGTGCGTTCGACTGTGTCGGAAATTATTATGAAGCACTTCACTCACCGGTATTCTCACTTTGATGCGTGCAAAAAACAATACTTTATACGAACGATCGGTCTAAGACTCATCATCATACCAGTTGATATCTTTTCAATATTCCAAAGAAAAAGGAAAGCAAACCAATGGGAGATTTCTGTCTTTGCGATTGGTTCTTGAAGTTTGAATCGTTTATTGAAACGAAACAACAATTCAAATGCGTCAAATTTGAGAAATCATCGATATTTATCTTCTCCAATCAACTCCTTGGAACTGTAAACGTCGTTCAAAAAATGTTCCGCGAGATTTTGGGTTTTTAACAGTTGAGGGTTTTGTTATTAGTTTCAATAAACGATTCAAACTTTAGCAACATCACAAATGGTAACAATAATTTTATATCTCAAAGAATTATGCAGGAATATCATTTTCATGGAAGTTGGTTTTAATATGAGAAGAAAATTATGTTGAATCTATGAAAAGAATTTGTGAAAATAGCATGATCTGCGTGAAATTTTATTGCGTTTGTGAAATTGATAGCGCTGAGATGACATTGAAAATTTTGAAGGTGTATGAGAATATTTTTAACTGCACAATTCAGATTCATGGTATTGATTTATCATTGATTTATTATTATTATTATGTGGATCATGATAGTGTAAGGAATATTTCAGATTGATATATTCTTCTCTATATAAGATCATACAGAAATCATTCTTCAATTATACGTATCTCACACGATCATTGAGACCGAGAGAAACTACATTCATTCAATAAAATTGCATATTGTAGGGTATATTTTTTTTTACTGAGTAAACGAACGTGATACGATCGTAATTGATGTACCGCACTTATCGTGTGAACCTGTTGCAATATAGTGTGGCTTTCGTGAGCTTAAGGAATTCGCAACAGGTCTGGATGTTGAGCGAGATGCTTGTCCCGAGGCTACATTTCTTACATTCAACGAATAAAATGTATTCATTTGAATCGAGAAAGGATATATATTTGAAATTTATCAAGGGGAATATTCAATCAGATGGAAACAAATCCGAGTTGTCTTTGACAACTTTTGATTCGCTCTCTCAGATTCATCTTTATGCGAACTTTTCTCTGGATGGATATTTACATATGGCACATAACATATCATGGAGCTTCATAGAACATATAATATCAGCTATCAAAAATATTTGTGAATTTCCAAGAAGATTTAGGGATCCACAAATTATCTGTGAATTTCCAAACAATTCCCAAACAATTTTTTTTGAAACATACTCATTTATAATTTCGTAGGGTCTGTATTGTTTTCATATCCACTATTTTATATTGTATATGTAAAACAATGAATGTGCTGTGACAGCTACTTACTGCAGCACCTCATTTCCTTTGTTGCTATAGCTAAAATAATTACTGCACTCAGGGAATAATGAGCCAATTTGAATGAACTGGTATTGAATTGAATCAATTGAATATTCATCCTCATGAACAAAATATTTGATAGAATATTGAATAATTCCTTTGCCTAGAATATAAATTGATAGATATAACTGAGTATTTCATTGCGACTATTCGATTGAATACTCAATTTTTTCCGGATATGTCTTTTTCTTTGTGTAATGTTAGAGCAAAACTATACAAAATAACTAAAAAACAAGCCGGAAGTTTTATTACCTAACATTTTTTAGTAAATTCACAAATAATTTTTGTCACTTAAGAAATATTTCTTAGAAAGTCACGAAAATTGTTTGGAAGTTTACAGAAAATTTTTGAATTCCCAGATAATCTGAAAATTTACAAATCCATAAATGTTTCAGCATATTTTTCTTCTTGGAAATTTAGAAATATTTTTTATAGCGAAGATTTCGTAGCTGTGAAAGCACAAATTTTGTGGTTGAGATTTGAATAGCGAAACAATTTGATCGTCATATTCCTACTATGGCAGCTACATTTCTTGCTGTTACACCCAAATGAGTAACTGCGATAGCTTAAAAACACACAGTAAAAAGTAAAACTTACTTTCAACCTTAATATCAGCTTATTCCAAGATGCAACCAGAACTAGCCCTATTTCTGCTGAAAGTAAGCATCGAAAAGAAATGCCAACACAATGAAAAAGACTGAATTTCAGTCAAATTTTCAATTAAGATGCAGCCACTTTCAGTCGGACTTTTTACGGTGCATTAACAACACACATGTGCCCTGTGAAAAAAAACTTCCTCGGTTAAAAAAACCAATTGATTCTCGCCAAATCTCATTGAATCTTGCACAATGTTCTGACCAAATCCCGTAAAATTGCATTCCGTCGGATTCTATGGATTTTTTTAACCAGGGTTTTTGAAAAAATTTGAAAATTTTTCATCTAACATTTTTTAGTAAATTTTCAAACAATTTTGGTAAAATCTCAGACAGTTTCTGTTCGTTGACAAACTTTTTTTGGGAAATTCAAAGAAATTTTGTGGATTTCCAAATAATTTGAAAACTTACAAATCCATGAGTTTTTCACCATACTTTTCTTCTTGAATATTCACGAATATTTTTCACAGTGTATGTTTCAAATGATTCACTCGCGATTTATATTTCACGTTAACATGAAAAATCTGTCAAATCAAGACAAAAATATGAATTTGACAATTTCGTTTGTTGATTTTCAACACAAACTGTGAGTGGAAAGGGGAATGGAGCATGGGAACGTGGAATAGGGGAAGAGTCAAATTTTGCGCGAACTTTTTTCAAAAGCCACCTAATTAATGCATATTCAAAGTGAACAATAATGATTCACATACTTGGAATTGCGCATTGCCGTGCACTTTGAATTTCCAAATGATTTCTGAAGCCTAGAAAATAAAACTGCAAAATTTTAACCTTTAACAACAAATTTTATAATTTTATATTTCAAACTTCAGAAATTGTTGAGAAATTCAAAATTCAAAGTGTGAGGCAATGCGTAAATTCATTATTATTCATTCCAAATTTTTATTAATTGCATACTTTTTGAGAAAAGTTTGCGCAAAATTTGATTCTCCCCTCCCCCGCTTCCCCATGCTTGAGTCTCCTGAACATAAAAGTTTCAGGTGTGTAATTTTTGGGTATCAAAATATTGGCAAATTACTCTTTTATATATTTCTGTTCGTGTTAGACTTCGGTTCAGATACTCTTCATATCCCTTCCGCTGACTCACCGTTTACCTTTGAATGGCGTTTCTGTTGTGCTTCAAGGTAGGGTTCGTTTTCGCTCGTTTTCAACTCTCATTTTCATAAGGGTAGGTTAGTATTGACGATAATCACAATAACCCAATTAATCACACTAATGTTTTCTGTCTTTATAGGTATTTCACGTCATCAAAAGTGATGAAAAAATCGTGAAATTTGTATGTATACACTGAGGGAGAAAAGTCATCGCGGCAAGAAAATATTTCATTCAGAGGTATCTATAAAATATTTCTTCGAGCCAATTAACTGACTGCAAGAAGTATTTGATCAACTGAAAAACCATTTAATTCATTTAAGTGAAATTTCATTGATCCAAAGAAATAAATATTTTATAGATACCATTGGATGCAATATTTTTTTGTCTCAATGACTTTTTTCCCTCAGTGTAGCAATCCGTGATTCAGGAACAGCTGATTGTTTATGATGCAATTTAAAACATCCTGTAAACTCCATCATGCAATGTTCATTCTTGTTCGATAATAATATCGTTTCAATTTCCTAATTGCTGCTCTCTGCAATTTAACCTCAATCAATTATATATAATGCAAATTTGACGGGATGTTTCATGAGAAAGATGATCACAATCAATTCATTCGTTATTAATTAGTAACATCGTGCAAATGGGAATTCGATAATGCGATTGTGGTGAAAGGACATTTTATCTTGATTAGGGAAGAATGAAAAATGTAAGATACGCAGTGTTACGATACTTTCATATCTTTTCCAGACAAGGTCATCCGAAATTAGTTGTACTTCTTGAAAGGATATCCTGAAAGAATTTTATTTGAAAATCCAGCAACCAAGAAAAAAAAACATTATATTTGAGAGTTCCATTTTTCTCCTTGTGTGGCAGCTTATGAATACCTGTGGTGGCTACCACAGTGAATTCATTTTTTCCCGAGGGGCTGTTCACTGTGAGTCATCAAAGTGATGCATCGATGTCATGATATTTCGTTCGATATGATTGTTTGTATTCCCTGGTTTAAAAATACCATTGATTCTCACCAAATCTCATTGAATCTTGTATAATGTTCCGACCAAATCCTACTCAAGCATTTGTCAATGAGATTTAATTAGATCAATGCAATAATTCAATGTGATTCTGATTGAATCTTGTACAATGTTCTGACCAGATCCCATTAAATTCCATCTCATCAGATTCTGTAGATCATTTTAACCAGGGTTAAAGAATGACTCTCAACTATTCAACACTAGAAATCACTTGCGAGTCAGTAGGAGTCCGAAGACTGCCAAATGACTTGCATTGACTCGCTAGTGATTTCTACGTGACTCCCACCGGGTGAATTGCCCCTCGTTTTTTCCCATCCCCCGCGGAATTACACCAAAACCAGGGTTTTATTATACCAAAAAAAATATTTTTGTTGATACACGTATCACTAAAAACTTTTGTTACTTCAACTAAATTTTCCTTTCCCCAACGATATTAATTTTCATACTGAATATCAAGTGTTCTATTGCAACAACGAAAATTCATTCCAATGCAATTTTGGAACTGTTCAACGATGAACATCAGCGAAATAAATAAAACTTCGACCAAGCACATCGTTTGCAAACAGAATTGTGCATTTCAAAGTTCAGGATGATTAATATTCATTAAAACATTGCATGAGTAATGAAAGCTGGGGAGAAAAATTATCATAACATCATGTCGCTATCCGGGTTAAATGGAATGACACGCCACTAGTTAGCGTAACCATATATTTTCAACACGCAATGTAGCGAAAGTTAGTGAAAAATAATTGTTTCAACAATAAGTAGGATCTCGAGAACATCGATGTTGTCATCCAATTGTTTATTCCAAACACTCTGAGAATGATAAGATGTGCAATGTAAACTGGTTCTCGATTGAGTTGAAAAGAGACAGGGCTCGGTAGAAGTATTTTTGGCAAAGAAGGTTGACACGTTTGTTTCTCAAAGAATTGTCTATGCTACAGAGTTTTGAAATGTCAGTGATCATTGTTGAATTATCAAGTACATATAAATGTGTATGAACGGTGACTGATTTTCTTTTTCTTTTATATATAAATTGAGCGAGTGTCTGATCATGTACGGTACTTTTTCACTTTTTAGCACGGTTATTCAGTTAATAATTGTTTTCTTCTGATCATAGACGTTGAGAAAAGATTAAACTGTTCCGTTTTATCGATTATAAGAGACGACGAATGCCTTTTAGAACCACTTTGTGCTTCATGATGACATACATGATAGAATTGTGTAATAAGTTTATTAACAAATGAAGTGAATTCGTACGACAAGTATAAAATACCGAGTATCTTGATATGCTGCTGAATTTTGATTTTTCTCTTGAAGAAATACATTTTTTTTTAGAAATCTTCATACCTTTCAATGTGAACTACAATATAATTTGAAACATTAATTTGTTTGTAAAGCTCCAAAAGCATTAGAATCTCGAATTTTAGGTTTGATAGATCCATTCACGTGTATTTCTATTCCCCGAGGGGAAAATTTTAAGGAATTCCCACAATAATTCAACAACTGTGAGTTTGACGTATACGATGATGAATTAAATATCTAAGACTCTTTCTCATTCATTAAAAACATTGTGTTGTACAAACTTAATTGTAAATTTTTTCAAGTTATAAAGTGCTTGTTTTAATACCTCAATCCCCTTGAACTTGATTCAACGAATGGTTTGAAATTTTAAGAACTGTTTTGAATTCATATAACATATTTTATCAAATAATAATCTCGAATTCAGGAGGCATATTTGCGAAAATAATGTGTATACGAGGGTAACGCGTACGATCAAGGCGAAAATTGTAAATTACACTTTCGTTCGCTGTAACAACGATCGAAGTAAAACACCGTGTTGCAGTGGAGGTCAAGGGTGCCAAGCTCCGTATTTTCCCAACAGATAATCCTCTGCAATTCCATGTTTGTTCAGCGAAAGATCGTTAATCATTCCTATTTCCAATAAGAATTATATATGAGAGGAATATAGAATATTTGTCGATATTTCGTGTTTATATGTAAAAACATGAGTTTCTAAAGAAATAAAATGTCGAGTGAGATTTTAAAAATTCAAATTAGATTTTATATAGTCAATGATATATTATTATATTGATAAAAATTTAAATCGAATTGTAAATTTCCTTTCATCAGCGATAACGTAACAACTGTTCTTTACTGCATCCATTCAACCTCGCTTTCATGTAAATCCATTCTCGTCTCGGTTTCGTGGTCTAAAAATCTGGTTACCTTGCCCTTAATATAGGAAACAAAGACGTGGTTGTCATTCGGTTCTTTTACATAGAATTCAAACGATTGTGATTCAATAGTATACTGCATTTCAGAAACACGATGAGGTGCCACAATTGCAGGGAGAATAGTTTATCTACACCGTATTAATGATTATAAAAACGATTGATGGATGCATTTTTTGATAACCAAGAAATTTTTCTCTCGTTGACACACAGATTTTTTACAAAAAAAGTACAATTAAATTCTTTTTGAGCATGGGTGTGTTCTCTTATCTCTCCACCCTGAGAATGTAAGCCAAGATGTATTGTATAATAAAAACAACCGTTCAAAATTTTCTCCATGAGTTTTACAAAGACGGGAAAGGACAGTAGAAAGTTGTGGAGTTGTCTACAAATGGCCATTCCAATGATGGATTTTATTATCTTAACTGGGTAAAGGTGTGAGAACGTATCTGAGAATATTTAAGAATGCTCTTATCTCGTGGATTGATGATATAAGTTTGTAATGATTCGAAAATCAATAACCCGTTCCGTAATTGTCGCGTGACATGATTGATAAAATCCCCAATAAAAATATTTCTCTTCAAAACTTCAACAATTTCTCTGCAAAACTTCATTATCGCAATTCTTAGAGGAAGGAAGAATTTTTTCAACAAATTCATCTTCGAAAACTCTGTAAAATTCTGCATATTTCTGAAAATTTCTATTGCCAGTAAAGGTTCCTCTGTACATTTCCAACTTATTGGTTAAAGTTGTTTTGTTGAGGAATGTTGAATTTTCTCAACATTTTTCTACTTGATAAATGGTGGAAACATTTGATGAGGAAAGGAATTTTCTCCACGAATTCATACATTTCTCTGCAAACTACATTTGCAGGAAAAAATTTGGTTTTTCTCTTTATTTGTCTATTCCAAGAATATGACGGCTTGTGGCGGAGAGTTGAGTTTTCGATACAAATTCATACATTTTTCTCAAATCGCATTTGCGGAGATAAAGTGAATTTTTTCAAATTTTTCAATCGACTCAAAACAACTTAAGTAAAATTCACTAGTAGGCCTCGAAAAAACCTCTCTCCCACGACCGACTCATTCTTCCTTTCGGAGGATTCTGAATCGATTAGTCTATATGCGACGGGAACGAATTTTTTAAAATTTTCTATCGATTTGACCCAGCACTTGGAAAAATTTACAAGTTGAGGTCAAAAAAATCCCCTCTCCCACGACCTATTCATTTTTCGTTTCAGAAGATTCTGAATTGATTGTTCTATACCTCACGAAAACGAATTTTTCAAAATTTTCCATTACGATGATTCCCATAAGTGGTACTTTAAGATTACTGTAGTCATCTCGGAGATCCGCTGATGTGATGGAGGCTTTGCTTCTCACTCGCAGGACCCGGGTTCAATCCTCACTGAGGAAAGTTCCTAAAAATGGACTTTCAATGTGGTGTCTCTTCCGTAATGTCATTCAAGTCGAACTGGAAGGAGATTTGTAGAGATAAACTCTTAACAAAAATTTTTTTTCTCAAGCAGAAGTGAATAGATAAAACAGAGATTTGTAGAGTAATGCAGAAATATGCAGAGAAGTATTCAATGTAATATGGAGATTTGGCGAGTTTTGTACGAATTTTGTGGAGTAATGCAGAAATTTGTAGAGTAATATTTATGGTTAAAAATTCTGCAAATTTCTCAAAGCGTCCGAAATCTGACAGTTATGTAGAGAAATCTGAAGAGTTTTGAAGAATTTTGAAGAGAAATATTTTTATTAGGGATTGAGTACTCAGTAATTGAAGATAAATTTTCTTTTTCTACGCACAGTGTAGATAATTCAACTAAGATCCAAATATTTATGAAATTCCATCTAGCAAAATTGAGGATTGGATTGACAGAGGTTTTTTTATTGATGACGATTCGAATGCTTCGAATTTTGGAAAAGTTTGCATCAACAACAGTGCTATATTTATGATTGATTGCTCTAATTCATGTCGTGTTTTTCATTCCACAATTAACAATAAAGCGGAGCATGACGAAAGGAAATTTTACCCACATCCGCTCTCCCGAGTTCGCAAAGTTTTTCAGTTTGGATCTCGTATTCTTGTATAATGGAAGATTGAGGATCAAAGGAAGCGAGAGACATTTCATGGACCGCCACATATTAATTTAACAACCACAATCGTCATTTAATATTGCAACAAAAGCTTTTTTTTGGCAGTCGTGAAAATCGATTTTACTTATAAAGTTTTAAATATCATATTCATTTATGCTCACGACATATGAACTTTTCATCAAAATTGGGAACACCATCCGATCTATATTTAGAGTTCGATTACTTACTTACAATTCAGGTCAACGTGAGAATATCCTTAATTAACATACAAAGTTGCTAACCGGTATTGGATGGCTCTTGAATGTAAATGACATGTTATGTCAGTTGTCGTTATCTAATCCACAAATTATCCTGGGTGAAAAATTGAAACAAAAAAAGTTTTGTATAACGTTAGATCTACGAAGCGACGATACAGACAAATGATTTACTTAAGAATTTAGGCGTTGAGACAAAATCGATAAATGACTTTGTCTTGAACTGTAATAATTGCGTGATCAAACTTTGAAAGAAAATCGTATTATCTTTTCTACTCGTGATGAAGCATTTTTAAGAATGGAGCTCGTTAGATCTTATAACGTGAAGCACATCTCGTATTACAATTTTTTTTTATCACAGTAGAAATGATATGGGACAATTATATGAATTTGATGGGATCTTTGGAATATCATTCCAAAAGGAACCTGAACGTGAGAGAGTAAGAAAGTGGATTGTAGTCCCCCGTTTTATTCATCGTATTGTTCCAAGAAATTTCAATTAACACGAAATTCAAATAATATTTCATAAAGAAACCGCAGTTGAAGGCAAAAGTGGTCTGTATTGATCACTGTGAGCAATGTCGCTTCAATTTCTAAATTTAACTATCGTTGCCTGCTTAAAGAAGAACATAGACGATGAATGAATATCTCTATGATTTTGAAATATAACTACTATTGGTAGTTTACGATGAACCTGTGCATTCAAAGTTTATACTCAACTGCGTTCAACGTTAGAGAAATTTATCATTGCACATGAATTCCAAGTCGAATTTATGGAATTTCTTTCCATCACGAAATGAACATTCCGCATCAAGGCTTATCCTTGAACTCTCATCAGGAGACTTCATAATCTTATGGTCTCTTCGTTTATCTCACATTCTTATCGATTTGATCTTCCGCAGACAGACATGGGTACTAATTATCTCAGCCCTTAGTGGAAGTCCCAATTTCCTGCGAGGTTGGATTAGATTCTCTGTTTGATTATAGTTACGTTGAAGAAATTACTCGAGATTAAAACAAAGTGTAATTGTTGAAACTTTTTTTGAAGACAGTTATTGTCAAAGTATATAGTTCTATCGTTAATATATTTCAAATTGGGGTCACGTAAGTTTCCCCAGACTCAGTTTGTCTAATTGAGATGTTACATAATTGCATAACCGTATACGAAGGATGGAATATCGAATTGGAGAGTGAGATTCTACGTATAATCATTATTAACATCATATTTGTAAGAATCTTAATGAATTTAACTGTGAAGCAATTAGTCTTTCGATGGAGTTGAACGTGGGACACTGCATTAGTGCACATCAATGATAAAAGATGATGCTCTGTATTGAACACAGACAAATAAGTAGATCCTTCAAAGACGTTTCACTTGGGAAGAAAAAAGAGACAAAAATTACTCATGAATCAAGAACGATTCTTCAAGTTGTCATGATATTTTCTTTGCTCTCAAAGGAATTTTCCTGAAGAATGAGAACAAAGATTTGTTCTTATAAAGGAAGATTCGAATACTCCCTTCTGAATTTATTAATTTTACATCGAAAAGGAATCTCCGTTATGTAAATTTTGAAATTCTATAATCTCAAGTTCACGGTGTTGATCAAAGAATGCATCATGGAACGCACCACGATATTCGAGTTTGACTTCAAGGAAAAGTCCATTCACGTTGATCTGAAGTTTATCGATTTACATACTGATAAAAAAAGAAAAAAATAAAACAAAATCATGCGTGTGATACTTCGAATGTTTCAACATATTGGTTAATCGTGTAATAACATACATTTGGATGGAGGAAAATTCAAATTTTCAAGTAAAATCCCAACCCTTGTTCTGATTTTCTTTCTACTAGTATTTCCAATCAATAGCAATGGATGATAACGATTTTGATAATGACGAAGACCACAGATACGGGTAAGACACTTTTGTACGATATTTTTGCTTGAAGGAAAGTTCAACGCGTCCATTCGTTTGCAATTTATTTTGTAAATAAGAGCGCTTCTATGGGATAGTCTCACGCAATTTGAATGAGAATGGTTATTTCACGTACATATTACTCAACTATATACATTCGATTTATTTATTTTGAGATTTATCTTTTTTGATGGTGGTACAACATGCAAATCTTTTCACATCGGTTATATAATGCACGATGAATACTCCAATTCTTTTCGCGTGTATGAAATCATCGTTACGATAAGGGAGAATCTGAAGAAGGTACAATTTAATTTAATAAAATTCTCGTTTTCATTGAAAATTCTCAAATTCATAATATAAAGTTAAGAATGTTGTAAGAAGAAAAATCACACGTTCTATATGTGAAAATTCATGTATTCAGAAATACAGCAGTATAGTGAATGCGTTCAAAGTTTCAATTCTAGGCTGTTATATTCGAAAAATGTGAAAAACGTGGTATACTTTGAGCACAAAATGCGTAAATTTTCCCTCTGCATATCTTTTATTCAATGAAAAAGAGAAGTGAAAGATTGTCCCATCGCATGGTGAAAATTTTGGTGTATTTTTAAGATAATTTCATGTCCTAGGAGGTCCATCTGCAATTTATGTTAAATATTGACACAAATAATCGATGAAATCAACACAAAAATGTTAAATTTATACTAAAAATCGCTTGACTTGAGAATTTTATGTGTTATTTTCAACGCAAACTCCAAGTGGACCTTCTGGGATATCAAATTTTTCACTGTGCAATTTTGTAATAAATATACACGGAAAAATGGAATCCTTGCAGCAGTTATTCGCTTAGTCGATTTTTGACCATCTAAGAAAAGTAGTTACGGCAACTACTTAGTAGTTGAGACAAATATCACGCTAATGAGCGCGACTACTCTGTTATTTGTCCCAACTAACTGCAAGTATTCTTTTTACTTCTATGTTTACTCTTCAGTTTGCAGTGAAGATATTCGGAAACCCTGTTGAAAATACCAGGCAAATCAGGATGAACATCAACAGATCCTCAGAAAAAAAACCGAGCAGAACCAGGCAAAGTTGGACCAGTTCCTGTTTAGGATCTGTTTGTCATCCGGATTTGTCTGGCATTTTCAACAGAGTATGTTAACATACCGGAAGCAGATCACACTGGAAGAAAAATGACCCGGTTGAAACATTCTGGTTGCAATAACTTGAAATCTGGTCCTATTCACCAAGAAATATGATTGTAACGATCAGAAAAAGTGGTTGAAGCCAAAAATAACCACATTTTTCAGTTTAGAGTGACCGAATTTTTTTTCTTGGTGTAGCAACCAAAATATGTGGTTAATTTCGGCTTCAACCACTTTTTTCCGGTCCTCACAATTATGTTTCCTGGTGAACAGAACCAGATTTCAAGTCATTACAACCACGAATAGCTTGGTTATTTCCAAACACGTAATTTCCCTTTCAGTGCACTGAGAAAAGACTAGATTTGGCTCAACTCCGTAAGGGTTTGGTTACGGCGAATTTCGCCGCGCTCTTGATTCAACTGAAGTCAATTTTGCCCCTATCGAAAATGAAATGTCTATCATTTTTTGTTGACAGATCATATGAGAACGAAGATTGGCGAAATCTTGGACCTGTTATAGAAGATGCAGAGCCAGTTAAACATGATGAAAGAGATAGTTGTAATGCCCCGCAGCATTCATGTGAACCACCCAAAAAGCGTCGAAGGAAGAAGAAGAAACTTCCCTTATCGCGCAATCCCTTCTTTATCTTCTATTTGTGGATGTACTATAAATGTCCAGGGAAACGTGTGACAGTCGTAGCACGTGAGGCTGGGAAAAGGTGGTGTGCCATGTCAGAAAAGGAAAAAGACAAATTTCGACGACTTGCGAAGAAAGTTGCTAAAATGCAACGTGGACGAAGAAGAAGAAGGAGAAGGAGTGTATGCTAAGAGGTAGAGGAGGTCTTCTTTTTTTATGTTTTATCGTGAATTTTTTTACCATTGTCGTGAGCGTTACTTTGCTGTGGGAAAAGACGTCAATTGAAAGTACACTGTAAAAAATGCACGGAGTTTTTCTTCACACTGTTGGTGGATTTCGTCCCCTCATTGCAGGAGGAATTGTTTTTCCATCAAAATGGAGGGATTTTTCAACCACTTTGAGGAATTATTTTGTTTTTTGGTGAAAAAAATGATGGTGAAAAATTCCCCATGTATGGAGGAACTTTGCTGTTACCATTTTTTGGGTGAGAATTCTACAATCATTTTCTACAGTGTGGATGGGTGTGTAAGAAGAACTTCCAGGGGATGTTCCTGGAGGTTTAATTTTTGCTCTCTTAGAGCGGATGCCAAGAAAACCTAATCCAAGTACACTGAAATAATTTTATTTGAAAAATTACCGTGAAATTTCAATGATCGAGGGACAAGTGGAAATTTTTCAAAAAAATATTACCGTGCATTCTGTAAAACTTGTGGAAAATATCACTCTCAACTGTTTAGAAATTCACTCATTTTTACAAACTGCACAGTAATTTTTTGAAGAATTTCTACTTGTCCTTCGATTACTGAAATTTCACGGTAATTTTTATAACAAAATTCTTTCAGGGCACGGTTAGCACATCCATAGCACTACGTCCATTGCTTTTTCATATTTCTATTTTGATCTATGAACTGGATGGAGTGAATTATTAAAATATGTTTCAAATAGTTGATAATTTGAGCAATTCAAGTATTTGAGGCTGTTCAAGAAACTTTGGTGATTTCTATTTATTTCTGAATTTTAATTCTCAAACTGTTTTCCATCTAAAATATCGAGGTACATCCGTTTATGAGGATTCATAAATTCTATTGATAAATGGAATATATTCCCTTTATGCCTCTCAGCGCTGAGAGGACAGAAGCGTTAGGATTTTAGTCAATTTTTTCGAAACAAACTGTGCATAAAAATTAACCAATGTATGTACACATTTCCTGATGATTTCGATTAGCCATCGGTCAAATACTTGTTTCATCGATGCATAACCACATTGAGAAGAGAGAAAAATTGGTGACATTTATGAATTTCTGTACACAGTCATTAAAATGGACAACTGATGGTTTCTATTTTGATATATTCGGATATAAATTCAGAATACCAAAGCAGAAATCATTACTCGTTTCTGTTAACGACTGTGTACAAAAATCCGTACTTGTCACCAGTTTACTATCATTCCCACACTGTGAAAAATGATTGTGGAATGTTCCCCCAAAAAATGGTGATACCAAAGTTCCTCCATAGATGAGTGGACCATAATCTGGTGGACTTTCCCACCATTTGTAGAACATTCAACGCCCAAAAAATGAAATAATTTCTCAAAGTGGTGGGAAAATCCCTTAGTTTTGATGGAAAAACAATTCCCCTGCAATAAGGGGACTAAATCCACCAACAGGGTGAAGGAAAACTTCCTATATTTTTTACAGTGTATCGCAACCAATGTTACCTTTTTGAAAATCTTCCCTGTCAGTGCAAGCTCAATCTCGGAATACGATAATCCAAATATCTTGACAACAGGAATAGTTGTAATTCATTGTATTAAATTTCAGATATCATGAATGTATGATGAGGTTGATCCCAATATTCCGAATAACAGAATCACCGAAAATCGAGAAAGGAAAGGAGCGTTGTTTTACAACAACAGTCCGCACACGAAAAATGAAATTTAATTGTACCGCTTCCATTGAATTCAATCCATGTTCCGACATATCTTATCCGATAAATTAGTCATATAAAAATAAATGTAACCGTGTAACGTGATTTTAACGATTCATAAATCTATGAGTGTCCAAACATTTATACAATCTCGACTTTTTATGAAATGTATTCGAACTGTTTGTAGAAACCTTTATACACCGTTCAGTATCATGAACAGCAATTGTATGATTGTATCTTTATTTCATAAAGGAAATGTATCAACTCGCATGCGGGACGTTTATTTTAATGTGTTTGCGAAAGAGACAGGCAATACCCGGACTATGAAACTTCAACTCCCAGTGCACTTCCGTAACTCTTACGGAGGGTACAAGTAGGTCAAGGTCGTTTGGGCATGAGAACTTCAAGTGCTTCGGGAGTTATTCAAATTCTCTTGACGTTATTCGTATCGCGCGAATAATTATACGTTCCACGATAGATTAATATTATTTATACGTCACGGTGTACCTGCACAAATTTTTTTTCATTGAAAACTCCTGAATAGTAACGACGTGCAAATATGCTACAAATCGATGGTTTCTCGTTGTCGCTTGAATCGGCTGAACGGGGTGAATAGAAATATCCCTGAAGAAGACAGTTTTTCATGGTATCGAGTATTCGATGGTGTGAAATGTTAAAAGATCAATGTAACAGAAAAGTATGAAAAAAGATTGAGAAAATCCATAGAATCCGATAAAACTTGCTGAGCTGAGTTTCTACGACAAAAGAATATTATAAAAACAATTGATTGCTTTAGTGCAATCACAAAACAAATGAAAACAAATTCTCCCGCCGTCAAGAAAAAATGTTCTCAATTTAAGTAAAATTGTTCTAGATTCAAGGAAATTTTGTCTTCGACAAATTACATTTTGTTCTTGTCAGAAAAAAGCCCTTCTGTGAGTGTGAGAATCCATTTCTTTCAAATGCAAGAACAAATGCCATGCTTTCTCATAGGGTATAGTTTGATGAGAGAAATTAAAAAATTCATTAGAGATGCTTCAGGTCAAACTCATTTTTTTCCCACATAAATTTATAGACTCGCTGCTTTACACGAAGCCACAATATCGTGACTAATGCGGGGATATTACAATTTGTTTGTTTTCTCTTCAATTGTCATAATTTCTTTTTAAAGTATCTTACTCGATTGGAGTAGATTTCTTTATGAGTTATCGATCTCTTCATGCACAAACCACATACATCGGCTTCTACGTGGGATAGAATGCGTTATACCTATATTGGTGTGATACCTATTGACCTGATATTTTTTTCCCTACTCGATTTTCCTATAATAGGCTTCTGCACACACCTATACAAATTCTATTGGAAGCTCATGTCATTGAGAAATATGTACAAATGTGCGGGGTAATTGCATCAAAAAGTGAAAGATTTCTTTCATATTATTCAGACAGAATTTTATATAGCACATTATTTGCTCCGAAAGAACTCGAAAAGATTTCTCAAGAGTTATTCGAGTACAAAAATCGAAAATCAATCCTACTTCGTTGTTAGGGATTTTCTTTGAAACAAATTAATACCATAATCAAGGCAACGAATGAAATGTCGAATTGACAGAAATCTCAGTTGAGTCAATAGCGTGTAGTTATAAGGAGCATGGAGTCCTTCAAGGAATGAGCAAAATTTTGCTACGTACTTTCTGATCAACTGAGCAATAAATACAAATTTTTAATCCGCAGTGATGAAGTAGATTGCTGAAATTGAGCTTTAAATATGAAATTGGAATTGCAAATGATTCCTAAGAATCATGCAAACGATTGTAAACATATTAACCTACAAGTGTCGATAATTCTCATAACTTGTTTTCTCATGTTTAGGAATATGTTTGGAGCTTTGGATTCATATTTAGAGCCAAATTCTAGCATTGAACTTTCTTGGTATATATATTCAAAAATTGTAATCGTTGCTTAGTGATTTAAAAACCACGTAGCAAAATTATGTCCGTTTCCCAATGCTTCAGGCTCTTAAGTTAATAATCAGATTCAATTGGACATATTCAGTGTTATTCTACCGTTGAATTAACTATATTACTATTCCTTGCACAATCTTCTTTTTCAGTGCGCCTTTAAATGGTTTTTGTCTCGTAAAAACTAGTCAAAGAATGACACACTTTCTACTTGCCCTGGTGAAAAACTCTCATTAATTATGATTGATTCCTATTGATTGTGATTCAGAAACATGATCCAAACCCCCTGCTCAAAATTCCCAATAAAGGATAAGAATTCTCTATAGTTTTGAATGAGGTTTTTGAATACGAAATTTACAATGTTATATCGTTCTTCAACGATAGAACTCTATCGTTCCTTATAATATTCTATAGAATTTAACGTAACACCTATGTGATTTTATCGTAAAATTCTTATAGAAAAAGGACCACTTATTTTGAAAGACGTGACTATTGTTTTTCGAATAACTGGTACTTTTTCTATACGAATTTCACTATAAAACCACATACATCCTGTTAAATCTGAAGTAACACAAGAAGTTCTGAGAATGTGCTCGAACATTCTAAGAATGGTCCAGCACCTTCTTAGAACTTCTTTTGTTACTTGGGATCTTATACAATACGATAAGGAACGATACACGGAGAAAAATTGTCTATTATAAATTACTAGACTCGCTAGTATATTGCGGTTATACTTGCATTCTGAAGTTATATACCAAACATTCTCTTCAAAAGTACCAGACTTTCTGGGAGTTAATGGTAGGATAATGACATTTTATAATAGAAAGTCTGATGCTTTTGATCAGAATGTTTGGTATATAACCTTGAAATGCAAGTATATCCTCAATATACTAGCGAGTCTAGTAATTTATAGTAGATAATTTTTCTCAGTGTAGAGTTCTATCGTTTAAGAACGATATAACATTGTCAATTCCATATTCAAAAACCTCATTCAAAATTATAGAGAAATCTTATCGTTTTGAATCGTTCTTTATTGGGAATTTTTAGCAGGGACGATTGATGAATCATCCCAGACAAAATTCCCGGGTGGGCGGGATTCCCAAATTCGCATGTGGACTCAGGTTCCTGGCCGGGACCCGCCAGGTCCTGCCTGTCAACCCTCTGGTTCCTGCTCGGGACCTGTCAGGTTGCCGCCCGGGACCCGGCAGCCGGGTCAGGTTCCCGCTCGAGTCACCACCTGGCTGGTCCCGGGCGGGAACCTGACCGGCTCCGAGCGGGAACCAGAGGGGTTCCAGGCAGGACCTGGCGGGTCCCGGGCAGGAACCTGAGTCCACATGCGAATTTGGGAATCCCACCTACCCGGAATTTTTGTCTGGGATGTTGCTGAATCAGAATCAATAAGAATCAATCATAATCAATGAGAGTTTTTAACCAGGGTGGTATTCTCCAAAATTTCCATATTGGAATATTTTGTTTAAAACAGACAGGAATATTTTGAAACAGAAACTGACGAAAATTTTGTTGTCGGGTCCTGATAGGTTGTTCCAATTTGGTTGAAACAAAACCGGATAGCAAGTTTGTCAGTTTTTGCCTGGAATACTCCCTAAAATTTTTAGAGTGAGATTTCACTCTTCAGGCAGCCAAAACTGAGCTTGTCAAAATTTCGAGTGGAATTCCTAGTCTTTTAGAGTGATACTCTAAGGCTTGAGGTTAGAAACTTACAGCCACTTCGATCGTAGAGTGAATTTTCCACTCTAAAAGAATGAGGGTTCACTCGAAGCGAGTGAAAATCCCACTCGAAGCGGACTGGCTCACTTCTGAGACTTGGTGGAATGAAACGTGTGATTTTTTTCTTCTTTCAGATTTAGAGAGTGACCTGCTGAAAATAACAAGCAGTTCCTGAGACAAGAACCGACAGAACCAAGCAGATCCAGGCAAAAACCTGTCCAAGTCTGCTCGGTTCTGCTCGGTTTTTGCCCACGGAACTGCTAGGATTCATCTGGATTTGTCTAGTAGTTTCAATACGATATCTAAGAAAACAACCGTCGAAATCTGACAACATCCTGCTTCAAAAATCTGATTCAAACTTATTAACTCGTCAATCAGTTTGAATCAGATTATTGTCCTGAAATTTTCCTATTTGATCTCATTCAAATATAATCAGTTTGAATAGGAAATGTCTACTCAATGGGATATAATCAGTGAATTCGAATGTACATGATCCAATTTCCTGATTACATTCCAGCGAGTGAAAATTACCGATTAGATTTGAATAAGATCAAATAGAAAAATTCCCGGACAAAAAACTGATTCATATCCTGATTGACCAGTCAATAGGTTTGGATCGGATCTTTTGAACAGGGTAATCTTTTGTCATATTTCACTTGTTATATTTCTACAATCTTCATGGAATCGGTGGTGTTGTATGGATTCACCTAGCATACAATCAAATCCACCAAAAAATGTTGGAAGAATGACTGTTTTTACTTTTATACATGATTCAAAATATTTTAATATATTTCAGTCCATGAATTTGAACCACTGAGAATGGTTTTGCAACATTTGCTTGGGTTTTGAGGACATAGCTGATGGAAGGGCTGGGCTTTCCCCCAGGGAGAACAAATTTTTGATATGTCTTTGGTGGAATTCTTTCAAACGTGTTATCAAGTAATTCGGCTTCTTATACTGAATACTCAGACATATCTCAGTTGATGGAGAATTGGGTCTATACATATGTATACGTGCATGAATTACTAAAATGGTCTCTGAAGAAGATTTCCATGATCGAATTAATGTGAAGAGTCATGAAAGTTTCTTGGAATTTATGGGATCGACATTCCCCTATATTCTCTCCACGTTGTTCTTAGAGGAATTAACTCGTATGCATAGATTTATCTTGTTGATTGAGAAGATTTGATTGATTCGTAACGATACGAGTTTAAGAGGTCTTTCTCGTTAAGATTTTCGAGAAAAATTTGTTTTCCAAACATTTTTTTCTCATAGAAAGAATTGAAATATCGTTTTGAAAATTTGTAGGTATGTTTATTAAACATTACAAAACATGTTTTTTTCAGATTGAAAAAATGACGGTGGGAGTGATTTGGGGCAACCGGATGATCTGAAAAAGGAAAAAAACATGGCAAATTGTTCCTTGTTGAAGTGGCCATCGCATGAACTAGGATATTTTTCTTCCATCAAAAAATAACGAAATGGCGACCTTTTTCGAAAAAATTGATTATTGAGGGTGGAAAATCGGATAGAAATCGGAGAATTTTTGACCAATCGAAAAGATCCTAGTTCATGCGATAGCCACTTCGATAAGGAATAATTTGCCTTTTTGTTTTTTTTCCAGATCATCCGGTCGCCCCAAATCACTCCCACCGTCATTTTTCAGTTTTTTTGTTGTTTAAATTAGTGTAACGAAAGAGAAAACTTGTTTAAATCTGAAGAAAATATTTTTGTAATATTGAATGTTTAATAAATATACCTACAAATTTTCAAAACGATATTTCAATCTCTTCTATGAGAAACAAATATTTGAAAACAAAAATTTCTTCTTGAAAGCCTGTATCAGAAAGACCTCTTAAAATCATGAAAAGAATTAAATAATTATTAAACAAAAAGATCATGTGTTGCAATATGTGGATTTCTTTCGTGAACATATTTTTATGAGTTTATCATACTTACGAATTTTTTTCTCCTTTTTTAACTAGTCAGTTTATTAGGCTGTATTCAAACAAATACTTTTGACATCCTTCGTTCAAGTCATGTTCATATATTATATTATTATGTCATAAATTCCTCAAACAAACGGTTAATTCTAGCTCAATTGCATTTTCATTTCAATTCCCTGATGGAGAGCACTGATTAAATCCTGTACCCCCACAAAAATGATCGGAAAAAGTGGATACTTTCATCAGTTTGCTCGTAATTTTCGAAAGACTTTATTGGAATATTAATGGTTGCTACGATGGGATTTCTTGAGTATTTGATATCAGGTTCTTCTGGTTCATCCGTTCGATTTGATGGGTCAGTGAATTCTAATGTACCGGATGAATTGAAAATCGTTATCCCAAATTACTAGTATCTTTCATTCAAAATATGTCAAGGAATAATTATACTTTCATGTTGTATTATGTTGTTTCTTAGATTGTTTTGTTGAAATTCACACGGCACAAGCATGTTCTCAAAGAATTCACGATGAACTGTTATAACTGGGACTGTTAGAGAATACCAACATGAAATTGTAAAGAATTCTTCACGACTTGTGTGGAAAATTTATCATTTTACATCCTTTACACACATGACCTTGGAGAATATTGTCTTCTTTCTTTGGTTTATAAAAATATGTCCAGAACTTCTGGAAACGTTTCACTGTTAACAAATGGTTGTTGGGTTAACCGCAAATCTTGAAGAACATTGTATGAGGATTCACTCTTTATATTATTCACGAGTATCTGACATGAAAGACATTGTCACGAAATGAACGAATTTGATTATTTTGTATAAAAGATGAAAGACACTTCCCAACTCGAAAAGTATGGGAAAGAGGTTCAGCTTAGTAAGTTGAACAATTACACGGTGCTACACTGGTCAGGCACTTTTCGAATGACCTAGTGTAGGTTGTTGATCTGGTCGAATACAACACAAAGCCATGTTTGAAAAATTTTGTACACCCTCAAATTTTCAAGTTATGGTCAAAAAACTGATTTTTGGGGATTTAGTACATTTGAAAATTTCTAACTCAGCCATTTTTGGACCAATTTCAAAATTCCAAACGGGTTCTGAAAGGAGAATGTTGGCACTTTTGAGACATATATATGGTTTTGAGTATTAAATAGAACTTAGTGGGAATTTTTCCTCAAGAATTTGAAATTTTCACCTGTTTTTTTTCATTTTTTCTATTTCAAAAGCATTTTTTTGCAACTATACTTCAAGAACCAATGATTTATCATATATGGTATTGAAGTGAGTTCAATTCTGTGTGAAATAAGTCGTTGTTCATTGAAATCGATCTAGAATTGTCGGAGTTATACAATTTTTCCCAAAAAAGGAAATTTCGGTCTCATACGAAAATATAATTATATTAGCCTGAGTTCTACCTATTTGGCCTATATTCTTTTCTCAGCGTAATGATAGAACAAATCAACATCATGTTCGATACCATAATACGTCATATGATGCATAGAATATTATTAATTGAACTCCACATCAATTTTCGTATGAGACCGAAATTTCCTTTCTTGGGAAAAATTGTATAACTCCGACAATTCTTGATCGATTTCAATTAACATCGACTTATTTCACACAGAATTGAACCCACTTCCATACCATGTATGATAAACCATTAGTTCTCGAAGTATAGTCGCAAAAAATCCCTTTGAAATAGAAAAAATGAAAAAATTAGGTGAAAATTTCAAATTCTTGAGGAAAAATTTCCACTAAGTTCTATTTAATACTCAAAACCATATATATGTATCGAAAGTGCCAACATTCTCCTTTCAGAAACCGTTTGGAATTTTGAAATTGGTCCAAAAATGGCTGAGTTAGAAATTTTCAAATGTACTAAATCTCCAAAAATCAGTTTTTTGATCATGACTTGAAAATTTGAGGGTGTAAAAAATTTTTCAAACATGGTTTTGTGTTGTGTTTGACCAGACCAACAACCTACGATAGGTTATTTGAGAAATGTCTTTAATTTTTTCTTTTTTGTAGCACTGTGTTAGGTCTTTTCGCAGACGTAGGAATTTGAACTATGAATGTTATATTGAAATTAGGATTGCATTTTCATTTGAATTTCGTGCTGAGGGTTAAGAAAATTTTGAGGGACTGTTGTGATACTTTCATTCATTTAAAAGATGTGGATATATTTTGAATACGTCTTGATTGTTAAATTTTAATCCACAATACACCTAGTGGGATGATTTCTAGAATTATATATAATTTATATAGAAATTATATATGAACTATATTATATCCTACACAAATTATATAATTTTGAGAATTTTTCCACTGGATTTATTCTTGTATTACTTAGAGAATAATATTTATTTACAACAGTTTGGACCCAGAGTTTCTTCAAGGATTTACACTGAGAGAGAAGAAGCGTGAGAATTATAATCTTTATTAACAGATATAGAACATCGTGAATAATAGAAGTTAATCGCTCGACATGAGTTTAATAAATTACTATTTATTTCTTTATTCCTTCGATTATCTTCTATTGTCCATGATGTGCTCATTTTTCTATTCTCAACGTCTTCAAAATATGCAGGAAATTATCTTTTGCACGTTGTATAAAAAGGTTCAAAAAATCAAAAGAGTTACTTTCTTCAAAAACTATATTTCAATGCATATGTCAAGAGAACTTTCTATTCTTGTAAGTTTTCACAAACGTATCAGCAAATCCTGATTACGCCCACCAAACATGGTCTAATTGAACTAGAGATAGGAGATATTTGCAATTATAGATGTTTCATAACTAGTTGTTATCGAATTTTATGAACTATCGATGAAAACTAAGTATTTCTTTTCTATCGAAACACATCAACGTCTTCAAACATAGTTCACCTCAAAATGAAAAAATAGATTTTGCCCTCATCGCCCATTGAAAATAATCAGAATTATCAATTGATGAAAGATATCGTTTAATCCTATCAAGTCAGACCCTATTCGATTACATGATTCAATTAGATCGTTTTCTATGGATTAGTTCAATCAAAGTCCAAAGTTCTATCGATCATTATTATATTCATGGTAAAACAATTCAAGTTGAGGATTGCATTATTCCCTAATGGGTCAAACCACGTTAACTGTGACAATAAAATTCAGTTCCACAGTTGACGTGGTTTGACTGTAATGTAAATAATAATTGCACGAAACAAAATAATTATCTTCCCTCCTTTACATGAATGTATTCTATCTAGTGACTGAATATCAATTTTCAACTAATTTTATACCGATCAAAATTCTCGTTTGAATGAAATGAATTGATGAAACACATAATTCTCTGTTTTGATTATGTAACATACACGTGGTCAATTATAAGTCATATTTCAAATCATTTTTACACGTGTTTTTATGGAGAAGACACAAATAATTGAATGGTGTTATTTAACCAGGGAAAAACTTTCAATGAAGAATAAAAATGAAAATCATAGATGTTGAATAAAGATGACACTGAAGATTGAAACAGTTTATTACAATAGAATAATCTTGATCTTCAATTGAAACTGAAAACAACTGACGACAAAGATTTTTCTCAAAAGTGAGGAATTGTAGTGATTTTTCAAATAAACACACGGAGAAAAAGAACATTGAAGAAATAACTACATTCCTACCAACCTAGCGATATGATATTGCAATATTTTGTTATGATAAACGAACTTTTGTAAACTGAAAAAAAGAATTTTACTGATCAGAAGTTCCTTGTTCAAAACAACAAAACATTTTTTCCAGTGCAGGTAGTCCAGTAAAAGTGCATGCTGGATCTTGTGAAACGTTGCACGCCCTCACGAAATAATGTCTGGTAATATCTTCTTCTCCTCCTTAAATCGGTACCACAGTAGACAAAAGAGAAGTACACATAGCCTTGTAAATGAACCATCAATTAAAGATGTAATTGATCACACCTTTGATTGTACATCAATTATCATGTTCAGAAAACGTTAAAAGAAACACACCGAACGTACCCATTCGTTCTTCGACCCTAATCTTGTGTACTTAACTAAATGTTATTGAAAAAACAAACACATCGGGAGAGTCGATTGACTCACCCCTCGTGGATAGTGAGACTCACCGTACGGAGGAATGATACGTCGTCTTGTTCGGAACCACCCTCGCTATCAGCCATCTCTTCTGAAGGTTTTCAAAAAATGAAAACCTCACCTCACTCCCGGGGTTTATCCTTCGTTGTAATTCGATTTCACACGGAATCAAATAATATTGTGTCTCAACATTTTTCACCCTCTCCCGTCAAACCGTTGTTTCCGTTGTTGTTGCCGCCGTTGTTTCCTCGTCGTCGAGGAATCACGTGACGACTGTTTTGTACTCGTGATCCTCCCTGGATCACCGACGATCACTGACTGCAGTCACCGAGGGTGTCCAAAGCGATGGAAGGATGGCCCGGCGCACGCGTCAACCCCTTTAACCAAATTCCGCATACTCTAAATTCCGTATCTTTTATTACGATTGGGTGCAAGTATGCATAAAATATATGTATACATTTTTTGTGCTCGCAAAGCACGCGTGGACGAGGTGTTCTGTCAAAACATTGCTCACTCACTTGGTCCGTGTATTCGTTTAGATGAATTTTTAACCCTCGACTAACAGAGGGAGGCATCCGTGAATAGGCAGAGAAAGATTCATTCACGATGCTTTTGTGTAAAGTAAGTGACAATCGACTCAAGTTTTTCGAGCACATAAAGAAAGTTTAGAAGTGGATGTAATTGAACTTTCGAATCATAGGTCATCAAACAAGTTTATATTCACGGAGAAAAAGAATTCTCTGTGACAGTGAAATGGGTTTTTGCTGTCACAGTAATCTTATTAGCTGTGGCAGAGAAAAATGTCGAGTCTTCCAACAAAATTTCTTTGTTATTTTGTATATAATGCTGAAAATTTTGCTACTCCAGCGCAAACATTTGTTGTTTTATCCTGGTAAAAAAGCCGGGTAGAGAACCGGAAGAAAACCAGTATGATAATCCGGATGGAACTTTCTGGGATTCCATGTATCCGGGTTCCAATACGGATTTTGCGGTGATTCTTCATCCGGATAATATCCAGGTTTTTGGACTAGACATTTTTCGAAATCCTGAATGGAACCCAAACGGAAAACCGAATGAGTTTCATCCAAATTTTATGTGATATTCCGAAAAATATCTAGTATTGAAATCTGGATAGAATCGGATGAAGAATCACCGAAAAATCCGCATCGGGATCCGGATACAACCGGATGAGATCTCGGAAAGTTCTATCCGGGTTTGAATTGGATTTATATCCGGTTTTTTACCAGGGTAGCCAATCATGTTGGGCTTTCAGCAACCTAGTTAGCTGTCACAACGAATTTCTAGCTAGGTTAACAAAAAACATAACAGAGTGCTATTCCTCAAGCACTCTACATCAAAATTCGAATGAACCATATGAATTTTCTTCATCATAGCTATAAAGTTTTATCCATATTTTGAACGACTGGTTCTCTTTTTGCGCCAGCTAGACTTCAGCTGAGGTAACTAAATTTTAATCACTTCAACTACGTAACTTACTCATTCCTTTTTACTATCTTCATTAAATCTAGAAGATATTCTCTAATCAATTACTGTTTTCTTGAATTGTCTTGTCATTCATTTATAGATATTCCGATCATTGAGAATAATCTCACGATCCACCGTTGATTTTTTCAACAAATTTATGAATATACTATAGCGGAGTCATAATCATCTGCGAAGTCACAAAGATTTTCATACTATAACAAATGATATGAAAATATCATTTATATTCATACAAATAATCCCAAATACATCCCACAAAGGGATTCGTCTTGTAACAAGAATGATTAATCGATTAACTGTACCTGGTTCATTCTTTAGTAGCTCAAGTAAACGCGTGTACACGATAGCGAATCCCTCAATTTCATCTCGGAAACAATACACTCCCGATTCTCCTCGATCTTGGAGTTATTGAAATTATTTATAAGGTAATATAGAAAGGAAGTGACGTGAATGTATCTTATTATTTCCGCGGTGATTATAAATCTTCAGAACCTTGGATGATTCACAGAACGAGGAGTTGACGAAATATGTCGCAATTTTAGAGATCACCAATTACGTCATAGATAATTCCGTTCAGTTTGATTTTCCCTTGAGAAAAATCATTCGTTCCTCGTGAAAACATCGACCGGAAAATCGATAGAAAAGAATACATGATGTTTGATCAATGTGGAGTTTTTTTCTTGATATTACGTTTTCGTTATCTGATGTTGGAGCCGGTTTGCAATGTCGTCACTTTTTTTTTATCAATGTAATTACATAATCAGAAAATCGAACATGAAATAGCCATGGAAAAATAACACGTGTCTCACGGTTTTTACTATTCCTCGAGTTTGTATGATCGAAGGAAAGATTAATTGGAAGTGTGAAAGTTTTGAGTGAATCCATCGATTTCCTGTTTTTGAATTCATACATTTTTATTCGACTGATCATCGTATTGGACGCATGGGAATGTAATGAGTGCGAGTATTTGTTCTATTTAAATTCTAACTGATGTGAGGAGATTTTCTTACTCGTATGATGTTCAACCGAATTCCTCAATCATTGAGAGGATATTAGTGCCAGAGTATTATGAGAGCATATTAGTCTGTACAGAGTGATGATTTTGATTTTAATATTTCTTCATTTTCGAATAATTTGTCGAAAAAGATATGATTAGTGTCAGCGTGCATGTTTCTGAAGTTTTAATCGTATATTAAACGAATTAGTAATCGAAGAACGAAATATTCAGCTGCAGAAGATCTAAAATCTTGTAATACATCCTTCGAATGACGTTACTAGTTCCAAGAAGTCGATTCGAGAAGTTAAGCCCCGATGATTTATCATATTTTGTGAGTTCGGATTTTCACTTCATTTCTATAAACGATTCAAATTTTAAGGACATTGCGGCGTTGATATACCTTTAAGGTATCAGAGTTTTTTTGATAGTCTTGATAAACATTTTCAAAATACGCGGATTGATTCAAAATATCTTTCTGTGCAGCATTGCTTGAGATCTTGAAAAAATGCGTCGCAGAAGGACATTTTGAATTAATGCATAAATTTTTTTGTATTTTGACCCAAAAAAATTGAACTGCTCATATCAAGTTAAGAACATTCACTATTTTCTCAAAAAGTTACTAGATCCCAAATTTCTCCTCCCAGTTTTCTCAGCGATGAACAAATAGAAAGGAAAATTATGAGTACACCGAGAGAAAAAATTTCCGGGAAAAATAAAATATTCAGTTGAATAGTCGCCATAAAATACTTAATTGATTTGAATAAACTTTCATTGGTCTGTTAAATAACTGTTTCCATTGGTGAAATATTCCATAGCACATTAAATATTTGCTTTATTGAATAATTATTTAATCGAGTCAATGAAAGTTTATTCAAATCAATTGAGTATTTTATGGCGACTATTCAACTAAATATTATATTGTTCCCGGAAATTTTTTCTCTCAGTGTACTCATCATTTTTCTTCCTAACTGTTCATTGCTGAGAAAACTGGGAAGAGAAATTTGGGATCTAGTAGCTTTTTGAGAAAATAGTGGATGCTCTTAACTTGATATGAGCAGTTCATTTAAATAACTGTTTCCATTGGTGAAATATTCCGCAGCATATTAAATATTTGTTTGATTGAATAATTATTCAATCGAGTCAATGAAAGTTTATCCAAATCAATTGAGTATTTTATGGCGACTATTCAACTGAATATTTTATTGTTCCCGAAAATTTTTTTTCTCAATGTAACTTATGTATAAAATATTTGAATTATATATAAATTATTTACAATTTTGAAAATTTCTCTACTTGGGTAGAGGAACAACGCACAGTGGGCAATTTCGGTACATTCATGGACCCAAAATCCGTGTCTACTCAATTCTCATACGATGTTGATGAATTCTTTTTACTTTTAAATATTCAGGAAGACCTCCAGTTTAATGTATCACTGCATTATTCTTGTAATACTTGACTCATCTTGAGAAAAAATTGAATCAAAGTTGAAAAAAGATCTTGGTAAATCGACAGACAGTGTCGATGTTTTTTTTTTTATCAAAAATATATCGTGTTTTTATTGAATTCTATAAAATTTCGATTGCCGTGAACAAAAATGTTGCAGCGAACAGTGAAAGTAGAACTCTTTCTGAGTATTCAAAAAGAGAATCCATCAACATAAGATAAAGATTAAGTTGCCACGGATTTTTGTCCATGAATGCACCGAAATGGCCCACAGTGCAACGTCTTAGTTCAATAATTGCTTTTATTCGATGATCAAAGCGATGAATATCTTCACTGAGAAGAAAGATTCGTGTGCTCAAATATGTCGTAATACGTATATGGCGGGAATAATTTGAATACGGCGAGATTCAGGATCTTGTTGACTTTCAATTTGTCAAAAAATTTAAACTTCATGAAAACTTATGAGAAAATCATGAGATCGTTTCAATCAGGGAAAGAAATAATGTACAAGGAACGAAGAGATTTAAGCGATCAGTTGTGTTTTGTACATCTTAAAATTGCGTAGACCATAAACGGAAACCTAACCACGTGCGTTACAGATCGTTCATTCGACAATATATCATTCCGAAGTATAGATACAATTCAAATATAGAATTTGGCTTGAAACCATGCTTTTCAACGGTAAGTTATTCATCAATTTCCTGTATTTCTATTTTTAATTGAGCTATTACTGGTATGCTCAAATGGCAGCAATAACGCGGGAGAAAGTAAAACGGCAATCACTGTGAAAAATAATCGAAATTTTCCTGGATACGGTAAATCCAATCACCGGTTGAGAAATCAATTTTTCGCAGGGACTGTAACGAAAGTGGATAACGTTACAGGCCTTGATTTCCAGTACAATCAGATGAAATTTCTCATAAATTTATCTGAAAATTTTAAACTTTATGCAATTTTTACCAATATTTTAAAGTAAATTCCTGAATAAGTACAGAAAATTCCTAACGCATGTACGTGTTATTACTTTACATAAATATTTCGAAATTTTGCCATTGAATTCCTAGCAGTGATGATTAGTACACTGAGAGAAAAGAAAATAGTAAATTGATAGTAATAGTTGGGAGAGGACTCAACTATGAACAGTTAGCTGCTTAATGGTTACACTAACTATTTCATTGTAAACGTAACTAATCCAAATAGTAATTTCTACAATCAATATTGTTATTTCAACAACGAAGTGGTAAAACTTATTTTATCACCATTTTATTCGTAAACTAGAACTATTCGGAAAAATCAGACAATAATTTATAATATAACTCCCAATCATTGCCAACTGTGATGGTAAAAATCGAGATTAATTTGGATTTAATTTGGAAGTTATTGTCTGATTTTTCCGAATAGATCTAGTTTACGAATAAAATGGTAATTTTTCCAAATACATTTCTCTCCGTGTAGTTGAGTCCTTTCCCAAGTTCCCCAACTATCCCAATGGTAATTTCCACTATTTCAATTCGTACGGAAATACCATATGGTAACTATTCTATCGTGTTTGACCAGCAAACATTTTGCTGAATATTCCAAATAAGGCATTTCATTGACGCTGAAATAGCAGAAACATCGTTCTCCATGATCCATGCGAGCAAAACAAAAACAAGTGCTCATTGAACACACATTTTTGTTACTGGAATAAAAACTCTTGTTGGTACAGCAAGTATCGTAAAAATGAGAGGTATGCAAATCTTGTCAAACCGCACTTTTTGTATACCAACTATGTTAAGTTTCGATAAATGCTTTATAGAAATCGATAGAAACTAGACATGTTTTTTATTAAAAAAAGTTCGGTTCGACAAGGTTTGCACACACCTAGTAGGAATTATATTTATAACATGATAATGTATTTTTATACCGTTTATAATATTTGTAGTAAAACTACCCCCAAGAGAACAAAAACGCTCAACGAAGATTCGTTGAACATAAAATGAAGATATAGACTTTTGAATGTTGATTGAACATTCGTTGAATGTGAATGTATCTAAAATCAACAGAAACCTGATCTATTCGGCTCACGTTCTCTTAGAAACTTGAGCAAAATGAAGTCGTGTGTTGAATTTTAGATTTTCAAAAGAAGTCTTTTCTGTTAAAAACCTCTTGGTTGAAGCAACAATGTAAAACATTTCTATGAAATACTTGACATGAAGTTCGGAGTTGGAAATCAATTAACACATACATGCTTTAGGAATTTTCTGTATTCTACCAGAATTTTACTGGAAAATGATGGTAAATATCCCAGAAAGTTTGCAATTTTCAGTTCAATTTATGGTAAATTTCATATACACGTACCGGAAATCGATTTCCTATTCCATGATCAGAATTTTCCGGTTGCTGCATATAGGAACATTCAGACTATTTTTTTACAGTGAACAGAACATCTTTTTTCCGTGTAGTCACATCATTAATAAAATAAAACCACTAATTAAAACCGTTTACTCGTTGAGAGACTTGGAAGTCCCTAATTTTTCTTAGCACCAGCGTTATAAACAAGTTATAAGTACTAGAGTGTTATATGTTTAAGGATGAATTACATAGATTTTGAAAATAATACATCGCTGATGGCCCGTGATTCAAAATATGATCCATGGCACAATAAAACTACTGAAGATAAGTTCGAATGACTCTGATCCGAATGTTTTCATGAATATTGAGGAAGATATTTTTTTATTTATCTTCATTTATATATGGTTTCAATCTATAATCTATAAATTAACTTTCGAGGATCATTAAGAATCGTTTCGGAGATTTTCGTGAGTTTTTCATTATTTTCAAAATAGGTGTAATACATCCTTTTTAAACACATCGTTAAAATGAAGGTCTAATTAGACAAAAAGCTGTAACAAAATTTCCACTCCAGATAAAGTGAAAATTGATGGATTAATCCTTCAAGTACACACATCCTTTCACACCTTCGGAGTACACACAGGTGCAAATTCGCACCACGCAACTTTACCGATTGATAACTCGGTTCCTATTCGACCAATTTGACCTTCTTTTTTTTCAACTTGAAGGAACAATTGTGCCGACTAACGTGTGATGGAAGAAAATTCGCAAATATATCATTTAATTAGTGACAAAAATGTGAGAATAAAATCCATTTTTGAAGAAAAACGAAAAGTGTGAAAATGGTTAGTGCGAATTCGCACCTGTGTGTGCTTGAAGGGTTAAAATTCAACCCCTTCAGTACTGAATTTTACCGAAATCTATGGTGAAATTGAACCCCTGAGCGTTTGAAATTTTGATTTTATAATCTAAAAACTACACTCGGGTTCTTTTCTCAGCTTATTAATTACGCAATTACACATCTACAGTAGCGAATACATATACTTTGAGTGAAATTCTCAGTGAAGCAAATTTTATATTGGAATTTCTTACTAGAGTGTCTTCACGGATCGTTAATGATAGTATGATTGGCATACTTACAACATTTCAGTTGCGTTCAACTACCATTGTGTCGATATCAGCTGTACACATTCCAAGAACTTCATTGGAATTAATAATAGAATCGACAGGAATTCACTCCATATTCATTGTTATGAATTCAACTATCACGATCAAGACATCTCAATTAATTTTCACTTCGAATTGAAACATTTTATTCTACATCATTGAGCTGCCATGTTAAAGAAAGAAAGAAAGAAAAAAGAAAAATCAATTGATTCACAAGCAAATTCATGTGAATTGACAATTAGAAACAGAACAATAAATGACGTTTTTTTACTACTAATGAAATTCATCAACTTCTCGCAAGATGTAGAATTTTACAATTTCAACACTGCTCATTAATGATAGTATTTTTGGCAAGCTCACAACATCTTAGTCACGTTCTATCGTGAAGTCAGTATTTACTCTCGAGGTTTCAAGTATTTTACTGTACACAAAGTTTTCTAGAAATGATAAATGAAAAATAGCAGAAGAATTACGTGTCATGATTTGCAGAAGCATCGAATGATTTTCAAAAAACAAATATGAATCAATGCAAGAGGTATATTCTTTTTAAATATATTTTATATTTTATATAATATGGTTGATATTTTTTCACCATCCTGATACACAGAGAGAAAATTGCTGTAATCATAGGGACAGAATTAAATTGCTGTAAGATATACCGAAATTCCTGTTCAATCAACCAGTCTCCGATAAAAATGAAAAATTGCTGCAGTGGTCACATAAATTGCGATAAATCTAATAGATATTGCGGTATAAATCACAGCAATTCAATGTTATCTCTATATTTAAGGTAAATTTTACAGCAAATTTTCCTCTGTGTAAAAAAATTGTCAACAAGCATCCTTTTCGAATCATTGGTTACCTCGAAAACAGTTCTCGAAATGCCTCACGAGGCTTCACAAGACCCTTGTGAAGAACTTGCAAGGGTTATCAACAGTTTGCCTCGTAATTACCTAGAGAATGATTAGAGTAATTTCTGCTAGGGTGGAGTGTTTAAAAAATCCAATAAGAGCTCCTGAACCCTCATAACTTCTTGTGCGCGAATGTAAGTGATGCTCCTGGGAACCAAGCAAGGATGGGCAACCCGGGGGTACTTTTTATTTATATTTCCGAAGTATTTCTGTGAAGTTGTATTTTCTTAACCTCTTATAGGGACATTTTTACAGGAGGTGGAGAGTCAGAAAGTACTTCTCACCAAAAAGACTCCGGGAATACTTTTGTACTCCCATAAATTTCTGAAATTAAATCACCGCCGCATCGCTAGTGAAGTCATGTACGTCGCTCTCTGCTGACAGACTTATTCGTAAATGTAATGTGACACGGAAAGAAATGTTTTGTGAGATGTGTTAACGCGTTCAATAAAATACGGGACTATTAAAATTTTTTAGTAATATTTATGAGAGTTCAAGCAGAATTAAAAGATTGTAATACTTTTCAAAGCCTGCTCAACTCCGCAATACGCAACGATCCAAAGTTTAAACAAGTTGAAAAAAGATGAATATCAGGTCCAATGAGAATTCTTGAAATAAGATCAGGTTGAGAATAGGGTGAGATCAGGGTGAAGACTGAAATCAAATCCGATTCACTTCGTAATACGCAACGAATCAGAGACAAATCAGGTTTCACTTTTTGACTTGAGTTTGATTACAATTCTAGTGAACATTCAAAGACCTCCCTCGTGGGTAAATTCTATCAACCATTGTTTTCCGTGTGCTATTTGCATACAGATCGCGCATCATAGTATATTTCACTGTTAAAACATTAGCAAACTGCGGCCCCTGAGGTTCAAACTTTGGGCGCACAAAATGTTATTTGGAGAATTTTTAAAGCTGGAAATAATTCCTCTGAGAAGCTACTGACATTTCAAAGAAAGATGAATTCATTCTACCATGAATTTCCATCGAGTGTTCAACAGTAATATTTTGTGTGCGAAAAGTACTCTTCACAAAATATTCTAATATCTTCAACATATGTTCTTGAAATGCGCTCTTGAAAACCTGCATTCAATTTTTGATTTAATATATATGCTATTACCCATCATTTCCCTATGTAATGCAATTATTCTAGTAATTTTGCTTTCAGAGACCTTACGCTAACGATATAATCAACGTGGATAGGATTTAGAAAACGTTATTGGGACCTCACGACACGTGATGTGATGAACGATGTTTGGTTTATCACACGTTATTTTATCGTGGTTCGAATTGATTTGTGGTCTTATGAACCACAAGGTTGATTATTCAGAAAAGGGGAGAGGATATTCGGGAGATTAGTTATCATTTAGATCAATATAGTGTGTAATTGATTACTGCTGTTAGATTGAGAAGATTCTACGTGACATTGAATTTTTATTATACAAAAGAAATTCATTCATATTTTGTAATCAGAGCATGATATTACTGGTGTAAAGTAAGGAAGAGAATTTAGATCAATATTAGACAGCCGGGAAATTTAGTCACTCTAAATGAATATATAGTTGAAGCAAATAAATTTTATTTCTTACAATTAAATTTTTCGTTCTCCTAGAATGAAGATTTTTATTCATATTTCGGACAACTGGACTTTTATTGAAGCCACTTAACATGTAGTTGAAACAACTCAATTTTAGTTAGTTCGGCTAGGCATCTTTCTCTCGGTGCAGCAAAGAATGTGATATAGCAAGTCATCGCTTTCTCGTACAATCAACTTTTGAATTAGTCATATTGAATCTTTTGACTAATCTTTGATTATTTTTTCAAAGCATGGAATAATAATAAAACACATAAAAAATAGGTGGACATACCCTAATAACACGCTAAGAATTCTTTTTCAAAAACGAGAATAGAATTCTTCAAGAACTCTTTTCGAATTAATGAATTCATAAAAAGCTCTGGAGGAGTTCAATGCTTGGGACAGTAACGAATTCTTTGAGAATGCTGAGAGTATTATATTAGTACTCTCGAAGAACTCGCTACTGTCCCAAACATTGAACTCCTCCAGAACTCTGTATGAATGCATTAGTTCGAAAAGAGTTCTTGAAGAAATCTATTCTTGTTTTTGAAAAAAGAACTCTTCGTGTGTTATCAGGGTATTCAATAAAAATAATATCGATATTACCATCGATAGTGTTTTTTATAGAAAATTTGTCGAGTTTATATTGAATTTTATAGAACCTCGATCGAAACTTAATAAAATTCATTATAAACTCGACAAATTTTCTGTAAAAACTATCGATAGTATTATCGATAGCTCATCACTACCAGAAACGAATAATTACAATGTATCCCCATACATGGCTGATTGCAAAAACTTTCACTTCATGACAAATCATAATAAATCGTAATTGGTCGTTAAAATCCCCAATGAAAATATTTCTCTTCAAAACTTCAACAATTTCTCTGCAAAACTTCATTATCGCAATTTTTAGAGAAAGAAAGAACTTTTTCAACAGATTGATCTTCCAAAACTCTGTAAAATTCTGCATATTTCTGAGAATTTCTATTGCCAGTAAAGGTTTCTCTGTACATTTCCAACTTATTGGTCAAAGTTGTTTTGTTGAGAAATGTTGAATTTTCTCAACATTTTTCTACTTGATAAATGGTGGAAACATTTGACGAGGAAAGGAATTTTCTCCACGAATTCATACATTTCTCTGCAAACTACATTTGCAGAAAAAAATGTGAATTTTCTCTTTATTTGTCTATTCCAAGAATATTACGGCTTGTGGCGGAAAGTTGAGTTTTCTATACAAATTCATACATTTTTCTCAAATCGCATTTGCGGAGATAAAGTGAATTTTTTCAAATTTTTCAATCGACTGAAAAAAACTTGAGTAAAATTCACTAGTAGGCCTCGAAAAAACCTCTCTCCCACGACCCACTCATTTTTCCTTTCGGAGGATTCTGAATCGATTAGTCTATATCTGACGGAAACGAATTTGTTAAAATTTTCTATCGATTTGACCCAGCACTTGGAAAAATTTACAAGTTAAGGTAGAAAAAAACCTTTCTCCCACGATCTACTCATTTTTCGTTTCATAAGATTCTGAATCGATTGGTCTATACCTCACGAAAACGAATTTTTCAAAATTTTCCATTGCGATGATTCCCATAAGTGGTACTTTAAGATTACTGTAGTCATCTCGGAGATCCGCTGATGTGATAGAGGCTTTGCTTCTCACTCGCAGGACCCGGGTTCAATCCTCACCGAGGAAAGTCCCTAAAAATGGACTTTCAATGTGGTGTCTCTTCCGTAATGTCATTCAAGTTGAACTGGAAGGATATTTGTAGAGATAAACTCTAAACAAAAATTTTTTTTCTCAAGCAAAAGTGAATAGATAAAACAGAGATTTGTAGAGTAATGCAGAAATATGCAGAGAAGTATTTAATGTAATATGGAGATTTGGCGAGTTTTGTACGAATTTTGTGGAGAAATTCATAAAATATTACGAAGATTGGAAGAATTATGTACAATTTTGCAGAGTAATGCAGAAATTTGTAGAGTAATATTTATGGTTAAAAATTCTGCAAATTTCTCAAAGCGTCCAAAATCTGACAGTTATGTAGAAAAATCTGAAGAGTTTTGAAGAATTTTGAAGAGAAATATTTTTATTGGGAATGGAATGCTTCGTTCTACTTCCAAAAAGCGATGACCGGTTTTAGAAGAATCGATTCTTTTTATGAAATTTTGATAAAATCCATGAAAACTTGATAAATTCTTGATAGAATAGAATCATCACTATTTTCACATTTCGTCAGGGATTTCTAATGATTCCAAAACTTTCGTTCAAATGTTACCGAATATCTCCCCATAAAAGCACAAAAGTCCCCGCAAAGAGCTCCCGTTATGACAGTAAACATGGACTCATTATGAATAGTTTGAATTCAAAATGAACTCTTGATGAATAACTTAATTTTCAGAAAGAATTCATATCACGAATTCATAAAGAACTATTCAGGCATTCAACATGTATACATTTTGAACTAATTGAGTTCATATTGAATTCATTTTTACTGTCATAACGGGGACTGTTCAAGAGTTTCGTTTAGAAGTTTTTGTGAATTCAAAATGACCATTTGTGCTGTCTGGGTGCAGTATTGAAATCAACTTGATCTACGATCAATCATCAAAGTGATAAAAAGAATAGAAAAGAATTCAATAAAAGATCAAACTATCTTCGAAGAAAATGAGTCAAATGGATCAATGTGGTGTTCAGGAAACGTTTGATACCGTAGATATTGTCTTTCTCTTGGAGTGTAAAAATTAAACAAATTAATGAATACCGAAAATGAGATTCGAGTTTAAAATTATAGAATATGGTACCATATTTTTTTAAACACATGTCAATTCGGTTTTAGTGTATGGATGAAATGATGATGTGAACGTTTCTAAATCGCTTTTTTTATGACTTCAACACGGTCAGTTTGAATGACAAAAGACTTGTTTAATAGACACTGATGCAAACTATGAGCTGTTGTAAAATTCGAAAGACAGTATATATTTCAATGAACCCACAGTTTGGAAGAATATTTCGAATGCTGTTCAAACGTTTTCATAAAATAAAATTCAATCTGAATGGATTCATTGAAAAATACGATTGAACAAAAAAAATTCATTTAATACAAATCATTTGTAATATTTTTCACTTGGATCACATCCAACAGTTTATTAGTTGATATACGTTCTCAGTTGGCCTGTGCAATCTAACGAAAATTGAACAGAAGTCCAGCGATCGTATGTATAATTTGAAAAAATCATTTTGAATGACACCCCATGACTAATTCATGACTAATTCTCTGATTTCGATCCGCTTGTTTTGATAACTTATAAATTAAACTTGTGATTGAAGAATGTGGCAATCAGGGTTCAAAACAAAACAAATGATAGCCATCGAAGTATAATTATCACTTTCATAATTTTAGAAGGAGATCATTTTACATAGCCATAAAATGTTTGACATTGAATCATGAAAATGAGATTATTCATTTTCTAGAATGTAGTTTTGTGGTTCATAAATGTGTTGCGGAAATATTGTCATCGATTATCTTGGCATAGTGGCGACAATAGGTGATTTCTGAATACAAGTTATTGTGGATGGAACAAATATTAGCTAAATACACTGAATTCCTAAAAGGTTTGTTTCTAGGGATGATGAGATGGAGATAAAAATGTCACCACGATGATCAGTTGAAACATCTACTTATTTTGAATGACTTTAATAAAATATACAATTCTTCTACCGCATGCAGGAGATAGTTCAGTACTATACTCTGTTTAAAAGGTCGGATAAATCCAAACAGATCCAGAAACCGAACAAAATTATGTCATATTTTTGTATAGTTTTGTTTGGATTTATTCGCGCTTTAAACAGGGTGGTATTCACCCCGGCATCTAAGACATTAGTTCTGTTAACAAATTTGTTTCTGTCAGCAAAAATGTTTAGTCGTGTCAATCATTTTTCTTGCTCTTTCAGCTAATTTGTCATGTTTTGTAGGCGCTATAGTAACAGACCTACTTATTATGCCAGCAATACTTTTTTCTTCCTGTGTTCTTCACGCTAATCCCCTGTTGCAGAATTTATAATGACCTATATAATGGTCCATATCTAAACAATAGTTGTCTTTCGATTTTAGAAGAGAATATAAATTTGCATCGCACCGAAAAAAAATTCTTAGAAAATGTCATCAATTTTACAATCTTGTTACGGTAACCAAACTCTTGTCAACCGAGCAAAACTTTTATTGTCCAACCAAAGAATTTCAGTTCCAGCTCTTCGTATAAAAATAAAACGTATTAGAAACGTTAAAAATCTCTCGCCCTGTTGTAAGAAGAAGATTTGGAGGCAAGCATAGACTACCGATCACATTATTTGCGAATATACATGAATTATATAAAATCATAATTCGATTTATTTTCTAAATTGCTGATCTATTTGTTTGACGAATTCTAAAAAGTCGAATCTCATTACTCTGAGGAGAAATGATTATAATTAAATGTTGGTAATTGTACAAATATTTTGATACGAAGAAAAACAGTGAAACGAATGGTTCAATCGTTCACGTGCATTTGTATGGTGTTGATGTAAACCGGAAGTAGAAGTCCACGCGTGCTTTAGTAACATATCTATATATATATACACACACATACACACCTTCAGCTCAAATAACACTATATTCTTCAACAAACTTTTCGGTTCACTATTATTGATTCACTTGGAAAACAAAAAACAAACAAAATCACCGTACAAGGATCGAACACTTTTTTATTTTTCCACGTTTTACGCACACTTCCTGGACAATACACACAGGGTCATTGACCTTGTCCTCAATTAACCTATCTTTAAATTCACTCTCGAGGAAAGTCGTTTTTGTCGTCGTATAGTCGTTCGTCGTCGTCGTCTTCGTCGTCTTAAGCCGTTAAGTAGTCAATGAGTTCCTTGAGGAAGTAAAACTTGAAATTCTTACTTCTTTTCCTCTTGACTTTCCTTTTCCTCTCCCTATTCTTCCTCTTCCTCTTCCTCTTGAACTATCTATCTGTCTATATATATATATATGTATATATATATATATATATATCTATCCTATTCGGGCCGGGTGTCAGGCCCCGACGAAAATTCTCTTCCAAAGCTTACGATGATCTGGCACAGAGCAAAAAGTTTTCCGAAGCAAGAGGAGAGTCGAGGAGTATCGTGTGGTGGCTCTGGTTCTATTTTCAGTCACGAGCCGAGTTGGCCGTTCTAACATAAGCAAAAAGCTCCACGTCTTCGTATTTGTCGTCCTCATGTGGCTGAGGGTGGACCTTTGAACGCAATAATCATAGACTCTAAAGAGAATATGGGAGTTGAAAGATGTATATCTGACACAACGTGTTCATCCAACAAGAGCCGAGAGCTTATAATTTTAGAGCCTTCTATCTTATGTATAGTACGTTACACGCGAAGATGTTTCAATGAGCAGAAGAATTGACATACTTTTTCATAATTATTATGCATCGAACATCCGTTTCCCAATATTCTTATTCGCCCTGCATCGATCTCGTTGCAGAATTATTCTTCCGAAGCGGTAGACAATACAAATTTATATATATTTTGCCCACATTTCTTCATTTCTGATAAATTTTGTTTTACATTTTCTGTCCAGTATTTTGATGAGGCACGCTAAATAAAAATAATTCTCTTGAGAATTATTCAATTATTCATTTGCAATTTAGTACCTTCTGTTTAGAGATGACAAAATCGAATATCGTAGATTATTTCAATATATTTACGTGATAAAATGATGTTTTTTACGCCCTATCTTAGGATTGGTAAACTCACACAGACATCCCATACAACCAAAATTTTGCTTTGTCTAAAAGATTTCTGGTGCAACAATTTTCACTGTCTTTGAGATGTCTTCGTTCAAGGAATCTAATTTCCTCAACGAAAACATCTTGAAGGCAGTGGAAACTGTTGCATAAGAAATCTTTTAAAGATCCCGTAGAAATCTTTTAGGCAAAGCAAAAGTTTTGCTGTATGGGATATGCCTGCTAAAAGTTTCCCATCGAGAACGATAAGAAATCGATAGATTATTCTTATTGTTTTCAATCCGGTTGTTGGAGAACAACATTTTCAACGTTGTGCCCTTATGGAAAACCTCGGAATTTATATCGGAATTTCATCGTTGAATCGTCATTTACATTTTAGTTTTATCGGATTTGCCCGATAATGAAACAAGACGATAGATTTCCGATCTTGTTACGATGTATACGAGAAATATCCAATGTAAACCCAATATAGATACATGGGCGTATCCAGCTCAGAACTCGAGGTGGGGCAAACTGTTTAATTTCAAATTTTCCACAACTTTTTTATTTATATATTTATTCATCAAATTAAAAAACATTGTTTCTCATTTCGCGAGGGGGAGCAACTGCCCTCTATAGATATCTACCAGGAAATCATCGGGTCGCTGGTTGGATTTGTATCGGATAATTATCGTCAATATCGTAACAATATCGGAAATCTGTCGTGTTGTTTCGTTATCGGACGAGTCCGAAAAAATCACAATGTAATTCCGATATCGGGTTTTTTTCATGAGGGTGTGGTGTTGAACCCGTATGGAAATATTTCGCTGAAAAATGTCTGCAAAACTATGAAAAATCTCTGAAAAGAAATGAAAAAACTCTGAGAAACTCTGACAAACTCTGAGAATCTCTGAAATTTTGATGAGAAATCTAATATTTTTGGGACATTCTCTACAGACTTTTTTCAGACTTTTTTCAGAGTTTCTCAGAGTTTTTTCATTCTTTTTCAGAGAAATAGTAACGAAATTGCACTCTGAAAAAACTTTGACAAAACTCTAATAAATTGTTGACCTTTTTCTGATTATTGAAAAATCCTGAAATTCAATAAATACATTCATATGCCGTATTCAAATATCATGTGTGAAAAAGTGTTTGAAAATTCTTTAAGTTTTTTCTGAAAGTCAGAAAAATGTTAGCAAACCATCAGAGTTTTGTCAGAGTTTTTTCAGAGTGCAATTTCGTTACTATTTCTCTGAAAAAGAATGAAAAAACTCTGAGAAACTCTGAAAAAAGTCTGAAAAAAGTCTGTAAAGAATGTCCCAAAAATATTGGATTTCTCATCAAAATTTCAGAGATTCTCAGAGTTTGTCAGAGTTTCTCAGAGTTTTTTCATTTCTTTTCAGAGATTTTTCATATTTTTGCAGACATTTTTCAGCGAAATATTTCCATACGGGAACCGACAGAAAATTGTATCGTGTCTTATGTTATCTATCGTATTTTATAGCATTTTATCATAGAATTTCCATCCAAAAGATACCACATATTGGAGTGAATATAATCTCATTTACTGGTATTTTGCTTTTTCGTTAGAGAGAAGCTTTGTGATCGTTTTTTCACTAGGAATTTTATCATAAAATCTTCCAAAATATTATGGATATAATGAAACACGATAAATTGTGTTTATATCGATCCATGACCATACTGCCGTCCAAAGCCAACAGGCCGTATGTCAAAATTTGGATGTTTCGAGATATTGAGCATTTTATTTGAACTTGTACATTAGGATGGATCGAAAAACTGTTTTTTCCGATTCCGAAATCGACTGGGAGTGGAAAAGTTGCATTTTCTTATTGCAATCAAAAAGTTCTAATACCATTTACAAAAATTTTGACGTCTTGAGGTTCGCCCGAGCGGTTGAAAATCTGAAAATGTAGGAAAACGTAATTTCTTTGCTTCTTGTATTCCTTCTATAAATTAATAATTATAATAACAATATTCAAGAATGTTCAACGAACGTTTATGATCTTTTAGGAAGGTTTGAGCAACGTTTCCACAGATTCTTGTTCTCTTGGAGTATGTTATTAAAACCATCAACTCAATGTGTAGGAAAAAAGTCGATCTTATAATTCCCAATTTGTATGTTTTGAAACGATTCTCCTTGGTGAAAAACCTATAAATTCGAAACTATAAGATTGACTGTTCTCCTATACATTGAGTTGATGGTTTTAATAACATACTCCAAGAGGACAAAAATCTGTAGAAACCAGGGGGGTGCAACTCACCTACCCTACAAACAATGATCAACGGCGTTTCAATGGACCGCTAATGGCCCTGCAATGCCAATAAAGAGCCGTCATTGGCCCTTTGAAACACCAGCAGTCGTGTTTGCTGGGTAATCACCTTCAAATGTTTCGCGAAACGTTTTGTCACCACAGTAAATTTCACTCGAAGTCCGTGAACGGCGCTGTCTGTAGCTAAGTCAAAATCACGTGATGTTTTTTTTGTACACTACGTACGTGATACGAGTGTCAGTATCGTCATTATCATATTTGGTTATGTGACATGTTCAAGAATTGTATGTATATATCAACACCATTATTGATATGATTTGTCAAGCGATTTCAAATGCAAAATTAGGCGCCGAAAAATTATCGCATCACGTGACCTTTTCTGATAGTACAATCAGCGTCTCTTGCGGACAGTTTGGGAAATATCGAATGGTGACAAAACGTTATGTATAGTTTTTATCGAGTTGCACCCCCCTGGTTGGAAACGTTTCTCAAACCTTCCTAAAAGATCGTAAACGTTTCATTGAACATTCTTAAATATTGTTAATAATGATTAATTTATCAAAAAAAAAATACATAAAAACAAAGAAATTACGTTTTCCAGCATTTTGAGATCTCCAACCGTTCGGGGGAACCTCAAGACATATCCATATTTTTGTAAATGGTATTAAAACTTTTTGATTGCAATAACAAAACACAACTTCCCCACCCCCAGCTGATTTTGAAATCGGAACAAAACGGTTTTTCGATCCACCCTATTGTGCATTTTGAATGATACAAACCCTGAGATTTCTAAACCAGCTTTTCAATTGGTGTCCGATTGTGTGAAGATTTTTTGAATTCAAACACACATGAAGAACTTATTCGAATATGAATATGTGAAAAACGGAGACAAATTTTGCTGACATACGGACTTTTGGCTTAGGATGGCAGCGTATGAAATCGTCGATTTACGATTTAGAAATCTCATAGAAAACGATTGAAATGCTCTATCGTTTTCTATTGTTTTCAATGGAAAATTTTGAGCAGGAATTTTTACGATCAACTACTGAGTCACTTTTTTATTTGGAAAACTTTTATTTAAAACTTAGTGTTCGGATGGTGACACTTGAAAATTTTTCAACAATCACACAACATTTCAAAAAAATTTTCAAAATTATATACAACTTATGTATAATTATTGGAGAATAATATTTCAATTATATTGAATTACATACAAATAATTTATAAAACGCTGCGATTTCTACTTTCCAAATAAAACTTTTCCAACTTGAAAGAAGACGGATTTCAGATCCAGAAAAATAGTACACTTCAACATAAATCTACCAGACATTTTACTGCTTTATTTAAAAATTTCACTTGATTCAAGTTCATCTTATTTAAAATGAATAAAAATGAATTCGAATGAAATTAATTTTTTATTTAATCCAGCTGAATCTCTATCAAGGTTCATATTCACATAAAAATGTAGTTGAATCGAATGAGTTCAGTTATTGCAAATATACAATTTTTCTTAGTGTAAGACGAATAATGAAATTCAATTCAATCACTTGGACTGGAATTTCCAGGATAATAATTTAATGGAATTCACTAAATGTGAGCTATGGTAGAGATGAAGTTTACATGTATTGAGCAACATGGAAACGTAATTTAACCACGAATTGAAGATTAGAGAAGGGAAGATTGGATTTCTGTGGAAAAAAAACATACCGGAGTGGAAAAATCTTCAAAATCATATATATAAATTCTATATAGTTTTGAAAATCTTTCTATTCAGGTAGGAACCGCTTAAAAGACTTTGAATCATTTCCCAATCGGTTCCTGTGGTTTCTCCTTACATGGGAAAGTTTTTACTTATCATTTCTTCCAATTCTCGTTTGCTCCGAGAGTCAATTTTCACTGTGAAGACAAACTGGAGAAATGAGATGAGACCATGTTGCGACAACTTAATCTTGGACAAAAAATAAAGAAAAGACGCGGGCCCACACGACAAAAACTTAAAGATAGGATTTTCAATTTAGTCTCTAAATATAATGAATACGTGGAGAATGATCAAATTATGGAATACTTGAGAGCTGTGGGTTATAACTTACATTTATGACAATTTTTTGAAAATATATGTGCTTGAATATGAACAATTGAGAATTCTGATTTAGGAAAAATGTAAAATGTGGAAATTACTTTATTGGAACCAACGTACAGCTGGGAAATTTGACCTTTGGAACACTGAATTGGAAAAAATGTCTTGAGAAATATATTTTGGGAAAATTGTACCCCAATCCACAATGAATCGATTGAAAGGGTCGAACACCGCATGAAAGCAGATAGACCCTCCCTGCTAAAAATGCTAGGCAGAATCGGACGGAAAATTGTCGTCAGGCTTTGTACAGTTTCTTTCCCAGGTAACCCTGGTGGAGATGAAGCGTTGAAGCGCAAAGAGAGCGTAACCTAAGAAACATCCAAGCATAACCAAGAGTCATCTAGGCGAAATTGAGGAGGGCATTGGGATATTTTCATGTTTCATTTGTTCCAATAACAGCTACCTTTACTCTTGCATTCTCACTCGGGAATCTAGGCAAAAACTGACAAACTGTTTACTCGATTTGGTCCGGAATTGTAAAATTGAAATATCCTGTCAAAAATTGACAGCAAGTTTTTGGGAAGATTCTGTTTGGCATTCACAGACCTTGATATCCAGTCAAAAATCGAAGAGAACCCGAACAGCACACAAGAATCCTAAATGAATTCTAAAAAAAGAGCTGTTGAAGAACTCTCTTAAAGTACAAAGAATTCTTAAAGAGTTTGAAAGAGAATTCGATTCGTGAGACATTCATCAGTTCTCTTAAAATTATATGAGACTTCTTTGAGAAATTTCAACGGAACTCGCAAATTTCTGACGAACTCTTTTTGTTCTCAAACAGTTCTTAAAGAGTTCTATTTCATTACAGTAAAAGCATTATTCATCATGCAGAATTTAATGGAGATTCTTGTGTGATATCCGCCCATAAACACCCTGATCCCGATTAATTTATAAAGAATTCTTTGAGAATTCATCGTGAGATTCTTTAAGAGTTGACTGTCTTATGATAGTTGAGAATGACTTCTCTGTGAGTCTCTGGTATTCAAAGAGAATTCTTGAAAAATTCTCAAGCATTCATAATGTATTCTTTCGAGACTGACATAACGGGACTTCATTTGAGACATGCTTGTGCTGTATGGGTGGGTAGTAACGAAACTCTTTGGATTTTGATCAGTGATCTCAACGAAATTATCGTACATAGCGTTGATTGGTCGATTTTATTAAATTAACCAATCATATCTTTAATTCCATGTGAATTGACCAATGACTGCCCATACAGCACACAAGTTCCCATAAAGACAACAACAACTTAATGTTCAGAAAGAACTCATGACGAGATTTCATAATGAATTATCCGGGAATCCGGGCATTCAAGACGTTTCCATCTTGAATTAAAAGTATTCACAATGAGTATATATTGATTAGCATGACGGGAACCGCTCAAGAGGTCTTTAGGAAGTATTTATTAATTCAAATGATCATTTGTGCTGGCTGGGTGAAGTGTACGATAATTTGGTTGGAATCACTGATCTGCACTAATTTCAATCCTTGCCTTGGCCTAAGATGAGTTTGTTTGGGTCATGATCGGGGCTCATATGGGACAATTTTTAAGAAGAGAAATTTCTAGCTGTGTGAGGCTCTACCCAGATAACACACGAAGAATTCTTTTTCAAGAGCAAGAATAGAACTCTTCAAGAATAACTCTTTTCAAACTAATGAATTCATATAGAGCTCTGGAGGAGTTCAATCATTAACAAGTTCTTTGAGAGTACTCAAACAATACTTCTGATATTCTCAAAGAGCTTGTTGATGTCCAAAAGATTGAACTCCTCCAGAGCTCTATATGAATTCATTAGTTCGGCAAGAATTCTTGAAGAGTTCTATTCTTGCTCTTGAAAAAGAATTCTCCGTGTGTTATCTGGGTACTTCTCTATCACGAAAGTAAGTTTAAATTTTCAACAACCCAAAAAAATAGCACTCAATTCGTCAATTGATTCTCAAAGAACATGTCAACAACTTGTGAATTCAAATCTAGTGATCTAGTTCTTGAAGAATTCATCACGACTTCTGTTCTATCTGGAAGCGGTTATTGGACGCACCCGCAGAAAATTGGGGAACTACCAATGAAATACTGAACACACCCTTGACCACCTTTGACGGAACGCCACACAACAAACCGGATCACGCTCGTTTGTAACTTCTGCCATTTTGTTCTTCTTTACCGTGAAGAACTTACGGTTCCAACATGAGGTATATCTTTCTAATCATATTTTCTGAAAATTTTCAACATATGATCCCAAATAAATCCTAGACTAGTGATATCACAAAATTCAACGTCTTGTGTTCATAATTGACTCATTATTCGATTTTTTAAATGCCGAAGATAATCCAAACGGTGTGATATCATTCATGAGCTTCCACATGGTCTTTCATTTCAAAATTGTTTTGTTAAATTTGGATCTGATGTGTCGTTTCGAATTAGTAGTACACGTGTTCCTTTGTTTTCCTGAATTTTTTTGTGAACAGCATATGTGAAATAAATTTGATTTCTCGATTATTGTCGTGAACCTGTGTAACCTAACCTCTATTGTTTCAGTTCCCTCAAGTTGCAGAAGAGGCTTGCTGCCTCTGTTATGCGATGTGGTAAAAAGAAAGTTTGGTTGGATCCTAATGAAATCAATGAGATAGCAAACACTAATTCTCGTAAGTAAAATCTTATATCTGTTTCATTCAAATTTGTGTTGAATAATACGAGATATACATATCCTTTTCAACGATCAGAAGTGTTGATTATTTTCCATACTTTACAGGACAAAATATTCGCAAGTTGATCAAGGATGGTCTTATCATCAAGAAACCTGTCGCTGTTCACTCCAGGGCTCGCGTCCGCAAGAACACTGAAGCCAGACGAAAGGGTCGTCATTGCGGCTTTGGTAAAAGGAAAGGTACAGCCAATGCTCGTACTCCTCAAAAGGTGAGTTAATCTTTATCAAATTCAAAACATTCACTCATGATGATTTGTCAGTAATTATTGTATATTTATCATCGATAGTGAGGATTTAAGAATTTATTCTCCCACTTGTTTTTTTAAATATTTCACTCTCATCGAAGCATTGAATAAATTTGGAACGGTATAATGACAAACTAAAACGAGTAGAATAATATTCCATAATAATACGAGTAGAATTTGTATCCAATTTTCCATGATTTATATATATATATATATGTATACATTCAATACCCAAGGTGTGTGAGTGTTTCTCAAATAGTTTTCATTGTTCAAATTCTTGCAGATATTTGAAAACTTCATTAGTGTATCTTAGAATCAGAATTGAGCTGTGCTTTTGTTGTTTAATCACAAAATTTATTATCCTTTGGTAACTGGAAAAATACTACTATCCTATTCTAAATCAAATGAAACAAAATTCTCATGTTTGAAACTTATCCTTCTTTGAGAAAACTTAAATTAATTATGTTTTCTGTTATTGAAAGGGAGTGGCAATATTTTTTGATTCTTCAACTAGATTTTGCAATTGAAATGAAGAACAAAATTGACAATTCTCAGTATAATCAATGAATTACAATCAATGATCTTCATGCAATTTGATGAATTTTGAATAGGATTTGTGGATTCAACGAATGAGGGTACTCCGGCGGCTTCTGAAAAAGTACCGTGAAACAAAGAAAATCGACAGACATCTATATCATTCGCTGTACATGAAAGCCAAAGGTAACGTGTTCAAAAACAAACGTGTGTTGATGGAATTCATCCACAAAAAGAAAGCTGAAAAAGCCAGAGCAGAGATGTTGTCGGATCAAGCGGAGGCTCGTCGTACCAAGGTTCGTGAAGCCAGAAAACGCAGGGCAGAACGTATTGCGACTAAGAAACAAGAGCTTTTACAATCGTATCAACGCGAAGATGAAGCTGCTGCTGCGCAGAAGAAGTAACTTGTTTATAAGAAATGTCATTTTATTATATAAAAATAAAACATAAAAAACCATATAATGGTTGTTATTGTCATATATCAATATGTTATGAACGATTAATTGTCATTCGAATTCAGAATTGAAGATCGCAGGCAAAGAGAATGCTTCGTTGTATGGAAAAGAGAAACATAATGTGGAGTATATGATCCATAAAAATAATCACTTTTTTATTTAGAATTTCAAATATTCCATAAAGCATATTCTCTTCCTGTATTTTCTATTTTCACAATTCTTATGAACTCGATTGAAATTTTCAAAAATTAATCTCTGATTGTCCATCTATGTTTGTGCAAAGCCAAAATTTAGGTTAAAATTTTGTTTGGAAACTGAAAATGTGGATTTTGTACAGAGTTGAATGAAGTATCGAAGATTGATTACTGAAAATTGAGATCTTTTTATGGTTTAATTTTAGAGCAAATGTTGGAAAAAATGTCGACTCAGTTGGCATGATAGTATTCCCTTGAGGGGATACTAGCGATGATATCGAACCTCTTTTTCCTGTCATATAGGCATATCCTTTTCTAACCAACGTGCTGTGATGGTAATGCTGGTATCCCCTTAAAACATTTTGATGACCGACAGATTTAGCTTCTATGGGATGTCGTTGATAAAAAAAAGAAAAAATACCTCGCTGCTTTGTTCTTCTCATAGCAAGTTCTCAAACTCATCCAAATTTGAAAAGCCAAACTTCTTACCTACAGAACACGGCAATTATGTTCCATGGGTTCCATGCATGAATGGAATACGAATCTACATTTATCAGTCGATTATTGATCAAGTCAAAAGAAAATTAGACCTCACAATGTAATATACTTGATTGAAAGATATTGAAAATTGACTTTCCCTCTACAAACTTCATCGCAAATTCTGTGCTAATTTGTATGGTAAACGGTAATTCAAAACTGTTGCTAATTTTAGAATTGCTTCAAGCTGTCATCTGTGAGGCATTGTTCAACTCGTGTTTACCGACACTCCTCGATGCTCTCTAGAGAATGAAATTCCTCGCCAAGTTCGTAGAAATTCTTAAACATGGCAGTCGATGCGGTAAACTCAACAAATTTCGTTTTAATTAAACGCAATTTTACTGTGACAACCTGGTGAATAAATTTTCTTATACCTCGGTATTCATGTTGCCGTGATATTGAATCGAAGACACAATTGCTGAGTGTGTATTTCTCGTTGAAAATCCTAATTTATGAAAGGATGTTAACGATCGTTTCGAAATCATGCCACGAGGGAGAGAATTCACGAGTATCATCGGGCAAGGACGACGATTGGAAAATCCCAATCGCCTTTTGCAAATCACATCACAATGCAACGATCGAGGGGATAAATTGCATTACTCAAACTTGGAGAATGAAAGAACGGGTTTGTTATTTCTTTCTGTCATTCTCATATGATTAATCAGGAAGCAAAACATGGTCACGTTCGTCAATCAATAACACTTTTTGTTTTTAGATGAAAACCGTAAGCGTGGCTTTGGTTCTTTGTCTCAATGTCGGTGTGGATCCTCCAGACATTGTCAAGACTCAGCCTTGTGCGCGTCTTGAATGTTGGATTGGTATTTAATTTTCTGCTTTATTTACATCATCCTCCCTACTTCTCCGCCTCATTGTCATTATGTAATTCACACTTTGAGGTTATATTAGCTGAATTCATCAGTGAATGTCGCACTTGAAGAATGCACTTGACATTTACCGAGAGATGGCGAAAAGATCGGTTTTTAAATTTTTTCGTCGCAAAAAGTTGATGAATTTTATGCTGCAAATACTCCAATTCCAAACAAAATATCATCATTTTGAAAGAAGTCCTTATGATTCATTATGATTCTTCTTCACTGTTATTTATATAAAAAAACATACATATATAAAAAAGTATGTGTATTCCATAGAATTTCAAGTATCGCATAATTTAATTCTCAGTCGATCTCTCGTGTATTATTATGACATTCCATTTGATATCGAAAGAATATAAAACTATCAATTCTTCGAATCCTAACAGACATATATTTACAATCTTTATGTTGAATTTTATCAGACTTCACAATATTCAGAGAAACCAGTACATTGTATTTATTTTCCAGGATTCAATGTTTCAATTAATTTATCTTAATTATAGATCCATTATCAATGAGCCCGCAGAAAGCTCTTGAAACCATTGGTTCAAATTTACAAAAGCAGTACGAACGATGGCAGCCAAGAGCACGTTATAAGCAGAGTTTAGATCCCACGGTAGAAGAAGTAAAAAAGTTGTGTACTTCTTTAAGACGAAATGCCAAAGAAGAAAGAGTGCTTTTTCATTACAATGGTCACGGAGTACCTAAACCTACCAGTAATGGTGAAATCTGGGTATTCAATAGGGTTAGTTTAATTCTCATGATGAGAGACAAATGTGTTGGATTTTATTTATAACTAACGATGTGTCTATTTCCAGACATATACTCAATACATTCCCCTTTCTGTATATGATTTACAAACGTGGATGGGTGCTCCAAGTATTTATGTCTACGACTGTTCTAATGCAGGTATCATTGTGGAGTCTTTTCAACAATTCGCAGAACAACATGAAAAAGAGTATGAGGTGAAGATTAACGGAAATTCAGTACTGTATAATTATTATAGAATCTAAAGTTTTCTTTTCCTCCCAAATGTGCTCTACAATACATATGTTACCAATAAAATTACCAAAATAGACTGAATACTTTTGAATAAAAGTAAGGAAGTTTTAACCAATTTTGTCCCTGTTTAGTGCACAGGATAAAATAACCTCTCAGTTGTTTCTGAGATTATTTTATTTCTTTTGTAGATGGAAAAACAAAATCGTGCAACCGGGGTGGCAAGTACAACCACTCCATCTTATAAGAATTGCATTCAACTGGCAGCATGCGCCGCTAATCAAATTCTACCAATGAATCCAGATTTACCAGCAGACATATTCACATCTTGTCTCACTACTCCAATTAAAATTGCATTACGCTGGTGAGAAAGAAATTTATCTCATTATTAATATCGAATCGATACCATAAAGACATACATTATTATCTCAGGTTCGTGATGCAGAATACATCCAAATTAGTACCAAAAGTATCTTTGGATCTTATAGACAAGTGAGTTTGATTTTGATTGTGGGTTAAATTGTTTATAAGTTTTTTATTCACTCATGTATTTGAAATTCAGAATACCAGGACAATTAGGCGATAGAAGAACAATGTTAGGAGAACTCAATTGGATATTCACCGCTATTACCGATACAATAGCATGGAACACCTTACCTAGAGGTATGAAACTCAAAAGAACATTGTTGAAATTTTGAGCTTTCGCTAACCATCATATTCATTTTTAGATTTATTCCAGAGGCTGTTTAGACAAGATTTATTAGTAGCTAGTTTATTTAGAAATTTTTTACTTGCCGAAAGAATACTTCGTTCTTATGACTGCACTCCAGTTTCTTGTCCTAAACTGCCACCCACTTATCAGGTGAAAAATTGTTTTCTTTACACATGAATTAAATTTTTTTTTTGGTTATCGACTCATGAGAAGATGAATCTTCATTTCTGAATTATAGCATCCTATGTGGCAAGCTTGGGATTTGGCTCTTGATTTGAGTTTGGCGCAATTACCGGCGATATTAGAAAACGAGGATCAGTTCACGTATTCTCCTTTCTTCGAGGAACAGCTGACTGCTTTTCAGGTCTGGCTTACTTTGGGATCGAAAAATCGTAATCCTCCTGAACAGCTTCCAATAGTATTACAAGTGCTGCTGAGTCAGGTGCATAGGCTTAGAGCGTTAGAGTTATTAGGACGGTTCTTGGATTTAGGACCTTGGGCGGTAAACCTCGCATTGAGTGTGGGAATTTTCCCATACGTTTTGAAGTTATTGCAAAGTAACGCGAAAGAACTACGGCCTCTGTTGGTTTTTATTTGGGCCAAAATTCTTGCTGTTGATAGCGTGAGTATAATTCTCTTTCTTGTTATATTATTGTCGATTGAAAATTATATAAATATCGAAATTTGCATTTCAGACTTGCCAGGCGGATTTAGTGCGGGATGGAGGTCACAAATATTTCCTCTCCGTTCTTCAAGATCTTACCATGCCAGTGAGTTTTCCAATCTAATTTTTGTTTTTTGTGCCTTTGACAGTTTTTTGAAATTTGCACTTTTTATTTATATATAAACTTGAAGATCATTTGATTATCTCACTCTTATTTCTGAAATTGTGCAGCTAGAGTTCCTTTCAGTTTTAAATTCAGTTTGAAAACTCGTGTTAGAATAAAAATTGTGAATTTAAAATCTATTCAGTGGTATTTGAAATCAAGAAGAAACAATTGAAGCAATGATTTCATCACCAAACGATATTGCTTGTGTTGTATAAATAAAATTTTGTGTTCGTTGATATTTTTCAGAGCGAGTACAGAACGTTAGCAGCATTTGTTTTGGCTAGTATTGTAAATGATTATCAACCTGGTCAAGTAGCTGCGAATCACGGTAGTCTAGTCTCAATATGTTTAGAACAACTCGGTGATTCTAATCCTCTGCTTCGACGATGGCTTTGTTTGTGTCTCGCAAGGCTGTGGCACAATTATGACAAAGCAAGATGGTGTGGTGTTCGCGATATTGCTCATGAAAAACTATTCACCTTATTGCACGATCCTGTTCCCGAGGTAAGATGTTGATTTGATTAAATATTGCATGATGTTAATGAATTTATTAGATGTCGTGGATAGTCTGTGACTTTTAAAACGATTCTTATGATTTATTCCAGGTTCGGGCAGCTAGTGTTTATGCGTTGGGTACATTTATAAATAGCGTCACCACTCGTAGTGAACACGCCAATAATATTGATCAGATAATTGCTATGATGCTCATCAATACAGTGTTTCACGACATGTGTCCTCTAGTCAGAAAAGTATGTAAGTCTTTGATCTGTAGATTATTAAATTTCAAACATTTATTATATATTCGCAAAAGAGTTTAAATATATAGAGTATACAACAACAATAATTAATATCTTTCAGGAATTGGTAGTAGCTCTCCAGTGGATGGTTTTACATTTCGAAAATTCCTTTGTAACGTTAGCTGTGGCTGAAGAAAATAGTAGGAAAGATCTTGTAGTTGAAACACTCTCGCCTTTTAGCGGTATGCGACGAATTGGGTCCAGAGATCGATTAAAAATGCTATCATGTAGTGCCTATTCGACCGACGCGACAGACGGTTTTGGATCAGATCGTTTAAAACGAGTTTCTTCATCGTCATCTATTAGTAGTTTAGGTAATTTTTTTATTCATTTTCTTTTTTAAATCTACACATATTTGATAGCATTTTCTTCAATTACAATCGTATCTTAGTGCGAGATCTTGAAAATTTAATCACTGGATGTTGTTTTTTTTCGTGATCATTCATCCGGCTTGCTGGAATTATGTAATTGACTAATAATTCTATAAATATCTTGTGTATGAGAGGAATTATATATAAATTTAAATTGTTTGGATAATATACTTTCGTTCTAATATTGTTTCAATCCATGCACCAGGAAATAACTGGGAGTTCGTGAGGAAACCTTGCGAGTCACTTGGTAATGATCAAACCATTGGCTGCATTGCACATTGCTTGTATTTTGCTTGAATAACACATTTTTTTATGTTCCATGATTATCTCTTTGTACATCGCATATTGAATATTTCTCATCCGTTTTTATGCTTCCGCTGCATTTTCATTATTGCACACCTTATACACATGGATGGTTTTTTTTTTATTACATGTAATCTGTAATAGAGTCTGGAATTTTGTTCAAATTTCGAAAAATCCAGGCTTTATGTTTTCAGAAGTTATTGACAGAATAATTCACTTTCTCAATGTTTTATTTTTTTTTCAACTGTACATTAACATCACTGAATCTTTTTATGTATTCAGTGTCGAGTGATTTGGTAGAAAAAAACTCTCTCGCGTGGTAATCAATGGCATCCATTTAAGAGGATATTTAAGAGGTCGTTTCATTCCAGTCCTTTTTTCATTGTACGGACATGTCTTTTTCTAACCAACATGCTCGGATGGTGACATTTGTATCTTCTCAAGGATTTTGTGGTGCCAAGGTTCAGGGGTTGATATACTGAAAGAAAAAAAAATAATCCAACTCCTTGGCAAGAATGGCTCCACAATTTTCTCTTATCAGTGCACTAATGTGACGTCAACTGTTTTTGTAAGATTTTCTTTAAAGTGGTTTCACAAAAAAATAGAAGTACATGAAAGTATTTATACAGGGTATCTACGAACCGAGAATTTCAATGTGTAATCGATCAAATAGAATAGCAAATAAGACAAACGAAAAATTCTTGGAATACCAGATACCTTGTTGTATTAAAAGAAATCAGCCTCTATCCTGACATTGATCTCCTTTTAATGAATAATACTGAGAATTAAATAACCTTTGATATAGTATTTTGAAGATGCGATAGATAAATTCAAATTTGTGGCTAATTTTATGAGTGTGAGAATGAATATATGACTTTACGTACGAGTACTATTGTATCATTCACATTTTAAAACTCGTTTTCATTTATTATGTTGGAATGATTACAATAGTTCTTCGTAAACAAACCTTCTTTTCTTCAGTAAGTGTTCTGCTACGATTCTAAAATTTTGATTTATTATCTCTTTGTACAAAGAAAGATTATCTGATTGTTTATGTAGCAGTATTCTTTCTTTCAGTTGAATATTTAACAAGATTTACTATTATCCTCCAGGTCATAGTTCTCTTGGAAATCTCCCAAGTCTCTCATACGGCAGCGTGTACATGAAGTTATGGCATGGATTGTGCAATTTGGATAATGATCCTCATCCCACAGTTGGTTCAATGTCTCAAAAAGTTACGAATCATATTCGACATCAGGTAATGAACACATTGAATTGATATTTATATTTACACGTTTGAATTTATATTCGGTCCAGATTTCGAATACATAGTGATTTTTTAGGTAAAAGAATCTTCTTCCGCCAAAGAAGTCACAGAAACAAAAATTTCTTCTTCTTTATCTCTACCACCTTCGCCTTCGAACCGGACCAGTTACTTGAGGTGGGTCGGTATGGTTTACATTGTTGAAGCGTTAAAACGTAATATAAATTAATTCCTCTTTTAAATTTCAGTAACAATAAAGGCGAATCACCTCCCACGATTAATTCTGCGTCAGAGCTTCTACGATCTTCAAGAGCACCACCTCATGGAAATCGTTCTAGAAAACCTGTACCAAATACAGTAAGAATCTAGTTATATCCGTAGGGTGGTGTATATCTGTTTGGAATATATTCAAATTCTTGCTTCGTTGCTTTAGATTTCGGAAGAAGCAGATGAGGTATTGGGTGTGAAAACTCCTTTGGTGGCTTCGGAGTTTGTCGAATGGAGCTGTGCTCAGTTCGCACAACCAGTGAGTTTCGATAACTATAACGATTCTGTACAGGACGTAGAGAGCAGAGCTCATCATGAACGCGAATGGAGGTGAGAATTGAGTTTTATTTATCATACTTTTTAAACTGTTTATTCAGAAATTCAATATAGAAATATTAACAGCTTCTCCAGTTTATATGATTTATTATAATTAAGACATGTCAAGAGCTCACATCGAATTTGATACGTTTGAAGGCATTCAATTGGGATCGCATTGTGATAAATTGTCAATCTATTTGTAATTTAAGTATACAATTGTACAAATCAGTTGACAAAAAGGATTGAAGGACCATACCTTTTCTTTTAAATAAAAGTTGAAATAAATATTTCAATTTCAAATTGCAGTTGATGAAAGAAATTGTTCTCTTCTTTATTGACTGCACTTGGAACGAATTATTGTGTCGTATTTTCACACTTTTATTCTAACTTCGGACAAAAGATTTCGAATTTTTATGTTCGAATTGTTGAAAGTGATGACTGACTCACAAATTCAATCAACAAAATTGAGCTGAAAAAAGCTTATTCAGTGCATATCAGATTCTTGTTTATATAGTATGAATCATTTAATTGTTACAGGTGTATAAGGAATACAAAACAAAGAAAAGATGCAAGAGAAGAGCAACGTCGTGCAGCTCATAGTAGAATTGAAACTCAAATCTTCCACACCAGATGTCCACAGCCTCCAGAAGTTTTAACGTTTCATCCTTTCGAATCACATTTGGCAGTTGCATTGAAAGATTACTTTGGGTATGTTCGATTATATGATTTTATTGTACTGTGAAGATCTTTTAAGGAACAATATCAGTAAATTGTAGAGAATTAAATAATTTATAGTCACGTTATGATTCTCAATTCCATATTTGATTATTACAGCATTTGGGATTGGCACACAGGCGCGAAATTGACGTACTATCCAAGTCGTGGTAACAGAATGTCAAGGGTAACAGCTTTAGAATTTGTGAATTCTCATGACGTGGCTTTGCTACTGGCTGGCTCCGATGACGGTTCGATTAGAATATGGAAGAATTACAACAGTCCTTTGAGTCGAGATCCAATTTTGTTAACAGCGTGGCAAGCTTTAGCAGATATACAACCAGCCACGAAAACTTCGAACAGTAAGTAATGATTTCCTACGATACATTAAAAATAATGTTTTTTGTTTTTGTTATTTTCGTTTCGTTTAATGAGAAGATTGGAACGAGAGAGTATTTTGAAGGATAGATGAAAGTATAGTTGATAGATTTTGTGGAGATTGACTACTTCTAAAATGTGTTTTATATAAATCAAACGTGATGGAGTAGTGAAAACATGTGTGGAAATTGAACAATTGATTGACAAAATACGGAAAACTATATTCGTGTAATCGGATACAGATTGGAGTAATATGATATAATGAAATATTCGAATGTGAAGAAGAAAAAATTCCTTAGAGGTTCATGGTTAGAATAGACATTAAGTTTTGTTAATCAAAAAATTACGACGTTTTAAGAGTGATTTTATAAATTTTCAGCATCAGCAGGTTTAGTTACAAAATGGGAACAAAAATCTCTGACTCTGGCAGTCACGGGGGATGTTAGGATCGTCAGACTTTGGGACGCAGAGACAGAATTGAAGAAACAAGATATACCTACGGGTGCTGATTGTTGTGCAACTTGTATCGATGTGGATGGCACAGGTACGTTAGAGAATATGAGATCTTCTGATGAAAGTTATTAACTTTTCATTTGACTTTCTTCTTTTTCAGGAGCAATTATGGCTGTAGGTTGCGGAGATGGTTCCGTAAGACTGTTTGATCGAAGATTACCTCCCGCGGAAGCAAGGATTATGACGTGGCGTGAACATACAGCTTGGGTATTAGGTACATTCTTAAGAAGATCAACTCCACAATTGTTTACAGGTTCTTCATCCGGTGATATTAGAATATTTGATCTTAGAAAAAATTCATCCGTCAGTACGGTGCAAATTACTCAAAGTATCACGGCTTTAACCGTGCACGAAGTTGCTGATGTTTTTGCCTGGTGAGTACCAAGTTCCAAATTTATTTGATAAAATATACAAGTAACGATACGTTACAACGATATATCACGTTTCAGTGGCTCGGCAAATCACTGTATCAGTGTGTACAACACTTTGGGACAGCATCTAAACACAATCAAGTTCCATGAAGGATTCATGGGGACGCGTTTAAGTGCTGTTGGGTGTCTTAGTTTTCATCCGTATCGAGCCATTTTGGCGGCAGGGTGCGTTGACAATACTATTACAACTTATGCTTCAGAGCAAATGCGTAGATGACCATCGGAAATTGACTTTCATTGGACTTGAGATAACGTTCGAGAAAATTGGCGTTCTCGCAAAGTCTTTTTAGGCTCATCTTTTGATTTTATATAAAGAGTGACGCAACTGAGCCTCAGGCTGTGAAGTACGTTTGTGTTTGTACATAAATATGAGTGAAAGAGGGGATTGGATTATATATACATTTTTAGGTGCATTAAATGAACAAGCCCAAAACACGCATTATCTATGTCATAAAAAAGCAGGGAATTAAGATCTTGTGGTGTCAATAAGTGTTACCAGTAGTAGCAAAACTTATTCGAATAGCTTTAACGATTTGAAACGACGATTATGTAAACTTTGAAGTATCTCGAGAAGTATCATTGACATTTCTCAAGATTCTTTCATCGATTTGATACTCAAAGTCTAAGCGTTCATCGTCTTCTTAATAAATTCGTCATGTTTTGCTTTCAATAATATAAACTATAGATATCCCATACGATGGCTCTCAAAAATCAGCGAATACTTTTCCTGTGTATTCATTTGTTTGTATATTTGTAATCGTAATTTTACAACACTTTAGAATCTCTTTGAATAGCGGCCTTATTTATAGGCATTACAAATTTCTACTTTCATTTATCTCGCTAAACGATTCAAAATTCTTTTCACAAAGTTGATTCCTCAAATGAGGAAGGTATTGATTTCGAATTCAATACCATTGAATCATTCTTTGTTGATTTTGCGATATTATTTTGATCGATCATTGTATGAAAGCAAAACATATATCATACGCTTTTTTAGCGAAGTACAAAACGAGCCATAGTTTTTTATGTATAGAGGAATATTTTCTGAAGATGTGAATACATAATTGAAGATTGTTATTGAGAGCAATAATCATCGAATAGAAAAGCAATTATCATGCCCGGTAAGTTGAATTTTATTTTCAAATTGAGGTTATATTTTTTCATATACCTTGATTGTTAGAAAACTTGAATTTCAAATTTCATAGGGCTTTGAAGTGAAAACGACGAATAATGTTGTAACGTTTCTTTGTATACCGCGCACCCATGTAAATAAATTTCGCATAATTATATAAGTGATAATTAATTACGATATGATTGTGTATATACATATATGTATATATAAATATAGAGGGTGTGCCAGAAAACATTACGGTTCCTTCGAGGGATGATTCCGGAGGGAAAAACAAGAAACTTTTTCTCTTGAAAAGGAGTCTCGATCATTTTGTTTATAATTTCCAAAATATTTGCCTGAGGAATGAGTCATTTTTCTGAGACGAATAGAGTGTTCTCTGGGCATACCCTTTATACATATTATTTTCTTTAAACAGGTTCATCATGGTCTTTATTTTTATTTTTTTTCTTCATAATTTCTTAAGTAATTTGACAGAGAGATCCAGATATCTCAACTTCTGAATCAATTGGGAAAATAATCCCAAAGGCAGTTCTTCTCTCATTGAGTTGTATCAGGTTAATATGGATTTTGATCTTCATTGGATAAAAAACATTGAGCTAAGTGCCTATCTACGAAATGTTGTAACAAAGGTATGATTGTATCATGAAATTTGTCCTGGGGATTCGTCATTTTGGTTTGAATGCACTAGGTGGGATTCGTAAACGACGCGAATGTAGTCTCAATACTATATTTGAAATGCTTTTATGCTGTAATATATACATATATTAAAACTCCTAATTTTCACTCAAATCTTTCGATTGATACATTTTCGTATTTTTATAACGTATTTTCAACAGTCTATATCGTGACAAAATTTTTGGCTTCCTTCAAATGAAGTTGTTTATCAATGCTGCCTCATGCGAATTCAAATCAATGCAAATCGAATCAAGCTTTTGGTCATATGCAAATTCATATAATATCGATTTTGTGTTTCGTTTTATATGCCTTTGTTACAAAACTTGCATTGTGTGTTCAGCTATGTGTAGGTATATGTAATTAGTACATGATATTATGTACAACGCCCGCTTGATATTTGTCATTTGCTTTTTTTCCCCACTCAAATCTCATCTGAATACCTCTTTAGATGATGGTTTTTTCACTTCCTTGACTGCAGTTTTTGTCTTCATGAGCAGAAAAAAAGAGGTGCAAGAACATTTATCAAGTGCTTGGAGTGTATTCATGGAGGTAACGCACATAAGTATAGAGAATAAAGAACGCAATAGTAGAGATTTGATGTCCCTACAGCCCAAAACGATGCATTGATCAAGCTGGTTTTGTACTTTCGAGATTCATCTACATGATATATTTTAACATTTGTTGCTCGTGGGTTTTTTCTAAATATAATTTGCTCGGACTGTCATCTCCCTCAATGAATAAATTTGGCGTAAAGATAGGTTTGACTTCTCACGATTCAAAACGGATTTTCCATATTTTTGTACTCAATTCAAATTTAAGCGTATAAGCAGTTTTCAAACCAAACATTCTTCAAAAGGCCTTTGGAGTTGAAAAAATGGCAGTATATATACGTATTTGAAATGAAAGTCATTGAAAAAAGAAACCCAATGAAATAACAGCGTTATCAGAACTGAAAGAAAAGAGTTTTAATTACAAAAGAACGGTATAGTAGTTCTGTAAGCCTTTACTTTTCTTGTGACCATCAACATCGTAGAATAGATTTTGATTGGAGTGGAGGGATTTTTATCTTTCTTTTAGCTTTCTAACAGTCACTGTGATTTATTTTTGATAATAACGTGTTCTAGGATCCCACTAGTGTAGTGTAAAAATCGAATCTCTTCACTCATAAACGTGATAATGTCATCGATGCTTCTCCAATATATTATAAATTAAAAATTCATATGTTGAGGATCTTGGAATGCTTTGACAGTGTTGATGTATGGAAAATTTTCAATGAACAACATCTCAAAATTCTGTTATATCGGCAAAATGTGATTCTCGCGGTTTTAGAATACCAGAAAAAATACATTGATTGATTTTATTAAAATAATTATGTACAGATTTATCTCGTAATCAGGAAATAAATTTGAGAACTCTGAGCATTACTTAGAACTTGAAACTTGGAAGTTTGTTGTTGAATTTATAAAAAACCCGTCATTCTTAAGAGGTTCCTGTTCTATCTCTCCTATCTGTTTTGTAACCTTTCCTGTTCTAAATTGATTTTTTTGGTTTCTTTCCAATCGGGTAATCTATGTTTTGAAAGCTTGAATTTTGAATATTTCCAAACTTGTTGGTTGATGAGAGGTTTTGTCTTCTCGACGAAGGAAATAATTGATCCTTCATAAAAAATCAAGTACAACTCTGAACACTTTGGCGAAATTCAAAGTTTCGTATCAAAAAATTAGTTTTTGGACAATTTTACCCGGGTATCAAAGCAGGGAAAGTTATCGGAAGATGAAAGAAGAAACAGTTGATTCAGGCTATTCAATGTTTCACGAAATTGTCGATTGAGAATTCGAAATTTAAAATTCCATTTCATTTGAAAACTAGTTTGAAGTTACAAATTTACGACCTATGTTTGCAACTTATAAATGATTATTGGTAACGTGGTTGAAAATGAAGATATTTTAGAAACATTTCAAAGGATATCTTCCAGACATTAAAAGTGTTTGGAACTTTCGAAAAGGATCTTTTACCGTTGAGCTTCTTTCGAAGACAGAAATTGCTATATCGCTGAATTTACGTGCCAACACCACTCGATTACCTTTCCACGATCGAACAATCACTCCCGGCGATTGTTTTTCATGAAAATCCAATATGAAAAAATCGCGTTAAGATCCCGCGTTTCACCCAAAGACTTTATCGAACTTCTTCATCTTGTAATTCCAGTTTTTGTCCTAGTTATTACGTTTGATGATACGATACGTCGACCAGAAATAAGCGCATTGATGTAGAATTCATGCTTCTTACGTTTTTTTTATTTTTCACAAGAAAATCTTTTGAAGGAAAAGCCGTCCGGAGAGAGTCGTTAAACCGTTAGGGGCCAACGATTTTGGAAAAAGGCGCGTACAATGATACGTTTTTTTTCCTGGGTAAAGCCAATCATCGTTCACGGCTCTGAAGCTTACGCCTTGGAGTCCCTTAATTCGGCGACCTTTCATTATCCTCGAGATTTCCCGAGCGATACAGACTAAAGTAGGAAAAAACATTGAAAGAGCCAGAGGGAGGCGGGGAAAAAAGTCAAAGGGAAGTGTGTACGTACTTAGAAGAATACCAGAGTGCCCACAGTGACAAGAAAAATAGCTGGGTGATGGAAATTTATATCACCGGTGTTGAGCAGTTTCATTGTATAGACTCGTTGGACCTGTATCGTGATCGATAATAGCGTATATCATTATTCACACCGTAAAATTAACATGTTTGTAAATAACATTATAATGCAAGTGTATATAAATTGAAAAGTGATGAATGTTTCGCATGTTTGTTTCTCACTTTTCTTCTCACAAACGAGCCCACTTCAATGGTTATTAAGTACAAACAAATGGGTTTTCGGATCAAGATCTATATATCATTGTCACACATGAATAACGGAGAAAATATCATGGTGTTGTAATTGCGATCCGGGAATTACAAGCCGTATTGAAATTATCGGTCGAGCCCATTACCGCGTCGCGGTGCGCCGGGTTACGAGAATTGAAGCTCGAAAATCCGTCGTTTTTCAACGATGCCGTAACGATGATAGCGTGCTCACATGCCATATAGCTATAAGTTATATGTGTATACATATATAATAGGATCTCGTTCTCTGACCAGGAGTACTAGGCCATTAGTATTCGTAGCATAATTTAGCCGCATCGCGTTCGCGGTATCCGTATTTGTCCTGATAAGCCAAATAACGATCCGCATGCTGAGGTGCTAGTGTACCAGTTTATACTTTTTAACGAGACCCTCGACGATATATTATGCATATCTATATCGTATGTAAGAGGAGAGGGTTGAAGAAACTTTGTTCACAAGAGATATATGATTTTTATGTACGTTGTACGTTATGTCACGATGTGATATGTAGCCTTATTTGATGCTCCCAGCACAATAGTTCGAACAACAAGCGCATCTGAATGGAGAAAATTTGATTTTCCAATGATGCGTAACAAAAACTGCCTTTTAATTTGGGAAATTTTTTATCGAATGTGATTCATTCTTCTTCACCCCTCTATGAAATCGATAAAAATCGAAAAATCTTCATGATTAAGATCCTTGTGAACATAATCGTTCATGCTGGAATCATTAAGGAGATACTAGCCACATAAGGACATTAGCCAAATTTTTCGTGTAAGATTTCTTTAAAATACTTGAATATTTTCGAAATATCGCTCTATACAGAGTATTTATATAGGCATTCAATAAATGCTGCCTAGAGCGATACTTTGAAAATATTCAAGTATCGTGAACCCTGCTTAAAGAATCTCATTGATTCCGATTAGAGCTTCGCATGAGACTCGCATCAAAGAAAGATAAAATAGTTACCGATAATTATTCCAATCTCTTGAAATATCAAGATGATCAAGATGATTTGAGAGTACAAATGGAATCAACGGAATGGGATGGAACCTTGATCATTCAAACAAAATTAGCAGAAATATGCAACGAGACCTGCTCTGAGACTAGTTCCGAGACTGAGAGAATATCTTCGTTATCCCCTGCGATGGAATCGGAATTTCAAAAATTTTCAAAATTTTTATGTCTTAAATTTTCAAGACAGTAAATATAGATAATTCTTCAATTTAAGACGAGAATCTCGTGCGAAGCCCTAATTCCAAATTGAGAATCAATTCTTGATGGGTTTGAATCGGTTTTCTGCATCGGAATCAATGACAATCAATCGGTTGATTGAGACTTTTTAAGCAGGGAAGGAATCTTACACGAAAGATTTGGCTAAAATCCCGGCACTAGTGTCTCCTTGAGGTGACAATACTCGTATAATTCTCTCAAGTAATAAAATATGTGGCATATCCCATAAAAATCCTATCGGTTCCAGGAACGTAGAGAATTATAATCAGATGCGATGACATTAAATTTCGTTCATCGTTGGTTAAGCAAAAGAAAAACATGGTGAAAAAAATTCGCGTTTCATTAGATCTGCAAAGCACATTGTACTCGTCATTATTTTGGTCGGTGGTTCTCGGTGGAACAGCAGGGAGCGTTTGGGCTTCCGCGACCATCATACGTTCTTTCATTCTTTAATCATATCTCACGCCTGGGATTTTCCCGCTCTCGGGCAATTTTTCTGAAACGAAATGAGTTTTCCCATTTTCTGCAAACTGGCTAGGTCGGTCGGTTCGTTTGTTGGTCGACGGACGCGGATGCCGCGAACTATACCACCGTATTATTCCGTGCACTCGTAAAGTGTGCGTCGTTTCCTTCATGGCGAATACCATCTATCTTCATTTACGTGCTCCTTCGGATCGCGCATAGTGCGCGCTGTTGAGGATATTTCCAAAGGAAAGAAAAGATATTAGTATTATCCCGAGTATCCAGGGAAAACGTATAGGATGTTTCGAAATTCTTCATTCAGCTTTTTATGATTTCTTCTTTGTGGGAATCTGGGTGATTTATGGGGAATACCAATCTTGATTTTCTGATAATCGGGGTCTATAATATTCGAATTGATTATTTTTATGTATTATTTTGTAACAACTATCAGGTTTGAATTTGGGGAATAACTATTTCCAAGGGTGAAATCTTCCAAACTTGGGTGGATTTCAAAATGTATCCTGAAATTGAAGAGGATAAGGAATTCAAAATTTTCTAATAGAATGGGAATTAGTTTTTTGATAATGAGGTACTCATGCTGAGACAGTGGTCGTCCAGTAAACATTATTACTGTGGAAACTTCAAAAGACCTTCGATGCCCAGAGAGTATGGTATATCATAATTTCAAATGAATTCTTGTTTCGGGTGCATCAAATTTTTTGTATTGAGAAAGAATCAATTAAATATAGGGGAGCGAGGGGCTAGTTGTAACAGTTTTTGGAAAAATGCTAATATTGTGAAATATATACATAATTTCTTGCTCATCATTGAATGTTTCGTAAGCGTGAACATTCACTCATCATATGCAAAAAGATATTTATCTAAAAGTTTGCTGATTTTAGCACAACAGACATTATTCCAAAACAAGTCAGCTGTTACAACTTATCCCGTACTTGGGGCTAGTTGTAACAGCCTTGGAGCAAATAGTAACACTAGAATAACTGCTCATTGAAAAGATGTTAACTTTTTGTTATGGTACGATACTTATTGATAAATGAGCTGAGCTATGACTATTTTCTTATTGATCCGAATTTACAACACTTATTACGAAAATAAACTGTGAAAAATTAAGCTCAAGGTTGTAGAATCATCCTGTACTTATCAGCCTATTACCACAATCATTATGGGACTCCGATATTATTCAGTTAATTTTCATAGCCACTTATGATTATGACTAAGATTGAATCATATTCAATCAATCAAAATCCGTAATCTTGATAAGGATTATCAAGTGAGTATTCATTATGAATACTTTGAATTGAAAATGAACTCTTGAAGAAAATCCTAATGTACAAAAAGAATTCACATCGCAATTCCATGAAGAATTTAACATAGTACAAACAAACAGGTGTAACATACAATAATGCTAGCAAAATTTAACATTATTGTGTATTCCACTTGTTTCTTGTATAATATCTGAATCAGGACATCTTCATTTTCTGAACCTGTTTCAGGTTTTCTTTTATAATTTCTCATTTTTAGATGGAAGAAGGATGGATGGAATGAAGACATTTGCATATCAACGATTAAAGAAATAAGTCGAACCAAGTCGAATAAGTGCGAACCGAAACATGCTACAATATGCCCCGAAAGTTTGTTACAACTTGCCCCATCGTATGATTTCGGATATTTTCGTTGACTATTAAAAAACTATACAGGATTCATGAAAAAGTCATTTAAGCATTTCAAAGCTCAATACATAGACGAAATAAATAGTCACTTACATATTTGAAGAAGATCGATTAATAGGACTGAAATCAATGTTTGCAAAACGATGTTTCTTTCATTTTCTGACTCAAATGGATCCAATGTTTGTAGACACTGACAGCACTGTCTCACGAGATACCGATAATGTGTAGTTAATGAAGCACGTCATAGATAGGAGATTTAATTCAAAATCCAGCGGCAATACTTGAAATCCATCGAATAATTTACAACAACCCTTGTTACAACTAGCCCCTACTTGTGCTATCTAGGTTGATATAGTGATGCTGATTCTTGAAAGGATCCATTCTTCTTTAAACAGAATATATAAAATTTTTATCAATATTTTATACAAATCTATAAAAACTGAATCATTTTTTTATAAAAAAGAATTCTGTTGAAAAATTGGCATCATTGATTTTAACTCATTCAAACTCAAGTTACTCTAGTACATTGTGAAAACTTTCTCTAAGAAAATTCCTATAAATTTATGTGAAGTAATTAAAATATACATGTGTTGGGAATTTTCCGAACTTGTCCGAAAATTTACTAGGAAATGTTGAAAAAATCCCATAAAGTTTTGAGTTCTCAGTTAGATTTATGGGAAATTTCATATAAATTTATCGGAAATTGATTTCCCCACCAGTGATGGGAATTTTCCGGTTACTGTATGCAGGAAAATTCTGATTATTTTTTACAGTGTAGTTATAGACGGTATCAAACAGTATTAATTGTTTTTATCCAAGAATTTACGAATTTTTAATGAATTTAATAAAATATCGATCAAAACTTGATACAAATTTTATAAAAAATATGGTTACTGTCAAATCACCAATTTCTTAATGTTCTAAGGATTGTATATGCTGATGAAAGACTCAATTCATTGAACTGCACTCATTGATTTTGAAATAAATCATTCAATACAGGATGTCTAGATTTTAATGAAAGAATGAAAAGTGAAAATATACTGCAACTTCGAAGATAAGAGTGAAGATTCACTTTTATGGAATGGAATTCTTCTTCTCGTCGTATTCTTGAAGTTCGAATTGTTTATAGAAACAAATCGAAAATACAAACTCACAAAATCTGATGAGTCATCGGTGTTGATGTCTCCGAATTAACTCCTTGGAACTGAAAATATCGGATGAAAAATGTACCGCAAAAATTTGGGACTTTGAAAGCTGATTATCTCGTCATTTGATTAAAAATGGACGATTCAAACTTCAGAAACATTTTCTGTCGACATTGTAGTATTTTCATTCCAAAAAATACAGAGGAATCATCTCAACGATCAAAACAACCCGTATGGAAATATTTCGCTGAAAACTGTTTACGAAACCATGAATAATCTTTGAAAAACATCCCATTTTCTCTGCAAAAATCTGAAAAACTCTGATAAACTGTGAGAATCTCTAAAATTTTATGAGAAATCTATTAAATTTGAGGCTTTCTGCAGATAATTTTTTCAGAGTTTTTCAAAGTTTCTTCATTTTTCCCAGACAAATAGAAACGAAACTGGGATCTGAAAATATTTAGACAAAACTCTAATGAATTGTTGATATTTTTCTGATTGTTGAAAAATTTTTGAATCCAATAAATATACATTCATGTGCTATATTCGTGTGAAATTTTTTTCAGTAGTCAGAAAAATGTTAGAAGTTCATCAGAGCTTCGCCAGAATTTTTTTAAAGCGCTATTTCGTCCCTATTTGTCTGCGAAAAACTGACAAAAGTTTGTACAGAATGTTCCAAATTTATCAGATTGCTCATGAAAATTTGAAAAATTCTCAGAGTTTGTGAGAGTTTTTCAGATTTTCGCAGAGAAAATGCGATGTTTTTCAAAGATCATTCATGATTTCGTAGAATTTTTTCAGCAAAATATTTCCATACGGGAATGTTTTTTTATTTTATTACAATATCTTTGCCATCTTTGGTGGCATCCGAACCTACCCTAACAGCGATTCCTACCCGAAGGGAACATGAAGCTTCAGCGAACGTTCAGATTAGATCTGTGTAGATCGGTCCAAAGCTTCACAGGAGCTCACTTTTAGATTCACAAACGTTTCACAAAGGTTTTACGAACGTTGAAATGTCCGCCTCGAAATACTTTCAAGGAAGATAGATTGAACGTTGATGAAGGTTCATCGAAGGTTTGATGAAGCTTTACAAAAATATCTATACTTATATTAATTTCCATTAATTTTTGATCATTACTAATTAATGATTATTAATCTAAATTAACGGAAATTGATATAAGTATAGATATTTTTGTAAAGCTTCATCAAACCTTCGATGAACCTTCATGAACGTTCAATCTATCTTCCTTGAAAGTATTTCGAGGCGGACATTTCAACGTTCGTAAAACCTTTGTCAAACGTTTGTGAATCTAAAAATGAGCTCCTGTGAAGCTTTGGACCGATCTATACAGATCTAATCTGAACGTTCGCTGAAGCTTCATGTTCCCTTCGGGTAATGATGCAACCCGAGCCAAATCTTTTTTGACAAATTATCCCACCCGAACCTACCCTACACATTGCCTTTTTCCCATATTCGGTCATGGATAGTATCAAAGATGGATTCAAATCTCGAATCCTAATCTGAATAATTATAAGAAACCTCGAATAGAATAAAGTTGAATTAGTACAGTAGATTTACATGGGAAATGATGCGTCGAATGATGAAGAAACTAATTATCCTGAGTTGAAAAAGTCACGAAGCATAAAAGTCCAAATAAAAAGGCGAGATACCTATAGCTTGTTGATGCTCTGTGAGCGAGTTTACTTTTACTTCTTTCTTTCAAATGGGAGAGACGTTTTACGATCACGTGTTCTGGCGTTCTACATCAAACGAGGTGTTTTCTTGGCGAAGGAACTAACAACAAGTCATTAAATCTTGTTTTCTTCTAACAATGAAACCCTTTAATTGTATCAACTTGCATCCCCACGACGTTCAGAATATCAATCATTCTCGAATTGGATAACCAACTCTAATAAATAGAATCATAGATTATTATGCGCCGTTGAATCGAATCGAAGTTAGTTCAAGTATTATAATCACCAGCAAGGTTCCTTTAGGAACTGTTTCATAAATGATTAAAATCGCTTCACACGGAAAAAATAATTTAGCTGCAGCAGCTAAGTAGCTAGCACGGACACGGGCAGTCATTAAATTAGCTCCTGCAGCTAAATTTTAGCTGTTACCGCAAATAAATTAACTACAAATGCAAATTTTTTTGCTGTCACAGCTAAAATTTAGCTGTAGGAGCCAATTTAATGGCTGTCCGTGTCCGTGCTAGCCACTTAGCTGCGGCAGCTAAATTATTTTTTCCGTGCATTAGATAAAAGCGGGCAATAGCCATTGTGTTTCTTGAGATTTGGAAACTGATTTGATTTGATTATGATATGCCGAATACGAAAATAACCATAGATTTTTTGAATCAACTGTTTTTTCTTTGTAATTTATTTTTCGTATACCGGATGTTTCAGAATTCACTGAAAAAACTTCACCAGGCGTTAGTCTCCAGTGAAAATGCAATAATTTCCTGTATTGAAAAAATTTTTTCTGAGGCTTAGTTTTTAACATATGAGCATGTTGAGATGTTTTTGTCAACCCAAATCGCTCAAAAATATTGTGTAATACATACTTGAGCCTAACGCCTTCCGATAACCCTGGTGAAAATAAAGTGTTACACTGTAGTTACAGTGCAATGCGAGGTTCATCCGAATGTACCCGGAGTGGTGTTTCGCGCCGTGGAATACAGCGCAAATGTATTTTGTTACACTTCGTTTTTACCAGGGAAGTTGGAAAACAACGGATCTCTAGAAATAAATTGAATCATCCTAGCATTTTTTGTTTGAGACCCTAACAGCACATCCACCGACTTCCACGTCGCATCCTCGTGGACTCCACGTGGATAAATGGTGGACGTGGATAGAACGTGGATGAACGGAGATTACACGCGGAGGCAACGTAGAAATGTCCGATGCTGTACGGGGAGCTATAATGATTCAAAGTTGCTGAATTCTGATTGAATGGAAGCCCAAAAATTCCTACTTGATATAATTTTGAATTGAAAAAATGATAGGATACCTGTTTTTTTCCAGAGATAGCATACAGTGTAACATACAGTGCTTTCGAATGATTTGAGAGTGATTAAAGAGAAAATTCAAAACTGCTTACATCTCAAAAACTAAGGCTCAAAAAAAATTGTTCTTCACGGGAAATTATTGCATTTTGATCGCAGAATAACCTTTGTGAAGTTTTTTCCAGTGAATTATGAAACAGGTATGGAATTGATCTATTATGTGGATTATATATAAAAAATTATAAAAACTAACATTTATAAAAATCTAACACTTTTTTCGTATTTAGCACACCAAAACCACTCAGAATCAGTTCTCAAACCTCAGGAAACAGAGAAAAAAATGGTTTCTGTTGTGCTGTGTATTTTAATAAGTGGAAATGACCAGAGTTGGTAAGCAGCTCAGTGATGGCCAGCAGTTAATTCGTCGGTAGCAACTGTCTGTATCCCAGACTATTCCTGTTTCCAACGAGTGTCTAATATTCGGCAGATTTCAGACTAGTGATGTAAAGAAAGATCGATCTCAAACTAGATCGAACCTTTTTGACATCACAATTTCAGACGGTATTGGTTTGTGTGGAAGAACGATCTCAGATCTGTATTGAATCAATAATGTTTGAATCAATACCCAATTCATGTGTGGCTGAAACTTGAATCGTTTATTGGAACGGACTTGTGCTCGAACAACCTAATTAATTCAGCTATTACAGATTCAAAATCTTGCAGTACATCCTCTAAATGATGGTTTCAATCACGAAGGAGTTAATTTAAAATGAAAAAAAAATCGATGGCTCATCAGATTATGTGAGTATAAATTTTCGTTTCGTTTTTATAAACGATTCAAACTTCAAACACAGCAATTCATGGGGGAATAGAATGTCGTCAAACTCGAATTCAAGTTGATAGCATGACATTTTTCGATCCGAAGCTTAGTTTTTGAGTTATAAACAAAATAAGTTGACCATTCACGTGGCAAGTACATCGGCTAGTCCAATGATCGAAGAGTATATTTATGTAGCATCCATTTAATTCGTTGAAATCAATTCTGAAACTAAGCCTCGGAACAAAAAATGGTATATGGAAACGTTGTTCAGTTTTCTCCAGGGACTGTAACGTTATTCACTTTCGTTACTCATTATATATAAAATCTATATAATAAATATTTAATTTGTGTGCAATATATATTTTATATAGAATGAGTAACGAAAGTGAATAACTTTACAGTTTCTCTCAAGAACACCCTGGTGAAAGGTCGACACATTGTTTAGGGACACCCTGTATAAAGATACGATAATGTATAATTTTCAATCTCGATATACAACCACTGATTCATTATCAAAAACTCAGTTTCCGAATGGAAAATTTTCAAAATTTTGTATAATTTACATATGATTCGATACAGTTTATATATAATTTATATAAAGTTTGTCACTGTGTACTCATTTCGTTTTGAAGATATGAATTGATGAATACCATTATTACAAATTAAATCGGACCAGACTTACTCATTTCTCCCAAAAAGTGAGATTTTTTTGAACAACTAATGTACAGCCTGCACTGAAAATAAAATTCATTAAATGCTAACGTTTTGACATCAATCCTCGATGTCCATGGAACCATAAGAGCGGAAAAATCACTAGTCACTCTCCCTCACATCAACTATTAATGTGTAAATCATTAGCAGGCGATGTACCAGAGATGAATGGCAATAGTGCACTCATTCGTGTACAAGACTCCATTTAGTAGAGTGCAGACATCTTGAATGCCATTGATCGCACTTTTCCGTGACCAACTTGGCACGAGCGCTCAATGTCCCTAGACATCGATCAACGATGTACTGGACATCAATCAGTGATGTCCTGGAAATTAAGGAGAAGTGCATATGGCGCGATCTTCTGAGTTCAATAAGATGAAAGTCTTATAATTAAAATTGTGGTTTTAAAAATTCGAGGATCATTAATTAATCCAATATGTTAACGATTTTTACATAAAATCAGTGTTGATAACCATTCATTTTATGTAAAAATAATTACATACAATAAATAATGAAAAATATCTCTGAATAAAAATTTTGACATTTGCAAAATAATGCACTAAAAGAAGAGGAAACTAAAAAAAATCAATTGTTCTAGGTTACTCAGGGATTTCGTGCGAGTATTTAACGGCATTCAAAGATGTCTGCACTCTAACGAATGGAGTCTTGTACACGAATGAGTGCACTATTGCCATTCATCTCTGGTACATCGCCTGCTAATGATTCACACATTAACAGTTGATGTGAGTGAGAGTGGCTAGTGATTTTTTCGCTCTTATGGTTCCATGGACATCGTGGATTGATGTCAAAACGTTGGCATTTGATGAATTTTATTTTCAGTATGTGAGTCGGAGTTGATTCTCAAACAATTCAGCCGAATATTCCCTACAAATTCTATAGAATGCACTGCACTGGAAAAAAATAATTGGTCATTATTTGGATAGCTGAAAATGAGCTAGGGGAGCTATTTTTTAATTCCCAACAGCAAAAAAAGTAGCTGCTGCAGTTAAATGATTCGGTTATACAAATATCAACCACAAACCCTGTGCAGTAACAGTCACGATTTGCTACTGCAGTAACTAATAAATAGCTATAACTGCAATTATTTCAGCGATGACAGTGAAAAGAAGGTGCTAAAAAAGTAGCTGTTACAGTTACGTGAGTATATAATTTCTTGAAGTTTTCTCCCTTGTCTGTCGATTGTTGTGATGCCATGGTAATTTGTCAATTAGAATTTTTCTAGTGTAAGCCGTACAGAATGATTTGGAACAGGAATAAGAATAAATTTCGAAATATGACAAATAGAAGTTTTATGCAGGGCCCTTATTGAAGTATATTTTGTACGGAAACAGAGATTTGACATTGATTAGATGATGGGAGAAGGAAGACATGTGAATCTGAGTTCATCAAAATCTTAATTCTTTAGAAAACATTCTCTTCTCTTTATCACTTAATCGATGAAACCAATCAAAGTTGATTCGAGATCACTCACCTCTACCCAATCTTTAAAAGTGGAAGAACTTTCATCATCACCATCGTTCGTTTATTAGAATAGAAGATATCCACATTTGTAAAAACTCACATCTCAAGAACGGTTTTCTTCCGTTCACTCCTAACTTCCAAATCGATCTCGCTGAAACTGATATAAGATAAAATGAGTTAGAGTTGAACATTCACCTACTGAAATTAACTTTTTGATACACTCTAACTCTTTTATTACAGATAAGCTTGATCTGGAATTATAGTTGAGCTTTTATAATCGATTCGACGATGAGAACTTGTCATAGTACGTATGAACGTATGTTTCTTTCCATTTTGGGGTGGTTTTTGTCCCACTTTCTTCCAAATCTTTCCGACATTCATAGCACGTGGAGAAAAAAGGTTTTTCGGTGAAACGACAATTTTTTTCGTTGATTCAACTAATTCTTTTGATAAATTATTTAACATTAGTTGAATCAGTGAATAAATATGTTATTATAACGGAAAGAATGGGTTCATATGCGCTTAAAAGTTGAACAGTTGTTTTAACTCATCTTTGAAATTCTGCTGGATCCCAAGTGTGATGTGTAAACCCATAATCGATAAAATTAACGAAAAAACAAACCTCCATTCATGGTTGAAATTGCCAAATAATTAGTTACCTCAGCAATCTCGGTATTATCATGAATAAGTTTTGGAGTCCAGATAAGTGACTTTATTGACACGTTGTTGTTCTGAATTTCTGTGATTCAACATCATTCTAATGCATTTATAACTGCTGAACTCATGAATCGGTTCGATTACTTGAAGAAGTGTATCGTTTAAAGGTGGTTGTTCGAGATGGAAAGTGCCAAGAGTGCCATTTGCTTCAGCTTTCCTGCAAGAAAAAACTATGGCGGGTGATAAAATTGAAGCTGTGGTTTCTCGTCGATTGAACTTTTATGATAAAACATGCCCGTACACTTATTTATATCCTCGAGAGAATTGCGAATAGACTAAAATATTTATACATCAATGGAAATACTAGAAGATTCCCACATAGTACACAATGTCTCAGTAATATTCTTAGAATATTACAAATATCTCACTCAAAACATTCTATGTTAAATATTTCTACGAGATTCCATAGATATTGCAAATAGAATATTTCATTACAAATATTCTGAGAATCTTGCAATTGAAATATCGCACATATGACATTCTGCAATGTTCTGGGAATCTATGATGAGGAATATTTCATGTTTGTCGCAAAGGAAATATTCTGAACAATATTTTATGTGGCGGTTGGAATTTTCATTCATCAGACCCGGTATTTGGTAAAATTTACAAGTCGAGGGCGAAAGAAACCTCTCTCCCACGACCTATTCAATTTCAGTTTCAGAGAATGCTGAATTGATTGGTCTATATCCCACGGAAAAGAATTTTGCGGAAACACATCATTATGATGACGAAGAGTGACACTTTAAGGGCATCGAAGTCATCTCAGTGATTAGCTGAGGTTATAGAGGCCTTGTTTATGACTCGGAGAACTGGGGTTCAATCCTCACTGAGGAAACTTTTCTGATAGTCGACTTTCAATGTGTATTTCTCTCACAAAGCCATCCGAATCATATTCTATACAACATTCGTAGATGATTCACTCTGGAGACATTTTCTTTTTTCACCGAAAGTGGTATTTTATACCATTGTTAATACACGTAATTATCAGATGTTTTCCTGTATAAAATATCCCTGAGATGATCTCAGCAATATTTCAGAATGTCTCCAGAATGTCACAAAGACGGTGAAATGAGACATTCTGGAGACATTCTGACAATATTATTGAGATGTTTGCCAGAATATTGCATATTTCAAATATAATATTCTGGCAATGTCATTGGGACATTCTGTGCTATGTGGGTTATTCAAAAACTTATTCACTTTGTTATTTGATTCACGGGCTGTTTTAGTGAAAGTTTCGAGTATGAAAAAATTACTAAAGTCACACTTACAGCGATTTTCCAACCTTTAAGCCACGCTTTTTGAGAGAATCACTTAAGAATACGCACAATTATTCATTTGAATCCAAAAATTATTCCAAAAGTATGCCAGTTATGTTCAGAAAGAACACAGAATCTGCACAAAAGAATTCATAATGCGTTTACATTTGAATTCATTGAGTACACCGAGAACCCAATTTTTTGGATTGAAAGAAAATTTCCTTTGCCCTCAATCTAGTAAATATTTTTTTCAATGGGAAAATTCTTCATCAGATTGAAACAAAAAATGTTCAAATTGAGACAGAAATATATTCCTTCTTGAATTCGAAGGATATAATTTCAATTCAATGACAAATTCTCTCATTGGAATGAACTATCTTTTCCATTGAAAACAAGATTTCTCAGAATGAGGGCGAAGAAATTTTCTTGAAATTTGAGAAATCGGGTTCTCAGTGTATAAATGAATCACACCACAAAACAGGCATTCTGAACTTTCTCATAATTCAATAAACCTTTGTAATTGAATATCCAGTCTTTTACAAATTTCCTATCGAAAAAGATACAGATCACAGAATTTTTTCCATCGTTTTCTACAAGGGATTTTCCACCCTCGATACAATCCCTGGTGAAAATAAAGCGTGCATTTGGAGCGTCACATAGGAGTGTTATCACCGTCACATGAAAGTGTATTGAGAGTCAATTGGCGCAGTTAAGCGTGGATCGAGCGTGAAGAAAAGCGTTCATGCACGCTGTACTCACGCTTATATTGAAGTAAGCGTGCATTGAACGTATATTGGCCAGAATCACGTTATTGGTACGCTGTTTGAACTTTATGTGCACGCCGTTTTTTTGCCAGGGATCGATTAGTTCCCAAAGAGAACATGAAGCTTCAGCGAACGTTCAAATTAGATCTGTATAGATCGGGCAGAAGGTTCATGAAAGCTCATTTTGAGATTCACAAATGTTTGACAAAGGTTCTACGAACGTTGAAATGTCCGCCTCGAAATACTTTCAGGAAACGTAGATGGAACGTTCATTGAAGGTTCATCGAAGGTTTAATAAAGCTTCACAAAAATATCTATACTTATATTAACTTTCATCAATTTATGTTCATTATTTAATTGATTATTCATGTGAATTATTGAAAATTAATCGAAGTATAGATATTTTTGTGAAGCTTTATCAAACCTTCGATGAACCTTCAACGAACGTTCCATGTACGTTTCCTGAAGGCATTTTGAGACGGACATTTCAACGTTCGTAGAATCTTTGTTAAACGTTTATGAATCTAAAAATTAGCTTTCATGAACCTTCGACCCGAGCTATGCAGATCTAATTTGAACGTTCGCTGAAGCTTCATGTTCTCTTCGGGTCTTCCATACATGAAAGATCGTTGGTATGAATGCATTTTTACAGTCAATATTCACATATTTTCAGTCGATGAATAATTTACTTCATTATCCACGAACAATTCACGAATTTTCACACACTTCTCGTCTTTAAAGTTACATCACTCTGTTGTATACAAAACTTTAACCTTAGAATCATATGATACGTCATTTATTCTCACATATTATATGTTTCTTGCACCGAAATGAATTACTAACTCATCATTACATTGTATAATTCACTTCACTTTATTAAGCACCCTCAAAATCTCGTACACGCACCTACTCGATCAATTTATAAGAGAAAATATACTACTAATTGTATCGTGGACATTACTTTTATTCAACGACGTTTACAAATTCAGAAAGACTCTGATTGAATTCTTGTTGATCGAAGTTAAATTCTTTTGGGCAGAACAGGACTACATTTCGAACTTCCATAAAGATTCATATTCACTGTCATAACGGGTAGTCTTTACGAACACTTCATGCATTTTCTATGTGCATTTCAAGTACTCCCACATGTATAGTATTCATCAAGAACTCTTCAAGAATTCTTTTGATACTCTATGTGTTCATTTAGAAAACTCCATGAATTCATAGAAATGAATTCCGTAGGTATTCTTCACTCTGAATTATCTGCGAACTCAAAAGGGACTTGTGTGCTCTGTCTGAATTTTTTCCCTCCGTACCATTTAAAGTATACACATTTGATTGAATGTGAAATATATTCTATATTTTTATATATAAATTTTACTTGATCTTAAGAAACTTCAACTAAATTCAGGAGCGTATTCTGATAATTCAGAAGAAAGTGACTGTAAAAAATCGGAGGCATATTTTCAAAAAGAATGTTTTTGCAGTGCATATATTCGTAATTTCTCAATTTCAAGTTAAAATTGTGTTTGAATTTTAATGAAAATGTTAGAAATGCAATAAAAAAAAAATATATATATTCATTGCTTCCACACTTTTGTATTAAAATCAGCACAAGTGTTTTTTTTACAATGTGCGCGAGGAACGTTTGAAAGAATGTGAACTCATGAAGAAAATACTCAAACATACATTACGTTACACAAGTTTTAATCCGAAATTACAGACTGACAAATGTATCATAATGCCAGCATATTTCTTCTTGAAACATGTGAATTAATATCGAGGGAGTTGCAGGTGTCACTACACGCAATGCAATATCTACGGGATGTTAATCACAAAATCCTTCGTTGTATTCGCTTCGATACCTTTTGTTGAAATACATGTACACATATTTGTACTTGCATGTGTCATCAAATCAGTATATCATCCAACTTGCGGGTGGAATAATGTATCGGTTCATGTTCTCTATCTTATAAGATGCACGTAGGAACATTGTGCACTGCGCTATGCGTTGAATATCCATTATTCAGTCTTGCATTTTTCCATGTAAGTTTGATGAACTTGCGGATGGAAGCGTTGGAGGATTTGAGAAAAAACGTGGAATATGAATTGCTTATCACTTGCCTGTGTACACTTCCAGTGAATGTTATGTTTTTTCTCATACGTGCACAAGCATGAATTCAAAATGAATGATAATAAACAATGAATTGCGTAATAAACCACATGGTTTTCACTTCTTTATCATCAGATTGGGAACAGTGTTCTTTTTCTATACACGAGTAAACGAAAAAAAAACCTCGAGATGAGGGTCTTTGAAATGCGCACGAAGGATGACTGGGTGAAATGATTATTCCAAATTGAGAGACGTTTATTTCATCAACGTTGGTCTAACACACTTTTCATAAATGTAAACCAACGAGAACTTTGAGTAGGAAATTTCACGATTCATGAGATAAGTGAAGTTGAAGAAAATCTAGTCATCCGTCTGAAGCATTGAATAAATAAAGTCCACATTTGAACTGCGAAAGCCACTAATGTACCTTTACTTCCTGTAACGATTTTCTCTCGGATTCACTTCTTTTAAAGCACATCAACGAGGATGACGACGACGAGGAGAAACCACTCTACACGAAGATATGTACCAAGCTCTTTAGATCTCCCAATGAATCTTAAGAGATGCGACAAACGACCAATTCTCTATGAACGTGAATTCGATGAACCAAAGTTGGATTCTCAGCTACCTGGATCAAAGAGAGGAAGAGAGGGTCAGGTTATATACTCTACTTATCAGGATTTTGCAACACTTTGACCGGTATCGAATATAACGCGAGGGCTCTAATCTATCTTCCATTTCGAATTTATTGGAAATTTGATTTCCTGATACATCTGTGGAGTGAATACAGAATATTAACTGAACTGGATAAAATCTACTTGAGAGAAATCCAACTCTTTTTCTCTTGGAAATAAAATAAAGTCCTACTTTCCGTGTTCAAAGTCTCGTGAATATTCGAAATAATTCGATGTACTAGGTTTTCGTTTGATGCGTTACAGGTAGGGAAGAATTCTCGTATGGGGCGTAGATCAAAGAGCACGAATTAAAGCAATAAAGTGATAATGATGAACTGTTCGATTAAACGAGGGAGATAATGACGAACAGAAAAATTGTATATAAGTTTACAGTAATAGACCTTTCAGAATCTACATTTATTGTGATGAAGTGTTTGAACAAGCGTATATTCCTCTCAGAGACTTTTTTTCAGAGGTGGAAAGTGATCATCGATGGAGATACATGAAGGACCGACAAAGGGTTGATGGAAAACGAAATACCTTCACCGGTACGTGGACGCTCGCTATCCGGTATTGAGTATTCGTTCGATTTGCCTCAGCTTGGCTCGCCCTGGTGAGTAAACTCTTGATCCTCGAGCACACAGATCGTACGGGCGCATATTTCTAGCGATTTATGCAAAATTTGCATAACTGAGATTGCATTTTACTTTTAAATCCTTTTTATACCAGGCTGGCCATCATCGCGTACCCTGGATAGTCCGGCCTGCCGAAGAGCCGTCGTCACCGTTGGAGTTACGTATAGATATCGTCTCTCTCTGGGCGAAAGATATTCAATAATTGTTTTTTCCATGCAAATGAATGGAAAAATTCTTTTGATTCTTCTCTTGTACCTTTTTTTCATCATCCCCCACTCCATATTTACGATTCAAATAACATCGAAATGAACGCTGCTTAGAATCGAATGAATTTTCAAGATCTAAGTAACAACTTCGGTGAGATAGATTCCGTCAGATAGATTTAATCAGTTATAAAAAGAGATCGGAGATGAACGATCCGAGTGTTCCTCATATTATCTAGAGTCATTATATAACAAATTCAACTGCAAGAAGCTCCTTACAGGTTCAAGATAAGAACGTACTCACGTTCGTCATTCCGAGAATCGTAATCTCGGCATAACGTATTCGCAACACCTTGTCGGGACATATATCAACGAGGTCGAGTCCGTGTGCTACCTCTAATTTGCACCCGTTGCAGAGGAACGTCTCAGAGGAGCAATTCAACGTTGCTCTAGGTCTAAAGTTTCTGGGGGCTGACTTGAGTGCTTACAACTCACTGCCAGATGCATCGCGGTTTGTATTGCATACAACCGCGAATATACATTGGCTTGACATTACCTTCAACGCGAATTAAATGATAGGCTAAAATTCTTCGTGATAGCTCATTTTATTATTTTATATGCATCATTCATGCGCGGAATGATATTTCTCTTCCTCTTTCTTGTGAAATTGACAGCATAATGAGGAACGAAGGACAATAACGGGGAACAGAGAACCGAATTGTTGGTCAGCTTTTCCTACGTGAACGGTATCAACTATTCTCTGGTTCGTTCACGTTGTGGACTGTGCCTTTATGCATCTTCCACTAAACTCCCAGCGCCTTTTATACACAAAGCAATAATGCGAGGTTATCGGAACGTCCGAGCCGTTTGCTTCGAGCATTACCTCGTTCTCAATGTTGTATCTTCGGTCGAACGTAAGGGTAGTACACCGAACCAATAAGCGACATGAAGCGTATCCATGTTGCTTCGCTATTGCTCATTTAAAACTACTGTCCCTACTGTATATACCATAGCTAGCTATACACAATACGTGTCCGAATGCATGGTTTGAATTTAATATCGAAATGGTCTCAGTTTGCAAATAGATCTGGCTTTATCGTGTCATTCCACGATCTGAATTGTAGGGTTGAATTAAACACCTGGATTGTGGGATACTTCGCTATTCCGAATGATTCCACGTTTTTATGCTTAAGACGACGAAGAGGTGTCCAACCAATGTTTATCCGATAAAAACTTAATCCTTCGCACCGAAGTTACATATTCACGATGTCATAAACGAGAGATCGATACGTCTCATGAAATTTCATTTTTAAAATTATAAATGCGGTGACAGTGCAATCCTCTTATAGTCTGCGAGTAGCGGATTCAACATATCTAGCTCTAAGGATAAGCCGAAGAGTAGGGTGATGGCGCGCTTAATCCCATTAGCAATCCTATCATTTATGAGGAAGAATATTGCGGTATATGGTAGATAGAGGAGAACCATGTGGATATGACGATGAGTCGCGAGTACCATGTTTTACAAAGGATCACAGTGCCGAGTCTCATGTATTACAACATATGGAAATGTTGAATGAAAGTAAAATAATTTACACTTTCGTGTATCCTCTCTTTTGTTTACATTTGATTGATATACATTCTCCTCGTGTTTAATTAAATTTTTTTTTATACATCGTATGGATGCTCGATATTTACAGTATCGATACTTCTGCATCAAATATGGATCTAGTTTTTATACATTTTAAAGGAATTTCGATTGGAATTTCATAGATATTTGATAGAAAAGTATCGATATAGTAAATATTGGGCATCCCTACCCTGATTCAACGAAACGATTGATTGCGACCAAATCTGATCGAATGAATCGTACGTACTTTGGAGCATCGATATTTGGCGATTGAAGGGATCAATGGATAGGCTTCCTTGAATGGTATTGAATGAGGGATGTACTGCGGGTGAAACAAGGGACACTCTTGCATAGGGAAATGGGGAGGAATAGAGTAATCCGATTGAATGCGGTTTGAACATATTTATGTTTCTGGATTCAATAGACATTTGACTGTTTTCCGATTTTTATATGAAACTTGATAATATTCAATGATCATTTCACTGATCGTGATCAAATCAGAATCAAATGATGGATTGAATATAGAAAATCGGGGATTTTCGTGATTCAGAATCAATTAGAAAATCAACGGATGGATGAATGAGAATGAATCGGCATTTGCCCAGTAATGTTGAGATGGAATAGATAATCAGATTCAATGGGAGAAAGCCCATTATAAGTGTAGAATGTTGTTAATGAGAGATGAATGAGATTGTTTCAGAACATTGTGCAGTCGGTATCCCGATTGAATACAATTGGATTTGATGAGCATGCGGACGAATAAATCACTGTAATTACTTGAGAAACAATCGGTGCATGTACGGAATGAATCAATTGGAATGAATGGTGAACGTGAACATTGCAAGCGAATTGAATTCATTGGTATTTTTCAAATTGAAAATATTTTACGTTTGGAATCAGATTCGTTAGAAGAATAGCCGACTGGATTCTATAGTAGGGAATGATTCATATGGCGATACAGGATGGTAATCACATGGAAAAATTGATATACAAGGGTCAGTATTCCGAAAGAGTTGTAAACACACGGAAAGACCGGGTCTATTAATATTTAGACAAATGACTGTCAATTTAGGGAAAACGAAAATCGCTGGAAAATATTTGTAGTGAGTCTACTGAAAATTCAATGTATTAACAATTGATAGTTTCACTGTGAAAAATACGAACACGGAGAGAAAAAATTTGCTGACGCAGCAAATCGAGGTATTATATATAGAATAGCAAACAAATTTTGTTGGGATAGCAAACATTTTTTGCTGCCACAGCTAAAAATTCGCTGTCTCAGCTAACAAGATTGCTGGAACAGCAAATAGTTTGCTGCTCTGGCAAAAGGAACCCAGCAAAAGTAGATTTCGCTGCCACAGCGAATTCCTTTTTCTCCGTGAATGAAACTATCAACTGTCAATATTTTAACTATGAATATTTTTCAGCGATCCTCTGTTTCCCTAAATTGACAGTCATTTTTCTGAACGTTGATAAATTTCTACTCGGGTTTCTAAATATTAGTAGACCCGGTCTTTCCGTGCAGGGATCGCACGATCGACCCAATCAGAATCATCGAATGAATCATGCATCTGACGTTCGTATGGAATTTCGTTCGCAAAGGAAAATCCGAATCGAGAAGTACTTCATGCTGCCCCGTAAATTTTCTGATGGATTTCAATTCAATCCCGTCTAAATCAATCGGCCGCTTGCTCATTGGAACTTCCCCAATAAAAATATTTCTCTTCAAAATTCTTCAAAACTCTTCAGATTTTTCTACATGACTGTCAGATTTCGGACGCTTTAAGAGATTTGCAGAATTTTCAACCACAAATATTACTCTACAAATTTCTGCCTTACTCTGCAAAATTGTACATAATTCTTCCAATCTTCGTAATATTTTATGAATTTCTCCACAAAATTCGTACAACACTCGCCAAATCTCCATATTACATTGAATACTTCTCTGCATATTTCTGCATTACTTTACAAATCTCTGTTTTATCTATTCACTTCTGCTTGAGAAAAAAAATTTTTGTTCAGAGTTTATCTATACAAATCTCTTTCTAGTTCGACTTGAATGACATTACGGAAGAGACACTACATTGACAGTCAATTTTTAGGAACTTTCCTCAGTGAGGATTGAACCCGGGTCCTGCGAGTGAGAAGCAAAGCCTCTATCACATCAGCGGATCTCCGAGATGCCTACAGTAATCTTAGAGTACCACTTATGGGAATCATCGCTATGGAAAATTTTGAAAAATTCATTTTCGTGAGGTATAGACCAATCAATTCAGAATCTTCTGAAACGAAAAATGAATAGGTCGTGGGAGAGGGGATTTTTTTGACCTCAACTTGTAAATTTTCCCAAGTGCTGAATCAAATCGATAGACAATTTTGAAAGTTCGTCCTTGTAAGATATAGACCAATCGATTCAGAATCTTATGAAACGAAAAATGAGTAGATCGTGGGAGAATAGTTTTTTTCGACCTTAACTTGTACATTTTTCCAAGTGCTGGGTCAAATCGATAGGAAATTTTGAAAAATTCGTTCCCGCCAGATGTAGACTAATCGATTCAGAATCCTCCGAAAGGAAAAACGAGTGGGTCGTGGGAGAGAGGTTTTTTCGAGGCCTACTAGTGAATTTTACTCAAGTTGTTTTGAGTCGATTGAAAAATTTGAAAAAATTCACTTTATCTCCGCAAATGCGATTTGAGAAAAGTGTATGAATTTGTATAGAAAACCCAACTCTCCGCCACAAGCCGTAATATTCTTGGAATAAACAAATAAAGAGGAAATTCAAATTTGTTTCTGCAATTGTAGTTTGCAGAGAAATGTATGAATTCGTGAAGAAAATTCCTTTCCTCATCAAATGTTTCCACCATACATCAAGTAGAAAAATGTTGAGAAAATTCAACATTTCTCAACAAAACAACTTTGACCAATAAGTTGGAAATGTACAGAGAAACCTTTACTGGCAATAGAAATTTTCATAAATATGCAGAATTTTACAGAGTTTTGAAAGATGAATCTGTTGAAAAAATTCTTTCTTCCTCTAAGAATTGCGATAATGAAGTTTTGCAGAGAAATTGTTGAAGTTTTGAAGAGAAATATTTTTATTGGGGTTCCCCTTGAATCGGCGAAACGCCGAATGAATTCCATTGAGATGGCGATGTCAATATCACTGCCCGTCCGATCCAAAACCATGTGACAACCCGTATTCGTCCTCATTAGCTCCATTCGTAATCGCACCGATTCAGTACGTGATATCTTACTATTCAAATGCAGATACAATCTCATTGAATAAATCATCGAATATCTGAATCGTTCCCTGATTCAGTATCATCAAAGCTCATCGTTCTCATACATATTGGAGCTCATTCAATACAGTCATTCATACCCGCTTCATTTCCTATTCAACAATAAGAAAGCCCATACCAGTGATCTGATTAGATTCAATCGGCATTTCACTTGCACAATGTCCTGATTCAATTCGATTGGTCGATTCATCAATCGGATTTGGTCAGAATCGATCGTTTCTTTTAACCATCAGGGTACGCTATCACATGTTGAAAAAGTAAAAAAGTAAACATAAAAAACTCAGAACATACCGAATTCGGCGTTGATTTAATTGAATCTCGATCTAATATTTTTATAGCGCTATGTCTGACCTTTCGTGTCGTCGTACTACTGAGTCAGTTTTACGCGACACTATTTTGTTCACATTCAAATCATATATTTCTTATTCATATCGAATGTTCTCAACGATTTTTATGCTTTAGACACTTAATTCTTGACGTTAAAAGGTTATTATATTAGGTGTACAAATAAGTTTCCGCGGTTTTTTATAAAAAATTAGGAATTTATTGTAAAGGAAAAGTACATTACGTTTTATTCAAAGTATTTTCCATCATTTGCCACTACTTTTCCCCATCTTTCTGGCAACATTCGGATACCCCGTCGAAAAAACTCTTCATCTTTTGACGCTATCCACAAATCTAGCCAATTTTTGGTGTCTTCATATGATGTGAAGCGCTGCTCAGACAGACCATGTGCCATCGACCGGAACAGGTGATAATCAGAAGGGGCTAAGTCTGGTGAATACGGCGGGTGGGGTAAAACTTCCCAGTTGAGTGTTTCCAAGTATGTTTTTACCGGCGCCGCAACATGTGGACGAGCATTATCGTGTAAAAGAATAATTTTGTCGTGTCTGGAGTAGTAATGGGCGCGTTTTTCCTTAAGTGCCCGACTCAATCTCATCAATTGTGTTCGGTAGAGAGCTCCAGTAATGGTTTCGCTTGGTTTCAGCAATTCATAATACACGACACCAAGCTGATCCCACCAAATACACAGCATGAGTTTTTTCCATGAATATTCGGCTTAGCTGTCGATGTTGATGGTTCGCCGGGCTTAACCCATGACTTTCTCTTCTTTGGATTATCGTAGTGAATCCATTTTTCGTCACCAGTGACTATACGATGCAAAAACTCTTTTTTTATTCCTGGCAAGCAGCATTTCACTCATGCATAATCGGCGTTCAACGTCTCTCGGCTTTAGTTCATATGGAACCCAATTTCCTTGTTTTTGAATCATTCCTAACGATTTTAAACGATGTGAAATTGCTTGTTGAGTCACTTGTAGAGTAAGTGCAAGTTCTTTTTGCGTTTGGGACGAATCTTCCTCCAATAGTACTTCTAATTCCATGTCTTCGTACACTTTCGGCCTTCCACTGCGTTCTTTGTCTTTAACGTCAAACTCACCGTTCTTAAACTTTTGAAACCATTCCTGACAACTTCTCTCACTTAAAGCAGCTTCACCATATGCTTCTAGAAGCAATCGATGCGCCTCAGCTGCAGATTTTTTCACATTAAAGAAGTAAATCAAAAGTTCCCGCAAATGATGCTTATTTGGAATAAAACTTGACATTTTTGCACGAAAAAAATTACGTGATGATGATACGGAATCACTAGTACTTTAAGGTTATGGTGTTGCCAGATGACTAAACTTGGGATATTACGTTTTACATCTGACAATTTCTCCATAACCTTCTGGTGGGGCCATCTTTTGACAAACCGCGGAAACTTATTTGTACACCTAATATATTTTCTCACTCAATTGGGCCCTAGGTTTATTTTTACGCAAAAAAACACGTACTTTGGAAAATACCATACTTCATGGGTACTCCCTGGTTAAAGTGTCTTAACAATTTATAAGAAAATGGTCTTCTTATGAAACACTGTGGATTTTTTAACAGAATATTCATAAGTGAATTACGAAGTCCAATGAATTTGTGCTTACACTGTAAAAAATATACTTCCTAAACTGCCAAAGACGTTTGGCAGTTTTTTACACAAACTTTTTTTGTAAATTACCAAACAAAAGTTTGTAAACATTCAAAAAATTTTGTGATTTCACGAAGATTTTTGAGAATTCACAAACTTTTGTTCGGCAATTTACAAAGAAGGTTCGGAAATTATTTTTCCAAACCAAGTTTGTAACTTTCCAAGCATTTTTGTTTGGAATTCAACAAATTTTTTTCACAGTGTATGATTCATCATGAATCCTTATGAATATAAATCCACAGGTATTTATACTCATAAATGAAGTCACCCTAGTAAAAATGATTCATATAACACCACATATAAGCCATATTCAGTGCATATAAGGCGCATATACGGCTCGTACATGCGTATAAGTTGACATATACGGACCGTACATGCCTGTATACGTGCCGTATACGCATTGAATATGGATTACATATGGATTATATGTGGTCATATATGAAACCTCTGTCCATAATGAAGTTGAAACCAGCAGCTATAAAGCTAGCAGCCGATTGTTGTAATTTTTGATTAAACGTTATTAAAGCTCTTTTTATAGCAGAAATCGATTCAGCAGCGTTCTACTCCACCCTTCAGATGCTTAAATCCTTAACAAAAATTTGGTGTCGAAAGTTGTAACAATCGACTGCTAGCTTGACGGCTGCCAGTTTCAGCTTCATCTATCCATATATGATATATGGTCTTATATGAATCATTTTTACCAGGGCATAAGAACAAATTCATAGTGAATTCATTCGTAATTTATTTATGAATATTCTGTTGCAAAATCTATAGTGTTCCATAATAAGAGCATTTTTTTATGAATTGCTGTGCCACTTTAACCAGGGCTCAGCGTTGGTCTAACCAAAGTTGAATTATTTATATGAACAATTATCTGAGAGTACCATAATAAACTGGGGTTTTTATAAAGAAGTATAGCACCTTCCTCATAAAAGTCCAAACCATTATGGTGGGACTTTTAAAGGTTTTTTCATATATATATATATATAATTTGACTCGGATCAGACTAACAATAAATCTTTGTAAAATATGGTATTCTTCAACACCTCTTGTTCTCTCTGTACGCCAGAAACCCAGGATAACGTTACACGAACGTTATCGTTTGGAGGAGGGAGATTTTTGTCGATGTATGTACGTAAAATTTTACTATCGGTGAATGGTTTGAATACAATGATTCAATGCGAATTAATGTTTAGATTTATCAAACTTGTAGTTCACTTAGACAGAATGCCGAATGCGCGAATGCTGAGTAGCCCGACCGATCTTCGATTAGAATGTTGTTGACTCGAATGATTGATAGTTAGAATGTCTATTTGGCTGGATGCCATTAACCTAAATAATGAATACACGAACATCGCATCTTCGTTGCGATACGTTTGATTTCGAATTTATGAGTGCATGAACCCGGTGCCATAAATCCTGTACAAAAAATTATCACGTGAAGTTTCTTTAAATATTTTTTTGTTTTTTCATTTTGTTTTGTACTGTATATCGGTTTTATTGAAGATAAAAATATGGAAGAATATTTTCCGAGGAGAATATGTGACGTATTTGCTCTTCACGTTTGAATTCACTTTCTGATAATTTCTGAACAGTATAAGAAAGCATCTGAAAGACCTCCAGAACCAGCTCATTCGAGAAGTTTCTGATATCTTACAAAGAATATCATGAATGTTTGAAGTATTGAGAGGAAAAATGTTTTCAGTGCATAAAATTTACCTACTTTAATTGAAAAGAGACGGGTTTTTATTTATTATACAATTGAAATGAATTCTATATAGTGTGTCTTAATTATTGCGTATACAAGTTTCCTCAACTTATTTTCGATACATAACTATTCTTGTAAACCTTCCTCAAAACATTTGCAGACAAGGCATTCAAAAAGTCTCTCATCTTCCATTTATAATTTGCCTTATTCTGCCTGTTACTTTGGTGTTCTAAGTTTCAAAATTTTCCTGATAAAAATGAAGCTCTCTAAATTTTTCCACATCTTGATACATTTTTCTGAGAAATCTGAAGTACACTGAGAAAAAGGATTAGTGAACTGAACGAAAACGTAGTTGACTCAACTACGCCAGGAGGTTAAATACATTCAACCAACTCTGGAGGTTGCATTGAATCATTCCCCAGGTTGGCCGACTCTGCCCATTAAACATACAAATCTTAAAGACGTCTGACAAAAGACATCTTTTCGACATTCCTAAAAGACAACTCATAGACTTCTTTTAGATCTCTCACTGAAGACATTTCCAAGAAGTCTCTTGAAGTTATCTTAAAGATGTCTAATAGATTTTATTGTCAAGATGTCTTTAAAGATTTCATAAAAGACATCTTTCTAATAATATACCGACTGCTATGAAACTAATAATCTAGTTTAAAAATTGACCAAAGCACTCCTCTAATGATTATTAAATTCAGAAACATTTCTAACAGTGTAGGTACGTTCGTTGACTGTAAATAAATCTTTTCCCAGTGTACAGCTCGTGAGGTGAAGTATTTTTAATTACATGAACGACAATATCTATTTATCCACTACTTTCAACTTACATAATAATTTCTTGGCAACCTTCTCACCTATGTGATATTCTTATTTCATCTGTTCTGAATTTTGGAACGTTACCATACAATTCTCGAGATGACGTTTTATTTACGTTCTTGCAGTATGAAAAAATACGAAGATCTCGCTTTAATTTATGGACAATTCAATTCCAGCTATATTTTCCTTTACCCAATTGATTTGGCTTAAAAACTGGCAAGATGGTTTGATTTAATCGCACTCAATTTGGCCGTTAGTTAGAAGTATCTGCTTGAACCTAATTTATGCACAATGTTTATACTCTTGGAATGATTTTCATCGCGAATGAAAAATATTTTTACAATGTAAAGCGTGATTTTGTCATCAAAGCTATTCAACCGAGAAAAACTTATTCTCTTTTTGAATTAGGAATTCTTCCTATGTGAATAGGATAACATTACTGAACTATTTTCAGGTGTTTCTTCTTCAGATTGAACATTTCTGACAAGAGGAAATTTCAATACACGTTTGATTAATGATTCGACCAATTAATCAAATGCCATTTTCTGAATATCACTTGACTAACGGATTGTCGAGAGTGGAATGAAACTAATCTCCCAACATTATTCCTGGTGAGTGATGATAGTGGATTACTCAACTGCAAGGCTTGATTGCATAGATTCGCTAATTCCTCAGAAATTTAGAGTTAATACCTATCACGCGGTGAAAGTCATTGACGATAACCAAACTCTTAAGACTTGAATTTTCAAAAATAAAGTAAGATTCGAGATTTTGAAACTATAAAAAATATTTGTGTCGAAGGTACAAATTTTTGTGAGTCGGAGAAAAAAAAGCGAGTATAAATACGCACGATCGGAATATAAACTGTGGAAAATCCGAGCCATTCATCAGAATTTGCAGTAGATATTGTAATACATCATATCGTCCTATGGATTCCAAGCAGCGTCTTCTTATTTCCAACTCATTGCGATTCGAACGATAGAGATTTGCAGCGGCATAATGTTATTCATCGCTCACATATGATGCGGACGATAAATTCGTTTCGCCTTTTCGCTGAGAATTCATTCTGATCCAAAGAATCTGGAATTGGTACACCATTTAATCCCATTTGTAGAGTCACGTCGTTTACGAGGGAACAAGTCATGGAGTGACAACGATTGCTCGTATCTCTTTTTCTCTCCTTCCGTTCAATCTTTTCTCATGGCCGTAAAATGCCAGCAATAAAGAAGGATGAAACTTATGACACCAAATTGAGATTGTTTATATTTCGTTGGATTGGATTTTGTATGGGAGTTCAATTTTGTTTCACCCTCGAGGAAGAATCGGTATGTAAATATGTGGGCGTATTCGAATTATGAGATCGCTTTAACGAATTTTGCAATTAATGTAATTAATATAAAATGAGTTCGGTTTTTTCATTTGGAGCACCAATTCACGCTATATATCATAATTTTCCGATCATCGTTTATTTTGTTCTTGTACCTCCGGATACATGGATTCATCTCGATACATTGATATCTATATATTTGCTCATGACCATCGCCTACGATGTTTCATCCGTATTACAGCGGTGCTCTATGAAACTTTTTTCATCAGGAAAAACGCATTGACGTTTCATCTTCGTTATATGACTGTAATTGAATAGTTTTTCTTACAGGTTTGCTTTTAGTTACGTACAACGTCAGGATTTTTATCGGGAAACGTTGATATTTCGTGTACGCGTATACGGGAGAGAAACGTCTTCGGTAGGACATAACGAATCAATAAGTTTGAGATAAAACCGTTGGAAAATAAAACCTCGAAAAGATCTACAACGATATAAGGAATTGTGAGGATTGATTTTGTCCAAGTCGAACGTGGTATCTCTTTACGGGTGAACGGGTTGGAGTTGTGAAATAGTATTGGGTTTCAGTTTTCTTCATTGAACGTACCAACACACTGTTATGTGAAAGATGCAGCAAGTACGAAGACAAACAAGGAAGCTTCTCCAAATGAATATCACGACTTTCAACTTTATCTTGAATCTTATCGTAAACTTGAATTCGAGCTGTAATGAGATTATGAACAATCATGAACTGTAAAACGAAATAAAAGGATTACAGGGTTGTTTTGTACGTTGTATACAATTTTCAAACTCGAATGATCATATGTGTGAACGAAAAGACGGCCAACTGGGGGATTAAACATTGGGAAATTCGAAATTTGTGACACGCAGGGAAATAATAAAACGACAAAAGTGCGCGATTGATCAATTACGTGACAAATTACGAAAATAATTAACGCCCCTGACGGCTGTTTCATTGATATTAAGGTAATTAGCAGTGGTTTGGTCACGTACAGTCTCGCAATCATTCGCCGAAATTATCAAGTAATTCGTATTCTCACATCACTGATCGTGTTACGAATTATAGCGAAATCGATTCAAGGGATTTTGTTTTGCTCAAAATGATATATATTTTTCTATGTATTCATCAATTTTTCACGCAACGATGCTGTAAATCTTTCACGGATCATGATAGAATTTATCAGGTCATTTACTCGGATTCATTCATACAGGAGAAGTTTTCGATGCTCACCAAGCGTGTATACGTGGTCACTCGTAATGGCTATAGGACACATGTGGATATAGGGGACGAAACACAGGTTGGTTACGATCATTGAGGAGTTGTTTCTCCCTGGTTGCTTTGGTGTTCCATTCTAATCAACAAAGAGGATCGTCACTGGGCATTCTGCTGGAAAAAGCAAGGATACAATTCGCCATGAGATCCAGGCACACACTAATTCAACGGAACAACCTCGCTCGGATTTATGAGCTTTATATGAATATATATCTATCTTCCCGCGGGAACTCGTCAGAGGGTTTCTTCGCTTCCGATCGGTGTATCAAAGTGAATAAATTAATGTATTATCCCATGCAGAATAAATAGATTAATATGTACATGCATACCCTGAATCCATATCAAACAATAATTACATAAATGATTACGATGACCTCGCAATTTCTACTGCATGCGAATGAAGAATTTATATATTGAGTATTTTCAAGATTTCACTTCACGTTTAGAGTTTTTATATTCATTTTTATTTCAAATCAGCAGGGATCTGAAACTTCTTCGAAATTTACTTCACACGGAAGAAATAATTTAGCTGCAGCAGCGACACGAATGACCATTAAATTAGCTCCTGCGGCTGAGTTTTAGCTGTTACAGCAAATAAATTAACTGTTGAGATAAACTTTTTGGCTATCATGATTAAAATTAAGCTGCGGGAGCTAATTTTTAATGGCTCTCCGTGCAAAATTCTTGGATATTGATTTCTATGAGGGCGTTCTACTTCTCGTGGCAAGGGTTTATAAATTATTCCTGATCTCATGCCTGACAAAGATTTAATCCTTTTCGTTGGAGTTTAACATACGTCCCCAATAAAGATATTTCTCTTCAAAACTTCAACAATTTCTCTGCAAAATTTCATTATCGCAATTCTTAGAGAAAGGAAGAATTTTTTCAACAGATTCATCTTTCAAAACTCTGTAAAATTCTGCATATTTCTGAAAATTTCTATTGCCAGTAAAGGTTTCTCTGTACATTTCCAACTTATTGGTCAAAGTTGTTTTGTTGAGAAATGTTGAATTTTCTCAACATTTTTCTACTTGATAAATGGTGGAAACATTTGATGAGGAAAGGAATTTTCTCCACGAATTCATACATTTCTCTGCAAACTACGTTTGCAGAAAAAAATTTGAATTTTCTCTTTATTTGTCTATCCCAAGAATATTACGGCTTGTGGCGGAGAGTTGATTTTTCTATACAAATTCATACATTTTTCTCAAATCGCATTTGCGGGGATAAAGTGAATTTTTTCAAATTTTTCAATCGACTCAAAACAACTTGAATAAAATTCACTAGTAGGTCTCGAAAAAACCTCTCTCCCACGACCCACTCATTTTTCCTTTCGGAGGATTCTGAATCGATTAGTCTACATCTGACGGGAACGAATTTTTTAAAATTTTCTATCGATTTGACCCAGCACTTGGAAAAATTTACAAGTTCAGGTCGAAAAAAACTATTCCCCCACGATCTACTCATTTTTCGTTTCATAAGATTCTGAATCGATTGGTCTATATCTTAAAGGGAAGAACTTTCAAAATTTTCTATCGATTTGACTCAGCACTTGGAAAAATTTACAAGTTGAGGTCAAAAAAATCCCCTCTCCCACGACCTATTCATTTTTCGTTTCAGAAGATTCTGAATTGATTGGTCTATACCTCACGAAAACGAATGTTCCAAAATTTTCCATTGCGATGATTCCCATAAGTGGTACTTTAAGATTACTATAGTCATCTCGGAGATCCGCTGATGTGATAGAGGCTTTGCTTCTCACTCGCAGGACCCGGGTTCAATCCTCACTGAGGAAAGTTCCTAAAAATGGACTGTCAATGTGGTGTCTCTTCCGTAATGTCATTCAAGTCGAACTGGAAGGAGATTTGTAGAGATAAACTCTGAACAAAAATTTTTTTCCCTCAAGCAAAAGTGAATAGATGAAACAGAGATTTGTAGAGTAATGCAGAAATATGCAGAGAAGTATTCAATGTAATATGGAGATTTGGCGAGTTTTGTACGAATTTTGTGGAGGAATTTATAAAATATTACGAAGATTGGAAGAATTATGTACAATTTTGCAGAGTAAGGCAGAAATTTGTAAAGTAATATTTATGGTTAAAGATTCTGCAAATTTCTCAAAGCGTCCGAAATCTGACAATTATGTAGAAAAATCTGAAGAGTTTTGAAGAATTTTGAAGAGAAATATTTTTATTGGGGGTATATGTGCTGATTTTAATTCTTTACGATGCCATTACTTTGCTGCATTCTTCATAAGAATTCATAAGGGTTGAAATTAATCAACTCATAACTATACCCATGTGGGCATTGACGAACCGCCGAGTACTGGTTCAGTACCGCTGCCATAGCTGTCAGTGCTGTCGAATTTGTGATGCCATTACTGACCCAGGTCGTTTGATAGTACTCAATCAATACTGGGATGATAACAATGTCTTACATAAGGCCCATTATTGGCATTCAATTTTGCCCGTACTGGCATTCAAACGTAGACAGTACTGCCATTTCACCCTAGTCAACACTGCCCGGAGAGAAGTATACGGTAACGGTTACTATCCCAGATAGTGGTGCCGCGATATTATCGTCGATAATTGAAGAATAATCGATTATCTCAATTCTTACACGTTCCTATGGAATTTATAATCCACGAATCTCCGATTATGCTCATGATGAAACGGAATAATGAATGATCCCAGACTTGTACACAAAATAAACCAAGATATGCTTCCATTTATCGTTACGATAGTGTAAGGATATTTTGATTTATTTTGTTTGAAAGACCAAGATGATCCATTATCCTGTTTCATTCCGTGCACAGTCGAAGATCTACGCGTTAAAAGTTCCATGAAAACCTGTCAAAATTAAGATAATCGATTATTTCTGGATTCGACGATAATATCGCGGCAACACTAATCCCAGATAACATGTAAGCTTGTCATAAGCTTGCCAGACTTATCATTCGATTGTTTTTGACTTGTTATCAACACCTTGTCAATGTAAGGCTGCTACAACTCTGCTGCAAGGATTTTGTAAGCTTGTACCATTGTCGTGTGTCAACTAGGAGGCTTATGTCGACCTTGTCACAAGCTTGCCTGACAACGTTGCAGCAAGGTTAAATTGCTATCTGGGTGTGAAGAGTAGTAATTTGGCGACAGATATTTCAAAATTGTAATAACAAGTACCATTCAGAATCGGAGTGAGTGTGGTAAACTGTTTACGTTACCATGGAAACGATAGATGAACATCGTGATGATCACCAAATTGCGAGTCGTCACTCAATTCCTATTTTCAAGTCGCGACGAGAACTAGAGCGAATGGTAATCAATCCCATATACTTTCCTCCGTGTGGTATTTCAATATCACCCGTATTGATATTTTAATTGTACCTGAATCAGAATTTCAATCTTGCCTGTACTGGCATTCCATCCAGCCAACATTGGGATTCCAATTTTTCCTAAACTAGCATTTCAACCATGTCAATGTGGACATTTCAATCTCACCAGTGCGACTATTTCTGTGAATGGCACCCTGGTAGAAAAACCGGATAGAGAACCGGTTGAAATCCGGATAATGATCCGAATAAAAACTGGATGGTGACCCGGATAAAACTTCTGGGATTCCATCCGGGTGTATCCGGGTGCGTATACGGATTTTGCGGTGATTCTTTATCCGGTTCCATCCGGATCCTATCCGGGTTCTTTGAAATCCGAAATGAAACTCGAACAAACAGCCGAATGAATTCTATCCAAATTTTATGTGGGATTTCCGAAAATATCCAGTACTGAAATCCGCATAGGATCCGGATAGAACCGGATTAAGAACCACCGCAAAATCCGTATACGCACCCGGATACACCCGGATGAAGACCCAAGAATCCTATCCGGGTTCAGCCCGGGTTCCTATCCGGCTTTTTTACCAGGGCAAGGTTATTGATCCCATGTAAACTCCACGCAGCCACATGGCGTGTGCTATTACGGTAATTTTTATAACATCAAAAATGCTTACCAATTCCATCTCATGCACGTCACGATGTTGTTGAAACGAAAAAATTGAATTTTTGCGCAATATATAATTTCCTACTGACAGGTAATTCTGAAATAGATCAATGCAGGGTTGATAGTGGCTTTGGGTGAAATTTTGCGCCAACTTTTCTCATAAATTGCTTGATAAATTTAAAATAGATAATAATCAAACTGTTCTCTCAGTGTAGTCTTTTCGTGAAATTTCAAAAGATCCCTCACTCCGGGTGAGTAGTGGCGCAGTATTGGCTCACCAAAGTATCCATGTTTCCGCAGAAATGGGTTCACCCCCGAACCACTACCAATTCTGTCGTGAAACAACGTGGCGTCGATGTTGGCGCAGTACCGTCTCTGCGTGACACTTTAAAATACTATCAGCTCTGGCTCAGTACCGGTACAACCCAGCCCTGGTGAAAATTTCCGCTCGTCGGAAGCAAACTTTGAAACAAATGGAGCGTAAAATGTTTCAATTTCCGCTTCTTTCGCGCTTAGGTACTGTTTCATTTACTTTCCCGCGTCGCTTCATACCCTTCTTACGCTCCCATTTTCACTAGGCAGGTGTTCTTCGATCAGTATCGATTCGGTACCCTGAAAAAAAGGTATGGCTCTACTATTTATGTGTTCGAGTCGCCTTCGATGCTACATATTTTCGATGCTACATAGCGGTGATCCTACATATTATGTCCAGGTGCCTCGATGCTACATAAGTGCGTTGCTACATAGCTGCGATCCTACATAAGGAGTTTTTTACAAAATGTCGATCGGCTCGATGCTACATATGCTCGATTCTACATATAGTATTTCTTTGTACTGATGACTCGATGCTACATATGCTCGATCCTACATAAGATATTCTTTCGTGCGAATGCCTCGATGCTACATAAGTGCGTTGCTACATAGCTGCGATCCTGCATAGGGATTTTTTTGACGTAATGTCGAACGGCCCGATGCTACATAAGCTCGATCCTACATATGATATTCTTTTGTACAAATGCCTCGATGCTACATAAGTGCGTTGCTACATAGCTGCGATCCTACATAAGGATTTTTTTGACGAAATGTCGAACGGCTCGATGCTACATATGCTCGATCCTACATATGATATCCCTTTGTATAAGTGACTCGCTGCTACATAAGCGCGTTGCTACATAGCTGCGATCCTACATAAGGAGTTTTTTGACGAAATGTCGAACGGCTCGATGCTACATATGCTCGATCCTACATATGATATCCCTTTGTACAGGTGCTTCGATGCTACATATGCTCGATTCTACATATGGTATTTCATTGGTACAGATGACTCGATGCTACATATGCTCGATCCTACATATGATATTCTTTTGTACAAATGCCTCGATGCTACAGAAGTGCGTTGCTACATAGCTGCGATCCTGCATAAGGATTTTTTTGACGTAATGTCGAACGGCTCGATGCTACATATGCTCGATCCTACATATGATATTCTTTTGTATAAATGCCTCGATGCTACATGAGTGCGTTGCTACATAGCTGCGATCCTACATAAGGAATTTTTTCATAAAATGTTGGTGAGCTCAACCCTATATAAAGCATTCTCTGAAAAATTCTGATCCTCCATGGGAAAAAATTGAAGAAAATTCAATCAGATCCAATGTGGGAATTTTGGTGTATTTAAGTGGACAAAAGGTGTTGGTGAATCGATGTATTGCTATTCCTTTGAAAAGAATTGTTTTTCTCTGTGACACGTTACGGAATACATTTCTTTATGTGATAATATTAAACTTGTGATATAAAAGGAGGAAAATACTGTGAAGACTTCATTGAAATTTCATAACTCATCCGAAGATCAGGAATTTTCATGCATGGAAAATATTTTTTTGGAATCTGGATGAAATGAATACGTTTGCATAAAAAACCGATCACTCATAATACAAAAGTGCAATTGCTTGTTTTGATTGTTGTTGAATATGTTCGCAACAACTTTCCCACTGAGAGTTTCTTTAGTATCGCGAATTCTTTACTTTTTTTCATCATGAAAGTCCCCAAACGCGAACCACATAAACATGCATATATCTCAAATTACTCTCGGAAACTTTTCTGATCGAGCATATGTAGCATCGAGCCGATCGACATTTTGTAAAAAACTCCTTATGTAGGATCGCAGCTATGTAGCAACGCGCTTATGTAGCAGCGAGTCACTTGTACAAAGGGATATCATATGTAGGATCGAGCATATGTAGCATCGAGCCGTTCGACATTTCGTCAAAAAAATCCTTATGTAGGATCGCAGCTATGTAGCAACGCACTTATGTAGCATCGAGGCATTTGTACAAAAGAATATCATATGTAGGATCGAGCTTATGTAGCATCGGGCCGTTCGACATTACGTCAAAAAAATCCCTATGCAGGATCGCAGCTATGTAGCAACGCACTTATGTAGCATCGAGGCATTCGCACGAAAGAATATCTTATGTAGGATCGAGCATATGTAGCATCGAGTCATCAGTACAAAGAAATACCATATGTAGAATCGAGCATATGTAGCATCGAAGCACCTGTACAAAGGAACACCATATGTAGGATCGAGCATATGTAGCATCGAGTCGATCGACATTTTGTAAAAAACTCCTTATGTAGGATCGCAGCTATGTAGCAACGCACTTATGTAGCATCGAGGCACCTGGACATAATATGTAGGATCGCCGCTATGTAGCATCGAAAATATGTAGCATCGAAGCTCCCCCCCTTTTTTTCAGTGTACTGATCCAAGACTGTCTGCCCAAGCAAACCAATACCGTTTGAAAACCGTCGAACAATTGATGCAAATTGGAAAAGAGTAATGGCACTGTACGGGGGCCAGTTGTGTCGGCCAAACTATGACAAATACAAACTTGCCAGTACTTGGCCAATCGTCAACTCCGGCAATTTTCACATGAGTAGATGAATCTTTTCATTTTCAAACTACTTTTATAATGAAAAATCTTTGATTCGTCCTTAAAATGTTGGAATTTCTAACATCACCCAATACAATTCAGCAATTCGCTAACACGATGTCAAGAACGTGGAAACATATTTCAAATATGAAAACCAAATCAACTCATCTCAACCATCAGTCGTTCGGAAACAGAGTCGTGATTATTTTTCAACGTATTCAGTTGTATCCACCGAGCATATACATTTTTTATATTATTGTTTTTTTGACAACCATCGTATTTTCAATCCATTTTCTCCAATAACGTGATGAAAATTCGATTCTGACAAATTTCGGAGAATAAAACAAGCTAGGGGATGCGTGTTATTCAATGGGGAGTTCCCGCCATGATTTGATTTGGAAATTAGTATTTGTAGTGAACAGACAATGGTTACGTCGGCAACCATGAATAATGCAGTTTACACTAGTGTTCGATTCGAAAAAGAGAACCTATAGCGTATCTAGACCGCGAGTATCGAGCAATCTGAATTTTTTACAAAGAAGAAAAATTCGATTGATCAGCGCGAATGGATTTGAAACAAATTTTGATACCCATATGCCCGATTGTGAAAATCTTTTCACAGTGTATGAATTTGATGATCGTTTCGGGAGATTTAGGTCGACGTTTTTCCTAGAATTCATGAATCGATCAGTTGAGTACAATTGACGAATGTGAAATAATGTCTATAACTCTTGACTATTTTAACGAGAAATCAGCTCGCGTGGTAGTAGTTGCACGGTACGCGGTCTGACTTTGAACAGAATGTAGATCGTCATTTCATAAGGTTACTACTCCGAGCATGTTGACTTGTCAAAGGAAATTTGCTGACCCGGAACCTAGAATTGGAAAATGCGGTCGAGGTGTTGCCGTGCCATTGAATCGGCTGAATTTAATTGAAAACTAGGAATAAGTTGGACATTGCGATCTCCGTCTTCCTCTCTTGGTTCTATCTTTTGTGTTGCGTTGTAGTACCCGGTGCCTCTATTACCGCTCTCTCTCTCTCTCTCTCTCTCTCTGAGCTCGTCGGTTATCGTGGGTAGTAAAATGTGGTCACTCTGATGAAATTATACAATTAGGATTGAGGAGTGAACGAATAAACAGTTACCGTGTGTTGTTCCAGATTACGTGCGCGTGTTTTAGATTATTTTCCTGGTGTTTAGAATCGATATCGAGAAGGATCATTTATGAAATCTAATTCCCTCTTGATTTGAGAAAGATTTTAAATGATGCTTTGTAATTTTTCTTCCTGAAGTTTCATTATTTCATCATGTCCTTTCCAAACCTATGACGATACACCATTCTTTAATCCTTATTCCTCCATCGTTTTCTTTTCTTCTCCTGTATTACCACTTGATTTCATATTTTGTTCATCCTCTCTTCCACTCTGATCATCCTTTTTCATAAGAGTTTTTTTTTCTCATTCTCTGCAAGTACCACTTCTGAATTTTTTCATACCTCTATCCCTTAATTGGTCCTTGTATTAAATCGTCCTTCTTTCCTAATTGCTCATTCAATTTTGATGAAGAAGGTTGCAGTGTCAATTGAGGCAGGTCGGAAGCAAAACGATACTAGACTATATAATACCGACTATACCTTTGAAGCTGAAACTTCTGAGAGTAGAAAAATATCGAGGAGGGTCTCATATATCGAAGACGTTTTCGTATTTAATTGTTTTACAAAGAATTAGTGATAAGATGAAATTGTGTTGAACCGAAATAATACGGTTCCCGAATCAGGAGTTTCTATGATAGTATCCCTCGAGCAAACTTCAACGTCTGTATTGATATTGAATTTCGCTACGAGTGAAGTTGTTCAAAAACTGTCTCTATACCTCTGCGCTTTAATTTTCATCTCTTCTCTAGCAATTATTTCTTGTGATACGGTGAATCTTGCATGACATTTATTCCAATGAACGCCATTGGTGTCAAGTATGATGCCGTGTCTCGTTAAATTGGTGACGTTCACTCTCCGCTTCATTTTTCCCCTCTTAAAGTCTATTCAACCGTAGAAAAAGAGAAATACTAATAGGCACGTGAACAGCAGAAATTTTGCATGTGAGATATTTTTAAGCTTGACAACTTGGAATGTCTAATTGCGCGATAAGTCTTCCAATCCTGCTTTCATCGTAAATGTAAACGTTGCAAATTTTTTTCCATTTGTCTGTTTCTCGGCTATCAATGAAATTCTTTATATTTCTTCCTGAAATCGCACAAAATCATGGTAAATCTTCTTAGATTCGGTGATTATTTTTGTCGATCGATCTTTCGCGTGGATGTAATTCTACTATGATGGGACTATGTCCGTTTGGAATTGACCATTGGTTCAAAGAAATATCTGCACAGCGTTTGGAATGGAATTGTCCTTGCAGGTGCGGAGCTTTTATTACTATCCTAGTCAATGTCCTCTTTCTCCATCCTCGGTTCGACCTATGTGACGTTGTATTTTCTGTTACTACCGACCGTTACACGAAATTAACCCTATCGTAATGTCCAAAACGAGAATACATTCGGTCCCGTTTCGCTTTTCGAGCTACCAAACTTTAGCAGGTGAGTTACAATTTTGTGTAACATTTCCATTCAGTTGTACGATGCACCTGAGGCGCAGATGCGGTGCAAGATAACATATGCGGATCAATGGCAAATACTGACAAAGGATATTTGATCGTATATTACTATACGCGCATAATGTGGAATAATGATGATTTATTACGCTTTCATTCGAAATATCGTAACTAAGGAATTTAACGTGTTTTATTCAATAACGGTTCTACTCGGGATTCGGTGTTCGAGGGAATTATTCTTCAACCGTGAACATTTGTCGAATTTAGTTGAAAAATGAAAGGTTGCGTCGCAGAAAGGGCTTTGAATATAAATCAAATTTTTGATGTTTGTATTTTTAATACGTGTTCATGAAAGTCAGAATGATTGTACAACAAACATCGCGGGGAATATTAATCGATAAAGCGTGTATAGTTGAATTATGAGATTCATCATCTACACGAAATGAGTTGTTCATCGAAATTATTGATTCATTCAGCGAGAGTAAACAGTCTCTGAATTCAAGTTAATGTTTCTTCGATATTGTTGAACGTTCCCTGAAGGGAAATCAATAAATGTTTATCCAGCGAAGAGAAATTCTCAACGAAATGTGATAGATTGGAAGGAAAACTCACTTATCAGGCGGAGAACTGTTGATTGTATGCACATTGTGATTATAAAAATGGAACATAATTGATTGAAACCTCAGATTTGTCAATTAATTAAAAGTCTCTCACGGTGCTTGTTTCATCAAATCTGTAATAATATTGGAAGAGCAAACAACTGGTTCGGAATATTGACTCACTCGTGTTGAAAAACGTAGAAAATTTCTAGAACAGCACCTCTCAACGTCGAAACTAAACATAAATTCCGAATATTCTTCCACCTTGTTTGTCAGCAATAAAGATGTACTGTAATAAAGAAAGTTTTATAAACTGAGCAAACATTGGCGAGAAAGTTACCAATACTCTCCGCTCTATGAGGGTGGGCAAGAAACACTCGTCATATCTAAGAGAAAGTAAGTTCGTATACACTTTGTAGAGACTTTACGGATATCTGTCGAGTCACTTCCAAGTTCTGCCGTTCGACTTTGGTATCGAAGGTGAATATTTTCCGCATAGGAGATTGTAAAGTATTTGATGAATTTGGAAAGAACTCGTGTTCCCGGACCATATATTATCTATCCGTAAAATCGATTCCTTTGAATTTGGAGAAATAAAGAAGAGAGGAGAGGTACATTTTATAAACTAATTCACGATCAAAAGTGATTCAACGACAAAGAAACGCACGAATGAATCCTAAAAGACGGAGTATGAATAAGTAACGAAGATTCGTAACTGTATCTTCACGTCAGACGAATTAGTTATTTGATTATCCATGCAAGTGGTATCAGGCAACATCATCTTAGACCTAAGTCGTATGAAAGTTATACAAGAATGCAATGGTACCATTGTAAAGAAACTTCATCGTGTAATTTTAATCGAGCGCAAGAGAATCTCATGGAATTTAGGACCCGTTCGAAGGATTTGTCACGTAGACGATTGTCTTGATCCAAGTTTTAAGCTTTTCTCGTGAAGAAGTTTGGTGAAGGATTGAAGGAACATGATTTCTGGGATTTATTCATCTCAAAAACCACTGCATATGTCGTTCGGAATCAACGGAGGAGGAAACGTTCGATCCATATTAGAACAAAACAACCTAACAGCAAGAAAACTTCAAAACTGTGACGAACGTTAAAGCGTGAGAAATGCCGATAAAATTTGAAGTTCGATTGCCGGTACGTTATGCGTTGCAACTGTTCCGAATGAGCCGTGTTTCGTAATTTCCATGCTTTCGTACAGAAAAGTTAATTGAATCAATAGTTTAGTACGATTGCTTGAATCGTCATAATTACTATTAATACAATTTTCGAACTATGCGCAAATTTAATTACAGAGAAATGTGTGTGTCCATAAAATGGCCTCCGTAGATGCGAGTTCTTTTTATTATTTTTTGAGAAATGAATCGTCGGATATTCTTTTATTGTATGTAACACCTGACGGAAACCGCGTTTCAATACCATATATTTTCCTTCAAATGGTTCTTTACACACTTTTATATCTTTGATCGTCCCATTTATTACCAAATCTAGAACCTTCATGGGTTTATTCGAGTCCAATATTACGACACGGATAGTTTTTGAAATATTCTCATTTCTTGTTCATGTTATGTTCAGAAATAGCTGTTCTTCAACTAAAAATGAATGTACACGAAGTGTGCAGGAAGAGTGGAATAGTAGTATCTTGTATAGTACATGAAATAATTTCTTCCCTTCTCGAAGCGATGCTTTCACAAAGTTTTCTCAATATATGAGAATTTTTCTATAAAAATAACAGCGATGGACGAAATAATGCAGTTTCAGGGTCGTTGGAATATCCCAGAAGGAATATATGTATGCGAAATAAATAAAATTTTCCAAGACACTCGAGGATGGAAAGCATCAAAATATACATCAAACGTTTTACGATTTATGCTGTTCTATAATGTGTCTTCTGCCGAAGGAGGTTAATTTGCTCTCTGCAGTTCTTCTCGCTCTGGTTATATTTTTCGATCATTCTACTTTTTATTGCTCGTAAAAGCATTGCAGTTAATAAAATCGATTTCCGCATAGATTGTTTTCAGTCAGATTTCCACAATGGTTTAAACAGTTCCAGCTGCAATAATGAAATACGTTACATTTTGATACATCTCAAGAATATTGTTACAATATCTCTGCAGATTCTTAATACTAAATGTCAACGATATACATCCAGTATGTGGAGTGATATGAAAATTTGAATATCATTTTTGAAATACAATCAATCGTTTTCATAGATTTTTAGCTCTTAGAAAAATAGAACATGAAAGAGTTGGTTTAGTATGAACAAGTAAATGAATATTATCAATCCATGAATAAACTATTTTCGTATAATTCATAGTGAGAAAGTATCGTTTCTTTTCCATTAACAGCTATTTGTTTCAATTTGACGACAAAAAATTCTGAGAAAAACAAGAATTCACACGATTTGGTGTAAAATATATGAATCCCAGTAGAATAGCAGAGAAAATCGTAATTGCAGTACATGCTTTACTGTTAAAGTGATAAAAAATGTACGACAATCCTTGTATAATTGATACTCTCGGATTTTCCTTTCCAATTTATATTTTTTGATATTCCGATACAAATTTTATACACAGTAAAAAGTGAAACTTAAAGTGATCCCGAATATCAGCTTAAAAATGCAGCCAAAAGTAGCGCCTATTCCAACTGGAAGTAAGCAATGAAGAAGACTGAATTTCAGTCAATTCCATCTTACTTTGGAATTAAGATAGAATTCCATCTTAATTTCCAAAGTAAGATGGAATTGACTGAAATTCAGTCTTCTTCATTGCTTACTTTCAGTTGGAATAGGCGCTACTTTTGGCTGCATTTTTAAGCTGATATTCGGGATTACTTTAAGTTTTACTTTTTACTGTGTAATTGATTATATGGAAGTTTTCTATGTTCGAATTTCAATGCAATATGTGCAAGGAAGTGTCATAATTACACTCGATTCCAACAACATTTCGATGCATTATTTACATTTCATTTTTGCCAGGGATGCTACTTCCCTTAGAAAAAAAGACAGCGGATATAGAATAATAGATCTTTTGACGCTTTTAACATGTTTCAAACACTTATTTAATACTTTTGTCGCTTGAGGTGCTATTCTTTCTCTAGTTCTTACTCGGAGCTGATGATTTAGAGAAGCGAGAGCCCGATTATAACTTGAACCTGTTGCGCAAGTTTCACCAGAATATCCACACGAGGTACATTCGTAGTTTGTATCATATCGCTTTTGATATTCCTGACTGCAGCTCTTGCGAGGTGCTATCAAATTGCCGTTCAGAGAAGAATTTCACTACCCGTACGATATAAGGTCGTATAACATTGCCTTGAATGGAAAATTTCCAACTGAAACTAAATGTGAATTTGGTATTTATAATTTTATTATATCAAAAATAAATTGAATAACTTAACTGGCGCTGTAGATTGAATGGAACTTTGCGTTTATTTGTTTGCATTGAAATAAAATTGCCGTCATCCTCGAATTCATATACCCTGATCCAGAAATCTCATTCGCTCCGATTAAACACGCAGAATTTCAATTGAAATCAATTAAAACATATTAAATTTGAATCAAAGTTCTACAGATTGAATAAAAATTAATCGTAAGGGATAGGCTTTTGTAATCATAGTTATGAAAAGGCTTGTCTATAACATTCAATAAAATGACTATATCGGAAATATTTTTCTTTGAAACGGCTGTAGTCTTGTTTGCAGGCTACAATATTCTCATCAGATAAAATATATATCTCATTGAAAATGAGTATCGAAAGATCTTATTGAATCCTATTAAATCGGTAATCGTTTGAAATCGGATTTTCGCCCAAGAATCCCCTTATTTCATCTCATCCACCTCACTTCACTCTGCATTGAGTTCAATCGATTCTAATAGGATACTGGAATATCAAACAATACATGTACAACTGTATGAATGGTTTGTCATTATATTCTGTTGTTATATTTGAATTGAGTGAATTCAATTTGAACTGAAACAAAATCAAAGAAGAAAATTTCAGAGGATAAATATCTAAGAATGTAACAGACAATAATTGGATTCTTTCAACAGTAACATCTTTGGATTTTCTTTCATTAAAAGGCTGAAATAATTCATCATTGATGACATCAGGTTCTTATCGAGGAAATAATTTTGTTCCAACATTGTGAAACTTCTAGCAATTTCGTGATTCAATGCACAACAAATTTGATTGATAAATTTATGAGAGCCATGGTGTCCTTAACGAGACATCAAATTTTGTGGATGAGAACCGATGGATTTCAATTTATCCCGTTAACAGCACAAAATAAATTTAGAAGTAGAAACATATGAAATACCAAGATGATAATTCATCGAAATGCATACACGGTATATGTTCGCATATTCTCTCCCATTTATCGCAGGAGATGGAATCGTGAATTTTTTTCCTTCCTGTTGGAAGAAGTGATATTTGAACATTTTTGTACCAGTTGGAATTTTTTGTACTATTGATAAGCCATTCGGGTTTTGTTCAAACATCGGTGATGTTTCTGTTTCATAGAAGGCTGCAAGGTCATTGCTGTTTGAAAAGTGAGTCACAAAAACCAGAATTGTTGTCTCATCTGTATCGATACATGCTTCGCATATGACTTCCTATGAAACTTCTGATGTACTTCACGTTTTAAATCACTTCAAATTCAAATAGTTACAGGACAGTCGAATTTCATGTATCACGATTTGAAACAGAAAATCCTAAAAACAGAAAAAAATGAGTGTAGAGGATGATGTCACAGATATTGAATACAATATTGAAAATTTTTAATTTTCTCATATAGATAGAACTCACTGTGCGTTTTTGAGAACAGAAGTATAGGAGAAGGCTAATAAATTCCACAGCTAGCATGATATTCGGCATGAATGTTTTGAAACAACTGTGGAGATCAAATATATCCTCTTTCACCAGAAAATTCATACACATTTCTGAAAACAGAAAAACATGAACAATCATTTACACGAATTTTATATTTTCTTTTCAGAAATCTAATGAAGAAATTTGCTTGAATTATGACGAGGCAGGGAATTCTATAAAGTTCACTGTGACATGTTGTAGAGCTTCTGTTTTTTCAACCTTTTTTTGGATTTGATAACATCAATCGATACACAAAGAAAAAAATATGCTATTTTTCCTTATTCTGCTTGCTAAATTTTATGTAAAAATTCATTCTACAAACCTTTCTGTTTCTAGTTTCATAAAAAAAATAGTAAAAATTCTTATATTTTCGAACGGCATTTTTCTCCGTGTGAGATAGAAAAACTGAATAAAGCAAATTCAGTTTGAATTTGTTAATTTTATTAGATTCCATCCGTGTCGCGAGTCGCATGAATACAATGTATGATATATGACGAATGTTATACGTAAACAAAACGGTAAAGGAATTTTCTTCTGTGCACCGGTGCAAAAGGCAGCCCACCGTAGGCCTTGAGGAGTTTTAAAACAGCTGCTAATTTCATATAGTTAATTCACAGAATAGAAAGAATTTTAGATCTTTTTTTTATCAAAATATGTCTCATGTTAATCGTCATACTTTGGACAAAGTATTCAAACGCATTCAATCCAGCAATAAGTAATGTAACCATTTTTCTTTACCCAAAAATTGAACTCGAGGACTTTTTTGACTTTGGTATTGGTGGAAGGATACAAGTCGAATCACTATCGATTCACTTTTCACTTCATTACCATCTTCTATGCGCTTTCTTCTAAGACCGCGTTGCAGCAATGAAGCAAATAGTTCGAAGATGAGAATTCTGAAGAGTAATTACGAGAAGGAAGAAATTTAAACCTTCGTTTACGCAAGGAGATTGAAAAACCGCATCTCTTCGCTTCTTTTTCTTTTGAATATTTCTCATAGGCATGAAACTTTATTTTTTTTTCTTTAAACATTCTTCAAACTCTCATATATTTATGGGGTTTTTAACGTTGTTGAAGTTTGAATCGTTTATAGAAACGAAACGAAAATTCAAACTCGTCAAATCTGAAGCGTCTATCTTTTGGGATTAATTCCTAGGAACTGGAGACATCATTCAAAGGATGTACTGCAAAATTTTGGGCCCTCAAAAGCTGAGGATTCCCTTGTTCGATTACCAATTCGTTTCGATAAACCATTCAAACTTCAGCAACATGGTTTTTGATTGAAAATATCGAATCAATTCTCAATACTATTTTCCCGAGGATAGAAATTAATAAGGAAAATATTCAAGTTCTTAAATCCTCCATCATCAGTTAACAATAGAATGTTAGAATGTAGAAATTACAAAAAGCGTGGAATACTTGGTTCAATGTAGAACATCATGAGAAGGATAACGTATTCTTCACGTTTGTATCTAGAGATATCGGCCATCTTGGACCAAAACCGTACAGCGAGTGCTGGACCGTGAAATTGAGTCTTACAATTCCTATATTGAACGAAATGTATGTTGTCGTCGTTTTCGTCACAGAATGATTTTTTTGTCGTTGATTCGTTTCTCAATCGAGTGCATGCAACCATATGATATCACAAAAGTTCGAATTTTTCCGACATGGTAGATCGTAAGAGTTCAATTTGAATCCGGCAAAAGAGAATAAGAAACTTCATTTCCGGTAAAAAGCGCGAATAGGCGAAGTACGACATTTTCATGATATAGTCAATGGGTTTCCCTTCATAATGGGAATTTTTCAATTCACCCTTATTTTATTTTTCTTCCAACGTTTTTTTTCTTGGCGTACGAATAAAACAGCTTGTACGAAAGGTGTTTTACGTGGAAAAAATTGGTGAAAAAATTCGACAAGAAGTCGTAAACTGAATTTTAATAATTCGTTGAGTTTGTGCATTGTTTCAACAATTGAATTCACTTTTCATTCTGATCGTCAAAATAATGGGAAGAGTCAACGAATTAGTCAAATCCAGTGTATGATATACTTTTATTTCCATTTTAGGATATCAATCACTGTCTCAAAACTGTCCAGATACCTAATCAATGCGCGGTGTTAGAAAAAATCCGCACCAAATTATGATTTTTCAACTGTCCAAATTTAGAATACAATGTACACTGAGGGAAATAATTACTAATACCAAGAAAACGTATTCTCGAATATTTTTAGGAATACATATTCTTGATTACAGCTGATATGTTGTAAATTCAAGTGAAATTTCCTTGAATCCAGGAAATATTTTTTCAGTTCAAGAAAAACATCCTTGGATCCAAGAAAATTTCCTTGTGTCAAGAATACAGATTTTTAAACAAATGGATTCCTTGGAACATCACCCATGTAACACAGAATATCCTGAGAATATTCTCACAACATCCGTAAAATGTACTTGACCGAATATTTTCACAAAGAGCGTAGGAGATTCGTTAATATTCTTAGAATATTCTCAGAACATTTGAATGAGACTGTTCCGAATATTCTAGGAACGTTCGTACAATATGCGTACAAAGTTTGTAGGGAGGTTGATGAGCAGCGCATGCGCAGATATCGTGATGACATAAATCAATTAATGGCGGATAATGTTGTTGACAGGCTAAATACCCTTGGACAATCTATCATTTTAATTTGTGTTTTGGGAATAATAAATCTATGGTGGTGTATTTTAATATCGCAAATGTTCTCTGAGAGTGCCATGTATGAAAAATAATCCTCAAAAGTGTAATAAAATATTGAGAAATACCGTATATATTATGATTGCCTGTTGCGATCATAAATACCCTGATGGGTTTGTTGGACAAGTTCTGGACATGAGGAAATATGTCCAGTGGGACGTGTTTTGGACAAGATTGGGACCAAGAAAATTGGTCCGGTTTTTTCAAATTTTGGACCACCTCTCGAGATATCATATCCATCAGTTGTCCTGCACTGAGAAAAATGTGTTTCGTAGAACTAGCAATAAGAGCATTGCTGACATTTTATTGTTGAATATACAATAATTCTTGTTCTTATAGCAATATATAGTTGTCTTATTAACAATAAAATTGTCAATTCAGCAATTTTATTGCTGGTTGATATGTGACAATTCAGCATTGTCACATGTCAACCTACAATAAAAATCGTAAAAATATGAACGTTAACATTGCTGAATTGACAATTCTATTGTTAACAAGACAACATGTATTGCTATAAGAACAAAAATTATTGTATTTCCAACAATAAAATGCCAACAATTCTGTGATTGCTAGTTCTACGAAACACATTTTTCTCAGTGTGATCAGTCCGACAACATCCATGGATTTGAGTTCATTTATGTCCACTATTGTCCGAACGCGGGAAGCTTCATTTTGGAATTGTTCAGAGTTCGTCCGGTGAAGTCCGCTGATTACTCACGATCTCATTCGTCTTACATCCAAACTTGTCCTCTTCTGTCCAGTAGGGTCTGAGAATGTCTGAAACGATCCTACACTGTGGAAACTGGTCCGCCGGTGTCCAAACTGATCCGTGGTATGTCCAGTACCCATCTATTTTTGTCCTCCAGCGTATTCGTGATTCCAGGAAATTGTCCACACGTGTCCAGAGATGTCCCAGAGCCGGAGGATATCGATCCACAGGGATGTCCAGAAATGTCTAGAATGGTTTACTCTGCATCCTAACCACGTCCATTCGAGTTCGAGTTGATTTTTTGCGATTTTTGAACCGATCCGCGGCTCATCCACATTCGTCTTTCTCTGTCCAGGGCGGTCCAAGAATGTCCGAAAAGATTCTACACTGCCCAAATTGATTCGTGGTAGGTGTGTGCGAGTACTCGAAATTTTCGAGTATTCTCGAGTCGAGTCGAGTATTTTGTACTACCCGAAATTTTAGAGCTACTCGATAATCTTCGAGTAATTTGTCGATTTTCTTAGAATTATCATTTGCCAAGGGGAGAATATTCTCAGAGAACATAAGGGATCGTTATCCACTATCACGTATAGATTATATTCATATCCATATATATTATATACTTTTCGAGTACTCGAAAATCTACCAGATACTCGAAAAATTTTCGAGTACTCGGCTCGACTCGAAAAAATCACTACTCGCACACTCCTAATTCGTGGCATGTCCAGTACCCATCCTATTGTGTCCTCAAGCGTATTCGTGATTATGGACAAATTTGGACAACTTTGGACCGGGTACGGACGGGAAAGGATTATTTTTGTTCTGCACAGATGTAGAAAACTTTGGTACACATTTGAAAATTCCACATCGCGACTATGGACATATTTGGACAACTTTGGACGATCATGGACCTCTGAGGACGAGCCATGGACAAGTTATCAATGATGTCATTTGTCAGTTCTAAAGTCACGGACAATTTCGGACAAGCCGCTTGGACGTCTATGGACACCCATTGGACAAGTGATGAACAGATGATTCGACATTGGTCCGAAATTTGAAACAACTGGACACACATGGACATTCCGGACTGATTTTGGATCACGCGTGGACCGTTTTAGACAAAGAATGGACAGTTGTGGACAAAATTCGGATGTCCCGAATCGGTCCGATGACCCATCAGGGATATCTCATCCATCTATATGAATTCATAATATTGTGAATCATTCATGATTACAGATATCTAATGATGAAAAAAATTGATTGTGAAGTAGTTTTCGGTGACATGCAGAAGTTTATATTGACGGGAATTCTTATTTTAACAGCACTTCCCTGATGGGCTACTGAGACGAATGGTGGGCATTGGATGAATGTCCGAAATTTTAAGCAGGTGGACATCGGTTGGACAATAACTGGACAACGGTTGGACATTGCGAGACAGTTTTGGATGCGTTTCAGACATGCCAGGACACGCTAGACAAATCATGGACACTTTTCGGACATACAGATAAGAAGGTTCAGACGCGTTTTGGACAAACGATAGACATTGAATTCGACTTTTCCTAGAATTTTGAATGAATGGACATGAAAAGACATCGTGGACATGTTTTGGACAATATTCAGACATATTTGGACATCATAGACTCTTTTCAGACAAGGTTTGGATGTCCCAAGCTTATCCATTCGCCCATTAGGGTTTCTTCTAATATTCCCACAATATCTGTGGCATCATATTCTGAGAATATTTGAAACAGTCCCATTCAAACATTCTGAGAATGTGCGTAGGATATATTCGCACGAAAAAAGAATCTCCACACAATATTCGAATATCCTCAACGTATATTCTCAGAACATTCTCAGAACGTGCGTGTGCTACCTGGGCACAATATGTTATTGGTGATACTAATTGTTTCTCTCAGTGTACGAATATGATACGACGATGTAGTAATATCACCGACAACGAGGATGATTTGTCCATCAGTTTTAATCCGAGCTAAATATGTCGATGGTTCGATGTTCCATTCATATTAACCGGCAAATGGTTTTTATTTTACGCCAACGATAGTGTATTCCACAGTTATCCTTTTACCCGCTTTGGTTCGTTGTTGAAAATGATAATCAACGCGGCTCAAAATCATGTTATCATTTTAAAATTGTACAATCATTGTTGTCAAGTCTCGGCCAATTTTCGTCCACATCACTCCACGCTCTAGCGTCAAAGATGAATTTTTATCTGGCTCACAATGCGTACCCGATATCCATTCATATTTTGTGTTGACCCACACCAGGAACTCACGGTGAATCGAAAAATTTTATTACCAGGTCCATTAATGGACGTCGCATATCAAAAACACTTTTTAATCGAGCAACTAAAAATTGAATTCCAGAGTGGAAAAAAACAGGTTTGTTGATCATTTCCAAAGTACGGTAATCTGGTCTACACACGAGGTACCTATTATTTGATTTTTATGACGATACGATGATAATTTCATACCTAAAAATCCTCGTTCATACGTGAAAAAAAACCTCATAGAGTGCAAAGTGAGAGATGTAGTGCTTCAAGTGAAGTTTTCACGCTGCTTCTTTCAACCGCATCCGAGTTATCCAACACCTTTTCCTCTTCATTCCATTGCGGATAAATTATGCATCAGCTCGTTCGTGCTCTCTCATTTCTCTGTCTCTTTCACTTTCTTTCTTCTTTTTTTTTTCTTCACCTTCACTCTTCATCCACCATAAAAGTTCTCTTGCCGAGAGATGCTATAAGCGCCAAAGCAAGTGGATTACAAATTGTTACGTACCGTTCATAAATATTTAAACAATGTTTCTACTTTTGTGAATGGAGGAGAGGACTTGGAGAGAGAAACGAGTACTTAAACGTGAGTTCCTTCCAACCTAGTTCAAGGATATTACAAGGACGTATTTAAAAAATGAATACACACAGAACGGGGATTTCTCCCGGGTTCTTTATCGTCCGATTCTTTCATTCTCTTGGTAGAATTTGAATTCAAGAATATTATTGAAACTTGAAAAAGTGTTATCAAAATTGAGACATTTGTCACTGAGGGTGGATATCAAATTATGAAATTTAAGTCTCGTGTTGGGTAAATAATAGTTTCACAGCTTTGTTCCACTTTGTCGTCAAATTTGAGTTTGAGTTTTCGGTTTTATTATAAAACAATTCTGTTGTTGTAGACAACACTTATCATTCTTCTGGAGTGAGATGGAAATTTGGAGAAGTCATATTACGATTCACATGTAGATCAAGGATATTTATTTAAAATGAATGGACTATATGTATACTGTTCTCATCGATGGCTATGGTTTGCATGAATCTGGTACACGATACTCATGAGTTTGAAAGTGTAAAAAGTAGGATTGTAATAAGGCAACATACGCTCTGAAAACTTCCCGTTTTCTGAAGTTGGAGGAGAACGAAACTGCACCATCATCTATGTTGGCATTCCAGTAATCTCTTTCTTAAGGTCACGTCTTTTGTTACTTCAAAAAAGTATTTCGAAGAGAAGGAAAAGTTTGTTCATTCGAACGATTAGAGAAGACTTTTACTCTTATTCGAAACATTCATCAGGGACATTTAGTGATTATAAAAAACACTTTTGGGAACACGAATTTGATGATTCGATTTTGCAATAATTTTTACATTATTTATCTCTTCTTAAAGTTATATCTCATTTCGTATATACAATCATACACGACTAATGTAGTTATTGCTACGAAGAAAAAAGTTCTAGTAAATGTTCTAGAGTGCAGAAAAATGTCGTTACTGGATATAACTTTTACCACAACTTTTCTTCCATATGGAACAGAATTTCAATCCTATGACATGTAATGCTATTTATAATTATTATACATCCTCATACACGGTGAACATTATATACGAAAACAGCGATTCTATGGATCGGAGAGAACCTTTATCCGTAAACCAAGTACTTTTACATGTTACAATAATGGTTTCATAATAATAATTTCAAAATTGTATTCCAAAAAAATTCATATCGATACTGAATAATAATTGTTATTGTTAATTAGGAGAATACATTTTTTCCAAGTTCCACAAAAGCGCATCGCTGCTCTCAAATGTACACTTGGCTTATCTTATGAAAAACTCAACCCTCTTCTTCATTTTCATTCTCGTTTATTCTACCCATATCCTCTTGGTACGTAGACCTGCCTCTTTTTTTCTTTCATCACCTCCGTATAATTCCTTCCGCAGCATCGCTTCTTGTACCACGTGCATCCCTATTCTTATGACGTACGGATTTAAACTCTGCAATGAAAAAGCATTTTTATCAACCATTGTATCCGATGTTTTCGTTGCAAGTGCAAATAATTATTAAATTATATTGTTGAATATTGACATAACAAGTATGAATTTTTGAATTTATCGATGAATATATAAATACCATGTCCGTTATTATAAGAGGAATAATCACTCCTTCGTATCTTTACACGGATTTGTGCATGAAAATGAATATACGAGGGTATTGAACATGTTAAGCAATTAAGCAACATTCTTGTCTCAAGCGGTACGAAGTCGAATAAGATTGGACATAAATTTAGCGCAATAACGTAATGAGATTTATGGTTTGTATGAAAGTGCATTTGCTTCGTAAGATATTCGTAATCGAATCATATGAACAGAATACAATACATCTCTATCTCTGTGCATTACGACTGTGAGGTTATTGAATTATAATCATTATTGTTATTATCGTTGAATTTCTTGGCAGTCAGCAATAACTGAATTCTATGCTTGGATAGCATTTATGCCCAATGGTATGAATTCATTCATTAGAGATAAGTGCTTGGAGAGATTACTTATGATTGATCAATTTCAAACTGTTTTTGGTTTCCCTACTCTTTTGCTCTTCCCGCATCTCTGATTCACGGGAATTGAATGAAATATCTCGATGTGTACGATGAAGGCCTAACCGGTTGACGCATATTGATGTTCATTATAAATTTTGTTAACTACAATAATCAAATGCAAGATGTTTCATATATGCGAAGGTCATTGAGACAATAAGGTTGTCAAATTATTAGGTGTACAACTTTGCTTTCGCCGTTTTTTCCCAAAATTTGAGGCTTTATTCTCAAAAAGTAAATATATACTTATGATTCAAAGTACTGGCTGTCGCTAGCGACTACTTTTTCCCATCTCGGAAAAACGATGCATCTTTTGAGGTGATCGACGAATCTATCCATTCTTTAACTTCTTCATAAGAATGAAAATGCTGATCACTCAGGCCGTGTGTCATCGTTCGAAATAAATTGTAGCTGGAAGGAGCAATGTCTGGAGAGTACGACGGATGGAGTAAGATTTCCTATTTTAGTGTTTTCAAACATGTCTTGACCGGTTTTGAGACATGTGGTCGAGCATTATCATGTTGGAGGATAACTTTATCGTGTCTTTCTTGGTACTGTGGCCGTTTCTCCTCCGATGCTCGGCTCAAACGCATCAACTGCGTTCGATATCGATCCCCTGTAATGCCCAATAAACACACGCACGTTTTAAAAACGTCAAAAACAATCAATAACCACACGTTGTGAATTAGTTATATTCTTGCGTTGATTCAACGTAAAAATGTCGCGGCAGATCACGTGTTTTTCAACCATAAAATAACGTCATATCGACGGTTCGAACATCGTTTAAAAGACGTCAAGTATTGACGTGTCCTAATGATGCTTCTGAAACGTGAATTGAATCCAACAAATTATTTTGAAAACTTTCCATTCAATATCGAGAACAATAGTATTTCTGAGTATAACAGAATTTGGAGAGTATGCCACACTATTCACATACTATCTTGCTCTTCGTTGAAATTTCAACCATTGTTCGGTTTCGTTCGATATTTTTAGCAAAATATATCTTCAATTTAAGTTCAAACCCGTTCAAAACACGTTTTTTTGAGGACGTCGTTTGATGGTTATTTTTGAATATTAGTTTAAATTACACGTCATCAAAACGTAATTCCTGGTCGTCTATTTCCCTGTCTAATTTCAACTAAAAATCAAGGTTATGAAATCAACAACTGACGTCCGTTTGACAGTCTAACGTTCTTTCAACGTTGAAATAACGTGTGTGTGTTTATTGGGTGGTTCCACTGGGTTTCAATAGCTCATAATACAGGACACCGAGCTGTTCCCACCAAATGCAGAGCATAACCTTGGCACAATGAATATTTGGTTTAGCCGTCGCCGTGGGGACATGTTCGGGCATTCCCCAAGATTTTCTGCGCTTGGGATTATCGTAGTGGACCCATTTTTCGGCACCAGTCACAATGCGGTGTAAGAACCCCTTTCGATTCTGTCTTTGAAGCAGCTGTTCGCGAGTAAAGAAATATCGTTCGACATCTCTTGGCTTCAATTCGTACGGAACCCAATTCCCCTGTTTCTGAATCATTCCCATGGCTCTGAGGCGTTTCGAAATGGTTTGTTGAGTTACTTCCAATGGTTTTGCCAATTCTTCTTGCGTTTGGCACGAGTCTTCATCAAGTAATGCCTCCAATTCGGAATCTTCAAAACTGTTCTCTCTTCCACCGCCATGTCGGTCTTCGACATTAAAATCACCCTTTTTGAAACGTTGAAACCATTCCCGACACGTTCTTTCACTCAAAGCAGCCTCACCGTGAGTACTTGAGAGCATTCGATGAGCCTCAGCCACGGTTTTCTTCAAATGAAAGCAGATAATCAGAACTTCCCGCAAATGACGAGAATTCCGCTCGAAAACTGATATCTTCGATCGAGTAAAAATTTACGATGTAATGAAAAATTTACTGATATGACGATGTTGTTATGTTAACACATGTCCAACCTTACTGTGTGACATTCATTACCTAACCTATTTCGACCGCCACCTACCGACGCAACCATGTATTCCCAGAAAACATTGAAAGTTCTAAAAGAATCCGCGAAGAATTCTCGGATGTTCGAAAGAATTCGAATTCAGGAGCAACAAAAGTCATCGGAAGAATCCTGGTGGAATATATTCAGAACTCTGAAATGTCCAACCAATAGAGCATTCTTGGTGGGCTTTTTTCCATCACATTAGAATTAATTATGAACTCACTAGAGAATTCTTTGAGAACATTGAAAATATAAATGTAGAGCAAATTGAGATTTTTCAAGAAACTCGTTTCTTTAATAAAAGGAGTTATTTTAAATTTCGAATGTATCTGTTAATTGGAGAGTTTCATAAATTGGATAATATAGAATTAGTTTACATTGGGTACATTGAAATCAATAAACAGTTTTATCCAAATATTTAAATGATTTTTTATTCGTTTGTTATTAAGTATTTTTTCCTGCCTGCACATAAGAAGAATTTATATTTGACATTGAAATTTGGGAGAATTCAACGTACATTCTGATGTATAAGAGTTTAGTTTTGAATTTGGACAAATTTTTGTTTCAAAATTATTCTTCAAAGAAGTGTCATTGCAATCCCTATGAAACTATCGTCAATTTTAGATGTCAGTTATTTTCGAAATATTAATATTTTAAATGACACACCCAAGTAGAAATGTTCTAGTTATTGGCGAGTTTTGTAACGCTTAACTAGCCAGATACTAGACACTGGCGAGTATCTCACCAGAAACCTACGAGGCACTTGCAAGCGTCTAGTTTTTGGCTAGTTGAGCGTTACAAAACTTGTCAATCACTAGAGCGTTTCTACTAGGGACACATCTCTATAGAGAACATTTCAGTATCTCTCAGTATACTGATGAAATCACCCCCCGGAATGTTTTATTTGAGGTTTTTCAATATTTATTTAATTTTTCGTATTGATAACGATTATTTATTACAATTCTTCATAAAAGCATGAATATTAGCGTGATCAGAGAACATAAATTACTTGAATCTTAGGGTGAAGAAAAGAAATTCCAAAAAGATATTTAAAACTTCCGCCAATAAGTTGGTTTAGCATGTACGAACTGAAAAACATATGATCTTCATTAGCGCCATCTACATTCTCAACGAATCCGCAGATAATTATTCTCTGTACGAGTCGATATCATTGGACATTTGAGAGTTCTTAAATCACAGTTGAAGAATTGTTTTCGAACATTTTACAAACTCCCTAAATCATTCAGAAGAATTCTCTGAGAACCCCATACGTTCTAAATGAATTCTGAAAGAATTCAATGCTGAGAGTTCTTGAGAAGTTCATGTTAAGAACTAATATGGTATTCTTTCGAAACTGTCTTGTTGTCTGGGTTGTAAACGACGGAAGCAAAGTTGTACACCTACCCAAGTAGCACCAGAATATATTATGAATGTTCTCCGAATATTCGAAATATGTTATATGCACATTCGAATGAGACTGTTCCATAGGTGCTATGCATATTCATCGAACGTATGTAATCGAATATACGACGGTACGTCAATCGAACGTCGATTGAATGAATATCGTACATTTCGAATGTACTATGTACGTTCTCAGTATATTTAAAACAATCTCATTCGAATATTCTATGAACGTTCATTATATATCCTTCGTATCTCATTCGTACATTCTATGAACGTTTCTATTCCGTATATACTTTGAACTTCTGTTGCTGCTTGGGTAATATCATAATGTGAGCGAAAGATCGAAACTTTGTTTATTCAAGGTCTACATGACAAGGCCCTGGTCTTGGGGTCAAAGGATGAATTTTCGCTCGAGCTCATTCGTCTGTACGACGTCAATAGAAGCTGAGTTACAGTAGATTGATTTCCTGAAATAACTGATTCCAGGGCAATCACATCAATACCACGTGGTATCAGGTTTTTCTTCCCATACTTGTTCGTTATCCACCTTCAACGTTACCATCGATCCAGTTTGTAACACGATAAATGTGATAAAGAAGAGAGGAAAATTTCCTATTTCCGAGTATAATCCACTCGAACATGCAAATATTCTTTGCATGAAAAAAATAGCACAGGACGTATCTCTTAGATCTAAACATAGACTATATTGTGATCTGTTTTTGCACTCCAGCACTCACATGTTACGTATAAATGCACTGAGAACAGAGTTCATTTATCGTTAATATAGATCGTTGCTTCTAGACGCAAAGAAAGTACAATAACCTCGATGTATTTATTTGCAAACATTTGAAGAGCGAGGAGAAATGTTCAAATATATGAGCGTATTCCATTGAATTGGAGAACAAAGTTATCATTCATAAATTTCTATATGCGAAATTTCAGCTTTGAAATGTAATACATCAAAGTTTCTAAGATTTTCTTCGAATTCTCAAGTAAAAACTGAACAAAGCTTCTGCATGAAAATCCGATCACGAAGATACCAGTTATATTCGTTTCCGAGTTTTTTCCACGAGAATCTCTATTCGTTTCTGTACGATTGCAATATTCAACTGCATTTGAATACATTCGTATGTATCCGAAAATCAAATTGAAATTGGAGAACGGTTCCGATGTTTGCGCTTTGAGTGGGTTTCAAAATGCACCTTGAAAAATCATTGAATTCTTGCGATCGGAATACATTTGAAAGAGTTTACCGGTATCCAAAGTTATTTTCAAATGTGTTTTCAAACGATATTCGAAGGTTGGGATTTTGTTATTGAAAAATAATACTGCCAACAAGAGATGTTATCGTGAAACTATGCGATGTAAGAAAAATGAATTTCATTTCTCCTCTTTCCTCTTGTTTCTTTCATACGAATATATAATCGGAATGAGAATTGATTCATGATAAGGGATCAAGGTTCGTCAGCCTGATCGTCGGTTTGGGAAGTAAAATTTGTTTTGAAAAATAGCATAGAAGAAATCTTTTGAATGAACTTTGGAAGAAATTCTCTATTTGTTTCAAACTAAGTTGAGACACTCATCAACAACTTTCAAATCGTATCAACGACAATCATATAAATCGAGAAGTCTTGAAAGAGAATTGCAGAATCACGTCGTGAACATATTAAAGAGCATCAGGAAAATACTTTGTAGAAATCTTCCTGAAGATACAATCATGAAGAAGTATTGCACGTCTTATTTCTTCCTTCCGATACCGCGATGTGCACCTTGCTCTGCTTTTTGTTAAATTTACAACCCAAACTCGAAGTTCCTTTCCAACTGACAGATATCTCAATTTGCTGTTTCTCTGCAACTCACAAGTTTTATACAATTTAATTTCACTTTTGAGTAAAAACACTCAGAGATATTTTTCAAATGATACGAGATCCACGTTTGTCATTTTTCAAGTCCCAGCCATTAGAAAAGGCGAGGGAAGTTGAATATTCTGCAAGAATTATCGAAGACTGAAAAAGTAGCATAAAATATAAAGAACGTAATAGCGTCGACGACAAAGGCTTTTAATCAAAAGAAACGACTTTTATGCTCTGACAACGTTAATCTCGAACTGAAAAAGAATCTCTTAGAAACATGTATGTGAAGGACAGCACTTTACGGCTATGAGACAGGAACAATGAAGGCAGTGAATAACGGGATAATCGAGGCATTTGACGCTATGAAAATTTCAAGTTAATTTCATCACCCGTCAATCGTAAAAATGACTTAAATTTAGCTGGTATTACGGTTCGCGTTCGCAGGGTAATACGAAATTCCCTGAATTCTTCGGTAAATTAGCTAAAGACTCTTGGTTCATTCATGGAAAGGAACCAACGTATAATTATTGTATTTCTTCTGCTTTTGACGCTGGAAAATATTAGAAGACGCGGAGAAGATGTGGAAGAATTTTATTTGAATATAGAAAGAAAATCAACGAATGAGGAAATTTAAAATGACAAGAGAAATATGGAATGTGAATGAAGTTTGAACAACGCTTCTATCACTTGGGATATCACTTACTTGGATCACGTCTGAACATATATGACATCATCTACTGCGATACTTGATTCACACAGTTCTTCTTTATTTCGAGATTTTCGAATAAAAGTGTTAAATATCGTGAAAATATCGTATTCTCTCGTGTTTGGGTAAACTGATAATCTCTCCCTCGGTGTCCGAATTATTCAAATAACATACAATGGTTAGAAAGAGGAATTTTACTTCCAATTATATCCTCCTGAAGTTCTGATCTCTACCAGCTTGAGATCAAAGGTAGGTATTCTATATTCTCTGTAATATATTGATGAATACGGGAGTCAGGTTCTCTAAAATATTAGCAGCTTGCTCAGGAATAGGTACACGCTAATCCTATTAGATCTCACTCAATGCAAAGAGGATCAACAATTCACTGAGTATTCAAAAATGTTTGAGACACAAAAGCTAAAGTTAGATTATTTATTTGCAGAGAATGATTATGAAATCACAATGAATGAAAGGTAATATTGGATTTCTCGCTAACATCCATCAAAAATTAATTGCTCGATTTGAGATCGTTGATCCAGATTTGAGAATATATAATGGTTATCATAATAAATTAAGAGAGTACAATGTTTCAAAGGATATCTGAATGGATGGAATTCATTGAAATCTGAGAAATCTGTTGCACCTCCAACGGAGGTCCATCGAATATTCAATATCGATGAACATTAGAATAAAGCGCTTCGTACGATCTTCTTCACCACATTATCTATTCAATATAGTTTGTATATAGCGTGGATTCTCAATAGAATTTCTTGTGCTATTTCTGTTATAACCGATTACCTGTAATTTCTTCAGTAATCATTATTATTGCTATACACCATACCAATGCATCATCAATTATTCGCAACGCAAAGAATCCAGGCAGAGGATTCCGTTATACCCTTTCCGACAGTTCTGAAGGATTTATTAAAAAGCATTGGAAAGATCACGAATTCGTGCGTTGACTTGCAAATAGGCTGAAACTTGTGATTCTGAATATATTAAGGACCCTCGAAATGACATTGAGGTAGATTACAGATTGATGACATCCTTATATATTCATTAGGTAGGTACGATATCTCTGGGGTTACATTTTGAGATCATTCCAAAACAGCGAGCTCCGTCCTTACGATGTTGAGATTCGATTCAGAAAAGGAAAGGAAGGAGAAAAGACGAGTGATTGTATATCTCATTGCGATATAATATTGAATTAAAATATCATCTGATTCATTCTTAAATTATTACTTCAACGGAAATGTGACAATTTTTTTCATCCTTATCGAATGAAAATAATTGAGTGTAAAATATGAGGGGGAAAGGAATCGGTATGTAATCACAATTTGACAAAGAATACATTCGGTAAACGAGTGAATCGTTATCTCGGCGAAATTGAAAGTATCCGTAAGTTATAAAGCCGTTTAATCGATATGATCCGTGAGATAGTTTCACGTGCACCGACCAAATGTTTCCATAAGAGCACCGTGTTAATTGAATTACATTCGAAGAGGGAAAAGAACAATCGAGAGAGAAGGAAAGGACAAAATGATTATACTCGATATCTAAAATCCGATACTCTAATAGTTTTTTTCGCTTTTTATTGAACCAAGTGCTTTTAAAAACGCACTCGTTGGTACCGGAACTAACGGATACAATGGGAGGGGAAGGGGGAAGGTAAAAGTTGCTCGTTCATCGCACGTGGAATATAAAATTACAAGGTGAACGTGAAAAGAAAACGTAGGAAAACGGTGGAACTCTTGACGAGCGGATAATTAATAATAGCGCCAACGGTTAGACGGCGAGTTGGTCTTATGAATACAATAAGAACCAGGAGAAGAATTAATACCGCGTGGAAAAGACGGTGTCGGTGGTGGAACTTGAAAAGAAAATGTGATGTAAAAAAGGAAAAATCAGTGGATAAACGGTCGAAAAAGAAGAAGAGAAAGAAAGAAGGGGAAAAGAAAGAGAAGTAGGGGAAGGTAGATATTGTGTAAAAAGAGGAAAGGGAATTATTTATCATTAAAAAAGTACAAAAGAGAGTCAAAGTGAAGGAAAAGTGATTTGAGGCGGTATTTTACTTGTAATTGCGGAAGTCGTTCTCCCCTGTCTGTCATTCTCTCTATATCATATCTGTGTGAAAGAACTTAATAGCAGACATTAACCTACTTTAATTTTTCACCCTCTCTCTCCGGCCACTTGATTTTTTGAGTACTTTGATCTATATTGTTTTATAAGATATTAAATTTACATCAAGTTACACTTGGTTTGATCCCATCCTTCAGAAATTTTGCTCGAGTACCAATCTTTCCTAAGTGATGTCAAATCATTTGAATTTCATCTTCGTCCAAAAAAAGACTGATCATTGGTTCTAGGATCGCGCAACTGTGGGATGAAAACCTCATTCTACGTTTCCACAATTCTCTCTTCTAACATAGAACCAACATTGATAAAACAGTGAACGAGGTTGGGACAAGTCCAACAGTCGCAACCAAGATTGCGTTCAGCCATTGTATATAGGATTGGCGATAGCTTGCCCGAGTGATGGCCGATCTTGAAAGAATCCCAGGTATGCGTTAACGAATGTACCAAGCTTGGTGCCAAGCTTGAGCCAATGCTCGTCAACATTTGGCCTAGCATAGTTACCAACATTGGCACCAAATTAGATTAATGTCTGGGATGATAACAATGTTCAACACTTGGCATCCAAGTTTGGTTCGATATCAAGATTCAATATTGGTTTTGTGTTTTGAATCGATATTAGTCACATGATTGATATACAATCAACCTAAACGAATAGGAATTATTGATTGAATATAATATGCTCCGACACATGAAATTTCGGAATATTGGATTTCGACACAGTCACTTTAGTCTAGATAGCACAAGAGTTCTTAAAGAGTTCAGAAATAATGAAATGGATTCATAAGGAACTCTTTTAGGACTGTAGTGCTATTTGGGGAGGGGTTGAGAGGATACCCGTATTTGGGCTGACGTACATTCAGGCGTATACTGTTTCAAGTTTCTGAAATGCGAATAAATTCCAGTCCAAGTCATGTGGCTATATTTAGGCTTACGGCGAGCCAAGTTTCGATTAAAGCTTGGTTGACGAAAAATAAATCGAACGCAGTGAAACATTCTCAATCCTAGCATTGATGTCTGAGGTGGTATTGAAGGTTGGTTAGCTGTGACGGGCCAAGCATCAGTCGAGACTTGGTTAATGAAAATTGAATCAAACACGGCAAAATATGCTCGGTCCTAGCATTGGTATCCAAGGCTCTAACAACGCTTAGTCAGCTACGGTGGACCAAGCATTGGCCCAGGCTAGACTAACGAGACTTGGCATACCAAGCTTGACGCCAGTCATGGTCCAATTGTCAGTGTTGGTATTACTTGCCTGGGATCGATTCTCTGTTATAGAATTTTTATACAAGTTGGATCAAAATTATGTAAAATTCAATAAACATTGATTGATTTTTTATAGAAAAGAATCGATTCTTGCGAAATCGGCCATCACTAGCTTGCCCCAAACGTGAATGAATGTTGAGACAATCATAAATTGACAGAAGCAATTTACTAATTACCAATAATGATATATCATTTTATCATTGTTTTGATCAACATTGATTCTGCATAGGTAGATCGCCAAGATTTGGCGGTCAGTCTCACACCAAGCTATATTCTACTGTCAGCGTTGACGAAAGCAAGGAATTTTTATTTTATTTCTATATAAGGTGATCAAATCGTCGAGTTGCAAAACCAGGACAGTTTCCCCGGAGTGGAAGAATCTTGGAAATTATATGTAATTTTTTTTATCAAATTCAATATGGTTGATATATAAATTATATATAATTTTGAAAATTGTTCCACCTCGACAGATAGCAATGTTTCCTCTTCCAGGGAATTCCGGTGTTTCAAAATTACTATATTTTTTCCCAGTCTCCTTAATCCTCAATCATGCGCTTTCAAAAAACTCCCTAATCCACACACCCGGGTCTTTTGGACCCGGCTCATCTTATTCTGGCTGTATTTTCTTCAAATCTCATGCTTTTGAGATGATTTTTTTCCAATCTATTCGTTATCATCTCAGGAATAGTGATCTGCATTTTAAAAGAGGATTTTCACGAAAATTATGTGAGTTATATGAGAATGAAATAACATGAATTTTAATTATTCAGTGAGAAAAACGGTTTTTCTCGAAATTATATATTCCCCGCACAAACACGTAAAGACAAAAAAACACCATATCGGAATGAGGAAGAGTTGAATTTTAGGAAGGAAAATAGTTCATCATGATGGCCGAGAAGAAATATAATTATTTGCAAGGGTGAAGTTGGAGTATACATATTTCATAAAATTCACAATCCGTGAATTGAAGATATTTATCGAAATACTGACGGGGAAGAAAATAAAAATCGATGAAAATAATGTTCGGAATAATGTTTTGTGGTAGGAATACTCTTTATTATAATTATATATTATTATTTTAACCCTCAACCATGCACCTTCAAAAACATCCCTAATCCACGCACTCTGGTCTTTTGGACCCGGCTCATTTTATTTTGGCTGTATTTTCTTCAAATCTCATCTTTTTGAGATTGATGACTATCATTCGTTGATGATAAATACCTCAAGTGCAGATCAGTAAAGAAACACCAGAGGAAAGAATCATTTGCATCGAAGAAATATTGATTCGTTCGTTATTCGAAAAACATTCATTACTATCAAAACTACAGTAAATGGAATGGGGCAAAAACGATTATTTGTGGAAATTAAATTCAATTAACCCTAGAACTACAAACCCATTTTTTTTACCTGTAAACTACAAACTGGGGTAAATATTTACCCCACTGATTTTTTGCTCGTAAAATTGTTCTAGAAGCAGCAATTTGACTCATAAGTACACGAATTTCTTTGTTTTTTCATGCCAAAGGGATTGGCGGAGAGCAAATTTAATTTCACTGAAGTTTAGTTTGTAAGAAATCGATTTCAATAGCTAAAAGTGCCGAAAAACGGTCAAACCGTCATTCAACAAACAAAAATTCATAACTATTTTTCCAACCAATTGATTCGCAAATTTCCAACGAGATTTCGAAGAGAATACATGAAGTTTTGAGATAAAAAATAGCATCATGATGTTCTGCCAAAAAAGTCTATTTATTTGGAACTCTGAGAATTAAAAAAAAAATGTTAATCTGATCTATGGAAGAGTCAAATAAAAATCCATAAAATGTTGGTTTTCAAGACCATATTTCTGTTTCTGCCATGTGAAATGGAAAAAAACAGAGAAATTTGATAAGTATAAAAAATATGCAAAAGTAGAATTACAATTCAATTTATTCGAAGGCGCCACAATTGCTGCAGTGGAGTATTCTGTGATTCTCACACTCTCCAAATTCAAATCAGTGAAATCTCACTATTTCTGCAGTTGAGAGTCGACCACTGTATGAAATCAGTGAGATAACAGTGAATAGTCCCTGGTTATGCAGTCGGAGTTCCTCCTCATGGATTAAATCAGTGACATTCCACTGCAGGGATTAGGGAATATTCACTGATTTTGCACTGCATATGAACTGATTCGCAGTGGTCGACTTTTCACTGTAATCAGTGAGATTTCACTTATCAATTTAGGGAGCAGGTCGGTGACTTGAACTTTGTGCAACATATTTGCGTTTTGCGACCCTCCGATCAGGAGCACAAGCCACATCGCTCGTGCTTTTTTGGTGACTGATTGGCTGGTGGAAATTCAGTATAGGTACTTGAAATATGAAGATCATCGCCGAGAATTAAATATCTAATGTTTCATTGTAAAATGAGGTCATGATGGGTGAATTACATTTATTTTAGCGAAAAAGAGAAATTTGACCTACCTACACAAAACACTAACGGGAACCACAAACTGGGGTAGATATTAACCCCACAAAACCTTCACGTCTTTACCTAGTCACAGTAAGTCAGAAACTGAAGGGTCTATCAACCTCGCACCATGTTTAAAACCTTGAACGAAATTATTAAATAGGTTTGCGGTGGATTATGTCACTGGCCAACTTAGAAACGTAGTTCAAAGTTTACCTGGGGTAGATATTTGCCCCGGTTTGAAGTTCTAGGGTTAATTCAATTCAATGTTTGGTGAATACCACTTAATTGGTGAATACTACAATTTTTTTAGTGCAGTTGGATATATGTCAATTCACCCCCCCCCCCCCCAGCGTGTGAAGGCTACCCTTATTCATATTTACTTCCATTATATCAAAATAATATATCTTCACTCAAAAGAATACTCAAACCGCTTAAAAATATCCTCACTTTTTCATCCAATAAGTCATACAATCACGCACTTTGGGTCTAAAAGACTCGAACTGAATTTCAAATACATGCTACTCGGAAACTACTAGGCGGATTACGCATTTCCAAGTAGCATTCGACGCAGAAATGTTTGAAGTTACTTACATTACAGTACCAGTTCCCGATTATGCAATGCGTTGGAATGACAAGTCAGAGAAAAAATCGCCCGGGTCCAATAAACGTACTTTCTTTGTATCACAGAGGAAATGCATGTACTCATCATTTACACTTCTTCCATTTTGGGGAAGGGGAGAAATCCAGAAATTTATGAACTTTGGGGTGCCCTCGGAAAAGAACTAGTTTGAGCATCAGTGTCTCTCTTTTTAGCATAGTTTTCTTTTCATTTATCATCATCGACAAAATGAAAATTTCGAAGTTTCTAAAAAAAACTGGGACATGTCTCGGTAAATCAGGACATCTGGTCATCTGATTTCTATACTTCGATTTTTATGTTTGGAACGCAGGAGATCGGTTGCTTTCCACCACGTCTCAGAAGTCAGTCCCCAGTGTGTACAAATTGAGTGATGCATTTTCACTCGTGTAGAATGAAAACTTCACTCCATAATTGAAGTTGGAAGTTTAGGAAGAATATAATGAACTCGAACGAAAAGAGAATCGAACTCCAGAGGAATGAAAGTAAAAAGTAATCTGACTCGAGTGAAATCTGTGTAATGGAAGTAAAAGAGTTAAGGGGAGGTTCTCATCTAGCGATTCCAAAATAAGGTGATGTTCTAGAATTTTTTGCCCATGGAAGGAAGTTATTAAACAACTCGGAGGTGTTCACACTTGTTAATTGTGTCTCTAAGTACGTTAAAAAATTGTTTCCAGTAAAAAATAATGCCATGGGAGTTGTTGATATTTGTTGAAACATAACCACCTAAAAAAACAGTGATCAATCAGGTGCCACTATAGCACTTACAAAAATCATCAGAAATCAAAGATTCAAAAATTTTTATGAAATATAATTTATTTGTTGGAGGTTGTACCAATAAAACCAATGCAAAGTCCAAAATCAAAAGAATGACAAAGATGAAAACTGTTGGGTGCGTTTTTTCACCTTTTTTCGCTCTTTCAAGTGCTATAAAAAGAAACAAAAAAAGGCAAATGTCATCTCCAATTAGGTTCATCCTCCAATGAATTCAATCAGTTTCAAAATAAAAAAAGAAAGAGCGATTTGTTCAGTACACTGAAAAAAAAATTTATTCCAGTCAAATAAATATTTATTTGTCCTGTACCAAAGAAATATTTATTAGAATTAACAAAATATTCTTTGGAAGCAAAATAATTTATTTGGATTAAATAGATGGTTTTAATCGTTTATTCGATTCCAATAAATTATTTTGGTTCCAAAGAATACTTTGTTAATTCTAATAAATATTTCTTCGGTACAGGACAAATAAATATTTATTTGACTGGAATAAATTTTTTTTTCAGTGTAGTTTTTGAAATATCGTAGAGCCGAACTTGAAAAACATGGTTTCGAGGAGAACGCCTTTAGAGTTTCGGGATACGAATCCTTTGACTTGAGAATATTTTTTTCATATACTTTAAGACCCAATTAATGAGTTTCAAATGACTCGAGTTCTTAAATTACTTCCTTCTTAAGAAAAACAATCCGAGAAAATCACCTTATTTCGGAATTCGCTTGATGAGAACCTTCCCTTAAGGAATTCATATAGATTTTCTCCAGATTTTCTCCTTTAGTTAGATCTTTTTTGTTCAAATACATAAGTGACCCCAAAAACGTATCCAGACTGAGGGTTGGTAGTACTGATTTAATGAGGATTCTATTAACATACACTGAAAAAAAAATTTATTCCAGTCAAATAAATATTTATTTGTCCTGTACCAAAGAAATATTTATTAGAATTAACAAAATATTCTTTGGAACCAAAATAATTGATTGGAATCAAATGAACGATTAAAACCATCTATTTAATTCAATTAAATTATTTTGGTTCCAAAGAATATTTTGTTAATTCTAATGAATATTTCTTTGGTACAGGACAAATAAATATTTATTTGACTGGAATAAATTTTTTTTTCAGTGTATAGATCGAATTAGTTCAGAGTTTGATCATGAAAAGATCTTTTTTCTTGAACTAACCGAAGGAGTTGGTGCTGTTTCTTCGGCAAAGTCCTTTTTTTGCTTGTATTCGCAATTACGAAGTTCGTCGTAGAGAAGTTTCAGTTCCTTCTCAGCGTGAATGACTTCCGTGGATTTCGCGAGATACCGTGATGTATGTGAGAGCGTGAGGATGTAACAGGATGTCTCACAGCTGAAATAATTTCCTCAAAGCTCTTTTAGCGATTAAACCCGTTTTTTTCTGTGAATATTTCACGAATTCTACAGACAAAACCTTCAAATCAAATGTTTTTCTTTTTCACAGATTTTATATAATTTATGTATAAAATTGATTCCATTTTCGATCCATCATACGAGTCAGAAAAGACGAAACAAATCATTCCACGAAAACGTAACTCGTTGCGAAGAACGGTTTTAATAGATCGGCATCACATACAAACTCTCTTCATACGATGTGAATTTTATAAAATCGATATATAGATTTTATATGATTTATACGACAGTTTTATTGATTACAGTTTTGCTATAAGCATTATTCTTTACATCACAGATTATCTCAAATCCGCTTATCACGATCCAACTGTGATTTACTCTTATCATCTTCCTTCGAAATGTAATTCTCTATCATTTGAAAACGTTCAGAGTTTTTTTTCCTTTCATAATAGATTCGCTATTTGTTCTCAAGAGATTTCTGATGATTTATTCGTTATTTTTAAAATCCTTCTCAATGCACTATTTTTATTACGAGATATTCAATGAGTACGTTGATTAAGATAATTCATTTAAAAAAGATTCGTTAATTTTTCGAATTTTTTCTCGAATAATATGAGATGCTGTTAATCTCGATAGAAATATAAATTCAATTCTCTTCGACCGCGGCATTTATTCACAGTCTGAACGTTTATATCAAAAAAGTTGAAGGAGCTTACACGATATAACGCAAGCACATAAATTCAATCGTCAGAACGTTACTCCGGGACGAGCAAATTTGGACGTTCACGAATGAAAGATCGCCCAATAGTACAATAAATCTCTCACCAGAACCACGATATCGTTGTTTTAAAATTCCTTGAATACCAGCAGGACTTGCGCGTGTTAACAGAATTTCAATTATCTTTGATGGACGAGACAAAAAATCTATCCAACTTTGAATGCGCGGCGACAGTGTTTATAAATATTTTTTGCGCCCTTGATGATGCTCCAAGTCAAATTTTTCATACATCCTGACAAAGCTTAATATTGTAATATTTCAAGAAGATGAAAGATTCTGGATGAAGTATCTGAGGGCGATACACGTGGGAGTATACTATACGAGGAGATGTTTCTCAATTATCAGAGCCCCTTGATACATGATGAAAGTAAAGAAAGAAAGTTGCCATTTTCCTTTTAAGTATCACGTTGCAGCTCCTTTCGAGAAGAATTCATTCAGCGAGAATATGGTAACGAGGATGGCAAGGTTCATAATATCAAAGATTACGGTATATCATTATACATATGTTCTCTTTTCGATGTGAAAATCACAGATTCTCTTCGTGATAAGATTCTGCAATGAGTAGATTAACATTTCTGACGTGGGAAAAAATATTTACACGTTGAAGACAAATTAATCAAGAATTGAGAACTGTTTTTACTGTGTCGAAATGGATATTTTCGTATTTATTGATCACGAACATGGAAAAACTTGTCGGGATAGATATGAGATTCCATTGTACGACATGACACGACAAGAAACAGTAGAAATGAATATTGTATTCTGCATGGTACATCATTTTTTAGACGAGACATTATAATAAACGATTTTTACGCACCTAGATCCCTCCATTCATCAAACACCCCTACGCCTGAAGCAAAGGAGTTTTAGTGGTTCTTGTATAGAATGACAGTCGGACTCTTTGGGGTTGGCTCATTTGAATAGATCGTCTCATAAAACCAAGTTGCTTCATTCATGCTACTGAATAGTTCATAACCCTTATCTTTTTGAATTGGGGATGGGATTCAGCGTATCATTAATCGTGTAATCGCTATTCTGTGTACAAATAATCTATGCTGAATTTAAGAATAACAATGAGACAATAACAGTATACACATGAAATTAGTTATTAAATTATCCTAGCAAATAATTTTCATTAAGAAATCTCGAATACAATAATAGATGAGTGCTTTTTTTACCGTACTTTATTTCAACCTTGAGAAATTGTGGAGAGGACATTTATCATGGATAGTTAACCGAAATATAAACCATTAATGAGAATAAAAAGTGCTTTCACTCTTCTCGTTCTTTTTCTGAACATCTCAATAGAGGATTACTATATATATATGTTTACCTGCTGAAACCACACTAATGAACGGGAGGATAAATGTTTCCTGGGCATTCCTGTTAACCAATGTTTCTTGTCTTAACTGGTACAGTTGAACCTCTTGAGAAAGAAAAAAGAAACATCAAATGAACAGGCTGTGTGTTCAAAAAGATCGTCAAAGCGGAAAATCGGAGCAACGAGACACGCTTGGCGGATCGTGCGGTGACGGATTTTCCACTTCGTGCTTTGAATCTGATTTTGCGCGACGATAATTTTCCAAGTGCTTTTCAAAAGCGGTTATTACATCCACGAATATTATGAGAACGGACTTGAATTTCTTTATTGTCACTATTCACGATTCCGAGTGAATAATGTGAACGTTTACCACATCGTAGGTCATTATGCGATGAATTTCAAGTGTTGTATTCAAGTATTACGTGCATTGATTCATCGGCCACTATGATTCGATATACGCTACACTCATCTGTGCAAAACCTATGTGGAAATACGAGTAAGTATACATGTAAAATACGGTGATGTGTCCGTAATCCGTCTTAGTAACAGCAATGGAGAAACTAGTCTCACGGGATTTCATTTCATTTTTACTGTTACGTATTCCAAGAGAACGTAAAGTTCAGAAAACTTTGGACGTTTTAAAACTTCTCTCCGACATTCCGGTACATTTCGTTCTTTCTGGATACAAAAACCTTTGTATACTCTGCATTGATTTTTAAAATTATGATCAAGGTGCGTTGTGAGGGAATTTGAACGATTTTAACAGGTACTTGATTGGTCCCAGTAAACATTTTTCCCCTCAACATTTGAAACATTCATTATGTTCTCTAAATGTTAACAGAAAGTTCTCTGATGCGTCGATTTCGGAAATCTTTTTGATGCCTTTCTCATGAGGCCTGGAAGTTATCAGAATGTGATCCAAGTCAACTTTCTGATAACTTTCAGACCTCATGAGAAAGGCATCAAAAAGATTTCCGAAATCGACGCATCAGAGAACTTCCTGCTAGCATTTAGAGAACATAATGAATGTTTCAAATGTTGAGGGGAAAAATGTTTACTGGGGTGATTTCGACGAATTCATGTTCATTTGGATAGAACAATGGATTTTATTCTACGAAATGCTCGAAACTTTTGTGGTAAATAATAGTTGAATTCGTATGAGTAAGAAACGATCTTTCGATCAACTCTTTTAGAGGAAGATTCATACGTGTGCAATTTGTTGTTCAGTATCTAATTAGGAATTTATCTTCTAGCTTCTGAAAATCCAGCGAGATAGGTACTATTCCGTTCCTTCTTGAACAACTTCCCAGATAGAAGAACAGGCTCTGAATATTTTGCAACATAACGTACCGTGAAGATACTATCACGAAGTTCGCCCAGCTTGCGATAATGCATAGAATGTAAACATGATGTGTTCAATATGGTGTCATCACCTCGGTTTGCCACCAATAACAATGCTTTATGCCGAAACAACTTGATAACATAATGCGAACCTTTCTTCACATGCGTGTCACTATTATGATGCCATTATTGAAAAATTTGTCTATCCGGATTCTCATCGATATAGAAGTGCGATTCATCACGACATGCGAGCGGAGTGAGCGCTATAAATCATCAAGAACCGTAAAAAGGCGAGAAAAGCAAGCTCCATTTAAACGACATGTGATATCAAATTTAATGGCAGCATAGGTTCGATCCTACATGCAGTACTTTTATCGTGTATAATGCCTCTCTAGCAACGCTGAATTCGCCACAAAATTTGCAGGAATCTGATAAATACTTGATAACCCTGATTTCTCTTAACTGTTTTTCATAACTTCTCATAATTTATCCTAAAATATCATAACTTTTCTATCAATTGGGACTGTTTTATGAGAAGTATTTTACCATGAAAAGTCATGAGTTAGAATAATGGAAATTTTCTCATAAAAAACCCGTACAGCACAACCACCGATCCTCCACTTGAGACTTCGGTGGACCAGAGGTGGAGAATTGGTGGAGAAATGGGAGCCGTGGAAATAAGGGAGAAATAAGGGAGAGTCTCCGTTGAGGCAACGGAGAGGCGACGGAGAAATGTCCGCCCCCTGTATTTTCAGTAAAACTTGAATTCGTGAATTCATACATTCAGATTTGGTTACGTAAATGCACCAATAAGAATTATATCGAAAATACAGGAGGCGGACATTTCTCCGTCGCCTCTCCGTTGCCTCAACGGAGACTCTCCCTTATTTCTCCCTTATTTCCACGGCTCCCATTTCTCCACCAATTCTCCACCTCCAGTCCACCGAAGTCCTAGGTGGAGGATCGGTGGTTGTGCTGTACGGGAATCATACACGTTCATACTTTCTCTCATAATTTCTCCAGAAATTCAGACAGTGTTATGAGGAATTTTCCCTCATATTTCTTCATACATGGTTCATAAAACTCCGAAATTGTGTTAAATTGCGATTTTTTTTATTTTCATATTCTTGCTTCCCGTACAGCACACCTCCGTGGCCTCCACGGAGAACAAAGGTGGATCCTTCACGTAAGCAACGTGGAGGCTACGTAGCCGTTAGGTGGAAAACACGTAGAGTCTGCATAGAGGCGCCGGAGAAATGTCCGCCCTATGCAACGTTGCCACAGCGTGGAACGAAGGTGGTAGGAACGTGGTGGCGAGGTGGAACGAAAGTGGAGGTAACGGAGAAGCGAGGTGGAACAAAGGTGGACGCAACGGAGAGGCGACGTGGACGCATTGTAATATTCGGAAAGATGGCGCTGCATACGTCTATTCGGATAGGTGGCATCAACGTTGCTCCTACGTGGTATTGATACATCGTACCACCTCGCCTCCACGTCGCCACCACGGAGATACGACGTAGAAACACACGCACTGCAACGTGGTGTACACGTGGAGTGAATTTTTACAGCTAGGTTTTTCGCGCGCAAAATTTGAATGTTTGCAAGCATTTCAAAATTTCAAGACTATGCGAATGATTAATTTATTTCTACTTTGGGAAAGAATGAAAACACACTGGATCTCAAGGAAGGTAAGTTGACAACAATATATATATCATTTTTGTAAATCAAATGAGAATGTTCTTCACATTGTGCTGCGAAGAGGCAGATTGAATAAAGAAATGCACAATTCGTCCGAATTTTTATTATATATGTATAAAATACACTGGCAATAGTTTTTGGATTGGTCTTACATTATCTAATGATTTATTATAAAAATTCAACGTCATGCATGATACCTGAATTTCCAAAAAGAAAACTAACCAATGACGATGATTGTTTCATTGGAAACAAAAAAAGAAAATTGAATCAATAATCGAAATTCCAACCTTCATAATTTAACCAAAACTCAGCTGTAAAAATTCACTCCACGTGTACACCACGTTGCAGTGCGTGTGTTTCTACGTCGTCTCTTCGTGGTGGCGACGTGGAGGCGAGGTGGTACGATGTATCAATACCACGCAGGAGCGACGTTGATGCCACCTATCCGAATAGACGCATGCAGCGCCACCTTTCCGAATATTACCCCACTGAGCATTTCTGTTAGAACCTCGTATTAATATTGCAGCGATATTGATGCGATCTTGAAAGTACCTGTCATGAGAATTACAACAGTAATATTACAGAATTCAATTAAAAGTAAATTACAGCGATGTTACGTTGTCAAGTAATATTCCAACGATATTTCTGTGAGTTACTTTTGTAATATTGCATTTGCAAATTGAAAAACAGGTACTTCCAAGATCGCATCAATATTGCTACAATATTAATACGAGGTTCTAACGGAAATGCTCAGTGGGCCAATGCGTCCACGTCGCCTCTCCGTTGCGTCCACCTTTGTTCCACCTCGCTTCTCCGTTGCCTCCACTTTCGTTCCACCTCGCCACCACGTTCCTACCACCTTCGTTCCACGCTGTGGCAACGTTGCATAGGGCGGACATTTCTCCGGCGCCTCTATGCAGACTCTACGTGTTTTCCACTTAACGGCTACGTAGCCTCCACGTTGCTTACGTGGAGGATCCACCTTTGTTCTCCGTGGAGGCCACGGAGGTGTGCTGTACGGGTTTAAACTTCAATATTTCAAGAAAATCGCTCGGTATGGTGACGCTATTGATGCAGAGCAAACATATATGTTGTAAGCAGCACATTACGTTTTATTGGAAGTTGAAATTAGTTTGTTTCGGGATTTTGTTACAACTCCATCTAGGAATTCTTTTTACTGGTGAAATAAATATAACTGGTTGGAAGTTTTCTAACTGTTTATCAGCACTCTTGAGCTACTTTGATTGCAATGTGAGAAAATAAAAATGAAAAATATAGTATTTTATAATGAAATTTTATGAAAAATGTTGGTTCCTCGTGCAAATGTATTTTTCGTACAAACAGATCTAAAATATCATGGAAAATTATGAGATGTAATGATTAAAATCATGAGGAGTTATGACTTCTTATGGAAAAGATTGTTTTTATGAAAAAATTTAAGTATATGAAATTTTGTGGCAAATTCTGATTTTCAATGAGGAAATATTTCCCATAATGACAGTCCCAATTCCTAGAGAAATTATGAAGTTCTAGGAGTTTTTATGGAATTGAATGCAAAATTATGAGATTCATGAAAACATATGAGAACATTTCTCGCCAGGGAAGAGATCTGAGGTTTTCCAAATCTAATCCTAATCAACTCCTCGAGAGACACACTCAATTCCGAATAACCTCGTCAGTCCCTTATCAAATGTCGAATCAATCCGATGATAATCCGCACTCGCGTCATACAATGTTTATAAACCTTTTGAAATCCTTCAACAACAAGGTCATGATGCCACGCTCGAGAAAATCTCGATTTTTCTGTATCTCTCCTCATCACGATAACAATAGTGTATCAAATTTACAGAATGATAATAACTCTTTTTTTTCTGTTATTTGCGCGATTTTTTATATCTCTTCGATGATTAAACGACGAAAGGGGAACAAAGGTTAGCGCTCCGGTATTCAGTACGGAAAAAACTTTTTCTTTCCGGCGGCTTCGAGATATATACGACTTGCGCATTGTGCTCGGGAACCCGTAAAACTATATATAGAGTCCGTGTGTTCATTTTTATGTTGTTAAAATTGCGTTCTACGTCGTAATTCGCATCGTAATATCGTCGATGTAATTTTCACAACTTCTCTCATACCGTGTGGCCGTTGTGATATGAATATCTGTTTTTTTCTCCACAAAAGGGTCATCCCTATATTTCTCAGATGCTTTACGTGTATGAAATGTGGTTCTTGTAGCGTATTATAATGCGTTGCTATTGCATAATGCGGATAGAATACTTACAGGAAGAAACATTTAACCCTTAACACGCACACCTCTTTTTTCGAACGTCACATGCACACCAGGGTTACGGTGACCCTGTTCATTTTCAATTGTTTATAATTTTGCAAGAATGAATGATAAAAATATGGAACAATTCTGAAGTGTAGTAGGTAGAAACATTGAAGAAGAGGCCTAAATAATGACAACTGAATTTTTTTGCTATCGACATTGCAGAAAAAATTGTTGAAAAATTCAAGTTTTCCAAAAATGATGTGTTTATTGAAAAAATTGTAAGTTTCTGAGTCTTGAATGTTGAGGCCTAATATTGTACACGTGTCATGTTCAGATGTGTTACTTGAGGGAAAAAAATATTAGAAATGTGAATTCTTATAGAAGTGTATTTATTCTGATGATTGAACAGGTGGTTTTTTCTGGGTCACTGTGACCCTGTGTGATTAATGAAGTACGTTTCGTCAATGTTTAGAAAACATCCCTTTGTAGTATGGAAATTAATTAAAATCGAAAATATAAATTCGTTCCACTCACCTCGCTGATTAAAAAACACAGTTTTTTCAACTTATAAAAAAGATCACTTTTCACGTCAACCAACGTTGCATGCACACCAGGGTCACACAGACCCTACATCAACATTCAATAGCTGTTAAATAAACATTGAGCAATTAATTCGACCTGTCTATAGTCATTGTCGTCATTTTATAATTATAATCAAATTCGTTTTTAGATGGCGTTACTTATGGAATTTTCAAACAGTAACATGTATTATTTGACACTTCAATTCGTCTACAGTGTCACTATGACCCTGGTGTGCATGTTAAGGGTTAACTATGAACTATACAGGGTGGGGCATTTAAAGTGTCGCGGGCGTTTTTTCCAAAAATAAAGTGAGATACGAGAAAATTTTTCGGACAAAAGTTGTAGGGTACCGAGGGGGACATCCGATGGTGGCCTTGGCTTTGACCTCAAATCTCATCTTCAAGGGCATTCTGAGATCAACTCTTGTTTTTTAAATAGCATCTCATATTTTTTACTGCAGATTTGGATTCTAGGTCAAAAACCAAGAAACTTTTGTCTGAACCATTTTCCTGAAATCCGCAAAAATGGCGCTCTAATCGATATTGTTCCATACTGAATCTGACATTAGAATAACTCGAAAACGAAGGGTGTTGCAAAAGAATGTTTCGTACAAAAGTTGTCAATACACAACACATTTCAATCGTCTACATTACCACCATTCAGAGCTCACGCGATGTAAACAAACGACGGGGTTCAGTGAAAATTCACGATTTTGAAAGTCAGTTTGTCAGTTACATTTGATTATTACTTGGTTTATGACAAATTGAAAATCATGGATATCCGATACACGGTTTCTGAAAAGATCGATATGATCTACATTTACGGTGAAGTGCATAAGAACCCCAGACAAGCATATGACTTGTATGCAGAACGATTTCCTGAAAGAACAACGCCATCCATTAGGTATTTTCAACGCATTACAAAATTATTCTCAGAAACGGGAAGTGTTACAAGGGAAAAACGACATCGAATGAGAACTGTTAGCGGAGAAAATGCGGAAGTTAATGTACTAGCTGCAGTAGCCAATAATCCACACGTGAGCTCTCGTGAAATTGAACTCCATTCGGGAATTTCTCGAAGAAGTGTTCTTCGAATACTGAAACGTCACAAATTCCATCCGTATCACATTTGTTTGCATCAAGACCTTCACGGTGATGATTTCGAAAATCGTGTACAGTTTTGTCGATGGGGTCTAGCGCAAATGCACAATCACAACTTCATCAACATATTATTTTCTGATGAGTCGACGTTCACCAATCATGGTCAAGTAAATCGACATAATATGCATTACTGGGCGACAGAAAATCCAACATGGTTACGTCAAGTAGAGCATCAAAGACAATGGGCTGTGAATGTTTGGTGTGGTATTTTTCGATCTCGAGTAATTGGACCGTACTCTATTGCAGATACGCTAAATGGAGAGAAGTACAGACATTTCTTAGATCAAGTACTTCCAACATTACTTGAAGACATACCTATTCAGGAACGATTGAATATGTGGTATCAACACGATGGTTGTCCATCCCATTATGCAGTCACAGCTCGAGAAATATTGGACAGAGATTATCCTGGACGATGGATAGGACGTCGTGGACCAGTTCATTGGCCTGCCCGTTCTCCGGATCTTACTTCTCCAGATTTTTTTTTATGGAGATACATAAAAGATACAGTTTATCAACAAGCACCGACTACACCTGAGAATATGCGTCAACGAATCATCACTGCATGCGCGAGCATCAATGAAGATATTTTAGCACGAGTTCAGCAATCTTTTGTAAAACGTTTTGAAATGTGTATTGAAGTCGAAGGCCATCATTTTGAGCATCTACTGCATTAAAATTATCCAAGTGATGTAGACGATTGAAATGTGTTGTGTTTTGTCTGTTATACCCCATCACCTCCGTTTCAGTTCAAGGGGTCCCCCTTGGAATCAGACAACTTTTGTCCGAAACATTCTCCTCCAAGACCCTTCGTTTTCGAGTTATTCTAATGTCAGATTCAGTATGGAACAATATCGATTAGAGCGCTATCTTTGCGGATTTCAGGAAAATGGTTCAGATAAAAGTTTCTTGGTTTTTGACCTAGAATCCAAATCTGCAGTAAAAAATATGAGATGCTATTTAAAAAACAAAAGTTGACCTCAGAATGCCCTTGAAGATGAGATTTGAGGTCAAAGCCAAGGCCACCATCGGATGTCCCCCTCGATACCCTACAATTTTTGTCCGAAAAATTTTCTCGTATCTCATTTTATTTTTGGAAAAAACGCCCGCGACACTTTAAATGCCCCACCCTGTATATATATATATATATATATATATGTATTTAATATCGGTTCACACCCGAATCCACCAATACATTTTTTTTGGAGGAAACGTTTTCCAAATGACAAATAACAAATTAAATTAATTCAGGGAGAATCCTTGGGTGGAAAATTCGAACGGTTTTTGTCCTTATATTCCAGTTTGAGGCTGATTCTGTCTTGACAGCAAATGAACGGCGTGGAGAGATAATTGGCGTTTCTAGACTAATTAGATCTCCAGAACGATAATGGGTTTCCATATTTACTTCTTTTGAAAATTGTATCAAGTGTGGAAGTGGATCCTTCCATGAAGTACAGTAGAATCTTGCACTGATAAAAGAACTTAGTTATAGTTATCAAATAAATTTTGTTTCCTTCAACATATGATCGGTTTATCATCTAAAAGATTTGGTAACTATTACCAGAATTTGGTAACGATAATTCAAGTTTGGTAACAATAACCGAGGGTCCTAATTGTGAATCTATATATCGGTAATTATAACTAACAACTATTCATTCCGGCATATCCAACTATAAGATTTGGTAACTATTAACAAATGCTGGTAACTATAATTAAATTCTTCTCTCAATATGCACTATAAGCACCATCGGTCTTCTTGTTTTATTTGATATCTAACCTTATATGAGAAAAACATGGTAGGGATAGGCGGTATTTTGACAGTATCATCATTTTTATACAATTCGTACAAAGTTTTGATCTATATTTCATAAAATTCAATATAATTTCTCTATAAAAATATCGATACTGTCAAAACATCGCCTTTCCCTAGTACATGGTTTAGGGAGATGCTATTGTATATTATTTTTATACTCTCTAAATCTGAAAGAGTGAGAATTCTACTAAAGGGGACATTCGAATGTGATGGGTTGAAAAATTCGAATTCTTTTTTGAAGCATTTTTCAATAGTTATTACCCATAAAATTGATATCCTACACTCGGTTGAGGTGTTTTCTGCTTTGTAACGCTTCAAACAACAGGCTCAAACAGCGCACGTTCCAGTTTTGAAACGGTCTTATGGATTACCTTGCGGAGATGATTTGTGAAAAAAAACCAACCGTAACGACTTCAAATTTCAACACGGTATTCAGTACTATCATTGCTATCGTCCGTACCTCAAACTTGTTGATATTTTGATTTTAACTTATAATTCTATCTGATTTATGACGCAAAAAGATGTTTTTTTTTTTACACCTTTGCAAGAACTGCTGCCATTTTGTAAATTTTTGGTAAAATAAAATAATTGAGGTACGGGCGATAGGGGCGACAACATAGATCAAGAAAATCCTTTGATTTTCTGTTGCAGATCATTAGGAAAGCCGGAATCATCCCCGTACACACACGGACAAAATTAGTCCTCCAAATTTTCGTTAACTAGTATGTCACTTTGGAACGGAGCACAAATTCGAGAAGAATTCGTACACTGGATTTTAATAATTGGTTGATTTCTTCGATCATTTCGACGATCAAAATGAAAAATCAATTCCATTGGTGAAACAATGGACAAAGTCAACGATTTATTAAAATCTAGTGTACGAATTCTTCTCGAATTTATGCTCCGTCCAAAAGTGACATACCAGTCAACGAAAATTTGAATCACTAATTTTTTCCGTGCAGAATTTTCTGTTTTTTTCAACACTAAAAGTAATTTTTTTTTTTATATTAAAAGTACATGAATATAGTATATTGTTCATCAAGGGAGGAAAGTGGAAATTTCCCACTTCTTCCCGAGGTAAACATACTATTTTTTCCCACAACTGCAAGTAAAGTGAAAATCATCTGTTTAATTGCATATAAAATATTCATATGCATATTTCAGAACGAAAAGATAGTTTGTATTTTCCTCCCGCTGTGACACATTCGCGTGGAATTCAGCACTTTCTCCCCTAAAAATAGGTCAGAAAACATCAACTCTCCGTGCAGGTGTGGGAAAAAATATTTTTTATGATCAACAAAAATTTTTTCAACTATCCTTGATGACACCTGTAAGGGGAGAAAAGTTTATTCGATCATATTCAATAGTTCCCGAGAAAAAAAATCTTGAAAATATGCTTTTTTTCCGACGTTCACATTGGAATGTGCCCTTAAACGAAAACTAGGGTTCCCTTCTGGCTGCCTTTTCACTCCTTCAGATCCAAAAAAGATTTGAAGATTCTTAAAGTCGATGATCATTCCTTCACTATCGATTCAAATGTATTGATATAGAAGCGTTAAATTCGCAGTATTTCTCGAATAAATATCAGGATGCTCATTAATTAAAATATGTTCATTAGGAAATGTCAGAAAAATATGAATCGTATAAATTACATTATATACATGAAATTGGGTTGAGTGGGGAGTGTCAATTTTTTATATAAATCTCTAGAGTTGAGTGCATAATTAAATCTCACCTAACATTTTAATTGGTACCAATGCTCATCCAGATAGCATAAATTCTACCCTTTCTACGATGACACGGGCACAGTTTACCGATATCAATTATGTCGTCGACGCATGGTCATTTCAAGTTCCATCACTCCAGCCAAACAGAATTAGGGCTAAGTGAATATGTCAAGTACATATTTACAAATATTATACACTCCCAACGAATTCTCCTGAGTATTTTTCAGTTCTGGATATACGCCGCATCTTTTTCTCTTTCCCTTCTCAAATACATTTTTTGTGTGTGTTGTACTTTGTGATACATTTCGAAACCTATTTTATATTGTCTCTGTGATAGAAATAAATATGATAAATGATAGAATGTATTTAAGAGACAGAATACGAAAACATACAGGAAATGTAGAAAACGAAAGAATATTCAATTCAATTCAATACAGGATATTTGAAGGAATGTTTTTTCAACCCTCTTTCAATTTAACAAAAAGTATTCATCTCCCAACGGCCATAACTTAGGGAATGAAGGTGCTCGTTCTTGGTGCTGTTTTCAATGTCAATCGAATGACGCGAAGAAGGAATAGATACAGTGGATAAATTGCAATATATTCTGATTTCTGAGTTGGAAACAAATAGAATTCATTCCCAAACAAAAATCATAAACTTAGAAATGAAATCTAGAAGAGGAATTCTTATTGAACTTTTCCAGAGTTGTAGAACTTTCAACTAATTACAGAAGAATTCATCTTCTCGGACGTTGAGATAGTTTCAAGTAAATCTCAATTTTATTCATATAAAATTACCCACAAGGTCTACGACATTGATTTCTTCTGAAGTTTTTTAAGAGGTTATTTTAGTGTGGAAGCACGAATTTCGGACGGTTTTCCGGGCTCTGTACAAATAAAACAAAGAATATTTTCAGTATCCATTATTTCAACATTTGTACATTGATCTCGTAAGAATACAGGAAAAATTATTGGGAAAAAAAAATTCAAAGTAACAAAGTTATAAGTTGGTGGAGTGGGGATTCAAAAGGAAAAGACTGCCTCAGCATGCGTGATTTTAGGCTTTCTGGTGATCTGGAACAAAAAAAATCAAATGGGATCATAATTAGTAAATATGCCGCTATAGTATGAACCTCGGACAAGTAAAAAAAAATTTTCAGACAAAATGACGGCCATTTGAAAAAAAAATTTTACTTTCATGTTTTTTATGACCATTTCAGATTTTTAAAAAATAGTAAAATTGGAAAATTTACAATTTTTGTTGGTTCATATGATAGAGAGTTGTATAAAGAATGTTCATGCCAAATTCGAAATAAATCGGTTCGGTAGAACTTGAGATATCGTGCACGCCAGCTCGAAAACAGTAGTCTCAAGAAAAACACGTTGAAGTTTTGAGTCAGTATACTTACATATTGTTAATCGGCGATTCCTGCTCCATATAATGTACCTTCCTCAACTTCAAAAGGCTCAGTCTCCGAAGCTCGTTCGACAATTTGTTAGATCCTGACAAAATCTGAACGATTTTGGAACAATATGTGATATTTTTTCGGTCGTACCAGATTAGATGCGGCGTCACTAAAATGGCTATAACTCAGTAAATAATGAGAATTTTGAAAAATCCTCCCGAAGGGGTATTTTTGAATGTCTGAATTTCAAAAATATGGAAAAAAATTCCGACTTTTTCAAATTTCTAAATTAGAATACCCCCTCAAGAAGATACAGACTGATCAAATCATTTCCCATGTGTGTATGGAACAATGGTCCAATCATGGACCAAGCCTGGCACAAGACCTGTCGAGACTTATCTTGAACAATTCAATAAACTTCGCCCAGGCTTGGGAATAATAAGATCAGGACAAGCTTGGGCCAATGGTTCGTTCCAGCCTAGTTCAAATGATTCGTCATGCATCAATCAATGCTTCTTTCATCACAGATATTGAGGAGAAGAGTACTTTGATCCATATTTCAGCTCGAAGTTCTCCCTCGGAATACCGTACATGAATCATCTTAAAACGATAGATCAAATGTGCCAAGACTGGGACGACTTTGGGTTTTTTTCCAGTCTTGTTAATCCCTGCATGGGAAAGACATCTTGAAATCCTGTAGAGATTTTCGTGTATGATCACATTTAAAAGTGGCCTATTACCATTGAGTCAAGTTTTATTCTTATTGAGATCAAATATATCTTAGTGTGTGAAACTGGAGTGTGGGGCCAATCATGGGAAGGAGATTGGACTGGTCTTGGCCCGATAGTTATGCACAAGTCTTGATCCATTGTGAACTCGGAATTCGGTCACTAATTGAAAACACTGTGTCACTTATATGTGGACAACATCGGCTCAAATAATCATCTTAACGAAAGCTTGATTTTTACACTTGTGCCAAGCTTGTACCAAGTGCAATGGTCATTCCGAAGATACGAAGAAATGCCCCATGTCTAACTATCCATAGGAAACAGCGGGACAATCATGGCACCAATCATCATGGATTCAATTATTTTTCACGGAGGTTTGTACCTGATACACGTGCCAATCCTGGGACAAGCTTGGATTTTTCTCCAGTCCTGTCAATACCTGCATGGGTTAGAATTGTGGAGGTCCAATTATTTATCTTTCATTGAATTTTAATATTCAATCGACTTGATTCAAATAAGAATATACTGGACGTCATTCAACGTCAACAATTTTTATTGAAGACGGATGAATGTTTTATACTATTTGTAAAAATGTTCAGAATTATATATAATTTATATATAATCATATAAAACTGATCACCAAACTATATCGAATTCAATATACATTATATACCATTAAAAAATTTGTCCACATGGGATGCGACTAAGATTAATCTTTATATCAGTTCAAATCCATTTTTTTTAGGATTGAGCTTTAATAAGCAATGATGGAAATCAGAAACGATTTGTCTCACACTACAAAAACGTTTTTTCACGTTCGTCGGCTTAGTATTAGCATTTCTACGTGGTTCATCAAATAATGAATCCAGTTGTGATACGTGACGTCTCATGCTCTTCAAGTCCCTGAATTGTTTCCATCACATTATTCAATCCTTCTTACATTAATCAATTCATTTTATCATTCACGCCGACTGTTTTTTCTCACACTCATTTCATTAAGAGCGCGTGGAATATACAAAAATGCATGAAATCCCTATGTGAATGATAAATCGCTGCACAACATCTCCGCTGCATTAATATACGTGTATAATGGTAATGGAATTAAAAATGAAAGAATTCAATTCAGAATTTCGTATGAAATAATTGGAATTCATGTCAACGCATTGTACCAGAGGATTAAAATTTAATCGAAAGTATTATCAACGTGATTTCATTATCAAGGAAGAGCAATGTATTCTTTAATATATTTAAAATATCAGTTTCCATTTATTTACACCATAATTCCCATCTCTCTGATATCGAATGTATTTTTAGATCATCTCTCGTTCATATCTCTAGAGCGCGAACGCTTTTCATTTGGAAAATTGAAATGGTTGCACAAAAACTCAGTTGATATTTATAATGGCGAGAGGGAGAGAATGACACGGATGCGTGGAACAGAAAAATTGTATATAATCAAAACAAATATTTTCCGAATTTTTATATTCATACGTACGTACATACGTACGCGTCCTTGATATCGTGCCAAGCCGTAAAGTGACTTCAATGTTTTGAAATGAAAGTGTCATACAGATTTGTGATCAAGATACTGAGATGTTGCGCGAATAAGAGTATATATTCATTTTCGTTTGTAGATAAAAATTGTGACAGATCTGTTCTCGGTGAGGATTATAAATCGAGCGACAATGCAATTTATGTCAATATCGGAGGAAAACTGTCAGATTTATATGAAATCGATTTTCCTTTGAAAGATAATAAACAAAGATAATGTGAAAATACTGTGAAAATGTTAATATTCATTTTCCTATAAAAGCATTGTAAATGAAACAAGCAAACTCTGAACGAATCTCTTTGTATATATTCTCAAAGTAGACGCAGATGAGTATCAATGCTGCATCGGAGTCGTATCCCATTGGGACAAGTTGACCGACTAGTTGAAAAGAGGAAAGCAACAAAATGTATTGGAGGATGAATTCTGTTTGAGCAAAAGAAGAGAGAGAGAAGAAATTCACCACGTTTGGACGCGCTTCTGAAAAAGAGCTTGCGAATTCACGTGGAAAAGCTAAGAGAATCTTCTTAGAACATTCACTTTTCATTCGATCTCTAGATACAGAGATGTGGAATATTTTGAAAGAACAAACATATTTATCATTGTATTTGTTTGAATATTTGTGAGAAAATTGATCCTATTTTTTTTTATTTCATCCCAAACGGTAGGTACTAATTTCTGGAATTTCTTATTCCGAATGAAATCCACTCGATTGGAGAATGCGATTGAGGAAAATACAGAAAACAATTCATACAATAAATATGTTCAGAAGGGCGTGGTGAGAGATTTCTTCCCCACTAGATTTGTCGTAGATTCCTTTTATATACTTAGCGAATGAAACTGTGAATCATTTGTAATAACATTGGAAAAAAATCAAAAGATTCCGTATGTCTTAGATTTCTCAGGATACAGAAAAGTTATGAAAATAGGTTACAAGTTCCGAACTTTGGATAAGGTGCGCAGAAGTCAAATATTGATCGATTTTTAGTACTTTTTCCCTTTCACTCGTGATAATGTTCCGCAATCCTTTCTCGCAATTGCAACTTGTTCAACTATCTTTCAGTTTTTTCAAGTCATCACAAGATGTGAGACGATTTTGACAAATCAACAATTGATATGGAATAATTCATAGGAGAAAGATGAAAACATTTATTCAATTTAATTTATTCATGTAAACGGGTCAGTACCCTTTAATTACAAAAAGAAAATTCCTACTATAAGCAAGACTAAAAATTACATTTCACATATCATGTATAGCTCCATATAGAGATGTTCTAAAGCGTAGTAAAGAAGACTCAAACAAATCAATTGATAGATCCGAAGAATTACTCAGATTACATACACATTTATTTGGAATTTCGAATATATTTTCTTTCACTGTGGGTGGAATTTTTTTTGAGGTTTTTTTAAATAAACACAAGCGAATATCGATAACATGTTCGAATGCTACCCCACGGGAAGAGTTGACCAACTCGTTAAAACAAAGAAGACAACAGTAGATATCCAGGAATGAATCCTGCGATACGTAGTTTACCGCGATAAAACGTGCTTTTGGAAAACAGCTTACTTTCCCACATGGGAGAGGCATATAAAAATCTCTTTATTTCATTTCTTTTGGTTTTCATTCGTTTGAGATTCCACCGAAATCTTTTGGAACTCTCCATTTCCAACGATAAGACTCCATTCATCTCTCTTTCTTCCGAAATCATTGGAGAATAAATTATACTCTCTTACACTCATGTGAAAAGTTCATCGGTCTGATTGCTCATTAGAAGTTTGTTTCGAATAGACATTGTTCGTTCAGTTGAGAGTTTGATAAAATTCAGTACAGGAGTGACAATATTTATATTACAATTGCAATGTTTTTCGATACTTCCGCTTTTGTCCACTCACTGTGAATTCCTCAACAAGAAATGAAACTTCATATATAGTTTCATGGAATTTGTTAATTAATCTTCCTACGCCAAGTCCAGATTCTATTAATTGGATTTCATATTTACAGTTCTCTATGAATGAATGAAGTCACTATCCTCGATGATATAACGAGTACGGTAACAGAAAAAAACAAACATCCCTGCGATGAAGATATTTTATTTAAAAAATGACCGTGAAATTCCAATAATCGAGGGAGCAGTAGGAAATCTTTTTTCAAATATCACTATGCATTTTGCAAAACTTGCAGAAAATATTACTCTCAACTGTTTAAAACTTCACTCATTTCTACGACCTGTATAGTAATTTTTTTGGAGAATTTCCACTTGTCCTTCGATTACTGAAATTTCACGGTAATTTTTACAACAAAATTCCTTCAGTTGTTACAAATTATTTTACAATACTCAAATGTGGTTTAATATTTCTTTAATATATACTTGAAATAAAATCTAATCAAGCACCGTCAATATTCTATTCGTCTAATATTTCACATTAATTCAAGGATGTTAACGATCATTACATAAACGTGCTTTTGGAGTAAGATTATTACATAACAGTGTCGCTTTACAAACGCTACTTATCTCTTATTTCGCAAAGTCCGAATGAAGTAGGAGAGATTTCGGACGTAGTCCTTCGAGCAAGATGTTCCTTTTAATATCTCTTAGACGAAGCCGAGTCTATTGAATCCAAGTACGTATAAGAGTCAAGTCCTTTTCATCCTTCACGCAGAGAAAAATTCTTGCTGAAAAAGCGATTTCGAAAAATCTGCTTTGCTAAATTAGCAAAACGGTTGCTGTTACAGCAAAAATTCTGCTATTTTAGCAAGATATTTGCTAATTCAGCAAAATTTCCTAGTTGTCTGTATATCTACAATCTCGGATTGCTGAATGGCAAGCGCTTGTTAAAAGAGCAAGATTTTTGCTGTGACAGCAAATTATTTGCTAATTCAGCAACAAGTTTTGCCATATCAGCAAAGCAAATCTTCGAGGTTTGTTGTTTCAGCAACTTTTTTTCTCTGAGTGTTCCTTCGTTTTTTAATGGGTCCACGTGGATATCGTATAAATTATCACTAATTTGTTTCGGGAAGGATTTGCTTCCGTTTTTATTATAAGACTTCGACTCAATCTCTTCTCTTCTTAAGAGTATGGACTTGACTGACTATCGCTTGAACTTTCTGAATCCTCTCTTCTTCTGAGTCTTCAAATATGCACAGTAAAAATTTTATATTAGATATTAGCATATTTATATTGTACTTTTGGGATATATTTGATTCTGTCGCTATGAGCCACAAGTATACGAGCATTTACCATACTCTTTCGTGAGGATGAAGATAAATATGTTATAATTTGAAATAAATATAATTTTGAGCCTCATAATAAAGTATATCCCACGAGTACCATAAAAATATAGTAATCTTTAATATAAACTTTTCTCTGTGTGCTAATATCATCGACACGTTACACAGTTTGGTCCAAATAATCCATCCAATCGATTCAAATCAAATCGAATGGGATTTGGCAAGATTTAATAAGTTTTTTAATAGCAAATCAGCTCTTGATAACAATAAATCTCTGCATTCCTTCGAATTTTTCTGATTGTTCGAAATCCGACAGGAATGAAGAGATTTCTATCAGATGTCGGACGTTTTCAGAGAACTGTAGAGGAATGCAGAGATGCTTTCCATTAGGGGCACATTGAATCTAACTCAATTTGATCCAAAATTTCCTAATTGGTTTCAATCAGAACATTCTATGAGATTAAATGAGATTTAGTGATAAAATTGAATAGGGTTTTTCAACGATGGATAGTAGCGAGAATCAGACATATAGCCACTCATCGGTGCAAACGGTGCCACTCAGTGAACATTTCTCCCCTCAAAATTTCAAATAGATGAAAACAGGTTCCTGGAAGATATGAAGAAGTTTTCTAATGCGGTGATTTTGGAAATCTTTCAGATATCATAAGAAATCTGAGAAAAAAGGATCTCCAAAATCGACGCGTCAGGGATTTTCAATATCTTTTGGAGAACATGATGAATGTTTGAAATATTGGGGAGAAAATATTCACTGAGAAGATAGCGCGCCTGAACTCTGATAAGTGAAGCCGTTCTGAAGCGGAAGCTTCTTCTGGATACTGCTGGGTGCTTCCAATATCCTATCGCTTAGAATAACATGTCGCTCAATAAGTCCCGAGACTACCCTGGTAGAAAATTGCCCAGTTTAGCTGGCCACTGACCAGCTACTAGTCGGTAACTAGCCACACGGAAAAAAATACTCCGGTTAATATATGGACAGCAAGAATTACTGCTATTTTAATCGGAATTCTAGTTAAATGAATCAAGTCTCCGGCAAATTCAACAAGGGCTCCGGTAAATTTAACAAGAATTCCAGTAAAAGTCACAGATATTCCTTGCTGTCCATATAGTAACCGGAATTCTGGTAAAATTAACAGTTCATTTTGTTCCGTGCAGTAACCGACCAGAAACACCCAGTTTCTGGCTACTAGCCAGAAACTGAACAGAAACCATGTAACGCTTTCCACCAGGGTAACAACGAGAACAACATTTGTTTTTCAAAAATCATTTTTATTCATCAATATAATCTCCTTTTAGAGTGATACAATCTTTCCAACATTTCTATACCATGTTCATAGAAGGATTTATCCTTTGCTACAAAATAGGCTTCAATTTCGGCAATGACCTCCTCATTCGAGCCCAATTTTTTTTCCCTGGAGCATTTTTTTGAGATCAGCGAAGAGCCAGTAGTCGCTGGGGGCTGAATCTGGCGAATACGGGGGGTGGGGAAGCCAATCAAAGCTGAACTCGTTGAATTTTGCCATTGTTTTCATGGACTTGTGGTATGGTGCATTGTCTTGGTGAAAAAGGATTTTTTTCTTCATGTGCGGTCGTTTTGCTGCGATCTCCTCCTTCAAACGTACCAACAAGTCAGTACAATGATCACTGTTGATCGATTTACCTTTTTCCAGGTAGTTAATGAAAATCACGCCATGTGTATTCCAAAAAACAGACGCCATGACTTTGCCAGCAGACTGCTGCGTTTTTGGATGCTTTGGGCGGCTTTCACCAGCCATGCGCCACTCAGATGATTGCCGACTCGACTCCGGAGTGAAATGATGTATCCATGTTTCATCCATGGTCACGTATCGACGCAGGAAATCCTTTTCATTGCGAGTAAATAGCGATAAACAGCTCTCTGAATCGTCGACTCGTTGCTGTGTTTGTGAAAGCAATCGCGGCACCCACTTGGAAAAAACCTTTTTCATGCTCAATTTTTCATGAAGGATTATAAATACGCTTCCAGATGATATCTGTGTCATTTCTGCAATCTCACGGACCTTGATTTTGCAATTTTTCATTACGATTTTTAACACTTCACTCACATTTTCCGGTGTAACAATGCTTCCAATGGCCTCCCCGAACGTTCCGCATCGTTTGTGTCCGCACGACCACGTTTAAACTCAGCATACCAACGACAAATCGTTGGTTTCGATGGAGAGGAGTCCGGGTAACGTTTTTAAAGCCATTGTTGGGCTTCTACGGTGTTTTTACCTATTGAAAAACAATATTTCATCAACACGCGAAACTCACTTTTTCCATTTTTCAAACAAATTACAAAGTGACTTTACTCTAACCTCGATAACTCTGCTGTTTGTGGTCCGATCGACGTGAAATTTTTACACGTTCCATGTGAAGGTTCGCACTCTAGGGAAACGTGGCCAGTTTGGGACTACTAGCACCATCTCTGGGTTAGTCTCGGGACTTATTGAACGATGTGTTAAGCGAAGCAGAGTACAAGAGTAGACGAGATTCAGGTTGGAGGGATGATTCTACACGACTCCTAGTAAAAATGGTCTAGTCAATCACGAGTTTGTAACGCCTGCACTAACCAAAAACTAGAGACTGGTGAGTGCCTCGTAAGTATTGCGTGAGTTAGCTAGTTTTTCACTAGGGCAAGCGTTACAAACTCGTGAATGACTGAACTATTCTACTTGGGATAGCGTCTTTCATTCCTATTTTATAGGATTTAGAGCGTTAATCGATCAGCGAGGCATGGAGAGTATATTCCTACATTCAGGAACCAGTATAGGACATCTTTTCACACTTAAAAGCAACCTTTTTGCTAATGCATTTTTGACATTCGATATTACAGCAAATTTGTTTCTCCCTGCGCGTATTTTCGATTCGTTTTTTACTGTGATTGACGCGTGTTTTTTTAAGATCCGATTAATTATATGATGATTATATTATAATCCGAAACCATTGGGCCCGACTATTCAAAACTGCTTTCATTTCGGCTTTTTCGAAAAAGTGACAAACCTTCCCTCTTTCTTGTTACACCCATTGGATTTACAGTGCATTACAGTTTAATCCAGTTATAAGCTTTCCTTCCGTAAGCTTCTCCACGATTTGGTTTGTTTCACTGAGCACGGAAGCTTTTACAGGCATTGCTCGTCTGACATCGCATACTTCGCTGTGAAGTTCGTATAGAAATTTATTTTTACACGCAATGTAATAATGAAATTAATTCAATCGAATGTTCTTGTTTATCAAGTGAAAGTTGACATGATTGCGTGAAACGATCAATTGTTTTGTCTATGAAAAAGTATTGAATGATGGGAAAATGCATTGGAATTACAACATGCGATTCCCTCTGCTTTCTCTCGGCATTGCTTGCATAGAAAGACAGAAATTATCAATATTTACAAAAGGCGACTGTGGATCAGAGGCGCAACAACCTAACGCTACGAAAGAGTGCCTGAAGCATTCAACTACCAGGGACTAAAAGAAAAAATGAAATTAATCACATTTGGCTGCTGTAGTTTAGCTTGTTTCGATGTTTTCTCGGTTAAATGAATTGGAACGTTGATGTTTGTTCGGGGTGACCATCCGGGTGTAGACATTTTCAAGATTAAATACCGGGTGTTTCATAATTCACTATCAAAACTACACAGGCGTTATTCTGCGATCAAAATGCAATAGTTCCCCGTATTGAAAATTTTTTTCTGAGCCTGAGTCTTTGAGATCCAAGGATTTTTAGATTTTTTTAAAAATCCAAATCACTTCAAAGCATTGTATGCGACATACTTGAGCCTGATACCATTCGCTGGGTTAGAGAAAGGCGGATCTGTGGGAAAAAAAGTTTGAAAATTGATTTGAAATTTTTGGGCTTCCAGCCAATTAGAATCCAGCAACTTTCAATCACCATAGCTCCCAAATAAAGAATCCAGGAGAAGACAGTTCAACGTTTTTTTTACAGATCCATCGCTTCCTAATTTAGCGAATGGTGTTAGGCTGAAGCATGTACTAAACAATGCTTTCGAGTGATTTGGATTTGAGGAAGAATCTTAAAATGCTCATATCCCAAAAACTAAGCCTCAACAAAAATCTTTCAATACGGGAACTTATTGCATTTCGACTGCAGAATGACATATGTGAAGTTTTTTCAACGACTTCTGAAACACCCGATATAATTTATATATAATGCAATATAATTTACATACAATTCTATATAAATTATATATAATTTTGAAAATTCTTCACAGTTGAGGGGATGTTAACCTGCTGTCAGTCCAGGAAAAAAGAGCATGGCTGAAGAATTTTTGTAATGAATTTGAAATAAGTTGATAGTTTTATTGTAGGGAATAACTACACAACTATCAAAGTTCAGTATTTCCATTGCGAACTCTTGAAAAACTTACTACAAATATTTTTCAACGATGCTCTTTTTCCCTGAAGTGACAGTAATTCCTCTAAACATTAATTATCCCGAGTTTTTCGTATAGATCGATTTGAAATGATTCTTAATATTGATTCAAGTCAAATTTCAATAAAAGCATGCTTCTTCGCAGAAATTCAACATATGTTGAGTACGTAACTCTTTCAGATATTTCAAATTTGTATGCACATACAAAGATTACTTGTCATGTTTGACACAATTGGAAATAAAATTTAGGAACAGCAATAATTTTGGAATGTAATTGACTACAATTGCCATGAAATCTACTCAAATTTAGTTGCAATCACCGCAATTCGTTTTTAATGGTCATAGGAATTGTCCCTGTTTCAGAATTGACTTGGGCCAAGCATGGCAGCAAAGCATAGAGAATTCATAGTGAGCCAACGTTGATTCATGGTAGAGATATTATCGTATCTGTATGGGAATACAAGGTTTGTTCTAGCATTGATTTAGATTTGAGCCCATATTGGTCTTGCAGCAAAATTCTTGTACCCTCCAACCTTGCACACGCTAAAACGTCTTTTCCATTGTGTCAGCATTTCTTTTTGGCGTTGACTTTCATTGAATCGGGACTAGTTTTGGTTGCATCTCAAAATCAGCTAATTTTCAGGATGGAAGTAAGTTTCATTTTTTCAATATTACGCCAGCGTTGACAGTCTTTTCCCACCGTTGTGCCAGGCGTCACAATAATTGAGACTCGTTGATTGCTGAAACGATGTGACCATTTCAAGCCTCAGTCGAGTTTTCTCCCGAAGCTCCACCAATCTTTTTCAGGGTTGGATCAGCCTCACGTCACTGGTAAATTTTTACATGAAATATCACATATCCTGGAAAATATTTTGGTTCATCTGCCTTCCCTGGGGAAAAAATTTCGTTGAATTTTGTTCTCTCTTGGCACATGCGGTTTTTATTGAAAATTAGCAAAATTCAGGTCAATTCAACAAAATTTCGGCAAAATTCGATAATTGTCCATAAAATTCAATAACTTCTTGTGAAATTTGTTGACTTCGATTGCAGTTCGTTGAAGTTTGAGGATTCTTACTCAATTTTATTGAAATATTGCTGTGCGAAAAGTGAACAAAATCTAACCAAATTTTTCTGCCAGGGTCGAACCAGTATTCCGAGGGGATTTTCGGAAAATTACAGGAAGTTACTTTCGGCGAATAACTCAAGTTTTTGGATTTCGTGTTCTTCCTCGGAAACTCTAGTCCATATGATATGATAATTAATATTAATTTTGAATTCGACATGGACCTGGTTTGGATATTATATTCCAAGTACTTTCAAAAATTGAAAGTCTTCTCCTCACATGAACATTCAAAGGAAGCAGCAAATAATTTTGTCTTGTGAATTGTGAAACTTACATATCGGCGTACGTATTTCTTTATTGCATGATTTCTTACATAATTAAAGTTTAGTAATAAATATTATACTTGGTTACTCGACGAGAACGAAAATTATAGCACTGCAACGCAAAAAATAATTTATTTGACCGAATGAACTGAAGTTAGTTGTGAAAATTAGTTCCGAGTAATGAAAGAATAGAAGCCGGTAATAAAAGCTGTAGTAAAGGAAACTCTAAATTAGTAACAGCAACTAAAGTCAGAGAAATTAAATTTCAATTCAGTTGAGCCAACGCCCGTTTTAGTTATCCAAATATCAACAACTGTATCTAGTTGCTGGAACTAATTTTTTTTTGGTTTGGGAATGAGAAAAAAACAGTTATCGATGGGACGAAATGTTCAGCTGAAAGCGTGTCAATTTATTGATGAGGTGATAAATTTTTTAAAACGACCACAATGTAAGCTTATTAAAGCAGCTCTGAAGATTTATATCTTTCGAATTTCAAAGCGAAAGAACTGTCTGATTGGAGCATGCTCTTGACACTTAACGAGTAAATAAACATTATTTATCCATTAAAGACAGTCTTTTCGCTACGTGAACTGTCACCAGCACACTCCAAAAAGATACATTTTCCTCTCAGAAATCTCATGAGACGTGTTTGAGAGGTGGAGGTACAATTTTCTGTACTCCAATCATTTCATGGGAACGACTGAACATGTAAAAAAGTATCAAACGTTGGAATCGGATTATCAATCATACGGTATTCAGCTAGAATCGATGATTTGTATCTATTGGGAGTGACATCGCAGATGCTGAGACATTACTTTGTGAAGAATGTTAGTTCATTGTGGTACAAGAATTGAAGGATTGAAATAATAATGATGATGATTGCTTCGCATTTATGTAATGAATTATCGCGCATTGATTTTCATGAACGTGGTTGTTTATTCATTCATTTATTTAAAGAACCAGGACACCCCTTGTGGACAAAGTGATATAACATAAAATCAAAGAAACACATGATAATAATATGGTAGATTTTGAAATAATTAACAGTTTATACTTGTTTCGAATTCATTTCCTTCTTGGAGTAATGTTGTTTTAATCATAGTGGAATAATTAATTATTTGCATCATAAATTCAATGTATCCAAGGATTATTAAGTAATGGATACATACCAACGAACCAAAATTAGATATAATATGATTCATGTAGAAATTCAATGATCATTCTGTTTGTTGTTTTTATTTTTTACGCGAAACTGCAATTCAATACAATTCAATGGGATGCGGATGATGCTCGTTTCTAATGTAGTTTCAATCGAATGAATGAAAAAAGTAGGCTAAAAACTTTCTTACAATGTTGGAGTTCGCTCAGTTATAGAGGTAAATAAAATTTCTTTTGCTTCATTTGGATTTACACAACCAATATAGTGGAAGGATCTCGAAGTGACGAGTGAATCACATGGTATTGTTCACCGCGTGCCTACATCGACTTGGGATCAGTACTCAAAAAAGAAATGTGTTCTGCTCGAGAAAGTATTCTAGATGGTTGGAAAAGCATATACAAGGTCAAAGCCGTTTCCAGCATATACGACCGCATACGTAATGTAATTTCTTTGAGAATTTCTGTACTAAGATTAACATAAAGCCAAAGGGCACCATTATCTTTTAGCGTTCCATTGTTTTTCCATAAACCATCGCGATCGAATCCTCACAAATGAAAATTAAATCCATATTTTTCAAGGGAATGATAATAAAAGAGGTGAAAATTGAATCATCATTTTCTTACTTTGATAAATTATCTCTCTTCTTTCATCTTCTCAACGTGTGAAGTATTTTCTTTGGTTCGGCGACTTTTGATCACGCGATCCGTAAATGGGGGAATAATAACTGTATACACGGAGGGAAAAAACATCTTCACGTATGAATGAATATTTTCGTTTGAAACCTTACAATATTTACAACAAAATTCAAAGCCAAGAAACTTTAAAAGAGCTGAATAAGCTTGCAGCTACGTTTTCAATGGGCTCTCCTCTAATTTCGTGAATTCCGCTTAACCGGCCAAAAGTCGTTAAATAAATCTGAATATAAAAGCGATGACCAAAAGAAGTAACAGGGAAATGGCAAAGAAGCGAGGTAGTAATACATTGAGAAGGCCTCCAACAATCAGAAACGAGAAACTTTTGTGCTCTGGTGGCTTTCAGAGTCTTCTTTCCTGGCGAACTGTTGTTCGTGTAACAACTGTCCAGCGTACTTTTCAAAGACTGACCATCAAATTTTACGGGTTCAACTCTTTTGATCTAAATACTCAAACTGAAGCATCGAAGAGCGAAAATTACTATAATTGTAGGAGTTCTAAATTGATTCTGATATAGGAAGTTCATTTCAAATGATTCTGCTGACGTACAATGTTTGTATAAAAAATTCAAAAGAGATAATTTATTTTTTGTTGTTTCCGATGGGATCATTCTTTCTCGAGTGAAGTCAAGGGTTGTATAGTACAAACAGCTGACGATAAAAAACAGTCTCCTCTGATTGCGAATGTGTAGGCACTGAATTAAAATGCTAATTTGACGCATCAATTTCCATCTATTTACTCCCGCTTATTTCCCTTTAGAGAGTCAAGGTGATTTTAAAAGGACGGTTAGTTCTCGTCCAGCATATTCCTGTTTATTATAACGTTCATACAGATATATACGTGGGATATGTATTCATACACTCAACTAGAGTGCATATACGTTGAACGCAAGACACACGCATGCGTTTATATCAAACTGCACCTTTAATGTACTCCTATCTCTTTTCACATGTGTATTACACCCTTCGTCGATCTCTCTTTCAGATTTCATTCAACTCCTACTTCAACGTTGTTCAATATAATTTATCGATTATATCATCACTTACATATTGCAGCAATATGCATCAAAGCTCAACGCATGTTCATCAAACGCAACATTATTATATTATGATACCATTCTGTTCTCGAATGAAGATTTTTGCATCAATAACAACGTTGATATGATGAGAGCTAGCTGCATTTGCATACGCGTTGCACTATCGTACCTACGATGATTCCTTCGGGTAATGTATTGTACATAATTCTTGATAAATGAAACTGTTTCGCGTACAAGCCGCAATTTCTGTACGCAAATGAAATTTTTAACGTTAATCGAAACCTTTTGTCAAAATGGTAACGCTTTTTTACGATAGAGGATCTTAATTATGATTCAACGATCGTGTATAAATACGTATTAACTCAATAACAAGGATAACGAAATGATATTGAAAACGTTGAACCAGTAATGGTTCGTTGAATTGCCATTTATGTTCGTTACGAGTGAAGTCAATTTGATATTGTAATAATGGGTTCGTGTTGCCATAATGTGTACCAGTTTCCGCCACAATGTATTTTAATTATTCATACCTCGATCGACGAATCGCTCTTACGTATTCCCATGGAATAAATTTTCGATGCATCGACGAATTCGCAATATAATCGAATATCAGTTTAAATAATGTCCGTGTGTGTGTTGTTTTTTGTTTCAAAATGAAAATTTTCTAATTCTTCGTTTCTCGCGATGTCAAAGATGGTTCGCGAGATATCGATTCTCCCGGTATTTCTTGAGATAATTCTCCAACTCCGCGTTAATGATTTATTCCATCCAAGTGAGAAAACAAAGTAAAACAACAAATCTCGATCGATACGCTCAATCCAAACACTGTGGTTTCCGAACAAAGTTTCAAGATGTACTATCAAGAATCAGATAATTCAAAACTTCCTCTCGCTAACTGGTCTTTCAAACTAATGCTGCGATAGAGCTGTCTTCTCTCGCGAAATCTTGTAGTAGCGGAAGCGGGCTGTGGCCGGGCGAGGAGGATGAATGGCCGACAACGTTCCTTAACACCCACGCGTAATAAAAATGCTAATTACATCGTGCAGCATGCCGTTGGATGTCGTCGAGATCTGAATTATTGCACCAACTTCTATAGAATAGACACGTCTCGTATATGTATTTAATAACGGCAAAATGAAGAAGAAGATATTTCATCCTCGATGCAACGAAAATTCTTCATGTAGGAGGATAAACCCAGACGAATGAATGATTTGGATGGCTGAATTGAGAAGTGACGAGAGAAGAAGATTAGTGTACAAAGTCTAGAGGGATAAGACAAGATCTTCAATTGCTAATGTATTTCACAAAGTTCGATAGCCGCTTAGTAAACATTTTGTGTCCTGAGATGTCTTTTAGACGGGTTAATAATATCTTTCAAACGAGTTTTAGACAAGAATTGGTCCGAAACTTGTGTAACAATGTTTCACAAGACACCTTAAACCTGTCTAAAAAATATCGAGTCACAAAATGTTCCCTACTGTGTGGAAAAAATAAAGTGACATCCCAATAAACATACAAATCTTAAAGACATCTAAAAGATGTCTAATAAAAGACATTTTTTCGACATTTCTAAAACACAACTTATAGACTTCTTTTAGATGTCTCACTGAAGACATTTCTAAGAAGTCTCTTGTAGTTATCTTAAAGATGTCTGATAGATTTTATTTCAAAGATGTCTTTAAAGATCTGATAAAAGACATATTTTAGATATCTTGAAAATCAAAATCACAATATTAATAATATAATAATATACCGATAATGATTATAGGCCTGAATTAAAAAAAATATCAATTCTGATATAAAATCAAATAATTGGCGACTTTCATTATGAAACCTTATCAAACCTTGCGGGTCTTGCATCTTTCATAGAATCCATAAGTTTTTATCGAGTTTTGCTTGGTATTTGCAGCAGGAGTGTTGCAATCAGCGTTTTCCATCATGTATTGAACTTATTTACTGATTACCGTATCCCAAACGCACATTTGCTTGAATTTGTATTAATACTTTGTTAATTATATACACACTTAGAGGTTTGAGTATATTTACATACTTTCGAAGGAAAAAATTTCTTTGTCTTTTCTGGTTTTCTGCCAAGACTTGTTTCTATCAATGAAACTTCTTTCAAAAAAAAAATTTCAATTTGAAATAATAAACTTGTAGAGAATGTTTTTATACTCTTCGATTAAACTTGAAACAAAATAAACGAAAACCATAGTGTGCATTGTTTCTACGGACCAAATTGGATCATGTCGGACCGCAATTGATGTTGCATGGATTGAAAACTTATATAGCATTTATAGCAATATAGCATATAGCTATTATATAGCTATATAGCATTTATTCTCAAAAATCTTTATTTATTCTTCCAAATTAAGTTCAACGCCTTCAAAGTAACCCCCTCTCCTCCATTTTCCAATCTTCGAAACAGTTGTTAAAATCGGTTTCCGGGATAGCCTTCAGCTCTCTCTCTTCGATTCGACTTGGATCTCCTCTATCGACTCATAACCGTGTCCCCGGAGCGGTCTTTTGAGTTTGTTGAATATTCAGAAGTGCCAAATCAGGTGAATACGGTGGTTTTGGAACGATATGGGTCGAGTTTTTTTGCAAAATAGTCACGAAGAATTAATGCAGGGTGAGCCGGTGCATTGTCGTGGTGCAAAAACCAAGAGTTATCTCGCCATAATTCTGGTCTCTTTAGGTGAATAGCTTCACGTAAACGCCGCATAACGCTCAAATAATATTCTTTGTTGACAGTTTGACCTGATGGAAGGAACTCAAAATGCACAAAACCACGATAATCTAAGAAAACAGTCAACTTAACCTTGATTTTTGAGCGACTTTGGCGCGGTTTTTTGGCTTTGCCTCATTTTTAGCGCGATATTCACTTGATTGATCGGTTGTTTACGGGTCGTAAGCATACATCCACGTCTCATCACCCGTAATGATGCGATTCATCTTGTCCTGATAGTCAGAAAGCATTGTTTTACACACTTCAACGCCACGATGTTTTTCCAGGTAATTCAGTGTTTTCGGTACCAATCGAGATTTGATGCGTCTGAGGCCCAAAACATCCTTCAAAATGGTATTGACTGATCTTTTTGAAATGCCAACATCATCAGCAAGATTTCTGATTGTCAATCGACGATTTACAAGCACCAAATCTTTGATTTTTTGGATGTGAACTTCGTCAGTTGAAGTTGATGGTCGACCTGGACGCTTTTCGTCTTCGACACGTTCTCAACCTTCTTGGAATTCTTTATACCACTTGCAAACATTTTTTTTCGACATAACATCATCACCGAAGGCTTTCTGCACCATCCTCAACGAAACAGCAGCAGAAAATTCATTCCGCAAACAATATTTGATGCAAATTCTTTGCTCAACAAATGCAGACATTATAAAAATCGAAAAATCCACTTCCAGCAGCTCACAAAACGAAGCGTATCTGAAACAATAATGAATATTTTGATGTGACCCTTGGCACGGATATCAAAGACAGTCTTACTAACCTAAAAATAAGTGCACTTCCCCAAATACATTCGCTCACAGAATTTAAATTCAAATGTCATCTTACTTTTTGGACACAGTAGTATAATTGACGATTACGTATGTATTTGATTAGACGGGCTTTGTTGATTCTTCCAACGATAATATTCAATGAAATACACCCAAGCAGCGACAGGAGTTCAAAGTATATACGAAATAAAAACGTTCGTAGAATGTACGAATGAGATACGAAGAATATATAATGAACGTTCATAGAATATTCGAATGAGACTGTTTTAAATATACTTAGAACCTACATAGTACATTCGAAATGTACGATATTCATCCAATCGACGTTCGATTGACGTACCATTGTATATTCGATTACATACGTTCGATGAATATGCATAGCACCTATGAAACGGTCTCATTGGAATATGCATAGAACATATTTCGAATATTCGAAGAATGTTCATAGTACATTTTGGTGCTACTTAGGCAATGGTGATGGGATATCCTGTCTGGATCAGCAGATACTTTTTATTTTGATTCGATGTGAGGATATTGATTCTTCACGTTCTCTTCCACAGGAAGCATCCCCTGTTCATTCGATCAGTTGGAAATTGGAAACAGTTCTGACGACGCTGAAGTTCTGAGTAAATCTTAACTCTCAAAGCACGAATTGGGTAAAACGAGAACTCGGGCGATATTCCAAAGTTGGGGTATTTTTGAAAGTGTTGAAGGAATAATAAGGAAGAGGAGTTTGACCGAAGTATATGGGATAAAGTTTGAAGGTACCGACTATTCGAGGTCCAGTTGGCATTGACAGCTCTCGCATAGTCACTGAACTGTGTTGATCCAAAATTTGAATTTTTCATAGTGTACACTTTGACAGTTAAAATTCAAGTTTTTCGGCAAACCATCACGCGTCTATTCATGCACTGAGAGAAATTCATCATCAAAACTTACTGGTTTTTGGTGATTACAAATTGATGGAAAATATTAGTAATTTTTTATAGCGTTATTTCAATTGAACAAAAATTGTATCCTCACCAGCGTCGAATATGCCCCAAGCAACACAAGAGGTTGAAAAATGCTAAGAACGTGTTTGAAAAATCCTACGAACGCGTTTAGAACTTCCAAATGAGACTGCACGGGGAAAAAAATATGATAACGCCTTTCATACAATTATAGTAATAGGAGGATATGATTCACTATGACGATAAATGACAGTGGGTATATGACGACTCATCATAACTCTTGTAACAGTTACTATATTTCTTCTAAACACTGATAGATGTAAAATATTTGACGTCATAATGAATTATGTCCTTCAATTACTATACTTTGTCTAATAACCATTATTAAATTCTTTTCTCCGTGTGTTTCGAATAATTATGTGCCATGCATCTCCATAGAATATCTTGACGAATGTACTCAAAATAGTCTCATTTGCACATTCTTTTCACATTCACTGCATCATCATAGCATATTTGAGGAGTTCTTGTGTTACTTTAGTGATTATTCCTGATCAGAAACCTTGTTTATTCCCCCGAAGACACGCATTGTTTTTGAAAATTGAGAATTTTCGTTTACAAATTGTGTCACAAGAACACGGAGAAAAATGTGATTGTGAAAATTACTAGTTCCTGTCGTAAACTAGTATTATTGGAAAATATTGACAGTAATTTGTAACCTAAGTGTATTATTTTATAAGCACGTAGTAAATAATCGTCAGCTACGATGGTAAAAATGAAGATTCAGCGTGAGAAAATATATTCCAGTAATAACAACTATGAACAAACGAAATAAATACCTTTTCTCATGAAAATTTTCACCACTTGACAATAATAGATTTTGTTCGAACAACCATTCTGAATTTTGAAAGCCACGAATCACATTTACTACCAATAACGGGTCGGTATGATACAAGCGCTGATGGTAATATTTTCCAAGTGCGAGCGCAGCAAAGCGGCTTCAATTGTAAGGTTTATAGGTATATATAAGTACATTATTCTTAAGTTCAAATCCCCTCCGCGTAATTGGGATTTTTCATTATAAACTGTACTCAAGAATGTATTAAAAATAACATAATTGCAATCAACAAATATGGTGGTAATAACTGGAAGGTTGGACAACACGAACTAACAAATGTGCCTGGAAATATGTTTTTGCAAGTAAATTTTTTTTTTTATTTTAGCTTTTGCTTCGATTTTTAGAACTCTTGCTTGCGAGAATCTTGAAATAAAGTGTAAAGAAACATTACGATCGCTGATGGTAAAAAGTATTAGCACTGCCTGGAATCATCAATATTATCTTTGTTAGTTTTCCTGAAGAAATTTTATAATTTTTGACAAAGTGAAGTTCATCATCGTGATAATCTTAGAATTTCCAAGCTATTCCCAATAGTTTCAGTTTCCCAATTTTGATGATGATATCACCTACGTATTTTACCACTTTCAACCATCAAATTTCTCTCCATGAAATTACAGTTTTTGAACAGGAATTCTTCCTGGTTTTGATTTTCAAACTCCGTAGAATGAAGAATTGCTGTTTTGTTCTCATCAATAATTTGTGATCTCTCGCCAAATATTATATATGAAATCGTTATATCAAGCGTATCCCCCGAATGATGGGAAAACCAGTAATTTTCAATGATAAATTTCTCTCAGTGTGCGAATTCAAAAGTAATCGTCACTCTTGTTGTCCTCGTTGACAGTTTTAATACACAAAGGAACGTTGAAATCAACATCAACATGAAAGACCTCGCAACTTGAAACTTGCAATATATTTTCATCAATCAATCATATTATGTGTTTTTTGGTAAAGGCTGTTTCATCGTACCGAAAATAAATTCCGAGAATAGACTTGGAAATCAATTGCAGAGCAATAAACCCTATTTCATGATAAATTGGTTACGATGAAATAGTATTATTTTATTATTTTTTCCATCACTTTTTGTATACCCACGTACTTTCAGTTTAATCTATTGGCTATTATTGGTAGTGAGGTTTTGAAAGCACGTATTTCTGCTCTCATCTCGACTACGAAAGATTTTTCAAGACTGATTCAAGAGAGTCGGTGTTGCAAGAATCGAGGAGTCGTCCAGCAATTTCTAGTATATATCTACCCATGTCAGAGTATTTTTCTTCCTTCTGTTTCTCATATGGTGCGAGAGTTTTTTTGTCATTCTTTCTGTCTCACTGGAGGAAGCCAATCGTTGAGTGCGAAAATCGGACCTATATACCTTTTACTCTGATCACGCTAAAATGGCTTTCTCTGAGTACCTACGTGACCCATAACGTTTCGAAAATAAAAGATCAACCTGAACATGATGAGTTAAAGGAATACGTAGTATTTTGAATTGATGAATATAAAATGTATTTTATTTTATCAACTATTTGTATGATAATAAGAAATTTGTTAAAATTTCAAGTTATTTTCATTATTCTCATACCGTATTCTATGGGAATCTATTTACAATACTGGATGAATTTTATTTCATGCGTGATGTTGTAAAATCTCATTCGTCTCTTATGTGACAATTTTTCACTCCTCTTTAAATTTCATGCAATTCATAAAATCTCGGGAAAATTTTACATCACCATATACAGATTTTATGAGGGAATTTCTGCTTTTATGGGAAGATTACTGCATTATGTATCAAGAGAAACGCATAGCAACCTTCCACGAATGGATGAAATACAAAATGAAAGTATGTTACTCCTCGCGGTTTCTTCGCAAAATTTTTCCAAATACTAGTACAGTTATTGAAAAAGTTTATTGTAAAAAATCCAGTTTGAAACCAGCGAATACACTTTTTTTTGTATCGAATCTCCCACACTCTCATTGAAATTCGTTATTCATACCAAACTTGGTTTGAATTCTAATCCTGGCTCGAAATTTCAAATAAAAAGAATTTCGAACAGTTGAAATTTTGGAATCTCGCGTCATTCCATTCAAACCGTTTTCACGAAGTAAGTATGATCGTCCTTCATCAAGATAACTTGAAATACTTTCTTTTTTCTACATCTATCAAGACACTTTCCAAGTTTTCATTCACGTTTTCAGAAGGATCTTCGCGTACAAGTCTACCCGCATTGGAGGACATTGAGGATTAGACGCGAAGATTTTCCATTAAATGGAACATTGATTGATTGCTTTGGTGGATAAAGTTGTGCGAAGGCGTCCTCTTGATAAATGGATATTTCGGAGTGCGCCGGTAATTGTTTCCATGTCGGTTCTCTCTTACTTGGAACGCGTTCTTCTGTCACCCCAAATGAGGCTTTATTTGCTTCCCTTTGTTCCGGTACCAGCTCTTCAAAATCCGTAAATTACTTCACTTCCTTAGCATTTGTAATGATGGCCTGACGCAAAACAATGTATTTATTGCGATCCCTGGGAAAAATTCTTCTTATATTCTCTTTTCACATTCTGCAACGATGGTGTGTGTTAATTTCACTTTGCGGTGAAGATTTTCTGAAGTTATTTGAGCATAGGATTGTAATTAGAAATTGATTTTCATCATGATGTTCAATTTATTTTCAAACATTGTGGAAAATTTGATTCGATTCCTGGATTGAAGAATATGAATGACAGGATCTCGAAGAAAAGAGTCGTTCACCAGAAATAGCGAGAAATAGTCACACGAATTTCTATCGGAATTTAACCAACTGGTACCAAATTCTATGGAAAGTAAATCGTGAGAGTCTGTATCAGTTACCGGGGATGAATTGACTTTAAAACTTTGACTACTGTATTATACGATAATCCGCTCAATAAATTATGCACACCAAATTCACATCCTAAACGTGAGTTGCTCTCGAAATGGAACAAGGAAAATCTATTCTCCCTCGATGGAGAAGCTTTACCCGTTCGATGATTCTTGTATATGTGAGAATTACTCAAATCGCTTGTTTATTATTTAAACATTGACAAAAAGATATTCCTCTTCAATGAATATCGATTCGAGTTAAGATAAAGATATCAAATTGATTTTGAAAACACCGCTCGTTCATTCGAGATATAATAATTGGATTATTTTATGATTCGTATCAGCGAATGGTGATTGAAGCGTTTATAGGACTCGTAAACTTTGGAATATAAATTTGTTACTAAAAAAGTCCACGATGGGGAACCTTGTTCCGTTATATAATTCAATACAAATATATCTCTCTTATCTTCTCCCATCGATTACAATAATAGTTTTTATAGTACGATGATACGATAACCGAAGGGTCCTTATAATGTTGTGCGATCAGATATAAAAGAAAATTGGAATCCGCTTCTTTTTGGAGAAATATTCTCGTGAAGAATGGAAAGATAACACTTGTTCCCAATGTTCTACAGGGGCATCATCGCAAATTCCTTTCCAACGTTGACATGATGGATGTTAGAATATTGATTTTATGAAATTCCACCGAACTTGTTGTAATACCTTATGTCAGTTCATAAAATTTATGTGTTTTAGAAAAGATATTCCATACGAGGAATTATCGTCACATATTTTGTATTTGATAATTATTTAAAAAAGTTGATTATGCATGGAACAAAAGATATATTTGTTTATCATCTTCTCCTGTTGTGTATTTTGGACAAAACTTTGAGAAATGGTTAAGAAACAACCAGTTGTCGAGGGATCGAAATGAAATGTATGGTTAAAAAGTATCATTGGAATCGATTTTAAATCACAATCCAGAATTCTCAAAATCTCTTTTCTGAGAATTTTCTCGGTAGAGTTAATGAATTTGCATTGGGTGAAGAACGACCTTGTTGAAGTTTGCAAAATAAAGCAGAGAGTTTAGTATCCCTGATGAAAAAAATCCATTGAATCCCATTAGTGAATCGGAACATTGAACAGGATTGAATACGAAGTAACAGGAATTCCATTGAATTTGATTCAACGTTCTGATTCACTAATGGGATTCAATGGATTTTTTTTTATATTAAGGATGTTCTCAGAAGGAATAGGGATATTTGGTGGATTTCTAAAGAATTAACGGTGGCATTTTGATGGAAGGAGTATTTTGAAAGCTGGGATCGATATATCTTTTCTGATAGAATATGAAATATAGGGTGGATTTTATTTTGAGAATGAAGTGTACTTAGAATACGATTTTTATACCTTCAATGCTTGGAGAAAAATGTAACTGGGATATGAGGTAAGAGACCCTATACCCGATCAGTCCTTATATTCTAGGTTTTTGTGGTTTAGTCGTGCAAAAACTCTTCAACCAAAACATTTTTCGTAATTAATAGATCGAAAATGAAATTTTTCATTCGAAACTTCTAGCTAAATTACTTCGTAAATTCATGTAATAATGAAAATGATCGAGTTTTAGTCCCTGATCGGGTATAGGGTCTCTTACCTTATAATAATTTAGGTTTCCCTTCACAGTGAAAACCAAGCGGTTCAGATTCTCGTTGAATTTCACTTATACGGGTTGAAACATTGTCGATGCGTAGTAAAAAAAATGAAAAGAAATGTGAAGTACTTTACAGCAAGGGTTATAAGGCTTCAGGAAAATATGATTGAGTCCACATCAATTTCAAGTAAGTCATTCACCCTAACTTGTTTGTATATTCCATAGAAATTTTCGAAATTGAATTTCATGGAATCTTCAGAGATTTCATTAGGTCCAATAAAATTTTCTATTCCTGGAAATGTTAGATCTATTATTCACGATGTACAGAGATCTTATTGGATTCAATAGAGCAGATTGCAACCATTAATCTCGGGATGTCATCTGATTTCTCACAGAATGGGATAAGAAACTTATAACCATGAATTGTATCAAGTGTACCTACATTCAAATCGAGTTGAAATGATAATAATTTGAAGATTGTGTTGGGCAGAGCATAATACGGATGAAGGAGGAGAGAGCGGCTTCTAGGGTTTTGCTTAGTGAACTCGATGGAAGTTCATCTATCTTTGGATAGGTCAAAAAGACGATGAAATAATACTGTGAGATTGGATCTTAGGAAAGTAGGAATATGCATCTCACAGTCGGATGAAACTGACTTCAAATGGAAATGAATAGCGAACCTCTGTGAATTCGATGATAGAATTCAAAGTTTCGAAAATTACACAGTAAGTAGGCAACTGCATGAAACAGAATAATAAAGTACTATTAACGAGTAAGAGAAACAACTCTTTACTCTCGCTGTTTGAAACTTTCATCCGCTTCTCTCTGTTCAATTTCTATTTCCCACATGGTATTACTAAACATCATTTGAAAAGTTTGTCTTTTTGATGAATAACTGAAGGAGAGATTATTGTGTTGATTCGTCTCGTGTCTCATTTTTAGAAGTAACAATTTCAGTTAATTGTTATTCAAAAACTTGCAACGATTCGCAGTTCATATGGCGAAGAAATGTAGCTTTCGCGGGGTTGGCGTGTTCACGAATATTTTCACGTAGCAGAAATGTGAGAAGAATATATGAGAATTTCCGCGAATATGCTATTCATGATTTCATGTTCTATGCATATATTGTTTACCTTGTGTGCTGTATGGGTTGTAATCAATAAAATAATGTAGATCGTGTGAAACAAAATGATGTATGCGATGTAGGAAATTTGAAAACCCGCTCTGACGGTTCTCATTAGCAATGAATTGTTTGTGTTTTATAATGACGATGAAAATGAATTCATTGAACGTTATTATAACAATAGGTACAAGTGGAGTACGCAGGCGATAAATAGGTCATACCCTGTAAAAAGGAAGTCTTAAATCCAGATCATTTCACGACTGAATCTATAATGCGAACAAATTAAGCGAAAAAAAAACAATCGCCGATACAATGGAAAAAACATTGTCTTGAATTAAGATGCAAACAAATTGAGACTTTCTTTTTACAGTGTACACTGAGGAAACTCTTTAGTTGTGGTAACTAAAAACGACATCGAGTAGAAGATGTAAGCCGCTGCATTTAAATATTGTTTGTTGCAACGAAAATTTTCCGCTGCAGGGACTATAATTATACCAATATTTAGTTGTGACAACTAAATTTTTAGTTGAGGCCGTACGAGGGTGGATTGATAAGTTTCCGGCCTGACCAAGAGATGGCGCCACTAGGCCTACCTTGAGGTGGCGTTCTATAGTACCATCCTTAGATAGCTTGTAGCTATAGTTTCAGTCCGATCGCCATGTTAGTTTAGTTTTTAGAGCACGCTGACCAAGACGCCTCTGTGTTTTTCGTAAAAATGGAAAAGCTGGAAAATCGTGCTGTCATCAAATACTTTCATTTGAAGGGGTTAACGCCGAAGGAAATTAAAGAAGAGATGGACTCAACACTGGGGACATCCTCCCCATCATATTCAACCGTTAAGCAGTGGGTTTCCGAGTTTAAAAAGGGTCGTGTGAGCACCTCTGATGAGCCTCGCTCAGGACGCCCCATTGAGGTCACAACTCCAGATATGATCGAAAAAATCCATCAAATAGTGCTGAAAGATCGCAGATTAAAAGTTCGTGAGATAGCTGAGACCTGTAAGATGTCATATGAACGTGTACAAAATATTTTGCACCAACATTTGTATATGGAAAAGCTCTGTGCAAGATGGGTGCCGCGTTTGCTAACAGTCGACCGAAAATTGATTCGAAAGAACATTTCTACCGCCAATTTGGCGTTGTATAAGCGTAATCCAAGCGAATTTTTGCGTCGATTCGTAACCGTTGACGAAACTTGGGTCCACCACTACACTCCTGAAACCAAAGAACAGTCTAAACAGTGGATTGGACCAGGGGAACCAACTCCAAAGAAGGCAAAAACAATTTTTTCGGCGAACAAGGTTATGGCTACTGTTTTTTGGGATGCAAGAGGTATTATGTACATTGATTACCTTGAAAAGGGTAAAACTATCACTGGTCAATACTACGCAGACTTATTGCAACGTTTGAGCCACGAAGTGAAAATTAAACGACCTCATCTGGCGAAGAAAAAAATCTTGTTTCATCACGATAACGCACCAGCGCACACGTCAATCGTTGCGATGGCTAAAATCAACGATCTGAAGTTTGAATTAATGCCGCACCCTCCGTACTCTCCAGACCTAGCCCCGAGTGACTATTATCAGTTTCCTAACCTCAAAAAATGGCTTGGCGGTAAGAGATTTGCGGACAATGAAGAAGTAATCGAAGCTGTAAATGGGTATTTTGAGGAGCTTGACGAATCAGTCTATAGAGATGGCATTACTAGACTAGAACACCGCTATGAGAAATGTATCAGCCTTGGAGGAGATTATGTTGAGAAATAAAAAAAAAAAATTCTTAAAAACGTTGTTTTTCTTGGTCAGGCCGGAAACTTATCAATCCACCCTCGTATTTCACTAAAATTTTTCATTCAAAAAAGAGAATAATTATCATTCAAGTAAAGAAAATTCTACACTGAGAGAAATTTCTATTGTCACTGTAACTAAAACATCACAACTAAACATTCCTAATTGAGAGCTAATGAAAATTTAGTTGATTCAACTGAGAATCTCTGAAAAACTCTCAAAATTCGAACGTTCTCTGTAAATCTCTGCAAGTCTCAATAAAATTCAGAATAATTCTGAAAATCTCTGAGCATTTCTGAAAAACTCTCAAATTTGGAATTTCCACTAGGGAAAGTATAGTTGAATCATCATTTAGTGGTATCAACTGTATTTTCTTGCCCAGGTAGAAATATTCTATTGAATCCTATTACGAATGGTGAAATTTATGATTGAATATCATTGAATTTCATTCGTCAATGAGGTTTTATAGATTATTTGTAACAGGGTGGTTAAATTAATCAAATTTCCAGTAGCTTTTACTAAGAATATTTGGTTGAGGCGTTTTAGTTACAGTAGTCTCAAAAATTTCTCTCAATGTATTGATTTATCGCAGTAAATTACCAAAAATTACAACTCATCAAATTCTTTTGATTGATTATATAAATAGTGTTATCTTCTCTGAAATCTTGATTACATTGATTGGCCAATCAACGAAATTCCATTCATTTTGCTTGATTCGAGCAACAGAGCTGAGTCAGAGACGTTCGTCCGTTCATGCTCTATTTTCACCTGTCGGCATCAACTAAGAAGATTTAAAGGCGTATAGATAACGCTAACTCATGTACGCCATTTCTACCGACTCCTTTTGGTACTCCCCTTGTGGCGGTAACCGTCGACCTGAACAAATCGGATTGTTCGTTTACTTTTGGTTGCCTCTTTTCTTCTTACCCATCACGTGTATGGTATATACAGATTCATTATGCATCGCTATAATTTGAATTTACCGTGTGTTCTGGTTTTCTACATCTTGATTTAATAGGAAAAGGAACGATTCGCGTGAGCTCCTCCTTACCATCCTTTGATCCCTTTGGATCCCAAGTGAATAAATTTCTTATATATTCTGAATTGAACGAACGTTATTTTTTAAATAGGGATTGATAAATGTGACTGTTTGTTATGAGAACTTCCCACCATCGATAAACTTGAAATGACATCATTTATTTGTTGATTTAATCATTCTATCGCAAAACGTGTTATCCCTAAAGACTAAAATACTCGAGTTGTCAGTATTTAGACTGTCAGCGAAGGCGAGAAAATATATAAACATCAGTTGAAAATCCCTGCATAAATTCAAGCGACAAGAGGCAGCGAGTGAAAAGTATTTCTACTAAGTCGCCACCTTTGTTTCAGAAAGCAGTGGCAAAAAAAATGAGAGAGAGAGAGAGTGAGTGTATATAGCGGTACACGTATATACGTATCTATGGCATTTTGAGCTTAAGACACGCCATTCATCGTTCCCCGGATACAGTCCTCCGACTGCTGTTTTTTCTCTATAATCTTATGAAAAGCCGACTATACATGGGATGAGCATTCGAATGAGATCTTATGAATCATGAAGGGACTTTTTAATAGTTGATTCTTGCGTGCATTCAAACAACTCATAAGATATTTTATCACGAGATATTTTTTCCTCCGCAGAAATACTTTTTGAAAAAACGAAAAGAATATATTCCGGGGAATTAGGGGTTGTAAATGAAAATATTATTATCGTGTGTAGGAACTATTTCGTAGCGTAGCATACTATTCATAGATTATTCATGTGATCAATTTTATTGGGTACCACAATACGGATCGAAACTCCAACATTTCAACCCATTATAATAATGATGAACAAATTATTTGGTTTCATAATAATTAATGCTGCTTGCGACTCATTCATCTATCATGCATTTTTTTCACATCATCGCTCTTCTCGTCATAGACATTTAATATTCTGTTTGATGTAAACGAAATTGAAATTGATTGCATGAAATATAATTATCACGCATATGTTTTTTTTTTTACATAAAACTGCTGATAAATGTTGCGGAAATGTTGTTGAAAATCGATTGAACTTTGATTTATTTCCTAATGGACACGGAGAAGGATAATGTAGTAAAATAGTATTCCCGTACAGCACAACCACCGATTCTCCACCCAGGACTTCGGTGGACTGGAGGTGGAGAATCAGTGGAGAAATGAGAGCCGTGGAAATAAAGGAGAGTCCCCGTTGAGGCAACGGAGAGGCGACGTGGATTTGTCCGCCCCCTTGATTTTCAATAAAATTCATATCTGTTGATTTACACAACCAAATTTCAATGAGTGAATCCACTAACATAAATTTTATTGAAAATAAAGGGGGTGGATAAATCCACATCGCCTCTCCGTTGCCTCAACGGGGACTCTCCCTTATTTCCACGGTTCTCATTTCTCCACTGATTCTCCACCTCCAGTCCACCGAAGTCCTGGGTGGAGAATCGGTGGTTGTGCTGTACGGGTTATTTTATTTTGCTGAAGTTTGAATCGTTTATTGGAAAAAATAGTTGAGCAAATAACGAAATCCTCAGCTGTTAAAATCCCAAAATTATGCAGTGCATTCTTCCATCGATGTTTCCAGTTTCAAACAGATAATTTGAGAAGATAAATATCAATAATTTATCAAATTTTGCGAGTTTGAATTCTCGTTCAGTTCCTATAAACGATTCAAATTTCAAACGCATATTATTTTGTCAACCCTGGTAGAAATTTGTCTGGGCGTCCCATTTACCTCAAGATATGTATAATAAATCCTTGGAATCTTATATTGATAGTTCCATTTGCAAAATCACAAGAAAATTCACAGAAAACCCTCTTATTTTCAGACTTCAAACAGATATAACCCCTTCATCAAATCGAACTATTATTTTCATGAAGTTTTGAGACGGTATGAACATGATATCTTACACAGGCCTACAAAATTGAACTTTTTGTTTGGTGCAACAACTGTATCATACTTTTCCGAAGTATTTTGGCGCGCTGAATCCGAATCTGGCTTCAAAATTGCATTATTACGTGTGGTTTTTGAGATATTTTAACGTCAAAGTGTGAAAAACACCGTTTTTCGACATATTTGAGATTACGTGACGTCAGAATGTAATTTTTTCTCATGAAACTAGTAGATGCACCTCAAAATATAATCCATCCCCTTCCGAATGCCGTTGTGTTTGCTCGAATATCTTTTTTTTTACTGTGACACGACAATTTGAAATTTGTGTGTTCATGGATTTAGTGAATAGGTGAAATAACACAATTTTCAAACTGTCGTATCTCAGAGAAAAAAAAAGATATTTGAACAAACCTAATCGCATTTGGAAGAGAATGACTCATATTTTGAGATAATTTGAAGAATGATTTGATAAAATGTTGTTAACGTGTGGAATAATTGAATAAAACGTTTCAAAATCGTGCATTTTCATTTTATTTTACACCTGCGATTTCTTGAAAACTACACGTAGCATTAAAAAAATAAGTATATTTCCAGAGTCAGGGTATCGAATATATTCACAATCTGCTTTAGTTTTAGCGGCACCAAAATCATTGTAGACCTGTGTTATCAATTGATAAATTCTAGGGGAGGTGAAATAGATTCATTTATCATATCAAAGTCGTGAAATCGGAAAATGTTGATGTTAAAAGATGGCAGAGAACTCTACATTCCTTTCACTCAAAGTACAAACGCGAGACCAGTGAAAATTCGAAAACTAATACAGTGTTTAAATCGTACAATAATATCGGTGTAGAATTCCTTCTCCGGCGAAGCATCAGTCTCATTACAATCCGAAGAACAGGAGAAGAAAGAACAAGAAACAAAACTCTTCCAGTATTAAAAATCCTTATCGTCAACTTTTGGTATTAAATATAGTCAAAGTTCTCTGTTCTCATGAACAGAAACATTGCATCCTGAAGAAAGTTTATCAGAGAGACATTATTTCCAAGTGGAAGTATCACTTAATTGGTAATATTAACTTTTAAAAACTAACAGACCGGAATAGAGGGAACAAACCTTCATAACTTTCGTAATGTTAACAAATTTTACGGGTCTCAACACCGACAAATATATTCTCTACCGATCCACATTTATGCATCAAAATAAAAATTCGAAGAAACAGTGGAGACCCCAAAAACCGTTTAGATGTTGACATAATGTTCCTAAATAACACATTCTTGAAGTTTGAATCGTTTCTAGAAACGATATGACAATCCAATCTTACGAAATTTTATGATTCATCAATATTCATCTCCTTGAATTTGTAGGATGTTCCAAGTGGAAGGATTCTGTAGAATTTCATGATGAGATTTTGCTCTATGCAAAATGTAAATCGAATCCGATCGAAAAACCGAATCATATGTTTCTACATGAACTTTCTATGGAATTTCTATAAAAATCCATACATTTGCGTACAGCCAAATGTTGACATGAAATTCTACATAATTTTTTCACCTGGGGTATTGCAAGATTTTGGATCTGAAACAGCTGAATATTGCGTTATTCGATTACTAGTTCGTTTCAATGAACGATTCAAACTTCAGGAATATTGAATAACAAGGATGTTTCACGAATCATTTCTATTGCTGCAATACAATGTCAAGTGTTTTCTCCTATGTAAATGAAACATCATGAATAATTCGTGATCTTTATAATATCCTCACTTTACGAAGTTATTCTTGAATACTGATTTTCATAGAAATATTCAAGTATACTCCACATAGATGCGCGTGTACATACATCACCTCCTCGTGTATCAATATTCTTCCCCAGCTGAAAGCAACACACTTCCGATAGTTCGGAAAAAGTACTCGTATGAACGATTGACTGATCGTACACTGTCGTACAAAATATACCACCGAATACAATGAATCAATTCCATTCTACAACGATACGATGCACAGTGGTACGAAATGCCGAAAATGTGGTCAAAACTATAAGGAGTTCTCAAATTTGCTCGGAAAATGTTACTCGGGGGTTTCCGGGGTCACTGATTACGGATCCGTTGTCAAAATTCCGAAATTCAAAATGGCGGATCCAATATGGAGAACGAAAATTGAAAAAATCATCGGATTTTCTTCAAACTTGGCATCCAGGAGTTCTTTGGGTTACTGATTACAAATCCGTTAGCAAAATTTTGAAATTCAAAATGGCGGATCCAATATGGTGAATTAAAATTAAAAAAAATCATCGAATTTTCTCCAAACTCGGTATCCAGGGGTTTTTGTGATCGCTGATTAGGAATCAGTTGTGAAAATCTCCAAATTCAAAATTGCAGCCAATATGCCTGACGAAAATTGCAAAAATCATAAGATTTGCTCCAAATTCGGTACTCAGGGTTTTTTGGGGTTGCTTATTCAGAATTCGTTTCTGAATTCATAAATTCGAATAGTTGACGTTTATTTGAATTATTGAACAAGATTATTATAAATCGATAAAAAGGGTTTACAAATATAATTCAATCCGTATAGAAAAGTATTTCATGAATATAATATTAGTGACAAAAGACTAATTGATCAAAGATCAATAACAAATTAATGACAAATAAGAAAATTCAATCATTTTCCTGATCAGAATCATCATCTGTTGCTTCCCGTGGTTCTTCATCTGAACTGTCAGATGAATTCTCATGTAACTCATCCTTGGAAGACAAGATTGTAGCTGGTAAAATCAATAGTGTCACTGCATCTTGAGATAAAATCTTAATTTTCTTTTGTGGCTGTTTTCGCAAAGTAGAAATTAAAGGATCCGATGTTGCCATGAGTCTTAAAAACACATCTTCCATACATTTAACTCGGGAACACTTTCGTGAGAAGTCTTCGCGATATCTTCTTATCAACTTATTAGTTGACTCTTGAGCCTCCTCAGAAAGTTGTCCTATAGGTAATAACGCATGTTCTATGATTTCGGGTCCATGAATTAATAATTTGTGGACACAAGTTGGCATGTAATACCAGGGATATAGTTGGACAAATAATTCCTCTTTTGTCATCACTTATCCTGCATTTCCTTCCTATACGCCATACTGTTTGGAAAAAGTGAATAATTAATCCATTTGGGAGTGTGGAAATTTGAAATGAACTCATTATGAACTCTTTCCAAACTGTTTGCCTGTGCGGGTTATTTGTGTGTACCTTATGAACATTATATGTACTTCATCTCATAATATTCTCAACATTTTTTCGATTTTTGATCAACTGTGACAAAACGCGTAAATATCGATTCATTGCAATTCTCATTTCATTTATATCGTGCATTCGAAAGCGCAGCTATGCGCAGCTCTTCTCTACACAATTTAACAGCAAATTGATCATAGATTATGTTCCAATCGGATATTTGGCGGAATATAGCGGAATATGTGACTTTTTACTTCGGTTTTCAATGTATTTATTGACAATTTTGAGCAATATTTGTTATAAAGAATAATGGAAATAGATGATTGATAAATCCCGTATTTTGAATGATCTGTGTGATGAAAATGCTCTACATACCTCCCGGAACAGCATGCATTTTGATTTAGATCAATTAGTTAATCATATAAGTAATTATTTCAAATTGAATTAGGATTAGATTTGTCGCTCGTAGGAACTGACATACGACACGTAAAACCAGGTCAACTTTCCTTTGTTATGCCAACTTCAGTGTTGATGGCAAACCGTTTCAAGGATTAGATTTCAATAGCCCAACTATCAATGTAGCCCACCTGCTACTTCAAAAAACCCGAATATGATGTTTGTTTTTTTCAATTTTGGCCACGTTTTTGGCTTTTCGTACCACTGTGCGATGATACGATTGTTGAGCATAATAATGATAAATAATTTGTATATCATTATATAAAAGTTATGTATAAACTATATTCGTCCACGTGGGTATAGTATAGAGTTACCATAGAGGGAATGGAAAAATTATGAGAGAAAGCGGAGAAATTGTGATAAGTGGAGTATTAAAGGGAAATGAATAGATTAATCGGATGAGCGGAGGGCTCCTGGCGACTCAGTCTACAGCATAATGAACATGTGGTCTCGAAGCAATTCACACGTGGCACAGCAAGTTTGCAGGAAATTCACGTGCTAACAGAGTAAAACGATAGACAGTTGTCGCAAGGTCCCCAAAGTCCCCGATTGAGATCGGTTAAGACTTTGCTGGGATTTTCGCAACCATTTGCGGGAAGTTGGACGAGATTGGTCGTTACGAAAATTGCAAGAAACGCAAAGCGCTTACTACCGGAACTCGATACTTGAAACAGAAACGGATTCTACGGATCAATATGAGGAAACACAAATCTGATTGGAACTTTTCAACGACTACAATACAATGCGGTAAATATGATGAATTTTTCAAAACAGGGTGTGACTTCGATTAATTGTAGCAATACGGTTTATTGTTTAACCGACATTCATAAAAAGTTCTTATATTCTCGCGCATGATCAGTTTATATGAGTTTAATATAGTGTGGTATATAAAGTTATTCATACTCGCATATAAAATCAGTACGCAACCGCATGTTTACTAAGCAGGCTCAGCGCGAACATGTTGCAAGCGTACTTTATGTGGCGTGTGCGAATAAATCGTCACACGCATTTGCATCTACCTCGCTACACGTATTATAATTGAGCACTTGAAAGTTTTAACCCAAATGGATACACCGAGAATAAAATCAGGGAGAGAGAGAGGGAGAGTTCAACCTAATTATCAGAGATATAAAGTCGGTTTTAACGAATCTGAAGTAGAGATAAAAGCTTCCGACAGTGAAGGGAATCAAGGTCATATTTGTCCACGCGAACATTAGGTCAATATCGTATCCAAAGGGTGTGTCAAATACTCATAAGGAGAGACAGGACAACGTTAAATCATAAAATTATCATGCTATTTTATGCGATACTCGTTTATCCGCTTGACCTTTATGAAAAAAAAATGAACTCCTGTTTACTCAACAAAATTTCTTTCTGCTTTCATATAATTTTTCAGGAGATGAATAAAACACACCATCTCTTTGCCCGCAGGGAAAAATTCTTGCTGAAAAAGCGATTCCGAAAAATCTGCTTTGTTAAATTAGCAAAACGGTTGCTGTTACAGTAGAAATATTGCTATTTTAGCAAGATATTTGCTAATTCAGAGAAATTTTTTAGCCGTCTGTATATCTACAATTCCGGATTGCTGAATGGCGAGAGCTTATTAAGGGCTCTTTCTGGTTGAGATTTTCAAGAAGAATTTGTTTTTTTAAACACTGTTTTTTCATAGAAAAAATTGAGATATCGTTTTGAAAATTTGCAGGTATTTTTGTTAGACATTAAATATTACGAAAATGTTTGTTTCAAATTTAACCAATTTTTTTCTCGTCATACTCATTTAAACAACAAAAACCACTAAAAAATGACGGTGGGAGTGATTTGGGACGACCGGATGATCTGAAAGAAACAAAAAAAATGACAAATTATTCCTTGTTGAAGTGGGATCTTGTTGATTGGTCAAGAATTTTCCAATTTCCATCCAATTTTCCACCCTCAAAAATCGATTTTTCCGTAAAATGGCCGCCATTTTGTTGATTTTTGATGGAAAAAACATATCCTAGTTCATGCGATAGCCACTTCAACAAGTAATAATTCACCATTTTTTTTCAGATCATCCGGTCGCTTCAAATCACTCCCACCGTCATTTCTCAGTGTTTTTTTTGTTGAAATTGTTATAACGAAAAAAAATGAGTTTGAATATGAAAAAATTTTTTTGTAATATTGAATGTTTAATAAACATACCTACAAACTTTCAAAACGATATCTCAATTTTTTCTTGACAATCTTAACCAGAAAGACCCCTCGAAAGAGCAAGATTTTTGCTGTAATAGCACATTTTTTGTCAATTCAGCAACAAATTTTATCATATCAGCAAAGCGAATTTTCAAGGTTTGTTGTTTGAGCAGCTTTTTTTCTCCGAGTGTGGATAGATTATTTGTTCTATAAAAGTATCATGAAGAGAATATTTCATCCCACGATTTTCAATCCTATCCTAAAATCTCAAAATTGTACTAAGATGTCTTGAATTTTTCATACACATATTATTTGAAAATTCTTCTCCTCTCTAATTCCAAAGTCCATTGAATGAAAAATTTGGTTTTGACCGAATTGAATCTCTACGTCAGCCTTCGAATGTAAGAAAAATAACTCGGCATTCAAATATCCGTTCAAGTTCCATCCCGATTTAGATGGATGGGAAACGATGGCGTGTATTTTTATGACCTTGTTTTTTCCATCAGACTCTCGAGGAACTAAGACAATTGTGAGATCTGTGTCTTGTATCCGAATGTACACGAAAGCGTGCCTGTATATCTGTTCGACGCCTTTTCTTTTCACGCCCACTTTTTCCCTTAAGCTCATGTTAAGCCGTTACATCTGCTGTCGAACTAAGTAAGAAGAATTCCGAGGATTAAATGAACATGATTTTTCAGTACGTGCTTGAACGGTTATAGGTCGATGATCTCAAGCGTGAGAAATGTTAAATTTTGAATACGATCGATAAAAACAGACATAGTGTCTGACAAGCTGATGCAATTTGTATGGATCGAGAGACTTCGTTTTTAATATGCTAAAATATCGTGAAAAATACTTTCACGCAACGTGTCGTTGAGATGAATAAAATCAAAACTATTCTTCCGGAGACTCTCAAGAATAACAATTCACCAACGAAGAAATCAACAATGCGAATAATTATATATTCTCGGAATAAAAGAAAGAAACAAGTATGAATTCGTGCGAAATGAACGTTAATGCGAGTTCAATTAAATATAATTGTTTCCGCACGTAAATATGAAGGAAAGTACATTTGGTGCATCGGGGATTTGAAATTTCGATTTTCACGTGGAAAAACATATGCGTCTCGTTGGGTCGGCACCTCATACATCATAGCCCGTCCGTTCGCGATTGTCGAAATCAGCTTTTCTGGTTTTGCCATCTTCAACATTCTCCATCTTCTTTTCACCCTCCCTTTTCTGCAATCCCCGGGGAATGAAATATTCCAAGTGACGATAAGCTTGGAGCTATCGGCATATTCTTCCTCTTTCCTTTCTCTCTGTCTTTTTTCCTGTACATATACATGTATATGTGTATATATATTTATATACCAAGTGAATCTCTAACTCTACAACATAGCGCACGACGATGTCTCTCTCTCTCTCTCTCTCTCTCTCTCTCTCTTTCACGTACTTGAATATCCCCAACGGGGAGGAATGAGGCAGCGCTATACTGCCTATGTCGAATCTCGCTCTCTCAAAATAAAAATCCTATCGAGGGTACAGGAAGAGCAAGGCAAAACGAGAACGAGAAAGCGTGTATGTGGGTCGAAAACCCTGAGGATTTTGTGCGGACACTTTCATCTGCCCACGTCAATCAATGAAAACACAGAGAGAGTGACATATAACAAAGGGAAAAAAAAGTTCACACAACAAGATTCATCATTCCACGGAATTCATTTTCATTTTCACATGGCAAAAGTGACGACTTAGCACAAAAAAAAAATATATATATACATACATTGAATGCTCGATCAACGGTCTCGTTATTCAAGATGAGTCGATGCCTTCGGCGGAATGAGAATTTCGATTTCGGTAGTTCATTTGAGTTTTTCAAAACAAAAAAAACTTATGAAGTTAGATCAAAAATTGGATTTCCTGGTGTTCACTTTATTTATAAAAATCTCAATTTTGTGTTGAGAATTTCAATATGTCGTCATCGGATAGTTTGAAAATTAGTACTGAATTTAATATCTAAATCATGCATAATAAAAATATAGCACAAGGAAAAACATTCCATGAAACTTTGGTATATTGTATTCAACTGTGGTAGAGGGTTCATAAATCTTTATTGCAATTCCAATATTGTTTCACATGCACCTTCCTACTTCAGAGCTCTCTGGGACACGCTGATGGTACTTTGGTGTGATCAAATTGTAGAACTAAAGGAGAATGAATAGTGGATAATGTCGACTCTTACACTACATCCGAGACTGGTTTGAGAAATCACGTTTGTTTAACATAACCGTACAACACGTTCTGCGGACATTTCAACGTCGAAACGGGTTTATTTATATAAATATTGAGAAATTGTTCCATTTATTTCTGATCTGAATTCAATCTTATGAAATTTCAAATGGATTTCGACTAAAATTATGTTGTGATGCACTGTTTTCTGACAGGACCGGGTGAGTAAAACATCTACAAGCGAACTGGACAGAAATTTGGGGGAAGTCGACATCACTTTTAGGCCACTGATTTCAATGCAATTCGAGCAGAAAAATTTTCAGTCAGTCACATGTAAATTGTATACAATTTAATACAGTTTGCATAAAAGTTATTCATTCGAGAAGGCTCTGTTCTGTAAATTATTTGAAGAGAAGGCGTAATTGTGCACCATCTTCAAGAGCAGCAGGTATCTTGATATTGATTCTGATCTTTGAATACAGAATTTCAACATAAATCTTTACAAAACGAAAATTGTGTTGTCAAACAAACATAATTGGAACCAATGAAAGCCCAAGGAAAATAGAAGAGTCGGAGAAAACGTCATTTCGAATTAGGTCGTCAAGGAAAGGTCAAATGTCAAAAAGACAAAATTTTAATCGACCCTTCATTTATTCCTGAATATGTAATAAAATTATCAAACATTCCCTTCACATGAAAAATTTCTGTTAATGATGATTTTTCAGTTTACGTACAAACAAATTTCTACTGTACCGAAATTTTTCCGTGGTTTACACTGTAAAAAGAAAGTCTTAAATTCAGCTCATCTCATGGCTGAATCTATGATGCAAACAAATTAAGCCGAAAAAACAATCGCCGACACAATGGAAAAAGCATTGTCTGAAATTAAGATGCACCAGATTAAGACTTTCTTTTTACAGTGTACATGAAATTTCATGTTTTTTACTTCAATTTTCTAGTATAAATACAAGAATTTTCTGATACATGTACTGGAACTTTCATGATTTGAATGCAATCCTTCAGCATAAATGTACAGGTTGATTGCTCCCAGTACGGTACTGGAAGTTTTCCGTATATTTTTTGGACAGTATATGTTATACTGAAAAAAACTTCCTTCCAATCAAATAGATGGTTATTTGTACCAGGGGGATATTTATTAGGATCAATAGAATACTCTTTGAAAACAAAATAATTGAGTTGAATCAAATAAATCTATTTTATTTGAATAAATAATCATTCCAATGATTTCAATAAATACGTCTTTGGTACAGGACAAATGACCATTTATTTGACTGAGAGAAATTTTTTCTTCAGTGTATTATTCATCGTTGAAATTCACGCCCTTACTAAACCAAAATTTTTGTCGAAATTACATAAAAATGACGTGCTTGTGGCTATTGTGTTCTACTTGGGAGTTCATGGATGGGAGTAATATGAATTCTAACAATTATCCTGATAAAGAGGATTCGAAGCATTTCTTAAAGCATCTAGAATGCCTAGCTTGGTTCTCTACTGTCATGTCCAAGTATAGCATATCAAGAGCAAGCATTGTTCTAATTTTCCAAGAAGTACTCATAAAATCAAATAATGAAGGAAAGAACAGAATTCGTTGATTCATATGAATTTTATAATCATGAAGGATTAATCATCTCCACACTGAGGAGAAGGTTTATTCATAGTTAACAAACATATATTCGCTTGTGGGGAAATAAATATTCGTTTGAATCGAACAGGGCATATTATAAGGGTCAGTTCTTACCAAAAAGTGAGTTCTAAAAGAAAACGATGAGTTCTAAAACGTAAAAACGGTTAGTTCTAAAAAAATTACCTAATTTCCAGTGAAATGTTTTCTTCTTTCTTTTTTTCTTTCTAAATCGAGTATCCAATATCGCCCTAGTAGTAATATTCATTCTGAAAAAATAAGACTCCATGCCAAAAGTAAAATTACAGAAGTATTAAATAATCCAAGAACTACTTGTCATACAAATATTTTCCTTTTTATTTTTAGAAATCGAGTTTTTTAGAATTCGGTTAGTTCTTAAATTTCCTTACACGGAGAGAAATTCGTAGTTAAATTTACTATGTAATTATTGTTCCCGAGGAACAGACTGAATTCTGTCGGATTTTACTATGAAGGGTATATTTTTACTATGGTATAACAATAGAATGCTGATCATATTTACTATGTTTTATGGGGGAACCTGTCATAGTTCAGTCTGTTTCTCGGAAACAATAATAACATAGTAAATTTAACTACAAATTTCTCTCCGTGTAGAATATGCCCTGGAATCAAATATATTCTCTTAATAATAAACAAGTGATATTTATGAGAAATAAACGTTTGTTAATAGTTCATGAAACATATTTGACAAAATCCTGATAGATTGGCGTGAGATAAATATTTATTTCCCTACAGTGAGAGAAATAATTACCAATACCAAGAAAATATATTCTTGGATATTTTTAAGAATGTACATTCTTGAATGCAGCTAATATGGTGTGGAGCCAAGAGAAATTTTCTTGAATCAAGAGAAAATATTTTTGGAGGGATGAATTCCTTGGAACAAGAAAATATATTGTTGATGATAGTAATTATTTCTCTCAGTGCATAAGCAAATATACGTTTGTTAATTATAAATAAACCTTCTTTCAGTGCAGAGCAATTTTGAAAGCGAAACATTTATTTTCGCGAGTACCCTACAAGGATTACAATTTCAATATTCTCACAATAACAGAAATGACCACATATACGAAAGAAAAATGATGAATGAATATCGTTGGTGACTTGTTCAATAAAGTTTATACAATCCACAAGAAATTTATCAATTTCAACCACAAAGTTATGAATGATCATAACATGGAATGGATCTATTGAATTTAAACATCAAGAATTTACAAGTTGTATTGTTAGCTCGAGCAATTATTTGAATCCAGCAGATTGGATTATTGTTATAGAAATTTATGATGTTTGAAACGAAACAATATGCGATACTTGAATGACCAAAAGTTTGATATCGTAAGCTCAAAATAGTTTATTACACAAACAATTGTAATTTGGGATGTGGAATTATGGTTGTGGTGTAAGAATAAATACGAAAAAGAGTTCCGCGCGACACTGAGGACAGGTAAGGATGAAAGCACTCGATAACGTATGGTCGGGATACCAACCAAAGAATCAATCTACAACTCTATCGATACGTGCGATGTGAATCAACCGAATCTTCATTTGTTATTTCAGAATTTCCCTTGGTCTGTTTTGATTGTTCACAGATGAAAAACTGATCGACGCTGCACGAATGGTTGAGCGAATGTTGATGGGTTGATATGCAGATTTTTTCCTCTGTATTCCGGATTCGACTGAACTATGCAAGAACCTGTGCGAGACGAACGTGCATTGATAATTTCAAAAATAGGAAGTGTACACATTATAAAAATAAAGTCTTGAATTTAGATGGTAAATGTCATGACTGGATCCAAAACGCAGTCAAAAGAAATCTGTTTTGAGTGTAAAGTAAGCACAAAAAACAATCGCCGACACAATGGAATAAGCTGAATTTCAGTCAATTTTCAAATTAAAGAGCAGCCAATTTAAGTCACACTTTTCGCAGTGTAGATTTCACATTGTTAGAAATTTCTGCATGGAGTTTCATTCACATGAAATGCCCAAAAATTTCGGTTACATTTTGGTTTTGGTAACTTGTTGGTCGTTTGGGACATTTTTTTCAATAAAAATTGACCAAAATTCAACCAATGTCAGTTTTGGTGATTTTCCGGTTATTTCGTCGTAATTTTCTGGGTTTTTAACTCAAAAATACCAAAAAGATTCCAAAAACGGACCACAATTTTTGGCTACCTTGTGGTGGCAGATTTGTTATGAGTGAATATCAGCTTTCGGTCACAAATAAGTCATTATGTGGTCAAAACCATCTGGATAACCATTTTCTGACCAAATTTTCACCAAACCAAAAAATAACCAGAAGTAAACCATAAAAATTGGTCACTTTGAAATCGCCAGGGTGTAAGCAATTTCCACTCACGTGAATGAGAAAGTTCTTGAAATTTTAGTGACATTTGAATGAAAATTCAATTAATAAACTGTGCTATTATGGATTATATAATATATGTGATTGAATTCCTAATCCAAAATTACGATTGGAGATTAAATTTACAAGTGTACTTGGAAAAAGGAATGAAAATTCAAGAAATTTTGAAGAGTGTATATTTTCTACAAGATTAATTTGTACTGTAACGGAATCTGTAACTTCGCGGATTTTTGGAATAAAACTACACAATCCTGTCTACACTCAATTACGTAATTTTATGCTACGTAGTGGGACATAAATAGGTGTAATTTTTTGTAGTTCTTCGCATATAAGAAAGCAGAACCGGTATTACTCCCCAAATAATTCCCAAACAATTTTTCACACCCATTTGCAAAATTCACAGCTGTTTTGTAAATCTTCGAGATTACTCATTGCTTCCCACTAATCAATCTAATCTTATAGAATCATATTCGCATACACTGAATAGAAAGATACAACTTACACTACTTTGCTACTAAACAGGCTAAAATCAGAACAAATGAGATATATTTCCCTTTGTTCTCCACATATTGCAGCATTGAAAGGTTGATGACCGTTTTCCATAATTGAACTTACATCTCATGTCTCTAAAGTAACTTTCCACGATTGTAAAAATGCATCCCAAACTCTCAAAATAATCAAAGCAATATTACCTACTACCACTTTTATTAAACAACAATCATTAAGAAAGAATGTAATTAATCTTTCAGATAAGAAACACGACTAGACGTGCGGAATGGAAAGAAAATCGACCACGTTTCTTTTATACTCGCAATCAATTTGTGAATGATATGAACAAAAAACTTAATAACTTCAAGAAAAAAATCTCGAACCATTGTCGTGAGTTTGCAATGACAAGTATCTGCTGTGGATATTCACAAAACCATACAAAGAATTACTTTAAAGATAGTTCATAGCTGACTCATTAAAGAATTAAGAAATACTCTCTCAGAAGGACAAGTTCACGATGAATTTTTTAATTGACGTACAAGAAAATTTCTGTTGTACCGGAATTTTTCCGTATTTTACATGAATTTTCATGTTTTCACTTCAATTTTCTAGTATAAATACCATTCTTTTACATAAAAACACAAAAAACTTCTATATCAATATTGAAAAGAATAGAAATTTGTGAGAATAGAGATTTGTAAGAATACAGATATTTAGGATTAGTCAAGAATAGAGATATTTAGGAATATAGTTATCCGAGAGTAGAATTCTTGTCATGCCGACTTTTCCGACACGTCTACTGAAATTTTCATGATTCAAATGTAATTTCCCAGCACAAATGTGCAGGTCAATTGCTTCAAGTCCGGCACTGGAAGTTTCCTGTAGATTTTTTTACAATGAATGATTACGGTTTAAATTTACATCCCTGAAAATATTCAACCTTTCCGGACCTTTCTTCAATGTTCGCAATTTATTCTCTTACATGAAAGAGAAATTAATCAAGTTGTGCTGAACCAGTGATCGTTTTATGGAAAATATGAGAAACTGTTTTATCAAGATAAATACTATGGTCTATCGTTGAGTGCGGTTACTTTCCAAGAGTCAATAAATGTGGTACACAGGTACATACCCAGTATTCAAACCATTGAAATACTTGGAAACTCTATGCTTCGAAATACCACAATTACATATTTAATTCACGCTTCCGAACCCTCAACAATCCCTTGTTGGCAATTTCCTTTGTGCATTTTAAACTGAAATTCGCATAAGATTCAACAGAGCTTCATCCAATATCACGAATCCTCATTTTCATCCACTCACAAACTCCTGAAGTTTCTAAATATCGCAAAACATTCGAACACGATTTTGCATAGATCTAATAAAAGTTCTATCGAATATTCATCTCGGTATACATTTCGGGGAGAACTTTATAGGACTTCAAACACTTCTGATAAGGAATTCATTTCAAAGTTCAAATGAATTGTAATCGTTTTAAACTCCTTACTTTCGAGATCAGAGACAAACCTAACAGAATAAACCTCTACTCGGAAGAAAATAATAACGTTGTTGAAATTCCAATTGTTTATAGAAACGAAACGAAAATTCAAACTCACAAAATCTGAGGAATCATCGGTGTTGATCTTCTGAAATCAACTTCTTGGAACTGGGAACATCGTTTGAAGAATGTATCGCAAGGTTTTGGGTCCTCAACAGCTGAGGATTTCGTTATTCAGTAACCAATTCACAATGGAAATCACATTTTCTAGTGAATTAATACTATTGGGTCTCATCTCTGGAGAAGTACTCCTCAAAAGTGGAATAGAATATTACAACTGCAATGATTTTTACTACATTCGGTAAGAAAGCCTCTGAGACTGTCAGGCAATTGTGACGACAATTCCCTAGTAGAAAAATTATGATTGGAAATTAGATGGCTGGGGTCCACATGGATGTTCTGAAATATTGACACAAAGAATATGTGAAATTAACACACAAGTGGTAAATTTACATTGGAAATCAATTCTTTGTGTTGTTTTTCAACATAAAATTTCGAGCTGTGCAGGCAGAAAAAAGCCATAAAAGACTTTTATTGACGAGCGAAATTATAAAAATTATGTGGATTACCCTGGTAGAAATTATGATTGGAAATTAGATGGGCCCTAGCTAGTTTTCCCAGATGTTAGGTTGGTTTCTAGCTAGTTTTGTAACGCACTTTCTAGCCTGTGCCCATCCAGATGTCCCAGGGAATCGCTAGAATGTTGTTCAAATTGGTAATTAGAAATGTGAAATCATGTGTTTTCTGTAAAATCACACCTATGAATAAGGTAACAATGTATTTTGACAAGTAATCTCCAGTCAAGAACGTTGCTTTTGAATTCATTTCCATACAATAATCCCGAGTGACAAATTGAAACGTTTGGGCTTCCTCTTTTATTCCTCTATCAATGTTATATTGTACGATCAGTTGACGCATGAGAAATCTACATAAACCAACTGAATGTTGGAGCACTAAAGTCGAATTGACTGAAATTTGTTATCCAGTTGCCCTCACGTGGGTCCCATTTAGTACTTGGATGGTAGAGGTGGAAAAAAATTTTTTATTTGATTATTGAGGACAAAATAGCGGCTCAGTTGTATATAAAGAAAAAGCGTATTTTTTGAAAGTGCTCCACGGCTGACATCAGAAGTGCCGTACGTCTGCAGCTAGAACAATGAACAACATTTTTTCTTAATCTACATTAATGTTGCTACAGAAGTACCTAGGATTATTGAGAAATATTGATTTTTGCAATTTTGGCATCAATTTGAAGAGAAAAATCGCATTTTCGACGAAAAAATCCACCATAATTTGTTTATAAAAATCGTAATTGTTCATCAATCGTAAAAATCCTATATACTTCGATGGATAATCTATCCGACAAGCTACAGTACAATTTTCGAGTCAATTGGATGAAAATTACTCGAGTTCTGATGTTGGCTGATTTTGAAAAAGTGGTTTCGAGAAAAACGCGTTTGAAGTTTGAGAATGAGTTTATGATAGGAAATTCTTAAAAAGGAGGCTTGCTGATTTTTTCACCTTCAGTCTGCGATCCCAGCACTATATAACTGCCGTTCTAAGTTCAAATAACTCTTCTCCAGCTCTTTCTTGGACGATTTGGCAATTTTTGGTAACATTCAAAATCGCTACATGATTGAGTAAGTCAGAATTTGTCATTTTGAACCGCCCAGAGTTGCTCCAAAAATTCATATTTTAGGAGTTTTCAAAAAATGTTTTCATCGATAAATGTTGTTAGATATCATTCTTGAGATGTTTTAACATCATTCAAGTCAATAAAAAAAATGGGAAAAGAAAAAATTTCAAACAGATATAAACCCTTCATTTTTAATTAAATTCTGCTGTTTTCCACACAGTAAAAAAATGTTGTTGTTAGAAACGGTCCACCTAAAGTTCACGTTGGAAATCAACACAAACGAGTGTGAAATTGACAGATCTTCACTGTACACTAAACACTTTTGTGTTCATTCTTCACATCCTTTGTGCCAATATTTGACACAAATTCTGGAACATGCATGTGCGTTGAAAATACACGAAATTGTCTACTGTGCGTATTCGTAACAGGGATGTGGAATAGACTATATCGTTTGTATATAGATTTGATAATATGTATACAGAATGCATTACTTCATTTTCACCAGTTGTTTATAAACCTCCTGGATGCTTCAGAAAAAAAAGTATCGATCGGTGATGTCCTTGAAGTTTGAATCGTTTATAGAAACGAATCGAAATTATTTTTTATTTCTAACCAACTCCTTGGAATTGAAAACATCGTTTAAATAATGTACTGCAAGATTTTAGATCTCTAACAGCTCAATATTGTGTTTTCCGAGCACTAATGCGTTTCAATAAACGATTCAAACTTCAGTAACATCGATTGGTGGTAGAATTAACTTCCAGTACCAACCAGGGATGACTTATTCTTTTCTCGTAAAAATTCATCTAGAAATATTTCATGGCATTGTCCAGCTTTTCAGGGCTTCGCCAAGGCCGTGATAATACCTAGGGAGCTTGGAAAACATTTAAGCACAACAGCTTTTCTCCTACTTTTGTAATTTGAGCCGCTGCATCGAGTTTACCATTGTATATACTTCAAAAAAGATAGAGGTTCCAGGTTTCCATTTGCACCTCAGTTGAATTTTTTATACGAATATCATCAATTTTGGAGGCGAAACAGCTTCCCATCGCAAAAAATCGCCCACTATGTATTCCAAGTAACTCGCACAATTGTAATTTACATATCAAATACACAAATTGTGTACATGATTTCACCTTCGATTTCACAATTCCAAGTATTTCTAAGAATGACTCTTTGAAACAAATTAGAATTTGTCCAGCAAATTTAGAATTTTTCAAGCAAAACGAAAGAACAACAAATTTCTTCGACGAAGAGACAATTTTGTTTATTCAACAATCAGTTGTTCAATAAAAGATTCCTCTCATGGATGTTTCTCAATTAATCATCAACTATAATTCCAAACGAATTGAATGGACTTTCCAAATTCACCGAAAGCGAGTCTCCTCTTTCTCGAAACGTTGAGAACCGATATAAAAGAAAACTGACTTATAATCACACAAGAGAATTGTTCTTATATGAAATATGTATGGCTTTATTACTCTCGAATGGTTCTGAATAAATTGAATGAACTTTTTCAGATTAACAAGAGGGATTTGTCTTTTCTTGAAAATATCTAGAATCGAGATAAAAGAAAGCTGACTCAGGATCGCCCAGGAGAATTATGTCTATGAAGTATGCATATGAATTACCGTGGACGTACATTCACAACCTTAAATTTCTTATCCTTGATCTCTAGATAAATATGTTTTTTAGTGTGAATAAAAGATTGCTGAGAAAAAATTGTTGCACAGAAGAAGAGAAAATAGGAATGAATCGATGTCAATGAATATTAAATTTCGCAAAACTTTCCTTAATTAAATAAAGTAATTCAGTGGGTTATCGCATGATTTATCATACAAAATTTTATTGACAATTTACACTTTATCGTTCTTTAGATTTTGAATTTGTATCGCGGGGTCATCTCAAGCGGTAGCAAGATATTTCAAACCACTTCAACATAGATGGGTGTAGAAATACAAATGAGGATGAATCAGATGCTTGAGCATTGTGGTGTCGTACATAGCAACATTCAGTTTGGTTTCATGCGTGTATATGTTGTGGACATAGACAGGACATTCTAATATACGGTTGTTACTTGGCATGTATATCTGTCAGTTTAAACAACCTCAATTGGAATATCGAGTGCTTCACGGCGCAAATTATCTTATAAAAACCTAAATCTGATCAAATCTTCTAGTTTTTTTTCACTGTGCAATATAATATGGACATGGAGTTGATTTCATGAACAATTATTGTATGATTTTTAGGAGAGTTGATCACGTCAGTGTTTTTCTCAATATACTCACAATTAAAATGAAGAAATCTTTTATGAATTTGTCTGACAAAGCGTTGAGTGTTTCTACTTAATTATAAAAATCGTTTATCGATTAGCTACCATTGATAATAATGATTGATTGCTTACAATGTAATGCTTTCAGAGGGAGTGCATTATTCTCAATTTCAATAAACCATTCGTACGAAAAGTCTCATTTTACTATGTATACTATAGTACATCGAATCAAACACGTACAGCCTCTGAAGGTGATTTGCTCTAAATCGAATGAAATGTAGTCTTCTATGCGTACGCAATTGATAAACGATAAGAATAACGGGGTGCATCACATAGGAATGAAGACATTGGATCATGTTCGTTGAAACTCTCACAGAATAGTTAGGGTGAAGTTCTTATTGATGATAAAAGGATGTATCGGTGATCGGGGGTAACTCTTAAGAATAGTCAGAAAACAACAGCAAAAGAGTTAGGAATAGGTGAAAGTGCACGGAGAAGAATGATGATTTAAATATTACTACATTTTGTACAGAAGTGGTGCTATAAGTGAAATAGTGTAATATTCACAACTGAATGTAGTCAAAGTTCATGCATAATGATTTGAAAAATCTTCCGGTTCGACGCAACTTTACATCATAAAGCATGAATTTTTACTACTTTCAGTTGTAAGCATTATACATCGATGTTTTACATCCTCACACAGCATTTCAGTTCTGAAAGATATCTCAAGCCAAATTTCAGAAGTCTTACACGGAAAAAAAGAAATAGTTGCAGCAACTACTTGAATAGCCGATTTTCAACGATCTACTCAAATAGTTGCTGCATCCACTTAGTAGTCAGGACGAGCAACCCGATAGTTGCACTAACTAACGTAAATACCTGAGGTATTTTGAATTAGTTTAGACAGCTAACGCTGTCGTCCTGACTACTAAGTAGCTGCAGCAACTACTTAAGTAGATGGTCGAAAATCGACTATTGAAGTAGTTGCTGCAACTATTCTTTTTTTTCCGTGTATTCAACATGAAAAGATATCTTTAAAGGATCTAAAACAGTTCTTACTTCTAAAAGATTTCTGTAAGATGTCTAAAAAGTATAATCTCAGAAGAAAAGTTTTAGATCTTCTGAAAAATCATCTTTTAGGTGTCTTTCAGAAGTAAGAACTGTTTTAGACATCTCAAGGATATCTTTTCATGTTGCATAAGACTTCTTAAATTTTCCTGAACAGTTCCTCAAGATATCTTGAAGACCAAAAATGCTGTGTGGGTCGTTTAACGATGTAGCATTGACCTGATTGATGTTTCAATGCCTCTTTTAAAGAAAACATTCAAACATCAGGACATCGATGAGGAACAATTGAATGGGATGTTGTTGGATTTGAATCCCAAAATTTTTATTGGTAAAATAACAACGAATCAGGTTTTAGCAGCATCGGTGTTCGCGATGTCAAACATCGATATCCGTTTATCGGATGATACATCGATGGCACAGTGAACACTAATAGCACTACTTCAGTAAAATACAAATGTACAGGTTGGTTGAAAAGTTTCTGCGCTCGAAATGAAAGAATACTGTTTTTGTTACGAAATATATTTTTTTATTCAATATAATCTCCTAGAAGCTCAATACACTTGTTCCAATGATCTTCCAATAATTTTATCCCATCCTTATAATGGTTTTCCGGAAGTTCTGCAAAATATTTCCGGAAGCTCTGAAAAATGCTTTCCACGAAGGAATTGTTTGAGATGTCTGAAGAGATAGTAGTCGCTAGGAGCCAAATCTGGCAAATACGGTGGATATTCAAGCAATTCTTACTTGTGTTCTTTGAATTTAGCCATCGTCAAAACACTTTTGTGAGCAGGTGCATTATCTTGATGAAAAATGATTTTTTTCTTCTTTAAACCAGGTCTTTTCTCACGAATTTTTTCATCCAGCTGATCCAAAAGGCTGCAGTAATATTCGGAGTTGACTGTTTTACCTTTCTGAAGATAACCAATGAACAAAATTCCTTTTGCATCCCAAAAAACTGATGCCATAACCTTCTTTGCTGATCGTTGTGACTTCACCTGCTTTGGAGCTGAACAACCAGCTTCAGTCCACTGTAAACGTTCTTGTTTCAATTTAGGATCATGGTGGTAGATCCAAGTCTCATCCATAGTTATAAAACGACGCAAGAAGTCGGTTTTATTCTGCTTAAAACGCTCCAAATTACGCTGAGAAATTTGTTTTCGATCCAGTTTTTGTTGAATTGTTAACGTGTGCGGCACTATCTTTCCAAACAGTTTTTTCATACGTAATTCTCCATGTAAAATATGGAGTACTCGTTCGTCTGAGATGCCTATGGCATTAGCAATTTCACGCTTAGTCAAACTTGGATCTTCACTAACCATATTATGTACATGCTCAATGATTTCTGCTGTGGTTGCAGTTTTTGGTCGTCCTTCGCGTGGATCGTCTTCAAGGCTAGTACGACCACGTTTAAATTCACCAGCCCAAAATTCAACGGTGCGTTTTGAAGGTGAGGACTCCTTATACACTTCTAACAATTGTTCATAAATTTCCTTTGCTTTTAAACCCTTCAGAACAAAGAATCTAATGACTGCACGATATTCAATTTTTTCCATATTAAGAAAAATCAATGACACGTCAACTTCAAATGGCTTGTAAACGAAGAATGAATTGACAGAATGACTTGTAACTTTGCATGTGTTCTCAGGACAGATATACCAACTTGAGAAAAAAAAAGTTTTGAGCTAGCAGTGCTATCTCTTGGTGAGCGCAGGAACTTTTCAACCAACCTGTAATAATATTTGGAACATCATTTTCCTCCGTGTGATACTGGAAACAAATTTAGGGAAGATCACTGTAACTTTTTGCAGTGATTTTTTTTTCAATTTTCAGAAAAATTTTACCGAATTTTAGGAAACTTGACTAAAATTCCAGAGCATGTTCCAAAATTCAGCCTAAATTTCTTCAAATTCAGTAAAATTTATTTGAAAATTTAGAAGTGACTGTAAAAGCTACTATCACATTTTATGAATTGTGTTATGAATAAACTTTTTTTTTTTTTAACAATAAAGTGAATTATACATCTTTTACACTCATCAGATGGTTCCACCAAACGTTTCATAAATCGAGCAAAACCATCCAAGGCTTTCGGAATGGGATTAACTTTGTCTTATTGAAGATATGAATGGGGATTCAACAACCACAGAATTCACTACATCTTCTGATAGGATCTTTCAAAAACTGCAGGATTTTTTCGTTTCGGATTGGCCTAAAAGGATAAGTGTTTTTTGGCTGATCGAGGAACAGGGGCTCGTACCAGTCATGTTCGACGACATGTAGTACTTGGTGTCACCGGAGACAGCAGCTGGATGTGTGGCTTCTTTCCAATGCTTTTTTCTTCTTCCGTACTATCCACGCCTCCTGAGTTTAGAGATAAAAGAATAAACACGTGTGTTTCCACTTCAAGTGGTACAATGAGTGGTCAAATTATCATGAACATCCGAAACCACATCCCCTTGTCTTAGAATTTTATACTCTCATTTTCTTTCTCTCAGAAAATATATTGGTACGAAGCTGAATCTGGCAGCCGATTGTCATGACTTTTTAGACCAAACTTTTATCAAGGATTGAAGCATCTAAAACGTTTAGTGGGATGCCATTTAATCGATGTTTGATGTAAAAAAAGCTTCAACAACGTTCAATCAAAAGTTACAACAATCGGTGGCTAGCTCTACAGCCGCTAGTGTCACCTTCATCCCTCCCACAGTATTTTATAATTATTTACTTGATGATTTCCATATTAATGAGAAGAAGAAGAATGTAATCGTACAGAACTTTTTCGTTCACGTTGTATTTTTGAGAAACTCCATGAAACAGTTGGAAGATGTGGATTGGAGTGGAAGGAATCAGGGAATCGATGTTAAGTAGTTGCAAAAATATCTACCTATCAATTGTTTTGAACAATCATGTGATATGTTCTATCCATAATCATACAATAATCCCGGCATGTTTTGAGAGGTTCTTTGTTGCTCAGATGATAGTGTATATCGGGTGGTTCAAATGAGAAGGTTTCTGCGAATATCAGATACTGCGGATTCTATTTTATCTAAAAGATTTCTACTTGATATTTCAAATATGCATTTTTTTTAGAGATCCACGAGAAATTTTGGATGTCTTTTAGATTTCTTGAAGAAGATGTCTTTGAGACCTCGAATAGAATTCTCTTTGACAAAGCAGAATTCATATTATTGGAGTTTGAACACCCAGAAAACGGTATGCTTGAATTAAAGTGAGTGATTCTTTCTATTGCTCAAATATCACTGTAGCTGTTTCAAGTATTATACTCTCTGGTACATGTGTAATATGTTTATTATAAGATAATTAAACTTATTACAAGAAAAATTACATTTGATTCAAAGGTAAAATATATTTGATTCGAGTGTACATTAGTACGCTCATATTGAAGGGTTCTTATGTGAAAATCAAGTATATTCTATGTTTGAATCAAGTGTAATTATTCTTGCAATAAGTTGAATTATCCTCATAATGAGCATATTACACATGTACCAAACAGAATAATATTTGAAATCGCTGTAGTGATACTTGAGGCCATAGTGAGAATGACTTGTTTATTCCAAGCATACCGTTTTCTGGGTGAATGATTTATTGAAACTAACTCAGAATTGAATATTGAAAGATTTGAGAATTTAATACTGTTTCTGAATAGGACCTTCATCTGGAAACTCCAATTCTACGACGGTGAGAATTATAAAAAGACACATTTTACCATCTCTGTTCTTCATCTTTATCTTTATTCTGTTTCATTTTAATGATCGATTAAAACTTCAATAATATGCAGAATCGTGTTATCTGGGAGAGTTTTTCAGTGAAAGGTGTTGAGTTCAAAGAAGAAATCATGATAATCAGAAAAGTTTTGATCTTGAAATGAGGATTTAAAGTCTTTAGGAACTTTCTAAATTTCTTAGAATAAAAAGCCACTCTTCAAGAGTAAAATACTGCAAGTTCGATTAGAGTGAGAATTTCACATCAACAGAGTGAAAATTCACTTTTACCAGTTGAATTTTCAGAATTTTCACTCCAAAAAATGCTGAAGAATTCTCTATGGATAACCCAGATACAAACATTCAACAGAATTGTAATGGAATCTCTGTCAGGATTCAGTTCTTCATAAACTGTATAAGATTTTTATAGAAATTTGACAGAATCATGTTGAGTTACATGAATTTCCTATAGAATTTTTGTAGAAATCCCATAAGAATTCTACAGCGATTGGGATTCTGCCACGCGGAAGAAAATGATGTGGTTGGTATTTGGATAGCTAAGAATTAGCTGTGGTAATCAAAGTTACTCTTATAGGAGCTAAAATCTACACCGAGAGGACCTTATATTTGGATTTATTTGGATTGACTAAATTTTGTTCGAATCAACTAAATTTCTATTTACATATGAACCTACTAAAGTTTCAGTTCAATCAAATTGAAAATTCATTCCATCCAAATAAACTTTTATTGATTTCAAATAAAATTTACTTAAATCGAGTAAAATTTTATTGGATGCAACGAAATATCCATTAGGTTCATATTCAAATAAACTATTTTCCTGGGTGTAGGTGCGTAGCCATTTTTTTCGCTATCCAAATACCAAATACCCGAAATAGCTACTACAACTAATTCTTAGCTACCATAGCATAGTGAATTAGTTTTTTCCATGCAAGTTCTTAAAAGACTGACAAACTGTATTCGAAGTGCGTGGCAAAGTCCCAAATCCCATACTTTGTGAAAAGACTTTTGCCAGATGTCTCTCAATTTTAATCTAACATCTTCTGAAACTTGACGCTAGATTTTCTCATTTGTACCGTTATTACCTTATGCAAACGCAACATGGAAATATCGGGTATCGTTTAGACGAACTGAATTTCAATTGATCATCTCCCATAGAAATAGTGAGTTTGCGAAGATGTTGCCCGTAGATTCAAATTATATCTCTTGTATGGATTCATGTAGTCGTAGAAATACGTTCCAATCTAAACGGCAGGTAGGTATTTGCCAACCGCGATCTTTCCTCGCGGCTTATAGTTATAGAAACAGGTGAATGGATTAGGTAAGAGTTCTAATTACCATGCCTGCATCCATTCATAAGAGCTAATATAGTAACCGATTTTAACAAGTATTTACGGAGATTATAACAGCAAAGGAAGTTAAAATGAACTTTAAATCCGTCTTCATCCAGCTTATCCGTCTTCCTTTAAACGAATTTTGCTTGATTTGAGATTTACCAATTAGTTTCACTCAAATTATTATTATTGGATTCAATAAAATACGATAAGATTGGGTACGGTAGTGAATGAGATAATTTCTCGCATAGGAGATGTTACAAGTATATTATGATACATACGTAATCTTTGACCGATCATGCATGTAAAACCCGAGTACGTGAAATGGTTGCCTGTGAATACGCGATGGGAGAAACTTCTAGGAAGGATAAATAAGAGTGTTCGACTGCTATTTTCTTCCTTTTAAACTTGCAGGTGTTTTGAAAATGTTGCATAAAAGCTTCAATAAAACCTGCAGAAGAGAAGGTACGTTCAATGAATGTTCTATGAATATTCTACATGCTGTTCGAATATTTATCCTTCGTTTTCTCCTGCTGCTTTCATATTTTACGATAGTACGCAGCGTATTATCTGTATATTGTTGCGATAGTTTTGTACATAACATGATGTGTCTGGTTCAATTTTATCAAAATTATATTGAAAAATAGCTTAATAAAAGATATTCTATTCAAAATGATTTAGAATTTTAATTTTAATTACGATTTGATATCTGATGTAACACTTTTAGGTATCGTTTAGATCTTTTCAATTTTTCTTACATCTAAAATATATCTCAAAGTTTTGCACGAAGTGTTTTAAAATGTTCTTAAAGATATCTTAAGACACGGAATGTTTATTGGAAAATGACTGTAAGGTGTATAACGTACGTACGTTTGTGTGATCTTGGAAACAACATGCAATGTCGTGTTTATCCTACATGTAAAAAAAGTAATGAACGTGTTATTGAAAATTGTATACATTGTTCTTGTGAAAACTCTCTAAATTTTTCATTCTTTCACGCGTTGTAAAAAAAAAATCTCAGGATTACAGTAGGTAGACAAAAAAAGAGAGTAGAACAGATCTCGACATGTTTGATATTCTTGTTCTGGAGAGACAGTGCGCTTTAATTTGCCTAAATTAATAATCTACATGGATGATAATTCGTGTTTGAATAATAATAAAAATATTCCGTTTGAGAAACATTGTGATATTGATGATCCATCATTTCCAAATGTATCAATCATAAACTCCATGATACTATGTCATATCTTGTTTGCCGGAATCGTGTGTTCTACTCGTATAAGATATCAAGATGATTGGGAAACTCTCATTCTAGGTTCTAGTTTTCAAATTCCTTCTCATTCTGTTCATAACGAAGCAGTAACAAGTACGAGAATCCGCTTAACTTTCTGTTCTTGGTTATCGTTACGAGTTTAGAAATATCCATGTTTCTTAGCAAATGCGTTGAGGTTTCCAGAAGTAACTCGATGAGAACTTGGTGATATAGTTTTGGGATGTGTATAAGTGTAGAAATCTAGTTACTTGAACTCCAAATTTGCATGGATACGTGAAGTACGCCCTTACGATATCTGTTCCTGAAAAACCTTTTATTCGACACTCATATATCCTAGATTGATCACTTTCTCATGTATAATGCGATATCTTATTCATTCAGGTGTCGGGAATATGGAGTTTATTATAGTTATAATCTCTGAGGTTTATTATTCTCGAGAAAATTCAATGTTATCATCCATGAAGATTGGTACCTGTAAAACAGTGTACAATTAAATCACAAGTAGAGCAAGCTGATGAATTGAATAAGAAGAAATCGAATTGTGAGAACACAACCGTCGATTTCGAAGTTTCTAATGCGGTTGAAGTGCATAAATATGTGATGAGATAAAACGCGTATGGAATGAGAGGAGTAGGAATCTCTCCTTTTAGGTATCAAGTATTCGTCGTTGGAGTGAAAGTCTCAACGGTACAATGAGAGATATATCGCACTATTATTAACAGTGCATTAGTCGCGCGGTATCTGACAGATGAAAGATTTCTTATCCTCCCTGGTGGAAAGATTCCGTTGAATTTTGTTGAATTTCGTTCACTTTTCGTACGCTCTGTTTCCATTGAATATTAGAAAAATTCAATAAAAATCGTCAAACTTCAACGAATTTCAATGGAAGTCAACAAATTTTAGTGAAAGTTGCTAAATTTTGTGGACAATTATTGAATTTTATCGAAATGTTGTTGAATTGAGTTGAATTTTGCTAATTTTCAATTAAAACCGAGTGAACGAAATTCAACAAAATTCAACGAAATTTTTCCACCATGGTTTGTCATAGCTGGCATGCGTATGCATCAGAGGTGCACTCGAGACTCTTGAGCAGAATTCAAAAATAGTACATATTATTCAATTTTACAATCTTCGAAGACAAATTCTTACATCAAGTCAAGTGTGGGCATGCCATAGTTGGCAATAACATGTCTGAGAGGATAAAATTGATTGTATCCAGGGCAAAGAGCAATTTTTCTACACTCAAGACCAAGACAAGACAAGACAAGGCCTTTTCCGAGACTGCAACAGTTTTAAATAAACTTGAGTGTTGAAAATCCAAAAAATATTTTCAAAAGTTTTCTCACATCTCATTCTTCAAAGATTTGTACATCGACCCAACGAATCTTGCATTAGAACTGGGGAAATTCAGTTTGTTTGGTTTTACTCGAGAGTCTCGAGTGCAGCTCTGCACTGTAAAAAGAAAGTCTTAAATTCAGCTCATTTCATGGCTGAATCTATGATGCAAACAAATTAAGCCGAAAAAACAATCACCGACACAATGGAAAAAGCATTGTCTGAAATTAAGATGCAAACAGATTAAGACTTTCTTTTTACAGTGTAGTATGCATGGATTTGATTCCCCTTCTGTTTGTTCCTCAAGCTGGTTAATGTTTAGTCGTCAAAAAATTTCACACACGTCATGTTGAATACCTATTTTTATAAATAAATAAGTTCAATTGCACGGAGAAAAATGCAGGTCGAACATATAGTAATCTTGAATAAAAACTTGAGAATATTTCTTTAGGAGATACCAGCGGTGTGACACTAGCCAAATCTTTTCTGACAAATTATGCAAAAATTGAGCAATGTAATTAAAATATCGCTCTGTACAGACCATCTTTATTGATTGAAGGAGGCCTGTACAGAGCGATATTTCGATTATGTTGCTTTATTTTCACATATATTTTGTCAGAAAGGATTTGGCTGATGTCACGGCGCTGGTATCCCCTTAACATCTGAGAATTTTTCTAAAATGCACAATAAAGACAAAACGGTCCACTTTTTTGTGGAATTGTATTCGAAAAACCATGAAAAATTATCAATACTCAATGAAGAATAGAGAGACATATGAACTTTCCAAAAGTCGCATACGAAATTTCACAAAGTGAATAGTAGGATATTGAAATTTTGTTACTATTTTTGTAAAATTCCACGCGTGACTTTTGAAAGTTCATATGTTTCTCTATTCTTTATTAGGTATCGATCATTTTTCATTGTTTTTCGAATAAAATTCCACAAAACAGTGGACCATTTTGCCTTTATTATGCATTCAAGAAAAACTCTCAGATTTTGAGAAATATTCTCAAATTTAGATTAAAGATTACTATATTTTCGGCCTTCATTTGTCCCCGTGTAGTTGATGTTTAGTCGTCAAAAAATTTTGCACACGTCATGTTGAATACCTATTTTTATAAATAAATCAGTTCAATTGGTAATGTTCGAACTAATAAATATTCTTTTCCGCATTGTGTGTGCTCATTCCCCACAAAATCTGAACATAGTATCACGGCTGTGAAAAGCTCATTGTGTATCTCACAGATACGGCGCGAGCAAGAATGTAATTATTGTTTCACGCGATTAATGCAGGGTTAAAGCGTTGAAGAATAAGTGAAAAAAAGATACCAGCTCTCTGAAATAGGTTGTTCTGGTAAACTTGAATTCCTTCCATTCATTTATTCTCATTGTCTGTGTCTGAATTAGGATGATAAGTTGCAACACGCATTTCATGTGATAATATCTTTAAGGAACAATAGTTTCAGTGAATGGAAGAATGAATCACAAAAAGATGCAACAACATCGAATACACATAGGAAAGTAAGTAGAGTGAGAAATGCAGTCCACATAACAATTAACATTTAGGGTAGACCGAGGTGAATCGGATCACTTTTTTTTTAATGAATAAAAATGATCAGGAGGAGAGCTTTTTCAGTGGGTTTGTGGATAAATTCTAATTGTATACACCTTTGACTTGAGATCTATGCAAAAAAAGAATATTCAAATACACAGTTCTTTGTTTTACAACGAAATAAACATAAAATGGCAACAATCCGATTCGCCCCAGAATCGGGGGCGAAGAGGATCAGGGATAAAAATGGAACGTATATTGATGCAAAACGAATTTACACTTTGAAACTATTTCAATAAACGAAAGAATTTTATCCCACGCACTTGCGGCGAATCAACGGTTCTGTGTGACTTTTCTTGCCGGCACATTTTTCACAAGATCATTCTTCACATCCCCTGCCCTGAATCCAGTCTTCGTTGGTTGGTTATACAGATTTTTCGGAGCAAAATATACCAATATCAATCAGTTGATGCACAATTGTTGCCTCTAAGTTTCATATGACTCAAAAAAACTCATAATCCAAATCGTGATCCGAATCACTCCATGCACTATTTGGGGGAGAAAACATTCGTCTGCTCATGGAGGACGGGATAATATTGTCGGAATAATTTACTCATCTAATTCAGTACATCACGAACCATACACAAGGAATCGGGTTGGCATGATTTTCAACGTATCTTGTCAATGAAAATTTCAAGAATCGCGATAGCGTTTTCACATCAGCGATAAAATTCTCATCCATGCACACGATGCTACAACTTATATCATCGCCCAGAACTAAATGATGTGCGTTATGGTCATGTGATCTTATTTTCCATTGAGATTATGTAAGCATTTACATGTTGAAAGAGTGTAATTGATAACAAAAATAATCGACAACAGCGAATTTACTTATTATGATCCGATTCGCCTCGGTCTACCCTATCAATTTATTTCCACACCGTTTAATGTTTGATAATATTCAATTAAAAGTATAAAGTATATTATTACATTATTGGTTCTCAACGAAACAGTCGAATCGAGTTCGCAAGTTTAACGTGAAACATAAAATCAAACATTGTACTGATCTTTCCATAGACCACATATGGATCATCTTGAGTGATAGGTATTTCTAGCTGGTTTGATTTCGTGTTCACGTTTCTATATAAACTGAAAGAATACCTTCCCTTTTCAGTTCAATATTCTTTTCTCTTTTATTTATTTTTTATCTTTCAGGGAAATTGTTGGGTTATTTACAAATCTTGTTGCATCACATCTTCAAGTATTCTGATATATGTTTATTTTTCCTTGCATTTCTTTCTTCATTTCCTTTTACTGTTTTCTTCATTGTGAAGAAAACTCAAGATGACCTCGAACTCACTTCACTTTCTTCTTCAGGTTTGTTATTTCTTGTACGCTTTTCATTCCTTTTAGTGCTTCTCATTTTTATGTACTCCGCGCAAATCGAGACTGGAATAACTTGTGAGGTAATTTTGAATTTTCGTTGTTGACGTTTTTATTGAGAAGTATAGTTTATCCTCATTGTCTTATTCCTTATATCTAGATCAGAATGTTTTCCGTTTCATAAACAAGATTAATATACAAGAAAATATCAAGTACAGTTCTTTTTTCATTGAAATTTGTAATTAATTTGTATTGATATTACATTCCCAGATAGCAATTCAACCTTGCTGCAATGTTGTCAGGCAAGCTTGTGACAAGGTTGATATAAGGTTCCTAGTTGACGTATAATAACAGTCAAAAGTATTTCATCACCTCTCGAAGAAACTCGGAATCTTTGAAGTTTCTTTGAATCTTGGCCTTAGTCACCTGACTGAGGTTCGTTATTAGCTGTGCTTATTAGTTGAACTCACGATATTTTTCCCATGAATCAAACTTTCGCATGTTCTTGGGTGATTTTTTCCCGGAGGAATGAGATCATACATTAGATAGAGTGTGATTAGATTGAGCTTGAAAATGCTTTTTTGTTCTCTTCTCTACGATCATTCCTTCCGGAGTTATGTCATTTTTTGTAGAAAAAGATTGACTGATCATTTTGAGACTGCAAGACACTCCTTCAAAGATGAGAAAAGTGGGGGGAATTAAGTGTGCCTCAATAATTCCCGAAATTTCGAGCCAATCCTCGAGCCAACCTCAATAATTCTGTAGCAGAGCTGAAAAAATTTCAGTCGATCAGAGTTTCGAACTAAGCCAGAACTATAAGATTGACGAGCTAGATCGTCATTGAAGGAATTTCCCTTCAGACGAGGAAACAGAAAAAACATGTGATGAAAAACTACTTGATTTTACGCATGGACAATATTGAGATTAAATGTTGAGATTATCATGAAATAAGTCAGAGTGTACTTTTTTTTTCATATCCACCACGGTTTATGAAACAATATTTTGTTCAATTAGTAGCAAAGTCAGGAATTTCATACAAATATATTTACAAAGATATTTCTCTATTATAAAGTTGATTTTTCTTCATCACCAATCTTCTGAAGATACATTTAATGATGTATTTACCCACCTATTCATTAGAAGATACATTCATTGAGTTTTTATAATTAACACATTTGTAAAATTTGATTCAATTAGTCATGAAAATTCCGAGAAAGCGTTGATTTATACTCCAGCTTCAAGAGTTTCAGGAATATGATCCATTCCAAAGAGCTTTTGAATGCAAACATTTTTTGTTGGCATGTATTTTGGATGGAGATCGTAAGATCGTCGACCTAGCTCGACGATCTTCGAGCCAAGCCGAGCTTCGATCCGATCTCCAAGCCGATCCTCACTGTAAAACACAAAAGCCAAGCCGAGCTCATGCTCAAAACTCGGATCAGCTCGGATCGCGGCAACACTAGCTGGAACACAACTTTTTTTCCCGTAACAGTGTTCGACTGGATCGGTACTTCCGGAGTTACAGCAACCTGTCTGGAAAATTACTTCTTCCACAAAAAATGACATAACTCTGGAAAGGAGGATCGTAGAGAATAAAACATAAGAGCATTTTGAAGCTTAATCTGTGCTCCATCGAATGTATGATCTCATTCTTCTAGGAAACAATCACCCAAAAATATGCAGAAGTTTTAATCGGCGACAAGAAACGAAAAACATCGTGAGTTCAACTGAACACAGCTAATAACGAACTTAAGTCAGGTGAATAAGGTCAAGATCCCTGCAGAGAGCACATTTTCTCTTTAAAGACACGTTGCTCAGTTTTGGTTCTACGACCATTTCCGGCTGAGATATGAAACTTCAAAGATTTCGAGTTCCTTCGAGAGGTGGTAAAATACTTTCGACTGGTAGTGTACGACAAGGGTGCAAGCTTACAAAACCCTTGCGAAAGAGTTGTAACAACCTTATTCCGACAAGGTTGTCAATGACCAGTGAAAAACAATCGAATGACAAGTCTGACAAGCTTACATGTTATCTGAGTTATGATTTTCATATGGAAAATTATTATCTGAAAAACCAGATATTAAATACTTCATAATATTTATAAAACGTATTATTAATGTCAAATAATTTGACCTTTTTTGTATCTACAGTAAATTAAAAAGTACGTACATTGAAGTCAATGAAAACAATTGTGTAAGAGAAAGAGGAGGATCTTATATCGCAACATTTGTCATACAATAATTCGATCAATCACTGACAAAGGGGAAAGAAAGAGAATCAATTGTTGCAGAATCAATTCCTCATTTCTATCAACTACTTTACGAGCATCGGAAAATTTTCTCGAGTTCTCCCTCGAGACACATGTATACCCTAGCACTATGCTACATCGTTCTCGTTAATTGCACTTAGATCTCGAATCGGCGTCTAGTCTTACAAAAGGCTATAAATCTCCGACTGCACGACGCGGTAGGTCTTAGCACGGTCAACTGGTGACCCAATGTTCCATTTGGTCCCGCAAACTACCCACGTCCGTATTTCTCTTGGTTATGCCGCCGTGAGACGTACACACAAGCTCACAGGCACCTAGTACGCCCACAACTTTGCTGTTCTCTGTGGAATCTCGCACATATGTTTGCATAGAGCAATCACGCTCTCTCGTACACACAAGCATGTACTCTAGTTCAGATACATATGGACCTTGCCACATTTGCTCATGCTGCGTACCCGGCAATGACAAGGAACCACTCAAGTTCAAGAGGATACGTAATAAGTCAAGCTTAAATAGGCGTGTCAATATATAGATGTAGATTTGCTCCCGTCGAACGTGAGAGATTATCACCGTCCCGATCGTTTCTTCATTTATTCGATATTTACGTCAAAATAAACAATTTCTCACTTCCTAGTCATCGAGTAGAAATTATTTGAATTGAAAATGGAATGTAAATATCAACTTCAGGTAGTCGAGTCAAGAAGGAATCATGAATCTTTAAAATATTAACTTCATTCGTTCAGAGTTGAATTTCAAATTAGCCCAAAGCACTTCGAATCTTAGGAGTTGAATCCAAGTTTGAAGACAAGGAAGGGAAAATATACATTCGAATGCAACAAAACAAAGTATGCAAATAAATGGATGAAATCTGTATTTAGAGATAGCTCGGAGCGTTGGAAATGTTATTATAAAACAATCCAGGTGAGTGAAATTCGAATTATTTCTTTTTAATTGGAATGCTGGAAATTGAATGTATACAGTTTTTATATACAAAGGAAAATTCTTGGTTCGATTGAAATCATCGTATAAATCAAAATTAAAACGCAAGATCGAAGATCTCATTATCATTTTGAAATCAGGTTTATTGTGAAACAACTGTGAGTCGTATTCGCTAACGATCCTGGAAACGTTCGGTGCAAACGTAATAACGACTTATCCACGCATGTAGCTGATACTAATAACAAGCATCCTCATTGTTTTATTCATCGCATCTAAACCCTTGCCTGGTTCAAAGTGAAAAGGTACCAATTATAGCAATGTTGTAGCACACGATTATACTCGTACAACGATGCCTATATAGTATAAGTAGGAGTGGAAAAGTTTCCGTTACTGCTTTATTCATAAGCTTCCGTTTTTTATATCATTTCATTTCGAAATTTCGAACTTTGTCGGAACGAGAACTATCGTTTCTTCGTCTTATCAATTGGAATTTGAGAATTACGGATATGCAACAATTTCAGTTCTATGAATAACAATTCGTTCCCTCTGTACGAAGGTTTGATCCGAGGAGAAGATAAAATTCAACCAAGTGTTTTTAATTTCTTCGTGTAATGGAATATGAAACACATTTATGAACTCTTCTCACGTGGTGTTCTTCAATATTCAATGAATGTGGGTTCGCATATTTGTAATTTTTCTTCCTTTAAGGAGATGTAATACAATGATTCTATACACTGAAAACCCAATGTTTTAGATCAAAAGAAAATTTTCTTTGTCCTCGTTCTAATAAATCTTTGTTCGATTGGACGAAAATTCAGTTGAATGGAGGAAAGTTTCATCAAACTAAAACTAAGAATTTTTGAATTGAACCGAAAATATATTCTTTCCTAAATTCGAAGAATTTCAATGGCAAATTTTTCCATTTCAATGAATCATTTTTTTCATTGAAAACAAGATTTATCAGAATGAGGGCAAAGAAATTTTTTTTGAATCTAAGAAATTGGGTTCTCAGTTACAGCTATAGCGGTTCGAATGAGATTTCAAGATATTCTTTGAATACCGCTTTTTTTATATACGTATATAGTTAAAATCTGTTGATTTAGGGGAGATTTTGAAAACATATTCGATTCTTCTCTGAGAAAATATACTTGCGTTTATTTGAAGATCAAGAATCTTGAGGTACCAGGAATTGTTTCAATAATAATTCCATAAAAAGAACGTACAAATGAAACCCGATATAGTATTCTAAAAGTATGAAATGATTTAATATCGAACCAACGAACTTTGAAATGATGTATTCCATGTATCAGACAAGGATGTATTTTTAAAATGATTCGAGTTGTGAAAGGGATCGCCAAAAATATCACATCGAATCAGGTTTGCCACTCAATATGATGTTACAATGAAATACATTTAAGACCGTACATGTAGGATTTCTTGTTTCTGGAAATTAGAACACGTGAAAACGTTTAGCGCTCACCAAAAATGACACATGACGAATATGCTAAACAAGCTCTCTCGATTCTTAGCAGGGAGAGTTTCACGAAGTGCCATATCTTTCATACAATTTAAAGAAAAAGGAGTTTGGGATTGGATGTTATTTACGAAGGAGTGGAATATAAATTCTTTCTTTGTCTCGAGAAATTCAGAGAGGAAGTGGAAATGAACATTCTTAGATCTAACAAAGAAGTTTGATGGAATTTTATTTCAGTTATCGAAACGAAATTGACCAATCCCACATTTTCAGTTGAACAGTGATACCCTTGATGGAGGACAAAGAAATTCAAGGAACTGGGAATCCTGAGGCGCGTTACTTTCCTTTGGATTCATTTTGTGCAAAGAATTTTCAATAGATTATCAACACTAATCTCATGGAAAAATCTTTCTGAAAATTCCATATCTCAGAGAAATTTGGAGAAATTTAGAAAGATTCAGAGAAATTCAAACACAGGTGCTTTGTGGGAGATTGTGCGTTGAACTTTTCAGTTTGGAAAAAATTCCTAGTCCCAGGTTTCAGAGGCTCGCAGGGAGTTCCAAAGAGATTTAGAGGGATTTTTGGGATCTACATAAATTAAACTCTAAGTCATTCAGAGAGACTTATAAAGATTTCGAAGAACCCCGAGAAATTTTTTGATTTCACAATAAAATACAGGACTGTTGAAATTTTTCGGAATTATTATCTATAAAAGTTTCAATAGAATCTGTGATGGTCGCAGTTGAAGTTGCTGCCGCGGTAGTAGATTTGACTGAAGTTTAAGTAAATATTAGGACAAATTTCTAGTAGTCTCATATTTTATCAAATCCGTTGATAAATCCTAGCAACAATCAGAGTGTCCGTGCAATTAGGAAAATTCCAAGAGATTCAAAGACAGTCAAAATTTATCATAATCCAACAAACAAGTCTCTAACTTCCTCTGAATGACTCTAAATTACTCAGCCAGAAAAAATAATTTAGCTACTTAGCTGCTGCGGCTAAATTATTTTTTCCGTGCAGAATTTTTCAAACAAGTGTCTCAAAACATGGTCAGATTTAGAGAGATTTTATAGAGATTCAAAGGGACTTTGTTGTTACCTGGGTGTTCGAGAACTGGAATATGATATATTGAATTCGTAACGTCACGTCCTCCCCCGTTGAAGGTGGGGGGGGGGGGGAGACTGTACCCCTTTTATGATATAATTGCACTGAGAGAAGAGCGATTTGGACGTTCGGTAAATAGTAATATACTTATTCGATAAATCTAAATATTACTGAACTGTTAGCGATGTTCCATGAAATTTTAAGAAACATTACTGAAATTTTGCTTTACATTACGATTACTAAACGTAGAGGAATTGAGTGACACAAAGCGAATTTGGCTATGAATATTGTGTTATATAACTATTGTAGAACATTGAGGAATGTGAAGCAAAATTTCAGTAATGTCTCTGGAAATTTCATGAAACATCGCTGAAAATTCACTGTGTGCGAGATTCAAAACGATTGAGCGAGTAGTCATGTGGAAATAATCCAAATATTCCTCGTTGTGGCTGAACGTTGAGTGCATATAACAACCTATAGCAGTGCTTTACATAATAATATGTTGACCGACACAGAAACACTTGAAATGTTACAGCAAGCTTCTGTTTCCTGCTCTAGTTTTCCGATGGCTCTCAAGAATGGACGAGGAGACGTTGCAGAGGAGCAATCGGACAAACGGTAAACGGTGCATTTTCCTTGGACATAATCAATCGTTTGAGAAGAAGAACCACACCCTTGACCGCCCAGAAATTGAGATCCTCCGCCACGATAACGCGTCAAACCATCCCGCATTGCTGACAAGCGAGTTTTCAATTACGAAGAAGCCATTCCAGTGCACTTCTCACCACTCTGCAGACTAGACCTGGTCCCATGAGACTGCTTTTTGCTCTCCCGTATTCAACTTCACTTGAAAGAAAACTATTTTGATAACACCGAAAGCGTTCGAGTGGTTGTGACAATGACCTTGAATTCTCGTTAGGGACAATGGCAATGACGTTGAATGTGGTGTACGGAGGCCCTCAAGAAAACTGTTTAGAAGAATACCAAATGCATTCAGACAGATCTAAATCAGAATTTCAATCAAAAGATTTTACCAGAAGAGGGATTCTTATTCTCGTGACTTTTTGAACAGATGCGGATAAAGAAATGTCACTTCGGAGCATTTTTCAATATCGTATTGGGGGAAGATTGTGTGGAGTTATGGTCTAAAGAATGGTTTCAAGTACCAATAGAGTTTATTTTATAACGTCTCTTTTGAAATATCTGAAACTGGTGTAATGAAACCAATTAATTTTCATTCATCTACTTGGTGTATGTGCCAATATAGGTCTCTAAATAAAATTACTAAAGTTTGTTATGCCACCTTCAAATGATTTGGAAGCATCCATTCGGTTCACAATTTCCAGATAATCTCATTTCAGCCTCTTGAATTCTATTGCATAAGAAAATTTCTTCCAGCTTCACATTATCTTGGTAAGGTGAAGTAGGTGTAACCTTTTACTCTGTAATGTCGCTATCGCGGCAACAAACTTCACAGTTTCTAACACACTTGAAATGCAAAAGGTGAGACAAAAGAACCTTCCAAGAGTCAAAGGATACTCAAGTAGCATCCAAACATTGTATACGTACAATGAACGTTCTCGTGTTCCCAATAAACATAAAATCTGGAACTCGACTCAAGTACCGCGTAAGACATCTTTCAAATATTCTGCCGTACAAGTTAAGAAGACACTTGAGTCAGTTTTTTGACGAAAATGAGATTTTGATATCAATTTTGAAAATTAGGAAAGATGTATAGTTTTTGTGTTATTGCAAGTTTTATGCGACGACCAACGACAATAGAATATAGCTTGGCGGAATGTTGACAGCCGAGGCTTGGGAATCTATAAATATTCAATGTTGATTAACAACAATTATAATGTTGCACCGATATCGGTGTTCATCGAATTTAGATTGTCAGCCTATCATTGATCCACAATTCCGCCAGGCTTGGAGCTTGCTAGGCTCATCCTTGGTCCAACATTGACCGAACGATAGATTCTATTGAAAGTGAGGATCTTTTGGAACGTGGTTGAATATTGCCACAAACTGTGGTCTAGTCTGGATAAAAAATAGTTTCCAATGTAGCGCCGATCATTGGTAATAGCATGGCTCAATATTGATATGCTCCTTAATTTCAACTTTTGATGGCTGAATTGCTAGCTAAATCACCGATCGAATGTTTCTCGCGAGGAGTGAGAGATGTATACAAGGAATATATAAGGGTTAAATAATTCTCTGGAAGAACAGTCATTCGTTTGTTGTTACAGGTTATGCCAGAGGGCTCTTACCGCTGATCCTTATTGTGTATACTTCTCATGGCAAACTTGAGCGGCAAAAAGTATCGAGTTGTTTACAGATAAATGAGGGACACACAATACTGTCCCAAATAACATGTATTGAAAATTGTGAAATGCGCATAATTTTCATATATTTCGGGATTGATTATTTTTTACAGTTGTATCATTGGCGCAACATGTGGCTTCATTGGAAAAACACATCGATAAATCATAAAATGATGTCATCATTTCAGTGTTGCGCCATGCTTGCGGTCGCCAAGCCTCGGCCATACTTTATCTACATTGCGCCATGCTAGTGCCAATGGTAAATTTCTGTGTGGGGGAAAATCGTTCATCCTTGGTGAAAAAAGACCTTAGTCTTGAAAAAGTTGTATTTGGCGTGAGAAAATGCTCGTTCACCATCAATTTACAACTGAGAGCGAACTCCAAGTCAACATAGGTTCTTCTTGATTTGTAAAAGTGTCGAGGATCAGCCTTGAATACAAGAAGTTCGAATAAATCGGAACGTAAGTTTTTTTTTTCTGTTGTAAATTGCTCCAGCTGGGCGCTACATCACAACTAGAAAAAGTTCTATGTCGTGTTAGGCCCATGTGCGAAGCAACCTGCAGTGCCTCAGTTGTTTTCTGTCAACAAAACAAATTTTTCCAAAAATTCACAAGCTGTCTGGGTTCGTGTGAACAAGTGTGTAGGCAGAGGTTTGATAAGCAATGAGAAGATTGAAAAACTTGGAAATCATGATAATCCACGTCACCCGACTTGGGACTTGAGGTGTTTCTTCACGACGCGGGCGTTTTTACAAGTAAAAGTGCTTTTTTCCCCTGTATTGTTCTAAATTAACAAACGCATGTCGTTTTTCTCAGTGCCAATAACAAAGAAGTTGGATTTTTTTTACGGAATCTGAAAGAGGATGATCCTTTCACGTTAAAAATGCCTTAACATTTATCCAAATGATATTTTTCAATACCTTTTCGGAAGAAAATCGTTTTCGTCGATCATCTCCATTCGAGACTCAACAGGCTTAAGCGTCTTTTCAGCTTGTAGGGCAGTATTTATTAGGCATTTTTTGGAGCATTATCGAGAAAATATCTAATAAATATCCAAAAGACAATTTGTAGATGTTGTGTTTATTGAATTGCTAAGATATTATTAAGATCACTGTAGAAAAATTCATTGTAGAATTGAAGTGGGTTGTGGATTTTAAACTCCAAATTTGAGAATTCCATTCTGAAGAAGTGAAAATTTGATTTGAAGCTGGATAAGCTCACATCTGGCCGATTAAAGAGTAAAAACAGGCATTGCATAATTCTCACCAAACTTTGTGATTCCACCCCTGCATAGATTATGCAAAATTTGAAAGACCTTCCCAAGAACGTTATGTATAACAACATCTTGACTTTCATATTCATTTCATCCACCGTTAGAAAGAAAGAAACCTAAAGAATCCATTCAGAAGAGAGATGCATAGATTACATAACATTCAGGAATCACATTTCGAAGATAAATCAACGTAAAGCTCGGGAGTGTGTACCAAGTAACCAAACCAGAGTTCCGAGTGTATTCACGTATCCCATCTCCTACTTGAAAATGATACTTCTTCACTCCCCCCAATCATACCTTGAACCGTACTTTTGTTTACTTTCGCCCGCTCGAGTACATATACAAAAGCAGCAGACATTCTTGCTGGAGATACGTAAGTGAGTATAGTTATGGGTGACCATCTGAAAAGAGAAAAGCCATACTTCTCTTCAGATTCCCTTCGGGACAATTGACCTTCTATCGGAACTTGTTGAAGGAGCTCAACCCAAGAAGTCAAAGTTGTAGCTTGACACAAAGGGCAGAAGGAACCACTTCGACCACGGGCACATTCATTCGTGTCGATGTATTTCCCTTACACCATTCATGAAATGAATTTTCATTATTGAACACGAAGTTTTGCATTATACATACTCGAATATCATCTTATCAATCACGTATTCATATCATTCGATTTCCTTGGATACAAGTAAGCGAAGAGTATAGAGAACAAAATATTGAATTTCGGAAGGATTCAATAACCTTGAGTGGAAACCAGATAGCATGAGAATGTCTTTGGGGAATCTCCTGGAAACTATTGAGGGGGAGAGTAAAATTAGTGATGCCGTGACACGACGCAAGACGAGAACGACGAGAATAAGCCTCATCTCATCTCGATATTTTTGGTACATTGTTTCGTCTTTTCTCGTTTATATTTAATCTTAACCACTAGCTACAGAATATCTTAACTCGATCTGATCAATGAATCAGTATATGCCGCAGCGCATCAGAACTTCGTGAAGGGGTTTTAATTGACTCTTCTCATATCTTAACCCTAGAACGGGCACGTGAAAAACACAGGAAATTTCAAATGGCTGTAACTCATTCGAAACTAAACGGATTTCAACTCACTATGGGCGGTTTTTGTTCGTCAGGATGTATACTTTGAAAATACGTAGGTGAAAAACTACAGAGATAAAGAGAGGCTCAGATGCTGGGGTAGAAAAAAATGTCCTGGGGTCCTAAAAGATCCCACATGCCCGTTCTAGGTTTGAGGCCCATGGAGCTCCAGAAAAATGAACAAAATTTTGCTGCGTACTTTTCCAACAACTAAGCATTGGATGAGGCTTTTTAATATGCTGTGATGGAACACATTGCCAAGATTAGACTTTGGATATTTGGTTGACTCAGGAAAAGATTCCTGAAAATTGTGCGAAGAATTATAAACATAATAATCTACAAATGTCAATAATTTCAACAAATTATTTTCCTTCATGTTTAGATATTACTTTGGAGTTTCAATTTATATTCAAAGTCAAACCTTGACAATATGCTCCATCATTGCATATTAGAAAATGTTATTCATCGATAAGTTGTTGGGAAAGTATATAGCAAAGTTTTGCCCGTTTTTGCTAGAGCTCCATAGCCGTTGAAGAGTCTTCAATCTGTGAAGTTTCATTTAATACCTTCAATTATTTCAATATGAATATCAATTCAACAATACTTAGTATTTCAATGACAGTGTAATATAAAAAAACTCCAAAAAAGTAGAAAAATAACGCCAAGTACATGAAAATTCCAAAAACAAAGAATAAAAAAATCTAAAAACACATTCTAAAGGAAAATTTCACTGCATTCAGGATTTCGAGGGGATATGAAAGGATATGCTCCATTTGGAAAAAAAAGATATGAAATCAATATGAGCGACCAAGTACATTGGTTATCCAAAGGATATGTGAAAGATTTTTGGTGTATTGTAACTTCTGTTTGTTTGAACTGTATTGAAGGTAATTGATGATTTTCAAGGAAGCATTATCGTATTAAAAAGATAAATAAAACAAGCGTATCGTTCTGCCCGTATATAGATACCAAAAAGTGAACAAAAAGTAGGATTCCACAAAACATACAAATGTCTCACAAAATCCCCTAAAAACTCCGAAACAGTAAAAAATAACGTCAAATCCCAAAAACCATACAACCGTTTTACAATAACACTCGGGAAAAAATCCTTGAAAAAAATACTTCACTCTTTCCGGAAGATTACTTGATAAAAAAAAATTCAGTTGTGGCAACTGAAAAAATTTAGTTGTGGCAACTAAAAACATTTAGTTGTGGCAACTAAAAAAATTTAGTTGTGGCAACTAAAAACATTTAGTTGTGGCAACTAAAAACATTTAGTTGTGACAACTAAAAGAATTTAGTTGTGGCAACTAAAAAAATTTAGTTGTGGCAACTGAAAAGATTTAGTTGTGGCAACTAAAAACATTTAGTTGTGGCAACTCAAAAAATTCGAACTAAATTCGAATTCTCCAGTTATCAGTCGAGGAAAATTCAGTTTTCGGAATTCTTCACACGTATATTTGTTTATGAGAATTCGCTTTTCTCCATTCTTCATTCCGATAATCTATTGCCGTCCAATGATGAGATGACTAATGGCAATCCAAGTGGATGTTTATGTCACATAAGTTATCTGAGGACATTTCCTTCATTCCTACGACTGCTATAAACTCGACAGGTGTATTTCATTCTCATTTGGGTTCAGTTGGGAGCGTATTCAGAAAAAGAAGTGGAATCACTTCGAAAAAATACTTCACTCTTTCCGGAAGATTACTTGATATAATAAATATACCATTAAAAAAAAAGATGTGAAAGGCAACCCTGTTTCGGAATTCGCATCAACCAGGAACCCCTCGCGTGGCTGAAGAAGATTTTATGAAATTATACCACTTGAATCTCTCGTTCAATGTTCTATAGAAATTCATTTGTATATAATGAAAGCTAAAAACTCCTACCATCGGCCACGCCAAGTGTTGCTGGTCGATGCGAATTCCGAAACAGGGTTGCCTTTCACATCTTTTTTTTCAATGGTATATTTATTATATCAAGTCATCTTCCGGAAAGAGTGAGGTATTTTTTTGAAGTGATTTCACTCCTTTTTCTGAATACGCTTCCAACTGAACCCAAATGAGAATGAAATACACCTGTCGAGTTTATAGCAGTCGTAGGAATGAAGGAAATGTCCTCAGATAACTTATGTGACATAAACGTCCACTTGGATTGCCATTAGTCATCTCATCATTGGACGGCAATAGATTATCGGAATGAAGAATGGAGAAAAGCGAATTCTCATAAACAAATATACGTGTGAAGAATTCCGAAAACTGAATTTTCCTCGACTGATAACTGGAGAATTCGAATTTAGTTCGAATTTTTTGAGTTGCCACAACTGGATTCTTTGAGTTGCCACAACTAAATGTTTTTAGTTGCCCCAAATAAACTTTTTTGGTTGCCACAACTTTTTCAGTTGTCGAGTTTATAGCAGTCGTAGGAATGAAGGAAATTTCCTCAGATAACTTATGTGATATAAAAATCCACTTGGGTTTCCATCAGTCATCATAAAGGATGGAGAAAAGCGAATTCTCATAAACAAATATACGTGTGAAGAATTCCGAAAACTGAATTTTCCTTGACTGACAACTGGAGAATTCAAATTCAGTTGGAATTTCTTTAGTTGCCCCAACTGAATTTCTTCAGTTGCCACAACTAAATGTTTTTAGTTGCCACAACTAAATTTTTTTAGTTGCCACAACTAAATTTTTTTAGTTGCCACAACTAAATTTTTTTAGTTGCCACAACTCAATGTTTTTAGTTGCCGCAACTAAATTTTTTTAGTTGCCACAACTAAATTTTTGTAGTTGTTACAACTAAATTTTTTTAGTTGCCACAACTGAATGTTTTTAGTTGCCACAACTAAATTTTTTTAGTTGCCACAACTAAATTTTTTCAGTTGCCACGACTGAATTTTTTTTTATCAAGTAATCTTCCGGAACGACTGAAGTATTTTTTTCAAGGATGTTTTCTCAAGTGTTATTGTAAAACGGTTGTATGGTTTCTGGGATTTGACCTTATTTTTTACTGTTTCGGAGTTTTCAGGGGATTTTGTGAGACATTTGTATGTTTCGTGGAATCCTACTTTTTGTTGACTTTTTGGTATCTATATCGGGCAGAACGATACGCTTGTTTTATTTATCTTTTTAATACGATAATGCTTCTTTGAAAATCATCAATTACCGTCAAAACAGTTCAAACAAATTGAAGTTACAATACACCAAAAATCTTTCACATATCCTTTGGATAACCAATGTACTTGGTCGCTCATATTGATTTCATATTTTTTTTTTTTTCAAACGGAGCATATCCTCTTATATCCCCCCGAAATTCTGAATGCAGTGCAATTTCCCTTCAGAATGTGTTTTTAGATTTTCTTATTCTTTGTTTTTGCGATTTTCATGTACTCGGCGTTATTTTTTCACTTTTTTGGAGTTTTTTTTGTTGATTTCACTTCTTTTCCTGAATATGCTTCCAACTGAACCCAAATAAAAATCCAATACCCCTGTCGGGTCTATAGCAGTCGTAGGAATGAAGGAAATGACACAATAACAAAATTCAGTTGTGGCAACTAAGAAAATTTAGTTGTGGCAACTAAAAAAATTTAGTTGGGCAACTAAAACAATTCGAACTCAATTTGGATTCTCCAATTCTCCAGTTATCAGTCAAGGAAAATTTAGTTTCCGGATCTCCTCACACGTATATTTGGTCATGGGAATTCGCTTTTCTCCTTTTCTTTCCTTCATTTTTCATTTCGATAATCTATTTCCATCCAATGATGAGATGGGAATCCAAGTGGATTCAGTTGTGGCAACTAAAAAAATTCAGTTGCGGCAACTAAAAAAATTTAGTTGCGGCAACTAAAAAAATCTAGTCATGGCAACTAAATTTCATGGTTAGAATGACTACCAGGTGTGTCAGTATGTAACCGGGATTCTTGCACAGAAAAAACACGTTTATTGTAATGATATGATACAAAGTAACTTATTCACAGTATTGTCCGTCGCTATCTATACATTTTTTCCATCTCCCTGGCAATTTGTGGATTCCGTGCCAAAAGAAGTGTTGCTCTTTTCAGGCAAACCAGTCATCGAGCCATTTTCGTACATCTTCGTAAGGAGTAAAGCGTTGCTCAGCAAGTGCGTGTCTCATCGATGCAAACGGGTAGTAATCGGATGGGGCAAGGTCCGGTGAGTAAGGCGCGTGCTGAAGAATCTCCCAACGGAACGTTTCACACCATTCAAGGATTTTTCCTTCCAAATTCTACGTGGAGACGAAGTACCTCATTGGCGCTGGTGCTGTACGGAATAGAATATTGGAATTCTTCGCGGGTTTAGATGGTTCAATTCCCGTAGCAAGCGTCTATGGTAGAAATTCAATGCGAATTCGATTGAACAGTAATCTGGAACAGTTCTTAATCTCTTACTCAATTGTTTCTATTCTTTGTTGTTTCTATACGCAAGTAAATACTTTGTGAAACTGATTTTATTCACAACGCGTGTTATGCACCCTATGAAAATTCAAGTCGAAATTTAACATCTCCATAAGGAAATATATCCTCATCGTCCTTCGTCCCTTACAGTGGTAGAAAGTCCTCGATCTTCCATACGTAGAATGGACCCAGCAAATACGACTGCAGGCGTTTCAAAGGACCAGTAACCAGCGGCCCATTGGAACACCAGTCATTGTTCTTTGTAGGGAAGTGACTCCTTGGTATCTCAGGCTCTGTCTTGGGCCAAGTTAGGGCTTCTTGTGGTTCGATGTGGAGAAAGGGCGATTTCTAGCTGGATCACCACAAATGTCACGTCTCTCAAAATTGTCACTATTCTAGAGATCCATAGTACGCGCTTTTCTGAATAGGACTTTTGTGACAAAAGGTGCCGTAAATATACCATCGTGAACCATGCTTAGCTTGGAAGGATGTAGACAATCTCAATATTATGTTTTCATTATGATATACCATAAATAAAAATGTTTTATGCGGGTGCGGGAATGCCTTAGTAACACGATGCCAACATTTCTTGGCGTAAATGTCACCATCATGTGATATTATTATTGAGACATTTTTGTGTGTGAATTCATATCAGGTGTTTGGTCCGGAGTAGATCCGGTAGATGTAATGTAATGAACACTGTGACATCAAAGCCGGATATAATAAATTCCAGACCTACCAGGACCAGATTTGATCAGCTCTACTCAGGCGTGCCGAATAATGACCTCTCTAGGGCTGAATCTGGGCAAAATAAGATGTATTTTATCAACGTCCGATCAAGCTCATCCTTAGTAAAAATAATTATGGCGGTTGTCTAGCACCTTTCAAGGCGCTAGCAGTGGAGCTAGTCACTAGAAAAGGCCTTGACATTAACTATGACGTGGCTAGAGTTATTCCTGCTAGGGATATTGAACATGAGGCTAGCTAAAAAACTTTTCTGCTCAGGTTCTTCTATTTGGGAACCAACTGGATTTTTTATATGAAGAATATATTACGTGGTATTTAACATTCGATTACTTCGAATATAAGTGTTAGGAATAATTTAACTCCACCATGAAAAACCTGAATCAAATTACTTCCGGTCAATACCTCAAGTCAGATTGCGAGTATCAGCAGAGTATTAAGCACTGTTGAATGATTTTGCTCATTCAAACATTTAATCGGTAACCATTCTATCATACATATATATATACGTATTGAATTACCGATTCCTTTTACAACTCCTTGATTCAAGGGAATTTCGGCAAACGGGTAATGTTTTTATGCTTCTTGGGTTTGTTTCTGCTTATCCGAGAGAACATTGGATCAACTTGTTCAATCGACCATACACAATAAATGTATGTGTGTGCGTATATAGATATCTTCACAAGCAGCTCCCGAATTCATCAGAGGAATGGTATAGAGAAAGGAAACGAGAAATCCGGTAGTAGTGGAGAAGATGGAGATAAAATGAAGCCAAATAGAAGTTTGGAGACTAGATTCGACGTATCGAGAAGTTAGACGGGTGTGTCTGACGTTATTGGAGGCAATACCCTCTCGTCAGTGTTTCGCGCACTTGCAGCTCTGCTAACCGGAGTGTGCTGGTACGGAAGGTGGAACGAATCGTACGTACATACATACGCATCTATATATCTAATACTCCAAAAACAATCACACCCTATATCTCGAGTACGTTTGTACTATGTATACATACTTTCGTTTGATTTCAAACAAATCTTTTGTTGGTTGGCGAAACTTTTCCGAACCTGGGAACAATTAATTAAGATCAAATGTATTGCATCCACGTAGATCTAAAAAAATTTGAAAATCCAAGTTGGCTTGGATCTACTTAAATCTGTGGAGATCTAATTATTGTTTTCCAAAAATACTCAATTCTTAGAAATGATCTAAAAAATAATGAATTGAGCAATTGATGCATGCAAATCGCAATCAATTCAGGGGAATTTTATGAATTATACGTTCAACGGAAATTTTGAATGGATAATAATGAAATCCACGATCAGGATTAGACTCTAAAGTTAAGTTCCAAACTTGTTTTGTTTTTCTGGTGAGTATAAGAGGATTTTAGAAGTAATAATAACCTCCAACTGTCAAAATTTTGTTGTAATTTTGTTCTCCAATACTTGCAAAGTATAAAGAAACCTAAATTGATATTCAGAGTCCCACCTCAGGTATTTACTCAATTACTATTGATTTCGGATTCAATTTTATCAAGTAATTTATAAAAAAAGTTGGCGCAAAATTTTACCTGCTCCTCCTGATGCTTGAGTGCCCTTAACGTGATATTTTTGTTGATTTGGATCTACACTGAGAAGAAGAAATAGTAGACCCAACTACGTTTTTTATGCTTCCCTTGTGGAATCAATTCTCTGAAAAACTCTTTGAAAGTCTTCAGAACTCTGAATAAGACTTTCTGAAAGTCTTTATATCTCTGACTATGTCAAGAAAAAGAGTTAATATATCTTGGTAACTCTGCAAAACTCTTGGAAAGTCTTATTTTCCCTGAAATTTCGGACTTTCCGCAGGAGTTATTGAGAGTTAATAAGACTTATTCAGAGTTTTACCGAAAAAAAATATAAGATATATCTTTACTTACAGGTATCAATTGATGATCTGTACAAATGATTTCGATGTTTTGTTTATAAAAAAAACATCCCTGGGCGTTCCCTGGTTGAAAAAATCCATTGATCCTCATTGAATCTCGGACAATGTTCTGATTGAATCTCATCCAGCGATTTTTCAATGAGATTTGGTCAGAAGAATGAATTCTTTCAATATGAATCTGATTGAATCTCCGACAATGCTCTGACCAAATCTCATGAAATTTCATTCCTCAGATTCAATGGATTTCCTTGACCAGGGTAAACTCCGATTCATTTTTAAGTTATACTCTGTCCGAGAAAAATATTCTGGATAAAATATTCCACTTTATAATAATAATCGAATTTGTTATTCAAGCATCCCTTACAAATTTAACTATCATTACTTTATGAGTATTTTTGAACCTTTAAAACTCTTATAGAGTCCTTTTTCCTTGCTTATATTTCTTTTCTGTGAAACTCTGAATAAGTCTTATCAACTCTCAATGACTCTTGCGGAAAGTCCGAAATTTCAGGGAGAATCAGACTTTTCAAGAGTTTTGCAGAGTTACCAAGACTTGAATTATTAACGCTTTTCTTGGCATAGTTAGGAATATTAAGATTTTCAGAAAGTCTTATTTAGAGTTCTGAAGACTATTAGAGAGTTTCTTGGAGGATTATTTTCACAAGGGTTTCAGATTTAACAAAATATAAATAAATCTACGTGGATCGAGATCATTTTTCCAAGGGACTGCTCAAGCCCTGTTAGAGAAATCCAGCTGGGATTCCACGTGGATTCCAGAACCGAGATTTACCTGCGTTGCCAGCTAAGACTCCACCTGGAATCCAGAATCCCAACTGGATTCCATGTGAGATTTCCAATTGCAACTGGGATTCCACCTGGGATCAGAAATTCCAACTGAAATCCCACGTTGGAGTTGGAATCCTAGCTGGGATTCCACCTAGAAATAGGAATCCCAGCTGGAAATTCGTGATAGGGAGGTTCCAAATGATTGAAAAATCAGCTTACAGCTTGCTTTCAAAATCTCATTGAAACAAATTCAAATATCGAACATACATCGAAATTTTGACCTCGATCGATTCGACATCGTGTCGATGAAGCTCGAAATTTTGACATGTTCTACTTGGGTGATGTCTTCCCGTCATTATCAAGCTGTCCGAATGAAATTGAAATTTCACGTGAATTATATATATTGACACATACACAACCTTATTTCGGATACATCCAAATATATGTATTTGAACAATCGCGTTGGTGATGTTCAGAGATAGAACTGAGAGACCAATCAATATCGATTCGATCTTAACGATATGCTCCACTTCGGATGCGTGCAACATAACAGTGTTTGCGACCTCATCGTGGATGAGATTGCAGTCGTCCGTCCCGAATGACCGTAAACGTCAAAATTGGACGTGGAGTGGTGTGCGAGCACGATTCAGATCCGAATGAAATCTCGTTGGGATGAAATATTTGATTCAAGTATTGTCTGTATTCTACATACCATTTCATCTGATCTCCGATGTGCCGATTTTTTTTGAATATGGAAAATTCATATTTTAATTAAACCAGGGGCGTTGTACGCGTCGGTTTTATTATGACGCATCATGAATTTGTTTGGCTAATCTTTTTGAGCGTTGTCAAATTCAAAATCGTATGTTCAATGTATCGCAATAATTGCTTCAATTTGAACAGTTTTCTACAATGATGATCGGATTTTTAATTAGCATCCTCAAAAACGATTGAATCTTTCTTTGACCATGGAAAAAAGAGAACAGCAACACGGAGAAAAATTCGCTTGTTACTATGGCGGCTACAAAAAAGTTTGTTGTTCTTGCAAGAATATTCACTCCAACAGCTAAAACGTTACCTCAGTAACCCGAAAGTGCTAGTCAAGTACTGTGGGCATGTCACTTGGTTATATTCATTTGGTACAGCAAAGAACATTCCATGGCACGTTCACAGAAGGTTAATTTTCGTGAACGTCCTATGAAGATAATTCGAATGTGTTTAGCTGTACCAAATGCATGTTGTAAGAATATTCTATGAATCTTCCATGTACGAGATTGTGCTACTCGGCTAGCTCTGACAACCAACAAATTAATTCATTTCAGCCAAAATATTCAGTTGTATCCATCATTTTTCTTGCTCCTTTAGCCATTTTTGTTTGTAGGCGCTACAGTAACAGACCAGTTTGTTATGTCAGTAATAATTTTTCTCCGTGAATGGTTACTGCACTGAGAACAGAATAGTGGACTCAAATAAGCACGACAGTTGATCTCGTTCAACTATAATACAATCCTTCGTCAACTCAGTTTGAATACAATTTGAATTCGTTCAATTATGCCTAGTTGAGTCAACTGCGAATCTAGTTGAATCAAGCAATTATTGTAGTGGAATGTATCCAACTGTCTCGCATAGTTGGTTCCACTATTCCTTTTCCTCAGTGTGTGAATCACAAAAATGCATTGAAACCCAAATTCATTCCATGCAGTACTGCATTTCCCAGTTCTCTTACTGTCCAGTCAGCATTGATGAATTCCATTACAATACCCATCACTGTGATCGCGATAATCCTCATTATCCAAGTGTGTTTCCATTTGTTTTCCAACCGATCATTGTCATTCACAGTAACCAGTAGTGTCTTCCTTTTTCCGTGCAGAGGAACAAGACATCCCGTTTTTCGATGTTAAAAATCAGAATATTTGAGTTTGAATCATTCTTCAGAGGAGTGAACAATACTGTTAGGAAAATTATTAAATTCAATCCAAAATTCTTCATGGAATATCATATTTCCATACTGAATTTCATGATAAGGATGACATTTCAAAATTTCTCGAGGGGCAGTTCACTGCGAGTCATAAAACTAATGCATCGAAGTCCTGTCATTCCATTCGATGATTCCCTGCATTAAAGAATAACTTCCAATGATTCGGCAGTTGAAATCACTTGCCAGTCAATGCGAATCACTTAGGAGTTACCCTAGCAACGCCATTAATGGAACTATCCAGGCCCTCACGAGAATTTAGCCAAAGGATAGCAAGGGTCTAGTGGTTAGTGCGAAGCTTATAAGGGCCTAGCGAGCGCTGATATAACGCTTGCTCGGGTTAAGTGACTGCCAAGTGACTCGCTAGTGATTTCTAAGTGACTTCCACCGTTGAATGATGACCCTCTTTGATTCAGTTCTTTATTCGAAAATAATTACTCGTGTTGAAATTCATTGACTCAAGAGTGAATAACCCTTCGAAATTTCTTTCTGAAATGTAACAATTGTTTGTTAAATTTCACAAATATATTATTAATATTCAGAAGAAAATTCTCAACATTGAGAAAATAAATTATTAACATTGAGAATCGTATTATCAAATTTTATATTTTATTATGGAATTCAATGAACTGTTTATGTAGAAAACTTCATAATATGTGACCTGGCCTACGAAAAGGGGGCTTAGGTGTGAAAAAATCATTTTTCACTTTTTTGGCGATTTGGATGGAGTAACATATGCTCTTTCGAATGGCACAAACCAGAAGTTTCTAACTGGTAGGGAAGTTTGCTAAAAATGTACCAAAAGAAGAGCAGAAATGATTGAAAATGAAAAAAATTTGGAGATTAAATTATAAAATAGACATCATTTCATATGTTGAAAAGTTTGATTTCAAGGCAAAACCACGTCATTTTACATAAAAATTCACAAATTTACAATTAGAACATTAGAAAAACATTCTCGAAAACTTGTTTTCACACCTAAGCCCCGCTTTTCGTAGACCAGGTCACATATTCTTATGAAGATTTCTCATGCAGATTTTTCTAACAGTAAACTTCAACGAGATAAAAAATATTATTTTTCCAAATACTGTCGTGAGATGTAATTTTTGCGATTCCAATGACACTCTTATGTAACAGTGCTTCCGTACGTCAACGTATGCTGGGATTAAGTCGAACAGTTGCCTGTCCTGTTGTCCAAGATATTTCTGTTCTGCAATAATCTTTTGGAACGAAGTGAAAAGTCTCCGTGCTTGTTCTTCTATCTTTCCCAACATATATAGGCAGGAGCTTCCAGACAATGTACTGACAAGCGTATATAGCAGCTTTCGAGTGTCTCCTCATGCTTATCACTCGTATGTGCACGGATGAATGCACTCTCACAGATCAAGTCACTGATATTTTTCTTTATATAGCTTGCGAGATGTTCTCTTTTTTGTTCCCATTTTGGATGTATATATATATATATATATTCATTTTTTTGAGTTTATTCATAGTTCAGATATCAGAATGGAGAGTATTCCGAGTCCATTGTATAATTCGGACCAAGGGTTTCTGAGGATATTTGGAAGAGAAATGTTGCCACGTTTTTGAAGACAAAAAATTCGCTGGAGTATCAAGATTTTCGCTGTTCCAGTGGAATTCGCTCGCTATTATATGAACGGCGAACAAGTTCGTTGAAATGAAGGGGAATTGTTTCCTTGGTGAATCAAGCTTCACAAGATTAGCAAAAAAAAACAAATAATTAGAACGAATGAGTTCGTAAAGATCACAGAATTGTGATCAGTGAATTATTCCATTCATTTAGCAAAGACGGATTCGTTGAAATAGCGGAATCTTTCTTTCCCCTTTTCATGATGATTTTTATCAAATTAAAATAAAAAGATGAGTCGACGATTCGACACGATCACGCACCAGTAGAATAGTATCAGTGACTTGGATCTATTTAATACTCTAGAACTAACTTCAAAGCAGTACCTAGAAATTCATTATACTTTTTCGATTGACGGGTAACAAAGGACAACTGAGGTGGTCCGAACCTCAGCGAAGGATAGGGAATTTCAAGGCACGACCTTGACTGAATTTCTCAACTTGCTAATCGCTTTTAATCATCGCGGAAACAGAATCATTAGATCGTGAGTTTGATATTTTTATAATTGATTACACGATTTGTATTTCACATTTGAAAATATTCTATCCAATTTCGCAACACGTAGGAACGAAACTTGAGATGTAGTGAGTAATAAACTTGTGTGATGTTGGTTTTGGTATAGAAAATCTTCTGATCACGGCGGTGATTATAATTTGAAAGAACGAACAAGAAGTGAATTTGAAATGTTAATGAATTTTTTCAGTGTTGGCAGGGTTTAGTTAGTGCTTCATGTAGAGACTGAATCAAATGACTGGTGCTCAGCTTTACTTTATTTCTGAACGACCTTTGTTGTTTGTACTTTCGGTTCTGTTTCCATTATATATACGTTTAGTCCCTCTTCAAGGAATCATGATCATATGATGTGGTGTGGTATTGAACATTATTTTGGTTGCAAACAAAGTCAATTCACAAGCAAATATGAAACAAAAGAACTGACAAATGTTTGCCGATCGAATGTGGATTGACTGTTGTTCATGGTGAAATACGTGTTGAGTCATTCATATTTAATTAACGCTTGTCAGACGTTTTAGTACAAGAGAAAATCGCGTTTACGTTTGCCTGTGTTTACTTCATTAGGAAAGATAAATATATTTATAAAGTCGTATTAAGACCTTCTGATGGAAAAATTCGTTGAATGATAGATTCGTTCTAAGCAGTTCAATCGTTCGTGTACTGAGAAAACTTGCTAGGTGCAGTAACTAAAAACGACACCAAGTAACAAATTTAACTTGTAAATTTTCAGTTGAAGGGACTATAACTATACCAATATTTAGTTTAGACGACTAAATTTTTGATTGAGGTCGTATTTTACTAAAATTTTTAGTCAAGACAATAAAACAGTTTTTTAGTGTAACTTATATGAATTTGCGAGTCATTGTAACCAGCACCCCTCTCTAGTATGTTACAAATTATTTCACAACATTCAATTCAATGCAACAACTCTTTAATATGGGATTAAGTAAAATACAATCTAGTACCGTAAGGTATCACATGCGTACCATGAAGTCATACAATTATTATATAAATGAGTTCGGAGCAATATGAACACATAAAATATCGCCTTACACACTACTTATCTTTTAGTGTCGTTTTTGGAGTTTGACTTCCTTCTCAATTTTTATAATCTACGGGAACCATAGATATATGAGAGCCAAGTTCTTTTTCCCTTCATCCTTCCTTCATTAATTTTCCTTTTGCTCCACGTGGATATATTGGCATCAGGAAGGATCTACTTTTATCGTATTGCTCTATTCGTATTGAGAGTTGGGACTTGACTGCTTGTCGCTCGAACTTGCGGAATCCCCTCTTCTTCCACATTTCTTCTACTTAATTGGTCTCAATCCTGCGACTATCATCGACACGTTACAAGTAAATGAGTATTGGTATTGTTCTTCCATGAAAAACAAGAAATTCGAAGAAAATTCCTTCTATCATCTTCAAAATGAGCAAGAAAAAAATCAAGTTTCAACGATTTGGAAATCCGGGTAAAATTTCGAAATGGTGTATTCCTGGAAATTATGACAATACAAGGAAATCCGGACATAAAAAGGAATCCTTGTCGCAGCTACTCACGTAGTGGATTTTCGACCTTCTACGAACAGTAGTTACGGCAACTACTTAGTAGTTGAGACAAATATCACGCCAGTGAGCGTGACTACTCTGTTAGTTGTCTCAACTAACGTGGTATTTACCCTAAGTACTAATTAGTTGCCAAAACTACTTATCGAAGATGGTCGAAAATCGACTACGTGAGCAGCTGCCGTAAGTATTCTTTTTTCCCGTGTGTGTCTCTTTATTTTAGATATAAAAGCTACACAGGAAATTTCGGTTTGTAGAAGAATGTCCTACATAGATCTGATAGTTATCCATACTTGGATCAACATGTTTCATTTATAATGTCGGATAATTTTTACTGGAAATATGCTCAATTGAGTTACTCGAATGCGTGCAAAAATAAAACTTTTCTGTTGTGAAGAATTTAGTGCGTTAGTGAACTGTGGATGTTATTTTTTCGTTATCACAATGTAAAGTCAACGATTAAATTTGTTCTCCTATGATGACTGGATTGAGCATGATTTTACTTTCCGAATTCCTCTTTGAATTGTAAACATTGTATAAAGTACATCACCGATGTTATACACGAGATAAACGTTATGGCGTTCTATAGGGTAAAAAATCTCAATCGCACAAATAGCTGAATCGTTAAAGGTGGTGAGATAGGTAGTTTCGAATCTCCCCTGACATAGGGGAATCCTCTTCTAGCCCTCGTGGAAGTTGAAATTCCAGAAAAATCAATTTCCTTCTCAAATAACTTGAAAATAAAATAAGATCTACGAGTTGATCGGTAGTTTGCATAAACTTTCTTGGTGGACAAATTTTTCTGAAAATCTCTGAAAATTTCAAAGAGTTTTTCAGAGATATTCATACATGGAAAGACCGAGTTAATTAATGTTTAGAAAAATGACGGTCAATTTAGGGAAGCAGAGGATCATTGAAGAACAGTTTACTTTATAATGTAAGAAATAATTTTTGAATTTTGCCCCAAAAAATGATGGCAGCTAAATTCCTCCGCAGATGTGGAATTTTTCACCAAGAGTTTTCAACACCCAAAAAACAAAATAATTCCTCACAGAGGTACGAAAATCCCTTATTTCTGATGGGACAACAATTCCCCCACGATGAGGGGACGAAATCCAACAACGGTATGAAGGAAAACTCCCCACATTTCTTTACAGTGTATAATATACTGCAATGCGCCCTTTCTCAATTCCCTATAGTATGGTCTGGTCAGAAAACAATCTGAAAGAGAGTGAGAGAGAGAGAGAGAGAGAGATCCGAAAAATTGGGCCAGGGTATCTTTTTCTAATACACACTGTTTGAAGAGGAAAAGGAGAAAAATTGGGTAAGTTTCACTTACTCTTGCTCGTGCAATCAACTATACCACTGTGACTGCGCGAACCTGGGGAGAACTCACCATAAGCTGCTAGTTTCACTGTTAGAAATAATAATGAGATGATCAGCCTTTGATATTTTCACTACGAATTTTCGGTGAACTCACTACGAATACGCAATCCTCTTTTTCCCTAAATTGACAGTCATTTTCTTAAATATTAAAAATAAACTGTTGATTATGAATGAACTCGGTATTTTCGTGCAGATATTCAGAGAAATTTTCAGTGAAAAAACCAGTGTCCAATAAGTACCCAACCAGAAATTTACAACAGGCGCAGTACTGCACCAGTACTAGCCAAGACTGGCAGGGTACTGGCATTTGTCTGGAATGATAACGCTTTTCAGTACTGGGGGTTGAGTACTGATGCCATTATTCACAATCAGCGCAGGGCCAGTAATGGGTTGGTACCTGGCCGGTATCAAGTTCTCAGTACTGGTTCATCAGTACAAGCATATTACTGTATTTCTATGTATCCAGTACTGATCCCGTACGTGTTGACCAAGTGTTGGAGACCCAATACTGGCACTGTACTGCACTTATTGTCAACATTGGCATATTACGGGTTTTTCTGATTGGGTAGGAGTTTTTCAGATTTTTTCAGAGTTATTGTGAGAGATCCAGAGTCCACGTTATCATCAACATTAACATCGTCATCGAGTAATTAACCGTTGATTAACGTACGATTGACGTAGTTCATCGCCTGTGATTTTCCACGATCGGGCCGATTGCCAAACCCTGAATAGGGAGTTTTTTAACATGCTCATCCATGAGATGTCTTCATATTGCTCTGATACAGCTTGGAAACATATATTTTGAAATATTCTCACTCGGCAATCAGTCACAGTCATCGCGTACCAATTATTTATAGTCCAACTGATATGATCCCACGAGAACATTACGTACTACTATCATGAAAATTGTTCTGAAATCTTTGTAATTATCGTGACTGACGTAATATAGTGAATTGAATTCTCTATCCATTATCTCCAAGATAGATGGACTGAAATGTGATATGATTCGTATTCAACCACGAGATAGTTAGTCGGATTTTCAGATTGAGTCGGTAACGAAAATAATGTGCCACGCCTGGGAATCATTCATCTTAGCCCTGTAATCCGAGTGACATTGTGAATTAATCATCGGCGATACACGAAATTCCGTATTATCGTTAAGACGACACACGATTTTATTTTTAATTTCGATCGAACGAACTTATACGCATGTATGAAGAATTAAGAATATATAAAACATCTATTCCAACCCTCAGCCTACAAACTTCAAATTGACTTATTTTTCTGCACAAAAAATGTGACATAAACTTGCAATCTTTCATTCACTAATAGAGTCGTACTAAGGCATCATTTCATACCGAAGTTGCTCCCTGCAAAGATATAGACGTTGCAACTCAGACTCTTTTTGAATTCCGCATATTCCAAATACTTACTGGGTTAGGCTAACCCTGTTTGTAGGCTAAGGGTTAATTACACAACGATACATGTACCAGAAGAGAAATCATACGATCTACGAACTTCAACTTATGAAGTTCTAATTAACCATCTGAGGATACACTTATAGTTTCCTCATACATGGAATACTCTTGGTCAGTTTGACCCAAGTATTTTTTGATCACTCATACCTCGGCTTCGAAACATCGTAGAGCATTGTTTTTCCTCTGAAATTCATCACCAGAGTGTGCAGAATACGAATCCGAGACCCGCTTTGCTCTACAGTTGATAGTTCTTCCAATATTTGAAGAAATGTAAAGGTACGTCTTCAGAGATATACAACTTCTCGAGATGAAGGATGGGTCTTTTTGCCTGAGTCTATCCCTAGAGGGTGAATTTTTATTACGCAGACAAGTGAGGAGTGTGGGTGAGAAAATGCATTCGTAACAACGTTACCTCCCAAAAAAACAAATATACATATACAGGGTATCCCATTTCAAATAGCCGGGGCTTATAACTTTCAAAATAATGGGACTGGAAGAAAAAGTCTCAGGAGAAAGTTGCAGAGTTCTGAGGGGGACATTTGATGGTAACCTTGACTTCGACCTCAGACTCCATCTTCAAGGTCATTCTGAGGTCAACTTGTGTTTTTCAAATGAGATCTCCTATTTTTGACTACATGCTTGGAATGTGCGTTGAAAACCAAGAAACTTTTGTCTGAACTAGTTTCCTGAAATTTGCGAGGGTGGCGATCTAATCGATGAAGGAAGAAAGGAGATTCAAGAAACACTCTTACCGCCTTTTGTGCGAAACGACACTTACCTCTCCAGTTATTTCTCCTCAACAGGGCCGAATTAAGGGCCAATGGCCCCATCGGCCCCCACCTGCCTTCATTCGGCCCTGGTTCCCAATCTTCGAGGAACTGCCGTCGGCATTAGCGTTACCTAATGTGCACCACGAGGAGGTCACGCAATCGGACTTTGCACATCACTGTGGCCCTGAAAAGGGCGGGCCGATTATTTCGACTAGAGAGGTATGTATCTGTGAGTTTTGGGAATAGTCGGGTGCGCGTAATTGAGTGATAATTCCTTGATCCAATCATCTCGTGAATTCACCCGTACAACACCGGACATTTCTACGTTGCCTCCATGTTACCTTCACGTGGGATCTCCGTTTATCCACGTTCTATCCACGTCCACCATTGATCGACGTGGAGTTCACGGAGATGTGACGTAGAAATCGGTGGATGTGCTGTTAGGGACTAAATGCTCAAATACGTTACCTTCATTTGCGATACATACACGCTCCTGTTGAGGAGAAAAAACTGAAGAGTTAAGTATCGTTCCGCACAGAAAGCAACAAGAGTGTTTCTTGAATCTCCTTTCTTTCTCTATCAATTAGAGCGCCACCTTCGCAAATTTTAGGAAACTAGTTCAGACAAGAGTTTCTTGGTTTTCAACGTACATTCCAAGGATGTAGTCAAAAATAGGGGGTCCCATTTGAAAAACACAAGTTGACCTCAAAATGACCTTGAAGATGGAGTCTGAGGTCGAAATCGAGGTTATCATCAAATGTCCCCCTCTGAACCCTGCAACTTTTTCCCGAGGATTTTTTTTCCAGCCCCATTACTTGAGGAAATATAAGCCCTGGCTATTCAAAATAAGGCACCCTGTATACATATACTCCAGTAGATCACTGTTTTATGATATTTCAACAGTTTAAACACACGAATCGAATTTTGGATCTTCAGAATCATGTCGATATCTTCCGTGAAAATGAGATTTCTTTGTGTTGCGTGGGCTGTTCAGGTTCAGAAAAACGGATTGCTTGGTCAAAGATCTCCCATTCTGTCAGCTGAATAAATTTTTTTTTCAGTGAATAAATATAAAATCGTGAAACAATGAGGTATTTAGAATAAAAAATAAAACTTTAAATTGAATCAGGATTTTCCTTTGGAAGAAATAACATCGTTTTCAAAGAAAACGCTGTTGCATTTCTGCTTCAGTTCACTTCTTCACAAAGGAAAAAGAATTTACTATTTCTGTCAAGTTTGATTTCACTGGGCACCCTTGGCTAGAACAGCAAAATCTTTGCTGCGTTAGCAACCTATTTGTTGTCACAGCCAATCAACACTTTCAGCTAAATTTCTTAGCTATTCTATACATATACAGTGATGAAAATTCAGCTGTGTCAATAAATTCACAAATTATCACACAATATTCTAATATCGAGGATCGATAAATCCTTCAAATATTTAGTTGAAAAATATTTGCTTTCTGAATTGTAGATGGATATCGTGTAACCTTATTCCGTGAAATATTGATTCCAGCAAATATTTTACATCTCTCCGTTGTTTGACTGTATTATCAATCATTATCTATCTCTTTCATTCTTCTACTTCAGTACACAGTTATCGTAAATCGATTGATCAGTCAAATTGTTTCAAGCTGATAGTGATAAATTTAGCAACCTTTTCCAAACACACACGATTCAGAGATGAATGACTGTGAAATCGTAAGATGTTTGCAAAATGTTCACTACTGCATCACAGCCGTATCTCGATCGTGTATCATTCGAATATGTTCCAAGAACGATATACTGTATACAGATTTGTAGTTTTCATGTGATTCAAGTGATTTCATATATTTCATTTCAATTCATTACAAAAGTAGTCATCCAGTTATTCATCTCTCACATTTTACGTGAAATTTCTGTGCCCTTTGAACTGCTTTGATGCCTGAAACTCATGTATGGTGCATTTGTTTTTTCAGCTCTCTACGATTTGATTATAACTCCCGAGTATGAATTGAGATATCAAACTTCCAAATCCCTTTCGTGTAGACTGATTGTAAGAAGAAACAAATAAACACCCTGGTGGAAATATTTCTCTGATGATTTCTGAGAATCTCTGAAGAACTCTCGAAATTCGGACATTTCCTACAAATCTCTGCAAGTCTCTACAAAATTCAGAATAATTCTGAAAATCTCTGAAAATATTCTGAGGATTTCTGAAAAACTCTCAAAATTGGGATTTCCACGAGGGCGTCGATGCGAAGTCATACTAATCAGGTGAGAATTCTTTATAGAAAAGAATTACGGATTTTTCTGCTCAATGAAAATCAATTGGAGTTCCTTTGACTGCATTTTATTTCTATGAATGTTGGCGTTCCCAGAAATTTTTCTAAAAAGAGGACGTGGAGTATTTTCATTATTTTTCATCAGTTCATATTCTGGATGAGCTTTTGGGGTGAGTACACATATATTCGTTGAGAAAATCTTCCATACGGATTATCAATATTCTAATCATGTGGAGCGTGAATCACTTCAAGATTCGAAGAATGTTTCTTCTCGAGGAAAATTCGATCACGCTTTTGGGACGCTGTCTCCTTTGCAAGAAATAAAACTCTAACGACGTTGGTTGGTTACTCCGGACGACCTGGTTTTGCTTCGATTCGATGTTATAAACTTGTACTCTTCACTGCGCGTACCTTGCACTCGAGAAAATATTTTCATTCGTTGAAATGTCGTTTCTCCATTTTCTCATACAAATGAAAATGGACCTAATGTATCTATTATTTGATCTCACGTGCAAAGAGAATACACCTGTATACGCATACCAATCGCGCTTTCTTTATTCTTCGAGATGACGAGTGTACTCAAAAAGTAATCGAAAAAAATAAGTTTTGACAAGCTCCTTTATTATGCTACGAATTGATGTTCTATTACACAACAAGAATGAATTACTTTCTTCTGTAATGAAGAAGACTAATGTTCCAGTTATGAGTTCGCGGTAAATGATCGACATCAACACAAAAACTTTGGTCGATGGTAACAACTAACAGGTAAAAGGAACCCTGTTTTTTATCCTCAATTCTGCTCAACGAGAAAGAACAAGACAACGAAATCAATCTCAAACATTACATTCATTATACATTAGGAACGACGATAAAAAAAATTAACTCGTCTGGCTTATCCCCTTTAACGCTCATTCAATTAACTGGAGCTATCATCCTGTCTGCAGGTGAATGGAAAAAATTCCTCGGAAAAAAAATTCCTCGCCTTGTATAGGGTACATGAGATTAGAGAACCACGAGATATTTGTCAGGAAAAGAAAATTTTCTCGCCACTGGAAGCGAGAATAAGAGTGAGTGGGAATTCGACCTACCATCTACGATAATATTCTATACCATGCTATTTATCAACAAGCTGTTTTTGTAAGACTATCCGTATAATGGAGATGAGAATCATTCGCCGTCGGATTTGTGGAATACGAGATCATTCCACTGAATTTGAAATGAATCCGTACTGGTTTTGCACCCATTTGCGTATGAAATATTGGACAAATATTGCAGAATATCAGCACCATTTGTACAAACAAATCTTTTATCCGCTTGAAATTTAATGGACAATTATTCTTCCTCTTCTCTTTTTTTATATTCAGAGAATAAAAAAATACGATTATCAATCGATTCTTGTTGAATGAGTGGTTTAAGAACGTGGAACGAATTATATCGATTTAATATCTCATAAAACAATGTTTGTTTGAAGAAATTTTTGTTACAACGGCAGATGTGAACAGCCATTTGTGTCCCTGGATATAAAACAAAATAGGAGATAAAATTATTATTCCCCGCAAGAATTTGTAGTTTTATTTTGGATTTACAAGAAAAGTTTGGCCCGTTACTCTGAAATTCATCGATCAAAAAGGAAAGGTCCGTTACGATGATTGTAAGCAAAACTTTTCAATCGTCAAACTTTGTAGTAGGTACCAAACAATTGAATGAGCTGATCCATTCGGATATACCTATCGAACGAATACATCGTAATGGATCGACCTCTCTAATAGACTGCTGTTGGAAACTTCGGCAATTCGAAAGTTTTTCTTACAGCCGTTATAATAAAAGGAGACACCCTAGGTGACTTTGGAATCTACTTTGATAGCTCAGTTATATTATGATTGTCTATGGGGAGGCGTAGGATATACACGTGGTAAGAAGCGCAAGTGTAAATGACTTTAGGAATTGTAAGACATGATAATCTTCTAACGATTGCAAGGTGGAATCGATGATCATTGATTGTCTCTTCTTTACGAAAGTGTATACGGATTGTAAGGAATTGATTGGATGAATTTCTAACGAATGTTCTCTGCACTGAGCTGTTTTAAGGTAGCAGTCTGGTAACTTGAGTTGAAAAAATCACAAAGTGATCACAAATGAGGCCTGTGAAGAGGTGGAAGGCTTATTGTACGCACCAGAGATGGGCGATTAGTGTGAGTATGATTTTTTTTTGTACAATCAATCCATAGAAACTTTTAACCTGATTTTCTCGGAACAATGTTTTCACGGTCGGTCAACGTGATGAAGAATTCCCTATCCACCCGTATGAGCTGAAATTTGGATATGTTATTCTACTTATTAACACCTCTCGCAGGAACGAGGATCTTTTTTTCACCCCTCACTTCCCATTTTATAGCCCTATTTCCACTAAAAAAAAGTTACTTTTTTTCGAAGTCTGACATTTTGTTGTTTTCAATGAAATCGTTTGATCCTAGTTCCTGCCAGAATGACAAGCTTCCCAAACGATAATCTTTCCCATTTTTTCATTTCAGATGTCCTGGAGTGGCAGAATCGTGTTGATCAGCCACGCACCTTCTTTTTAAGGGTTTACTTTCATGATAAAAATCATTCACAATAGATTTTGAAAGAGAACATAAAAAATTTGTTCATACACTATTAAACATGATTAACAATATATCAAAATATCAAACCGATTAAATTCCAATTCCCCCCCAAAAAAATCCCCAAACAAAGTCTAAGAAAACGTGCAAGTTACCAGACTACTACCTTAAGGTACCAGCGAATGGAGTGTTGACTTTCATGGAGGTCTCATCTGCGACGGAATATTTATCTTTATATCTCGAGGAGAAAAAATTTTCAAAATTATATATAATGCAACAGCAAATTGCTTTTTGCAACAAGCTCCAACGAGATGATTCAATTTTTGACAAAATTGAAGTAAACAATTGATTGAAGGGATCAAATAAACCATGATTTGGAATTTTGATTTAATAGAATGATGTTTTACCCCTCTATATAGGATCCAATTCGAAGAAAAATAACATATTATATTATGAAAAAGAAATTGAGAGGGTGACTGGAAGCTTGTTTCCGTGAGAATTCATTTGAAGTTAGAAACTTATTCAATGAAATTCTCAATTGATCATGAATATTCATTAGCCACCAATTCTCTTGTTAATTTATAACGAAAGGAGGAATCAGTTTCCACATGAATGACGGAGAACATGATCGTTGCTAACAATTCGCGTGGTGAGACTTTTTGATAATATAACAAATATTTTTCCATGATGAAAATTCTTCCCTGCAGTCTTTAATATCCATTTAATTACAAACCAACGATATTATTCGAGGAAGAAACTTACGGCTTCGATAGAATCAAGTAATTTATGCATGCGAAAGGCAAACATTATCAATTCAAAATTTTCATGTGATCTTTGTTTATATCTCAGCAAAAAGTGCCCGGTTTTTGTCACAGAATCTGCTGCTTTTTATCCGGATTTAACTGGCATTTTCTGTGAGGTACGTTTTTTTGGTGAAAAATATACCCCCGTATTAAACGCAGTCGTAGTTCTTAAAATATGTGAAATGCACACATTTCCAACATGTTTATTTATTTAAACAAGAAATTATTCAATGACGACCTTACGTATCGTTTTCCATAGTTTTTATCAATAGAGTAAATATCGTGTGTGCGCTCACGTGTTCCATTTGAACATATGAATCGATTGTTTCCTATTCGGCTGGAAACATTTCATAGAATCTCATTAAAAGTCTCGAAGGTTCTGATTGAATACCATTAAATCCCATCAGAACCCGTTCAATTCTCCATTCGTCAATGTGATTCTATATGGAACATTGTCAACAAGGTGTATATTAGAATTAATCACCATATGTTTTCATATTTCTTTTCATTATTTCTAATTCTATTGTATTCCCGAATATTATTCTCCCTTAAAAAACCTCTGAAATGTCAGATAGATTTCAATATATTTTTTATTGAATCCGAAGTCACGAATTTCATACACTCAGAGAAAAATCTGGTTCGCATAAACAGGTGCGTGGTTATTTTTGGCTTTAACCATTCCATCTAGCTCCCACAACTAGATTTACGCGATTTTGTCTCGTTTTCCTGGTGATCATAATCAAATTTCAGGTAATTGCGACCATAAGTCCTTGACCATGCAAGGATAGTTTATGTAACCACGTTGCTTTTTTCTCAATGTAGACTAGGACTGGATTCAAAACTATCGAATAAAACCAACAAAACTCAATCTTACTACTTTTGATGCAAAATTCGTAGCGTCAATGTACAAATATTCACAAAATGAAATGGGAGCAAATTTTTTGAATTTTTTTGTTTTTTATTTTGAACACTAAGTGTATTCAAAACTGTTGCGGTCTCGAAAAAGGTCTTGTCTTGTCTCGTCTTGGTCTTGAGTGGAAAAAAATTACTTTATGTCTTGGATGCGATCAATATCGCTCTCCCAGACGTGTTTTTCCCAACCATTACATGCTCACACTTGACTTGATGTAGAAATTTGTCTTTGAAGATGGTAGAATTGAATAATATTCACTATTTTGAAATTTTGCTCAAGAGTCTCGAATCCACTCCCATTGTAGACTTCAATACAGTTTGTTACACTGTTGGAAATTTAACCTCTCGTGACCACTGTTTGATGTTCATATGTATCCATCCATTCTGTGTTAATTTTTTCTCAATAGTATATAATCGATCATATTCTAAGATGTCAGAGAGGAATTTGTAATTATGCAACTCACAAGCACACAATGAAGGGAAAAAAAATCGAAGAAAGTGTCAATATTAACGTATCTATGGTACGTGGAAAATTTTACTCCTCAGCACAAAATATTGAAATATTCAAAGTCGCACGCACAAGCGTTTAAACTGAAATTTATCATTCATGACGATTTCGGGAGATCTTATCTTTCTCAAGGGCACGATACTTCGTTTCCGTTAAAACATGCCTCAACTGAATTTCGTGTAGCTTGAATAAAACATCGAAACAAACCTCTGTGTTTTTTTGTATAATCTTGTCTTTATCGACAAACCATTTCGTAATGTTTTCCATTTTGATGGTCAACATTTTCATTAGCCACAAAATATTACAAGCAAGAATAATGTTTTCGTCATTGTTTTGTGTTCAAAAACTTCAAATATTTGACACATGTAATTTGAAATGAATTCTTGTTGAATATACCACAATCAACTGCTCACGGGGCTGAATGGAATATATTGGGTATAATGGGTCGTTATTGATGAAAAGTTATTTCACTGAAATGAACCGTTTATTCCGTTTGATGGAAATCGAGATGGAAGACGTGAATTTCATTGGGTAACATGAAAAGTTATAATACTCACTATCTCGTATATTGGTATTTATAAAAAAACCTATCTTTAATGTTACAATAATTAAAACTGCGTTTATTTACTAAATGATGGATTTGATATCGAGAATCTAACAAACCCATCAAATGCATCAGGTGTTATTCTATTTATATTTCAGTTAAGAAACGTTCGGATAACCGAAGAATTGTGGAATTTCTCCTCTTAAAGTTTAAGGAAGAAAACAACTTTCCATGACAACCTGATGAACGGGAATATTGTACAGGGTGGAAAGCACAGCATAGTATGATATTCAAATATTCACACCATGAATTATCACGATCTACATTCTGATCGTGTATAAAAAAAATTTCACAAGTTGCTGCTGTCTCCTCATGCCGGAGTTGATAAAGTGCTTTGTATACCTCACGACAGGCATGAAAGCACGCGTTCGTTCCAGTTTAGAGTACATGTTGAGAGCACTTCTAAAGATTTGATAGTGCTTGCACTGGGTGTATTTACACCATTTAACATCACACGTTGAAAGAACTCGAGAAAGAGAGAGTCGATGAACCACAACGAACCAAGACTCGTTGCTTGAGTGTTAGACAGATTAAAAATAATTAAGGGAGAGACAGGGTGGCAAAAAGGAAAGAGAGAATTGAGAGCTTTGATGCACGACACAGGAAGAATGGTAAACGCGACAAAAAGAAAAAGAGGAGGGATGGTTGAAAGATTGAAGGAGGAATTTGGAAAAAAGAAGAAAATAAACGGAGCGGGAGAGAGGAACGCGTGAGAAGTGGAAGACATGAAATTGAATAAATTATGTACATTGAGAAGTCAATGTTTACTACAAGTGACTGTTTTTTCCATTTTTGGAGTATTCGACACTTGAGAAGCTAAATACTTTCTTATTGTTGATGAAAAACAATTCCTCCACGATTAGAGGACGAAGTTCATTACTGGTATGAACTCTCATCAAAATTCCTAGAGCATCCTTCTCGACGGTAGAAGTAGAACTTAACATATTTTTCACAGTGTGGCATTCATCTGAATAGGGCCCAAGAAAAAATCTACTTAAATGCAACACAAATGTATTGAAAACTTAATACAATAGGGATTGAAGTGAAACAACGTGCGTTCAATAGTAAACCGTTCTGCAAGTAAGACATTTGAGTACAAGCGCGTATCTTGTATGGAGTAAATATTCTCTTTGAGCACGGCAAATATGTCCAATTTGAACAGGTTCAGGAGTTTGCTTGTATGAGGAATCGATTATATACTACGTTAATTTAACTAAGGATCTATATGTTTCTCTAAGTGGTTGCTCATCAGTGTGAAATCTATTTCAACCTATACGATACTAATGAATCACAATCGATGTATTCGTTAATGAATAAAACTGTTGTGAATCATAAGGAATGTATTGGAACAATTACAGGAACTCGTCGCTGCGTAAATGATTCGATAAAGACTTGATAAAAATTTTCGAATTCCATTGAACATGAATACGCAATTAGCAAATGTGTTTGTTTCCATTAAAAATGATTTCAAAACCACTCGCTTTGTGTATCAAATTGCGAATATGGAATGTTGATATGATTTTCTCAGCGTGGACATTTCCATTCCCACGAACATTCGTTCATTTGAGAGTTCATACAATTCTCTGAATGCCGATTCACATGATCGCACATGATTCATATATTCACCTCGAGATAATTATGAGCATTTGTCGAAGCTAAACATTTGTTTTGCTGTGGCGTCTTTCGATTTTTGTTTCCTGTTTATACCGGGTGTTTTTAAATTCTGCAGCCAAAATGCAATAATTTACAATATTGCGTATTTTTTGAGATATGAGCATATTTCAATTTTTTTTTTAAATCCCAATCACTCAAAAACATTGCGTACTACACATTTTAGCTCAACGGCATTCGCCGAGTTGAATTTTTGGAAAAAAATCAAAACACCCCAGCATTTTTCAATTCCAAGTTATACCGGTTTTCAATTTTTTAGTTTCTAGCCAATCAGCATTCAACAACTTCAAATCATTATAGATCCAAAACAAACGATGATAGGACAGTTCAATTTTTTTCCAGAGAAAAAAAACAATTTTTGAATGTTGATGTCTGAAAAACTGAGTCTGAAAAAAATGTTCTCTCACACGGGGAATTGTTGCATTTTGGCTGCAGAATATGCCACAGAAATGCGGATGATGAATTCTGAAACATCCCTTATACACCTTTCTTCCCATGGGTGTGTTTCCAACAGCATCTGTGACTGAAATACAACGATATACTCTTGATGATTCTATTATGTGTATAGAATAGTCCAACATTGTAGAGAATTTGAAGAAAATTTGAATCTATCCTGTAATTTTTTACAGCCACAGGTCTGAATTATCAAAAAATTCATTTGAACATTGCGATTTATTCTGAAAATCAAGAATGAAATTAATGAATTCGAGAACACATTCGAATATTCAAATGAACTTCCAAGAAAACTTTGTGGACAATGTAATTGGAATTGATTGGATTGATAAGAGTGAAATACTGGTTCAATCAATTTTCTCACGCATGCAACCAAAAAAAGGATGTCTACAACGGATACATGTCCACCTGTGTTGACTCAAAATTCGAATGAGTAATCATACCGTGATTCAATGTCAAGGCCCTTCGTCTCGGTATGATATCATAAATGCATTGATGAGATAATACTGTGTATCGAAATTTCTAGAGCAATTTAACACTGCGAACTTTTTATGACTTATTTTTCACCCCCACTGAGTATATAAACCAATGAAAATTCATCCTCGCCACATTTAATTCTGACATCTCCTATACTTCAACCAACGAATCATGTCGTCGATTGTACTCTTGCTTTTGGTTTTAATCGTTTTGATTAATTTTGTGTGGGCTGCACCAGGAAGGTCTCTAACTACGCCGTTGGTAAGGAGAATCATTTTGTTACGTTCACTGATATTCTTGGATTCCCATATAACAATTCATCTTATAATATGTAACGGTACGAACGTGGAACGAGACATTCGTACGGTTACAACACCGCGCGTCAGTCCAAAGAATAGACATTAATGGAAAATTAAGAAATTAATCATCAGCACATAGAAAATGAAATACGTGTCATCAAGTCATTGAATCAAAGAATCAATATATTCAAAATATCGATAGCGGAAAAGAAAACGAAAAGTCATCGAACGAACGCGTGAGGAAAAAACGTAAATACACTGTCAGAAATATCTGGAAGTTTTTTTCAATTACGTACATGAAATCAGGTTCATATACATTCTGCAATAAATTCAATGTACAAAAACATGAAAAGACTATAGATTATGCTATAGTTTACATTAAAGTTCATGTAAAATGTGCATGAAACTGAATTCATGTACGTACTTGAAAAAAACTTCCAGTGAAAACATTAAAATTAATGCAGAAATTTTTAACAGTGTACAGCCAGTACACGGATAACACATGTAATGAGACACTTACCAGGTGTGTAAGTATGAAACCGGAATTTTTGTACAGAAAAAACACGTTTATTGTAATGATATGATACAAAGTAACTTATTCAAAGTATTGTCCGTCGCTATCTATACATTTTTCCCATCTTTCTGGCAATTTGTGGATTCCGCGCCAAAAGAACCGTTGCTCTTTTGAGGCAAACCAGTCATCGAGCCATTTTCGTGCATCTTCGTGAGAAGTAAAGCGCTGCTCAGCAAGTGTGTGTCCCATCGATGCAAACAATTAGTAATCGGATGGGGCAAGGTCCGGTGAGTAAGGCACGTGCTGAAGAATCTCCCAACGGAACAACTTTATCGTTTCCTGGACCTGTTTTGCTTTGTGTGCTGGTACATTGTCATGCAGGAAAATCGCCTTGTGTCGTCTTTGTTGGTATTCTGGTCGTTTTTCACGCAAAACTCGATCCAAATCGATCATTTGTTGTCGGTAGCGTTGAGTATTGACAGTTTCCCCATGTTTCAGCAGCTCGTAGTAGATTACGCCCTTCTGATCCCACCAAACACACAGCATTGTCTTTCGTCCGTAGCGGTTTGGTCTTCCCGTCGATGTTGATGGTTCACCCGGAGTAACCCATGACTTTTTGCGCTTAGGATTCTCGAAATATATCCACTTTTCATCGCCAGTCACAATTCGATGGAGAAATGACTTCCTTTGGAACCTGGCGAGCAGCATTTCGCATGATGTTTTGCGGTTTTCCTGCTGTCTTTCGTTGAGTTCATGTGGAACCCATTTCCCCACCTTTTGTATCTTTCCCATGGCTTTCAACCGAAGGGAGATGGCTTCTCGGGTCACCTTCAACTGATCTGCCAGTTGTTGTGTTTGAGCGTCGTCTTCGTCCAACAAGGCTTGCAAGTCAGCGTCTTCAAACTTTGTCGGTGGTCTTCCACGTTCTTCGTTCCTGACGTCAAAATCGCCACTTTTGAACCGTTTGAACCACTCGAAACACTGTGTTTTACCGAGAGCATGCTCACCAAACGCCTCCACAAGCATTCGATGCGATTCGGCTGCGGCCCAGATAGCGCGAGAGTTCTAAAAGAGTTCTTTAGGAATAGATTGTATTCGTTACGAGCTTTTTTAGAACTCCTGTGCTATCTGGGGGTTTTCTTCAGATGAAAACAGAAAAGTAGTGATGTCCACAAATCGTAATTTGTTGGCACGAAACTCGACATGTTTATCTCTAATAAACTAATGCTACTGAATGAAACTCGTGTTATTGTGAGTTGGGAATCTTTGTCGGATATCAATACAATAACAAGACACCGCTGACGTGATGTGTCGGTAACTGCATCGACATCTAGCGCCACCTATGGGCAAATTCCGGTTTCATACTTACACACCTGGTACACTTGTAATGGTCTAGACACACAAGCTACGTAAACGTGAATGTAAGAAACGGAAGCATATGCAGAAACTGTATACAAGATCTGCGCATCCTCCCGTTCGTTACGTTCACGTTTACGTAGCTTGTGTGTTTAGACCATAACCAATGCATTGACGATGACATAATCGCGTTCGGTCGACGAAAATCGTGGAAGTAAAATAGAGAATTACGTATAAAGACACCAGACTAATTTCGCAGAAAGAATCAAAGAACGCGTCAAAATAACAACATATCATAGACTAAATTCAAAGGTTCATTTCACAGTTTATTGCACATTTCAACATAATTCAAATTTAAAGCAAATTTAAAGAACAATCGATTACTAATCGAGAACAAACGTTGACAACGTACTTATTGCAAGTTACGTAATTCAATGTATTCATATGATGGTCAGAGATGTGTCAAATTCCTCGTAAAGTGTAGCATTGACATTGTATGCAATATTTAACGAATCATATTGTAATTTAGACCTTATTCGGTCTGTTCTAGATCCTAGGAAGTGTATCTCTGTCGATGAATGGATAAGTTTCAAATATGTTGCGAGAGGAAAAGAATTGTTATCTGAGTTTTGAAATAAACTTTTCCTCCTCTTTCATATAAATTGGTATCGCTCATTTCAACAACCAATCCCTCTGCTTTTCCTGTCGTGTCATTCGCAATAAATAATATTATTGAATTTCAGAATGCTCTATTTCCAGAACTTGGATTTATACAAGGAGAAGAGTATTTGGTAGGCGCGAAGAGGAATAGTGATAGCATCCTTCACCAAATCTATGATTCAATGAATAACTCGATTTCTTTTCATTTCTCATCCAAGAAAAAATTCTAAAGAGAAAAAGAACATTACAAATATATCTTATAAAATTCAGTATAAACTTTGCCGAGTTTGTATTGAATTTTATAAAACCTCGGTACCGTGGAATATCGTGCTGCTTTGAACTCTTTATCTTTCAGATAAATTCAGGACTTCCAGAAGTCATGAAAACAAGTTTCATGATGGTTGGGATTTGGGGAAAGAGAAATTTATTGGATTCCCAATAAACATAACATCCAAAACTTGTCTAGAAATGTGATGTGAGATATCTCTCAGATATCTATTAGATATCTTCTACACAATTTTTTGGAAGGTGTCTGACGCGACATTTGTGGACAAGTTTTCGATGTTATGTTTATTGAGTTGTGTTCTTAGAAAATCTCCAAATCCAACAGGATTTTTCGACCCCTTGTCCTGATTAATTGAAAATACCAGACAGAAAATAAGACACTCCTTATCCTGGTATTGCAAATAATGTGTTATTGGGAATAGGATGTATTTGAAAAATTTGATCTTCGATTAGAAAATGTATATAATGAGACTGGAAATTTTAATTTGGAATCTTGAGACTTCAATTCTCTACGTTCAGAAATAATTAATTTCATGAAACCCTTGATTTCAATTATCTCTATGGAGAGAAGTATGTAATAACCCTTATGAAAAAACCCGATATCGGAATTTCATCGTTAAATCATCAGTTATAATGATATCATCCGAAATCTATCGTGTTGTTTCATTATCGTACAAGTCCGAATGGAATACGATATTCACGATAATTATCCAATGTAAACCCGATATAGAGATTTATCAGGAAACCATCGGCTAGCTGATTGGTTTCATGTCGGATAATTATCGTAGACATCGTATTTTTATCGGACTTGTCTGATGATGAAATGACACGATTGATTTCGCATAGTATTATTGCAACTGATGATTGAACGATGAAATCTTCTTTCATAAGGGTTAATAACATGAAATGATGGTGAAAAAATGAAGATTGAATTTTGCAGTTGAGCACTACTTATTTCAGAGAAACAGTTTTGCAGGAGATTCCAGAGATGTTCATAATTTCTCAGAGGTTTCCTGGGACTTTCAAGAAGACCTCACTCTTATAGAAGAAGAGTATTGGTCGAAATACCTTCCCCAAAAAGTATTAAAAAGTATTGGATTTCAATTGAAATCCCATACTTTTCAACACTACACGGAGAAAAATAATACAACAAACAAATGTGGAATAGAATATGATCACTGCAATAATTTTTACTACATTCGACGAGAAAGCCTCTGACCCATACAAAAATTTTTGGGCTTCGCCAATACGAACAATAAAATATAGCTAGACGCAATGTTGACAGACAAGGCTTGGCAATCTATAAATCTTCAATGTTGATTAACAATAAATACAATGTTGCACCGATGTCAGTGTTCGACGGATTACGTTTGCCAGCCTATGATTGTGGCACAATTGCGCCAAGCTTGGCTCTTTCTTGACTCATCCTTGGCCCAACATTGACCAAACGATAGATTCCATTCAACGCCAGGATCATTTGAAATGCGGTTCAATATTGCCCCAAACTTTGGCCTAGTTTCGGTAGAAATTAATTTTCAATGTGGCGCCGATTATTGGGAATAGCATGGCTCAATATTGGCGACCTATATAATATTTTTGCTACGTCACTAATCAAGTGTTTCTCGCGAGTGGTGAAACGCGTATACGAAGAATATATAAGGCTTAAGTAAGTCTTTGGAAGAGCAGTCAATCGCTCTTTACTATAAGTCACACTAGAGGGCTCCTACCGCTGAGCTGACATACATTGTGTCTACTTCTCATGGCGAAATTTACCGACAAAAGACGCCGAGTTGTTCACAAACGAATGAAGGGAAAACAATAAGACTTCAAACAACATATGTCAGAAATTGCGAAATGCGCATACTTTTTATATATTTCTGGGTTAAATATTTTTTACTTTGATCATTGACGTAGCATTGACAAACTAAATTTCCAATTGTTCGCCAATGATAGTATATTTCATTGCCATTGTTTCATCGATGATGGAACTTCATTGGAAAAACACGTAGGTAAATCATAAAATGATGTGATCATTCCAGGTTTGCGCCATGCTTGGTTGCCAAGGCTCGGCCATGCTTTGTCTACGTTGCACCATGCTAGTGCCAATTTTAAATTTCTATATGGGGACCCATATAACAGAAACAGCTTCTGAAATGCATTGTTCAATCAGAAGAGTATTTTGAATCCTTTTTCGACAAACATAAATGTTTTTCGAATGCATCTGGTACATTTCAAATGTATTTGTAATACATAAAATATGAATTTTGAACACATTGTATGTTTGCGATAAAAACTCGAGCTGATACTTTTCTTTTATAAGGACAGAGCTTTCCAGGGATACCCGCTGAGCATTTCCGTTAGAACCTTGCATTAATATTTCAGCGATATTGATGCGATTTTGAAAGTACTTATGATCAGAATTACAACAGTAATATTATCAAACACAATTGACAAGTAAATTACAGTAATGTTACGTTGTCAAGTGATATTCCAACGATATTTCTGCAAGTTACATTTGTAATATTGTATTTGTAAATCGAAAGATATTTGTAAACCGAAAGGTACTTTTGAGATCGCATCAACATTGCTGCAATGTTAATGCGAGGTTCTAACGGAAATGCTCAGTGGGTACTTACACATGTCCATAAAAGTTTTCAGAAAAAAACTTGCCCAGTAAGCAAGAGTTTCTCAGAATTTTTCAATGAGATTTAGACTTTTGCAGTAAAATTCTGAGACGTTTTTCCATCAGGGGTGTCACAGAGATTATTGATAACATGGATTTCAAGGAATTAATCATTCTCAAACACAAGAAATTGAATTTAGAAAGATGAAAATTCCAGTTTCCCCCTTCAAATTATTGGATTAAAAGATTTGTTAACTCACTTTGTTCTCATCAACTCTTGGAGTTTCTGGCCAAAATTCCCATTGACACCTATAATAAATAAACTTACATATTAAAACGAAATGAGGAATAAAATATGATCAAGTCCTGTGTCATCGATTTTGGATCTATTGGATTATTTTGCCCTCGACATTTGTTTCAAATCCTGATAACAGAACTATAAACTTTTTCTCATACACAAACGACAAAATCAAGCTTGAGGAGATTGCGAATATTTTTTGGAGAACTTCGTGAATTGAATTGTCAATAATTTCACGATTCAAGGCGCTTAAAAATAATAATTTTCATTCGATCGTTCATGATACCTTGTAACGTAAATGAAGTGTGAAACTGCATTTGTAATTACGTGCATCATGGATCACCATTTAGGCGATAAAATTATTTATTTCCCATATTTATTATGTTTATTTGATGACTCGAAAATTCATGTGCTCCGATACTTTTATTTTCAGCCTGACCTTTGGTTTCCATCCCGTGGAAAAAGAGAAGCATCAGAATATGACTGAGTATGAATGGACGTTTTTCGGATTTACCTCGAATGTACTCCACTCATCACATATTAGGACTGATCATAATACTTTTATTGAATGTTGATATGTTACTTTTATAGGTGATTTATTTATTTATACATTTGTTCATTTATTTATCCGTTCATGTATTGACTCATAAAGATATCATGTAATTTATGTAAATGAAGAATACTATTAGATGTAAATTTTGAAAACTTTATCAGCGTACTCACCATTGAAGAAAAAACATTGTACAAAAGAAATGCACGAAGGATTCAAATATGTTCTTTGAAATACCAAATGAGAGCTCCTGATGAATTAATTTTGCAAACTAACTGTCTCTTATAACTTTTACCTACATTATTATTATTGAATTTGAATTCTCAGCAGAACATGTGAAAAATCCATACACACGGAAAAACTGTATGGCTTTGACAACCGAAGATTTCTGAGTGTGATCCAAATTATGATCGTCATAACGAAATATTTGAGCGTAGTATTCGAATATTTGATTATGACAGCCCTGTTGGAAAGGTCTTATAAATGCTGATACGTTCTGATAAACTCCTGGACAAAAGTAAACCAAAATCTAATAGGGAATTCTCATTTTAAACGTCTTTATGAGATTTTCCACGATTGCTCATAAAACCTGATAAAATCCAATTTTGTGCTTATTAATTCGCATAATGGCATTATAAAATCTCATAAACCCCTGGACAAATGTTCATATAAAATCTCATAAAGTCTCATAGATTTCACGTATCAGTTTTCATGAGATCTTTTCCATAGGGAGCCATGTAGTTGTTCCGTATAGACCCCCTTGAAAATTCCAGAGAATTATTTTCGTACAAACATGATTTTGCAAGATCGAATACGGTGAATTTCGCCAAAAATGTCGTCCAATTGATTCATTCACAAGTTCAGCTTAGCTGAAATTAACTTTACTAGACTACGCAGCAGTTTCCATTAATCTTGAAATGCAGATTAGTTTGATAAACTGTTTGTCGATTTTCTTAGTGTTCCACTTAGCTTGTAACTGAATCAACTGAACCTGCACGCAGAAGGGAATATGACTGGAAAGTATAGTAATTCTGAAGGTTTTCTCTTGGTGAAAACACAACGGTCAAGATTTTTGTTGAATTTTACTCATAAAAAATGGAAAATTAATCTATACATCACAAACGATTGAAGAAGAAATATCTCTTTCCTAAAAGTCGAGCAAGGAATTTTGATGCTTTTGAAAGTCGATACGTTTATCAGAACAAAATTTGAACTGAAAATGGAAAAATGTTTTGATCATGCCTACTTTTATTACAAAATTTATGTTTTGAGATAGAAAGTCTTGTTTGGTCTTAGGAAGTCGTATTGATAAACGATTCAAAAAACAAAAATATGAATTTTCCTAAGTAGACTGTTAGACATTTTTTGAAATTTCATTCATTTTTCAAGTACTCTGGCAAATTAAATTTCTTAGTTCTTGGCGATTGAATTCAGAATTCAGTGACATGTGATTGAGTTTCAATTATCCAAAGAACTTTTCAATCACGTGAGTGGAAACTGCTTCCATCAATTATAATTTGATGGTAATTTGAAGTTTCGAGCAGAAATTCCTAATAGTGTATGTACTTCTTGGAATTCATGAATTTTTTTCCTCAAATTACGAACCGTTTTATCATTATTAAAAAACTCGGAAATATTCTCAAATTCTTTGAAGAAGTACTTTATTCTTCTTCCGCGTTGGAACCTTGAAATCTGTAATTGATATTGATTCGATATTCGCCAAATATTTTAAATTGTGTATCCTAAAAAAATAAAAGAACAAATTGTTGAAGATGCTTCGGGAGAATTTCTCTGAATATTTTTTGGAATACATGATTCAAAAATGTGAGTTAGGTACATGGATCTCTTGACCACCTCTAACATGAGTTCTTTGATTTTTTTGTGATTCACGTCAAGCAATTCACACCCCTTTATAGCTGTCAGAAATTTCTGAACGGAATAGTGATAAACCTCTATGAGTCTCGCCAGGATTAATTCCGCTCCACTGGGTAGAATGGTCCTCTCACTTCGATGATCTCTCCGAATTTCGACGTATTATGAGCCACCTATTCCGACTAGAAATTATTATCAACTGGATCCAGTATTTCATAAGGACCTGAAGAGGTTATTCGTATGTACCTTCCAAGAACCTGGCTAGGGTTAGATGTGGGTAATCTGAGTGGGGATAAGCTTATTCGGTCGTGATGAGGATTCTCATGCGATTTTCTAATGAGTATGGGTATGTGTTTGTGAATTGAGTTTTAGACCTTCTTTATACGAAACGGAGTATCCAATTCTTTTTGAAGAGATTCATTATTAGAATTATAACTCTATACACTGAGGAAAATTTCCTTGTACAATTTCCCATCATAGCTGGTATACTTGGGATATACTCTGAAAATGACGAAACACGCTGTCGATTACGTGTGAACTTTGCAATCATTCTAGCTATCTTCACTCGCTTTGGTCGTAGATGTTAATAGAATAACAGTTTTAGTGTTCACTAAACATCGACGATAATAACATCGCCTGACATCGATGTTTTACATCGTTTAACGATGTAACATCGACCTGGTTGATGTTCCAATGTTTTTTGTAAGAAACATTGAAACATCAAGACATAAAATAAGAACAATTGAATGGGATTATGCTGAATTTGAAATGGCGCTAGATCCCAAAATTTTTATTGGTAAAATAACAACCAATCAGGTTCTAGCAGCATCGATGTTCGCGATGTCAAACATCGATACCCGTTTATTGGATGACACATCGATGTGCCATCGATGTTTAGTGAACACTAAACAGTTTAATTTACCGCGTTTGACAGTACATTTTGTAGTTTTCAGGTTATATCCTAAATTCACCAGCAATGATGGGAAATTGTAAAAGAAAGTTTTTTCTCAGTGTAAGAATTATAGAGTTATAAAGAGAATTCATGTTTTGTCCTCATGAATTCTCCCTGGATGAATTGATTACTATTCAGAATGTCCATCACTTTGTGGATTTTGAGATTTTGATTTGGAATACTTTATCGATTCCTAATTTTGACAATACGAGGGTGGATTGATAAGTTTCCGGCCTGACCAATAGATGGCGCCACTAGGCCTACCTTGAGGTGGCGTTCTATAGTACCATCCTTAGATAGCTTGTAGCTATAGTTTCAGTCCGATCGCCATGTTAGTTTAGTTTTGAGAGCACACTGACCAAGACGCCTCTGTGTTTTTCGTAAAAATGGAAAAGCTGGAAAATCGTGCCGTCATCAAATACTTTTATTTGAAGGGGTTAACGCCGAAGGAAATTAAAGAAGAGATGGACTCAACACTGGGGACGTCCTCCCCATCAAAATCAACCGTTAAGCAGTGGGTTTCCGAATTTAAAAAGGGTCGTGTGAGCACCTCTGATGAGCCTCGCTCAGGACGCCCCATTGAGGTCACAACTCCAGATATGATCGAAAAAATCCATCAAATAGTGCTGAAAGATCGCAGATTAAAAGTTCGTGAGATAGCTGAGACCTGTAAGATGTCATATGAACGTGTACAAAATATTTTGCACCAACATTTGTATATGGAAAAGCTCTGTGCAAGATGGGTGCCGCGTTTGTTAACAGTCGACCAAAAATTGATTCGAAAGAACATTTCTACCGCCAATTTGGCGTTGTATAAGCGTAATCCAAGCGAATTTTTGCGTCGATTCGTAACCGTTGACGAAACTTGGGTCCACCACTACACTCCTGAAACCAAAGAACAGTCTAAACAGTGGATTGGACCAGGGGAACCAACTCCAAAGAAGGCAAAAACAATTTTTTCGGCGAACAAGGTTATGGCTACTGTTTTTTGGGATGCAAGAGGTATTATATACATTGATTACCTTAAAAAGGGTAAAACTATCACTGGTCAATACTACGCAGACTTATTGCAACGTTTGAGCCACGAAGTGAAAATTAAACGACCACATCTGGCGAAGAAAAAAATCTTGTTTCATCACGATAACGCACCAGCGCACACGTCAATCGTTGCGATGGCTAAAATCAACGATCTGAAGTTTGAATTAATGCCGCACCCTCCCTACTCTCCAGACCTAGCCCCGAGTGACTATTATCTGTTTCCTAACCTCAAAAAATGGCTTGGCGGTAAGAGATTTGCGGACAATGAAGAAGTAATCGAAGCTGTAAATGGGTATTTTGAGGAGCTTGACGAATCAGTCTATAGAGATGGCATTACTAGACTAGAACACTGCTATGAGAAATGTATCAGCCTTGGAGGAGATTATGTTGAGAAATAAAAAACAAAAATTCTTAAAAACGTTGTTTTTCTTGGTCAGGCCGGAAACTTATCAATCCACCCTCGTATGTGACCTGTCCTACGAAAAGGGGGCTTAGGTGTGAAAAAATCATTTTTCACTTGTTTGGCGATTTGGATGGAGTAAAATATGCTCTTTTGAATGCCGTAAACCAGAAGTTTCTAACTGTTAGGGAAGTTTGCTAAAAATGTACAAAAAGAAGAGCAGAAATGATTGAAAATCAAAACAATTTGGAGATTAAATTATAAAATAATAGACATCATTTAATATGTTAAAAAATTTCCTTTCAAGGCAAAACCACGTCATTTTACATAAAAATTCACAAATTTACAATTAGAACATTAGAACATTAGAAGCGAACATTAATATTCATGATATTTGAGAATTGAATCATTCCAAAACCAAGATAAGTAAAGATAAAAATGAAGGTTTGTAAGAACACAAATATAATCCAGCTTGAATGAAACAACTGAAAAGATGGAACTTTGGAAGAAAACATTCAGAATGAATTGTCACATCAGTCAAGTTGACCTGTAGTTGTTCTGCAACAATTCCTATAATCAGAATGTTGTATCTGCTCAACTTTCGTCGAGTTGATCCTAAACAGCCTCTCTAATCATTCGTCAATTGGTCAGTGGAATGCACCCGATGCAAAGATTTGCGATATATCCACCGCGCTCCTATCTTTTCTGCATTTCCCTTCAACGCTACCTAATGATCATGGTAGGATTTAACGTACAGATGTATGGTACATCTACATCCTTTTTGCTTTTTCTTCATCCACCTATGATTCTGTTGGAAGAATCTGATAGTGGTATTATTCAATGCAAGGACTTGTATATGCACTGCACTTCTGCCTTTTCTTCATTTTCCTATGACGCTGCCTAATGACATTGATCATTGTGGTACCTAACATAAAGATGTATGGTGACATGCATCCTTCTTGCTTTTTCTTCATCTACCTGTGATTCTATTGGAAGAATCTAATAATAGTGTACCTAACGCAAGGACCTGTTGTATATCCACTGCACTCCTGCCTTTTCTTCATTTTCCTTCTACGCTACCTGATGATATTAATCGTAGTGGTAAGTAACATACAGATGTATAGTATACCTGCATCCTTTCTACATTTTCTTGATCCACCTGTAATTTTACTCAAAGAATTTACTCACTGAAAAAACTTTTTCACCTAGGTACTCAGGAATAAGGATATTGGATGATATATAATCCAGGGCCAAAATATTGAAGAAAAATCAACAGAAACTCACGCGTTAAACGTAATGGGTCTTCCTAATGTTGACGGTGTTTCTTCTTATTCGAATGCAGTAATGCAGTGTATATTGTACTGTGCTTCTAAGACAAAACAATTACTTTTATCTGACCCCAATGACATCATAAATATTTCAATTCAGAACTACAATTCGCACAAAAACCTTGATATCATCAGGCCCGGATCTAGAGCATTCTCGTGGGAGTACAAAGATGGAATTTGCCGCCCCACCCCCACCCTCCATCTCTTCAGAATGATAGGAAATTCGATGAAACCCAAAACATTACTATTTTATGATGTTCAAAATGTGTGATATAGAGATAGACGATTTAAAGGAAGAAACCGATTTGTTCATCAGAATCATAGAACTATGAATTAAAAAAAAAATGATTTTGAGAAACAATATTCCTTGAAAATGAAAGAAACTCACACTTTTGAAATTTTTTATTCTCTGTCCGACTCAATTGAAGTTCTCAAAAATTTTAACTTTTGGAAATTTTAATTCCATATCACGCTTACACGTACACTCGGAATTGATTTCCAATATGATTGTTAGAGTATTTCTGCTTACTGCATACACTGTAAAAAAATTTCATGTAGTCCATAATATATCATTGGTAGTATACAGAACATTATTGTGACTTCTCACAATGTTATATTGCATAAAATCACGATTTTTGGTGAAATGACATCATAAATCATTGGAGGAAATGACAAATTCCTTATAAAATTCCACAATATATCATTGGCTAACATATTACCAATGCTATATTGTGTAATTCTCACATAATTTATTTACAGTGAACATAAAACTATGATTATTTTTCACATTGGGTTTGGAATGGAAAATTTCGATTAGTACTCGTTGTGCCGCCCCCCTGATATTGCCGCCCGGAGCAAGGTGTCCTGTTTGCCCCCCCCCCTTGATCCGGGGCTGGATATCGTAGCTTTAAAACAGCTTGCAGGTCCACAATACTTGCATGATCACTCACAAGATACAGGAGAATTCATCGCTTCTATTTGCGGAAATTCAATGTCTATTAAAAATTTAGTGAAGCACCAAATAACTACCGTAACGGAATGTACGAAATGTGAATCTACCGAAAATATTGTTGGTACAAATTGTGTTACACGTCTTGGGCTACCTGGGGGTTTTCGAGGTCGCTGATCATGAATCCGTAATTAGAAATAAAAAATTCAAAATGGCGAGTCCAATATGGCGAACCAGAAATTCATAAATAATCCGATTTGCTTGGAACTGGCTGAGTGGGAGTTTTTGAAGTCAGTGATCACGAATCCGGAATAAGAAATACAAAATTCAACATGACGAGTCCAATATGACGGGCCGAAAATTTATAATCGATCAGATTTGCTTAAAATTGGCTCCTGGGGCTTTTCGAGGTCGCTGATAACAAATCCGAAAGTAGAAATGAGGAATCACAAATGGTGGGTGCAATATGATGGACCTAAGATTTATAATCCTTCAGATTCGTGTGAACCTCACTACCTGGGGGTTTTCGAGGTTACTGATTACGAATCTTGAATTATGATTGAGAACTTTCAACTAGGTCTAATATGACGGACCGAGAATGTATGAGCAATTATTTGTTTCAATAATGAAGCCGAGGAATTCAGAATGAACATGGAACTTTTTACCTCAGAATCGAGGAGGGGTGGTTGATTCAAAAATATCAGAACTCAGTATGTCAGCAATGATTCCTGACGTCAATGTGAAGAAATTTCACATGAAGAATGCTTAGGAATCAAGCTTTTTCAAGTGGTGGAACTAGTACGAGCAACTCCGGATAAATTGTTAAAAAAAACCCAAAACACAAATAATATGGACATGGGGAAGGCATGCTTAAAAACAAAGTACAGATTCCGAAGAAAAATTTTCCACAGTTTTCAACCGATTTGGATGGAACCTATATGGGACTATTATAGGGTCATGACTAAAACGTGGTTAAAGTTTGATCGGATTCGGCTGATAGGAAGCGAAGATACACGCGTACGCAGAATGTTCATTTCATCCACCCAATGCTTCTGAATGAATCCGATTGAAACTTATATGGGACCATCATCATCCTAGTCCACAACTGTGATAAAAATTTCGAAACGATCGGATAAGCAGAACGGGAGATATGCGCGTACGAAACTTAGGGGGGACTACAGCCACACACACACACACACACCCAGACAGACAGATAGACACGGTAAAAACATTGTTCCCCGAGTTCTGAGGAACATTTTGATCTAGGAGATTTTGGATTTCGAGACAAAAAAATTTTCGGCTCCTCGAAACGATCACAAAGCTTCCCTCGAAACGAGAAAGCAAAATTTAGTTGAGGCAACTAAATTTTATAGTTGGAATTACTAAATCCATTCATTTGAACGGACCATTCCTCTATATTTGCACTATCGAAAAAATTTAGTTGAGGCAACTGAGTTTTATAGTTAGAAGGACGTATTTTATGAACACATATTTCAACTTTTCATTCCTTTCCCACTCCATGAATTTTGAACGAATAAGTAATTGTTCGAGTGGTATTTTTTCATTCATTTTTTTGAAAGTGGCAAATATATAAAAGTCGTACGTTCAGATGAATGGATTTAGTCATTCTAACTATGAAGTTTAGTTGCCCCAACTAATTTTTCTCAGTTGCCAGAACTAAATTTTTTTAGTTGCCCCAACTAAATTTGAATTCTCCAATTCTCCAGTTATCAGTCAAGGAAAATTTAGTTTTCGGAATTCTTCACACGTATATTTGTTCTTGGGAATTCGCTTTCCTCCCCTCTTTTTCTCCATTCTTTATTTCGATGATCTATTGCCGTCCAATGATGAGATGACTGATGAAAATCCAAGTGGATTTTTATATCACATAAGTTATCTGAGGACATTTCCTTCATTCCTACGACTGCTATAAACTCGACAGGGGTATTTCATTTTTATTTGGGTTCAGTTGGAAGCATATTCAGAAAAAGAAGTGAAATCCCCCAAAAGAACTCCAAAAAAGTGAAAAAATAACGCCAAGTACATGAAGATCCCAAAAACGAAGAATAAAGAAAAACTAAAAACACATTCTAAAGGAAAATTTTACTGCATTCGGAATTTCGAGGGGATATAAAAGGATATGCTCTATTCGAACAAAAAAGATATGAAATCAATATGAGCGACCAAGTACATTGGTTATCCAAAGGATATGTGAAAGATTTTTGGTATGTTGTAACTTCAGTTTGTTTGAACTGTATTGAAGGAAGTAATTGATGATTTCCAAAAAAGCATTATTGTATTAAAAAATAAATAAAACAAGCGTATCGTTCTGCCCGTTTATAGATACCAAAAAGTGACAAAAGAGTAGAATTCCACAAAACATACAAATGTCTCACAAAAACCCCTAAAAACTCCAACACAGTAAAAAATAACGTCAAATCCCAAAAACCATACAAACGTTTTGCAATAACACTTGAAAAAAAATCCTTGAAAAACATACTTCACTCTTTCCGGAAGATTACTTGATATAACAAAAAACCATTCAAAACAAAAAGATGTGAAAGGCAACCCTGTTTTGGAATTTGCATCAACCAGGAACACTTGGCGTGACCGAAGGAGAGTTTATGAAATTATGTCATTTAAATTTCCTGTTTAATGTTCTATAGAAATTCATTTGTATATAATAAAGGCTAAAAACTCCTACCATCGGCCAAGCCAAGTGTTACTGGTCGATGCGAATTCCGAAACAGGGTTGCCTTTCACATCTTTTTTCTTAATGGTATATTTGTTATATCAAGTAATCTTCCGTAAAGAGTGAAGTATTTTTTTCAAGGTTTTTTTTTCAAGTGTTATTGTAAAACGTTTGTATGGTTTTTGGGATTTGACGTTATTTTTCATTGTGTTGGAGTTTTTAGGGGTTTTTTTGAGACATTTGTATGTTTTGTGGAATTCTACTTTTTTTTCACTTTTTGGTATCTATATACGGGCAGAACGATACGCTTGTTTTATTTATTCTTTCAATACAATAATGCTTTTTTGAAAATCATAAATTACTTTCAATAAAGTTTAAACAAACTGAAGTTACAATATACCAAAAATCTTTCACATATCCTTTGGATAACCAATGTACTTGGTCGCTCATATTGATTTCATATCTTTCTTTTTTCAAATGGAGCATATTCTTTTATATCTCCTCGAAATTCTGAATGCAGTGAAATTTTCCTTTAGAATGTGTTTTTAGATTCTTTTATCCTTTGTTTTTGGGATTTTCATGTACTTTAGAATAGGACTGAGCTGTAATTTCGTTCGTGTATGAACCGCATGTTGATAAACATTTCATTACCTTCAAAGATTCAATTCCGGTATACGTATTTTATACGGAAATACAAATGTGTGGACAGGTTATCGACTTCGAAACATATTTTATCTGACAACAACGCTGTATAATTGATTTGGTGTGATCGATCTTAATTGTATATTTACCCGCGAAAGAAGTTGAAACACTTGTTCATTTTAATGCTGCGAATCAATAACACACGAGTGGGCCATTGTACTAATGTAAGCAAGAATATAATAAGGCGTATTTGAAGTTTTTTCATGTGATTTACGAATTAAATACATTTCTGAAGTTAATGTACCGCAAATGCACATCCATATAGAACCTATGAAATTCTTTTATACTTCAAAATAATGTGTTGTGACGTTTTCAAACGCGAAGAAGTTTGTTCTCGCAATGTTTTTCTTTCAACAGGTTCAACTTTTTTTGAGGATTCACAATGATATTTGATTCCACGGTAAATCGTTGATTTATGAATCAGAAGATAATTTCTACCTAAGCATGATATAAAAATTTTCCTTCCAATTGCTTTGAATTTTCAAAAATACATTTGGATGTATTATCTTTCCGAGTGGAAGAATTTTCAAAATTATATTCAATTTATGAGTATTTCAATGCAGTTTATTTGTAAGTTATATATAATCATATCTATTGGAATTATATTCAATTTAGGAAATCCTCCCACTCGGAATTGAGTGACAATGAATTGAAAATAAATTGCTGGAGTAAATTTAGTGTGTATGAGTACTCGGCTCACATCTGCTCAATTGCATGCGAAAATGAACAAGATAGAGCTCATGTAGGGTTGGAGTTGGGTGAATATTCATGCACACATGACGTGATTTTGTACTCTCATTATTACTGATTCACATAAAATTATTCTCAAGTCCTGGCGAATCATATGATTTCTATCAACCAATAATATTTTTAGATACATATTTATCAAATATACGTTCACACTGAGAGCAGAGCGATTTGGAGGTTCATGAAGAGTAATGTACTTGTTCGATAAATCTAAATAGTACTGAACTTTCAGCGATGTTTCATGAAATTTCAAGAAGGCCCGGGTAGAAATGCGAATCGGCCCATTCCTGACCCCGTTCAGGCTCTGGTTGGGAAGGTCTGGGCCCAGACAGGGCCACTTTTCAATCGGGGAAATTTCTACCTGGGGGATTACCAGAATTTTGCTTTACGTTACCCAATGTTGTTCAATCGTTATTGTATAATACAATATTCATGACTACATTGCAGAAAATATTTATTTCTCCTCTGTCCATAAAATATTTCGTCGTAGAAATTAAATATTCAATCAGATGCAAAAACTGATTACTTGTAGCGAATAAATTATTTATTTAGAAGACCAATTTATTTGGGGCAAGCATTCCATTATTCGATTCGATTGAATATTTCATCAATCCTGAGAAATATTTTATGGAGAGAGGACAAATAAACTTTGTATTTGATTGGAAGAAATTTTTTTTTCAGTGCAAATTCACTGTGCGAATATCACACTCAATTGATAAACGTTTAGGAATCTAGTGATACACAGCGTATTTGTTCATGAATATTGTATTAAATGATAATGATTGAAGGACACTGAGTAATGTGAAGCGAAATTTCAGTAATGTTTCTTGAAATTTCATTAAACAGCGCTGAAAGCTCAGTAAGATTTAGATTTATCGATCAAACATGATACTATTTACCTTCTTCTCACGGTGCATATACCATACAAATCCAAATTCGTTTGAAGGAATAAACAGTATTCAGAAACCTCACTAATCGCTCTAATTGTTCTCTCGTCTAACTGGAGAATCTCATATATTTTGGAAGAATTTTTCGAAAACAAGAGAATACTCTCAAACCTATCTACTTTTAGAGAAACTAAATTTTCAATCGTCGATACTATTCTATTCTGATTTATTTCGTTAAACAGCAGAGTATCGATGGTTCTTGGAAGGAAATGATCATTAATGTGAATTAAACAGAAGATCAACCTGACTCAAACATTCGAATATTCCCTAGAAAGTGGATATACATATTCAAAATATCTACATAAGTACCCATTTCACGGTACATGCACGCGCGTTCTTATCTTCAATAAGAGGACAGAAGATTTGAAATTTATAAATATCGTGGCAGTGACAAGCCATAGGGTTCTAATTTTTCCTCAAACGGAAAGGAGGATTTGAAGTCGAAAAATGTCATGAAAGTAACGAGCTGTTGGGTACTGATCTCCCTATGTGAAAAACATTCACGTATATACACGTGCGCGCTCAATGAGATGTAAATCCGACAGATATATCTTCAGTTGATACGTCTTAAGTGACTGAAACGCGAACAGGGAATGGGTAGAGATTTGTCGAATAACAGTATTCCGAAAAATTGGATGTTCATGCGCGCCAATTCAACTTTTAAGTCCACAACACTTGAACTCATCTTATTCTGCGGTTAATATTCTTCACATATCTCATTTTCGGTTTGTTTGTCATCAATGAGAACAAATTTTTGGTATGATTATCAGTGATCAGGCACATATACTGGGGGACTCAAAATTGCCGTACACTTTTCTGAGAGCAGATTCTTAATGAAATTCTGGAAAGATTTTGGTGCGGAATATTCAGATCTGATCCTTAGATCCGCACGGAGAAAATATTTCATGAAATATTTTCTCCGTGCGGAGATATGAGTATTTTTCAATTTTTTGAAAAATCCAAATACCTCGGAAGTACCATATTTCTGACTTTTGAATCCAACACCATTCTCTAAGTTACTGCTAACTCGTGTAACCATGGGCGATCTTGACAGGATGGATTCTTTTTTATGAAATTTGTATTGAATTTCGATCGAGATTGTACCAAAACCAATACAAACTCTATAATTTTTCTTCATACAAGAGAACCGGTTTTGTCAAAATCGCCCATTCGTACTGAAGAATCATTCTTTTATATAAAATCCCAGTTCCGTTGAGAGAAGCCCTTACATCGTGCATGTATCGATAAAGCAATTTCAAGTTACAATTCAATCCTGGTATCTTGCCGAGATGAATGCACAGCAAGTCAAGAAGGTTTTGTATGTAGAATCTCATAAAAAACTTATGAATCGACGAGGGTGGATTGATAAGTTTCCGGCCTGACCAAGAGATGGCGCCACTAGGCCTACCTTGAGGTGGCGTTCTATAGTACCATCCTTAGATAACTTGTAGCTATAGTTTCAGTCCGATCGCCATGTTAGTTTAGTTTTGAGAGCACGCTGACCAAGACGCCTCTGTGTTTTTCGTAAAAATGGAAAAGCTGGAAAATCGTGCTGTCATCAAATACTTTTATTTGAAGGGGTTAACGCCGAAGGAAATTAAAGAAGAGATGGACTCAACACTGGGGACATCCTCCCCATCATATTCAACCGTTAAGCAGTGGGTTTCCGAGTTTAAAAAGGGTCGTGTGAGCACCTCTGATGAGCCTCGCTCAGGACGCCCCATTGAGGTCACAACTCCAGATATGATCGAAAAAATCCATCAAATAGTGCTGAAAGATCGCAGGTTAAAAGTTCGTGAGATAGCTGAGACCTGTAAGATGTCATATGAACGTGTACAAAATATTTTGCACCAACATTTGTATATGGAAAAGCTCTGTGCAAGATGGGTGCCGCGTTTGCTAACAGTCGACCAAAAATTGATTCGAAAGAACATTTCTACCGCCAATTTGGCGTTGTATAAGCGTAATCCAAGCGAATTTTTGCGTCGATTCGTAACCGTTGACGAAACTTGGGTTCACCACTACACTCCTGAAACCAAAGAACAGTCTAAACAGTGGATTGGACCAGGGGAACCAACTCCAAAGAAGGCAAAAACAATTTTTTCGGCGAACAAGGTTATGGCTACTGTTTTTTAGGATGCAAGAGGTATTATATACATTGATTACCTTGAAAAGGGTAAAACTATCACTGGTCAATACTACGCAGACTTATTGCAACGTTTGAGCCACGAAGTGAAAATTAAACGACCTCATCTGGCGAAGAAAAAAATCTTGTTTCATCACGATAACGCACCAGCGCACACGTCAATCGTTGCGATGGCTAAAATCAACGATCTGAAGTTTGAATTAATGCCGCACCCTCCCTACTCTCCAGACCTAGCCCCGAGTAACTATTATCTGTTTCCTAACCTCAAAAAATGGCTTGGCGGTAAGAGATTTGCGGACAATGAAGAAGTAATCGAAGCTGTAAATGGGTATTTTGAGGAGCTTGACGAATCAGTCTATAGAGATGGCATTACTAGACTAGAACACCGCTATGAGAAATGTATCAGCCTTGGAGGAGATTATGTTGAGAAATAAAGAAAAAAAAATTCTTAAAAACGTTGTTTTTCTTGGTCAGGCCGGAAACTTATCAATCCACCCTCGTATATGAATTTATATAAAATCATTGTAAACGGTGTGACTAACACTGATACACGGAAAAAATTTTGTAGTTAAAATCAATATATTTATATTGTTGCCATGGAATATACTTTATTGTGGCGAAAAAAATCATGAGTATGTGACAGATTACCACAACTCTTCTTGAAGTCAACATGCGGAGTAATGAGGAAACACAAATTTATAGTTCCTACCGTCATAATAATCTTTGATATAAACTTTTCTCTGTGTAGTTTCATAATTCATTCAAATTAAATCCACAAACTGACACAAGGAATGTTCGCACATTTTCAGCTGTCGATCGATACATACTTTCGACTTCTCAGAGGTTTTACTTGATTTTTACTGCTAACTCGTGTAACCATGCAGGCTTTCCAGACAGCGCGTTTCATGAAAGAGAGGGTTCAACATTGCCAGTGAATGAACGAATGGAGAACTTGATGGCATGTGGGGCCAAACATCGAATCAGACAATTTGGTTCAAGATGTTATTACTTTGTTCGGACACCGGTACCGTACATTTGATTCTTTCTAGGACATCAAATTGGACCAGAGTTTCTCTCAACCAGTTACTGCATGAAGAACGCAAGAGCTTATTATTTATGTTGGATCAATGTTGAGACTATTCTCCAATTGGAACATTAAAATACAGTGCTACCCGTCAACAAAGCCACCCTGGTTGAAGAACCCATTGATTCTCGCCAAATCTCATTCAATCTTGCACAATGTTCTGACCAAATCCTATTCAACCATTTTCAATGAGATTTAATCAGATGAGTGTATCTTTTCAATGTGATTCTGATTAAATCTTGCACAATGTTCTCACAAAATCCCAGTAAATTTCATTTTGTTAGATTTTTTTAACCAGGACACTCACTCTCTTCCTTCGGCACACAGCGTTTGAATAAGAAAGTGCGAACACTTCAGCTCAGGTGAGACAATAAGTTGGCCCAGTTATTATTTGAACCGATTGTCCGATGATTCCATATCCAATAGAATACACAGAATTTGCAAAATTCGAAAACGCTATAAGGGATTTTTAGAAATTTCATAGCTCCCAGTAAAACGAACGAATGTTATATATCAATGGTACAGCGACATTACATTCCCATTATTTGATCAAATTAATACGCGTTTGGAGAAAAAATTTGGATGAGATCTAACACAATTGAATTTGAATTCAGGTTCTTCAAACATTCGTTGAAAATCATAAGCAAATCATAATACGATTAAAGAGGATGACAACAATACACGATTCCAAACCTCAAGGGTTATGCGATAAAAAATGATTATCAGCCCATCCTGATCACCAGATTTGCGTCTTGAGAGAAATTGGATCTTGCGCCACGTACGTGCGCCAAAGGACGCGTCAGATCTATTGTGACACGAGTTAGAGTTTTCAAAGCACGATGTAGTAGTAGGGTTATCCAAAACCGATAAATCCAGCTTACTATATAAGTCCTTCCTTCTCATAATTCCCTTTCCATCACTCCATGCATCCTTCCTTTCTTCTTCTCTCTTTGTGGCGATGCACGTTTTCCCACTCATAACTTTCTCCGGTCCTGGGATTAAATTTAGAAGTGGTTGCCAACTGGTTTGAATATTGGACACTTCGACTTCAGCTACGAACGGGGAAGAAAATTCTCTCTCTTTCCTATGCTGTTGATCTGAAAGCACGTTTCAAAATCAAGAATCCCAATTTCTCTATATGACAAATCGAATTGGAATGAAGTATCTCCTTTTTCTGGTTTTTTTGTGGTAGCTCTGAATGAGTTTTGTACTACTATTATACATATGTTCATTTTTTATTTTCCAGTTATGCATTCAGAATCAGTTCGAGTTTCCCCACACAGCACTACAGTTCCAGAAGAAGTCATAAGGAATTCTTATTCAACTGATTATGTTCTACATAAATTTTCTAAGAATTCTTCTGGCACTGTGGTGCTGTGAGGGTTTATTAGTTCCTTTGATGATCAGTTCGATACAGTACAGCAATTCCAAAAATGGTTGAAAAACGGCTTTTGTTTGTTGAAATATTGAGACTCGAAGAACTTTCTATGAAGAATTCGAAAATTACTGCAAAAATTGCCGTCGAAGATGTGCCTCAAAATAAAACATGGCATGTTCAATCATTCAAATCAAACACATGACTGCTTTAACTGGAAACGTCAGTATTTCATTTTGCGATACTGACTTTTCAATATATGTTTGATTTCTAATTATACAGTTGATTGGAATCTCGTTTCACTCCTGTTTCAAAATGGTACAATATACGTTTTAAATACATCATGTCTGCACTTCACTTTGACGTTGACATGAAAGTCATTCGTGTTTATGTTTTTACATACAACTTTCAAACATTGGTGTTTGCTAATCAAACACGTCATGTATTGAATCGAAACGTATTTTTGTGTTTTGAATATGATGACTGTAACATTGATATAAATTGTGTTCTCGAGGTTTTGATCGTTTATAAAAACGAAATGAAAATTCAAATGTCACAGAGTATCAAAAAACCTAAAAAATCACCGGTATTTACGTTCTTGAATCAACGCCTTGGAACTGGAAAAATTATTGTTGAAAAAATGTGCGCAAGAATTTGAATCTATCACAGTTGAGTATTTTGTTATTCGATTATCAATTCGTTTTGAATAAACCATTCAAACCTCAGCAATATTATAAATTCTATCTTCCTACTGGAAGAAAATATCATGGAAACTCACGCGTTTTATTAAAATCTGATAAAAGTGTGCAAATTATCAGTTTACCACTTATAGTTTACCACAGGGTAGCAGGGTTTACCATAATAATGGCAGTTTTGCCTCATTTTGATGAAAATAACTTTGCATCTGACGCATATTACTATAAGTTGACAAAAAATTACTACGAATCAAAGGAGAAATGTTCATAAATGCCCATGTGTCCGAATATTGCTATTTTTATGGGGATCTCTGCTACAAATTTTTCTCCGTGTATAGCGGTATTTGGATCTCCATGAGATTTTTCCAACGGGGTTATGAAGATTTGTAGTATACCTTCTTACCCATGTGTATATGTTGAGAACTTTGTATCAATGTTCTTGTGTTTCATTTTTTTTGTACACCAAATCGTACGAATTCATCGAGCATTGAATGTCGATTTGTCAACTTGTTACAGTACCCATATCCGTTAGCTATGAACGTGAAATCACTACCAAGGATGTAATACATCGCCTCTTCGTTCCCCATCAATCATCTCTCCGGAACTGAAACGATTGCCAAGAAATTGCGCATGCAGTGTCCGTGTGTATTAGGCGTATATGATCCAGTTCGACTATATATTTTCTACGCTCTGAATAATAGATCGGTTGAGTTTAATTTGAATTCAAATCCATTCTGTTCAAGTTGAGTCTCCATTAACTTGGAGCGTTCATTATCGAATTTGCTAATAAACAATCAAATCAGGGCATATTATAAGGGTCAGTTCTAATCAAAAAGTTAGTTCTGAAAGAAAACGACCAGTTCTAAAACGTAAAATCGGTTAGTTCTTAAAAAATCACCTAATTTTTAGTGAAATGTGTTTTTCTTTCTTTTTTTGAATCGAATATCCAATATTGCTCTGTTACAGGATGGTCCTTTCGTCTCATATCAAGGGGTATAATGAGTTCAGTGATATTCATTCTGAAAAAATAAGACTTCAGGGGAGCATACCAATTAGAATCGTCAAAGAAATCGAATTTGTTTCCCATAAAATGATGGGAAGATATCTCAAGGATATTCCTGAAAAGTTTCAAAGTGGAATTCGGACTCGATTCCATGCTACACTCATTTTTGTGCTATATAGACCGTATAGAGCGTCAAAATCGTCGGGCATTTTTCGAGATTGAAAAAGCTCGATAATCGCGAAAAGAAGAAATTTGCGATCAAAATCGATTGTACAAGGAAGTTGAAGGGTTACTTCATGGTCCTGGTATCGCAGATCAATTGGTAGAATCCTCAATTCAAAAGATTCTTACGTTTTATTTGTTTTTTTGTTGTGCAAACTTCGAAGGCGTTGCCCACGAATTGCATTTTTCCAACTTGCGTGCAGAACTACGCGCAAACTATTGATGCGATTGTCCTAAGGTTTTGCACACAACTTTCTAATACAATTTCGAAGAATATGAACCTAAATGAAAAATAAAACAGTACTTTTTCATTGTAAAGAACTAGCGGAAAATGGTCAATTTTTGAACTTTTAATTATCTCTTGAAACAAAATCCATAATTTTAACTGGATTGAGGTTCATGTCGAGGAAAATGATGTTAATTTTGAGAAACTATTTGGTTTTTTCATTGCGGATAAGAATTACGGTCGTTATCTTGCACGCAAACCAAAAAAATAGTTTCACACATCGAGCTGTAGGTCTGTCATCTTGGAAAAGAATTTGTTAAACAAATTTTTTTTATACACTCCAATGTACGACTAATGCATCAAGAGAGTTTGAAACAAATTCTCATATTCGTTCTGCCTCAAAGAAAATCATTAAACCATGCCGTTTTCATTAGTATGCTCCCCTTCATACCAAAAATAAAATTAAGGGAACCCCAGTGAAAATGGGAGCGTAGGGATATGAAGCGACGCGGTAAAGTTAATGAAACAGCATCTAAGCGGGAATTGGAACATTTTTTGCGCTTTATCCGTTTCAAAGTTCGCTACCGGCGAGCGGAAATTTTCAACAGGGAGTATCAAATAATTCAAGAAATACTTGTCACACAAATGTTTTTCTTTTTTTTTTTTAGAAATCGAGTGTCTAACGTTTCGGTTAGTTCTTAAGTTTCCTTAGAATATTCCCTGAGTCAAATTATCCGTGAAACTTGCTCGTTTGTAAATATACGTAGTAGTATACTTTTCACGAGAGTATTGTGTACAAACCTCTCATAAATCATGCATCCTTGTACCCAAAGAAAATCGTATAGTAAACATCACGATGTGCACGTAGTGCTAATCGAGTTGACGTTACCAGCAATTGCGTTCAACGCGAACTTTATTTGTTTTTGAATTAGGAAGCGCAACAAAACCTCTTCGCCAAAACAATTTACTTTTCTTTGTATACATTCAATCACTATTTGATCCATTCAAGCTCATATCTATTCTTCAACTATAATCATCTTGGATTATTGTTAATACATGTTCTCAGTTGAATTCAATCAAAGGAAGTTGCGTTTAAAGACTGTACAAGAAATTATTACTTCAAATCACAAATCCATCAATTCAATCAAAGAGAAATATATACGTCGATAGTTGAATGTGACTTTCGAAAGCTTCAAGGGTTCACGACGTTAACCAAGAACCAGGCTTTTTTGTTCTTAGGTACATAAAAAAGAAAATCAATACAAGTACAATGAATAATGTAATAGCAAAGAAAGGATGGATCAATTGAGATGAATATGAATTTTTCAGTGGAACCCAGGAATGAGGTAAGTTTTGATGGAATTCAAATACTTATTTCGAAGAAGGAAAAAAGGAAACTTTCCTTGTTTCTACGTTGTACCACCGGATGATGAAATTACATCAAATCTCTCAAGATTTATCAAAGATTGTATCAAAGTCAAGAATCGAATTTATGATCATTAAACACGAGCAATATGCATTCAATCTTGATTTTAGATCGTATTATTCATGTATGGAAATTGGATAGGATGAAACTACGAATGAACACTTCAACGGAAAGGAGAAAAGTCTAGAGATGTGAATAATGTTCTTCGATTGTCCAAGTATCCGATTTTCTAAATGTATTAGGAACTGGATTTAATTCGTAATGTTTTTTTTAATGACAAAAAATTATTTATTCCGAATGAATATCAAAGAATGCATTAATCAAAGTCCTTCCTTCTGGATCATGCCCAAACTTCTCCAACGTTTTCCTACCGTTGATAATCCATACAACAAAAGTTGATGCGCAATCGTTGCTCTTACGTTGTTTATCAAGTTTACGTGAAGTTGCTAGGAATTTGCCACGCATGTGATTGAGAATTTCATGAAACCGAGCAACTTCCCAGCAACAGGATAACAACTCAAGCTAAAACCCTAGATTTACAGCATATTGTTGCGTATTTGGCGACGCAACGTTGTTGAACGTTTTCGACAATTTGCTGCATATTTATTCAGCATTTTTCTGTTAGGGTAAGTCAACTCCTAATGATGTACAGCATTCTTGGAGGGTTTAACATGAGTCTTCATTGAGCAATGCCTCTAAATCATTATCCTTGAATTCTTTCGGCTGGCCAGGTCGCTCCTAATCAAACAAGTCCGAATCACCAACTTCAAAATGTGCTAACTACTTCCGACACGTTTACTCAACTAGACTATGTTTACCAAACCCTTCAACTGAAATACGATGGGCTTCAGCAGCAGTTTTATTCATATTGAAGTAATGGAGTAAGACTCCCCGAAAAAACACTTTATTCGGTATAAATTTTGACATGTTGAATAAGTTATGGAGTGTTGTTAGTTACGATTCAAAAAAAGGTTATGTAAAACAAATGACATCCAATAATAGCTGTTTTACAATGAATTGATTACTCCCAGATAACACACGAAGAATTCCATCACACAAGAACAGAATTCTTTTCGAAGTAATGAATTCGTAAAGAAGTCTGGAAGAGTTCAATGTTTGGGACATCCGCGAGTTCTCTGAGAGGAATCAAACAATACTTCCACAATTCTCAAAGAACTCGTTAATGTCCCAAACATAGAACTCCTCCAGAGCTGTTTATGAATTCATCAGTTCGAAAAGAGTTCTTGAATACTTCTATTCTTGTTTTTGGAAGAGAATTCTTCGTGTGTTATCTGGGACTGTAGGTAACAACGGAATACTGTACTACCTACGCCAACTTTTGTAAAACGCTATCAATTAATTCCAATACCTAATATTTGATGGAGTTCATTTTGAAATTCCAAATTAATAGATTATTAACCTGGTGAGAATGTACGCTCGTTGTAAGATTACACAGAGCGGATAAAAGACGTAAAATGTTTCAATCCATTCTTAACGGAGAAAAAATAATTCGCTATGACAGCGAAACCTGATTTCGCTGGGTACCTTTTGTTGGAGCAGCAAATTTTTTGCCAGGACAGCGATTTTTTAGATGTAACAGCAAAAAATGTTTGGTCTTTCAGCGAAATTTGTTTACTATCGTGTTTATAATACTAAAAATTTTGCTCTCTCACCAATCCAGTTAGCTATAGCAGCGAATTTTTAACTCGGTTAGCAGAAAGATTTGCTATTCTATCCATCATATAATCCTTCGATTTGCTGGGACAGCAATTTTTTTCTCCATGTTCCTGGAGCATATGATACTTATTTGTTATGAAGTACCACAATTACGTATTTCGAATACACTTCATCAAATTTCAATGTGATCCATGAAATTTGAGGGTGATTCTGAAAAAAGTACTGTTACAGTGATGAAAGTGATGGATTCCATTTTCGTAAGCAAGTGACAATCTTCAGTTCAGGGTTTCAATGTGTCTTCTTCACTGTAAAAAGTCCGACTCAAAGTGGCTGCATCTTACTTGAAAACTTGACTGAAATTCAGTCTTTTCCATTGTGTCGGCATTTGTTTTCGATGCTTACTTTCAGCTGAAATAAGGCTAGTTTTGGCTGCATCTGAAAATGAACCGATATTGAGGTTGAAAGTCAGTTTTACTTTTTACTGTGTTTCTATTGTCTTTATAGGCTTCTTGGAACACTTCTTTTGCTTCCAACTTCACTCTGAATACTCTCTGCTTATATTTGATTAACGTTTCAAAGCACGCTCCGTTCCTTCTGATTTTCAGCTTCCATTTTCACCAAGGGACAAACTTTGAGACTGATACTCGAGTTTTCAATGTTAATAACGATTATTAAGCGCTATATGACAAGCCTTTGAGCAATCACATTATATGCCCTGAAACATTCGATAGGTTTCGTGAATCAATTCATTCAACTGAATACATCTCATTAAATGAAACAACACAACTGGAGTGCGAATAAACGGTCTACTCCAGTGAAATGAATCTGAAAACAAGAACGAGAGGTGGAAATGGATAGGTATTTTGAATGCGATACCGTGTTCTATTTCAGCGGTTTAGGGAATGCGACGTCAATCGTTGAAATTGAAACTCCGTGATTCAAATTCCGAATCTACGAATGGAGTCTCCTTTATAATTGCTATTTGCTTTGAATCTCAATTTTCGAATTTCATGCAAAACTGATAAGATCCGGGTATAATTAGATGAAAGAAATATTTGTAATTACCAAGCGTAAATTATTAATCGATGAAAACAGGATAATCTGATTCAATTGGAATTAGTTGAGTGAGAATTCGTATTTTCGCATACGGCTACTAATTTCCGTTCGTTTTCAATGAAATAAAAACGCGGTGAAATTCCCTGGTGAAAAATATGCCTTTTGCCGATACAAGGAGGATTTGCTTCGATGTTTTGATTTTCCTGTTTCGACTCGTATACGTTTGCATAAGATATTCCTCCCTCGTACCGAAACGTTTCTTTTCCTTTCATCTATCTTTCTCTGTCTCGCATGAAGTTTTGTGCCTTTTAAAGCATAGCGCTATGGCGCTATGGAGCTCACCGATTTTGTTGCCTGGATCGGCTGTTGGAAATATATTTGTTTGTCAGATTGTGTCGAGTTGCTGGAACGTGAATGCAAAGAAAAAGGAGAAATCGTAGGAAACGTCTGTCCCTTGGGAGCTGTAAGCTGTATTTACTAAAACGCGCTCGCGCGGCGCCCTGTACCGTACGTATATACCTCGAATTCAAATATATCGTGATTTTTTCGATGTATGTCGAGATTATATGGTACACCAGCTCTTTTCGTGATTCTCTCCCGAATTTGTGGCTGCCTTTTTTCAACACGTTTAATGAGAATTCTCTGCTGAATTGAAAATAACGTTACCTTATGCATTATTAAGATCACCGAAATCAAGGGACTTTGAACGAAAACAGTCTGTTTTATGCTTATTTTTTAAAAATTCATGCTCCTCTTATCTCAAGATTGTATTAATCATACCCTGCTAAATTTTCCCAATAGAGAACGATACAGAACGATACATTTTTTCTATATAGTTTTCAATGAGGTTTCTGAATACAGAATTCACAATGTTATATCTTCATTCAACGATTGAATGTTATCGTTTCTTATTGTATTCTGTAGAATTCATCATAAAATGTATATGATGTTATCGTGAAATTCCTATAGACAAAGTATCACTTATTCTGGAACACATGACTATTCTTTTTTCAAATAACTAGTACTTTTTCTATAAGAATTCCACGATAAAACCCCATATATCTTGTTTAATTTCATAGAATACGATAAAGAACGATAGAGTTCTATCGTTTAATCACGATATAATATTATAAATTCCGTATTCAGAAACCTCATTGAAAACTATAGAAAAAATGTATCGTTCTTTATTAGGAAAATTTAGCAGGGTATGATCACATTCTTGTGATCAAAACGTGGGGGATGTTTTCTGAATGTTTGAGAAACGTCTCAGAGACACATTTCGCTATTAGGGTATATACATTATGGATCAGATTTCACACTTTTAATAATTGAGTTCCGTGGATATATACCGATTGTTCAGCATTATTACAGCCACGCCAAAGCGCCACGTTACTTAACCATTTAATGTTTCGAAGTCACGAATCGTCACTTTGCTTCGTTTGTAAAGTAACGACCAATAATTTTCTCTCCCTTTCATCGTGTGCCGTAATCAACGTGAGTGTTGGTGAACACTTGGCTACTGAGCAATATCGTGATAATACGTAGCAGGGGAAGTAGGTTGTTGGGGTTGTAATAAATTTATTGCTTGATCAAAATCATAAACTAAGTTCCAGAAGTTCATTCTACATAATTCTAGAAGAATAAATCAATTCAATATAAAATCATGATAAGTTACACTGAGAATTCACGCCATTTCTAGAAGGGTGAATCTTTTCTCCGATCATTGAACATCTCGTATCAAAATAAAACATGGATTGATAACCTTTTTCTTGTAAACTATTCGCACAAGTGTGGATCGATACTCTCTTCTTGCTTTATCAAAGAAAGTCCCTCGCGTTATTTTGATTTGATCTTAATCTACAAAATGTGGTAATAAAGTGTCTTGTTCTTTCGGCCTAGGGGAAGCTGTGATGATATTTATAAGCGATGTTTCGGGAAAATAGTCCTCATGCAAATTGTGAGTATTCTTCTGTATTCATATCGAATATGTCATATCTTTGATTTCAATATTCTTGTTTTCCATATAATTGGTTTATAGAAATTCATAATTTTAAACAAAACAGTGGGAAAAATGAAATGTACACAATTCAGCGAAATTTTGTAAAAAATGAAAACGAATGTGAAGCGAAAGTCATTTCGCACTTACTGAGTGTAAAAGTGACATTTCTTTGCATAAATTCGTGCTTCATTTTCACTTGGAAGGCCTTGTTTTCTGTTCCTTTTCTCCCTTTCATGGACAAAATTTTATCATGATAACTATACAACACTTTTTCACCACAAGTATTACAATTTGTAATTCGATAATACGTTGAAAGGAACAAGTGATTATTCGAGAAACTCTGAGTTATCTCAACAGTGGCGTAGATCGTGATGAAGCTAACTTGATACAATAATTGTGTTAATTAATGATAGTTATATATCAGATCTAGTGTATTTCACTGCACCAAAGTAATGTAATTTCATTCAAAAAGGAGACTTAGTCCAAGCGTCTTATTTCATTACAGAAAATATGAACGTATTTAACGATAGAAATGTTACTTCCGCACTGAGGACCCAATTTCTTAGATTCAAAGAAAATTTATTTGCCCTCATTCTGATAAATCTTGTTTTGAATGAAAAAAGTAATTCATTGAAATGGAAAAATTTTTCATTGAATTGAAATCATATTCTTCGAATTTAGGAAAGGATATATTTTTGTTTCAATGTGAAAATTCTTGGTTTTAGTTTGATGAAACTTTTCTCCATTGAACTGAATTTGCGACCATTGAAAGGAAGATTTATTAGAATGAGGGCAAAGAAAATTTCCTTTTAATCCAAGAAATTGGGTTTTCAGTGCGATTGTTTTGCTGGGATATTTTATAGTGACTTTTGAAATTTCGACATCGGTTTTAAAACCCATTATTTTGAAGATACAAAAGTATTGAAGGTTTTGAGATTAATTCTGCATTGATTACAAGTGATTCCGGCCTATTTCACATTCATCCCAAGATATTGAGCCTCTTTGCGACGAGCATGAATACACCCAGAAGAATGCTTTCCTTGAATATAAACCCACTTGACATTCCATTGCCTCCAATAAAGTTTTACTTGATTCAAGTGAATTTTATTTGAAAGAAGCATCAAATTTATTCGGATGAAAAAAATTGTTCATTTGAATCAACTCAAACTCTAATTTAGTTGATTCACATAAGTTCAGTAAATCCAAGTAAATCCAAATATATAATTCTTTTCAGTGTAATCGTTGACAGTATATTGCAAATAATCTGAAAAAAAAATCATCCCTTTGCTCGAAGTTATCAAACTTTTCATGAAAAGGTGCAATCGTGCAGCAAGCTCTGAGGACGTGGCAAATGGATTCAGGTCAGCAGGTGTTTATCCGATAGATTCAGAGAAGTTTGGAAACAAACACATACCTATATACGAACTTTCTAAAACAACTGTGTCTTTTAATCAACCCATATCCACTTCTATCCATTAACAAACTTCAACAATTCGTACTGAAAGAATATCCGCGATTGAACAGAGCAATGTTTGGCATTCATACTTTGTGCAGTTTTTCAAAATATTATCACATTTCGTAGAAATATGATAGTTCAGAGAGAACAAGTTGTCATATTCATTCAATATTCGTTACATTTTATGTACAGGATAAAACGTTTCGATCGTATTGCTCTTCTTTTAAGAAAACTCACTTCAAACTTAAGAAATATTGTTTGAATTGCATTCAAATACTAATTCCTCAGTTTAAAGTGAGTTTATTCGAAGATGGGAAATTATAGATATATCTGAAGATGGACAATTATACTCGTCTAGTGATCGAATTAATCGCATTTTCCTGGTCACTACGGGAGTAGCTGCGGGAACTATCACACCACCTCCTTGGCAATTACTTTTGTTGGATGGTTTGAAATTTTCAACCCTCCGTCTGTAAATGGTTTTTTGGTACCCTCTGTCTGTAAACCACGGTCATCTGTGTCCAGCCGTTATTCAATCAATTTGAAATTATAAAAATAAATCTGAAAACATTCTTGCTGCTCTCCACAAACCTTCAGCTTAACATATCAATTATATTATTGTTCAAAATTGAATATTTGCTTCTAGCCTTATTTAAATTAAATCAAGCAAGAATTCACCAAAATCGTTTGATCCGGGACATGAAATACCCTGGTGTACAGACGGAGGGTTAATTTAAATAGCTCGCACAAGTTTTCTTTTCCTCCCTGTAGATCGTACTCCCTAAATTTGGATTGATGACATCTTGCTGTTTTCACAGTTGATTGTGAGATTTCATTGCATAATTAATGGATATTTACTGATTATCCGGTCGAAAGCACTTCTCGCTAATTGAATTAGCACCGTTTCACTGTCAAAATTCGTTGATATTTACTGACTCTGCATTGCATATGCACATGGAGAAAAAAAAAGGTGAATCGGATCAGAATAAGCAGATTCGCTGTTGTCGATCATTTTTATTATCAATTACACTCTTTTAACGTGTAAGTGCTTACATAATCTCACCAACTACTGGAAAAACAGGATAACATGACTATAACGCACATCATTTAGTTCTGGGCAATGATATAAGTTGTACACGGGAAAGAAACAGCATTGGTTACTGTAAATCACAGGATTTCATTGGACCTCAAATCCATTCCGTGCAGTACTGCGTTTCCCAGTATATACTCGTTACTGTCCAGTCAGCTTTGACAAATTTCATTATAGTGCTCATCACTGTGATCGCGCTAACCTACATTATCCAAGCGTGTTTTCGTTTGTTTTTCAATCGATTGCTGTCATTCACAGTAACCAGTGCTGTTTCCTTTTTTCCGTGTAGCATCGAGTGCATAGAGGAGAATTTTATCGCTGATGTAAAAACGCTATCGCGATTCTTGAAATGTTCATTGACAAGATACCTTGAAAATCATGCCAATCCGATTCCTTGTGTATAGTTCGTGATGTACTGAATCAGATGAGTAAATTATTCAGACAATATTATCACGTCCTCCATGAGCAGATGAATGTTTTCTCCCAAATAGTGCATGGGGTGATTCGGATCACGATTTGGATGATGAGTTTTTTTGAGTCATATGAGACTTAGAGGCAACAATAATCGTGCATCAACAGACTGATACTGGTATATTTTGCTCTGAAAAATCCGTATATCTACCCAACGAAGACTGGATTCAGGGCAGGGGATGTAAAGAATGGTCTTGTGAATAATGTGCCGGCAAGAAAAGTCACACAGAACCGTTGATTTGCCGCAAGTGCGTAGAATACAATTTTCTCATTTATTAAACATATTCAGGGTTCAAAAAAGAGTTTCAAAGTGTAAATTCGTTTCGCGTCAATATACGTTTCATTTTTATTAATGATCCTCTTCGCCCCCGATTTTGGGGCGAATCGAGGATTTGCCATTTTATGTTTATTTCGTTGTAAAACAAAGAACTGTGTATTTGAGTATTCTTTCTTTGCATAGATCTCAAGTCAAAGATGTGTACAATTATAATTTATCCACAGACCCACTGGAAAAACTCTCCTTCTGATCATTTTTATTCATTGAAAAAAAAAATGATTCGATTCACCTAAGTCTACCCCAATAATTACTAAGTGAATAGTAAAATATGTAGAGATCAAAATTACGATACGCGTAGTTTAACTGAGCTAGATTGAATAACGACACGATTGATTGTAGGAACCAAATGTTTGATCCGTTCATATTTCACTATGCCAGTTTTCTCAGTGCAGTACCAAGTAAACACACGCACGTTTTAAAAACGTCAAAAACAGTCAATAACCACACGTTGTGAATTAGTAATATTCTTGCGTTGGTTCAACGTAAAAATGTCGCGGCAGATCACGTGTTTTTCAACCATAAAATAACGTCATATCAACGGTTTGAACATCGTTTAAAAGACGTCAAATATTGACGTGTCCTAATGATGGTTCTAAAACGCGAATTGAACCCAACAAATTATTTTCAAAACTTTTCATTCAAGAACAATAGTATTTCTGAGTATGACAGAATTTGGAAACACTATTTACTATCTTGCTCTTTGTTGAAAATTTAACCATTGTTCGGTTTCGTTCGACATTTTTAGCAGAATATCTTCAATTGAAGTTCAAACACAAGGTGTTATAAACACATTTTAAACGCGTCATTCAAACCCGTTCAAAACACGTTTTTTGAGGACGTCGTTTGATGGTTATTTTTGAATATTAGTTTAAATTACACGTCATCAAAACGTAATTTCTGGTCGTCTATTTCCCTATCGAATTTCAACTGAAAATCAACGACTAACGTCCGTTTGACAGTCTAACGTTCTTTCAACGTTGAAATAACGTGTGTGCGTTTATTGGGTATGCGCTATTCTGCGATGATGGATTTTACACTGCATTCATTGAGATTCCATTATTTCAAATTCAGAGAGTGGGTACTACTCTCAGACCATGTATATCATTCCGGAAATGCTCAAGAAAGAGGAGAATGTATGACACAGGAAGAAGCGAAGTATTCATCTGGTCCATATTATCGAATCTATATTTGCCAGCTAGTATGCATGGTTCACGTATTTTTCTTTCATGAGGAGTGGATGGTTCCAATTGAAACCGCCAAGACAATTCCAGATATTCTTTATATTTGTTTGTAGGAGATGGGCAAATTTTACTGATTAAACACACGTTAAATACAGAGTAAACAGTTCCAAATTTCAATTGGTTTGTTGGAGATGATTTGCAAACACTGAAGCATTCATATTTTGAAAGTTGCAGGAGTTTGAAAACATGACATTCGAAGACATGCACTGGCCTCGTATTGTAAGTTATTCCACTAATTCGTAAGAAATACTTTCACCCAAGCGTGTATCGCCTATAATGACTATGGGCCCCAGGCTGGGTCCATCCTCTTTAACCCAGTATTGGGAGATGACGGTGGGGCCCATGTTGGCTCAATCTTGGCCCTGTTGTACTTTCCCATACAATTATGGTTGGTAAAAAATGGAAATAATGAATCTTAGTGCAAGCACATTTGAACTCGGCCCCAATTTGGACCAGCGTTAGGCCAAGATTGGGGTGAATTTATATCCCGAGCATGTGTGTACAATCCTCAGCGTGTATGAATTTCGGTCCCACTTTGGTCCAGTCTTGGGCCCACATAGGCACGATGGGGCTCAACACTAGGCTCAAGACTGGGGCAAAATGGGGCTGAAATTCATGCCCGCTGGGGTGAAATTCGAAGCAATTTTCCAATTTCAGAGAAAAAAGGAATGGGCAGTATTGGTTGCCCAGTCTGGGTTCATGCTGGGCCCATGGTGTTACCAATCTCCGGGCAAAGCAATGCAGCCAAGCTGGGACCGATGTTATCATCTCAGGGTTGGCCCCATTTGTCTACCCAGCTTGGCCCCACGTTGGGCAGCATAGGCACCCACACTGGGCTTAGGTTGGGCCCGCCGTTAGTACACACTTGGGCAATTTCAAAATATATACCCAGGTCAAAATATTCCATTAAACCCTATCGCATTGAGACAAAGAGTGACATGAGCACAGGAACCATCTTCACATGGTATAATTGCAGTAACCTGAAATCACGTGAATCTGGTTATGGCAATTATAGAAGAAATGGTCAAAGTCACAATCAACTACGTCACCTGGTTATGAGAACCAGATTTCTCTCTGAGTATGAATGGTAAAATTTCTAATTGAATATTTTTCGATTCGTCAATGAGATTTTATAAATTATTCGTAACAGGATAATTGGTTAAGTGAATTTTCTAAGAATTCGGTGAAGGTATGAGAAATGAAAATTGTGGGTAAATCCGTAAATTACGTGTTTTAGAGTAGTTTGATGCATAAAATTTGAAATAAATCCCCATGAAAGATGTTTATACGTTTGCACTTTGTAACATGAACCAAGGTATCGATGTATCACACATGTGCGTCGTCAACTCGTTGCAGACTACTTTCGAGGTCGACTCATTTCAGTGACAAAGTTCTTGCGGTTTGTTCTTCTCCCATGCCTACCTATCATATCTACTTGTGGACACGTTAGAGTCAATCGATCGGAAACCGAGTGCTACGTATTGGAAAACAATTTTTCGTCAATATACCCTCCTTCCTATCTAGTAGGATACTCTCGAAGAACAAGAATAGTTCCCTTCTTTCAAATATAGTCGGTCCATCAAAGACATCGAAGAAATGTGAGAAATCTCATATAGGTTTATAGGTACATATATATATACGTATAACGTGTTTTTTGTAACTGTGAACCATGGAAGATGACTTTATGCCACTCACCCTCTCGAAGAACCTCAGGGTGACAAAAGAAGACACCGATAAAGTCTAGGTATATGGTATTAAGTATACACACACACACACACACTCGCGCATACAAGCAGGAAATGAAAGAGTAGAAGAGTCCAATGTTGGACGAAAGAGTAAGAGATCAGGGTTAGTGCTTTATTTGAAAAGAGACACGGTGACACGATTTTCTATGACATGATCGTTTCGTAACATACCCACCCTAGAGTTATTCGAGGAAAATTTGACTTGGAAAATCAACATTTTTACTGAGTTGTAAAAAGTTCGGGTTACTTATTATATTTACAGAAGAAGATAACAATTTGATGGATAATTGAAGGTATGCTTTCCGTCTTGTTCTTGTGAGAATAGTAAATTTTTTATTTTATAAGAGTCTTTACGATTTTTCTTCATTCGTTGATGGTGGTTAAGTTCTTCAAGAAATCTAAACACATAGATTCCAAAAGTTTTGTCATTGACGAAGGGGTAATCATTCCATATTATTAATGATTAAGTTTGTACTAATAATGAAGTTTTTCCCTCAAACTTCATAATTGGCGAAGGGTGTATTCTGGTTTGTTTGTTCATCTTATGCAACGACATACTAATGCAGAGGAAGTAGAAATTCCTCTTAAAGTTGTGATCAAGTGAACAGGATCTCAATAAATATCTCTACATTTTTTCAGTTTAATCAAATAATAATCGATAGAATGATATTAAGTTGGGTCAAATACGGAGAAAAACAATTCGCTGTGACAGCGAAATGTGATTTTGCTGTGACAGTAGACTGTTTGTTACCACAGCAACCTTGTTGGCTGTGGCAGCGATTTTTCAGCTGCAGCCGCCAATAATATTGACTCCTCCAGCACAATTTGTTTACTATTCTATTTATAATACATAATTTCGCTGGAGAAGGGAACATTTTTGTTTGCTAAAAACAGCTAAATAGGCGCTGCCATAGCTGACAAGATTGATGTGATATCAAACAGTTTCATTGTCACAGCAGAAAGGATTTAGATTTCAGTGCCATAACGACTTTTTTTTCTTCATGAATGAATATTCGGTTGACATTCAGTAAAACATGGAAGTGTTTATGCTTTTTGACTTAAAATTATGTCAGTTTTCGGTTGAAATTCTTCTTGCAAAAAGTGTTTGAATTGTTTTCATCATGGAACATCATTGCATTCCCAAAGATTGAAAATACTGCAAGTCCAACGACAGTGACGTTCCACTCCTACAAAGTGATGTTGAACTCCAGAAGAGTGAATTTTCACTTTCTTGGAGTGAGGATTCACTTTTATGGAGTGTAAAGTCAATCTATAGGAGTGGAACGTCACTATTTTTGGACTTGCAGTATTTTCAATATTTGGGAGTGGGTTCTCACTCCAAGAAATGTAGAGAGCATTTTGAAGATTAACCCTCCGTTACTCGCGTGCCTCTGCCGGACATCGTTACTCGCGCCGCGGCGATCCGCCGCAATGTTAATTTTTTTGCAGCGTTGCCAAACGTATTGCAAATTATGGTGCCATTTTCAAATGTAGAATCTTCATTTATCACTGTACCCATTATATCTAGATGAATGAATTTGGAAAACAATTTAACATGTACAAAATATCTAAATTGTCCATAAACATGTATATCATAAGTCGTTCAATGGATTCCCATACCGCACAAGTCTTCGCAGAGCTTCCGTTATTCATCATGAATATTTTGGATTCAAAATGAACTCCTAATGGATGACTTAATGTTGAAAAAAAACTCATAACAACACTTCATAATGAATTCTTCGGGCATTCAGTACGTTTTTATTTTTAATTTCATCGAATTCATTATCAATCGCATAACGGGGAATCTTCTAGAGGTCTTAGAGAAGTTCCTATGAATTCAAATTGAGCATTTGTGCTGGCTGTGTTATTAATATTCTGATGAAGATTGAAAATGAATAAATTTTATTTGATTGAAATGGATATGATGATGATTTAACACAACATGAAATATTCATGCACATACGTTTTTATTAAAAGAAATTATGTAAGAAGTTTTCCAGTACAGGTTCCACAGAGGTTTCAGTAATAAATATACTAATACATATTTTTTAATTTGAAACAAAAAAATGTTCACTGGATTAGAAGAAATTTTATCTTAAAAAAAAAAAATTGCAAGTTTTATTCTCAATATTGGTCATTCGATTTTCAGAAAAAAAATATTTTGCACTATGTGAAGTTTTTTCAAACTTAATCAACCCTTATCTTTGGCGTAAGTTTTAAATTATTCTATCTCAATAACTATAATATCACAATATAATTATAATACCACAATATCACAAATTCTTCGTAGTCTTTTAATAATAGTACATTCAAACTTGTTATAATTTTTTATAATTATTGAAAACAGAAACCCATACAAATCCACGTACGTTTGAGAGAGATTTTATTATTCTTGAAAAAAGTTTGGGAATTTTGCTTTTCCTTTTCCGATTTGCAAAAGAATATTTTTCATCATTTAGAGATATTTAAAACTTGATATTCAAAGGTTCTTGAATGAAAAGCTCCATATTATCACATGTTGATAATCATAATATCACAAACTTCCATAATGAAAATTACGAGACTTATTAAAATTTAAATATAACTATAATAGTTTTATATAACTATAAAACCTTGTATATGGAACACATAACTTCCTTCATCTGCTCGCCATGATTTTTCTGACAGCTGATCAATTGAATACGAAGTATGGCAATGTCGCATAGGAAAAACACTACCGTATCTGCACGCACTGTGAGCGGCGCGCCGCTTTTTCTAATTACCTCAACATTAAAATTAAAATTTCTCGTACTTGAATGTAATAAATATGATTAAAACCCTTACTGTTGTGTACTAGAGACTATCAACTAAGAATTCCTTGATCAGCGTTAACCTATTTTCGATGGTTGAATATGCACAAGGATTTGAAATGAAAAGCCGGCGTCGCGCTCATAGCGCGAGTAACGGAGGGTTAAATAGTTTGAGTAATGCCTAAGAGCTGTGTGAGTCCACGTTTGATTGTTGCTCTGAAATTTTATGTAGGTTTCCGAAGTAGCCGATCTCGGATCACTTTTCAACCTCTTTGATTGGTACAATACTAATTTTCAATAAGGATCTCAAATTGCATTCCGTGCACATGATTGATCATCAAATTTCTTTATCAAGAACCGAAGATACTTCCAAATATACTTGGCATAAGAGTAGTCATATAACAGGTACTCTGAGTAAACTCATAAATTTGGTGAATTTTTATTATTTCAAGGAAGAAAAGCACATAAATGTAGGATTCCCGAAGGAATTGCTTTCATACGTCGCAGCTGTTGTGGTCAATATATTTTTGTTTCAAAGCATATCATTATTGCGAGAATCATAGTTCATGAAACGAATGATCTACGCAACTGTTGATATTATTAGACTTTTTGAATATTGTTATTCAAATTCAACCCGAACGCAATGTTTGATTTCGCAACTTAGAACACAAAGGTATTGAATAAAAATGCCATATCCTTTGAAATATCGCGATGCGTAGCGTAAGATAAATTTAAATCGACCTTGCTTTCCGTTATTGGTAACAATCTATTCTAAGTTAGACTGAAAAGTTCTTATAGGGTGCATCTTTAATGACTCCATCTCGATACATCATCTACATGGTCCATTAATCCCACCAGTTTCCGTACAACAGTCTCTCTGTACCCCAGACAGCTATTTCTTCCCGCCAAACTTGCGTGGTAAGGCAAAAAACTTAACAAGAAGCATGTGCCTTGACATTCAAAAGCATAACATAATAATAGGCGATTCAAGTTTTCTACTCTGAAGTATCGGGATATATGTTTTACTTGGAATAAATTATGAATCACCATAGACAACGGAAACATAAATAGAAATAACGCGTTGCCAGATACGAGAAGACAAAAAGATTAAGTAGGTATATCTTCAATTGCTTATCGAGTTTTTTTCTCTTGCACTTAAATTGATCAATTTTGTTTCTTTTTTCCAATTTCAACAGCATTGTTCGACAGAACATAAACTCTTCCATCAATGTACAAAAGAATATATATACCGAGGTATTTCTTGCTATCAAAAAAGGTTTCTTGAATTACCATCAAAGTTAGAGCAGGTTTGAATCGTAAAACTCAAAATAGCCAGTGCATTACCCATGAAAGTAGTTTTTCACTCCTCGTCAAAAGGCAGGGTTAGAGATAATAAAATTGATGGAAAATATATTTGTTTTAAGACGAAATACGCAAAGCGTGGAAGGTGTATTATATATACTACATACCTATATCTCGAATAATCCATACATTTTTCGAAAATGAATTGAAATGAAATTCCTCACTGCAGATGTTTTTTTTTTATTGAAAAGATGAGATATCATTCATTTCCCGCAGTTCAGACTCTCTCAAAGATTGAAAATTTGAATTGATGGAGAATTAATATCAATTTGCTGTGTAAATTTTGAGAATGAAATGGAAAGGGAATCAAATGGAATTGTGAGATTCGTCCGCAAAATGATGTTTGCATCAATTACGAAATCTCATCTCCTTGATAGCTGTTGCACTAATGATTCATCTAAAACATTGTCTCAATACGCATCGCTGATAGACCTGTATATTTTCTATAATTGAATGCTCAATAAGGTATATTACTCCTCGCTGGGAAAATTTAACTTCCTTGATTTCAAGGGAATTTTTTGAATCGAGCGAATCTCTCTGTGTATATAAAAAATATGACGATACGAGTTGAACGAAATTTCCATCTCAAAGCTGTGAGTGTTCTCTTACCGTACGAAGTTGTTAATTTTACAGTTCCTTTTTTTACGATTCCTCGTCAAAGTCGTAATTTCTCATGAATGTCTCAATTCTGAGAGAAATCCTGACTTTTATGAAAAATTATGAGAAATTATGGAATTCATTCGCGCCGCGGCAGCTGTGGAGAGGCAATGGTGTGGTTGGAGGTATTACAGCATAACAGTTATTGCAATTTGCATAACTGATAACGTAATTGTGCTAGCAGCTACCCAGTAAACATTTCGTGTCTCGAGATATGTTTTAGGTGACTTCAAGATGTTTTACGCAGCATTTATAAATATCCTTGATATATATGAAACGCTTTTTCTGTGTAAAAATGATCTACAAAATATCTACAAAGTAATGCGGATTAATTAACGAGCCCAAAAACATTTCGATTGTATTTTCTTAAACTGCCTCATGATATCTCTTGAGAGCATTGTGATTTTCAAAAAGATGAGACTAGATGAGGAATGGAGAATAAACTTGATTACTTTGAACGTGTGAACGTGGAAGTCATCTTTTATGGTGTTACACCAAACGACTAATTTCTTGGGAATTACTATTATTCTTGTTTTCGGTAGCCTGCGTTTTTTATAGATTCATCTTGTTGGACATGATGTGTACGATCTACAGCGACGAACGATATTTCATAAAGAGAAAAACTTGAAGATCCTCATAGTGACATAGAGATGACTACTCGGGGATATGTATATAGGAGGCTGGAAATCGTCAAGTGCCTTGTGAACTGTACCGCGTTTCATACTTCGAAGAATACAATCCTTTGTGTTTCAGCTGATTCTTGTAATTTGAGCACTCAACTGAACCCTTCGGCTCGAAGCTGCAACAAAGTGGTGAGTGATTCATCACTTTATTAGTTCAGAGTGTTTTATATTATTTGTTGTTTATTGTACGTATATCGTTGGTCTCCAAAGCAAATGCATTGAAAAATCACACCGCAAGTGCAATGGGAAAAATTATACTGGATCTTCCATTTTATAACATGTCATGAAATGTGATCAAGATCTTCATTGATGAATGAATCTATAACATAATGTTGTATAAAATCACGCACTGATGCCACATTTTTACTAACAAGGAGATGTGATTGAACAATTCTGTTTGAGCTAGCGCCAAGGTGGAAACAGTGAAATCACGTTCAACGTTTTTATGGATCTTTTCAACGATGTAACTTCGTTTGTTGGAATAGCAGTGTGACATAATTTGTGAAATTGTATGGGGTATCAGATGTTGAAATATTCATAACTCACCATAAAGTTCACACCGAATTTATGTACACCGAGGGAAATAATTACTAATACCAAGAAAATATATTCTTGAATATTTTTAAAAATATATATTCTTGAATGCAGCTAATATGGTGTGGAGCCAAGAGAAATTTTCTTGAATCAAGAGAGAATATTTTTGGAGAAATGAATTTCTTAGAACAAGAAAATATAGCGTTGATGATAGTAATTATTTCTCTCAGAGGTACTGAAGGATAGATTATAATGGAATTCAAGTAATCACAAATATTGCTGTGAAATTCATGAGAAATATCCCCTTCAATCGTTGTTTGAAGCAGAATTCTTTCAACACAAAAGTACACGGGTGGAAGAAATCGTAAAAACTGACTGTGTAATGCCACAACGTGGAGATGGTCGTATCCACACTTTTATATAAAAGATGTATCAGGTTTTTATATTTTTTTTACAAAATTTCCATTGGAAAATTACGAAGATACTGTTGATTACGAAGGAAAATGTCACTCAAGAATATAATGATTTGGATAAAAATCTAAGACTTTTCCTTGATTTTTTAACGCACTACCCGCACGAAAATATTTCGCTGACATAACCACGAATAATCTCTGAAAAACATCGCACTTACTCTGGAAAAATCTCAAAAACTCTGACAAAATCTGAGAATTTCTTAAATTCTGAAGAAAAATCTAATTTTTTCTGGAACATGCTGTACGGATGTTTTTCAGACTCTTGTCAGAGCTTTTCAGAGTTTTTCAGTTTTTTCCCCAGACAAATAGGAACGAAATTGCTCTTTGAAAAAATTGTGACAAAATTCTGAGAAATTTCTAACATTTTTCTGATTATTGAAAGAGATTTTTTTATTTTCAAATCCTTTTCCACATATGATATTTGAATATAGAATATTAATGTATTTATATAATTTTGAAAATTTTCAATAGTCGGTACTTTTTCAGAGTTTTGTTGGAATTTTTTCAGAGTGCAATTTCAGTTCCATTTGTCCGAGAGAAAACTGAAAACTCTGAAAAATTCTGAAAAAAGTGGGTACAGAATGTTCCAAAAATATTAGATTTTCCATCAAAATTTCAGAAATTCTCAGAGTTTGTCAGAGTTGTTCAGAATTTTTTTCAGAAATTATTCACGGTTATTTCAGCGAAATATTTGCGTACGGGTAGAAATAATGAGGTTGAGAGAAGGAATTTTTACATGAAAATACGAGACATTACGAATACTGTACAAAAATGAGCAGGCACCATTGAAATCTAAAATGCTGAACGTGGAATTTTATAAAGCGTATAGTAAAATTTGGCTGTTTGTCATTTGGAATTTCAATTATGTTGATTGTTCCTTTTTACTTTGTATTCATAATCTGTCATATTTTGGATTAAAAATCTGTTTGCCAAACCTTATAGTTTCTAGTTAATAAAAAAGCTGAGAAAAAAGTGTTAAATTTTTATGACAATTATTATAATCTCGAGTTCCATTTTTCTCCGTAGAAATCTGTACAACAGAGCACTTCGGATCTTCAAATCGAAGATTTCAGATTATATGAATGTAATATTAACGTAGAATAAATCTGCTCGTATAACGTTTCTTGAAAATGAGTAACACGTCCTTTTTCCTTTTGAATTGGCATTGAATCGAATGTTTATCATCAATTCGAATTCTTCCAGGGAAATCACAAATCGTGAGGTTGAAAGAAATTGTTTCCCTTTAATTGAGTCCATTTTGTTTGGATGGGTTATATATCGGTGTAGAATAAACGTGCTCGTGAATGAAAATGGTTTTGCTGAAGGAAGAACAATCTCCTTCAATCTCATGTTTTGCAATTTTCCTTGGAAAGGGCCAATACCTGGCCAAAACGACGAATTGAAAATAAAAATTCGACCCAACGATCGCTTCAAAGGACGTCTCAGTAATTTAAAAAATAATCTCATATTGTTCATAGAATGATAGAAGTACTGGATTTACGGTTGGAAATTACGATCTTTTTCAACTTACTTCATTTTCTGAATAACGTATATTACAATAAACACAATGAACTTGTAAAAATTCCAAATTCAAAGCCTCCAAACGCACTTTTGTTGTACCATGTACAGGAATCTAAATACAATATTCTTTTTTTCCGTGTATACGAAAGAATTAATTTCCAAAATTCTTTTGTTGTGGAATTTTGACGCGATAATTGAGATCGAAAATGTTATAAGCTTTCTGAAAATCATTTCTTCAAACAGTTTGATTTTGCGGTTGTGTAATATATCACTCAAACATCACAAAAACGGAGAAAATTCAACCTTCACGTGGTTGCCTCTCGATATTTTTCCCTCTTCGGCAAACAATTAGTTGTTTCTTCTCTGCCAAAAGGTTAAGTCTCCAGGGGGAAACTCACTCGGTTTACGAGCGTGAGCTTAGAATTTCTGGAGGTTCCCGAAGATGTTGGGAATCATCTTAAAGGGGATATATGGGAACGGGATTCATTCACCGTGTAATTCTCATAAAAAAATTCTTGTATTAAATTCATACTAAACGAAGTCGTTGAATCAATTTCATGTAAATTATTTATGAAATGTCAGATCGATTCGTTCATAGTTTTCAGTGGATAACTAGACTGATTTTGAAGTTGAGATTTGTTGTTATAATGTGATCCGGTTTTGAAATAACTCTTGGGAATCGAACAAAGATCCATGGAAATTTTTGATGTATGAAGTGAAGTATGAAATCAAACTAAATATTTCCATTTAATTTCAGAGAAGTTCATAGTAATTTATGATGATTTCCAGTACACTTTTTTTTTAATAAGAAATTTTCCTGAAAATCCATGAATTTCTGAATTTTATGGTAGAAATTTCATAGGTGTGTGCGAGTACTCGAAATGGTCGAGTATTCTCAAGTTGAGTACCTTCCGCTACTCGAAATTTTCGAGCTACTCGGAGTTCTTCGAGCTACTCGGGATTTTTCGAATAATTCGTTAATTTTCTCAAATTCCCAAAAATCCAGTTGTCCAGTACCTTTCAAGGCGCTTGCAGTGAAACTAGTCACTAGAAAGAGCCTTGACATTAAGTATAAGGTGGCTAGAATCATTTCCAGGGTTTCTTCACTTTTCCTGAAAGCGTAATTATTTTGTAACTAAAAATTATTCATTTCGCAATAAAAAAATTGACCCGTTTATTGCTCAATGCCTAGTCTATAACATTTATCAAATAAGCAACAAGTGAGTTAGTTTTTTGTTATCCATATGCGTATTTGACTCGATAATTTTCGAGTACTCGACTCGACTTGAAAAAATCACTACTCGCACACCCGTAAATTTTTACTATGTGAATTGTAAAATGTACAGATAATCTGTTGAGAAAACTATTCTACTGTAGGAAAATATAAATCTAACACGTTTCAAACACGACCCAACGTTCTTAGAACGTCCTCAAAACTTCCTAGTGCTGTGAAGGTAGGATTAACGAAGAATCCTCCACAAAATTTCATATCATAGAATTGGAGAAAACGTAACAGATGTAAAAAAGTTGACAATAGAATTCAAATAAGTTCTATTTTACAAGAAATCTGAGAGAATCTGAGAATTATTGATAAAGTTCACGTAACAAAGGTGAGAGAATAGATAAATAATGAGATGCAAAGTAAATTGGTTGAGGTAAGGAATCTACTGTTGAATTCGAAATTGTGGAATTATTGAACAGGTTTCAATGAAAAGCAATCACGTGGCTGTGTATCAAAATATGATTTTGTAATACTAAAACATATTGGTAAACAAATTTAAAATTCATAAGCGTGCTTGCAATTATAAAAGAGAACGAAAAACATCGAAATAACCAGGAAAACACAAAATGCAAATGTAGTAAAATTTGATCTTCTGATCGATAAAAGAAAAAAAACTCTACAGATCTAGCGCAAAGATGAGTATGAAACGAAGAGAAGATTAGAAGCAAACATAACAGAAGGATACAAGTACTTGAAAAAAATAGAGGATAAATGAATCTTTTACATTTGTTAACGCGTGAATTTTCAATCAGAATTCCATTCCCAGTTAAAAATGTTGATACTTTTGCGACACAAAACACTCGAGTCTAATTTTTTATCTTTCGATCTTCGATGAGGTCCTGAATATGTAATGCAAAAACCCAATCAGGCCCACTCAGATTCACTCGAAGGAAGATTATTTGTATCGAAAGGTATATTAGATCTGTATTTTCGAGTATTCCTGACTTCATAATTGAGTTTTTCGTGTGTTGTACACTGAGAGGAGAGTTGAGTTGTATTTCATAAAGCTTGTTTTGGATACGGCGGAATAAATATTTTTTCTGCATAAACTTGGCTCTTTTCCATAAATGAAGTTTACTAACTGGTAAAAAAACCTCATATGACGTTTCTTAACTTTTAATCAACCTCACCTGTGGGTAAGGAGCCACGTTTTTGTATAATAAATATTTATTCCGCTGTATCCAAAACAAGATTTATTAAATACAAATAAACTCTTCTCTCAGTTTACTATTTCGAGTATGTACATCAGGCCCTCATAAGGACCACGTCTGTGGCGCTTTATTGCAACATAGGTATTTCACATCTATATGATGAGGTCTCGGTCAAACAACAAGTTGGTTTCATATGTTGCAGAAGTTTGAATCGTTTATTGAAACGAATTGATAATCGAATAATGGAATACTCAGCTATTATAACAGCTTTGAGTTTTTATACAGACCTAAAATCTTGCGATGCATTCTTTAAAGCATGTTTGCATTTCCAGGGAGTTAATTCGAAAAAATAAATCCCGATGGTTAATCGGATTTCTGTTTCGTTTTTATGAACAATTCAAACCTCAAGTACATGGCTTCATTGAATTTCTGCTCAAATCATCTATGAAAAAAATCTCAAACCAGATGAGACAAACAACGTCCCTTGTAAAAATGATTCATATATGGCCCATATATAAACTGTATTTGATTCATATATGGACTCGGTACGAATCATATATGGTCATATATAAATCAAATTTAATTCATATATGTGGCATATATGACCGTATAAAATTCATATGCGATTGTTCAATCCATATAAGGACCACACATGACCCATATATAGGGAACATAACGCCATATATGAAATGCATATGGCCCATATATGAATTATATAGGGGTCATATATGAATCTGTGAAATCATATATATATCATGTGTGGTCATATATGCCGCATATATGATTCATTTTCACAAGGGATTGTTTATCGAAAATTCCATAATGGTGTATTTAAGAATCCAATACACATCGATTTTGGTGTATACATCGCGCTAAATGCAGTGAAATTATATCAATTCAACGCCACCAATTCTGTTGACATTGGTTAGATGCTCGCCATTAAAAACCATTAAAAATTGTTCATGCGACGCAGTAAAATTACTCTTGAAGTGTGCCAATTGTCATCAGGTATATAATGTACCACGCGTACGAACAATACAAATAAAGCGAATGTCCTGTGTAATGTTCTGCAATTTAGTAAACCGACCGGAAATGGAAATAAAAGGCTCAGCAGGAGAGGAAGGTGTTGGGTTGTCACATTATTACTCGAATAAAACGAATATTATGTACGAGTGTGAATTTACGAATGCTTATGAATGGAGAGACTCTACTTTGCATTGTAATTATTTGGATACTCGATGAATCAATAGAAAAGCTGTTTTACTTTATGACTCGAGCAAAAGGAATGATTATTAAAATTAAATCTTATCACAGTTATGAAATTATCGCGTGTTGAAACACAAAAATAAAATAACGAATGTGATATACCTTCATCGTTTGTTCTCATTCTCGAAATCCACGAGTCTTCCTTTTGTACTTCGTTAAAAAAAGCACACATCGTTAAAGTGGTATCAAATAGTTCGTTTCGATTGGCTTCGCTTCTGAGGCCAATTATCTAACGTCAAAGCGAAGAACATTCCCTACGTAAATAATTAGAGGTGCTTCATAGAGAGACAAACATTTACGGCTTATAACGATGGGGAAAATAGTACGAGATAGACAGGTTTAGGACAAACATATAAAGAGAAATATATCACGTATACACTTGAATCGACGTTAGCTGCGCTATTTGAACTTGCGCAGGAAACTAGTTCTCTTAACCAAGGTATTTATTTGCATTGGAGGAAGAAATTTACGCATGGCGAAGGAGCTGCTTTATCAAGAAGTGAAAAGTGAGAATATTTCTAAGGTAAAGACAGTTTTAGAAAGTCACATCACGGAACGACTTAGTTCAGAACTACGAAATACAGGGTTGTAAAAATATGTCGCATTTCAACGCATGCAAATTCAGGCCCTTTTTTCGAGGGTTTATTCATTGAATAGTTTCGATAATTTTTTTTCTGCTGTGTGAAAGTAGAACTCTGATAAGATAAAGTGAGGAGGAAATGGAAAAGGAAATATATTCCATTTTCATATATCTTCTTGCATTTGGTGGAAGAACTTTAATTTGAAATTTTAATATTGATTTCAAATACTCATTTCAAGATTACATTCATTTGCTCAGGGATTTCGTCTTCATCTTACAAAAATTTACTCACGTACTTTTATGATTTCATTTCGCAAAATAAAAATAAATCATCTTATTTATTATTTATTTATTGAATATTATTCTATATCTGGCGATAATTGTTTATCTGATGTTCACTTCGCACCCATGTTTGATATGGTAGAAATATCCCATACAAGTAAAAATTTTGCGTTGTCTAACAGTTTCCTTTGTCTTTAAGATGTCTTCGCTGAAGAAATCTGATAGATGTCTTTGGATCTCTTTGAGATTTCTTAAACTAAGACATCTTAAAGACAGTGAAAACTGTTGCATAAGAAATCTTTTAGACAAAGCAAAATTTTTGCTTCATGGAATATACATTCAAACATCATCTGATGTTTTATGAAGGTATTTGAAAATTTAAACAATATTTATAACCATCTCCAGTGATCCTACTAAACATAGAATAATTGTCTCAACCAAAGTTTTTCTCCCGTTCTTTTTTCCAATTAAATTATTCATCCCATTGTTTCACATAACCATTAGAAGTGAAATATGAATCGAGTTTGCGTTAATCGAATTTCGTTTTCAATCATTTCAAGAGTTTTCACTGCGAATGAAATTGATAAATCAAAACTTGAACAAGAGAATCACTTTTCTTCTTGTGAAGTTGAAAACAGGAGAAATGGATTTTCTTTTGTGGGAATAATAATTGTGCTGTCAGAGTATTGCACGCTCATGTATACATGATATAGAAAATTAAGATTATATGAAGTTACAAGATAAGTATGTACTTAAGATAATTTTTCTCTAAGAAAGAACGTAAGGTAATCCTTCCTTCATACGCTTAATCCTAATATACTACGAAGAAATGAGAAAAATCTAGAAGAGAAAACCTTGCTCTTGCATATCGGTAGTATCCATTCATCTCAGGATAGAGATTGATGCGCCAGGCCAAAGCTATTCCACATCCGACACTGGTGAAATTGCATACCCCTTTAAAATCAGTCTTCGTATGATCTCGATATGAGAAACGAGCTGTGAAGAACAACTTTCTACATTTCGTGAGTCGGAACTTTGACTTGTGCTTGGTGATTTCCTGGAAACTATAATTCAACCGCAAAAGAACACTCTGTATCCCAAGCGGAAACAATAAAATTATACTAGTCTACTAACTGATTTTGTAGTTTCAAGATACACATGGAAGAGTTGAACTTTTCGACGACGAATTATAATATATATATATAAGAATGAAAGAGATTCATTCATCATAAAAGTGTTCTAGTGGGTCCCCATTCTCATCGATCCAATAGTCCAAGGTTCTCTTTAAAAGTGTTTTGGGAAATCTCTTTGAATGATCCAAATGTACCCTGTTCATTTCGTAAACGAGTGAATACTTTATTGATTTCTCTTCTGGTATAAATGAAAAGACACCCGATAGAAACTTGGAGACAAGGATACTGAGACCAACTATGCTATGCCTAACCATATTCAACATCGACCTAAAGAGAAGTGAGAAATACGTTGGATGAATGAATCAGATAGTACAGTTCCCGAGAGAACGTTGGATTGAAAATTCTAATTCAGATTATTTTAATTGAATTTTTCATATGAATGGATGGAATAAATTCTTGAGAAACATCTTTTGTGGTATTTCATTTCTATTGCCTGTTTCTCATTCTACAATCTCATTCTTGTCGATATGGCAAAACTTATTGCTGAATCAGCAAAAAATTTACTATCACTCTCTAAATCTGGGAGAGTGAAAAATCACTCGTTTCACTCCACTAAGTCTCAGAAGTGAGCCAGTGCACTTCGAGTGGGATTTTTCACTCGTTTCGACTAGACTTCCACTCTTTTAGACTGAAAAATTGACTCTAGAATTGCAGTGTTTGTGAGCTTATAACCTCAAACCTTAATTTATCATTCTAAAAGAGTGGGAATTTCACTCGAAATTTCGACCCCGAAGAGAACATGAAGCTTCAGCGAACGTTCAGATTAGATCTGTATAGATCGGATCGAAGGTTCATGAGAGCTAACTTTTAGATTCACAAACGTTTGTCAAAGGTACTACGAACATTGAAATGTCCGCCTCAAAATACTTCCAGAAAACATAGATGGAACATTCATTGAAGGTTCATCGAAGGTTTGAGGCTTCACAAAAATATCTATACTTAGATTAATTTATAATAATTTATGTTTATCAATTAATTTATTTTTCATATAAATTGATCAAAATTAATATGAGTGTAGATATTTTTGTGAAGCCTCGTCAAACCTTCGATGAACCTTCAGCGAACGTTCCATCTATGTTTCCTGAACGTATTTCAAGGCGGACATTTCAACGTCCGTAGAACCTTTTCTCAAACGTTTGTGAATCTAAAAGTTAACTCTAATGAATCTTCGGCCCGATCTATACACATCTGATCTGAACGTTCGCTGAAGCTTTATGTTCTCTTTGGGACAGGCTCACTTTTGGCTGGCTAAAGAGTGAAATACCACTCAAACAATTTTCTTTTAACAAGCGCTTGCCATTCAGCAATCCGGAATCGTAGATGTACAGACGGCTAGAAAATTGTGCTGAATCAGCAAATATCTTGCTGAAATAGCAATATTTTTGCTGTAATAGCAAACGTTTTGCTAATTTAGCAAAGCAGATTTTTCGGAATCGTTTTTTTAGCCAGAATTTTTCTCTGCGTACATTTTATGGAAGATAACAAACTTGGATCATTAAAAAAAAAAATCAATAGAACGAATGGGAATTAACTTTATGTACACTTTGATATAAATTTAATACCTCCATTTCTTGAGGTTCTCTCGAAACCAGCAGAGCACACAATAATCATACAAAATGCAAGATTATGTTGCGGGTAGTTTCAAGATTGCATTGTACCATCTTCATGAACTTTGACAAATCGTTCAATGCGAATAAGTGGAACAATACTCTGATGATATTGTATAAGAAACGAGATTAGATTCACTTTCATCAAGAGAAATAGAAATGATGACAATCTACGGTTGGTTCCAAAGATATGGACGAAAAATCATTTTATAAATAATAATACATACCTGAATAATATTGGGGTATCTACAAGAGTTGTAGAACATTCTTCGTTTGATTCTCTCAACTGTTTCAGTAATTTTGATCGAGTTGATGGATGATCGTTGTACGAAGAAACGAGTACCAATGAACTATGCATATCGGGAGCCCAGTAAAATACCTGTGAGAAATTAATTGAACGAATACATCACGTTCCTTACATACCGCATATGGTTTGCAAAGTTTGACGAAAACTCACTGTAGGAAACCACCAACAAAACATAATAACTTCTCCCATTTCCTGCATCAATTTGTCACTTGCGTTGCATAGAAATATACATTATGGAGAGAGAAATTCGGATTATTCAGATTCAATGAATAAAATAAGAGGCATTGAATTTCTATGGATGATGAAGCTGATAACGAAGAACTTCTGACATTTTTCAAAATTATATATAATTATATATATTTTTTACTTGGGCCAGAATTTATCAAGCAGTATCATACGAGTAAATGTGTATTCCATTGGGAATGTAGATTAAAAACTTTCTCATTTCTAGAGGAGAGATGAATAGGTGGAGGTAGAATATTCTCAATCAATAAAACAACATCAAGTTTCATAGCGTTAGAATGGTTGCTTTGTGCATCATTCTGACAGAGTCAAATGTATAAGGATCTCTCCAACGGATTATCTTCGTCATTGTATACGCTTATAAGCGTTATGATGTCAAATATTCTCATCATGATGTTGCATGAAGGAACACATGACATTGCAAAAGGAAAAAGCATTTTTTCTTGTGACTGATAACAAAATAGGAATATTTTCCAAGCGTGAAATGGGACATTCATTTTATTAGCATGTTATTTCAACCTCTTTTCGCGGCAAATAAAGGACAACATAGTTAACTAAATTCTCAGTAACGATTACTCGAATAATTCAATACGAATGATCAATACTCGATTCATGATAAAATTCCACTTTCACCACTTCGTACCCTTTTTTTCTACACGGAGGAAAATAATGTTTTGAATATTGAGGTAAGAGACCGTATACCCGATCATTTTCATTATTACATAAATTTACGAAGTAATTTACCTAGAAGTTTCAAATGGAAAAGTTAATTTTCGATCCATTGTTACAAAAAATGTTTTGATTGAAGAATTTTTGTACGACTAAACCACAGAAACCTAGAATATAGGGACTGATCCAGTATAGGGTCTCTTAACTGCGTCAAATCGTAAGATTTTTCTGCGTAATGTTGCGTCAGATCGAAAGATTTTTCAAATCATTATGCATGAAATTTTACTACAGTTGTAAATATCATACTATTACTATTATTCTACTTATAGCACTACTTTCCTACAAAAGGTAGTGCAATTGAAACCATAATTTTTCTCCGTGTAGTATTCGGGACTCCTTGAGCTTGGCGTCGCATATTTCAAGTTATTGAATTTCGTGAGAATTGAAATTGTTTTTAGAATTCAGATGAACCTGATTCCGCCCATCTCCTCGATAATAATGGATGTAATGGTTCATCGTTATTCATAATTCAATTAGAATAATTATCAAATGATATGAAGTAACACATTGGCAGAATAGATGATGATGCGTTAGGTGAGCTTTCAAGGTTGATATTTCCAGAGTTTGAATCGTTTTCCATAAACTCCTGAAGTTTACGTGAGTTTATGGCTTCATACAAATGAAGTCATAAATGTAGCAATGCACTGTTTAATTCAATAGGGGATAAATGTTGAAACTTTGATTCAGTATATACAGAGATGAAGATTCCATTGGAATTTCTGAAGATGTTGGTAAATTTCAAATAGCCCATCTTCTTGACTCCGTTTACTCGAGAAACATTGTATGTTCGTGCGGAAGGATATAGTCATTCAACGGATACTGTGTTGTATTCATATACATTTCCGTATAAACTGTTGAAGAACACGCAAGTAGGTAACCATTGAAAAAATTGCCACATAAAGCGCATGGAATTGTTATTCCATATGTGAATTGGGAAATTGTTAAAGAGTGTTTAGAAATTCATGTGAATTCATTGTACGGATTCAAGAGCGAAATATTTTGCCTATAAAACAAGTGAAGATTTGTCAAGATTCAATAAGTATATAGAAATGTTTTTTTTTCTCCAATCGAAAAAGTCTTATGTTAATTCAATCATAAACTCACCCTATTATTTCTTTGCTCTCGGTTCTGCTTGGAGTTTAATGGGGGACAGGAATGCCTGTTTCCTCAAACACATGGCGCCACACGTATTTTTGTCAAGTCCCATTTGTACTACTTAAATTTCGGCACACATGGTCCTATTCTCAACAGGATGGAAACCCGTTACGCTCCTTATCGGTCTTCACTCAGGAAATAACGAGTGGACATTAGAATCGCTAATGATGTCAAGTTCCCGTCGGCTGAGAACGAAGATGTGAAATTGATCCTACGTACTTGAACGAAATTTGGGTTCCACATGATGTAATACAGAATTTTTAGATTCAATAATATCACGTATAATTATGTAATTGTAGGTTCAACATCGGCATTTCAGTAACATTTTAGTACAGTTGAAATTACTATTTTTCCAGTTCAATAGATTAAATTTCAATTGCACGTACGTATATGCTATTCACAATGATGAAGAACTAAGAACTTGAGGGGTTATAATAGTGTGAAAAATGTGTATTAATCTTGTATTAATACTTAGTTTGCATCAGTCGATTTCCCCCTGTTAAAACTTCAAAAGTGTTTTTCTCGAAATCATGTTTTCTGATCTGGTTGAAAGCACAATTCAATCGAATTTGGTCTGATCGGTTGAATTATTTTCAAAGAACGCATCGCCATCGCAGCATCGTATAGGTTTTTTTCATATTACTTGGTATTTTTTGTATTAATAATTCACTGCAAACTTTTTTTTTAAATTGCCGCCATTTTTTCCGATCAAAATTTTCAAACTCCCTACATAGAGATAGAAATATAGGGACCGAGCATAAACCTCCTTGATAGACGAGGGGAATCAAGGTATTGCGAGGAGGGCGACGAGCTAAAGTTGGGCACAGATTTGATTGGCCATGCATCTGTAATTTAAACAGTTGATCGTCGCACGAATTTTGAAAGCAAATACTGAATCTCTCAATTGCGGTTATCTTTTACTGTTTTTATTTATTCCTGAGGAACAATGGAGTTAATTACGAATAAACTATTACTTCCTACTATCGAATTGGAATAAATAATTGCACAAAAGTCGTACAGTGTTGTGTGCCTGGTTGCAAAATCGATCCGACTATCAAACTTTGGCATCAAGAACACAAAATAAGAAAATTTCTTTCCATAAGTACCCTAGCGTGTATAAACTCTGGTCCCACTGTGGCCCAGTCTTGGGCCCATATTGACAGCATGAGGCCTATGCTGGGCCGGGGTGGGCCCCATGGTACATATACATGCTAAGGTATAATCATTCACAGCATTCACAGCGTATAGAATACAATGTGAAGAAAATGTGGTTTTCCATGTGAATTAAAAACGGTTTTTCGTTCAAGATTACAGAAGATTGTGACAACCGAACACCTGTGGCTTGAGATTTTGAAAATTGATCCTTCAACTACGCTCAGACAAAAATCTGTTTCTCATAACCAGGCGACGTAGTTGATTTTGCCTTTGACCATTCTGTCTAGTTGCCACAACCAGATTTACGTGATTTTGTTTTGTTTTCCTGGTTTTCATAACCAGATTTCAGGTCACCGCAACCAAAAGTTCTTAACCATGCAAGGATGGCTTCTGTGACCATGTTACTTTTTTCTCAGTGTATCTTCAATACGTCACGAATATGTTCAGTGCACTTTGAAGAGAAAGATTTGAATAGGAATAAGTGTTATGTCGTTCTGAAACCGAACACATTACCTAAGGGATACATAGAAGTTCCAGTTCATTTTCTCTGAAACAAGGAATAAATTCCCGATTTTGAATTCTTTTGATTCTCTCATGAACGTCATTCTATAGATTTATTTATTTAAGTGTCAAATTTATAACACGATATTTTCATTGAAGCCATCGAATACAAAATTACATTATTTTAGAAAATCCATGACCCAGCGTATGTGGATCTTGCACTTTTTCAAACTATAGCAGTGTTGCACATGCGCAGATACATAGCCAACAACAGTTGTGCACAATTTTACTTCGTCGCACTCCTCGTAATGGCTTCCCTCCCCCTTAGCTTTACCCTCGGTTCCTGCATTTCTGTGTCTATGATTTCCCACGATGCTACGATAGCTATTCTACTGTAATTTAATCATCTTTTTGAATTTTTGATTTCGGACGTCTAATGCTGGGGTTATGCTGTCAACTGCAAGGTTGTCAGTTTTTTGATATGTCATCTTGCAGCCGTTCTTGTACTTACTGAGGACCTTATATATAGAAAAAGAATTCTTTTTGTGAACTTCATAACTCATCCTAATGAACATAAATAATATGAAGTCAATAGGTGCAGCTGTTTTTTCAAAAAGAATTCCGAAGAAATGCCTCCGTTTTTAGCCTTTTTCCCCCTAATGCAGTAATATACTATACTCGAAAAATTCAAGAACACAATTTATCCATAAAATTCTCCCAGCAAGATGGAGCGTTGTACTGTTAGGAATTCCTTGAAATTTCTTCGATTTCTCCAGCACACTTGTAAATAGAATTTCCAATCCTCGATGACTGAGTGAAGAATTCAGTCACATATAATTGAATTTTCAATTTTTGCTATATTACATTACCCATGATCAGGAATGGGCAAGTAATTTACTCCCTGTAATCTACACGGTAATTTACAAGCAAATTACAGGTAAAATACAGACAAAATACTGTAATTCACCTTGAAAATCATGTGATGCACTGTAATCTGAGTATTATACATTGTACATTACATTGTAAATTACTGTCGAAAACCTTTCATGACACGTAGATTTCTAAGATTTCTATCCCTGCCCATGGTAGTACAGTTAAGTAACTGAATTTTCAATCATACGTAATTGGAAATTCAATGAATTTTTCAATTAAGAGGGTGAAAGTTGTTTCCATTGCATGTGATTGAATTTTGCTAACATATCTTATAACTCTGATAAAGCATTTTTTTGTGTGCATTTGGATAGATCGATTCAAAAATATGTTACATTAATAAAAGAGAGAATAATTTGGAGTTCAATAATGGTTGATAGTGAGTATAATATAAAAAGTGCTTGAAACTTGATTTTGAAATTAAGGTTCACAGGATTAGGAAGATATACAATTTTGCAATAACGGAATAGTAGTTGTAACAACCGGCGGTCGACTACGATCGTCTAATATTAATGCAGCACCAGCACGGTGGAGAGATAATTCATACATGAAATTATCTGACATATCTTTCTAAATTATTACACTTAAAGTTATTACATGTAGTGGAAAAGCTATTCCTCTCTATTCAATGGATGATGCTATTGTTATATAAAATTGTTGGATATTATCGTGAAACGTTGTGACGGAGAATGGAGATTCATTGATATATGAGTTTTTGTCTCGTTTCAAATCCCAAATTGGAGAATCATGCGTTGTTCATACACTCGGAGAAATTCTTTTGGTGAAATATGATCAATAAAAGAATTTTGTAATCCCAAAAAGATTCTTGTGATTTTAACCAAATTCTCCCGTTGGTATAATAAAATTCTGTTGTTACTATAATAAAACTGATGGAGCCGACACTGTTAGAAATGTTTCTGAATTTCATAACCATTCTCAAACATTTGCAAAATTAAATTCGATAGCTGTACATTCCCTGGCCAAAAAAATCCATAGAATCCGAAGAAATAAAATTGAATGGGATTTGGTCAGGACATTGTGTAAGATTCAGTGAGATTTGGCGAGAATCAATGGGTTTGTTTGAACCCCGGGTTGGTACATTGAACGAGAATACACGGAGAAAAATTTGGAGTTGAATTTACTATGGCACTTTGTAACCGAGGAATAGACTGAATTTATAATGAAATTCACTATGACGAGACAACAGAAGCCTGATCAAATTTACGATGTTTCACAGTGAATTCCATGAGAAATTCAGTCTGTTCTTCGGCCGCAATGGTCCCATAGTACTACTGTGGGCAAAAAATAGTAAGACTTTGTTCATAATTTCAGAGTTTTTAATTTATTCTTCCAAATCTTTTTCGTTCCCCTCAAAGTAATCCCCCCTGGCCCCAATACACTTGTACCAACGTTTTTTCCAATCCTCGAAACAGTTGTTGAAGGGAATTTCCGGAATAGTCTTCAATGTGCGTAATGATTCACGTTTAATGTCTTCAATTGACTCAAGCGGAGCAGTCGTTTGAGTTCGCTGAATAGCCAGAAGTCACACGGAGCTAAATCAAGCGGATACGGTGGTCACGGCACGATATTGGCTGAAAATTTGGCGGAAACCTCACGAAGAATCAATGAGTGATTTTGGAACCAATCGTGCTTTCACTTTTCTTAGGCCCAAATGATCTTTTGAAACGTTTTTCACTCATCCTTCCGATATTCCAACGATGCCAGTAAGGTCTCTGACTGTTAATCGTCGATTCTCAAGCACCAATTTCTTGATTTTATTGACGTGTTGATCATCAGTTGATGTTGATGGCCGTCCTGGACGTGGTTCGTCGTCAACGTACTGAGAAAAATGAAATGTGAAAATAACCTCTATTTCGTATATTTTTCACCCGTCAAATAATGAAAACTGAAGCCAGCCTTTCAAAAGTGAAAAGTACCTTTTCAGTGTTGAATTTCACCGTACATTCGATTTGATTCACCAAGAAGATGGTATTTATCACCTAGCTCATGGTAATAATAACCAAAATAATGTATTTTCCACCGTCAAATACATTACTATATTGAAACATGATTTCTACAATGCAGATTTTTCTCAGCACGCGTTCTCGACCCTCTTTGAATAATTTGTACCAATCAAAAACACTTGCTCGCGACAAACAATCATCACCGAAGGCCTTTTGCAACGTTCTGAACGTTTCGGCACCAGAAATTTGATTCCGCACACGAAATTTAATGGAACTTCTCTGTTGAATAATTTCACTCATTGTAAAAATCGCCGAATGCACTTTTTGTACTTCAGAAAGACAAGCGTATACTGAACACTAATGATTATTTTGATGTGACATTTGGCACAGATGTCAATGATTTCCGCGCGAAATTTGAATTAAAAAGTCTTACTATTTTTTGCCCACAGTAGTCAATTCACCTACACTGTAAAAAAAAACTGGAAATTTACTGTGCAACTGGACTGGAAATTTCCAGTGCTAGTACTGGAATATGGATATTCCAGTACATGTACAGAGATTTTGTTGTTACGTTACTGAAAATTTACCAAGCATAACTGAAAATTCAGTCATTGTACTGGAATTTTCAAGTTTGAGATGATGTACTGAAATTTTGCCATGATTTCGCGAAAATTTTACCGGCTCGTACTACAATTTTATAGTTCTTGTGCACCAAAAAAAAATATTCCCTCAAAAAGGACTTGAGAAAAAATTTGGAATTTAGAAAAAAAAACCTAATCGTTGGTATACTGGAATTATACAGGTTTTTAACTGCAATTCTCAGGTTTTGTGATGGAATTTTCCAGTTACTATGCAATTGAATTATACAGGTTTTGAACTGCAATTTTCAGGTCGTGTGATGGAATTTTCCAGTTGCTATGCAACGGAATTTAATCACTGTTGCACTGAAATTTTCCACTTCTATTGGACTTCGTCATTTCTGGCAGGAAAAATTTCAAGTCTTTATATTAAAAATTTCCTGATTGAGATTTTGAATAATAATTGTAATTGTAGCCGATGAAATTGATATATGAGGTTTTTCCAAGACTTATCCTCTTGTGTTCTAGATATGAAGCATATGTAGTAACCCAAGCTGGCCTTCCAACATGTCGCGCTATAGCTCATCGGTTAGGTCTTAGGTTTCAGTTGGTAGGCAGGTAGAAAAGTGTGGGTTCAAATCCTGTTAGGTAGACATGAGTTTCTGTCCATCCAAATGAACGATCAAAAGTTTCTCAATCATCTTGGAACACAAGGACCCTGCAAAATCACTTTGCGTGAGCAATTTTTTTTCAATTTTCATGGATATTTTCAGCATTAATTTTCCAGTACATGTCCTGGAAAAGTCCAGCTCGTGTACTGAAAAATTCCAGTACCGAGGCTCAGAAAATTTCCAGTTTTGATGCGGAAATTCCATAACGTTTGCACTGAATTTTTGCAGTACAAATGTGCTGAAATTTTCCGGTACATGTACAGGTTAATGACTTCCAGTACATGTACTGGAATTTTCCGGTGAAATTTTTTTACAGTGTATAAATTTCTCTACGTGCAGAATTGACATAATCGACATTCGGATGTTCAAATTCAATGTAAAATTTATATGAACAAACTCCCAAATCTGGTGCATGGAGTTAACCACTGATAATTCTAACAGTGTAACAACAGCATCTTACACTGAAAAATATATATAGTGGTGATAACAATAGGATTGCTATCAGACTCAAATTGAAGTTATAATATAGGTATCACAGCTTAACTTGTAGTTGTACTCTGTATATTCTTGTTGTCAGCATCACACATTTTTTCAGTATATTATAGACTATGCGATTGTTATTCAGACGTTCGGTGTTACATGAGTAATAATGGCTGTTGATTCAGATCATTCAGTTACGTGAGAATCATTTGTGATGTGACCTCGAAATTGAATAAGAAAAATTTTGTATTTTTACCGTTTCGATAAAACAGAGATCATTCAAAATTCTTCAGGATTTTCTACTAAAGTTACTTGTAAACTTCCATTTCTTGAAGTAGAAATCTTCCGAGTGTTTTCTGTGAATCACAAACAGAGAGAAAAGTTCGCAAGAATGGCAAAAATTCTGCTGTTCCAAGGAAATTGCTAAAATCAACGGGCATTCATTTTTCAGTTACTGGTGAGTTACTGATTGTTAAGAGTCATTCAATTCACTCAGCAGAGAAGGATTCGTTGGAATAGCGAATTCTTTTTCGGTACAACTCATGAGCAGAGTTTAGCAGAGAGAACACGTTCTTTTTAGTATTGTCATTATCGTTCTTTACCTCACGTACGTTTTCATCAATTGACGTTCAGATTTATTTGAAAGATATGATTTTCGAAATAATTCGAAATCACATGAAAACGCATTTCATGAAAATTGTAATCATATTATCATAGATTTTATTCGATGCATTTTGAATTTCTCAATCCAATTATGATTTTCGTTCGATGCAAAATGATCCTGTGTATTCAGATCGTATTCATATTGCTAGGATATTATATACGAATATTATTATGTGAAAACATGAAAGGATAGGTATTTTAAATAGCGTTCATTTCCATCGATTCATGGAAACATTGATGTAAAATTCGCTGATGGTAGAGAATAACGTCACGTACAAATATGACGTTCAGAGAAAATTGTATATAAACTATATCATACACACATAAAGTTTTTATACAGTATTCCTAATACTTTAATGTGGAATTTCAATTTATTTGCAGGGATCCTGTGAAATCTCTCTGAGGATCTTGAAGAAATTTTTAACCATGAAATCTGATTTTATTCTTGAGTGTCGAGTGTCTTGTTAAATTCAGAATCATTGAACGTTGTCACAAAGTTTATGAAGTGTCATGTAAATTCCCCAACCCTGAATGAGAATACATTGAGAATTTGGAATTTTGTGTCAAATATCGTACGCAATATATTTTCTGTAAACGTGATACTTTATTGCCAATTTTTGAAGTTTTTCTCTCTTCAGGAGACGTCAAAATCATGTTATTTTGACATGATTTTAACTTGTAATTGGTCAAGGTTAGAGATGGGCGATCTGTGAAGAATCGCGATAAGAATTTCGATAAAAAGTCTATAAAAAAGAATTGATTCTTCTCAGATCGCCCATTTCTAATAAAAGTTAGTTACGGGGACTCTCGAAGGAGATCGATTCTTTGTTATATAAAAAATACCGAATATTTATGGGAATCTATAAAAATTATACACTGTTCATACAAGAAGGGATCAAGTGTTCTCAAAGGCCCTCATCATTAGTCAAAGTGACGTCAAATTGACGGCATTTTGACTAATTTGTTTTCAGAGGGTCCATTGGGATAATAAAATGAATTGTACAACATTGATTGGAGGGGGGGGGGGATGTACCTTTGTGAGGGCAAATTCAAGGGTCATTTTTGACAATTTATTTTACAAAGACAAAGCGAGATTTTTGTATTTGGTTTTTTATACATGTTAATACAAGCCTTTGGGTATACAAAAAAAATTTATTTGAATTATTTCGACATCAAATGGCGGTGCAGTGGCTGATGGAAGTGAACTCCTCTTTTTGATCAGTCCTCCACGGGCGTATTCACAAAAATCACAATGTTCAACCTAGGAAAAAATAGAAAATATATTTGGAAATTGGATATAAGAAACTAGAAAACTACGTAGAATCTTGCAAAAATATTCATTTTTGAATAAATGGCGTCAATATGAAGAAAAAATGTATTTTTCTATCGAAAAAGTCGGTCGTTTTTCGATCATAAAATCGTTAAATTTTACCTTATCGAGAAAATTTTACGTGCCTTGCTAGAAAATGTAATGAGAAAGTTACAGCTAAAAGAGTGACTGCAAATTTTCCGCCTATTTTTTGGAACCGCGAGTTTCAGGTTGAAATGCATTCCAACAAATCCTCTATGTTAATCATCAGCGAGGGGATACCATTTTCTGGTGAGCATAACACTAGTTTTGGAGGTGAAGTAGTATCAATTTTCGATCAAGATTATATAAAAATCTATAAGTTTTCTATAGAAAAGAATCGGTTTTGTCAAGAATCTATCGATTCTGTCGATTTCTGTATCTCTGAAACCATTGTTGTGCTCACCGGGAAATGGTATTCCCTTGCAAATGATCGACATAGGGTATTTTTCAGAATGCATTTCTACTTGAAACTCGCGGTCCTAGAAAAATAGGCGATTTTTGCGTTTACTCTTTCAAGTCAATCGAGTTAAAATAGGAATACGCCCGTATCAAAAGCAGCAATTCTTCTTCTCCAGTCCCTACGCCACCATTTTGTTCTCAAATAATTGAATAAGAATGTTTTTTTGTGCTTCAAGAGTTACATAAACAGGCGTGAAAAACCGAATTTAGAAATACCGCTCCGTCTGTGTTGAATAAATTGCCAAAAATAATTCTTGATTTTACCCTCACAAAGGTACCTATATTCTCCCTTGAGGGGGAAGAAGGATTCAAAAAGATCTAAGGCATGTAACTTGTCTCAAATCGATAACTATGCGAAGTATTCGAGTGCGCTTGGGATTTTCTTTTCAAATGTACTTGTCAGAGCATATGTCAAGTAAATTCTAGAACTAATTGAAACATTGGATACTAAATTTCTGAAAAAAAATCCCGAATGGAAGACTTTTCACAATTATATATCATTGATATATAATTTACTATAGTTCATATACAAGTTATCAGGGCTGCCTTCAAACCATGCGTGGTCCGGTTTCCGATAATTTGGCGGGCTCTTAAGTACAAACAAAATAACACCAGACAAGCAGAAAGAGACGTAATACTTCCAAATTAGGTATTAATAAAAAACATGGTTTATCTACAATTTATGTATAAATTGTATTGAATTAAATATAATTTTGAGAATTTATTCACTCGGGCAGTTAAACGCAGGGCCTGATTTCGGACTAAGCGATTTAAAACTGGCCGTGCAAGTTATCTGGGCACATTAGATTGCACTAAACGTTGTGTTATTGAACTTCTTGTTTGGAAGTAACTCTTAAAATATACCCTGGCATTCGGTAGAATCGTAACGTCACAACTTTAGGTTTAGGTGTAATACTGCATGTCTATCATGACTGTAACCCGTTCAAAACTTGATGAGAAATATGCGTTTATTGGCAAAACCCCATAACTGGCATCAGATATGAATCGTTTATTTCCAAAACCCCATAACTGACAAAAGTGAAACTTTTTTTTATATTTAATATTCGTAAAGATGCAACATTTCAATTGCCCACAGAAAGAGCATATACGAAGCAGCTTCCAATTAACCTAAAAAAAGTTCAGGACCTGAAAAAGATATTCCAGTATATACCGCATGAAGCGCAACCGTTCTATTCAGAACTTTATACATGGCCAACTACCGATAAAGACTGCGACAATGAAGGGGATGATTAAAGAAATACAGTTCTAGTAGATGTATTTTTATGTTTTATATGTTTTTTCCCCATTTCACTATGTATAACTAATTTATAAACAATAAAATTCACTCCAACTCTTGTGTATTAGCCATTACATACTTGGAAATAAAGTTTATTCCAGTTTTCAGTTCGTTTGTTGGCAAAACCCCATAACTACACAGGTACATCTGAATTATTTCCGTCAAGGATAATGAGAATAGGCCGAAGGTTTTCATCGACAAACATTCGTTTCGGTACTAGGTATGTCCTATAAAAAAGACTTACATAAGGAATAAGTATTTATCAAATTAAACAGTGTTTTTTTATTTCCCAAAAGTTTGTCAGTTATGGGGTTTTGGAAATAAACGATTCAAAATTGGTATGAAATATTTCAGAAGTAATTGAAACATGTCTGACACAATTTTTCCTGTACGAAGCTTGAAAGAACGGTATAACGGATGTTCAGTTTATATTGAAGCTCTTTTTAATCAACCTTCGACCTAGCTGACGGGCGATGTTACATCGATTATCACAACATCGATGCTTTTTTTATCAATAATCGATTTTTTCACTGGATGTTCTTGAAGACTGATACATCGATGTATCGATACTTTTACATGACAACATCGGAAAATTTATTGGATGTTTGACTTAACACACAAGCTACGTAAACGTGAATCTAACGAATGAGAGACTGCTTAAAGTAATAAGAAAAATAAATAATGAGATAGATTCTGAACTAAGCGACAATCAGAACGAGGCGCCAGTCGATGAACATGTTTCGAGGTATGAATCTGTTGCTGATGAATTTTTCGGAGTATTATTGCAGTCCAAGCCGAACTAAAAGATCCTGATGAAGAAAACGTTGAGTTAAAACAATTTTTAAGCCAATCCGTGGTAGAAAGATCAACTCATCCGCTTCAATATTGGAATAAGATGAAAAATGCATACCCCAAATTATACCCAATTGCGATCAAATATCTCTCAATCGTAGCAACTTCTGTTCCAGCTGAACGTTTGTTTTCGAAAGCAGGAGTCGTGAAAAACCAATTGAGAAACAGATTAACAGGAAAAAGATTATCAAAACATTCATTCCTCGGTTCTTTAGATGAGGAAATGTGGAATTTAACATAAGATTGAACCTTTATTATTAAAAGTTACCAAACTTTACCAAAGACATACATTTTTACTTTTGTTACATATATGTTATCATTTTTTCCGCTACATATTATTCATTTACAGTTCATTTGAGAAAAAGGCAAAAAACATCGATTTTTTTGTCGATTAATCGATTTATTGAAATCGAAAGGAACAAATAATCGATGTTTTTTTCCAATATCGCCCATCCCTAGCTGACATGCGGAGAAGAATTACGTATCGAATATTACCAGTTCTATTATTATTTTTATTATTCATACCTTGAGTTATTCGTCAAGAAATGATTGTTGGTGAAACCATGAAACCTCCTGTTGGATGTATCATTCACTTTTTAGGAAAGTCTGGGATGAATAATTCATAGACGCTGAAAACGAAACTGAAAAATTCTGTGAAATCGTGTTGAGGAGTAATATCACTTTGCGGACGGAAAAATTGACGTTATTTTCAAAGTGTTGCACAGGAAGTCGAAAAAAATTATAAATGCATGGGGTCTTCTGCATATGAAAGTACTAGTTTTTGGGTACAAGAAACAATATTTATTCAATTTTTTTAATCCAAAATGACGGCATAGTTGTACGGTCGGAAAAAACATTTTTTCTCTCATGGTTAAAACGGGTGTACCGCTACAGCTCACAATTTTCAATCTAGAACAAAAAATAAGAAATTTCCTTCAGATATAGCTGAAAATCCAGCTATCCACGTAGGATTTTTTCGATATCAGTATTTTTACTGACTTTATAGCCGTTTTTCGAACGATTTTTTCAAAGAAATCGAAATTTCAAAACGACGCTATTTTCTTCAAAATTTGTTTTCCCAAAAAATCCTAAGTAGATAGCTAGATTTGGAGCTACATTTTAAGGAACTTTTTTATTTTTTGTTCTAGATCGGAAATTGTGACCTGTAGTCCAAAAATATACTATGGTTCTTGAACTTCATCCCTGTTTTGGTTTCGAATGAGCCACCTTCACCCCTATAAACAATACATCAGATTTTCTGAACCCTCTTGTTCCCTTTAGACCCCCGTGGGGTAACTGAGGGTTAACCAGGAGAAAAAAAAATGTTTTTTTGACCGTACTACCATGCCGCCATTTCGGATTGAAAAAATGGAATAAAAAGTGTTTTTTGTACCCAAAGACTACTTTCATATGCGAAAAACCCCATACATTTATAATTTTTTTTGACTTCATGGTATTACTTTGAATATAACGTCACTTTTTCCGTCCACAAAGTGATATTACCCCTCAAATATCAATAAAATGAGAATGAGCGATGGTTGAAAATATCAATGTGTTTTTTGTAGAACAACAATTATTCTGTTCTTATGGAATTTTAAAAAGTACTTCCTTGAAATTACACGAAGTCTATATGAATTTGAACCTACTCTCAAAAAATCACCTCCAAGTGAACATAATCAACACACAAGCAGGAATGTTATTTTCAGAATCATCTCAATAACTCACAATCGAATGTTTCCCAAAGGATGTTTACCCACATAGCATTTCATGTCTAAAAGATATCTCCAGACAAACTTAAGAAGTCTTATGCAACACGAAAAGATGAATATATCTTCTATAAGATTTCTATAAGATGTCTAAAAGATATAATCTCGAAAGACAAGTTTTAGATCTTCTAAAAGATATCTTTTAGAAGTGAGAACTGTTTTAGGCATCTCAAAGATATCTTTCTAAATAGTTTCTCAAGATACCTTGAAGATCAGGAGTGTTGTGTGGGTATGTTTTCAACAAAACATGTCGATATGGGATAATTAATCTATTTGAGATCATAATCTCATAGCGTACTAGGTAACAATTACTTCTTCGCAACAAAGGAGCCGTAACACTAATTGATAAAGTACGTATAAACATCTATAAGACTCGATGTAAGACGAAAGATAGGACTCGAAGATGAAGGGTTGTATTCAAGAATTCCAAAGGTGATTGTTGGTCTGCGACAGAAGCGCGCGAGTTCGTACACCGGTGACGTCACGGCTCGCTCGATTTGAAATCGGACCGACCGTCAGTCGCGCGCCGAACGTCGAACCGTGCGCACGTGGTATATCTTATATCACGTTCGAAGATAAATCGAACTCGACCATTCATTCCCTTCTAGTTTTCTTGTCATTTAATCCAAATTTTTTCATTTAAATATAACAATCCCGTGGAATTATCGTTGATAACTCCAATTCGAATAAGTATCATCCTCTTTTCGTGGTAAGAAAACCGAATATACGTGTGGATCTGATGATGAACATAAACAACCCTTGATCATTCTTCGTCATGGCTGATAGTGGAAACAGAATAATAATCTATCATCATGTTGAAGATATATCGTAATCGAATCGTGAGGAATAATCGTGTTCGCGTGTGTCCGTGGTTTTATATTTTATTATTTGTGTATATATATGTGGGTGTTATACGTTGAGAAGGGTGTGTGAAGAATTTCAAGTACGTTACGGTGTAAGTCTCATCGTAGGACTGTTGAATTGTCGTTCGGATAAATGTGACTTTGATATCAATTTATCAGAGGATTGGTATGATATGGCGTGATGAATTTCTGTAAGGAATGAATGAAAATGTTATTTGGAAATTCAAGCACTCGAGGAGATCGGATAAAAGAATGATCGATACCGGCTGTTACGTAACATTGAAAAATCTGGGAGTGTTTTTGTGTACAGCGTGATTCTTTTAGTGATGGTATTTGCATTGGGATATGAGTGCGTCATACGGTAGATGCTGAAATCTCATTTGTCAAGTGTATTTTCATCCGAGGTGTATACCTGTTGTCCCTGTGCATTGGAGTGACAAAGCATGGGAATAACAATGTTGATCTCGTGTTGGTGACGCGTCAAGGTGATTTATGTTACGCAGCATCGAAATCGTCATTTGACTCTGAAGTCCCGAAATCGAAGTCATCATGCTGAAGAATTTCATGTTCGTCCTTCTATTGGGTGTGGGCCAGTATGTGGTGTACGCTGATAATTTAGGTGAGGTGACAATGTTTTATTATTAATTCATGGTAAAACAGTGTAAACTGAGCGCAATGTGAGTAGTTCTGTAATAGACATCGTTAAAATTGAGTGGAAAACGATGGAATGATGTTGTTTTGATTCACAAGAATCTATACAGGATTTCTCCACCCTAATTCAGAGATGGGATTTATACCATTTTTATCGAATTTCAATCGGAATTGTATACAAATTTCTGGGCTTTTATTGATTTTTATATAATTTTGATTGAAATTCGATAAAAATTTTATGAAAAAGAATTGATACTGTACAGATTGCCCATCTTTAGACTGATTCAATGTATCACTGATTTTCACGTACATGAATGTAAATTGTGCAAGGTCGGGCCTAAACCTAACTGTTTGTACAAGTTTCATGCCGATACTCTCAATATTTGGAATTTTTTCAATGTAGATACGAGAATATGAAATTCCTGTACAATTTTTGTAGAAATCTTGACGAATTTCTATAAAGATTTTATGAAAATATGCAACCAATATTTCATAATGCTCAATCTTGGTTGAAGATTTTCCATTCAATTCTATGGTGTGGGCAAATAGCTCTTTACGATGACTATGATTTGGAAAAAATACATTCCCAGATGAAATTATAGTTCAAACTGGATGCATAATGACACTGTGAAAATTTATGAAGACTTCTTTATGAAAACATCAGGTAGTGTTGTTACATTTTCATAAAAGTACTGTCCTATATGGAACAATTTTCGAAATTACACGGAGAAAAATATATTTTTAAAAGTCCCATAATTTATTGAGGATCAGCGCCAGTCTGTGATGAATGAAATTATTTACCTGGATATAGCTTCAAAAGTACCATAATTTCATGTGGGAATACATCTAATTATGAGAGTTTTTCAAAGTAAATTCAAGTCAAAATTCTATCTGTCACAGACTGGCGCTGATCCTCAATCAATTATGAGATTTTTCAACACATCTGTTTTCTGCGTGTATATATAATTTGTGTATAATTCAATATATTTTATATATAATTTCTACATAATTGTATAAAACCTATATATAATTGTCAAAATTTCAATCAATGTCTAAAAAAATTGAAGCTGAAACTGTCAACTGTGAGCTAGCAGCCAATTGTCATAATTTTTCACACAAAACGCTTATTAAGAATTTAAGCATCACTGTGAAAAATTCCTACATATTTATGTGAAGTAATCGACACATACATGCGTTAGGAATTTCCCAAACTTGTCCGGAAGTTTATTGTGAAATGTTGGGAAAAATCTCATAAAGTTCAGAATTTTCAAATTAATTTATGAAAAATTTCATGTAAATATACCGGAAATTGATTTTCCAATCAGTGATTGAAATTTTCCGGTTGATGCACACATGAAAATTCCGATTATTTTTCACACGGAGAGAAATTTGTAGTTACATTTACTATGTGATTATTGTGCTCGAGGAACAGACAGAGTTTCCAATGGCATTTACTGTAAAATATAGTCAATTCGATAATATTTCTATTGTTTAATCATAGTAAATCTCATCGTAAGTTTGGTCTGTTCCTCGGTTCACTGAGCAAAATGTGTTTCGTAGAACTAGCAATAAGAGCATTGCTGACATTTTATTGTTGAATATACAATAATTCTTGTTCTTATAGCAATATATAGTTGTCTTATTAACAACAAAATTGTCAATTCAGCAATTTTATTGCTGGTTGATATGTGACAATTCAGCATTGTCATATGTCAACCTACAATAAAAATCGTAAAAATATGACCGTTAAAATTGTTGAATTGACAATTCTATTGTTCACAAGACAACATGTATTGCTATAAGAACAAAAATTATTGTATTTCCAACAATAAAATGCCAACAATTCTGTGATTGCTAGTTCTACGAAACACATTTTTCTCAGTGTTACAAAGGCTCATAGTAAATCTAACTATAAATTTTACTCCGTGTAATGGAATGCTACTTAACTGATTTCTGATATTAACAAAGCTTGAACAAGATTTGATCGGAAGTTACAACAATCGGTTGCTAACTCTACGGCTGCCCGTTTCAGCCTCATTCGTTTCTGCCGGTATAATCAAATATGTTCAATAGGTAATCATATCAATCTTTTTTCACAAAAAAATCATGATGAAAAATAATCCATCATAGTTGAGGGATCGACACTACTTTAATGATAATTTTACAATTCAATTGGAATTGACGAGTAGGAAGTATACAATACACTTCGTAATGTAATGAAATTTGAGAATTGACATTGACATGTTTTCAATAGCTTCTATATTCTGTGGACTAATCTGCAGTTCAACTTGACCTTTATGTCAACTCGGTGTTTTATATGCTTGTGACTGTACAAAGAAATCGTAAAGCACGTTAGAGGAAGTTGAAAATTCTTGATATCCACCTCTTAATCTACACGAATTCGACCGTTGGTATCCATTTTTATTCCAAAAATCATGATATTCTATATTTCTTATCAACAGCAGAAATGAGATTCACATAGCGAAGAGACTTGGTATAAAACGAAGCTGAAAATAGAATTGGGAGTTGATTGATGTAACTCTTGATGTGAATATTTTATCAACTGTTTCAGTAGGTAATACGCGTTTAAGATACTTATTCAAATAACATCTGATGTGGGCAGTACTTCATTACAGTTCGATCAAAATAAATTATATCAATCAGTTGTTATTTTCAGGGTATGGAAATATGATGGTTTTTGTTGTGTTTTCAAGCCTGATTCGGAAATTCAATTTAATTTGGTTATAAAATTGCAAAGTTATTTAATTATAGAGTTATCAAATTCAATATTGAATTAACCAAACTTTCTCCTCGATAATATTAATCTTCTCCCTATCGAAATCCAAAGTTGCAAGTCAGGCTGTAAGTATTGTGAAACCACTGATCTGGTCCGGTTTGAACAACGAAGCGTCTTAAAGTGCGTAATTATGATTCAAGTGTTTTATTTTTATTACTCTTTGTGTGGACGCCTCTCTATTGTGTGTCTCTCATATAAATTTTGTTCATTGGTATTATGTTTTTGTTTACTCGTCTGAACGCAGCGGACATCGGTGAAATGGAATATCGTTGCATCTGGAATCATTTATCAAAACGAAGTCGGAATCAAATACGGAAAAATCGAGTTCAAAACAGTGTTCAAAAATCGATTCTTGAATGAAATATACAGATTAGACAAATTATTGGAGAAGTTGATGATATGAATGCTTTAGTGCTTTTGTGTTCGATGATGAATTTGTTCTCATAAACGAGTTGAACTTCAGGGTCATTGAAATAGATGTAGAAGGAATGGTTTATCAGCCTGGCATCGGAGATTAGAGGGAATTTTTATTTGAATCATCTTGATTCACGGTTCATGCATTACAAAAACTTTGAACGCATTCATCTCTAAAGTGCACCAGGGGTTGTCAAAGGCATGCCTGATTTCCTATCAGAGATCCTCGTCAGGTTTCGTTATCGTTTTCCCTATTTCGCTCAATTTTATTTAAATTTCATCCGAACCCTGTTGTACCCCTGCGTTACAACCCTATTTGAATCCTATTAGGGAAATTAGATAAGTGCCTTGTGAGAGCCTCATGAGATTTTCCTCATCCACGGTTTCCGGATTCTAACCTGATTAGGGAATGCCTGATTGAATTTCTACAAGGGCATTTTAAGAATCGGTGCGAGCTCTAACTCCACCAATGTTCAATCAATTGGCTTAATTAGTTTTTCATTGTATTCGTATTATGTTTATTCAGTGAAATACGCTTTTCCAAAATATTGAGATTCGCGTTTTTTTATGCAACATTTAATAACGAAATTTAGTGTGAAAAAACTATTCTTTTCGTAAAAATTGATATCATTCTGTGAAGCATGTATATTTTTCAACACCTCTTTGTATTTCACTAGGTTCTAGGCAACAGGAACTAATTGTTATTGGTTTATTGTTCTGGGTCTATTTTTGCCATCATCCTAGGTGAAAAAGTTCTGTAGAATCTCATGTCAAGATTTAGCTCTACGCAAAAATGTATGGATTTTTATAGAGATTTCATAGAAAGTTAATGTAGAAACACATGATTTAGTGGAAATTCTTTAAAAATTTCATACATTTCGCATATAGTCGAATCTTGACATGAAATTCTACAGAATTTTTTCACCTGGGATTCCATATGATTCCTCACACTCAGAACATTCAGAATATGAAGTTGATACTACCGGTTCAAAACCAGTTAACCGACTATAATAACTTCTGATCAAAGTTTCCATTCCAGTATTCTTCATGTTAAAAACCGATTGAGTAGAATTGAATTATGCATGTTCATTTGTTAATACACTTCTTGAAATATTTTTCCACGGTTATATCGATCAGCTACCTTTTTCAGCTTCATGTACACATGGAGAAGAATAGATACTGATGAAAAGCATCTGAATTATACTATTTTTTCCTAGTTCCTGATATCCATATCCTTGGTGGAAAACTTTTGTTGAATTTTGTTCACTCTTGGCACAGCAATGTTTCAATAAAATACAATAAAGATCCTCAAACTTCACCAAATTTCAATGGAAGTTAGGAATCATCCATAAAATACGTTCGCTTTTCGTTGTTCATATCCTTGTCACATCAGCGGGAAGTCCGTAAGGTCTGACAAAGGTAGATGCATTGAAAAGCAAACGTATTTTATAAATGATCCCTCACCCAATCTCATCAACAGTTACTAAATTTTGTAGACAATTATTGACTTTTACTGAAATTTTGTAGAACTCAGTTAAATTTTGCTAATTTTCCTTGAAAACCGAATGGGCAAGAAGTGAAGTTCAACAAAATTCAACGAAATTTTCCCACCAAGGATGCTATGAAGTAGAATATATGTTATAGTGAGTAATAAAAAGTTGAGAGGCTTGTCCTCATATAATACTCTCTGAATCTGAAGGAGTGAGAACTTCAATCACCCCTACAGAGTGGAATTCCACCTTTTAGACAGCCAAAAAGGAACCCATCTTTCCGTGTAGAATACATGTATGCTTTTCAGCTCAGTGTATTTGATAATCATTGCATCCAACCACAGGTCAAGTCTCTTTCGATTTATCGCGGTATAAGTTGTGTTTAATATAAATCCAAGATCAATTTACAATAAAGGGATTATGTACATAGATAGGATACGTTTATTGTGCACGAAACATGAAGGTTAACGAGGTGTGCATCAAAGGTATCTGTGAACTGATTAGATTTAATGATAATAATGAGTCCCAAGAGCTATAAGAGCATGAAGCTTGCTACATGATGATACTAAAGATAACTGAAATATTATTACAGTTCTCCATGAATTTGATCAGTAGGTGGAATATACCTACTGGAGAACCTACAAATTTTCTCCCCAATTGAGATTTTAATTATTTCGAATATGTATATTGGGCTTATTATATACGAGATTAAGAATGAAAGTCCTGATTAGGTTTTTCACAGCCCGTACAGGAAGTACATCAATGAAAACATAGCCAATAACTCAATAGACAATGAAATATCACAAAAACTTTCCCATTGTGAAGGAATCCCATACAGCATACCCTCGCTATAAAAGAATTCTAAAAGATTTCTCAAGGGTTCTTAAGATCTCTTTTTGAATACTTTTGGAGTCAGTGTGTAATGTGGGATTGTCTGACCGTAAAGAATAAGAGACTTTCCAGCCACTTTGAAAAACTAATCTGTCTTTTGGATTCTGAATTTTGCAAAAATTGAGACAATAATCTACCAAATCAGAATCAAAAAGTCCCTATCTATGGGAGAACTTTGTTAACTACTACTGAACTGAACTAAAACACAAGAATCCCAGCTAAAAATTGTTCTTTCTGAAGAACGGACCATGTGAGGCCTGATTTTGGTCCAAACCATCACAGCTTAACCCGAAACAGGGCCAAAGGGTTCCGTTTCTAGTAGGGATTTTAATAATGTACGAATGTTTTAATACATTCATGATACGTTTAATATATTCACCATGCATCCTGAAGAATATTTTTCAAGTGAGAAAGACTCAACACGAAAGGTTTCCTTTGATAAAAAATTCTAATTCAATATTCTTCCATAGGAGTTGAAATTCCCTTCAAAGGGACTAAATCAGAATCCGTTTACATCGTATATATCCTGGTACCAGAAATGAACTAGATTTTCCTTGCAGAGATGAATTGCATCTGCTCTCTCATTTGATGTCAAAAATATAAATGAAAGAGAAACATGCTGGTAATTTAACGAGATAATATACCGTACTTTCATCCTTTGTTATTTTTACTACTTGAGATAGGGCAAACGTATCTATGGAACACAGCCGTATATGCATGGAGGGGAATTTAAAGTCAGGTCGGTCGTATGATTATGATGTAAACCTGAATTTCACAAGCTGAACATTATATTTCTAGATTATGAAAACTTTTACCGTTGCATATCTTACTGTTTCACATCGTAATCATCGCTGCATCGTATCACATTGCTTATTGCATTTTTTGCTAAGGGATGATGGTTTTTGTTGATCTAATACTTGCGTTGTTGGATTCTGTTACATCAAAAGAAGATGAATCATATCCAGGGTATATGTAAATTATTCCGAAAATCGAATTTCATCATTTGCCCTATTGAAAAATTCCAATAGAAACTGATGGGTGTCATTTTATCGGGAGCCATGGGTTTCTATCGATTCTCTGTGTCGCTTTGTCACAGACGCTATAGGTTTCTATCGGATTCTATATGGGAGTCAAAATTCTGTTGGTATTTATTGGTACTATCGGTAAAGCCTCTTGAATGCCGATGGAAAATAATTTCCGATTGCAAAACCATGTCGTTGTTTTGCAGGATCTACGGGAATCTATTGGAATTTTTCAACAGGGTACGTACGCGTGATTCATGTGACAAAAGATCAATTCTGGAAAACATGTACAATGTATTTTTGTTCAAAGTACATCTAAGTGATACAAAAATCGAGAATGTGGAGAAGTTTTAATGCTCCTTAGTAAGCCTTATGGATATATCGAGAGTATAGAAGAGACATTGTTTTGAACAGTTCATTTCATTTGATCGTTTGATGTATAATCATCAATTTGTTATTTTGTTTGGGTAGGGGCGGAGTTGTGATTATTATTCACAAGTCAATACAGTTTCTTTGTGCGTTAAACAAAATGTTTCATGATCAACAATATCTTCCTTGGTATGAACATCTTAATTCATCCAAGGGATTCCACATTCTCGAAAAAAAAGGAATTCAGAATTGAAAATATCCTTATTGTCGAAAATTAATGTATGAAATTTGGAATGATTGCCTGGAATTGAGAATGTTAAGAATTAGAATAATTCTAATACGATTCACCATGACATCAATATTTATAAATATATTCTAATTGTATGTTTTGATATTTGCTGGAGCGATAATATAAGTGATGACATGTCTTCCGTCCACAACCCAGTAAAAACGAAATCCGTCAGGGTAGAACAAGAACAATTTGCGAGACAGGCGTCACACATAACGTACGTAACCTAGATAGTAAAAACGTTCCATATATAAAAGTAAATTAGCAGACGAAACTGGATTTCCTGAAAGCAGAACAGCCCCCGTAATGTCCTAATAAGACGTGAGGTCGGACGAAAATTTAGACAAAAATATGATTCAAGAACTTTTCCCTATCAAGATTTTATGAGAATTGGGCTAGACAGAATTGGGTAACTACATGTATGATTCGAGTTGTTGATTTCAATGGACCATATCAACACATTTGAATGAACTTCTGCACAATAAGGAGGATAATTGATGATATTTATCTCTCGAGAAATAAGAATATATTATTAATAAAATAATACTTCTCAATAGCCAACAAAAAGAGGGAAAAGATAGTATCAGGAATATATTCAATTTGCCACATCCTACGATTTTTATCTACGCTCAGCATATAATCGAGAACAAAAAATTGGAGTCGGGATTATTCTAGTCAGATTTGATTTATTTCGGGTATGCGAAGGAAAAAGTTTCAATGGTCCAACGAGATTCTTGCTACCTTAGGAAAAACTGCTTATCATTATGTTCATAGGAAAAAGAAATTCAACTGTGAGAAAATTTCCAATCCATTCAAAGCTCTTATCATAAAATTCTTTTTTCACGAGATATCTTGGTTTCCTCGCAGTCATCTATATAGAAAAAACTATATGTAACATCAGAAACCATGAAATTTCCTTGAAAATGTTTCAATTGTAGATTTTTAAATTGAATGAGATGAAAACGAAGATGTATAATTATGCGTGATTTTGCATAAATTGACTACAAGAAACAGTCTCCTTATTCTCATATGTTTTGTCTCAATCGAGAGAAGATGAATTGAATAAAAGAGAGAGGATGAGATCAACCTTTATTTTAGTTTGAGAGACTATTTATACAAATGGAGATTCCTTCTCCGCCTTTTATTTGTATTTTTATTGTTGCAATACTTCGATGGAAACTTGAAATCTCGGAATCGTTGGATAGAACTTTTTTTTCAATTTCAAAAGCTTTCGCACGAGGGAAATATTCAGTTGAAGGCTATCGCGAAAATTCGGTACGGAAGGAACATTATGCAGTTTCGAACAAATTTAACTTACAGTTTGTAAAATTTATAAGTCAAATCTTCGGGGATCACACAGACATTTTACATCATGTACGATAAATTTGTTCGAAACTCCACGGTGTTATCCCACGTTTATCGAACTTGCTCGGTAAGAAAATGCTTTTCGTGTATAGGGATTACCAGGCACATTTAATTTTATACCGAATGAACGTCCAGTATTTTGAGTTCATCCACGAGATATGTTTAATTACTTTATTGCTTCTATGAGCGATTGGAAAAAATTGATGAGATTTTCCCATGCGAAGCGATTTCATTAAACTTATGAATTTTTTAGGAACAGCGTACGCAAATTACACTCTCCAAGAGAGGAATTTGATATCAAGTTTCATACGAATGAAATATAAAATTGTATGATATTTTCAAAGGTTTATGCAGAGTTCTTTATATCGTGCTGAATTTGTTCTATGAATTCACCTATAGAAAATATCGTTTCTCAGTTACCGAAGACACGAATTAACTATATAATTCACTTCCATAATTTATCAGATTTTTCACGAAACCGATTCTGCAAATCACGTTACCTGGTGAAACTCGCACTTTATTGTGTACATAGCATCATTTGTTGTGGCTTTTTGACCGCATGCTATTCCCTACCTTATCGTGGCTGGATGAAAATTGCTACAATTCGATCGCGTTGAGGTGGATACTAATGAATACGATGCGAAATGACAACGGATGAAGTTCCGGAGAAGAATACCTTCGGAGGTTTTGAAGACATCTTCAGGAGAGAGATTCAATACGATTTTGAATTTTGAATAGAATCTATGATGTACTTCGGAAACAGTGATTATGCAATTTAAGTTAATATCTTTCCCCATATTGTGAATCCAAGTGTTTGATTTTGATTCACTCAAAGTGTTTGAATTGTGCCGTCACCTTTTAGATGATTAAAATCGTGTAGAAGCACTTATAAAATGAGTAAACTGTTTTGTTCTAAAATATTTAATCTGAATTATTGCTATATTCACACACGGCGAAGAAAATTCGCTGTGACAGCAATAATTTTGTTAGCTATGACATCAACTTTTCACCTGTGGCAGTAAAACATGTTGACTCCGCCAGAATTTGCTGCAGGAGCAAACATTTTGAGCTGTCACAGTTATCATAAAAAATCGCTGTTGTAGTCAACAAGATTGCTGTGATAAGGAATAGTTTGCTGTCACAGCAAATTTCTTTTTTCGTCCGTGCACATTTTTGTGTGTTGAGGAAGCGGCTGTACGATTTAAGGATTCTGAGCGTATTAACACAAATTTCGCGAATTTGCACTACGATCTACTTAATTCCAAGGTAGTTCAATGGAAATGAAGATGAAATTAGCAGCCTAAAGCTAGCAGCCGATTGTTGTAACTTTTGATTAAATGTGGTTGCGGCTTTGTTCATATCGAAAATCGATCAAGTGGCATTCCATTAAACGTCTCAGATACTTAAACTCTTGATGAAAGTTTTGTGTAAACAGTTATGAAATGTGTAGCACGATTTACCATAATGGCACCCAGGTGAAAAAATTCTGTAGAATTTCATGTCAAGATTTGGCTCCACGCAAAATGTATGAAATTTTTTATAGAATTTTCACCAAATCATATGTTACATCAACTTTCTATGGAATTCATATAAAAATCCGTACATTTTGCATAGAGCCAAAACTTGACATGAAATTCTACAGAATTTTCTCACCTGGGCAGTTTTGGGACAAATGAGCATTTATGTGCACTTTTCCTTCAATTATGGCAATCAAGATCTCATTCTGGTGAAAATAACTTTGCATCTGATACATATTGCTATAAGTTTTCAAAGAATCACCACAAATTAGAAGAGAAATGTTCGTAAACGCTCATGTGTCCCAAAACTGCTATTTTTTTCCATGAATTGGCTGCTCAATTTATAGCTGCTTCATTTAATGAAACTGTTGATTTTCTGATTTTTTTATGACTACTGTAAAATTTGGAGAAAAAATTTGTTTCCATGTATTTCAGTTTCCCACATTACAAATATACCGAACTGAATCTTTACTATGAACGGCCAAAAAATTCTCATCTTTTCTCCTTGATAAAAGAAATTTTGGTTGTGCAATGGAGTTCAGGGGGAGCCAGCTCCTAATATCCATTACGATAATTGCCCCGTAAAGAAAATAACTATCATCTGTTGAAGGAAATACCAGGGACTTTACGTTTGAGTTCATGCGAAACAATTTAATACGCAAGCATGATCACCCGTTCTCATTAGAGCGCTTCGCTTTCTCTTGAAGTCGTCGTGTGATCGATTGAATGGTCACGCATCGTGTACAAACATTTTTCGGCTTAACTTGACCGTGAGTTGCTAATTTCTTTGACAGCGTTGGAAAACATAATCTAATGTTATAACCTACATGACAACATGTGAACAAATTAATGTATGTTTTCGTTAATTTCTAAGATTTTCTCATTCTCTCATTCCCGTTGGAATGATAAGTCAAACTTAATATAATATAATAGTCATTATACATTGGAATTTTAACACTTTGTTAGGAACAATTTGTTTTTTTCAAAAGAATTTTCAGTCAAAATGATAAGAGAATTTTCTAATTTTATATTCCAATGTAACAAATATAATCTACAAATTATTTATACTCTCTGAACTGGGAAGAATGAAATTTCCACTAGAACGGAAAGGTAGGTTCTCTTTAGGCTACCTGAAGAGTGAGGTATATTCCACTCTTTTGGAATGAGAGTTCACTCTTTATGCTGCTAGAAGGGAATCTATTTTTCCGTTGGAGTGGAAATTTCATTCTTCCCAATCTAGAGAGTAGCGTTTTATTGATCTAAGTATTGAATTTTCTTCAAAGGCAGATCGCTGAGAGACCACTTTGTTCAGTAGAGTTTGTTAATAACTTTGAAAATTCAATTTTTATCTCAGATTTTACTATGCTGGAATAGAAATAGTTTGTTCTTTGGAGATATTCATCTTACTGTACTTAGCTTCGGTACAAATCATTCTAGGCGTTCCGTGTTCTTCATGTTCGACACAGCAAATTTTAATTGAAAGATTTTTCCAGATCTCCAAACAATACACGGAGAGAATTTGGTTTCAAATAGTACTACATTTTGTACTGAAGTAGCATCATAAGTGATATAGTATAATTTTCACAACACAGTTGATTGCAAATTCATGCTCTATCATGTGAAGTTGCGCCAAATTGAAGGATTTTTCAAATCATTAAGCAATAATTTTCACTACACTGTGTTGTAAAAATTATACTATGTCACTTATGATGCTAATTTAGTAAAGAATGTAGTAATATCCAGAACGTCTTTTTTCTCCGTGTACTTGTTAAACATGTGACCTGCACTAGTTTCAGCTCCCTGAGAATTCAATAGTTTTTCTATACACTAAACCTTAGGAATGCGACTATCAGATGATATTTTTACTAGTTTTGCATGATATTTTGCTTATAAGAGTTACCAAATCGAATCCAAATTGAATTAATTGGGCAAAGGAGGGAACGCAAAGATTTACTCACATAGATAAAAATTGGAGTTTGATAGTATTCAACACCATTGAAAATAGCTGTCTATCGCGGGATCCTTTTCCATCTCTTATTTTGCTACGCATATGTTGTAATCCGCGGTACCAAATAAAGTACATTCACATACGTTGCATAGTTTCATCCAGCTGAAATCTCGTTCCTAGATTTGAATTTCTACCGCAGAAGGAGATATTAACAGAAAATTCAAAACATCCATTTGCCCCATTACGCCTCATTAGCGGTGCGTAATGAGACTTCCATGAGGCGTGACAAGAGGGGGAAAGTCGGATGAATTCCTTGAAAAGCATTTTTGTACGATTACCACTGTTGTAACGAGAGCATAGTCAGGGTCGTTACAATTTTCAACGACACAATTTCATCCATTGCTCTTGGGAATACAACACCCACTAAACAGGAACTAAAATCATTCATTGAAAGAACCGAATTAGGTCTCACGCGCACAGTAAAATCTAATCCGTATAATACCGGTTGGTAGGTTGAATGAACCCCACGAGATACTTTATTGCAAGTTATGAAACTAGTTTATTACAATTGAATGTGTATGACTTATGGGTCTCAAATTTACCACGAAACATTATATCATCATCCATCTTTTGGATAAAGAGAGAAGCGGTAATCTGGATTGATAAATGCAATGTATAAGATTTTCTTTCGTGTAATGCATGCCGTTGACGGGTTGGTTTTGATTGGAAAATATTATTTCAAATATCACACACTTCAAACTTTCAACGCTTTATCGAGCGAACGAAATTAGTTTCGTGAGACTATAATTACTACACGCCCCAGTTGCATAAGAAAATATGGCAAATACTTGTTCGCTTATCACGCTCTTAATTGATTTCCGAAATTGGAGGGAAGAAGATCGTTGTTATATCAAGTTTATTAGAATATATGCTGAATAAATATTTAAAAAATGTCTACAATGCATCGATGTACGAATTCCTGTCGCAGATTCAATTTGAATTCAAATTCAGTGTTAAATTGAAATTTCATCGATCTTCCTTTATTGGGGAATAGCATTTGTTCAATTTAGATCACGCTTGTTTTCAAATGATTTTCAATGACGTGTGATCAAATGCAGAATTCGATTCCCAATCAAGTTGGTTTCTTTGGTAATTGCAGTATCGAAAATATATACATCTAAAGGAATTTTTATTTCGATATTTTGAATGTACTCGCCTAAAAACACGAATAAATACATTTCTGCTCTCCAAACAACTGTTCAAAGTTCTGAGCTATCAGAGTCATATGGATTTCATTTGGTATTTCGGTCTCACCAGTCGACTCGTACGTTGTGACTAGTTTGTCGTGCGTGGATGGCTCTGACTATCGCATACCGTGTCAATTTTGGCACACTTCAAACCATATATCTCGTATATTATCTACGTAGAAACAAAGTATCACGCCTGTTTTATTATTCTTTTTTGTTTTGATAAAGAACAAAGTCAAGTCAAATGATCAGTAAATTATCTTCAAAGACCTTTAGTTCCCTATATTATCATCCATTTCCCGCAAAGTTTAAATCATATGAATACTTGAATGTTATTGAGCAACAGTTTTGCCAGGAGGAAAAATTACAATTGAGTTTAGTGGATAGGGATATGTTGAATTCTTATAGTTTATACCCTTAATAAATCTCTCCTTGAGATTACATACTTTTAACCTCACTCTTTTTCACAAAATCCGCTACTTGAGGTTTCCAATGAAGATTTTCGAATTTTGCGCTCCAATTTCTAAATCCTGTGCATTTAAATAGATTGAAGTGATCAAAGGAGATCATCTATAGACCATTTGGTTATCGATACATTCTGAACTGTTCTTTTTTTGAATGAAAAGATATTGTATTCTTTCATAAGTAAATTGAAAGTGAATAACTATATGTAATCATGATTTTTTGTTTAACGAACGTATACATTATTTCCATTTGAAAACAGTAGCACCGTATGTTCAAACATTTGCTTCTCATGATATTCAGAAGTATATTCGAACATCCATGCCGTTTTCGAAAAGTACATCAAAATAAAATTCCACATGCGCACATTCCAATGCATCGAGTGTTATATGCATTTTATATTCGTAGTAAACAAAACAGTACGGTTGACGAACTTGATACGAGAGTGAGAAGATGACAAAAAACACGAACGTTCGGGGAATCGTTCGTGTAGTTCCACCACTTGAGAGTAGAGGATTCTGTATTTAGCTCGCAACGTCGGATCTACTATTTCATTCTTGTACATTGAGTGCACGAGAAAGAACGCTGAATTTATTTCGAACGTAATAAAGGTATGGAACCTTTGTCCAAAATATTCATTTGGTTTTTGGGGCATTCTCGTAAATAATTGGATTATTATCATCCCACAAAGAATCAATTATAAATTCATTGATGTTTGGTAATTAAATTTTTGAACGAAATTCAATCGAATTTCAATCAATCATTTCGATGATGATTCGTGTATAAGTGAGGGATGGCGAAAAATCAAGTTGAAACTAGGTACCAGGAGATATAGGGGCCGATTGATGTAACTTTTGACAGAATTCGGTTATCGAATATTTGAGTATTCAAACCACATGGGTTGGGAACCACTCAATCGATTTTTGATATGGAAAATATTCGAATCGAGTTCAATTAAAATTTATATCAATCGGCCGCTAGCTTCAGAGTCCTTACTTTAATCAACAATATTCGCGTCCGCTAGGGATGGCATTCGTGACATGGAATCGAGTTTATGATAGAAAAGAAGAAAATATAAATGAGATTAGAATTGAATCAGTTCATACGCAGTTGTTAACAGGTAAGCATGGATTAGAGTTTTGGATATTGGGAGGGATAATAAGCTCTGAAGGGTGTTGCTGATGTATCCGAATTAGTACACCTTATTGAAAATTCCAGACACAACCGGGTGAGAAATCGTTATTGGGCTGTGTTGGTGGTTTTTGTCACGTGAAATTCGGTCAAAAACTGACAAACTTTCTTCACGGTTTGATCTGGGACAATTGAATTCCGAACATCCCGTGTGCACTGACAGAAGAACGACGTGGTTGAAACATTCGTGGTAGCAATAACTTGAAATCTGGTTCGATTTACCAGGAAATGTGATTTTGATGTCCAGAGAAAGTGGTTGAAGCCAAAATTAACTACATTTTTCAGGTCAGAAAAACCAGATTCTTTTCTTGGTGTGATAACCAGAATATGTAGTTAATTTTGGCTTCAACCACTTTTTCTGGACATCACAATTACATTTCCTGGTGAATCGAACCAGATTTCAAGTTATCGCGACAACGAATGTTTCAACCAGGTCGTTTTTCTGTCAGTGTAGAAATTTTTCCCGAGCTTAGACTCGGGCCAGGTTTATAATTCCTACTTGAAAATTGGCCTGAATTTGGAATATCACGCTTCTCAATCTACGCATCATAAAGGTATCAAATATCCAGGCAAAACAACTATAGCCAACTCGGGTCCTATATGGGCTGTGGGTGGGTATACATGGATTAAAATATTCGAGAAATATACTGGCAAACCCAACTGAGCTCGACATGGGCCATGGCTCGGCAATTCTTGTATTGGATGCCTAAGATATACCCCTGCGGGGCCAGAGCGTACTTTAGGATGACCGGGATTGATTTCCACACGGGATGTTGTCAAAACTTGATAGCAGTCAATCAATTCCTATCAGTTTTAGACAAGGTGTTTCAATTTGGTTATTCCAGATGAAATTGGGTAGAAAGTTTGCCAGTTTTCGACCGAATTTCACGTGACAAAAACCATTCAAAGTCTCACCGCAATTCTTCGTTCGGTTCTGCCTAGCATCTTTAGCAGGGTAACTATCAATGTCGGTATATTTCGCCAACAGTTCATCAACTCTGACTCTATCGAGATAGCTGAAGCTTGATTGTTGATATTATGTAAATCTGTTTTTCTCCCCTCCGGGTGGAAAATGGCAACTTTCTATCCGCTGGCGAAAACAAAGTTGCCACTCTCCGGCTCCGTCGGGAAGAAAAATGGTATACACATCTCGGGCAGTAAAAAAGGAAGGCTAAGATCACATGTAATTGTCGACCGAGGCGAAGCCGACCCTTTCTTATTTTACTGCTCTAGGTGTGTAAATAACTATTATTGTCGATGTTAGCGGGAATCAAGAATTTTTACAGAAAAAAAATGTTCCAGTATTATGAATACAAAATTATCACAGTTTCATTACAATAAATAAAATATATGATGAAAAGAGTTTTTTTATTGTATGATCTGCAATTTGGAGAGTTCTGGAGCCTCAAATAAGCTTTTAGAAGATTTTACAGAGTATGGTCAATGTATATAGAGACTATTCATCTCATTTCAAGATATGAGAATGTATAACATACTTACAGTAACGATTTATATGTAGAAATAATTCGTTTTTCCCTTGAATCTTCCAAAACTTAATACCACATCCGAGGTATACTGTAAAATTGTATAGTTCGTAATGAGTTTTTCAAGAAAATGAAACGGTGGGTTCAATATTACAACCCAAAATGGCAATTTAAACGGAATTTTGGTGAAATTTTCCGTAGTATGAGTAATTTTCTTTGTAAATTATATTACTGAAGCTCTTTGATCAAATTCTCCACGTGATCGAAGGTAAAATTACGGACACAGAGAGGTATTCCAGCAGCAGCAATACATGTATGATAAACTATATGAAATTTATAACATACTGATTTCTGGAAAAAAATTGATAAATTAAGGAACTTTCCTCCATTTTATCTAATAACCCCCATTCTAATAAACATATTACGATATAAAATATATTTGAGACATATATTATGTGTCGTTCGGATATTAGAAATGTTGAAAATGTCCCTCGAAACGCATTCAAAACATGTTTTCAAAATATCTCAAGACATGAAATACCCTGGAAAGAACCTAGGTGCAGTTGATTTAGTTGGCTCCAACCTGGCATTGGCTCCTTGTCACTGAAGCCTGGGTATAAATGATTCGTGGCATTCCCGAGTTCTCTTCAGGGTCTGATCTGATCTGACTAGGCGCTGAGAAGAACTGGGGAATGCCCGAATTATTTTTACCCGGGAGATTTATGAATAATAATTAAACTATTACTGGATATGTAGTATTCTGCTATAATCTGACTATGAAAATTGGTAATTATGACTCAAGGCTAGTGATTGTAACTGAATGTTTTACTTTAAAAACTTGTAATGTAGAAATCGTAACCCTGCTTAAAGAATCTCATTGAACCGATTGATTCTCATTGACTCTGATGCAGAAAACTGATTCGAAGTCATTGCACTGAGAGAAGAGTTCAGTTGTCCTCAATAAAGCATATTCTTTCTTCATGAACTTGGCTTATTAACTAGGAATAAAGTTGATTAATTATTGAAAAACCTCATATGACGTTTCTTAACTGTTAATAAACTTTATCTCAGGGTAGTGAGCCATGTTTGTGTATAATAAATATTTATTTCACCGTATCGAAAACAAGATTTATTAAATACAAATGAACTCTTCTCTCAGTGTGTGAATCAATTTTTAATAGGTTTGAATCAGTTTTCTGCATCGGAATCAATGAGAATCAATCGTTTCAATGAGATTTTTTAAGCAGGGAACCCCTGTATATTTTTATTCGAAGGTTCGTTTTGTTTGTCGCTTTGAGTTTCGAAAGCAATATATAATATTGTATAGATGCATAACACGTACACGTAGCATAAATAAATACAGGCAGTGAAGAATATTGTATATTGTTAATACGCAGAAAAAAAAATTCTGCAGTAGATTTTGTAATACGAATGATTTCTATCACCGTTTAAAGTGAACGTAAAGTGAAATGAATGTTTTTTTAGTGTGTATGTGCATGTTTCAAATGGGCCACTCAAAATTTGTATCGAATATTGGAACAATGAATTTGTAAAATTAATACAACAATTGGAGTTGAAGTTTGCGTTGATTATATAAAATACACTGTAAAAAGAAAGTCTCGAACTCAGATTGTATCATGACTAAATTTAAAACGTGGCCGAAAGTAGCTTACTGTGAGTGTGAAGTAAGCTGAGAAAAACAATCGTCAACACAATGGAAAAAGCTGAATTTCATTCAGTTTAAAAATTAAGATGCAGCTAATTCGAGCCACACTTTTCATACAGCGTATTTTTTTTCAATTGTATGAAAGTGATCAAAGACTATTCAAATATCTTCTTGGATGAATAATCAACGATTCAAAAATGAGAAAGACCAGTTCCAACCGATAATGTGAACGTTCGAGTGGAAGCTTGATATCGTTTCCACGCGAACACTATAAAAAGTGAACAGTCTGCAACGTAAAAATCTGACGGTTACGTCATAATTTTTGGTCGGTTCGTTGAAGCATGTGTCCGTTTGATTGTATTGTTGGGAAAAAGATGTCATCTCTGTTTTCATTTATATAACCTTTTTGCTGGAGAATGGAGATTTTCACAATTTATTTATTCCGAGAATCTTTCTTCTTCAAAACCTGTATAATTTCACAGAAATACAGTCTACGCTTGGCATGAGAAATTCTTCCCAGAAATACTCCAGATTAACCTCCTAAAGAATATTCATACAGCAGTTTTCGATGGAATTTAGATCATAAAATTCTATACGAACGTGGTGGTCTTGAAATGTTGCTTTTATGAGAGCTCTTTGGAGGTTTTGTTGTATTTCACATGCACATTATAAATGAAAGCTGCAAATGTTATCGCGAATCGTGTCAATCGTATGTTGTAAGGAGTACCTGGAAAATTCCAGCGAAGCAAGCACAGGCTGAACAGGATTTTGTTTCAATGAAGTTGTTAATCCGAGCATTCACAGTAAAAAGTCGGAATGAATGTGGCTGTATCTTACTTGAAAACCTCCCCATTGTGTCAGCATTTGTTTTCCGCACAGAAAAAAGTCTCTAATGTAAATTCTACATTGGGTGTTGTTAATTTGACATAACTGCTCACATAAATACAATTGGAATAAAATTTACAATGGAACCAATGTTATATTTACATTGTTACCGAAGTAAATGGGAGTAATGTTGCTGTGAAGTAACTATGATAACAATGTAAGCCCAACAGGACTGTGTAATAAATTTTACATAAGATCCACACTGTTATCGTAACCTCACTTTTCATATAATTTTTACATGATCATTTTTTCCCGTACGGGTTGACTTTCAGTTGAAACAAGGCTTCCTGCTTGAACAATCTCATTGAACCGATTGATTCTCATTGATTCCGATGCAGAAAACTAATTCAAACCCATTGAGGATCAATTTTTAATGGGTTTGAATCGGTTTTCTGCATCGAAATCAATGAGAACCAATTGGTTCAATGAGATTCTTTAAGCAAAGCTAGTATTCAGGATTAAAGTAAGTTTCATTTCTCACAATGGTACTCTTTTCTCCTCTCCAAGCGAAAGAAGAATGTGAAAAGTAGGGACGAGGTATCATATGTTAAATTACTGTCTATGTCCATGTAGCATCTTCGTAGACTCCACAAGGTGGATACAAGGTGGATAAACGAAAATGCCACGTCTAGAAACAACGAAGAAGTAGAGACACCCTGAGAGAGTGAAAAATACTGAAGGATGAACATTTCAAGGGTGTTTTTATTCCTCCCATTTCATAATACTTTGCAAGGCGTTCAAAAAAGTTTTCAAGTCCCATGGCAAATTCAATATTGTATACTCTATCACAAGATCTGATTAAATTCGATCGAACACCTTCACTTCAAATTACTTCAATCAACTTCTCTTGCTGCAAATCCCCCACAAGTATGTAACGGTTTATTGTTCTCAATCGTCTTGTTAACGTGAGGTTTCACGCCAGATCATGTTCGTAACATTCATTGATGTTGATCTGTAAATGAATAAACTACTTTGTGCGAACATCTTGAAGGAATACCGAGGGTACGCGTTCCTGCGATAATTAGAGTAATTATGGATCTAATGATGTTAAAGTTGGTCGCGTGCCTCAAAGCGAGCGCCATTTGCGCAAACGTCTTACAGTGAATATTCAGTTCGCTTGACTGAAACTTTCTTGCTTAAAGGCAATGTACCACATGAATTCCAGATTACTATCCTTAAACGAATTTGTTCTGCGTTCCCGCTTCAGGTGATTCTGTACATGGATTGATTGGGATTTGAGAAAACTGTGCTTGATTACATCCAACTTTCAATATACATCACGGAAGTTTCAGAATGCAACTCAATTAATCGAGTAAGAGTAAAGAAACTTTTGGGATTTCAAAATTATGTAATTTTTGTTGTTTTTGAATTGCTTCTTATGTCATGGGTGAGTTATGGAAAATGCTTTAAAAGATCCTCGGAAGAGCTATACCTACTACATTTTGATCTTATTCATCGAGTTCTCTAGACATGACATCAATTTTGTACATGAAGATTTATCAAATTTGACTACAGTTTTGTGACAGAATAGATCAAAAAGAGTGTTGGATCTTGAATGGTCTCGATGGGATATAAAATGTAGGGACTTACAGTGTTTTCAATAACGGCAGCAGAGTGGAGGAAGGGAACAAGAGTGAGCGCTTCGCTTTGGCTAAGAGATGGTGAACATAAACTAGGTCAACAAGCAAATTCAAAACGGATGGAAAAATATCGATTTTTCCCCAAATATGTTTCTTTTGTTCAATATCCAGTTTGTAACATAGTGAATTTCCATTATTGAATACTCTTTGTGAAACTATCGATTGCGTTCGAAACAACAGCTTTATGAATCGTTGAATTGTATGAAATCGAATAATATTACACTTGTCGCGAGAATCTGAATTACATTTGGTTATTGAAAAATTTAACAAACAACTATTGGTTACGGAATAACGAGATTTCGAAGAGTTCCGCGTTCAATTTAGTACTGCAACTGATGAAATTCGATTGATTGCGTTACGGGTTGAATCTGAGAATATGTATTATGTATCATATATGAAATATGCGTATCAGAAATTTCATTGTATGTAGATTTTTGGGACTCACCGAACTGCCATTTTCTCAGGAATTACTTTCTGTAAGCATCCTCCAATTGTTGAATTTTCAATAACTTTCTTTCACAATTTTATTGAGGGATTCTTCAAACTTCACCAGGTATTCTTTTCAATAAAAGTTTTCTTCTTCAACTTCTTCCAATGGTTCTTCCAATCGGATATCATATTTCGTAACTCACAATCAACGGTAGTTACATTTTTTCCTAGTGGTTTGAATTACAATCTTCCAATCCTTGAACACACAACTGAAAGTCTTCTCAAAATTATTCTACACAGTAAGGAAGGGAGGTGCCCTGGTAGAAATTTGTCTAGGCGTCCCATTTACCATCCACGTCCTAGATGGGACCCACGTGGGGGCAACTGGATAACACATGTCAGCCAATTTGACTTGAGTGCCCAAACATTTAGTTGGTTTATGTAGATTTTTCATGCGTCAATTGATCGTACAGTAACATTGATAGTTCATCAACGTTTCAATTTGTCACTCGGGATTATTTTATGGAAATAAATTCAAAAGCAACGTTCTTGACTGGAGATTCACATTTCTAATTACCAATTTGAACAAAATTCTAGCAATTCCTTGGGGCATGTGGATGGGCACAGGCTAGAAAGTGCGTTACAAAACTAGCTAGAAACCAATCAAACATCTGGGGCCCATCTAATTCCCAATCATAATTTCTACTAGGGTGATATTCATCATCGGTAGCTTCGATTTTTTTATGACCAGTAATTTCAATCTGTACCATAATTAGCAGCTTGGTCAGTTTTGTGGTAATCGCGAATCAAAGACACGTCAGAATACGACCCTTGTCTTCCGCTGTATCGGTACATCTTTTTTTCCTCCATCGAGGGAAGCGGGTCGATTCTCTAAAGTACGAGGGTGAAGTGTTGAAAAGTAACTTCGAGTCAGCGCCAGTTTGAACACGTCTCTAACTTTTGATGGATATTCCCTTCCGTTCTGGTTAGTTGTCATTTTTCAGTGGTTTTCCTAAACACGATATCTAGCCAGAAGGTGAAGAAACTGTAGAAAAAGTGAACGAACTTCTGAAAATAGTATTTTCATTGATGATATCGGAGAGGTATTATCCGAAACTGTTCAGTAAGTTTCAACGTAGAGTTGTTGAGGTTGAAATTCAGTTTCCAAATGAATCTACGAATGTAGGTTGTTCTGATAAGATAAACATCTGGATGACGTTGAGATCCATACGGTTATCAAATTTCCAATGTCTGTGGGAAGTAAGCAGCAATGAAACCGGGTGAAACTTTTTCCAGTGATCAAAATTCCCGTATGAGTAAAGTTATTATCACGTTGACGACCGCGCGATTCGAACGATCGGATGAACTTTCCATCCATTGTACCGTAGATATTGTCTGTACCGAACTATTATGTTTGATAGACGATTTCATATCATAACGACGACGAGATTGTCTGGAACAGATAATCCATTGTCTTCAATACGTACACATTTACATGAAGTTTTTCAGATGAATTTTTAAAAGATGTGATATCGATTTTCCACTCGTATCTCACATGAATTATGACTTTGACGTTCATTGAATGACGCGAGTGAATTCATTAAATTGAAAAGGTTGATATACATAGCGGTGGAGGGAAGATGAAGTACTTGAAAAACGTGGGATGAAATTCGTTATGGAAACTGATATCAAGATCATTCATTATGATATAAACAATCCACGATGGGCGTTGATGAAAAATGTCATCGCACGATTACGTTGAAATTTTTTAATTGTATTTCCATGTATTCAGCGAAAGAGTTTGACAGTGTGTATATACGGGCATTGGGATTGAATCCAATTCATTTGTCTTATGTCAAATTGAAAATGTCATTTAAAATTCAAAAGTCAAGCAGCAGTTTGATGGATTTTTTTTTAGAAAATCAAGTAGATAAAATATATGGTTGAAAACGATTCAAAAATTCGATTATCCTTCCATTCACTATGACAACAGTCAGCCATCACCTACAGAGAGAACTGTGAAGAATATCAAAAATATTATTCAAATTACTAATGATGGAAAGTGTAGCGATTGTTAATAAAGAAGCTGAAGCTAGCAGTCGATTGTTATAAGATTTGACGCAAAATTTTTATTAAGGATTTAAAAGCATCTGAAACGTTCAGTGAAACACTGCTCAATTGATTTATGGTATGAAAAAAAGCTTCAACAAGGTTCAATCAGAAGTTACAACAATCGGCTGCTAGTTTCAGCTTCATAGAATTTCACGAGAACTCAAAACAAGTTGCACGCTATTGTTAGAGAATACATATCGAACATATTCGATCGAATATCGTGATATCGGCACTGAATCTAATTTATTCGATTTCATTCGAGGTCAGTGAATAATTAGAAGAGAAGAGGTATGAAAAAACATGCCACCGTATAAAAACAACTCGCATACGTAGTTATGAAGAGCGAATGAAAATAAATGTTTTGAGGGAGTCAAAGTCATAGTTTGCATTCAGATTCGATAGTGAATGGAAACTCGATGATTTGGTAATATGATTGATTATGTTTTTTTGTCAATATAGCTAGGAGATGTTGTTGATTCAAATCTATCGCAATTCTCAACCAACGCACAAAGATAAATAGAAGAAAATGTAAAAGAACGTTTGAAATGATCATGCATACACGTTTATTTTTCATGGAAAAAAAGTGGGTTCAAAAGTACCTTTCTTTTTTCTGAATCCACAAATTAGTCCCTGCTCGAAGGAACTTTTGATTGGGTTGTTTGAAGAAGTCTCGTGCAGAGAAAAAACCACAATTGGGAACTGTACGATATTACCTCTTTAGCGCAAACTCCATCAAGCAGTTCAGTTAAAAGTTACATTGCGGAATTGCTACTTTTAGCCTCATTTCGGCATTATTATCGTTAACTTTGTTCGATACCAGATATTCCAATATCCTTCTATTAATTTGTTATGAAGATATTATTGATTATCAAAAGAAAACATGGAAGTGAAAATCAATATTTTACGTTGATTGTTTCAAACACAATACAAATCCTCCCTAGCTTTGTTATGTACCGTTGTGTAGAGAAACCGGTATAAACTATCAATTTTATATTGTTTCATTGATGTAGTTTGGAGCGACATCGAAACACTTGTCAACTGTGTTAGAGGATAAACATCACATGTTTTTCAATCGTTTAAAAAACTTGTTTGCATGTGAAATGGAGAGCTCGTTTGAGAAATTAAACGTTTTCGAATAATTTCATGAAATAAATACCAAAGCAAACTAGAGTTCATAATTCATAATAATTGTTAGTATTTTCTTGATATTGGAAGAACTTGCCACCGAAAAAAATGTTTTGTTAAAACAACAAAACTTTTGTTGTTTCAACAAAAGAATTTTGTTGAAATGTGATCAACCAAACGTTTTGTTGAAAACCATATTATTCCTTTGTTGCACACCTTTGGTTTCTAGGTAAATACATTTTGCTTGGGAAACCAAATCATATCGTCTGCAGACTGAAAATATTTTGTCCTGATGAGAAAATCATGGGCCAGATTGCAAAAAAAAAACCACCACCAGCAGACTTGAACACAGGTCTTCGGGATTCGAGGCGGAGGCTCCATCACTCAAGCCACTGCCGATCACTTGGATAGGGGGACCTTCTTTGTATATATCAAGTTGTGTTCATGTTTCAAACTCGAACATCAAATACTGTGCCGTGTTAGGATTGAAGTGAGGGTGATTTTCTGATTTCATCACGAATATCTATGGTACACGTACACATGACTTTCATTGAAAAGTAGCTCCGGGCTCTTGCGACATGTCCTTGTAAGATTCAATTAACAATGGGTCTCAGTGCACGAGTTTATATGATTGTAATAAATCAAAGTATTCTTCCATGCAGGAATGTATTATTTTAGCAACAATACAAAACTTTTCATGTGAATTTACGTTTCAGAAATGCAAAAGAATATTTTCACTACAAAGATGGAGTCATCATGAAGTGACAAAATTATTTTGTTTGTGGGACAAAACCGCGTAAGTTTTGTGAAAACAACCAAATAATATGTTTTTTTCAAAGGATGTGGGTAACCAAGAAATGTACTTGATCTTAACCAAACAATTGGAATTAGTATAGTTCGAGGTACAAAATGATTTATCCTCTTGGTTCCCTTGAACAAATTATATAGTATGGTCATGAGAAATCAAACAACAAAACACTTTTGTTACCATTACCAAAACTTTTTTTCCAGTGTGGGCATTCCTAACAAACATGGGAGGTCTTGAAGGCATCTGCAAGATATGTTTAGGCAGACATCTTTCACATACATCGAAAATATGTCTTTTAGGTATCTAAATGGCGTCATAAAAGACACATCTTTGAGAGATATCGAAATATTTTTTGGACATCTTCAAAAAATGTCCGAAACATGTCTTTGAAGTATCTCTGGAAAATATCTTTTAGATGTCGAACCAGCATAGTTCAAAACTCGAGGAGAAAAATTGTATGGCTAGCCTCATGTTCATTATTTCCCCGATCGGGCAGTGATAAGGCTCACCTTATTTTGGTATACCTGATCTGGTTCTGGTGAGGCCATGATTTGGCACGCCTGATTAGGGTTGACCAGATCTGACCCTGCTAGGTTTGTAATTTGGCATGCCCTATCATGGTTTATCACATCGGGCCCTGATAGAACGGTGCGTTACGTTCCATATCAGGGCCTGATTCGAGATAAAGCTCTCCAGATCTGGTCCTGATCGAACACCTAATATGAATTCCTACTCGGGATGTTCCTCTTTCAGAGCTCATTGATGATCCTTTCGTGCTGTCTGGGATGTCCTAATGATTTCAAAACGACATCTAAAGTATATCTCGAAGATATTTGAAACGTATATTGGAAGAATCTGATACGTATCTTAAAAGAATCAAAAATATATCTTGAGGTATTTAAAAGATGTCTCCCAGATATCTAAAACATATCTTTTGCAAGACCTTTTTGAGATACACTGTAAAAAAAAACTGGAAATTTACTGTGCAACTGGACTGGAAATTTCCAGTGCTAGTACTGGAATATGGATATTCCAGTACATGTACAGAGATTTTGTTGTTACGTTACTGAAAATTTACCAAGCATAACTGAAAATTCAGTCATTGTACTGGAATTTTCAAGTTTGAGATGATGTACTGAAATTTTGCCATGATTTCGCGAAAATTTTACCGGCTCGTACTACAATTTTATAGTTCTTGTGCACCAAAAAAAAATATTCCCTCAAAAAGGACTTGAGAAAAAATTTGGAATTTAGAAAAAAAAACCTAATCGTTGGTATACTGGAATTATACAGGTTTTTAACTGCAATTCTCAGGTTTTGTGATGGAATTTTCCAGTTACTATGCAATTGAATTATACAGGTTTTGAACTGCAATTTTCAGGTCGTGTGATGGAATTTTCCAGTTGCTATGCAACGGAATTTAATCACTGTTGCACTGAAATTTTCCACTTCTATTGGACTTCGTCATTTCTGGCAGGAAAAATTTCAAGTCTTTATATTAAAAATTTCCTGATTGAGATTTTGAATAATAATTGTAATTGTAGCCAATGAAATTGATATATGAGGTTTTTCCAAGACTTATCCTCTTGTGTTCTAGATATGAAGCATATGTAGTAACCCAAGCTGGCCTTCCAACATGTCGCGCTATAGCTCATCGGTTAGGTCTTAGGTTTCAGTTGGTAGGCAGGTAGAAAAGTGTGGGTTCAAATCCTGTTAGGTAGACATGAGTTTCTGTCCATCCAAATGAACGATCAAAAGTTTCTCAATCATCTTGGAACACAAGGACCCTGCAAAATCACTTTGCGTGAGCAATTTTTTTTCAATTTTCATGGATATTTTCAGCATTAATTTTCCAGTACATGTCCTGGAAAAGTCCAGCTCGTGTACTGAAAAATTCCAGTACCGAGGCTCAGAAAATTTCCAGTTTTGATGCGGAAATTCCATAACGTTTGCACTGAATTTTTGCAGTACAAATATGCTGAAATTTTCCGGTACATGTACAGGTTAATGACTTCCAGTACATGTACTGGAATTTTCCGGTGAAATTTTTTTACAGTGTATCTGAAACTTGTTGGAATTTTTTGCATAAGACATCTTTCAGATGTCGAAAAAATATCTTCACGAAAGTCTTTCAAGCCATCTTCCATGATTTTGAGACATCTTTCAGATACAAATAGATATCTTTTTGTTTGTTGGGTTGGTTTCCATGTATGAAATATTGTAATTTTGTTTGATTATTGGGGATTGGAACATATCATAATTTCATTTGGAATCAAAGGAGGCACAAATGAAACCGAAAAACACTTGGTGAAAGATCGAAAAGATTTAGCGATATGTATCACGATGGATGGATATCAATGAATCTCTCCATTTATCACATTGATGGGATGGTAGATTACATTCATCAAGAGACGTCAGTTCAACAGGATCAAAATTCAATTACATTAAGACGTCGATTACAGCGGCAGCCAAAGGTGAAGAGAGAAGGGAAAGATTTGCGAATGATCGGTAGTGAAAGATACACACGACGCAATTTGCTCTTGAGTGTTTCTCATTATATTCTTCCGGTATTCACTTCGTCATAAAAAAAATGGACTCGAGGATGAGGTTGAGAAGAAGAGTTGAGAGAAAAGAGACCAAGCGTAAAAGGTTGAATATGTGATTATGACGAGATCTGTTCTTATTCTTGCAATTCTGTTGAGTTAAGGGTTCGTGGTTCTCGTATGATTCTATCTCCGGATAATGTTTTTTTATCTAAAGATAAAGAATCTTTTATCACTATCATTCCCATGAATTATCTATCATTATCTCTTTCCTGAAGGATTTTTCGAGAAATTGCAATTCAATTTATTTACTATAAATTTTCAATTATCACATCTCTATTCATCCACGCTACACACATAATTAATAATTATCTTGCTCCACGTTATGGTTTAATTGGAAACTGCTTTTGATCTCATTAGCAGTGTGTGTCAACCCTCCTTCAATTTAGTATTTTTAATTACCCTAATAATATCCGGACTCAAATATAAATCACATGTATGAAATTCAATACAAATTTGAAAAAAAGAAGAAGACCCATATGTAGATTCTCTTGACTGGATCAAAGTATAGATGAAACATCAGTAATGAAAGCGTAGGGATGTGAATTAATTTCGAATCTGTTATGACACCCGGAAAATATGAATGTACAATTTTTGAAATATGTATCCCAGAAAAAATGTCTATACTCTCGTTCGCTGTTAATTAATTCGCCTGCAAAACATATTTGAAAAAAATGAAATTCCAATTATTCTTCAATTCAGCAATCGAATGAAACTCGATATATTTTCCGATGTAAATTTCTGATCGATGAGTTTCCAACTTTCTAATTTGCAAGACACAATCATCTCTCCGTCTGAAAGAAGTTTTCAATATCAGTCATACAAAATTCTTTCCACAGAATCAGAAATTCACAAAGTACGGTTTCTAAGAGTTCTCGAAGAACTCCTTCTTCCGTAGTTCTTCAAGAACTTTCCTTTTTGGCGATAATAAAATTTTTGTCGAAGTAAAACCTTACCGACGCCTTTGTGTGTTATATAGGTTGATTCTATACATTCTAACTCAAATACGTCGACTAGTACGTGCGTAGGTGAGACAATATAAAAGTTTCCAGCATTGAGATATGGAGGATGTGTATTATGCAAATAAATTCTGTCGTATTTTCACACAACATGAAGTTGGGAATTTGAAGTTTCCGGAAAATAAAATGATAGTAAGAAAAGAAGTTTCTTCCGGGTTTTTATCATGAAGGGTTGTAGTATTTTGTGATATAGTTTTTTCATGCTCTCGTAGTAATCTACTCAATCTTCACGCGATCCATATCTCGTTGTATGCATAGTTTTACGTAATTCGTAAAATTGTGGCAAATCCTTACGGTAGTAAACATTTCGTGTTTTGTAATTTGAGATTTATGACTGGTAAATTCTCGTTTATCGTGCCCCTTGTATGCAAAGATAACAAGAAATTATCGTTCAAACGATGCTTTGATGATTAAGTCTAATTATGACGGAATGTGATGAGATGACCCTTGTTGGTAATGTACTGTTGAGATTACAGAATGTGTATGATAACGAAATCAGTTGAGTTACTCGTACTAGGTTGAGCTCTCAAGGCATGATCTTAGTTAATCCCTGGTAAAGTGTTGTTTCTTATAAGGGTCTGCGAGTTACCGTGGCACCAACCGTTCCAGGAAATGAATAATTTCGAAGGTTCCTAGTTCGATAGAGTTCCGGAGAAAGGATTATTTATCACCCCTCAACATTCTCCATGCGTTGTGTGGATCATTATGAAAACTCGGATAACAATTTCTAGAAATTATTCTTCAGGTACAGACAAATACTTTGGGGAGAGTTTTAAATGATGTCTTCCGGTGAATGAACTAATATTGTCGTGTGGGAAGGGTATTTCATGATGCTACGAAGTAGCAAAAGCGTTGGTAGTTTATAAAATAATGCTCGGAAGATACTGAAAGGAGAGTTCGTGAACAGAAGGTTGAAGACTTATCGATTGGATAATAATTGTTAACTATTGACTCATGCGAATGACTAGCTGGAAAGATTTCATAATAAGTTTTGGAAGTATGCAAGAGTTCAGAGAGGTTGATGGCTGAAAAGTACGATGAGATAACTGCCTAGCTGTTGAGACTCGGGTTGAGAGTTGGTTATGATACATATTGCTCGTTAACAGTAAGTTAGGAGAAAATTTGTTGCATCGATTTAGAGCTTGAGAAGCGTTGTTGTAACTTCAAAGTGATGTATTCATCGTGGAAACATAATTCTGTTTGTCTAACCACAATCAATCTAAACATTCTAGAAGCTTTCAGTAGTTATAGATATCTTGATAGTTTCATCGTACAATTTCATCTTCAACATTGAATGATGAATCAATAGTTAATATTTAATCAATTCAATATAGAGTATATACCCTTGTATTTCATCGAACTTCAACACCAACTTGACATTTCCATTTAAACGGTAAGTGGTTTGGTATAATTCAAAATGATTTATCAAAAGATGAAAAATTTCAACTGAGAAACAAATTCGATTAAACTACCGTCTTATAAGGAGGAAAAATCTTTGGTCAACTGTCGTAAAGGGGTGTCTGCTATTAAAAAGTGAAGACAAGTTGAAAGGGGTTGTCTATCTTGGTAATTTATTGTTAGAAGAATCGACGAAAAGCATTGAAAGGCACGTAATTACCACCATAAATCCATCCAGAGTTTCATCGGAAGAAAAAGATAGATGTATAGATATAGATGGATGGATACAGATAAAAGCTAGACGGATCGAAAAATGGAGAGTACTGGATAAGAATTGTGTTCTCACGACCTCCACGAAGGATGGCACTTTATCGATACTCGACACCTAGTTATTCTTTTCGGGCTGTCCATAAATTCTTATTATAATTGGTGCGATTGCACTACGGAAATCATAATTGGCTAGAGGGGGTGGAGTGGTGGTGGTGGTGGTGGTGGTAGCAGTAGTAGTTCGGAGAGTTAGCGGCAATGCCGTCTCCATAAATCGTTCGGACGTTATAACTTTTTTCAAGTCTTTTCCTATAATCTTTCCTCTTTCTTCTTCTAGTCTCCTCTTTGTCTGTTCCGCAATCGAGAGAGCGGTGGTGACTGCGAAATGAGGTCGAGAAGATGGAAAAAGGTATGAGAGCTAGGCGCGTGGTTTGGGATAACGAGTCATCGTATACGAGCGAGAACGGGGATGGCAAGATGTAATCGTGTGCTTTATATTACAGTTGAGTCAAAACGAACTTTTGAACCGCGAAATACTTGTACCACTCATGAAAGCACGTTGAATACTCACTTCCGCTTCACGTGTACGTAATTACATACGGAACATATACATGGTTGAAGTTACGTATTACTGCGAACGAGATTTGTTGTTTTTTTTTTTCGTTCAAATTCTACAAGGATTATGCAGTAACCATTGAATATCAAAAATAACGTATTCAATCGTGTAAGTTGTGAATTAAAAGTTATAATATACGAAGACTCGAAGTTGCTTCAACTTCTTGTTCATTGTCGATTCTCGTGTTGTGTGTATTTTGTGGATTAGCACGGATCTCATATGTGAGATATCTTGTTTGCTATTTGTTTTTACAAGTTACATATGTCACATGTTTAGTCTTATGGTATAATCAAACTTGTACATGCGGGTTCTACCTGACACTTGCTCATTGTATAGATTTCGTACTCCTTCCAACTTGCCCTGACGGGAGAACTTTGTCCCAAGTCAAAACTGTAATTCAAAATGAAACTACATTACATCGCAGTAACTCATGTGTACTGTATTCTATTTGTTACAGGTGAGCATTTTATTACCCTACAAAACATCATCATCGTTGTTATTAATATGTGAGTATCGATATTTATTCCCTTATTTGGTGCACACAGAAAGACCGTGTTTATCAATATTTAGAAAAATGACTGTCAATTTAGGGAAAACAAGGATCGCTGAAAAATATTCGTAGTCGATGTATTAACAATTGATAGTCTCGCTGTGAAAAATACCAATGAAACTATCAACTGTTAATATTTTGACTACGAATTTTCGGTAGACTCACTACGAATATTTTTCAGCGATCCTCGTTTTTTCTAAATTAACAATTCTAAATGTTCATGAATTCTTTCTAAATATTAATAGACCCGGTCTTTTCGTGTATGAAGTAGGATTTTATTGTAAGTGAGCGATAGCATGAACTGATGTATCAATTGAGTAAGCTTCTTTTGCCGATAATAAAATCTTTCAGATATTCATATTCTCGAAACAGGAGTAATAAAAATTGTGTATCACAACACAGCACGGGAAAAGATCCATCGAACATAGAAATGAGTTATATTAAATGTTCGTTTTTTTTTCAATTATTATCCATATCCATTTAAACGATATCTCCTATCCTATCTCACTCGTAGTCACTTGATAAATATTATCCGATTCCTCTTTTCTTCGTATGAGCAGATATAGAGAGTTGAAACGAGACACAGTTATGACATTTATCGAGTAGTTATTGTACTTTTGAGATATCATTATGATCCACCATTCGAAGAATTGAGACACGTATTATAGTACGAGAGAATCAATACAAAAACAATAAAAATGTATCAGATTGTATTTCAAGTTGAACGGATACAGTTCAGTGAATCATGTCCTGAACATGATGAATAGCACTCGTGCACTGTACAAATCATATTTCCGGATTTCAAGAGACCTCAATGAACAGTTGAAATATTGTTCTGGTAATATAAGTTCTGAATGAGGGATGAATCCTAATCGAAGGAAAGAAGCGAGAAAGCGTAATACGTTACCCCAACGCGTTACGAAGTTGAATATATCATTGAAATTGAGGATACGGAGAAATTCAATTTGAGAAAAAGTTTATTTAGGTTTCATATAGTTCAGCCGTACAGTAAAAATGAGTATATATTTTTCATGACGTTCGGATCTGATATTTTGAATTTTTAACATAGCAAGGTACTGGAGAGATCATTGATCAACATCTTCGAAACGTTTGAAGTATCCCTAGTAGAAATGATGATTGGGAATTAGATAGGCTCTAACTAGTTTTCCCAGATGTTGGGTTGGTTTCTAGCTAGTTTTGTAACGCACTTTCTAGAAATGTGAAATCATGTGTTTTCTGTAAAATCACACCTATGAATAAGGTAACAACGTATTTTGACATGTAATTTCCAGTCAAGAACGTTGCTTTTGAATTTATTTCCATAAAATAAGCCCGAGTGACAAATTGAAACGTTGGTACTACCTTCTATTCCTCTGACCGTGTTGATGGACTATCAATGTTACTGTACGATCAGTTGGCGCATGAAAAATCTACATAAACCAACTAAATATTTAGGCACTGAAGTCAAATTGACTGGAATGTTTTATCCGGTCGCCCCCACGTGGGTCCCATCTAGTACGTGGGTGGTAAATGGAACGCCCAAACAAATTTCTACCAGGGTAAACACAGCAATAATAACTCTCCTTCGTTATGATATTCATGTATTTATTGAAATAATCCTGATTTAATTCTTTTCACAACATACCTTCGTGAAAGAGAATTTTGAATACAAGAGTCTACGTGTATGCTTTACTACAAGTTCCTTATATCTGTCTTTGGATTTGTTGCAACGTAAAGAAGCATTTATATTTCATTGCGCGAAATCTCAAGAGGCCATTGGAATGAATTCTTTTTTCCATTTGAATCATCCGCCGTGTACTTGGTACAATCTGTTTGAATAAAATTTCAAGAAGAAACTTCGTCCTGAATGAATATGAAATTTATCAAAAATATCACAAATTCATCTTCATCAAATAAAGCGAGTGGATCAAAAGGAATAGTGTACGAAGGAAGTGAAGGAATATAGAAAGATCGGTCCATGATTTCTCCCTGAATACGAGGAGTTCAAATTAATCTGTCCAATTATTAATAAGAGATCGTGAAACGACTTAGAACGGAGAATGTCATTAAAATAAATTAACCCAGAAAACTACAAGGAAGTATTTGTATCAAGTTCTCATAATGACCAGTTTTTCTGCATTTGAATGTTGTTTATCGGTCTTTGAAGTTAATCAGATATCATAGAATTTTTCCCTGGAATTTCTTTGTTCGATTTATTAAGTTTTCATTCAGTCATTCAATTATCTCAATTCTTCAAAGTGTAGAAAATTATGTAAAGCTGAAAAGATACTATATAGGAGATCGATATGTATTCGCTCACCGATGCAACATGGGTTTTTAACGACTGTAACGATTAATACAATACCGTAGATAGTGGGGAGGTACTTGAGTCATGAATATTACAACTTATAGAGGGTACAAGATGTGGAATGGATGAACACGACGAGGTTGTTTACAACAGAAGGTCCGAAACTCTCAGCAAACTAGCTGGCTGGCCAACCAGGGAAGGAGGCTTAGAGATCGGTGGGTTCCTTGTGGGTGTTGATAGTGCTATTTGCTGACCACCGTACTGACCATCTTGGCTAAATTTCGAGGTAGTCGTGAAGCCACTGTGAGTAACAAATAATGCAAAAAGAAAACGCATCAAGAATAAACTATTTTTGGCGAGATTTTGAGAACAGGGAGCTTCGTTAACTTTGTTTTCAGAATAGAAGATGTTCGAATGAAGTGATTTGATATCCACCCTCGATATGATGTTTGGGTAAAGTTTATATAGATGTTTTTTCCAGTAGTAGAGAACTTCAATTTGATTAACGAAAAAGGTGGCTCGTGCATAACTTTTCTTTAATGGAGAAGAGGCTGAAGCGACGTTTACACGCTACCTGCTATTCTTTTCCCTTCTCTCCCATTTTTTTCGTCGATCTTGCTATAGTTTTCCTCCCTTGTCTCTTTGGTTTCACATTCCGAAAGGTCTTGAATCATTAGTAACATTTTAACATATCGCGTACTACTGTGTCCCAAAAATAAGGTGACATAGCATTCATTTTCAAAAATCTTTATTCTCCTAAATCAAGTTCATCGCCTTCAAAGCAATCCCCCCCTTGGATACAATTCACTTATGCCAACGCATTTTTCAATCTTCGAAACAGTTGTTAAAGTCGGTTTCCGGGATGGTCTTCAGCTCTCTCTTCGATTCGGCTTGGATTTCCTCTATCAACTCAAAACGATGTCCACGGAGCGGTTTTTTGAGTTTGTTGGATAGCCAGAAGTCGCACGGTGCCAAATCAGGTGAATGCGGTGGTTGTGGAACGATATCGGTCGAGTTTTTTGCGGAATAGTCACGAAGAATCAATGCAGGGTGAGCCGGTGCATGGTCGTGGTGCAAAAACCAAGAGTTGTCTCGCCACAATTCCGGTCTCTCCAGGCGGATAGCTTTACGTAAACGACGTATAACGCTCAAATAATATTCTTTGTTGGCAGTTCGACCCAGCGGGTGGAACTCAAAACGCACAACACCACGATAATTGAAGAAAACAGTCAACATAACCTTGATTTTTGAGCGACTTTGGCGCGATTTTTTGGTTTTGCCTCATTTTTAGCGCGATATTCACTTGATTGATCGGTTGTTTTCGGGTCGTAAGCATGAATTCACGTCTCTTTCCCCGTGATAATGCGTTTCATCTTGTCCTGGTCAGAAAGCATTGTTTGACACACTTCAACGCGACGATGTTTTTCCAGGAAATTCAGTGTTTTCGGTACCAATCGAGATTTGATGCGTCTGAGGCCCAAAACATCCTTCAAAATGGTATTGACTGATCCTTTTGAAATGCCAACATCACGAACAAGATCCCTAATTGTTCATCGACGATTTACGAGCCCCAAATCTTTGAGTTTTTGGACGTGAACTTCGTCAGTTGAAGTTGATGGTCGACCGGGACGCTTTTCGTCTTCGACACGTTCTCGGCCTTCTTGGACCCATACAGGGTTCATCAATTAGCCCAATAATGGCACGTTACTGGACCACAAACGGCGTTCTTCGCCCGTTAATGGCACCCATTAATGGCTCATCAATGGTTAATTGCTGGATGATAACGTGGGTCCAGTAATGGCAATAAATAATGGGCCATTTATGAAATTATTGATTGGCCCAGTAATGGGGCTAAATGATCCCGATTTAGGGCCATAAATTTCGGGATAATGTTCGAATGTCAGCCATCAATGGCAGATTACTGGGGCATAATAATAATAATGATATCCAATGGTGATATGAGTGCGTTCCAGAATAATTGATTCAATATTAGTTCAAATGAGTGGTGAAGTGTGAACACTTTTTATATGGCGCGTAGTATACTTCGAAGTATTTTACATAGTTTACGACACGTAAGAAACCGAGTATCTTGCGCATAAAATCAACCCCTTGCCTTTGGGGGGACAGGAGGGTTCAAGTATCTCACATATATTACGTGTCAGAAACCAAGTATGATACGTAAGAAATTGAAAAATCACGTGATAAACCCAACCCTGATAGCCGTACATCGGCTGATTATCGGCTGTTTTCATTGCTGACCTTTCTTATCAGCCAGTGGTGGGCCACACTTGTGCCAATGATATGAATCTCCATTGTTGGTCATTCAATGGTAGCCATACATGGGCCAATTATTGGCTGTGTTTACATTATCGGGGTTTCCTGTATGGGGAACTCTTTATACCACTTGTAAATATTTCTTTTCAACATAGCCTCATCACCGAAGGCTTTCTGCACCATCCTCAACGAATCAGCAGAAGAAAATTCATTCCACAAACAAAATTTAATACAAATTCTTTGCTCAACAAATGCAGACATTACAAAAATCGAAACATTCACTTTCAGCAGCTCACAAAACGAAGCCTATCTCAAACATTAATGAACATTTTGATGTGACCCTTGGCATGGATATCAAAGAGAGTCTTTCTAATCCAAAAATAAGAGCACTTCCCCAAACACATTTGCGCGCAGAGCTTAAATTCAAATGTCACCTTACTTTCTGGATACAGTCGATTGGACGATATTGAAATCCGACTTTTTTCAAAATTCATGAAATTTGTTCATCTTCCCACGGAATTTATGTATCGGAATTTATTTTCACGTTTGTTTCTGTTCTTGAAGATTTTAACACATGAATAAATTATTCACTATCCAAAGAATTATGTTTTGACATAATCTTGAATGCAAAATTTGAGGTGCAAAAATAACCTTGAACTGCACTGTAAAAAAAAACTGGAAATTTACTGTGCAACTGGACTGGAAATTTCCAGTGCTAGTACTGGAATATGGATATTCCAGTACATGTACAGAGATTTTGTTGTTACGTTACTGAAAATTTACCAAGCATAACTGAAAATTCAGTCATTGTACTGGAATTTTCAAGTTTGAGATGATGTACTGAAATTTTGCCATGATTTCGCGAAAATTTTACCGGCTCGTACTACAATTTTATAGTTCTTGTGCACCAAAAAAAAATATTCCCTCAAAAAGGACTTGAGAAAAAATTTGGAATTTAGAAAAAAAAACCTAATCGTTGGTATACTGGAATTATACAGGTTTTTAACTGCAATTCTCAGGTTTTGTGATGGAATTTTCCAGTTACTATGCAATTGAATTATACAGGTTTTGAACTGCAATTTTCAGGTCGTGTGATGGAATTTTCCAGTTGCTATGCAACGGAATTTAATCACTGTTGCACTGAAATTTTCCACTTCTATTGGACTTCGTCATTTCTGGCAGGAAAATTTTCAAGTCTTTATATTAAAAATTTCCTGATTGAGATTTTGAATAATAATTGTAATTGTAGCCAATGAAATTGATATATGAGGTTTTTCCAAGACTTATCCTCTTGTGTTCTAGATATGAAGCATATGTAGTAACCCAAGCTGGCCTTCCAACATGTCGCGCTATAGCTCATCGGTTAGGTCTTAGGTTTCAGTTGGTAGGCAGGTAGAAAAGTGTGGGTTCAAATCCTGTTAGGTAGACATGAGTTTCTGTCCATCCGAATGAACGATCAAAAGTTTCTCAATCATCTTGGAACACAAGGACCCTGCAAAATCACTTTGCGTGAGCAATTTTTTTTCAATTTTCATGGATATTTTCAGCATTAATTTTCCAGTACATGTCCTGGAAAAGTCCAGCTCGTGTACTGAAAAATTCCAGTACCAAGGCTCAGAAAATTTCCAGTTTTGATGCGGAAATTCCATAACGTTTGCACTGAATTTTTGCAGTACAAATGTGCTGAAATTTTCCGGTACATGTACAGGTTAATGACTTCCAGTACATGTACTGGAATTTTCCGGTGAAATTTTTTTACAGTGTGTATTCCATTCTAGTTCATTGGATGAAACCAATCTAAGAAACTGCGTGTAATGTACTTGTGTCATGTGTCACATTATTCAAGCAGAGTTAGAGAAAACATTGTTCAAGAACGACGATTTAGATCAATCTTTTGGAACTGTTGAGAACGTGTTGCCCAAGTTTTATTAAAAGAAATGGCCTGCTAGAGTTGAGGTTTTTTTAATTCAATTCCCTTGAACGGACAGTTCATATTTACGTGAATAGCAGATTCGTGACCAGACAGACGATTGGATGGGCACATCGCATGTGACATCTTACAATGAAGTTGAGATATGAACAATGAAAAAAATCCCATTTCTCAATAGAAACTCTATGGAAACTGGTTTCGTTGCTTGAAAGGAACGGAGAAATCCTATTTTCTTACCATAAGTTTTTCGTCCACCTGAATATTATTTATTCATAAGTATTCTTGTGTTTTAATTGTTTTCGCATCACAGATTCAATTGATTTCTCGAACCCCATCCAGTAAAATACAACGTCGTCTCATTTCTATAGGGATAAAACAAAACGTATTGTGGGGCTAACACAATAATTATCCACCATAATTTGGATTTGATGAAATTGTTTCCTCTTGAGAAAGCGTTCTCATTCATTTGCGCACCGACGTATATATTCCTCCAAGTATTTCCTTCTCGCAAGTAATTTCTTTTATAATTATACTACTACTGTTTCATTTGGGTTGCATCTTGTCCTCGGATCGTACTCACCTCAACGTGGCCTTTACAAGATAATTCTTCTTTTCTTTTTCTTTCATTCGCTGTATCTCTAGTCACAACATGGTATTTTTCTTCGTGACTTCTCTCCGCTATACCTCACTCCACCCACTTATTCATTCCTACATTCCTTCTTCTTCTTCTGTTTCCTTTTCTTCTTCTACTTATTTCCCACCCAAGTGGAGAATTTTTTCTCCTCTCTTTCATGTCTGCTTCCTCGTTAACCAAGACGAGCAGCATACATAATCGATCCGATTTTCTGTATTACGGGGCCACAGAATTTAGCGAAGAGACTCGGGATAGTCACTGAGAGATAGTCTTCTCAGTCCTTTCGCTTCTCGCACTTGTTACTGTTACCCAAGTTTTCTCTCTTTTTTCCATTTCTTTTTTTGTTCCCTCGTTGCCTCGCGCTGCCACATTCTTTTCGGATAGAAAAGTTTTGCTGGGAGTACTACCTCGTTTTCGAGCTTTTCCATTTCCTTTTGCTCGTTCGGGCGATCCCCCAGTTTCAACGACGAGTTGCGCATAGCTTGCCAACAACGGTTTCAATGTTCAACACTTGGCGAAAGTGCATTTACGTATTGTTCGACTACCTTCATCTCTCTTTACTCGTTCCTTTATCTCCTTCGTATTCGCGAACTCAACCAATTTACGGACGTACACGTACGTACGGCGTTGCCAACTTGCGTAAATATTCACGATATTTCGGTTTTCTTTCATACAATATAATGAAAAGACAAGAATATAGTCGGATGAACGGTCCAGCCTCTTTCCCCGAAACTTATTCGATACGATGAAACTTTCTCATCAATTGGATCGGTATATTTGGAAATGAATTCGTTTATTCGAATGGAAATCCTTGATCAGGGCGGTAGCCGATGCTGTATATAGATTCCAATGAGAATTATTATGAAACTGTCTTATATTTTTCAACTTGGAGGAGTGATCTATGAACAGTAATACTTCATAGGATTTATGTACTTTTCACATGAGAATGTTATCTTTTTGAATCAAGGACAAAAAGAATTGAATTTTATCGAATGTATATTGTTCAGTTTGATACTTTATTCTTATTATTTCAATCTTTCTTGATGCTCAAACTCTTTGTCCTATTTGTCATGTCGTCGGGTTGAATATAGACATTAATTCAATTCGACTTTGGACAATCAATAGCGTGATGTGTTGGGATGGATAATATGGAAATAGATACAAGATATTGAGGAAGCTTTACTGAAATTAATCTGTGACTGTTCACAACTACACTCCACGGTTAATCACATTGTTGGTATTATGACATTACTTGATACATGACGAATTCATCTTATTTAGCTTTTATCACAGAGAAGAATTTGAACATTTCGTTTATAACAAACTTTCTGCAAATAACCTGAATCGAGAGAAATTGTGGAAAAAATTGCTTACAAATTCTTGTCGTCTGAAAAGGAAAAAAGAGCACGAAACTACATTTGATTGAGATGAAACGAAGTAAGTCCTGTGTGTAGGAAACTTCGATAAGAGATAAGATTTTTCACACATCTTTTCTTGAAGAGTATAAATTCATTTGAATTCCAATCGATTCACATAAAAGGCAAGATAAGGAGAAAATAATAGGGATTGCGAAGGGACTTTCTATCCAGACAATTCAAGAATGAATAAAGAAGCTATGCACTCCGTCGTAGAGAAATCATTTCGAAACCCAACGTACTTCTTCTCTCATCGATTCTCATCTATTTTCGATATTGGCTCATCTATAATGAAACGATAATTAGATTTTCATTTATCATGAATTCAATGATTATTTGATCAATCCATTTCTCCTGACTCTGAATTTAATGGTTATTTCTCATTCATGAATGATTCAACCCCTTTTATTTGATTTTGAATCAAATACATAGAATTCTGGAAATAGATCAATTCTCCGCGTATTTGAAGCGACTTCAGAGCAAATAAAAACTGATATCTATGTTCATTTCGATGCAGTTAATACACAAGTTCTGCAGTTACGATAGACTCTTCTCAATTGGAGGTGGAGTGAAATGTTTCCTGTTCTGCGACGCGGAAGGTATATCAATGGACAACTTGAATACTACAATGTGCTTATATTATCGTTTATAAGCTAATTAGAGAGGAAATATAGTTAATCATAGAGTCAGTGACTTGCCGCAGGTGTTCAATTCTATAACGCGCAAGATGGAATAGGTACTTGCTTTTCCCATGGCGAGATATATATATATATATATAGATGAGCTTCATCGCGGATTACATGTACAACGCCGTAATTAATGTGGAATTATTTGGTCGAATGATCTTTGTCCATCGCTCATCGCATTTATCCTTTACAGCTGATGAGACATTGCAGTACATAACGGGTTGACATTCTCTTGCGTCTCCCAGGCTCACGCGAATGATTCCCGAGGATATTTCAGCTCAATTTCGGTCAACTATAAATATCTAGCTATTATTTGTCGTTAATAAGCGATTGTCAATGAAGCTTGAATCAATAGCAGAGTTTCTATAGGTATCAGAGTTCGTTAATCATAACCGTTACCCTACATCATCGATTTGTATTTCACCTATCTTCGCTATTTCTCAATTAAATTGTCAGATGAACAAGAGATAATCATAAGAGCGCGAAAGACATATACTTGATTGGAATTTCTGCTTTTCAAATCCAATGATTTCTCAATGGTATATATGGAGATATATCGGATCTCGGCATATTCGATACCGTAATTGCGATATAACGAATGTCACCTACCGTATCAAACTTCTCACCATTTTTATCGATCTTGACGAAATAATTTTCTCTGTTGTAGAATAATTATATTCCTTTCATTTGAATAATGAAGTATTGTACGGCGAATAATGACCATTGAAAACGGGTTTCCATGGAATTATCTTCTTTGTTGGAATAAAGGTAGCGTACTTTTCATTCAAGTGACAATCAATTGTGATGACAATAGCGTGGGTTGTAACTAGATTTACCACAAATCAAATGATTTATATCAATTTTAATATTATTGTTATTAATCACTCAATATTCCTAACGTGATAGCTGATTGTATGCAAATACTATACTATAATTCATTCACATTCGATGCGCTTTCATAAATTGATTAGATATCATAGAATTATTTTGAATCGAATTAGAATTGAAATTTATTGGACAAAAACACAAAGTTTCATCATCATCCAGTTACAGGTCTCAGTTACATCTGATGAAATATCTTCAGTTCCTTGGTACGAATAATTGATTTGTTCTCTGCATTATAAATATATAGATCTTAAACTTGTCTCTTTTGAATCCCTCGGATTCAGTGACGATAATGTCAAGTAAAAGCGGACAGAGAATGTATCCTGAAATATGTATTGCTGTAATTTGTGTTGCGAATGTTGCAAGCCAAATTATAAATAAAATAAATATACGAGCGTGAGTGGAATTATCGATTATTTAATAAATTTTCGTCAATCGTTATCAGCAATTTCATTATACATTCTTCTCCGTGTGTGATGAACGCAAGGTAAAAATCTACCAAAATCTATCACCGATGTCATCAAGGTGATATATTCATTTTTCACCCAGCTGCCACATTTTCTTCAATATCTCTTTATCGGTGTTACAAATACGAATAATGACCGTTTTTGCTCTCTAGTTTTTGAGGAAATGAAGAGTTTCTTCGAACTATCGGGTAAAGTACTGAAAAAGATTTCTCATTAAACATTCATTAATCGTCACAAAGTTTTATCTTGAACCCCAACAAAAGGTGATAAAGGTGAAGTGGAATGGTGCATTGAGCGATCCCAATTATCTAACATCATCTCGTTTTTCACGTCATGTTGGAATAACGTTAGTTTTTTGTGAATTTTAAGTTTGATAGTCGGTGAAAAACATTCTTTCTCTCAGCTCTGAAAGCGAGCTGTTCTCGAATTCTTTCCAATCATTACCTTCAATTTATTCACATGCCATTCCGTCTAGTTGCTGCAACTAGATTCACGTGATTTTGTCTTGTTTTCTTGGTTTTCTTGACCAGATTTCGCGTCACTGCAACCATAAGTCCTTAACAACCATGCAAGGATGATTTCCGTGATCACCTCGCTTTTCTTCTTAGTTCACTGTTTCGGACCATTTAAGCATTCGTTTTTCACCCGGATATTATCTGCCAGTGTTATCCCTGTACAGGGATTTTGATTGGGGTTGAATTCATCAGCGACAACTAGAATAGATCAATTGCGATTAGATTTTGAAGATATTCAAAATAATTGAAAATCATATTCAATAATTATTGTTGATGAAACTATCATCCCCACACATCACAGGGACTGGAAAACCTGTCCTTTATTTTAGGAGAACAACAATACAAACAATAAGATTTTGTCCTATCTATAATATCTAACCATTGGAATTACTTTGCTGAAAATTTAAACTTGCAATACTTTATTTCCGATTGAATTGAATCATTATGTGCCAGGAAGACGGTCAATTGCTTTCTAGTAAGAGAAAAAGGCTAGTACGAGGAACAACCTAAATTCCGAATCACAGGATGAGAAAGAGCAGCGATGAAAGACAAGCAAAGGAAATCCTGAATCAGACCTATTTCGTGGCAACTATGAATCCACGTACATTGGTTTATGTAAAATTCCATATAAAAAATGTCTAATTTACATACGCGAAGAACGTATCACATCGCTGTTACTCTCGTATATCGCGTATCCGTGTGGATGGATGGTATCAAAAGGACATAGAAATAAAAGAGGAGGAAGGTGGAAGTAGGAAGAAGATAGCAAAATAAGGAGAGAGAGAGAGGAGAGAGATGGAAAAAGAGAGAGGACTAATACTGAAATGAAAATAAAAGCCAGGAAGTCATGTCAGAGACGAAGCGATGCTGACTAAAGTACCGAAGAGAGGTTGAAATAAAATCCAAACAAAATGAAATGATCAACCGGACGGAACGATTGTGAGCCCACATTTTTGTGATCGTGCGCCTGTGTGTGGGGAAGGAATGCATCGATGTATATATAGTGAATAGCGGTTGTATGTAACCGAGCTTCAATGTACCCTGTTACCGCTCGATATTTTCTCTAATTCAGAATTTATAGATATCTACTTACTCTTCTATTCAACATCGGGCTTGGAACAACCTTCTGTTTCCCGTCTATCATTCTATCTCTGGCAAGTCGCCGAAATAGAGATCTATCGGTTTTATAAATTATTCTGACACATCTATATCTGAAGAACTTAAAATCATGCGATATAAAATCGTTGAAATCTATGATAATGACTCTTTCAAATGGCTCTGCGCAGATCCGTCTTCTGTAAATTTCATACACGTATGTTGGCGTTTGAGAAAAGAAAACATTGAGGAGTATTTCACTTCCTTCGAATACTAACTCAAGTGACAGCATATTGCGGACATAGAGATCAGGTTTTTGGTGATATTTCGCGGGATGTGAATATGAAACCTGCGTAAATAATCCTTGGAATGTGTATAGGGATGTCCTTCCGTTCATCCTCTCGTGTGGTAGCGAAATGAAATTTGTCCTTTGAGCAATGTCCCCTGCATCGGATGGGAAAAAATACATCTTGAGTGATTAAAGGGAAATTTATTAGAATATTCATATATTAAGAGATGAATTTATCATTTTTGTGGATGAAAAATTTAATAATATATATATCAACATTTCACAGATTACACTGAGAAAATCTTTGCAGTGAACTCTTGTTTTTATAGCGATAGTAAGAAAGCTATTTTAACAAGTTTTATCATTGCCGATGGTGAAAATCATCAGGAATCAAGAGCAGTTCTAGTTGGAATTTGTTGATGATTCAGGATTACGCAATAAAGTAACACTTGATCCGATAAAATTATTCTCGGTGTATTGATTGAAGGACAGCTTCACAATTTCGGTTACACACCCGAGAAAAAAAAGATTAGATCTCTTGAGATTTGAATTTTGGCAAGGAATCTCTACAACCCTGGTAGAAATTCCCGCTAGTCAATCATGAGGCACTAATCGGGAAAACTTACAAGTAACTGGTGAGGGATGTAACGCTCGTACCAACAAGGCACTAATCAGGGAAACTAAGCACGCACTGGCGAGTAACTGATCAGGCACTTACCAGTACCTCCTATGGCGTGTATTAGTAACTGATGAGGCGCTGAGCAGTGGCTTTGTTACAACGAGAGGAAAATTTCCAGGAACAATAAAATATTTTGTAGGAAGGTGGGAACAAATTTTTCTTCTAATGATAAGCATTCCTTATGAATTTTTTGTATCCATGTTCAATCATACATCAAATCAGCACTGATTTCTTTAGATAGAAACACGATACACGAGTATTTCTTGGCAAAAACTTCTAGATTTGATCTAAGAAAAAGATTAAGAAAAAGTCTAGAAAAACTTGTCTAAGAAAATTTCTTGGAAAACATATAAGAAAAAGAAAAATGGAAAAATTTTTCAAACGGGCTAGTATATTCGATAACAAGCGTGAATAATATTTTATTCATTTGAAGGTTAAGGAGTTCATCTCTCTGCATTCCGTGTATGCTCACAGTGAAAAAGTTGTAGTTATTAAAGACAGTTTTACCCTGTCATGATTAATTAGTTCAACTTCTCAAATATTGATAAATAACTCACCAGTTTTGCACATCAACACTAATTAGTTTGAAGGGATACCCGCGACTGGGCTTTTAGAAATTTTTTCGGGACGAACTACATAAAAATACGTACATTAATTCAAAATATCTCTCTGTACAGGATTTCTTGAACTGCTGAAGAAGTGCTGTACAGAGGGATATTTTGAATTATTGCGTGCATTTTTGTTTAGTTTGTCCCGTAAAAATTATAGCGCTGGTATCGCGTTAACTTATTAAACAATGATTAGTCACTCATTAGTTTCACCCAACCAACGCTAATCGGATCACACTTATCAGTTACAAACTAGCGCTTCGTCTGGTTTTTCTGATTAGTTTTTCCTCTTTAGTGCCTCATCGGTCATAGGGAAAAACTTGTGACATTTCTACCAGGGAAGTCTCTCGATATCTACTTAGATCCCAAAATTACGGGGCTGGAAAAAATTCAAAAAGATCTATGGAAATCCAACAAGATCTCTGAAGATCTCTTCCAAAATTGAAATTTGTATATGTAAGGGGACCCTAGTAGAAACGCCTTGGCATTTACGAGGTTTGTAACGCTCGCGCCAACGAAATGCTGGACACTTGCGAGTACCTCATCGAATAAGGCCCTCGTGAGTGTCTCGTATTGCGCTAGCGCAAACGTTAAAGAACTCGTAAATGCCTGGAGCATTTCTACTGGGGCCCGAGGAGAAAAAATTAGATCTAATGAGATCTATGTAGATTTCTTGAGATCTCAATGTTGGCAAAGATCTCTACAAATCTCTTGATATCATACTATGGAGAATCGCAGGTATGTCTATAGATATCGTATACCTATCTAAAATGTAACAATCTTGTCACTCAACTACCATCTCAGCATGGCAATGGTTACAATATAATGTTTTCCGTGTGCCATCTACTTCCTTATTCATAATAAATAATAGATACAGTTCTGGTCTAATATAAATGCTGTACATTGTTTTTACTACACTGAGAAAATGAATTTTAAATTACGATGGTACCAAATTTCATACTTTGATGTGTAGACTGAGGGAAAAGACTTTAGCTGAAATTGAGCCCAAGTGAAGTTTTTATTCACAATAGCTATATTTTCACTATCACAGCGATTTTCATAGGTGTTTCAATGGAAAATATGGCTACTGTAACTACAAAAATGTACTTGAGCTCAATTTCAGCTACAGTTTTTTCTCAGAGTACTGTGAAAAATGTTTCCACTAAGGATTTTCAGATACTTCGTTGCCAATGAAAAAATTGTTCAATGGTAATTACTAACATACCAATCAGAGATATGGAAGCATTTGAAATGCTTTTTTGCGAAAATTTGGTATTGCCAAGAAATTTTGCTGTATATTTCCCGTTTCTGCACATTTTCTATGTGTTTTCGTGGTTTTCTTCTGCAAAAAATTTCTCTGGACATGATATATTTCATATTTTAGAATAGATTTCTGAAAGCATTTTGCATTTGCCATACAAAATGCAAAATGCATTCCAAAATATATCATCTTCAGGGAAATATTTTCAAGAGAAAACTACAAAAACAAACAGCAAATGTGCAGAAATGGGGAATATGCAGCAAAATTTGTTGGCAATACCAAATTTTCGCTAAAAAGCATTTCAAATTGTTTCACATCTCTGGTACCAGCAAAAGTGAAGGATTGAAATTTTTGGCAGTAGTTAATAAACTACTAGTTACTATTATCATTAAATCTTGGTGATAGTCACCAAACCTTGAAAATAATAAATAACACTAACCAAATCAATTTGGTAAATACAATTAGATTCTTTTTCTAGATCGCTTATATCGGAAGAATACGTATCATCAACGTGATACGGTCTCTTAACTTTCCCCCTATCATTCCGGTTTTTAAAGACGTACATGGTACTTTAGAACTACTGTTCCGATTGAAATGATCTTTTTACCGCATTGTAACCTGACTCTCTCTCTCTGAGAGATTTTGAACTTAAATTCGTGTAGATGATTCCATGATTGACCGAGTAGTACGTCTTGAACCGAGAGTGTGTAATATTTTATAGGATCATCTTCTGTGTTGTCAAATTTTAAATCGCTGACTGAATCGCGTTTTGTGAGAGATGGGTATATGGTGTTCGCGAATGAAATTCAAAGCGAGGGTTGAATTTGCGGTCTCCGTTATCGAGTCCCGTTATAAATTTTCACATTCTTCTTTGATGGGGAAAAAACATTCACAATTTGCAGATTCTTGGAGCAGGGATGGGCAGTGTCAATTAATTTTTTTTTCACTCGAAATATTTTTTCTTGTCAAGTACTTTTTTATTTGACGTTCAAAATCTCTATTTTATGGAAGTAGAAAAGTATTTGACAGGAAAAAGTACTTCAAGTACAAAAAGTAATTGAGGCTGCACATCACTGTCAAGTTTTTCCAAATTGAAAATAACAAATCTGGATCCGGGCACGTTATCTTAAACCCATCAAGTGACTAGCTACGCGGAAAAAAATATTTCATAAGATTTACTAATGCGTTCAGTAAAATACGGCACGATTAAAATTTCTCGTGATATTTATAAGAGTTCCAGTAGAATTTACGATGATCGCAGTTGATATCATTATTGCAGTAGTAGATTTGACTGCGGTTCTGGTAAATATCAACAGGAATTTTAATAGTGCCACATTTTATGACCCTCGGTAAATTCTATCAAACCTTTTTTCCCGTGAGATGAGCATGGAGAAGAATGATGTGATTGATATTTGGATAGGTACATGGAGAAAAATTTAGAGTTACAATTAATTATGAGGAGACAACAAAATCAAATTTACAATGTTTTACAGTATATTCAATTAGAAATTCACTCTGTTCCTCAGCCACAATGATCCCAATAGGAAATTTGAAAACAATTTTCTCTGTGTAAAACATACGCAGAGAAACATGAGGTTTCAAATATCACTACATTTTCTACTAAAGAATCAGGATAATTGAAATAGCATAATTTTTCACCACAACGTGTAGTGAAAATTCATGCGGAATGATTTGCAAAATCGTTCAATTTAGAGCCACTTCACATCATTAAGCATGAATTTTTACTACACCGAGTTGTAAAAAATTATATTATCTTCCTTATCCTGCTACTCTACACTGTGAAAAATGTGGGGAGTTTTTCTTCACACTGTTGGTGGATTTCGCCCCTTCATCGTGGGGGAATTACTTTTCAATCAAAAATGAGGGATTTTTCCATCACTTTCAGAAATTATTATTTCGTTTTTTTGGGTTTTGAATCTTTCAGAAATAAAGGAAAAGTTCACCAAATTATGGTGGAAAATTTCCCATCCGTGGAGGAACTTTACAGTCACCTTTTTTTGGGGGAAAATTCCACAATCATGTTTTACGATGTAGTACAAAACTTTGTAATATTCGGAATCTCATTCTTCTCCGTGCAGCTGTGGTCGCTATTATTTGGCCATCAAACAATAGAAAAACCATGCAGTTCGCCGAGCAGTGCTTTTATTATTGAAAAAACCAACGTTCCGCCCAGATACTGGGCATTTTCAAGGCAAAAAATTCAACATCATTATGAAGTGAAAGGTTCCATCGTTGAACCCGCACGGAGAATGGAAGGGGTGATTCAATAGGATGTGTAGAAAATCGTGCTCGGAGCGGCGCCATCAAGCAATAGAAAAACCATCCAGTTCGCTGAGCAGTGGCTTTTTCAATAATAAAAGCACTGCTCGGCGAACTGGATGGTTTCTCTATTGTTGGATAACGCCACTTCGAGCACGATTTTCTACACATCCTAATATTTGGCTTTAGCAACAAAATGTATTGCTATAGGAGCTAAAATCTAGTTTTTGCAGCAATTTTTTTGCACTATCCAAACATCAAATACACGAAAAAGCTAATTAATTACTTAATTCCTAGCTACCATAGTGAATGATTTTTTTCTGTGAGCATATGGACTAGACGGTATTCGAAATGAGGGAGAGTTATATTTTTCGCAAAGACCCGACTAGAAATTTACCCCATGGACCAGATCAGGTAAACCTTGATCCAGATCAGGTCCTGATAAGGCAACCTCATCAGGACCTAACAAGTCATGTCACGCTGCACTAATATGAGGACCCCATCAGGAAAGACTAATTAGGATTTTGTGAGGAATTCCTTACTCAAACCTCAAAAATAAATCAAAACTAATCTATGAGCCTGTGTGAAAATTGCAGTTCGGTTGACAGATGTGAGGTTAAATTTATGTGATCAACAAATGGATGAATTATTTTTGTGAAATGTGTGGTGGTTATTTCTTGAATAATGTGTATCAAAAAGTCTGTTAGTAAGTGCAAAATGATTGAGTAAATCAGTCATAGCTGTTGTAACGTGTCAAAAAATCGTAATTTGTTGATGCAGTGAAAATGAATTTTCTTCAAATACTTACATCAGCACTTCTAGGCAAAAACTCAGAGATCATATTGATTTTGTAAGAAATATGAGTCATGAAGAACTCATTTGATCAAAAATATGTCAAAAGAATGTTCAAAATGAATAACAAAAACTTGAATTATTCACTTGCAGCTCGTCGGATGGTTTTATTTTTCAAATTGAAGAGCACTCTTGGAGTTGAAATTTTCAAATTTGAGAAAAAAGCCTTATCTTCTGAGTTGAATTTGTTGTTAGGGTGATAATAAACTTGTAGGAAGAGTTTGAAAGTTGAGTGGAATCTATATTGATCAGGAAAGTCCAAATCGTGTGGCAAAAGTTAGAAAATCTGTCAACTTAGCTGACAGCGCATGGGTATTCTATCAGCTTTTCTTTACTAAACCAAATGCTGGCAGGAAAAATTCATCAAAATATAGTGAATTCAAAGTGATGTGAAGTAAGAGAGGACAGATACATGCATTGAATTTTATTAGTTATTATAAAAATGTTGATGAATATGGTAAGGCTATGTATGACTCAATGTATCGTCTCTCAATATTTTTGTTTCAATGATTTGCATTTTTGAGTGTGCATTTTCGTATCTTTTCACCAGTATCTAATGTTAGGTTGAGAAAACATGTGTATTGAACCTGTTTCATAAATATAATAACATTTATTTGTAGGAACATGACACAACATTATTGGAACAAAAATATGGGAAGACGACACTTTGGATCTTCTATAGTCTTTTTTTATTTTTTAGAACGTTTATAGGAACGAATAAAATCTAATGAATATTTCGGTCCTCTCTCACTTCACATCACTTTGAATCCACTATATTTTGATGAATTTCTCCTGCCAGCATTTGGTTTAGTGAAGAAAAGCCCATGCGCCGTGAGCTAAGTTGACAGATTTTCTAACTTTTGCCACACGATTTGGACTTTCCTGATCAATATAGATTCCACTCAACTTTCAAACTCTTCTTACAAGTTTATCATCACCCTAACAACAAATTGAACTCAGAAAATGAGGCTTTTTTCTGAAATTAACAAATTTCAACTTCAAGAGTACTCTTTAATTTGAAAAGTAAAACCATCCGTCGAGCTGAAAGTGAATAATTCAAGTTTTTTGCATTCCATTTTGAACATTCGCTTGAAATATTTTTGATCGAATGAGTTCTTCATGATCTTTATTATTACAAAATGATTGGGATTTCTGAGTTTTTTCCGAGAAATACTGATGTAAATTAATATTGATATAGATATTGTCGTTGTTGATATTATCGTATATTTGAATAGAATTAATTGTCACCACATCAGCAACTTATGATTCTTTACATATTACAGCAGTGATAACTGATTCAATAATTCATTTCGCACTCAATAACAGATTTTTTTATACGTATTAATCAAGAAATAACGAAAGAAGAGTACTTGTTCGAAACTTATATTTGATTATGACGAAACACATATTCATTCAGTTCATATATACTCTTTGAATAATACTCAGATGATGTGATGTGTAGGAAAGAAAAATGATGCTGAATAGTCAATAAATCAACCTTATGAGAATTGTGATAAGTTAAATGAAATACTCATTTCGCTGGTGATGGTTGAACGTTTGCTAAGTTTTTTTCGCTGTATGCATAACGTGGAAAATCTTGTGAAATTTTCATAAGTTCCGCCTAATTAAAACCCAAATAGTTAGTTTTCAATTCACATTGAGAATAGATTGAACAAATTGTTCAACAGTTTTCAGAAGTAGGTAATGTGTTCGGAATGAAGGGATTGAATTTAAAAACAGGCACAGTTGAAAATCGTTCAAACATGTTCTTCTTATTGAAGGAAAATTTGTTTAATCAAAGAGTGTACAATCTGAAATCAAGTCTGTACATTCTTGTATTCAGTTTATCAAACTATGTCCATGATCTTAGGATGACCGAACGAGGTCCTGATGCGGATACAGCGAGGAAAACCTACTTCGACCTTTTCAGGATAATTTGAGGAAATGCTGACTAGGACCAAATGAGGTCATCCATACGTGAGTCATCCACACCTAATCCCGATCAGGACCGTAACGGGTATTCCTTATTTCGGATGACCTTGTCAGGTCCTCATCATATGTTGGGTTAACCTGATGACAATTTCCAGTCGGGGAATCCTAGAAACGTTCGGTGGATGTTTCGAGAAATGTTATCACTGAAACATTTTATGTTGTCCCCACAATCAGGGTTATTAGACAAAATTTTCTGTGAGGAAAGAAGTAGATATGACCACATTTTCAATGTTACAAGTTTGTGAAAAGTGAAGCCTGTAACAGTTTTAGGTACTTGTGCACAGACTTCTGAAAATAATTAGTCCTTCAAGGGTCTATTAGAGGACCATGGGGAGTCAGAAACAAGGGACTTCTGATAGATTTCCTGCTTAGCTGATTTTCAATATATAAACTTTCGAAAATGTTTTCTCATGCCAAAGTACGTTGGAACTCAGCAACTGTTCAGCAACAAATAAAGCGTGATAGTTGTAGGTATGCTTGATTCATTTTTGACACCATTCAAACAAAAAGTTTGGCAAATGCAGGTGATTTTTGCGCTCTATCATATACATAAAGAAAACTGTTCTCTCACAGATTCATAGTTAATCAGCAGTGTGACAGGTCCGGAGGAAGTAAAATCAATTTTAAAAGTGTGTCCGAAAGGTTAAACGAACAATCCCATGTCCATGTCAAACTTGGCAACGTTTTTGAATTTCACGAAAATATTTCAATAATGTTTCCCTTTGTCTCTAGATTCATGTGTCAAAATTCATGGTAACATAATTTCAGTTCACAAAATTATTTCTGCTTCTATTTTATTGAGAATCGAAACAAGAATGTTCACTATGTATGCGAAAATGCACACGCAGGGAATTGGAAAACCCGTCCCCTCCGGCTGTATAGAAAAAACAACGTAATCTGCTAGTGATAATATAAACCTTTTGAAGCCGTCTCGTATTTGTGTGTAACGATCGAATCGAGAAAAACGTTCTCTGAGAATCTGAATGTGTCAGTGTTTTTGAATTGGATATTAAAACTTCAATCCATACGGAAAAAGAAGATTGTAAATCTGCCTACTTAATAGAAAAGCTGGGCACTTTGAAGCTTACATACATTGTGAATTTCACAAGCTTATTGTCATTTTTTCAGCATATATCCCACTGAAAGGGGCGTGAGAGAGAAATGGTAGTTCCCAAACATAAATCTAGTAGTACTATGTGATCTTATGAACAAAATTACATTGTATATTATGAAATTTTCGATTTAAACGCCCGAAATGCTCCGTTGTCGCATCACGTAGTAAATTTTCACAATTTTTTTCTTCCGTGCAGAAATGTTGTCAAAGTGAATGAAAAATTTTCCAACTCTTTTTCATTATCCTACTCCTATCACAGGTCAGTTTTGGAAAAATTCGTAATGAATTATTGAGAATCCTTCGATCCTTATTTTTGTACATCAGACATTCATAAATAGCTAATCCTGAGCTGTCATAACGAATAAATCTTAAAGAATCTCACGATTGCGAACCTCTTTTCCACGTGTTCATTTCATTAGGAAAGATATATATATATACTGTAAAAAAAGTTATTGAATTCCAAAGAAAAATGCTTGGGAATTTACAATCTTGTTTTAGAAAAATAATTTTCGAACTTTCTTTATGGATTGACGAACAAAAGTTTCGAAAATCTCCGTAAAATCATAAAACTTTTTAGATATTTACAAACTTTTTTACGATAATTTCCAAATTTTCTTTGGCAATTTTGAAAGTATTTTTTTTACAGCTACAGCTGTAACGTCTGTCACAAAAAATTAAAACTTTGAGGAAATAATACCATTCATCACACGAACGGGTATTGGGATATTGTTAATGAGATAATCTCTTCATTTATAATGATTGCATATTTTACTGTCTAACGATTAATAATATTCCGTCGTGTGTATTCGTGAAGATAGATGATAGTAAGACGGTGGCTTTTATGCATTCACCTAACGCCTAAGGACGTATCCGTTCTAGCGTAGACGAGATCACACTCGGACGTCGGAACCCCCTGAAGGTCGAATTACCATTCTAACGCTTTACTGCAGCCCATTCAATCTCAATACTGAAGTAGAATTTCTCTGATGCCTTTCCGATAGCGTGGATCTGACATCGAGCTCAAAATATAGGTCACTTGTCAAAGAAGGGACATCTGACAAGGTGGAAGTATCAACCGAAGATATTACAATGACTTTCTTTGACGAGGCTACCTAGCTTTCTCGAGGATTCCTAATTTCACAACACATGAAGAACCACTGCTTCATACCAAGACGACTCGATCGTGTTGAAAACATGTGGAAATGTGAGGGTTTGATTTCAAATGTATCTCTCTTCTCTCGTACAATTTGAAAGAATTCACTTGTAACTGTTGTTTACATTGCATCACTCCAAATTCAAGTGTTTTATTTTTATACACTCAGATTGTTTAAATCGGTCGTCACTTTTTGAACATTTGCAAGTGTGTGAATTATTGGCATATTTAGACAGTTTTCAGTATTTGAAAAGTAATAACGCGATTTGAACACTGTGATTGTATTAAGAGGGAAATACATGTAAACGAACCGTCTTTCAAGAATTTATTACGAAAAATTGGCTGAGGATCCATTAATGAAGTGACGCACATCTTGAAATCTACGTATCAAACTATCTTTATAATTTTGTTGAGACAAAAATATTAAAAAATGGCGGAGCTACAGCTGTTAGAAATTGGTCCCTCGTTTTTGCACCGTGCAGCCTACAGGCCTCAATTTTTGTCTAAAATCTAAAAATCAAAATTCTATCGTTGAAATATGTGAAAACGCACAACTTGACGGAGTCAAAACAAATGAAAATGGAAAATTAAAAATTCAGAAGCGTTTTGAAAAAAACACACTTTTGTTTTTGATCTAAAAATTGAAAAAAAGCAATGTGAATAAATTTTATTTTTTGTTTTTCTCTGCGATAAGTTGTGCGGTTTGATATACATCAACGATAGAATTTTGGTTTTTGAATTTTAGATAAAAATTGAGACCTGTAGGCTGCACGGTGCAAAAACGAGGTATCAACTTGTAGCTCCGCCATTTCAAAATATTTTTGTCTGAAAAAAATTGTAAAGATAGTTTCGAACCAATGAATTATATCGAATTCTCAAAAAGAAGGTACCTTTACTTGTATTTTCCCCCTTAAAATACTCAAATGTGCAGTGATTAGTTCGAGTTCAAATTATTTTTTGCGTGTTAGTTTGATGTTATTGCAACTCAGATGACATAAAGATTGACATTAATGTAGTATTTATTTTTATTGAATAATCATTCACAACATCGATTTCCCGCGGAATGAAGTGTAGCATCCTGTATTCCAAAAGGATTTAGAAGTATATTTATTATGTCACCAACCAAATACTTAAATTCGTTTAGTTGAGTGTGCTTCGATGTACAAGGATAGCTATTCATAGTGGAGTGAAGCATAGAATTTCCGCATATCACATTGGTAGAAGGAATTCTGGTTGTTAAATCTAAATTTTATTCGGAAATGCAAGTCCATATATATAAAATACGAGTATGAAATTAATTTCTATCAAATGAAAGACTGTTGGAATACATGAAATGAATTCCAAGTGATCGAAGGGTTAAATTATTCACCATTGATCTTGATCGTTCGTTGTATAGTAGAATAAGTTAGTTAAAATCGTTATGGTTTCCATTACTTAGTAATTCGGTGGGAAATTTTTATATCTATCAAACAGCAACCCACCATAAAACATACTCTCTAAATTTCAAACAGTGAAAAGTGCATATACAATGCACAATCAGTGGATATTAACTGCTCCATACAGTGAAATCTCGCTGATTCCATTAGTCGGGAACACTGAAAATTGCATACTCAGTGACTATTCAATGTTGCGGAAGTTCGAATGGTTTATCGAAACCAATTAGTCATCGAATAACGAAATACTTAGCTTTTGAAGATCACAAATTCTGCAGTACATTTTTTAAATGATGTTCCCAGTGTCAAGAGGTTGATTTGAAAGGATAGAAAACAATGATCCGTCAGATTTTAGGAGTTTGAATTTTCGTTTCGTTTCTATAAAGGATTCAAACTTCAAGAACATACTATTTATTGATATTTCACTGATGCCATTCAGTGGTCGACTTTTAACTGCAGAGATAGTGGAATTTTACTGATTTGTATTTGGATAGTACAGAATATTGTAGAAGTTTGAATCGTTTATTGCAACGAATTGATAAACGAATGATGAAATACTCAGTTATTGAAGTCTCAAATTCTTTCGCAGTACATTCTTGAAACCACGTTCCTAGTCTCGAGGAATTAATTCGAGCGGATAAACACCAATAATTAATGAAATTTTGTGAGCACGAATGTTCGTTTCGTTCCTATAAACGATTCAAACTTCAGCATCATGAGTACGGAATAGTGTTGAGAGTCGTGTGAAAACATTAATTATCTGGAAGGTTCTAAAGAATTGCACTCGATCCTATTTTTCTATGATGTGATTTATGCACTGACTGAACTGAGTTATACTGAAAATTCCCTCAACTTTTACATAAATTGTCTACGGAGCGAAAGTAAAATGATATATCAAGTCATCAAAGCAAAATATTCAAAATTTTCGTTTCAGCAAGAGCGAATCACGTAGTACAGCAAACGAAGACTATTGAGCATTCTTTAGTTGTTTGAAATATATACTGGAAACTCTTGATTAATTATATAGTTGATCTTGATTGATGATAATTTATGTTTTCCGAACAGATAAAGATAGGGTGAAAGGTGAAGTTAAAAAACAAGAGTTCACATAATACATGGAATACATTACCCAACAATGACGCTTCTTGAAAAAAAGATATCAAAATCCAACTAAGGTATTAGACTTTTTCCCACTTTTGATCTGGCAAGTTTGATAATAATAACCTACCGTTCAATAAATTAGGAAGAATATTTTTATCACACGAACCGCTGCTTGGAAGAACGTGTTCAGGATAGCGAGAGAAGATAAGTGGATCCTTGGCATCCAAGACTGGAAATAATTTAGCAGGAATACGTATAGAAGGTAGGTGAGGGCTTACTTACCCCTGTCGCGCAGTCACATACATCCGTAGACTCACCGACTCACCGACTTCATTGGGGCTATTGTTTGAGGTTGCGCACAGCCAGGCGGGCACAAAATCTCTGCTCATTATGCAAATGCTTTTAACCACACGAGTGAAACATTTGGATTTCACGTGCGGCCCCTTGTATTATATGTAAACTCGCGCAGGAACTTTCTACTATTACAAGGTGAGCAAAGGATAAGACCGAATGAAAGAGCCAGCCAAATTCTTGATCCAATATGTGCATACTTACGTATGCATGTAACTATATTTCCCTATCTCCTTCCCGTACCGTATAAGCATTAGGAGTTCCTCCGGCTTTTTTCTTCCCGTTGAAAACTCATCCCAAAGAGTACTTTCGGTTCAATGACCTTTGAGACCTTTGAGATCGAACAGGTCCCTCGATTTCACGGTTCGTGAAGTAAACGTTTTCGACGACCGTGAACGATATATGTACCAACTACTTGTTCTCGATTGATGACCGTCATCCTATTCTTTCTCTTCCTCCTTTCTTCTCTCTCTTTCTCTATCTTCCTCCCTTTTTTATACACTTTGTGCATGTATATGTTCGAATTTATTATACGAAATATCGAATAGAATGGTCAACGGTTGTCTTGCCAATCGAATTATTTGCTCTTGAAGTTTAATGTTGGCCACTTTATTGGAATGTTTTTCCCCACTGCGCATTGTTCACAGGAGTAATAAAAATATCATACAACATATTCGGGATTGTTTTTTCAGAGGGAAAGAATTTATTGAGTTCTGGAACAATTCCAATATCTGCTTCGTTTGATTGAAAAGGTTTATATATATTGGAGGTATGGTTGAAATTGTATCAAAAAGACTGAAGGGTGGGTGTTCTTTCAAGTACTGATTTTGGAAGTCGTAAACACTGCTTGATTTATGAAAGAGTTTCTTAGATTTGTTTTAAACGTAATAGAATATTTTAGAGACCCCCGAGTGTTGTTGAAGGAAGTTTAGGTTTCCAATTGTACGTATCGACTTTATTCATTGATATACAAAGTGGAATTTAAAACATAGTTCCATACACAGTGTAAAGAATGTTTTAGAAGGAAATATTTTGGAAGAACATTATAGGGTGCACGGAAAAAAGAGGAATAGCTGTGGCAGTTACTCACTGTTTTAGCATCTATTTTTCACCGTTGTAGCTAAAATAATTGCAGCTATAGCTATTAAGAGTACAACTTCGCTTCCGCCGTTTACAATACATGGTTGCGTCGGCAGGTGACGGTCGAAATAGGTTAGGTAATGAATGTCACACAGTAAGGTTGGACATGTGTCAACATAACATCGTCATATTAGTGAATTTTTGATTAGATCATAAATTTTTACTCGATCGAAGATGTCAGTTTTTGAGCCGAATTCTCATCATTTGCGGGAAGTTCTGATTATCTGCTTTCATTTGAAGAAAACTGCGGCTGAGGCTCACCGAGTGCTCTTAAGTATTCACGGTGAGGCTGCTTTGAGTGAAAGAACGTGTCGTGAATGGTTTCAACGTTTCAAGCAGGGTTGATTTTAATGTCGTCAACCGACATGGCGATGGAAGAGAGAAAATTTTTGAAGATCCCGAATTCGAGGCATTACTCGATTGAGACTTGTACCACACGCAAGAAGAATTGGCAGAATCATTGAGGGTAACTCGACAAACCATTTCGAAACGCTTCAGAGCCATGGGAATGATTCAGAAAAAGAGGAATTGGGTTCCGTACGAATTGAAGCCAAGAGATTTTGAAGAACGTTCCTTCACTTGCAAACAACTGTTCCGAAGACAGAATCGAAAGGGGTTTTTACACCGCATTGTGACCGGTGACGAAAAATGGGTCCACTACGATAATCCCCCAAGCGCAGAAAATCTTGGGGAATGCCCGAACATGTCTCCACGGTGACGGCTGAACCAAATATTCATTGTACCAAGGCTATGCTCTGCGTTAGATGGGATCAGATCGGTATCGTGTATTATGAGCGATTGGAACCGAGTGAAACCATTACAGGGGATCCATGTCGAACGCGGTTGATGCGTTTGAACCGAGCATTGAAAGAGAAACGATCACAATACTAAGAAAAACACGATAAAGTTATCCTCCAACGTGATAATGCTCGGCCACATGTCTCGAAACCGGTCAAGACATTTGGAAACACTAAAATAGGGAGTCTCACCCCATCCGCTGTACTCTCCACACATTGCTCCTTCCTACTACCACTTATTTCGATCGATGGTACACGGCCTGAGTGATCATCATTTTCATTCTTATGAAGAACTTAAAGAATAGATCGATTCGTGGGTCACCTCAAAAGATGCATCTTTTCTCCGAGATGGGATCCCACAATTGCCAAAAAGATGGGAAAAAGTAGTGGCTAGCGACGGCCAGTATTTTCAATCATAAGTATGCATGTATGTATTTAGTTTTTGAGAATAAAGCCTCAAATTTTGGGAAAAAACGGCGGGAGCAAAGTTGGGCACCTAATATTTTTTAGCTACCGCAGTTGAAAATCATAGCTGTAACTGCATGAGATTTGTGGGTCATAGTTGGATAGCCAAATAATTCAGCTGTTGAATTTTTGCTGTGGCAGTTAAATTTCTTGCTGCTACCGCTAAGTAAAAGTGAGTAGCTGTGGCAGTCAAAAAATAGCTCCCGTAGCTAATTCTTAGCTATCCAAATAATAGCTGATTATTTTTTTCCGTGTAAAGATATAAGGAATCTTTGAAACTCGTTGCAGACGTTTCCAAAGGAGTTCCACAATTTGAAGTCCGAATGGTGAATGTGAAGTTGGCATATCAAATGCTGGCATTGCACGAAAAAGTGACAGTTCCAGTAGCATTCACCATAGTTTTATAGTTCTCGATAATTTGGAACAATAGTTCTATTCATATTACTCAGAAAAATTGAATTTTAAAAAATGGAATGCCAAGTTCTACAATGATATGATAGCATTCCAGCGATGAGAGATTGGAACGATCAGAACTCGAGAGTTCTGGGATTGTGAGCATGCGGGAAAGTGAGAAATGGAGAGTTCCAATCATTAAAAGCGATGTATGAAATTTTTTTCAATATTTATGGAAATGATATGCTGGATTCTATGACGAATCCATAGCGTTGCAAGCAACATTGAAGGGAGCGATCAATATCTCCAAGTTCTGGGATGGCGTACACACGGAGAAGTTGGGAATGCAGAGTTCTAGCATCAACAATGGGTGAATTCGTTTTTGCTTTCATGATAAGCCGAGTTTGGAGATGACGCGAGGAGACGAAATATTTTTTTATGTTGAGAATCGGGGTATTGATACAGCAGAACAATTGATACAGCTTGGACGGGGACTTTGATTAACTGACAGCCTGTCTGGTTACACGTCCGACTTTCTGTCTGAACTACATTTCTGACCAGCATTGCATGGGATTCGAATGGTTCTGACCAGCATTGCACGAAATTCGAATAGTTCTGACCAGCATTGCCTCGATCACGACTAGTTCTGGCCAGCATTGCACGAGATTTGGAGACTTGTGGATAGCATTTCACGAAATTTGAATCGTTCTGGCCAGCATTGCACGAAATTCGAATAGTTCTGGCCAGCATTGCCCCGATTTCAACCAGTTCTGGCCAGCATTGCACGGAATTCGAATAGTTCTGGCCAGCATTGCCCCGATTTCAACCAGTTCTGGCCAGCATTGCACGGAATTCGAATAGTTCTGACCAGCATTGCCTCGATCACGACTAGTTCTGGCCAGCATTGCACGGAATTCGAATAGTTCTGACCAGCATTGCCTCGATCACGACTAGTTCTGGCCAGCATTGCACGAGATTTGGAGACTTGTGGATAGCATTTCACGAAATTTGAATAGTTCTGGCCAGCATTGCCCGAAATTCGAATAATTCTGGCCGGCATTGTCCGAATGCTGATATTTCACAAACCCATGATTTGAATAAGGAAGATCGATTAGCTATTATAACACATGACGAAGTTTCAATACTCGAAGAGATAAGACCTGAACGCGATGAGTCGCATAATCCATCCAGTAATTAATTCATGCCTATTTGCGTTTACTAAGTTTTCAATCTTCGGTTTATGAAAAGTTTACCTCATAAATGTGTTTATTGTGCTTCATATGAAATTAAAAAATTTCTTTCAGAAATTCACTCACCTTCCAATTCGAAAATAACGATAATAATTATAACTATAAAGAGAAGCATTGAGCTTGAACAAGACAAATGAGAGCTTTAACAACACTCGGACGAAATAATCTCGTCAACACTGAAAAATTACTTGAATTTCAAGTGATGGGAGAATGAAGTGATAATGATGGAAGAAAAGAATAATGTCCTGCATGAATGTTATGATCATTGGTTCAACTTGAACAGAATCGGGGAATGTTTTACTATAGAAAAGTGTGCCACACAGCACCACAGTCCCACAAAAGAATTCTTGAAGAAGTCATAAAGAACACAGTCAGTTCAATAAGAATTCTCTATGGGTTCTTTTGGAACTGTGGTTCTGCGTGAGATAATAATTCAACACGGCGTTTGCGTTGAATAATGTCGAAAAAGATCTGAATTGCCATGAGTTGCAATCACTTACTATCCTGAAACGTCCGTTGATCAAAAAATACATTTGGCGAGTCAATTATCTTTGAGTTTTGTTTAAGGGGATACCAGCGTAGCGACTGAGTAAATATTCTCTCGGCGAGAATCCTTTGAACTGAATTCATGGGAGAAGATGAAATTTTCAGAAAATATTCTTCAGTACTTTATCTATCGCGGTACATCGCTCAAATTTCGAATTTCGAATGCAAACTGTTGGTCTCAGTCGGAAAAAAAAATTCGTTCTTCGAAACTCGAAATTTTGGCGATGTACCGCGATAGATGAAGTACTAAAGATTATTTCCTGAAAATTTCGGGTTTTTTTATAAATTCAGTGTGGAGAGTTCTTACCGAGAAAATGTTTACTCAGTCGGTACGCTGGTATCCCTTTAAGTGACCTAGTTTTTGAAACCTCCTAATCTACACGCAAAAAAGGAACAGGAAAATATAGAAGAAGATGAAAATTTCACCAAGTTTTTAATATGATTTATTTCAACAGGTATGTGTGACAAAAAATAAATATGTTGTTTTTAATTTATTTCGAGGTTACAGCTCAATGTTGTACATAAATGAACGCCGCAGGGTCCTTTTAGTTTTATCAATGCTCACGAATCAAGGTACAGATGTAGTGTCATACCTTCAACATTTGGAAAGCATAAAACCCCCTTTCATCATTTTTGCCGTTATTACGCTTTGGTGTATAAAAGGTCATTCGATACCCCAGTGTTCTGTTATTAAGCGACGAAAATGGTCCGTATCAAGTACACAACAAAAGATTCTTCGAATCCAACGTTACACCTTCTTTTGTCAGAATTCAAATTAAGATTCCGGGTGAATTGTATGCGAGAAAGGAGTTTCTTTTAAATATACTACTTGTATTCCTTTTCTCGGGCAATACATGCAAATATTAATTCGTTGTAGAATGCTTTGGAATTCTCAAATATCATTGCTCAGGTTTCTTCGCTATTAGATCGAAGTTATCCAAGAATTTCAAAAACAACGATATCATTCTTTTGGGACTATCTTTGGGAATAGTTCGACCTACGGGAATGCTTTTGTTGGGAGTGATAGATGAGCTGAACGTGGTTCACATGGATTATGTTGACGTGAGTGAACAGCCGAGGAAAAACTTCAGTAGGAAAACGTTTTGAAAGTCCGGTTAGTTGGAATCGTTTTATCTTCGTCTGAACCGAGAGAGATGGAAGAGAATGAGAATTCTTCGTTCAACTCTGTTAAGTTGCAATTATTCAAAAATCAAGGAAGAGAGAATGTATTCGTGAATGTAAAACTATGATCCGATTGTTCGCATTTTGTTTTTTCTAATTCGATCGTGGGGTACGGCAACCGAGAGGTAGGTAATGTCATCTACGAGGAGGCTTACGAATTCCTTGGAATTCGTGACAACGTCGACGTTTGTGGAGGAAGGAATAATTTGTCTCCTGGAGAATAAGAACGTGGGGCAAGGATTGAAATAAAACTCTGAAAAGAGATTTCTTCGTATAACACGAAACTAGGAACGAGAAAATTCAAACGCGGCTCTGCAGCAGTCTCCAAAGATGCTGCCGTCTTGTTCTCCTTCTTCCTATCTTTCTTTCTCTCTCTCTCTCTCTCTCTGTCAGTAATTCGCTGTTCTAGGGGAGAGAAGGGGCGAGGATAACTGTATGGAGATGGAACAGGCGGAACACTTTCCCTCTTATTCTTCTTTTTATCCTTCGGAAGTTACTTCGCCCGTATGCTGTTCCTAATTTCTGCTCTAACTCTTAAAGTAGATCTCTGAAAGTAGCGTTTCAAAGATTGCTCGGTGCATCTGAGCGTGTGCAGTTGATTTTGTGATACACTTTCGTTCGTTCACAGAGAGTTTTCATGGAAGAAGTTGAAGTTTCCCAGAAATTCCAGTTTCGCTCATGGAATTGGCGAAAAGCCAAAAATTACTGTACGGTAAACAAGACACGAAGCGAGTAAATCAAAACAAAGACATATTCCCCCAATTTTGATGAAAATTTTCGTCACAGTGATAATAAAATGATAAATTCTCCGATATTATTGTGTCTTCGCTTCAGCGCTTAATCATCGGATTTTGAAAAATGCTCCTAGATACAGGGAAATAATAAATTCAGTATAAATTCACAGTACATTGGATGTACATTTCAATGATTTGCAGCTATCAAATTCGTATGGTTGATACATTGAGCATCCATTCACTTTATTCGGTCAACAGATGTGTACTGTTATTCGATATTTGAATAGCGCATTGTATGGGATATCAATAATTAAATAGTAATTCACAATGTAATCATTCGACCGTGCAAATCCTCAAAACGAAAACGCACGATATTTCATTCGTATTTTCTTGGTGATTTGTGAACAAATATTCAAGTGCGTTGGAATTGTTGTTGTAGTTATTACATACATTCATATATTCCCATAATTCATCCCTTATAGAATATTTTGAACGTAAATTATGTATTTTCTTTTCTTAAGAAAAACTTTACGTGATTTATATCGTAGTGTCACAGTAGTCTGATTTCAAGCATAAATTAGATGTCTGCAACAATCTTCTTTCATTCCCTCATATCACTATAGGGATCTCAAGTTTTCAATGAAGATGTTTTCGCTTTTCCTTATCCTGGCGTATCACGAACTCATTCTCAAGAGATTTTCCCCATCCACGTATATCCTTCCTGTTTACAAATATAGTCGGATCGTGTTTTGAAGCTCTTATGTAAAGCACGATGGTTGAGCATTTTATGTATCTTGGCCTGAAGATAAGTAGTTCCTTGGTTGCCTCGTCTCGTTTTTTCCACAATCCCCCTTGATCTCAGCGACATTATGAAACGATAACTCGAAGCAAATCGGAGAACCAGGGTCAGCAAATGATGAAATTTCAATTTGAAATTCCAATTGTCTAGACCCATCGTTTATAAAATTCACATTCTTTCTCCTTAGAAAGAAACTCTGTTTCGCATTAACCGTGGAATGTATCTTATTTCTTTTTGCGATAACAGCTAGAATTTTCTACGGTCGGAGGATAAGAATCATCGATCCTGAATGTTCGAAGCACGGTTAGTTGAGTAATTATTATTCCTATACGAGATGGAATATGTGGAACACCGGGGAAGCCAGTATCCAGTAGATGTATCAACTCAATATCATCTCATGTCATAATTCAAGAAAAAAGATCGTAAACCAAGTCTCGGTTTGATCGTTTCTTCGATTGCACAAATACCTTCTTGCTTCTGTACAAAAGAGACGTCAATATCTGTGTACGGGTGGACGTTGTTGTACGTGTGAAATGGTATGGCACCGTATCGACTTTCAACGAGGGATAAAGGAAGCTGAGATCAAACTATCCCCGCAAGCCATCACCTCAACTACGACTCGTATACTTTTTTATTAGCGTGTTCTAGTTCGTCTTCAACTTTATGTTCTCAATCTAATTATCATAAAAAGTTGAGATAGGTAAACGATCACGGAATAATAAAGTACAGCATTCGAAGGTGGTCTCTTCATTTCGTATCTCAATTGGTCATTATTCGCAATACCCGGACACTCGAGTCGAAAATAAATCTGTACTCCGAAAGGATTTTTGGTTATTGCATTCTCTCAATCCGGATCAGTGAAAAGTACGATATACGATTCAAAAGTACAGTTCAAAGATTCATACCGAATGTTGGTATAGAAGTTGAATGAATAGAATTAAATCAGTACGATTCAATCCTGATAATCAGTTTCCAAACTCAGGCAATTAGGTGGTCATTTGTGTTGTTCTATGGAACATGTAGAAGTTTGATCAACCGAATGATGTATAATATGCCAACAAAAACATTGAGCCAATTATCGTCGATCATCGAATTACAGGAAAAGAATATCAATGCACTTCCGTGTCATATAATTTCCTCGAAAAATTTCTAGGAGATTTGAAAATGTTTGAATTATTTTTGGTCAGAAAGAAAAATTCAGAGAATTTAACGTGTTTCGGAAGTGACAGTGAAATGTACGGATGTTACTCGTTGGTTAGTTCATTTTCTCGTTTTTTTTTTTTACAATGAAGACAATAAATTTCTGAGTCAGTAAGAATGATGATAATATCGTTCTTGTTTATAGATAACGAGCAAAAGATGCTTGATTTTTCTTCCTCCTGTTTCTGTTATTATTTTCATTTCAATACACGTACAGCGATTCGTTTCAATCAGTAACCCAAAGTTATGTTCAAATATAATTTAATGTAATGCAATGTAAACTCCTGGTAAACATAGCTTTGTGTGGTGATGATAAATTATTATGACCTGCACATTTGAATTAAAGAAATTATACTTGCTCCAATTTCATACAAGGTTTGAATAATTTGTATGTTGCATATGAATTATAATAGAATATAATAGTTCGTATCTTGATCAGTTATTCAATCATGTCTTCAAGATTTATTGAATATGTTTCATCTTTTTTATCTATTTTGAATCGAATCTCAAAGTCAAATGAATTATCATAAAACGTGAATCTTCTATTTTAATCCGTTGAATCGAAAAATACTTTACATGCATCGTCGTCGGTGGTGCATCATCGAGGAGCTGTAGAACATCTCGAATTGCAGTTGTGAAGAGGGTATAAGCTATACCGGAAGAGATAGAATTTCTTATCAATAACGTCAATCGGTTTGAATCTCAAACACGTGCTACCGAACATTGGGTGTTTATACGCGGAGAAGAGGCATTCTCATTGTAGCCTAGCGGATGGCTTGTATAAAGTACTTACAAAGGCTTTATGAGTACCGTTTTACAATTTAATGAGTCAAATGAATAACTTGTTATTCAAAAAGTGTTAGGAAACGGAAATTGTGATGTTTCTTACAATATACTCTATGAATTATTTATGTATTTTGAATTCAATATTTCACTGCTTTTATCGATTATCCGAAATCCCTACTTTCTGGAACTTGCAAGATTCTGTACGTGAATGAATTGAGAATTCTAATAAGATTATACTTTATCGCTTAGAAAACTCTTTTTTGAATCGAATTTTTTTTATTTCATGTCATATTTCACTGAATTCTAGGCCATGAAAACCGAAGAGTTTTTTTCTCCAATGATATTGGCGATAAGGAGACTCTTCATTTCTGATCTTCACTAATCATTTTTTGGTCAGGCACCCTTCGTTTCCTGTGAGCTTCAGTGGTGAGGGAAGGAAACCTCTCCTTTCCCCAAACTCAATCTATACAGCAGAGGTGAGATGCCTTGATTTATCGACAGTGATTCTCCGTAATGGTTTGGTGACCACGTAGGGGAGATTTGGTTCATGTATCAATCGTCATCTCTCTTTGCGGCGCTAGACGCTTCCATTTCCATGCTTATCGAAATTACATTTGCGAAGGTTTGTACGTTAACCGTTCAATCACGGAACTTGTTGATTTCAACCACTCTGTATATTCCTCGCCAATAAAACTGTTTAATTATTCAATTGTGTTTTTACCATCTATATTAATCATCATTATCTCATAGGCTTCAGAGGGATAAATGCAATAACTTTACTCTTGATGCAATCAATAATAAGACCATGGAATCATATCTCTATCCATGTAGCATCATTTTTTTCTTTCATATTATAGAAAAGCGACAATGTTTTGCTCCTTTCAATTCACTCCACTTCTTTGTACTACATTTAGAAAACTGAATAATCGTCTACTATGGCTTTACCGGATCTGTTCTGACAGAGAATAACGAATAATAAACATCACCAAACGGATATTCGCAAACGTGATCCAATTTTCCTTAGCTAATTTCCAGCCCTTTGACAAATAACAAATCATTAAAATGAAAAGATTGTCAATTTCGAGTTTCTCCCTAAGCCGAAAGCTATATCGAACCGATACGTTGTTCAACGTTCCAATTTGATTACGTGTACACAATCAGGATTTCAAGGGAATAATACATTTTCAATGATGTACTGAGATGGAATTTATTTGACAATGAACCAGCTTTGATCATAGCCCGATGGCATGTGTGAAGCCATTGTTGAATAACAAACTGGGGGAACCGTGAGGAACGGGCTCTTGGAACCAACTAGACAGAATAATCTACTCTGAAAGCTGCATCCTAGTATGATGAAGCCATAAACGTGATAAAGACCATCGCGCGTCTCAGTTATATGTACATCAAACTCATACTACGGGCAAATAATTATATACATATATCCCGTGTCTCTTGTAGCGCAAAGGTTACACGATACGCATATCTTCTTACTTTGACACTCATCGCCCTTGAAGAAACCGTAAAATCCATCTGCGTGAAATGCATTATCGTACGGGACATATATTTTCATTCGAACTGAAACGCTTCGACGATGGAATTATCGCGGTCGATTGGTACGGAAGAATGAAATGCCATTTGAAAGAATCTCAGTGACACATAGAAACAGGAGGCTTTTAGTAGCATACACAATGAACAATGAATTCTGAATTCTGTGATAAGTTTTGAACTCGATATAGAGATTTTTTAATCGCATAGAGATGATTGGCACGTAACTTTTGAGAAATTAGATAATAAAATTATCATTCATCATTACCGTGCAAACGATGATGATATAAATCTACATGCCAAAGAGAAAGTGTTTCGAAAATCACAATTGATATTATAATCGTTCACACGAGTAAGAACACCACTAGACGCGCTTGCCGATAGTAAAATTCATGTGAAGTGGAGGAAGGTCACGTGTACGTAAAAGAATATTGCATCATTATACTTTAATTGCAGTCATTGCAGCGCATAAGGTTATGATCATATATACAATAGTATTAAAGTCAGGTGACCATAAACTGTGAGATGAATTAAATTATTTTATAGTTCCAAATAATTGTTTCATGACGATGGAAGTGTAGTGCATAATCGTGAATTTCTTCCAACAAAAGTTGGATTCAAAATATCATGGTGTGACATTTCATGCCATTACAACCTCGTCACATTGGGATTAAAAAATTCTAATATTAAATAAAATATTCATGGAATTTTAATTAGGTTCCTTGTTTCAACGATGTTGAGAATTTCCGTAACGCCAGAATATCTTCGATATTTTTGAAATCAAAAAATGTATTCTCCAATGTACTTTTGAGCCATTAATGGATAATTTTCATGGATGAATTCTCGTATAAAAGGAAGATAGAGAGAGAGAGAGAGAGAGAGAGAGAGAGAGAGAGAGAGAGAGAGAGAGAGAGAGAGAGAGAGCAAGGTAAAATGGAAGACGGATAGACAAAAAGAAACACAGAGAAATAAAATAACGATGATAGATGAGAGAAGAAAGTGACTTGTTATGTAGAATTGACAATATCTGTATCCAAAAAGAAACGACATCGTTTTTCCGTCTCCAAGCTTCATACGGTTCACGGAGGATTGATATGCATTCTTTTATATATCAATCACTTTGATAGAAGTTTTCAGATGAATTTTTGAAATGAAACTTCTTACGAAAATTCGCTGCTTAAATTATCGGGCAGGGGGAAAAAGTCCATCATAACGGATGGACATTGATGAAATCGTATTGAATTTTTGTTCGGTTTTATCCGGCTTGCATGGAATTTTCATGGAAATTCAGAAGCGTTCCTCTTTTTATAGAGTTTTTTATTGAGTTTTTATCGAGTTATCATGATATCGCTTCCTCGTTATTTGAAAGGTATGAGAAGCTTAACGAACGTTCGTGAAATCCCACAAATTTTTCAGCTTCTTGCGTTCAATACACAAACAATAATACTCTCACAAGTATCGATAAAGCACGCGCAAGTGTCTAATTGTTTTTCTAACGAAGTTTTAAAAAATTCGTGGATATGTTGAAAATTTTTATTTGATCTTCTCTTTGTTACCGAAATTTCATTTTCAATCTTCCGTTTGATAAAACTCAGCCCAAGACACGCATAATCCTTTCAGAGCTGAATTTAAAATTTTCAAGAAACAGGAAAGGAACGAATAATTGATAAATTCTTCCAACATTAATAATTAAACACTTCAAAGTACTTACTCTTCGCTCTTGTGTACTTTCTGTGAAAAATACGTGGAAAACGTTGAAATTACTCTTAGGAATTCATCCACCCCGGAGTGGTATTTAAGCGCAGCGTCTGCAAGTTGAAGAAAAAACCCAGTTCACGCTACGAAACGAACAACGATGGAAAAAATTCAAGAGCCCCTACAGAATAACTTTTGTGCAAAAATAGTTCCGTACCTTCCATAATTTTCAATGAATAATTTTCGTGTCTTTTCAGAATTATTGGCAAATCTAGCGTGAATCGTTGAGTGAATTAATCTTGTGGAAAATAATAGTGAATATTGATTGAAACTGTATCTTTTTTGGAATTCACAGGAATTTAGCTCATGTGGCCTTCGATTATCCAACGTGGTGAAATAGTTGAATTATTATCGCGAATCATTATCATCCATCTAGATGTTTTGAAATATATAAAATTTTTGTTGGATGAAAATAAGATGATCGACAAATGACATTCGTTGACTAGGAATAGAGAAAAGAACATCTGTCCTTGTCGCCGGGGAAGATTAATTGTACGGTAGAACGTGGATAACACACGTAAATCAAAGTGAAAAATGGAAACAAAGACAGGACCGGATGGAACAAGCCAAATGAAAGACATAGCATAAAACCAACAAAATGCAATCATGTGCATAGGAATGAAAGAATGGAAGGGATGCGAAATGAGAGTCGTTGAAAAAACATTGATAGATTTCTTTCCTATTATAATAAATGCGAGTGTCGTATATATTCAATATGAATTTATATTCCGCAATGAACTGCTGTATCTTTGTACATTCGTGGAAATTCGAAAAAGCTATCCTTCTGACGAATTTTCCAGATTTATTTTATATTGAATTCCAAATATGCTCTTTAAATCTTGAAGAGTAAAAAATGACGCGTTCTATTCTTAGAAGTGAGCCAGTCTGCTTCGAATGGGATTTCCACTCGTTTCGAGTGACCTTGACTCTTTTAGAGTGAAAAATTCACTCTAGAATTGGAGTGACTGTGAGTTTCCAACCTCAAACTTCAGACTATCACTCTACACGGAAAGACCGGGTCTGTTAATATTTAGAAAGAATTCATCAACGTTTAGAAAAATGACTGTCAATTTAGGGAAAAAGAGGATCGCTGAAAAATATTCGTAGTGAATCTACCAAAAATTCGTAGTCAAAATATTAACAGTTGATAGTTTCATTGGTATTTTCCACAGTGAAACTATCAATTGTTGATACATCAACTACGAATTTTGGGTAGATTTACTACGAATATTTTTCAGCGATCCTTGTTTTCCCCAGTATTGGGGAATGACGATGGGGCCCATGTTGGCCCATCTTAGCCCTGTTGTGCTTTCCCATACAATTATGGTTGGTAGAAAATGGAAATAATGGATCTTAGTGCAAGCACATTTGAACTTGGCCCCAATTTGGACCAGCGTTAGGCCAAGATTAGGGTGAATTTATATCCCGAGCATGTGTATAATCCTTAGCGTGTATGAATTTCGGTCCCACTTTGGTCCAGTCTTGGGCCCATACAGGCAAGATGGGGCTCAACACTAGGCCCAAGACTGGGCCAACGTGGGGCTGGAATTCATGCCCACTGGGGTAGAATTCAAAGCAATTTTCCAATTTCAAAAAAAGGAAGGGACAGTATTGATTACCTGGTCTGGGTTCATGCTGGGCCCATGGTATGAGCAATTCTCGGGCAAAGCGATACAGCCAAGCTGGGTACGTTGTTATCATCTCAGGGTTGGCCCCATTTGTCTGCCCAGCTTGGCCCCACGTTGGGCAGCATGGGCACCCACCCTGGGCTTAGATTGGGCCCGCCGTTGATAGTCATTTTATATTAATAGACCTGGTCTTTCCGTGTAAGAGAGTGGAAATTTCACTCGAAATTTCGACAGGCGCACTTTTGACTGGCTAAAGAGTGAAAGCTCGCTCTAAAAATTTTAGAGAGTGATCATTCGAAACCCGAGTAGAAGTTTGGCAGGGCAAACGTGGGTGCCTTATGTGGCAAATGGCTTGCATCATAAGGCCCCGATGTTGATTTCATGAGATTTCTTCTTGGGAATGGTATGTAAGCTCTCCTTTGAATCATCAAAAAAATCATTTGATTTCTTCATCGTATCGCCTGATCATTACCCTATATTAGAAATGCTCTAGCGATTCAGCACAATGACCAGACGTTTGCTAGTAACTTGCGAATTACTGGCAAGTTTTCTAGTTTTTCGTTGGGATAAGTGTTACAAAACCAATGAATCGCTAGAGCATTTCTACCTGAGTAACTGAACCGATGCTCATTTGGTGATGGAATCTTTACTGAAGCAGATCAATCGAAACAACGGGGTCATAAAAAATGCTACAGTCGCGACAATACAGGCCCATAGATAGTGTCAGTACCGGTAGTGTTGTATCTCTAGGCCGAATACATTCTCCCGCGCTGGTAGGTTTCAATTCCCACATGGGAAGTGATCATACTCAGTTTCCGTCACGTCATTGACGAATTTGTAAATGATTGGTCGTTGAAAGTAGAAAACTCATTCGTTTTTCAGAGGCTAAATAAAGTCTAATCGTATCCTGAGAAAAATAAAGTAATTCGAAGTCGAAAATGTTTGAAACTCGTAACGGTGCATGACGCCAGTATGATTATTTTAAAACAGTTTTACTCTAACAGATGGAAGTCACCAGTCCATTCACATTCTAAAACGATCAAAGTTTTATTGAACGTATGCCAAATAGACCGATAATAGAACGAGGAAAATTTTATCTGCATTTCCGACTTTTTTATTTTATACGTAAATGAATGATATCGGATAAAATTTGTGGAATCATGCAGCGAAATAGACAATTTCTCAATGATAATTCAAGGATAGCAAAATTTTTTATTGTCATCAGTCTCGTTTTGCTACGTACTTGGTTTTGGAAAAATCATTTATTCAACTGGAAACTACTATTATCATCGGTTTGAACGATATTTCAAAAGAATCTGACGATATTTCTTTGGATTTGAGCGTAGTTTTTGGAAAATGTGAGTAGTGAGTTTGAATATCTTTCACATTGGGCTCTTTTTATCGAGTCTTCGAAAAAGCTCTGCAGATTTTGGGCTAATTTCTGAGTTGATAGAATAAATCATAATTGATCACAAGAATGCAATAGGAGCGACCTCAAGAAGGATATTTACGGAATCGTTCTTAGAATATCTTTGAAGTTAACTTTCGTAAGTTTATGAGACAACTCAAGGTATATTAAATATGACATCGCGAAGAATTTTTGGTTTCCTGAGATCGAAGATGTTCATTTTGTGTTCAAAGAATATTGCATGATGAATAATCAAAAAAATTGGAGGAAGATAGTATAATACTGTGAATATAAACTGTCGACCCTTCAAATATTTTCAGTGTGATATGAATCTAGACCAGCTTTCCAATACTTGGAATTGACAAAACTGGTGATGCGGTATACGTCGATTCAGGGAATTACTGAACAGCCTGCATGCAAGTACACACGCATCCCTGCATACCGGGATACATGGGAATATGCATAATGATTGTTACACGTATCAGCATAGGATTAGCATCATCGCCTTTGGGTATTTACACACCTGGTACATACACATCTCAAATCCACTTATAATAAACCATGTTCCAGTATTGCGTGACCACGACAAGTGATATACCTATAAAAATTCTTCATGTTGGGAGATAGGGATGGAAGAAACTCACTGAAAACAATGCATTTCTGTTAGATGAAATTACAAAATGAATTTCATAATTTCCATTCGTGTTTCTTGAGAATTAATTCACATGAAAAGAAAACAACATAGTGAATTTGAAAATATACTTATCACGATGCATAATCATAGGTATGATAATGTAAGAAGCTTATGAAGCTGAAACTGGCAGCTGCAGAGCTACCCCGTGTGGAAATAGATTCTTGGTGGTAGCCAGGGCCAAACTAGAGGTCCTCACTTTATTATGCCTGGGTTACCCGTACACGCCCTAGACAGGATTGTCACGCACCCATTTGCGGGGCCTGTACTGGATAGGTCCTAGCTTGGGCCTATGTAAGGTACCCACGATGGGGCCATGTAGGCTTCGAAATTAGGGCGTTGGGAAGTATAATAAATTGTTGCGAAAATGATGAAATAAGATAAATATTCTACGGAGAAAATATTCCACCCAAAATTACTATGTTTATCCATTATCTGACTCCATCAAAAACCCAGAAAAGCATTATTGGGCCCTAAAATTAATCACGAAGTTACTTTGAACTATTTACACAAATACTAAATACTAAATACTCAACAGTACAAATGAGATCAAGTACCAATGGGATATATGAGATAAAGTTTTTTCTTTTTCAAATAAAAATAATTAATTTTGATTGTTTCACAATAAAATAAATATTTTCCAATTGATACCAATAACGTTCCCTTCTTTATCATCAATTCTATAAGGTATTAGTTATCAGTATTCTTTCTCATCAATTTATTAATTGAAAAAATTTCGAACCCGATAAATTTTCACTGTGAAACAATGGAATGAAAAATTTATTGAATTTCATTTTTGTGTTTGATCAAAACGAGAAAAATTTGACAACAAATACCATAAGTTGAAAGCTGTTGCCCAGATAACATTTTGAAGCTCCCCCCCCCCTCTAGGTTCGCGTGCAATTCGCGTGCAGCAGCGTATCCATGTGCGTCGTTTCGTGGGGGCATATTATCTGGGTCATTTGTCATTTTCACTGATCGTGGTACTATTTCTAATCAGTGCAGTGTTTGGGCGCGTCTAAGTTCAAGTATCGGGATGAAATACAAAGAAAAAAAAAATTCTTGTATCAAGAAAGCATGGTTGTCTTCGTTATATATGAAACACGGATTGTCTCAGTTCAATCCCAATAAACATACGAATCATAAAGACATCTAAAAGATGTCTAAGAAAAGACATCTTTTCGACATTTCTAAAAGACAACTTATAGACTTCTTTTAGATGTCTCACTGAAGACATTTCTAAGAAGTCTCTTGAAGTTATCTTAAAGATGTCTAATAGATTTTATATCAAAGATGTCTTCAAAGATTTAATAAAAGACATCTTTTAGATATCTTGAAAATCAAAATCACAATATTAATAATATAATAATATACCGATAATGATTATAGGCCTGAATTCAAAAAAATATCAATTTTGATATAAAATCAAATAATTGGTGACTTTCATTATAAAAATTTTTATAATCTCATAGTGTGCATTGTTTCTACTGACCAAATTGGATTACGTCGGACCACAATTGATGTTGCACGGATTGAAAACTTAATTCGTTCAAGTACTCCTGCTTCAAGAATTTTATTGAACCAATAGAATCTGCATTGGAATCAGTGGGTTCAATGAGATACTTTGAACAGGCGTACAAGAAAATTCTACGGTCATAGTTTGTGATTCCAAAAAAACACGAAGGTCCAAAGAATATTCAGTGGAGGTGCATTGAACGTACGGACATTGGATGGTCCGAACATTCCTTGAACTTAAATGTACGTATAATGAACGTGAATTTCACCGAAGAGATCTGTGTCTTGGAGAAGTTACAGGGATGGAATATATAATTCGCAAGACATTTTCAGATCTTCTGAAAGTGTGCTTCAACCGTGGTTAATAAAACCTATTCATTCCTATTGAATGTAATAAATTCACATTAAAATTCTAATTCTGCACGTTTAATAGGAATAAATGGGTTTTTTATCAATCAGGGAAGAGGTCCTAAGAAAAATTTGCATCATATCTAAAACTCGTCTTGAAGAAGTCTAAAAGATATATCTTCTAGATATCTAGTAAGAGTTCTAAAAGATGTCTCAATCAAGACATGTTTTGGATGTCTAAAACTGTCGCATAAGGCATCTTTTAGACTCCTTTTAGATATCTTTTAGAACAGTTTGTAAGACATCTTGCGAAGTCGCAAGACATCTTTTGGATTTCGAAAAGATATCTTTTTGTCTATGTGGGATGCAATTTGCGTGAATCAAGAAATTTTGTTTTGATTCAAGCAGATTGCATTGAACTGAGACAATCCGTGTTTCATATATAACGAAGACAACCATGTTTTCTTGATACAAGAATTTTTTTTTCTGTGTAGTAGTTTCAATTTGGCGGCATATGGATTTTATAAGCACACAGAAAAATTTCCTATTATAAATGACTATAGTCGCTGGTATATTGAGGATATACTTGCATTTTGAGGTTATATACTTAACCTTCTTGAAAAGGGTATCATACTTTCTATGACAAGATGCTATTATTTCACCATTAAATAACAAAAAGTCTCGTCCTTTTCAAGAGAGTGTTAGGTTTCTAACCTCAAAATGCAAGTATATCCTCAATATACCAATGATTATAGTAATTTATAATAGGAAATTTTTCTTCGTATGGGCGTGTCTGAATTGAAATCCTTGAGAGAACATGGGGAGCTTGGCAAGGCCCTATACGGGCTGTAGTTAGGTGCACCTAGATTCTCATAACAGGGAACCACGTTGGTAGCTCAACTTGGCCCCACATGAACTGTATACGGGCAACCCAAGCTCAGACAAATCGGGGCTAATAATAGCAACCCGGGTAGGCCCTTTGCTGGCGAAGACTAGGTAGCTCTAAGTTGGGATACCTAACATATGCCCGTACAGGGCCTGTATGCAATACAGCACGCCCGGGAAAATTTTTACACGGGACACTTTGGGAAAAGCGGTGTCAAAACGGTGTCAGGATTCACATAAAATCAATACCACGCGGATTCTATAGAAGTTCACCCCAACGGTGTTAGGATGACACTTTATGGTGTGAGAATGACACCATGTGCTGTTAAAACAAAACTATTTGGTGTGAATTTTTGCCAACACCGCAAATGTTTTACAGTGCAGCAGCCGATTGTAATCATTTTTCCACAGGAAACGTTTATTGAGAATTTAAGGATCTGAAAAGTTTACTGGGATGCTATTCGATCGATTTCTCAGATAAACAAAATGTCATTGACATCTAATAAAAAGCTACAACAACCAGTTGCTAGCTTCACGGCTGCCAGTTTCAACTTCATAAGAAGCTTCAAACAGCATCCATGTACAGAAAAATTGGGGCTATGATGAACGTAGAAAAATAAAAAATACAAAAATGGATTGACCTAAGCTCTTTTCGGACGTGCCCGCGTGTCAACAGTGAAACCTAATTGGGCCTTGATTTGTTGCGTATTACGGAGTAAATTGAAGTGAAATACATTACATTTTTTCGATTCGGGCCACTAAACTTGCAGTTATACCGACAAAAGCATTTGGTTGGGCATATCTCAATCAAATTTTTGTCCACAGTGTGGTCTCTCGAATGATTAAAGGGAGGTTCTCATCGAGCGACCCCAAAATAAGGTGATTTTCTCGAATTTTTTTTTTTCATGGAAGGAAGTAAATAAATAACCTTGGGAGGTTTTCACATTTGTTAATTGAGTCTGTAAATACATAAAAAAATTGTTTTCAGTAAAGAATAATGCCATGGGAATTGTTGATACTTGTTGGAACATAACCACCTATAAAAAGAAACAGTGATCAATCGGGTGCCACTATAGCACTTACAAAAATTATCAGAAATGAAAAATCCAAAAATTTTTATGAAATATATTACATTTGTTGGATTATTGGATTCGTTGGTATCAATAAAACCAATGAGAAGGCCAAAATTGAAAAAATTGATAGGCATGCAAACTTTTTGTAGCGTTTTTTCACGTCTTTTTCGCTCTTTAAAGTGCTATAAAAAGACAAACCAAGGCAAATGGCATCTCCATTTAGGGTGATCCTCCAATCAATTCAATCAGCTTCAAAATGAGAAAAAAGATCGATCCGTTCAGTAGTTTTTGAGATATCGTGGAGCCAAACTTAAGAAACATGGTTTCGAGAAAAACGCCTTGAAAGTTTCGGGATATGAATGTTTCAACTTGAGAAAATTTTTTTCATGTATTTTGAGATTTATTTATTGAGTTTCAAATAACTCGAGTTCTTAATTTGCATTCTTTTTAAGCAAAAAAATTCGAGTAAATCACCTTATTTCGGAATTCGCTTGGTGGGAACCGCCCCCTTAAAACGTCTCATAGAAGATCACTTTTCATTGTAAAAGTAAGACGTTAGGATTTTCCATGTATACGTTAATGTACATTCATATATATGAGGATATCGGCTACTCCGTGTACAATAATATGTATACTTCACAGTACTGTGCGCACTCGAACAAAGTGACCGAGGTTTTAATTGCGCTGTGGAATTTCATTATTTCCACATTTATGACTTTTCGAGCGGGTAGTTTCTACTTTACGGCGGGAACAATTTTTTTTTTTTTGTTAATTCTAGTGGATAGGAAGTACTTCACGAAGAAAGACTAGGTACAAAAATAACTCAGCGATATCATAATTTCAACTATATTACACCTTTTATCTATGATATAATATAAATGTTGCTCTTCTTTGTATATCGTTGATGATGATGATGATAACAATGAAAAGTATTCGTCATTCTCATAATGCACCTCGAATTGACTTTGATGGATAGTATTTCATAATATTCAATATATTAAGTCATGTCCGAATTCATATTCGATCTGAAAACTCAAGGCGCTGTATAAAAATGAAGTCGATCCAGCATTTTATCCATTTCAACGAATGCCTTCTAAGAATATTTGACCACATTAAACGTTGCGGCATTCCTAACAAGGTAAGTAACTCGCTTTATCGATCAGGGAATGAAATCGAATCGGAGAAAATTCCGTGGCGACTTAACCGAATTTCACGCGACAAATTTGATGTAGCGCAAGTTCGTTAGAACAGTGGTAATCGCTCGCGGCCTCTTCGTGACTCTCGCTTTGAGAATTACCTCCACAACAGATGGATCGTAGGCCAGGATGGTTATGTACGATGAGAACGTACAACTACAATCTCCAAAGGATCCCGTTCAGTTTGGATCATCTTTGATGTGGCGACGAACCCGACGGCTATGGCTTCCGCAATATTGTTAAATTTGACCGATACCAATGAGTAACGTCGTTGAATTTCAAGGATCGACACAAAAGCTCTTCGTGCAAATTCAAAGTCCTATGAAATTCAAGGATTCGTATAGAGGTTTCAAAGTCTCATCGAGAGAGCATCATCCTTCTTGTTTTTTGGTTCTCAGAATCGTTGTTCGATATCTTACTCATTTATCATCTTATTCGCTTTGGAAGTAATGGTTGGAAATAATTTTGCCTTTCATTCGCAGTGATCGAATTTCACAACTGTTTAATATTCAACGGTATCTTTTTGTTTCTGCGTCGAGTAATTTATTCGAGAACTTGTACATATATTCCCTTTGTACGCGGGAAAGTGAATATTGTTGTGCATCATGTTATCGGAATGCCCTTGGGTTTGAAAAATGAGTTCCAATTAGAGTCACTGTTCTCGTTAATGCGTCACATAAGTCAAGAGGATTGTTGAATGCACACAAAAGGACAAAATATGGTGTGCGAATTGTTTCAGCCAGGAAAAGAGGAAAGTAGTAGTATGGGTTATTACGGGCGAGCGAGTTAGTACGAAAGTACGTATTCACAGGTCCGTGGCTAGTTGGTCGTCCGTTGGTATGCCGTGATTACCGCAGACGAATGCTAGTCATTTCTCAGGAAAACTGCCCACTTACCAAAGTTTCTTCCTTAGGTTAAGAGTAATTGTTTGTAACTTCCGATTCTTACTCGATCATTCGTCTTCTTCTCTTCCACCCTCGTTCTTAGTTTTACGGGGGAAAAAAAATCCACGAGAGGTATTCTTTTTTGCGAAATATCTATCCATATGTATTCTTTCATATTTTTGCATCGGTGGAAATGATACTTATCGAACAAGTGGTCGCATGTCAAAAGTAACATTCGAGATATCCGGGTAGATTTTCTTTGTCTAACTTCTATTTGCTGTAGAAGTTTTGCAACTTCAACACTTTTTTCTGTTACATCTGAAGTTTCGTACCGAGGAACATTTATTCTTTTGACAGCGACAATGTTCTTATAACATCGATAAAGTGCATGTCACGAGAAAAATAGTAAAATTCTTTCGGAGAAGGGAATATCAAGAGGATTGGAATAGAGTTTTTGCTTCACATGCATTGAGAACAGGTTGATAGTGAATTTTCCCACCTATTCTTTCTTTCGAAATGAAAATAAATTATTTTGATAATTTTTTTTCATAACAGATAATATCGACCATGAAATCAATTCACCTGCTGCTATACTTTTTATTTTGTTTTACAAATACAGTTGCAAAATCCATTCGCTCGAGGAATAAGGAAGATAATGGGTACCCATTATGTGCATGTACTTTTACTGTCATAGTCATGTACTTGTTGCTTCGATGTTTAACTTTGATTCCGGGTCCAAACACAGAGACCAATTTTATTAAAAGTGACATCATTCCAAAGTTGACTTGAGAATGAGATAGAGAGTAAAGGAGTGATGTACGTCCGATGTAGTTTTATCGTTCTTCTTTTCATTGGCTGAAGTAATTGATTTCAACTCGACACAAATTACAAATAGGAAATCAATTCTTCCAAAAGCGCGTGCTTTTGTATATCTCTTATTATGTAGACGAAATGGGAACAATTATCAACGTGATTATAATCGATATTGTAATGCAAGTTTGCTTTGTTTGTTCTGACCCACTTTTTAGAAATCAACTCTTATGCTCGAATACCGAAACACATCTGCAAATTTCAGATAAATCGATGGGTTTATCAAATTTCTGATCTTTTCTACGTTACAACAAATGAATGAACCGAATTCCAAGTAATTGGATCTTTTTTTACACCACAAAACTTGGTCTCATGGTTTTGAAAAGATGAATAAAAAGTATGAATCTCGAGTATTTTGTTCATTCATTTATTCGCTCACAAATCTATATATACACATTCTCATATCAACCGATCAACTCAAAAGAATCTCGTAACCTTTTTCTATTTCTGAAAATCTTTGTAAAAGAAATACTTCTTTCGTACAACTAGAACAATTGTTCTTGACCTGCAAGTGAGGAGTCAGCTTTCATTCAGCTTCAAGATATGTGGATAATTCTTTCTTTCTTTTTCTTCTAATAAATCGTTTTTATGTTACTTCTTGAAGAATCACCATGAAAATGTCATACGTCACGAGACACATTTATTCATATCAGGTGTAAAATTTTTTTCTCAAATGTTGAAGAGTTTTTTGTTTCAAAAATCATTTCAAAGGTAATTCCATTTCCCTAGATCATCTAAGCTTTTGTTCTTGACGCGGAGATTATATTATTCGACATAATAGGCGTTCCACAATTCTCCGCCAATCCAACTGATTTTTGCGATTTCATTCTTCCGTATAAAAAAAAATCCCTCCCATGAGATAAATATTGAAATAAAGAAAATACTCCCACAATACTTGATATCCTTGAAAGATTTCTTTAAGCCTTTGTTATTGTGTATATGATCCAACGTTATGAAGGGGAAGAACAGGAAAAATCGCGAATATTCTTGGTGAAATTCCTGGAAGGATGATACGACTTGCTTGTTCACAAAGAATATAGGGATTAATTTATGTCTGTATCAAGTTTTATCAAAATCAGAATGTTCCGGTTAAGAAGTTTTCTTGTAAATATATATTTCATTCTGTTTCATTATATTCCTCGCTATAGAAATTCTCCACCGAGCGTAATGAATAAGTCAACTTTTTCTTTCATTGTTCCCTGCCAGAGGTTTATACGAGATGGATGTACATACGTATACTTGACTGAAAATAATACTTTATATGTACAGGTTCAATAAACTTTCTAACAATTCACATGAGTCACAACCATTCCATCTATCCGATATTGGAAAATATCGAGTGAAGATGGGTTATCGAACAGCTCGAGGAACTTTGGTTCTTCTAAAGTTTCGATACGGTTTTTTTTCCTTTTCAAAAGTCCTCTTTCTCCCAAAGAGCTATTAGCAATTGAGAATAGAATATCGTAAGAATTTTTTGAAATATGTGAAGTTAGAAAAATTGAATTATCCTTTTCGAGATATAAAATTCATCAAGTAGAAATGTCTTTAATATGCTGCTCGAGTAACATGAGGAGTTTGAAAATGTGTTCAAAAGTCTGTTGATCAGACTATTCTGTATAATTGTACACCATACGCGTGTCTAGAATGTCTCGTTGAATTCATCTCATGTAGTCTTATTTACACATTTCATGCATAACCACATAGCAACCGCAACGTATTGAAAAATTTCCAGCGTTATTTGAGTATTCTGAAGCAAGAAATCTTACGAAGTCTTATCATCGTCATCTCACGTTATAGATATACCGAGACGTATATGCCTCCGATGAAAATAGTTTACAAAATCTCATTAACGAGTATAGAAAATCTAACGGAATTCAATTGGATTCAATAGAAACTTTGATTATCTTTTCAAATCATTTAACGATGAGATGAATTGAAAGGATAAAACAATTACTCTCATAATATCCAGCACTGTCACATTTTTACATATGCAACATCCTGTAAAATGACTATTAGAGGTATTTTCTATCACTTGGATCTTAATGCTGCGTCAATGAAACGTGACATTTTCCATTCGCACATTCACCGAAGTTGGCATTTTCTCTGAGGATTCATTGCCACGCCATATTCTATCCTTGAAATGTAATCCATTCGATAAATCGTAGATTCCATAGCAGATTGTGTTCATGCGGTTGAATAATGAAAATCACAGTCTATGCGGAAAATTGGATTTACTTTTTCCGTGAGCGAAGCTTCATCAGAGAATTTTCTTGATCCTATCGTATGATAGTTTCTGTATTGGAACATTCATTATTTTTCATCCGAAAAAAATATGATTTATTCATTTCTGCAGTTTCAATCGATAGATGGATTTATATACTCCTTCGCTGAGTGATGTACTCTCCATTGAATCCCGAGTCATCTTCTCTTTCTCCTTCTCGTCGAGATAGGATTCATTTGGATTACATACTTCATTGCAGAATCCTACTGATCCCTTTGAATAATGGATGCCAATAAGCGTCTCATGATGCTCCGCGTGAAAAACTTGATCCATTTGTCTTTGCTGGTTTTGTGGAAATATCAGTATTTTGAATAAATCGAATTCGTTGCATATCAATTGAATACTGCGAGTATCGTTGGAGAAAAACATCGAATAGAAATAGAAATAAATATGAATGTGAAACTTATAAAACATGGGATGATGAATTCCATTACTGCAACGTGTAACGGAAATGTATTGTTTCTCATTACATTTTGCAGGTATGATTAGTTTTTTAATGGATATATAAAATGTGTGATAATAATATCGTTTGTGCATTTGAATCGAGGAACGAATATAGAAAGAAATATTATTATGTTTGAATGTAACGAAAGAGGATTTCACTGAAATTATATGATATACTCGTATTTTCGTTCAATGATGATGATTCTTGATTTAAATTTGCTCAGATATAATGGATTATTCGATTTCAGATTCGTGTGATTTTGATACAGTTGACTTTCATGAAAACAATTTGGTTGTTGTTTTATACAATAATATAATGCCCTAACAGCAAGATGTGATTTTGGAACGTTCTTAAAACGTTTAGAAAACCTTCCCGATATTTTTGAACGTATTAAGAAGCGTTTGATGATATGTCGATATCATCGGTGTTTATCTTTTTGAATTAACTCCTTGCAACTGAAAATATCATTCGAAAAATAATACGCAGTATACTGCAAGAATGGGGGTCTGTAACAATCGCGTATTTCGTTATTCGATGACCAATTCGTTCAAATAAACGGTTAAAACTTCAACAACATTCGATTTCTACGAATTCACGGTATGCACAATAATTTTTTTCAGGATATTTAGCCCTCATAAATAAATCACTCGAAAGATTAAGAATTAATGACATATGTATACACGATGAGAACATCATTATATTGCAGGATGTACCATCTTTACCATTTCATTATGGTTTTCAGAACTTTTATCTCATGAATACGTAAGTGGTAAAAGAGAGTATCCCTCTTACTTCTGCTGTGTTACAAGTTTATGTAAAAGAGATTCATCTGAATTCTCATGAAAAGTACCGAAACTGTGTACAATGCTGGTAATGTACGAATCATTCTCAGTTCTATACAGTATAAAAGTGGGTGGAAAGAAGATTTAGCTTCTTTTGAGGGAAATTTATATCTCCGCAGTGTCAGGGTTTAAAGCAGTACTCCGCCGGTAAAGGAAACAGGGTAAATTCTTATAGTTGAGTTTTATTCATCAACATTTCACTACTTCGTCATCTCGTAATATCATTGTTTTTCCAGAAGTTTCTGTGAAGAATGGTACTTGAGAATCATTACTTCTGAAGATTTATAATGTATCATCAACTTCGAAACCACGCGTTTTTTCTATGCTATATATCGCATAGGAAAGCATACGATGGTTTTTCTGAACACTAAGCGGTCTCTGATCGATGAACGGTGGCATGTGAAATTGATGCTCCGACCTAATTCAGCCTTCGGTTGTTCTTGGTCATTTGTGGATACTGAATCAGGAATGTTTTTAAACCAAGAAAACTTTGCGCATCATTTTCAAATGCCACTCGTTCACATACGTACTTTATGTTTAGATTTTTTCAGAATATAAAGAACAGTAGGAGAGTTTTCCATTCCGAAAGCACGCGATGGATTTTATTTTAAGAAGAAGAACGATATCGTATATGAGATCTTTCAATCATGATCGATGAATCTCATTCAACGAGAGTGAGTCTCATATTCGTTTGAAAATTCATCAAAACTTCAGTTTATTGTCTCTTTTAATTGTTTTTCTCTATCCATGTTTTATCGTAGAAGGGAAGTGAAATTCTTGTATATATCTAGCTCGACCCGAAACGATGGGTTTATCGATCGATTCAAAACTCAGCACAGGGATCGTTTAGATCTCAGGGTGCGATGCAGGTTGCAGTCATGGCGTGAGTGTAATATTGCAGAAAGTGGGGGTGTGTGACTGAACGAGAGGATTGTCACACAAAACAAGATTATAGAACAATTTTTTGACGTACGTCTCTTCAAAGCCTTGTGGTAGCCAAATTCCTCAGTTGATGAGAAACAAACCCTCTATTTCTCGAATTCTCCAAATTCTCTGTGTTTAGAAATGAACTTGTTGGTGAATTCTGGACAGAAAAATCTGTTTTTTTTTAGTCATATTGCGAGCATAACGCCCTCAAACGTTATTCGCTCACCGTACATGGGAAGTGTAAATAATAAGTTAATAAAAAAGCTATTCATGAAGTATTTGCAGCACTTCCACGATAGATCGTTTTTGATCTCTTCTAAGGTAATATTTGCTTCCTCTAGCGCATGATCGATATCCCTTTGCCAATTCACATTCTACAAAGTTTATGCTCGTTTCAGTATGAATAATGAGTGAAAGAAATTTTCACGGTTGAACATGCTTTTAAAAAATCAAATCGTCTTCCTTTATCCACACTGTCTATCTCAACGGATGAACAGATATTTTTTTGAAAATATTTCCCGATTACAACAATATTTTTTCCTTTCTTACACAGTGAAAAATGCTGTGTATTTTTAACACACGTGTATTTTCCAAGAGGTCCACTCGCAATTTATGTTAAATATTAATACAAAAAATGTATCAAATCGACACAAAAATGTTAAATTTATACTGAAAATCTGTGAATTTCAGAATTCGATATGTTGTTTTCAACACAAACTATGAGTGGACACAAAATTTTCCGCTGTGTATTATTTTGGAATAACATTTTTTCATATTTTTATGTAATATAATTAGACTGAATAATCGTTTTATAGCGTTTGTTCAATATCTATTATACACGCGTGTTAATGCTCTTCATACATAATTTCTATTTATCTAATTTTGGGAGTTTTGAGACTCGTGTGGTGTGCATGTTCTATTAAGTGTCGAATTCAATACACGATTTACGTGTAAACTAAACCTAAACATGTTTTTATTTGTTTGTTCCAGGTAAGATAACGGTTATGAAAATATCCATCACATCATGTTTCCGCACCTTTGGGTGAGTCAATTTGAAATTCACAGAACATGTGATAATATTTTTCTTGTATCATTCGAACAAACTAACTGAATACTTTTGCACTGTACTGTTCTCTTCACAAATAGGAGAGAAAAATTCCAATATATTATAACATAGTACTCAACATATATATCCTGAAATTTCAGAAGAACGGTATTTTCCACTCTAGAAATCTTTTCTACGTGTTTCTTCCATCTTACTGACTCTTATTACATTCTACTTATAGCCTCCCTGTCTTCACTCTGAAGTTTTCCAACTTTCAAACTTGTCTAAGACCTTTACATTGCGACTCGAGTGGCCACGTAGTCCCTGTCAAAGATTCCAAGGGCGGATTAGTTGACGTTTGTAATTCCTTACAAAAGATGATATCGTTATTATAGCATGCAAACAGATTACATTTCCAATGAGAAGTGCTGTGGGTGTTTTTCAAGTCTTTGATCGGACAGAAGTTTTGTTTGGGTAGGGTCTTGGGAAATGAATATTACTAATCTTCTTTTAGTTTCAAGAAAGAGTATCGATTTTTCATTTGAATTTCTAGTATCCAATACGGAATGCGGTTCGGATTTCTTCTGTTGATGCATCTTTTTTTTCAAATGCTTATAGTTATGGAATGTGAGGCATCTTGAGAGATAAAAGTGATCGTGCCTTACATGGAGCCTTTGATCTGAGAAGTTCAAGAAAAATTAGTTCACAGTGAATGGAAAAAAATCGTCAAAATTAAGTTTAGTGTAGGATAGCAGGTTTTAAATGAACTTGTGGTAGTATGAATTCACCGAATTTTCTTCAAAAACACATTATAGCTAACTCGAGATTGACATCATGATATCCTAAGTCGCTCCAACAATTGATTCGTTGATAAAACTCGGGAAATTTTCTACTAATCCGCAGTAAAATATCCGAGGATGGTGCCACGTTCGGGATTCAGCTGGATATTCTTCTAGTATAAATCACTCTAATCATTCTTTTGGTCTCGCAAGGCTGGGTAGAGCCTCGTGATAACTTAGAAAATTCCTCAAACAATTCGTGCGATTCAAGGGTTGGACCATAAGTGCAATGAAAAACATTACACTTCAGTGCTGACAAGCTGATTCATTGGAAAAAGGAACTGCATAATTGATGAGTCATATGTGAGAATATCAATATTTTTTACAGAAATTTTGTCGAGGTCGTATCAAATTTTATAGAATATTGATGGAAACTTTATATAAATTTCATATAAAATATCGATATCGTGAAATATCGTCTCTCACTTAACTGCACAGGGAAGGAAAATGGTTATTTTCGTAAACGCACTTATATTTAATTTCACTATATCGATCAATATGAAACTTTGATTCTATACGGATCATGATCTGAATCGGATATGAGAGAGCAAAAGGAGAGGATTCTTGTCAAATGTTGGGAAAACCAGGGATGGGAGTAGAGGTGCACGATATTTCACTGTATCGATACTTTTTATAGCAACTTTGTCGAGTTTCTATTGGATTTTATAAAATATCGATAAAAACTTTATATTGCATACAAAATATTGATAACATGGAATAATGTGCACGTCTAGATAGGACTTCGAAAACGAGAGCTGTTCTTTTTTTTCTATAGAAAATATATATATAGTTTCTACAGATTTTAATAAAATTTCAATAAAAATTTGATATCTTTTTATGAAAAAGAATGGTTGCTGTCCTTGGAGTTCCTTCCCTAAAAAAATCAGACAGAAGGATCCCTCCGGACGGTCAGATGAATAGATGGACACATTAAATTAATCGAGAAAATCACATGCCCATCTTTTGCTAAACTATGGCTAATTTCCTGTAAAAATTTTGCAATAACATTTCATACATTATATGATCAATTTCATGGAACGCAATGAAAAAGTATAGAGTTTTATCGTTTAATAACGATTTAACATTTCCAATTTCGTATTCAGAGACTTGATTGAGAAGGACAGAGAAAATTTATCGTTTCGCATTATTTTTTATTGGGGATTTTTTCAGCAGGGTGCAATCATAGCTGCGTGTCATCTTGTAAAACAGGTGTTTGTCCATGATGATGACCACTTTACCCTCCTGAAAGAATCTCATTGATTAGAAATTCTTCATCAGAAATTAATTCTCAATGGGCTTGAATCAGTTTTCTGCATCGGAATCAATGAGAATCAATCGATTGAATGAGATTCTTTAAGCAAGGTAGCGATGCACAGTATTTGATCGAATTCAATATGAACTTGACAAAATTTATGTACAAAATGTCAAGATCGTGGAATATCGTGCATCATCAGACCACTTTGTTTGTTTAAAATAAGCTACAAGTGATTTTTCTATGTTTTTTTCTAGATATCACACACAATGCTTGTGAAAAACTTGCTTTTCACCCTTATGAAAAAACTCGATATCGGGATTTCATCGTTCAATCATCAGTTGTATTAATACTATCCGAAATCTATCGTGTTGTTTCGTCATCAGACAAGTCCGATGAAAATACGATGTCTACCATAATTGTCCGATACAAAACCGAACCAGCAACCCGATGATTCCCCGATATTGGGTTTACATTGGATAATTATCGTAGATATCGTATTGTTATCGGACTTGTACGATAATGGAACAACACGATAGATTTCGGATAGTATTAATATAACTGATGATTTGACGATGAAATTCCGATATTGAGTTCTTTCATAAGGGATATGCTTTTCAATATCAAACTTCAAATATAATCTGAGTTTTGGTACAAAATTCTCTTTTTTCTGTCTGAATTGGAGACATTGAAAATGAAAGAATATTTTATGAACCGTAAGAGTTATACACTTTTTGAAAGGAAGAATACGATTTTAAGCATATTTCCAGTTTCATTTTGATGCAATTTCGAATCAACGTTACATGGATTGAGAGCGTCCATAATGATTCGATCCCCCTTTATATGTGCTCGTGTATGCATGTACGTATGTAGTACTTGTTAAATATGTATTTAACCATACACATAAGTATATATTCTGTGAATTAGTCTACGGCTTTAGTGACAGACGTTTCTGATATACTATACACACTTATGTTGGTAATAACATGTAGGGTAGGTAAACTGTGCGTGCGAGAGGGACAGCTTCATACGCAGCTAATGAGGAAAAGAAAGACAGTATTATACTAGATTTTGGATTTCACTATAGTCATACAGTATACGTGCACGATAGCGGTCATGTTCATGAGATTGGATCTTTGGTATACCACGTCGTCGAAGTAAATGATTTATGCAATCACCATCAATGTAATCACCGCTCGTAGTTGTGTCTCCTATAATATTGGATAAGATATAATTGCTTATACGCACGTTACAGATGAATGAAAATTCATTCAACGAATGATTTCGTGTGGATCATTTAAAATAGTCTATTTACACTGAGGTGAACGATATCAGATTCAACTATGCACGAAAGTTGGGTACATTCAAAAATAACCCAACAAACGAAAAGATATCTATTAGTATCTAAAAGATGTCTGGGAAGACTTTCTTGAAGATATCTTATGCAACAAATTTCAACAAGTTTTAGATATCTCAAAAAAGTCTTGGGAAAGATATGGTTCAGACACGCTGACAAGGATACGTGTTAGATATGTGGCAGACATCTTTCAGATATCCCCAAGATATTTTTATGATTCTTTTAAGATACGTTTTAGATATTTTCGAGATATGTTTTAGATCATCGAGACACTCGAGACAGCATAGAAGGATGGCGCGCCTTTTGCCTTTCTCATTTAGACAATTTTCAAAATATGTTACAGATATCATTTAGACTATGCTGATTCGACATCTAAAATATATCTTTCAGAAATACCTTAAAGACATGGTTCTGGCATTTCTTGAAGATATTTAAAAGATATGATTTCGATATATCTTAAAGATTTCTCTTTCGTGACGTTGTTTAGATATCTAAAAGATATCTTCCTAAAGTTATCTTCTAGATGTCTTCAAGATCTTCGGCGTTTGTTGGAAATCCTTTATCATCAATTCAATCTGAATACAAGTTTCATTGAAGTACGCGTAGTTGAGTTAACCACATTATTGCATTCGAACGTATCCAATTGTCATGCGTAATTGAATCGACTATTTTTTTGTTCTCAATGCATCAATTTTCGATATTCAAACTCTCAATCTCTTCAAAAGTTTCGTGGAAGCTGAAGTATATCTCTTAAGGTGATATCTCCAATAGAACAATTTTCTCCTTCTACATCACTTTTCATCATAATCTGTTACTGTATATTAGGAAATCCAGTATTGTAATTAATCAGTGTTCACAGAACTATTTTGCTTCGAATGACGCAATAGACGGTAGCAGGTGACTGCTAGTGAAGGGAACTTATTCGATTTGAACGATTTTCTTCGAGTACTATCGTCTAGAGGAATGCAGAAGATGTCGGAAAAAGTATTAAAACTTTTGGATAGATTTTTCAACTTCAGTCATTTTGTTCCCATTATTGGGAAGAAGGATCCTGATTTCTATGTTCCAAAAATTAGTTCTTTCATTTTAAGAAGACATTTAACATTCGTCGTAACATTCCCACAAGGATTTCAGAAAAATCTGGTTGAAGGTTTGGCGCCAATCTTGCAAAGATATTGAATTGAATTGGAAAAAATCTAATAAAAGCCATTTTACAAACTATGTACGGGGTTCGAGAACCTTTTATCAGATTTCTCCTAATTTAATCCAATACACGGAAAGAAAGAAGTTATCAATACTTGAATAACATTTATTAACATTTAGAAAAATGACTGTCAGTTTAGGGAAAAGGAGCACCGCTGAAAAATCTTTGCAGTAAGGTTATCAAAAATTCGTAGTGAAAATACTAAACGTTGATGGTTTTATTGTTATTATAATTCTTCAGCGATACTCTTTTTTCCCTAAATTTCCAGTCATTTTTCTAAATAATCATAACCTCTGTCTTTCCTTGTATCTTCTCAAGCTTGACACCAGACTTTTAGCCAACTTTTTCTTACCCGGAACATCATTCCCATCGTTTTCAATCGAAATATTTCCAGTGACTTTCATAACCATAGATTGATAAATCAAAAATCGCGTGTCATGATTTTTTGTTCCCCAATTACGAAAAATCCTATTTTATATAAATTCTGATAAATTTTTCTGTCATAACGTCAGTACCTACAATGATATTGTCGAATTCTGACATTGACAGAATTTGAAATGAACATAGCTTGGCTTGAAACCTCAATTGAAATGGGAAGATCGATAACGTGACCACAATTCGAAATTTTCCCAGAGAAATAACAATGTGCGGATAGAAATGGTCGTGGTATAGGTAGGTAGGTAGGAACGAAGATGCTCATTTCAAAAATCCACATATCATTTCATGATAATTCTTTTTTCAAATCAACGGCTTCAGATAGTTACGATTGTACCCACACGGATCCCCTACGGCATTAATTCCCTGAAATTCGCTCCGGTTTCCCGGTCATTTCTTTTATAAACACTCTGAAGTTTATTCTTTCAAGTCCTTTTTGCTCATTTCGTGATCTCGTTTCAAATAAGATATCAGTCTCGTGTGTGTGTGTGTGTGTGTGTGTGTGTGTGCTTCAATGAAAACTCGGAAGTCATATTGTGCATCATCATCTACCATCACACGATCAAAATTCTTGTTAAATCTCTTGGAATATTAAGGTAAGGATTATACCTTAAGTAATAAAATGTTGAAAGGAATCAATGATTCTGAATTCCAATTCTCCTGTTCTCAATAAATCCCATATACTTTTGAAGAATAACAATCGATGCATCCGAATATATTTTCGGGTAATGAACATTGAATAATTCTGCTTCATACCAACATTGTTTTATTTTAACATACAGCGGATGTCCAAATATAACTTTGGTGATATTATAATTATGTACATTGGTTTGAATTATTATTCAAAGGATTTGTGAATAGAATATACACATGCATCATTGAAATTGCAGTTGTGGAAAAATGATTTTCAATTATCGAAGGTGAATATATTATTGTATAAAACGTGATAAATTCTGAGCACATTAATTGAATTCTAATGATGTTCCGTGGAGCTCTTTATACGTGGCGATTGCTTTTTCGTGAGGTATGCTATGTGAAATGGAAATTCTGAATACATGAGAGATCTAGATACAAAACCGACTACCTCCATTTCCAAACGAATTTCCCAGAATATCTCAAATGAAGATGATGATGTAAACTCTGTTTAATATCTGAGTTTTGGTATTTATTTCATCATGTTTATGGTTGGTATTGAAATCAATCCTTGTCAGGACAAAGATCATCTATCGAAACTGATTTGAAATCGTTGAAGGTTGAAAAATCTCGTTTACCACTGTAGGACTGATTCGTTCGTAATCCTCCTTAATCTTCTTGTTTCTTTTTTTTACAAAATCTCTCGGTTTTAGAGTACGGTTGAGTTGTTTTTTTTTTCCATCTCGAATCGATGTCAATCGTTTCGAATGACTTTTTATCGCTTCTCGTAGAATTTTTTAATGAGAATTTCCGAATTATTAGACGTTATTGTTATGAAAATTCATTTGGTGGAATTTTCATGTAAAAAAATACTCGTATTTGGCACCATGATGGAGAAGTGATATAAGGTCCTTATTCGAGTAAGGAGTATTTTATTGTTCTCCAACGTTTCGCCCAGATACTACACTGTAAAACATTCTATCGGAAAATTCCTGAATATTTATGTGGAGTAATCAACACATACACGCGTTAGAAATTTTCCCAACTTGTCCGAAAATTTACTGTGAAATGTTGGGAAAAATCCCATAAAGTTTGGAATTTTTAGATAAATTTATGGGAAATTTCATATAAATGTACCGAAAATTGATTTCCTAATCAGTGATTGGAATTTTCCGGTTGATGTACGCAGGAAAATTTCGATTATCTTTTACAGTGTAAGCATTTCCAAGGATAAAGATAGAGGAGTTTTGCTGCTCTATTATACGAGCGTCGTTCCCCCGTATTCAATTGGATAGGCTAAATTCAATTTTCATGTAAAAATTACTGAAAACTCCTCGCCGCTATGATTGCTTTATCATCTTCATCCGTGAAAATGCTCAGTATCTGGGCGAAACGTTGGAGAACAATAAAATATTCCTTGTTCGAATACGGACCTTAACACTTCTTCATTATTTGACGAAACTATTAGAAATCCAACATCTCTTTTAAGATTCTACCTGAAATTAAATACGAATGCCCTACTTTCGCCTTACATCCTGACGAAGATAAGATTTCCTTCACACTTTTTCCTAAGATTTACGTAGGATCGCAGTCGTTTACCTGATCCAGGAAATGAATTTTTAGTGTTGGAAAATTGATGAAAACTCTCTTTGTAGATAAGACATGCATTGGCTTATGAATACTCCCCACGGATGACTTATCGATCGTACGCAAAGCGTCACACGAATGCACAATGCGTGAAAATCGTCAATGTATCAATTTATCAACTTTCATTCATAACATTTTTCCCACGTTCCCAGTGACGCAAATGTAATAATTTTTTCCCTCTGTTCAGAAAATAATGTCGATTATCAATTCAATGTATGGATACGTCAATTGACGGAATTTGAAATATGTTGGGAATGGGATATCGGTTGAATATTGGAATTTTATATGGATTCGATATCGAAAACTAATAAAAAATCAAATATCGGTCATGAAAGTTATCCCAATGACGGACATCGATTCTTTCGTTATGGAAGCGAATACTTCTGCTATGAAGGAAATTTTACAATTGTTAATCAATGTATATTAGATTATATGCGTATATTGCGGTATTTGGTATTGATTTTTTTTACATCGAATGTGATTTTTTTTCATCGTGTAATCAAAACAAGAGCACGTGAATGAGATAAGACAGTATATGCAATCAAATCCACAGCGTAGGAGATTCATTTCATGTTGATCATGTTTGTGCTTCATATCCATAAATGTTCAATAATTTATCTGAATTATAGGTGAATTGAAATAGATTGTGGATGTTACTACAACATTTTTTAACTCTGTGTGTGTATGTAGCTATTGATATTTCTCACATTCTCTTGATTATTCTTCTCTTCCGTCATTAATATTCATCTCAAATGCAGATGATGCCGAAGGTATTTTTTTTCCTGTGACAAGACAGAATTGACAGAGAATTTTTTTGAATCTTGATCTGATGCATCATCGTTATTTAACTTCTCAAATCAACTTCTTGGAATCTTGAAACATCATTTAAAGAATGTACTGCAGGATTTTAGATCTTTAACAGCTGGGTATTTCGTGATTCGATTACCAATTTGTTTCAATAAACGATTAAAACTTCAGCAACATTGAAATCAAGCTTGGTTCAAACTGATGATAAATATCAGTTCATTTTTTCAACTGATTTCATTTAATTTACATATTTCGTTTGGACGAATACACAAAATCGTTCTTTTGTTCTTTATATATATATATATTCATAAATGACAATTTTACAAAGGAACTTCATTTCCCTATGTTTTTTGAGAGCACTCTTTTTCATGATACTACAATCAAATACTGTAAATTCAAATAATCCACGTAAATTTCATAATAGGTACATGCTGTTACATGTCACAATTATACTTCCGAGTCCACGTACACAATTTGAACAGTATTGAATTCAATTTCTGCAATTGACATTCTACAAATAATTTAAAATTATTGAATATTTAAAAAATGTTGAATCTCTTTGAAATTTTCTCACTTATACACTTCAAAAGAATGGGAATGATTTGTCTCCGTTAGAGAGTAAAAATACAAATCGTTTGAAACATTTCAATATGTTCTTTCTGTGAAGAATTGATGAAGAACAAATGCAGGAAACAGAATTAGACATGACCGAAATGTACTTTTAACCGTCAAAATTGTATTATGGCCCGTAACATTGCTCACACGTGCGGGGTTCTTTCCATTCATCCGTGGTGTATTTGAAAGGTACCGACCCAAATGAGACATATGTTCTGACCTGTACAGTGACGTTGTTTCGAGAATTCGGCTCTCCTTGTGCGTCGAATTCACATTGAGATTGAAAACACGGTGAGCACTCATTATTGTGGAAAAAATCATATAAATTTCGTAGATGCACGCAGAAAATCCTATACTGGTGATCACTGTAGCTCACACGACTGATTCGTGTTACCACAGTAACCACCCACACAGACAAAAAGAGCTCTTTTAGATATCTAAAAGATGTCTTTGAAAACTGCAAGAGCTCTTGCAAGACCTTTCCAAAAGATCTCTTTTCGTGAGCGGAAAGATGTCTTATGCAACACCAATAGATATCTTTTAGTTGTCTTCAAGAAATCTAACAGACATCTTCAAGAAATGTTTGAGAATTCTCAATGATTTCTTGAAGATGTCTTTAAGAGCTCTTAAATCCTTCTTGAAGAATTCTTGAATCCCTCCTGAAGACTTTCTGAAGAACTCTTAAATATCTCTTGAAGATTTCTTGAAAGTATTATTAAAATGTCTTGATTAAAATATTAAAATATCCAAAACCATACGAATTCATTCATTATTTTGATTTATTAATTTGAATAAAGGCTTACCAAAACATATGAGGTGTTTGCATATAATTCGAATGCAAAAATACACTTCAAGCATTTTTCATGCATGTATATAACCTAAATTCAAAATATTTTAACATTCAATTTCATTCACTTGAATCTGAATTTCGAGACATTCCATCTTGCACAAAAATGTGAAATTTGATGGGAATTTAATTCACGTACGTACATAAAAAATAAAGTACAATGGATAAAATAATAAATTGATATTCCTCTAATATATGATTCTGCATAATGATAGGTTAGTTTTTGCAAATAGGATCATTCGCTACAAAACAAAATATATTATTGTAATGTAATTGGTTACACGTTTCTTTCCTGCGGCAATACTTTTATTATCCAGTATTGGATCTTGAATGTTTATGTACATATAATTAATTATATATAATTAATATTGCATAATATCATCGGCGTCGTCGTTTCTCACTGCACACGTGAAACAAATGCGCGGGACACTGTGAATAACTATACGTGAATTACTGCAATGTCCTCTCTGATTCTCTTTGATCTAATTGGTCTATTGTGGGATTGTTCTAAAAGTGCTCTTGAAGATATCTCCAAGAAATGTTTATGAGTGTTCTTGAATATATCTCAATTACAGTTGTCTTATAGAACTCGCGCAGCAAGAGATCTTTCATACATTTCTAAAAGACATCTTGAAGATGTCTTTTAGAAATGTCTTGAAGATACATGAATTCAGGACTCTTTTAGACGTCTTGAAGAACTGCTTGCTGTGTGGGCAGTAACCTATAGTGTTAGAAAAGATTTTATTGCTACAATAACCCCTAATCTAGGATTTTCTCCGTGTGTATGGTAACAGTTTTTCCGTTTCTGAGTATCGAAAGAAAATGTTCTGAAGATTAAATATGGTGAAAAGTCAAGAGAAATATGATATGTTTTAGTTGGAAGAAAGCTAATCTTGAAATTTTTATTGATAGATCGATTTGAAGCGATTCATCGTGCCATTAAATTCCTTGAGTAATGAGATATTTTTCAGGCTAGTCCGATATGACACCTTTGTCATACCCTCGTGTATGATCGATCGATCGATCAATTCCGTCATGTGTAACATTGCCAACGTCCATCCATCAACACTTCATGTTTCCATACCTTATCTTTGAGAGATCGGAAGAGATCATTGATTCACCTCTCTTCATACTTTTTCCCCAATCTACGTTCTCGATAGATGATGAATATTCATGAACTTTTAATGCATCCCATCGGCATCCTTGTCATTTAACCATCTCTCACAATGAACTCGCTCAGAATGAGCGCGTGATCATGCTTCAATACGGGGGCTGATAACACTACATATCTCGAATTTTAATTTCCTTGGAGTATATATGTTATCATGAAATGAAATTTGTTCTTTGATACGTGAATACATATCGCTGTAGTGTCCTCTTTGGAATGAGTCTGCTTTGAATCAGTGAGGTACGGTGAAAGAAGGGAGTTCATTGTATAATATTTTGAATGAATGATCTTATCCGTTCAACAAATTTGAGAATAAAATCATTGGGAAGCAGTCAATCGAAGCATCGTATGTTATCGAAATTGATGGTCAGCGTTCTCAGTGCGATTCTTTTGAGCATTGTTTGCGAAATATGTGATTCTTGTCGCAAGCATCTATATATGAATATTCGCTCTGCAAAACCGGGGACAGGAAATAACGAATGCGTTTCAATGGACAAAAAAGCGCTGGTAAGAGTGTTCTTGAGAAGTAATTTCAAAAGAGTTTTTTAAGCGAGGATGAATATGTGTACAATAAAATGAATATACAAACTTAAAAGTAGATTCGTACCAACCTGGAGTTTTATGTCATAACATTCGTGATAATAATTCTACGTTTTCAACTTTTCATAAGTGATGTTTCAATGAGAGTTTGAATGGAGAGGAATGGTATTCTGTTTAGCTATCTTTCACACAAATGTGGATGGATAGAGTCATTCGCGAATTTATTGCTTGTCGAAGATGAAATGCGTTTTATGAGATCGTAAAATCCGGATTCGCGTTCGGGTCTGTTTTTCATTTTTGTTTTATCATCGTGTGTTGAAATTTCTTTTCCCCATTGATGAACGCGGTACAGCTGGATACGGTGAACTGACGTGGGCGTTGGGGATGATTATATGTTTTATTGATTTATTCAATTCTGTTTTGGGGAAATAAGGAACATGATTCAGCTAAAATTGTAGAAAATTTGTACAAAACAACATTCCTTTACAATTCCAAAGGGTGCATCTTTCAAATTAGAAATTACATCTTTTCCATTTACATACAAAAAAAATGAACAAATTCTGAAGGTTCTCAAAATATAACATGCGACATACATTTTTTGAATAATTTTATTTATACGAAGCAAAATATGCAAGATGGAAATTCTAAATTATCTGTTTCCATCCTGATTAGTCGTTCAACTCAATTTTCAATTATTATAATTCTTGGTTTGAGGTATAAATTCGTCCTTTCAATTTATGAATAATCGAAATCGACTGATCGAATTCATGAATATTATTAATTATTTCGATAAAATATTTTCAATTGTCAAAACTCATTATCTGAAAAATGATTCGGATAGATTGCCTCATTGGCACGATAAGAGCATAACATGTTTTAATGTATTAAAACGTGAGATCATAAGATTTCCCGGAGGGAAGAACTTTCCATTCACTTGCTGCGTAATGAAATCCTTTTACCGGATAATGTCAACCGAGACTTGGAGGTTGCTTTATCATTAACCCTAAATTATATTGAGCACTAGCTCAAGATGAATGGGGTACCGATAAAAGCTTTGCGATGTTTGAAATTTTTCTCTGTTCAGTTCAAATATTGAGATATCCTTCAGAGCGTAAAACTGATAGAATTTATTATCGTGATATTTCTATTGATGGATCATCAATGCTTGTGGAGTCATGTGATTCATATTATACATTGGTTATTTTCAAATCGTGAATTAATAGCAGTTTCGTGAGAATACCTGAATTTTCATTAGCTGTATATTCAAAGTACCGTAAACCGGGGTAAAGAGAAACAGCTGGGGAAAAGCCAATCCCGCTCGATTCTTTCATGACAATATACCTGTCGCTTATAGGATACATTGAAACATTGGAACAAAATTTGATAAAGCAATCAATGACATGAACTGTGATATGTACGATATTTCAAGTGAAAAAAAATGTTTCAGTTGAGTATTATAAATTGATTCTTCTCAATCTTATTTGTCTAATCTCCATGAATTGGTAGGAAGTTTCAATTACCCCGTGGAAAAATCGTTCAGGTCTGATCATGCGTGTTCAGGTCTAATCATGGACATTTTTCGGCAAAATTATTCGGGTTCAATACTGACTGCACATGAGTGAGCCTGATTACACTTGGTTGTTCATTTTTGAGCTTTGTCATCACTTCAAATGCTTCAATTTTGTACCTACGTGGAAACCCGTGATCAAGCTTAACCACCAGCGAACATCTCACCAACTGAGGAATGTTCATACAAAATGACTCTGTGTTGATTTTTCTATCACAAATACACATGCTTGATCATGCTAAATCGGCCCCAAACGCAGGCGTGTACACCTGATTACGCATGATCATGCCTGAAAACTGGACACTAGAGAATGGGAGCTGCATGAGCACAATAAGTAGAAATGATTAACAATAAATTAGTGTTTGATAACATTATTATAGTTTCATTCCTTTACAAGAAACATATTGATTTTGTATGAATTTTTCATGTATAATGCAGCATAATCAAGCGTGGGTACAAAATTAAGGCCTGATCAGCCCTGATCAGGCGTGGACAATTTTTTCACTGGACTAGAAGAAAACCAGTGTATTTTTCACACTGTTTTTTATACTGTTTTTTAGAAAACAGTCAATATGCATATTCAGTGATAAAAGGGTTAACAACATCATACAAAAATTTCAGTTTCATGTATAGTTTACTCTTGCATTGTCTTAGAGGTTGTAATAGACATATTTGTAATTTCACGGGGTAAAGCGGATCACAGTTTATCCACTGGATTTAGGCAAGAAATGTAAGATGAGTCATTTTGCAGTAATTGCATCTACTATATTGATCTCTGGATTGTTGAATTTTGCTGGTATGATTTGAATTTCTCTGTGTTTTGATTATTTTCTTATTGTTTTATTAAATTCTCATTTTGTTCTTCAACAAATTATTATGAATAATGAGCTTATATGTTGCTCTGAAAAAAAACAGCGATTTTTCATCAACCACTGATTATTCTAGTACCGTAAGTGAAACAAACAATCATCATTAGTGATCCAATGATGCCTCAATGGAAAAGTACTTGGATAAATAGATATAATAAACAAATGATCCACTTTACCCCGACCTGTAGGGTAAAATGGATCGCTCTTTGATATATGTTTGAACCTATGAGTAAGAGAATAATTTTTTTTGTATCGATAATCTCGATCATAGAAGTCAGACAAACATTGATTCATCAAAAATCGTTGAATTTTGATCCGCTTTACCCCGGTTTACGGTAATGTTGGAGTGACAAGTCAATCGAATTTCGAGTTTCATGTGCAATTACCGAGGAAACTTTAATAAAAAAAACAAGGTATCTGAAAGTGTACGAGGAGAGTGCAAGGTTGTCGGAAGTTTTTCATTAGCCCTGCTATTGGTGGTAAAAATTTCGGAATAAAGTGATCGAAAATATGAAACTATTATATGTAAGCTGATCTTAGAAACTTCTCGTCAGATGAATCATATTTATCTTTTATAAGTAATGCACAAGCTCATGCAAAATCAGGCATGTCTCTCATGTATTCAACTGAAATCAGATGTGGATAATCTACACTAAAAGAAAATGATTGTGGAATTTTCCCTCAAAAAATGGTGGCAGCAAAGTTCCTCCACAGATGGGGAATTTTTCATCATAATTTGGCGGACTTTTCCTTCATTTGTGGAAGATTCAACACCCAAAAAATAAAATCATTCCTCAAATTGGTGGAAAAATCCTTAATTTTTGATGGAAAATCTATTCCCCCACGTTTTCCCACATTTTTTACAATGTATGTAAAAGGAAATTTTTCTAAAATCCGGTTGAATATTGTATGAGATGTTGGGGAAGATAATGAACTTCGTTAGGTTGAGAAATGTATTTCTTTCTAATGAATGTTGAAAATGAAAGGGTTGGTGTGATACACTTGATAAAGCCGATTCTTACCTCCATTGGTTAATCACCTATGTCTTATTCGTCAGAGAAAGCATTAAAGACGACCTCAGTCAGCAACTTAGTGGCTGATAACAGACTACGGTTTCCTTTATGTACTCGCGAGCTCTTCAATACCTCCCCGATCTTCGTTTCACTGACAATTCTAAGCATCTTTAGATATCACGTACAACTCTGTAACTTGAATTAGCTTCTATATTGTTCCTTGATAGAGGTATCATCAGTGCAGGTCATTGAAGTTAAAAACGTTTAACGCGTGGAATTGAAATTCCTCATTTCTGTAATAAATTATATTATTATAAATTTTTTTCATGGTATGAAATACAATTTGTGGAGCTTTAGAAGCACTCGAAATGAATGAAAAGATAAAAAAATGAAGAAAAATGTGACATACGAGCAAGTTGGATCAACCTGGAAGAAGGGTATTTAGAAATGACGTTATCAGGGTGACTTAATACGTGGGCGATTCTATACATAGACTATGTGTGAATTATATAGGTGATTCCCGACTCGTACATCGTCATCCCACCCCGGCTTATTTCTGTGATAAGAACCATTCTTCTTGTGACAAAATTTTGTACGAATCAGGTCAAGCTATATCTGAAAATTCAATTCTTCACAGAATAATTATCTTATCTCAAAACTTTATATCTTAACAACGAAAATAAAGTTTCCTAATATACGAAAGGAGGAATACTTTCTTGTAAAGGGATACTGATTATAAAATTAATATCATCTGGTGTATAACGTATAGCATCGTATAGAATGATTCAACTCATATTTTTTTCCTCCTTGTTAAGGTGTAACAATTATATCAGGAAAAGATAAATGCTTTTGTTTCGTCTCATATCCAAGAAGTATATTATATTCAAGGAAGATAATTCCACACAGGTTTTCTCGTCTCATTGTTTCACGTGATATTCATTGATTATCGAATTAGTAGGGGAATTTATTATATAGCCGTGCACATTGATGCGAATATTTTTTAATTAATATTTCTTACGCTCAATGCGCTGTAAAGCAAAACCCACAGATTAATCAGAAGTCTTTGATTTCTTAACTCCGCTTCGTCATCAATACGCTTCCAACTTAGTTAATCTTCTATCTCTCCGCTGTTTTTTACATTTTCCTTATCCTTTCTTCCCTTTTTTCGTTGCACTCCCACTTGTTCAAGTGAATGCGAATTGAAATCAATGAGCTTTTTCTACACAGCAAAGTTTCTGATGAATTATCAAAAAACAACTATCAATTACCTGAAAAAAGTGTTTCAATATCCTTATGTAATACATGCGTGTTGGAAACGTCCAACATTTTCCCTATCCAGACGTGACGCACCCGTTTAACGATTGATGAAGTCTATCAGAGATAGGATCGGGATTGGGGACTGCTGTTGTCCACTGGAAAATTATATTCCCACTGACCTTATTCGCAGTCCTGATTAGACATTATCGGGTTGTTTCAATTCCTTTCCTTTTCGCATAGAATCTCGTAGAATAGAAAATATTTGAGATGGCGTAATTTTTATATCAATTACGGTGTGAAAAATTAAAAAAAACACACTGTTTGCGGTGTGGTATATTCGAATGCATTGGGGAATGAATTTCAATAATTATGTATGTCGCATGTATCATTTTTCTTTTCACTAAAGAAGCTTATACCATCACTGTCCCGATGTCGGAATCTCTAACAGCGCATCCACCAATTTCTACGTCGCATCTCCGTGGACTCTACGTGGATAAATGGTGGACGTGGATAGAACGTGGATGAACAACGATTCCACGTGGAGACAACGTAGAAATGTCCGGTGCTATACGGGATGATATTCGCAATGTCTGTGAATGTAATGGAAACCAGCAGCCAATTGTTGTACCTTTTGATCAAACGTTGTTGAAGCTTTCTTCGCATTAAAAATTGATTAATGAGCTTTCGACGAGGCGTTCTAGGTGTTTGAATCCTTGATAGAAGGATAGGAAGGTTTTGCATAAAAAGTTATGATGGTTGGCTGCTAGTTTTACAGCTGCCAGTTTCAGCTTCGTTGTCTGTGGTACACTTCGGGAGTAATTTGGTATTACTTCATTAGAACATCGCCAGCGTGGTACTGATTTCAATATCCGTTATTATCTATGGAATGCAATTGTGAACTACTTTTGTAACATTCCATCCGTAATATAACATGGGAGATATCTTGATAATCATTTTCTCTCACAATGGTATTAATTTATTTCAAATTTCGATAGAAATGAAAATATAAAATGTACAAACAATAAATTATGTATAAATTTCACATAGTTTTAAAGTTTTGCTAGGATTTTCAAGATTAATGAGAGACAAGCCAAAGTTGAAAAGCATTTCAAAGATGTAATAGATCATCTCTAGCAGACGTAGCTGATATAAAGCTCTTGCCGAATGCTTTAGGAATTCGTGATACGTACGTGAGGTATCTGTTACACCATATTACACGTTCAACCTCATTCATCAAGGCAAGAACTCGTACGTATCGTACAACAAATGAATTTCTCCTGTTATCAAATTTTGAACAAACGAACAGGGTTGAAATGATCTCAGATAAAAAATATATTTTTTCAAATTATGAGAATTATTATGAAATCAGAATTCAATTCTCGAAAGTGATTATAATTCGTGGAATTAACGAGTTAACGAGTTATCTAGTCACATGAATTAGCCTGTCCCGTCAGAGGTGTTGACCTCTTTCCCGCGTATCCCTCAAACAGAAAGGATTTAATTCATGTTTTCATAGGGTAATAACTTTATTATTGTATGCAGGAAATGATAAGATGATAATACAACACGTTATCTCTGTTATTCTACATGTTGAATAATATTTTCTCGATGTTTCGTGCGCGGTTAGCAAAGTGATACCATGAAATTCTGTTGCTTGCTGCTACGACTCAGCAATTACGTTCCAGGGACGTAAACCCACACGACCACGCACCAGTGCATTCTCCTATACACATCAACTTGTTCTCTCTCTTCCTCTCTCTCTTTTTCCCTAAACTCGAATAACACAACATTGTGAACGGTGTTCGGTAACTTTGTGGATACAAAGACAATTTTCACCCTGTAAGTGAACCGTATATCGTATGACAGCGTGCTGCATGTACACCACTTCGCGCTTATATATAAATTTTTTGTTCTCAAACATGTTATTAGAAGAGCATATACACGGGGTGTCTATAGGACTTCCGAAGAATAAACCTGTAAGGTTCAGGCTCTCGTGTTGGAAGAAGACGAGTTATTTGAAACTATCAGGATAAAAGGGTTGTCGACCGTAACTCGAAATTACGACGTATATAAGGAGGCCGCTGATCGTTAAAGGCATCCAGGTCACGTATAGTAGATGCTCTTCAACGACCTGGACCTGGAAAAGTAACGTTTTTCACATTTATGGAGGAAAAGATCATTTTTTCTTCATTTTCTACGTTTTCTTCATAACTTGGTACTTCAAGAGATTATATAGATAACTGCGAGATCTTATGATTATGAATCATTTGAAAGGTATTCGTGCTTGGACGAGCAGACAAACAGCACACAGGGGTGATGTTGAAAATTCACTCACGATGAAGTAGGGTCAAGTGGTATGAAGATGAAACACTTTCATAAACTTTTACGATTCGTTTCCCTTTTTACGAAACCAAAAAGCGAGAAAGATGTACATATATATATATGTATATATACTTGTATATGATTCGTGTAAATGAAATCTGTCGTTAGGAAATAAGATACAATTTATTTCCGATAATTGGATATTTGATATTCCCCTCGTACGCGCGTTAGCAAGTTTTTGTGTGATCATTCAAAAAGCGGTATATTTCACGGAGGACCTCTGAGGGTGTACTTTCTGGTTCTTTACTCACCCACGTGCTCATCTTTCACACGTTTATCGTCATGCATTCGCAAATTGTTCTCTCGACATGAAGAAGTTAATCCCACACGTTTCACAACAATAACATCGCGAGTGAGTTCTGTCTCGATTATTGTGTACAGAACAATTGAAGATCGATAGGACTCGGAATAAAGGATCAACGTAAAGCATGAAAATCGGTAAGATTTCCTTTGAGGCTAAGTAAATAACACGTATTGGAGGAAATACACAATTCCGAAGCGGGAATTAATTGAAATCATGACGCCGAAGGCAATGACACGGTATGAAACAAGGCAAGATAATCACGTGAAGGATGCAAAGAAGCGGCAATCGATATTAACAAACCAGGCGGAGAATTCGATTGGGAGAATACGAATGGAGATTCTTCAAACAATAGCGCCTGAATTCATCGATCAAAATTCTACGCGGTATCAGGTATGTACGTGCTGCGATTATAAGTGACTATTACGAAGAGTATTACGTATCCGTATGTATGAGTATCTTTCGAAGTACTTATCTACATATGTATCTAATACGTGGTCCAACTAATGATGGAACTAGTCGGGGAAAAACGCAGATCAGGTCGATATTAGTACGTTGAGACTCGATATGGAGAGAAAATTAAAGATTCCCTCTGTTCACTTGGTCAAGTACTGTCCCAATGAACATTTCCCAACTCGATATTTCAAACATTCATTATGTTCTCTAAATGATATCGTGAAGTTCTCTGATGCATCGATTTTTGAGATCTTCTGTGATCCAAGTCAACTTTCTGATAACTTCCAGGCCTCATAAGAGAGGCATCAAAAAGATTTCAGAAATCGACGCATTACAGAACTTTATGATATCATTTAGAGAACATAATGGATGTTTGAAGTGTTGAGTGATAATTACTGGAATTCGCATTATATTCGATACCTCGAGGAAGGGATTGATTATCAAATGTATGGAGTATTCATAAGTAATGCTCTGAGTGCCTATTTAACGTGCGCAATAATTATTGTAATAATATATTTAGGTGAATTGTGATCCTGACCCTGGTAGAAATTTATCTGGGCGTCCAATTTACCATCCACGTATTAGATGAGACCCACGTGGGGGCAACTGGACAGCAAATTTTCAGCCAATTTGACATTAGTGCACAAAAATATAGTTGGTTTATGTAGATTTTTCATGCGTCAACTGATCGTACAGTAACATTGATAGTCCATCAACGTTTCAATTTGTCACTCGGGATTATTTTATGGAAATAAATTCAAAAGCAACGTTCTTGACTGGAGATTACATGTCAAAATACAATGTTACCTCATTCATAGGTGTGATTTTACAGAGAACACATGATTTAACATTTCTAATTACCAATTTGAATAACATTCGAGCAATTCTCTGGGACATCTACATGGGCACAGGCTAGAAAGTGCGTTACAAAACTAGCTAGAAACCAACCTCAAATCTGGGGAAACTAGCTGGGGCCCATCTAACTCTCAATCATAATTTCTACTAGGGAATATCTCTTGGAGAGAATAATGAACTGGTATAATATGAAATCCAATAATACGTTTCGAAGACCAATTTATTTCACAATCGCTACACGTAGTTCCCTCCTTATCGAGTATCTAACAATTCATCTGAACAATCTTCATTTATTCCCATCAAATTCATTGCTAAATCAATTAGGTTTCACCGAAATTTTCAAAGGTGAATGCTCATGAGGATGTTTTATCCTCACTCATGTTTGTTTCCATTTCGCGTTTCATTTCACGACACGATAGGGTGGAAATCGCAGGTTTGTGAGAGTAATATTGAATAAATTCTGGTACAGAATGTTATTTCGGATAGCTGGTGTTGAAATTGAAAGTGAATTTCCGTTTCGAAATCTGATCCCTGTTGGATAACGATCGAAATAACGTCGCTACTTCATGAAAAAACCTTTTCTATCAAATTTATTCTTGAGACGTGATTAGCTTTTCAGTCAATATTCCTCCAGTCATGCCGCTTTTTTTATTTCTCGTGCTCTTTGAGTGACTCCCTGATATGAATGGCGTGGATGGAGTAGAAAATGTCGATCCCATCACGTAGGTTTAGTGTATTGCAAGATGATAGTCTTCCTACCTCGTTCAGATCGTAATTTATACCAACACCTTAGTGAAGTTCCATTCGATATAAGCGTACGTATAAGATATTTGATGTAAAAATGGAGTCTTTTTGAAAATCCAAGAGAAATATGAGAAACTCTTTGGAAGACGCTTGATTTTTCGTCGCAAATCAATATTATTATAACAAAAAGTATGTATCATTTGACATGCACGTTGTGAATTATAGTGAATTCTCATATTATGCAAAGGGAAGAATGGTAAACAGAAATTCAGTAGCTTATCTATCTGAGAACATCTCTTAGCTTTCTTTACGAACATAAAGCGATGAGGTTTACACTGTAAAAAGAGAGTCTTAATCTGTTTGCATCTTAATTTCAGACAATGCTTTTTCCATTGTGTCGGCGATTGTTTTTTCGGCTTAATTTGTTTGCATCATAGATTCAGCCATGAAATGAGCTGAATTTAAGACTTTATTCTTACAGTGTAGGAAATAGATTTTCAGTCAAAAATTTCTGGCATTTCTTCCCTCAAAGTCAGATGCTTTGGGGCGTTTACAGTTTCATTTCGACAACTGCAGGTTCCTTGGATAGGTATATGAAAAATCTCCATATTCATAAAATGTAACATCATGCTCTTCATGAAAAACCAGAATTCTAAGAATTTATTACATACACTGTGAAAAGAAAGTCTTAAATTCAGCTCATTTCATGGCTGAATCTATGATGCAAACAAATGAAGCCGAAAAAACAATCGCCGACACAATGGAAAAAGCCTTGTCTAAAATTAAGATGCAAACAGATTAGGACTTTCTTTTTACAGTGTAAGAGTTACTCGATTTTGAAGAGATATTCGTATGTAAAATCAAATTTGGTAAATACTTTATAATAGAAAACGTAGTTCTTTCAAAGAGGTAATCCGTGGTTGTTCTTCTTCTTCCACGGAACTCGTAAATAGCATTCATTCATTCATTCATCCCATTTTCAATGGAAGTTGAACATTTCCTCTCATTTTAGAATTTTATATTTCCCTTTTACTTTCTTCCATTAGCATTCATTTTTCTTTTCTCATCTTCTATACCGTTGGTTCTCGAACATGCTTTGTACTTGTAGCTTGGAATATTTTCGATACATGTTATTTAAAGAAGATATTCAAAAGCAGAATTACATATCATCGTATATATTTCTCTTTCGATTAAAAATAACGTTGAGTTGTGTGCTTTTGTAACTCCATCTAATGTATCAACTAGTAGGGTAGACTGGATAAGGTTGTGACAGGGGGTTGGTTGTGATATTACAAATAACTGACGATGGGCTCCGTGAAAGCTCAGATCACCTGACGGGAGATGCGGTGTTCTTGCATGTAGAAATTTGTTTGTTGATTGTTCACGCAATATCACAGATGCTCAGAACGTCAGGCAGAATGTTTTCAATTTCGCGACTGAAAGTAAGTACCCTGCTCCAAAAATCCGATTTAAACTCATTAACTCGTCAATCAGTTTTCAATCAGATTTTTGTCCGGGAATTTTCCTATTTGATCTGATTCAAATATAATCGGTTTGAATAGGAGATTTATACTTCATGAGATACCCACGCAGCACCGAATGTCCCAGCAATGTTGTCAAAATATTACATTTAGAATGTGTAATATTCTGGAAAATATCTCAAGAAGATTGTCAGAATGTCTGCAGGATGTCTCATGTCGCCACCTTTGTAACATTTTGGAGATATTCTGAAACATTGTTATAATCATTTAGGTAACATTCTGGAGACATTCTGAAGTATTGCTGTGATCATTTCAGTGATATTCTGTACGGAAAAAAATGTCACTATCACATATATTGAAAATTTAACAAGATATTACTTTGGGTTGAGAGAAAATTTCTTCAGAATTTACTTCTACAAATGTTGAATGAGCTTGGCCAGAATCACTTGGAGTGGAAGAAAACCTGCTGCGAAGTCGATTATTAGAGAGTTCGCCCAGTGGGGATTGAACCCGGATTCGGCGAGTGAGAGTCAAGGCTTCTGTCACTTCAGCAAAATCTCCGAGATGACGATACCACTCTCAAAGTGCTATTTATTGTAATCATCGTGATGGGAGTTTGAAGAATTCATTTCCGTGCAATGAAGAACAATCGATTCAGAATCTTCTGACACAAAAAATCAGTAGGTCGTGGGAGAGAGGTGTTTTTCGACCTCGACTTTGAAATTTTACAAATGGCTGAGTAAGATCGATGGGAAAACTTTGAAAATTTGTTGCCGTGGGATATAGACTAATCGATTCAGAATCTTTTGAAATGGAGAATGATTAGCACTTGAGAGGAGCGTTTCTTGAAAAGTGCACTTCCAAAATTGACTAAGTGCTGGAACAAATTGATGAGAAACTTTCAAAAATTTGTTTCCGTGGTATATAGACCAATCGATTCAGAATCTTTTGAAATGGAAAGTGAATGGGTCGAAGGACAGGTGTTTTTTTCGATCTTGAATTGTAAATGTTATCAAGTCCTGAATCAGGTGTATGAAAATTCATTTTGCTGCATAAAATATTGCCACTGTCATATTCTCAGAATATTTCATTTGCGACAAATTTAGCATATTCCCCATCGTAGATTTTCAAAACATTACAGATCATTATGTGTGCAATGTTCCATTAGGAAGATTCTCAGAACATTTCCAATGAAATATCGTATCTGCAATATCTATAGAATCTTGTATAAGTATTTCACACAGAATGTTCTGAGCGAAATCCTGCAATATTCTAGAAATATTACTGAGACATTGGGCGCTGTGTGGGGATAATCAGGAAATTCGGATCATGTCCATTCGAATTCACTGATTATATCCCATTGAGTAGAAATTCCCTATTCAAACCGATTATATTTGAATCAGATCAAATAGGAAAATTTCTGGACAAAAATCGGATCAATCATACTGGTTGACCAGTTGATAGGTTTGAATCGGATCTTTTGAGCAGGGAATTCAATGCTGAACTATATTCCATTTCTTGCTATCAGTGTGTATGCTATGCATATTTTCGTTCCTTTTCAACAACAACAGGCCATTAGAGATTGAATAAATGATGGGTGTGTTTTACGAATTTTGTCCATTGTTGTGAAAAATGAAATAACTTCGAGAAACATTGACTGGGAGCGATTGTAACGCGTTCCCTGTGGTCAATTGTAACGCCAGAACTGACCTCGCACATGCCCCCTACTTTTATATTACATTTATTACTTCATTTAATTTCATTTTGTAGATGCCTCGTTCACGAAACCTTCTTACATGAAAATTTATGAGCATATACAAAGTGGGATATCAATGCGGTCTTTATGTTCATTCTATTGCAATTTAATATATGAGACAACGAATCTCAACTGTGATTATTTGCCAAAAAATTGTATTTTTCTATCTATTTTTCCATATTTTTTATAAATGTTACATTCGACCCCACCCCCTGTTAATACCGTTCCGAGGTTGTGGTCGGCTGTAAAATTTGAACAGACATCATAATTATTCCTGTTCTGAACCCTAATTACATTCACACAGAACGAATGCATCTACATTTGATAACCAAATATATGTGCTACTTGAAACATTATCTAGCCTTTATCTCACTGCAATAATGAAATTTTTACAAGAGGTTGAAGTAAAAATGTTACAACCGTACCCAGTCTACCATATTTGTCCACTGGTATCAGTTAGGGGACAAATTGGATTACATTCGAATAATTCTAATGACTCCTGTGAAGTGGTACAAAAATTACTCCCGAATTTATGGTGGGTCAAATGGGTTCTCAATTTGAGAAAAATTCCTTGTTAGATTGGCTTACGAAGACCCCTAACGCATTACGTAAGCTTGGTAAGGCATCGCTTTCGTGTGTGATACCGAGGTTCCTGAGATAGGTAGAGACTGTTTGAAGTTTTTATTCGTTCGTGTCTATCGTACTAAACGGCAAGATCGCTCACGAAAATCACTCTGAATACCCTCGTTGCGTCGTAAAAACTACTCCTTTCCCTCCCCAAAGAAAAACATGTGGGATATGGGGTGCAGGTAAAGACCCGCCAAAGGTGAAAATGATTTTATGACAGCAATCCTAAGAACATTTCCAATTTATTGACCTTTTCTTTCCATTTCTGAGCTATAAATGAAGTAATATTGTGAACATATTGCGAATAATGTAGTATCCATTCGTAGGTGAACCATGTGATGTAATATATTATACTAGAGTTATGAAATTTCACATTCAAAGAGTCAAGATGCTCATCATTGAATGATCTGCGCAATAGCAGAAACTTTTCGTGTGATTCGTTAGAAATATAATCAGCATATTGATTTTTGTTACTTTTAATCCCTGCTTTTCCTTCTCATTTTTCCACATTCGTGGTCTCTACTTCCGCTCATAGAAATTTATGAAACCACATTTTCTGGTATTTGAATTCATTTCTTACTTTCTGATTTACTTTTACGAAGATAATTTAGATTTTCCTGTCGGTTATTTGAATTTCATACCGCGTAAAATATGTGGTGTGAAACTCGTTCGAATGTGAATATCGCAATCCAAATAACTATAAAATAATTTTATTCCTGTGATTTCAGAGACATGATTTTCATGAAAATACGATGAAATCGTATACAATTTTTAATTATGTCTTGTTATTTTGCAAATCATTATGATTCATTATGGATATGATGATGGCTGCTGTCTTTACCAGCATTCTTGAACCATCGACAGTCCATTGAAATATCGATAATGCATCCCTGTAGAGAAGTTGTCGATACGCAGGGTAGCGATGAAATTACATCATTATAATTGGATAAATCAATGAATGTTGATTTTCGTAACAAGGAAGTTTCATATTGCCAAAACGTTGGATAATTATATAAAATTCATCTCATAACCGATAATCTCGAAACCAACTTGTAATTATCCTGCGAATATATTTTATTCATCAATGCCTGTATCATTTCAGCCCAGCGAGTTTTTTTTACTTTGAAAATAATTCTCTACGGGGTATAAATGCGAAATGTCACGCACTTTTGTGAACGAGAACACGTGAGAATCGTATCCGTTAGAGATGTACATAATTTATGAGACACTCCTGAAGCGAATAGATGAATTGCTTCAACTAAATCCATGACTTCAGAATTCCATTTCGTTTTTCATTGTTTCTCTCGAGAAATTCCTGATTCCTTTGTCCTTATAAAATTCAGCATGTTGAAAGGAAGAGGAAGCCATGGTATACGTGTCACGTATAATATACCATCACAGGTTCACATGTACACGATTTTGTCCCAGTCTCTAAACACAAGTGCGAGAATTTGCTGTAGAGTACTCAACGTACGTTCGCGTACGGAAAAACAATGGTGTCTGCGAGCAGAAATAAAGCTGCGTTGAAAAGTTGGTGGGTTTGTGCTTCAGCCACTCATACCGTTCTGCCCTCTCTTCTTTCTTCCCTCTTTCTTTCTATCTTCCTCGTTCATATTATTGTATGTTTGCGCGGATACAGGGTGGCAAAAAAAGTTTCAGACAAAAGTCAGGGGCTCGTCAAGATTGAAAAGGAGGATGAAATGGCATTCGTGACCGCATTGTGAACCAAACTTTCGTATTAGTCTCTAAAATGCTTTTGCATCGCGTCAGTGATTACAACATAGTACCACAGAAAACTTTCTCATTGTTTGGCATTTGGTTGTTTGAACTGTTGTTGCTACTGTTGCCAACACTCGATGAACCGCGTTTTCAACCAACATTTTACATTTATTTATTGTACCTTTGCGAATGTAAACCCCCGTTTATGATTCAAGTCCTGTTGAGTACCTCGACGACATTTCATTACACTCGCTCTTCGTAAAATCCAAAAATATTCAACAATAAAGGAATGAAGAATGGATTTCAATATGCTTCGTTAGTTTTTATCGTATTCATTTTGTCAATGCATTTTTATTTTATCGAATTAATTTGTATTTGTTCATCAATTTATTGAAAATTAGTTGTATCTTTTTCATGATTCTGTTCCAGGTGAGTTTTCAATCACGATATCTGTTCCTCGTATTGCACAGTGGTGGTGAGTTTTATAATCTCTCGAATCTACTTGAAATATATCTCCTGATTGATTTATTCCTCCTACGCATATATAATCAATTCAGGCACATGTATACGATATAATATTTTCAATAAAATGTCAATAAAATGTAAGTAAAAAAATCAAGCGGAAGAAATCGAAAGAAATGGGATCAAATAAATTTATACTGTCGGAGAAAGGAAAACAGCCTTTCATAATTCATAAGGGTTTCTCACGAAGAACACGTTGTTTCTGATCGTATTTCAAAGCATTAACTCCTGTTTCTAAAACTTCCTACACACAACATGTTATTGAGTTGTCAGTTTTATCGATGATTGAAGTTCATTTTGCATTGATCTCCTATTTTTCCTTCTTTCGACCCCAATAATTTCATATTAATTTCTTCAACGTCTTACGTTTTTGTCGGATCAAATTCATCCCCTTCTTGCTCTAAAAATAAACGAGAGAGGATATACCAATCGTTCAAAACTTACGTCATAAGTTCTCGTCCAAAAAAGGTATCATATCTTCTTATATTACAGATCCGAACCGTATTTCAGGTATATCTGACAAAATACATACCTAAAAGTTGTATATTTATTTCGATGTATTCACACCGGTACCGTTCGTATTCGCGTTCGCCTCATCGAACAGCAACCGACTTTTTTCAGACATGTCCATTGGAAAAATGAAATACTACCTGCGGATACATATGGAAATAAAAGAACGAAGAACAAAACCAGAACGTAGCGACCCTAATTGGACGTGAGTCCCATGTGCGCACAGACTTTCATTTACGGTTTGCTTTCGGTCAACGACTGCTTTTATTCTGCGACGAAATAAAATGTCTCGATAAATCTATTTCGTTGACGCAATGTATTTATACATAGTATACAGTTGGACATATTCTACAGGAAGAGAAGAGAGCATAGAGATACAAGGAGACGGAAAAAACCCTTAAAATTCATGGAGGATCGTGGAAGCGATTCGTATTTTTGTTCCAACGAATTCAGTGCTTCGTCGTTTAAAGTTACTATAAATTGAGGGTACTTTGTATTTGGTACCGAAGAAAAAAGAGGTAAAGAAACTTGTTTTTGGGAGTTTCGTTCGTATCTCATTCCATGTATTGAACGTGAAAATTAAAATATGAGGATTAAAAAGAACTTTGTTGATCGTCAGAACAGTTGGGAGGAATACGGTTAGAATTCGCGAAATTAATAATATGTATTGTGATGGAATTGATCGTTTCATAATAACAATTATATTTCGAATTATAAAAATTTTTCAGATTTGTTTTTTATATCGAACTGTTATTCTTTCACTCGTGCATGCGAAGTTTCATTGTTTCATACTCGTGGATTTAACGGGACGATTGTTTTTGATACTGAGTATTCGAATTGTTCATTTGGATAGATGTTTTCCGTTTGAGATTTGATCTAGGTTACACGTTGGAATCGATTTCTGATCGATGGTTTGAATGGATCACGCAAACGAGCAATGACGCATGAATGAACAAACCGTGTTCAAGTTCGAATGTAATTCTAAACAGATTTTGGGGAGCAAATCCAATCGTGACTGAATCAAATCTGATACTTCTACGAATCGTTAATATGGATTATGTGCGCTGTATGCGTTCGAGGTGAAAATACTTGTACGCTCCACCGAATTGATATCGTTGCAACTTTCAATCCATGGAATAAAACAAAAATCTAATTGAACGCATCGAGAGACGAACATCAAACGCTTTTTTTATGTACTCTTTACTTGAAACGTGCTATGCACGGTTGATAGTTGATCACAATTGATTCATTTTCAGTGACAACCTCCTTCAAATTGAGCGTAGGTGTTTATTTTTTCTTGTTGGTCTAGGAATTCTGGCGGTAATTGATGTGATGAGGAATAATCTGTGAGTGAGCAAGGATTGTTTTTCGGCAAAAACAGGATTTTTCAAAGGAATATTTTTGTGTACTCTGCAAGGAGGTAAAACAAGGTGTGCGAGGAAGAGGATAGCACGAAGAATAAACATTTCCCACGAGGGAAAAAACTTTATCGTGTGGCTTTTTATTTTACTAGTTCATCTCATCTTCTCGCCTCCTCCTAGGCGCTAAACCTTCTAAATATTCATCATGAAGTATATGTATGTACTGTCGTATATTATCTACCTCTTTCTTCGCATTCTTTATTAGTTGAAGATGAGTGGCGAATCCTCATCAAGTACAACTAGGGATCTTCCAGTAAGGGATAATACAACGGCCGTCATTAATGGGATAACCAAAAAATGAGTACATCATTTCTGCATCATCCAATGAGTAAAACCGAATAATCCATCGAAAATATAATATAAATCCTATACTTTGTCGTCATGTTTTCAATGAATTATTCAATTTTATCCATTGACTGACGCGCAGACTAACCCCTATTCCATTAATGGCGGCAAGTAAGAAGCCGATTGTCTCATCCCTCATTGAAGACTCTCTAAGTACAACTGAAACAAACTGATCTAAAACAACGTCAAAATATCTGTTTTCAAATATCTTTCTCCTACATAAACTAATTTGTTTTCATTAATTAATTGAGAACTCGGTATTACACCGGAGGAATTTTTTTTCCAGAAATTACCATGAAATCCCAGTGAAATGAAGGAGAAGTAAAGATTCTTTCAAGTTAGAGAAAATGAGCCCTCCATGAATCACTTCGTTATTTCAAATTCCCAACAGTGTTTGGAGGATTTTGAATCTTCTGATCCACCCCATCTCGAATCCATTCAATACTCATCACGAAATAATAAGTTTTTTCTTTCACTTCTATGATAGGCTCATATCAGTCCCTATTGCATCACAGTTTTTAATTACACTTGAACGTGTGCTTGGTGCGCAAAGGTGCTGCTGCTATGTACATTTTTACTTCACCCATTGGCGCAGATGAAGTTTTTAAAACACTGTAGAAGCGTGGAAATATACAAGAACAGGATAACTTTTTAACTGGAACATATTCATGTACCGTTGAGAGAACAAGTTAGTTATAAAAATTATAAAAAATAATCAAAATAGCTTGAAATAAATGTTCCCTGTCATTGCAGGTAGTTCTTCACTTTCTAATACCATATGTTTCACTCCAAACCATTTGTGTACTATAAATTTCAATGAGCACAGGTCAATTTTTCTATCATCAAACACAAATTCAAAGGGGTTCGATGTTAATATTTATATTTGAAACTCGAAAAACATTTTTTTTAAATTTATTGCAACAGAAAATTGTTCATTGAACACATTCATCCCGTTTCGACAAATATTTGTTCTCTTTCATTTGAGAGATTCAAAAATATTGGGATACGAATATATATTCTTCGCATTCAAAACTGAGATAAAATGATACAAAATTCAGGATGCCATATTTGCATTATAATTAATTTCTCCTCCAGTATCGTCAGTAACGATTCGAAAATACAAAGTGTGCGTTGAAGTATGAAAATATATACGGAAATAAATTTGTCCATGATAGACTGAAATCGGTCGTAAATTGAAAGTCGTTGGGAGTAGAATTTCCACTCTCTTTCATTTCAATATTTCAAGTAGGATTTGTGGTTCCGTATAATTCATCTGCTCATAAAATATAAAATAAAGTGTACGGGAGAGTTATAATCATAGAAGCGTGCATCGGAAGACAAATGGTTATTGTATTATCATTCAAATTCAGTATTGTTTATTGTTTAATTATACGTTAAAATATATGTTTGATTCGTATCGTCGCATACGTTAGGTGATAGGAAAAGCTTTGAGTTTCAAATAACAAATAGAATGGTACAGATGATCGTTGTATCCACTTAATAATCGGTTATCGATGTTTCATTGTTTCAAAAGTATTTGTCCTGGACTGATAATTCGTTAAAGTATGACAGAATGATGGGTGTAATCGATGGGAACGAAGGTTTTTGATTTACTCCAATGATATGGAATTAGGTACATGAGAATAGAACTTGGAGAAAAATTTGATGACAAAGATAACTATTTGAGTCTTGAACAGTCATTTTGCACAGGAGTGTGGGGTCTTAGACGAACGGCGTGAATGATCACAAACTGCGATGGTAATTCCGATAATTCGATTATTTTCGATAAAAATTTTTTACAATTTTCTCACAGTTATCGCACACACAGAACGATATTTTGATTGAATTGAAGCGTTTGCCTATGGTTCGTCATAAACGATTTGGCTGCTACCAAGCCGCTAGTTTATCCTTAATGTATCAGTAAAATATGAATCTAGTAAAAACATATATATATATGGTGGTGGAATCTGAAGAATTTAATCATGTTAAATGAAATTTATTTCTTGCAATTAAATTGTTATACGAATTGACTGACTGTTTTATGTGTTCGCTAGTGAACACGATTCATGTAAGCCCAGTAAACAATTTTTTGGCCAATATTGGAAACTGTTATAATGTTATCCGAAAGATATCAAAATGATCTCTAATGCGTCGATTTCTGCCATCTTTTTGATGTCTCCTCGAGAGTTCTACATGCTACCTGGAAAATATCACGGATAACTCGGAGATAGCATTTAGAACTCTCAAGAAGACATCAAAAAGATGGCAGAAATCGACGCATCAGAGATCATTTTGATATCTTTCAGATAAGATTATGAAGGTTTCAAATGACTGTTCATTGGGAGACCATATGTGAACCGTATATGCCCATGCAAGGATTGCCAAGACTGAAAAAAACCTAAGCTTGTCCCAAGGTTGGCACATGTGTCAGAAACAAGCCTCCGTGAAGAACAATTGGCCTAATATTGTTCCATGATTGTCCCGTTGTTTCCAATGGATGAAATGGTCACTACATTTGGTACAAGCTTGCACAGAAGAAAACAAATTCTTGTATCAAGAAAACATGGTTGTCTTCGTTATATATGAAACACGGATTGTCTCAGTTTAATGTAATTTGTTTGAATCAAAACAAAATTTCTTGATTCAAGCAAATCGCATTGAACTGTGACAATCCGTGTTTCATATATAACGAAGACAACCATGTTTTCTTGATACAAGAATTTTTTTTCTGTGTGGCACAAGTGTAAAAATCGTGGCACAATGTTTATAAACATTGACTAAATTCTGAATTTACAATGGCTGAAGACTTGGGGATAACCATCGGACCAGGGCTGGCCTGATCTTTCTGCTATAATTAATCCTACACGTTAGTTTTACACACCAAGCTAGATTTTATTGATCTAAGTAAGGATAGAACTTCACTTGATGGTAATAGGATACTTTTAAATGTAATCATACATTGAGATCAACTGATTTTGAAGAACGTTCTTCGATAATTCATGTTTTAAGATAATTCATGTAGGGAGAGAGTCATGAACTGAAATATGAATCAATTACTTTTTTCATCCATATCTGTGATCAAAGAAGCATTGGTTGATGCTTGGTAAATGAATTGGACCGGGCTTGGCAAGACCACCGGCCCAAGCTTGTCCTGATCTTATCATTCCCAAGCCTGGGTCAAGTTTGGTAAACTGTTCAAGACAAGTCTCGGCAGGTCTTGTGCCAGGCTTGATCCATTATTGGGCCATTGGTCCATAAACACATGGGTAGTCATAACGAAAAAAATGGATCCATATATGCGCTTGCTAGTTAAATAGTTATTTTAACTAATCTTTTTTTTCCGTGCACCGGATGTGCGATATGCATGCATTAATTATGGATTACATATGATTTATATGTAGTCTTGTATGAATAATTTTGTACCAGGGTTTCATATTCAACTCAATCACTTGTCTCAGTGTACAGGGGTTAAGATTTAATGATGTGATTATGGATTTCTGATTCAACAAAGAGTTGCATGAGCAGTTCTGAAACCTGAATATCAAAAAAGAACCCTGGCAAAAGATTTTCTCATATTTTTTCATAGTTTTTCATATGTCCTCATAAATCTCATAATTTTGCATTGAATTCCATAAAAACTCTTGAAACTTCATAATTTCTCTAGGAATTGGGACTGCCATTATGAAGAATATTTCCTCATCGAAAATCATGGGATAAATTATGAGAAGTTATGAGAACTTTTTTCCGTCAGGGAATAGTTATCGCAACACTGTGGAAAATTTCTCTGTGGATTCACGAAAACATTCAACAGCTTTTTGCACGAACTGGGAGCAATTTTTTCGGAGTAATTTGGAGAAAAGTGAAATTTTTTGTCAGCTAACAAAAATGTTTAATTTCATTCAAATTTTATTCGAAAATCTGCTGAAAGTCTGTATGGAAGAACCGCAATTTTTTTGTGTGAATCCACAAAGAAATTTTTTACAGTGAAGAAAAAAAACTTCATATAAGATCTTTGAGGGAAAAATTTTCTATTCAACTATGTTTGAAACATATAATCTGATATAGAATTATTGATTCAGACTTTGAATTCTACCATTGTAATTTGATTGAATGTTCATCTTTCTTGCGATCTTATCAAAATCAGGAAAAACGTTGATTGAAAAATTTAACCGATAAAAATAATAGAGTGTGCAACAAATGCGCAAAGTTGGTGATTTCCGTACTCTTGCGAAGCCTGTTGCCCGAGCAGACCGAGTGAAAAGTGGGATAAAGAAACCACACGTAAAATAGTGTGCAAAATAAGCACATTGTTAAGAAACTAGGATTTTCCGGTCCTCAGGAACTGGAAAATTTCTGTTCATGACGAATTTTTTAGCTTACACGGAGACAAAGGAATTCGCTGTGGCAGCGAAATCTACTTTTGCTGGGTTCCTTTTGCCAGAGCAGCAAATTTTTGCTGTTCCAGCAATCTTGTTAGCTGCGACAGCGAATTTTTAGCTGTGGCAGCAAAAAATGTTTGCTATCCTAGCAAAATTTGTTTGCTATTCTGTATATAATACTGAAAATTTGCTGGCGGAGCAAACATTTTTTGCTGCCACAGCTAAAAATTGCTGTTGTAGCTAACACGATTGCTGTTATGGCAAATTTTTAGCTAGGTCAGCAAAAAATTTTGCTATTCCATATATAATACCTCGATTTGCTGCGTCAGCAAATTTGTTCTCTCCGTGTACGTACAAGGAAATTCCTGTTGCATCGAAATTTTTCCGTATTTTACATCAAGTTTTTCACTTCAATTTTCCAGTATAAATACAAGAATTTTCTCATACGTGTACTGAAATTTTCATGATTTGAATGGAATTTTTCAGTACAAATGTACAGGTCATGGCCTCCAGTACGGTACTAGAATTTTTCAGAATTTCTTTTCTACAGTGCAATTTGCGCACGGCGTTAGAAGAAGTTGTTTATTGATCATAGAATCATTATACCACCCTAGTAGGGTGCATAATGTAGTAGGGTATATCACCCTAGTAGAAATGGTCTATATAGTCATTTACGAGTTTGTAACGCCTGCACTAACGAAAAACTAGAGACTGGTGAGTGTCTTGTAAGTATTTAGCGAGTTGGCTAGGTTGTTGCTATTGCAAGCGTTACAAACTCGTGAATGACTAGACAATTCTGCTAGGGCAGGGTTTTAATTCCCCTGATTGTAAATATCAAATATTCGTATACGTTCTTTACATCACGTTGCTCATGTTTCTGTCGAATAGATTTTTTTCTTACAATTATTATGTATATTGAATTGTTGTTATTCGTTTAAGAGAATCCATGAAAACCTATATCGACGTAAAAAATACAATCCTGATGAAATTCAAAATTGAAAGAATTACTTGATATAATTTCCTCTCTTTTACAGTATTCACTTTATCTCTCGGGAAAGTAAACTAAATTTATCAGATATTCCTTTTTAGTACACGCACGTTTCGCCGACGAGAAATTTTTTTCCCAGATACGAAAATTAATGCAGAAAACGTGACGATGAAAATGGTGAAGAAAAAAAATGTCTATCCCCCTGTCGGGTGCCATTAGATCGTTATCCCAACGGTAAACTTACTTCTGTGAGATATATACCGCGCTGAACACGGGTAATCACTATAGTACGCTGGTATTTCTTTTGAATTGATAACGAATGCCAATTAATCACGGTAATCCCGACGAGCGTCATTACCTGTCATTCGGTGTTTTCTTTCCCCTTGATCCGTCGATGCGTTGTTTCCTCTCAATCCATCACCGTTTACGAGCTTGCGAAAGAGCGAGTGACGATCGTTCGTTTGGTTTATTCTAACGGTGACCACCTGTCGTTTCCGTCGTTTATTTGTAGACAAGCGAGTGAAGCCTTTCAGCAACTATACACACCCATCACAAATGTACAGAATTATATTGTTGAGGGTAACGTTTCGTTCACGCGGGTTAAAGTCATAGCCCGTATATTGTGAAGGATATCAGAGCATATTGCCTGTTCTTCGGCTCGCAGCTTCAGGTTTATCCTCAGACTATTTTCTTTTGGAAAGCATTTTATTTCGACCTAGTCACCAGCTACTAATGTGTTTTCGAATCCTTCACGTGAATTCGATATGGCGCTTTTGAACGATGAAAATCTGATAGATGTCATGTTTTTTCAAATCCACTTTTTCACGGTTATGACGTGGCGGAAGTAAAGGTTGAGCTGAGCTCAACTTTTGGTGCAAAGAGCAGACGGACTGAAGAATACTTATCTTTGGAAAACTTCAATGATCAATATATGGAAGCCGGGAAATGGCGAACAGGCAAAGAATAGGGGATTGATAACGTCTCAAGACAGTGCCCAAGTTTTTGATGCTATATGGAAAGAAAAGATTAGTTGGAATAACTATTTAACTTGTGATCGCACATGGAACCAATTTTTTTTGTTTATTCAACTAATTTTTCTGATGAATTATTTAAAATTGGTTGAATCAATGAATAAATTCGTTATTCTAACGAAAAAATGGGTCCATATGCGCTTTAAAAGTTGAATAGTTATTTCAAATAATTTTTTCTTTCCGTGTAGTGAATTTATGCGCACGATAGTTTTAAGTGAGAACAAAATTTTCCTTCGAAATTCAAAATTCGGGTGATGTACCGCGATAGATGAAGGATTGATTTTTGTAAATTTCATAGTCCTTCAATGGATTCAGTTCAGAGTATTCTTGCCGAGAAATCGTTTATTCAGTTGGTACGCTTGTATGGCATGTTGCATCTGCCGGGATCACTGGTATCACCTTAAGTGATCTGAACTTAAACCAGTGTGTTCAAGATTCATATGTTTTAGCAATGATGATCGCAAACAAATTACAGTTCGAACACAATTTTATATCATTGTCATATAACATATCCTGTGAACCACTTTGAACACTTGCGAATACATTTTTTTCTCGCTGTGTAGCCCCTCCATGGCATTTTTTAAATAAATAAATTTATACACGAAAAATTTGAACGTACGAGATTTATTATCTCCCAAAATGGTTTGCGATTTTGCTTGAAATTCATGAATTCGCGTTCTCATTTGATTTTTCGATATTCTCGTGTGCGAGTTCTTTTTTTTTTTTATTGGAATGGTGAATATTTATATTCCAAGAGAATTCTCTCAAAAGGGTGGATCCAAAATGTATCAATTTTCAACATATTTACTATGATATAGTAAATATTCATCAAAGTATACATTTTGAAATAACTACTACCCTTTTATTAAATTCATATCCTCATCTGTCAGCCGTTGATATACAACCCCGTCCCGCACCAGCACCGATGACACACCTCGCATCCATGCCATACTTTTACGTTTTATCCACCGATCACGCTCATCCAACTCGAATTCACATAGTGCCACGTAAAGATGACGTGTTTCATAGGTGGCAATGCTGTTAAGGTTCGCTCGATACTTATCGCAGGATGAATCCTAATATCGAAGGAGATGAATGAATTCAAGTATTCCCTGTTTCTATCTTCTTCGCTTTTTTTTCAATTTTTCCCACATTTTTGAATGTCTTGCGTTTTCAATTCGTATTATTATTATGTTGTTGGAGTTTGAATCGTTTATAGAAACGAAAGGAAAGTCTAAATTCACAAAATCTAATGAATTATCGGTGTTTATCTTCGCGAATGAACTCCTTCGAACTAGGAACATTGTTTAAAGCATGTACTGCAAGATTTTGAATCTTCAACAGCCGAGTATTTTGTATTGAATTTTGTGTATTGGAATGCAATTGGTGTAAATACTATATTTATAGATACAATGATTAATTAAAAAAAAACTCAACGTACACTGAAAACACAGTTTGTTCCAGCCAAACAAAATTTTGGTTGAAATGAACGCAAAGAAACTTTTCGATTGGCTGAAATGAAATTTTTTGGAATTAACAAGATTTGGTTCACAATAATTGAGGCTTTCATACAGACAAATAAATTTTGTTTATCCTAAATGGATTTTATTTCAGCCAACCAAAAAGATCCTTTGCGTTCAATTCAACCAAAATTGTGTTCCGCCGGAACAAACGTTTTCTCAATGTAATCCTTGAGCATTTGTAACTTGCGGCGTGTGAGAATAATGCACAGAGAGGAGAGAATGGTGATATTTACCATACTAACATAGTATTCGGTCTCATTTTATATAAAATCGTTTTCAATATAAAATATGTAGCATAGTAATTATCACCAGAAAAATGGCAAAGAATTCTATTCTCGCATAGTAACATTCACGATTTTATATAAAGTAAAATCGGATACTATGTTAGCATGGTAAATATTACCATTCTTTTCTCTCCGTGTGTAAGCTTTGAGAGTGACATTATCCAAGGAGCAAATTACAGTTTGAATTAACGCATTCGTATCATTCTACTGATCAGCAAAAACAGCAGGTTTATCGTCATTTTTATGTGCGAAGATATCGGTCGATTTGAAGCGTGTGCGCCAAGGGTTAAACGTCCAGTTTACTGTAAACAATCGGGGGAGTCTTTCTTTACCCCAGTTCTTAACAAGGGTGCTCTAGGAATGGCGGAATTTTTCTCCTGATCGTAGAGGACTATTTCGTGTTGAATCCTCTGTGAATTAAGAAAAATTCCACCGAGTCAAGGTGAATAATTTTCCATTCATAAAGAAATTTAGCCGCCATCATTTTTTTTTTCTTGGAGAAAATGCCAACCTCGAGACAAAATGCCTCAGTTATCAAAAGATCAAATTAGATCCAAGTAGATTTCTTTAGATAAAGAAATGGAATGAGGTGGATCTGCTAAGATCTGAATGATGCGTGTGTTCGAACAATAGATCTGCTCCAATCTACGTAGATCTACTTTCATTTAGATGAAAAAAGTTGTAGACTGGCTTAGATCAATTTAGATTCATAGGGATTTAAATACAAAAGGAGCTTATAGATTTGCGTAGATTCACTTACATCTATTAAGATCGAAGGAGATCTCCGTCATTACATTTTCCATCATTTGATCTCTTTGGATATAATTTATTTTTTTTCGGGCAATCATTGTGTACAGTATCCTCGATCTTTCGTTTTTATTTCCCTCCTTCCCTGGGTCTCTTCGAAGGTAAAAGAGGTGCCTTTTTCTAGGCGTGGAAAATCACCAAGATGCTTATACACAGAAAAAAAAACATTCTTGTATCAAGAAAATATTGTTTTCGTTATATATGAAACACGAATTGTCTCAGTTCAATGCAATTTGCTTTGAATCAAGAATTTTGTTTTTTCCTGTGTTTGATTCAAAGCAAATTGCATTGAACTGAAACAATTCGTGTTTCATATATAAGAAAAACAATATTTTCTTGATACAAGAATGTTTTTTTTTCTGTTTACTCTTGGGCGTTAATTGGGTAATTTGAGGTGTATTACCACCTTGTCTGACAAAGCAATATTTTTGAAGTCATTACGTACTTGAGTATTACCAATGTGAGAAGAATTGGCTTAACAATGATGCTGCTCAGATGCATCCTACACGTGATATATTGATGATGGGAGTATTTGTTCCGCTGGAATATCAATGATGGATTGTTTACTCCGATAGATTTGCCAATCATTTGTTGATTGGATTATTGTTTGTTCACTATCAAAGCGTTGTACATGAACGAGAGAGGACATCATAGTGATTTGTATTGTTTGTTTACGTGGATCAAGCGTAATTTTTTGATGCATGTGATATTGTTACTGGATTGAATGAATATCGTAGAAATTCCTTATGTATTGTTGTGTAGCAATGAAGTCAATTAACTAACCAACATTGTAGAAAATATTATCCATATTCAGACTTGATTTGCTCTTAATTGAAACTTCAATGTTGAACTGCAATAAGTTGAGAAGAAATCAAGATTTTTTCAAATTGAGTTATGTGACAAATCATACAAATTGCGATCTCCGATACTCGAAGATAATATAGTACCAAGATTAGAACAAATATGATATATTCAATTCGATGAATGAGAATTTCATGTCCTCCTACGAGTCATATAATTTCGCATGAAAAAATGTTTGTTCCGTATTGTGGGATCTTGTAATATGCAAATGCAACTTGTAGGATAGACTACATTCAAATGTAATAGTACATAAAATGTTGTAAATAATCAACTGTATCGGATAAAGAATGGTATATTTGCATAATTTGTACATTTGGAATTTGCAAGGTGTAGTGGGACCTGTGAAATATTGGTGCATAAATTACTCTGAAAGAAAGAAATGAGAGAAAAACAAATGGATTTATTCCACAAAAAGGATATGTTTTCATCAGGGAGTGAATCATGAATGTGACTTGCTTTTACGGAATACGAACTTTATATTGATTCCCAATGATCTTATTGTCAAATGAATTCATTGAAAAATATAATCACAATTTATATACCAAATTACATTGCAAATTATCGACGTAACCTTTGGAATTTATTTATTCCAGCTGTAAATTTATACTTGTTTTTGTTGGAAAAGCATGAAAATCGAGTCTTCATACATAAAATTACACGAGATCGAATCCTTTTTCATCAAATCATGTTTGAGATATAGATAAAACTCGAGTGTTGGCACTGATATCACCTAAATTGATATTTCCCCAATTGAATCATTAAAATATCATATTTAATACTCTGATTGAATTGTTTTGGTCAATATTGGTTTGATTATTGATGTCAAGTTATTGTATTCTTTTTCTTGTGTAAATGAAAAAGCATTATCAAAATTTAAATATTCGACCTTTGCGCGTGTTATATTTAAACTTCCAAAGAGAATTTTTGGCTTTCGCGCAAAATCTTATTGTAGAGTAATAAAATGATTACGAAACAGATTAAATATGAGGACCATTCATATTTTCAAAATGTTATAGTGACTTTGTCAGATTCAAAACAATATACAACTAAATTATGTGCAGATATTATGCTCTGTATTAGCGTATAATTCACTCGAGATGGTGACTCTCCAACGGTAAACGTACACGAATGGAATATTTCATTCCCCCGTTTGTGACTGAAGTATATACATTGAAGAAAACGGCTAATTGAATCGATTAATTCCCAAGAAAATATATTTCAAATAAGTTAAATGATGATTGAAGCAATTATAGTATATTCCGCTCATCAACTACGCATTCATTGGAATCAAACGAATTCAAGATATCACGCATTTGGATGACTTTGGGATATTTTGATGTCAGAGCATTGTTAAAGGTCAACACATTACCTTCAGTTGACGCGTAATTGAATTTCTTTTGATAATGTCTCGTATGATTCATAATTCAATCTCATCTTATGAAATTGAAAATTATTCTTGTAGGAAACACGTGAGTTGAAAAAATTTGCCTGAGGAAATAACGTATTTTTTCTTCATACAACGATTCCCTTCTGAAGTGAAGTATTTCCAAGGCATAAAAGTAATCTAGTGGTTGATGATAAATATTAATACTCCGAAGAAAATATCATATTTTTTGTTCATAATAATACCGCTTCAGGACTTTTACAATCATACCCTGCTAATATTATATGAGAATACATATGGAATCATAATACAAGAGAAGACTCAATTTACAGAAAAAACACTCAGAGCATTATATATGAATGAAAGAGGACTGTAAAAGACGATACGAAACATATTCACGAAGCGGAAAATGTTACGTTGCGTTTCGAAAGTGAAGAAAAAACAACAAAGAAAAATTGAAAATGTTATCATTTGATCAGTTTTGAATTTATGCAATGAAAAAACAAAATGAAGTGAAATAACTGTGATGAGTATTTCAATAGACCATCTGAAAACAGTACTTGCCATAGCCATTAAGTAGTTCCTGCAACTACTCGCATCATTGTTAGAGAAATGTTAGTTATGGGGTCGAGTGAATACGTAAATATAGTAGCTGCAATTATATAAAGTTAGCTGGTGGAGAGTAGTTCTTTTTTCTCGTAGATCATAAAGAAATGTGAAGAATTTGAATCATTCTCTTAGAATTTCGATGGTAACTATAAGGAACCGCGAGACAATTCCGAGATGCGAAGGAAAAAACTAAAAAAAGTGAGTATACCATATTTCGATCAAGGAGAGACATACATAAATTCTATAATCCGCAAAATATGGGGATTGGAACTAATTCACACCAGTGTTTCCATCCACTTCTTGATATAACCATGCACAGAAAGAAATTCCATGTGAATATTTTGCATTGATTGTTGATAATTTGGCTTAAACGTGTACCTCAATGTAATTGGAATGAGATTTGCATTAGAATCAGCGCTTTACATGTATTGCTACTAAATCTAATAGGATGACTTTGTAGTAGATTTCACAGGAGATCTACACTGAAAATATCATATTCCAAAAATGAGAAATCTACTCTATCATACCGTAAAATGGGGTTACTTTGATAACCCTTGCGACTCCTGAAGGTGCAAACAGAACCATTGGTTAGGAAAAGACAGAGCCACACGGAGAAAAATGCAGATCAAAAGGATCTTCAATAGAAAATTGGAGAATATTCCTTAAAATCTAAGAATTTTTCTTAAGTTCGTAATAAACATAAAACGGTTCAGATTTCTCTTGAATATTGCTCGAAAAACAATGAAAAATTATCAATACTTAACAAATCATAAAAACAAAAATGAAGTTTCCAAAAGTCGAGAATGAAATTTTACAAAGTGAATGACGAAATGCTGTAATTTGAAAATAAGATTCCAAAATTTTGTTATTTACTTTGTAAAATTTCATGCGCGACTTTTGGAAACTTCATATTTGTTCTTCATCGTTTTCCGAGCAATATTCAAGAGAAATCTGAACCGTTTTATGTTTATTACGAACTTGAGAAAAATCCTTAGATTTTAAGAAATATTCTCCAATTTTCTATTAAAGATCACTATCCTTTCGAGCTGCATTTTTCTCCGTGCAAAAGTATTCTGACAAATTATGCGAAAATGAAGCGATAGAATCAAAATATCGCTTTGTACAGACCTTTTTCAATCAATAAAGATGGTAAATATTTTGATGTCATTGTTTTGTTTTCGAATAATTTGTCAGAAAAGATTCGGTTCGGGGTGCATCTCCAGGGATCGCTGGTATTACTCTAACGGAGTGCCAAAGTACAGTTTAAACTTGTGCGGAATGAAGTCGCGTGACCTTGTGTGACGGTGCACACGTTTAAATCCTACTTTAGTGCGTCGCGTTAAAGCGGCCCAAGATCAGTCAAAGTTACCCTTAAAAGTCAAAATAACCGCGTTTTATAGCAAGTGCCAAGAATATATTCCTCTTAACCGTCAGCCTCCACACCGCATTCACGCAACCACTACCTCCACACGAGTGCGAATTTGGCTTTCCAATTCTCATCCTGTTTAATTTCGTGGAAATAAATCCGGATTGAAAATTACATGAATTCAGGGTGAAATTTTCCGAGAAATCCATTGATGGTAAAAGAAAAGGTGATGTATTCTGTCTCAAAATTTAATGTGAAAGCAATGTATTATGTACCCAGATAGAAAAATGTCTCAATAATGCCATCATAATGGTGGCGTGCACGCCAAGAAATGTTTGCATCATGGTACCAAGGTGTTTCCGCATGAAGCATTGTTATTGGTAGCAAAACGAGGTGATGGCACATTATGTTACAAAATATTTAGGGCATGGTTTTTCTATCTGAGAATGTAATCGTTATTCGATTTTCCATGTGATTTGTTTCATATGGCCATTCTTTTCAATGTGGCATTACATCGGAAAAGTATCAATTCTGGGACCGATACGCCATCAAACCAGCACGAAGGATTAATTTATACATATAATTATTATAATTATACTGTATAATTGTTTTGTCCTATAAAATCGTTTAAGGGGGTATTCTGGTCTATACGCACGAATTTTATGTGTTTTCAAATGCGATAGAAAAAAAACGAACAACATTTTTAGTCTCCATTTTCCCCTCAGATATTCATTCATGTTCTGACAATGAACACTGAAATTTTCAGTGACAAATATCAAGAATTAAAAAAGTTACAGAGAGGAACAAAGTGGAGGGTGAAAACAAAATCATGATTGCGGTGGTTCTAGTAATCTGAAACAAATAAAACCGGAAGATTCTGAATCGGTGAGGATACCGTTATCGCCCGTACCTCAGAGAATAAGGGAAAAAAATCGTCGGCAAAATGGCGGCTGTTTGAAAGAAAAATTCAACTTTTGACCTGTTTTTTCTTCCAGTTTTCCGAATTTTTGAAAATATTCAAAATTTTGACATGAATCTGGTAGGGACGTTAGAGCGATGTATAGAGCAGGTTTATACCAAATTTCAAGGGAATCGGTCCTTTAGAACTGGAGATATCGTGTCAACCGTCTTGAAAAAAGTAGTTCCGAGAAAAACGCGTCTGAAGATTCTAGCACGATTTCAAACAGTCTATACAGTAAAAAGTAAAACTTGCTTTGATTCTACATATAGAGTTATTTCAAGATGCAGCCAAAACTAGCCCTGTTCCATCTGAAAGTAAGCGCCAAGAACAAATGCTGGCACAATGGGAAAGACTGAATTTCAGTCAATTTTTCATGTAAGATGCAACGACATTCAGTCGGATTTTTTACAGGGTAAGTCATACAATGGTGCGTTATACTTACATTTTATCACAACAATCCTCCTGGAAACATGTTCTCGCAAACCTAAACTATGAGAATATGCAAAAAGAAAAAAATCGATTTTTCCGAAATTCTAGAACAGAAAATATCCCTTAACTGAAAATGTTTCGGCATAATCCACTAAAAAATCACCTAGCATTCGGGATTAACATAAAATAATTGAAATACAAATTTGTTCCGTCCTTTAAACATTGAACAATGGGACAGGAACAAATGGATGACGCAATGGAAATTAAATACTCATCATCCCTCACATATTTGCTCTACATCTTCCGTCATCGTGCGTAGTCCAGGTCATCGAGCCCAGAAGCATCATTGTCCAACAAAAAAAAAGGTCGACTCATTCCTCTCTCCAACCAGGAATAACTGTTATACGTAGAAGAATCGTGATCTTGAAGAATAAAAAAAAAGGGGAGAGGTAAATTGATGAAAAGAAGCCGGGAGAACTGAAAGTCTATTCCATCCAAAGTACACAACAGACAAGCAAGACTTTGTTTGTTTTAGTGAGAAGGGATCGGAGACTGGTTTAAGACTCGACTCAAACTCTTCCAGGAAAAACAGTCCTTAAAATCGTCTCCTTTTTTCTATGTTTTGTCAGTTCTTCTGAGTCCTTATTCTTTCATACATTGATTCGAGCAAGGATAACTGGTTTGGGGGTTCGTGCGTATGAATGAATTTATGCGATTTCGATAAAATGTGATTCCAGTTTAGAAAAATTACATTCGAATCGAACCTTTTTTTATAGAACATGATTCTTTTAGTTCCTGAGTCCATTTAGTTTGTTTAGGATAATGTTTTCTCTCCAGAGAATTCTGCAGATACCATATATATTATTCATCAATGTATTTAAAAGTATATAATATTGAAATATCAAGCTTTATTCGCAAGAAAAGCAAATACGTATCTCGTGTCGGTCTCCTTGAACTACCGGAGATTTGAACCTTTTGTTATATCAGAATGGTGGAACAGGAAAGATTGGAGAGGCTTTGATTACACGTTGTAGTGAATCAACCTTCTGCTCAGTGAATCGATACTACTGTTTACAGTACGGAGCTAGTCGATAGGAAATAATAAGTCGGAGAAGTTGATTATGAAAGAAAAAAAGAGAAGGAGACAGAGCTGTAAGTGAATTCACCCTGATCTATGTGGAAATATTTTTATTCGTATGAAAGCACGTAAGAAGTTGGAAACAAAACATTGTTGTATCTTGGGTTATCACGGGATCTGCAGGATGGCTGTGAAAAATCGATTGAATATTCAAACACAAAAGGGTAGGATGGTCGAACATTCGTTCGAGTTTTTCAAAAACTGTTCCACGACACGAGCTTTTAGGATTACGTATAGATAACACACATATACATGTACTAATCGCGGAGCCATTGGCGCTTTCCACGTTTTTCCGTTGTCGAAATTCTCCTGTTGACAGGTCATACGGTGACAATAGTGGTTTTCTTTACGGTTCGTTAACACGTCGTTGATAGAACGGGTTGAAATATTACAGTAACGAGTGAAGAGCGATAAATCATCTGCTGTTTACCATCCGTTGAAGAAGACAGATTCTCAGTTCATTTGAATTTTTCAAATATGTTCAGGATGGTTAACCCTTAGCTCTCACACTGGGGTCAGGGTTTTGATTTTTGGACAAAGATGGAACAAAACAGGTTTTACAGTGCATGCGTGCAATGAGTATATCATTTGAACATTTATAGGAACTTCTTGCTTTCTGTGAACCTTCACAGGTGTATGATAGAACATGAAAATGGAAGCAAATGGCTCCATTAAGCGTAATGCGCTCCGGATTATGGTCCGCTTGGTGGTGGAAATATTATCCAATAAAATTCATTGGCAAATAATGTCTTTTGGTCATCGTTCGGCATTATAAAAACTTCCAGAAGTGTTAAGAAATTCACTTATAGTGAAACATTCAGAATACTTTTTCATATCTCTCCGACTTCAACAGAAAGCTTCTACAAAAGTTAGGAGAATTTCGATGAATATACCCCACAGCACTAAATATTACACCAATATTGCTGCAATATTATAATATTGATATAATATTACAAATCATAATTCAATATTGCAGAATATTACAATATTGACACAATATTATTTACACGGAGAGAAGTATACGGTAACGGTTACTATGAAGAATAGTAATTTGGTGACAGATATTTCAAAATTGTAATAAGTGCCATGTGAAATCGAATTGAGTACGATAAACTGTTTACGTTGCCATGGAAACAATAGATTAACATTGTAATGATCACCAAATCGTGAGCCATCACTCACTTCCTATTCTAAAGTCGCAATGAGAACTAAGGCAAATGGTAATCAATCCCATATACTTTTCTCCGTGTATAGGGTGGCCAGTGGTCGGGGAAGTCTAAGGGAATGGGCCGATTGCGTATTTGCTTTATAAGGAATGACCAATGGGGAGATGATAAAATTCCAGGTCTGGTCACCCTGTTAACATATTGCGATGCGAATCAATCACTTTATCTAGTTGCTAGAACTAATTTGGAGTAAGGTTAACCAATTCTATTTGGTGTATCAGTTGCTTTGTTCAGAACATTCAAAGAATGTTTGAATAAAACAAAAGTCGAGGGGTAAACCACTTTGAAATCATAATTTTTCCAAATTAAAAATATTTAAATAATCTTGAAGTAAGCGTAGCTCTGTTCTGCTTAACGCAGTATAACTGTCAATAAAACTATTCGAAGAGGCTCATAAGACAGATTTTAGTTACCATAACGTTACCGGTAACGAAAAAATCAGAGCACAACGTCCATATAACGCTTGATGTTATTTTGCTGATTTTAGAGTGGCTTACCCCTCGACAAAAGTAACCCTTTAAAAGGCGAATCTTCAGTACATTCTTAGAAATGCTGTATGAAATATTTCAATCTCATACAATTAACACTCCCTTGAGATATTTTTACAATATTACTAGAATGTATCATATGGACACTTGTAAAATATTAGTGTGATATCACTGAAATATTGCTACAATATTGACATAATATTGCAATTTTAATAGAAATGATAATGAAGATAATTTTTGAAATGTGGTGTTATAGAAGGATGCTTAGAGTAAAGTGGATAGAGAGAGTGAAAAATGAAGAAGTACTTAAGAAGATGAATGAAAAAAGAAGTCTTTTGAGACAGGTCGTGAAAACAAGAAGTAATCTGATAGGACACACATTAAGGCATGATAGCTTATTGAAAACAATATTGGAAGGAAAAATCAATGGTAAAACTCGAAAAGGTAGACCCAGATCAAGTTATATGAAGCAAATTATTCAAGATCAGGGTTGTCGTAGATATGCAGAAATTAAACGGTTAGCGGATAATGCGCAGGGTTGGAGGATTTCATCAAACTAGTCATAAGACTGATTACTTCATGACGATGAATAGAAATGATCTCTGCACTCAGAAAAAGAAAATACTGAAGCCAACTCCGCGAGCATTTAGATACGGCGAATTTCACCGCGGGGTTGATTCAACTGAATATCGATTGAAGTAAATTTCCAGTGAATCATTTAAATCGATGATTAAATTGACTGTTGCGCGCAGCGAAATTCGCCGTATTCAAACTCTCACGGACTCGAGGTGAATCTGATGTTTTCCCAGTGTGCATTTTCTCTACACAACTCTGAAAGTGACCAAAACTTGAAAGAAATCTTTTCATTTCTCTTCATTCCTGCCAGATTTCAGTCAATCAGAATAATGCGGAGAAATGCAGGGATTGATTTCTATTAGGGAATATTGCTGTGATATGAACTCACTATTATTTGTGTTTCCGCGATCCGAAAAACGAGCGGTTACGATCTTTAGATTCCAATGTCGCTCGATTCGACCTATGGAGAATAAACAATGGTTCGAGTCAAGATTAGAACTGGGACTGGATTACGAGTCGGTTCATATCAAGCTGCAATCCCGTCAATATTAATTTCTAATCAATTTACACTACCATCCTCTCGAGCCAGATCGAAATTCAGATCGTGTTGTGATCAAATACAGATTCCCGACCAGAAATTTACCCCATGGAACAGATCAGGTCAACTTTGATCCAGCCCAGGTCCTGGCAAGACTAATAAGGATTTGATGCGGAATTCCATACCAAAACCGCCAGAATAAATTGAAATTAGGATATGAACAGGAAATTCACAACCCAAAAATGTTGTATTCGGCATGGAGAGATTTGACTTGAAAGATGTGCAGAGTTGACATTTGCTCAGAAATATTTTCCCAATTTAAAGAAAATTTATTTCACCAAAGAGTCCGAGGCACCTGGGACAAACGCTAAAGATATCGAGATAAAATAATTTGAAACTTACGTTACTTTGAACGCAGAATACAATCTAAAATTGAGACATTTTTGCATTTACTTTATCAAACTATACTTTATAAACATATATGTTCATAATCTCAGGATAACCTAACAAGGTCTTGATTATTCTAGGATAATTCAAGGGAAACCTAATTAGAATCAAATGGGCTTATCCCTACGTGGGGCATCCACATCCAATCCTGATTAGGATTTCAGCAGGTATACCGTATTTCGGATGACCTCGTTGGGTCCTCACCATATGTCAGATTAACCCTATGATAATTTCCAATCGGGTTATTATTTCCAACTTTGGTTTTGACTCATATTTCCATTTGGGTTCCTAAAACAAGTTGAATGTTCTCAAGATCGTATTTTCATTCAATCGTTTATACTACGAAAGAATTGATTTCCAATTGAATGAGGTTAGAATCTAAAGATCGTGACAGCTCGTTTTATGGATCGCGGTAACACTAACTATTACTGTAATCAATTTGCGCGGATATAGAATATTGTAATAATATTTTCCTGCAGTATCATGATTTCACAAAATAATATTACTACAATCGTATCTTAATGTCGTTCGCTGTGCTGCCTACATTTCTTGGAGTGAAAATTCACTCCTAAGGGGTGAAAATACTACAACTTCACCGAGAGTGAGATTCTACTCCTAAAGAATGAGTTTTCATTCCATAAGAGTGAATTTCCACTCTCTTGGAGTTGGGATTTCACTCTTATTGCAATACTTTCACTCTTCGAGGGTGAGTTTTCCACTCCAAGAGAAATACACTGTTAGAAATTCCTGATTGAACTCCCGATTACATGTACAATACTGAATACAAACTGAAAAATTGATCGAAATTTCAATTACATTTGAATGAATATATATATATATTTCGAAAATATATATTAATGTATGATATATTATAGCAAAAATTTAAAATTCAGTTGCGTGTAAATGAATTCTCACTTCAATCACCAAGAATTGTAAATTTCATTCAGAAATGTACATGAAAGATATATCAAATTTGAAGACACTTCTATCAGTTTGGACAGCAATGATAAAGAAGTTCCTTTTCCTTTTTTAATCGAAGAATGTAAATGCACTTTATTGATAAGTTGAATGTTCTGAATCTTATGTACATATATATATACCTAAAAACTTTTCCTTTGTGTAATGTAAATAATTGGAGTGGACTATCATTCAAAATATCAGAATGGAAAAAATTCCTGAAGTTTTGCAGAATTCTTTTCAGAAGGGAATGGTTGTAGTAGGTATTTGCTGTATCCTCTAACTTGTCAATTCAATTCGTTCCGTGACACTTCTCCGTAGAGGGTTGAGATCGAGGGAGGAAAGAGTAGACAAGCCATCATTTTTATTTTTCTGTTTGTCGAGACTTCGTGTGTAATATTTTCTCACTATAATGAAATTTACAATTCGTTGAATCTTATTCATCTTCTGTAACTGTTTCATTTGGAAATTATAAGTTGCACGCAGGAATTTCATGGACGATTCTTCGGAGTGTATTGGATTTATTCCGTGAAATTACTAATGATGAACTGCTGTGTTCGTTGAGATACTCAATAAAAACATGTCGAGAAACGGGGCTTAGCTTCGAATAAGAAAGAGTTGATATTTCTAATATGGTAACAGCAGGCGTGGTCGCTCTGTACCCATATCCGTAACTAATTTGATACGGTTTATCAAGTACTATTGAACGGGGCTAACGATTTCTCGTCTGATTTCAAGTACTTGAGATGATTTTATATCGAGATATTCATACCCGGTAAATCTAACAGAATGACAATATCAATGGTTCCACTCGATTGGTCGCAGAGATGAGTCTGCGTGATCGAAATTTTATTAAAAAATCGAAGTGGTTGTGGGATGATGACTTCGAACCTTAGATTCTCATTTCAGAAGAATAGAAATTTTACTCCAAGAATTAATGAGGTCACTTTGAAAATTTTATGTGGTAAATTTCGCGCTAGAATAAAATGAGTTCTGCAAGAATTGTAGAGTGACCATCAAGGAATTATACATTTCGATTGTTAGACTCTTATTCTTATAACCTTGACAGCATTCACTTCGCTCGCATATGATGATGAATGGTTTATTGATTTCATAGAATTTATGAACGGAAACAAACATGTTGTTGTGTTCGAGGAAAGTTTGGGAGGTTACGCATATTGAAATGTAATGATGTGCCTCTCACGTGATAGGAGGATGATTATTTTTATGTATCATAAGTTATAAGGAATCCATGATTTACCAATGTCACAGACCGCCAAGCGTTGAATGTATGCAAACAGAATTCATTATATGACTGAGTATTGACATTCAGAACTTCATCACGTAAACGACACTCTTAAACCTCAATATTTATTAATTAGGAAGTGTGGAGAGAAGTGCTCGGAGCGGTGCCATCAAATAACGGAGAAACCATCCAGTTAGCCGAGGAGTGCTTTTTTTTTTATTGAAAAAGCCAACGTTTTGCCCAGATACTGGGAATTTTCAAGGCAAAAATTACAACGTAAAGATGAATTTGAAGACTTCATCCTTGAACCCACAAAAATTGGATGGGGTGATTCAATAATTAGGAAGTGTGGAGAGTGGTGCACGGAGCGGCGTACAGTGGGCCAAAAACTCCAAAAAGTGATCAAAACTATTCACGACTCACCGGTTTGTTCAGAACTCGGTACTCGGGGGTTTTCGGGGCTGCTGATTACGAATTTGAAGTAAAAAATGGTGAATTAAAAATGGCGGATCCAATATGGCGGACTGACATTTGAAAATCAGCTGGATTCGCTTGAAATTTGCTGTGAGAGGGTTTGTGGGATCGCGGATCACGAATCTGAAGTCGAAAATGAAGAATCGAATATAGTGGACCCAGTGTGACGTACTGAAATTTCTACGCCAGTCGAAATTCTGCGAATCAACATTCTCGCACAGAGAAATTCGTCTTATGACCACCTTAGATTGTTATTTTATATTTAGTTTATATGAAAAAAAATTTCAAATCTCGTTATCTTCAACACAGATAATTATAACAGTGTAGTGTCGAATTTCCCACACAGTTCCACAGTCCCAAACATCTTCAAAAGAAATCCTGTAAAAAAATTCCCTATGAATTCAATTCGATGAATTCACAAATAACTCATAAAGGGTAAAATAAATTCCAAAAGAAGCCAGAAAGCATTTCATATGAATGATGAGCCAAGTTCATGGAGAGTCCTAAATGACTTCATAAAGCACTTTAAAAGAACGGCTGTTATTCCAGTGAAAGATGAATGCCTGGGAGTATTCCTCTTTCAATCCAAAAGAGCTTTTCTTGAGTTCCCTGTGAAAAGGGTTCTAAGGAACTCATTAATAGTTCATTTTGTATATTACAATAAATATTTCATAAATTGTAAATACTTCATAAATTAATGAATAAAAAAAATCTTGTGTTTAAAAAATGTGAAAATATTGATTTCTTTCAAGTTTCAAGCGCGTACAGTACTCTCTAAATTCCTTGGAGTGAAAATTCACTCTTGCCGAGTGAAAATACTGCAACTCCGAAAGAGTGAAAAATTTCACTCTTAAAGAGTGAATTTTCACTCTATAAGAGTGGAAATCAACTCTGGTGTTTGGAGTGGAAAACTCACTCTTAGGAAAAAGAGTGAATATTGACTCTCAAAGAGTGAAATTTCACTCTTCAAGAGTTGAGCTCCCACTCCGTTCTAGAGTTGCAGTACTTTGACTCTTTGAAGAGTGAATATTCACTCCAAAGAATTTAGAGAGTATGAAATCCTTATATGATCTTTTTACGCAATCTTTTTGGATCCATCATGAGCAATTTTTCCTTTCGTTTTTATTATTGAAGAACTCTTTTGGACGAGGGAAAGGATTCCCCCAGTACTTTATTCTGAACTGACATACGGGAGGAGTTCAAGAATTCTTATTGAATTTGTTCGGATGAGTTAGAGTATTCATGAAGGATTCTTTGTGGAATAAGAGGAATTCATTAGGAAATATTTCTGAAATCTGTGTGCTGTGTGGGATAATATTATTTGAAACTAAAACTATTGTTATCCATAACGAGCATCGCGATGCATCGGGTGTGTTTACGTTTTCTGAGTCTCTTGAGATCAGTTCAAAAAAGGAGCGACCAAACCTGCAAGCTTCCTGCAGCTAAATGAGATTGAGTCTGTTTCTATACATCATAAAGAAATATTCTACGTTGGAATTAGCGAGTCACAAAGAGGCACAAGTGTTCTGGAGCTTGATGAAATCCTAAAACATTGAAATCTGACGATTATATACCTCTTCCTTCCACAGATGTTGTTTGAAAAATCGAGGAAAATTATTTTCTAGCTTATTATATCACGTTTCGACGAGAAAATTCAAGCCCGTTCATTTTCCTTGAATAATACTGGAAAACATTGCAAATAAAGTTAAAGCAAATTTTGAGCAGTTTTAACGTTTTTTCATATTCAACGATCCCCCACTGTCCTTCAATCAATTTCAACTCATTGATACTTATGGAATGTCTTTGCTAGGTCACAAAGAACATATATATACAACTCATTAAACTGGGGGAAATACTTTAAAAAATTGAATTTTGCACAGTTTTTCACGCTTTTGGTCCACTGTGCGGCGCCATCAAATAACGGAGAAACCATCCAGTTAGCCGAGCAGTTGGCTTCTTCAATAAAAAAAATTGTAATTTTTGCCTTGAAAATGCCCAGTATCTGGGCGAAATGTTGGCTTTTTCAATAAAAAAAAGCACTGCTCGGCTAACTGGATGGTTTCTCCGTTATTCAATATTTATTATCCATTTGAGCTTCTTCTGTATGTAAAACTAGAGATTTCATTTCTTCAATATCTTCTCGTGATTGGAATGGAAGAAAAGCGAATATCATTTGAATTATAAAGATACGTAGCGAGCATCACCTAGTTTACAAAAATCCGAGCGAAGCGAGTGCCGTTTGAATCACGGAGTTGCGAGCGCCTGCAACGTTGGTGGTTTTGAAAAAAGTTCCAACAAAGCGGTGTTCTTTTAACATATGGTGTTATTTTCACACCGTAAAGTGTCATTCTACACAGTTGAAATTTCTGGAATTTTCCGGTACCACGGAACTGGAAAATTTCTTTCAATAATGATTTTTTTGGTTCAGTTACAGGAAAATATCTGTTGTATCGAAATTTTTATGTATTTTACATGAAATTTCCAACAAATGTACTGAAATTTTTATAATTTGGACGTGATTTTCGTGCACAAATGTCAATTAACTGTTTCCAGTACGGTATTATAAGTTTTCTGTAGATTTTTTGTTACCGTGTACACGGAAAAGAATTTGCGGTAAATTCTGGGACAGGGACAATTTCTATTACCATTGAAAACAAATTGTGGTAATTCCAACTAAATTGGAGTAGATTGAATGGCAGTTGCAGTGAATTATACTCCAAAATTTTACCTGTCCCAGATCTTATTCCAAATTGTGGTAAATATGAGAAGTAATTTTTTTGCGTGTAACAGTCTTTGAAGTTGTTGTGACACCGATTTTGGGGTGGACTTCTATAGAATCCGTGTGATCTTTTTCTCACAGCATCGTATTCTCCACTAAATCCATTGAGATTCCCAAAATGGAAAATCATTAATTATTTTACATTGTGTTTTAAAGCGACGAACGGTCGTTGAGACGATTTCTGCTGAGTTCATTAAGTAACAAGAAAGGCACTTGGAGTAATCAAATGAACATGTTAGTACGAATTTGTCAACAAATTTTGGATATAGTGGTCAATTGATGAATGTTCCCTTGATATTTGCCATTTGCAATGTGTTGAGTTTGAAGTGTTTTCCCACTCAAATGTACAACCGGAATTTGATTGAGACTGCTGTGCAAATATTACAGATAAAATTCAGAGAGATAAATTTAATTTATATCTATGAATTTCCCATTCGATACAGTTTGATTGAAATTTCCTAGTGATTCGATAGAATACTTACGATTACATATCAATGTAATTAGATAACAAAATAATTTAGATTTACGTTGATAGGTATTGATAATTACTTTATTAGGGAGTTTTTTGACCCTGCTCACCGCCAATTTCAAGTTTTCTTCGAAACCAATAGTCACAATCTCAATTTTAGTCATTTTTGGTAAAAATTTTCGGTCGATCTCTAAATAGAATCTTGATGGGAATTCAAGGTTGAACGTACAGTGTTGATGGAAATATTTCCATGAATGTGATGGTTCCAATAAAGACTCAGTTCAATATAGCACTCGTTCTTTACATTGTAAAAAATATGGGGAGTTGTTCTTCACACCGGTGGTAAATTTCATCCTCTGATCGCGAGGGGTTGTTTTTTTTTCACAGGAAAGAGAGATTTTTCTCACCCTTTGAGGAACTATTTTGCCTTTCAGATATCCAATCCTCCAAAAATTGAAGAAAAAATTTACCAAATCATGGTGAAAAATTCTTCATTTATGGAGGAAGTTTGCTGTGGCGATTTTTTTCAGGGAAAAATCTCAGAATTTTTTCTTACAGTGTATATTAGACGAATCAACACGGAAAAAATATTTTAGCTGCAGCAGCCAAGTGGCTAGCACGGACACGGACAACCATCAAATTAGTTCCTGCAACTAAATTTCAATTATACGGAGAAAAACGTAGATCCAAAATATAGTGATATTTAATGAAAATGTGAGAATATTCCGTAAAATTGTAATAAAGATAAAACGGTTCGCAGTTTTGACGAATTTTACTTGAAAAAAGACTCTGTCAATTGGCACACGGTTTCCTCGTTCCTAATCAACCAATGGATTGCAATGATGGAACTCTTGAAAATATCGTCAAACCATGCAGATTGCTAAATAATTTTTTTCCATATTCCTCCACCGATTACGATGAAACTGATAATATGGGAATAACGACCTAATCGGATAACAGAAAGCGAAAACATGCTTTTGTCCCAAAATCACAATTTTCTATTTGTTGTAGAACACGGAGAAAAAGGAATTCGCTGTGGCAGCGAAATCTACTTTTGCTGGGTTCCTTTTGCCAGAGCAGCAAATTTTTTGCTGTGACAGCAAACTATTTGCTGTTCCTGCAATCTTGTTAGCCTCGACAGCGAATTTTTAGCTGTGGCAGCAAAAAATGTTTGCTATCCCAGCAAAATTTGTTTACTATGCTGTATATAATACTGAAAATTTGCTGGCGGAGCAAACATTTTTTGCTGCCACAGCTAAAAAATTGCTGTCGTAGCTAACACGATTGCTGTTGTGGCAAATTTTTAGCTAGGTCAGCAAAAAATTTTGCTATTCTATATATAATACCTCGATTTGCTGCGTCAGCAAATTTTTTCTCTCCGTGAAGGCTTAATCGTTTCGTAAAACGAAACGAAAATTCAAACTCACAAGATATGACGAATCATCCTTATTTATCTTCTTAAATGGATTCTTTGGAACTGAAAATATCGTTTAAAAAATGTGCTGCAAGATTTTGGCTTTTCAACTGAGACTGGGTTTGAGTATTTCGTTATTTGATTATTAATCCGTTTCAATGAACAATTCAAATTTCCGCAACATATTTTTGATAACATATTTCCTTTCTGTCTCCCGTTTTCTTGTGAAGGTTAGGTTGAAACTTATTTGGGACCACTGTGTGGAACCAAAAATTTTTCCCGAGTTTGGAGGAACATTTTGGTCTAAGAAATTTTGAATTTGGGGACAAGCAAATTTTCGATCACCGAAAACGATCGCAAAGCTCCCCTCTAACGAGGAAGCAATATGAACTTTCCAAAACTCGCGCATCCTGCGCGGAAGATCAGGAAATTTGCGTCCCTTTAAGAGGCAAAAGAGGAGCTATATCCTCCTTCTTTGCTCCGGTACATGAAATTTAGAAGTATGAAAAATTATCGTTGACAGCAGTTTATTTAGTTCACAGTAAAATATCCAGCGATCATTCGTACCTTCCGAAGGAGGTAGGAGGGAGAGAGGGTACAAATAAAAGAGAACGAGGTGAATTTTTCCTGTGAAATTGTCTCCCAATATGCAAATGAATGTATATACATAGCTGTTGGGAGTCCCGGTGTTTGGATATGAAATAGGCATATTATCGTGAACCTCGCTAGAGCTGTTCTGAATTATACAGCTCTTAACCGGATGCAGTCAACTGGGAAGCTGTCTCTTCCTTTTACTCTTCGATCCTTTCCCTCGCTCACTGTTAAGAAGAAGAGACAAGAGACCCTCGGGAACACGATGCCAACTATAGTAGGAAGCTTGTTCGTCCGTTATATCCCGCAATGGCATCGAAGACAGGTTTATTCCTTGTTGCGTAATCGCTACGAAGCACTCGGCATCAGGCTTATATGTGCGTGCTTGGCTGCTTCTTACGTTATATACGACACCGTCTTCTGAACTCAGAGGAGGAGGCGCCTAGAACGCGGAACATTCAAAATTGTATAAGAAATTCGAGATCGGAAATGATGACATGTATATGTGCATATATCTCATCGCAATTTCAGTTCCTCTCTCGCTTAGAAATTCTATCTGCGATACACAAAGGAATAGGGATAACGTTATTGGACTCATTATTCAACCGGAGGTATTTTTATACGATTCGTTTTTGTTGGAAATTCTCTTCGAGGTTTAAATAAAGTTCTAATGTTGTTGTACCGAATTGTTCCGCTTCTTCCTACGATAATCGATGAAATTACGATACTCTATCGGAACCCACGTATCCCATCGTTAACGAATTTTTGTTTTCAAAAACTAAGATAATTGAATTGCTTTCTTGAAAGAAGAAACATTGTTTCCATAGTAGCAGTTGTACGTGGTTTTCTTGACTTTTAATTAAATTCCAAACAAGATATACGACGGGATGTATAGTTTGATTTCTTTTAATCTGTGTATCGACAGATGTACACATATACCTACGTACCTATACCTATACGTATCTGAAAGCGGTTTTTCATTGTGTGGTGTGTGAATGTTTTATCAGTCTCTTAAGAGGTTTTTTGTCATCTTTGAAAATTCATTAAAACAATGTGCGTTGCAAGAGCGTGAAGTAAACCCCATTTCTTATTCAAAGAAGTCGAGGAGAGGAACAACAGTACGAAAACGAGTATGAGTTGAAAATAAAAGATGGAAGTCAACTAGAAAAGAGAATGTTACAATACAAGAAAACGTCACGACTTATGTATGAACATACACTGCTGTGTGCATCACCACCTTCTCTCAAAGGATATTCAATTTGTTCGTTGTGACATATACGCGAGTAGTATATCGAGAAGAGAAACTCGATCGTCTGTGGTCTGACAGTGCACTCATCCATACTTCTACATGTATATCCGTAAACGTGTGTATACGTACGTGTACATTCGTTCAGGTACATCTGAACTTGACATGAATCTGAAGCGAGACACGGCTCCAAGAGATAGAGGTAAGCTCTTCGAAAATAAATAGTTGGAAATAATTTTCTTGACTCTCTGGTAACGACATTTCATTTATATTCGTAAATATACACCAACTTGTAGTACTAGAAATCATGGTTCAGAACTTCTGTATTAATTTTCATTTATTATCCAAACAAACCTCGTTATACGGATTATTCGAAATCATATTGAATACATTCTACTAGGTGACTTCGAAATAGCGGACTCGTATACTTCTATCTACTGTATTATCGAATCCCTGGGAGTATTTTGAGCTGTAAATTGTGATAAATTTGCAAAATTCTTCATTGGATTCTTGAAGCATTGTTTGTAAGAGAGATAGCGAGCGGGTGTGATATAGTGTTTTATTAGGTCATTGAACTAGCGATCTACGTGATATCAGCGGGATAATTAGTTTGCATTACTTATGCAATGTATTGGAGCCATTTCAAGATAATTTCTCTACCCCTACGTTGTGGTCACGAACACAAATCTTAATAATTCTCTTCATACGTGACGATAATAATATGCAGGATTTGATATGTGGAGTCGGGGGATTGGAATTGAATATTATTCAGCATCGTGTGTACGTCAATAATATTCCTCCAGCTCGGAGATGAGAAATATGAAATTCTTCGTAAAATAATTAAACGCTGATTATATAGTCGTTGCTCGAATCTTTCGTCATGAGAGGAATTTTCTAAAACAACATGTTAACCCATTTTCAGACAATTATTCCTCGAAATGTTGATGTTTCGTGTTACGCCGTTGTCGTCTCGGTGATAATAAGCTGAAGATCAACTGGCGATGTGTTCTTTCTCTCACAATTATACCACACAATTAATCGATAATCTTTTGCAACATCCTTTGTTCACAAAGTGCTACTTAATTAAATGACGATATCAAACAAAATACATCCTGTTGATGTCTTCTTCTTATATCTAACAGTGCGCTTAAGATGTAACGATATCTATTACAGATGTTTGTAACAGTTTCCTATCGTTTTGAGGAAGAGAGCCTTTGTATCAAAGGTTTACGTGCCAGCAAATAACTTTTGTGCCAAGAGGTTTCTTTGTTCGTATTATCTCAAACTGCTGATTTTTATATTTCTCTCCTTTTTTGTCCTTTACGTAAACAAGCATCTCAACTATTAGACAACGGAAAAGAAAATATTCATTCCTTTGTTTCATACACTTTCCGCGATATGAACACCGTTGTTTCAAGTAAAAGGACAGGGCACTGTTGATTTCGTACAAGCAGAATGTTTTAATTTTCTACGAGAGGAACAGTGGGAATAAAAGCACATGAAAATCGTTACAATGGGTTTCTCGTCTCATGGTATTGTGTACCTTTATTGTGTTCCTCGAGAAGTTCACTTCCACGTCCCGTCTGTTACATTTTTCGTGTTATATTGATTTATTTATCCTACCATGCGATACGTGGGTATTCGTTTCGGAATTGTGAGAAGGACCTTATCAGAGTTCATGATTTTTATATGATTAGTTTGGTATAGATATCCCCCTCACAAACTCTGTGAATTTGGTCTTTGTTTCTCGAGTAAGAGCAAAAATAGAATAAAACTCACCTGATTGACGTTATCACCGTGGAATAGTAGAATGGACTCGAATCAGAGATGATGGAGAAGTATTGAAGAGCTTCGTTACACAATTGAAACATCGCCCGCGTTTCTGTATCATTGAGGTGTCTTAATAAACTCCTTGTTATCGCTCCTATTTTCATTGTGGTTGATCGGGTAATCGCATTATCGATAGGGTACCTTTATCCTTACATAATTCTTCAACTTTTACATTTGTATTATGAGAATTCGATTTGGAATGCACAAAAACATTACTCTACGTAGTTACCCACCAAACGCAGGTTGTTACCGTATCATAACCATAAAGTAATTTCAAAATCACATGCAATGTAACTTGTTTGTTACATGCAATGGATAGGTAACTTGCAATTTCACACTCATGAAAAGTAATTGCAACGTTACCATAACGTAACATTTTTTGTTTTGGTTACATGGTGCACTGAGAGAAGAGTTTACTTATATTAAATGAATATATTTATTTGGCGTCTGTTCAAAAATATTCATTAATTGTGAATAAATATGGTAATTGTCAATAAATATCATAGTTGGCATACATACGATTGATTTTATGTGACATTTAGAACAAACAAATCGTTCATTTAGTCCATTTATTTCATGTGAATGATTTCATTTTTCCCTCAAGTAATAAACGATTCCTAATTTACAAATAGACGGTTTGATAAGTACAAGATTTTCATTAGATAAACACTAGTAAACTAAGAATATGAAGAAAAGAATGGTTGATTGACTCAAATTTCAAATTGAATTTCAACACAATAATTCAGTTTCCCAATGTGTATACGATTCTTCCCTCTCAAACACAGATTTGTTAATAATTAAGAAATTTGATTGTACATGAACACCTTGAATTTGATTCGACTCTCGATCTATATTGCAGCAGAATATATAGTTCTGTATATATGTATAACCATGGAACATTGAAAATTTTCTTGCGTTTTGAGAAATCCTTTTTATCCGGAAAGAATAAGAGAGACAGTATTGTAGGCTGAATTTTCCTACGAAATTATTAAAATATTTCACCATAACTTTTCATTCAGTTTGTTCAACTTTATAATCACTGTTAGAAAATTTCTTGAATTTAATATAAGAATTCTTATGAAATTTCATAAGTGCATTTCAAAATCAATAATATTCTGGGATTTACAACTTTTTTTATGAAATTTCACTTTTTCATGAATTTTTTGTGATAGAATCCTATTACATGTATGATGTCATGACTTCAGCATATATGATATCTAAAACCACATCGTATTTCTCAATTGGTTTCTTATATCGTGATGTAGTCAAGGTGGTTGAAGCGTTAGGACGTAATAGGTTAGGTTAGGTAGGAAAGCAGGTTCGATTCTCCGTTAGGTCCCAAAACTTTGTGCTTCAATTGCTTGACTTACATTGATTACATGACAAACTCACTCCAGAGGAATGTCGAGAACACAAAATTCACGAAGCGTGAAGAAATTTGGTGATAAATCAAATTTGCAATCTGAATTGTTTTTGTATTTTGGCAAAAATTCGTAACACTTATTGAATTTAATACACAATTTTTATTATAAAATACATTGTTAAATCCAATAATAATATACTGTACAAAATTTTATAATAATTATCATTAAATTTAGGACATATTTTTCTAACAGTGATAATATTCTCCCGCATAATTCATAATTTAATTTGATTAATTCCAGAGTGTTATTCCAATTTTGTTTGATTTGACTTATTCTCACGAATATTCAAAGCAAATTATGCGACAATTTTCTCAACCTCATATCACATTCAGGCAATCTAATAATGCTTTGATGTACATTCCCAAGTTTTAGAATTATAAAACAGGAATTTCGCACGAAAACACGGTTTGTTAATAGTTGACAAATATGGATTTGGTACAAAAAATGATCTCAAATATGACGCTGGATGATAACAACTCAATATTTATTTCCCCATAAGCAAATATAGGATTTGTTAACTATTAACAAATCTTGTTCACTATAAATAAATACTTTTCTCAGTGTGGTTACGCGAAATTGTTCCCAATCAGAAAAATCCGAAATAACGCAATGTTGACAACAGGTGCAGTACAGTGCCAGTATTGGGTCTCCAACACTTGGCCAACACGTACGGGACCAGTACTGGATACATAAAAATACAGTACTATGCCTGTACTGATAAACAACTACTGACAACTCAATACTGGGCAGGTACTAATCCAGTACTGGCCCTGCACTGATTGCGAATAATGGTGTTAGTACTCAATCCCCAGTCCTGAAAAGCGTTATCATTCCAGACAAATGCCAGTACCCTGCCAGTCTTGGCCAGTACTGGTGTAGTACTGCACCTGTTGTAAATTTCTGGTTGGGTTATGACCTCTTTATTTTGGAAAATACACTGTAAAAAAAATACTTCAAAAATTTCCAAAGAAAGTTTGTCAGTTTTTCATACAAACTTTCTTTTGAAATCATCGTGAAAAAGTTGGTAAATATCCAAAAAGTTTTATGATTTTACAGAGATTTCCGAAACTTCCCAAACTTTTGTTTGTCAACCCACAAAGAAAGTTTGGAAATTGTCTTTCCAAAACAAGGTTGGAAATTCCCAAGAATGTTTGTTTGGAATTCAACAACTTTTTTTACAGCGTATGCATCGTAGACATTTTTTGATCTCAAATTCGAGGTCATGCGTATATATATGCACATATGCAGGGTGTTCCAGAATTCACCATTCGGATATCTGTGGTGTCTTCTGGAACCAAAATGCAATAATTTCCCGTTTGAAAAAACTTTTTTGCAGGCTTAATTTTTGAGCCGCGAGCATTTTTAGAGTTTTTTTCTGATCCAAATAAGTCGGAAGCATAGTGTCCTGCATTCTTTAGTCTAACACCATTCTCTAAGTTCTTGATCCTATCATTCTTTGTTGCGGAGCTATAGAAAATTCCAAATCGCTGTAGCTTCGCAAAAAAGAATGATAGGATAATTGATTTTTTCCCACACCTGCACGGAAAGTTGATGTTTTCTGACCTATTTTTAGGTTGAAAGTGCTGAATTCCAAGCGAATGTGTCACAGCGGGAGGAAAATACAAACTATCTTTTCGTTCTGAAATATGCATATGAATATTTTATATGCAATTAAACAGCTGAGTTTCACTTTCCTTGCAGTTGTGGGAAAAAATAGTATGTTTACCTCGGAGAGAAGTGGGAAATTTCCACTTTCCCCCCTTGATGAACAATATACTATTTTTTCTCAGAGATCCGACGTCTTCCAACGTACGGAGAATCATGTTAGGCTGAAGAATGTAGAACAGAATGCTATTGAGTGGTGGTTTGGATTTAAAAGAAAATTCAAAAATGCTCATACCTCAAAAACTAAGCCTCCAAAAAATTTGTTTTAGACTGAAAATTATTGCATTTTTGCTGCAGAATACACCACAGAAATCCGACTGATGAATTCCGAAACACCCTGTATGTGTGTATTCAACCTCAAAACGGGCGTAAAAAAATTTAACCCGATTTAATAGCGTAACTTATGACAAATGGATGAAACCACGATGTTTCTATGACGAAGCATATTATATTGTTGTTATTACATTGTAGCAACTTTTGATGAGTGTGAAATTACAAGTTGACAGTTCATTGCATGCAACGAACAGGGTGAAATTGCGCGTGATCTCGAGTTACATTGTAGTCATGATGAGATAACAAAACAGTGTTTGGTGGGTATCTTCGCTTGCTGTGAATGCTAATTTTCAGATTTTATTAATGAATGAATTGAACAAAAATGACGCTATATACAATTTTTTGGCAGTATAAATATATTAAATACGATTCAACGTTCCGTGTGTGTATGAATATACACTTGAAGGGAGGAAATTCATTTTATTTTCATACAAAGATCTCTATGAATTCATGTGAAACCTTTGAATAATATAATTTTATAAAATGCACATTTCATTTAGAAGAATAATATGTACTCGCGGCAAGTATGTCGTTGTTCGTAAACTGATATTCTTAAGGAAATGAGATTTTGATTAATTATACAGCAAGTACGTTTTCAAAGCGAAATAACAAGGTCCAAGAGACATTCAAAGAGATGATGTTTCTTTAAACGAAAAACTAACATTATTCCTGGTGCAAAGAACCCTTTTGACTCGAAACAAGCAGTTCTATCAAAATTTACGCTTTGAATGAAGTAACGAACCTATTGATTTTCAGAAATCCGTTCTAAACAATGACTTACAACAATACACAGTTGAAATAATCATTTTGTTCTTCATTCTCAAGGAATCATCACTGGGTTTTAGATAGTTTCCTAGGTTCTTAGCTAGTTCCATGAAGCGCTTTGTAACCTGTGCCTTCATAGATGTCTTAAGGAACTTTAAATTGTAAGATTGTGTTTTTTTTTTCTTTAATTAAAGTCTTACCTATAAACCAGACAATAATTTTTATGTCAATGAAATTCCAACTCAAGTACGTTGCTTTTGAATCGGCAAGAATATACTGAACGATTTAGCTCCTTGTTATTCGATTAGTTGCTTCAGCGAAGATTCGCTGTGCGGTCTTCCGTGGCCTGCAAAATTAAATAAATTCTGAGCTTCCCCAGATAGCAATGAAAGTCCTTCGAACGTAACCTCTGGAAACATAACCTTAGTTCTGCGCGTTTGGTCTCCGCGGAGTAGGAGGGAATACGTTCAGAGAACTTTCATTTTTGATGCACCTGAACACGTTCCAAGTCCGTCTTTTTCATTTACCATGGGACGTTCCCGTTGAGTTTCCCAAATCTACTTTCATGAAGACTAACCTTTACAAACATGTGCGTAGTATCGCAGAACGTCATTGACATCTTTATTGAATACGTCCCCAGAACGTCGCATGGTGGACATAAATTGAACATCACAGAACATTTGTATGTCCCTGGGACTCACATGCGACGTTTTTAGAACGCCCTGGGATTTTATTTGGACGTTTTCTGTGAGAGCAAGTACGTTTTCTGAACGGTCAGAAAACCTCCCGAAGCTACCCGGGGATCCGGACTGGAAACGTCGGCAACCAACCGATACAAGACGTGGCTCCAGTCCGGAAGCTCAAAATTTATTGAATCCTTGTTATTACTCCGGCCGTATTCATGGATGATCTGTGTAATTATACACGCAGAAAACAGATGTGTTGAAAAGGCCTCAATTTATTGAGGATCAGCGCCAGTCTATGACAGATAGAGTTTTGATTTGAATTTACTTTTAAAAACTCCCATAATTAGATGTATTATTACAAAAAATTATGGTACTTTTGAAGCTATATGCAGGTAAATAATTTGATTCGTCACAGACTGGCGCTGATCCTCAATAAATTATGGGACTTTTGAAAATATATTTTCCTGCGTGTATTAACAGTTGAAACATAAAAAAATCTAGATACATCAACTGAATGTTTGAGTAGTAAAGTTAGATTGGCTAAAATGTGTACTTGAAAAGAAATTCCTTCTGAAAATATGACTGTAATTTTTCACAGCCACTTTTTCCTGAATTGCTAGAGAAATTTTTCTGAGTTGAAATTTAAATTTAGCCCTGAAATTTAGTGGAAGTTTCTCAAAATTCAGTGAATTTTCTCAGAAGGAATTTTTTTATCATGTGTCATTTAGTGGCCTCCACGGTATCAGTTCTGTTGTTGAATTAATAATTTCAGCGTCAGCTACTGGTACAATCATAAATTTGAATCAATTATCACCGATGTCAATACTAACTTTAATGATATTATTATTCACAGTAGCAGCTAACAATCGAATAATTAACTCCACCACTGATCTTGGTGAATAAAAATGATTAGAGTGATAATTATTAGTGAAATTATCATTCTCAGTTCTAATTGATTCAAACATTTTGCCCAACACAAAGTGAAGCAACTTTATCGACGATTAATCAGGCACTCTTGTACTTTATGTACTGTATTGAATGATGCATCGTTATTCACTTTTAATAACATTACACAGTGATATTTGACTGTGAATAATGGAACATATGCATGTAATTTCATCTCTATGTTTGATGTTATGCGTCTAGTGTGTATTTTGTTATGTGATCCATTAGTCAATGATAATATTATATAGTTTCGTTCAATGCTATTCCATTACACGTTACATTTGACTCTCGGTTTGAAGAAATTGATAAGACATATATATAATAATGTCTCTTTCAAAATATGAGAAATTTCATTCATATCACACAACAATAATTTGTAAATCCACCGAAATTTCCGATAAAAATTGAATTACAGCTGCTTTTCCCGCATTCAAATCGTCGGCACAACGTTGGAAATGGAATTTCATTCTGCCTTATTAACTTCATCGTTCATCTTTACGTGCCACATCGTATCTTGTGATCATCTCTGAGCAAATAAATACCTACGAGAAGATCTGTAATTTACTTATCTTTCCTTTTTCCTCGAGAAAAATTGTATCATACCGGTAGAATTCTACTTGTTTGCCATGTACTTTATTCATTTTTTGTTCAGTTCTCTCATTTCTCGTATATCTCCAAGGTACATTCGGTCATAAATACATAGAGAATTATTCAGTTTCGTCGCTGATCCTCCCCGCTGGAGATTACGAAACTTCAATATTTGGTTTTGTTCATATAGTTTGGAGATATATATATCTATTATTGAAAAGATGAATGATCGTATCGGTTGGGAATTATGTTCCCATGAACAACCCTTGATTTTGTAACAAGTGAGTTCTCTTCTTCTTTCTTGGAATCGTTGAATGATGGAACATTTTTGTCCTGATGTACCTTTGGAGATAATGCGCCATTTGTTTTCTTCTTTTTCAATCCCTGTAAAGGGACTTCTTATGCGTATCGCTGGTTGCCATCCCAGGTTAAGAATGAAAGGGCTTGTTGGAAGAGAGTGAAGCAAGAAAATAAGTTGTGTGTTCTCATGAGACCACTGTGAATAACAAAAGGGATGTATTTCATTGCCAATCCAATATACGAATATCATGTAAGAATAAACCTTCGTTCTAGCATAAAAGGTTTTCTTCGATTAAATGGATGAACAGACAGGAGACGGCAATGACAATTTCACGATTATCTGAAAAATTGATGTTGTCACTTTTATGTTGGAGAAAGTTTCAGAATTCAATCAAAAATCGATAACCTCGTTTATGGTAAATGAATTTGAAGAATTCAGTTGAAGTAACTAAATCCATGATATTATCTACTTGAGAACATTATTTTCATTGCTACTTTTGAGCGAGAAAGTTAGAACAATGAACTTTTATGCTCCGATGGAAACGTTAGACCATCTTACAAGAGCATTTCAGAATATAAAGATGTATTTGATTGGTATTCAAAGTAATTAAAGAGTGAAAGATAAGCCAGGATCGATTTCGAAATGTGGAGAAGTTTTCTGGATTCAATGCTTCATATCGATTAAAAATTATGAAGTCTTTGATAAGCAGATGTTCTCATAAAAGAGATGGTATTCGAAAGAGAACTTTGAAAATGTGGTAGATGGTTCGAGATGAAATATCGATATGTCTGAAAATATACAAATTTTTGAATTTTTTACATTTTTTTATCAGCTAGAAATTGTAAAGCGTACCCGGAATGCATGGAAATGAGAAGAAGATATTTCAAATCTTGTGTAAATCGTGACACTTTTGTCCCTAACATCAAATCTGACGCGTTTATTCGATATACGTGCCGCAAAGATCAAAGGGGTAGTTAAGAAACAAGTTTTGAAGCGCTTAACTTTCTTCACCTACATCGGTGGTTCCCTATTTTATCTTTAATACTAAGAGCCGCATGTTCTATGCGCATCTGTGACGTTTCACGCCATGTGCTTGGTATGTGTGTACATAGTCATTATGGTAGGGTTAGTTCAACAGGAAACTGCTGGTATAGGAGAGGATCTCAAAAACCCTTGATCACCCTTGCTGCTTATTTCGTACTTAAGGTTACTCGCACACGTGTTCGTAGTTGGTGGTGTAGATAACACTTTGTGAATCTAAGAATCGATACTTATACAAAATCAAATTAGTAAAAAATATAAAAATAAACGAGTAAATTATGCTGAATTCTAAAACGTTCCTTCAGAGTCAAAGATTTTCAGAAATTGAAGAACAAATCGATGGAGTGCTTGGCGAATCGCTTGATGAAGAACATAGAACCGAGAAGACAATAATGAAATATATTTTGAAATGTCACGAGAAAACTGAAACGCAGATATCTAATGTTGATTTCAATCAAGTTGAATTGTGCAGAGATATTGCGCAATATGAGAACTTCAATCAAGAATATGTATCTATCAAAGTATGAACGTGGAGAAACATTTTTGTAGCAAATTGTACACAGTATAATTCATCGGATGGAAATATGAATTTGAGAATATACAATCCAACCTATCTTCACGTTCATTTCGTTATAGCACGCAAGTTCCAATTATCGTATCCTTTTGAGCGCACAACATCAGTGAAAGTTTCCATTCACAATAATGCATCTTTATTTGTTGTTGTATCGGACACGGCTTATCATCGTACCAGGTCATTCAATATGTCCGTAGGATGAGTAAGAAAAGAACAAAAACTTGACAAAACTCGATTTCATTATTCAACATAGTTGCCTTCGAGGGCGATACAACGAGTATCGCGATTTTCCAACTTTTTGATATCACTTTTATGGTACGATTTCTCTTACTCTTCAAAATAGGCCTCAGTTTCAGCGATTACTTCATCATTGGACTCAAATTTCTTGCCAACAAGCATTCTCTTGAGATCTGAAAACAGGAAAAAGTCGCTGGGGGCTAAATCTGGAGAATACGGTGGCTGGGTGAGCAATTCGAAGCCCAATTCATTCAATTTTGCCATCGTTTTCATCGATTTGTGGCACGGTGCATTGTCTTGGTGAAACAACCCTTTTTTCTTTCGCAAATGTTGCCGTTTCCTCGCGATTTCAGCCTTCAATCGATCCAAAAGTGCACAGTAATAGTGGCTGTTGATGATGGTTCCTTTTTGGAGTTAGTCGATGAACGCATCCCAAAATACAGACGCTATCACCTCACCCGCCGACTATTGCGTCTTTGCTCGCTTTGGATTCGATTCGTCGACTGCTGTTCACTCAGCTGACCGTCTCTTGGATTCTGGTGTGTAATGGTGGAGCCATGTTCCATCCATTGTCACATATCGACGATAGAATTCGATTTTATTGCGGTTTAACAGCTCCAAACCCTCCTCTGAAGCATCAATCCGTTGTCAACTGTGAGCTCACGTGGCACAAATATGAGCATTGTCAAATACATCAAAATTTGCTCATCATTTCCACTATCAGTGAAGGTGAGAACTGATGAAATATATATGGAATTTTTTCATCCCTCTGAAAATCTTCGTATGATTAATCAAAGCCAGAAAAAAATTTTCATTCAACGTGGTTACAATTCGACATACGTTTGCATGTTATAATATCCTCAACAAACTTGAATTATCTCACATTTAGAATTTGATCCTCTAGATGTATAAGAAACTCCATGTGATTTTGATTTTTTCTTCTATTTATTTATGTTGTCGCAATCGCGTAAGTATCATCAAGAAGTACAATATTCATCGGATCTTGGAACTCTCCAAGTAAACTTCCCAACTCCATGTATCTTGGAAAGTTGGGTATATCGAATTCCATGTTCCTATGGCAAAGTATCCAAGAGTTACTACAAGTATTAGCATCTAAATACAAGGATATATGAGAGATCTGGTATGATGTACCGCAAATTTGACGCTGTTGAAATATTGTTCTTCTAAATACGTTCTACATTTTATTCAATTAAAATTATATCAAGTCTCTGAATGTACGTACCCGAATGAATTAACGTTGAATTTTCAAATGTATGCTGTTATAATATTGCAATGAATATATATATATATGTATAAATTCAATTCATTTCATCGACATTATCAACCCTATTTACACAAAACAATACTATTATGAATTAAATTTGCGATGTAACTTTTGTTTCGAACAGTAGTCGAAGCTGAGTCCTTGAGAGTTGCAAATTTGTAATATTTCTGTCACGTCGATGGTTTTAAAGGTTCAGAAAGGTGCAATATTTCAGAGTGTTATCAGAATTTTAGATTAATATTCAGTGTATATTATTCAACATGACGAATAGTTAGAAATTCATATCGTGTGTCACATGAATCGAAGTTTACTCCACCAATCTTGTCGCTTATCAAAGCAATACCTGATACTTCTTGAGAAGTTTAAACATGAGTTCAAACAGTTCAGTTTCCTAATGTAGTTGTATGTAATAGACGTAATATGTCAAGGCTATGTATGCAGCTACTTTGGATCATCTTGATACTTGATTTCGGAGAAGTTGTAAGGATTGTCAAGATAATGATATTAGGATTCACTTGTACCTAATTGCCACCTTGCGCTTATATAAGGGGTTCAAAGTTGGACTTTTGATCTCAAGAAGTATCGATTAGTTTGTCGATAATCCTTCATTACGATTGACTTACACACAGAGAACAAAAGCAGAGCGGAAATATAATAATCTTTCAAAGAAAATATGGAAATATTCCTTAAATCTGTAATGAGGATGAAACAGTTCACATTTTTGTTGAATTTCACTTTAAAAAGAATGAAAGATTATCAATACAATAAAGAGTATATAATTTTACCAAAGTAAATGATAAAATTTACAAATTTTGTTATTCATTTCGTAAAATTTTCATACGCGACTTTGGGAAAATTCATACTTCTTTTTAAAGTATTCATGATTCTTCATTCTTCTCCAAGTAAAGTTCAAAACACTGGGAAAAAAGTATTCCAAATGTATTTCAATCAAATGAAGTTTGTCAAGTACTAACAAATCTTATTAGACCCAAGGATGGTTTGTGTATAATTCATCAGCCTTCTTTGTCACAAACAAACACTTTCCTCAGTACAAAAACGTGAATCGTTTCATCTGTATTACAAATATGGGACATATTCTCAAATTTTCATTCCTGATTCCTACATTTTCGATCTGCATTCTTATCCATGCATCCACGTGGAAAAGATGTGTGAGCATTATGTCAATATTTTTTATACGGATATTCAAGGTTTCTTATCAATGTTTGGAATTTTATAGGAAGGAATATGGAAAACCATACGTATAATCTCATTCGATGTTTGGAACGAATTTGAATCACCTCGATTCATTTACACGGTTGGATGCGGCTGAACTGATATGATAATTACGTTGACCGCAGTTAATTGCGCTGACCACGATCCACTCGAATGGAAGAAAGCAATAGGATTATACTTTGGACTGGAATTCTTTCATTGGAATTCTAAAATCGTTAGTTTTGGTTTGAATATGAGATTCTTGTTGATTTACATTGGAAGCAATTAAATACTGTTAGACATTTCTTGTTATGCTTCACAGAGAATTCGATCGTTTTCATCAAAATTAGTGATTGGGAATATGAGCAGGTTATTTTATCCCGATTTTGAATGTGCTTGTTTAAACTAAGGACTACAGTATCGAAAAAATAAAATAAAACTTTCTCATCAATTCTCGTAAATTCACGAGGAGAGATGATTATTTGGGAACAGGGGCAAATATATCCCTCAATCAATGAATTTCTTTCGCAAGGCGTACATTATTTGTGCTATAATTTCAATGCTTCTGATGTTTCAATTTTGTTATAAACTTAACTTATCGTTCCTATTTGACGTTCATTTTCATTTATGGAACAACTGCACAGATTGTGGATAAATATTTACCAATGCTACACGGTTGATTGTACGCGACTTGGAATGGATGATTCATTGAAAAAAAAAAAAAAATTCAGCTTTCGATTCGTTTTAAAGTACGTATACAATTTTCGTTTTATATTTCATGTTTGATTCATTGTAAATCTTTTGATGAATCGTAGATTTGGTTGCTCGTTTGGAATCTAAATATTTATTGTCCATAGCGGCATCACCATTATCCAATAAACAATTCAATCATTCGTGGAAGGAAAAACAGTCATAAGTTTATCCGACATGAATTCGTATCGATTGGAATATACGAAATACAGTTATCGGTTTTGACGAATTTCGAAAAATTTGTTTGTTTTTTTCCAATTTCATAACAATGTAGATTTACATATGAACGATGTTAACGATTGGACCTGCATCTACATTTATATTCACACACAGACGTTATTCATGTGATCAAATGACCTGGAAAATATATTATTATCCTGAATAATAATCATTTTATGAAATTATCAAAATTTCTTCAGAGTATTAACGTTATTGGGAATACGATTACGCAGATGTATTTATGATCTAGACACTTGAATGGTGGGAATTGATTGATTGATGAATCGATGATTCAATTTCTGAGGACAATTTTTGAGTAACAATCGAGAAATTATAAACTCATTTGTTATTTGTGTGACTGGTTGCAATGAAATAGTTCCGAAATATAGTTTGATAGTCAATTTCTATTCAAGTTCAGAGTTATCCCAGTGTATCAAGAAAACTATTGAGATTTCAATTATGGCACTCAAAGGCTAAGAGAAATATTCACTGTAAAAAAAATCCTTCTGAAAATTCAAAGAATGTGACTGTAATTTCCAGATGAATCTTATTGGATTTTAAAGCATCTTGAAAATTCAGTCAAGTTTCTCAAATTTCAGCAAAATAATTCATCTAAAAGTTCAGGAGAAAGTTGATTGTAAAAATTACACTCACATTTTCTGAATTTTCAGAAGGGATTTTTTTACAAAGTTATGAAAGAGGGAGGCTTATTTGGCGTCCAAATTATCAGAAGAATCTGAGAAGCCATTGAAATTTACAGAAACTTCAAATATTAACGAGCAAGTCGATTGAATTCAGTTGAATTTGCAATGTGATGTTAATAGAAATCTGATGGATTTGACACAAAATCTTTTCGATTTTCATAGTCATAATTCATATAGTCTCGGATCATCTCAAGGGAGCAAAATTGAGGCCAGTTCAGATTGATTTCCAAGTTGATGTGCGTTCATAAAAAGTTTATTGTACGTTTGAATATGCGCATCCTTAATCCACGTTTACGGAACGTTCTTCAGAGCTTCGTATTTTCTTGGAGCGTAGTTATAATTTAGAAGATTACAGTTGTATACAAACTCCCAGAATTGAATCCAAGTGGTCTCAAGTAGTCCCAGACTGTGCATTTTGCCAAGAAAAATCAAATTGTAATTCAATAGCAAATGCAGTTATTCCGCCCATAAATTCAGACTGCTGAGAAACAAAATTGAAGCAAGAAAGAAATCTCTCAAATCTTTAACGTGGGATTCCATTCTTTAGCCAGCCAGAAGTGAGGTTGTCGAATTTTTAAATTCTCTGTCTAATATTCAACTAAACCTTTTTTTTCAGTGCAGTTTTTCTCTTGTGAGACGATTCACTCTGCAAAAAATAGTCTGAAATTTTCTATATCCGATGAATACGAAAATTCTGACACTATTGTAATTGAAGTCTAGTTCAATTATGAATTAATTGAATGGACTGCAAAGTGTATTAAAATTCATATAAAAATGCATGGAATATCATAATTTTGTATGGAACCTTGCAACATACCCGTCATTCTTGTGACGGGCATATTTATATTAGGCAAGACAACCTGAAAAAGAAAATATATATATTTAATAAGAGAAAAGAATGTAGACAAAATTACTTAAAATTGTTAACGATACAACCTTACCATGATGTGATGAGCAGTGGTAGTACGAGGGTACTCTCTTCAATTTTTTTTTTAAGCCTGAGAATAAGAATATATTAATACAAGTAAGAATATGGAAGGAAGGAACGATACCTGTTCATACCCTGACTCATCAAGTGTTGTTAATGTACCTAGAAAGAGAAAATAGAATTAAATGAATAAATATGTATTAGATAATAAGTACAAAATAGATCTAAGACAAAATATACTTATCTGTCAAACCGATTATCACAAGACCAACACAACCGCGAATTGAGTAACGGCCGATTTTATCACCGTCACACGCAAACCTGACACCTTACCTGCGATTTGATAAAGATTCACGAATACTAAATACGGTAGTTGACAGTTGTCAACAAAGCGCGGCCATATTGTAAATCACGAAAGCCATTGCGCAGACGTTAGTATTATATCGCAGAGTTATCGAACCGCCATCGATCGATCGAAAGTATCGATACTACCATCACCAGCCGCCAGGGTTCGCATAGGTAATCGAGGTTTCGCATAGGACGGGATAACTCTAACAGTATATAATAAGAGGGGTTTGAGACAGATTATTCACTCTCGACCGACTACACCTTCCTGCGAGTCGCAGAAACCATTTTAAAGAGGTGAGCGATTTAGAGTCATAGACCGGGGTTATGGTAATACCTAACACACTCAGACCGGTGGGTAAGCTAGGGTTAGTGGGAGACAATGTGCAATGTCCTTGTCTAATTAGTTTCTAGAGTCACCTAGGGAAAGGTGGGAACGAGAACTTGGTAATACCAGTTCTCAAGTAGGGGCACAAGCACAGCCCATGGGGATCTGCAACACGACCTTCACACGGCTGCAGCTTAGGGATTATTCATACCATACCGAATACCGTAAGATTCCCGCAATTAAAGATTCCCTTGTTTAGCTTAACGTAGAGTCACGTAAGGAATAGACCTCTCTGTCTATCCCATCATTTATCCTGTAAATCATCTGCGATTACCGGGTTTTATTAAATTCTTTTCGTTGGAATTCACCCGCGCCGCGGAATTCAAAAGTGTGCACACTTAGGGCAGTAGAAAGTCCGGACTATTAAGTCGTATTTTAAGTTACCAATTGTCAAAGCTATAATTGATCAAGACTGACGATCAATCCTTGTATTTGTTTTTTTTTGTAAAGATTAAAAATACTTATACTTTTGTTAATAAATTATTCTATGGTTCAAACATTAAAAATCCGTCTTATCCAGTTCTTTGTAAATAACCTGTGACCCGCGTTCCCCAAGTCATCGGAAACTTACCCTGGAACCGACGAGCCAGAGGCATTCTTTTGGGGCTAATTATTACATTAATTAGAGTTGGTCGAACCCACTGACGCGTGAATAAAAATTAATGATTACGAAACGTCACAACCTCCTGAAATTTCATATGACAAGTGAGAAAAGTGTTGAAAATCAATACAAAATTTGTATATTAATTGTTCCATATAAACTCATATCATATTGAGGAAGCAATTTGTTACAATGTAGTGGAGTGAGATTTGTGATTTTTCGTTTTCTCAGATTGAGAGAGTGAGTTTAATTTACGTTAACATACAACAATATATTGGATCCATTAATTTCCGCGTTATCTACGTCAATATTTTCTTAAATTTTCACGATTCATATTCCCTCTACTCGTTAAACCATTCTATAAGAAGATCAACACGCTTCAATTACATTTTTTATCCAAGAAATTCGGTAACGCAGGCAAAGCTTATCGCGGTTAAATCTCTGCAAGCTAGAAAATCTATTTTCCCAATGAAAAATGAGTTCTGATTTCACAAACAGTCTTAAGTATACCTCTAATACCTATCTAAGATTATACTGCCATAACTCAGATCCAAGTTGATTACACTGAGAGAAAGGTACCTAGTTGGGACAACTATATGTTAGTTGCCGCAGCTAGATTTCCATTTACGTCAGCTAGACTCTAGTTGGAGTGAATAAAAGTCTAGCTTTCTGGGAATGAAAAATTTAGTTGTGACAAATAAAATGTAGTTAGCATAGCTAAATTTCTATTGACAGTGACTAAATTCCCTAGCTGTCAAATATTTGAATAGACTCTTTCTCTCAGTGTAATTTCGGCAGTTCTTCCAGATAATAACTTGCAACTATTTTCAAGAAATATTTGCCACAATTTTCCCCATGATATTGAAAAATAGTCTTTTCTGTTACGAAGAAGTGAACAAACTGCGTTCAAATATTACTATTTGAATCGCTCCTATTGTAGTGAATACATGGAGCAGAATTCTTCCGATCGCAGAAATTACAAGTACCTCGTGTATATAAAAGACTTATTCACTCAGAAGACATCGTTCACGTCTGCGATAAGGTTGAAAAAATCGTAGCGCATTTATTATACCTTCGAGCGTACGTGTACGCGAAGGTTCTGTACGCTACATGTACAAATACATAGATCGCCGGAAGCGAACTGAATGCAAATACGATCAAAGACATTATTGATAGCGATCGATGTCCAGCGTTCCAGATTAAACGAATGATAAATATGTAAAATGAAAAAATGATCCCATTCTCCTGTCTTCCGCCGGTAATGTTTTCGATAATCAATTTGCCTTAGTTAATCATTCATGTGAAACGAAGAATCTTCCACGTCAATTCATTCAACTTTATCCTGCTTGATGAAAATCAGGGGATCGGGAAGCACGGTGATTTCCCGTACCCGAAGATTTATGTTCAGTTTATTATATTTACGCCTCTCCGATATTCAATGTACAAGGGAAACGGTGGAGTAAAAATTCCTGAAATATACAAAGAGGCGAAACAAAAACTATGCGATCCGTCAGAGTTTAAGGTAAAGAAGGGTTATTAATGGTAAAAAAAATTGTTTGCTGAGAGAGAAATGTTTTACGATCAGTGAAAATATAATGATAAATACGTGGTGGTGTTTGTATGAAAATTTATTGAAGTATGTAGTTGTTTTTGCATTGAAAGTTACATTCGGACGTTTTAAGGATATGATATTGAGGGGTTTGGAAATTTTATACGTGAAGGAAAAAGACCCTAGTACAAATTATTCTCGTTATTCTCTCGGCCACGCGAGATCTCACTAGGCCTAAACTTGCAAATCCTAGAAAAGGTGCTGTAATAGCCTGAAAATGACTAGAATGATTTATGTTGAGGGTTGTCTTCCAGAAAGATTACCTTGAATGGAACTTATTGAAAAGTTCCAAATTGCTGAGAGATGACGTGTGAAGATTCATCTCACGTTACGAAGTTTTACACTTTCTTACATCTTTTTCTTGTATTGTTTTGTAATGGCACAGAATACTGAAATTACGATGATTATCCATTTATGGTGTTGTAACACCTGTGCAACAAAAACAAACGAACAAATTAATAAGTACATGATGGCGCTTTCTGGGGTAAAATATTCCGGAGGTAAACTAGTCTCCCGTTCGTAACTGTACCCGCTTCCCTTGTGGATGCAAAAATGCAGAAAGCTTGAGTAATAAGTTTTCTCACATAACTCCATAGTGATTTTCCCTAACCCTCAGTTACCCCTGAAGGGAACGAGAGGTTTTAGAAAATCTGATCTTCTGTTCATAGGAGCGAAGAGCTACGATTTGGAAGAAAAACAGGGATTAAGGGGGAATATACCTTGTGAGGGCAAAGTCAAGAGTCATTGTTGACAATTTTTTTAAGAAAGATGACGCTTTATTTTTAATTCAATTTTTCACTCCTGTTTTAATGTAACTCTTAAAGTACAAGAAAACATTCTTAGTAAATTATTTAAGAACACAATGGTGGTGCAGGGACTGGAGAAAAAGAATCGCTGCTTTTGATACGGGCGTATTCCTAGCATCTTCAGCTTTGAATAGACCGATTTGAAATTTTAGATGTAGCTTCCTCGTTACAGTTTCTAGAAAAGTACGTAGGATTTTTCGAAAATATCCTTTTTCAAAAAACTAGCGTCAATATCAAGAAAATGTGTATTTTCTTAATTGAAAAAATTGGTCAAATTTCAACTTAACAAAGAAATCCTACGTACTTTTCCAGAAAATGTAATGAGGAAGCTACAATTCCAGCTACAGCTAAAATTCCAAGTCGGTCGGTTCAAAACTGAAAGCGCTAGGAATACGCCTGTGTTGGAAGCAGCGATTCTTCTTCTCCAGTCCCTACGCCATCATTTTTCTCTTAAATAATTGATTAAGAATGTTCTTTTTCCTTCAAGAGTTACATAAACAGGCTTGAAAAGCGAATTTTAAAATTATCGCTCCGTCTTTGTGAAATAAATTGCCAAAAATGACTCTTGATTCTGCCCTGGCAAAGGTATATTCCCCCTCAAATTCAAGAACCATAGTATATTTTTGATCATTGGAACAGCTTCATTTAGTGGATTGCAACGCACAACGGAAGTTCAACGAAAATACGTGGGGTAACTGGGGGCGAATGGAGGTTCATTTTAAAGCATTTAGAAAAATTTGTTCCATCAGGATTTCGGTAGAAACGAACAACTAAATGTGAAAAAAGTGATACCGATAACTCAAATAATATAATATCAGTATAAATAGAGGAGGTTAAGATGTTCCCACTCACAAAAGTGTAAGTACAAGTACAAGTACGCGATCGAGAGATATAGAGATGGAAATAGGGAAGACCGGGGCTGGTTGTGACAGGGGTAAGTTGTTACAGGCTATACAATTTCTGTATTTCCCAATTAATAACGTTTGAGCTCCTCTGAATACTCTCAACAGTCAACTGAATGAGTATTCCGAGGAACCACAACATCAGCCATTGATAAATATAGAAGTTATAGATCCTGTAACAACCTACCCCGTATCACTATCAGCCCCGATTTCCCCTAGTACACTATCGACATTATAGGTAGTTTTTCTTTTTTTTGATGATGAATTCCTTGAGTCGTGGAGGAATCCCTTCTTCATCAAAAATAGGGCATTTTACCATCTGAGTGTTGAATGCAATATACTGGATACTGCTTTTTTCATCAAATATGAGGAAATTTAGATTTCTCTAGATGTAACAAAGCTCTATAATGACAAAAGTTTATTGATTCCTAGGATATTCCTTTGAATTTTCAATCAATATTTCGTCACAGAGAAGTAAACTACATACGTTACTCCATGGAAGCTCTTCTCGACATTTATCTTCTCCCCTCCGTTGAATTCAAAGCATTTATTTCCACTCGAATACAGCCCAAATTCAGCTTGAGACGTTTGAAAAATGTCTCACGACCTTTTTTGAGCTTCTTTTTTTTTGTGAAAATAGGAAATAGAATTTCAAGAGATGCGATTCATCCGAAACTATCGAAATTCATTCAATCAAAAAATATAATACAAGGTTCATCCAGAAGAAAATAAAAACAGGGAAGAAAATATTAATATTATGCACTTTACGTTCGCAAAATTCATTACTGAGATTGTTTTTTTTTGTAAATTCGCAGTCAGTTTGCGTGGATACTCAGCACGGGATAAAGAAAATGGAGAAATTTACCATGTAGGATGAAAACGCGTCGCTTCGAGTCTTGAAATGGAAATTTTTACAAAATTCATTGTCAAAGAATTCATATCATAAGACAAAAATAAATCTTACTCTCATTATGTGAATTATTTGACAATATATTCTGTGAAAATTTCCATTTAAAAGCTTGAAGCCACGCAGTTGTTGTTTTGTCCGTGTGACAGTACTTTTTAAAAAAGGCCGAGGCTCACCAAAATTGCTCTACAAGAATCTAGGTAGGATATTATGTGTAGGTTGGAAGTTTCTTTCGAATAATAAACATACTCCCATGATTTCAAAATAAAAATTGTAAATAATTCACACCCTCTTCATTTCAGATAACATACATTCCCGATGCCCTATTATTTTTGTATTAGAAAAAATATGAAAAATTGTACCACAATGCAGTGGTAACGTTGAAATTTCTTACAGTAGAATTTCATTGTTTCGAAATAAAAGTGCAGTACTCGGAAAGTTTGTACCGATAAATCACTGGAACAGCATAATCTCATCAGAAGTGGGAAAAAGTGAATGCTCACTTTTCCCGTGGGAATGAGTTTTTAGTCAAGGCAAAACGAAACGTTAAGTACTCGAAATGATTTGAGATCGAGCTGGAGGTAGGAGCGGAAAACACGATTGAATCTCATTTATCCATAAGTTAGAGTAAACGAAGCTATAGATATTTGACCTGAATGCCGGTAATCGTTGAAAATTTAATGCGCTATATGCTTGCATAACGAACATGGCCGTTTCGTGGTTCCCCGCCTGCCGTTAATTAGGAAATGTAATTAGACGTGACCCGTGATATATGAAATACCACGTAAAACCATTTAAAGATGATAATACGGTTGTTGAATTCAGTGACCAATGCCGATGTTTTCCTCGCGTTAAGCTTCCTAATACGATACTTCGTAACCGCGGAAACATATTTGGAATTCAAATGAACGTGTTCGTTCCCAAACCGTGGGAATCGAGACTTTTCTTTCGATAAGGAACCAAATTCAATCGCAACTCCCATAGCCTATAGTTTTCCTTCGATTGAGAATATTTTTTCTAATCTTAAGAAGGTTTTGGGTAATACTTCCGTTTTATAATTTGTAGATTTGTTGTCCAAGTGTGCGTTTAAAAGCGCATTCATAAAATACGAAGTCATTTACATTTGGAAGCTTTGCACGCAAAGTTTATCCACGTTGCTTGGGTATTCAAACACCATTCGTTATTAAATTGGATTAAAGTATGTTCATTATGTGCATAAAAATGAAATGAATGAGAAAAGTAGGATGTTTACAACGTCTCTTCATAATTTATGTGAAAAGATTGTTCATAGAGAATTATCACATAAATTATGGGCAAAAATTTGTGCAGAGGATTCTCAAACTTCGTATTGGTATTTTCGGATGAAGCGTTCATGAATTTTCACACGGTTCAACAATTTCCTAATGAATTTGAGCAGAGTTGGATAACATTGTCGTTTATTTTTCTTCCTTCTTTCATCCCTTTTTACATTTTCATTGTTAGAGAAATTCTTAAATTTAATAGAAATTCTATATTGAATGTAATCAAGTTCTTAAATTTAATATGAGTTATGGAATCTAAAGATTTTGTATTGAAATGTGGGATATTAAATACCTTATGGAAACTCAGGGCCATGGAGCATTGAAAAAAGGACAAAACTTTTGCTACGTTGGTTGTAAATGACTAAGCAATAATTACAAATTCTAAATATATAGCAATAATATTCACTGCTGGGATTTGGCTCTAAGTATAAATCCAAAGCTCAAAACACATTCCTAAAAAGCATGAAGTAATCAGTTGAAAAATTATTGACATGCGTAGAGTCAAATGTTGATAATCGTTTGCATAATTTTAAGCAATCATTTGCAGTTCCAATTTCATATCCGAAGCTCAATTTAAGTAATTCACTTTATCATTGTGGATTTAAAATTTTTATTCATTGCTTAGTGGTTTAAAAAGTATGTAGCAAAAGTTTGTCCATTTCTTGAAGGACTCTATGATCCTTGAGAAGGAAATTATAAAAATTAGGAATTATGTTATCGAAATGGATATCATATTATGAAATTCAAAACATTGCGTTACGTAAACAGTTTCATAACATTTTTATGAAACTCAGAGCAGATGTATTTTTACCGTGTTGTTTCATTCAACAACAAAATGTGAATTCATATTCAATTTCATGAAACAAAGTATCCTTGTACAATTTTATTTGTGGAAGGCACAGCCCATAGATCTTTTAAAGGAATATTCTAAATTTCACTCGATTTATTAAATGTACATTCAAAATCCAGCAGGGTTTACAAGTTTCGAATGACGAATCGAATGCGTCGAATCCAAGTGATGATTTGGTTAGAATATATTCAAAACATACTATCGCTGTATTACTTTTACCGGATTATCTTGTTAAGAAGAAAAAGTCTGGCTGCAAGATCTTTTATTCGCGGATGTATAACTCAAAGTTTCAAGATAATCTTTCTTGATTTTCTGATTAAACACACTTGCCTCTCAATTCACTCTTCGAAGTCTTCGCTTCATCCATCATATTATCTTCGCGAGAGAATGCAGAATATTCGTGAAGCTGTGCTAAATTTCCATGAGAATATGTACAAATTTTTGCATACACTTCCGGAATTAATCAAACTGCTTTTCATGTAAACCATCTTAGAACTCAATTTTACAGATATATGTATGAATTCGAATAGAATTCAAGAGAATCAGAGGACACGACTCAAAGCTGTTAATTTGTTTATATGAATAAGTCATTCATGAAAAATCGAATGAACATACAGCTATAAAAGAAAACAAATTAAAAACCAAATGAATAGTTTTTCTCGCGAATAATTCCGACGTCGTTTGTCATTATCATTCATATACATATCCGTGATGTTGAAGATTAAGGACGATGGAGTCCTTCAAGGAATGGGCAAAATTTTGCTACGTACTTTCTAATCAACTAAGTAATAAAGACAAATTTCAAATTCGCAGTGGTGAAGTACGTTGCTAAAATTGAGTTTTGAATAAGAAATTGGGACTGCGAATGATTCCCGATAATAATGCAAACGATTATAAACATATTAACCTACGAATATCAATAATTTCTTCAACTTATTTTCTCATTTTTTATGATGGGAATATGTTTTGGGCTTTTGATTTATATTTAGAGCCAAATCCTAGCAGTGCATTTTATTGCTATGAATTCAAAATTTTCAATCATCGCTCAATTATTTGAAAACTACGGAGCAAATATTCATCCGTTTTCTAATGCTCCATGCTCCTTAACGGGATACGAGCTTACCGACCGAGAACGGTTTTTTCCTCCAAATTACTCGAAAAAATTTTGAAAAAAAAAATTTTTTTTTCGAAATTCAAAATTCGGGCTGTTTAGAAACGTACATTAGGTCTCAAAGAATCATCCCTGAAAATTGGAGATTCCATCATAGATTCAGTTTCGAGTAATTTGGAAGAAAAAAACCGTTCTCGGTCGATAAGCTCGTATCCCCTTAAGAGGATACCAGCGATCCCCGCTGATGCAACCCGCCATACATGCGTACACGGAGAAAAATGCAGCTTGAAAGGATAGTAATCTTTAATAGAAAATTGGAAAATATTTCTTTAAATCTGAGAATATTTCTTAAAATCTAAGAATTTTTCTTAAGTTCGTAATAAACATAAAACGGTTCAGATTTGTCTTGAATATTGCTTAAAAAACAATGAAAAATTACCAATACTTAACAAATCATAAGAACAAATATGAAGTTTCCAAAAGTCGCGCATGAAATTTTACAAAGTGGATAACAAAATTGTGTATTTTGAAAATAAGATTTCAAAATGTTGTTGTTTACTTTGTAAAATTTCATGCACGACTTTTGGAAACTTCAAACTTGGTTTTATGATTTGTCAAGTATTGATAATTTTTCATTGTTTTTCGAGCAATATTCAAGAGAAAACTCAACCGTTTTATGTTTATTACGGACTTAAGAAAAATGCTTAGATTTTGAGAAATATTCTCAGATTTTAACAAATATTCTCCAATTTTCTATTGAAGATTACTATCCTTTCGAGCTGCATTTTTCTCCGTGTACCGACCGAGTAAACATTTCATCAGCGAGAATACTCTGAACTGAATTCATGGAGAAGTATGAAATTTTCAGGAATCAATCTTTAATCCTTTATCTGATGCTCTAGATCGCCCGAATTTTGAATTTTGAAGAAAAAACATTGTGTTACCGACTGAGAAGAAGTGTTTTTTCGAAATTCAAAATTCGAGCGATTTACAACAGTAGATGAAGGATTGAAGATTGATTCTTGAAAATTTCATACTCCTCCATGAATTCAGTTCAGAGTATTCTTGCCGAAAAAAAGTTCACTCGGTCGGTACGCTTGTATAGCAGGTTGCATCAGCGGGGATCGCTGGTATCCCCTCGAGGGGATAAGAGCATGGGGAAACGGGGGAGAAGGAAAGTCAAATTTTGCAAGGAGTTTTTTCAAAAGGTACGTGATTAATACACATTTACAGTGAATAATAATGAATTACATATTTGGGATTGCGTACTGCCGTGCCTTTTGGATTTTCAAATGATTTCTGAAAGCTGAGAGATAAAATTGTAGAATTTTTTGACGTTGGGAGATTGAAATTTCACTTTCTAGCTTTCAAGAATCATTTAGAAATTCAAAATGCGCGGCAGTGCGCAATCCCAAGTACATTATTCATTATTATTCATTTTGAATATATATTAATTACGTACCTACACGGAGAAAAAAATATCGCTGTCATAACGATACTGGATAGTTGTGATGAGACTATCCAAAGTTTAGTGGTATCAGTATCGTTGCTACGATCATACAAATCATCCGAGGAACGATATAGATCCCCAGCATAGCCATCTGTATTGTCACCATAGCGATACAGTATTGTCACTACAGCTATCTCTTCTTAATCATACTTCAGATCGTTATAATAGCCATACTTTTTTTTCCGTGTATTGAAAAAACTTGGCGCAAAACTTGACTTTTCCCCTCCCCCACTTCCCCACCCGAGTCGAAAAATAATTGTAATACTTTTTAAAGCCTGATCAACTCCGTAATACGCAACGATCCAGAGTTTAATCGGGTCGGAAAAAGGTTAACATCAGGTTGAATGAGAATGTTAAAAGCAAGATCAGGTTGAGAACAGGGCGAGATCAGGGCGGAGAATGAAATCAAACCTGATTCACTCCGTAATACGCAACGAATCAGAGCTAAATGAGGTTTCATTTTTGGACTCGGGCAAGCTCTAGTCTCAAGAAAACGTGCTCCGATGGTAACTTCGGTATCCTCTCAAGGGCGGTATACAAAGTCAGGTCTGAGACTGAATCTGATCCCAGCCAATGAGCTGATACATTGCATAGGACCGGTTCCAGTCTCAGTCCTGATTGTGCATACCGCCCTTTGTAGGTTATTCCAAGACTCAGATGACAGCTAGCCGAACTCTCAGCAAATAGTTGGAAAACTAAGATGGAATAGTTGTCACTTATTTATTTATACAACCTGTTGTTCGCTTATAGTTACGAGAGAGAGGAATAGTCGCAGCAACTACTTCCACCGTCAATTTTAGACCATTTGTGGAAATAGTTGCAACAACTATTCAGTCAATTGCCTGCAACCAACACGATACATGCAAAATAGTACGCACGCCATGAGGCCATGCTGCCAAGTGACGTGAAACTCCGTGCTTGTCCCCTGTACGTAGCAACGTGCCTACCTCGTGTTCCATCGTTCGCACGCATGGTCGTTTGCTGTGCACATATACACGACACCACTATGCGCGTGCACGATGAAACACGAGGTAGCACGTCACTACGTACACAGCAGATAAGCACGGATTTTTACGTTGCTTGACAGCACGACCTCACGGTGTGCGTCCCATTTTGCGTGTAGTTGCACTAACTGATTTGTTTACGTTAGTCAGCCCAACTAAGGACAAGTGGTGCTTGTCCTAACTATTAAGTAGTCGCTGCAACTATTCTTCTTTTTCCATGAACAAACTACATTGGGTTTTTTTTTAACTTCATTCTCTTCTTTTAATCATCGGAGAGAAAGAGAAAAATTATACATACATATTGAAAACTGCTGCGTGAATAATTTTACACCTTATGTAAGTTTCATCTTCACGTGCGTATGTAAATGCGAGAGTAATTTCATTATTCCCAAAAGAAATACTCATATCAAAGCTAAATGGAAATTACATTTCATGAAAAAACGATCTAGCAGAAATTGTACTGAAGACGAATTAATAATTGTGATGAATATTGAAATGTTGATGGTGGATTGCAGTGAATATATAATTGTATTTTTTCTGTTCCAGGTACGTGTACTATCGTAGATCAATAAATGGAGAAACAGCATAATGTAAGTTTTAATTTGATTTAAGGTCTATCACAATTCATTCCCTCAAAAATTAATCAATGTATTATCATAGTTGAATCCACTGCAGCAATTATGTTTTAGAAATTACCATGAAATTTCAGCAATCGGAATCCAAGTGTAAATTCTCCTGAAAAACCCGAGCAAAAATCTGTTACGGCTAGCCGTAATACTGATGCGGTCCGAATCAAGCTCTATCACGGTATACATTCCCTAGCATGTATGTACCATGGGCCCCATCTTGCCAATATGGGCCTAAGACTGGGCCAAAGTGGGGCCAAAGTGGGCCAGAGTTCATGCACGCTAGGGTTATAATCGAATCCACATAGGGTCCTATATGAAGCACACATATGAAATAACGTATCAAGGAATTCCACGTTAGGCTCAAATGTGTACTGCCGTTAGACTCTCGCGATGCGATATACCTTTTTTCCTCAAATCCGGGCCTGATGAGATTTTCTAGTGTTGACCCTATTACGATTCTATCAACTCGGACCTGAAATCGGTATTCTGATTTCAGGCATACTTTCAAAAATTCAACTATTTCAATCATGCATGGTTATCATCCATGTTTCAATAGCCAAAACTAAAAAAATATGAGTTTTAAAAAGAGATTAGGAAAAAATTAATACGTTTTCATGGATAATCGGATATTATGGAAAACAAATATTTACAAAACAATATGTTCCAAGATGTTTACTTTCGCAAACAACATTCCATTTTCCATAACTTTGTAATTAGAACCTTTGATGAAAAACGTCCAGAGGGAAAATCATCCTAGAATGTGTTCGATGATGAATCTTCAAAAAATCGTTCGTTGAGTCAAAATTGCCATGGGAAAAGTCATTAGATGCGTGCTACAAACAGCTGATATGCACGCAGCGCATGGAATTTTGGAAACAAGGACCGAATTGGTTCATAAAATCAAGTAATATGTTTGAGACAATGAAAGGTGGCGTAGTTGAGTCTACAATTTCCAAGTCATTTCAACTGAAAATTCGCTGATTCATTCATAAATTCTTCAACTACGCGTGATGGTTAATGGCACTTTTATTTTTTTCTCAGTGTACAAATTGAGAAATTCCGATACGGATCGAGAATTATCGAGAGGCTATTCACTTGCGAGTCAGTGAATTTATACACGAGGAATCATTTTCGAATAAAGAACTGAATCAAATAGAGCCATCATTCAACGGTGGGAGTCACATAGAAATCACTGACGAGTCCCTTAACTCCCCAAGTGATTCGCAAGTGATTCCAACCACTGAATCATTGCGAGTCACTCTCTAATGCAGAGAATCATCGAATAAAATGATATGACTTCAATGCCTCAGTTTTATGACTCGCAGTGAACAGCCCCTCAAAATTACAACCTCACTTAGAGCTAAACGTGAAATTAATTGACGCAAGTTCAATGGAATATATAATGTTCTTTATACATGTAGATTCACATTGTTTCCTTGGCGAAAGTTCAGGAACCTTCCTGTGAGAATTGAGTTAAAGATTATTCGATATATTTATGTAGCGTCTTTCGCCTATGGCATTTTCCCGACAACTTCCCATGGGAGTGATGTTGAGATATGATTGTACCATCGTTCCATCCTCGGAGGTTAAATTCTGTATATCATTCCCACAAAAACTCATAACTTCATGATAGAACTAGGATCTTTCCAATCTTCTCTATGCACTTTTTCACTTTGTTTCACATAGTTTGGTTTTTTGAAACCGAACCTCAATTTTATGATTCCCAAAGTAAATAATACACGGAGAAAATTTTGTGGTAAAAATTAATATATTTATATCGCAGCCGTGGGATATACTTTATTGTGGTGGAAAGAACCATGAGTATGTGACAGGTTACCAAAACTCTTCTTGAATTCAATATGTGGAGTAATAAGAAAATACAAAGTTATAGTTCCTATCGTCATGATCGAGTATATCCCACGGTTACGAAACTCTGTTTAATAATCTTTAATATAAACTTTTCTCTATGTAATTTATTTATTCATTCAGTATATCACATCATACTATGTCTCATGTGTATGAAATACAATATATGTATTGAGTACGTAATATAAGAATTCATTGATATATCCAACAGTGCAGCATGATCAATCTCCACAGTTAGTCGACGGTTGAGCTGGATATCCAAAGATGCTACCAGGTCCATGGAGTTTCTCTTTTACCACGAGTTGGGTACCAATCCGGCTAAAATCAGGGAATGGAATTCAGTTGAAAATTCACGCTGCAAATTTTATGGAACGTTTTCAATTGGAATTGCTACGTATTTTGAAAATTTCCCCATCAATGATGATAAAATTCAGCTGTTTCTTTATCTTGGAAGGAAAAAAAATCCGAGTGCCCACAATCAAGATCATTTAAAACTGTGTGACTTTACAAACAGACATAGAACTCCATTAGCTCAGCTCACGATACTAATTTCTTTTCAAATGAAAACCTGTACATACGAATACTTCATGCTTCTGGAATATTCCTTCTCACAATGATATTATCAGTCATTACACTCTGTCACTCGGTTTTATCTTGGGTAATCAAATTTCCATGTCAGTGAAGAGTCATGTGTACTTCAAGTTGTGGAGAGTGGAAGTGAATTCGTACAAAAATCATCCGTATAACACCACTGCCAATGAGACAGGGCACATCTTTGACTACATAATGTTGGATTGCTAGTTGTTAACTTCAGACGTGATCGCAACAATGAAGAGTGCTCGCAAAAAACCTGTATCAAAAAAAGAAATGTTCGCGCTTGATCAGTGGGCACGGTATTTTGTACTTAGAATCAGAATGAAAATTATTTTGTGTACTCAATTATATGTGGAATAAACCCGTCGAATGAGTGTTTGATTATTTGAAAAATAGCAGAGAAAAAACATGATTGCAAAAGTGTCGTTCTCCACTAATTTCGACAGATGTAACCCTTCAAAAACGTCTATTTAATCCCATTGGTTGATGAGAAATAATACAAACTTTGTAACAGTGAATTACCGTTTGAACTCATTCAAATCGATTAAGAGCTGCTGTTTTAATGAGTCCGATGAGTTTTAAGGGGTATCGTCACTGTGGAAGGCTCAAAATGTGGTACATATTCATTTTTTTTCCATATAACAAAATTATTGGTTTAAAGAAGTGATTATATATACATTTACACAGAAAAAAAACTATCTTGTCACAAGAAAATATTATTCTCGTTATATATGAAACACGGATTGTCTCAGTTCAATGCAATTTGCTTTGAATCAAGAATTTTGTCTTTCCCTGTGTTTGATTCAAAGCAAATTGCATTGAACTGAGACAATCCGTGTTTCATATTTCATATATAACGAAAACAATATTCTCTTGATACAGGATAGTTTTTTTTTCCTCTGTGTAGTACACATGTCAAAGTAACAAAAAACATTCTTTCCAACATCAACAGAATTACATGTGAAGCTTTGAACGCGTTTTTCTCAAAACTTTGCACTTTTCAAATTGGCCTTACTAATCGCTTCAATAATTTTTGTGCTAGTGATTTGAAAGTTTACCAACATCTTTTTCATACAATTTTGCACAGAAACGCGTATTGAGTTTTCGAATAATTAAATTTTTCATCGGAAATACGACCTTCAACTTCAGATGTCCGCCATTTTTAGGAAAATCTATATTTTCAAAAATCCATACCTACTGCTCTGCGAAATTGTATGAGAAAGATGCTGTTTAATTTTGAAATTATTAGCACGAAAATTGTTGCAGCGATTTGTAAGGCCAATTTGAAAAGTGCGAAATTTCGAGAAAAACACTCTTTAAATCCAAAAGAGTGAAAAATCACGTGTTTTATTCCACTCAATCTCAGAAGTGAGCCAGCCCGCTTGGAGTGGAGAATTCACTCTATAAACGTTCCATGGAAACCTAAATAAGACGATACCGGACATTTGTACATCCCTGGAATGTCTATGCGACATTTTTAAAACGTCCTGGAACATTTTTTGAACGTTTATCTTGTGACCGAGTACGTTTTCTGAACGTCCGAAGAACGTCTCAGTGCTATCTGGGATATTACCCCTCAATGGTTATTGACCTTTGAACAGTTTGTGTGAGGCAACGAGATCCAATCGACGTTTTTCACCAGGGAAGAAATTCTTAACATTCCATTCATTATGACAGAATCGACAAGAAGGTTCACACTGTAAAAAAATCGATGACTTTACCCAGAAATTCTGCAATAACTCAGGCGACTATTCACCCGAAGAAAATCTCAGAAAAATGGCCATGAGTCTGGTAATTATAGCAGAAAACGTGGCAAATATCCCATTTTTTCGATAATTCCATCAACAAATACGATAGATTCACCAAATTTTGGAGGATTTTTACCTACTGTGATCGGGTTTGCCTCCCCAAAAATTTTGTTGAACTTATCGAATTTCTTTACAAGGCACGAACATAATTCAAATACACATTTCTTACCAACCGATCTGCCGTCCTCGTATCATTAATGATGGACCCAATTACAGCCAATGCGAGATCAAGTACAAAAATTATTACCACAAGAATAAGCGTGATCGATGACATGTTGATCCGTCAACTGTATTACGATACACCTTGTTTCATTTCGCTGAACGTCGTATTCCAGTGGAATTATATATTCATTGCAAGACAAGGTAGAGAACAGGCCATGACAATTAAGCATATGAAACGAAAAAATTCGATGTGGTGATACTACAATCTCATTAATCATGATTCATATAGGTTCGAAAAATATACACAGCTGTAGATTAAAATGAGGAATTTTATCATTCTTGGGAATCAATAGATATAGATTTATAAATAACTTGTTTTTCACTCATCAGTATACAATTATTCATTCGCATATACAATAGTGGGGAAATTGTGATGGAACAAATACACGGGATACCTTAACACGTTATTTTTAAAGTGATGCAGCATCGTATCAATAATACATACTCTTGATGAATTGAACTCGAAGTTTTGCCACGTGTCATTAACAGTCATTCGAGTGAATAAATGTTCGCGCACTAACTGGAATAAAATCAGGTAATTTTATCGAAAGGATCCAACAATCATTTTATGATCATTTGTGCCAAAAAGACAGGTACTGTGGGCAAAAAGTAAGGTGAATTTTTAATTTAAACTTCGCGGGCTTGACATTTCAGGCTAGTTCTTTTTTCCTTAAGTTGGCAGGACTGTTAATGACATCTGTGCCAAATTTCATGTTAATGTCATTATCAGTAATACATTTATGCTTGTGTTTACCAAACGACCAAGAGTGCATTTTTCGATTTTTACAATGTCTGATTTAATTGAGCAGAGAAGTGCAATCAAATTTTGTTTGCGGAATGAAATTTCGGCTGCGGAAACTTTGAGGATGTTGCGGAAGGCCTTTGGTGATTCTACCATGTCGCAGAAAAATGTTTATAAGTGGTACAAAGACTTCAAAGAGGGTCGAGAACGTGTTGATGACTTGGAGCGCTCCGGACGGCCATCGACGTCAACAGATGGCCAACACGTCGATGAAGTGAAGGAATTAGTGCTCAAAAATCGTCGGTTGACTGTTAGAGACCTCACTGATATGATCGGAATATCAGAAGGATATTAAGACCAGAATTATGGGCCAACAACTCTTGGTTTTTGCATCACGATAATGCACCGTCTCATACTGCACTCGTTCTTCGTGACCATTTCGCCAAAAATTCAACGCATATCGTTCCGCAACCACCGTATTCGCCTGATTTGGCTCCGTATGACTTCTGGCTATTCTTAAAACTCAAGAGACCACTCCGGGGAAAGCGTTTCGAGTCGATTGAGGAGATAAAAGCTGAATCGAAGAAGGCGCTGATGGCTGTACCGGAAAGGGACTATTTAGCATGTTTCGATGATTGGAAAAAACGTTGGCATAAGTGTATTTTATCGAGAGGGGATTACTTTGAAGGGGATGAAATTGATGTAGAAGAATAAATGAAGATTTTTCATTTTACAAACAAATTCACCTTACTTTTTGCCCACAGTATATGTAACCAAATTGATAACCATAACATTTCGTCATCGTTAACAATGAAACTTGTTTACTCAAAGCTTTCAGAACTAATGGAAATTCACAAAGTTGAATATATTGATTGATAATGATGATTGATGATGACGTCGCATCTCCGTGAAGGCGACATGGATAAAAGGGAGACGTGGATACAAAGTGGGGGGACGGAGAAGCGACCCGTACAGCACCGGACATTTCTACGTTGCCTCTAGGTTTTCTCCATGTGGAATCTTCGTTCATCCACGAATTCAAATGATTTTTCAATTTTCAATCCAAACATTTGCAATCAAAATTGAAAATTCAATTGTTCATTCCAAATTTGTTGAATTAAAAATTTCACAATCCTGGTTTTGATCGTATTGCACATAATTCGAATAGTTCTTATCAGCACTGCACTGATTCTGAATATTCTCACCAGCATCGTGCGAAACTCAAGTAATTCTGATCAGCATTGCACTGATTTTTAATAGCTCTGAATTCGAATTAGGGCAGAACTACTCGAACTAATTGTATTCAAAATATTGATAATGAATACAGATTGATTAGCATAAGAGAAACTCTTTGCGAGAACTCTTGCAGTATGGGAAGTTTTGATACGTACAACCTGTTTAATTGATTTTCAATTCATCAATCTTTTCCGATTTGAGGATACAAACAGGTCGAAACATGATGGATTGATTTCAATTTGCGTCAGGGAGTAATCCTGTTCGATTTATCATTCCAAATCGGGTGACAAATTGGATAAATTAATTACAGTTGTAATCGATCCGGAGTCCCCGCTTTTCGCTGTGCTTCAAATTTTTTAATTTCCTCGAAAAGATCTTCATTTGCACTTCTTGATTCAAACATTCCACTTTTTTTTTAAAACAATTTTTTGGCATTTTTTCTTCTCATTCACAGAATAGAAAACCATTGCAAATTCACAGAATGTGAATTTTTATTCTTATTGGAAGAAAGGGGAGAAATGAAAGAATGTTTTTTTTCCTTTTATTGACGATTTTCGTATTCTTCGAAAAAAATAGTGGATATTTAAAAGTCTTAGGCCCTATCAGATGTCTCGGTTAGTTTTGAGATTTTTTTTGCATCAAAAATGAGTTTATTCCAAAAAAACTGTAGATTATATTTCATTGAACACATTTTTTATAGCTTTGAACAGATTTTGCCACTGTTCTGGCTCTAAATGAATATTTTGGTAAAAAAAACTGTTAGTCTTGGAAAAATCCATTCATCCACTTATTTTTTCACGGTAGAAAAACATTCACTGTGACAGCGAAACCTCAGTTTGCACGGGACCTTTTTCCGTGACAGCACTCTTGTTAGCTGGGACAGCGATTTTCTAACTGTGGCTTTTCTCTCCGTGATTGTTTATTTTGCAACTGACGTGAAACAAAATCATTCGATTGGTGATTTTTCTTCTCCAACGGCGTGACTTTAGATCACCAAACTGCTTGACTTTAGATCTCCAACTCCATGGTTAAATAATGGCACAGGATTCGAGATTTATGTTTTCCGATGTTGTGATGTTTTTTCTTCCGGCAGTTCGAGATAAAAAATCACCTAATTGGGAGATGAAAATTCTTGGAACGTTTAGGTGATGCAATGTCTCACGAGTGCTTTGCTTGAGGAGAAATTAAGAAAATAGAGCATCAGAAACCGGAGAATGAGACAGAAGCAAGGAATGAATATCAGCAATCCACATTCAATCAATAATTGATCGATAATACATTTTTTTGACTGTTAATAAAATTAATCTTATTTAAACGGAACATTTTCAGTTACGAAGGGAAATAGAATGTTGTTCAACGCTTCCACTGTTGTTAGTGGATTTACGAGATCGAAGACAACTCCGAAATTTCGGAAGGTGTATCGCATGTTTAGAATTGTGAGGATATTTCGAGTGGTTTCAAAAAATATCATCCAAAAAGGAGGGTGGAAATATTCCAGAAGATTTTCTCTTCAAACTATTGCATAAGTGGACATTTGTAGTAACACAGGGAAGTCTGAATCCCAAAACTTGAAGTGATAATTTCTCAAGTTAGGAAAATTTGAGGGTTATTAGTTTGGATGCATTAATATTCAATACCTATGCTGCTGTGTGGCCACGTATTATACTATCAGGAACTTTTGCTATATTCTCGAACGGGAATGTAGGTATCAAATCAAGTACATTTGTATGATATTATTTCCGAACTCTAATGAAATGATGTGAATATCCTTGAATTCAAGTTGATTGCACGGAGAATTCAATCCAATAGCTCGAACACATTCAAAATACAAACAATACAGCATTCAAACTTCTCGATACATTTGGAAGTATATATGTAATTCTGTTGAATTGAGCTTATCGATCTAAGCAACCTGTCGACAGACCTGTCCTGTACAGAAATTAACTCCCTACCAATTGTATCAATTTGTTTGACAACAGGACCATCGGAAATTCTGAATCTCAGATTTGTCAATTTTTAAATAACCAAATGAATTAATCAAAAAAAGATTAATCGATTGTTTTTGAATACTCTAGTTAAAAAAATCTAATGATTTCTATTGAATAATGAGATTCAATACAGAAATTGAAATTAGTTTAATTTTAGATTAATGAGATTCGGTATGTTTGAATTCTCATGTTGCACAGTTTGTATTGAATTTCATTCATCAATGGTTCTCAACAAATGTTTTTTTTTTTATCAGAGATGGATATATCCATCAGTGATATTCGTCTGAGGAATTAGGAGTTAAATTATGTCAATCCTTCTATTACTTTTCGCACTCTCCTTTTCTTCATCGCTACCACTGAAATTTTCAATTGAGAAAACTTACTTTCTGATTAATCACGGGATCTCTTTTCTTGGGTTTTCTTTCACTCTTTGGAACTTGTAACCCACATCGCGTTCAAAGCATGTGTCATCTTAGGGAAAGATATCTCATTTGACTTCAGCTCGTCTCGGTTTCGCTTGTTTTTTTATTTTTGGTGTCTCATATTTACTCGTGTGTTCATGTTCTTTTGAAATGAGATGATTATATATTTTTTCTGCAGGTTTATATTTTTTTTGTACAGCAAAAGTTGCATTAGTACCCTCGTATTCATGTGAGTTATAACATTCTTGTTTTATAGATGCGAGACGATGAAAAATATGAAAAGCAATTTTATCTCATGGAAACTCACATGTTCTCAATTTACTGCAAATTTGAATAGTCTATCTGTGGAAGCTCAACTTACATTTTTTTCAGTTGTATTGAATTTACGTGTATGATTTTTTGTATGGAACCTCATTGCGATGGGAGTTGAAAAACCTGAGCAAGATTTTCAATTTCAAGTATCATGTTTTGTCGATTAATTATTATAACGCGATTGGAAATTTGTTCCCTGGACTTTGTCAGGTTGAATTCAATCCTAGTTGGTTTTTGGTGACACTGTGAAAAAAATTCTGCCAATTGATAGACACGAAACTTCCTTGTTTCTATCGAAGTAGCGTCTGACAGAAGCCATGTTGTCCTGAAAATCAGAAATTGCAGGGCAAAAGGCATGATTTGACCACTATGGGACTATAACTGAGACGTGGCATAAGTTGCATTGTAATCGTATAATTAAAACAGGAGATAACACAGTCCAAAACATTGTTCATAAATTACCATGAAAAACGATAGGTTGATAAAGCAATGATCGGACATTGTCAGTGAAACGATGAGCACTGTGTAGATCACACAGACTCCTTTGATTGTCACTAATTCTTCCAACTCTTTATACTAGATTCTGGGGTAGCTTTACATTTTTTGGGATGATCTTAGAATACATTTATCATTTTGATTGCGGAATTCATTCTAATAGGTTAAAAATTTTCAGAGGTTCTTAGTGCAATAATTAAATAATGCATATAATTCCTGATTACAATGGAATAAGTTTATTCCAACTTCATGACGATCATTTTGGCTGTGAATTTATCCAAAAATGGTTGGGGAAGTGAAATTATAAGCGGTTAGGCGACTAGGTAGAACCAATTCGAATTATATCGATCCTTCTGAAAGGATTATATGCAAAGATTCATATTTTGTATAACCGGCACAATGCCTCGAAATTATTTTTTTTGTCATATGCTCGAAGAACTGTGATTCGCACACTTGAATGTGGACGTTACTGGTACTGGTATCGACCTAGAGTTTGTTGTATTTGAGGTTTGTGCCAAGAGTATCAACTTGTTTCTTCCACTTCACGTTAGTTGGACACTTATGCTGATAAGTGATCTCAATTCTTCCTACCTTGAAGTTGAATCCTTTCCCGTGCTCTTCCCGTAATATGACTCGTAGTGGTGAGATTATTTCACACTCGATTCTCGTTCGTTTTCGAAACATCTTTCTATCCCAAATTCGTGGGATCTGGATTTACGCTTCAATAATTGAATTTCTTGGATTTTCACAGCTTTTAACTTCTTCTTCATTCGGCTCCGTTATATTTATCGAATTATTCACATCATTCATTAAGAATCCTAGGAACATTTGGAAAATTTCCTATCTCTGTGATGTCTACAAGATTTCTCTATATTGAAGTGAATATCATGACCCTCTTTGATAGATAAAATCTCAACAAAATCAAATCAAATCAGAAGATTCTGTTTCAGTAGAATTAATATTTCGTCCAGAAAATTTCCCTGTGCCAAATCAGTGAAATTGGTGACAATACTTGATCAGTTTATTTGGATTTGTGATTCATAGTCAATCAAGAATTTTACAAAGACAATTACATGGAATAACCAAGAATTTTGAGACGTGTGTTTGAATGGCACGCATTTCGATGATATCTCAATGAAAACTGATCATAATTGTGTTGATCAACTAATTCCGATTGACTCCAGAATGTTAAGGGCTCTTTCAATTTGAATCGGTGGAAACCCACTGGATTGTAGTGATGAGTATACAACTGCGAACCACCCTATTCCAAATGTCCGGCAGATAATTTTCTGTCAGGATTTGGTCGGTTTTTGTCCCAGGCATGATGATTTCCGACGGAACCAGACAGAATTTTGACCGGAATCTGTCAGGATCTGTCGGACATTTTTAATAGGACAGTGCATATACACCGTGAATCCGTGAATGGTTACTGATTTTCATAGTGCAATATGACGAATCGTAATCAGTGAAAATAACATCCAATTGCGAAATCAGTGACTATTCATACCGATTATGCAGTGGGATGCAACTGCTTCAAATGAGTGGTATACTTATAACTGCGGATTTAGTGAGATTTCACTGATTTAGATTTAGAGAGGGAGGATCCTGCTATGGAAGGCCTAAGAAGAATGGGTTTTCAAGAATTCTTTTCAGGTACCAAAAAAATAATCGAATAACACCAAGCTTTTGGGATATTCTCGTGTATGTTTCAAGTTGAAAAAAAATGTTCCCCCAATGTGAAATGATCATATATACAAGAGTTATGTCTCCACTCGCAGAGTGCCTTGCACTTGGAGTCTTCTATAGGTGAGTAGGACACAGGTCGTATTTTTCTGCTAAAACATCAAGACTGAAAGAAACTTTAATTTTCATACACTATTCTTCTATGTGAACGAAGAAACCACTGAAGGAATCGTAGAATTTTTAATTCACTCGGAGTTCGAAAAAAAGTTCTGTCTGAAGAGAGAGTAATTCCTTGAACTTGCTATAACAGTTGCTTAGAAAATAATTCTTCAGAAATCTTTTTGGTCCAAACAAAAGGGGATACAAAACTGAAGATAACGAGCTCCATTTCGTTTGAATAGGACGTCTAGTATTCTTGCAATCCCACCCATCAGTTTACAATGGCTGTCAAAATCAAAACTGGAGAAAACACGCCTTGCTTCATTATTTCTCTTTGGAAAAAAATATTTTCATCAACTTGAATCGTGCACAAAAATACCCCGAAGAGTTAGTTTCGTTCAATTATTTTTTCCGTACTTGAAAAAATTCTTAAAAAAGAACGCTTTCTTAGCCATTCTACAAAAGGATCCCCCTTTAGAGAACCAAATTGAACACTGTAAAAAAAATCTGTCAGAAGTTTCATGAAAATATGATGAAACTTCTCACATACCATAATCTATCAAATTCTATAATATGATATCAGTTTCAAGAATCTAATTCTTAATTTTGAGAATTATCTTCTGAATTTTGATAAGGAAAATATTTGTAAATTCAATCAATAACTGCTCACATTTCAATGAACGAATTTTTTAATTTCCCAACTCATATTAAATTCAAGAACTTTATTAAATTCAATATGGGAGTATTCAATGTCACAAGAAATTTTCTATTGAATTTCCCTAGTAGAAATATTACAAGTCCTTCCTCATGACTCATGAGTTATTCGCAGGGGAAAACTTATTAAAATAAAACTAGTGAGCGACTAATGAATCACTTGTAAATCTTATCTGACTAGTGATGTTTGGATAAAACTTGTGAATTTCTTGCAAGGTTCATCCAAACATTACTAAGATCAGATTTATACATCATCAACTAAAATCATTGATACGCAGTTTTATTCATTAGATTCGCCAAATATTTATTAGATTCGTATTTGGATTCATTAATTTTTTTGGATGACTGGTAGAAAAAATGTTTCATCCATGTACACTAAAAAAGATAATTAATCAAATTGAAAACATGTTTCTTTATTCTGAAAATAGAATCATCTCCAGACAGTGTTCTTTTGATGCAAGAAAACAATGTTATTACCAGAAAACAAAATTTTCGAATGAGAAAATTCTCTGAGTTGGAGTAAATTTGTTCAAACTAAGAACATATCTGAATCAATTATAAATTCAATAATAAGTTTTTATTTTTACCCTAATTATTCTCACAAGCGCCATGTTAGTTTCTAATGAGTTCCTCGTTAGATAATGATGACTAGTTTCGATGAATGAAACCTAGTTAGTTGGGGTGTTACATTCTAGTGAGTGCCTTGTGAGTTTTCCTCGCTAGTGCCTCATGAGTAGAAGAGATAAACTCATAAGTGCCTCATTATTCACGAGCGAAAATTTTTACCAGGGTTAAGAATTTTCGCGACAGTGAAGCATTCATGTACTTGAATTCATAAAGTGTTCAAGGTTCTAAGACGTTCGAGAAACATTTATAGTTACGTTCCTTAAAGATTCATTGAACGTTGAAATGTCCGTACGTTTGTTGAATGTTAATCGAATGTCCATCCAATGTTCGGCGACTATCTTGTATTTATTCAATTCAATGCCGTTATTTTGTATTCATAAGGGAATCAATAAAATAAAAATCCTTACGAACCAAGTAAACTCCATCATAATGAAATTACACGGGGACTCGAAGAGTTCCACCATTAAAGATTTCGAGAATGCAATTTTAATGTACACCGCGCAGTCTATTGTTTAACGATCCGTCAAGCTCCGTTGAGAAAATCCCTTTCCATTCTAGAGATATTATTTACCTCACAACGTTTCCGTGCGCGTTTATTGTTATTATCATCATGCCATTATCATTATTATCCCTTTATATCGCGATACGCGCATCAACAATCAGTATACATTTCATTATCCCATTGATACGTGATATAGAAACTTGGTTTGTCCATTAAGTAAGGGAAATTCAATCCAATGTATATTGATTTTTTATTATTTATAATGCATCCAACATTATTGTAAGGAATTGGTGATCATTAAACTGCTCTCGACGGGATTATATAAAACAGATTTTGTGTTACATTGAACCTCGTTTCGATGAATAGCTAATTATCGGGCAATATCACGTTGACTAATTGATCCACAATTGAGCCTCTATACGGAAATGGTATTTGTCTTCGCAGCGTCAGCGATTTCATATGGAATTTACTGTAATCGATATTAAACATTGTGTGTACACCTCATAGTATATGTATTGCGAAAGGAATATTATGACAGCTTATGCGGCCAGGTATTATGTATCTTGCACGCCACATAGAATCGTAATGTAACTATTATTCCAAGGTTTTCCTGTGATACTTTGTTGTAGAATGTAGTTTGCGTCAATATTGAAATGTATTGAATCCAAACATGTCACATCATTTACACAGTTGGAAATTTTGTGTTAAATTCAACACATTTCCGATCGTGTAAATTCAACAGATGAGTACTGTCAAATGAAATCCAAAATAAGGAATGAATCAACAGTTCACAAGTGTAATTTATGGATTTTTTTACATCAATCAAATGTGGAAATCACACTTTTTTCGTGTTGAAACAATGCATAAGAATAAATTAAAAAAAAAACAGTACTTCAATGAGCATTGAACATGGATCGTCGGAACCGAATGTTGAAGCTGTATCACTCAAGCCACTGCCGGTCCTTTGATTGAGTGTACTTTCTTTGCGTATATCGACTCGCACTCTATCTTCAAATTCACATATCTAGAAAACGAATTTCCATTACAATGAAAGCTAAAACCAAAATGCATGAACAGTTCTTCCGACGACTACTAAAGTTACACGTACATAGAAGTTTCATAAAAAAATAGCTCCCACCACTCACGATCTCCCCTTGGTAGTTGAGAACAACACAATTTTTATGTTCAATCTTGAGTTGAATAACATTTGTGTCATTTTGACACTTTTTTTCACTTGTTTGAATGATTTCACATTATAAATCAGTTGAGACCTGATTACACAAGGACTGTCTGTAGAAGTTACACGTGGTTGTGTTGAATATTTAACAGAAAATTCATGACACACGGATATTTTAACACATTCACACAAAATTTTCAACTGTGTATGGATCTACAGTTCCATATATTGAATCTTATGAGAAAAATTTGTGGAAACGTAAATATAGTTCAATCTTTTTGTATTTCACTTACCTTATTGTGAGTTGTTGTAATAACCTTTTCAATATTCCTTTATTACAATATACTTTGTAATAACTCTGGGAGTTTTTTTATTACCTGTTTCGATGAGCCGTATTCCCTGCAGTACTCAATTTCCATTTAAATCTTCCCGCATTCAAATAATAGTCTCCATCTGAATGCATTAAAATAATTAAGATCCATTGGGTTTCGCTGTGCAGATTTATCAAAAAATTCTTGACCGTAACCCAAAGGAATTAATCCTCAGCCTACAAACTTTGAATTAGCCTATTTTTTCGTACACGAAATAGACATAAACTTGCATTTTTTCCCTCAATAATATTGGGTATGGGAATAAGTTTCCGCCCTCTTGGAAAACGTGTTGCTGCCGATACTATTTTTGAGTTCACTCAAGTGCTATACTTGTGATTTGGAAGTGTATTTGTAAGTTGTCGATTGTGGTAGTTGACATTTGTTACAAGCGTAAACATCATCTTTTATCTGGTGTCAAAAATGACAACGTTTGTCCCGACAAAACAGTATTTGCGGAAAGTTATGCTCATCATTTTATTTTGAAGAAAAGTGCCGCCGAGTAGTTTAGACGATTCCAGAGTGGCGATTTTGACGCGAGTGATAAAGAACGCGGAGGGGCACCGAAAAAATTCAAAGATGTAGAACTGGAACAATTATTGGATGAAGATGCATGTCGAACCCTAGATGAGTTGTCTGAAGAGTTGGGTGTTGACAGGTCGACCGTCGGTAAACGCTTGCACAAGATGGGAATGGTCCAAAAAGCAGGTAATTGGGTGCCGCATCGACTAAAGGAGAGAAATATCGAGAGACGTTTGGTAACGTGGGAGATGCTTCTTGAACGGCAGAAAAGAAAGAGTTTTCTGCATCGTATTGTCCCTGGCGATGAAAAATGGATCTATTATGATAATCCTAAGCGTCGAAAAAGTTGGGGGCTGCCAGGTATACCAGGTCCATCGACACTGACAACAGATATCCACGGTTCAAAGATTATGTTGTGCATCTGGTGGGATCAGAAAGGTGTCATTTATTATGAACTTCTCAAACCGTCAGAAACAATCACTGGCGATCGTTACAGACTACAGCTAATACGTTTGAATCGAGCTCTGAAAGAAAAACGACCGGAATGGGACGGTAGAGATGATAAACTTATCTTGCTGCATGATAATGCTAGGCCACATGTTGCTCAACCTGTTAAAAAATATTCGGAAGGAGTGAATTGGGAAATCTTGCCCCACCCGCCGTATTCCCCAGACATTGCGCCTTCGGATTATCATCTATTGCGATCTATGCAATCAGCCCTTACTGGAGAGCGGTTTACTTCTTACGAAAGTGTCGAAAAATGGCTCAATGAATGGATCGAGTCAAAAGAACCTGCTTTTTTCTCCAAGGAATCCGTATGCTGCCTGAAAGATGGGGAAAAGTGGTCGCTTCCAATGGTGGATACTTTGAATAACATTATGCAATAATCCATTGTTTGGATAAAAATCAACTTTGCTTGAAAAAGGGCGGGCACTTATTCCCATACCCAATAAAGTCGTATTAATCCATTAATTCATCCTGAAGTTGACCTCTTCAAAGATATAGACGTTGAAACTCATACTCTTTTTGAACTCCGCATGTTTCAAATCCTTACTGGGTTACGCTAACCCTGTTTGTAGGCTGAGGGTTAAAACTTTCTGAACGCATATTTATATCCTTTAAAACTTTTTGGATAATATCCAGTCGAATCAAACAATGAATTTCATGACAGTCGTTGAATCTTACCCTGTTGCAAATACCAGGTAGATCCGGACAGAAATAGTTGTCAGGCTTTCAACGGTTTTTATTCCAGGGAATTCGGTCAAAGATTGGAAAATTTTTTCTGTCAGTTTTTTGAAAGGATATTCTATGTTCAGGAACTCCGAACGAAACTAGATAGGAATTTTGTCAGTTTCTGAACGGGTTTCCTGGGACAAGAACCATCGAAAGCCTGATACCTATTTTTGGTCCGGACTTGCCTAGCATTTCCAGCAGGGTATTGAAATATTCAAATATACTTATCAACGTATAGGAGAAGTAGATAGGGTTATCGTTAATATCCGAAAGCTTGATATCATCCACATTGGGTGGAAATAAATTCGAATCTAGGTGTTCATGGATGAATATAAGCATCTCTCATTTTATTTCTATCTCTCTTAGAATTCTTAACAGATCATGCGATCAATTTAGACCTCAATTGACATAATACAGAAGCCTTTCCTGTACAATGACTTCAAAATTCCAGTTTCTAATTCGTCACGCTAAGTCTGTTGGAATAATGAATTATGTGTGAATTGTTTCCTTGAAACGCATCGATTTTAGTTCCTGAGATTCGTGAATGGTAAATATGCCTACCGCTGAGCGATAATTTAACCACTTCATTAAGTTTATCATACTTACATTTTTATCACGAAACTCTACAACGGGTTATAAATGTTCATCTGCATTCTCCAAAATATTTTGTATGCGATAATAATCGGAATGCAACAAGTGATTCATTCGAATTCATTGAGTATGCATTTCAACAATCGTTCGTATCAATTTTTTCGTCTGAATAGCGAATCTTCTCTTTGGGAAGCAACCAAAAAAAACAAGAAAACAATTGATAGCCCGAAATAATTCAGTCAAGTTAGAGGGAAGAGAACAAAAAAAAACTATCCAGAGCCCACAGTGTATGAGTTGATTCGTAGGAGTTACGAGTATAGGAACGGAGAATGAATAGAATTGATACGAGCAATCTTGTCGTAGTCGATCACAGTGTCGATAACTGATACAAGATTTCGAACTACACCTACACGAGGAGAAAAGGCAATTATCTGCTCCCGCAATGTTCGACAGATCGGCGACTAAATTGATTGCCGCCGTTACTTTTCTGCTTTTTTCCAGGATTTCAGACGTGAGTTTTAGATATCATACCATCGAATGGGATGGTCTGAACTTTCTATGCTTTAGGAATCGATGATTTGAGTATCGCTGGGAAATGGTCTTGTTATCAAAATTGATGCACATCTATTTGTGGTAGTTCTTTTGTTCCTTTTGTCACAAGGGACATGCGATGGCAGTTATGCGATATCTATCTTTTTCGGGATCTGGAATCGTTTATATTAAAATGCGCAACCATGTCGACGATAGTTTCATCATCACTCTAAATCGTTATAATGAATATATCTTTTCTTCAAGAGAACGCGTGGTTCAATTGAAACGCTATTTCATGATGAACGTTGTTCGAAATTGGAGATTTTAGGGGAATAGAAATCTGCATTAGTTCAGTTCAGTACTTGCTATTTTCTAGTTATGAACAATTCTTCAATTCCTTTATTTGGTGTTCAATTACTTTCATTGATTACTGGATATTGGGGGTCAAAAGCTATCCTGTAAAAAATGATTGTGGAATTTTCGCCCAAAAAATGGTGGCAGCAAAGTTCCTCCACAGATGGGGAATTTTTCACCATAATTTGGTGGACTTTTCCTTCATTTGTAGAGAATTGCACGCTCAAAAAACAAAAAAACGCCTCATTTTTTATGAAAAAACAATTCCCCTACGATGAGGGGACGAAGTCCACCAGACGGAAATAAATTTTTAGCTATGTCAGCTAAATTTCAGCTATTACAGCTCAATATTTTAGCACCCACAGGACAGCTAATTTCTTAGCAACATTAGCTGAAATTTAGCTGATGGAGCCAAAATTTAGCTACAGGAGCTAAAAAAATGGCTGTCCTTGTCGCAGCTAACTACTTTGTGCTGTGCAACAGTGTGGAGAGAAATTTCTCACATTTTTCACAGTGTAGCCACCGATTTTTATAACGATTGACTGGACCATATTAAAACGTTTTCCATAACAAAAATTGACTGAGTGGTTTCCAAATATGAGGTTCAGCGACCTGAATATTTGATGAAACGATGCTATCAAAAGTGACGGCAATCAGTCGACAACTTTTAGTCGCCAGTTTCCGCTTCATCTAAATTCACCTCTGATATGCAGATTTGGCCTACTTGCTTGAACAAACCCAAGTGAAATAAAATTGAATGGGAGCTCTCAAAAATATTACTGAGTTCTTCAGAAAATTTGATAAGATTTTATTGCTTCAATTAGAAAATTGGTTTTTGCACGTGGTATGGGATTTATTGATGATTCTTCAGATGCATCAATAAATTCATAAAGTATTCATATGATCATTACAATATTCAGTGACGAACAACACGGAGTATAATTGAAATGACAAACACCTGAAGTAATTTCAATAAAAATTCCGTAGTTCCAAAGTCTCCTGTTTTCGTGGCACTTACGAGCTGATGAACCGTGTTCTTGGAATGCAGTTGCGTTTGATATTATTTGATATCGATATTTGGCAAACATTGTGATCCGTTTCAATCAGCTGACAGAAAAGTCCGATCTCTGAAGCGAAGTTTCACTAAAAGGGGATTACATAGAACCGAGGGAATGGAACATGATGTAGTCGTACGTCATATTTTGCACGATCCATCAATCTTTGGGTATGAGAGACAGAAAATTCTGTATTTTCAACAGCTATCAGCGCCGTGGATACATAAAATGATATTGGATCGCAGTGTACCGGATCTACAGGTAGAATTAACATCATGTTAGAGCACGATATGAATTTTATAGCAGATTTTAATCATATCTACGAATCACGAATTTAAGTTTTGATTAAATGACTGTGGAGTTATGTGTCTTTTTTGTTCATTCTCGTTTAGTGCAGTTCAGTCTTCATGGATCAAATTGTCGATACAAGAGCAATATAAATTGAAAAAGTGCTTCCGGGAAGCAATTGGAAGGTGTAGTTGATGTCACCTTTCGAATGAATTGAATAGGGTGATGAGAAAAATGTTGAAACAATGGTCAACATATACATTGTTTCCCCAACTACGAGTGGTTCAGTCAATGACGTGATTCAGTTGTACATATCGAATGACACTGTACTACTCAGCTTTATGTGAAGATGATTTTCTATTTTGAATGTGAAAAAGGTTACACTGCTCTCCACATAAATTTTCTGAACTTCTTCACGTAGCATATGGATTCCAAAGGGATAAATAATTTAAAATAGACTCTGTTGTCTGGATTGAATCGTAGGGAAAATTCTCTCAGGAGATTTCATTCATAGAAAGTTTGATAAAAAAATTGTCTGGTTTTGAAGAGGAGTTGCATCAAATGAAGTAAGCGAATAACCCAGCCAACAAAATCAAGGCAGCGCTTTCAGAAGCGATACTACGATTCACTTATACATTCAAAAGTTCTTTGTATATACATGCCGTAATTTATGTGTGAAAATGGAAGCGATTTGGTAGTATTTTACCAGCAGCACCACTTGGGAGAGCTCCGTGATGATGCTGGTAGCGCTGAGGCAGTGCTACGTTATAAATTACGGGCAATGGAAAAGCTACTACGTTGCTACCGTAAATTTGGAAGCAGGACGCAGGACTATGCAAAGGTTCAAATGAAGAATATCGAACTCTAAGGATTATGGGATATTCTTGAGTAAGAATGTAACAAACATTGAGTACCTATTGAGATTGGATTGGGTCGTTGATTGCCAATAATATATTTACCAATAATATATAGAGATAAATCATCAATAGCTGTTTGAAACGCCAACAGTTATATTTGTTGTGACATGCAGTGTTGATCTGAACTTCAGTGGATTGTTTCAATAATTGATTCTAACTTCACTATTCTCAATATTCTGAATAGAAAGTGGTTGAACGAGCCAAAATTTTTCATCGCCAAAGTTATGATTGAAGTGACGAGTTCATGTCCTTTATTTAGTTCAGAGATAATTGAACACGATGCAATGATTTTCATACTTCGCATCTTATCCACAGTCAACATTCTTTCTCCAATAACCCTCTCGTTCATAGTCATTGTCGGAGATTTTCTTTGAATCAATTGCCTACTTCGGATTCTTACTGTAATAAATCATATGGAATAGATAAATAGAAAGTTGAACAACGTTTCTTTGATTCGTATTCAAATCTACGAAATCCTTCCAAGTGTACACGATTTATGATATTGTTTTCGAATGATAAACCACAAAATTTTGGAATCCAAAGATTTATTCGGTTGAGAATTGTCGATTTCGCTAAATAACAATGCTAAAAATACAACTTTACAGGTATCTTTATAGAAAACTGATAGCGTATTCGTAATCCAATAAAAATAAATCGTGCATGAACTGTTGGTAAACGCCCGTAAACTGCATAACATAGATCCGGAAATAGTGTGCAAAGTGGAATGAAATGATCCTCCAAGCGTGCACGAATTGTTATTGCATATTCAGGTCTCATTTCCCACTCTATTTGTGCATTTCAATTCTAACGCGCAAGTAGGTTAGTAGAGAAATATATGTGAGAGTGAATGAATTCATCCACAGTGAGTAACAAGAAAGTTTATTCTGCTCATTGGGTTTTATTTATCTTATAATTTCGAAAAAATCATTTAATTGTAATGAATTCTACCATGGTGATTGCGTGTCAGTTTCAATCGGTTTGTCTTTGGAATTCAATATTTCGAAGGGTTCTTTTTTACTTTTAGTAAACAGTTGACAATGAACGAGGATTGTCGATTGAAATGAATCTCTTTGATTGTTTTGTATTGGGAACTTTCAACAGAGTTATTGAATTTTACAGTACTGCGTCAAAAAATCTTGATACCACTGAAATTCTGTGAGTTTTCGAACTAGAATCGTTATAAACATGCAGATGTTATCTTGTCTCACAAAAAACTCGACGAATATTCTCAGTGATTTTGGTATGTGAATTCATTAGATTCGAGAAAAAACTTCCCAAACTTTTTCTACATTCGAAATCCATTTCAACGGTGATTAGTATGCAGCATCGTCGTTGTACCATGCTGGTATTTATGAGAAAAATCGAAATATGGTCACGCCTGAGCGCATTGTAATTTTTCTCGTTGCTAACGACACTGTGTACCATAATTTTGTTGTCCATGATAATTTCATGCACATCCTTTTTTCAATTTGTGGGACAATGATCAATTATTAATATCAGTTAACAACGGATGGTTGTTTTTTCATTTTATAAAAATGATTGTCTCACACAATTTGCACCTTTCAACTACAGTTTTCCATTGAATCTTCAGACTCCTTGTTCCCATCTGTAATTAGTTTTGTTCTTCTTTTTTGGAAGAAATGTGGTTAGACAATAATTTCCTGATTGGATGAACTCGGAAAACCTGTAAATTTTATCAACTCAACCTCTTTTCATGGTTCTATCGAAAGGTGTTTTTAAATCACCTCTCCCACTTTTTTGAAAACTTATTGAGGGATTTTATTGGGGAAATCTAGGTGTATAGTCTTTCAGGACATCGCAGGTTGACATTGAAGATCTCAAAAAATCTTTCAATCAGACGAATATCTCGATGCATCCAACCGAAAGATCACGGTGTTTGTTGATTCCCTTCACTCGAAGATATTGAAAGAGGGGCAAAAAGAATCATCCTCTCATCTTGGTGAATTTTCATCCTTCCCAACGTCATTGAGATTGTACCTTCACTTCTTCCCAGAAATATCGAATGCATAAGAAAAATCTCCCTGCCTCCATGCAACCCCGGGACTTCACGAATGAAGCGTGATAAGAATTTTTCCTCTGGTCGCTAGGATTTATTACAGATAAAACGTGAGAATTTTCCTGAATTGGAATCGTCTTTCGCAAGAGGATATAAATGGGCGAGAAAAACAAATAAAAAAAAAAAACAAGAGAAGCAAGAAAGAAACCGTCGACAGAGCTGAAGAGTTAAGAAAAAGAAGGGAAAGAGAGGGTTCTGAACGATACAATTGTTCCTTTTTCGCTCTCCGTACGTACCCTATTACCTCAGTTGGTTCCTTCGACTCTGTTTCTTGCATGCTTCTCTTTTCACGCTCACTTGTTTTTTTTTTTTATTTTTCTTCTCTTCCTTCATGAAGCGCGCCGGAGAAATGCTTGATCCAAATCGGCTGAATTGTCAATATGGAGGAAAAGGACCGACGTAGCTGCAATTTGATCCCTTGATCCTTGCACGTGTAATCTTCGTACACGTACTCGTACACGTTTTTTGGTACGATCATTTCAACTCGATGTGTGCACAAGTAATTGATCTTTGGATTAACAATAAAATCAGCGTTCCGACTTATCGTGGGGAGGAATCATCGCGTTGAAAGATTTATTTTCATTCGTAAATTGATTTCTTCCTCGCACGTTATAACATAAACTCCATTTCATGTTCGTAATTTATTCCTTCGCGACGGTAGGTATTTTTTCGGGACAAGAATGAAACGTTACGAGCATTTTTTGGAACTTTTTTCTTTTTTATTCTTCAACGAAGCGTTACCCCGTGAAAGATACCACGTATATTCATGTATAAAAAGCATGAGTTTATGTACAATATGTACTCTTATTAAGAGCTTATTGTGACGTTCTATATGCGATGTGGTGTCAGCGCATCCAATGAAAATACTGCATCCGCAAGAGTTGAATTAAACCGTTCTCAGTTTTTCATATCGCTTCTCTGTAGGTGCTTGTTTCATACTGATAGTAAATAGAATGTTCATAAATTGATCCAGAATTGTACTCGAGCTGAAATAAACCCTCTTCATGTGATATTCTCTACTTATCCATTCTTATGAATCGAAGACTCCCTAGAATTCTATCGAAATATTAAATTCAGTGGTGAATCTTATCTTATAAATCACAACCATCATCATTTTATAAATCAAATTACCGCTCGAATGATACAAACAAAAAATATTCCAGTTGATCAGTTCAGGATGATATGAGGGCTGTATGGAATATTTCATAGTTTATTATTCGACAGAACATTAAACGAATGCACAGTGGAAATTTATTGTGTCAGTTTGATGAATTCCAAAATTCATACCGTATACCGCATATCAGGTGTCAAATGACAATCAAATTGATTACTCAAATTGCCACATAAATGATAAACGCGTTCTCCAATATTGGAAGATCGCGCAGGGTTTTCTAATTTAGATTGGAGAACGAACTTGGATTGTGAACTCTCCTAGTAACCACGATATATATAATCGCGTGATGAATTATCACAATTAATACAGATGCCAACTCGATGAATCCATACGTTTTATCTCACGTACATTCCTGGGATGAATACATTATTATCATTTCAACTGTGTATTTTGAACGAACGGTGTATTGGTAAATGAATTATCATTTCACCGTATTACTATCAAAGAGTGATCCTATTCTTCATCTATTCCATATATAAATGTGTTATTTATCAACATACCAGGTCGTTCAATATGTACGTAGGATCAGTAAGAAAAGAAACAACAGTTTGACGAAATTCGATTTCATTATCCAACATAGTTGCCTTCGAGGGTAATACAACGAGTATAGCGATTTTCTAACTTTTCGATACCACTTTTATGGTACGATTTCTCTTCCTCTTCAAAATAGGCCTCAGTGTCAACGATTACTCCATCATTGGACTTGAATTTCTGTCCAGCAAGCATTCTCTTGAGATCTGAAAACTGGAAAAAGTCGCTGGGGGTTGAATCTGGAGGCTACGGTGGGTGGGTAAGCAATTCGAAACGCAATTCATTCAATTTTGCCATCGTTTTCATCGATTTGTGACACGGTGCATTGTCTTGGTGAAACAACACTTTTTTCTTTCGCAAATTTGGCCGTCTTCTTGCGATTCCAACCTTCAATCGATCCAAAAGTGCACAGTAATAGTCGTTGTTGATGGTGGTTCCTTTTTGGAGATAGTCGATGAACGTTATTCCCTTCGCATCGCAAAATACAGACGCCATTACCTTACCGGCCGACTCTTGCGTCTTTGCTCGCTTTGAATTCGATTCGTCGGCTACTGTCCACTCAGCTGACCGTCTTTTGGATTCTGATGTGTAATGGTGGAGCCATGTTTCATCCATTGTCACATATCGACGATAGAATTCGATTTTATTGCGGTTTAACAGCGCTAAACACTCCTCTGAAGCATCGATTCGTTGTTGTTTTTGGTCGACTATGAGCTCACGCGGTACCCACTTTGCACAGAGCTCTCGCATATCCAAATGTTCGTGTAAAATGATGGAAACACTATCATCTGATATCTTTACAATGTTAGCTAGCTCGCGCACTTTCAATTTGCGATCGTTCATAACCAATTTGTGGATTTTTTTTATGTTTTCTGGAATAACAGCTTCATTTGGGCGTTCACTGCGCTCTGCACCATTTGTGCTGGGACGACCACTTTTGAATTCAGCAATCCACTTCTCTAGGGTAGACCGGGTACGATTGGAACACAGGACGGTTGGAACAGAACAAATATCTCGCCAATTTTTGATAATGGGGAAAAAGATTCAGGGAGGAATGAAGTGAAACCGAAGTCCCATCACGAATCTCAGTGTCGCATCATTCACCACACGTTGCGTAATTCACTTATTGCGAAAACAATTAGCGGAATATTTGTGACGTTTCAATCGTCCTGTGTTCCAACCGTACCCGGTCTTCCCTACTATTTTTCTCGATGGAGCAGAGTCCGAATAATGTTAATCGAGCCATTGTTTGGTTTCCATTGTATTTTTTTTCATCAAAAAGCAACGCTTTATCGAAATTCGAAATTCATTTTTCTTCATTTTTTTTTTCAATACCAAAAGTTGCTTCACACAAAATGCTATAACGTAGTATGAGGTTAGTACTAAATAAAAATCATATGGAAAAAATTCTAGTAACGCCATCGATGTGTCATCCTACGCACTTTTTGAATGGACTGTTATGGTATCATTTAACATACAATTTAGTTTAAAATTCGAAGACTCAAGGGTTACAGGTGATTTTTCGGTTTATTCTTTATTTACTTTTTTGATTCAAACTAAGATGAGATCTCAGAATATTGGGCAAATAACACTCAATGATTTGAACACAAAAATAGTTAGAATTCTAAAAATACCAACGGATTCGTACACTTAGAAAAATAATTACTGTCGCCAACAACATATTTTCATATTCGGAAAAATCCATGCCTTGATACAAGAAAATTTTCTTGGAACTAAGAATATAATGCTCGAATTGGAACAATATGTTCTTCATTCAAGAAAATTTCTCTTAAGCCTAAAAAATATCAGCTATCAATCAGGAATACATTTTTTTGGTAATAGTAATTATTTCTCTCAGTGTAGCAGCGGATTTATTCAGGCAGTGTTTTTCAGATTGAGTTCGAGTTAGAACAAAATCAATTACAGAGTAAGGATGAACTTGATTGAGTCATTCCTGGATCAAAAACCTTCATCCAAAAGAATCAGCTGGTAAGGTTAGAGATGGGAACAATGAGGTATTTTATTTAACATCGAAATTCCAGGAACATTTATGTTTTAATGGAATACGTTTTGTGATATTGAAAGACGTTTTTTTCCTCCACACGAATCTTGCATATTTAAATGAAAACGATGAATAACTTGCGTGGGAATAGCCAGAGGTACAAAAATGTTCGAGTATTCGCTCTGAACCTGACGAACGGCGAGACTCAGTTTCTCAGTAGAGAGAAGATACATTTCCCACAAAAGTGTCCCTTGAGAAGAAATGGATTACGGCATTCCTGTGTAATAATATATATATGTAGGTGTCTATGTGTACATACACGGGAATATCGTAGGGTACCTTCTCCATGCAACATTATGGAAATTTTATTCCGTATAGAGAATAAAATGAAGTTTAGGAAATTGAGGAATTGATAAATATTTGATATTTAAAGACTCGAGCTTGCGAATCGGCATAACGTTTAATGGATTCGGATAACGTTTGTAATATCATCAAAGGCTTGTGATAAATGATTTATGTGTGAATAATATGGGATCGGAAAAGGAGATATGCTGCTGTTTTCGCATCAGTTATTGAAGCTGTTTTTTTCATACTTTCTGCACTCGTGGTTTCTGTTTACTTAGTTCCTGCATTCTATTCATCACAGATGATTTTTTTATGGCTTCATCAAAAAGTTGTTACTGTGTATCTGTTTTCATGAGAAATATACTTTTTTGCGATGTTCCATTCACGAACGAATAAGGTATTGTATGCGATTATGAAGAGTGAAGAAAAAGATGATGATCGAGTTATATCGTTACACATTCGACAATGTATTCTTTATGAATCCGGATACGGGAAAATTCCTGTGGAAACAAGCGAATCGATTTTCAAGAGCTTTGTCGTTTGACGTGATATAACTTTATTCTGGCGTGAACGTTCCAAAAATAATGAACGTTCACGCCAAATTTGTTTTCCTTCGGAACTCAAAAAGAAGTTTTAACGGACAGTGATCTGAAAAACGATAAGTCCTTTGGAACTTTTGTTGAATAATAAAAATCCAAATCAAATTGTATTGAATAGGAATAATCCGTTGAAATTTTCTTTTTAATTCTTCTGAAACTGGTCGGGAACCATTGAAATTTATATTGGATAACTTGGCGTTCTCATAGGTTTTTTTCATTCTCAATCGTGCGAAGCAAAAAATACTGTATAACTCGAATAAGGAGAGAATAAAATTCGAGGATCCATTGTACTGAATTAACCAATGAGGGGAAGAAGTTATTCCACCATCCTCCATACATTTCCATTGTCTGTGTTTTTCATATGGTCGAAAGATAGCGTACTTTTTTTCCTCTCTCATCTCCGTGTACTTTCTTCGAGTGGATTCTTGAACCTGTTTTTAATTCCGTTGATATTCCTGATGCTTGAATACATACATATATTTATCAGCTTTTATTCATGGAATCCACCCGCGAACAAGTCACGAGATCGTATGAATCTCACTATAAGCTCTTGTCTGTAGAAAAAGAGCAATAACAATTCTCGATGAGTAAAAGTCTGCATAAATATTGGGAAATTGGAAAACCAAACGAATTTCGTGTACTCGAGAGCGACGAATGAAAGTGGTAACGTGTATCGATATCCGACTAAGCAGATGTGCTTCACGTGTTCTGCTACATGAAAGAATTAGGGGAACGAATTTAATGGAATTGAAGTTATCACGAGTATTATTATTTGTCGTTATTACTCTCATTGGGAATCGTTTGTTATCGATAAATCTTAAATATTGATACGTATATTGAATTTTATGAAATCTTATTGATAAATGATTAGATAGAATTCCATAAGAATTTCTTCTAATTTCAGAGATGTACTTTTCAACAGAAATACCACACTGAGCATTGAAGTGGGTGGAACATCATTGAAAAGTTTAGTCGGAAGTCATAGCTATTGGTTGTTGATTTTCACTGATTTCAATATTATATAAAAAATTCGTACATGTCCTCCTGAAACATAGAATTAAAGATATAGCGAAATGAATAGGATCGTATTCCTGATGTTCAGTGCATCTTTAACGACAGGGAAAGTAGAGCCTGAAGTCAAAGTTTTGATTGAATCGATTAAATTCTCCCTTATGTTCACACGAATGGGACGCTTCCGTAACTGTTTTGTGGGTCATGAAAAAGTTTACCCTCTACGCGTCACGCTTTGGTGGGATTTTAAGGGTCAGGTCAAGTTAAGTTATGTGAGGTTATGTTTGGCCAAGTGAACCACATTGAATTACTCTGATTTCGACTGGAGAGATTAGTTTAGAACTTTTTGAGGATCAAGACAATTCGATACAATTGGTATATTATCTAAAGTAAGGGATTCCATTTCTCGAACATAGAGGTGATCTTAAAGTTGATACTGTTTCATAAGAATGTATGGGAGACAAGGTAATTACCTTGATAAGAAATATGAGGGAAAATGATAAATTCAAGTTACCAATCGCTTATATTATCATATACACTAGAAATTTGTCCTTTGGACTTGGTTACCCCGCTCAAAAGATCAGATTCAAACCCATTAATTTGTCAATCAGTATGAATCAGATTTTTGTCCAGGAATTTTCCTATTCGATTTTATTCAAATCTAATTGTTTCGAATAGGAAATTTTCATTCAATGAGGTACCATCAGGGAATTCAGATCATGTACAATCGAATTCACTGATTATATCCCATTCAGTAAAAATTCTCCTATTCAAACCGATTATATTCGAATGAGATCAAATAGGAAAATTCCCGGACAAAAGTCTGATTCAAACTGATTGACGAGTTAATAAGTTTAAATCGGATTTTTGAAGCAGGGTAGGTTAGCCTCGGTCTCGCTCGAGTTCTGGAGATGGTCATAACGTGTGGTTACCATCAGAATCTTGTTAAGAAGATGATCTTGTCGAGACTGAGACAAGATTTTGAGATTTGGGATGCATTTGGCGACGGGATTGCAATGTTCACATCTTGAGAATTTCAATCATCGCAATTTTGCTCGCATGTGGTGATGAGTAGCTTGTTAATTCTGGAAAATTCACTCAACAACCCTGCTTGAAGAATCTCATTGAACCGATTGATTCTTATTGATTCCGATGCAAAAAACTGATTCAAACCTATTGAGACTCAATTTTTAATCGGTTTTCTGCATCGGAATCAATGAGAATCGATCGGTTCAATGAGATTCTTTGAGCAGGGAAATCAAACATCCTGTTTGCATTTTTGAACGACTCGCAAAAACTCCAAACAGTTCAAAGTCATGAATTCAAACGAACGGGATTGGATTGGTATTCTTCATGGAGTTGGAACCCTGCTGAAAATGCCACGAAAATCTGGAAAAAAACCGTACAGATCCCCTGACAAGAGCCGACCAGGTTTCACATTCGTTTGGCATTTCAACAGGGTGAGTACGTCTGCTTGTGGATGATTTCTAATTGCGTGATTCTTGTTGATACCAGAACGAATGAAAGAATTGTTCCAAATATTACTATTTTGGTCTGTTAATGGGAAAGATACGCCAGCATACAGAATTTAATAGTTTCTTGAAAGGTTGTTGAATCTTCCTGGTGTCATTCATCACGATGTAAAATTATACATTCAAAGAGAATAGAGGGTTCGTGACTATAATCCATCGTATATTCCACTTATTACGCTCTTTACTCTTGTAGACTCAAGTCGACAATAACGATTAGATTTCATGGACGTTGGACGACAGGGGGTGAGAAAGACTTAACCCAACCGTCTGACCCTACGTGGACATACTTCATGTGTGTATATTGAGTCATATAGACTGACGATCAACTTTATCACATATTCTACGATTTTATGATCTTGGAATGGAGATTTCTCATTTCCCTTCGAAGGGATACACCTCTTTCACCGCCGTAACGCTAGCCAAATGTTTTCTGACAAATTATTCGAAAATGAAGTAATATAAGCAAAATATGGCTCTGTATAGACCTTCTTCAAGTAATGAAGATTATCTGTACACAGCGATATTTTGATTATACTTGTTATGCATTTTCAAATAATTCAGAAGGAAAAATCTGACCAGCGTCATGGCCCTGGGATCTCCTTGTAAAACAAGAAAAAGAAAAGCTTATGAATTTGTTGAAAACATTCAATCCCGTGTGTATATAAACATTGAGCCAGTTTCAGCTCGTTCGTAGCTCAAATTAACCAATCTTGGATCAACCTTCATGCACATATAGTATGATGTACGTGCAACTCAGATTATAAAAAATCTTGAAGACTCGACCCCAGTATAAATTATGATTGGGAATTAGGAGGGCCCCAGCTAGGTTTCTCAGATGTTAGATTGGTTTCTGGCTAGTTTTGCAACGCACTTTCTAGCCCGTGCCCATCCAGATGTACCAGGGAATTGCTAGGATGTTGTTTCAATTGGTAATTAGAAATGTGAAATCACGTGTTTTCTGTAAAATCACACCTATGAATAAGGTAACAATGTATTTTGACATGTAATCTCCAGTCAAGAACGTTGCTTTTGAATTTATTTCCATAAAATAATCCCGAATGACAAATTGATACATTGGGGCTTCCTTTTATTCCTCTGGCCGTGTTGATGGACTATCGATGTTACTGTACGATCAGTTGACGCATGAAGAGTGTACATGGACCAACTAAATGTTTGGGCATTGAAGTCAAATTAGCTGAGAAGTGTTATCCAGTTGCCCCCACGTGGGTCCCATCTGGTACTAGGATAGTAAATGGAACGCCTAGACAAATTTCTACCAGGGAGAATGGGAGAAAATTGAAAGAACGTTTCTTAGAACTTGAAAATCAAAGGCTTTTTAATGTGTAGATAGAAGTTGAAAAAAACATTACGAGTCGTAAAATTTCTGTCTTTATAGTTTTATTAGGACTAGTTTCTTCAAGTATCGATACATATCTAATAGGATGATCAATCATTTTTGAACGAGTTCACTATTTTCATCATCTTTCCTAGCAATCATTGTAAAACGTTACATAGAACAATAAATTTCAAGTATTTTTCTCCTTCTTTTGAAGTGAACTTGTTTCTTGGTACAGTGCGGAAATGGGAGAAGTTCCAAAAATTTTGAGCTTGTTTTCGTTTCATATACAAGATTTCAAATTCTTTTATCATTTCTTGTTCAAAATACGCTATAATTCATAATGTTTGAACATTGCATATCATCGGATTCTTTGTAAAATCAACAAACATTCGTGAATTCCCGAAGATGAATTTTTTGTGTACATCAGAGTTTTTGACCTCACAATATTACGTCTTTGAAATACATGGAAGATGGATGCAAAACATTGATGGAAGTATTGTTTGACAAATCTCCCAAAGTGTACCTATAATTTGATCAGTATTTTCAACCGGTTTTTATCTCAATTAATGGATATGCGTCAAGAAACGTGGATTAGAGAGTTGAGCTAACGACGACAACGATGACGTTGACGATGAGCAAAAACGCTGAACCAAATGACAGAGGAATTTTCGAAATCATTAATTAATTAATTATGATATTCATTATCATCGATCAAGTAATACGATTTTCAATTCATGAAACCATTTTTTTTATACATTAATAGAGAATCAATGCATCAAATATCGGGCGCATATGTAACTGATAATTTATGAGCAAAGAATGAATTTCCATAAAATGTTCATTGAAATTGCAAATGAAGCAGTTACGAATGGCGGTCAATCTGACACCTATAGCAAAATATTATTTCCGCAATGATAATTTATGATACCATTTAAGGTAGCTATTGATTACAAATTTGCGATTAACTTCATTCACTCGCAAAGTGAAATGGTATCTACCCAATATGTAAATGCACTCAACATTCTTCAGGATGAATCATAATCCAAATACCGCGTTCATTTTTGAATGAAAATTGTATTACCGTACCAAATATATAATATTTTTATGCGAATGAAACATTCTGAAATAATATCTATTTCCAATTTATTGTATCAATAATATTATATAAATAATGAATAAGTTGAGATTGAATAATACATTTCATATCATAGGGGAGAGTTGCCTTGATTGGACCACCACTTTTTATTGCGAAAGAAAGAAATTTAGACTGTTCCTAAACATCCAGTGATAATTAGACATCCGATTACATGCACCATCAAAATACCAAAATATGCATGCAAATATACGAAGAAGAAGAACAAAGTATGCACACAATATGCACCAATAAAAAGTTACAATTTTATTATTTAGATATTAAATATAAATTTTATGAATCAAATAGATCTCTGTAAATCGCACAATATCCTTTGAAAAATGAAAACTGAACAATACAATTATTTGTTTCCAATTAGTAGAGCTTTCAGAATACAACTATGGAGGATTTAATCGAAAACAAACTCGATGGTACGTCGGAGTGACTTCCAAAATTCTGTTGTTTGGCTCAAAAGCCAATATTTATGTCTCAATTTATAAAAAATCTCAACAAATGTACAGTCAAATATGCGTTATCAACGGGAAAATACCATTATATGCAAACTTTGAAGAAATAGCAGTTATAGGCTCTTTGCACATGTATATATGCAAATGCATATAATCCGATATCTAGTGATAATGTTTATTGATGTGACATTATCCTTTAAACTGTAATGTCTAAAAAGATCAAATTATTGGTAAACATCGGTCTCACAGACCGCTAATATTACTCACTTAGATTTTGAGCAACTCGAGGTTACAAAAGTATGTTTTTGACTATTTTCGAAGTTATGAAAGATACTACAATAGAAAAATCAGCACACATTTTAATATATTAGCAATATAAAATATATCCTGCTGAAAACTGCTGCCAGATCTGCTCAAAAAATAGTCGTCAGGTATTGAGCGGTTTTTGGGTCTGGAAATCTGCTCAGGAACTGACAAACTTCCAACTTGATTCTCTCCGGAATTGCTGAATCTCAATATTCTGTCGAAACCTATATAGCGAGAAAAATTTGTCAATTTTTGACCAAATATCACAGTTATAGATTATGAACAGAACCATCCTAAAATTTGCTGCCATTTTTTGACTGGATGTTCGGATTCGGTGATTCCGGACGAAATCGGGTAGAAAGTTTGCAAGTTTCTGGACCGATTTACAGGGATAAAAACCTCTCAAGGCCTGAAAAATATTTTGTGAGTGGATCTGACAGCAGTTTCAAGCGGAGTGAGTCATTCATCTTAAAAACTCTGTTTTTTTCCGTTTTCAGTGTGTCATAATACATTATCATTAGTATAGTGATCAAAGTAATGATATCAAAATAGGACAGTGAATCGAAATGTAATCTCATTCCAATGAGCCGATAAAATATCAACCCGCACAACCTTGCAAAAAAACTTACACAAACGGTAAACACCGGTCTGCTAGACCGCTACACTTTGAAAATCCAATCCGTATGAAAACTACTTGATGAATAACGGAACGCGTGATACAGCATTTGGTTTGGTCATGTGAAATAAGAAGGTACTCATGATTTTGAGCATCTCTTGTGACGATTCATAAATTTATGAACAAATGAAATTCTATTAGCGGTCTGTGGGACCGACATTACAGTTTGGAGGTTATCGCTGTACCCTAGTAGAAATTTGTCGGGGCGTCCCGTTTACCATGCACGTACTAGATGGCACCCACGTAGGGACAACTGGATAACACATTTCAGCCAATTTGACTTTAGTGCCTAAACATTTCCCGTATAACACGTAATGTGTAAAACATATGTTCGGCATGTGAAAAATGCATAATCTCATGGACAACGGAATATTCTAAACAACATATTCCTGGCATATATTATTTCACATCATGTGGCAATATTGTAAGAATTATATTCAATCCACATGACAGGAAGATTTTCATGAACTCAGTAAACTATAACCTCTCATTTGCAAATAACCGATGAATTCATTGTTTTGTATACGCGAGTCGGAATGAAATGGTGATCTTTATCAATCTTTATGAATTTGTATACTGTCTCAAAACTTTTTTTTAAGTTGTGTCGAATGCACGGAATTATCTCAGCCTTATTTAGATTAATTCATCGGATTTTTATTCAAATCACGGAGAAACAGCGTGAACTTACGAAAAATAGCTCTATGATCATGCAATAGGAAATTTTGTGATTTCATCTACAGTAACTCGACGCGTATTTTTAGTGACAATGTTGAAAATGTATAAGACAAAACTACAATTAATATTTATGAAAGTTCAATTATAGTGACGTGTAGTGTTTTTCGTCAGTCATTAAGAGCCGACAGAACTTTAGAGGTTAAGCAATTCCAAAACACTTTTGAAAGATATCTCATACAACATGAGAAAAGCTATTTAACAGTAATTCTTCTTCTGGAAAGAATTATGATTGAATTATGATACTGATGCTGCATAAGACATCCTGAATATGTTGACAGAAGTCCTTCAGAAATACATAACCTCTTTTGTAACACGAAAACTAGATGCGTATGAGATGATCAACAGAACATGCCTCCCATATTCTTGAATTCAGGTCATTTGGGCGGACATTTCTATGTGCATGAATGTGCCTAGAATATGGATGGCACGATCTCACACATGTATGGCATGTTCGTATGTTCCCAAAAATACGTTCCTCCCATGAGCTTAACACGTCATGTGCTGTACGGGTTAGTTGGTTTATGTAGATTTTTCATGCGTCAACCGATCGTACAGTAACATTTATAGTCCATCAATACGGTCAGAGGAATAAAAAGAAGCCCCAACGTTTCAATTTGTCACTCGGGATTATTTTATGGAAATAAATTCAAAAGCAACGCTCTTGACTGGAGATTACATGTCAAAATACATTGTTACCTTATTCATAGATGTGATTTTACAGAAAACACATGATTTCACATTTCTCATTACCAATTGGAACAACATTCTAGCACTTCCCTGGGACATCTGGATGGGTACAGGCTAGAAAGTGCGTGACAAAACTAGCTAGAAACCAACCTAACATCTGGGAAAACTAGCTGGAGCCTATCTAATTCCCAATCATAATTTCCACTAGGGGTAACACACAAATCTATTTTTGTGTATTGAATTGTGTTTCAATTAACATATATGTTCAGCAAAAGTTGCCGCATTGTTATCTCGAGGTTCTAAAAATGACTCAAAATCATGGCGATGTGCAGCAAATTGGAAAAGGGAAGCGGTGGTGAGCGGTGCTGAGAAAAGAAGAAAAATAAATGATTCGTGCAACAGGAACATTCGACGCAACATCGTTATAGTCTCTTTTTTCTCGCAAACGTGCTGAGTAAATCTGGTGAATGTTGTTGGATCAAATATAATCAAAATAAAATGGGTAGCCGGCTGTCGGTTATTGTATACTCCAAATGGACTAGCATAAAATAGTAGTAGCAGAACTTTTGTTCTGATATTTGAACCACACACATGCAGACGCGCGAAATCTTTTCACTCTACCTGAATCCGTGGAATTTTACGGTTTGTTTTCATTTCTTTCGGAATAATACTATACACGTTCCTCATACAGATGGCTGGAATTATGTGAAAAAGTACCGAATGGAATGAACTCTCGCTGAAAACAATGAAGATATAATGAGTTTTAGTTTTTCAAAAGAAACTGTGTTTAAAGAAAGGTACACGGGAAGCAAAGAATTCGATATTTGAAAAATTTATTAATTATTAGATTATTGAATGTCGTTTGTACTCCTCGTATAAGCGAAGGGGAAATAAACTTTTATTTGATGAATTCGAAATTATTTAGCAATCAATATTGTTATTAATTTAAAGTATACGATAATTATTCACTCCAATGCATACACATGTAATCACACAACGTATTAAGAAGTCAATGTCCCGATTGGATCGACAGACCGTTCTTTGTTTCATATTCACTCTGAATGATCGAGCGTGGTTCTAAATCAGTCGTGCTCTTTGATAACTCTCTAGTACAATGACGGAACCAGATCCCGCACATGTGGTTGCATACTCGCGTGCATACATGCACATGAACTGATCTCAAAAGAACTTCAAACGTGGTTTTATTTCCCGTGGGCTGTCATACGTCATAAAAAGAGTCGACTTAAATTGAATGCGTGCGACATTTGTCACGTTTTCTCACCCTCTTCATCCCAAGAGATCCATAACCCCATACGGAATGTTTTTATATTGCTACTCTTTCATCGAAATGCCGCTGAACAGCAGTTTCTGCTGGAATTCTGCATTCCGACTCAGCCTCATTGCTCTCAACGAGCACTCAACAAAACGACTAAATCAATACTAAAGAACTTCTTTCCCACTTCATGTTTCTAATGGAAAAAAAATACTTGATAATCAACTCGACAATAAAGTGATAAGTTGAAGTTCATGATGAAGAAATTCGCTAGGATGATTCACTGTCCACAAGAAGATCGTTAAAGGGAGTGCTTGTTAGGTTCCTAAATAGGTATCCATCGTTATACGAATTCTACAAATTTCTAAGATATTCTTGATAACATTGTGGTAAATACAAGTTGCATAGCGAGTGTTTTTTTTAGAAATCATGGTATGTGACGTATCGATGTATTTGGGAGAAGCATTTCGCGAGCAGACAAACAAAGGGAGTGGTGCATAACGATAGGTAATTAGTTGATGGACTGAACAAGGTGTGGTGCGGAAAATAAGATGGAAATATCTGTCTGGCAGACCTCGATGATCGTGCTGAAAGTTTTTCGTAACGAAAGGTGGAAGGCAAGAAGGCCAGTGAACTCTAGCACCTTTTACCACGGAGATTGGCATGGGCAGATCGACCTAACGTGCCCGATGGCTACTAATCACTTACTCCCTGACACATGATTTCCGCCGTGGATTGCCTGTCCGTTGGATAAGCTCATACGTACCTCGATCGACTAACCGTTTTATTGTTACACTCCTGTTCACAGGTAATCGTTAAATCAATACCTCGCAACATCTCATAAAGTCGTATTAAGAGTATTGGGTGGAGATTTGTTGACTTAACTACAAAGAAAAAAAGTCAGTATGATGTCGGGAAGATACGTTTGTGATGATTTGCAACACGAATGGATTCCCCTAACGTAACTTCTCATCAATTTCATCCGGAGAAAAAAGCAGCGTAGTTACAGGAACTGTGTTCGCATGGTCAAAGGTTCACCGTTGCGGTGACGTGAAATTTGGTTATGATGATGAGAAAAACAAGACAAAATCATATGAATGTAATTGTAGCAATTACATGAGAAGGTCAAGACAAAAATCAATTATGTGCTGTGGTTGTGCCGACCAGAAATTGACTTTTAGGTGAATTCTCATGACATGTGTGCAGAGAGAAAAGAGGAATTTGCGCTCCAGGGTTTGTGACAAGTCATGTAAGATGAAGAATCATAAAGATTCTGATGAAGGTCTCTGTAAAATTATAGGCGAAAGTTTGACGATTGTCGTTAGTCGCTTTTAGTAGAAAAGAACGAAATGAAAAATTTTAGTGCATTTTGAGGGACCAGTACCGGTTTCAAGACTAAAAAACGATCCATATTTGAACTTTTTGTTTCTTGTTTCTTTTATTACAAAACTTCATACAAGCTTTTGCCTCCAATTTGTACATCTTTTGGGAGTGTATACAAATTTTTTTCCCTTTTTTTTTATCGATCATTATTTACTACAAGGCGCCAAAGTCGAGTCCTCGAAAATGAGACCCTCACACTGCGCTGAGATAATCTCAAAACTGGCATGTCTCAAACAGAAATTTCAAGAAGCATTTCAAAGAGGAAGGTAGTTTACATCGTAATTCACCACCTATTTATGAAAAATTGAAAAAAAAAATGACGGCTCTGTGAAAAAAGTGATGTAAAAAACACGTATTTTTCCACCTTTTTTCCCTTTGCCAAATTTTTTTTCATCAATTTTGCTGCAATTTTCTGGTGAATTACGGTAGAAGAGATCAAAATAAACAAATGCATCAAGAATAAAACAAATCCATCTAGTTGTTGCGGAGAATAAGTCAGCGCAGTTTGAAAAAATACTATTTTGAGTAAAACGCGTTTGAAGTTTTTTTACGATAAACTTCAAGAACATTTGAATTACTGAAACTCTCCAAAGATGGGCATTTTTGTACTCCCGGAGTATTTTCAGTAAGGAATACTTCTTGTTGACTCCATATGAAAACATATTTTATACAAGACTAGAAAGTACCCCACTGAAAGTGCTCCAGCAGTACGAAAATACTCCCGGCTGCCCATCCCTGCAACTCTCTTATTTTTTCGAATTTCATTGTAGAATTTTAGGACGTGATTTTTGAAGATATAAGGTTGCATGAAAAGTTATAAATAAATGAATTTTTTCAAAATTCTAACCGATACTAGTCCCTTAACGGTGCTCTAACTCAACTACCGATGGGTCTAACCTAGGAATGGGCATTTTTGTACTCCGGGAGTATTTTTAGTGGGGAATATTTTTTTGTGACCTCATATTTCACTCAAAAGACATGTTTACCCAAAAAAGTACTTCCGGAGTACAAAAATGCCCATCCTTGGTCTGACCTAAAGTCAGAGTATTACTAATCAATGCTAGGTGTCGCGCATCGTTGTTTTCTTCCCCTGGCGTAGGAATGAGATTGTTGGGATTTGAAAACAGGTGGCACGGCATGGATTGGCATTTGATCTCTTCGATGTTGCATATGACATTCCCGAACCTTCCTTTCTTCTTCGGCAGCGTTGCCAACCTACGGAATCTTTGGGTATTCTTATTGAAGATTCCATTCAGAGATGTCTTATGATTCGTCCATCCATGGGCAAGAATCCGTACACTGTACCAAATTATAGTGGAGTTTTCACTATATGAAATTTGGTGGCAGCAAAAATCTCTCACTTGGGGGAAATTCATTTCTCCATATTTTGAGGGGATTCTTCCTCATTTGTAGAGAAATTCCCTTAAAACCCTGGTGAAAATGAAGCGTATACACAAAGCGAGAAGGAAACGTAAACGAAGCGAAAAACGTTTCAACTCCCTCTTTCTGGAGCGTATAATACCCGCTCGCTGGAAAGTCATCAAATCATACGTTCTGTAAACGTTTCATAAACTTCCGATCCCGTTTCGCATACGCTTCACGTAACGTAATAGTAGGTTATATGAAGCATATGCGAGTCATACCTATTCTAACTTTAAATGCCATCTTTCAGCACCTGAAGTCAACGACGATCCATGGCTCAGTGGATAAGACCCTACCATAGTGAAGGTCACCGGTTCGATTCTCACCACAGGGTTCAATTTTTTTGTTTAGATTTCTTGAATTTTTCCCGCTTTCTTTGTTTCAACTCTCGTTTCATATACTCTTTGTATCCTTTGCATTCAAGCTTCGTATACTTTCCATTAACGTTTCTGTTACCCTTCAGCATACGCTTCGTTTACTCTTTCTTCTCGCTCCCATTTTCACCAGGGAAAAGAAAGAATTTTTTTGCAAATGGAGAAGAATTCCTCCAAAATATATAGAGGAGATGAATTTCCTCCACATGAGGGAGATTTGCTGCCGGGGGAAATTTCCACTTACTTTTGACAGTGTAGGTTGACAACGCTGTTCCTCGGAACCAACGATGACAATCCATTAAATCTCCATCCATGAAAACGGCACACATTCATCTGGAAAAATGTAGTATATTCCATAGAATTGTTCGTTGGGAATTGAATGTCGGGTTGTTTATACACAAGTTTTATCGAATTTGTGATGTGAGAGGTTGAGGACTTATTTAGAAGGGAAAGCAGAGAATTCGAGTCCTCTCATGGGTTTTAGTTGAAAAATGCTGTTTTTCCAGGAAGATGATTCATCTCATTTTCCAAAGCATTGAAAAAATCCAGTTAGTATGATTTTGTTATTATAAAATCGAATTTGATTCGTCGCAAACAAACTCCGAAGTTGATGGGAATGGTTGACAAAAGGTGTATATGAAATGTGTCACAGACGAGTTCTCTCCTCTTAGTGCAAGTTGTTCTCCTGTGGGAGGGAAGTTTTTGGTAATCATCGAACATTGCTGGGCAGGAAGGTTACTTCTCGTTTGTCATGAATTCTGCATCGATTCACTTGAGGAAACTTGAAGACAGGTCGAGTTATTCAGATTCCACAGGCAATATGAAGTCGGTTTACATCACAGATGAACATGTACTCTCGAAAAGAACTGTGAGAAAATTTTTGTTTTGTTTTATAGTTACAAATTGTGAGAAAACCAGTTCCAAGATAGACGTTATAATTCCCGTAGACCTCTATATTCATATCCAAATGTGGTTAATGTGACACATAATTGAAATATGGAAACTTCGCAATATCAGTAGGATCATGAATCATCGGATGTTCATGAAACATGTAACATGAATATTAGAAATTGATTGCATCTGATCGACACAATGACAATATTCTGAAATTTGTTCGTTCGTTCGTGCATTTCAAGATACTGAATTCATTATGTTATCATCAAGAGGAAATCTATTCACAGAATAATTATCTTACTTTGCTTTAGCAACAATCAATATGTCGGATAGGGATAATTCAGTTACAGCATACTTGTTCCCACTAATGCAAGTCACGGCTGTCTGTGTGTTCAAAGCATTCTCGACAACTACGAATTATTCTCCTAGGTTTAGATAAAATGATTCTAACACTCTTTTAACCTGATCGATCAAACGTTATTTGGAAAATCGATAATCGATGCTATTTACATTCAAGGATCAAAAGATTTTGGGCGAAAGCTGGTTTCAATGAGCGAATTAAACTTACAATGTGATTTGAATAATTTCTATTCAGGAACACTATATACACGGTAGAAAATTTTGTTCATTCTCAACAAACGTACATGCCCATTCAAAATTTGTGCTGAATATTGACACAAAGGTGTTATTAAGCGTACATTAAAATTTTGTCAATTCGACATTTATCTGTGTTGATTTTGAACAAGAATCTTGTTGAGCCCGTTTCTAACACAACATTTTTTACTGTGTGAATTCGAAGAGAGAAAAATAAACTTTGATGATGGAGTTGCTGATTCATTTTGTCGCCTTTCGGTAAATTTGGAATACGAATGGATATGGCGAATGACCGCTTCTCTAGAATTCTGAATCACTCTCAGCGGTTGAAAGATTGCGTGAGCAACTGAAACTGATGAAGGCCAGTTCAGAGCGACGTTATCATGCTGTACCTAGCTCCACATAGTCTGGACATTTATCGTAGTTGATGGTAAATGCACTTCCCAGGAAAATAACACAAAGTAAAGAAAAAAAATGAGGTCAACGTTCTATATTTCATACACAATCTCGTGTCCAAAATTAAACGACTCTTTCATTCGCGTGCTAATGAATGAACATTCGAGAGTTCATCGATATCGATCCATGAATTTCTGATTCTTCAGATTTTCTTTGTTGTTGTCACTATATTTTGCAATTTGAATAATTCGAGGGTGTGATGCAAACTATTTCGCCTGTTGTAAATTTTACGGAAAAATTTGTTGGACTTTGAATCGAAAGCATAAAATTCGCTATGTATGAACGATTACGGAAAATCATTTTGAAGAGAGTTGTTGTGATCACATATGTGCGCCTTTCCATGCGAAGGCAGAGTGCAGCGCGTTGTAGGAAAGTTCAACATATTATTGGACTTGTAACATAAGCAAAGGCAACTTCTCAAATGAAGTTCAATTGATACGCTTCATGAAACTTTCTCCTCTGGCGCAATTCTACCTTATCAAGCATCCAATTTTCATTATCCTATTTCATGCATTACATTTGATGTTGAATGCGATTACATGTTTGTTACCAACGTACGGCATCACACGCGATTGCGAAGATTTTATCTGAAAGCACATAGATCCTTCACTAACGAATTGTTTGTTAGGAACATCTATCCCGCACATATGGTAGATCCTGTGATCCCAAGCCAGATTATTCAGCGACCTTTTGGGAGTAAGGATAATTATTCTGGGGTTCACTTTTTGAATCCCCATTCGATAAATGAAGACTTTTATTATCATCGTCATTTCGCATTGATATCTATTATATATTTGATTGATTTACCAATAACGTTCCGTGAAATTGAGAACGTTATTTCCTGAGGGAAAAATCTCCCTGAATCTTTGGATTTGATTCTCCAGAGCAATTCATAGACATTCGGAAAAATTCCCAAGAAAAAAAAGATTGGATCTAATGAGATCCATGTACACTGAGAGAAAAGTATTGGTATCATAACAGTACTGTTTACATTCATCATCTATCTGAAGTATAGGAACATCGGTATTGCCACCACAGCCAAACGGTTGGTTTTGGGAGCGACACAGATTGATGCGATCTGTATTATTCTAGAACGATATAACTTCAGATGGTTAGTATAACCACAGAATTTTTCCAGTGTAAATGTTTTGAGATGTCTTTTGGCAGAGACCTCTACAAATCTTTTGATATCTACTCAGATCTATAGATCTATATATATATATATATATATAGATTTCAATTTTTGAAGAGATCTGAGAGATCCATGGAGATCTAGAGAGATCTCCACAGATCTTTTGGATCTTCATAGATATTTTTGAATTTTTCCCAACCCTGAAATCTGAATGTAAGTGAATATCAAGAGATTTGTACAGATTTGTCGCAAAAATTTGGATCTGAAGAGATTTATATATGTATATCCCATTAAAGCTAATCTTTTTTTCTCGGATTCAGAAAAATTCAGCGAGATTCAGACAAATTCAGAGACAGGTGCATTGTACACAAATGGGATTCACAGGGATGTGTTGAAATTGACTGGAATTCAGGAGAAGTCAGGAAGAAGGAAATTATCAGTCCAAAATTTCAGAGAAATTCAGGAAGTTTTCCAGATGTTCGAAGAGATTCACAAGAATTTTGGAGACAGATGAATTGGAAAAACTTGCCTGTTGAACTTTCCAGGGAAATTCAAAGAGATTCAGAGCAATTTAGGAAAATTCAGGAAGAAGTGATTGCAGGGAAATTTCTGGTCCAAGATCACGAAAGATATCAAGGGAGTTTCGAAGAGATTCGGAGGGATTAACAGACAAGTGAATTGGAAGAGATTTCAAGTGAATCTCTGGAGAGGGATTCAGAGGAATTTCAGGAAAGTTAAGAAAATTCGGATAAAACATGTAATATTCAAAAATCGTCGTTTACAGTTTCTACAGTAACTTGCAGAGGAACATGGAAGGAAATGAATTCTGAAAAATATCCGGTCTGGTACTCGCAAGATAATTTACAGGGATCCGAATTTCGATTCAAAATTCTGAGGGATTCTGAATGATTCAGAGATATTTCAAGGAATTCAGATGAGCTCAGAGAGATTCACACAAATTTGGAGAGGGCTTCGAAATCTAGATGAATAAAATTCTGAAGAATGCAGATAGATTTGGGTGAATTTTTCAGGAATTCCGAAAGATTCAGACAAGTTCAGACAGAGTCTTAAAATCTCAATAAATGGAATTGTGAAAACTTCAGGGGAATTTAGGAATTTTCGAAGAATCCCGAAGAAGTTTTCAATTTCAATAAAAAAAATCCAGAGAAATTCAAAATGCGACACTCTCTCTTCCTTTCTCGAAAACTACTCTCAATCACTCAGATAAAATGTCCCAAAAGGTGGAAAGATTTAGCGACATGATTGCCGCTAGGGTAAGGCGGGGTAATATGCCCCACTTAATGTTCCAACAACAATATTTTCTAGATGTCAAATATTATAGCAATAAAAATAATACCATTCGAAAGTATAATTATTAATGTGTATTTGATTAGCATCACAGCTTCAGGGTTCTCATAGCTGAGCGGTGAAATCGAAATTCCCAAAATTCTCCAAAGTGGCGTGTTACCCCCTATGCGTGGGTAAAATGCCATAAGCGTTTGGCTAATGACTTTAATGAGAATGAAGGATCGAAAATCTATGGAAATGAATAATTATAAGAAATCCTTAGAAAACATAACATAAATGTATAATATAGACACATATTGTAGAATATTGGTGTGAAAAAGTGAAATTATCAACGATTACAAAAAATATTCAAATGACATTGAGATATCACACTTGGGGGAATTGAACGTTACATTTTTGCTAAATCTGCATTGTATAATTTGTTTTAGGGGTAATTGGCACTAGTGGCATAGTGGCATATTACCAAAATTGAAAACTGGCATTTAACCCCTGTACACAAAAAAAATCTCGATTAGGAATTTTTCTACGCCATTAATGATATTCTTTATGGTTTGTGGAATTTTAATATTTGTTAGATGGAATATTTTATCATCATTCATCTTTCAATTATAAATTAATAAACATTAACGAAAAATTCACTGTTGAGTTACAGCATAAAATTCCATGAAGACATTGTGTTTTCAACTTACGTCAATTTCTCGAATTAACAAAGACATGCAAACAAATAACTGTTGTCATATGGATGCAAGCACTAAAATGAACAAATCAATGTATTCCTAAAAAATATCCGTGTATTGAACATGAAATTATCGAAAAGTGGCATATTACCCAACCTTACCCTATAGGGTTTTTTGAAATCATCAGAGAAGACTATAGTTGCAACATGAAATCTATGAAAAAACAAGAAATGAAATTTCACTGCATTGGGTCGTTTAAGATCGACATTTCCTTGTTCAAAACTTCGTCGACAGTGGACAATCAAATTTTCATCCATCTGTGATAAAACTCTGCATACGATAAATTGAAAATTCAAAGATTCCATTTCAGAATACTCCAAGTATTTAAAGCTCACAGCATATTTTTCAATGCCCGGAATTGTTTCAACATGTCAATAAAACACGCCGAGGGAAAAGCATATGATAAATTCTATCGCTAAACAAGCAAAAAAATTTGTTTTACAGCAAAAATCTTGCTTTAATAGCCAGCAATTCTAGCGTTGATCTAGCAATTCGGCATCTTAGGTATTCAGATTGCTAGAAAATTTACTAAATCAACGAATATTTTACTGGAAGAGCGACTGTTTCGTTAATTCAGCAAAGCAGATCTACAAGAATCGCTATTTCAGCAAGAATTGTTCTCTGCGTGCGAGTTTAACGCTTCATATTGAACGTTTTGAATATTTTATTCCAAACACTCAAAAAGTGACTGCATAATTTGAACGCTTGAAGCTTCTTAAAATACTGTAGAATAACTGAACCTCAATATGCATATTTACATTAGTATGAATCGTGTTAATGAAATCCCGACCTCATCAAATTTCTAATGGTGTGATTGTTTGTATAAATGTCAATAGACATTTACTCCATCCTCATCAAACAATTCAGATCACTATGGATCACTAATTTCAATTGCCGATTCCAATCATATTGGAGATCCGATATGTGGATTCTTCGATTAGAAACATTGTACAAAAAAGCTATGCAATTTGAAAAAGTAATATAGCAAACATTCAAATATCTAAAGCCATTGGTGAAAAATATTGAAATCTACAAAGAAAACCTTGAAATCGGGTCAGAATTTATGTACAAAACACTTATGTACCAAGGGAACAACGATGATAAAATATATCAAATTATACGGATGATACTGATTGAAGATGAATATTTGGAATGAAAATAATTCATCGCCTCAGAGAATGCTGAAGGGAACGAAGAATTATTTACATCAAAGTGCTTAGTGAAGGATTGAAGGATATCATTTGTTTACCCTTCGAGGCTCTCAAAATAAATGCAATACAGCATGTGGAAGTTGAAATCCATGGAAATCCATCTAAAAAGAAAACATAGGGATTGAGAGAGAAACCTTCAACTTCTCATGAATCACGTCCATATACATTTCCAAACATTGCATTGTGATTATTCTCATTGGTGGTTCGATTTTCTTGGATTATGTTTGATTCATCCGTTTCGACTCTTACAACTCGAGCAGGGAAGAAAATAGAATGTATCTTTACGAAAAACATTTGAACCTTACTAATAATTCAAGAAAATCCGAACGGAGATGACACTGAAATACTATGCATCAAAACGATCCAGCAACCGAGGTGAATTTCAACTTGGAAGTTTTCAAAGTGCGAGTTACATGAATAGCAGTGAAAACAATCAATATGTGGGCGGACTGACTCCAATCCGAAGTAGTTGAAGTACGAGCAGAGCCAGGCTATTCACCTTCGTTAGAAAGTCATCTCAAGAGCGACAGAGAATAATGAATATGAAATATATGTACTTGAAATATTCGATGCAACATCTTTATGAAAAATATTTTGAAAAATACGAAGGAATGAGCGAAGAACTACTCATCGGGAACAAGGAGAATCACCAGCTTCCTGGTGTTAGGGCAACCAATGACGAAGAGTTAGTTAATTATGATATTAATTAAAACGCTCGAATGAAGAAGCAGCTCATAGCAAGATGAGAACATGATTATTGTATTATTGAAAAGTTTCAACGGAACAAAGGATTGATCGTTATGAGGATGTAGGAAGTACGTGCTTTCTGAAATGGCTCATTCTTCCTAGAGGGAATGAGATTATATGAAGTATCGTATCAACACAATGGGACGCATACATACATATACATATATGGATATACTTAATGCACATGTTTCTACCGGGGTATATTTCTGTACATGAAAGAGAGGTACAAGTGTTGAGATACTATAATAGGGAGGAGAAGGTTGATACCATGAGAAGGAGGTTTCATGTTCAGTGTGCCGCATAATCCCAGCATTACTTCGACAACGTTGTTCACCGGCCATCAACTAATTTGGGATTCGCAAAGGGTCCATCCGCGTTCCTATGCTTCTCCTCTTGCCTCCTCTCTCCTCTCTTATCTACATCTCCTACCACCGGGTAGACCGGTGGTAGGGTTGTTAATTAATTACAACGCGGTACCGGTGACATTTGCCCATTTTGGTACGGAATCTCCTTGCATGTTCCTCTGTGTGATTCTCCACTCTCTGCTCTCCTTCTCTCTTCCTCGCTCTCTCTTCCATCCTAGTCCAATTATTACTGTCACAAGGCACGATCATTCCATATCCTGCAAACATATCTGACGTTTGTTAACTGAAAGATTCCCATCAGATATGAGTTTCATAATTGGTCGCTCGGAATTAATTAAGGTCATACAGAAAGATTTGAGAAATTTCACTAATAACTCAACGTTCTATGACAGTTCCTTTCAAGAAACTTCAAGTGAATTTATCGAATGAATTTAATCATACGTTCCGCGGAAAGTAAATCCATATAATCCATATATATATATATATAAATTTCTGAAAAAGATTTCCAATTCAATACTTTTCATTAAAAGTATTTTGTCGTTGATTATTTGAATGAAGATGTCACAATTTTATGCATTTGATTGGAATTATTGTAAATATGATGTGTTTTGTGTGTTTCAGGTGAGCCGATAATTTTTCCGTGATAAGTTTTCCATGTTCATCTTGTTCGGTAAGTTTGGTGATTGTTGTGAACTGTATTCCGCCAACGTCGATAGCTTGGTCGCTCATTTTCAGATACGAGGAACATAATATCGATTGCAAATTCGTTCTACGATGGACCGATATACAATTCATGTTGTATCAGTTTTAGGATTGAACGAATGAACGTCATATATCCTGATTGCCCGATATTCGATCAATTTTTTCACATGTATCCCAATACACCCAATGAACAACAATTGTCCTGTTAAGCTGTAATGACGACAATTTTGTGTTGGGTAAAATGGGTATTGATTTTGTCTCACGGATGATGTTGGAATTCGAAGCATTGTATCAATTACACAAATGAATGTTCATTTCGATCTCATTTTTCCTATACGTTTTATGATTTCACGATAATAATTCCTGCAATCCGTTTTACGTATTCGACGAAACTTTGAAACTTTTTAAATGAAATTTTTGTTTCAGGGTATAGCGTTGATCGTTATTGCGATCTCAATTACGTTACGTTGAGAACTAAGATAGAACGAATAAGAATATTGAACCTTGATATCTTGATGGGGAACTGTTCTATGTTTTTATCGATTCCCTGCCCAGAAATATTGATTTCCTGGATTCGCTCAGATCAACTTCAATTCTGCTCGAAATCCGACATTACCTGACCCGTATGAGACACGTCATTGCAACAATGAACAGCACCTGTAGCGAAATCCATGCGATGCTATACGGGAAATTGAAGGGGGAGGGGGGGGGTATAACTTCATCGGAAATACCGTTGTTATGAATCCAGTTCGATTTGAAATTTTTTTAGTGTGAGGCCGCAATGATCGCGCATAGCTCGTCGAATGATATTTATTATTGTACAAGAAGAATTTTTATTGGATGGTCACAGCCCACTGAGCATTTCCGTTAGAACCTTGCATTAACATTGCATCGATGTTGATGCGATCTTGAAAGTCCAACTACAAGTAAATTGCAGCAATGTTACGATGTCAGGTGATATTTCAACGATATTTTTGCAAGTTACTTTTGTAATATTGCATTTGTAAATTGAAAAACCAGTACTTTCAAGATCGCATGAATATCGCTGCAATGTTAATGCAAGGTTCTAACGGAAATGCTCAGTGGGAATGATCTAAATTGAAATAAATTCATAAAAACAGTACACCTGTGATCAAAAAGTAAGGTGAAATTGTTATTTAGAACTCCCGGGCATTAGGAATGGCAGGTACATTTTTTTCCCTAGGTTGTGAGGACTGTCCATAACATTTCTCAAAATGTTTAATTATCTCCAAGTTCCAAGTGTTTTTGTAAACAACCGAGAGTGAATTTTTCGATTTTTACAATGGGTGATTTTGTTGAGCAAAGAACTTGCATCAAATTTTGTTTGCGGAACGAATATTCTTGTGCGGGAACGTTGAAAATGTTGCGGAAGGCTTTTGGTGATCAATCTATGGCACAAAAAAACGTTTATAAGTGGTACAACGAGTTCAAAGCGGGCCGAGAACGCGTTGAAGACGAACCGACCATCAACGTCTACCGACGAGGGCCACGTCCAAAAAATCAAAGATTTGGTGTTAGTGTTGGAATATCATTTGGCTCAGCCCAAACCATTTCGAAGGATGCTTCGTGTCTCAAACGCGTCAGGTCTCGATTGGTGCCACCGGCACCGGTTCACACTGCATTGGTTCTTCGCGACTTTTTTGCCAAAAACTCGTTTAATATCGTTTCGCAACCACCGTATTCGCCTAATTTGGCTCCGTGAAACTTCTGGCTATTTAGCAAACTCAACAGGCCAATGCGGGGACGCCGTTTTGACACGGTTGAGGAGATAAAAACCGAATCGAAGAAGGTCTGGAAAGCTATACCGAAAAAAAGACTATTCCGACTGTTTCGAGGACTGGGAAAAGCGTTGGCGAAAGTGCGTTTTATCGGACGGGGATGACTTTGAAGGGGACGAAATTGATTCGCATGGAAAGACCGGGTCTATTAATATTTAGAAAGAATTTATCAACGTTTAGAAAAATGACTGTCAATTTAGGGAAAAAAAGGATCGCTGAAAAACATTCGTAGTGAATCTACCGGAAATTCGTAGTCAAAATATTAACAGTTGATAGTTTCATTGGTATTTTTCACAGTAAAACTATCAATTGTTGATACATCGACGACGAATTTTTAGTAGACTCACTACGAATATTTTTCAGCGATCCTGGTTTGCCCCAAATTGACAGTCATTTTTCTACATATTAATAGACCCGGTCTTTCCGTGTGGAAGAATGAATAAAGAATTCACATTTTATATACAAATTCACCTTACTTTTTGATCACAGTAGTATTTCCTATGAAGTCGTACCCCCGTGCGGGAAAGATAGTGCAGCCCACTCTGGTTATAAGCCTATCACTTGAAAGCCTCGCTCATATTTGTTCCGCTTCATTGAGCACGTATGTTCTCTCACTCTGAGACCGCTTGCAGTTTTGGTTCATACATCTTGCTACACGGAAAAAAGAAAACACTACTGGTTACTGTGAATGACAGCGATCAGTTGGAAATCAAATGAAAACACTTTTGGATAATGAAGATTAGCGTGATCACAGTGATAGGTATTGTAATACAATCCGTCAATGCTGACTAGACAGTAATGAGGACTGGAAAACGCAGTACTGCACGGAATGAATTTGAGTTTCAATGTATTTTTGTGATCCACAGTAACCATTGCTGTTTTCTTTTTTCCGTGTATAAACCTCTCTGGAAGTATGATTTTTGGCTAGAGAAATTGGTCAATTGGAGACCATGCACTGAGAAAAAGGATTCGTTGACTCAAATGAGATTTGTTTACAGTAAATAAATCGTATATTTGGATACGAGCAAAGAAATATTCACTAGCATTCATTTTATCACATAGTTGTTGAATACATCACATATTTCTTTGAGTCAACTTCATACCGATTATGATTCGATAGATCTAAATTTGACAAGAATTCATATTCATTCACATCAACTTCAATCAAATGAATTATTTTGTTACAGTTGATAAATATGGATTTCTTGACTCAACACAATGTTTGGTTATAATCAATATGTCTTATTTGTATGAAATGATACTTCTTGAAAATGCTCAACCGAATGCGTTGATTTGTCAGAAGAAAACTTTTTTTCCCAGTGTGGAAAATGTTAAATTCATTCTGATATTTAATAAGCACTAAGGCAGCCACATAACGTTCACTGAAAGTTGATAATGAACATATGTTAAATTTTCAACTGACAGAATTAGATACATGTTTCAACATGAATTGAGCGAGGCTTATGAGAGGTAGTGCCAGACCACGGTGTAAAAGAATAGGTGGACCAACTTCCTGGATTTTGAGGGAGTGGGGGTGTGATTATTTGTTGCAGTTTTCTCTAGTGTTTTCCAGATGTCGTATGTGTTCGAGGTAGGTTTTTGTAAACAACAATGGCGGAATATGGTAGCATCTATTTGAATTCCTTCTTCATCACAAAAATGTATTTTCATTCCCAAGGAATTGAAAAAAAATAAGTTAAAATGGTACAAAAGTGCTGTATTATTGAATGTGACAGTGGATATACGAAAGACAAAGTATCTATGTTTCGTGCACCGAAAGACACTGAACTTTTCAAGAAATGGTTTGATGTTATCAAAAAATCGGATAATTATTTGAATAAGAATAGTTTTGCTTGTGAAAAACACTTTCAAGAATATGATATAAAACGAGGGAATATTGTACGTGATGTGATTGGGAATGTGATTTATGAAGTAATCATTCGTGAAGCGCCATTCGCTACATGGTTGTATGTTTCGAATTTGAGAATTCTAAAAACCTATCATCTGCACATTGTGATTTTTGAATTTCTATTGGTGATTTATAAAAAATAAAATTGTTTTGCAATATTATTCCCAAAATATCAATAACGATTAATCTTTTTCTATTTTTTTCGTACTCCCTGATTTATTTGCAAAAATACTGTTCTTTGATATCAGTGAGGATTTTTTTTATGGTGAAGAAAACATTGAAAAATTTTGTATTCCAATCCGGTTCATTATTCAATATGAGTAGTAATTGACTTTATTGTTACAAGCCCAAGCAACACCAAGAGCAATTATAATGCGGACAGTATCCTATGGACATGCTCAGAAGGTGATTATCCAAAACAGTCTCATTTGGAGGTTCTAAGCACGTTCATATCACATCTGAAACATCCGTGTGTTGCTTGGGAGTAATAATAAATGAAAAATATTATTACATATTAATTTTTATGAGGTTATATTCATTCCATGGGAGCAGCCATTGTTGTTTACATTTGCCTACCAAAATCAGTAGCGCACTTATGTGTCATTATGAGTAAACTGCATGAAATAATCACAGCAGTTTTGAAGAGTTGGGTCACCTAATTCTCTTACACAGTGTGCCAGACTAAATTGTTACTTGTAGTGGAGGGAACGTCGATTTCTCCTTACTTTCTCCCCCTACAGCCCCTAACCGAAGCTTGTAACCAGATTGGACTGTATAAAAGAACAAATACCTGCGATTGGCTGCCGCCAGTAGGTAGAAACAGTGTGAGTGTGCAAAACATATAAAAACGGTAAACGCGTGGGCTCTTCTACTACTATCCGCTAGGAGTGTCGCATTACTACCGAGTGCACGGCAAGCAAGATTAAAGCCGTTCGAGTATAATAAGAGGCAATGCTCCATGCATCGGCACTTTGTGTCATGAAATATCAGAGTGCATTAATTGATCCTACGCGGTCAATCCGCCGAGAAATGTATATCATAGGGTAATCAATTTAATCTCTCACATTGTTGAACACAAAATCTCCGTACAAATAATGATCATAAATCCTCCTAATTTTCAACTATTAATCAATGTCCTCCGTCATAAGTTCGTTGGATGTAACAACACCTATTGTTTCGATTCTGATAAATCTACCATATCCCACATTTCACATCAATAAATGAGTAATCAAGTTATATTCGAACAAGTTGATTTTATCTTCGATCATAATTTCAATGGAGTGACAACAAAACATGCATCCATCTGACATGAAATCAATTAACAATAAATCACGATTGATATTTCGTAATTTCTCATAAAAATACCAGATCGTTTTTCCTCTTCGTAAAGTTCAGTGATATAATGGGTTGCAAAAGTCATTCACCTATCTGAATATTTCAATACTTTTCTCATGAAATTTTCCCTCTTCATAATCGAAGCTGTCGAACTATTTTTAATCGCCAATCTACGTTGACGGGTTAATTCTGCCGGGAGATCAATTTTCGCGCCCTGTTTCTTTAACCTCCCGTATGCACATGAATGACATCCATTCACTTTGTCATGGACGATAAACCATTTTCTTATTACTCCCGAGAGGGTTTCCTCGGCAGGAGGGAAAATAATAACACGGTTATGAATATTATATCAGACAATCTGTAGAACCTATCAAACAATTCCTGAATTCATCTTTGTGTTTATTCAGAGTTCGTTGAATTATATATCATCAAGAAAGTACTGAATTATCAACTTTCTATGTGTTTTTCGAATTTTATAAGATCGTATCACGTATGATGAAGTATTTTTCAATTTTCAAACTCCATTGAGGAATATTATTGAATTCGGTGTATGATTTACAATACCCCTATGAATTATGCATTTGGAAATTTTCCACCGATTTCAGTGAAATCACGAGTAAGCATATGGAGTTGCGATGCGCTATCAAATGAATACATTCAAAATATTTTGCGGATCATTTCAAATGTAAATATCGCGTATTTATTCCGAAGATAAACCGATAATCATTCCATATCGAGCGTGGGTTGAGCGTTTGGGTGTACGTGAACGCATGCATATTTATCAAAATACATATGAAAAATATATTGAAATTTGAAGTTGGAATGTATCTTATTTTGTAATCTTCACACGGTACTTGTGTGCACGAGTTTCGTGAAACTTCCCTGCATTCGCTGTTCCAGTTGTGCGAAACATTTTATTCAAGTCAACCGACGGGTTTTCAACCTCACGAGAAATTCTTCGATGGAATTACATAAGGTACACATTCAGAAGAGCACAAATTGTATTTTTCAAGATGGTATCCTATATTTTTTTCTTCGAATCTTATGAAGACCGTAGTAGATTTCTAGAACTGTTCAAAGGAAGATGTCTGAAAAGCTTTCGAGCTTGGAAATCCTTCTGGATTTGACGCCTGTGATAGCATTTCTCATCAGTCTTTCAACAGTTTATACGAAACGTTACGTGATCTTGATGGTATCTTTGATACGGAAGTTCAGAATTCATTCAATCTTTCATTTTATTCCATGCACATGTTATTATAACCATATTTGTAATTCAAATAACGAGACCTATTTAATCATAATTTAATTGTCGTTGTCGATCATTTTACATTCATCTTCGATTTTCAATAACTTTTCCATTGATTCAGCTCTCAAAAATTAGTTTATCGAATTTGAAAAGATTCCTTTTACAAGGAATATTCTTTATCATTCTTCTTTAGCTAGTATTTTTCCCCGACAATTCAAGGCTCGGATGAAATAAATTTCATGACTTTTAGTTAGTTTGAGATAGATGGAAATCTCTTATCAATATCTGAGGAATATATTCCGTGTATACGGATAATCTCAGTCATCATCATGAAACATGGTATAAAATAATACTCAATATTTGGAAAATTCCAATGACACGTATAAGTTTTTTGATGGTTGCTACTTTATTCAAATCATCTCTTGTAAAGTCTCAAGTTCAGAATGATGTTCATCATTCATTATGACACAAATTTGTTGCTGTCGTATTTACTCGATTGTGATATTATTAGTACGAAATACCAGTTTATCCTCCGTTTATACAGAAATATAAAGTATGTATACATATATACTTATAAATCATCGAATCATAAGAGCAGGGCGAGACTCGGATGGCGCATAAATAATCGACCAACACCACGTATATACACACACCCTCTCTTCTCCTCTTCCTTCTCTTGTTACTTCCTTTTTCTTCATCTTCTTTCACGCTCTTCTTATCATTACTGTACTCATGCTTTCTATCTCTTTTGCCATTCTTGTCCCTCGCTTTCTGTCCCATTTGTCGCCTGATTAATGGACTGTTCTTTTACCTTCTCGGAGGGCGGAAAAACAGGATCTTAATTTATCGGTGGTATATCTTGATGCCACGCACAATTATATCTTTTAGGTATATTGAATCTCGACTTATAAATTTTAATAAACTGTGTATATCGTTGAATGAAACGTGAAATATGGTCCTCAAATTGAAATAAAAACATTCAGATTCATTCCCATATTGTCGACGGTGATAATTTCAAATTTCGTTCTGTGAAGTGTCATGGTTATGGAAAGAAGTATGAAATTTCCAAAGATGTATTATCCTTGTTATTTGAATGATGGAATTTTTATGCTTATTAAGTACGTAAAATATGATTCCCATTTAAAACGATGCTTCAAATAAACTTGGGATTAGCATATAGTAGGGATTCAAATGTAATTGAATCAAAGTTGAGTATTCCATTCATTAATATTTAATTCCACTCCATTAATCTGGGAAACAGATTCCAAGATTTGCATGTCTATAGGTTAGTGATTATTGGATTCCACTGGAAATCACAATCAAATTACATTTTTTTCAGTGATATTTATATAAATGCTAATAACACATAAACCTACATGTTCATAAAATCGATACAGGGGATGAACAAAATCCGCTGACTATCTGATAGAGAAATATTTTCACATTGAAAATTCAGTTCGCTGGGTGATTTTTCGTAGAGAATATCGAATGTATACGAATGGGTTAGAATCAGAAACTGATCTCTGATTTTTCCAGTTTTGGAATCGATGTTTCATGAGCCATTCGCAACAATATCGAGCATTTAAAACAAATATTTGTTTATTTATTTTCACCATGTCCCTTCTATATGGAAAAAAAAACAAATATTTTCAACAATACTATAGAAGCAGAAATTGTTTCGGATAAAATAGTCCGGCAAATTTGTTTGCTGTTAAATATTTAAAACATAAATTCGCTATTTCGCTGGATCATTTTTATCAAGTTATTTCCTGTGTTTGTTTTGCAAGTACTTTCTTTTCGGCTGAAAATTGTAATTTGTTGCATGTAAGCCGATGCTTTTCATTTTCCTTGGTACCACCTTCAGAGCACGAACGATAGGATTTGAAGGATCAGTCGTATGGATCAGTGGTTGAGAAGCGTTTCTTTGGTTAAGAACTACTCGCTTTAACGTTTGATCGACCCTAAGCGTGTTATTGAATCGAACTTATTTTTCATGAATTATTTTTGGACCCTTGCGTTTGCTGCAGAGTCAAAATTATACTCTCGGTACTGTGTTAATTTCGTAAATTTCCAATCAGTCAAACGAAGGTGGGATTTCTCACAAGCATAAGTTATGTTGCTCACAGCAACGACTCGAAGAAAGAATCAAAATGATTGATTTATCAATTGTAAAAAGATATCTTTGAATTAAATAGCCGTGATTAGGTGTTGGGTGATTTCGAATGCACGTTGAAAACGTTTATGAAACTCAATTACTGGTAATGAACTATGTTTACCGCATCCATTAAATTCTCTCTTGGTTTCTTTTCTTCAGGAGTTTTTATATTGAATCTCCAGTTCTATATTCTCATATTCTTATTGGTGAACTCATCCCTTTTATTTGAGAATGTGACCGTTGAACCGAACGAAGTAATTACGATAGTTGTTTAAGCAAGAAAGAGAAACTGATTGAATTATTCAATCATATTTATTACTTGTATAATAGATATGGTCGTCAATTTTCCGCCTATGAAGATGAAAACTGATGAAGAGAAGAATTATGGGGAATAATTGGAAAACATTTTTCATAACTTTGTTGAGAGGTAATAGAGAGAGAACAGCGAAGGAGAGGAAGGGTGGTGAATTGATGAGGGATAGCAAGGCAACCGAGGCTGATAAACGTGGGAATGATATGTGGATGTTTGGTGGAAGAGGCTGTTGATAATGAACGAAATTCAGATAGGGAGGAATATTAAAGGAACGTAGGCAGGAGATCCTTGTTCCGATAAATGGAGATGAGAGAGAAGAAATGATTAGGAAATATGCAAAATGAGTGTATATCATTTGGACGGAGGTATCTAATATTACCAGAGTACAGGAATAACAAAGATCAAGATAGCATATTTGAAGAAACGGTGATAGCAGTATAACTTGTACCGCATATCAAAAATAGTAGGAAATTGTACATCAAAATTCAATGAACATAACTTTTTATGCCGTGGGAATTTGAATTCTAGTACTTTTCCAAGTCAGGAATTATCGTTCCCGATTGGGATCTTTGAAAACGGTTCTACATAAATCGATAGTTGAGAGTGAAATTAGAACACACAAAAGGAATGATGAATTCCCGGAGGAAAAAAATTGGATCTATTTAGATCTCATCGGATCTGAGTAGATCTTGAAAGATCTTGTTAGTTCTGTGGAGATCTCGTGAGATCTGAATTGAAGATCACATTCAATCTCGATGAGCAATTGATTGTTCTATTATCAAAAATTTGGTGATATTTTCTCATGTTACAAAATACCAGCTAAAATTGCAATTTTTCAGATCTAATCTTTGTTCCCCGGGTTGTTCCAATGAACAAGTTTGGATATGAAATATAAAAAATAATCCACATAAATATAGGAAATTTGAATGCTATGCGCAAACAATCGACAGTTTTTCCGGGGTTACGTAATGTGTATGTGCGGATATGAAACATAACATCCAATGTATTCATACATACGTAAAAGGTTTGGTTTTATCGCATGCAACATATGGTAATACGTAAAGCCTGGTATCTTATGCATTCGCGTATATTCCGTATGTATCTACAGACACGTTGGTATGAATACTAGTACGTATATAATCACACACCCGTGCACACCGACGTGAACCATTTCTGTAGAAATTGCGAGGAAAGAAATCTTGTAGTTTATTTCTACCCCTGAACAGGTTCGTAGTCAGCACGCGATGGATCGTCCCAGCCACTCTGTGCAAGGCATACAGACCGATGACGTTCTTTTTTTTCCCCCTACTTTCCATTCTGGTACTCCCATTTCACGAGATGTTCTTTTGGTTCGAATGGCTTTGTTTTTCTGTGCCATGATTACGTCCCTTCATATACCAGCCTTACGAATGAATTTCTTCACTCCATTCTCGAAACCGTGATCGCAAATATTCAACCACACGTCATTTGAAAAGTTCTTGACTTGATGGAGAGAAAACATTGTTGCTAAGGGGGAAAAAATGATAAACGATTTCCTTGTATATGTTGGATATATTATAAAAATTAGAATAATGATTCTCCCTTCGTATCTTATGTTGTGATTTTTAATAAAGTAATGGCTCGAATCTAGGTCATTCATTTTTCTTCAAGGGTGAAAATAATGGTTACGATTCATCACAACTTTTCTAATAAATGTCAAGATTCGATAAAATAAGATAAAGATTGATGAATATTTTCTATGTTTTATAGCATCAAGTTCGAATTATTCGAGCAACTAATTAAATTCATCATTCCATCGAACGGATTACACGTCACAAACATTTCAGCTACGTGGAATCAAAATTATTATGAGCAATATAACCCGAAGTATCCGTCCGTGAAGCATGAAATAATACTACCCGGCTCGCTTTCGGTCTTGTTCATATCCAAGATCACGGCAGCTAAGTTACCAGTTGAATCCTTGGAATACAGGCAATTTTCGACGTTACTTGGTCCTTCCGTCAGAGAAGTTTCAACCAAGTCAAAAGAAAACTCCCGTTGGGATACAACTAATACATTTGCATGGATGAAACCCTGTCCAACCTTGGTATTCATCCTGTTCTACCACAACTCCTAACCACCGCAGCCACAACTTACCTAGGATTTTGGCAAACGCGCTACGGACTAACTTCGCTTCTATACGGCTCAAGTCACCGGCAGACGATATCATGTTCCAAAGCAACACGGATGCATATCATTTGAATATCGATAGCCACGAAATACGTATTCCATCTCGAATACCATCACGGTTGTTGTTTGTTACTACCTTCAAAGTTACACGAACAAGAAATATACGATGAAGGAGAAAAATTGATGCGTAAGGTCTGGAATTTTTCTTCTTGTTATGGATTTATTTGGAATTTCCTCGGACCTCGAACTATTTTCCTATGGAAAAATAGTGGTAGCAAAAATCTGCAGGATCAGAGATTTAATTTGAATTTCAAGTTTTTTTCCCACGTACGGGATGGTCGATCCTCATCCAGAGTACTTCGGTATTCGATTGATATCTGTGTCGTTGGAATTCAGTTACGAAGAGGATGAAGATGAATATTTCACATCAGGATGATACGGATATTGGACAGTTTTTGATTCGTTCCAGTATCGTATAGCTTCGAATTAAACGTACGATGGTTGAATGAATCCACGTATCGGGCTCATGAAAAAACGTACATGGTTAGAGGTATTTATATACAGGGTGATTCAAAATTCGCGCACTCTTTTTTGGGAGTAGATTCCTGATGAAATTCTAAAACGATTTGTCCTTTTGCACAATGCTCTCCGACGCATAATTTCCAAGATATAATTAATTAAAGTTGACTAATTATGAGGTGGATCCATCGGTCATTCAGGAGCGTCATAACAGAACAAGAGAGGAAGGTGCTTGCAGAGGGCGCTCATACGACCAGCTGATCGGTATAATCGATAAGATTTACCAACATACAAATTGGTAAATTTTCTATGTAGAACGATTGAATTCGTCGACACTGTGGAAAAATTGATTATTGTCATGAATTCGTATCACGATATGCTGTACGTGAAAGTTGTAATTTCAGTAATGATTTTTATTACGCAGACAAATGTAGAATAGTGTTATTTCGGAGGGATAGGGATTCAAGTGGGAGAAAAAAGTATAACTACTCGTTTTCAATCAGAATTTTCATGTAAAAAAGAAAACATGAGAATTTTCATTCATCCGATACCCAATTTGAACGGTTTGATTAGTAAGTTTAACACGAGAGATTGGATTCCGAATCCTGTATTCTGATTGGTCGAGAATCAATGTATATTAGATCAATCCTCGGCCGTTTCAAATGATTCTTCTGAAGAATGTGTTTTCGACTTATCCCAACCACAACATTGAACAATGATGAATTTATTCGAATTCACCCTTTTTACATCATTCGATGATTATAAAGGGTTTATCGAACGTCAATAACTTACTTCAACTTGTACGTAATTAACGTTCGATAAACCCTTTATAATCATCGAATGATGTAAAAAGGATGAATTCGAATAAATTCATCATTGTTCAATGTTGTGGTTGGGATAAGTCAAAAACACATTCTTCAGAAGAATCATTTGAAACGGCCGAGGATTGATCTAATATACATTGATTCTCGACCTATCAGAATACAGGATTTGGAATTCAATCTCTTGTGTTAAACTTACTAATCAAACCGTTCAAATTGGGTATCGGATGAATGAAAATTCTCATGTTCTCTTTTTTACATGAAAATTCTGATTGAAAACGAGTAGTTATACTTTTTTCTCCCACTTGAATCCCTATCCCTCCGAAATAACACTATTTTACATTTGTCTGCGTGATAAAAATCATTACTGAAATTACAACTTTCACCTACAGCATATCGTGATAAGAATTCATGACAAGGATCAATTTTTCCACAGTGTCGACGAATTCAATCGTTCTACAGAGAAAATTTACCAATTTGTATGTTGGTAAATCGTATCGATTATACCGATCAGCTGATCCAATGAGCGCCCTCTGCAAGCACCTTCCTCTCTTGTTCTGTTATGACGCTCCTGAATGACCGATGGATCCACCCCATAATTAGTGAACTTTAATTAATTATATCTCGGAAATTATGCGTCGAAGAGCATTGTGCAAAAGGACAAATCGTTTTAGAATTTCATCAGGAATCTACTCCCAAAAAAGAGTGCGCGAATTTTGAATCACCCTGTATACAGTGAGTCAGCGCAGTATGATACAGGACGATATTGTAAGTCATTAATTCACTCACTTAAACTCCGTGAAATACAGTACACATTGTGTATTTTGTTATGAAGAATAATCAGATTTTTTCCTGGATTTCTTGTTGTTGAATGGGAATTTTATAATATAATCCCGTGTAGCCTAAATGACAAGGAAAACTTCTAAAGCTTGAAGCAAATAAATTTCATCAGAGTACCAATGTAGGTTTTGTTGAAATCTGGGAATATGTATTAACTTTAGGAAGACAATGAGATTGTTGAGAATGCATTCGATCAATGGAGTAATAGTAAAAGAATTAAGACCAGGATTCGTTGAATTCGAACAATACTGTAACGATAAGAGAGGGAGAGGAAGAAAGATTCAAGGTAATCACGATAAAAGGGTTCCTGTACCATGCAAACAAAAAGCGGATGGCACACGAAAGTGTGTAGTACAAGATATAAAAATAAAAGGAAAAAGATTTTATCAATATTATACCCGGCTGGGGAAAATATTGTAGAATTTAAAGTAATGATTAATCTTGTCAAGAGTTTTGTTTTTTTTTTATCATCAAGAGACGAGATTCGAAATCATAGAGATAACAAAATATAGTCTTCCTAACGAATAAACAAAGAAACAAATCAAAACATTTGTTGAAATGTGAGGTTGTTTGATCAATACGAACAATTCTGTAGAGGTGAATGTAATGAATACGATAGATAGAAGGTTTGACCAGTATTCAGAGTCATATTCTCCCCGAAAGGATTTCTCCCAAAGAGGAATGTTACCGAGGTTGAAATATTTATGTCTACCTCGAATGATCAGGGTTCGAATTCTCTAGACAGACATCACGGGAAATAAATTAGAACATCAATTTTGCCACTCTTTCAAAAGGGAATAAGACCAGAAAGATTTATTCAATAACATCTCACGTTATTCTATACTTTCTAAGCGATTTCTTTCTTAAAGCTCCACTGCGATCGAGGATCAAAATTATTAGGAATTTCCATCTTTTCCCACGGTACATTCAACGGTAAGGAAATAGAATTGATAACTATGTACGTTTAGTCCAAGAAAAATGATGAAAATAAAAACACGTTGCATTTGAATAAAAATATTTTACTGTAGTTTGTAAGAGGATGCAGTATGAATATATATATACATGTACATAAGGATTCGAACTACTTGAGTTTGTACGAAGAGGTTCCTTCTCTAATGAGAGAATGTACATGCTTGTCTGTTGGATAGGTACTTCTCAAGGTTCTAGTTTCTGCTGTAGTGAAATTCAGCTTCCTGTTTCTAGCATCGCCAAATAATGTCTCCGGTTCATTTTGAAAGCGTCTCTTTCGATGAAATCAGAATAATAAGAAAAGTTGTTGAGTGTGCCAGTACATATATATATATATAGTCAAGTATCTTCGAATGATTCAACATCTTTTCCATTCTTACACAGAGAGAATTCTACTCTCATCAGGAGAATCATAAGTTCTCTCACGGGAAGTCAAAACTGGATGATGCAAAAATTCTCAACAATTTCTTCTCTGCGCGAAGGAATCAAAAGTTCATTCCTTTAAAACTTGGAAATGGATTTTGAGAATTTCGTAATATTCGTCGATTGATATTTTCGGTCCTAATTGGTTGATGGAAATGGCAACGATAGATTGCAAAACACATAAAAACAACACAGTTGGCAAAATAGTGAAATGGTAAAGATTGATATGATCACAGCCCTGGGGAAAATGAAGCGTATACACGAAGCGTGGAGGAAGCGCATACGGAGCGAGAAATGTTTCAATTCCCTCTTCCTGAAGCGTGTGATGCCCGCTTGCTGTGAAGTGATTGAATTTATACGTTTCATATACGCTCCATGTGAAGTTACATTGAGCGTGTGCAAATCATACCTCTTCTGACCTCTAATAATATCTTTAAGCGGTTGATCCCAATAACGAGTCATAGCTCAGTGGATTAAACCCTCGTCTGCCATGGTGGAAGTCATCGGTTCGATTCTCGCTATGGGGCGCAATTTTGGAATTCAGTTTTTATGAATTGTATACGCTTCCTTTGCTTCAATCCCCTCTCCACATACTCTTTATATCCCTCTCATTCAAGCTCCGTGTACTTTCCATTTGCCTTTCGGTTACCCTCTAACATAAGCTTCGTTTGCTCTTTCTTCCCGCTTCGATTTTCACCAGGGAGTGATGAGTATTGAAATAAAATTCGTCAATGCTGGGAGAATTTCAGGGTTTACCCCAGAATGCAGCGTTTTTCCAATGATCTGATTACAATTCAGGGAACATCGAGCATGGGAAAAAATAAATAGCTATTATTTGAACACACCCAGAGAAAAATCTGATTCGCATAACCAGGGGACGTGGTTATTTTTGGCTTTAACCATCCCTAGTAAAAGGGAAACGTGTCATAAAGAGTAACGAGAGCGTAAGAATGGTTCAGATGACTTTTCTAATACTTCTTACATGCTTCCTATTCACTCTACAATTACACTTCCATGTGTAAAGCCCGGTTTCTATGGAATTAGCGTTTCTTCCGATACGCTTCACACACTTCAAATATAAGTTCGAACTACTCTTAATGTGCCACTTCACGATTGGTATATGCTTAAATCCACGTTCCAAATACTTTTGAACTACGTCCCTGAAAGTTTCTCATACACGCACGGAAAAAACTGTTTGATAGAATTCACCAACAAGGGTGGTAAAATACGGCACTATTAGAATTTCTGTTAATATTTACTAGAACTGTAGTCAAATCTACTACTGCGTTAGTAATTTCAATTGCAACCTTCGTGAATTTTACTAGAACTCTTATAAATATCACGAGAAATTCTAATAGTGCCGTATTTCACTGAACGCGTTAGTGAATCTTATGAAACATTTTTTTCCGTGCGCCCCCCTTTCACCAGGGATTCCATCTAGTTGGCACAACCAGATTCATGTCAGTTTTTTTTTTTTTTTTTATTCATTGAGCTATTTGAACTCTCTGCTGAGAGTTATAAAGCTTACATTAATACAATCATAGATATGCATATTTACATTATATACGTTCCTATATGTTATGGGGAATTTTCATTATGTGTGCTCTTATATGTATACATGTGTAATTATTGTAGTTTGCGTTTATAACATTGTGTAAAATACTAGTCGTAAGTTAGTTATATTTTCAAATTACATTTCCTCAGATAGTTTAGAACATAAGAGCAGCCTACAATATTAGGTTGGTATGATAGGATCGACATATCAAGAGGTAGATACAGGTCGCATTTTTGCAAATTTTGTATGAGAGCTATTCTTTGTTCTTAGAATTCTTCACATTGCCATACAATGTGGTTTAGATCTTGGTTCTCATTCCCACATTTACATCTAGCATCGTTAGCCATATTGACTCTTTTCAGCGATGATAACAGATGGTAGTGATTTGCTCGACATCGGTTGATAGTGACTATTAATTTCCTTGATATGTTTTTATGTGAAAGCCAGGGTTTTCTTTTTTGGTGGTGATAATGTTCGAAGAAGTATTTTCCTTTCATTTTTCCTTTGTTTACAATGAAGTTGTTGGTATTTGAGTTACATTGGTTTTTAAAGGATTCTTTGAAATCAGTAAAGGGAATCGTGATCGACTTGTCGGGATGTGCTTTGGTTGCGGATTTGGCTAGTAAATCAGCTGCTTCGTTTCCTGTAATGTTTTTATGCGCTGGGATCCAGAATATTTCTACGGTGTTATTATGAGCGCTTACTAGATCAAATTGTGCGATCTTCTTTTTGATTTCGAAAATGTATTCATTTGTTTTGATGTTTAATTTAGGTTTTTGGAGACAGAGAGTTACACTAAGAGAGTCAGTGAAGATCCTGAAATTCAGATTGTTGTTTTGCAGGGCGATGTCTAAAGCGTCATTGATTGCAATACATTCAGCAGTAAATATTGAGGTAGTTTTCGGGACGCTTCGTTTTATTGTAATAGATAGTTTTTCACAAATACAGGCCGTTCCCACTGAATTTTCCCCTTGAATCTTACTACCGTCTGTAAAGATTGAAATGAAATTTTCTTGATTGTGCAATTCTTCTATGATAGCATTAGGATTAGTACTCTGTTTAAGTAATTTACCTAAATCATTGTTTATCGAGACTGGTGTAAAAGGAGTACTGTAATCATTCAGATAGATATCAAAATTTTCTCCGTTATGAATTTCATTTTTAAAGGTCATGATATCTCGGATACATTGAATAAAAAGTCTATTTCTTTGTCGTTTTTTTGTCTTGTTCTTCTGATAATAATCATCAATAGTTTTATATATTTGGGAAGTTGTATTTGTGAAAACTTTACATAAGTAGCTTTTATATAAGAATTCAGAACGGTCCCTAATCATGGGTAGTTTTGATTCGGCTATAAGGATATTTGTTGGTGTGCTTATTCGATAACCTAGTGCTGCTCGTATAGCTGTGTATTGAATTTTTTCAAGTTGATCTTTGGATTTTTGATTGGTGGGATAATAGATGAAGCATCCATAATCGATATGTGAACGGATAAAGCTTTTATACAATGTGATGAGTGTTGAAGGGTCAGATCCCCACCAAACACCTCTTATAAATTTTATAACGTTAAGGGCATTTGTACACATTTTGTCTATTTCATCCATTTGTGGCTTGAATGATAATTCCCAGTCGAAAATTATTCCTAAAAATCTGGCTGAGGCGCTAGACTTAACGATATGGTTATTTATTTTTATTTCAGTGTGTCCTGGTAATATTTTTTTATTCATGTCATTTTGTCTTGTTTTCCTGGTCATCATAACCAGACTTCAGGCCACTGCAATCATGAGTCTTAGTATTAGCATAAGTATAGGAAGTATTAGTCATCGATACCTAAGAAAAATGGTTAAAAAGGGATTCAATCAATCATTTTTGGTAATCATAACCAAATATGAATTAGGCATCAACAAACTTTTTATTTTTGTAATGATCACTAAATGTATCATTTACCATAAAAATTGTTAGCTATTATTAATACATGTTGATTACCTTGCCTATTTTATATCGATTGAACAAATAATCAGTAATTCATACCAATAACCACAAAGAATTTCTGAAGGAAACATTTTTTTGAAACTTGCTTGAGGGGGGAGCCTGCTTTAGAGGCTTCAAAAAATCGATTTTTTCGAGAATTATTTTGGAAAGGAAAGAAATATCCGATTGAAACGAAACTTTCAGGGTTTATTGTTATATATTTCAACAGTTTTCTCAAATTTTTTCATTAAGATATATGTCATATTATGCTTGGTACAAGCATTTCGCCGAGGCGCCTCGAGTATGCATTTGTCGTGCGGCGGGAAAGATGCAGGTCGCAATTTCCATCTGAAGCAAAGAACCCAAAAAAATGTTTATTTCTCAATCGTATAGCTTCTAGTTAAACCAAGAAAATCCAACAAAAAGTGAAAAATTCAACAATTTCTCGCAAATAGAAAAAAGAATTCAATGTTTTGGGAAAAAAAAATTCACTTTAGATTGTTTAAAAAGTGGGTTAATCTTAACTTTCTTGAAGTTTTTTAGGTTCAACTAGAAGAGAATTTAATCTCGAATACATTCCATTTTATCTCGTCTCGATAGGACGTTTCATTTTTTCCCTCTCTTCCCTGCCAATTAGGAAAAATCGTAAAAATGAAAAATCGAGAAAGTTTTCGTATATAAAAAATCGTAATTTTCTTGAATTTACTGCATTAATATGCTAATCAGCGATTCAAAAAACTGGGTTTCGCCCAGATGTTCGCGATGTTCGCGCGATAAACCTGCTCGACGCTTGCTCACTATTTCTTCTGTAATTCCGAGAATATTTCGAATTTGCTTCTGCAATTTTAGGGACACATTCTTGGATACTTTAGGGAAACATTTATAAAAAAAAAATCGATTCTGTGAAACTTCTAAAGCAGGCTCCCCCTTTAATGAGACAATTGTCGCGATGATGATGAATCGATAGTAAATCAAATATAAGTAGAACTCTTATTATTGTTTTGCAAAAGCTCAATCCAGGTACCACATCTTTGAAAATAAGCTTCCATTGAACATCATCGAAGTGAGATTTGTTTCCATTAATTATCGAACTTTCGGAGTGAAATATATTTGTACTTTGAATAAAAAGAAGCGACATCCTAAATTATTATTCATATGGCATTTACATCACTGATGTGGTTGATTGTTTGCAATTGAATTATGCAAATGAAATAAGATGGAAAAATTCAGAGATCAGTATTTTTCGTTTCAAGGTTATTTTTCCAGATTAATATTTAATTTCCACATAACATATCGTATCGCTGCATGTTGATTTCAAAAGAGGAATTCCGTCTGAACTAAAGTGATGATTCTTATCGTTATTTCTGTGAAGTATCTCTTGATACTCAAAGTTTATGATCACAATTCATCATCACTTATCATTAAGAATAAATATATTGGACTCAGTTAATTTCCAATATTTTTGGAAGCTTTGTGTCGGTGAGCTTCATTGTTAACGATGACAAAAAATTATAGTTATCAATTGGGTTACATGTACCTATATTTTTTGTATCAATGACCATAAAATCATTGTTGGATCCTTTTAGTAAAATTAACTCATTTTATTTCTCTCAGTGCACGTCGCTTTTTCAGCTTCCACAGTCACTCATTCAGCGGCAACTGCAAGAAATGTAGCTGCCGCAGCCGAAATTTTACAGCTAAATTATTTGGCTATCCAAATATCAACCACAAAACCTGTGCTGTCATAGTTACAATTTTCCACTGTAGTAGCTAATAAATACCCATAGTTGCAATTATTTCAGCTATAGCAGAGAAAACCGTTGCTAAAAAAGTAAGTAACTGCCACAGCTGATCCATTTTTTTTTTGCGTGAAACAGATTCACTATCAGTTTCACCGTTTGTGCCCCCTTAATTTGAGAATTTCAAGCTCGAAAACATAGACAGTCCATTTTAGTATATGAAAAAATTTGTAAAAGATTGCCAGACTAGAGTGACTTTTCTATAACATCGGGTCAGGGAACTTCAGAGAAGATTCTCTATCAGTTTCTGTGGATCTCCAAACAATTTCCATGACTGGCAAAAATTGTTTGAGATTTTACCAAAATTGTTTGTCAATTCACTGTAAACCCAACGAAGGATATCAAGAAGGAATTTGAACATACATATAAATATTTTAAGATAATTGCATGATGTTCAAGAATGGAATCTATTGGATCATTTTTCTTGAAAAATTCAAACGACAGTTGTACGATGATTGAAAAGTTTCCATCTAAATTGCACTGTTGAAAATTGCTTGAAATTTCATGTACTTTTCATGTACATATGTGAATGAAAATTCAATTTTTGTGAACTGAAATAGGAGTCCAAATACATGTTATTGAATTTTCAAGTTATCGTGCATGAAAATTGAAATTAATGTACAGGTGATTGAAAAAACTTAGAAAAATTTAATCCAGTATAATAACATAATAATACCATTATAATTATAATCAAATCATGGCTCTAATGGCATCCAACTGAAAATAACAAAAATGATCCAAGTGTGTTTGGATTTGAAAAAAAATCTAAAAATGCTCTCATCTCAAAAACTAACCTTCGAAAAAACGGAAAATTCTTGCATAATGGCTGCAGAATACGCCCTTGAAATACAATTTTTCTCACTATGGGTCACCCTGTATACTAACGTTTTCACGAAGTCATCCGCGTATCCACTTCAACTATGTACTAGTTAGATCACACGGTTTGTTTAGTGTTTCTACATTACAAATACATCTTGATTCACAAGTTTGAAGAATGAACGCAAGGTCATATAAGCAGAAAAATGCTCCCTTCCACATAAGTGGCAGTGGCTTGAGTGACAGAGCTTTAGCGTCCGACTTCGACGTCCCGCGTTCACATCTTGTGGAGGTGATTTTTTTTTTTCAACGATCATGAACATGTGCATGGAATTTAAAGAACTTGTTATTGAGTTATTTCAATCATGATTCCTCTCAACAATCAAGAACATGTGCATGAAATTTAAAGAATTGGTTCTTGAATTTTCAAGTACAGTGCGAATTATTTTTCAATTACGTGAGTGGAAGTTGCTTCCATTACATGTAATTGAAAATTCAATCAGAAATTTCTAACAGTGTGATGTTTCCACCTCGAAGCGTTTGATACGAAAACTCCAGTCTCGTATCAACAATCCAAGATCGTGATGATTTTCTGTGTGGATTTTGGAGTGGCAACATCAACGAGGACGTTGATATACATTCTCTTGTAGGCAATTCTCTTTGCTGCAAGGATCCGTTGAGGTATACTATACCCAACATTACTGTAAAGCGAACTGTTCCTTTGAGATTTTTCTCACATCACCAACCCTGTAATTTTGTCCGAAGAATGCGAAAATTAATGGAATTTCAAATGAGAAGATACGTTTAAAAAATACATTAGACTGTTGATGTTTTGTTTTGTGTGGTAGATAAGTCAAGATTAAAGCAACCGGGTGTATCGTAGGTGGAAAATAAATCAAGAATTTAATTACAAAACTAGTTGGAGATCGTTGAAGTTATGCGATTATGAATCGTAATGGGATGTGCCCTTTGCGCAATATTCATCATTTCGATGTTTCTGATGAACCATTGTGTCAATTGTATCACCAACAACAACAGCAACAACGAAGATGAGAGAATATCTATCGTTGATTTTCGGTGGAACGAATTCATAATAATTCGCAGCAACAATGGAATTGAAGGACAATTGTCGAAATGTCTGGGCATTCAGAACTACGAGAGGAGAATTCAAGTTGTAGCGAGTCAATCTGTTCCTATAATGACGATTTGTATCGCTTTAATGAACGTTGTGCCTAGTCGGACCACTTGAGAGGAAATGCAAAACGCATTTTCCTCCTCCCAGCCATATCGAGTGTACACGTGTAATTCTCGAGAAACGTCAAGTGCTCGTTGCATATATGTGTATAGATATACTCGTATTTCGCTGCGATACTCTTGAGGATAGAGAGGAGAGAAAGGAGATGAGCAAGGAAGCGAACGGAGAGGGACTCAAAATCGTTGTCGTTTCCTGATTAGGAGTTCAATGGTTCAGTGTTGCAATTACCGTGGAAGACAGAATGCAAGAGGGGGAGGATATGTCGGTCCGAATCTTGTTTGCAGTTTGACACTCGTAGTCAACTGTGAGTCACTTGAACGTAGATGTGTGGTTTTATGTATACGTACACAAGTTTCGAACGATGTAAGTAACAGGATTCTCGATATGATAAGAGCAGCGCTGTGAATAGCGCTTACGGACATCCGTCGTCGACCTTGTGGGTAACTTTACCAACCATCTCTTCATTCCTCAGTTTGTCCTTCCTTCCGAACTTGCTTGCTTCCTTCCTTCCTTCGTCTCGTCATCCTCATCTTCATGTTGCTTCTTCTCATTTCTTGGCCAAGAGTGTATACCGTACGCTTATACACTCTCTAATTCTATAAGGAATTCGTTGACCTGAAAGTGAACGGGACTTTACTACATTCACGATAACAGGAGTCGTTTATTCATTTGACAATCTAGCCTAATGCGCGCCTATACGCATTCGTTTATTTGAGGGCTCATTATGCATGGAAAAAAATATTAGTTTGAGGACACTCAAGTATCAGGAGGAGCGGGTGAAATTTTGCGCCAACTTTTTTCATAAATTACTTTATAAAATTGAATTTGAATTCGATAATAATGGAGTACATATCTCAGATTTGACTTTGAGTATCAATTTAGGTTTCTTCATAGTTCGCAAGTATTATTGGCAAACAAAATTACAAAAAATTTTCAACAGTTGGAGGTTATTACTTCGGAAACCCTCTCATACTCGCCAGAAAATCAGGAAAAGACTTAAACTTGAGTTTAGAGTCTAATCCTGGTCGTGGATTTTATTATCATCCATTGAAAATTCCCGTTGAACGCATAATTTATGAAAAAAGTTGACGCGAAATTTGGCTCGCCTTTGTTGTTACTTGAGTGCCCTTAAATAAATATTCACATTCTCAGAAATTTCTCCGCATGAAGTCCAATCACATGTGATAGCAGCAATTTACACTCATGTGATTGTAAAAGTTCTTGAATTCAGTGAATAAACTATATTGTAGGACTTCAAATCGAATGGAACATCCAAACTCACAAAATATGATAAATCATCGTTATTTATATCCTCAAATTGACGTCTTGAAATTGAAAACATCGTTTAAGAAATGTGCTGCGAGATTTTGGATCTTTAACTGAGATTGAGTCTTTGTATTTCGTTATTCAATTATTAATTCGTTGAAATAAACGATTCAAACTTCAGCAACATTAATAAACTGTACTATTATGGATAATATATAACATAGCAAAAATTTAAGATTCAATTATATGTGATTGAAATTCTAATTCAATCACCGTGAACTGGAAAAATGAATAGAAATTTAAGAAACTTTTAACAGTGTAACTTAGTTAGAATACCAATTTTTTTTTGATTGAATTAACTAATTCTTTCAGTAAATCATCAATTGATTCGTTATTCCAATGAAAGAAAGTGGATCTATAGGCGCTTACAAATTTTAACTAATATTGTTTTTTCTGAATGGTATTCATTTATTTTCTCTCCCGTGGCAATCAAGTTCAACTGTTTAGACTCTGATTCGTCGATTATGAATGTTTGGTAGCGTGAATTCTGTGAACGTAGACATAAATTTTCCTTGCACTAGATGAATTTGAATACCAGAATTCAATCGATTATTCGATTCGCATCGGGGCAACTGAATTCAAAGAGTACTTGACGTACGTACGGTTATTTGAATTTAGTTGGACAAGTCGAATTTTCTAACCATTTGAATCTCACCTTCGAATCCTGAGATTTCGAGTAAATTGATCGAAAATTTCCCTCGTTTAATGCTCTCCTTCCCTGTCCTCAAATACGTGAATACTTTTTGCAGAAGAATTCAATGAATTTCGAATCTGTGGATTCTCAAAAACTCAGGATTTCGATCATCAGAACAATGTGACGTTGTTTCTACTTGTTTGCAAGGAGGAAACGCTTTTTTAATAGTGGAATTGAGAAAAACTGTGTTCCACTTTTCCCTTTTTCCCGATGTAAAATATGTGGACTGAATTATGGCACACAATAAGGATTCATCAAGGGGAACGCCATTAACAACTGATTACATCTTGACGAGTAGTCAAGGTAAAGGAAAATTCCGACATTTCGTTATCACGTGAAATAATTCAGCACGTTTCTACGAGGATTTAATCGCCAAACTCAGATGAAAGTCTCTTTGACTGTGAACAAATTAAAGTGCAATATCGATTCACGTACTCATTAATATCGTGTAACGTCGATGGAGGGAAGGTTCACCGAGTCACTTCACAAACCAAGTCAGAACAGAATTCTCCGCATTAATACGATTTATTGTGAACGTTAGCCTTTCTTCTGCTCTTTTTCTCTGACTGAAATGTATCATTCAACTTTCCCACGATAGAAGGAAAAAACCCTCCTCCTATATACGATCGATTTTTCACTCCATTGGAACTCCCGCGATCGTTTTATTCTTTGATCCATCTTGAATTCGTTTGACCGTCGCTATGTATTATCTAATCCACCTGATTTCATCATTCACAATAGATTCAATGGGTGATGAAAAAATATATGGAATTGGTAATTTCGAATCAAGCATTCGTCTTACCCTGGAAACGAATAAATGAGACATTTGAAATGGTGGCGACTAACAATTCCATCTCCATCTCCGAATGGTGAAAGATTGCCCATTGTCAAGGTAATTGACTTCTTGACGGAAGTCGATTCATGTGATGATAGAATGAAAGAAGAAGAAGAATGTTTATTGACACTCCACATATTCCGTGATATCGTTCTCCAACCAAAATAAATGAAATTCGAAATGATAAATGCAAGGGAGATAATACGGTATTCCGCGACTGTGAAAATCCGTGGAATTGAAAAAACAAATACTTAGATGAGTTGAATAAACATTCGTTATGAAATAAATCGAGTAATTCATTTTATAGAAATTTCGCTGTCAGTATGATAAAAGAAGAGATGATAAACAGTGCGAGAATAATTTCTGAGAATGGAAAATGAATGAAGGGGACGGTTCTACGGTAGAATGCGCAAAACAAAGAAGAAAGACTGAAGATGCGACAGAGAGCAATAAAAAGGATAATGAAAGAAATGGGAATGCATCGATACAAAAGGTCAGTTTATTCAATAGAATACGCCATTGTAGATTGTCAAGTGTAAATATTTATTCCGCGATCTATGTTTATATCTTTTGTAAAGTCAATTGAACTTGTTTTCGTTTCATTACATCGAGATCATAAATTACTTCGTGTAGACGTTTTTCATTAAGATACTTATTGCAATGAGAATTCATGCATGAATTTTTCATTTCATCTGTGCTTATATAGTGAAATTAACATTCCTTTTAAAATTCAAAATACTCATAATCAACTACATGTTTGATGTTTTTTTTCTCTCACTTTCAACTCGAGTTGAAACAAAAATGTATTAATGACGGGGCGAAAGACGGTTCTACCATAACTAATTCAGATTCGTTAACCCTTAGAGAAGAAGGACCGTGACAGCTTTTCTTGCACATCTTCGCACCCAGCTGATGTTTAAAAAAGCATAAAAATCCATTCGAAGCTTCGTAAAATTCCGGGGTTGGCAATCATCCTCTCCTTCGAAGTATTTGAAGCGCTCTTTGAGTTTTTTCCCTGCAAACAAAAACATCAATTTGGAAGTCTTTGATTCTAGTTTTGATTTCCTGAGAGGGTTCTTGATTTTCGAAAGGGCGTGAAATGCGCTCATGGAGTGAAGAATAAGAGAAGAATTCCAACGAGAGTTCAAACGAATGTATAATGAGAATAAAAAGAAGAAATAGTTTGAGGCTTATATCGTTTATACAATTTTTGGGATTCAGTCAGACGGTTAGCAGAGGTCTAGATTTGAATTTAGTCGTGCAAAATCGTATGATTTGCATTTCAAGTTGAAGGATTATATACAAGTGATGATATGAGAATTATATGAAATCCTCTGTATAACAATTGTATAGAATTTGTATAATTTTCACACGCTTCATAAATATTTTATGCGAAGATTATATCCAAAGGATGTGGAATTATTATTTCATTTTTCCTTTCTGTAACAAATATCAAGCCTGTATAACGTCAAATCTGTGTATTCGAACTCCTTGTTATATGGAAATGCTTGTATCGCGTATTCTCGATTCCAACCACCGTTGGACGTCGGTTGAGCACTACCTCATATTTATAGGGTTTCGCGTATGCTTTCGTGACATAAAAATGTTTGCGAATATGCCAGTAATGTCAACACATTATTTCCTTGCAACATGTGCTATGTGAGTTTGCTTGTGAATGAGAATAAGCGGAAAAAAGACGATGAAGCGAGGTACGAAGCGTACAGAAAACCAGTACTATCATCATTGGAATTCTGCAATGGAATGTGGACCGAAAAGCGAAGCTGAGAATCTGAAATAACCAATGCATGGAGATTAGGAATATCATGAACCAATGGAATTCTCGTTGTTCCAAATAATTTCGTCTATAACAACATCAAAACTTCGCCATACATTCTTTGGCGTATCTCAAACGTATTCTTCTTTTGTTCTTCTAGTTTATTTGCTTTTTACAAACTCTCGGGTACGTTTCAAAGCAGATTTTTCCATTCGATTTCACAACATAGAATAACAGCCCATGTGGAAATTTGAAAAACAGAGTATTGCAATGAAAGATATTCATGGAACTTGGAGTTGTATTCGAAATTGTAACACATCAAAATCATTATCACAATGAAGATATGATATGTGGTCATTCTTTGATTTTATTCTCAAATTTTTCAAGCAATCTCATCAATTCTTTTTGAAGTATTCAAAAGAATTCTCTATATCAAGATTATGAACATTGTATATTCTTCATCATCAACGTAGTGCAATATATTGATACTTTTTGAACTAATTCTGAGTGTTGTAAAACTCTCAGTGAGTTCGCGAATAGAATCTAAACTGCTTTGAACTCCCGTATTATTATTTTCCGATATATTCCGGTGAGTACGCTATAAAGAGTTTAACTCCATTCAGCCCTATCTTACCTCGAAGAGTGGCTGAAAATTAATTTTCTGCATGGAGAGAAGAGAATGGTAATATTGACTATGCTAACATAGTTTTCGGTCTTATTCCCAGGCTCGTAATGCCAAGAATGACAATTGCGCCATGATCGACGTCAAGCTTGGTATGCCAAGTCTAGTGAGCCTAGCCTTGGCCGATGCGTGGCAAGCCATAGCTGAGTAAGCGTTGAAAGTCTTGGACACCAATGTTAGGACCAAGCATATTTTTTCGTGTTTGATTCAATTTCCGTCGACCAAGCTTTGACCAATGCTTGGCCCGTCATAGGTAACCAAACCTTAATAGCGTCTTGAGCATCAATGCTAGGACCAAGCATATTTTGGCGTGTTGGATTTCCGATATATATGAAAGCTGAATGCACAGCAGAGAACGTTATTATCATCCTAAACATCTATCCAGTTTGATAACATTGTTGGTGATCGGGCTACACTCGATGATGAATAGCATTGATAACAGCTTGGCTTATGAGCATGGTAACATTGTTGGCCCTCAAGCTACACCCGGTGATGACTAGCATTGATTCGAACCTGTCACCAAGTTTGGCTAATCACTCATATGTGAATGTTCAATTAAACTCGGCTACCAATTAACAATCTATCCTACTCATTTAGTTCAAATTAGTATTGTATTGATTGCAAACATAGAACCAATATTGAATCTGAATATTGAACCAAGCTTGGATGCCAAGCATTGAACATTGTTATCATCTCAGATATTAATCTAGTTTGGTGCCAATGTTAGCAATCAAGCTAGGCCCGGTGTTGACTAGCATTGACTCAAGCTTGGCACCAAGCATGGTACGTTTGTCAAAGCATACCTGGGTTTTATATAAAATCGTGGTTGTTACTATGTGAGAATAGAATTCTTTACCATTCTTCTAGTAATAATATATCCTTATGTAGCATAGTAATTATCTTCAGGAAAATGATAAAAAATTCTATTCTCACATAGTAACAATCACGATTTTATATGAAATAAAATCGAATACTATGTTAGGATGGTAAATATTACCATTCTTTCCTCTCCGTGTGACTTTTACACATTTCTGTGTATAAAAACAAAAACATTCTCTCCACGTAATTAATTTAGCCTCTTGTTGGAGAAATTTGTTAAAAAACTGCTGTATACGTGCATGAAACGGTACATTCACTGAGATTTTTCATTTTTCTATAATAAACGCTTGTTGATCTATCAATGCTTGAAATGAATTCATATAACTGGTACTGTACTGTATGAGAATCATTTATTCCCAAGCAAACATGATTCGTTCCACAATACTGCGTCAACTCAAACATCCGATGGAGATTTCAACGATTTCAAACGAAACTGATATAGAACATGAAACCTGGAAACACGCACAATTTGCTTGACATACACTGTGGAAAAAATGTCGGTTAAATTCCCCGAAATCTGTCGAGAAGTGGTGCATCAATTTCGGTAGAATTATCAGTTATTGCCTATATTTGCAAGTTTCTTTACGGAACATCATTTCACAATTCCACAGTAATATCATAAGAAAAATCCATCTGAAAATCTGTTGTATTGATGTTCCAATTCTTTATTTCATCTCATGATTATTGTATGAGAAATGTCAAGCATAAACGATACCTTTCCTCGCAAATGTTGCTAGATGTTCGATCGTGTGGGCCGCACACAGGCAGATAGAGTGGTATTTGATCTTAAAATTCAAAATTTCATCGTATTTCTGTCAAGTTTAGTTTACACTATGTACAGTGGTTGTCGGGGTCACTGCTTTCAAATATAACATCAGAACTTCGAAATTCCAGATGCCAGATCCAATATGGTATCCACTATTATTCGCAAAATCTCTTCAGATTTTCATGAAACTTTGCGAGTATTGGATTTTGAAGTTTCTCGTTCATATTCTGAACCAGCGGGAATATTTCTTTGGATGTTTGCGAGTTAAGAGTCTCCAGAATTATTATAGTGTCACTGTGATCGACATACGCGGAACATGCTCGTCAATTCAGAAATGAGCAATATATCAAGAATATATCAAGTGAATCAGTTAAAATATTCATGTGACACTCGAAACATTTAAAAGACATTTGCGAAGAACTTATGGTCCATTAAGAGTCAACGTAAATTGTTTTCCATTGAGACTCATTATCTTACTTGAAGATGCGAGTACGCTAGAAGTAATTACCTCAATATTTCATGATATTCTCCAGCTTGTTTCATAAAATATTTCTGTACCAGACCATCCGACATTTTATTAAATTGATTTATTCATTTAAGAAGGAAAATTTTTTAAGGATCGCGAATCATTGTTTTGTTCTCAAGTAATTTAATCAATGTCAAAAGAAGCGGTTAGCTTCCATTATATTTTACCCATCTTCTCCGATATTGTCACGGTATGCAAGGTCTCGAAGAAGAAATATAGTAACAGGATAGTTTCCCAATTCCGTTTTATTGTGGATATGTGAATGATATCCCTTTTAGTGGATCCGATCCAATACATCGACTCCATTCTTTCCAAATCCAATTTGTTACACGAACGTCTTCCGGTTACCCTGAAAATAACAAAAAGCAGGACAATCAAAGTACTGCTGTATGTTTATTTGCACTCGTGAAGTGCACAGTATTGAAAATTGACATCGAAAAACCAGTTTTTCCAGATTTAAAGAATTCTTATCGGTCACCAGAGAGAATTTATTCGAATTTATAATAATATTATCACCAAACGAATGGAGAGTTGAAAGATTTTTGCTATTTCACGAAACAGAAAATCACAGAACAAACAAAATTGGAAAATACGATGCGATTTTCGTTGAAAGAACATTCATCATCGTCATCCCTTTTTTAATGCTTATTTTTCGCTGTTGTGATGCATCGATCCACGTTCAAGTATTTACCGGCACAAACGAACGTGGAGGTTCACTTGGCTGTTCGCGATGAAATCCGATTACTTTTGTACAAGCCCACATGATATGAGATTTGAATTGTTCCAAAATCACATTCTTCAAGGGTCCATTGTTCGTGAGTATTATATATGGTTACCTATGCACCACCGTCGTTGTGTCGCACGAGTTGCGGTTCTTTTGTGTGTTTTAGGATCAAAACGAGGGAAAAAAAAGGAGGATTATAGTTCGAGTAAGCCGATTTCGACTGGAATCCTCCGAAGAGGTCCGTCCCCCTACACCAACTTTTACATCAGAATGGACAACGATGACAACAGCGTCGGGGACTCGCCTCGACGAGCGTCGTTCCAAATTTTCGTCCTTTTGTTTTCCAACAGTTCACGTTCGCTTCGAGAGTTTTGGAAATTCGATCGATCGTTATCAAAAGTGCGAAAAGGGGTGAATATCGTTGCTTTCTCTCTCTCCTTCCCGTCCATGCCCTTTTCCTGACAAATCTCACCACGAAGAGCGGAGAAACTGTTTGACGCCTCAGTCACGGAGCCATCTGTTACACTCCAACAGAGTTTCGTCTTCAACGTTCTCATAGGCTTCTATATTTATAGGGTGTGTGCTTCCATGAAAATTCGGCACTGGAAAGTCGATGATTTTTCAATATACCGAAGCAAGAGAGAGGAGTAATCGATTTGATACGAGCTGTGCATGATATGAGATTGATTTTCTTCTAGGATAGTTTTCCTCTGGAATATAAAAAAGGGATTTACTTACGGTCAGCGTTTTACAGTTTTTTTCTCTCTTCTTTATAACCAGAAACGAGTAAATTGGATTCGAAGGATTTTTTTTTACTACCACATAAATTTTTTTAGGAAATTTATTATTTCCAACTCTCTACCTTTTCGATACACGCTACAAATTTTCTATTAAAACTTTCCATGCCCTTCATGGGAGTTCCAAGACGTTGCTACTTCGAAAACAGAATCGTGATGTGAAAGATTTCAACTTCTTCTCCGTTCCTTCGGGGATGATTTTTACACTTCGAATCGTGTTGTCTCGCGTTATGGGTATGTTTATGCGAAGAGCGTCGAGTCGAATCTATTCGAAGCATCCAGCAAACTTCCAAGATTCTGTTATTGCAATTCTAATAAAAAAATATGTGCAGGCAATTTGTTTTTTTGTGAGATTCTAGATGGTTCGGTGGGTGGAAAATTGAATATGTAGATTTCTATTGAGATTTGTCAATTGGTTGTTGTTCCCTTTCTTATTAATTATCTTCGATCTATAAACCAAACGTATGATATTTTTGAACACGTGTTGCTGGGGGAGTATCATTCAGTTATGTCTATCGTTATAACATGTTCTTGGACGCTCTCGTCATAGATCACGACCTAATATCACCATTATTCTCAAGAGACACATAGTTTGTTGTGGAAAATTAGAAGTGCCGGATTTCCTGGACACTCACTTCTCGAATCATTCATGACTATATTTGACACGCAGCGTGACTTTATTTTTGACTGTAAGCCAGTGTGATATATTTAATTCATTCCCAGCTTTGAGTTCAGGAGAAAATCCAAATCTTTGCTACAAGCATTATCATTATTCAGATTGTTTGATTGCATCAAAACCTATATTACTATACCCGCAATACCTATCTTCGATTGGGGTAAAGTGTTCTAAAAATGAGTAATTACCCTACGAAGATGAATTATGTTTGAAGAAATTCTATACGCTTATCAATGTCCCCAATACGCCCAGTAAATACACGCACGTTTTAAAAACGTCAAAAACAGTCGATAACCACACGTTGTGAATTAGTAAATTCTTGCGTTGACTCAACGTAAAAATGTCGCGGCAGATCACGTGTTTTTCAACCATAAAATAAGGTTATATCGACGGTTTGAACATCGTTTAAAAGACGTCAAATATTGACGTGTTCTAATGATGGTTCTAAAACGTGAATTGAATCCAACAAATTATTTTGAAAACTTTTCATTCAATATCGAGAACAATAGTACTTCTGAGTATGACAGAATTTGGAAAGTATGCCACGCTATTTACTATCTTGCTCTTTGTTGAAATTTTAACCATTGTTCGGTTTCGTTCAACATTTTTAGCAGAATATCTTCAATTGAAGTTCAAACACAAGGTGTTATAAACACATTTTAAACGCGTGATTCAAACCCGTTTGAAACATGTTTTTTAAGGACGTCGTTTGATGGTTATTTTTGAATATTAGTTTAAATTACACGTCATCAAAACGTAATCCCTGGTCGTCTATTTCCCTTTTCAAATTTCAACTCAAAATCAACGTTATGAAATCAACGATTGACGTCCGTTTGACAGTCTGACGTTCTTTCAACGTTGAAATAACGTGTGCGTGTTTATTGGGCGTGTTCGATATTATTCCACTTGTTCATTAAATTTATTGAATTATTGAAATAAATGTATCAATTATAAAGTGATTCTGTACAGAATGATTCCTATGAACTTTTATTGGATTGAATTAATTAATTATTTCCAGTCTCGAATTTTCATTGATGAAATTACATCACATCAGTACTCGTTATAGAAATATTTATTCATTGTAAATCTGCGCTATTGTATATATTAAATACATAAATATAATTATGTACATTCTGTGGTTGCAATTTCATACAATTTCATCCATTCATATCCATCATTCGTCTGCTCTTTTCTTTTGAAGTTTTGTAGGAAAATCGTTCATCGTAATTTGAATTTCGAAAAAGAAGGATTTCAAATGAAGTCTATTTCTCTCGAATTTCTCAAGTCATCGAAACGGAAATCGTAGTTGAGAGGGATGGACCGTACGTTGAAAAATTTCATGAAAAATTACGATGATATGATGCGTTCCTATATTTATACCACTGGAATCATCATACTTTTCAATATTCAACAACCATTTTTTTTTCATTCCCAATTGCCGACGAGGACATTTTTCACGTGTTGGACCGGAAATAAAGAGTGTTTAAATCTGTCCATTTGAATATTTATTTCGAGAACAGACGTTTATGCGTTGATTCGTTCATTCATTTCCATTCGAAGAGGAAAAACCATATGACATGTTTGAATATATGCATGCGAGCATATACCATATACTCATATTTCAGTAAATTAAAGTAAATTTACAGATAAATGGCGTTACTCGACAGCGATGACTTTTCAGAGAATGATGATGTATTCGATGGTTATCGAGTTCAAAAATCTGCTCGAATAATTTTCAAATCCAATAATGAATTTCACACGTTGACGAACACTCGTTCCCTTGTGAGTTTGTTTCGTCCGTATGAGGTATGAACTTTGATCCTTGCCTTTCTAGTCTCACCAACGCTTGGTAGAAACGAACCGAAGAGGGATCATGAAAACGATATCGGCATATAGAGAGGGCAAAAGGCGCACGGACGTCAGGAAAATGGTAGCGTGGTGGCGATTTAATCGGTTCTTCTAGTGGATTCTTTGGCTGTTCCGTTTTTTAGATCTCTCCTTTGGGTCTCTCTCTCTCTGCTTTGTGTCGTATATCACATGCAGAATCTTTTGTTCACACTCCATGTCACCTTCATTCCAACCATATTTCCATGGGACAGAATATTTTATATACGAAATCTTGAGCGGAATATCAAAGAGCGTGTGTCTGTACTTTCACCATATAATTTTCATCAAATTCATTCTCTGCAGGGTTTTCTGAATCACGTTAATGCTTGTCGGGGAGAGGGTTCAGCTATTTCACACGCAATGATAATCGCAAACGTGCAATATTACAACGAAACTAACAACAGCGGGTTTATTTATAAATTTTATTCGTACAGGTGTCACTGTCTCATATGGGAGGACATTTATTATTCAATTCACCATTGGATGGGATGAGAAAATAAAAAATTGCATCTTTCTCTCTGTGTTTGTTTTTTTTCATTTAGTTTAATTTTCCATGGGGAATGAAATTTTTTTGGAATCAATTTTTTAAAACAAGAGTTTTGAAAACGAAATGCAGCTCTTCGATGAATGGTGGATGTTCATCAGTTTATGATTGTTTCTTTGTGTAAGGATTTCAGAATATAGTGTAGGAAATTTGATTTTAGTCAAAAGCTACACGGAGAAAAAAGATTTCGTTATTTTAACGAATCCGTCTTCGCTGAACGGATTGAATAACCTAACGATGACATTTCATTGTGTTAATGAGCTGATTCGCTGTATTTACTAACTGATTCGTTATAATTATCAGTCCTTCGCTAATTTTACGACGCTTGATTCGCTGAGTCAACGAATCGCCGTTCACTTCAGCGGACTTGCTTGCTGTCCATATAATAACAAGCGAGTTTCGTTAAGACAGCGAAATTCTTGCTATTCCAACGAATTTTTTCTCTCCGTGTAGTATTCTTCAGTACGGATCGTTTCCCGTAAAGCATAATTCCTTAATCCAAATACTTAATTTCCAATTTTCCACGAATAAACTCAATGCAAACTGTGCCAAGTTGATGATAACGTTTTCCAGGATGCCTTTTTGGCTTTACAAGATCTCTTGTTCGAAGATCAAAGGAATTAGTGCTTAGCATACTCGAGTAATGAAATACGGAAGAAATGAGAGAAAAAAATGTTATTTCCTATGAAAACTTCAACAGGAAAACACGAGATTCGTAGAAAATTCAAACCATCTTGTTTTCAGAAACATTATTTCTCCAACCGAATATCGCAAATATTCATCATAAGAATCCTTCAAAATTCGATTCACATCTGAAAATTTTATCACCTCAAAATGAATTTTCATGCAACCAACGTTGTAAAATATTTGTTTCTTCATCGATCCAAATCCATGAATTCCCATGCATTTGAAATATGGTATGGAATGCGTTTCTTGAACTTTATCCGAAATGGGCTCCCATCTACTCAAAGCTTCACATAAATCTCCTTCGGATATCCAATTTTGCCCTGCATCAGGTGTTCTGGTTTTATTCTACATGCCATGAATTCCTCTAATCGTTGCGATTTGTTCATATGAAAATCGAATGTGAATGATCTCATAGAAGAAAAATGCGAAAAAAGGCGTTTTGAATGCATGTAAAGGGATTTTTGAACACAATAAATCATGCGAATCTAATTCGAATGAGTAATAGATCCGTTTTATGTATTACTACTTTCTCCTTACTTTATTACGTTATTTATTTTTCCTTGTAGATAAGTTTGATAAATTCTTGGTTGCTGAGAAAGCCTTGGAGGAAATCACGATTTTTCAAATTTCTAGGATAACGTGGTAAAATATTGAATTCAATGATTAATTTCCGGATTTATTTTCATACATAAATACGAAGATATTTCCATTTTTCATCCCCGAAAACACAGTTGAAATTTTATATTAGATATTAGCATATTTATATTGTACTTTTGGGATATAATATATTCGATTATGTCGCTATGGACCACAAGTATACGAGCATTCACCATACTCTCTCATGAGGATGAAGATAAATATGTTATATAACTTATAATAAATTCAATTCTGAGCCTCATAATAAAGTATATCCCACGAGTACCATAAAAATATAGTAATCTTTGTTATAAACTTTTCTTTGTGCAGGAATTTCAATACATCGGATCATTTTGTGACATGCTAAGGAATTATTGATCCCTCGATTCCAATTCCTGTGAAATGACTATAATTTTGCACTCGATATACACTAATAACATTCATTCTCTTCATTCGATCATATGTTGTTTTGAAAGAAGAATTTTCCAAAGCTTGCGTGAGTTCGCTCCTCACTTTTTTTAGGTTTGAAATCAATTATTCCGCTCGGATTTCGAGGTTTCTCTTTTCTCCTCTTTTCGTCTCTCTTATCTCCTTTCACATGCATGAAAATAGAAAGTGAATCTCACGAATTATATGCATCACTCGAGAAATTCCCTTCTCATTCCTTACGTTACTTTATGCTTTTCACTCTTTGAAGGAACTGCTTCAAGTGAGAAAAATACGATCGGAGTGTGGGGATTTCTCTTACATTTTCTGTTCTTCCCCTTGTCATGTGAGAACTAAAAATACTCCATCGCAAAGAACGAGGCAACCCCTTGAAGAATCATACCAAGCAAAAGGGTTTCCAAAACTTCAATTGATTCTCCAATCTCCAATGATTAGAATTCCATCGAAAGTCTTTAAAATTCTTACTCGTATGTTTCTCTCTTCGATACCGAATTTATAACTCATATCGATCGGAGGAGAAATATGTAAGTACACAAACCTGCTATTCGGAAATACGACAAATATGGATCACTTCGTATCCTGAAATTACGTGTTTGACTTTGTATATCATACCGTGACCCGTTCTCCGGATATATATTTGGATCCAAAGTGACGATGCGTACAGCTTCTACGTTTGCAATAACCAATGAACTGATAGATATAGATGCGCGACCTACTACACTCACAAACTGGACTGAAATGCATCAGTGTACATCGATACTGTACGAATTGTGCACGATATACTGTAACTAACACGATACGCGTCATCCTGGTCCCTTCGTGTCACGTTACGCTATGTCAGTTACCGTGGCACATGTCTCTTCTTTGAAATTCATTCGAAGCATACACGTTGGCTGGAAAGTGTTGTCGAATTAACAAAAGTCACGATAACTCGATTTAGAATTCCGTACACAGGGTTCTGCATACTAACGAATATTCTATTACCGAGCATAAAAATCGATTTTCCTCGTATCGCTGGAAATATTTAATCAGGATTCGTATTGAAATTTGTAAGTTCCTCATTCTTTTAACGATATTGTCTCTGAATTTCACAATATCTGTGAACATTTTAATTGAAGAATATGAAAGTTTCATCGGTTAACTCATTTGTATCAAACAAAGCGTTCGGGGAATTGATAAATTTTATATTTGACAAACGATTCTCTTGGTACCATCGAATGATACGTGGAAGGTGAAATATAATTCCAGTTCTTTAGAAAACTAATTTCGCTTCAATGGAAATTGAATGTGTAATGAAACAAGGATTCAAAGACTCCAAAACGTGCCACAGGTAAATCCAAACTTCGTTCTCGGAAGGAATTTATTTGGATTGGGTCTGCTTTGATTTTCCGGTGTTTCCACTTTGTACTCATTCTTCTCTTTGTCTTTGTTGATTTGTTCACAATTTGAGGAATAAGAATCATAAAGAACTTCTGTTCAACAAGGAAGCTTTGTGATTCATTATATACGAATTGTTCACCGTGTTGAAAGTCGAGCGTTGTATGGAACGCGATTAAAAATCATTTTGAAAACTCTTATTGAACAGATTCAAAGTTTCTAACATTCCTTACTCCAATAGTGCGATCCATGGAATTGTCTTGGCCCTCGTCAAAACCTCACCAGGGATTCGCAAAACTCTATCACTGGAAAAGAGTTGGAAGTTCCAGCTTCCCACAAATACCTTTTGCACAGCTCCCACAAATTGACGTGTCTGTTCTCCCACTTTGAAGAATAGCAGAGCTGATCGCCCAAACGCTTGGGGTCATTATTCTTCTATTTTAGGAAGTTTGTCCACTCAAAGTGGGAAAACAGACAAGTCAATTTGTGGGAGCGCTACAAACGGTATTTTTAGAAGATGACCATTTTATCCGTAAACTGGAACTACTCGGAAAAATCAGACAATAATTTATAACATAACTCCTAATCATTGCCAGCTGCAATGGTAAGAATCGAAATTAATTTGGGTTTTCTCCATCACAACTGGCAATGATTAGGAGTTATGTTATAAGTTATTGTCTGATTTTTCCGAATAGTTCTAGTTTACGAATAAGATGGTAATTTTTCCAAATACAATTTCTCTCCGTGTACACTGTGAACAATATTTCTGAATTTTCAAGGAGAAAAGTATTGTGAAACACTGGATTTGTAAACTTCTGGATTATTCAGGGATCCACAAATGTTCTATGAATTTCTAGAAACAGACTAAATAATCATGAATTCGGATGAGATTTTTATATGAACTGGAGCCGAATATTCTCAATGCAGGGAATGAATTTTCTTTTGATATTTTTTGATTGTTTGAATACCACAAACGTTAGTTGAATTGAAATTATTTTGTTGCATCATTACCATGCTTTCTGTATTTGAGAAAGAATTGAGTTATTGAAATAATATACGGAAAAGTGCATTATGTCTAAATTCACCCACGATTCCTCTGTATGAAATTCAATTCGATTGTTTTAATTTCAAAGTTTATTGATACCATGAGAATAATTTCTTTGCGTGGATTCATACTCTGCTTTTTCTATCAGAAATATTGGGAACATCATTACTTCCAGTAATGAAAAATTTAGCTGACGAACCGTGAACCAATTTGTGCATTTTCATCATACTCATCACATCATCACAGCCCTACGGAATAAAGAGATTTTCAAAAAATAGTAGAGTTCACTTACATATGTAGCAGAGTCACCCTTGACATGTGATACGGGAAAACCTATATTGCATCGTATTCTCAATTGTAGTTCATAAAATCCAAAATTCCAATGTCAAAAATTACAGACATTCAATGATGTTATATTTTATCAATATTTCATGAATTATTCACTTCGTTTTACTGGGAACATATTGAAAATATTTACTGTGCTTTTTTCCAAGGGAACACCCTTGTACGTATGAGGAAGTTGTTTTTTTTTGCCAAGAAAAGGGTAGAAATGAATTTACCTTTCTAACTGTTCATCAGAATAGCAGTTGATGCAGGAAGTTTTGTCAGACCAATTTGAAAAAATATCCACGCAAGCGCTCTCAATACGTTTTTCTCAAGGTCCTCCCCGAGAAGATGCCCTTAGGCTGTAATTTAAACGTTCGATCATAATCGGACTATATCGGAGGAATGTTCTATGCGAGTGGAGATGAGTTTAATGAACAAAACGTAATTTGAATTTAATTGCAGTACGAAGTATTGGAATAAGAATCTGTCAAACAGTGGAGTAAGCGATTTGAAAAAACTCTTTAACTTGATGGAAAGTCTTCAAATTATCATATCAATAGGAAATATATTTGATTTATCTTTATATCCACTGTGAGAAATAGCTTTACTGATAAAAATGTTGACTATGTAAATATATTTGATATGTCAACAGATTCAGTGTACCCGACAACTTCCGCGTAATAGCTCACATATCGTCAAACAGATCACATCATCTGCACACAGAGTTGATTCCAACTTCGATTGCCTGAGATCCAACGCAAGAATTATTGAGAAATCATTTGAGAATTGTAATTTTCCTTGTTACTTTTGTTAGGTGAATACTTTCTCAATAGATATCTGAGAATGTACATACGATTTATATTATTTAACTCATCGCACTCGGTAGAAGAGGATATGAGTTTTCCTATTAGATAATATATTCAGATCTAAAGACAATATTATTATCTCTCGTTGTTGGTACCAAGGGGAGAAAAATACACTCCCCCCCCCCCTTGCAGTTACGAATATAACTGTTCTTATTATTTCGCCGCTGGTCTTAGCCTTCGGATGTAGGTTCATAATACCTATCTCGATTAAGTTCGAATGATTAAGCAATTATCCAAACCAATTAATTTACGAGAAATCTTTATTATTTCAAAGGGTGAAACGATACCTTCTCCTCCCCATTATCCTTCGAAATAATTTTGTTCTTGGTCTTATCGATCCCATAAATGAGAAACGATAAAATAACAACGGGGAGGAAACCTTATACTTCCAGCGTATCTTCTTAACGATGATCAATGATGTTGGTGGAGAGTTTCGATTAAACTCGTTCCCAGGAACAAAGCTCACAGCTTCATTAGTAACTGTTTGTATTCGTCAATGAAGGGGAGACATTTTTTTTCCCTATCCACTGGTATTTATCCTGTCGAATCGAGTATCGCTCTTCTCCTTCGAAACGACTTTGCAATTTGGCTTCGTTAAAATATTAGATCGATATCAAACTATTTCTAAGAAGGAATTTCTTGTGCGAAAAACGGAAGAAAGTGAATACTGCTGTGAAGTTATACGGAGATACGAAGATAACACGTGAATTACGGATCGAGAGGATGTAAAAAATGGGATATCGAGATTATTGTTGAAAAGGGCAATTCTCGACGTGCTAGATTCGATATCATGGTCTTCCTAATCTTTTTTGTCTTTATTCTCTTTCTTCATCCATTTTGATCAAGCGAATACAGGGCCAGCACCAGAATATCAACTTTAAATACGACACGGAGTTTAAATACTCAATTCTTGAAAAAATGTTTCATCATTCGTCGTTGAATTGGGAATTTCATTCCATTTACGGATAAAAAAATAGAGAAAAAAAAGGAACGATCGGGGACAAAGCAATATCAATTTTTCACTGAATCTACATTGATATTGAGAATTTGTATGAATTCGATGGAAAAGCACGTCGATAGATGCTGTGATTCAAGAAATTAAACCAAAAATTGTCAGTTCCATTGTGTTCCAGAAGGAAAAGAGAATGCGTGAACGAGAAGAAGGGAAAAGAAAAAAATTACGCGTGTCTAGTATGAACCGGTATCGAGAATCAATATATGCTAGGACAAGAGGCGACCATCGAATGAAATATTAGTACCGGAACGCTGCAGAGCGATAATTTTCTCACTTGCTTGTCCATTGACGCAGGTTTATCGATTGACAGGTTTTGGATCGTTGAATGTTCGGGAATCGCTTATGTGTGATGCACGTGTATAAAATGCTCATTGCTGTACATCGATCTTTTTCTTTGTATCTTAGAATAAGACAATACTGTAGAACAAAAAAAAATTTGTTCTCAAATCCCTGGTTCGGATTCGTTTGCCTCGGGTGATGTTTTGGATCATTATAGAGTTTGATATATAAACACATTCCCTGTGTGGAATTTCGTTCACTTGTTTCATCCAGAGGGGAGAAAATCCCTCCATCCTACGCTATTCTCATTGAAATATAAACCCACGTAGATACACGCATACATACAAATGTACGCTAATCTTGCCAGCATTGTCGAGGTTTGTGCTTTTATCGAATCAAACACCCCCCTGTGTCAATTCGAATTTAAAAACCGAGGATTTTCAGTTGATCTTTCTGTTGAATACAAGTGTTTCATCTTTGTCTTCCGTTTCCTCTCTCTCCCTATTTCCCTTTGATCATGTTTCCATGGTTCATAGTTTCCTCATTACTACTCCTCTCAACGTACCAGACGATAAAATTTCATACAATTATATGAGCGAGCAACGAACCAATGCGAGATGGTTTCTCATTGATTGCACGCAATTGTACATTGGGCTAACTTGAATTTTCCATAAACCTTGTGAATATACGAAACAAGAGAGTTTCCCAGTCCGTTGAGTAATTGTATCAATCGAATGTTGTTTTTGAATCGATAATGCGATATGGTAGTTAGAATCTGGAGATAATTCGTACCAAACGGGAAGAATCATAACAAGTCATGAATGTATTGATTATGCCTGATTACAGTATCATAGGGAGAACGAACGAGATGCGTTGTTCACCCAGCCGTGAATTTTATCAATAGACTTCAGGGATTTGACAAATGATTCTCAAATCGATATTCCGTGAGAGAATCTGCAAAGCATGTGCACGTTGTAAGGTAATCGAGCGGATAATATAGTTGATCGATGATCAAGTATCTTTGGTGCGGGCGATGCAACGTATAACACAAATATAACAACAAGTATGCAAAGGAATTGAATTCTCATATATCATTTGTATGATTTTTTTAACACGATTTCGCAAACCGTAGTCGCGTGAAATCGGATTGAACTCATCTTTTGATCGAATTTCTCTCAGAGGAGGCCGAGAAGCGGGCAGGTAATATACTAGAAGTAAATTGTTATCGCCAAATCCACTTTGTTATCTGTGAAATATGTATATCAACTTTCAAGATCATCATCTCATTACAGAACTTGTTGATAAAGACATTTTGGTATCCGAGCAAGAATTTCGTAACAAGAGTATAAATCTTGTCAGATATTTTTTCAGAATTAATGATTTTCGTCTCGTACTTTCGTGATCAACAGCATATGAAACAGAGTATCAAATTTTCAATGAATTTCTCCGACGAACGTTTGAAGAATGAAATGTTCAATAATTGGATGGTGTTGCTGTGTGAATAGAATATATTAAAAAAAATAAACTAAAATACAATTTGCAATTTATGTGATACAAGTAAAACAGTTTATTTGTTATAATCTCCTGTGGACTATAATTTGAAAGTTCTCCTCTAAATACTACTTAACTCTGGTGGATAAATGTTCTTCTGTGGATAGAATATTTTGTTTTACGATTATACAAAGAATTTCCCTCATCCTTCTCATTATTCTCACATAAAGTGCACCCCATTACAAGGTATCACGTACAAACTCTGACTTACCCTATGTGATTCCTTTACTTGCACTGATATTCGCGCCATCGCCTCGTCTCCTGTCCTCAAGAAAGCATTATACGTAACGAAAGTTATTCAAAACATTCTGCTGCCGTTGAAAAGACGGTAGCACTCCTTCCTCAGGGAATCCAAGTCTATTTTCTCCGCTCATACCTTTGGCACCTGTCGTAGGGGAAGTTTTAGTATTCATTCATCCGCATACCATATGTCCCCGTCATAGAGCAGCACGCATTAGAATGACGCAATTATTCTAGAACAATAGTTCATTATTCACTTGGAATATTCTAATTCTGTTCATTGTGTATTTTTTATCATTTCAATTTATTCAACGTGAAAAAAAGTCCCATGTGGACAAATTCTCAAAATTATGTATAATTTATATTGGATTATATAAAAATTATCTATGAACTATATTAATTATATACAAATTATATATGATTCCAAAAATTCCTCATTTGGAGAGATACATTTTTTCTCGGATTGTCGAGAATATCAAATGACTATCAATTCATAGGAGACTGGGATTCATAGGAGGTTGTTGAATTGGAAACATTTTGTGGGTTATATATAAGAATTATATGAGAGACCCGATTGATACATTCCCTTTTGATTCAAATCTGTAGTTTTTGAATTTTTTTCTCATATAATTATATCATGGTAGAAATATGTGGCAGCAAAAGATTCAGCAGAAAGAGGAATTCATGTATGGATTTTTGTGTTTATGAAAGCAATCCAGATGTTATGGATGGTGAATGATCCAAGAGTCTAAGAGAAACGAGACAGACTTGATGTCATGTCGCCATGAGGATCTGTGTCATCACCGTGATGTGAAAATTTTTTCCGACCCGTCCTACCAACCTATAAGACTGGACGAAACATATACGGTCTTGTTTGTACTATCTCTGTTCTTTGAGGAGATAGAGAGGAGTGAAGCAGCAAAATCATACAAATATGTTTTCTTTCAAACATTCAATTTTTTGACGTGATATTTTTTAACATTCATCCGAGTGGGAAAATCGTTTGAATTAATATATAAACTTCGAATCCTACGCGATTGGCTGACTGTTACAAAATTCAGAGGAGTGAAACGGGTGATTTTTCACTCTTCTAGATTTGAAAAAGTTCGTTTACGATAAATTAGCTGCCCGAAGAGAACATGAAGCTTCAGCGAACGTTCAAATGAGATCTGTATAGATCGGATTGAAGGCTCATGAAAGCTAACTTTTAGATTCACAAACGCTTGTCAAAGGTACTACGAACGTTGAAATGTCCGCCTCAAAATACTTTCAGGAAACATAGATGGAACGTTCATTGGAGGTCCATCGAAGGTTTGAGGAAGCTTCACGAAAATATCTATACTTAGATTAACTTATAATAATTTATGTTTATTGATTAATTTATTTTTCATATAAATTGATCAAAATTAATGTAAGTATAGATATTTTTGTGAGGTTCGTGAAACCTTCGATGAACCTTCAGCGAACGTTCCATCTATGTTTCCTGAACGTCTTTCGAGGCGGACATTTCAACGTCCATAGAACCTTTGTCAATCGTTTGTGAATCTAAAAGTTAGCTCTAATGAACCTTCGGCCATATCTATACACATCTGATCTGAACCTTCGCTGAAGCTTCATGTTCTCTTCGGGTGATGTAATTATCAATCAGCTGGCTGTTTACAGTGTGGAGTATTTTGATAACTATGACTATTCTTTTCCTCTTCTTTCGGCGTAACAATTGAGCATCCATTCATTCCCTCTGCTCCAAGAGACAACATCATTGCCACTAAAATTTTGCTGAATACAGACAAATTTTCGATACAGCCGTTAATAAATAATTTCAATCGCACTTTATTGTGCTCCCGAAGGGGATGGTTGTCACTTCAAATTCACTTTTCTCCCGCGAAGGAAATATATTTGAAATATTTTCTTGAATCTTGAGTAATATCAGCCCACCCTTCTTGAACTTTCCTCCAAACGCGATGTTTTTCAATCTCAAAAATAGTTCCATAATTTCTTTTGTAAAATTATTCCCGCTTATTCCGAGAAAAGTACATCCCCTAAAAGACAGGTCGTTATTGTATCGATTTCAGCTCGAGCCTTTAATCATGTCTCACCCAGGTTTCCACATCAAGTTTATATCTTGGAAAATGTGTGTGTACAATCGCGATCGTTGTTATCATCTTCAAAATTGTGACAGAGTTGACCCAGTTTGCATTCGAATTTCAGAAAAATACATTTACCATAGTACGATGACTTGTTTGGGAAACAGTATGTTCCAATTCATATATTTGGGTGAGGTTTTTTTTTCATCTCCCACTTTTTTTCCATGATTGTTTAAAACGGAAAGAATGATCTCATCGTGAAAAAATGTCCCTATTATCAAAAATGTGCTAGGATAGTTCAACAGTGTCAATGTTTTCTCAAGTTGAATACCAATAGATGGAGTTAGGGATGGAAAAATCCATATAAAAGTTCGAATCAAAAAATATCAAAGCATAAAAGAAGTTTCAAAATAGAAAAGTTCCATAGAACTGTGTGGAAATTCGGATTTTTCACAATTGATGGATTTTATGTAACTTCAACGGAATTTTCAAAACAATAATTCAATCTAACAAGTACTCTTACATGATGTTTTCAGTCAAGTCGAAAGATTTAATTTCAAAGTGATCTGATTCTTATTTTCTCCCCCAAGCAAAATGTATATTCACGTGTATCGCGTTCATCGAATGTTCTTCAATTCCGAGCAGAATAAGAATTCGATAGATATTTTCGTGAGATAAAATTGAACGAAAAGTGACACAGAGTTCAAACAATGATATCAAGGTACTGAAAATGGTACAGTTTATGGGAGTTATTTACTTGGCGTATTTTATGTTTCGTTTAAAACTTGGCGGGATGAAAATTCATGTTTGTAAACACAATTTCATTTCGGGAAAGTAAACAGTTTCATAAATATGCTTTTTCAAAAGAGAGTGAGATAATTGTTGATTTGATTATTCAATGAAATTAAAGATATCAAATCTGACAATCGAACAGAAAATGGAGATCAAATTATGTCTGCTTATATTGAATCAGATATTTTTGCACAAGAACAGGTATTGATATTTAATTTCAGTTATATTTTTTCATCGAATATATTCGAATTCCCGTTTATTGTTATTAATTTCTGCGGTATATTCAATATTCTCTGAATCAGAGGAAAATTCATTGTGGAATTTCATTTTTATGTTTCAGGTGCGTGAAATAAATCATTAGAATCTCTTGGAGGAATGACATTGAGCATCCTGGGATAGTGAGTAACACAGTGAGAATTTGTATGAATGTGCAACAGAATCAATTCATCATTTGGAGTGTTCAATGGAATGTTCATCCCAGAACAGGATCTTCTTGAGCTTGATGATTTCTCTTTTTTTTTCACGAATGCTTTTGAGAAAGAGATGAGAAAATAATCAACCAATCAATCCCTTGGTGGAAATGATCTGAAACAGCGTTGTGAGCCTGATAAGTTACTCAATTATTTTCACTAAGGAATCACAATTGAATTTTCTGCATTTAATTTTTTTCATTGTAATAACACAATTGGGCTTGAATGTAGGAAGAATCACTTGATTCGTAAGGTAAATGGCTATATCTTCGTCACTAAATATTATTTCGTCAAATCATTCATAAAATTGGTCATTAAGCAATTAATTGTAAACAAATTGAGTATATTTTGTGTAATCATGAGATGCATTTTTGACGTTTTGTACCAAAAAATATCCAGAATTTGCTCACAAGAGCTTGATTTATCAATTTAATGATACTCTGACGAAATAGTATCTATCTCTCCATGCAGGTATTAACAGGACTGGAAAAGAACCCAAGCTTGTCCCAGAATTGGCACGTGTATCAGAAACAAACCTCCGTTGAAAATAATTGGACCAATATTGTTCCATGATTGTTCCGCTGTTTCCAATGGATAGTTAGACATGGGACATTTGTTCGTATCTTTGGAATGGCCATTGCACTTGGTACAAGCTTGGCACAAGCGTGGAAATCAAGCTAAGGTGAGGATGATTATTTAAGCCGATTTTGTTCAAATAAGTGGCACAGTGTTTTCGATGAGTGACCGAATTCCGAGTTCACAATGGATAAAGACTTGTGCACAACTATCGGGCCAAGACCAGTCCAATCTCCTCCCCATGATTGGCCACACACTCCAGTTCCACACACTAAGATAGATATATTTGATCTAACTGAGAATAAAACTTGACTCAATGGTAATGGACTACTTTTAAATATAATCATACACGGAAATCAATTGATCTTAAAGAACTCTATACATACTTTCAAGATGTCTTTCCCATGCAGGGATTAACAAGACTGAAAAAAACCCAAGCTCGTCCCAGTCTTGGCACATTTAATCTATCGTTTGAAGATGATTCATGTACGGTATTCCGAGGGAGAACTTTGAGCTGAAATATGGATCAAATTACTCTTCTCATCAATATCTGTGATGAAAGGAGCATCGATTGATACTTGGCGAATCATTTGGACTAGGCTGGAACAAACCATTGGCCCAAGCTTGTCCTGATCTTATCATTCCCAAGCCTGGGCCAAGTTTATTGAACTGTTCAAGATAAGTCTCGGCAGGTCTTGTGCCAGGCTTGTTCCATGATTAGGCCATTGTTCTATACACACATGGGTCACTAACATGACGAAATTATAGCCATTTACCTTACATGTTCGAAAAAAACTTTTTATTATTGATGTGCGTATAAAAATAAACAACATCACATGACATCTGATTATCTGTTCCTAGTTTTAACCAACTGATCAGATCTTCAATGAAATATAATTTTCATATATGGTGTTTTAGAATTTTTTATCAATTTTCTCATTTGTCAGTAGAGTTATTTTTCATTTTTGGAAATCGAATTTATCCAAGTATTTTTGTAATACAGGATGTTTTGAAGTTGATTCAATGAGTGAGTCGAAACATCAAAATTCATGTAGGTACATCAATTATAAGAAAATTTCGTGGAAATACTGATGAGGATCTGTGAGTCCTTTGTAACAAATTCTATATTGAAATATAAGCTCTAGTACACATTACGCTGCGAAGAGTTTCCAAAACGATTCCTGGAAAGACTCTCCGAGAATCTGACGAAGCCTCACAAGGAGCGAAAGCTTAAAATGGTTTCCACTAATGAACATGGTCTTCCAGTCCCATAATTCGCAACAATTTTTCAGTATATTAAAATAATAATACGTCAAAAATATATCAAATTCTTTTTTCAAATTGATGACATCTTCAATCCCACCCCAAATGGAATCTTATCAAAGCAATTTTCTATCGGACCATCAGATGATTAGATCTCAAAATCCTACATTTTCCGCATTATGACGTTGAACACGAAGTTTCCGCGATACTATCGTTGGTATCGTGATATCCTTCTCCACGATAATTCATGAGTCGCTTAGTGTAGTGGAATTACATTCCAAGATGTACAGTAGATGAATGAATGTCGTGTACATTCCTCATTAGGGAACTACAAGAATTATTTCAATCCAAGAACAATCACAATCAATTCTCTTGTTCTTCTCTTCGAAATAATAAAACTCTTACATCGGATCATGTGGATTTATTTCAGCAGAATTTGTACATGAATCGAAAGTTATATACCTCATAATTGAGGTTTCTAACTTACCATTGAGGGACAATTCAGCTTACATAACCACGAAAATCTGTTTGCGTTGCTCCACTTTAGATTCCTATATTTCATTTCTCTCGGCCACTTCATTCTGCTCGTGAGGTACGCTAACCACAGATGTTCGCACGGGTAGACGGCTCCGTACATATCTATATGCTCTATTTTGTGGCGTTCTTGTTCTCTTATGCTCCTGAACAACGACTAAATTTTCTATCGAAGCAAATATGTTCAATGGTATGATCTGCGAATGTGTGTTTTGTGCATTGCGATTAATTCGATGGTTCCTCTTCTATTAAACGTCTCGTTAACCACATTAATGTATATAGTTCCATACAGGAGATATAAATGCCTGTTGTAGATTGACAATATACATAATTAAGTTCACCCTGGTGAAAATCGAACGTGCTTGAAACTAGGGATCCTCCAGTGAGGGATAAGACAACGACCGCCATTAATGGATCAACCAAAGAATAAATAGCCAATTCATGCATCGTCCAATGAATAATATTGAGTAATTCATTGAAAATATAATATAAATTCCACTATTCCATCCTGGTTTTGATGAATTATTCAATTTTATTCGTCAAATGTCGCGCAAACTAACCCCTATCTCATTCATGGCGGCAAGTAAAAAGCTGATTGTTTTGTCCCTCATTGAAGGGTCCCTACTTGAAACAACGTAACAGCGTGCAATAAAGTGACAGGAGCTTTTGTGAAAAGTTTTCGTTTTTGGAGTGAGATTTCTACAAGCGTGCTATCACTTTTCATTGAACGTCCAACGCACCCTGTTCACTGGACACTCTTCTACAATTCTTTAGTAACTGTTTTCTGGAATTTTCAAGACACTTCCCTGTTGAAAAAATCCAGCTGGGTTCGGCCATGCTGGGTAGGACCAGTAGAGATTTGGTTACATGGTTGAACCATGGAAGGTAAGACCATGCTGGGTAGGTACCATATGGAACCAACATGGTCCTACCTAGGTCCCCTATAGGTAGGTCCTACTCAACATGGTTTTACCTAGGTCAGTATTACCCAGTATGGTTCTATCTAGGTCGGCACTATCCTGTATGGTTATACCTAACTTTGCTGACCTAATACCTACATAAGTCGGACCGTGTTCGATATAAACTCTGATAGCAATAAGTGAATCCTCAAAATTCCAGTAGTATGAAACAGAATTCCCCAGGGGTTTTTATTTTTGTTTTACTTTACTAGAGCTTCATCTCGCTGGCATTCCGAGATTTCTTTTTCATTCGGTATGATAGTGATTTTCGGGTGTAGTTGGATTCAGTAGAAACAAAAGTCTCTTATTGGTTGTTGGGCCAACCATCATGGTCAGTATGGTGGAATCAAATTGGTACAGCTGGGACCAAGTTAGTCCATCTGGAACCAAGTTGAGCCAGCTGGGACCAAGTTGGTTCCATGTTGGACCATACTGGGTTTTTTGGACAGGGTTATAGAACTTTTTTGTGCATTTGTTTTAGAGGACAGAAAATTATATCATTTTGAGGTTATTTCATACTTTTCATACCAGTTGTTTCGCTAAAGGGTTCCATTCATAGTCAAGATACAATTAAGGATATATCAATTTCTAAACAATAATTCTGCTGAATCATCGAACTGTGAAACACTTTTTATCCTTGACATGTTAAAGATAATTAAATTATTTTACACATGTAATTATCACATGTAAGATTGGAATTGATCTGTGAATTTTGAGGTTGGAGAATTGTTTTTATTTCATGCAAAATTTGGAATTCATAAAACATTTGAAATCGCCTTTGATGTGTTCTCGAATGAAAACCAAGAATTGATAATTCTTTAGTATTATTGATCGATTTTTAAGGTTGATCTTCTCACTGTACTTAGTTTCGTATTCATACTAAATGCATTTATTATACATTGGAGTGTCTCCAACTCCCTGGTGAAAGGGAAGCGTGTATTAGGAAGTGTCAGAAACGTAGTTGGGAAGTATTTGGAAGGTGTATTTAAGCGTATACCGAGCGTCAAGTGGGACATTAAGAGTAGTTCGAACGTATACTTGGCGTGTGCGAAGCGTATGGGAAGAAACACCAATTTCATAGAAACCGGGCTTTACACACGGAAGCGTAATTGGAGAGTGGATAGGAACCATGGAAAAAGTATTAGAAAAGTCATCTGAAGGAGTCTTACGCTTCCGCTACTCTTTATGACACGCTTCTCTTTCACCAGGGTTTCTTTATAAAATTGGGTGATTTTGTTTGAAAGGTCAGATGAAAAATCAAACATTTTATTACGCTTCTAAAACAAGCCGGGGCACGTTTTCTTGAATATTGAAAACACGTGCCAGCAAGCTTCTAGGTTGTTCACGTCTCTTCATTATCATTTCCTATAATTTGAATAGAACGCTTCGATACATGCTCTACACCCGCCAAATAACACTTTCAAAACGCTTCTACTACTTTTCATTGACCCTTTGATTACTCTCATAGCACTCTCTAACAACCTTTGTGTAACTCTTCTCAGCACGCTCCATTTTCACCATAGGGCATTCAAAGGGATCATATTAAACGCGTGAAATTACAGCAACTCCACTCCACTTATGACAAAAATATTCACTTCGTGACGAAGTTTCTCACGAATCGGGGTGGGATTTCCAATCATCTGAGAGTTTAACGCCATTAAAGGTGTTTGAAACCTCTGGCATTTCTTGTTTCGTTGAAATTTATGCGAAAATTTACTAATGAAATCAACAACTGCCATAAGAGTTCTCACGTGGGATTTCAAAATGAATCCAACTCATTGTGCTTATTGAGAATGGGATGGTTTGGTTGAATATTCCTTTCCTTTTCATGGAAATTAATTCCCTCCTTCCGCAATAAGGTTCCTGAAAATTCGTACATTGTTCCGAATAAATATGAAATTTCGGTCCCAAGCTCATCAATTCACTATCATACTTTTGGTTACAAAATTTGATGAATAACAGGTTAATGACAATGAATTTTATTTGAACTATTTCATAGATATGAATTGAATTCTTACAAATGTATTTCACGTTACGTGACATTAAACTCGAACTCACCTTCTCTTATGGGTTCTTTTTTTCCATACACAACAAATTCACACCCAGAATTTTGTAGTACAAGTCTAAGCGATTCGCACCGAGAAGGGTGGAGAGATCGTGTTAGTAATCCTATAGTTACCCTTCAGCCATTGAACAAATCAGGTAAGGGATCGAAAAACTTATTCACCATTTATTATCCGGTTTTATAGCACCATTTCGATACCGTGTCGGATTCGACAGCGATCTTGTGGTTCTAGGGTTAATATTGAAAAGAGTTATGGTTATTTCGAGGAAGGGATCGATGAATGTTATTTTTTCGGAAACGATTTATAGTTATGTACAATAAAACGTACATTGGGAAGAAGATTTTTTATATTCATCATTATCAGAATTCAGTTCTGTTGTTTTTGTCTTTCAAATTATCGGGGTATGCAAAGTTTCATGCCAAATCGCTCGTGCAGTAACGATAATTCGCACGTCAAACCATTCACACTGAATTTGGTTGTTATGGGAAAGACTCGAGTCACGCTTGCCCCTTGGAATTCCTCTGTGTTGTCTATTTTTGCTCTAGCTATTCGTGGTGTTGTTCTTCGAACCACTCGGTCTACCGCATGTCTTCTCTTAATGTATTACTCCTTTCGAGAAGATATTCGAAAACCGATGATCTCGTAGTGAATGCACCTGCACACTTGAGATATCTCGTTTGGTGTCTGACAGACGTATACAGAGGCTGACTCATTGTCTGTGAAGCGATAAAAAGAAGAATGCTCTCCATAGTATTTCCAAGTAACATGGAGTGTCAAACTGAGAACATAAACGGAACTGAAAAATTAACGAATAAATGGAAATCTGGGTTTTTTTGTCTTTCTTGGCCCCTCTCGGGTGAAAAATTCAAGTACACACCGAGAAAAGAAAGTTGTAAATTTTACCTCTTGTTAAGTAAATATATGGATGATTTAATAATGTAGTGCAAGCTACTACAATTTTAGCTGATTCCACCGCAGGGAAAGTAAGACGCACTTCAGCTATGGTATTTTTCACATCAGCTGTGGTATATTTTACAGACGTTGTTATAAAATCAACTAAAATTGTGGTCGCTTGCACTAAATTCTAAATCATCCATATATTTACTCAATGAGATGTAGATTTTACAAATTTTTTTTCTCAGTGCAGGACCTATGAATGATTGATCGCTCACTCACGAGTGATTGAGGATAGAATGAGACATCAATTATTGTTCCTCGATTAGGAGAGGCGTATCCTGGATTGACGATCTATTGAATCATTGAAAAGTGAACTGTCAGTCAATTTCGTTGAATTATTCGGATGATCTGTTGAAGTGCATACATCATTAGATACCGAACGGAGAGTTCCTAGTTGGGTTGTGAAGAACATTATTAAAAGGTATATACAGAACTACATGGAAATATCGTGGAATGTAAATGTTCTTGAAGTTCGAATCGTTTATAGAAACGAAACGAAAATTCAAAATATGATGAATCATCGATATTTATCTTCTCGGATGAATTCTTTGGAATTTTTTACCACTGAAAACATCGATCAAAAGACGTATCGCAAGATTTTGGATCTTCAACAGCTAAGTATTCAGTTATTTGATTACTAATTCGTTCCAATAAGCGATTCAAACTCCAACAACATGAAAGGTAAAGCATATGGAGGATTCTTTGAAATCTTGGATGATCTGAAAGCAAATAGAAAGTCGGAAAAAGTAAAGTGTCAAAGACTCACGATGGAATTCGAAGGGATACACCGAAGAAGAAAAATCATTGAAACAAAATAATATTTCATCCATCATATTTATAGAATATTTCTTTGAACCAATTGAATATCAATCCGATGAATTAAATACATTTGAACCTAATAGAATGTTTCATCAGTTGAAAAATCATTTTATTTGTTGGAATGAAATTTAATTGATCTGAAGCAATATTCTACGAATTAAATTTTTTTCCCCTCACAGTCACTTTTTTCCCAACATTGGAAAAAATATTTATTTGTCCTCTCTCGATAGGAATATTTATTTGCAGAAATTGAATACTGAATTGGATGCAAACATTGATTACTTGTGGCTGATAAATCATTTATTGAGAAGACCAATATATTTGGGACAAGCATTCTATTATATGATTCGATTAAATATTTCATTAATTCCAAAGAATATGTTATGGAGAGAGGAAAAATAAACTATTTATTTGGTTGGAAGAAGTTTTTTTCAGTGTACAATGTATCGAGGTAGGGTGATTCTTGCTGAACTTTGAGGAAACCCTTAACGAATTTTCCAAAACATCACAAAGCCCAAAACTACACATGGAGTTAAATACCTCAAAGAGAATATTTGGTGGACTTGGAAAAAATCCGGAAGGAATCATTCATTTCTGATAAATATTCTATACTTTGACATATTTACATTCATCTAAACAATATCTTGCTTCTGTCTTCTGATTACCAAATCAATTCATGTAGAATCCATCTTGATCGACCCGTGACAAAATACCATATAAATATGGTTAAATAATGAATTGGTTTCGTTATTCTACAATTGTGATCTGAGAAAGGGCTGGTTTGATGGTCCAAATTCAAATGAGAAGCCTCGGCATATTTGACATATCGTCGAATCAAAGAAGAATTGAGACTATTTCCTCAGTTCATGTTGACTCCAAAGAGACAACGTCTCAACCGAGCTTCGCGAGAATTCTGAACTGTTGCCAAATTCACCATGGCTGAATGATGGATGAGAAAAGTCCTAAGTGCCGAACATAAGCTGTCGTAGGAAAAAATCGAATATTTTCCTCATTGCCTAATCGAGAATAATTAGCGGGTGCATCTCCCTCATAACGCAAAAAGCATGCATGGGCTAAGTTTCTTCCATTTCGTCTAGGCTACCTTGCGGAAATTATTCTACTCATTCTCTAAGCTTTCGAGAGGGCTTACTAGACCAAGCAAATGACTAGAGTGGTCTCTGATAAGGCATTTTCAAGAATATTAAGGGGAAGAATCCCGTATAACCTCGAATTTTTTCCTTAAATTCATCACCACGTATTGATTTACAAGGGAATGCTTTCAATGCACAAGAAATAAGGAAAAAAAGAAGAAAACACAAAACAACAAAGAAACGTACCTCCATTGCATAACATTTCGAAAATACTACTTCTCTTCCATTCTACTTCGATATTTTGTATTTCCTCCTTATTTCGTTTAATGTCTTTCACCGCTTTTTTCCTACCTTAAGTATCCTCAACCTCTTTACTACGCAACTTTTTCCACGAGTTCATGCCATAAGACAATGTATTTTTCACACGTTCCCCATATTTACGAGCAATAATATCATTCAAGATGCATGAATTGAATAAATCATACAGGATAAATATATTTTATCGAGCACGGATAATGGAAAAAGCTAATAATTCATCAAAGTATGAATAAAGTACCTGTGGAGTAGTGATATGACACATACTTGAATTATCGGATCGTAGTGATTTTATACCGGCCAGCTGTATCCAATAAACGTTCAAACGAGGATAATCAATGTTATTGGAATAATTCAATATGTATACCCTACAAAGTAAAATTACATAAGCGGGAGTGTTATTTTCACCCGAATTGTTCAATCGGAGAACATTATTTTTTACTGCATCAGAGAATCGCGATTTATTATTTGAAAAATTTGAATTAATCAAATACAGAATCATCCCGATTAAAAAAAAAGCTAGGGTCACTATCATGATCGAATCACATCAGCCCGATGTAGTAGTCAGGGCCTGATAATGTGACCCGATCATGTATGTAACGCAAAAGCGTGATGAGGAACTTGTGAGGTAAAATGATCAAGGCCTTGTGAATTGACCTGATTGAAAAAAATACCAGAAAACTAGTCAAAATGCCAAGGCCGTTATCATGTTCAGATCATGCCCGCTACATTCTGGAATCAGGTCTTGATAATGCAGCCTGATCATATAAGTAATGCAGAGGCAATTTTATGAGACTCGATCACGCAAGAATGAAGAGAACCTAGTGAGTTTAATAAATCTGTTGGTAGCTGAATATTACATCACAGCAATATACGGAAGGGTCTGATGTGGCCGTAACTGCGATACCTGGGGTGACTTTATTATGTATAGACAATGCTAAGTCAAGTGAAGCGAACCTATCAGGGCCCGATAAGGACGTGGTTCAACATCCTCGTCGCGGTCTCCGCCGGTGAATAAATATTTTATGTTGGGATGACGTATCATATCCACTCTCTAGGATTCTTAGAGTGAGATTTCACTCTTTAGGCAGCCAGAAGTGAGCCTGTCGAAATTTTCAGTGGAATTTTCACTTTTTCAGAGTGATAATCCAAGGTTTGAGGTCAGAAATTCACGGTCACTCCAATTCTAGAGTGACTTTTTCACTACAAAAGAGTGAGACTTCACTCGAAACGAAGGGGACTGGCTCACTTTTGAGACTTGGTGGAGTGAAACACGTGATTTTTCACTCTTCCAGATTTAGAGAGCAGGTAAGGCATACTCTCTAAATTTCTTGGAGTGAAATTTCACTTTTTAAGAGTGAACTATCACTCCATCAGCCAGCAGGAAGTGAGCTTGTCCTATCAGAGTGAAACTTCACTGTTGTGAAGAGTTATATTACATATCTCTATGTTGGAGTTATTTTTCATCAACTCTGAATCAGACTGACAATATTGACCGCATATCTAAGAGTAAAAAGTCCCACTCCAAATGCGAGTGATTTTGTAATATGTCTTCCAGGTGAAATCTGTTCCGAATTTTTATTACTTTTGTGGAGAGGATAGAAGAAAATAATTTGTGTGTATCTGACTACATACTTAACTTCGCATGTTCTTGAATCACTTATTGCAGTGAGAAAAATTATGCATCACCTTTGAGGGAATCGAACCGCTAGAGAACCTACCTATATTCTGACCTACATAACCCATGCCTAACCGACCTGAGCTAAACCGACACTTGTTTGGACGAACGACAAAAGTGTAACAAGTGTGTATGTGGGGTACCTCGTTCGATTGCCTATGGACCAGTATGTGAGAATAATGACCAAATGAGACCTAATGAATATTTGAATCAATCTAACATCAGTAATGAATGTGTAAAATATCGAATATTTTATCAATAATATGCCAGTGAGGAGAATTCAAGTTTGTCTTTGAAAAATTTTCAACCTATGTAATTTTCTAACCTCAATACTGTTGGGTTACGTGTATACGAGATGTATTGTAAGAGCTTGGAAAATTTTACAATCAAATTATTGTACTTACCTCCGGCAAAGAATTCATCCCGCAGTGTGGACAGAAGGAATTTTTTTATTTGAATTATATATTTCTCACGTCGTCAGTTAAAGGACGTTGAGTTTTCAAATAATTTTGAAGCGTCGATTGAATATAAATAAACTCGGATATTTCACTCTAAGAAAGGTGGTATTTCAATCTTCAAACGGGTGAAGTATAAATCACTCTTTAATTACGAGTGACACTTTTCACTCTGGTTGAAAAAGTGAAAAGATTCACTCTTGAAGAGTGAAAGCACAATCCACTCCAGATTGGGCGTGGGAATTTAACTCTTAGAAATTTGGGAGTAGATGTGCTCACCCGCCCACACTTGTCTTTAAGAAAAATCATGTTTTCATAAGGCGAACGTATAGGGTACTGGTAACATTTGGATTCTTTCAACCTGAATAAGTTTGTTGTGAATTGAGTACTTCACAACAGGGACATACGGGGCTTGATTAGAAGAAATGTCTTGAGATTTAATATATTTTTCATATACATTCGTAAATGAAATTTCCAATTGTTGGTGATTGAAATGAGAATACATTCACACGCAACTTTAATTTAATTTTTTCTATATTATATCATACATTGATATATACTCATATATTTTTGTAACTGAAATTTCCTTCAAATGTAATTGAAATTTCAATAAATTTTCGAGCTACGTGAGTAACTTTTGCTTCCATTAGATGTAATTGGAACTTCAATCAGGAATTTCTAACAGTGCAGAGGAGTCTATACCTGAGGCAAACCTATCAAACCCCGATCAGGACCCGATTCAACAACTTTGTGACGGTATGCGTCGGAAAATCAATAATTGATGTTAGGATGATGTATCAAATCTCAGTGAGACAAAGATAAAGATAAGACATACTTTTATGTGGTACCACGTCTACTCGAGATGAATCTATGAGGGCCTAGCTGAGACCTGATTTTGTAACCTTATAGGAATCAATTACAACAGCATGAAAGGCGAGCTCAACCGGACCTGATTTGGACACGGTCAGGCATGCTTTAATGAGACTTACCCTAGGATCACCTGATCGTGCCCTTATGATTGATCGGGCAAATTTCTAGTCGGGCTTCTGTATTTTTCTTCTCTTCTATTTCTTATCGCTGGTTGTTTTACGTGTATCACGAACATAGTAAAGTGATGGAATAAAGATTATTGAGATTTTAAAAACCATTATCAGATATTCTTTTGTGATAACTTGTTTTCTTTTTCAATAATGAAATAGGAGAGAGTGTTCTTTTGAATTCAGGAAATTATTCAGAAATCCGCAAGAAAGGTGCAAATCCGTAATCAATCAATTTTTGAAAAATAAATGGAATTGTTCATTTTTCTTCTCATGTTCGAAAGGCTTTCCATTAAATTCAAGCGCATCATCTTTTCTACGCAGAGCAGTTCGATTTGTACATTATTATTTCATTAGTATCCATTGGATTATGGGTTGATCGGTTCAATACTTCCAGTTACGAGACGGCTATTACATTAATGCGCGAGTCTTTGCTGGGTTCCCTATAAACTATCCACGAAGAGATAAATTGTAGTGAAAATTGAAACAGATTTTTCAATACTATCTCGCTGAATGAAGATTCCTCACTCACATACATTTTCAAACTGCATAAAGTCTATGTATATATATATAATAAACCTACAAAATGTGTTAGGTATTTTTATTTGAAAATATATCGAGTGAATATTCCTTAATTCAATATGAGTCTTTTGCATGGAAATTCACGTCATGCAAATTTTATCTAGGAGCTCAACGGAAGGAAAATTATATCACAATGGGAGGATCAGAGCATATTACTGCATTTATTAGTCACACAAACATATTTCTCAGATTTTCGTATGAATCCGATTTGCAGACATGATTTTCCATTTGATATTCTCTATGAGCCTGGTAGACAAAACGGGGGATCCTCGAGTTCGGAGATTATGGTCGTGATTTGAATATTTTGTACATATGGTCCGCGGTATAAGTTAAAATATTTATTGACTTGAGGGGTTGAAGCTTTTATGACCACGGGTAAAATAAAAACAAACGATATCCATCTGTATACATCGAGAGTAGTTTTTATTACACATTACTTAATCCCATATGAGAGATCCATAAGAGCCATACAACAATTGGATTCGAGTTATAAAGGCTCTTTTTTTTTTATTAGTTTTTATCCAGTACGTTGGTTGATTGACGAATATCAATACGTTTGAATCCCCGTTTTATTTCATATATAGATATTTTTTGTTGGATCACAAGTGTCTTGCTTACCCCTTAGTTATAAGACGTATGGAGTTCGCAAAAAGCAATGACCGTTAGAACGATGAAGAATAAGGAGTATCGAAAGATTGTTATAAAGATTTTTGTCGTTTGCAACGATACGTTATTGGATGGTGGCATTTGCGAAACAGAGGGAAAGAAAGAAAAAAAACACGAAAGAAACCATACATCTCTTTTTGTTCGTCCAGTTTTCCTCCCCTTATCTCTTTTCTTATCCATAACCACATTTATTCTATCACGAAGACCAAGGCTGCATCCAGAGCTCCATTTGGCTTCATTTCCGGGAACCGGGATCAAGAGAAATTACTTGAACATTTCTAATAATCGTCATAGATTTTGCGATTTCAATGAAAAAGCAAGGAAGAAGAGATTGAAACGTCTGAGAAAAAACGTAAAGGAGGATCGGAGTAGGAAACAATCGATCATAAATATATACGCGTAGGTGTAGTACTCGTAACGAACCACGGTGATGCTACGCCACACATCTATCGACTGAATCCAGACGTATCGATAATCGAACTCAAAAAACCTAGTTGACAAATGTCTTTGTCATATACATATAACGTGGATGAGCGCTCTCGGTCGTACGCATCGCTTCGTTGAGGCGCAATCTCGTACTACCGTAAATAATTCGCGGCCAACGATTCGAATATCAAATTTCGCTCGATTTCTAGTCATGTGTGGTATCGATGTATGTATGTGCATATATGTATATAACCTATGCACATATTGTCGAACTTCTAAACGGAGAGGAAAATCGGTCATCGATAAATATGTGTCTCGATTTGATTATGTATCTTTCGCACGGATTGTGTATTCTTCATTTCTACCTGGGGGATGTTGTTACATCGAGCTCAGATTTTGGTTTACTGTTACTTCATTATTGTTACGCGTTACCTTCATATAGACAATGGAGTTATATACAGCCTCTGGAATTATTCTTCGATTCTCTATGCAGCTCTTTCGATACGGAAAAATATGAACAATGTGTGTTTCTTAATGTTGAGTAGCAATCAGCCATCCACATGGCGAAAGCATGTCTCCTGACAGTCGTGTCTTTGAAATTTTATACTATACTATACGCACAGTAAGAATTCCACGTGTGCATTGCGTCTGAAAGACTGCCTGTTTGAAAATACCGTGCAGGATGGCCAAAGAAGCATTGAAAGGGAGCATAGAGGTGTGAATGCACCAGAACAGTCCTGGAACAAAGCAAAACCAAACTAGGCAACAAAGACAATGTTATACTCACCCACCGTTTGAGTGATGAAAAATCATCGAGGAGAGCTGGGAATAACAAAGCCTTGAACATCTTTCATTCATTTCTGCAGTGAATAAATATAAAAACATTGATTAACTAGAATGCTCATTACAGTCCTCCAATATACATATAGACATCTATTATATCTATAATAATTCATCTATTTCGAGGTCCTTCGCTATATGGATACGAATACGCTTATAATCTGATTCCAAGTACATTTCGAAGAATCAAGTTGATTATCGATGTTGCTGACAATTGAGCCTACAGTGAATGTCAATACATGCACTTCAAAATTGAATACGAGAGATGTCCCTGGTGAAAAAACAGCGTGCGATAAACGCCACAATAAAGTGAAAACAATGTGCAAACGGCGTGATTCGCGCCAATTCACTCTTTCCAGTCAGGAGTGCAATAAGCTTCCATAGAACGTAGGTTCACGCTTCACACTGCACGTTCAACGCATGTTTCTGAGATTTTCTATTCACTTCTGCTTCCTTCATCTGGAAATGAACGTTTTCTGCAGGGTTGAAATAAAATCCTATGTGTTACATTTATCCATAAATTTATTCTACCCATAAGATTACTATACTGACAGAAAAACGACCTAGTTTAAACATTCGTGGTCGCAATAACTTGAAATCTGGTTCAATTTACCAGGAAATGTGATTGTGATGTCCAGAGAGAGTGGTTGAAGCCAAAATTAACTACATATTCTGGTTCTTCTAACCTGAAAAATGTAGTTAATTTTCGCCTCAACCACTTTTTCGAGACATTATCATCACATTTCCTGGTAAATCGAACCAGATTTCAAGTTATTGCGACCACGAATGTTCCAACAAGGTCGTTTTTCTGCCAGTGTAGTAATCTGAAAATGAATGAATTTATGAGCACCATGAGAAAAAAGGGATTGTGTAAATTTAATCTAGTTATAACTCAATGTTTTCAGGATGAAAAAGTCATTCTATAAGACTTTTGATACCGAATTTATGAAATTTATGGGATTTCAATGAGCTTTATGAAATTCATTAGATTTTGATGTGTACTTGTCACTACTTTTATGAGATGTTATCAGAATTTATGAGATCTTTTCCATGGGGTATTAATATTCGCCTGTCATTATTTCGGCTGGCTCTACTCTTTGACATACTGAAATTCGAAATTCCAATATTGATCCCTGAAAATCCTGAATCCTTTTTTGAATTCAGTTTAAAATAATTTCGTTGTAAAAAATATTCCAACAAATGAAAATATGTGTACACTAGCATCAGGGCATATTATAAGGGTCAGTTCTTACCAAAAAAATAGTTCTAAAAGGAAACGATCAGTTCTGAAACGTAAAAACGGTTAGTTCTTGAAAAATTACCTTACTTTCAGTGGAATGTTTTCCTCTCCCTTTTCCTTTTTTTTTTCAATCAAGTACACGGAGAGGAGTATACGGTAACCATTACTAGAACCCAAGCGTGTATTGCCTATAATGACAATGGGCCCCAGGCTGGGTCCATCCTCTTCAACCCAGTATTGGAGAATGACGATGGGGCCCATGTTGGCTCCATCTTGGCCCTGTTGTGCTTTCCCATACAATCATAGTTGGAAAAAAAATGGAGATAATGAATCTTAGTGCGGGCACATTTGAACTTGGCCCCAATTTGGACCAGCGTTAGGCCAAGATTGGGGTGAATTTATATCCCGAGCATGTGTGTACAATCCTCAGCGTGTAAGAATTTTGGTCCCACTCTGGCCCATATTGGCAGGATGGGGCCCATGCTGGCGCGGGGTGGGCCCCATGGTATATGAATGCTGGGGATTTTCCAATTTCAAAACAAAAAGGAAGGGGCAGTATTGATTGCCTAGTCTGGGTTCATGCTAGGCCCGTGGTGTTACCAATTCTCGGGCAAAGCAATACGGCCAAGCTGGGAACGATGTTATCATCCCAGGGTTGTCCCCACGTTGGGTAGCATGGGCACCCACCCTGGGCGTAGATGGGGCCCGCCGTCAATACACACTCGGGAAAGAATAGGAATTCGGTGACAGATATTCCAAAATTGTAATAAGTACTATTCAAAATCGGAGTGAGTGCGATAAAATGTTTACGTTACCATGGGAACGATAGGGTAACATCGTAATGATCACCAAATCGCGAGTCAGCACTCAATTCTTATCCTAAAGTCGCGATGAGAACTAGAGCGAATGGTAATCAATCCCATACACTTTGACCTGTTAGGGGTATAGTGAGTCCAGTACCTTAGCAACACCATAAATGGAACTGTCTAGGTCCTCACGAAAATCTAGCCAAGGGCTAACAAGGGTCTAGTGGCTAGCGGGAAGCTTGTAAGGGCCTAGCGAGTGCTGATATAATGCTTGCTCGGGAAGTGATATTTATTCTGAAAAAATAAGACTTCATGTCAAAAATGAAATTGAGGAAGTATCAAATAATCCAAGAAATACTTGTCACACCAATTTTTTCTTTTTTGATTTTTGTTTTTTTTTTTAAAATCGAGTGTCTACCGTTTCGGTTAATTCTCAAATTTCTTCAGAATATGTCCCGACTTGCATTCTCTTGAGGATATATTCATGTATTCTTTCGAAATCTGGAGAATATGCAATGAATTATAATTCATTGATCCCTTTCGTAAAACAAAGAGAGAGTTGCGATTGGAGATGCATCTGGAAAATTGATCCATTGAAATTTTGCTTTTCTCACATGTTTTAGTTGCATTACATAAAATAGAATGGATGTGTTTTTTTAACCACAAACATGCAATGAAAATTACAACCAAGAATGAAAATAAGAAATCTTTTGCACGCTCCTGATACGTTGAATGCGCGAAATTGAAAAAGCTCTATGCACGCTCTTTACACGTCATGTTAGGAAATTTAGTCCCCTTCATTGCACGCTCTGAAGCGTCAATTTACTCTTTTCACACGCTGTTATTACGTTTCATTTACTTTCTATCAACTTTCAATCAACTCCATAGATACTCCTTTGGCACGCTCAACTGCACGCTTTATTTTCACCAGGGGTAACTATGGATACGTGATCGTTTGATTCAATTAAAATGACAATTTTCAATTACTTTTTGAAGTATAAATTTGAATGGGGGATTTCTTCTAGAATAAGTCGAGCAGATTTAGCCAAACTGAACGCAGTGTAGAAGAATATTTTGTATCGCTTTCTCGATGTGATACATTGTATGTTTCATAATTTTGATTTCAATGACGATCGGTTTCTGTTCAAAATTTTCTTGGAGAGCTTTGTCAAAGACTCCAGATGCTCAGGAAATGAATCGATCAATTAAACTCTGTTGTACTCGCCTTAAAATCAATCATTGTGATTGTACTTCTCGTGCAATTCAGACATAATTAGCTTGCGGTTTACAGTTTGTTCATGTGGACTAATTCAATAGTCTGAATCTTCTTTGTCAATCCAAGGATTCCTACATTGATAAAAGATAATTACTGATATATGTGTACTGAACTTCATTGAATCAGATATCTAATCCTGGAGTTCTCCAAAGCATCCGCAATTCATCTTGCAGAAAGATGATGTCATTTTTCATGAGACAACGAGCAACCCCATAAAGGTGATGTTTCATCTAATTCCAGTTCTCCTTGTGACATCGTTTGAACAACGTACAATATCGCCACAAGTTTCAAGTCGATTTCGTTAGCAAGTTCTAGATTGAACTGAAGAATGAGAGACAATCAGTCGATCGGTTCTCATTCCTCTACTCTCTATACGATGAATGTTCCCCTTGCGAATCCGTTCTTGACAATGTATTCAATTAGTATCACGCGAGGAACGATACTTTGAATAATCGTGTTGGCGAGATTTTTTTTTCCTTAGCAGGCAGTGAATCAGAATAAAGCACCTGGATTGCTTAATAAAAATTTGCTCCATTAAACATCCACGACACTCTCAAGGCATTATTTAAATTTCAAAGATTTTTATCCGATACGCTTGATGTTATTGTAGCAGCAATGATAATGGATATAGAGACTCTCCCTTGATTCTCACTGAATGATCCTTTACGGTTTCAATTTTATGAAAGATAAATCGAGAATCATGAATTTTTTTCTCATCAATGAAAAAAGTACTTCTCATGATTTGGGTGTGTAATGTTCTTAGTACCGTAATAATGACGTTTATGCTTCGACTGCTTGTTCCAATCTTGATCCTTTTTCTCAGATTTATGTACTTCGAATCTCACTTTACCTTTAGATTACAACAATTCTTACTGATCCCTAGACAGATTGTGTGTGCCAAAAAGAATAATTGTAACATGTTCAGTATTCATGGACAATAAAATTAGTATGAAGTTTCGACTGATGTTTTATTCAATTCAATAGAAACTTGACAATTTTTATGTGAGAAATATCGGTACTATTGAGTCCCCCCTATGACTAGTTTAGTAAATTAATCGATACACTAAGAAGCAGAGTTTCATTGAATATCAGACAATTGGGGAAGTTAATTACTCTGGATAAAAATATTGTTGGTTCAAATAAATTTTATTCGACGCAGCACAATTTTTTATTTTGATTGAATGGGTAGTTTGTCCATAACTCAGAGAGATAGACTTTTATATACATCAGTTGAAATTTAGCTGGGACAACTGATTGTTGATTGGCACAGCGAGGTGCCTTTGTTTCAGTGAACATTTGAATTTCAATGAAAATTTTAATGACAATGAATACGTCTTAATGAAATTCAATGATATTCCATCGGAAATGTCACCATTCGTAATAGGATTCAATATAACATTTCTACCTGGGTGTTTATTCTTTCATCAATTATAGTGTATACTGAGAGGAAAAACTATAGCTGAAAATGAGCGACAGTTAAGATAAGAGACAGTTTCCAGTCACAGTAGCTATATTTTCACTATTACAGCGATTTTTGCAGTCACTTCGATGGAAAATATGGCTATCAGGTGTATCGGTATGAAATGAGCGTTTTTTTGTGAAAATGAGACACTAATTGCGAATAGGAGAATAAAAAAATGTATTCATAGTATTGACCATTGCTTTTGACCACCTTTCTGGCAATTTGTGGACACCACGCCAATAGAAATGTTCATCTTTTGAAGCAAACAAATCAGACATCCAATTTTCGACTTCTTCGTAGGAATCGGAGTGCTGCTCAGCCAATGCGTGTACCATCGATGAAGACAAATGGTGGTCGGAAGGGGCCAAGTCTGGTCAATACGGCGGGTGGGGTAGCAGCTCCCAGTCAAGTGCTCTGATTGTATCCTGCACCGGTTTCGCTTTGTGTGCAGGTGCATTGTCGTGTAATAAAATTACTTTGCCGTGTCTTCTGGCCCATTTTGATCGTTTTCCGATCAATGAATGGTTCAAATTGATCATTTGTTGTCTGTAGCGATGAGTATTAATAGTTTCACCAGGTTTTAGACACTCATGATACAGCACACCTTTTTGGTCCCACCAAACACAGAGCATTGCCTTCTTACCGAATCGATCTGGTTCTGCAGTCGATGTTGATGGTTGTCCCGGATTAACCCATGATTTTCTCCGTTGAGGATTCCTAAAATAAATCCATTTTTCATCCCCAGTAACAATTCGATGCAAAACCGTTTTTCTCCCGTGTCTCTGAAGCAAAATGTCACAAGTGTTTTTTCGATTTTCCATCTGTCTTTCATTCAATTCATGTGGCACCCATTTTCCACACCTTTGGATCTTTCCCATAGGTTTCAAATGGTCAGGTATTGTTTGTTGTGCAACATTTAACATTGCTGTCATTTGCTCTTGACTCAAAGTATCATCTTCATCCAATATTGTTTGCAGTTCGGCGGCTTCAAACTTTTTTGGTGGTCTTCCACGTTCTTCATTTCTCACATCAGAATCATCATCTCTGAACCGTTGAAACCATCTTTTGCATGTTGCTTTTGATAGAGCATGATCACCATATGCCTCGAGAAGCATTCGATGCGACTCTGCAGCACTTTTCTTCAAATGGAAAGAAAAAATTCATGCTTTCCGCAAATCATCACTTTCTGGTACAAAATTCGACATTTTCAACATGATGGAAACATATGATGTTGTTTGTTCAATGACTTGATGTTTATTAAATACGTTCGACAGATGTCATACCAACCAAACAGAACAAAAATTGAAGCTCGTTCACAACAAATGTTCCCTATCGACACATTTGTATCCTAACGCTCACTTCATACCGGTACACCTGGTAAATTCAATAAATACCAAAATTCATTTGGTCTCAATTTCAGCTACAATTTTTTCTCAGTGTACTGTATGTTTTTTCATTTTGTAGTTTGAAGATCGATTGATCCCATAAATGTATATTTAACAGCGTGGACATTATAGTGGAGAAAAACATGAGAATGAATGGTTTAAACACACGCTTCATGTAAAGTAATTGTGAGTTATATTAAGCGTATGCGAATCAGACTTATTCTGACTTCAAATAATCCCTTCAGTGAAAGTCATCGGTTCGATTCTCGCTATGGTGTGCGATTTTTTTAGTTACGTTTCATGAATTTCACACGTTTCCTTCGCTTCAATTCCTTCTTTAGATACTCTTTGTCTCTCTCCCATCCAAGCTCCGTATACTTTCCATTAACGTTTCAGTTGCCCTCCAACATACGCTTCGTTTACTCTTCCTTCCCGCTTCCATTTCCACCAAGGATAATCCCTTGTAAAAATTATTCATATATGGCCCATATATGAACTGTATTTGATTCATATATGGATTTGGTACGAATTATATATGGTCATATATAAATCATATGTAATTCATATATGTGGCATATATGACCATATGAAATTCGTATACGATTGTTCAATCCATATAATGACCAAACATGACCCATATATAGGATACATAACGCCATATATGAAATGTATATGGCCCATATATGAATGTCCGAAATCATATATGGCTCATACATGAATTATATAGGGGTCATATGTGAATCTGTGAAATCATATATGTACCATGTGTGGTCATATATGCCGCATATATGATTCATTTTTACAAGGGATTAATATGTTTGAGAGAAAACTTTGTAGATTCGTGTGATTTTTCGATTCACGTATGCATTAACCTATTCGATTATAAATTTTTGAGATAATAATCAATAATCGATTGAGTAATTCGCACAGGTGAAGAAAACTTCAATATCATTGTTATAACAAAAACTGGAATTCTCTGGTACCCAGGAACTGGAAAATTTCTGTTCATGACGAACTTTTCAGCTTAAGTACAAGAATATTCCTCTTTTACTGGAATTTTTCCGTATTTTACATGAAATTTCATTCTTTTTACTTTAATTTCCCAATATAAATACAAGAAGTTCCATGATTTGAATGTAATTCTTCAGTACAAATGTACAGGTTAATTGCTTCCAGTTCGGTACCGGAAGCCCTGCTTGAAGAATCTCATTGAACCGATTGATCCTCATTGATGAAACCATTGAGAATCAATTTTTAATGGGTGGGTGGGTGACCGAACGAAGATCACTGTAAAAACAAACTTCGGAAAACTCCCTGGTCAAAATTATGTCCTAATGGGTTTGAATCAGTTTTCTGCATTGGAATCAATGGAGATCAATCGGTTCAATGAGATTCTTTAAGCGGGGCTTCCGGTACCGTACTGGAAACAATTAACCTATATATTTGTACTGAAGAATTACATTCAAGAATAAATCCTATAATGGGTTTGAATTGGTTTCCTGCATCGGAATCAATGAGATTCTTCAAGCAGGGAGTTTTCTGAAGCTTTTTTTCTTAAGTAATCTTCGTTCGGTTGTTAAATTCTTTCCTTCGATTGTTTGGTTTCATTTATCACGGAGATTTGAGGATATTCCATATAGGGGAGACCAGGGATAGTTGACCATAGGGGTCAGTAGACTAACCGGCGAAAATGTCGGTAAAGACGCGAGTGTCGCGTTTTTTAACTACACCTGAATAATTGTCTTTATTGGCCGATTCAGTGGCCAGGGACGCAAAGTCACTGGCGCGTATTGTTGAGGAGTAGTAACACATTTTCACTTTATGAACCATGTAAGTAAAATTTATCTTCCGTACATGCTTTGTTGTGACGTAGACAAATTTATTGGTAATTACTTTTCCTATTGATCCAGGTATTGGTTTTATAGCTGTTCTTCATATGACATAACATTATTCTCGAGTCGCTGTTGTGAGTTAGGATTTATATGTGATCAAACACAAAAATTACGTTTGGGGCTAGTTGACTAATTACCAGCTTCAGGGCTGGATAAGTGGTTACCCCGTGATCTCACACTAATCACTACCCGGGAGGTCCGAGTTTATCGACATTTCGGAACATAACTATGAATTTAGGGAAAAAGAGCTTCACTGAAAAATTTTTCTAGTGATTTTACCAAAAATACCAAAAGGTGATTCTTCAGTGATGTTTCACTCCCTTGAATTGACAGTCATTCTTCGAAATATTAATGAACTTGATGTTTCCGTATATATTCATCAACTTCCCAAGCGTATGGTCAAACAACCCCGGACATGAGATAGATTGACCAAGTGTAAGTTATGTTAGAAAATGAATTAGATATTCACTACCATATAGTTCATTTTGACATTTCTATGAATAATTTCGAACAGCCTAATAGTGTCTCTGTCAATTCCAGTAGCTTCCATACGCATCGGTATTGGAGCAGAAAACATATACATATACTTGCAAAAACCTTGGTCAACTATCCCCGGTCTCCCCTATCTGTATCTTGTTATTTGCATGCTGTGGTAATAGCCAAGCTGTGAAATGAGATAATAATGATCACATGCAAAGTTCTCTAATAATTCGAGGCACATAACCTACCCAGACTGATATTATAAACAGCCGAATGACCTGATGTCAATGATCGTATAGGTATTTTATCACATGGATGGAATTGATGGAAAAATTTCGCTTGAATCAATGTGATTCACAGACCATTCAGCTATGTTCAATTAACGATCCCCAACTAACGATATAAATCCATGTGACGAGTGGAGTCAACAGGAGAAATTTATATTGCGAAACCAGCTGTTTTTATTTTCTTTCAATCGTTTGAAACATATTTAGTTATCTCAATGACATAAAATTTCATTCCCTGCAAATCACTTTTGAAATTCCTGAAATGAACCTGTTCTTGTAGTGTGATAAAATGAATACATCTCAAGGTAACTGCGTTGTTATTTCCTTTTATTCGAATATGGTGTTGAACCTTCTCTTATTCTATACACACGAAATGCATGTAAAATCATTTGGAAAAATTTGTATGAATTCTTCAACTCTTTTATTTTAGAATTCCACTTTCATATTCCGCAGAGAATAATTTATTTACGCAACATATTCATGTGAACAGAATGAAAAACGGACAGGTTAATTTTTCGTTTAGATACAAATGATTCCCGTATTTGTATTGTTAATGATAATTATCTTTAATTGAATAATTGTCCCCCAATAATTGGTTGCTCATGGCTCGTTGAATTTCCAAGCTTTGTTTACAGCCCATTCTTGGCAAATGTTGGCCAATTTTGCGCCAGGAGAGGGCTGGAATTGGCTCAATGTTTGTGCATACATGGGTACGGGTAGAGGAACGCGTGTCACAGACCATTCAATCAAAATGAACGGGTTTAAGATAACATGAATTCATTTAAATGAAATATTTATCTGATCAAAAGTGTATTGACCTATATTTTCGCATATCAAAGATCTGTTCAATTAACGCGGAAATAATTCCATTGAATCATGAATATATTGTTGATTTTTTGTCTTCTGAGAATGAATTGAAATGAAAATTACACGAAACCGTGAAGAATAATTCAATTACTACTCCGACTCGAAACGAATTCAGGAATATCAATCATCTACGAAGATTCCACGAAAAAGCAATGCACCTCGTAATGGAATAGATATGTTTGCGTCAGTGGAACTTCCTATCGGAATAATGTTTCTTATCGGAGAAATCACCAATTTCCTATGGAAATTCGTCATTTCCGATCAAAAGTTCTCATTTTCATCGCGAATCCAGAATTTTTCTGTAACGTGATAGCTTCTGACGATATTTGTAACTGGTATACGTCAGTATAAAAAGTATCAAATCTTCCAGTAAATTATAACAGGTACTTCCTCATGTATTGAGAAAACTTGTATGGATGTTCAGTGGTATCAGAAATGTTTCCATTCTCATGGAGAGATAAGACTTGTTTTCCAAAATTTTCGTCGGTCGTGACAGAATGCGATGACACAAAGATATGACAAGTTAACATGAAACAAATATTCATTTTCAAACGATGGATCATATTCAAGATATTCGAGGTAATCGCAAGATCATTGCTGAGCCTTATTGAAAATGTCGTTGAAACTTGAGAGCTCAAGCTCCAGTTCCACACCTTCGTACTTGAGGGAATACTAACGCTGGAGCACTAGCTATTCCGTATCAGCCATTCCATTCGAATAGCGTTGAATAAATTCGTTCGAACTGAATTTCTAAAGATTCTATAAAACATGAAGAATCTTCAGAAACTTAGTTTGTATGAAATCATTCAGTAGTTTTCAAATAAATTGGGCAACATGGAATGGCCAGTCGAATTAAAATTGCACGCCAACATGCATTGAAGGATATGTTTCATGTACGGGAATCACCCTGCTAAAATTGCCAGACAGATCCATACAATATTCTGATCAACATATGATATGGAGCTGAAACTAGCAGCCATAGAGCTAGCAGCCAGTAACTTGTAACTTTTTATTGAACGTTGGTGAAGCTTTGTTTATATCAAAAACCGATCAAGCAGTATCCTATTCAACGTTTCAGACCCTCAAATCTTCCATAGACGTTTCATTTCAAAAATGATTACAATCGGCTGCCAGTTTCAGACGCTGACTTCATGCATTCGATCGATTCTGTCAGGTTTGGTCTGGTTTGTACATCAGTGCTGGAAAATCTTACACAGCGAAAAATTTTGAGTCACAGGAGGTCCACTCATAGTTTGTGTTGAAAACAATATATCAAATTCTGAAATTCACAGATTTTCAGTGTGAATTCAACATTTTTATGTTGATTTGATACTTTTTTGTGTTAATATTTCACATAAATTGCGAGTGGACCTCCCGAAACATACACGTGTGATAAAAATACACAAAATTTTTCACTGTGTATATATGGAATGGGAAAAAAACATATCGGAATTTGGCAGAACCGGGACAGTTCTCTCACCTTTCCTCCTATCCAACGGGCTACAACAATTTTCTTTCAAGGAAAACAATTTCGAACATCAGTGCCTATCTCTTCACAGCATGAAGTCTATCTCTTCAATTTTGCATGAAAACTGAGACACTTATTCATCCTAGTTTTTTATTTATCGTCCTTGTTCCGTATCGAAAACACTTTCTTTAATACCGTCAGGGGATAACGTGAGGATTCAATATCGAAATTCAGTTGGAGGTATTGGAATAATAATGATCATCAATTACATTGTCAATATCAAGATATGATTACATATTGAATTTGTATACATTTCTTTCCTATACTCATTAATTCCTCATCTTTGGAGTATCACATTTCTAAATTGTTGAAAATATATGACTGTGACGAGATGATTGAGACCTTCATCATAGCGTTGAAATTCTACACGATACAAAGGAGATTATAAGTTCTGTACTGCGTGGCACGAAAAATTGTATATCTTTATCATAATATACATATATCTCATCAGGAGCATAATAAGTGAGGGAAATGTAATTTTTGAGAGTGAACTTGACGATTATATTATCATATGAACGATATCACATCACATACCGTATAATTGTCGATTCAAAGCCTCGAAGCGTTCCATTATTGTACCACATAATGAATTTCAATAATTTCTTTTTTCTCATATGATATGGTTTTAGGTTCTAAATGGAAATGTTACACCATAAACGTGTAACTACTTTGATCATTATATGACAACATTTCACACAATTCTAAATATTTATATAATCCAATAATAATTTACCGATTCAACTTTAAGAATTCATAGAAAGTTTTTTTCACACTTCCCTGAACTTGGATATATTACAAGAACTTTCTACGCTTCTTCTCGTATTTGAGAAAAATTCACTGACACGAATGTACAGGACAACAACAAAGAATAAGTTTTTTCTTTGCTATACGGTATTGAAAAACAGAACAAAAGATAGTAATAACACGAAAGTGTGTGAGGATAAAAGAAGCATGAGGCAAATGTCACGACCCAAATGTGTCTGAATATTCGACCGAAGTTAGGATCACGCTAGAATTGATGGAGCTAAAACTAGCAGCCGAGTGTTGTAATTTTTGATTGAATATTCTTCATATCAGAGATTGACGGACTGGGGTGTCACTGAGTTATTTGGCTACTCAAATACTTGATGAAACGATTCTACCAAAAGTTACATAAATTGGCTGCCAGCTTTTGGACGCTAGTTTCAACTTTCCTGGAAGTGATACTTTAAAGGAACTATAGTTGAACGTATTACAATATCCAACATTGACGCACAGAATCCTAAAGAAATTCTTTTCGCCGGTAAATGTGTTATTTTTCCAGGTGAAACCTCAACATGAATCACACCTTATTCTGTCATCTTACATCGTTTTTCGCTTTCGTACCATCAATATGTGAAGATAATAGAATTCCAAGACACGGCAATTTCATTTTATCTCGAAAAAGTATGTGGTACGTGGAAAATGATTTTATGAATGTATATCCATCGAATTTAAGGTGTTTGTTAAAATAGTTCAATTTATCGTTATCTCCATGAATTTTATTGTATAAACTACTGTGTGCATCATTTTGACAATTATCTAACTAGGAATCAGCATCAGCTCGAAATCAGGTGTATTTCACGGAAAAAAAGAACTTGAGTACACGAGCTATTTTTATGTTGTTGAAGTGTGAATCGTTTGTTGAAACGAATTAGTGATCGAATAACGAAATACTCGATTGTTAAAGACCAAAAATCTTACCGTGTGTCCTGTAACTGATGTTTGAGAATAAACACTGATGACTTATCTGATTTTGTGAGTTTGAATTTTCGTTCCATTTCTATAAACGATTCAAACTCCAATCACATCTATTTTCATGAAGTTGTATATTTTCAATATTTGCCACAAGTAAACTATATCGTTGTGAGGGAGTAGCTGATCGGATTGAAAAAATAGCTACCTGTTCTTCCGTTTGAGATAGTTGGTGGAGCTACTTTTTATTGCTGCTACTATTTATTGTCACTTACGTAGTCCCTGGACCAATACGGATTTAATTGGAACATGGAAAAAGAGGAATACTTGCAGCAACTACTTCAATAGTCGATTTCCGACCACCCAGTTAAGGGGTTATATACAGTTAAGAGGTGCAAAAAAAGCGATTTTTCAAGAATTTTTCCTGAAAAGTCAGTTGAATTGATAATTGTAAAGATTTGTACACATATTGAGTCAACTTTTAACTGTACTTGAAGATTTTTTATTTGTAAAAATAATAATTTTGAGAGCCGTTATAGTTGATCTCCAGGAACTCCTCTAAAGAAAACCGCTTTGCGGTGACCACGATATCTCGGGACTGAATCTTTTAAAATGAAAAAACCAAACGGATTTCGTCAAAGTAATGTTTAATCTAGTAATCAATCGGAGGAATAAGCAAAATCAAATTTTTTGACAAAATGGTGACTTCTAAAAGAAAAAAACCGATTTTTCAGCAAAATTTTAGCCTTGAATTGTTCATTAAAAAAAAATATTCATCGGTGAGAAGAAACCTTCGATTAATTACTAAAAAATATAGTCAACAAGCTTGTGTTGAAATTTGAGACTGATCGGTCCAGCCATTTTCGAGAAATCTTAGTCACCGACTTTGAAAACACAGTTTGGAGAAAAACGCATTCAAAGTTTCAAAAGCACTTGACATAGAGTGAAAAATTTTTACAAATATGCGTGTGAGTTGAACAATAATCGCCGAATTGACTTGAAATTTCCTGTGTGTGTACTTAAATGTATGTTCATTATGAGAATGAAATAAAAAAAAAATCGATTTTTTGAAAATTTTAACTGTATATAACCCCTCAAGTACACGGAGAAATATAATATAGTAAAATAGTATTATTTCTCCAAATGTCGTCACAATTACCTGACGGTCTCAGAGGCTTTCTTACAGAATGTAGTAAAAATTATTGCAGTTGTAGTATTCTATTCCACATTTGAGGAGTACTTCTCAAGATATTAGACATATAGTATTATTTCACTAGAAAATGTTGTAATTTTTATTGTATTATTTTTCTCCGTGTACTTGCTGCAGCTACTTAGTAGTCAGTAGGGTGTCCGTTATTTCCCAAGTTGGATTAATTTTTGCAAACGCCCCCTCAATTTTTACTTTATGACCTAAAAAAAAATATCAGACCCAAATAAGCCCTTAATATTCATATTAACCCGTGCCGAAATCATAATACATTTTAAATACCATTTAAATGACATGGGATTTCCACACTTTTCGCATTCAAGTGGATATGAAACCAAGTATCCTAATGCAATTAAAGAGTGCTCCACAAAAAAATTGTAAGAATAAAAAAAGCACAATAAATCTCTTCATAATATTATTTATAAGATATAATATATCATACTTCTTCAACACTGATTCTGAAACGTGACTGTGTGCGTTGAATAATGAAATGAATGAGAATTATAGTGGAAATTAATAAAAAACAATGAATTTGACGATAACCACACCTTAATCCTCCAATAACTTTTAAAGGGTAGCATTTATGGAAAAAACATAAGAAACCTTTTTTGTAGAGTGTTCAATTCTCAACCAGAATATGCATTGATTCTTGTTGTAGCTGTACTTCTTGCAGAGAAAAAAAAAATGCGAAAAGTGTGAAAATCCCATGTTATTTGAATGGTATTTAAAATGTATTATGATTTCGGCACGGGTCAATATAAATATCAAGGGCTCATTTGGGTCTGATATTTTTTTTAGGTCATAAACTAAAAATTGAGGAGGTGTTTGCAAAAATCAAATCAACTTGGGGGAATAACGGACACCCTAGTAGTCAGGACAAATAACACGTTAGCTGTTTCACCTCATTCGATAGCTCCACTAACTGACGTGAATACCTGAGTTATTCGATGGCAGGTGAGGCGGTTAACGTGTTACTTGTCCTAACGGCTGAGTAGTTGCAGCAACTACTTAAGTAGATGGTCAAAAATCGATTATTTGAGTAGTTGCTGCAACTATTCCAGTTCTTCCGTGAAGCAATTGGAGCGCAATGAATTCTCGCGTCCATTCATTCAGGTTATAAGAAAATAAGCATTTGAATTTCGTTCATTTTTCCAAGCTTTCACACGGAGAAAAAATGGTTTCCTACTATAGCTCCTACAAAGAAATTTGTTGTCCTTGCAAAAATATTCACTACATCAGCTAAGAGGTTAGTTCTCTCAACAAATGTGTTTATGTCAGCAAGAAAAATGTAGTTGTGTCAATCATTTTTCTTGGTCATACAGCTAATTTTTTTTTTAGGCGCTATAGTAACAGACTTGCATGTTATGCTAGCAATACTTTTCTCTCCATGCAATTAGGTAAAAATCTGTGCATCAGGTTTATTATTCAAGACTGTCAATTGACGATGATTGTAACAAATGATTTGTTCTTTAAATCTCTGAAAATTTGAGAAAATTGTATTCTTGTGCACTGCTCAACCCTCGTAAAAATGATTATAGCGGTTGTCTGGCATATTTCAAGGGGCTCGCAGTACAGCTGGTCACTAGAAAGGGTCTTGACATCAACTATTAAGTGGCTGGAATCATTTCTGCTAGGAAAGGGTTAATCAATTAGTGGGAATTGAACTCACCGACGCGCAAGTTTGAACGCAACGTTTCAAAATGTACTCCTTGCGAATCAAGACAAAAAATGATAATCAAGTTTATTTTTAACCCAATCAGAAAAAACCGAAGTATGCCAATGGTGACAACAGGTGGAGTACAGTGCCAGTACTGGGGCCCCAAGAGTCGGCTAGCACGTACCCAGTATGGCAAAGCGTTATCATTTCGGACGAATGCCAGTACTGTTGCAGTACAGACCACCAGTACCCAGCCAGTCTTAGCCGGTACTGGCGCAGTACAGCGCTAGTTGTGAAATTCTGATTGGTCGTATTGCGCCGGTACTGAAGGCCATGACCGATTACCAGTACTGTGCCAGTACTAATTACTCAGTACGGAAAAGCGTTATAATTTCGGACAAATACCAATACTGCTGCAGTACAGACCGCCAGTACCCCGCCAGTCTTAGCCGGTACTGGCACAATACTACGTCAGTTGTTAAATTCTGATTGGGAATATATTTATATAAAAGAGAGAGAAACATCAATTGAATTTATTATATCTCTGCCCTGTCTTCTATAGAGATTAAAATATGAAACACAACACAATTGTATTATCATCAGTGATGTGCACTACTTTCGTCAAATTAATTTCGAATTGGACCACGGATGAATATAATTATCAAAAAAATATATACATGGATTGTTGAACGATGCTCGGTGAAACGCCACTTGTGCAAATTGAACTGGTGGGCGAAGAGTAATAAGAATGATGGAAAAAATTATTCTTCTGAAAAATTCAAATTTTCTTCTCCATTAAGTTTCAATTTGTACTACCCCGGTGATCGTCACAGTCACGAGTGCATTGATTTTAATTTCACTTTGTCATCTCATAGTAAGTTCCACGAAAGTCGTATAAACGGCGTGAGTCGGCTGCAAGAGAATAAATTTTACATAATTTTCCAAGAAATTTATATTTCTCTGTGCCAAAATGGATATCTCCAAGCTACTCCTGATTACGAATTCTTAGTCATCAATGAATATTATAATAGCCGCGAAAAAATTGGAGCTTAAGGCGATTTATCTATGATCGAATCAATTCACGTTCCTATGGTCGACGACTTATGGTTGCAGTGACCTGGAATCTGGTTATGATGACCAGAAAAATAGGGCAGAATCACATGACTCTGGTTGTGGTAACTAGATGGAATGGTTGAAGCCAAAAATGACTACGTTATCTGGTTATGCGAACCAGATTTTTTTCCGAATGCAGACTCAACCATTGTAAAAATGAAGTATGCAACAAACTAAGGACGCAGGGAAAGCGTTTGCAAAGGTAATTAAGAGGATATAAAAAAAAATATTGAATTCGTCACGCGTAGGAAACGTGCACAAAACGTTTTTACAAAAATGTTATTACACGGAGAAAAAGGTATCTTGAAAAATACCATAATTTATGGATTTTTGGCGTTGGTCCAACCCGAGTCACAATATTTACGTGAAGATACCTCTAAAAGTACCATAATGGCTTGGACTTTTATAAGGAAGGTACCATACTTCTTTATGAAAGTCCAAGAAATTATGGGACTTTCAGAGGTTCGTTCACGTGAATATTTTCACTCGGGTCAGACCAACGCCAAAAATCTATAAATTATGGTATTTTTCAAGATATCTGACTTCTCAGTGTACAATTGAAGTTCCAGAATGTTTACAAAGCGTAGACTCGAACTTTTTATGAACGGTTATCGCACTCTTTGTCGAAAAGAATCAATTGGCGCGGATCACGTTGCATAACAAATTTTTTTCACGTCGAGCGAACGTTATTTTTTCACCACGGAATAGACTTTGTTGATGAAAAACCTAGCGCATTGTATCAAATTTCATAGAAACATGTGCAGTTTTATTCTGAAATACCATTCGATTCGATTCAAGTGGATCATGGGTTTCTGCAACTAGAAAATACTTCGCGAGTCGCAAAATTTGGAGGCTGTTTATCCTCATATTCGAGTTTTAGACTGATTTCGTCCTCATTTATGAATATTGCGAACAAAAACAAAACAAAATCAGACCAACAATCAAATATCAGAACAACAACCGTCCAAATTTTTTGACCCGGGGTCGAATCAGTTCGAAGCTCAAACGAATTCACCGGGAAGATAGTGATGGATTATTCAGTGAATAAAGAAAAAGTTAATGTCGAGTTTTTTCCACCAAGGACCTTCGAGGAAGTAAAACCAGAATCCTGAATCACTATGATAAAAACAAAGTAGAATAATAACACAGCCTACGATAATTAACGTACACTTATCGTGACTCAACGGTTGATGTGTGGAGCAACAATTTGTCCAATGTCTAGGACTTGCAGATAAAACTCTTCGAAATAATGTCTTCCTGGACAGAAGTGCAAATGGTTACAACAATTCTCCAGCGATCATGAGAGAAAAGATAAGGGAGAAAACATATGCAGAAGGAAGCAAGTAAAAAGAATGGAGTATTTTGAACTCATGTTTTATATACGTCGAAAATCATTCTAATCAAAGATATTTTTTTTATGCACGAGAAGTATAAAAAACTCAATAAGAATGAAGAAAAAAATAAGTTATTCCTTTCTAAGCCAGATCCGCCGTGTAACACGTGAGATTAAATATAGGCATTGCGATGTTCTACATCGTTATCCTTTTATTCACCCAGCACCATTCAAATTATCAACAAACTTCATTGTGAAAATGCATGATTTACATGAAGAATTGAACAATCAATTGAATGCTGATCGCTGATCATTCATCTTTTCCAATAAAATTAATTAGAAATCAAATTTTCAGATATTAATACCAACAAGCGTGGATGTTGCTTTCTTCCATCCATCCTAGTGATTCAAATATTAATTAATCTCATAAAACTTGTACCGTATGAAAGAATGCTTTACACCAATCGGAATACGCAATCAATGGAGTATCGTCATTTTACGATACCGCAATCAGGATTGGTATTTACATCGTATTCACGTCATTCGAAGAGCAATTGTTTCGGAATAATCTCTTCGATCGATTTCGCCATGGCAAAAAGTATGGAAACGATGGAAAGCTATACAAAATGATACGTACATATACAGTTGAATAAAATGTTATTATAAGTGATGCAACGAGCAGTTGCTCGGAACGAATGTCATATCTTTCCACACATCATAAAACACAGGGCAATAGGTATTCGGTTCTTTGGATTGTCATCACCCATAAAATGCGGTGTATCGAAATATAACTGGCTCTGACGTTTTTGTTATCGGTTTCTTTGATGGGATTTTATGAATTTCAAGTAAAAATGTGTGACAAGATACGATACGATGCGCGACTGATTGTTTGGAAATTCTGATAGGGACTGTGAGGTTAGAAAATTTACATTGTTCTCATGAAAATACTCAGTTCGAAAATATTCAGTGCATACGATCGTGAAAAAATTTTCAATTCGCCATCATTTGATTGTGCAGATATTTTCGTTTGTATCAAATAAAATTGTGTGATATTGGGTTTCATTCCAGATGGATGGAATTACTTTTACTTTTCCCTCTTCAGAACTGCAATCGATTTTAATTCATTGTTATTTCATTCTTTTTTGTTGAATTGTTAATTACATTTCACCTGGTATTAAAACACTTAGTGACCCGATGTAACAAATGATCGCAATTTTCCTGCAATCGATTTCCAGCACATGTGTGTGAAATTTACCATGAATTTACTCTGAGGAAAAGGATTTAGTGGAATATAAGATAGCTACACGGAGAAAAGGGATACTTGCAGCAACTACTCACGTAGTCGATTTGCGATCATCTAAGAAAAATAGTTACGCAACTACTATTGTTATTACAACTGGTATTTTTTGCCTTGATAACTAAATAGCTGTCATAACTACTTTATCGTAGGTGCTTGGGAATTGACTATGTCTTATAGTAGAAATTTGATCATGGATTCCCTACTTTTAATAAGGTCCTGATCAAGTGAGAATCCGGAAACCGTGAATAAGGAAAATCTTACACGGAGAAAAAATGGTTTGCTACTATAGCACCTACAAAGAAATCCGTTGTCCTGGAAAAAATATTTATTCCAGCAGCTAAGACGTTAGTTCTGTTAACGAATTTGTTTATTTCAGCAAAAAAATTTATTTGTGTCAACCATTTTTCTTGCTCTCCCAGCTAATTTTTTCTGTAGGGGCTATAGTAACAAACCCGCTTGTTATGCCAGCAATACTTTTTTCTCCGTGTATGAGGCCCTCACAAGGGACTTATCTGATTTCCCTAATAGGATCAGATAGGGTTGTAACGCAGGGGTAGAACAGGGTTCGGATGAGATCTCCTTAAAATCGAGCGAAGTAGAGGAAACCGTAACGAAACCTGATAAAGACCTGACAGGAAATCAGGCATGCCTAGTCAGGCCCTGGTATTCTTCCATCTAAAATTTCTACTAGAGCGTGGGTAGCTGTTACAAGTATTTTTTTCTTTTCGTGTAGAAAATTTAGTGCCTACTATGAATAAAAATGGAGTTGAACCACATAAATTTTATTTTTCATACCTCTAATTCTTCATTTCCATTGAATAAACTGCTTAATTCATATTTCAGACATCTAGACTTTCATTTACGCCAGCTAAAATTTAGCTGGAACAATTGAATCTTATAATTAGTTGCCATGCCTTTCTCTCAGACTATCTGAAAATTCCAAACTTTATGGAATTTTTGTCATCATTTCACAGTGAATTTCCAGAAAAATATGGAAAATTCCTAACGAATAAATCTGTTGATTACTTGAACACGATCTAACTTACATCGTGGAAAATGATTGTGAGATTTTCCCCCAAAAAATGGTAGCAGCAAAGTTCCTCCATAGATGGGGAATTTTTCACCATAATTTGGTGGACTTTTCCCTCATTTGTGGAGGATTCAACGCCTAAAAACCAAAATAATTCCTCAAAGTGGTGGAAAAATCCCTCATTTTTGATGGAAAAACAATTCCCCCACGATGAGGAGACGACGAGATCCACCAACCGTGTGAAGGAAAACTTCTCACATTTTTTATAGTGTATTCTCCGTCATACCGACATTTCCTGCACGGAAAGAAGAAAACAGTACTGGTTACTGTCCATAACAGCAATCAGTTGAAAAACAAATGAAAACACGCTTGGATGATAGAGGTTAGCGTGATCACAGTGATGTGTACTGCAGTTAAATTCGTCAATGCTGCTTGGACATTAGCGGTTACTGGGAGACGCAGTAATGAGCGGCGTGAATTTGATTTTTAATTATTTTTCAATGAATTACTGCGATTCACAGTAACCATTGCTGTTTTCTTTTTTCCGTGTGATAGTTCCATTTAATTCGATTTAAATGAAAAAATTCTTAAACGTAACACAGCCGTATTCGAGCGTAGATAAACTTCATTGTTGACTCCCAAGTTTCAAGCGGATTCGGAGAATAGATTCTCTTCACTCTCAACATGAGAATGTGTAAGGAAAGTTGGCACAGTTATTCCTGCTTCCTATTCCGTCCATTTCCGCTCTTTCTCCGCTATTCGTAATATTGAAAATCGACAGAGGGTGTATTTTGAAATTCTTTTACTGAATCTCTCTCAGAAAACTTGAATGAATCTCGCAAAAGTTATGCGAATAACAGGTGTAGTTAGTATTTAACTTTTTGATAAATGAATTTTACTAATATGTTTTGTTTGAGAACGATGAGGGGGAGTTCAATTAAAGGGCTGAAAACAATTTAGAACTGGCAGAATTCTGATTTAATTCAATTGACTGACAAAATGAGCAATTTCTTCAATTCAGGGTTATTAATCAGTTCAAATTTTCCGATAGTTTTTTTCGACATTAGATTCAATGATCCTGTGATTTTTCTACAGCTCTGTATTTTGAACAGTGATTGGATTCTACGAACACCTTCCCAGGGATGGGCAACGTTAATTACTTTTTCGTACTTCACGTCCTTTCTAATTTGACGTTAGAATTCTCTATTTCATGAAAATACCCAATAAACACACACACGTTATTTCAACGTTGAAAGAACGTTAGACTGTCAAACGGACGTTAGTCGTTGATTTCATAACGCTGATTTTTAGTTGGAATTTGATAGGGAAATAGACGACCAGGAATGACGTTTTGATGACGTGTCATTTACGCTAATATTCAAAAATAACCATCAAACGACGTCCTCAAAAAACGTGGTTTCAACGGGTTTAAATCACGCGTTCAAAATGTGTTTATAACACCTTGTGTCATACTCAGAAATACTATTGTTCTCGAGATTGAATGAAGAGTTTTCAAAAAAACATTTGTTGGATTCAATTCACGTTTTAGAACCATCATTAGGACACGTCAATATTTGACGTATTTTAAACGATGTTCAAACCGTTGATATGACGTTATTTTATGGTTGAAAAACACGTGATCTGCCGCGACATTTTTACGTTGAATCAACGCAAAAATATTACTAATTCACAACGTGTGGTTATTAACTGTTTTTGACGTTTTTAAAACGTGCGTGTGTTTACTGGGTAGAAAGTACTTGATAGACAAAAGTACTTGAAGTACACAAAGTAATTGTGGCTGCCCATTTCTGCACCTTCCCCATCTTTAAACCTCTATTCCATTCTCCAGGAAATGAAATTTGGCACATTGAACTGATCATAACGCTCAATATATATCTCATTTATTGATTTCATTTGTTGTTGTTCATCTACCGATGTATTCGTGTTCCGAATTCTTGATTTTATCACCGAATTGGGAAGGGCTCGAGGAGAACACGCTTCAATATCAAATACCTTAGTTCATGCACAGAATTTCTCTCTATCATTAGATGATTGGTTTTTGAAATTTTTTTTTTCCAAGGACCAACCCTCTATTCAGTTCCTATTGAGAGAAAAATGTGCTGATATTTTCTTCATAACTTTTAAAACAATTACACCGAGAGAAATCTATATTTGGATTTATTGGAATTTACTAAACTTTGTTTGAATCAACTAAATTTCTATTTGAATATGAACCTACTAAAGTTTCAGTTGAATCGAATGAAAAATTTATTTCACCCTAATGGATTTTCATTCATTTCAAACAAAATTTACTCAAATCGAGTGAAATTTTATTGGATGTAATGAAATGTCTAGTAGGTCCATATTCACGTAAACTATTTTTCTGAGTGCAATCTTAGAGGCAGTTACCCTGCTTCACAAATCCGATTTGAACTTATTAACTCGTTAATCAGTTTGGATCAGATTTTTGTCCGGGAATTTTCCTATTTGATCTCATTCAAATATAATCGGTTTGCATAGGACATTTCTACTCAGTGGGATATAATCAGTAAATTCGAATGTACATGGTCCGGATTTCCTGATTATATCTCATTGAAACCGATCAAATTTGAATAAGATCAAATAAGGAAATTCCTGGACAAAAAAGGGCTGATTAATAGGTTTGAATCGGATCTTTTAAGCAGGGTACTAGACCTTGGTATGTGGCACACAGAAATCTCGCGGCAATCTCTAATACCCATTCGAACATTATGAACAAAATATCACTGTATTTTCTTTCGAATATAGAAAAAATGAGCGTTTGGTCGTTGAAAAAATTGGCAGAATAATATTCAAGAACCACTCGAGGATTCATGCCATACAAGATAAATAAATATAGATATTATGAATATGTTTGTGAGAATTGGAAATATTTCAAAGGGTGAATAAGTGATCTACATTGAAAATCCTCATGCCCAATGCCACCTGTTGGCTCTTCCTCATTTGGGATTAATGTGTTGGATAGATTTTAAAGGCTATTTTACGATCCTTCCTATACTCAAAGTTATCAATGTTCTCAATTTATGCACGTAATTTCAATGAATTTATGTGCTGTCGATGAAGTATAGTTTCCCTGTTATAGGTAGTAACCATATCGCCGTCCCAAACCAAGTTCGTTCCATTTTCATTCATGAATGATTCAGTCGTCATAATGGAATGTTATGATTGCAATTAGTTTGATGGTTCGATTTCATCATGAATAAACTCGAATGTGTTTTATATCTACCATAATTATACTTACCTTCATAAGAAAGAAGCATGTATTCAGAACGTGTACCAAACATCTCGTTGCAGATGATGGATAATCACAATCTCATTCCTTCAACTCAAAGTTGACTATTGCAATAGCAAATAGAATGTCACTTCGAGTTATCAAACATCTCATACAAAACTTGGAGCATTTATCACGTGTATCTTGTACATAATCTCTCACAAAATCTTATTCGTTCGTATATACCATACAAGGAGAGAAAGACATGGTACAAATTGTGTTTTAAGAATTTCCTGGCTGCTCCGGATGTTCATATAATGAGAGATGGAATAAGCTGCTTACCTAAGATTCCACCTGAGATTCAAACGAAGAACGCCATGTGCTTGTTATAATAATGATAATAATCATAGGTATAGATATTCAGTGATACAAGCTACTTGAATAGCTGGATAGCTTCTTATGCGCAAGATAACATATTATAACAAGTCTCAAATTCTTGATGCATTTTAAAATCCATTTTTCTTCGAGCATGCTCATGCATGATGTTTCTCTACCTTCTCAGGTGTAATGAACGAGTGAGCAATCCACGTCGTTCTTCACTCCTTCATTCATATATAACATTACTGAGAATAAAAAGTTGTGCAGTTTACATCTTTTTAAGGGAACATTTGAAAGATTCAGAATATCTCATATAGAAATAGCTGTAATTGAAAAATGGTCTGGTCCTGGCAAGTTTGTATTCGCCAGATTTCGATAGAAACAGTTTTCCTATTCAAGATAATTACTATTTTCCAACTGAGACTACCAGTTCGACAGATTTCAAACGATATTGGTTTGCTCGAATAGACCATCTTGGGTCAGTAATCAATCGATATTTTTCTGACGAAGAAGTTGGAATGCCAAAGTTTTACCATAGTAGGCGTACATAAACAAACCCCTGCTAGAAATATGTGTCTTTGGCGTCTCAGACCCTGTCTTGGGTCAAGTTGGCGCGATCTGGGCCGAGTTAGGGCCTTTTATGGTTCAATTTTGAGGAACAGCAATTTCCAGCTGGGACAGTACTGACTCGGTTTTTGGTGTTATACTGCCCTTTGTGAAATGATGTTATGATGCCAACTCTTGTCAGTTTTGGTAGCTTTAGATTTGCCAGTACTGGCAACTCTGCCAATGGTACTAAGCCAGGACCGGGCCGTGTTTCCTTTTCCCTATTGGATACTTCATAAATATATCTTGTATTAAAATTAAAAGTAAATGTAGTCACATCAAGCTTAATACGCTTGATTACCACACTGTTAGAAATTTCTGCATGACGCTTCAATCACATGTGATGGGAGCAATTTCCACTCACCAAAGTTCTTGAAATTTCAATTATATTGCAATGAGAATTCAATTGATAAACTGTACTATTATGAGTCACATAATATAGAGCAAAAATTGAAAATTCAATCACATGTGGACTTGAAAAATGAATGAAAATTCAAGGAAATTTTAACAGCGCACGTAATGATACACTGAGAAATAGATATCCTGAAAATTACCATAATTTATGGATTTTCAGCGCTGGTCTGACCCGAGTCGGAATATTTACTTGCACGAATATCTAAAAGTACCATAATTTCTTGGACTTTTCAGAATAAGTATGGTACCTTCCTTATAAAAGTCCCAGCCATTATGGTACTTTTAGAGGTTTGTTCAGGTAAATATTGAGACTCGGGTCAGACCAGCGCTAAAAATCCATAAATTATGGTACTTTTTAAGATACCTTTTTCTCCGTGTACTTGTACAATCAATGTTCTTTGTACAATCATTCAAAGATTTGATAATTCTGATTTTGGATTAGTATAACTGCTTTTCCACTGGAAAATCGATTAAAATGAAATTTTCTTCTATGTTTCAGGTGAGCATACCAGGAGAAAATACTGTAGAATCGACAAGCTTTGGATATAAGTGATTACAAATGAGGGGAAAAAATTGAGCTGAGGTTACCACTCCGAGTCAAGGATAATCTGTCTCGAGGTGAAGATAGGAGGATTAATCAGCTTTTCGGAAAAAACGGTCAGATTAAAAAGAGGCATAAAGAAACGTGAGAAGGGCGAAGTACAAGAGTAGAGCACAATTTAGATAATCAAGCTAAACGTCATAAAGATATACTCGAGGGAAAGGTTTCGTTATTGTTGTTGATATTCATTCTGGGTACATGAATTTCAATCCAAAGGGAGTAATTGTTTTTTATCATACCGAAAGATAGGAAAAGATTGAATGAATGAAAATAACAGCATGACAAAAAGGAGAAAGGAAGTAATGTTAATGTAAAAAATGATAAATAAAAGAAGATATTTGATACTTTGATATGTATCATACAAAAACGTGAGAATGGAATATGGAAGGAGAGAAATAATATGATCGCAAAGATCTGTTACAAAAAGGAAAAATCTTAGAATATGATGTCATGTTTTGTGGAATTTAGAAATATTCATTTTCGTTTAATGAGAATTCAATAAACGGAGTTAAAGGAAAGAGTAAAACGAAAAGTGAGAGTATAAAATTGAGGATTCCAATTGAATCTATCGATTTTCCTTCAAATATGACTATATATTTTTCCTAGAATTTCAAGGAACCCATAATTATCTCATTTCCTGATTAAAAGCAGAAAAATTGAGGCATGTGAATGTCTTACTCCCTTCAGATATAAAATATTTTAATTCACATATTAGGTGTACAAATAAGTTTCCGCGGTTTTTTATAAAAAATTAGGAATTTATTGTAAAGGAAGAGTACATTACGTTTTATTCAAAGTATTTTCCATCATTTGCCACTACTTTTCCCCATCTTTCTGGCAACATTCGGATACCCCGTCGAAAAAACTCTTCATCTTTTGACGCTATCCACAAATCTAGCCAATTTTTGGTGTCTTCATATGATGTGAAGCGCTGCTCAGACAGACCATGTGCCATCGACCGGAACAGGTGATAATCAGAAGGGGCTAAGTCTGGTGAATACGGCGGGTGGGGTAAAACTTCCCAGTTGAGTGTTTCCAAGTATGTTTTTACCGGCGCCGCAACATGTGGACGAGCATTATCGTGTAAAAGAATAATTTTGTCGGGTCTGGAGTAGTAATGGGCGCGTTTTTCCTTAAGTGCCCGACTCAATCTCATCAATTGTGTTCGGTAGAGAGCTCCAGTAATGGTTTCGCTTGGTTTCAGCAATTCATAATACACGACACCAAGCTGATCCCACCAAATACACAGCATGAGTTTTTTTCCATGAATATTCGGCTTAGCTGTCGATGTTGATGGTTCGCCGGGCTTAACCCATGACTTTCTCTTCTTTGGATTATCGTAGTGAATCCATTTTTCGTCACCAGTGACTATACGATGCAAAAACTCTTTTTTATTCCTGGCAAGCAGCATTTCACTCATGCATAATCGGCGTTCAACGTCTCTCGGCTTTAGTTCATATGGAACCCAATTTCCTTGTTTTTCAATCATTCCTAACGATTTTAAACGATGTGAAATTGCTTGTTGAGTCACTTGTAGAGTAAGTGCAAGTTCTTTTTGCGTTTGGGACGAATCTTCCTCCAATAGTACTTCTAATTCCATGTCTTCGTACACTTTCGGCCTTCCACTGCGTTCTTTGTCTTTAACGTCAAACTCACCGTTCTTAAACTTTTGAAACCATTCCTGACAACTTCTCTCACTTAAAGCAGCTTCACCATATGCTTCTAGAAGCAATCGATGCGCCTCAACTGCAGATTTTTTCACATTAAAGAAGTAAATCAAAAGTTCCCGCAAATGATGCTTATTCGGAATAAAACTTGACATTTTTGCACGAAAAAAATTACGTGATGCTGATACGGAATCACTAGTACTTTAAGGTTATGGTGTTGCCAGATGACTAAACTTGGGATATTACGTTTTACATCTGACAATTTCTCCATAACCTTCTGGTGGGGCCATCTTTTGACAAACCGCGGAAACTTATTTGTACACCTAATATAAATTTGTAAATAACATGATTGTCAGTGAAAACATAAGAATCACAAAAAGCAGAGTGATAAAAATCTCCCATTTTGTGAAAGATAGTAGTGATCGACAAACGAAAGTATCAAATTGGAGATAAGCTTCTCTTTGAAAAGAGTAGTTATATGCCACACTTCAATTACTACAAAATCAAATTAAACTTCAGCACAGATTTCAAGTAACCGCACAGTCCAATTAAGTGAAGTAAACAAACATTCACCATGATATTGAATTGGATTACAGTAAATAACGCAGTTATTATTCCCTTGGATGGAAGAAAGACTAGAGAAAGAGCATGGAAATGTCAAAAAATACAAATTGTGAATATAATTCATTTGAACTTCCAAATACGCCACTGGAAAGATGAGACAGTGCTTTCTTAGAAAATTCTAAAATCTCTTCACTGGGTAATTCTCATTTCAGAGGTCGGAAATTGATAATTTAATGGAAACGTCTTTTCATTGTAAATTCTGGTGGATTTTTCAAGGTTAGATCTTACTTTATAAGAAGAAAGTAGTCGCTGAGCTCGCAACCCCGACAGCCCTCAATTAGAGGAGGTTGAAAAAAAATATCCCCCATGAAAGTGACTTCTTATCCATGGAAGTGATGTAACAATTAAACCCTATGATTCAATTTTGAATGATACCCTGTAAGTTTTCACTTGATCAGTTTCATAGGAACTGAATAAAAACTTCATTATCACTTTGCTCATCCACTTCATTGTCTCTTATAGAGTCTTACTGTAATGAAATCAAATTTGTACGAATAGCACGAACTTAACTGACTTACAAAATTTAGAGAAAACCAAAATAAGCATTCGATGGAGCCATGCTGATGTATTGTAAATTCAACACTTCCATGGATCAATGATCATATATCATGGATAGATTTTTCATCCACGGAGGCATGGAAGTGACTTTTTATGTATTAAAATTGAAAAAATACAACCTCTCAATCAGATATGTAGTTGATGACTCGACTCCCTGTTTATCATGCAAAAACGCAATTGAATCACACATTTGAAGTTTAATTAACGGAAATTACATATTTTAAAATAGCTGCCACGGTTGTGAACGTTATGCTCGACGAGTGATGAGAATACAATTTGAACTTGAATTTTTTTGTTATGATTACAAAACCGATATAAAATGATCACTGGCTTAAGATGGTGCCTCAGTACTGCGTTTACAGCCTTTTGGATTTTGTTCCCCGCGCAATAATTTAAAAAATAAGTGGGGTATGACATAAGTCCATGGAAGTGACAAAAAAACTGATCACAAACTTTAATATGACGGTTCATATAAAAATCTGTGTAACAATAGATATTCTAATCCACTAAGTAATGAGTTATTCATCGTAGTTGATATTGGCTCACTTGAAAAGTGAATATTATAAAGAAATAAAGAGTTCTGATTTTTTGTTCTTGTGGAAGCGAGGTGATCACACCCATGAAAGTGACATTTTTGATGCTTTGAAGCAATACAAAATTCACTGTGTGGTTTATTTAAATAAATTCAGCGTGAGGGAATAGTATTTCATCTACTATTTCCTTAAAAAAATCACCAATCCAGTAATTAGGTACTCCAGATCAGAAAAATGGTGTTCACACTGATTTTTGTCGAAAATGAGAATCACCCTACTATGAATTCTTCCCTTGATGAAGTATCAAATTGTTGAATTTTTTCTCCATCGAAACAGTAACCCTTAATTCGCGTAATAAAATTCATACGATCCACGATGTACAAATTGTTCAAATAACTGGACCAGCTAGTTAAAATGAGACCTCCAGCGGATCAATAGTCAAACTATTTGCACCATGTGGTTTACCTTGATTTTGGTAAGGTCCGAGTTTGGTTTGCGGTTCAACTTTTTTGATTTTCGAATAGTCAACAGTTCGTGAAACGTGATACCTCTAAACACTCAAACCGCAAACCAAAGCCTGGGCTTTAAAATCAAGGTCAGTCGTATACGAATGATTTTCTGTTCGTTCTATCATTCTAGTTGATGCGTAAAAACAGCATTCGTTCAAACTGCTAAAATTTCTGATTTTAATTCTTCTTTGATTTGTGTGAATTGATTCGCATGAGAAAATGTTCATTGACAAATGCATAAATCCCTCGAATCGCAAACCTCTCGGTCAATATTTCGGCGTCCATATGAATACAATTACCGGTTCTTGACGAGTATACAGACTTGTGTTTCGACTCATTTAGCGCTTCGTCCAGTTTGATGTTTACGATTACAGTGGTTGAACTGACGGAAATGCAGTTAAAGCTTTATAGGCTGAAGTCTATTCATTGCAGTTCACAATCATATGTATTCATGGTTTGGTTTGGCTTTATACGTATACACGTAGGCTTACAAAAGCATTGAATTGATCGTACGGGGACGAACGGGTGTCACGATTGGAAAAAATTCACGTTCAAATCGATGAATTTGACGGAGGTGAGAGAAATTTGATCGGTCGCAGAGGAATTACGAGCTGGAATTAATTGTGATAACCGGTACATCGATAAGGCTTATTGGCGATCGGGTTTTATCCAATATTCCTGTACATTCGAACCTGATTTTCCCTTATACCGCATCTCGTGTCTCACTATCATGTGTAAATCAATATGTATTCACGATTTATCAGAGGTACATTGAATTTCCTCGTAAAATATTCAAACAAATTTGCAATTTTTCTTCTTTTTCGAATCACGATATTAAAATTAGCTTGGATGAAATTTCACTTTACGCCTTCGTCATTTCGCATACAGATTCGATTATATATGATGAATGCTTTTATCGCTTGATTTTGGAAATTCGTATTCATCCCTCGCATTTGAAGAGGAATCAAATGGAAACGAAAAAATTTTAATTCGTTCTGGAAAATTTGTTTTTTGCTGCCTTTTATGGATTATCATGGTTTAATTACCTTTTTTTCATTTATTCGGTACACGGAAAGACAGAGGTTATGATTATTTAGAAAAATGACTGACAATTTAGGGAAAAAGAGTATCGCTGAAGAATTTTCGTAGTAAATTCATCAAAAGTTGATAAATTCACTGTAAACAATAACAATAAAACCATCAACGTTTAGTATTTTCACTACGATCTTTTGATAACCTTACTGCAAAGATTTTTGCTCTTTTTCCCTAAACTGACAGTCATTTTTCTAAATGTTAATAAATGTTATTCAAGTATTGATAACTTTTTTCTTTCCGTGTACACAAATCAGCGATTTAAATTGAAGTAAGAACAATTGCGATATAAATTTGAAAAGTGTGTAGTAAAATGGGGTGAAATGTGATAAAAATGAAATGTACATTCAGTTTTATATTTTTTGTAAATTTCAGTTGCGTGAAAATATCATGAAAACCATTCTGATTGATGTTTTGGTTATTCTTTGACATGTTCCAAGAATTTTGAGAACGAAAATTTATTAGAATTTTGTCTCATATTGTTAGTAATTTCAAAGAAAATTGCTTCGAAGTCGTTGGACTCTTCGGAAGTTTCTTTTGAACTCTTCGCTTTCGTAATTCAAGCGAAGGTCGTTCCACGGTCTTCATACTTTTCTCTCTCCAAAAAACTTCTAAAATTTTCCTCTTCCTTCTTGTATTGAAATTTATCTCACAGTTTGGATTGGATTAGAAGATTTGAACGTCCGTATGATGTACATGTATGTATCTTTTTATTACCTTCACCACACTGAGAAAAAGGTACCTGGTTGCGACAACTAAATGTTAGTTAGTTACCGCAGCTAGATTTTTATTTACGCTAGCTAGACTCTATTTGGGGTAAATAAACGCCTAGCTGCCTGAATATGAATAAAATGGTTTATTCAACAGGGATAAAAAATTTAGTTGTGACCAATAAAATTTACCTGGCACAACTGAATTTTTATGTGCAGTGACTAAATTTTCTAGCTGTCAAATATTAAAATAGACCGTTTCTCTCAGTGCAGTTTACTCAATTTTGGTATATAAGGAGTCTAATCCAATTTATATGTAACATTTATTTTTGATGTCGCATATTCCTTGTGATTCACAAGTACAGGGAGTTGAATTCTCTCACGAGAAATTAAAATACAACAATTCTCCTAGAACTTGAAACTGGGGACATGTTACAAGTAGCATAGAATTTTTTGAAAATAATTCAATTGAGAAACAGAGTTATTTTGTCCAGTTTGGTCGAATACTTTGGTATGATATTAGATTCTTCAATTTGGCACTCAGATAGCACAACACGTGCTTGCAACGTGCATGGGATGTTCAGAACCCGCAGGGGAGGTTGACTGAACGTTCTGGAAACATCTCAGGTGAAGAAAATTCGAAGCATTCTTGTGAGGATTTGGTTCTACAGAACCATTCTCACTAAATCATGTTTCATGTCACATTCTTGGTGTAGAATTCGTATAGAACCAAATTCTCACAAGAATTCTACACCATTTTTTCACCTGGGATTTCAAAAACATATTTCGGTGTTGTGTCTAGACTTTGATAATTTTTTAGACCCATATGGTTTGATATCTGCCAGACAAATCGCACCAATTAAGGGCATTCATCAGAGGCGAAGTTACTAGATCTCTCCCCCCAGTTTTCTCAACGAATAATGAATACAATCGATTTTAATGAGCAGGTACATCTTCTTAGCATATCAAAGAAAGTGCAGCTACTCTTTATTTTTCATTTTATTTGTTCGTTTCTGAGAAAACTGGGGCGATTTTGGAATCTAGTAACTTTTTGGGAAGGTGGTGAATGCCGTTAACAAACGATAATGAGGCAGTAACAACCGATTGTTTCCTTTAGAATCTGGTAAATACATCCCTAATAGTACTGGGCCGCGGATTCATTTCCGGAAATTTCCATGTGGGTAATTTTTATAATTGAAAGACTGGATTGAATAATCGGTTGTGCGCGTGACCTTTCGTCTAGTGCACCTTAAAGCGGGGAAACGGCCACTAATCCGGTTGTAGGACTTTTATGATGAAATAAAATGACAAATTTGCGATGTTGAAAAAAACTTCCAGCAGGAAAGTTGGTGCAAATATATTCAACAACACTTCGACAAATTCTGAGACAATTCCTTTCTTTAGGTTAGAAATTATCACACATGTAATGGAAAAAAAGCCATATGCATCGATTGAATCGATTCGTTTTGCATTAAATCTGTGATAATTTCTAACCTACAGGAAGGAATTGTTTCAAAATTTGTCAGTGTTGTTGAATACATTTGCACCAACTTTCCCACTGGAAGTTCTTTTAACCCTCAGTGCACACACTGGGTTAGAGTAACCCTGCTTGTTTTTCGAACTTGCCGCATTCAAAAGGGTGAAGGAGTGGGGAGCTGAGGCTCGGGGGAAAAAAACTTACGTACGCCCTCTACAAATTGCCAGTGTTGCCAGAACAGCAACACGGTTGCTAGATTTAGCACTATGAAAACATTTCTAGCCCTGAATTTTTAAGTACAGCACTTAGCACTATGGATAGCACTTAGATTACATATCTAGCACTATTTTTTCAAATGGAACATATATTTATAGGTCATTACTAATTGAGAATTTTAATTATCTGAGTTATTTGCATAATGGAAAGTTCTATAATTCATATGAAGAGTTTCCTTTTATGCCAAAGGATTATTTAAATTGAAATTATTCGTTGGAATAAAAAGTATGTATTGTATCGTGATTGAGGATTATTATTGGGAATATGTTGATTATTGAATAAATGATTACCTGATGGCAAAATTTTCAAGGATTAGTTTGATTCACCCGAAGGGGATAGGTCTTGCGGCATATCTATTTTGAAAAAATCATTATATATATATATTTGGTCAAATAAAAATATTTTTTTGTTAGAAAAAAGTCCAGTTTACAGCAGGGTTGGAAGTCATTCAATTAAAACTCATTTGAATTGACGTTCAATAAACAATAAAAATTTAATTTTCAATTGAAATTTTTCTCAATTAAAAATTAAATTAAATTCTCAATCGAAATTTTTTTGCAACAAACAATTAAATTAAATTCTCAATGAAGGTAATTTCCATTTGACAGATCAATTCAATTGATTCAAAATCAAGCAATGGTTGATCCATTTTTCTTATGTTTTCTTGTTCTTTCTTAATTAACAAATACAGAAAAACAAGAGCGCATCAGGAAAATCAATCAATCATTGCTTGATTTTAAAGCAATTACATTTATTTGATAATTGGAAACGACTTCAATTAAGAATTGAATTTAATTTTTAATTGAAGAAACTTTCAAATAAGAATTAAATTCTAATTGTTCATTGGGTGCTTCTTCAATTAACTAATTTACAACCCTGGTTTACAGTATATTAATACATGATTTTGGTCATTGAATATCGAATCAAATATCCCTGAACATCTATTTGGAGAAATAAAAATGGAAAAATAAATATACAAGGTATCTCACTAAACACTCTGACCCTGCTGAATGTAAATTCCTGATATAATAGAATGTGCAAAATTCACAAATTCAAAATTCTCTATTTTTCCCGCGTTTTTTTTCAGCACTAACATTTGGCAACATCGAAAAAAATCTAGCACTGTCACCAATTCTAATTTAGCTCTGAACAGCACCGACTGCTGCGTCATCTAGCTCTGCGAGTCTATAACCTTCTGGCAACACTGCAAATTGCCCGTTCGACATCCTCACAATCCTGTGAACAGCTGACCCAGAAGGTTCGTGTTTCAGTAACAGGGTTAGTTCCACCCAGCGTATGTAGATAGGAAGAAAATCATCACATTGTAGAAACTAAAAATGCGAATGGAAATGTTGAATTGAATCATTATTTGTTGTTCACGTGTATATTTTTCATGAAAAGTGAAGTATGTTGATATAATTGTATTATATTTGGCAGATAACGAGATCGAAGGTAAAAATATAAAACGATGATGAGAATTCAACTTCCATCTCGATAGTGGTCATTTTGAGATCCACCATTTCTTATGGATATGAAAATGATTCTGATGACTGGGAATGGTAAAAAGTGATTATAAACATTACAATCATTATGCATGATGATAAAAGCACTTTGTTTATATTTTCCAACTACATTTTTATTATGAAAACATTTCTCATCAAAACTTTGCTTTCAACCAAATTGAAAAATCGTTCACTTTCATCTAGCCGAACAAATTTTTTTTTTCAAACGGATTATGATATTAGTGATATTCGATCAAATTTGAACTTCTCAGTTGTTCATCCATCATGTTTTAAATCGCTGTATCTTCTCTTATTCTTCAAAACACACAATTATCGAAGAATTTTTCAAGAATATATTCTCTTATTGTAAAATATCTTTTGTCGGGGGGTATTTCAGGCTTTCTCATTCAAATTTTCTTGTTCCTTGAGTCTTCTCGTACTAATTGAAAAAAAACCGTTTAAATCGATGAATTTAAAGCTGAGAAACAAGTAAAAGAACCTGCAGGTTTACGCTAAACCTTGTGTGTATAAATGAGGACAAGTTTGAAGTGTGTGTACTGACGGTTAATACCGCGAATTTGTCATTTTATTTCATCATAAAAGTCTTACAACCGGATCAGCGATGGTTGCCCGCTTTTAGGTCCACTAGACGAAAGGTCACGCGCAGAACAGATTATGCGATTCGGCCCTCCAATTTGTTTCTTCACTTTTCAGAACTTGAAATTTGTTTTTTGTTTTGGTGCAATTCAATTGGTACACTTTATCACCGCGTACTTAGAATTTTTAATCCCTGTTAATTGTTTAAAAAGCATGCACTGAGAGAAATTTCTATAGTCACTGTAACTATAACATCTCAACTAAACATTCTTGATGAGAGCTATTGTAAATTTGGTAGATTCAACCAAGACAGTATAGTTGATTCACCACGTAGTTCTATCAACCATATTTTCTTGGTTGAAGTGATCAAATTTCCAGTAGCTTTCACTAAGAATATTTGGTTGAGGCGTTTCAGTTACAGTAACCTCAAAAATTTTTCTGAGTATGTACCAAAATTTTATTCGATTTTTTTAATACTCCTTCACTATATTATTCCTTTTTATCATTAAAGTTTTTTCGTTAATAACAAGCTGGACTATAATCATAATCAAAATGATCACGTTCGTTATCCCAAATGAATGTACTGTGATAGTACTCAGCATTATAATAGAACAAAAAAAAACAACGAGGTTGTACATACCGCATATAGCGACAGTTATTGCAATTTAGATAACTGGTAACACATTTGTGGTAACAATTACTATTCCGTGGTACACGTAGCGCCGCTGATCCTTCCTATGAACCCAAGATACAATATTTTTATCCCATAAAACATACATAATATTACACATTAAAATAACATATGTGATTTGAATTTCTCGGTACAAATGTAGTATAATAACTATAGTTGTCGTTTAATAGAATGAGTAATTTCGAATCCGCAATATCGAGGTGCAAGGTTCATTCCCCATAAGCGTGAGATGAAATTCGCTGTGAAATAAATTCAATGAATTACTTGAAACATTCTCTATTAATAACAAAGAGAGATTATTAAAAAATCTCCCATGTTTGACAGAAAGATACTTTCTCCGAGCTAGCCAGCGCGATATTACTTTCGTCAATCACTTATGTAACATGAAAATGATGAATAGCTAGGTAGAAAATTTGAAATTACAAGGATAACCAAGTATATCTCACTTACTATCCATTAATCAAGTTGAGACGTAATGCAGTATCGTGGGCAAATAATTTTGCTGTAAAAAAAATGAAGATGAAGATTCCAAGCTGATTTGCATATTAAATCATAAAGGAAGAAAAACGCATATACTATCTTGATACTTATTCTTCCGTATTCTGTTTTTTGTACAATCACACGATTTATCAAAGTGTGTGATCTTTGGAAACGAATGGAACGATTTTAAGGAAAAATTTTCATGACTCTGTTAACCAAATAACATATGAGATGATAAATTCAAATACAAATCATGTACCACTATTTATACATATACTGTGATCCTTTCCTGTAATCCTGTATCCATTCATCAGAAAATTCCAATCACTGATTAGGAAATCAATGTTCGGTATATTTGTATGGAATTTCCTATAAATTTATCTGAAAATTCCAAACTTCTCAGTAATTTTCCGAATTCCTAACGCACGTTTGTGTTGATTACTTCACATAAATATATAGGAATTTCCCCATGAAAATTTTGTACAGTGTTGTTTAGAACTGTTGTACATGCCAGGTACAATCTCATATCAAAAATGACTTGTAGTTCCAGTATTCTGTTGAAGATTGGAAAACGAAGTTAGTTCCTGATCGATAGAGATAGGAACTTTCTTCTTTTTTGAAAAGCGATTAATGCTACCACAAATCAGTAACTTATGCTTCAGTTATGCTCTTTGTTTTTCGTAATTCTGTTCATATTGACTGCGAAAATTGATAATTTGTCACGTCCAGAGATATTCAAAGAATATTTCTTTCAATGACAATGGCAAAGGAATTAATATAGAATATTAACACCTTAAAATATAAGTTCCCCTATTTTGTGTCATGGACAAGGATGGGGAGAAACAGAACAATTGGAGGAGGAAAGTTGAATAAAAACATTGAATTTATAAAAATATAAGATTCATCACAATGGAGATTTGAATAATTCTACATGAAACAATTCTCCTACAGCCAACTTCAATAACTTTTAATCAGAATCAGAGATTTTAACATACTTCTGTAATATTCTACTCCTCGTTCTACATCAGTCATATTCCAATTGTATACATATATATCGATCTCATCTTTAATATTGGGGTTATTGGCTCTTTCAATTCAAACTTACAAGAAGAATGATTTTATTAGATATTTCAGAATCTAAATTGTTTCGTAGCAACTTTGTTTCTCTGACTTTGATGCAATTCTCCAAAAACTCAATTTCAGCTTTCAATTCATTCATATTCCATTAATAGAATGCATACATTGTCTTTGGTTGGTATTACTTTGATTGATGTAGTCTTTAATTAACAGGTGCAAGATTCCAGCCAACTGGATTTCCCACAATTACTAATTTTCGACGTTCAAACAATTACTCGTGTGATTCCAGCCAAGTGAATTTTCCACGAATAATCATGAGTGAATTAAATTTTGAATTACCAATTAATATGCGAGATTCCAGTCAACTGGATTTCCCACACAATCAATCAGTGATAGACTCGATTGACACTTGAGAAATTCTAGCCATCCAGATTTTTCCAAGTAGTCAATTTTCGTCACTATGAGGTTGAATTTAAAAGACAATGTATTTGAATATGAAATGAAACAATGTTGCTCTATACACAAATTGAAATATAATTATTACGATTTCTTCACTCAGTCAAATTCTCACTTACAAAGAAAAAATCCAAAATATGGCACAGTAATCCTTGGAATGTACTTTTAAATTGGAATTATTTCAAAGACATTGAATATGAACACGAAAATATTTCAAACACCTTGAATAGCATTTCATTCAAACACTTGAACTTGAACTCTAACTTGAACACTTGAAAACACTTTGAAGTTGTAGTAAAGAACGTTGAACACGAATACTTGAAGATGATGTGTAAGAACTGGAGCGAATGCGAATACTGCGAATACTGACTTTTAGGCCCAAAACATGGGTTTTTATATGGTCAGTCTCGACCATGGAGAGGCTTGTTTTGGTCACTTAGAGAAATGCACTTTGCTCTATAGATAATGAGTCCATGCACTGCCCTTATGACGCATCACAAGTACATGGTGTTCACGCGACGATGTCTTATCTATCACATGAAGTTTAGTTGAAAGTTAGAACTATGACTCAAAAGCATCAAAGGAAAGTATCTATAAGAAAGATATTGATTGAATGTTCTTCAAGTCTTCTTAATATTGAATGATGCGAAAAGAGTTTTGAATTCAATTTACGAGAATGGTAATTGAATCATATTCAATTATTAGAAGAGTGTTCAATCAATAATTAAGTAATTAAAATCATACAATTTATATATTGAAACACAAAAATACATGTATGGAAGAAGACGATTCCGTCAAAAATTCATACTTTCTTATTGATTATCAGAATGCTTTTCCTGTTAATTTTGAATAACTCATATCAGTCAATGTGACGTAAAATACCCATGAACAATGAATTTCAATCAAGTTTCATCATTTTAGTAAATGTGGAAGCTGATATTATGAAACTAAAATTCACACGAACTTTGTTCGTGCTAACTACACTTTTCTACAATTTCAAGGACATTGAGATAATGAATCCAAACATAAACTAGCACTCATCTTCACCGCTATTTTCATTACGGATAATTAGACATCAGATTATATGCGAATTTTTATTTTGATTTCTTCTTATACTCATTCAATACTCGATGATTCATCTCTTATTGGATGTATGTATATTATATAATCCCAGACAGTCATGATTATATAAAATATTCAATAGTTGAGTCTATTGGGTGCACCCAAAGATCCCCCAAATCGCTCCAAGTATTTCGGATATGCTGTTTTCAGTGGTAAAAACAAATAGATTGTTTTGCAGTGAGAAATTTTGTCGAATTCATAGACAAAAATCTACCTTCGACCTAATTCTCATCCGATGATAATTAATTTCGTTTTCCAGTACTCAGAGAGAGTTCCAGTTTGATGTATCACTGCACCATTTTTTTAATACTCGACTCATCATGAATTAATGAATTTTGATTAATTCATTTATGATGGTACAGACCCCAAATTTCAGGGAAGATTTGTTTCCAATTTTAGAAACAAAATTTCAGGAAAAAAATTTCTTTCAATCAAGTTTTGCGAAACAAATCTTTTGGAAATTTGGAATGCGCGATTTTTAGAATGATTATGCAGCAAATTTGCTGAAATTCTCTCATGCTGCTTCAAGTGGGAAATTATGCTTTATTATGCCCGCGAATTTCAAGCTACTTTCAGTTAAATAGTCCAGTATAATAAAAATATTAAGCCTGAATCGCATTATCTGACCTTATGCTTTCATGCTCCTGGCATAAAGTTTCTATCTCTAATAGAAGCCACATCCACAGGAAAATATTATTTGCAATAAACGACGATTCAACAACTCGGATTTCCTAATGTTCTTCTTTCCTTTTTCTTAGGAAATTGGATTTGTCAACGATGAAATCATAATTTCTGGCGCAAATGAAATGGAGGTGACGTGAATTGATGATCATAAGAGTAAATGAGATATCGAAGAAGTGTACGAATTTGCGATATATGATGAGAAGAAAAAATTGATATATCGAAAAATACCAATATTTGATATGGCATGTTTGTATTGCGGAGTCGATCTGCGCATCTACCTCAAAGAGTTTGACCTGAACCTCGTGTATCAAGCAATTGATCGCGTTAGCTTTGTGACTTGATTCATCGAGGTTGATTCTCATAGTTCACATTTAACTGCATAGTGGAGTACGAAACTTTGGTTGTATCGCGGTACCCATATCCACGACCAGGGTGGTTTAATATAAACAAATTGCCATGCTGCATTGGAAAGAGGGAAAAGAGAGAGAGGAAATATCGTGATTTTCTTGCAATTCAACATTTATCATTATTTACTCGCCAGAACTGAACTTCTTGGGAAAAAAATAACGCATGAGGGTCGTAAAAAAATGGAATGAGCAAAATCAAAACGTATGTTCTCGCTATTCTTGATTGGGATTTGGATTTCTTATTTGTTCAGTGATTTATGTTTCTTAAATTCCAGACCATTTCATCATCGTACTAGAAGAATAGTCCCGGATCTTCCCGGTAAATCAGTTCAAATTTATTCTCTAACATCTGACGTATGAAAACAGAATTTTCGATCCGATTTCTATTGATATTATATTCGTCTCGAATAATTCATCCGTTTGAGTCTGTAAAAGCATTTCAAATACACGGGAAGATCATAAATATGAACTCCGCGTGATGAAATATAATCAATCACATCACACACTAAAAGCGCAATTGATGATTTTACGATGCATCATCAACGTCCGAAGATCCGGCTCGTTTTCTCTTAAAACAGCTCGATAATTTAGGGTTGGGAGTTTTTATTTCATCTATGTTTGAACGGAGGGGACGATCTTCTAACGATTTCAAAACGATGTGTTTGTTTTACGATAACGATAATCCATTCGAATTTATAATCTCATAAAACATAAGATACTGCTCGTATGATTTGTGTGACTGGGAAGATTACTGTGCTGTCATCAATTTTTATTCCTGAATAGTATAAACATGTAATAAATTATGTGAGGAGAGTTGAACACGATAACTCTCGCATGAGAGATTTCTCAGAAATAAGAACAGAGTGAAGGAGATGAAGGTTTGAAACTTATATTTGTATTCCAATAACGAATATTATGGATAGACTGCGGAAGTTTATGCGAATATACAGTGGTGTGCAAAAGTTTTGGGCCAAAATTAAGGAATTTACATATTTTTCATGAAGATTATTGGTACGTTGTTTCACCATTTTGGTTATAACAATGTTCAAAAATAATGGGCCACGCTTATTTTATAGGTATATAATTCAGTAAATATCAGTAAACGTATATACAACCAAGGAAAGAGCTACTATTTTGTTTCTTATTAACTAGTATTCAGTAGCCATACCCTTAGCAGCAATTACAGCAGCACATCAACGAGGCATTGAATCAATTAAGCGCTGAACGTAGTCCTTTGGTATTTCTTCCCATTCCTTCTGCAGAGTTTGCCATAATTCATCTTTATTCGAATGTTTTTTTGTTCCAACGCGTCTTCCAAGTATTTCCCACAAATTTTCAATCGGATTCAGATCAGGAGATTGAGCTGGATGATCTAACAGCTTTCCTTTTCGCACTTTCAAAAATTCCTGAACCAGCTTTGACTTATGTTTGGGATCATTATCTTGCTGAGAGATCCAATCTTTGTGCATTTTTTCCTTGGGATATGGTAAAATTTTTTCTGTCAACATATCTCGGTACGTCGGACCTACTCCTCGCGAAGACATAGCTCCCCAAAACCATGACTGACCCATCTTCATGTTTAACTGTTGGAATTTGATACCGGGAATCGTATCTTGTGCCTTTGGGACGTCGAACATAATTTCTTCCATCACTTCCGAATAGATTAAACTTTGACTCATCGGAAAACAGTATTTCACCCCATTGCGTCGAAGTCCAGTGTTGATATTTGCGTGCGAATTCCAATCAGCCTTCTAATTATTCCGGCTAATTAGAGGCTTTTTAACACCAGCGCGTCCGAAGAGTCATGCATCATTCAAACGACGTGACACAGCACTGCTACTCACGTTGGCGAGATTTTCATCGCGGGGTTCCTGAGCAATTCCAGATGCAGTTTTTTTGACATCTTTCTTGGGTTTACGTTGAATGGTTTTATCAACACGGATTGTCGTTTTCTGCAGTCTACCAAATCCTGGGAGGTCCGAGAGACCCTGTCTTGCAGTAAATTCTCCGATTATCCTATTCACAGTACTTTTACCAATGTTTAATACAGCGGAAACTTCACGAGACGCCTTCCCTTGTTTAGAAAGTTTTATTACGGTTTCCCGAATCTCATGAGTCGTATGTCTTGGCATATTGAATTCAAAATTACTTGATCTCGAATATACAATGCTGAACGATTGTGAACAAACCTAATAACTGACGCAGCAGAGCTTTGAAAAATATATCAATACAGTGGCCCAATACTTTTGCACACATAAATGTAGAATATAAATGATATAATTCAGAAAAGTGTTTTCTCAAAAGCTTTTACTTAGCTCTTCGTTTAGTACGAACAGTATATTTAGTTCATGAATATATTAATTCTTCCTTGAGTTAGCCGTTGAGGAAATGGGGCAGAAAAATAATGTGGCCCGAATCTTTTGCGCACCGCTGTATATGTTCCATGTGAGATATACAAAAGTTTAATGAAACATGAAGATGAAGAATTGATGTTGAAATGAAGGAAAAAAATTCTCCTGTCGAATATATAACAAACGTTCTACATCGGATAGACTCAATCCTGGGGTTCAATTATCATTCTTATGTAATTTTTCCTTGAACTCGTGGGGACTAGTCAATTAAGAGACTTTTATCAGACAACGTTATTCTCCTCTCGACTTGAAGAGGAGAAAAAGTTTTCTCGAGGGAGGAAAGAAGACACGCTAGTCATCTTGCTCGACTCGTTCGCATCGACGGAGTAGAGGCCCTTCGAGTTGTTGGTCCACCGAATTCTTAAGTTTGCCCCTATTCACGGGAACGGAAAAATTATGTCATCCGTTTTCAGAAAACTTTATCGCGCTCGTGTTTTCTCTCTTTCCCAATAATCATCCGATGAAATGGGATGAATTTTCAGCGGTTTGAAGGGAAAAGTCTCGATTATCTTTTTGTGCGGTCTAAATTCTTGAACCAGAAAATATATTCTTTTTGATGAGTTTGATGTGCAAGTATATGATTCGTTGAATACATGTAGATTCTGCATTCGTTGTTGTTCATTTGACATGACTGCTCACGTAAATGTAGTTGAAGTAAAATTCAAATTGGAACCAATGTTATATTTATATTGTCACTGAAGTAAATAGCAGTAGTGTTAACAATGTAAATCCAACAGGACTGTGTAGTATATTTAACATCAAATCCAAACTGTAATCGTAACCTCACTTTTCATTTTTTTCCATGTGTATCAGGGTATGGATGAAAAGATTAGAGATTTATAACATGATCGTTCAGCATATTCTTATACATATTGTCGATATTTTTCTATATTGTAGGAGAGCTCTTGGTCTTTTTGTCATAAAATGCAAGATATTGTATGATATGCATACAAATTGTGTAGCACATTTTTCCCTAACAGCACACCCACCGACTTCCACGTCGCATCTCCGTGGACTCCAAGTGGATAGAACGTGGATCAACGGAGATTCCACGCGGATGCAACGTAGAAATGTCCGGTGCTGTACGGGTTTTCTAATTCAAATTTGAAACTTTCAATGTGTGTTTCATGTGTGCGTTTTTCAAGTCAATCGATTGAATGAAGAAGTATCCAAATGAAGTGAATCAATAATTAAAAAGATGAGGCTAAAATATGATATGGATTTGAATCCATTACAAAATTATAAATGTTTAATCAAAGATGAGTCTGAAATTTGAACATTCTCTACAATTCATGATACGTGTATATGCGTCATCAGCAATTTCGGTCCACCATATATGCATGCGTCATTCACTGGGGGAGAGATTAACCTACTTGTTAGTTTTTTTTCACACGACTATATTGAAATTAAAACGCATAACAAACGTCCTTATCCTGACTAATGGAACCTAAAGAATTCAAGTTTCCCTCCCCTGGATTTCAACACTAATCATGTTCCTTGGTTCATCGAAGTTTATTCGATTGTTTGTCCTTGGAATTGATTTTCTTTCACCCATGAAACGAAAACATTGCTGATAATGGGGATATCAATTCTACCCGTAAAGGTATAAACATGAAACCATTTCCGTATTAATCAAGAATTGATTATGGAATTCAAAGGAATAATAATGAAACACGAATTTTTTTCCACACGATTCTTTCATGATGCTAATTGAACGTCGGCACGTCAGGTAATTAATTGATGTATTGTACGTATCAATTCCAATGAAAAGAGCAATGAGAAATGAGGGGTAATTAGAATAGGATTTGGAAGGAAATACGATCGCGCTGTGAAGAGAGCTTTGTGATCGCGCAGCTTCGTGACCGCCATATTTAATCCTTTTTCGCTGAACAATCTAACATTGAAACGAACCGGAACTAATGGAATTTCAGTATTATCGAAACGAAAGACACAGACTCATTATCAACCATAAGTCAGGATTTGGGACTCCATTTCCAATTGATGTCTAAACAAATTATTTCGAATGATATTGTTATTCGTTCCGTAACGCAAATTGAAACAAATCATAATAATGAGAGAGGAAGTCATATCAGAATTGGGATTTGTTTATGAGGAAAATGGATTTTTCGTACACGAGAAGAAGAAATTCTGTACAAGAAATGTGTTTTTAACAAAATTCTACCATTCCACAATTTTTATTACACTGTTAGAAAAGTTATAAAATATTGAATTCAATGATATAATTCTCAATGTTAAGAAGTTTATTCTTAGTATTAAGAATTTCCTTCTTAATTTTAATACCATATTTGTAACATTGGATGAATAATTTTCACATTTTAGTGAGAAATTGTGAAATTTCATCATCAATATTAGATTTAAGAATCAGCATTGAATTTCATATAAAAATATGATATTTCATAAAGAATTTGGTATTAAATTCAAGAACTTTTCTAACAATGTAGAATTCAAAACGAATTGCGGGTTTGACAACCGAATCGGAGTAAACATATGGTTTCATCTAGAGTGAAGCTTAACTGAAATAGCAATTCAGCAGTTCCGGCAGAATCGTGGAGGAAAATCCAACTGAAATCTGATAAACTTTTATAAAAGTATTTATATAATCATGCTCCTTGAATTCAACAAATTTATATAGAGAATTTCTTAATTCTAATAAAGAATGTTCTTTCCATTTCAATCTTATGGGTTCCTGAATTTTGATTAAACATTTCCTAATTTCTTAATCATTCTGTGGATTCAAAGATGTTCTTTGCATCAAAATCGATAGATTTTTCAACAGTGGACAAATAATTTTAATGAAATTGAACATATCTTTGAGGAACTGAAGTTTTCTTTTTTTAAGTTTCGTATGGAAATATGTTTGTTTTGCATGTTCTAAGAGCCCCCTCCGAAGGTCAGCTTGGAAAAAATTTGTTCAGGGTTAGCCCAAGATTTTGAAAAATTCTGACAATGGTCAAAATTCACTTTTTCGTTATTTTGAAATTTTTTTTCTCCCGACTTCCCCCGACACTTTTTTAATGCAAAGCATAAAACACGTGATTTTTACTTCGAATAAAGAATTAATTAATTTATTATTAATTTTGACAAATTTTTTCGACGTTGTCGTCTTCGGTGAAGTCTTACAAATCAGAATCTGTAAATTTTAATTAATTTTTAAGTTTAATGTTGGAAAACATTGATTTTTGGTATGTAAAAATGTGTAGTTTTAATTTTTTTTCTCGAAGACTATTCATCTTAGAGAAAAATGGTAACGGGACACTGGCCTTGTTTTTCCAAGCTCTATGACCTAGTATTTTTTTAATTTTCAAAATTTCGACTTCTTGTTTCGACCTCCGACGGGACCGTTGGGATCAAATTTATGATGCGTTCCGAGCGCTAAGCGAGTTATTCTTTCCGGCGCCTCAATTCTGAACGATCTTTAAAAATTCAACGCAACGAAAGAAAAACTTGAAAAATAACAAAAAAGTGCACGGAGAAAAAAGAATAATGATAATCACTTAGCGAATAGTAAAATATGGACAGACCAAACTGCGCAATCATAAGAACTAAACGGCCCAATCAAAATTACTATACGCTTAGTTGAACCAACAATACGTTCAGTTAGAATTACAACAATGCGGTTGATTGTAGTGACTGAATGTTTGGTCCGTCCATATTTTACTATATCAGTTTTCTCCGTGTGAATTTTGACTATTTTTAGAAATTTTTAAACTTTCGAAGAACCCCTAAAAATTATTTCCTTCGAACTGATCCTTAGAGGGGATTTTTAAAACATGAAAAACTACCAGATTTTTATACGAGACTCGAAGACAAAAATATGCGGTTTTTTTTGCCCCACCCTAGTACTCATTCATATTTTTTATTAATTCAAAAAGTACATTTTAACGTGATCCGAATGAGAGAGACTAAAAATGAGTTTGTCCTATTCAATTTTTCTTGATCCGAATCGAAAATTTGTTCAAAAGTTGTAGATATAAATCACTTCTCAATACAACCTCGATTGATGCATTAGTTTCCACAAGGACTTATAATCTCTTCGAACTCTTCCAATGCGGATATAAATACTGAATAATTCACCTGTTTGAATAGCGTGATGTAATGACTATGGATTTGATCCTACTTGCTCTTCTTCTTGAATTCCCCTTTGATCAATTAACTGCTCACTAATCCTCTTCGTTGGCAATTGAGGGGAGATGTTGCGCTTTGGGAGTAGATAAAGTGGATTTTGAGTCTGTCATTGTCTCTCTTTGTGGAAAGTTACTTTACATCTTTCAAAACTACTGTCTTCTCATTGTCGAATTCCTACGTTACATGAGTGCCTTGATCACCTACGAATTGTGATTGATGTAAGTTTATAATGTTGTTTTCGAACTTTTTTGAATCTACCCGAGTCGAGTTAGGATTGGAACACGAATCTCGTGAATTTATTACGGAGCGTGTTGAATTCACATTACTATATTATGGTCACCATGACAGCAATCGTTAGAAAACTCCTTGAATTTAATGAAGAATCCTCCTCTGGTTAGAAAAATCCATAGAATCTGATGAAATGAAATTGATTGGGATTTGGTCAGAACATTGTTCAAGATTCAATCAGAATCACATTGAAAAAATATATTGATCTGATTATATCTCATCGACAGATGCTCCATTAGGATTCAATAAGATTTGGCAAGATTCAATCAGAATGACATTGAAAAAATACACTGATCTGATTATATCTCATTGAAAAATGCTTCAATAGAATTTGGTTAGAACATTGTACAAGGATCCATGAGATTTGGCGGGAAACAATGGTTTTGTTTAATCCTTTGCCGCTGGAACAGCACGAAACAGCTCCTACATATTTTTCCCTAATTTGAGAAACACATTGATCCTCGTTAGATTTCATTTAGATTGGACCAAAATCGGCTCGATCAATCAGACCTCCGTCCAATTTCAATGAGATTTGGTGAGCATCAATAGGTTCCCATATAAAAAGTACATGACGGGGAAAATTTTCAGCGGCAAAGGGTTAACCAAGGTTTATAAAATATTATATTCCCATATTGAATTCAATAAAATTTGTCGATTCAACATTAAGAATTATATTATTCAATTCAGTACCATGTTATAAATATGAACAAACTGTTTGATGTGAGAAACTTTATAACATTTTTTAAAATTTTAAGGCACAAGTTTTTTTTACAGTGAAAATTCCTCCCACCCGTTCCCTCAATTGACAATGTATACGGTATACGTAACATTGGTTCGAATATCAATTCTATTTCAAGTGAATTTAAATGAGCGGTTATTTCAAATGAACAATAAACAAAATATTCAATGATTACTGAAGTGTTCGTGGTGAGGTGTGATATCCCGCTGAAAAAATTCTGTAGAATTTCATGTCAAGATTTGGCTCTATGCGAAATGTATGAAATTTTCAAAGAATTTCCACCCAATCGTGTGTTTCTACATTAACCTTCTATGGAATTTCTATAAAAATCCATACATCTTGCATAGAGCTGAATTTTGACAGGAAATTCTACAGAATGTTTTCACCTCCCTATTCCAAATGTCCGACAGATAATTTTCTGTCAGGATTTGGTCGGTTTTTGTCCCAGGCATGATGATTTCCGACAGGACCAGATAAAATTTTGACCGGAATCCGTATGTTGCGGAAGTTCGAATCATTTATCGAAACCAATTAGTAATCGAATAACGAAATACTTAGCTTTTGAAGATCACAAATTCTGCAGTACATTTTTTAAATGATGTTCCCAGTGTCAAGAGGTTGATTTGAAAGGATAGAAAACAATGATCCGTCAAATTTTAGGAGTTTGAGTTTTCGTTTCGTTTCTATAAACGATTCAAACTTCAAGAACATGGAATCCGTCAGGTTTTGTTTGGCTTCGTCTGGTATTCCAGTCTGTGCAGGATTTGGTCGGTTTTTGTCCCAGGCATGATGATTTCCGACAGGACCAGACAGAATTGTGTGCGGAATTTGTCAGGATCTGTCGGACATTTTTAATAAGGCTGGGATGAGTTAGTAGGGTGAGCAAGATAGGTTTTTATATTCATATTCATATTCATATTTATATTTATATTTATGTACACTGTGAAAAATGATTGTGGAATTTTCCCCCAAAAAATGGTGGCAGCGAAGTTCCTCCATATATGGGGAATTCTCCACCATAATTTGGTGGACTTTTCCTTCATTTGTAGAGGATTCAACACCCAAAAAACAAAATAATTCCCCAAAGTGATGAAAAAATCCCTCACTTTTGATGAAAAAACAGCTCCCCCACGATGAGGAGACGAGATCCATCAACAGGGTAGAGAAAAACTTCCCACATCTTTTACAGTGTACATAAAATTTACAGCAAGATATGGAATGATCCACTAACCAAGTTTCATTCATGCGTTATAATCAACACATCCGTCCATCGGTACAATATTGTACAATCATTAGAATAAATTGTACGACAGATGCTTTCAGTTGACGTAGAAAATTAGCCTCCCTCACGAGTAGTTCCAAGAATCTGACTCCTTTATAAATGCAAATTCAAAAGGATAATTACACATACCGCGTTTCGATGAAAGTACTCGTCGTCGGTAGCTCACTTGGCCCAAAGTGGTTATTTCCACAACGGATCTCTTCACCTGGCAATTTTCTATGGATCAAGTTAATTCTACACTCTTTCTTACTCACAACCTACTCAAGATTCAATTAACATTTGCGGAAGCTCCGGTCTCTATTCGCGGTCGATTTGAAATTAAATTAAATTAAAGAAGCAGACAGAAGTGTTTTCCTTTTCTGCCTCTTTCTACTTTTTCTTTATTGCCACACTGCGCGTACAACCTGCATCATCACCATTATTGTTCTGGCTTTTACCAACGATAATGTGACACTCGTGGAAAGTCTTCTTTGATATTCAGCGACCCGTTCGAACTACTTTGCACGATGAAAGGAAGCTCGCAAGCGCATCACAAGAGGGTTCACTTCTATTTGTATGTGCTGATATGCCACGATGTACAAGTTATGTGTATACGTATTCGTCGACTTTACGGAACATAGGGACATGGATGTGAAAGGTACATGCACAAGTGATACACACTAAAGCATTAAAGTTCAACTTAACATTTGAAAGGGTGTACGATAGACAACATTATTTGCACCTATATTCCGCTGAATTCTCACAACAATCATTATATTCGAATACGATGTTTGTTTGAGACAGACTCAAATTACAAATGTTCGATCGGAGGCAAACGTAACGTTATTTGTTTTCAATTTACCTCTGCAAAAATTCCCTGGCAATGGGAAAATGACGTTCTTGTTTTTAATGATCGAAAAAATTACAAAAGAATCGAATGAAGAACTTTGATGTTGTTGTATCGTTATTATTTGTTGCTGTTTTCAAAATACTTCTGTTCGTATTTTACCTGCGGATGGGAATATTCCCAAATGCTCCTCCGTTCTCTCAACTTGATTGATCTCAATGATCTCAGAACCTGTTTATCGTAAGATGAAAAGAATTTTTTCTAAACAAATTCGAATTTTCATCCTTGCTTTTGTTGGAATCGAATGTTGTTTTCTTCGATATTCACAGGTAAAAGACCTCTGGTATCAATTTCTTCCGTACGTTTGAGAATTCTTGTAGAATGATATGAAAGATTGGAAGGTAGAGTTTTGTTTAGTTGAGATCATGTCAAAAAACAAAATAAGGATTTCCAAGAAAATTAGAGAAAGTCAAATCAAATAAATGACCAGAAAAATGGTTGAAAGGGGATCGTTGACGTCAGAAACTAATGGGTATTGAATTGTCATAACGAATATAACGTATTGTCATGGATGAGGAAAAAGCTAGAGATAGGGAACGTAGACGCCATAAATCTGCTCGTTCAATTGATAGAAACAAGATGGGTTACGATACGATAAATGTCTGGAGACAGAACTAGACTGATTCCAAAGGCGAAGAGAATAAGAAATAAGTGGTGGAGTATTTCTCGTTGGAAAAGGAAAATTTTTTAGATGAGAAGAACAGAATTGGCAAGAAAATTCAGAACAATCGATACAGATTTAATCATTTTGTGATATCAGTGGTTTCTCTTCTATGGAATTGAACGGGAAAAATATTCCATCTGGGTAAAACGTGCAACGAAATGGATATAAACTGTTGCACGTGTTGAAAATGACCATTGATACAATTATTTTAATTTTACATAATTGAACCGAGGTATGGAATAACAATAGATCAGTGGGGATAAACAAAAGAGGTTTATTATGCTCTTCTTCATATTCCGAGAAACATATTGCGAGTTCGAGGTTTTTATTCTTATTCCGTAGGGAGATCTAAATGTATCAGCAATACGAACATATGGCAATGCCACTAATAGAACCTCCACTTGTTTTGCATGCAGTCGGTGCTAAGAATATCATGAGAAGGTTTTATTCAAGATGCTTGTTGCTAGGATCCGACTTCAAAACACAAGAGCTTTGTTTATGAAAAATGATTTAAGAATCAATGAACCAAGATTTCAATATCATAGACTTTAATTATATAGCCCTGCATGTCGGCTGTTATTAATCGAATAATCTTTTTAAAAGATTAATACAAAAAAATTGATAGTCACGCTCAGTCGAATGGAATATTAAAATATGACTGGGATTTTTTTTTTCCATAAACTGTACACGAATGTACTTTATTTCATCATAATGAGTATGCCAACATCATGAAATACACGGTAGAGTACAATGCGGTCTGATTTATGGCGCAATTTGCTAAGTGAGAATTATCTCCAAACAAAGGACTGTTATGTTATTTCATTTCTCTCTCATGATCCGTTCTTATTTTTAGAGCCAAGATGTTTCTGGTAATTTGAACCATTCGGTACAAAAGATATCTTCCCAACACTTGGTATCATGCTTGTTTTATCATGATTCCTAAACAGGATACTAGCGTCAAAACTTGAGCTTATTTTTCTGCGTACTTGGATCAATAATCTCGCGCTATTCGAATCCAGTCCCATGTGAAACACATCACATCTCACAACTTTTCTGTTCCAATATTTCTTCTGAAGAGGAATAAAAACTCTCTATGTACGTGATCAAATATTTCTCAATTATTCTAAACTGGGGTATGAAATTTCGAATGAATTATATTGAATATTTTTTCTATCTGTTGAATTCCGTAAAATGGATCAATATAATCTACGAATTGGTTGTAATTTCATTCCACGACTACTGTTTGTAAAAATAACCTCATTCCACGTATATCAAATGGAACATCAAATTTTCTGATATTCAAATGAAATTCAATCAGTCTGGTCGAATTCAATATCGAGTACATAAAATTGTGTAGAACTCTTCAGAAGAATTGTACAATATGATACGATATTTGTGGTAAAAATATTGAAATTAATAAAGTTTTCAATCGATCCTCGGATCGAGTTTGTTGGGCTCAAAACCACCGCATTGTTATTTAATTATTATTATTGAAATTCAACTTACGCAATCATACAAAAATTCACGTGGAAAGACATTTTTTCAACTCACTGTACGTATTTCAAAGCTTCTATATTTATATTCCATTACCACGCTCTTTACTAGATCATTTTTTTAAAAGAAACTCTTCACCACAGCGGTTTTCTTTCGAGTGACGCTTTTTTAAGAGGCAACTAATATAATGGCTCCCTCGCTCATCTCGCGTTGAAAGCTGTATATAACAAAGAGTGTGTACATTCTTTGTGCGACGTGACAATGTCTTCATGTGTTCCACTTCGCATTTGTTTTCGGCATTTGCACGGTAGAGCTGTTCACACAGTGAACAGCTTCACGGTCAGCTCTACTGCAGCTGAAGAGCAACTAATGATTGAAAAGCTATTTTTTTCACTTCATACGATAAAGAGAATATATTGGGGAAAAAATGATAATATTATATCCTTTGATTTTTGGGAATCATCAAAACTGTCCTGCAAGTGTTGAAGATTGCACTGAGAGAGAAATTGATTTCACCCTCAAACGAGATTCATTATCATACTGAGAGGACTGTTTTGTTAACCGTGGTAAAAAATGTTATCATATGCCTAATCAAAAGTTGCTGTTGGCACAATTGAAAGTTTAGTAGCTCATTCAACCAAAATTTCGTTACGCCGAGCAAATGAACTTACAGAATCACGTTTGATTCTCTAAACTAAGAGTGATGTTGTAGGATCTTTTCGATTGGCATAATCAAATTTTGGTTGGGCATATATCAAACAAATTTCTTTTCTCAGTGCAGTTAAGGACCATGGAGTCCTTCGAGAAATGGGCAAAATTTTGCTACGTACTCTCTGATCAACTAGGCAATGAATACAAATTTAAAATCCACAATGATGAAGTAAATAAATTACTTAAATTGAGTTTCGAATATGAAAGTTGAACTGCAAATGATTGCTTAAAATTATACAAACGATTATAAACCAACATTATTACCACAATTATTACCACTTCTATAACTTGTTTTTTCATGTATGTTTTGAGCTTTGGATTTATATTTAGAGCCAAATCCTAGCAGTGGACTTTATCGCTGTTATATTTGAAATTTATAATCATTGCTTGGTCATTCAAAAACTACGTAGCAAAATTTTATCTGTTTTTTAATGCTCCATCGCCCTTCAGGAGCGTTACATGAGATTCTTCAACAGTCAGAAAACTTCATTTACAGGCAAATTTATCCGGAGAAAAGGAATTTGAAAAAGATTTATTAAATACAAACAAATTCTTTTCTGAGAGCGCTTAACGTTCAGTCAAAGCAGGGATCAAAGATATATAACTGAAACAATCTCATTCTCACAGCAATCTTGGTATTCCATGATCCCCCACGGAAGGGATCTGGATTCCCGATGTTTTATCTACTGAAAAGATAATGTGAAATTGTGAAGAGCATGGAATTTTCATTCGGTACGGTTGAAACTTCAAAATATCGAGAGCGAACTAGCTCATGTTTCTACGGAACATGTTCTTGTTAGTTTATTCATAACGTCAGTTCAATCTTTGGTACGTGCTCTACCCAGTTACAGATCCAATTTAAATTCCATTTATTTTTTGAAAACGTAGAGGAAAAAATTGTAACTCGACTTGTCGAAACCTTCACGTACCGAGGCGAGTATCTTCCCTCGAGCTCGTCCTCGTGCACAGCTATCGATGGAATTCTCAGGAGAATATTTGAAACACTTCAAACTGACTTTTCCCTTGCTTGCTCCTCGTCCGCGAACTTGGACGAGGCACACCACGTGGCGATGAACTATTTTCAGCGGATGCTCCGTATGAATCCCGATGTTCTCCCAGATTCGCAGAGAACTGAGTTCAACGTGCACCGAGTGGATTCGTGCCAAGATATTTTCATTCGTACAATAAGATAATACAACACCACAAGCGAAAGTCCTTTTAATCTTATTGCAAGAGGGATAAAAGAAGGTAAAGCAGAAGAAGAAGAAGAAGAAGATGAAGGAGTAAGACTAATAATAATCATACCCATGCCCTTACACGGTAATTAGGATTTTCAAATGAAATTATCTCGTTTTGTCTGATTCTTCAAATCATTCGAGATTATGTATTGATCGATCAGGATAATGAATTCAAAATCATTAGTCTTCAGTTTCGAGTTATATACATCAGAAATTTGAAAAAGAAAAAATTTGATACATGAAATTTCAAAATATTCTTATAATTTTCCTCTGTAGACAATCTTTGCTTCTGTCTCTTCATCATCCAGATTTGCCGACGTATTTTCACACTGAATGCTCAATGAAGAGATATAATTTGAAAAGTGAATTGACTGACACGTGCGAAGAGATCTTATGAATTTCATTAAATCAATCCTGCACACTTGCAGTTTTAATGACAGACACATTTTGGTATGTTCATCAAGCCCGTCATTTTTCATTAAACAGTTGATGTTTTGGGATGAATTATGACCGTGTATTTTTATGATGGAATATTAATTTCCCGAACTGAACAGTACATTCCATGAAACATGAAAAAAGTAATTACCGAACTGTCAAGTATATTTCAATTTTATTTTTTCACGATATATCTCGCAAAAATGATTTCATTCGTTACTCTCAAACATGACTTCGTGCTGGACGAATTATTTGGATCATCATCCGCTTCATTTTAATATGTCTGAAATATTTGAAATTGGTAGTCACCTTTCAAGTATTTTTAAATCATATCGATATTTGACTTTTGATATTGAAAAACATAGAACTAAAACTATTCGTTGTTGTTATACTCAAAAGCGATGAAATAGTAAGGGCATCCCGTATGGAAATATTTCGCTGAAAAATGTCTGCAAAACTATGAAAAATCTCTGAAAAAAAAATGAAAAAACTTTGAGAAACTCTGACAAACTCTGAGAATCTCTTAAATTTTGATGAGAAATCTAATATTTTTGGGACATTCTTTACAGACTTTTTTCAGACTTTTTTCAGAGTTTCTCAGAGTTTTTTCATACTTTTTCAGAGAAATAGTAACGAAATTGCACCCTGAAAAAAACTCTGACAAAACTCTAATAAATTGTTGACATTTTTCTGATTATTGAAAAATCCTGAAATTCAATAAATACATTCATATGCCGTATTCAAATATCATGTGTGAAAAAGTGTTTGAAAATTTTTTAATTTTTTTCTAAAAGTCAGAAAAATGTTAGCAATCCATCAGAGTTTTGTCAGAGTTTTTTCAGAGTGCAATTTCGTTACTATTTCTCTGAAAAAGAATGAGAAAACTCAGAGAAACTCTGAAAAAAGTCTGTAAAGAATGTCCCAAAAATATTAGATTTCTCATCAAAATTTCAGAGATTCTCAGAGGTTGTCAGAGTTTCTCAGAATTTTTTCATTTTTTTTCAGAGATTTTTCATAGTTTTACAGACATTTTTCAGCGAAATATTTCCATACGGGATTCGAGCATCAGAACATGTGGCTGAAATTTTACGACCATTTTTTTCACATTTGAAAAATACAAGTTTTATAATGATTCAATTCTTATTGATTTCGATTAAGTGTTTAAGGGAACTCCTATATCAAAACACGAATTTCCAATCCCTGGGACAGCAAAATTTGATTTTGCTGCACGGAGAACAATGCAGGTCGAAAATATACCCGAAGAGAATATGAAGCTTCAGCGAACGTTCAGGTTCTACGGACGTTGAAATGTCCGCCTCGAAATACGTGCAGGAAACATAGATGAAACGTTCGCTGAAGGTTCATCGAAGGTTTGACGAAGCTTCACAAAAATATCTATACTTATATTGATTTTGATCAATTTATATGAAAAATGAATTGATTAATAATCATAAATTATTTCAAATTAATCTAAGTATAGATATTTTTGTGGAGCTTCCTCAACCTTCGATGAATCTTCAATGAACGTTCCATCTATGTACCCTGAAAGTATTTTGAGGCGGACATTTCAACGCTCGTAGTAACTTTGACAAACGTTTGTGAATCTAAAAGTTAGCTTTCATGAACCTTCGATCCGATCCATACAGATCTAATCTGAACGTTCGCCGAAGCTTCACGTTCTCTTCGGGTAGTAATCTTTAATAAAAATTTGAGGATGTTCCTCAAAATCTGAGAATTTTTCTTAAATGCATAATGAAGACGAAACGGTCCACTTTTTTGTGCAATTGTATTCGAAAAACATGAAAAATTATCAATACTTAATGAAGAATTTGAAAAACATATGAACTTTCCAAAAGTTGCATACGAAATTTCACAAAGTGAATAGCAGGATGTTGAGATTCTGTTAATATTATTGTGAAATCTCACGCGCGATTTTTGGAAAGTTCATATATTCCTCGATTCTTTATTAAGTATTGATAATTTTTCATTGTTTTTCGAGTAAAATTCCACAAAACAGTGGAACATTTTGTCTTTATCATGCATTCAAGAAAAACTCTCAGATTCTAAGAAATATTCTCAAATTTTTATTAAAAATCACTATATTTTCGACCTTCATTTTCCTCCGTGTGCCTCATTTTTTGTTGGAAAAGAAAATTTTGCGCCAATGTAGCGAATAATTGAATAATGGTCAGCTGATTATTTAGCCTTTGCGTAGAAAAGTTTTCCCTGTTTAGTTCCATGAACTTGCAAAATTTCAATTTTATTTTCCACATGGTAAAAAATAATCGGAATTCCCTTGTACGCAGCAATTGGAAAATTCCGATCATGGGATAGGAAATCAATTTCCGATAAATGTATATGAAATTTCCCATAAATTCAACTAAAAATTCCAAACTCCATGGCATTTTAACCATCATTTTCTAGTAAATTCCCTGTAAAATACGGGAAATTCTCAACGCATGTATGTGTTAATGTGTTAATTCCCATAGAAATTTCTTACAGTGCATTTTTTGAGGAAAAAATGGGGAGAAGAATGAGGAAATTTTGCATGGACGAGAAAAGCTTCCCTCAGGATTAGCTGAGAATTATTTATTGAGGTAGCTAAATTTTCAGTATTATGTACAGAATAGCGGATAAATTCAGCTGGAAGAGTCGACATTTTTTGCTTCAACGGCTGAACAATCGCTCTATCGTAGTTGAAAAAAAAGTATCGTTGTGATGGCAAATAGATGAAAGGTATCACGGTAAAACGTATTCCCTAAAATATACGGTGTCGCTATTACAGTGAATCCTTTTTCTCCGTGCACAGCTAGGAATGATTCGTGGAATCCTCCGAGCTTGTCAGGGCGTAAAGAGATCTGATAAGAAGTGACCAGACCCTGAAAAAACCTGGAGAATGTCAGGAATGTTAGCTTTGCTCGAGGGATGCACGGAAAGAAGAAAATGAAGAAATTTACCATGTAGCATGACAACGCGTCGTTTCGAGTCTTTGAATGGAAATTTTTACAAAATATATTGTCAAATAATTCACATTATAAGACAAAAATAGATGTTTCTCTCATGATGTAAATTATTTCACAGCATATATTTTTCAAACATTCCCATTTAAGGGCTTGAAGCGACGCGTGGTCATCTGTATTTTGTTTCTTTCGTGTGCTTAGAAACATGTTTCTATCTCATTCAAATCTAACCTATCTAATCTTCTCTCTGAATTCGAAAGAGTGAGAAATCACGTGTTTCACTCCACCAAGTCTCAAAAGTGGGCCAGTCCGCTTCGAGTGGGATTTTCACTCGTTTCGAGTGAACCCTCACTCTTTAAGAGTGAAAAATTGACTCACGGATTTGAGTGGCTGTGAATTTCTAGCCTCAAACCTTAGAATATCAATCCAAAAGAGTGGAAATTTCACTCCAAATTTCGATAGGCTCACTTTTGACTGGCTGAAGAGTAAAATCTGTATTCTTTCAATCATTCTATCAGCCACTGAGATATACTATTCCCTCTTGAGAAATGAGATTCTGTATGAAAATACACGGATTAACCTCATTATGATTTCATTCCATCATTCCTAGTTTCCGATTTGAAGCAATTGACAGGCATTGAATTCTGATCAGAAAAGTCTTGAGAATTCTCTTGAGAAATTCCAGGTTCGAACACCCAATTTTCGAAGAAAACCACATCCCACATATTCTTCGAATTGAATTTTGGAGAAAATTTCTCACAAACTGAAATTGTTCGTAAACAATCGTAACAATAGCATCTCAAAGTTCTTGAATATTATACAACCGTAATGCTGAGCAAATATTACACATTTGAATTTCATTTCAAAACTTGGTATATCATTATTAATTCTTCATTGCTCTCCTCGCTTCTCTCCAATTCAAGACTATATAGAACACACTTGCTTCAAGTTGTTACATGGCGGAAATATTCTAATTCCAAGACGTCAAGTATGATTTCTGGAAACGTGACTGTAATACATATGCACAGGTGAAGAAATTTGAAGACAAGAACAAAACATTCCTCAAATTGGCGGGGTCTTGGATTATATCACCATGAGAAAATGTATTCTAGTAACTACGTAATTAGATTCAACTGGCAATGAAATGCTGTATTGTATTTGTTCTAGAAATATCGAATATCTCTAGCATCTTACATTTCGTTGGAGGATCACGAGCCTGATTCGAGTTCATTCCGATGGATATCATTCCACTCAACATCAGCCAAATAGTCTGTTACTTGCGATTATTCTACTGAGCATTTCATTGTGAACACGTCCTTTGTTGAGTAATTATTACATCCACTCCTCGAGTTATCGTGGGATTTGGAGAGAATTAGAATTCGAATACGGATAAAGCAATCGTTCAAATTCATGACAACCGAAGGTTTCACATTTCCGAACCATCGTAGAGCAATCGTTCCGTGCAACTAACAGAAATCGATGTTCTGCAACTCTCTGTGAATTCAAGACAAGCTGTTTTTGATGGAATTCTTCGATGTCGGGCACAAAGGGAAATAGAGAACGCTTTACACGATCTTCAAGAATTTTTCATGTGTTCTGGGTGTCAGGTGTTTCATACGATATTGGTCAATTGGAACTACAATTTCATCTGTAGAGTTTATGTTAGCTGATATTTTATCTGGCAAAACGTTTTCTGTAAACTGTTATTATGTCCCATTTCTATCATTGATGGTTGGAATACTGCAGTTGGATCTCTCTTATAAAATTCTCATCATGTTGAAATGGATTTATAATATGATTCATCCGTAGAATCGACAAAAATTTGCTTTGAGTTGTCATTGCGATGCTGATTGGAATTGGAAATTTGTAAATATTTCCACGGATATGGTCTTATAAAAGAGAGTAATAATCGAAGGTGTGGGTTGTTTTGGGAGCATTGTAAAATTTTGAAAGACAAAAGGTGTGCACGATTCAATTAATGTTTTGAGTGGGTTTGTAATAATCTCTCAACGTCTTCAGCATTTGAGTATTGTTTTCGAAATTTCTCTATGCTTTCTGTCAAAAATCTCATCTCGCATGGAAGAGGATCTATGGAATATCGTTCAGAATGAAAAAAATACAGTGTCTTGCACTGAATATTGAGAATTGTATGAATTTCCATTTCCCAGAGTAAAAATAAGAAAATCCAAGGGAAGCACGACAGCATGCCCATGTTTTCAAGTTGTTTTGCTGAAACCATTAGGCAGGAATGCGGAATTGTTAAACCGAACTTTCTATCTCAAAATTTGCATCCACCTCGTAACCATTCTTTACTTCTCTCAGCAATGGAATTCCCTTGGAACGAATTTCGTCGTCTGAATTTTGACGAAGAGTTAGAACGAGACATAGAGATATTTCAGTATTTCTGATGATATCTTTGATTGAATTAATCGAATCACTAAGGTAAAATACTGTATTTTCAAATGGATAGTCGAGATTCTTTAGATTTTTGAGAATCTATAGAAACGTTTCTCGTACTTGACGTTTTAGTCGTTTTGTATAAGTACAAAACAGAATTGTATGATACACAGAATACATTAGGATCAACAGAACAGTTCTCCTTCGATCTGCTTGGTTTCGAGTTCGTTTGAAGTCGACCTACATCACAAAAATGTTCAACTTGCTTTCATACACTTACAGCTAGGAATGCGCTATCTACAGTAGGGAAAAGGTCAAACTCTGAGTGCTCTTCGAACTACAGTTTTCTACAGGGAGGGATATTTAATCTGCGAAGGAATTGAAATTCTTTCGCACTCAATTTTAAATTAAACGTTCGCCATCCGCACATACATTTCAAATCAAAAGACACTTGAATTCATACATTCACACTTTTGTGAACATTTTTACACAGTAAAAAAAGAATCCCTGACCAATCGATCTATCAAAGAAATATGTTGTGTAACACACAATCCAACTTTTTTTCAATTCGTATGCTTCACGTGAGGAATGATTAAAGATATCGCTCAAAATTTGTCCCTCGTATCTAATTTATATTCATCTCCACCGTCTCCCTTCTTCGTATATTTTGGAGAGAGATCCAAGTATACGTTCCCGTAATTATTTTCCCATTAGACCTTTTTCTTCCACCCATCTCCCCGATTGCTGAATGTCCTGATAAATTTGTTCGAATTCCACCGGGATATTATTCTTCAAACTATTTCACCTCTTCTTTTTCGTTCACGTTTTCGTAAATCCTATCGCATCTCATCTCATCCTTTCATATATTTCCAAAAATTCACTCCCGCACGACTCACACGATTCGCATCACGTTTGAAAAACATGCCTCGAAAGATGTGTTATTTTCTGTTCACTCTTTTGTATCTTTCCGTTGACTGTTTCAACCTTCCGTAAAGAATTATTGCATTCCCATCATCTCTCGTCTCGTATCATCGTTCCTCCAAAAGTAGAATTTCAGTTCAAATCTTTCCTTTGTTATCTTTTCATCAATTCTGAGAGTGGAAGTTTGATATAATAGGATAGAATCGCGTGCAATATCTCTTTGCCATTGAAGTTGCACAAACATTGAATTTGATATTATGGATCTCTCCATCTCTTCCCCTCAGAGGAAACGCTCAATTAGACTCAATGACATGAAGTTTAATTGTTGGAGAAACTTCGGCTTCAAATCAAACTCCCATTTTACATTATAGTCCTTTGAAATCGAACAATGATCGATTCCTGACAACTCCTTGTTTTCCTTCCAAATTATGTTCAAATGTTTTTGTAGTTTGTTATCAAGTGGTGCATTCTTTGCAAAAAGATCACTCTTCCTCTTTGAATTTTATATGACTTCTCTCTTGCTCTGTTTCAACGGTTTTCTTGGTGTTGTTTGTTCAATTGGTACATCAGGAATGAATGGAACGAAAAAAATTCGGAAGAGAAAAAACTCACAGTACGATTCAGTTCGTTTCATATCTTTTTATCTTCCCTTTTTCTCCACATTTCCTACCCTCCCAATATTTCTGTTCTCATTTAATGACAACTTAATTTATATTTTGGATCCTATATCGAATTTTTCGCTACAGCTTTTATTTTCTAGATATTCCTACTTCCTTTTCATTTCAGTGAATACTTTTTTACAGTCTTGTGTTCTTACCATTATCTCTCTTTTATGAACCTTCTCGGTGTTTACTATCTTCACCGAGAGAATCATAGAGTTCAAATTCCATATATCCAAACAATAAGAAGAAGAAAAAGAACATATCGTACTGGTCAAGATATTCTGTCAACGTTTTTATTGAACGCGATTGTTTGCAGCTAGGTCATCGTGATATTTGCTGTTGTTCATCACATGGATTTTCAATTATTCTTATGTAAAATGTTGAAGCGATACCTACGGTATCCAAAGGAATTACAAAGAATTCAAGGTATTTATTTGAAGTGAAATCTTTAGAATACGCACATGAGAAAAGAATGTTTGAGTCAATATACGACTGAAGATTTCAAATGACTTGAATCGTTGAAGCGATTTCAAATCCGTGAATAGAACGATTGAAGTTCAAGTTGAGAAAGCTCGAGTTTCAATGCATGTGTATATATATACGTATTTTGTGAAATATTTGTGGAACGCGTTGCTTTTGTCAAGTCGATGAGATGGCGCAATGCCCTTCGTATTTCTCAGAAAAATTGCTTGTGCGATAAAGGTTTTACGAGCGCATTATCGCTGGTGTTTTATGATCAGCAACTTGAACGCGCCGATGCTGGAAGGAAAAAAATATTTTTCTCTTATATGTGGTCGGTGAATACGGATCATCTCGTTATGCGGCATTGTCTGGGAGATTTGTCTCTTTGGATTTAGAACGCTGAAATCTCACCGATTGCAGGAAAGATTCGATTATTGCAAATTGGTACACATACTTTGCATACCCAGTAAACACCCGCACGTGTAAAGAACGTCAAAAACAGTTAATAACCACACGTTGCAGATTAGTAATACTCTTGCACTGAGGGAACAGATATCCTGAAAAATACCATCATTTATGGATTCTTGGCGTTGTTCTGACCCGAGTCAAAATATTTACGTGAACGAACTTTTAAAAGTTCCATAATTTCTTGGACTTTTATAAAGAAGTATGGTACCTTTCTCATGAAAGTCCAAGCCATTATGGTACTTTTAGAGGTATCTTCACGTAAATATTTTGACTCGGGTTAGACCAATGCCAAAAATCCATGAATTATCGTATTTTTCAGGATTCCTTTTTCTCCGTGTGCATTTAATCAACGTCAAAACGTGCCAGCAGATTACATGTTTTTCAACTATAAAATAACGTCATACCAACGGTTAAAAAATCGCTTAAAATACGTCAAATATTGACGTGTCCTAATGATGATTTTAAAACGTGAATTAAACACAACAAATTATTTTGAAAATTTTTCATTCGTATCAAGGAGAAAAGTATTTCTGAAGATGAGAGGATTTGAACAGGGAGACATTATTCACTATTTTGTTGCTCATTTGAACTTTTAACCAGTGTTGTTCGATCTCGTTTGACATTCTTAGCAGAATATCTTCAACTAAAGTTCAAACACACGTTTGTAAACACATTCTGAATGCGTGATTCAAACCCGTTCAAAGCACGTTCATTTAGGACATCGTTTGATGGTTATTTTTGACTATTGGTATGATTATACGTTATCAAAACGTCATTTCTGGACGTCCATTTCTCTATCAAGTTTCAACCAAAAATCAACGCTTCGCGTTCTTTTGACAGTTGAACGTCTTTTCAACGTTGAAAAAACGTGTATGTGTTTATTGGGTGAGGGACCATCCATAAATTACGCACGGAAAAAAGTGAATCCGCAGTGACAGCAAAAACTTGTGTGCTGAGTGCATTGCGCTACTGCAGCTATCATTGTAGCTATGTATATGTACTAACATAGCTTTTGTGCACCGACGAAAAATGATCGCAGAAGAAATATTGCCGGTGGAGCGATTTTTGTAGTTGTGGTACATACCCAAAGAGAATAATATGGCCGCCAAATATTCAATGTGAATTCAATGAACATTTGACAAATGCATAGACATTTTGAGGTTCAAAAAATGTTCAACAACCCTAATAACGAAATATTTAACCTCGAGAATAATTAATTGTTCACATACAGTTTCGCAAAATTAAATTGGAAACATTCCGCTGAAGCTATATGTATTATGGGAACAAGAAAAATTCAATCGGTAGGGTGGCTCAAGCGCTAGCAGTTTGAGTTAGTAACCGAAAGATTGTAGAATCGACCCTCCCCTATCCAATGAATTTTTTTTTCACTCGGTTGGTTGTTCTTCTAGCGATTCTTTCAAGCTAGTACAGCGGAACACTGATTGCAAAGAAAAATCGCTATCATAGCTATTCTTTTCGCTATCCAAATATCAACCACGGAAATTTTTAATTTTTAGCTGTACAGCGTATTATTTTTGTGCGTGCGTAAGACGATTTTAGGCGTTTTTTGACCCCCCCCCCTCCCCCTTGTGAGACATCGTAAGATTTCGTGGACTCCCCCTCACAGTAATGTAAGATGAATTCAAAAGTGCACCGAGAACATAAATGATTCAATGATAGTTTAACATGAATGATTATCAACTTTTCAAATTTAACTATTTCTTAATATACTTGGATACAGAATATAACGTTTTCAAAATATTCATCCCACGTAAGATTCCGGTACTACACCTCCCTCCCCCCCGTAAGGTCTGGTGAGAATTTTCTGAACCTCCCCTCCTCTAAACGTCTTACGTAATTTATGGACGACCCTTAATCAATGAGTATTAATGTGATTAGTGAGAAGCAGTGTCAAATGTGAAACCAGTTGTTATTTATTGATTACGCTGTGAAATCACATTAATTCAATGCGTTATTCAGTCATCAACTGTAGAAATGATGAGATATCATTGACTTACTTCCAGGAAGAATCATCATTCAATGTTGCGGAAGTTTGAATTGTTTATAAGAACGGAACGAAGATTGGAAATTACAAAATCTAATAAATCATCGTTATTTATCTCCTCGAATTAACTCTTTGAAACTGAAAACATCGTTCAAAGAATCTACTCAAACCTTCGGATTCTGTAATAATTATTTATTGCGTTATTTGATCACTATTTCGTTTCAATACACGATTCAAACTTCAATAACCCATGTGTGCACAAAAATTGAGCCTATTTCCACCCTCTCCTGGCACGAAGTTGGCACATATCATATATTCAATATACATAAGAAAGAACTTTTTTCGAATTATACAGGAAGAAGGGTTGTAGTTAATCTGCCTTGTTGTAGTGAAAAATTCTTAAATTTAATACGAAATTCTTTATGAAATACCATATTTTCATATTGAATTCAATAATAGTTCTTAAATTTAATATTGATGATGAAATTTCAAAATTTCCTTCTGAAATGTAACAATTGTCTATTAAATTTCAAATGTATTATTACAATCGAGAACAAAATTATCAACATTGAGAAAAAAATTCTTAACATTAAGAATTATATTATTGAATTAAATATTTTATTATGAAATTTAATAAAATGATTATGTAAAGAACTTCATAATATTCTTATGAAGTTTCAGGCAGATTTTTCTAACAGTGTGTTTTTGATCAATGTATCAAAGTAATCTTCTTTACAACGAATATCATTAGATATTGGGAACAATCATCTCGACTTAGAATCATTAATTTTATATTTTCATCAAGTCCTGGATAATTTGATTTGTCCACTCCTGTTCTTTACTTTCAACCGTCTCTTACTTTACATAATTTTAGGGGATGAATTTTGTCTCTACTCGGATAGGAATTGATTATTCGTAGCGATCCATAAGCCTTGGCAAGACCCGACGGGGCCTGACTAGGTACTGTGGAGCTGTTCTGGCGAAATCTAGGGAATATTAAGAATCATTCCTATCCGGATATTTCCTTCCATTATCTCTCAAAAGAGAGTATCTCGATAATTCGATAAAAGCAGGTATCATTTATGAATTTCTTCTCAAGTATTCTCGTATGGCTCGGAGATTTCAACAGAATCAAGTGAACTGAAGATTTCCAAGATTGAAAAATGTACGCGTCCCCAGATCCTTCAGTAATGAATCAGGTAGGCCTCAAAAAGGTATTTTGAATACGGGCACAAAATAGTTGGAAAACTTTACCAAACACTTTCAAAACACGTTTCCATACACGGAAAAAAAGAATAGTTGCAGCAACTATTTATAAATAGTCGATTTTAGACCATCTTAACTACTTAAGTAGTTGCTGCAGCTACTTAGTAGTCAGGACAAGTAACACGTTAGCTGTCTCAACTAATTCAAAATACCTCAGGTATTCACGTAGCTAGTGCAACCATCGAGTTACTTGTCCTGACTACTAAGTAGTTGCAGCAACTACTTGATGAGATGGTCGAAAATCGACTATTTAAGTAGTTGCTGCAACTATTCCTTTTTTTCCGTGTACCCACTCCCGTTACGAAGACATTTCTGATTTATTATCAAAGCATTTGGTGCTGCATGAGTGAGTATAGGACGTGATACAAAGTCCAATGCACAACTCATCTCCAATGTTTATGAGGTTACAATTAATGTGAAAGAGAGATTGATCTTGCATTCAATTCTCCATGCACTGAGAAAAATCTGCATTGTAGAAATCATGTTCCAATATAGTAATGTATTTGACAGTGAAAAATACATTATTTTGGTTATTATTACCATGAGTTAGGTGATAAATACTACCTTTTTGGTGAATCAAACCGAATGTACGGTGAAATTCAACACTGAAAAGGTACTTTTCACTTTTGAAAGGCTGGCTTCAGTTTTCATTATTTGACGGGTGAAAAATATACGAAATAGAGGTTATTTTCACATTTCATTTTTCTCAGTGTGCCTCTTTAAATTCCTCCAAATGATCAACCTTTTTTTCAAATTTAACAGAATAAGAGTAGGCGTATGTTAGTTCATTCATGAAATTGAGAAAATGTACATGAACCTTGAAAACATAACTTCCGATACATACTTTATCGTGCAATCCGTTAAAAGCACTGAGAATTAGTGATTCGCATTCAGAGGGTAAATAGGGTGTCTTGTTTGTATAAGAAAGCCATAGTTCAACTACTTGCAACTTGTTGAATTCAAACTGGTTAAGAATAAAAGCACCATCGGAACCTCTGCTTAAGATATTGACCTTTGTAAGATTAGGGGCTTATTAGAAGTTAATTAATTACCACGTCTCGAATTAGAGGCTTCATTATGTACGCGAAATTCCAATGGTTTCATTAGCGCGACTTCTACGTAAAGACACTATGATTTTGAACTTAGTGAGAACAGACAAAAGCGGTGAACAGAATGCAACAGGATTAACCAGGAATCGAGGGTCTTCAAAACAATCATCAGAGAGAATCATGAGAAAGTATTATTATTGAGAGAGGATATTAATTGAACACTACAACCATGCAAAATCATGTTCCCTCTGCTGAACAAAGGGAGAAGGAACTCATGTAATGGAGGGAATGTTCAATATTCTTGTTGGAAAACTCTTATGACGAGAGAACGTGATTTAGAAGCGAAATAAGCAACTCCCTTCTCTAATGTTTACGTATATAATGTTATAATGCACGTTTATTTTTGTAGAGTGATCGATAGTTCCTTCATAATGCATTCAAGGCTTTGTTTCAGTATGAAAGATTCAATCCCAGGATTGTCTAGAATGTCTGGCTTGTCCTTCTCTTGGGCCAAAGTTGGAATTCGAATGATTCCAACCAAGGTAGATACGACGTATTAAGACCTTTGTATACCGTAACGAGACAAGAACCATCTGAAATAAATCTAAATTTCTCTAATAGACAAACCATTCAAGTATCGAGCATCCATAAATGGTAAATCCATAAAGTGAAAAAATTTCTAGTACTAGAGTTGCAAACTTTCTATATCCTTTTCCATGTTTTGAAGAAAAAATAGAGAAAATATAGAGACAAGTCGCTAGAAAAATAAGGAAATGTGTGACTAGTGCGTTGGCAATATTAATTACTCTTGATGGAATAATTAGTCCCCAATCGTGTCACTAGCTCGTAGAATTTCAAGACTCTTTTGGAGAATGAAGAAATACGTGTCACAAATCATTTAATCAAGGAAACTTTCGAATTGAACAATTTTTTATTACAAAAGTGATTTCAAAATTGCACTGATAAAAAAAAGTACACTGTAAAAAATGATCGGAATTTTCCTGTGTATATCAACCTGAAGATTCCAATCACTGATTGGAAAATCAATTTCCGGTACATTTATGTAAAATTTTCCATAAATTTATCTGCAAATTTCAAACTCTATGGAATTTTTCTCAACGGATTTAACAGTAAATTTCCGGAAAAGTTCGGAACATTCCTAACGCATATATGTGTTAATTACTTAACATAAATATATAGGAATTTTCCCTTAGAAATAATCGTTTACAATGTAATTCTAATATGAGGGAGATGCTCATGACTCAGTATAACATATACAGGATGGGGCATTTAAAGTGTCGCGGGCGTTTTTTCCAAAAATAAAGTGAGATACGAGAAAATTTCTCGGACAAAAGTTGTAGGGTACCGAGGGGGACATCCGATGGTGGCCTTGGCTTTGACCTCAAATCTCATCTTCAAGGGCATTCTGAGATCAACTCTTGTTTTTTAAATAGCATCTCATATTTTTTACTGCAGATTTGGATTCTAGGTCAAAAACCAAGAAACTTTTGTCCGAACCATTTTCCTGAAATCCGCAAAAATGGTGCTCTAATCGATACTGTTCCATTTTGAATCTGACATTCGAATAACTCGAAAACGAAGGGTCTTGCAAAAGAGTGTTTCGTACAAAAGTTGTCAATACACAACACATTTCAATCGTCTACATTACCACCATTCAGAGCTCACGCGATGTAAACAAACGACGGGGTTCAGTGAAAATTCACGATTTTGAAAGTCAGTTTGTCAGTTACATTTGATTATTACTTGGTTTATGACAAATTGGAAATCATGGATATCCGATACACGGTTTCTGAAAAGATCGATATGATCTACATTTACGGTGAAGTGCATAAGAACCCCAGACAAGCATATGACTTGTATGCAGAACGATTTCCTGAAAGAACAACGCCACCCATTAGGTATTTTCAACGCATTACAAAATCATTCTCAGAAACGGGAAGTGTTACAAGGGAAAAACGACATCGAATGAGAACTGTTAGCGAAGAAAATGCGGAAGTTAATGTACTAGCTGCAGTAGCCAATAATCCACACGTGAGCTCTCGTGAAATTGAACTCCATTCAGGAATTTCTCGAAGAAGTGTTCTTCGAATACTGAAACGTCACAAATTCCATCCGTATCACATTTGTTTGCATCAAGACCTTCACGGTGATGATTTCGAAAATCGTGTACAGTTTTGTCGATGGGGTCTAGCGCAAATGCACAATAACAACTTCATCAACATATTATTTTCTGATGAGTCGACGTTCACCAATCATGGTCAAGTAAATCGACATAATATGCATCACTGGGTGACAGGAAATCCAAGATGGTTACGTCAAGTAGAGCATCAAAGACAATGGGCTATGAATGTTTGGTGTGGTATTTTTCGATCTCGAGTAATTGGACCGTACTTCATTGCAGATCCGCTAAATGGAGAGAAGTACAGACATTTCTTAGATCAAGTACTTCCAACATTACTTGAAGACATACCTATTCAGGAACGATTGAATATGTGGTATCAACACGATGGTTGTCCATCCCATTATGCAGTCACAGCTCGATAAATATTGGACAGAGATTATCCTGGACGATGGATAGGACGTCGTGGACCAGTTCATTGGCCTGCTCGTTCTCCGGATCTTACTTCTCCAGATTTTTTTTTATGGGGATACATAAAAGATACAGTTTATCAACAAGCACCGACTACACCTGAGAATATGCGTCAACGAATCATCAATGCATGCGCGAGCATCAATGGAGATATTTTAGCACGAGTTCAGCAATCTTTTGTAAAACGTTTTGAAATGTGTATTGAAGTCGAAGGCCATCATTTTGAGCATCTACTGCATTAAAATTATCCAAGCGATGTAGACGATTGAAATGTGTTGTGTTTTGTCTGTTATACCCCATCACCTCCGTTTCAGTTCAAGGGGTCCCCCTTGGAATCAGACAACTTTTGTCCGAAATATTCTCCTCCAAGACCCTTCGTTTTCGAGTTATTCTAATGTCAGATTCAGTATGGAACAATATCGATTAGAGCGCCATCTTTGCGGATTTCAGGAAAATGGTTCAGACAAAAGTTTCTTGGTTTTTGACCTAGAATCCAAATCTGCAGTAAAAAATATGAGATGCTATTTAAACAACAAGAGTTGACCTCAGAAAGCCCTCGAAGATGAGATTTGAGGTCAAAGCCAAGGCCACCATCGGATGTCCCCCTCGATACCCTACAATTTTGGTCCGAAAAATTTTCTCGTATCTCATTTTATTTTTGGAAAAAACGCCCGCGACACTTTAAATGCCCCACCCTGTATACATATAAGACTAATGAAGCTCTTCAAATTAATGCATTTCCTGAAAGACATCACAGGTCTAACGAAAGTAAAAATGTCAAAAGTTCTCTAAGAGCGAAAATGGTTACACTTCATTTCACCGGTATTACGATTGTAAAACATACGGTTCGTGCTAGGAAATCTTTTAGGATTTAACGGAGGATTTTGATAATCAAAGGTGCTCACGGAATGGACTAATTGAACGGTTTATTTTCCCCATTAGATTTCACTTTCGTGTTCGAGAACCGTGTACAATATATTTTCTGAATCAACGGTGATTCTTCTGGATTGACATTACAGGTGAGGTAAGCGTCTCAGTAACCAAACATGTACCTATTTTCGAACATGTTTATAATCGATTATTGAGTATTCATTCAAATCATGTCCACTGCTGCACTGCTCAAGAATAGATAACAATTCCTTCATCGTCTTAATGTTAGTTACACGGAGAAAAAGGAATTCGCTGTGGCAGCGAAATCTACTTTTGCTGGGTTCCTTTTGCCAGAGCAGCAAATTTTTTGCTGTGACAGCAAACTATTTGCTGTTCCAGCAATCTTGTTAGCTGCGACAGCGAATTTTTAGCTGTGGCAGCAAAAAATGTTTGCTATCCCAGCAAAATTTGTTTGCTATTCTATATATAATACTGAAAATTTGCTGGCGGAGCGAACATTTTTTGCTGCCACAGCTAAAAAATTGCTGTCGCAGCTAACAAGATTGCTGGAACAGCAAATTTTTAGCTAGGTCAGCAAAAAATTCTGCTATTCTATATATAATACCTCGATTTGCTGCGTCAGCAAATTTTTTCTCTCCGTGTACGATTTTAATAAATACTCAATAATCGATTATACAAATGTTTGGTAATTGGAACGCTCACCTTATATTCAGGTTGGTTCAAAGTGAAACCAACAGTTTCCAAGATTTCAGTGGGAATTCATCGACACGACTGTGTCTTCTGAGGCAATGAAGATTCGCTCTAATGGGAATCGATGATTTCAATTACTCGGAGGAAGTGGTTCTGTAACACTCAGAGAAAAATCTAGTTCGCATAACCAGGCGACTGAGTTATTTTTGGCTTCAACCATTTCATCTAGTTGCCACAACCAGATTCACGTGATTTTTCCTTGTTTCCCTGGTTATCGTAATTAGATTTTAGGTCCCTGCAATCTGAATCATGGAAGGATGAGTTATTTGATCCCGTCGCTTTTTTCTCAGTCAAGAAATAAACAGGTTTCATACCCATAAGATGAGCGCGTATTGAATAAATGAAGCTGAAACTGGCAGCCATAAAGCTAGCAGCCGATTGTTGTAACTTTTGATTGAACGTTGTCAAAGCTACTTTTATAGCAGAAATCGATTGAGCAGAGTGTCTTTACCCTTGTCAGAGGCTTAAATCCTTAATAAAAATTTTTTGTAAAAAGTTATAAAAATCGGCTGCTAGTTTTACGGCTGCCAGTTTCAGCTTCATGTGCGCATTGAGTCCAAAGCCGAGTATAAAGTATCAGGATGTCTTATTAAATTCCCCCCTTGACGTTCCGTCTAGATACTAGAAATTTTCGAAGGATTTATCGGAGAGTTGAAAACGACGTGGATAAAAAATCGTCCGTTAAAAAATCTTGATATCTTATACTTGGCTTTGAACTCAATACGCACCCATTCATGGACTCCCAAGAATCAAGTGCTTCCCAGACGAATCGCTTTTTCACCCACTCCAACATGATGGGCCGGGGACGATTTTTTATCCACTTTTTTTTCAACTCTTCGATAAATTCTTTGAAAATGTCTAGTATCTGAACGAAACGTTAGGAGAGAAAATTTCATGGAGATTCCTGATACTTCATACTTAGCTTTGGACTCAATACTTATTGTAGCAGAAATCTGGCAATTTTTGTTCGTGCATTCTAACCGTATTGAACTTGTTTCCCAATGCACATTAGTAGGATGTCTGAATTCTTTAGCATTCTCTTCATTCTCCCATTTCAACAATTTTCATTGAATTGAAGATATTCGTAAATGAACATTGCGCCATCTCAAAATTCTTTAGAATGTTCTGATACAACGCATGGTTTAATTCGTAAACAGCGGTATGAGAATAATTCTCGATAACATGAAGTTTCATTCGGTATTGCCTCAACGCTATGATCTTGGTTCAGTATTCTTTAAAGTGAATCGCAGCAATTTTCACGCCCGCAACAAGCCAAGTAGTTATCTCGAAGTACCAAACAGGAGAAACTCCGCACATTGTAAATTGTTGATCACGCCACGCTTGTACACCACAATACATAATTCTCTCTCTCTCTCTCTCTCTCTCTCTCTCCTTGAGGTCCAAATGAACTAGATTGGTAAATATTAGGAGTCGTAGTTAGTACTCTAATAATATGTGCTTCATTCATGATATCATATAGAAGTTCATGATACTACGCAAAAAAACGACTCTAACATGGATTTAGGTACTACACTGTTTGTAATTTCTGCATTAATTTTAATGTTTTTGCGGGAAGGTTTTTTTTCAATTACGTACATGAATTTACGTAGGTTCATACACATTTTTCATTGAATTGAATATAAACTATAGCATAATCTACAGTTTTTTCATGTTCTTGTACATTAAATGTAATATAGAACGTGTATGAACTTAAATTCATGTACGTGACATACCGTCAATCATTGTTTGTCTGGATTGCCTTGTCTGTTGAAAAATATGATTCATAAATTATGCGTTACATACATTATTATTAATTTCAGGATAATCAGTTTATGTTTGATAAATAATTCGCACGTTTCATGGTGAATTAATAAGCTGAAATATAAATCTCTTCAACGGTAGACGATAACATGCTACCGATAAATTTTCCAGTAATTTACTTCCAACAGAGGTGAACCAAAATTCACACTGAAATCATCATTGGACGCATCGTATGTGTATACGCGCTGACACGCTACACTGCACATGGCTGCATAACATTATACATGCTGAACCAAGATATGAGAATTTCCTGCTTGGAATCTAGTTCCCAGAGGGATGCACGATGGAAAAATGACACGGTATAAGAGAGTTGTGATTCATTCTTGCCTGTAAACTATGTACTTTGCAGGTTTGGTTTCACAGGCGTATCTACAAAATTGATCGGATCAGAGTCAAATGTTTTTGTTGTGGAGAACAAAACTGTTGGTTTGGTGTATGGTTATTTTATTCGATATTACAATTTTGCATATACGTTCTAAGATTCTGTACACGGAAAGACCGGGTCTATTAATATTTAGGAAGGATTAATCAACGTTCAGAAAAATGACTGTCAATTTAGGGAAAAACAGGATCGCTGGAAAATATTCGTAGTCAAAATATTAACAGTTGATAGTTTCATTGGTATTTTTCACAGTGAAACTATCAATTGTTAATACATCGACTACGAATTTTTAGTAGACTTACTACGAATATTTTTCAACGATCTTCGTTTCCCCTAAATCGACAGTCATTTTTCTAAATATGAATATACCCGATCTTTCCGTGTATGTGAATATTATTCGATTGTCAAATCTAGGAGAGATATAAGTTCAAGCACAATTCATTCAACATAAAAATTCAACTCTCAATTAATTCCACATCAAAACAAGGAGAACTACGGTGCTGTATTTCTTGATATACATAGTACAGATATGTATTATATAAGAAAGACAACCGAATGGAGTGCAAATTTGGAGATCCCGAATCATTGAACTCCGCTATTCATTAGAATCCGTGTGCCCTGACCGTCCAACCATAAAACGCGATAACGATTCTTCCTCCCAATCATAATCTACAAACACTTTCGAATTTTCATTAGAAAATGCTCAATTCCTCGAAGAATAGCACTTTTTCTGAATTTTCAATACAGAAGGAAAATGAAATTCTGTGGACAAAACATTCGATGAAGTTTGCCAAATAAAATTCTCCTCGCAAAGTATCCCTGCGGGAAGAGATTGGCAACGTGATATCAGTGTTGAGTACCGATGCCATTCACGTCAACCGTAACTCGAAAACAAAGCACCGTATCTTGATACTCAGTTTGTCATTAGAAAATGCTTATACGAGTTGTGCGTTACATCTCCGCTGGTCGTTCATTGGCTTCATCCTTTTATTATTCCTTAACCGTCAGACTCGTATCCAACCTTGGAAACGATCCAATGTCTCATCGACCGCATCCCTTAACCGCTAGCGCTTGAATTTTATTTGGATTTTCGTTCTCGCTTCGTCTGAGATATCACAATGCAAATCACATTCTTTCTGCCCGCGCAATCATGTGAATTTATCATTAAAACTCAAAACCTGTGAACATTTACAAATTGATGATGTATATCTGAATGAAATATTTGGTATCGATATCTTTTGGAAAGGATCCCGTTTGCGGAGATACTTACGACTGTTTGTTGTATGAATATACATCCATTTCTTCGGTATGACACGAGTCACGCGATAGAATGATTCCCTTGAAATTGGTTTTCTCGAAATGGTTGCTATGAACGTTCGTACACATACATTTATTCAAGTTCTTTTATAGAACTGTCGTCCGTCATTTTCACGAGATAAATTGCCATGTCCGTGTTTTCTTTTGTATACATAATATACTTTATTGTATCCGATGTATACATATCTTATTCTTTTTAATTCAAAAGCATAATCTCAATTGGTTCACCTCTCTTCCTCGAAGCCTCAAACATTTCCCGAACACTCGTATCGTAGTTCATCAGTCAACTAATCCAACGACTAATTCACAGCACGAGATACGATCAACTGCGTTGGATTTTCAGTGGATGAATGAATGCAACAATGTGTTCTTTATACCAGTGACGTGATTTGTTCTTTTTGGTTCCTCTTTAATCGGTTTTTCTTGTAAATCTGCTGAAAATAAATGTCATTCCGCAAGAGTTGGATAGAAATATCTTTCATTTTCGTTTTTCCCTTGTTTCTCTAATTTACATATACACGTGCTGTGGATTATTCGAGAGTGGATTTTTGTTCCCGGGAGTGAGAAAAATTAGAGTGAAACCGCAACAGAGTCGATAAATAATGACTTATATCCTCCTTGTCCATCTACGCCTGTCGACGACTTCCGATCGGCGAATAGGTGTGCGCACACACGACTTCCTCCGCACAGAGACTCAGAATATAACTAGGATAAAACGTCCGTGAATTATTCGTGGAATAAATCATAGGATGAGACAAGAGAACAGAGATGGGTACGATGCTTCGTAGCTCCTAGCCGCAACGTCGTGGTGCGGCGGACGTACGGACAACGACGCCGACTAGCGCGACCAAGTTTCGGGATGTTATCGTCGACTGCTAGTCTCGTATGTCATCGAAATTGTTGCTTCACTCCGTCCTGACGTTTGAAGAATTTTATTTATTTTTATTATTCCCTGATGGTATGGTAAAAAGGAAAATTCCCCGCGATGAGAAATATCAACTACAAAACGAGGGGAAAAAATTGCAAACATCCTTTTAAAACCGTATCGAATTGGTTCGTGTATGCAAATGCGTTGTACGCTTTCATCCAGTCTACATTTATTTTTATAATACGAGAGAAGAGTTGAATGTTATTGAGAACAATTTCATATGATAAACATACTTTTTAACAAAGCGGAATTTATCTCTTTCCAGAGTTATATAGAAAAATGTATACGCATTGTAGTTCGGGATGTCGAATAAGTGAAATTCACGATAATGAAAACATTTATGAATTCACAGACCAAACAATTATTCGAACGATATCGTCAAACGGCAGAAGGATTATCTCTATCCCTGTGGTAATTTCAGTGTTCGCGTATTCCACGATATACGAAGCTTACTTCTGTACGAGACCACGATGAATAAAAATTCCACTTTCGATGGAGCGATATTCAAAAATTTATACCAACGTATGACTGCAAAGGGATTGATCTTTGTTTTTTCAAACATCTCTTGAGAGGGAATCAAGTCTTCCTCTGATTTATTTCCACACGTTCAATGATCAAAATTTGCATGAAAATGATTATATCTTCTCTTTCGTCGACTCGTTTCTCATAAATTCTTCTTGAAAACTCTACAGATCGCATATTCACCTATAGCGAGTCACTTAGAATATATTTCGGTAACAAATTGAGAATGATATCAAACGGTGAATTTAAAGTTGAACAAATGAGTTTATTTTTGGACGTCTTCTCTGTGAATAACAGTAAGAGAATCTAAACTACAGTTGTAGTAGGGGACTTGCAAGGATCATAAAGGAGAGAAATACGGTACCGGTGTTAGCTGTGTTATATTATTTAGAGCTCGCGTTAAACAGAATTCATACGCTTCTTTAAGTCATCAGCCTCCTGCACACGCTCGAGTTAAGATATTCCTGTCTTTGAGATAGAATAGATCGTATAAGTAAAGCATGAAGAGAGTGAGGAATGAACAAAATTTCAAATGATCGAATTTATGTTTTTTGCTTTTCAATACACCATTAAAAATATTCTTCAATAAAACGATAGAACCTCTTTCAAAGTATTTTATAATCTTGTAGTAAAAAACAATGATATTCTTTATTCAAATAACGCAATTCATTTTTTATACCTCCCACGCTTCAGATTTAATATCAGCGCTCTTGTTTGAAATCAAAACCAGCCTAATTGCTAATAAAAAGGTTTCCCAGTATACCCTTCAATCTCGTTTCTCTGTACAGAATTTTTTAACGAGGGTGTATCCGAAGCACATCTGCGTAGTTTATTGAAACATTTGAGCCCTCTTACCGCTTCGAATCGTGAGATCATCCGTCCAAGAAGAATAGAGTAATCTTCTTACTCCATCTAATCTGTTACATTTTGATTATATCGGTCCGATGGGTAATCTTCCAGATCGCAACACGCATTATTCTAAAATTCATCATTCGTTACAAATCTAACTATCCGTGGGGATTCAATTTGTATAGTATAGTTTTCAAGATATCCTTAAGAAAAACACAAATTTTATGCTCATCGAATAATCTCAACAATTTTTTCCCAAATCCAAATTATGCTTCCAATATCAGAAAGCTTTTTTCCAATCGAGAACTTGAGAATAAAATTTGACTGGAGCAATACAGTAAAACTTCTTCAATACTGTAGATGAGAATGGCAAATCATTTCATAATATTCGACGTGAGGATGAGGAGAAGAATAAGAGAGTGAAAAAGGGGAAAAAGATGAAAATGAAAGAAAATTCTGCCTTGTCAAAAGGAAATTATTATATTATGTAGGTCGTTTAGCTTTTCTACATAATCCATTTGTAAATCCAGTTCATGTCATTTTAGTTCTCTCCATTTTTTCTCCCTAGTCACGGGAATTATCATCCTTCCTTTCACAAGCATTCAAGAATGGTTTTCAATTCGAACTGTTGATAGTTCTTGCACACGTTAGAGAATTCAGGAGAAAAACCTGTATATCAATTGCGTGAATATTTATGTAGCAGGGGAAAACTAACACGTGTGTTGGATTTCAGAATCGGCTCATAAAACAGGAAGGATCAAGACAATCTAAAGTCAAGGTAGCTTTATTATATCGCAACTGCACATACCTTTCATATTTATATTTAATTTATGATGAATAATCAATAATCTGTAACGAATATCATTCCTCCGGTTCCATCCTCGTGTATGTCAATTATCCTAAAGGAGCGTTGTTAACCTAAATTGAGTGGTCAACAAGCTGTGAGAATTCTGGCTTCGGTTGTCCCAATTTCAAATCGCGGTGATGTTTATTCACATGCTCGACCTAATTTCGAATGCAAGCTCTTCGGCAATATGATTGGAACGTTGACTTGACGATTTCAACAATATATTCAAGAGGAATCAAATCGTACACTTACCCAGCTGATATTCGAAAGGCCCAGGGATTCTCACGTATCGAATACTCACAAATCACGTCTACGTGCACGCGAACTGAACGTTAAAAGAGAGGGTTGATAATAATTGACACGTATTCATCACGCTGTGAACAATTTTCGACGTGCATTCGATCTACAACCTCATTCAATTATCTTATACAATTCTGATACAAAATGATCGTAAATTAATAATGTGATATCTGCACTTCGTGTACATAAAATTGAATAATCATGTAAATTAATCATAAAGTACGGTAGTATCTCATTACATCTCAGCACACAATACAACAATCAAATGATTTTCCATCTCTCCCTCTTTCTCTCTCTCTCTCTCGGAAGACACATGTCTGTGACGTTGGTCCAACTATGTTGAATAAGGAGTTGAGGGCGAAGATCATCTCCGGGACAATTCGTTTAATCCGGGAAATGCAATTGTGGCTTCAGATAAGACTAAGTAGATCAGGAAGGGCGAATGGGAGATGGAATGAGTAGTCCGCGTGTAAACCACTTATAAACTTACACAAAACGAACAAAGATCTGAAATTCCGTATCACCTTCTGAGAATAGAAGTACGTAATTAGTGTCCTAGTTCTCAAACAATTCCAAACAGATTTGATTTACGAATTTACTCCGAGGACAAGAAAAATCAATCAGATAAGGATGTGACGGAAAGGGACTGTGATGTTTTGTTTATAGAAAATTAGTTGAATTTTAGAAAATTTCATACAGTTTTATAATTGGGTTTCATGCGTTTTACTTGGAATTGTGAAATTGGAGTTGTCAATTCAGAGAATTTAAATTTGATTAGGATTACAATATACATAACTCCAATCTGTGTGGTATTTCTTTATGTTGAAGTGAACAGTATGGAGAAAACTGGTATAGTAAAATATGGACGGGCCAAACATTTGGTGACTACAATTAATCGCATTTAGTTATTCTAATCGAACGTATCGTTGGTTTAACTAAGCGTGTTGTGATTTCAATTGAGTCGTTCAGTTATTTTGATTACGCAGTTTGGTCTGTCAATATTTTACTATTCGCTCAGTGACTATCACTATTTCTTTTTCTCCATGCGTGAGGTTTGCCAGGAAAAAACAAAGCGCTATTCAATGACCAACAGGTTCTGATGTAGCCTGAAACGGCTCTGATGAGGACCCTATATCGATTTCTGTTCAGGATGGATTTGGTTTAGATAGTGTTTCAGACGAGACTAAGACTGGTATCGACCCCGAGATCGAGACGAATAATTATTTTTCGAGACTCTCCAGAATATTGACTTTTTGAATATTGATTTTTTCGAAATGAGATTATAGATTACGCGACTAAATCGAGACTGAGATCGAGACCCGGTCAGTCTTGACGAGACGAGACGAAACTGAAAGATTAGGTTTGGAAAATATATAGTTTTTGAATCTGTTACATACTCGTTTAGCGCCGATAATTTAAAAATTTCTCAATTTCTATCTCTTTATCTTCGGTACTTTTCTGGGATAAAAAAATACATGCTGTCTTCCTAAGCATTCAATCAATTCCAGTATACATTGTGAGTGGAAATCATTTTTTTCATATCATTCATGGAAAGAATAATTCACTATGGTAGCTATATAGGAATTACACTGTTAGAAATTTCCGCATTACAAGGCCTATTATAAGGGTCAGTTCTCACCAAAAAGTTAGTTCTAAAAGGAAACGATCAGTTCTAAAACGTAAAAATGGTTAATTCTTGAAAAATTACCTAATTTTTAGTGAAATTTTTCCCTCTTTCTTTTTCTTTTTGTACATCGAGCATCCAATATTGCCCTGTTACGTATTAGTCTCTCGTCTCGTATCAAGGTGTGAAGTGAGTTCAGTAGTGATATTCATTCTAAAAAAATGAGACTTCATGCCAAAAATAAAATTAAGGACGTATCAGATAATTCAAGAAATACTTGTCACACAAGTGTTTTCCTTTTAGTTTTTATTTAAGCATCTAGTGTCCAATGTGTGGTTAGTTCCTGAATTTCCTTAAAATATTTCCTTAGAATTTCTTCACTGCCGTACCAGGCAAAAAAGTTGTCGACTCAATTTTTTTCGAAAATCAGTTTGCTATATCATTCGATTCAGGAAAGCAAGGTGCGTTTAACTGTGTTAATATAAATTAGTTATCGCTCCTAATTTTTGCATAATAGACATTTTTCTTCTCTGACAACAAGTTGAAAATTAGACAATCTTAAAAAAAAAAGCCGTAACTTACATCAAAATGAGAAGAACCATCGAATACGTCACCACTTTGCCAGACGAGAAGAACGTAATTTGAGTTAGGGTCTTTTCGCTCGGTGAAATGAGTGAGGAGCAAATATCTCGTACTATTTGAAAAAAATTTGCCAAATGGAAAAAAACCGTAACTCCAGTTACGGTTCTTTTGATAAGTATTTTCGTTCATCAAACACCCTTAACTCATTTTTTCATTTCTTGTTGTTAAAAATATTGATTTTTTTTCTAAATCATCAAAAACAGCGCCATCTATCTGCCCTAGAACCGTTTCAATATTGTCAAAATATTAATTATATCATGCAATTTTGATGTGGAATAGTTTTCCTCGGTTTTCTCCGTTCGAATGAATTTGGAGTCAACAACTTTTTTGCCTGGGATGGCAGTTTGGAAATCAATTTTAATGGTTTTTGCTGGGAGTTGTTGTCGAGTACGTGCGTTAATTCAATTTCATACACTTTTTACATTAAATTTGGAGTAAAATATAGCACAATCTATAGTTGTTCAATGTGTTTGTATATTAAATATGATACAGAATGTTTATGAACTTGAATTCATGTACGCACGGAAAAAAATCACGTGTAGATTCTGCATTGATTGTTGTTATTTTCACATAACTGCTGACGTGGATGCAATTTGAGTAAAATTCACATTGGAACCAATGTTATGTGTACATTGCTACCGAAGTAAACGGCAGGCGTGTTGCCATGGTAGCCATGATAGCAATAAAAATTCAACAGGACTCTGAAGTGAATTCTACATGAAATCCACACCGTAATCATAACCTCATTCATGATGCAATTTTTACGTGGTTTTTTTTTTCCGTGCGTGATTGAAAAACATTCCTACACGGATGAAATCATCCATTTTTTTATCATGTAAAATACAATATTTTTTACTGTGCTTCATATCAACGCCACACCGAGTTTTGATTTTCAGGAAGATTTATATTCCCAAACAGTAAAATAGTTCCCCATAGGATTGTACTGGACATCATCATAAATTACTGTGGAGTTTCTTAGAATTAAATAAAGATACCATAATTTTTCTTTTCAATTCCAATCTGGTCCGTGGATAGTGATCTACCACAGTAATTTCAACCGTGTTTTTCTCCCCGTGCAAATATTTCTGACATTGCAGTTGTGGTAGCTACTTCGTGTATTCCAATTTGGATAGCGATAGAAATTGCTACAAAAGCTGGAAAGCTGCTACAGCAATACCTTGTGTCGTTACAGTTCAAAAGTAGCTGCCAGAGCTAATTTTCAGCTATTCAAATATCAACCTCATCATTTTTCTCCGTGTTCTTCTAGCTTCTGGGTGGAATTAAACATAATCCGAACAGATCCCTCTGAAAATTCATCGAATATTCCTTTCCACCATTATTTCCATTATCCTTCAGTCACATCTGTCAAATATGTGCTGAATTCTCCATCTCGTGCCATATATCAAGAAAACGGAAATGATAATCAAGAGTCGAGGTGTAGGTGGTCGGTTCTTATAGCACAGAATGCTGATATAATTGAACACAAATATTAATAGAAGAGAAAATCAGTAAAACATATAACATTGATCGTAAACTTGCGACAAGTAAGCAAATAGGGAGCAAACACATGAAATGTGAAATTTAACATCATCTTGGTGGAGTATGAGTTACAAGCGCGCATGTTCAGGTAGGAAATCCACTTATGGATGAAGAGCGAGGTGTGCTGGGAGGAGGAGAGCGATTAAGCCAGGACGTTTAATGGCAGATTCAAAGCGTGCTCGGTCAAAGACACGACCTTATTAACGAGGGAAGGAAAATCCCGTCAGAATTTATGAACCCTACCACGTTGTTCAATCTCATTTTACCCTATGTTATTATGCTACATACATACAGTATGTATACAATGTCATTCTCATCCTCATTCATCACAACTTGCCAGAATAGGAAAAAAATTTGTCGGCACATGTACGCGGACAAACAAATGCTTTTGTTTCAAAATTTAATTCATTCCAGCCCCAAGTGATTCACGTGGTCAACGATTCTTAAGACGATGCCAGCGCCGTGAGGCTATCCAAATCGTTTTCGACAAATTATTGGAAAACGAAGCGAATGAACAAATAAACTGTGAAATTTTTGTGGGGTCCCAGCTTGAAAATGCTCTTTCTCCGAATTGGGTCATCAATGGCCTCAACTTGGCCCAGATCGCGCCAGCTTGGTTCAAGACAGGGCCTGAGAAGCCAAAGAGGCACATTTCTAGCTGGGATTTTCCACCTTTTCGGGATTCTCACACGGAGAAAAATGATTTTGAGATTCGTAGCGATGATCACTATATCTTGCCTAGGATTGAAGCCAATTTTCTGAAGAATAAGCAATGATTGCTTGTAATGATAGGAATGAATAATAGAAAAATAGCAAAGGGTACTAACGTGTATAATAATGAAAAATTGTATCAATCATGCCTATGCTGTGGAGCATTCAGCGACAAACGGAGTTAGCGATGGTTCCCTCAGTCATTCCGAAAACGTCATGAAATTGAATATGAAACGTTGTAATGCCCGGCGTGGAGAGTGATTCATAATATTTTCAGGCGATGATTGCCAAGCAATGTATAGAGTAGATTCCAACACAGGAAAAAAGAATAGAACCATTACACGGTGTGGAATCATTCATAACATTTCGAGGTAACGATTCTCAAGCATTGTGTGCCGTACATCATTAAGATTATTCATAAAGTAAGTTGCTGAGGTGTAAGCACGAATCTACGAACGATTCATAAACTTTCAGTGAGTTGAAAATCTCAATCGTGCGGTAGAGCTAAGTTGGTATAAGCGTTACTTCGGTTAAGGTAGGTTGATTAGGTGGGTGGGATCGAATCCGCATTACTGAGAAAAAAATTTCTTTCTATCACAGCCTTGCATCCCGGATCAATCGGACGAGAAACCGCCGTGGAAGTATGAATTCTAAAAGAATTAATTTCTTTTGCGTAATATTTGAGGACAATTCACGGCATCTTTCTTTTGGATGATGGTATTGATCACTAAGTTTTGTGAGGAATAGGAAGTATGTTCGTTTAGTTCATATTGTAATAGAAACTGAATGAATTAGCAGTGATCTTCATCTGAAGATAGGAACTATTACTACTCCCCGCATAAAGAACTGTTGATAGAAAAGCTCAGTTGTCACCAATTTGCTAACCTTTTTTAGCAATGATCTCCATGCAGCTTCGCAAAAATACCGTGTGCAGTGCTCTCACAAATTGGTGTTCTTTTCTTTCAATTTGGGCGAACAGATTCTCCAAAATCCCTAGTAGAAACGCTCTATTAATTGACGAGTTGTGTAACGCTTTGTTGTGTTTGTGACTAGCCAAAAAATATACGCTTGCAAGTGCCTCGTAAGGTTCTGGTGATGCACTCACAAGCGTCTAATTTCTGGTTAGTTGAGCGTTACAAAACTTGTCAGCTCCTAGAGCATTTCTACCTGGAGATAGGAGAACAGCGATCCCAAGCGTTTAGATGAGCAGCTGTTGCATCTGCTATTCCTCTATTTCGGAGAGTCGTTCACCCAAAGTAGGAGAACAGACAGATCGATTTATGGGAGCGCTGCACGGGGTATTTTTGGGAAGCTCAGACTTCCAATTTTTTTCCAGTGTACTGTAACTCAAAGCATGACACTGGGTTCAAATTCAGAAATTTTACTTTCAGTTCTGATTTTCAATCCATATAACATCTATATAACGTAATTTTCTTGGTTCAGACGGGGTCACACGGTTCAAATTCAAATTTATCCTCTGTTACGTAAGAAACATTCACTGCACACTGAACAATTCTCTGCGGAATTTGACCGTTCACAGACGAACATCTCAGCGAAAATCTCAAATCTGATAATCCCTCCATATCGTATTCAATCCCAACACCGAATTATTCATAGGATCATCAACGGTTGAGCAGTTGTATGTTCATTTTCACCCATAATCTCCAAAAAGAAGAAATTTCAGCGATACATTATTCATATTTGAATCAGATATACACTTTTCTGAGTATTCTCCTCCCTTTTTTGTTCAGACGAGAAGACTGTCGTTACACCCGTATAAACGAGAAGAACAAAACAAAGGCATCCTTTCTTTACGAAAAAACAGCTGTGTCGTTGTTCTGGCGTGTAGCGAGCTAATTAATCATTCTGCAACCTCGCAACAAGACATTCTTACATATAATCCTCTAATAAACAATTTAATTAAATCCAGCTTCTGCATTGTCCGTAAACGGAACGTTCAACACATTTATAAATGCTCAAACGAGTGCTAAAACCATACCCCTCTCCTTACCTTCTTTTTTCCTCTCTCACTTTCTTCGAAACAACAAGAACGACTCGAAACAAGTACAATTCAACTTCATTTTATTTTCATATTCCCGCACATCCGATGTGCACGAAGAGCTACGCTGGAAAGAAAATCTGTTCGATCGATGTCTTCAAAGCCGCACAATGCTTCCTGTGAACCATTTGCGTCGTTCGTAGAGTGATTTTCGAAAATTCTCTCTATCGTTCGAAGCTTCAAAAATGATTCCTCCGCTAAACAGGCGGAAGGAAAAAAACCCTTGTGGGAATCGCCACGTGAGACCTTGGTGAAAAAAAAATCTTCATCACTTTTTCACGAACGATCGGATTTTCTCGATTGACCACACGTATAATGCGTGTTCGATCGGTCGTACGCGAACAAATACGATTATCGGTTAGTTTCATTGCATTTTCGTGCGTCATGTTATATCAGTGGTACACCTCATCGCTCCGGGCTGAAATTTTAATTAAGATTCGAGTCAACATGTCCTGAAAACGCATTATATGCACGTTGCCGGTATCTCATTATAACGTACAACTTGATTCAACAAATGACAAAATACGCTCCGAAACGAACTTGTCTCTTACGAAAGTTCAAGACAAAAGTTATCGCCAAGTATCTTTAAGTGCGCTTTTTGATTTTATTTCAAGAAGAAAGAATTCTTCTCATATATTATTTCTTTTCTATTATTTTTAAGCAAAGTCTTATACGAGCAATGTAAATGTACTTTTGTCGAGAGAAACTTTCCTGGAGAGATCCTTAAAAGAGTTTATTCTTGCTAGGTAAATAATGCCTGGTCACATTATCGCGATGTAAACTGTATACTTTTGCGCGCTATTTTTCTTCCCTGGAATACAAATCTAGAGAGTTTTCTTGAAAATCTGTGCTCCTTTTCTACGCGCGACATGGTGAGAACAAATGATACATCCGACGAAAAGTTGGAAAGAACTGTTATAAGGGCGTATATAGGTTCATTTTTTCTTTCGTTTTTCGCGTTATAAGGACTTGAAAAAGGGTACGGTGAATTAAGGGAGGAGTAGGAAAATGAACTAGGGGTGTGCTTTTGGCAGACGTCGCTGAAGGTGCTGCAGGATATTGATAATTTTATGTACATTTTTCACGCGTGTGGTTTTTCAGAAATTCATTTCCGGGTTTGTATGAAAGTACTCTTTGTTTGTGTCAAATGGAATGAAATAGCAGCGCGGTACATATATACAGGAAAAAGAATTATTCGATTCAAATAAATATTCATTCAGCACAAACAGATATTTATTCCATGAAAGAGTTCTTCATTCATTTGAAATAAATATCTATTCGCACCCTTCAAGATTAATTAATCATCTGTTTTTCTGTGCATGTATATCAGTTGCGGAAATAATATGAGAACCATCTGTGAATATTGAGTACTCAATCATCGAAATGATTGAAATTTGTTGTTGTTTGTTTGGTATTCTAGAGAACAGTGAAATCACTCCATAAAATAAAAAACACGATGATATGGATCATATGAAAATGAATTCGTAACATACATACCGTGTTCACTCTTTCGAATTAAATTTTATTCTGCTGATAGAAAAGAAAACATATTCCCTTACAATGACGATTCAAAACAACGTTGATTATTTGAATTTTTGTGAACATGGAAGTATTTCTGACACACTGCCACGGAATGATTTGACATTTTTTTTATCGCTTGGTGGATTTGATCGTGATACCCTCAAGGTATGCGGTTGACAGGTAATTATTTCGCCCATTATAAAAACATTTGGTGTAGTTAATTTAATTTCAAGAACTTTTCAATATTCATTAAAAGCTCTTGAATTTCGATAACTGACTTTATTAATTTTCTCACAGGACTCATATCAAATATTAAGGGAATGGAAAGTTGGAGAATACTCGAGAACTTTTGGGAGAATCTTGGGTCGTGCGTATTACGAATCGTATTTTTCCCTCGGAAACAGAAATAGGGAGAATATCGTGAATTCATTAGCATTCAATGATAATTTAACTCGCCCACGATAATTTTTTTCACGATGGGGTCTGTCTATAAACATGGAAACATTGTGTCGTTACAACATATCAATCTATATTTTCGTGTGAATTGTATTTTCTCGTTTTACTGATTTCTCAGCTAGCGTTAGATAACTTAAGCATCTAGAATAATACATCGAATTTATCGTGATACCTTTATTCCATTTGATTGTGTGTGTATGTTTATACAATTGAACAAATTGACTGATTATGATTTTTTTCATTCCTTTCAGGTGAGTAGCGGAAGGAAGGCGTAATTTTGTGAGATGAGTGATCAGAGTGAGTAATATTTATAGAAATTCCTGTGATTCTGTTTTCAATTTGACTAATTATAGACCAATTGTCTACTCTTCAATTCTATTATACAAATCTAATGAAAATCCACTCTTGGAACTATGATAAAATTGGGAATTCCACTTTCTAAGAATAAATTTTCACTGTATTGAAGTGAAATTTTAACTCGCTTTGAAAAGTGAACTTTGCACTTTTTTATAAGAGTTGAAATCTCACTTGATCGGGCTTGAGCTGGCAATAGGAAGATAAATTGGGTCAGAAAAACATTGGCTGGCAGTGATTCAAGGTTTGAATGAGCTTGTACCAACATTGGCAATCTGTCATCACTGTAGCCATGCAGAAATCAGAATTCAAGCTCGTTGATTCCTTCAACGACGTTACCATTCCAGGCTTCAGTCGAGTTTCTTCCAAGGCTTTGCCGATGTTCGTCAAGCCTTGCGCCACTGGTGAATCTCCACATGACTATTCCAAGATTGGCACATGTTCAGTACCGGCTCTTAGCAAAAAGGGGTCTGGGGCTAAATTTCCCCGGAGACCGTTTTACGGGATTCAAAAATTCAAATCATAATTATTTTGGATAATGATCTGAGAAAAAGCATTATAGCCCCCTTCAGCCACTCTCTAAAGCCAGCACTGCGAATGTTGGGCGCATGCAAATATACTGAGAAAAAGGGTTTAGTTGAATATTAGATAGCTAAGAAATCTAGTCACTCCAGATCAAAAGTCAGTCACCTCAAATGAATTTTATTTGTCACAGCTGCATTTTTCTTGTCCATTGAATAAACTGCTTAATCCATATTTCAGACAACCAGGCTTTCATTGACACCAGCTAAAATTTAGCTGGGACAACTAAATTGTAGTTACCGCAGCTAGGTGCCTTTCTCTCAGTGTACAATTGGTTATCAATATGTGTTAACATTCAGATCTTTGTGAAATAAAAGTGTAAAATTTGTAAGCATCAACATGCGTTAGCAGGTCCAGATTTTCTGGCACACGACGATATATTTTATCATTTTCCTGATGACTTCTCAATAAACCCAGTTCGATTCACAGCGAATCCAAAGAAAACTGGTACCATAGCAGATCATCAAGAACGTTGAACATGCGAGCAAAACGAGGACTCTTCAAACTATTCCTAGCAGAAATAATTCTACACGGAAAAAATTTTAGGACTGAATCAATACAACTGTTTGTACTGGAAGAGTTCAAATGTCATTTGAACAGTAACAGTGCAACTATCCGATTTGACTCGGTTAAAAAATTGAATTGTAAAAGTTCACAACAACATCGAACTCTTATAGTCACACGATGCGGGCCATTGAATCCAATAGTTTGGCGTGAGAGAGTTTTCGTACTCTCAGAGTACGAAATCTTGGACTCTGAGAGTCCGATCGCTTGAGCTCTCGCAGTTCGACGTAGCGCCGCACTCTCTCACGCCAAACTATTGGATTTAATGGCGTGGATCGTATGACTATACGAGCTCAATGTTGTTTTGAACTGTGAAGATTCGAATTTTGAACTTGCATAACCAAAAATAATTGAACTGTTAGAATTATATAAATTTCGAACAATTTTCCTGTGTAGCCATCTTATAGTGAACGTTGAGGCCCTTTCAAATAACGAGCTTCACCATAAGCGCCTTGGAAGGTGCTACACAGACACTATAGCTAATTTTATTAGGGATGAAGATCCGAGGATCGTTTCATATAGAAATATGCGAGCAAAGTGAGCATTGATAGCATAAAAACGCGAACCATTTCAATATTTTTGTATACATGAAAACTCCGAAGGTTCTCTACAGGCATATTTCATTCCATAAATTCTCATTCTGTACAATGATTCACAGAATATGTTCCTCGTTCCATTGAAAAGAAAAGATTATATAAAAAATGGTTTTATCAAGGTTTTTCTACCCTTACAAAAATAAACTCTCATTTCTGCTCAACGATAATCATTATCCTCTTATTGTCAAATCCATTCCGAGCAACCCAAGTAGAAATCTGACAAGACATTGTCTAGTCAATATGAGGCCCCTGTAGGGATTTCATAGGGAACTTCTAGTTGAGATAAACTAGCAAGTTATTCACCGGTTACTTACAATATATATTAGACAAGTGAAACTCTCAAAAAACTATGGAGGATTTTTTATGAGTATATTTAGACTGTTACTACACTTGTAAGCCTCGTCAGAAATCATTGAGGCCCTTTCAAGATTTATTTACCAGAAGATGGCAGTGGCGGTTTTTATGGTTTCATTGGACTACATCAGACCGTGTCACAGATAAAAAAATATTTTGTACAATTTAAGAACTTGTTATTTATCTCAAATGAATGAGATTACCTCAAATGAATATTTATCTACCAAAACTGTATACTTTGTTGACACAAACAACTGCGATATTCCAAAGCAGGAGCTAATAATCAACTTTTCCATATGGATAAAATATTCATTTTTGTGGAGGAAATATTCACTTGAAGTTATTCATTTAATAATTTCTCAGATCCAAAGAAATGCTTTCTTCCCCTGGTAGAAATATCATAAGTTTTTCCCCACAACTCGTGAGGCACTAGTGAGGGAGAACTAGTTAAGTAAGACTCGTGAATTACTGGTCAGTAAGTGATAAGTTCAACTCAACTAACTATTTGGGTTATAATTAGGCGGAACTTATGAGAATTTCACAAGATTTTCCACATTATGCATACAGAAAAACACTTAACAAACGTTCAACCATCACCAGCGAAATAAATGTTCATGATTTCATATAACTTATCACAATTCTCATAAGGTTGATTTATTAACAATTCAGCATCATTTTTCTTTTCTACACAACACATCATCATACACATCATTTGAGTATTATTCAAAGAGCATGAACTGAATGAATATGTGTTTCGTCATAATCAAATATAAGTTTCGACCAAGTACTCTTCTTTCGTCATTTCTTGATCAATATGCATAAAAAATCTGTTATTGAGTGCAAAATGAATTATTGAATCAGTCATCACTGTTGCAATATGTAAAAAATCGTAATTTGCTGATGTGGTGAAAATGAATTCTATTCAAATACACGACAATATCAACAACAATATCAATATCAATCAATATCAATATTGATTTGCATCAATATTTCCCGGAAAAAAAAACTTACATTAAATTTCTCAAAACTCACATTAATTTTGTAATAATATGAGTCACGAAGAACTCATTTGATCAAAAATATTTCAAGCGAATGTTTAAAATGAATTCCAAAAAGCTTGAATTATTTACTTGAAGCGCGTTGGATGATTTCACTCTTCAATTTAAGGAGTATTCTTGAAGTTGAAATTTTCAAATTTGAGAAGAAAGCCTTATGTTCTGAGTTGAATTTGTTGTTGGGGTGATGATAAACTTGTAGGAAGAGTTTGAAAATTGGGTGGAATCTATATTGATCAGGAAAGTCCAAATCGTGAGGCAAAAGTTAGAAAATCTGTCAACTTAGCTCACGGCACATGGGTATTCTATCAGCTTTTCTTCACTAAACGAAATCTAGGCAGGAGAAATGTATCAAAATTTAGTAAAATCAAGTTGGTACAGAGTAAGAGAGGACAGATATATTCATTGAATTTTATTGGTTATTATAAAAATGATGATAAATAAGGACCCGACTAGAAATTTACCCCATGGACCAGATCAGGTAAACCTTGATCCAGATCAGGTCCTGATAAGGCAACCTCATCAGGACCTAACAAGTCATGTCACGCTGCACTATTATGAGGACCCTATCAGGAAAGACTAATTAGGATTTTGTGAGGAATTCCTTACTAAAACCTCAAAAATAAATCACAACTAATCTATGAGCCTGTGTGAAAATTGCAGTTCGGTTGACAGATGTGAGGTTAAATTTATGTGATCAACAAATGGATGAATTATTTTTGTGAAATGTGTGGTGGTTATTTCTTGAATAATGAGTATCAGAAAATCTGTTAGTAAGTGCAAAATGAATTAGTAAATCAGTCATAGCTGTTGTAACATGTCAAAAAATCGTAATTTGTTGATGCAGTGAAAATGAATTTTCTTGAAATACTTACATCAGTACTTCTAGGCAAAAACTCAGAGATCATATTAATTTTGTAATAAACATGAGTCATGAAGAACTAATTTGATCAGAGATATGTCGAAAGAATGTTCAAAATGAATTGCAAAAAACTTGGATTATTCACTTGCAGCTCGACGGATGGTTTTACTTCTCAAATTGAAGAGTACTCTTCACGTTGAAATTTTCAAATTTGAGGGAAAAGCCTTATTTTCTGAGTTGAATTTGTTGTTAGGGTGATGATAAACTTGTAGGAAGAGTTTGAAAGTTGGGTAGAATCTATATTGATCAGGAAAGTTCAAATCGTGTGGCAAAAGTTAGAAAATCTGTCAACGTAGCTCACGACACATGGGTATTCTATCAGCTTTACTTCACTAAATGAAATCTAGGCAGGAGAAATGTATCAAAATTTGGTAAAATCAAGTTGGTACAGAGTGAGAGAGGACAGATATGTTCATTGAATCTTATTGGTTATTATTAAAACGTTGATAAATAAGTAAAGGCTATGTATGACTCAATGTATCGTCTCTCAATATTTTTGTTTCAATGATTTGCATTTTTGAGTGTGCATTTTCGTATCTTTTCACCAGTAACTAGTGTTAGGTTGAGAAAACATGTGTATTGAACCTGTTTCATAAATATAATAACATTTATTTGTAGGAACATGACACAACATTATTGGAACAAAAATATGGGAAGACGACACTTTGGATCTTCTATAGTCTTTTCTTATTTTTTAGAACGTTTATGAGAACGAATAAAATCTAATGAATATTTCGGTCCTCTCTTACTTCACATCACTTTGAATCCACTATATTTTGATGAATTTCTCCTGCCAGCATTTGGTTTAGTGAAGAAAAGCCCATGCGCCGTGAGCTAAGTTGACAGATTTTCTAACTTTTGCCACACGATTTGGACTTTCCTGATCAATATAGATTCCACTCAACTTTCAAACTCTTCTTACAAGTTTATCATCACCCTAACAACAAATTCAACTCAGAAAATGAGACTTTTTTCTAAAATTAACAAATTTCAACTTCAAGAGTACTCTTTAATTTGAAAAGTGAAACCATCCGTCGAGCTGAAAGTGAATAATTCAAGTTTTTTGCATTTCATTTTGAACATTCGCTTGAAATATTTTTGATCGAATGAGTTCTTCATGACCTTTATTATTACAAAATGATTGGGATTTCTGAGTTTTTTCCGAGAAATACTGATGTAAATTAATATTGATATAGATATTGTCGTTGTTGATATTATCGTATATTTGAATAGAATTAATTGTCACCACATCAGCAACTTATGATTTTTTACATATTACAGCAGTGATAACTGATTCAATAATTCATTTTGCACTCAATAACAGATTTTTTTATGCGTATTAATCAAGAAATAACGAAAGGAGAGTACTTGGTCGAAACTTATATTTGATTATGACGAAACACATATTCATTCAGTTCATATATACTCTTTGAATAATACTCAGATGATGTGATGTGTAGGAAAGAAAAATGATGCTGAATAGTCAATAAATCAACCTTATGAGAATTGTGTTAAGTTAAATGAAATACTTATTTCGCTGGTGATGGTTGAACGTTTGCTAAGTTTTTTTCGCTGTATGCATAACGTGGAAAATCTTGTGAAATTTTCATAAGTTCCGCCTAATTAAAACCCAAATAGTTAGTTTTCAATTCACATTGAGAATAGATTGAACAAATTGTTCAACAGTTTTCAGAAGTAGGTAATGTGTTCGGAATGAAGGGATTGAATTTCAAAACAGACACAGTTGAAAATCGTTCAAACATGTTCTTCTTATTGAAGGAAAATTTGTTTAATCAAAGAGTGTACAATCTGAAATCAAGTCTGTACATTCTTGTATTCGGTTTATCAAACTATGTCCATTATCTTAGGATGACCGAACGAGGTCCTGATGCGGATACAGCGAGGAAAACCTACTTCGACCTTTTCAGGATAATTTGAGGAAATCCTGACTAGGACCAAATGAGGTCATCCATACGTGAGTCATCCACACCTAATCCCGATCAGGACCGTAACGGGTATTCCTTATTTCGGATGACCTTGTCAGGTCCTCATCATATGTTGGGTTAACCTGATGACAATTTCCAGTCGGGGAAAGGCTACAGAAGATCCAATGTGTCGTCTTTTAATATTTTTGTTCCAATAATGTTGTATCATGTTCCTACAAATAAATGTTATTATATTTATGAAACAGGTCCAATACACATGTTTCCTCAACCTACTAGTGAAAAGATACAAAAATGCACACAATACAAAATCATTGGAACAAAAATATTGAGAGACGATAAATTGAGTCATACATAGCCTTTACTTATTTATCAACGTTTTAATAATAACCAATAAGATTCAATGAACATATCTGTCCTCTCTCACTCTGTACCAACTTGATTTTACCAAATTTTGATACATTTCTCCTGCCTAGATTTCATTTAGTGAAGTAAAGCTGATAGAATACCCATGTGTCGTGAGCTACGTTGACAGATTTTCTAACTTTTGCCACACGATTTGAACTTTCCTGATCAATATAGATTCTACCCAACTTTCAAACTCTTCCTACAAGTTTATCATCACCCTAACAACAAATTCAACTCAGAAAATAAGGCTTTTCCCTCAAATTTGAAAATTTCAACGTGAAGAGTACTCTTCAATTTGAGAAGTAAAACCATCCGTCGAGCTGCAAGTGAATAATCCAAGTTTTTTGCAATTCATTTTGAACATTCTTTCGACATATCTCTGATCAAATTAGTTCTTCATGACTCATGTTTATTACAAAATTAATATGATCTCTGAGTTTTTGCCTAGAAGTACTGATGTAAGTATTTCAAGAAAATTCATTTTCACTGCATCAACAAATTACGATTTTTTGACATGTTACAACAGCTATGACTGATTTACTAATTCATTTTGCACTTACTAACAGATTTTCTGATACACATTATTCAAGAAATAACCACCACACATTTCACAAAAATAATTCATCCATTTTTTGATCACATAAATTTAACCTCACATCTGTCAACCGAACTGCAATTTTTACACAGGCTCATGGATTATTATATTCAACCGACGGATGATTGAATCGGATAAACACATCACTTTAATCGATCTTTTCTATTGCATCGCATAGGTACCGGTTTAGCTTAGGTCGTTAGGGCGTTAGGATAGTAGATCGCGCAACATTAGGTAGGAATTGGTTTAAGTAGGTTCGATTCTCTCCGAGGTTTCCAATATTCTCTCCATCGCATTGAGCACGAAGTGAACGTTGGTGGTAATCTGCAAGTGTCTCCTCTGAAACATGATTTTTGCTCAGAATTCAATTTTTTATTTTCAAAAACATTTTGGGCCAAAGCATGCATATTTTACTGAATAATCATTGTTGATGTATTATTATAACTTCAAATTTTTTTTGGCATATAATTGCTGTCAGAAACTTGTTGGTAATTGACTAGTATTTAGAGAGTAACTAAATAGTAACTGACCAGTATCTTGTGAATTCCACTAACAAGTGCCTCATAACACACAGCGTTACATTACGAATAAGTACCTGGTGAGTTTTCCTCGAAAGGCCCTCGTCAAGAGTATAGAAAAACTCACGAGACACTAGCCATTGACTAGGCGTAATTTCTATTTGGGAATATGTGGGATATTATTTGAGTTTCCATGTCAATTTTGTTCCATCCATACACGACCGTTCATTCAACACGAAGTAATGAAAAATTTCAATTCCATGTATATTTTTATGCATCCACTGAAAATAAAACTCACTACACGCGAATTTTTCAATAAAACGTGACAATTGATCATTCAAACAAGTCAGGAATCATGGAACAGATATTCTCCTTGCTTCGACAGTTTTCAATTTCCGGTTTGCCCCTTCACTATTGAACTATGCAATTTCTGGGAATTCTTGATACGGAAAATCTAGTAAGAAACATGACTTGTACTTCGTTGGATCGATTAGACGTTCTCCAAAGGATTATGTTCCCACATAAATCATTTTTTCTATCCGATTAACAATGTAATTTTAGAAATAAATTCAAGGGTTTGAGAATGTTTCGAAGTTGGATCAGTTTACCGTCGAAAATAGGCTAATCTCGAGATATATCGTAGGCGGTTATCACCAGGATAAATTCTTGTTCAAAGTTTCATAAGATTTCATGAAATTTATCTACTGTGAACATATTCAAGTAAGAATTGAAATAGAATTTTGTTGTTTTCTAAAGAAAACTGCTGAAGGCTCAAAGTTGATAAACCTTTCTGATCACCCCCAGAAAAATAGTTTACTTGAATATAAACCTACCACACATTTCATTGCATCCAATAAAATTACACTCGATTCAAATAAATTTTATTTGAAATGAATAAAAGGGTATTTGGATAGAATAAATTTTCCATTTGATTCAACTGAAACTCTAGTAGGTTCATATTTGAATAGAAATTTTGTTGATTCAAACAAAGTTTAGTCAATCAAAATAAATCCCAATATAAATTTCTTTTGGCGCAACAAAGGACATTGAGGTAGATGACCCATTCATGAACGTCACTTCTTCAGTAAACAATTTGGTTCTCGATTTATAGTTCTTTTCATTTAGTGCTTTAATCTCATCCAAGCATGGCTGACCATACACTAAATAAACTACTGGTATGTGAATAAATCCAGAATAATATGTCATAGGGGAAGTATAATAAATGAACGAGTATTCGCTAATGGGAGCTAAGAGGTTCACAAATGGGGGTGTTTATCTTATGAATAATAAAATCCCAGTAGAAACTACTTTAGAAATCCGCTAGGTTTTCAGGTAAAAATTGGAACTTGGGCCGCCGCAAGGCTCATCAAGATGGGCCAAGCCTAGTTACAACTCTGGAATGATAATATCATTTAAGCCTCAACTCAATAGTTTCTACAATTCTGAACCAACACTGGAGTAAGGGTTGCAATATCATATGCCATCATTCTCATTTCGGTTCGATACCAAACAGATGCACAAAAGAACACATTCCTTTCTGATTTCGCTATATTTTCCACAGTCCAATTACCATGAGTTGGATTATGAATTAATTTTTATTATACATTCCAAGCATTCTATGCATTCGAACGTCATTGAAAAGAAGTACAAAAATTCATCCGAATAAGTCAAAGAATGGAGATTCCTGTGGCATTTTTCTCTCGTATAAACCCATTAAACTGAGAATATAATTCAATTTATGTGCTTTGAAGAGTTTTTCCTGCATGAAACGGTACACGATATTACGTATCTTTATGTTTATGAACTGTATAAATGAACTATGTTTATGATGAGATCATTCCAGTTCTTTCTCCTGGTAGAAATGAACGTATGATGGAGGAAATAAGATAATCACAAGTTTATAATTTGTAATAGATATACTGTTCGTGAAAAACATAAAAGAGTTCAAAGTTGCGTAAAAAGTAACTGCATCCGAGGGGCATGATATGGGATAATATGGGGAAAAATTGAACGATTCTAGAAAATATCATACCGTAAAGTGTCGAAATGAAGAAAATTTCATCTCAAACTGGGAAAGGCATTTTCAAGAAATAATTTGAACGAACAACCATTATGAATGAATTTTCGCTTGTTTTAATGTTCCATTTTCTGATACGGTGTAACACATTCTATTGTTAAAGATCAACCATTTTTTTGTTAACAGAAATTGATACAATTCTCATGTTATTGAATTTCATAGATATTTCACAGCTTACCTCTTTCTTATATCCAATACTTCAATTTAATTCGCTGACATAGCATGAAATTATGATACGAATTCCTTACAAATAGCGATCATTCAAGCACCTCGAAGTACAGCGAAATATACGGATAACAAACTGTAACATCACATTAATACGTTCAAAATTGATCTTTGTTCCCAAAGCAATGACATCAACGGTAAATAGAAATCCCACAATTTGCTCCAATGTGACGGTGATGGAAATCATATTGGATACGACGGCTTGATGTATCTATAATTTTAAACATGGAAAAAAATATTGAGGGGGGAAAAATATAGTGAATGGAGAACGTAAAACAAGGGACAGCGGCTTGATTCGAAAGGAAAGATATAAGTTTTCGATGACAGAATTCGAAATGAGTCAAATCAACGTGCGAATGCTGTGACTGTGACGAAATATCCAAAGACGGGTGTGAATTCATAATACTATTCTGGAAACGGAGGGGCTCATTCTACCCGACCCTTTGATATGATTCAATCTCATGATGTTGTGCGTATCGTAGAAAGCCTTTCAGAAATTAGGAAACCAGGTTGCTTTCAGCTTACCATATCTTGCCGATGAAGATTAACCGATACATAATTCATGAAACACAGATGGAAACTCAAGTAAAATACTTTATATGGATTTGATGAAGAAATCCTTATTTCATACCGATCGGGTGTTCTCGCATCGATTAAGGGTGAAATTCCCTCGAGGTAATCTCGAAGACACATCGTGAAAAGATGTTTATCGAAATTGTGATACAATCTTTAATGACGAGATTCACAGTGATTACAGTGTTCTAAAATTTTGATTCTTAAGAGAGTTTCAAAGCAGGTGATAGAATTCTGGAGAACATATATGTATATGCTTCGTCGTCAAATAAAATAAGACAATCGAGTGAGAAAGATTAACATAACATGAAGAATTTATTCCGACAAGTACTATACGTTGGCATTTTTAAATTGGAGATTCAACTTTTCTCTGACATGTGAGAAGATGTAGACAGAAATGCAGTTCCTTGGCAAAAGACACTTTCATCTGGGTTATATTTTATTGTAACCTATATTTTGTTCCGGTCTGTAGGTATTATAGTACCACGTTAGACGTGGTAGAAAAATAATAATAGAAGAAGATAAGAAGAAACACCACGTCTAAAGAGTTACACGGACGACGTCAGCGTTTCAAAGCGCCGCATAGGGAGACAAATTATTTTGAACGCGGGTCGTGGAAAATCAAGTATATTGAGTTACGACAGACGGCATTTTCACGGACGAGTGAGAATCGATTTGCACGATGTTAGACTCTCTTCCGTGCGATACATAACATTTTTCCTCATATATATTAAAGGAGAGAAAAACACGATGAAAAGATAGAGTACCTATCTCATCGTCATTCGTTTCCTTCGTGTAGCCTCGTCTCTCCGAGAATATGCGGATGTTTGCACTTTCTTATTGGCACCCTTTCAAGGGGAACGCGAATGTTTTTGTCATCCTCACATCACGTGACCTATAACCGGTTCAACGTAAGTAATATTGGAATTTTCGTTCACGTGAAATTGTGGATACATTGAATATGTTTTGACAAAACATCGATCACTTGTGACAAGATCATTGGATTATTTGCATTTTTTCATCCTGTTGTATCAATTCTGAAGCAAAATTTTCTCATCTATTTCAAAGACTCAAGGTCTTGGTATTTCGATTTCAAATTTCACTTTCTTCGAATGGATTACGAATCGTTGAATTATAATGGATGAAAATAGGATTTGAGCATCGCTCCCAAGTCAACGGTCAATGAATAAAGTTCGCGTAAACTCGTGGATGGGGGACGAAAATCGCTAATGTTTGGAAATCGTTTGAATTCTGGGAAATGGACCATGAAGATGTCCTCAAAGAGTGCGACAGGAAGTAACGAACTAGGACAAATTTGGAATTACATCGGAGGTATCAAAGAATGCATGAACATTTCTGGAAAATACTTAAAGAGAAGACGTGCCATAATAGATCTTCGGATTGTATTCTGTGAACATTTTTGTTCAAAAGCAATCATGTTGGAATAGTTCCGGAGGTACATTCACATGCTCGATTCATTTTTGACGGTGAATTAAAGGGTTTGAAAAACAGATGAGAGAATGAATTGTACATTCTAATAAATTTTCTCACTTTAATTCTCATCTCCAAGCAGATCAGTTCGAATATGATATTTTTTGGTAACAGAATCAACTTCATCTTCCTGAATAGATTCGACCATTCTTTTCCTGAATCATGTCAGATTAATTCCGATCCTCTTCAGATCTAGATCAGCAAGCCCGGATGGAAAAATTTGGACCGTTTTTGTCCTGCTATCTGATTTTTTGCAGATAAAAATAGGAGAAGGAGAGTAACGCTTAGCGACTATCAGAATCTTGTCAGTAAAAGCTTGTTCAAGTCAAGATTCAAACGAAAATTCTAGAATCACTAGGGGAGAGTTGGATAAAACCGGGTAGGTGGGTCAAACCGGGTACTTCAATATCTCGCTGATTAGTGTTTCTTTCTGACAGCAAACGCTTCAACTACACGGAGAGAAAATTGCTGTAATTATAGGGACAGCATTGACTTGCTGTAAAATATACCAAAATTCCTATTTAATCAACCAAAGTTTCCGATAAAAATGAAAATTTGCTGCAATGGTTACATAAATTACGATAAATCTAATAGATATCGCAGTATAAATTACAGCAATTTAATGTTATCCTTATATTTATCGGACATGAGGTAAATTTTACAGGAAATTTTCGTCTGTGTCGTATATAGCAGTAGACATTTTGAATGATTGGTTCCTCACTTAGAATGCTGTTTGAAGTTTTTTACGAAAAAATTGTCAAAGTTGTTACATTTGTGTAGTGAGTTTCAAATGCTTTACCTGCGTATTTTCATTTTTCAATAATTCACTTAGAGCAACGCATAATTTATCTAAGCCATATTGAACTCAACAAGTTATTGTGGAGTCAAACCGGGTACTTGAGATTTTATCTTGTAATTTATAGAATTCTCATGAAATTTGTGTTTTTATTCTAGAATAGTCTCCAAAACATGTTTATTCTTGAAGATCCCCTGTCAAGTGTGTGCTTGCGACTTTTGTTTTTAACTGAGTTGGCCTGAAAAAAATTCTCTCTCTGAACAATTCTTTTCAATTTGTCAAAATATATCAATTTTCAAACATGACTCATGTCTGTTTCCAAAATTTTTATCGAATTCAACAGTTGGTAATGGAAATTTCACAATTCAGAAGTACCTTTTGACTGAAACGAATATAAAAACAGAAGTAATAATTTTAGAACAATATACACGGAAAAAATTAGCGATCCAAATTTTCGTTGGCTGGTATGTCAAATTTGGGATGGAGCACAAATCCCAGAAGAATTCGTACACTGGATTTTAATAATTCTTTGGCTCTTTCCATTGTTCCGACGATCAAAATGAGAAATGAATTCCATCGGTGAAACAATGAACGAATTATCAAAATCTAGTGTACGAATTCTTCTGGAATTTGTGATCCGTCCCAAAGTGACACACTAGTCAACGAAAATTCGGATCATTAATTTTTTCCGTTTACAAATAGTATATCGTTAATGAATGAATAAAGAAACTGTAAAGCTTCGGTTATTGGTTAATTTATTGCTGATAATAACTTCTCTATGACCTATTGAAGTCATGGTACCTGCACTGTAAAAAATATTCTAGATTTTCCCATACCTGTTAAAAGGGAAATTCCTATACTCATACGGGAAAAGTGAATTCCCATACAGGTATAGGAATTTTCACATAAAAATATATTAAAATTGCTGTTTTTATAGGATTCTTACTGTAAATTTATAGGATTTGCTCCAAAATTTACGGGAAATTTCTTATCCATGTATGTGTTAATTACTTCACATCCATGAATGTGAAATTTCCCATAAAAATTTTTCACAGTGTGGTTTTATCCGACCTTCCCGCACATGTGAGCAAAGCTAGTGCTATCTGAATGACAAAACTGTAAATGTAGGGAGTTAATCGAGACCTGTTTAAAGCATGAAGATGGATCTCATGCTACATGAACTACGCTTTCATTTGACTCAAGAAAGAGACCATTTATCGAATTATCGGAATTAGTTTAAGCGGAGAGATCCAAGTTTTGCTCCTGTATCATACGAATCATTTCAGAAAATGATATATCACTTGCAAGAGCTGTGGATATAGCTTATAACAATTTATCATACTTTAGTGCTTATTCATCATAAGGAAGAATATTTGTTGAAGGTTGATTTGGCCCTCCATTCAATCGATGTGAAAAAATTTCTTCGAGTTAACAAACCCTTGGCAACCTTTACCTCAATTGTAGTAGTCCAGACATTCGTTAGAAAAGCTTCTCTCGTCTTCAAAAGTTCAAACAAAACGAATTTCATTTATTTTTAACATAGGTGAACTACTTCAAAAGTGAGAACGCTGTTAAATGGATGAACGTAAAACAAAAGATACTCTGTGTAAGAAGAGGGGTTGAAGTAAACTGTAGAAGAGATACAACTTGTACTTTTCATACGTATATAAAACAAAAAACATTCCTTTAATCACCTCGGATCTAAAATTCTCAACTCTTAATGCTGCGAATTTGGGGTTGGGACATAAAAGTTTGTGATTCATAATATTAAGTGTTGTTCCACTGAGAAAAGAGATTGGCAAAATTTACATAGAACTAAATAAGTATTTGGACAACTTTGGAGAATTAGATAGAAGCACATGAATTGGAATAGTATTTTCTCAAATGTCATTGCTTCGAATTGTACTCTGCTCTTTTTATATCCAGATGAAGTGTACTGAAATTTCATTACAAAATTTCAATGGAAATTCATCATCGGATATATTGCACACGCTGGTTTTACGTATTGACAGAAGTAATTCATTGTATTCTCTTTTTCATTCAATTATTCAAATTGCAAAAAATATTGAACAAAAAGTCGATGAAGGAACAGAATGGAAGGAATGGAATACGAATCAATGATTTAATAATATTCATACAGCACCAGAAATCCATATTCCATAGCTGTATTAACAACCCTTAGGGTTCAATTTGTACATATTCATGATTGTATATTTCGAAATGAATGAAGTTGAAAGTAAAATGAATTCCTCGCAAAGTTTCGCACAAAACTTCCACGGACCCTTCAATACCCTCCGTCAAAATCATCCCAAGAATAAAATGAAAATACAATGCTCTCCTTGTAATCTTGAATATCAAAATGAATAAGAAGGTATCATAGAGGATGAAATCTCATGATTCATCGGACTTTGAATTCGAGTCCAGGCTTTTAGAATTCTCTATTTTGTTCTCCATTAGATCGAGTATCGTTGTATCATCTGGAAACACTTAGCAAATTGAATGGAAGTGGTGGAAGAAAATGCCATTCGGATCTTGATTTTAGATGATTTGGAGGGAACGAGAGAGTTAAGTCGAATTATCAAGATCGTGGACAATAGTCAATTGAATGAGTTTTTACTAGTTACGTGACATTGAGAATTTTCAAAATATTCGTAGAATCTTGGGGTATTTGTACCAACAGCATTATTTTGTAGGTTTGTATATGTGCTGGGAGTTTAGCATCATCAGGTTTGGTCAACGGAGTAAAGAGATACGTTGTGAGTTCTAGAAAGTTGGCATCGTTTCCAGATTTTAGCCGTTACGAGAACAAACGATCAAGGGATGGGTAACTTTGTACGCTGCCTCGTAAGCAGGTCGAGCATCACGTCTTCCGGTTTCCGTTACTGCAAGAGAGCTCAGAGACCATACATCGATTGAACCCGTAGTGACTAAAGAATAACGATCATTGCCCGTTTTACAATCTTGGCTAGAATCTGTGAGATCATCGTTCTTGCTGGTATTTTGAGGATAAACTCAATTGTGGTGAGAAACCTAGTTCATAGATTCGAGATTCAAACACACGGTATACAAAGTATTTTTTGTCTACGTGAATCCTAAAGAATGTCTCGATTTACGACTTTACGAGTGAGAAACGAGTAAAGAGAGGAACTGTTTTACTTTAACTAACTTTAATCATTCCTTTTATCGATGATATTAATTGTGCAAGAATTCGTGCGAGGGTTAGTTTAGAGAAGACGAGAAAATGAGAGGGTGGTAGTTGTGAAAGATTCATGAACGGCGTTTCATCTTGCGAATCTATTTTCTTTCGTGTAACAATCGGATGTAAGGGATTTTTCACACGTAAATCCGATAATAATGTATTGCCTATCAGATATGTGAGAGGAATTTTTATACCTTCGAGTGCAAAAGAACTCTGGCGAGAGTAGTGAACTGTTGAACTTGAAGAATAGCGTTCAGAAACTACCTCTGATTCTATAGAAATTCTGTATCAGATCGTGAAACAGAAAATTGAAAGATAAGTATCGGTGTGTCGGAGAGGTAAAGAAAGCAGTGTACCGAAATGTTTTACGAAAATTAAACTCCGGAAATTTTCAGTGCTTATTTTAATCTTGCCTAAAGTATGCGATGGGAACAAAATATCTCCAACTGAATTGAATGTTGTCGAGATTTGATTATATCAGATCTGATGAAAAAAATCCTTTCTACTGGAATCATATACTGATATTCTTATAGAGCTCATTGGATCGATTCTAGTCTCATACGTCTGTTTCCACTGCGATGAAAAGAGAGTACAGTGTAAATAATAAATGAAATCCAGTTATTCCAACCGAAGTCCTTGCTCTCGCGTTGATGTTTGTTTAAAAATCGTTTGATCTAAATCAAGTCCCGATGATTTGTGTTTCAAAAACATATCCTGGAAATTCTCCTTCCTCTTTCATTGATCTTCACATGTAATTCTGTCGTGTATTTGCCATTCGATCAGGGAACATGAAATTGACGTTTGATACCGTAGACATCAAAGTTTGATTCATCAGCGGAATAGATTTCTGTCACTTCGTTAATGTTTCAATCCCGATCTTCCAGAACTCATTCGATGGAGGTGTTTGATTTCGTTTTATCCGTATACCAGAAATTTCTCAATAGCAATAGATCATACAAAGTCGCAGTTTAAAGCGAAACGTTCTCTGAAAAAATCAGGGTCTAAAAATGAGGAACTCCTCTATAAAATAGACACCAAGAATATTTTTTGTCTCAACATAACCGGGAATTCTTCTCATATTGAGATAAAGATCTGGATATTAGAATATCTTTCACTTATCATTTCTTCGGTGTTCAACGTTTGACGTGGAGAGAAGGTCTCCAACTTGAAACGCAGCAAAAGTTGCCTATTTTGAATGTAAAACTCTATGTATACTGTAAAAACAAATTTTCTACAGTATCGGAAGAATTTGGTTGAAAATTAGGCAGAGACTTGTCCTTGCTGTGAATCCATTCACGAGCTGATTTTTTGTGAAGGATTTCTTGTAAAATGGAAGAATCTTGTTATCGTCTTAGAGAGTTTTTGTAAGGGGCTATGGATTTACGAGAAAATTATTGCTCCATTTGATTTATCTGAACTATTAGCACAGGAAATCATAACTTATTGTATCCATTTTTCAATTCTCCTCGAATTTATTAATTGATTGTATGATTCGAAAACAGAACACTCTCGGTCTTCGAAAATTGTTTCCAGTCCACAGGATGATTCAATGTTACTTTGATTATCACCCAAAATCTCTGCAGGGAATTGTTTTTACGAAACATGCGAAGGAGGAATATTTAGTGAAAAGTTTGACACGAGTTGTCTGTTTTAGATACCTGTCTTTGAGAGAGAATATCTTTCATAAAATCATCTAACCGAAAATACCTGTCCTTTAGAATGGAGAAATTGAATACAACATGATTACACGATCCCAAGTGGAACTCATGCACGTACCTCGTCTTTATCAAGACCGTGCATCTACGTCAATTTTGTGAGATATGTTTAGTTCGAAGATGAAGAGCATGTACCTCAGACAGTTCATTTTATACGACTTCTTTGTCTCGAAGAACCAGCATTCAGGTTAGGTAACTTGTTCCAGAATCTCATACATAGTTTGAGTTGTTTAGCCTGTTGATCTCTTGCTTGAAACTTTATCACTTGACTTGCGGCTGATCAAGGAATGAAGGAATATTAACTCGACATTGATGTTTCTCTTGAAATCTATCAAACTATTCCCTTGGCTTTTACAATAAACAATCATTTACCTTATTGAAAAATAACTTATTTCAGTATCTACTTTATTACAGACGTTCAAACTGAAAGGAGCAAATATAAGAGGATGAAAGAAAAGTGAACAGAAGTCGAAGTTTTGTATTGTGCGAGATGAAATGAAGTCACTCGTCGTAATCTTCAGTGAGGAACTTAGCAGTGAGTTATAAATGAAGTGAGAAAGAGAATACATCTGAGAAATTATAAATATTTCTGAAAGAAGATTCAAAGCATTATGATTCTCGTATCTCATTATTATCTTCAAGCACAGTACTGCTGAGTTTGAGAGAGAACGGATAAAATTCAAAGCATTATAATGTTTTTGAAATAACACTGGGTGATGAATATTGTTAATAAATAATAATATCGTTGAATGACGAGTTTTGAAATTGAACAAAATTCAACGAAATTCAGTACCTGATGTTAGATTAAATTAAAATACTCCAGTTGTAGGACTTGTTTTCAATTTTTATGTTACCTTTAGATGAAATATCGAATTTCAATTATTCAATGATAAACACTCTGTAAATCTGAAAGAGTGAAAGATCACGTGTTTCATTCCACTGAGTCTCAGAAGTGAACCAGTCCGCTTCGAGTGGGATTTTCACTCGTTCGAGTGAACCCTCACCCTTTTAGAGTGAAAAAATGACTCTAGAATTTGAGTGGCTGTGAGTTTCTAACCTCAAACCTTGGAATATCATTCTGAAAGAGTGAAAATTTCACTCAAAATTCCGACAGGCTCACTTTTGGCTGACTGAAGAGTGAAATCTCACTCCAAGAATTTTAGAAAGTATGTACAATCATATGAGACATGACAATGTGTGTGAAAATTTCGTTCATACGTCGCTTAACGTATGATCGCTCCAATGTCTTCTCTAAGATCAAAAAGCAACAGATGCGAGCAAAGGATACAAATCTTCTTTGATCATCTCATCAGCTACTATATGAGAAAATTTTCCTTTAGATTCACTGACAAAATCTGTAACAGGACCTTCCAAAAAGATATTATAAAGAATGTATGGGAAGTACATTGTTTTCTTCATGAAATTATATGATTTCAAAATCAATATAACATTCCAAAAAGTGGCGTACAAGCATAAAAAGCCTATTCATAAAGTCCATGTAAGGAAAATTTTAAATGATTTTATTCACTCAAGACCTCTCCTAGTCACCTGATCCTTGTAGTACTGTCAGGTAACGTATTATTCAAAAGGAAAGAATTCACGGAAGTGAAAAAAGAAGTGGCTGCTTGCGTATTCGATATGACTGCATAAGAGCCCAGTGTGTGGGATGAAAAATGTACTACGGAATGGAAAATTTTTCTGGAATAAATCACATTCATTTTGTAGAGCTCATAGCAAGGGAGAAACGTGAATCATGAGGAGAGCTATCGAAAGTCTCCACAATGAGATGAAATGGAAGCCTATAGTTACATTCAATTTGATATTTGTTGGAATTCGACGTTCCACATATAGGTGGAATGAATTATGTTCGAGGTACATATGGATTTTTGTTGAACAATATTGTTCTCCTCTATAAAGAAATATACATTCAAATTGAAGAAACATGAATAACAAACTTCGTAGATCATAACGTTTTCATTTTGTTGACAAAGTTTCGAAGCTTCATCGTTTTTTCTTGATCCACTTGCTCGTTATCCGTTACGCCTTCGCTTCCCATTCGATTTGACCCAATAACGAAACGAATAGAAATAATCCTTTGGGTGGACAAAGCTTTTTTCTCTTCTTTGCATTATTAAGGACGAGGATCTTTCGTTTTTTCTTCGGCCTTGTTTTCTCCTTCCCCGTTCTCACCCCTTTTTTGCTCTTTTGTACTGTTCGCTCCATCTCCATCGATTCGTTTCATCGAATAGTATAAAATTGTATGCTCGTTACTCTATACTTTCTACTCTTTTCGTTCCTGAAATCGTTCCAAGCGTTGGAATTCCTTTGAAAGAGATGCAATATCAATTAGAAGTTTTTCATTACCTCCGTGCTGGTCAATGGAGATGAGAATGAATCGAAGAAAATGAAATTTAGCGGTACATTGAATTACGATTTCGCAGACCTAAATTTATTCGGAATAAATTAGGAGGAAATTGCACCACATTTTTTAAGACATTTGTTGTGGATTAAGAGTATGGAGCGATAGTTGTATCGAAAGAGATTCATTGGTTTTTGGTTTGGCGTTACACAAGGTTGATAGCATGACATGTAGAAATTCAGCGATTCCTCCAACCCAATCAGAAATTTACAACAGGCGCAGTACTGCACCAGTACTAGCCAATACTGGCAGGGTACTGGCATTTGTCTGGAATCATAACGCTTTTCAGTACTGGGGATTGGGTACTGATGCCATTATTCGCAATCAGTGCAGGGCCAGTACTGGCTTAATACCTGGCCGGTATTAAGTTCTCAGTACTGGTTTATCAGTACAGGCATATTACTGTATTTTCATGTATCCAGTACTGATCCCGTACGTGTTGACCAAGTGTTGGAGACCCAATACTGGCACTGTACTGCACCTGTTGTCAACATTGGCATATCACGGATTTTTCTGATTGGGAATGCTGACGATGGACAATATGACTTGGCTCAAGCATGACAGTCGAATATAGAGAATTATTATCGTTCCTGTGTTGGCAATACAAAGTTGAATTGTGTTTGCACAGCGCAGTTTGCACAACCTTTTCAAAACCGTCAAATCAACCTTGCGCCAGCGTTGACAATCTTTCACCATTGTCGCTCCAAGCGCCAAAACTGAGGTTCGTTAATTGCTGAAACGATTTTGTCATCCCAAGCCTTAGTCAAGCTTCCTCCCCAAGTTTCGCCCATGTTTGTCAAGACTGGATCAACCTTGCAGCCCTGGTCAATTTTCCATACGAGTTACGATAAGTTGAGTTACGATATTTCGGATATTTGCATATCCTCACGAAGGTAAAAAGTTCGTGGAAAAGGAATTAGATGGATCGTCCTGGGTCAAAATCCTTGAATGATGTTTTTTTGTTCTTTGAAACTCTCAACGAAGAAAGTAGTCACTCGATCGTGTAATGGAAGATGAAAGAAAGAATGGTTATTCAGACAATTTTGATTAAAATTTGCAAGATGAAAATTTCAATTTCAAGCATGAAAATACAAGTTCGGAAATGATTCATAGTAATTTCACCCTATCGGATATTAATCGAAACTTATCAACTCTAGGTTAAATCTGAGCGAGAATTGATCCTTTGTAAGAGTAAGAATCTCGAGTCAGGTGTTACTAAGTACAAGCCACAGATTCCGTAAGCGCGGTAGGGCTAGGGGTTTCAAGTTGGAAAGTGGGCCAAAGTCACCATGGCGTATGATGCGATAGTATGATTTAAATACATGAAAAACTGGGTTCGTAAACTTCCAAAACTGATGTAGAAGTTCTCGAGATATTCGAAACTTGTAATTCGTGCTTATTTAATTCTAGTAAAACAGTAATAGAGTCTAAAAGTCAGTTTGTTTCTCTAGATTTTCACATTTTTAACGCTAAAGATCATCATACCAAGCAATTTTCAGAATACAAATCTTTCAAATTCGATTTTTAAAACAGAAAAATCATAATGAACCAGTTATCACGAGTATGCAAGAGTGTAAATTTGAAGGGAGTAAAAACGAGGGCATGAAACATCTTTCAGTCACTTGAAGGATAAAAAAAATGGATTTCAAAGTTTCATGAGATCCTTGTATCTTTGTATATTTCGGCATGTAAAGTGTGGTCTATGAGCTCATCCAAGGTGGATTTCAAAGTCGACTCCTTCACGATGGTCTTGTGAAGAAGTAGAGAGAAAATCAATGAGATGGAAGAACGATCTACTTCACCGGTATACAACGAGTTTGAGGTATAGTTCCATAAAGGCGTTATAGGGCGATGGTAAAATGGCGAAATGAAAGTGATACAATGCGGATAGTGCAACATAACCACATAAATTCCAATTGTAAAAGAGAAAATTCTATTTTCATGTGGGTGGATGGACTTCTACGATACATTACGTACAATAAAAATTACGAACAAGCGTGGAAATGAAATGGGATGGAAATGGAAACTGCCTTCCCAGAATTAATTCCAAATATTCAATTATGATAATTAATGTTTTCCTCTCATGATGGAGCAATATTTTGTCTCAATAGGTACGGAAGAAATTCCAATCAGTATAGTGAAGTGAATGGAACAATCTTCATTACCACACGGAGAGAATGTATTGGAGAAAAATTACTTAAAGTTGAGTAAAACGGGAACATAGTGGGATTCCCGTGAAGTTTGAAATCCAGACGATTTCATTTTACTCGACTACGGACGAAAATAAATTCGAATGTTTTTATTATCTTCACCAATTGAATCCTGTTGAAAAACATCTGAATGAATTTTCATCTGTAGTCGAGTAAGATTGAGACAACCGGATTTTCAACTTCGCGGAAATGCCACTATGTCCCCGTTTTACTCCATTTTCTCGGTGTACAATTAAGTGCAACTATGCACATCTTTGGAAAACGCTTCGATCACACTGTTGAAACATATATTTGAATTTTATACACTTCATGAGATGTTGCTGAAGTTTCAATCGTTTATTCAAACGAATTGGTAATCGAATAACGAAATATTCAGCTGTTGAAGATTCAAAGTCTTGCGTTACATGCTTCGAACGATGTTTTCAGTTCCAACAAGTTCATCCGAGAGGATTAACATCGATAACGATTCAAATTTGGTCGGTTTGATTTTTCGTTTCGTTTCTACAAACGATTCAAACTTCAAGAACATCTTCGTGGGTCCCTTTGTTGAATAAATTTCAAGTGATTAATTATCACTCTCCGCAGAGCTTAACCTGAATATATTCAAGGATGTGAATTGAATAAAATTGATATATTTGAATTGTAGTATCCTTGAACGTACTCACATCATGCATGACATGAGACGTTATAACTATACATCCAAAAATAACATATAAGTTCGAAATTTACAATTTTATTGTGGCTATGAAGGTTAAGATATTATTAACTCATGAAATATGATATCTTGGCGAATATGAGGATCGGATCCTTATCACTATTTTATTACCTCTCTCCGTGCAGTGGTAATAGTACGGGATAGACGGCAGTTCATAAATCGATCAATATTTCTCCAGCACCCTGACCAAGTTGTAAAAGAAGATTACCGTTGAAAAATTTTAGAATCTTTCTTTTACAGCACTGTTTGAATGGAAATCAGAGAAATGAAACTCGTACAAAATGCAATGAAAACTATAAATCCTACAAATATTTTTCAACTAGGAATTTGAAATTTACATGCGAATTTATTCAAATAAATATTCATATCATAATCTCACAAAATTCTGATGGATTTCTGGATGTAATTTTAGCGTGTAATTATAATTGATTGTAGCATATGAAGAACAATGCACTAAAGTATCTTTTCTTTCTCTTTTCATGATCCTCTTGGGCACATGGTTTGCTGTACCTCACGTGTCACTAATGACGGGGACGGTGACCGAAATAATGATGGTGGTGGCTTTGTGTAAACACGGTGATGGTGACAATCTCATTGTTTCACGTAAAAATTCTAATGTTTATTTCGAATGAATATAATTTTCATTTCACGAATGACTGTGAATGCCCGACGAATATATTATAATTTCATCAAATAATTCACACTTATCGCATGTAACACTTTTACCGCTTTGCATGAACTCCAACTTTGATTAATTAATTTTTCGCATTATCCTTTTGAATCTCACCGAATCGATCGGTTTTGCGATAATTGGTTACGTGACCGTATATCGATCTTTTACGCGTCATTGACCCTTTCACTCTCCTTCCAACGTGTCGTGTTACCTGCTTTTTATGCTTTTCTCCAACTGATTGGTTTCCTCTATGAATTCCTTGAAACACACTCCGGTTACCCATTTTTTTATTTCTATTTCACAACGCAGCCTTGTTGGCAGGTACTTTAAAGACCTACCAACGTGCTGCATGCGACGAGGAAACCATGACGCTGAAATGTCCACCTGGCACCACCATTTCTATCACCGTAGCTCAGTATGGAAGAACAGGAGGAAATGGGACTAGCAAATGCAATTCATCCGACCAATCTTTCACCCAAGAAGATCGACAAACCAATCAAACTTGCTTATGGCCGAAAGCGTTGCAGGTATGTGTCATAAAATTATCCTGAACATATAGAATATTCCAACACTTTCAATCTATCGTTATATTTATCAGACAGTATTCCAGATAATAAGCATACAGTAGTAGTTCACGAAGAATATTTCGATACCAGATATTACAGTTCGTAGAATTATTTATAACGTTCACTTGGCTCCACACTCGTTTAAAGTTATTGCACCTAGGTTGAATTCTGGATTTTTCGAACTCCATTTTCAAGGAAAGCTGAATAATATTCTCATATTTCATTCTTTTATATGCGAAGGTACCTATTATTACACCATTAATATTCAACGGAAAGGAATTCACCCTTAACGATAACTCATTGTTGACAATTATCTTTGAAATTCCAGCATTCTAACGCGGAGGAGGAACGCAAATCAATACATATTGTCATTTCGTTCCGTGATAGACCATTTTTATCTTCGTGTATTGAGATTTATCATTTCCACATTGGGAATTAATTGGCGGTATAAATCGTTAGAGTTTTAAAAACTTGGGAAAACGGTGACTAACGGGGATCTCTTATATACACGGTTTCTGTATTTACTTCTGAAAAATTTGAAAAATGATTGTGAGGTGTTCTTGTGCAAATTGGTTTGAGAACATTTCAATAAATTTAATGAGACACAAATGTATGTGTGAAGAGGCGGGAATATTGATTTTTCAATATTTTTCGAAACGATATGAATGGGAGGAATCATTTTTTAAGATTAGGGAAGTAACGTGACTTGTGATGCGGAGTAAGGATTGGGAATTCGTGGCAGAAGTTATTGGAATTCTTTGTTCAATTATTCGAAGAAGTGTATAAAACTCACGTTGAAGATTTCTCTTTGGCGGAAGCATTTACTTGGTAAAGAAGTTTTATGAATGGAAATTCTCACAAATTTTATTGTTCTTTTTAATAAAATTCAGATGAACTTCCATGCTCTGCCATAGAAAATTGAGATGGATTTTTAAGTTTTCTGAATAGATTGCTGCCTAGTTTTCCAAATGGGAAATTTTTATTATGGATTCACTGAAAAAACACTGTAGCTGAAAACGAGCTTGAGTACATTTTTGTAGTTACAGTCACCATATTTCCCATTGAAGTAGCTATAAGAATCGCTGTGATAGTGAAAATATAGCTACTGTGACTGAAAACTGTACTTGGGCTTGTTTTCAGCTAAAGTTTTTTTCTCTCAGTGTTTTTACACAGATTCTCAAGAGCAGCAGTTGGATTCCTAGGTTTAAAATGAGAATTTTGGAAGAGTACTTTGGTTTCCACTTGGATTTTTGCAGTACGGGGTTTACTAGAAATTTATTTTCCTGAGCTAATTGGGTTAACTTTGATCCTGTTGGAGTTTTGACGAGGATCGAAATGATTGGTGAATATCAGGATCTTTCCAGGAGGAATTCATCTGAATAATCATGACCGCATATGGGATGTAAAATTCAAATCCTGAAGAATACAATCAGATCCATGAGGTGATGGGAATTTTTTATAAATCTATTGGCTAGATTGCACGGAAAAAATGATTACCTGATATTTCAATACACAATAAATAGCTGTTAGAGCTATTTTTTGGATACCGCGGTTATTCTCTCAGCTATAACAGCACGCAATGTAACCGCCACAGCGAAGATATCACAACTGAATTGTATTGCTATAAAAATATATCAAGCACTGTCATATTTTCACCCAAAAAATAATAAGTTACCCTTACTCCAAATTCATTTTAGCAACTAGTTATAATTGTTGGTATTCGGATAACTAAAACGGACGTTAGCTCAACTGAATTCAGATTTAATTTCTCTGACTTTAGTTGCCTTTACTATAATTTTTATTCCCGGAACCGGGAAACCTTTCCAATCTTTTTTTACTCGGGACTAATTTTTACGACTCACTTCAGTTCATTCGGTCAAATAAATCATTTCTTTGGTGTAAAAATTGCAGAGATTTCTAAAAAGTCATGTATAGTGAATACACACAAATCGACCAGTGGTGCACTGTAAAAAAAATTTGTTGAATTCCAACCAAAAATGCTTGGAAATTTACAAACTTGGTTTGGAAAAATAATTTCCGAACCTTTTTTGTAAATTGCCGAACAAAAGTTTGTGAATTCTCAAAAATCTCCGTGGAATCACAAAATTTTTTGAATGTTTACAAACTTTTGTTTGGTAATTTACAAAAAAAGTTTGTGTAAACAACTGCCAAACTTCTTTGGCAGTTGAGGAACTATATTTTTTACAGTGTGGGTACATAGGAAAAAAAGATTAGTCGAAATAATTAATCAACTTGTAAGCGCGCATGGATCAATTTTTTTCATTAGAATAAAAATTTTGTCCATTGTTTCAAGCGATTTTTTTAGGAAATTATTTTGAACTGGTTACATCAATGAATTGATTTCTTATTGTAACGCGAACGCAAAATGAATGCATATGCGCTTACAAGTTATGTAGTTATTTCAGCTAATCTTTGTTCTGCGTGTATACTTATAACTGATTCGCAGTAGAATTTCCTCAACTCAGATTTGAAGAGAAAAATGAAACTCATTTTCTTGTACTCCTCATAAATCTTGTCATATTTACTTTCACATGTGAAATAAAAATGATTTCTTCCTTTAAAATTACCATTATAACTCCAAGTGCAAAATCTTCTACAAGCATATGGTTATCCAGAAAGATTCTCACAATCCTTATGCGGCAATCTCAACAGCTCACATCTCAAAATTCATGAAAATATATTAAAATTAGAACCACGAGTGTTTCATCCACAAAATGTTAAGAGGAAATGAAGGTGCACACTCTTTCTTTTCACAGTACAGTACTGTACAATGAAGAGAGAAAACCAAACATCGTTCATATCCTCTTGAACTCGTAGAGTACACGAATTATAATCATTACTGGACAAAAACATAAACCAGATAAGCCGATTATCAGTATGAACATATAAAAATCTGTTGACTTGAATGTGAATTATTCATAACACAAGACTACAGAATTGAGAAAGTTTAGGAGGAAGGCTCGATTTTGAACATAGTCTTATACTATAAAAGATAACTGATAGAAGTTAAACGACACTGAGATGTTATTGGAATGGCACAAAATCAGATGCATGTACACTGTAAAAAATGTGGGGAGTTTTTCTTCATGCTGTTGGTGGATTTCATTCCCTCATCGTGGGGGGATTGTTTTTCCATCAGAAATAAGGGATTTTTCCACCACTCTGAGGAATTCTTTTGTTTTTTCGGTGTTGAATCCTTTACAAATTGAAAAAGAGCTCACCAAATTATGGTGAAAAATTCCCCATCTATGGAGAAACTTTGCTCCCATAATTTTTTGGGGGAAGATTCCATAATTATTTTTTACAGTGCAGTTGAAATCAAAGAATCAAATCAATGCTTTTCGCTGAGATATAAAATTAATAAATTCATTTACATGTTTGACTGTTGTGTTCTGATACAGTAGTTATTTTTATAATCAATATTTCAAAACAATGAGCTGATTGAATCCTCAACTCCGTAAAGAGGGATAATTCAACGCTCTTATTATTCAAGAGTCAGTTCACTAGGTTGCAAAGTATCACATCTTCGCTTAATAATCGAAACTTTCAGTATTTCATATTCTCTGACGGAGAAGAATGATTTATCGATCTTTCGATAGCTGAAAAGTAGCTATAAAAGAGCTATTTTTGACCTATCGCAGCTATTCAATCAGCTGTTATACCGAGAAGTATACTGCTGTCATAGCAAGGATTGTGACGAGTTCTCGAGGCTCAAGGCGAACTCGCGCGGGAACCCAACTTTAGAAGAGTCCGCTCTGAACGGTAGCTTCTATGTTGAAACAATGAGCGTTGTGCGGCGCTATTGCGCTCTCTAGTCTGAAGTTAACTATCGTTGAGTATATAAAAAGGTGCTTCAGCACGGCCCTTCACTTTGTCTTTACGAGCAAATCACTTGGGTAGATAAAAAAGATATCTTCATTGAGGAAAACAATTCGCTACTCACACGGGAGAAAAGGAACTAGCTGTGGAAGCTACTCACTTTTTTAGAACCTTTTTTTCACCGCTGCAGCTACAATAACTGCAGCTGTAGCTGTAACTGCACAGGTTTTGTGGTTGATGTTTGGATAGCCAAATGATTTAGCTAGTGAAGAGTAACTGTGACAGCTGAAAAGTAGCTCCCGTAGCTAATTTTCAGCTTTCCAAATGTTTAAGGTTAAATGTTTAGCCAGCCAATTATTCTTTTTCGTGCATACAGTTAGAGAAAGTGAATCGATCATTCGGGTTGTGGTGGTTATTCAACCACGTGGCGACAAACAACCAAAGCACCAAGTCTTCGTTGGCTGCATCTGCGACATTTGGTAGAGTGGATAGAGCGTGGAGTTGGTTGTCACTTTCGGCAAATTATCAATCATTGTATACAGTAAATTCAATCCTTCCCTTTCCATTTCCGATTATCTGTGGACAACTACGTCTCAACTCACAAATTCCTGTTAGAATTGAATTTCAAGCCCTTAAACACCTGAAGAATAATTCATATTGATCTATAATGATATGGTTGAAAAGTTCAAAAATTCAATATTAGGATTATAAAATCAGAATTCATTTGCTGCTGATGTTTGAGTACCTTAGATGGATGAAATAGAAAGAGTATTCATCGAATCCGTAATTCACACTATTTTGAAAATACTCTTTTCAACTCTCATTAATAATTTTTCAAGTCGTTAAAATTCGTCAAATTCCAGCAACTCAACTCTCAATAAACTGTTCATGAATATTTGATCGTAACTCTTTCTGCATTGAGAGAAGAGCGATTTGGAGGTTCATTAAATAATAATATACTTGTTCGATAGATCTAAATAGCACTGAACTTTCAGCGATGTTTCATGAAATTTCAAGAAGGATTACTGAAATTTTGCTTCACATCACTCAGGATTCTTCAATCATTTATATATGATACAATATTCATGACTCAATTTGCTGTGTGTCACTCAATCGCTGAACGTTTAGGAATTGAGTGATACATAGTGAATTTGGTCATGAATATTGTATTATATGATAACGATTGAAGAACACTGAATTATGTAAAGCAAAATTTCAGTAATCCTTCTTGATATTTCATGAAAAATCGCTGAAAGTTCAGTACTATTTAGATTCATCCAACAAGTATATTACTATTTACCGAACCTCCACATCGCTCTTCTCTTAGTGTGGATTTTGATTGATCTCTATCGCTTACAAAATTTATAACAAATAAAAACAGAGTGATTAACTCACCCGGAATGATATCAATCGAATTTTTGTAAACTCAGCAGACTTTCGTTTCATAAAAACCACATCCAACGGTGAACGCATAATCAATCCGACTTACTTTATAATGACGCCATTGATAATCCATCTCTTTGAAATCGTTAGTTCGCCGCTCAATTTTCCTTGATGCGCTCATCCTTCTTCTCTCCCTTGAACATCTTTTATATTTAACCCAACCCGTGTCGATTGTAAGTTTATCTACCCTCTTACATTTATTGGCTCCTATAGCGATTTCCCTGATTTCTAATCCACGAGAGGGATTCCCAAGTTTGTAGGTGTGTAAGCGTATATACGTATACACAGATTTTGGTCTCAACCGCCTACTTAGTCAATATCTTACACTCGCTCATCGCTCTTATTCGTTTGAGCTTGAACCGAAGTTCGCTCACCACCTTCGCTGAGACGAAACATAAACCGGATATACTCGTCTAGAGCAGAATCCTTATATCTACACTTCGAGACTCGTAAAACCTGCTTAGGTATGTAAGCTTCTGTTCCTCCATCGAAAATCTGGCCCTGCCTCTTTTCTTACTATATACCGCGACTACTACCCTTCTCGACAACGTTAAACCCCTCTTCGAAAAGGTTCGACACGGAATCCACAAAATATCCTTTCAAAAAACGCCCTGGGGACTGTTGGCTCACATGAGAATACACGTGGGTGAAGGACTACACCTTTGTTCACTGATTTGTTTCCATTTCTCTTTCTATCCGCTAGAAAATCTTTGACTTATCCTCAGTTAAACGTAAGATTGCCTTGCCACGATAAACAGAAATAATATCCTGGAATTTCGATCCCGGATTCTGGTTTTTCACATATTTTCATCCTTTTGTTACGTGAGAATTTCTCAAGTGAAGGAGAATTATTTATCTTGTATCAATATCGAGCAACGCTTGTGCCACCATTCGAATTCAACAATAGGTGTGATGATGTACGTGTTCGTATATAGCTGCCAGTGAAATCTTACAAGCATTTGATCTGGGTTACGAATGCGATACGACTTACATGAATGGATGTGTACGATTCGTACGCGATATGGCTTACGTAAGTAGATGTGTTCGATATGAATTCTACAGCATTTATTTTCACACACTCGATGCGACGATGTTACAACTATGACGATGATTTTTCAAAGCTTTTCATTTTCCGTTCCACACGTAACATCATTCAATTCTTGTTCAAAAGCATACGAGTGTCGTTTATTTATACTCGCTATTGAAAATCAAGACATCGAAGGTATATTTTTTCGTCATTTGTACTGCAACAAGTTCACGCGGAGGTGAGTTTATAAAACGAAAAAACAAACAGCTGATTCGCCGTTCTTTAGCTTCTGAGTATTGGATATATCGATTCAGCTTTTGATTGTTCAATGCATTCAAATCGAAACGAAATTTGTTTTCCATCAATGCCTTTGATTACTGATGTGAGTATTCATCTGAATTCTTCTCTTTCTTCCCATGAATATTAAAACATTCATTGCATTTTCATGTCCCTTAGTTTTCATCTGTTTCAAAGAATGGAGATATTTTGGTAGCATTCACGTGTTACCAAAAATTCTATTTAATTCTGGGGAAAAATTGAGTCTCCGAACCTGGTTGTGTTGATCTCGATTTTGCAAGGAAGAGTGATGTGTGAACAGATATGGACAGCGCTAAGCGTCAGGTTCCTCCAAATGCGAAGATTCATAAAAGAATGTTGAAAAATGAGATGATCTGGTAATGAAAATACGAGAAAAATGAAACAAGTAGAAAAAACATGACATAGTCAGACAATTCATACCAGCCAAGACACAGACAAACTTGAATGAAGATTGTAATGTGAGCTGGTTCACTGTTTGGTTATTTCAAATAATAACTATGAATATATAGTATTTCAATCTCAGTGATTCATGTGCTGTGTTCACAGATATCGAGCCAAAACCTCAGGAATATAATTTATCTTCACGTTTAAATTACATCTGTGAATAATGGAATATTTTCATACAATTTCCATGTATGTACATTCAGAACTCAGAACAGTTATTCGAATGTAGCACACTCGTGATTCACGATTGTCACTGATGAAATGACTCGAATTACACAAATTTGGAATTTCATCGAGTGATGACAGCTGACAGCCATTCCAAGGGTATTCCATCAATAAATTCGAAACATCATTAATATTGACGAAAGTAATCAACCTAATATAGTATGTTATCAATAATTAATGATCCATCATTATTGAAAACAATGGTCATATTAATGAGAATTATGAATTCATTTATCAATGATGAGCAAAAAGTTAATGTTATGATATCAAAGAGTTCAAATCAGTGGCAATTGCCCTCTATTCTTTGTTGAATTTCGATTGCAGGGAGGTAGAATAATAAAACAATAACTATCGATGTTCAAGATATTCAAATAATGGAATAACCATCATTTGAGATTCCAAAACACAAACAAAAATATACTGTTTGATGACAGCGCTAAAATAGAATGATTTTCAAACGTTCATATCAATCGGCACCGCGGAGGGATTAAAACTGCTTTTCCACATTGGGCATAATATTATGAGTAATTTTACCAAACAAGAACCTTGAAAACATATGTAACCAGCCAACCTGTGATCATTGAGCATGAACAACCTTGTGAAAACATTGTCACTCAAGAATAATAAATCTCTATTTCACATAACAATTCAGAAGAGACATTTTGTGCATGATGAATGGTGGATCCTCCTATGATATCATCTTCGAGAAAGATAATTTGTGGACAAGATTCTTCAAAGTTTTATAAGAATCCTTTTGAGAAAATCTTGTGAATTTTTCTAAACCTTTACGAATACAGGGTGGAGTAATTTATCCCTCATACGAACTGATATTTCCAATTCATTCCATAAATTACGTGATCGCATTGGCAGTAGTTCGGAAAGAGTACTCACGAATACTTCATCAATCAATTCGAAGAACCATTCCACATAAACTGATTGCATCCCTTGGTCCACGGAAATAGTTATGTACATCGAATCTCATGTCGAAAAGGTTTCATGACTTTGACGAAACCGCTACTCCGGTGAAGGGAACGAATGACTTTTCCACTCAAAGTACAGCAAAGAACATTCCTATCCCGTATGGGTAGAAATACTTGAGATATTTTATGCCAAAGATTTAAACTATCAAAGAGTGATAGAAACTTTGAGAACATTAAATATGCGATGGGAATTTTTGAGACATTTCGGAAGCATCCAACCGATCATCGATAGGAAATGCCATTTCCGTACCTTCTTGATTTTTCAACTCTTGATCGGATAACACCCTTTTCATCCATTTCATTTTTATCTCAACGACTTCAAGATGCATGATCGATGATACGTTCTCAAAGATAACCGATAAAATTTGTATATACTATGTTGCGTTAACTCGAATTCATCCATTCCAGTACTAGTAGAAAAGTGATTATAGATTCTCACCTTGGGAGAGTGACATATTCAACTTGTAAAATGTCATTTCAAATTCTTTCCATGAAAAACGGAGAGATGATGCCGTTAATTTTCATTGGGACAAACACCACGAACCGTTGTTATTATTCCATTTTATTCGAATTGCAACGGAATGATAGAAAAGTCTGAGTGATAAACGAGCCTCGTCGAATCACCTGTTTTTCTTTCCCTATTCCATACACGCACGCATATACACGTATCACACATCCACAGGGCGCTTCAAGAGACATTGCGAGAGAATATTGATTTTCGCGTCGAACACAACTATTCTCAACGATTAACAGTCGTTGACTATTTTTTCCGTGACGCCTACACGGAAACGTGCTCGATATGAAACAAAAGGACTTCAACCTCATCTCTTTTGTTCCACGGACGTAGATCAATGGTGAATTTGAGGTCGGACTACTATCCTATTGTCGAATAAAGAATATTAGAATTGTATTTCGTTAGCAATATGGTTAATATAACAGCCTACATTCTTGATGGGATGGATATTGATTCGATCAATTTAATCGCGGTATTTCCAAGAATTTTCATCTCCGAATAAATCAACTTTTCACAATTGAAACAAACCGAGCAATGTTATTTCAAACAAAACCGATGAAAATACAGTGCCAAGAGACACGGATGAAAAGGTTGCCTTGTTGTTATAAAAAATTATCTCTCCCGCAAAATGTTCCACGAATGATCGTATTTCATTGCTATGCTCGGCGTGTACGCTCGACAGAGAGGAGAATATTATAATTTCCGAAATATATCCTGCAATTGTGTGTATGCCATTTTCATTTCATTTCGCGCCCCTGTTGCGAATATTTTTATCGGCAAAAAGTATATCATATTGGAAAAAAATTGAGGAAAAGTGTGCAATTACAAATGATCGAATGATAGGGGTCATGTGTCAACGATGTCCAGCCAAATTCTGTCCATTAGTTCGTGATTTTTCGAAATAATCCTGTTCAAGGAGAGTCAATTTATCCAGTTATATAAAATTGTTGAAACAAAAGCACGATCGTTTAGATTGTTCCTATCTCCAAACGAGAGTTGTGAGATAACTGCTGAGAGCTGTGGGAGAAAATAATTCATCGATACAACTAGAAATGTTTGGCAGGGTTAGAACGGAACGTTGAGACGTATGAGAATGAGAGGAGGGATGGATAAAGATACCGAGCACAGCTGGTTGCAGCTGTGGTGAATCAGAAGGAAAAGGGTTCGCCTCCCATACGTTTGAATACGTATACCCGTTACGTGAAAACGCTCATGTATATGTTTATCTATGAATAACAAAAAATACACTAAAAACAATCTTGAAGAGGAACATATGTGGAGTAATTGAAACAAAAAACTCTGTATATAGCAAATATATTCTTTAGGATTCAGTAGCTTTTTTCAATTGAGATTTCCAATAATAATATTTTTACATCTTGAATCGCTGTTCTGCTTTTTCTGCTCGATGATACTTTCAACGACATTTGTTCTATCATATTGTCGAGTGCTTGTGTTAGAAAAGTCGTTGAAGGATTGGAATATGATCGATGAATAAACAGTTATTTGGAGTATCAATTTTCTTATTTTCTTCCCTCAAGGAATATGAACTCCCTTCATGAACTTTTCATTTTGCAATAGAAATTTACAATGCGTTGTGTGATCACGTTTCGAACTCGTGATGAGTAGTGCATCTCATACAGTACATCTCTGATTTTCCACTACAATTGTGGTTATTTAGTTGTTCAAGGAATTTCGAGTTAAGGAAGTGAGGTGCCCTCGAGGATATTCCAATCGACCTAGTCGTAGCTAAAGCAGCTTTCTTGTTGAACTGTTATCGTACATTCCTTTAGGGAATACAACCATTGGGGAAAACGTTGGTTCCAACTTCGAGAAAACCCAATGCAAAGTCGCATCTCGTACTCTCTCTTCCTCTGATTTGCTATTGTGCAACACAATTCATTCCTAGAATTTCAGAAATAGAGAAAAATGTGATTTTTGCGAAACGCATTCTCAGATCTGTTTATATTCCCAGGAATGATAACAAATGAGGGTGAACAATCCATTGATGTATTTTGAGATGAATTTCTATTGTTACATTGTGATATGCTGATTTGAAACAACACACTTTCGTGAAAAATCACAAACCTTTCGGGAGGATTATCGTTCGGAGGATTTTCAAAGGAAGAAAGGACTCTCAGTCGGAATGTGGAGAATCAACATTTATTTCGTGTTGTTGTGGATTGAACAGCTGCAAAATTCCATTATGGTGAACGGAACAAGGAGAAGAATCAGTCTTGTAAATCTCACTCTACTGGATAACTTTGTGTTTTTGCTATAAAGTACAATAATTCTTATATCATCCTCAAAATCCTTCCTGTTATACACCGAGAGTCAGTTGCCATTATCTAAGAAAATTAGTAAAATAACGTCTCAACTATTCTTCCCTAATAGGTATGATGCGAATTATTCAGGAGGAATAAACCAAAAATTGAATATGAGCTCTCTTTAATTACTAAGGGCCAACGTTTCGGACTGGGGTAGTCCATTTTCAAGGCCTCAATAGATGGAAATAGACAGACAGAGAAATATGTCAAACAAATAACTCACTTATTCCCATTCTACGTCAATATCTTAATGTACGAAATTATTATATAATTAAAACGCAGTCATTACTATTAAAACAGAAGATATATAGAATAAGAAAAACCAAAATTCGGAGCCAGCCGAGAATAACATGACTAAGGTAAGAGACCCGATAGCCGATCAGTGAATATATACCCGATCAGTCCTCATTTTGCAGATTTTCATTGTTTAACTGTGCAAAAAATCTTAAACCAAAATATTTTTTGTAACTAACGCATCGAAAATCAACTTTTTCATTTGAAACTTATAGCTAAATTACTTCATCAATTGACGTAATCATCAAAATGATCGGGTACTAGTCCCTGATCGGGTATAGGGTCTCTTACCTTAGAACTGTTTTCGCGCTACTGAGTTTTCGCTCTGCCTGCATCATACCTATCTTAAACATATTGGAGCATTCTACCCGCTATTCTTTCTTAATATCACTCACTGATTTTCGTTGTGCGAGGTAACCAACGGTTAGGAGCGAAATTACTTGATTTTTTAGTAAACACAACTATTTTTCACAAGCACTTGTTAATAGTAAGCTACACTATAACAGGATGATTCATAAATCCTGGTTGAAATAACTTGTAAATTTGTACAAAATAATAACCTAGATGATAATCTACAAAACTCATATGAAAAAGATTGAACAAATGATAGTAGTATCCATTTTTGAAAATTTCATCCACTTTTATCGCAATGTCGACCAAGAAAACTATATCGTTCTAATTTATAATCTATATCAATACTCGTCCCTGATGGGTTGTCGGACATCCGAATTTCGTCCAAAATGTGTCTAAGATGCCCAAAACTGTCCATTCTTGATTCAAAACGGTCCGCGCTTTATCCAAAATCGGTCCGAAATGTCCATGGAAGTGTATATGTTTCAAATTTCGGACCAACAAAAGTACATCTGTTTATCACTTGTGTAATGGGTGTGTACAGATGTCCAGGCGGCGTGTTCGAAGTCGTCCGAATTTGTCCATAGTAATAATACAAAATTTTCAACTGTGTCCCAAAGTTGTCTACGTTTGTCCACAACAGAAATCATCACTTTTCGTCAGTACTCGGTTCAAAGTTGTCCAAACTTGTCCGTAGTAACAATATGGGATTTTCAAATGTGTCCCAGAATTTTTTCTACATTCATCCTTAACAGGAATGGTCTTTGCTCGTCCATAATTGTTCCGAACTTTTCCTTATCAGTCCATACTTACGTTTTGGGATTTTCAACTCACTTCCGAAGTTTGATGCACGTTCCCATGGCAGGAATGATCTTTTTTGTCCGTAGTCGGTCCAGGGTAGTCCAAATTTCTCCACAGTCATGATGCGGAAGTTTCAACTGTATTTTAGAGTTGCCCTCATGTTTCCTTAAACGAATGCACCCGTGGAAACAACCGTGGTTAAAGATCCGGACACATCACGATTCGGTTTAGACACTGTTGGACCGTTCCAGACATTCTTGGATCTCGCAGGATAGAATAGAACACATGTGGATGTAACGTGGATCGGTTGGAAAATCGCAAAAAATGAATGTGGACTCGAATGGACGTGATTAGGACACAGAAATGAGCACCGTGGACGTGTCTGGACATCTATGGACAAGTTTTTGAACACACGAGCACACCTGAGGACACTATGGGACAAGATTTGGACCTATCACGAATTAGTTTCGACACAATTATATCAGTTTTGGACCACGTCGGATCATTTCGGACACCCTTGAACCCCGCAGGACAGAATAGGATATGTGTAGATTCAACTCAGATCTGATCCAAAATTATCAGAGGACCCCACTGGACGATCTCTGGACGATTCCGAAGTTCAACTTCCCACGATCGGACAACAATGGACCCAGGTGAGCTCTATCTCATGGACGTCTTAGGACTGATCATGACAAGTGATGGACATAACTTCCTGAGAGTGATCCGGAATTTGAAACAAACGGGCCAGTTTTCTTGGTCCCAATCTTGTTCAAAACACGTCCCTACGGACCAACTCTCTCATGTCAGGGGTTACTATGTTTCTGCGCATAAGAGTTCATGTCTTATGAAGACAACACTACCATTGTAGAGAAAAATACGCATTCAAAATCAATGGACTCTTTTGGACCCCCGACGATCCGATTTGGGCAATTTAAAGCGGCAATTTTGAAGGCTTCCGAAGTGGCTGGTCAAGTGGCCATGGTCAGCTACTTCGGAAGCCTCCGTTGACAACTTTGACTTACGCGTACTAGACGTGTAAAAGACAGGAGAGTGTCTGAAGACAATTGAATTTGAAAACACGCTTGATTATATTAACTATAATTTCTTGATTGAATCAACCAATTTTTCAATACCTGTCAGTTGGGACGTTTCAGTTGCAGTCACTATAATAATTTCTCTCAGTGTAGAGAATATTTTTCCGCGCGTAATTGGGTATAATCTAACAAACTAAGAAACAACATTCATCTTCCATCTGTTTCTTTATGAAGGAAAATCAATATAAAAAATAGCATTGTTATCAAAATCTTTCCCACGTAGAAAAGACCTATTTACATAAGTTGAATACAAGAGCTTGTACAATTGAATTCACGTGCAGATTTACACATTTTGTTTGCATAACGTGGCCCTGTAGGCGTAAGAATAATAAATGATCCAAAAACTATATCTTTTGTTTCTGTTAGTCAGGGAGAACAAATTGTACTCATATGTGAAACAATATTTACCCATCGATCTATTGTTTTTCTTTGTAAAAGGCAGCACAATGCAATACAATACACCATTGATTACAAATAGAAACACGAATTCCTCTTGAAAAAAATTTTTTTCATTGAATCCAAAAGCACGTGGAATGTTCCGTTCCATGTCGATCACAAGATTCGTCTACATATTTGGTCCGAGATGTAGAAGTTTAGCTGAGGATGATAACCTACGACAAAATAATATATATATATATGTATATATGTTTTACGATCCCCCAGCAGCGTTACACTTTTACGAGAAGCTATAACTGTCTTGCTGTATAGAATTGAAACGCCTCGTCTCTTTCACATCGTGTTTTCAACGCAATGTCATTAGCCGAGATTACGAATATACCGGAGTTACCTCTACGTGACGCATTTGCTTTGACGGTTCATAGTCAATTCGATGCAACGATATAGCAATAAAATGATTCATTGCATCAGTTTGTATACATTACATCGATACGTGATTTGGGGGAAAAAAAATAGTGAAACAAGGGGAGAAAAGATATTTCATAAATAAAGTGAGTATAGCTGGCTTTTGCACGATTCATAACGGAAATTGGGAGGTGTTGTAAAAGCGTTGTGGAAACTATTTTCGAGTATTGAAAAATTATGGATGATAGGTTTCATGATGGATTGTAGAAGTGAGTTTATTCAGATGTCAAAAATGACGCGGTGATGAGAGGATGAAATTAAGTGAATGAATGAACAGAAATGATGATTAATTGGAATTGAAATAACTTGAGAAATCTCACTGACATACTAAGAAAAATGTATTCCGTAGAACTAGCAATGAGAGAATTGTTGACATTTTATTCCTGGATGCACAATAATTTTTTCTCTCACAGCAACACACAGTTGTCTTGTTAACAATAAAATTGTCAATTCAGCAACGACAACCGATATTTTTACAATTTTATTGTGGGTTGATGTATGATAATTCGAGTTGTTGTATATCAACCCACAATAATCATCGTGAAAAATTGACCGTCAAGATTGTTAAATTGACAGTCCTATTGTCGAAAAGACAACTATGTGTTGCTATGAGAGCAAAAATTGTTGTATTTTCAACAATTCTCTTGTTGCTAGTTCTACGGAACATATTTCTTCTCAGTACAACGAGTGCCAAACTTTCCAAGGATTGAATTTTGGTTCAGCGCGTGGGGTGATTTTCATTGGTCGGGTCGTCCATCTTACCTCACTTTCAGTTCGCATGAAAAGATACTGCCCAGATAGGACTTAACAAATAGCCGTAGTTCGGCTCAACCTTGGCTCAATTTGAACTTTTAGTGGACCAGAACCCATGACAAAAATGGCCCAAGCTTGGTGAAAGCTTGTTAAAAATGCCAGGCAGAACCGGACAGGAAATTGTTATCAGGCTTTGAACGGTTTCTTTCCCAGGTAATCCAGGCAAAAACTGACAAATTTTCTACCCGATTTGGTCCGGAATCACTGAATTGTAACATCCTGTCAAAACATGGCAGCAATAATTTTCGTCAGTTTTTTAATGGGTATCACAGTCTTTTTTTTACAAGAGTACAATGGCCCAATATTGGTTTGCCAAGCTTGGCAGCCTGATGCTTTGCCAAAATTGAGTCACTTGTTGTAATGGCATTCCTCATGAAACATGGTATGAAGTCTTAAATAACAAATGGTTTAATGTTGGATCGATATTGGTTCGACAAGTTTGGCTAGCCAATCGGGGATGTGATGGAATTAAAAACATGAGGACAAAAGATGCAGTGAGGGAGATTCAACTTTCAACTACACGGGAAATATAAGTGAAGAATAATTGTGACAAAAACGATTAACGAATGACCAAGCTACAGTTTGTATTTCCATGATTCACCAAGGCACAAAATTATAAGATAACTCTTTGACGTTCTTCCCTCATAATAAAAAAATAACCGTCAATAAAATTCGAGAGGTTTTTGTCCTCCTATTTGATTCTTAGACATGATTTTGTCGTGATTTGTGAAAATATTCTGCGGACAAAAGCAGCACTTATTCGATATTTTGTCTGCAATATTCACAAATCATCACAAAATCAGTCTACAAATCAAATAGGAGGATAAGGAACCGTCCAAATGTTCCGATCTGGGTATGGATTGACAATCTCAATAGAATACGAATGTTCAAAGAACGTTCGATATAGATATGTATTGAAAAATTCTTGAATCTGATACGAAATTCTTTTTGAAATATCATATTTCTGTTGAAAATGTGTGAATTCGTATGTGTATATACCACGACGCGAAGTGAGAGTTCGGCTGCGCAGTAGAAGCAGTGATTATAGGGTAACAAGCAGTTGTAATGAGTATGTAAGGGGGTTATCCTTTTGAATGGTATGTCTTCATCTGCCCTATCAAGAGTATTTAGGTATAAAAAAGTTCATGCGTTTTTGTAATATTGATTGCTGGAAGAATAAAATTATTATATAAAGACTATGAAGAAGTGAATGTTACACAAAATTTATCATGGTAGCAGAGCGTGGTTTCAACGGAAAAGTTAGAGTGCGTGACCACGTGGCGAAAGACTATGAAAAGTGATGAGTCTAATGATAATTCTCAAATTCAATATTGATGATTAAATTTCAAAATTCCTATCCGAAATGTAACGATCGTTTATCAAATTTCACAAATATGTTATTAAAATTGGGAAGAAAATTCTCAATTCTGAGAAAAACATCCTCAACATTGAGAATTATATCATTGAATTTAATATTTTATCATGCAATTTGATAAATTGTTTATGTAAAAAATTTCATAATATTCTTATGAAGTTTCAGACAGATTTTTCGAGAACAGTGATTCCATGAATGTGAATCTACTCAAAATGAATCTATATTGACCTGAAAGAACCTTTTTTCTCTTGAAAAGTTTCCATAAAAGTTTCGTGAGCCTAAAAAAAAGAAATCTTGTTGATAATATGAACCAATGAGGATGGAGAATATTCGTATCAGATGAAAAATAGTAAACTAAAATGGTAAACCAACTATATAATCACAGGTTGATACTTGAACCATCATTTTTCGTAGGAAATTTGCAAAAGAAGAGTGAGAATGTAAACCTTTTTTCTTCAAATGACATTTAAAGTGGCAGAAAAAAAATTTTCTTCATTCAGCATTCGTGATTCATCGAATCGATATTATATATTTCACAAATATCATCAAAAGCAAAATATACCTATTCGGAGTCACGCCCTTGTGAGAACGCATTCGATTTTTTCAAACCAAGAGCACGTATCCTGTCATTCTGTATATTGAAACTTTTCCCTCCCTTCCTCCAATATCCTCACAACAATGATTCCTATCCCCTCTACTGTTGTTTTTTCCTTTTGTCTTTGTATGTAAAATCCCTTTTTCCTTCCAGAAAAATCGTAACGAAACTGCTTTTGATTGTTTTCTTCAATTCATTTATAGTTGTACCGATATCAAAATTGAAAATGGAAAATGGTTCGCAACATCTTTGTCTTGTTTCTTCTGCGATTGTCATTTTGTTTCCTTTCATACCCTTGTAACTGTTTCTTATTGTTGACGGAGTTGATGGGAGATCCTCCTTTCTACATTGTACACCTGTTCCTTTCTCAAAATTTCTCACCTTACAGTCATCTTTCTCGTTCAAAGGGGCTTTTATATTCATCTTATCGATGAAAATGGAAATTTCAATTATAAATGTTTGATGTACAAAGTTTCCTTTGCTAGCATTTCAGAGAATCGTTATCACTTTCTTCGCACTCAAGTGCTATTTTCATCTGTTTTTACGTATAAGCTTGATGACTCTATTCTGCTTTTAGCTTTGCAAACTTTGACGATAAATTGTGATTTAAGGACTGTAACTTTGCTGAATAATTTCTTAATGTAAGGAATGATGCATTTCATAATCACGATTAAGAATTGTCTTTCAGATTTTTATAGTTCAATGCACAAGTGTCAAGAATTCATCATCCCTGTTTTATAACCCACATAGTCCTTAATATTGCATCAATATTGCCGTGATATTACGAAACTTTACACTTCATAATATTGCAACGATATTACTGTGATCAATCAGCGCGGACTTTGAAATATTATTGTGATATCTCATAATGGAGGAGGAATAATAGAAGGAATTGAAGTATGAATAAATTCACAGCTATTGTGGCTCCACAACAATTGAAAAATTCAGAGAAACCTCTTTAGATATTTTTCTGCAGTTTTGAAAAAACATACAATGGTCTCATATTATTTTTCTATAGAGTGTTATCTAATCACAGTATACAATTTTTATATAATTCACTTATTCAACGCTAGATTTATGACTGCAATGTCATTTCATTCGTTTATGATTTCAACACACGCTATGAAAAGAATTGTTTTCGAGGAGTAAGTTTTCTACCTAGAAGCAGAAATTCTATTTAATGTTTCACCGAGTGGATTCAATGTTCTCTTATGGTGAATGTTCTTGTCATCAACGTAAAATCATATAGCTTATGTGAAACGGTCGATATGGTGGAAACAATTTTTATGATAAAGTTGAATGAAACCAAAGAATCAAATAGGTTATACCGATGTTTGTGATATCAATTCGACTTGGGAAAAATGCATAGTAGATTAGTATGAGTCAAAAATATTCTTCAGATGGAATTATCTTTTTTTATATTCAGAGTAATATCAATTTTTCATCCGTGGATGGTTTTTCGTTGTACGAATAAAATGGGCTTCTGGAAAATTCTTTATTCTTCATTCTTCATAGGGCTTCACACGAGGTTCTCGTCTCGAATTGGAAAACGATCTATCCTCACTGTTTTAACAATTGAGGACATGTAAATTTTGAATGGAATCAAGCTTCTACTCAAGGTGAGACAAAATCACATGAAATACCGATTCCATTGAAGAGGAGAACTAAGATATTCTCTCAGTTTCGGAATCAGTCTTGGTATCGGTCTCGGTGCAGGTCTCGTTGCATATTTCGACATTCATCTCTGCTGATTTTATCCAAATAATCAAGGTTGCACCCTTCTCCGTTAATTCCATTAATTCTCTCAAATTATCTCCATCATACTAATATTACAAGAGATTGGAGTAATTATTGATCACTATTTGATCCTTCTTTGACGCAAGTCTCGTGCGGAGCTCTAATTCTTCAGCGCTCTGCTGACAAATTCCAGCATATTCTAATAGGTTCCTGTAGGACCTGTGACAAAACGACATAGTTTTCCAATAAGAAATTATTTTCCATCGACACCCACAAGAAGGATTTCTTGAAATGAGAAAATTTTTCTTGTCGCTGGAACAAAACTAATTTTTTTCTTGAGCCTAGAAAATTTTATTTGAATCAAGAAGATTTCTTTTGGAATGCAAACGAACTTTTCTTGGTTCAAGTGAAATTTTCTAGGCTCAAGAAAAAATGGAGTTTTGTCCCAACGACGAGAAAAATTTTCTCATTTCAAAAAATCCTTTCTGTGAATGGATATTCATGAGGTTTCACCGATTGTACCAATACAAATCAATAGAATATTGACTCCCACGTGGAATCTGACAGGAATCTATAACAGCTGTCACAAAACAACATAGAAAATCGATAGAAAATTACGCCTATCGGCTTCCATTGCAATTTTTCAATAGGGAGTGTACAGCATGGAATTTCGAGAGGGATCCATTAGTTCCTACCAAACTTTTTACACATTGATCTTCATTTTAAATGAAAACAGCGGAGATCGTATGAATATATTCTATTTTGCGATGTTAAAATGTCCAACACAAAATCTCAACTACCAAATAATTCATACTAAAATCAAAACTTTTAATTCAATTGACAATTTCTAGTCGTACAATAATGAACTACAGGAGGGAATATGAAGGTGTCCAAAGGAACCTCTTCTTCTTACCATTGGTATTCTCATAACTGTAAAACACAACGACGGTCAGTGAATGGAAGAGTATTTTTTTTTGTCAGGCAGGTCAAGTGGGAGCAACTTCCATTATTCTTAGGTCAGAATGAAATATATAACAATTACTGGATCAACACAAAACCCTAAAAAAAATATCAAAATGAAAGGGCAGATGTTTTTATCTTATAATCAGTATATGTTAAGTTCAGAAATATTTTCAAACCATTACTGAAATTGTTAACATTCTTTAACGCTGGAATGAATTTTTTATTCTTCATCCTCGTGTGAAACATGAAACCTTCCTATGTTAGAAGATTAACTTTCCTTGTGAATTTTTTATGCCCATGTGGTTTTCTGAAGTTAATCCGAAAGCTTATATTTTTATAACACCTCCCGACTTTTGGTAAGTTCTTTAAAAAAGAAACCAGACATATCTGAAGAGGATGCGTCATAAATAAGGATTTGTAACAAAAAACCTTGGATGAATAAAATTTGGCTCAGATAACGAGGCTTTCAAAGCTTTTCGTTTGAAAAAACAATCTCCTTGTACTTTTTTATAGTATTCAGAATGTGTAACAAATGTTTTATATAAAAAGTACAATATCCAAACGTATCACCGGAGGGTTGGATGACTTCTTTAAATTTTGTTCCGCTTTGGCCCAAATCCAAAGAATGAAGTACCAATCCAAGTGAGATCAATTTACGTGATGCTTCTTATATGAATGATTATAGAGTATCCAACATTCATAATATTTCGATATTTCGATACCATTTCACGACAGGCACCTTCTACCATTTCCTGGATGACGATACAAAAAAAATAATAATAATGATAATAATTGTGTCCAAGCTCTGCGATAGTGAAAAAGTTTTTCACTCAATGATCCAATGAAATTGATTAGAACAATTTTTATTGAGCATACCACATTCAACACTCATTCTGAATTCAATGAAATTTTCTTTCCTCCGTGCAAATAGCTCGCAGTGGAGGAACGAGACAAATTTGAATTCCAGCGTAAAGAATTTCATTCAGTGTGGTAATGTCATTGGACGTTTGAATAAAGACAGGGACTTATGTCAGTATAATACAAAAGTTCCAAGTTATCGTTTGCGAGCTGAAGCGTTTTCCTCGAGGCATCGTCTATTCGTGAACCACCAACTTTTTCTTTCTGAAAGTGGTGGTCTTTGCCAAGAGAATAGTTCTGAATTCTTGGAATTCTGTTTCTATGTTGAACTCAAAGCACAACTTCTGCCAATCGTGCGAATCCCAACCAACCTGATGTTTTTAAAACCATTGAGCATTTATAACGTTGATAAGAGGATTGAAAGTGGATGAAAATTACGAAATTACATTCCACGATTCGAAATTTCAATCGATTACGTTCTAATGAGATTGGCATTGAGTGCAAAATCGGATCAGAGTTTCGAGGTTTTTCATTCAGAATTTCTGAAATTGTTTCTGAATTTCATTCGAATTTACCAGTGGCGCAAGACTGACCCAACTCTGAGGAGCATTGGTGGAGCCTTGGGAGGAAGCTTGACTGACGGCTGAAATGATAATATCGTTTCAGCAATTAACGAGCCTCAATTTTGATGCTTGGGGCAACAGTGGTGGAAGGTCGCCAGGATAGGCTTGGGCTTGATTAACCAATATAGATTGGTTCAATCGTCAACCAATGCTGGCACAAACTTGCGCCAACACTGTATTAACACTTTTCATCCTTGTATTGCCGACACAGGCAGGATATTACCTCTATTGTCAATCAACCTTGGCCCAATATGAATCCCCTGCGCTTGATTGCCACGCCCGGCCCATGCTATTGCCCGGGGTCAACATTGGCGAAATCGCTAAATTTTTACATGAGATGTTACCGGTATTTCAAAGGAACATAAAAAATATCTCACATATTTCACTTCCGAAACAAGCATATTAACATAAGAAATTGAGTAATTAGGGAAGTGTATTGAAGCGGGTAGGGGAATATCAACTAACTTGTGTTGCAAACACAATCTTCAGTAACAACGATCCACTCTTCGATGCAAGTATAATAAACTTGGAGGCAATATAAACAAAATCGATACAGAAGGAAATTCCTCACGAACAGAAGCTCGCTTGATGAAGAAGTGAATCGTGATTACCGCGTATACCATAGTTTATTTCGAACTGAGTTACTAAAATTTTTAACTGAAGATTGAAACTAGATGAGAAACCCGTGAGTATTCGGTACCACCCGTGATGTACATCTCGCAATTTATTGGAACAATCCCGATAGTATCTTTGATTACTTTTTATCAACTCACATCGTATATTTTTCCCCACAATTCAAACAACTCTTACCTCAATACACCGTTCCATTTTCATTGATGAAACACGAGAGGTTTTTATTCCGATTGTATTGGATTGTTATCATGATTAAAAATCTGAGATACCGGTAATATTCCTTGACACTTCGATCAATTCGTATGAGAAGAAATTTAATTTCGTTCAATATTTCTGATTTGAATACGAATTATTCTTCCCGTTCAGAAAATTTTATTAGATCTCCAAGTATCATGAATGGTTCAATGTATTCGTTCGAAGAGAGTTTCTACATTGAATTCCTCCAACTTTGTGTGATTTTCTGATAGATTCGTTTCCGAGTCAATCAACCCGCCGCTTGATTCCGTAGACTCCTTTCACTTCTCACAATCCACCTCGAGGTTGAAGGAAATCCAAGTTAAAGGGTAGAAATAATTTCTCAAAGACTCTAAAGGTCGGATCTTCGAACGAGAAAAGCAGGCTGCGAATACTCTTCTTCATGTGAAATTATTGAAGAGAAACGTTGATAATGAGATGTACAACAGCCTCTAGCCTCTAATAAATGAAGCAAAACTTTGTTCCCGCTTACAACTCCAGGAACTTTTTCCTCCCTCTGAATTCATCGTCACGACTCGTTGTAATAATCTAACAAAATCAAATGTATACGCCGGGTTAATTTGACTCCAACTTCCAAGCGTTTTATTCCGCAACGAATCTCTTATTGTTTCCTCTTTGATGTGATTCCCTCAATCTTTTTTCCACCTTTTCCATTCTCATTCTCTCATCCACGATATAACGTTGTATATTTTGTTTCTCATCGTGGTGACTGTATTTATTATCCTCTAATACTCATTGAAAAGAATGCAAAATTTGTAAATATTACATATATTCACGCTTTGACACAAAATTCAATCGAATCAGATTGAAATTTTATTTCACGAAAAGTGAAATAAATCGAAATTGTATTATGAATGCGATACTGAGAGATCCATATTTAAAATTTCGTCTCGTGAATTCGAAATTTGCTTTTCGCAAACTGCAAATTGATCCTCCAGCGAATTCTATGCTTTATGTAAATGGGAATTGAATTAATTGGGTAATATCATCATTGGCCCCAGGGATCTCAAACTCGTATGTTCCAATTTGTTTATATTTCACCAGAGGAAATACAAGCACGCGATCCTCGGAATTCCATCATTCTCGTGAGCAATAGTAATTGGGAAATGACGAAACAAATAGAATGTCGGAAGGAATCTGATTTTAAACACGGTGAATTTCTCATTTTGTTGGATCATGGAATTTGCTGAGGTACTTTAAAACCGAAGCACCGTTCTTCTAGTTCTCTCCCATGGTGTGAAGATTCCGAAGTGTCTTTATTTGCCTCGTTTCTTATCCTGTGGAGGTTGAAAGACTGGTTATGACACCGTTTTATGATTTACGTGTACTCAAAGAATCCATCTGCGGAAACGGAATAGTGGAAAATACGCAGCTTCTCACGCATAAATTACACTGAATTTATTTGTTGAGGAAATAGAAGTCAATTATGTTCGCATGGTATAGCACAACCCACAATTTACGTTTATCAATAACAGTCCAATGGTTTTTTTTTTAATAATTGAAGATTAACTTCCATTTTATAATAATCTCAGGATATACCTTGTGTTGAGAAAGACCTTGTCTGCTACTTATAGAAAAAAACACTGAATTCGTGAACTCGATTCGATGCTATCAATAATTGTATTTTGTGCTTTTGGTTGAAGTTTTTTTTAGCCGCATATTGTGTCAGTTTTGCGTTACTCCAAGGTGGAATTCATTTATCGTTTGGTACACGTATTCTGAATTTCTACCTCCATATCTCAAGTTATGACCTACAGCAGTTTAAAAACATGTGCAATACTCGTATATCAACAAGTTATAGCTATGGATTAGTACCTGGACTACAGTTATTTAATAAGTCCGTCGTAACAGTTTGGTATTCTCTCCGCTTATTTATGAAGTGGACAACAAGTGGTTTGAATAAATAATTCTTACTCCTGAAATTCCGATGAATGCAAAAATTCTCCCATACCAACATGGTGAAAAAAGAAAGAGGGGAAACAAATTGAGCAATCATCTTTCCGTATGTTATATTCGAAAATCATCCCATGGAAAGTAGTCCTAAACTCCTAATTCAATAGAATGAAATTTTCATACAAGTTTTATACAAATTCTATATGATATGCACATAAGTTCCAAGATAAATTGATGATCCATACTTCGAATAGAAATTGAATACAAACAAAATACCATGGAAACAAGATGGGATTGATAATAATTCCTCAGATAGATCTGTTCACATTTGCTTTTATCGAGTTATCCTTAGGTAACTGGTAGGCGTAAATGCGGAAAGGTAACGAAACGAGAGAAGTAATAAGTAGGAGGAGAGCAATTTAATTGATGATGAGTGGTGAGGAGGGTTTGGCGAAACAGGGAGAATTAATCGATTGATATGTTGAGGATACGGGTCTGAATTTTCTCTATACAATACACGATGATAAGACATTTAATTACATAACCTTCTCTCGTAGATTTCAGGTGAGAGTACTTTATCACTGCAAAGATATACTCATCACATTCATCAACAATTCGATAAACTTTGAATAATATACACAAATTCTACTTGTTTTTGCAATATGAAAAATTATTATCAACAAATATTTACCATTGCTTTCATACAGTAATGTGAGCAGGTCATCTGAATGACGCGATAGTACTCACTGTTGCAGACGGTGGTGGAGGTTTGTCAGAAGAAGAGGCAATGCAAGTTCAACACCAGTCCAGAAACTTTCCAAGGTGATCCATGTCCTGAACTTCCCAAGTACATCGAGGTTGCCTACAAATGCCGTCCTTGTGAGTATACGCAAATTCTTCAAACGTGAAGTGCATGTAAGATCATTCCTCGTCAGTGTATTTTGATTTACGATTGTTTATATTGAACATAATATGTTATCGGACTATGAAATTTCACGATATCCCACTGGCATCCATTTCATAGGAATTCGCGAGTATTCAAATGCGAATCTAATCACATTATGCGGATGCAATTGGAATTAATTAGCCGTATACTGTGCGTAATGAATCATAGTAATGATCGTATTAAACTATTCACGAAAGTTATTGTTACGGTGAATCGATTAATTTCAGTCACTTTTATGACTTGATACGTACATTTATAATTTCATGAAAAAAGAGTTGTTTGTACTGGATTACTTCTCGAAGTTCTGGATATTAAAAAACTTGATCATCACACAATAGCGTAGCGAATGCAATAAGGGAGAGGATATATAAACTTTGTTAATTATCAATAATTCTTCTATTCGCTGATATCAAATTTTACGCGTGTGACATCTCAGATGTGATCCTAGTGAGATTCCTTAGGGGTGCGTCTGATTTTGGACTATCTCTAACTTCGTTAGATTCTAATGAAATATTGAGTCACCTTGATGACGAGTCCCAGCCTGGATCGTGATGAATGAAGAACGCTATGTCACACGGAGCACTGACCAATCTTGAAATTCTCTTGTGTTCTCGTTAAATCTATTCATCTTCTTTTCTGTCCGGAGCGAGAAGAAAGGAGAGTGGTTTCTTCGAACTGATATCGATTTCCCGTACGTGGACATAGAGTATTAGAGCGATCCACACTATCCGTGATATGAGAGTTATAGCTATATATATCGATAAAATGTGAAACGGTTTCTTATGTGGTTCCTTACTACTGGTTTTACAAGTCTGCGAATGAGAATATTTCTCAGTTATTGTATAACTTTTATTCGATATCGAATGAACGTGGAAATCGAAAATTCAATCGAAGGGAATAAATTGTGAATATCTTCTGTATAGGAATCACTTATTCGGAAATATTCCGATGGAATACAACTTTGTTAAATTGAATGAATAAATTGTGGAATGAATTTCTTCCAAATATCATCACGATAACAAGTGGAAGAATGGAGAACAGAGCGGCGAGAGAATGAAAATATAAAGTATAATATTGAAATGTCGTGAGAGTGCTTGGATGGAGAGATTGTGAGGAGGAGTCGTTGATAATTCAAAGTATATCAAAAATATAGCAAATAATTCTGTTATAAGCTCAACATGAGAATTCTAATCTAATGAAATTCATTCCTCGCATATTTCCAAAACAATCCTCATGGAATATTTCATGCAGGTTTCCAGGTTTTATATAATTGTGTCAACTCCAGAAAATCATTAATTGTACGATGTATTATTTATAATTAAATTCTCAACTCATATTATCTGAATTTACGATCCTTAAGAGAAGTCTTGTTATATCGTGCAACATGAATTCGCGGATGAAGTGATTTGAATTACTTTTAATTTAATAATTCGTTACCTTCAGAGAGAAGAATGAAGTAAATTTAAATCTCCTTCGAACTCAACATGAGTTATCCGTGAAAAGAATGTATTATTCACATGAATATGTCATCGGATGATTTGAAAAACTACATTTTAATAAGAATCTGTTGGAAACAGATATTTAATTTCTTGTGGAAACATGTACTGATATCAAACGATTGGTAGTTTCCCTGAAATTACTCTGTTGTATTTCTCTTCCAGATATTCTCTTTCCACCCTTCACTTCTCGTACTTGAAAAAAGTGTGGAATAAAGATGGAGATCCTTAAAAAAGATTGATCCTTTTGTTATATGAAAAGTATCAAATTTTCATTGTAATCTATAAAAATTATATATTTTTTATATATAAAAAAGAATCGTACTTTGCTTTTCCGCGAAAGTAGGCCTGGAACAGATCGTCATAAGAAAACTCTGATTATTTCTCACAGAGTAGAACCTTCCAATCCATACAATTTCTCCAATTCTCCAAACACTTTATCACCAGATAAATCAGTGTCAGATTTTCTTGCGCAATTTTCCATTTTTTTATCCCACATATTCTTAACACGTCCCTGGAGTATCTCTTAAAATAAAATATTTTCGAATTTGATCTATCATATGATTCTGAAAAAACTTTCCGTTTTCTGGATCAAATCTTCCAGAGGATTGATTATGAGAGCTTGTAGAATATTCTGTACTCGTTTTATATAAGTTTCAGGTCACTCGATAATTCGTGATTCGTAATATAATTCGTTTTGCTTTGTTTGAAATAAATTCACTTGACATAATAAAACAGGAATAATAAAAATGACGTACACTTCCGAAGATTTTTGTTGACATACATTCTGTTTACAGATGTCAACAATGTTATTTACTTGGTACTCATTTGTATTTTGTACATACCTCTTGATATTGTATGTCGTATAAAGGTAGGGCATCATTTACTCATCCTCTTATTTCTTGTGTTTCCATTATTCATGCAGTTGATTGTTCATTGATTCGACATGTATAATTCACGAAGAATTTGTGTTGAAGCTACACAATCAAAAATACAAGATTCAAATGAAACAAAGGAACATGGATTTTGATTTTAACAATCAAGATTTTCATAATATATGGTATACAATAAATACTAAAGTAGAGATTATATATATTATTCATTCATATTTATTTTTCTTCAAAGTATTTAATTCATACTGTGGCTGAATAGGTCGTATATTAATTTTTCATTGTCAGTCGATAACTGAATCAAAATTCGGATTCAACTGAAATTAGCATTTCTACGCATGAGTTCGAGTGCTTGAAAACTTTTGAATACAATTCCAGCATTTCTAGAACGAAATTTCATCTTTTCGTGTATTTGGAAATCGTATTATATGCGCGATCAATCGCAAATTGCAGCTCACTAGATCAAAGGAGATAAATATTTGATCTAGTTCAGTGATAAACATTTCACAATTCTTCGTCACGTCAACGTATATCCACGTTTGATGAAATTATCTTCAATTTAATCACCCATATTCCAAATAAATCAACTTTCGCAACATTCCTATAAATATGATCACATATCCTCATATCGCGAAATGAAATTTTTCTTTCAACGAGTTCTTCAAAATCTAGTTCATCGAAATATCGTTGATTGGAACTTCACTGATCGTTAAAGTGATACATGATCTATCAAATTGTCGAGTATTTCCATCTTAGTCGTTAAAATGGCAAGCTGTCAATATCTGGAATTGCGTTCGCAAGAAGAATTTCAAATACGAGTGATAGCGTATAAATGAAATATCGATGTCATCACGAGTTCCGTGTGAATCACGATTCATTCTCTCTGCGAAAATTTTTCCAAATCCCCGATACGTTAAGGCATGTATCCTTAACAAACTTTATCCATTTGAACATAGAATTTTAAAACCATTTCAAAGATCAATGTTCGAAGGATAAAGTTCGAACAGATTAATTAGAAGAGAGGAAATTCTTAGAAAGTAATTTCTATCACGCTTTAACTGTCGACTTTGAACGATGAACGATTGATTATTGCTTCGAGGAAATTAATATACGAAGTTTTGTGGTCATCAAATAACATTCAGCGACACGTCCAGAATTCTACTCTCTGATGTTAGTTTGTTACTCGAAATCATCAGTTTTATTTCCAATGTAATCATAATAAGACCATCTCATTTTCACTGATCGATCTTCAATCGATTTGTGATAAAAAAGAAATTCACTGAATCAGTAATAATTTCTTTGCATCGTTCGCAATTTGCTCTCATGATTTCTCAATGTTTCAAATAATGTTGATCAAGTATTATTATCATAAATGGCCATGATTACTCCTGGACTTGACTTTCTTTTCAATTCCCATCCAAATCCTTCATTCTTGTAGGAGGGATCGAATAATTGCGCTCGTCAGCATTTGAACGCGTTGATGCTCACGATCTTGCACCCTTATTTGATTTGGATATAAAGACGATAAGATGAACGATCCAGTAACGAGATATTCATGAAATCAAAATGATCGAGAAAAAGATGAATAAACTTATCCGACGACCATCTTGTCCCTCTTGATGAAGAAAGATGCGGTTGCGGAAGATGGATGGATAGTCAAATGAAAGAGGATAGAGATAGGGAAGAAAGGAAAGAGAATTCCAAGTCATTTTTATCAACTGCTGCAAGAAAATCCTTTTCCGTTCTGACAGATGGAGGAAAATTCCAATTTACAAACGTTATCACTAATATATCAGGTCTCTCGATAATGGATTTTGTAACTGGAATTTGCTTTTTGTACGTGTTTCCTGCGTTCCAGAAAAATAAACGAGTGTACGTCGTTTGCTGATCTTCATTGATGACTATCCGAATTGGGCGAGGATTTTTCAAAGTTTCTTCATAATTCTAGATTTTCTCAACGAAGTTTGATCAGGTTTGAATTTTAAAGAAATTCTCTTCAACTGGAAAGCTTCGTCGAAGAATTATAATATATTTGAAATAGCAACGTGACTAAGAATACCAACCAACCAACCAACGTTCAACGTTCGGGAATATAAAAGTATAATCTACAATTTTTGTCGATTTTTTTGTGACTCTTGGAAGATTTTTTTCTGCCCAAGGGTGACTCATTACTTTGGAATAAATAAAATATAAATTTCACATTTATCTTTTTTCTGAGTAATCTTCTTTGAATTTTGAAAAGCTTTTTTTGATCATTCTTCCGCAAGAGTTGATTTTGTCACTCATCGAATCCAGATGGTCAAAAAATGTCCTCCACGCTACAACTTGTACAACTAAAGTGAATGAGATTCCACTAATAAAAAGGAGAGAAGAAGTCATCTAATGAAGTTATAAGTTATCACATGGCCTGACGAGGGTCAAGTCGTAATCTTATTACTCAAAGGTCCAGAATCACCGACGTAAAAATATAGCACAAATGGGAGAAATGTGATCCTTGTCACAAAATGATTTGAAATGTATAGAGATAAAAATTTAGATAATGCTGTGATGAATTGACCACCGATTTGGGCAATTAGGTGAAATTAAAGAACAGTGAAGATATCGATTCGTGAAATTTCCGCGACTTTTAATTCGAATTCATTCAGTCGAATGCTTATCGATTAGTGTTTCCAACCAACCCGGAAGGGAGAATTTCAAAAACTCAACATTGTTTTCAGATGAAAATTACTTGAGACTTGGGAAAATAATTCCGTGGGATATGAATTTTACATCAATTTTCTTGAAATAAAAATTATATGACTCATTTTCAAATGGATGCTCGATAACCGCAACCCTCCTCGTGAAAATTCAGCCCGTAGTATCATTTGAATTACGATTATTATGAAGAATCTTCTTCGGCTTCGAAAAATGGGAGAAGTTGTTCACTATAAATTGTTCCAGGGCTTAATAAAGCAGAACATAACACTTTGTCTTGAGTTTAAGTGCACTCAGTAACGCTTACGTGAGGTTTACCCAAGTGGTGTGTGGCTTCGTGGAAATAAAAAAAAAATTATGATGAAGAAGTTTGTTCGGAGGAGGGAATGCAGGGAGAAAAGTTCGATAGGTTTTGAGAAGGAAGAGTAATTGTGTCGAAATAAACTCATTCGATGCTGTGATTAATTATTATCGAACTCGTGATCTTTGTCAGTCTGAAATTCATTTTCACGCGCATACATTTGAGATACCAGGATTTTGGTATTCAACCATTACGAGTTTGTGGTTGGGTAATCTTGTCTACTACTTGCGGAACACGATTTCTCACTTTACTCGAATTGTTTCACTTCACCAACCATAGTTTTTGGTCTTTTGAATATTCGTGTCTTCACGGAGTTCAACGTGTTTCATAGAATTGTCAAATCAATTTGAAAACTTTGCAATGCTTTGCAGAAGCTCGGAAATTAACTCAGATTTTTCTGATTTTCGACAAATCGGAGGCAATGTTTCAATTATTGAAATTTTACATTAACAAACAATTATCATATTTAGTAGTGGAAAATTTGTATTTTCAAAAAGAAAATATGGGTTGAGATGAAATATGTTCATAGTGTTTGTAGGAAATACACAAAAATGGGTATGTTTTCCATGTTGCTGAATTTTGAATCGTTGATTGAAAGGAATTGGTAATCGAATAACAAAATACTCAGCTGTTAAAGACCCAAAATCTTGCGTTACATGCTTTGAACGATGTTTATAGTCCCAAGGAGTTCATTAGAGAGGATTAACACCGATGATTATCCAAATTTGATCAGTTTGAATCTTCGTTTCGTTTTTAAAAAACGATTTGAATTTGAGGAACATAATGTGGAGGGTTATGATACAACTATAGGATCTCTGATGCTATGAGATGATGATTGAATCAGTGCAGTACTACACTGACAGAAAAACAACCTGGTTGAAACATTCGTAGTCGCATTAATTTGGAATCTGGTTCGATTCACCAGAAAATGTGATTCATGATGTCCAGAAGAAGTGATTGAAGCCAGAATTAACTACATTTTTCAGGTTATTACACCAAGAAAAGAATCTGGTGTTTCTAACCTGAAGAATGTAGTTAATTTTTGCTTCGAACATTTTTTCTGGACATCTCAATCAAATTTCCTGGTGAATCGAACCAGATTTCAAGTTATTGCGCTCACGAATGTTTCAACCAGGTCGTTTTTCTGTCAGTGTTTATCCTTTATTGCTTTAATGAACTATATTGACCGACTTCACATCCTCTCGATCATATTCATCATTCCTTATAGCGACTTCAAGAGTTTGCAAAGAATTTGAAAACAACGAAGAATCTGCAGATAAAATAATGGAACAAACTTTTTGACTTTTTTTACTCTTGTCTTTGATATTGTGTACTTGTACCAGCTGTTGTTGATGGGATTTTCTAACATTGTAGACATTCTGGAAGATTTACTATGTCATATTCCAAAGTTTCGTGCCATGTTAAAAACATTCACTTCGGACTGCGTCGAGAATGTGTAGAACAGATGAACATTCGTACACAAATAGAGAAGAAGTTATTTTGATACAACAATACTCTCTCAAATATACAAATATCGTATCTTCTTCTTTGCGTATATCATAAATGTGAATAGTCTATCAACGGTAGTAATCCTTCGCTGTACTTGTGGACGATAATTCAAACATGAGATATCATAGATGGAAACAGTCGTTTATCCCTAAAATTAAACATCGATTGACTTCCAAGGAAAGCTCACTCTCGATGTAGAATTGAATAACAAAAGAATTGAGTATAAATCTTGACAAATTAGCAGCAAATTAATCCTTCCTCGTTTTGCATAACTAACAGATAAATGTATGTTGAATACACCCTAACTCAGGTTGATACATTGCTTGCCAAGATGATACCATCACAAACCCGTATGTTTCAAGTGTAATTTAACAACAGACTGGAATACTCTGGAGAGTAGATACATGTGTAGACGTCGTTTTAGACATGTGAATTTTCCGAGTGAACGTTCATTTGATAAGTTATCGTGTCGTAAACGATAAAAACAAACCATTCCTGATGAATGTATACGCTCAACGAAGGGATCAAAAAGGAAACGATATGTATGAGATGGAATACTCCAATATGGACAATAAGGTTTCATCAAGTTTCTATCGAATCATCTATAAATCTTAATCCATGAGTGATAATTTTTTCATCTTTCGTTGGATGAAATACCAACTTGATGATTCATCGAATTCGATCAATTCGATGAAAGAAACGAGAACAAAATCAACTTGTTCCTCTCAATTGAAGAAAAAGAAACGAATGAAATCAATGAGCGTTCATTAGGAAGTATTCAAAAAATAAAACCTTCTCCGCATCAATCGTCGTAAGAAGATTTTTGTTCTATTGTTACAGTCAAAGGGCCAATACAGGCAATTGTCTAGGGCAGCAAGTTCTTCAAAGAGAATAGTAGAGGCAATTCATTCTCATATAATCCTACAGACCTTCTTCATCGAATGGAATACTCTCTTTGATAAATTTTCTCGAACAATCTTCATGTGAGGATTCAATTGGGGATACAGGACTCTAGAATATTATATTCATTATGAGGATCATTACGAATTGTAAAATTGAGTGAAGCAATTGAAATCAATCGATGCTCGAGGAATTCTTTTTTTTTGTGGTAACAAAAATTGTTGGAATCGATGTCTAATCTGGCTCTTAATCCACTGTTTTTATTGTTTGGATACTTCAGTAACAGCAGAGAAAAACGAAATTCATCAACTACGACAGGGAATTTGTAGCTGCTGAATATGTGTACTATTCAAGATATAACATTTGAAGTTCAGCTGCATTCGCGAATAATTTGAAGCTGCATTGTAAAAGAATAATTGAGGAATTTTGCCCCGAAAAAATGGTGGCAGCAAAAATCCTCCATGAATGGAGAAAAATCCACCACAGTTTGGTGGAATTCCGCCACGATGAGGGGATGAAATCCATCAATAGTATTGAGAAAACTTCCCCAAATTTTTGACAGTGTAAAGCTAATTTGAGAGCGAAAACGACTGAGCAATACGCTAAGGTAACGAATTATTTGCTCATCCAGCAAAACTCACTGTTTCAGCAGAAGATAGACAGCAAAATGAGACAAGTTTTTCTTCCCGTATGGATGCATGAAGAAATATCGTTAGAGAATTAGAACGAAGTTTATTCAAAATAGTGTCCCTTCCTTTATTCTGAGAACTTGAAACATCGACTTCTGCATTGATTTGTAGCTGTGAAAGATATTCGAAAATAAAATTAGGGTCTAGAAATAATTATCCGAAACACGATGGGTTGATGCAATTTGTCCACATTCGACACTTTCACTGAAATTTTCCGTTCTGATTAATTGTTTCTCTCTCAGCAATGTCTCGACAAAAATGTTGAATACATTTTCACTGACATTTTTTATCAAAATAGAAAGAATCTGAACACTAATTTCTTTTTTTTCCTGAATTTTGATTCATTATATATATGAAATCAAGGTTATATGGAAAGCAATCCTCGAGAGGGAGTTTTATAATACGATTTTCATTTATCAGTGGATAATATAAAAGAAAGGAACAATACTTTTGTGAAAGCTTCAACTCAGTCCCTCAATTAGATGGGAACTACAAGGTTTGGAAGTGAAGGGTCATTCGGTACGACAAAAGGCTCTACGATTGATTCTCACCCTCTTTTATAACGACCCATTTTTGTAAAATCAATGGAATATCTCGAATTCTCTTGTTCCACTGTAATTCTAGATGAATGAGAGTCAGAACACAGAACAGGAATGCTATCGTAAAAGAATTTTTCACTCAAAAATTATGTTCGAAAACGTGAAGTCTAATTTGACGGAACATATCTTTTTGTTATACATTTCCGAATGGAAATCATTATCCCTTGATGAAAATCATTCCAGGCCCTCTTTCGCCCCTTACCTGGTGCTATCGAGGAAGACTAGGCGTATCCTTGGCCCTGATATGGGTCAGTGAACTGTCTTATATGATTTCTAGACCACTGAGAAAAAAGAAATTTTGTCATTTACATCATGTGACGTCAATATGTGACAACTGATGTAATTCTGACATTCTCCGCTGTAAAGTCAACTAAAATTGTGGTAGCTCCAAATATTTTTTGAAATGATTCAAGTATTGACTTCGCAAGATGTCAATTTTACACTTTTTTTCTCTCGATGCAGGGTCTGGTAACTTCAATATTTCATGAAGACTTGATGAGACTTTCCAAGATCAGGCGTATCTCTCAAGAATCTGAATCACTTTTGAGAATTCCTTCGTGGAACTTCAATCACGTGTGATGGAAGCAATTTCGACTTATGTGGTTGGAAGGATTCTCAAAATTTCAATCACATCTGAATGAAAATTAATATAACAAGAATGACAAATTCAATTACTTGTGATGTAATTCCTAATTCAATTACTAAGAATTAGAAATTTGATTCATAAGTGTACTTGAAAAATGAATGAAAATTCAAGAAATTTTCAACAATGTACTCATTTGATTCGAATTAGAATTTCCATGCATTACGCTGATTTCGTTTTTATGGAAGCTCTCATGAATTTTACGCTCGTTTTGAATGAATAATCGATTCCTAAGCGGCACATGCTGGGAACATCCAAATGAGAATATTTTGGATAATAATCTTCTGAGCATCTCCATGGGATACTGCACCCAGAAAAAAACTTGTAAAATTTACATCTTGTGGAGTAAATATTTGAACGATCCCAAAAAATAGTTCAAGCTAACACAATCTCAGTTGTTTCTACAGCTGGGAATGTGGGATTCACATCAGCTGTGGTATATTTCACATTCGCTGTTGTCAAATCAACTCAAACTGTGGTAGCTCGAACTATTTTTGAAATCGTGCACATATGAACTTTGCAAGTTTTACAACTTTCTCAGCGTGTATGCATTATAATTCCTTCTATCGCTACTTGCATTTTCTGACCAATTTTATTTTCATATCAATTCTCGCATTGGTGTCAACTTGCCATTGTTTTCAATAATTTTGAATATCAATGACTTTCATATTTGATTTCCTTGCAATCTAGTATTGTTCAGTATTACCAGGAAATCATTTACCAAACTCTGGCGGGAACAGTTGGACCGTTACACCGTGGGTTGACTCCCACAAAGAAGCTGGACATCGCATTCAACATCCCGCAAAGCTGTTGTCCCGACTTGAGGATTGTGACGTTTCGTTCGTCTTCTAACGTGTTATTAATTGCCTGTAATTGAATCATTAGCCTCGAAGCAAATTTTTCAAAATCTTGATTTGGGATGAATTTGTGGTTGAATTCCGATTCAGAAAAAGTTTTCGTGATTGGATCCTATTGGTAGCTGAGCATCACAATCTTTTCCAAGATTCAAAGAGCAGGATTTCGAGGTTTGGGCTACCTGGAATCGATGTCTCTTCAAAATCTGTGAACTGTTTCAATGAAAAAACAATCATGGAGATTACTAAAATACTATGGGAGAATCATTGAATTTCGATTCATCTTATGAAGCATTGAAGTATTGATCGTTGTGCATGGTTCAGACGCGAGAAAATCATCCGCGTAGTGATCGTTCATTTAAAAATCTGTGAACGATTTTCCATTAAAAGAACTTCACAAGGAACTAAATGAACGAGGAAGGAATAGGACATAAAACTTCTCTTCTATTCACTACTTCTGTTCTTTTGTTGAATGCTTTGATTTCACTTATCTGATTAAAGAGTACTTTCAAATCAACTCTCTTGTTTTACGAAAACAACTCACAATAAAGAATATCTTCATTCATCCCATTAAGCACGAAACATCATTGTTTTGTATACTCATCGAGCTTTGGATTTCGTCCAGACCGTGCAGTGGAACAAAAATTCCAGAAACTTGAATTTTCGTGTGAACTCATGAAATTGAAATGTGATGAACATTTAATTTTCCCAAAATTTGATACCAATTGTACGGAAAAAGCAGTATTCCTGAGACTTCTGTTTTTCTTTCTCAATATTTCTTCCGAAAGAAAGAAACCCACCAAGTCTTCATCAAGTTCCCCTCTCATTCTCATTAAATTCCTTCACACGAGATGTTCGAGTTTCAAACAGAACTCAGAACAGATTCCTCTTCCCAGGCAGGACTTTCCGTTTTGTGTATTCGCAGGAACATTGAATACTTGTCCTCTTAGAATTCAAGTCATATACGGATTTCGTGGTTTGCATGGAAAAACGAAAACAAGGTGAAAGTGTAATAATCGCCGTCACTGACCGGTGTGCCAACGTGGTAGTCAGGTGTGATACGTCAAAGTGACGATTACATATTACATGTGTCCAGCTTTACGTGCCAAAACCAGCCGACACCTCACGTGTCACCCGCAAATCCATCCCGACAACAACACGTGTCACTTATAGCACCACCATGAACGGCTTCGCTTGATACACATTAAAGTATAAATGGATCAAATCTATGAAGAACTCCATGATATTTATTCCATATCCCGAGTATTTATATCCTGGGACCGAAGTTCGTATCAAAATAATTTTATATACGAATGTGATTCACGATTGGAAGAGTTTGCTAGATATATTCTAGAATCGATAACAAACTTCATGAAAATGTGCCAGAATTGTTTGAATTTCTCGATGCAAAAGTACGGGAGTATTCATCATCTTGTGACAAATGTTCTGAGATTAGAGTAAAATTCTATGAAGCACCAGGCAAAGATTTCAAACAGAAAGGGAACAAAGACAGTTCAATGTTAGAGGAAGTTTGAAAAATGTTACATATTTATTCCCAATAGCGGATGTAACTATTCCATCACAAATCAAGAATATCATGCGAATATTTTTAGTTTCACGAAGTAGAATTTCTAGAAAAACACCCACCCATCCATGAAGATTATTCACCTCAGTGGTTCTAAAACCAGTGATGAGTTGTGTTCTTTTTTTTCTCATAGGAATATGGAATAAACTCTCAAGTTTCACTGCACGAACAGTATTCCAAGCACATTCACGTTTGAACTTCTTCGTGTGAGAGTCGCATATATTGGTAGCTTTCTGATGAGAAGGGATAAAGAATAATTTTGATCAGAATGCAAGATTTTTGTAAAATCAGAAGAAAAAAAAACGAAAAGAAATCATGATAAAATAGAAAAATGTAGCATCCAAATGAAAGAGTGAGGATCCCTCGAGTAGGAGATGGATCTTGCGTCTGTGGAGGGAAAATTACTTTCGTCGCACTCTCATGATCTAAGAATTGTGATAAAAGTCGGTAGATATCGATCCAAGATTCAATTCGTTCATGTGAAAGACTGCGTCGTATTTTAATTTTTGGGTTAACTCATTTGTTTTTGATATAATCTAGGACACAGATGTGTACTCTAAGCGGTTGTATACACAAAATTACATAAGCACTTTTTGACAAGGGTCTGAACTTCTAACCTTCCATTCATTTTATCTCGCTACATTCATCGGGACGGAAACAAAAAAGTGTTATCCTCTACCCTTCTATCCAAACGTTTATCCATGGAAGTGATTAGTACATTGTCCTTGACCGAACAATTCACCGATTGCATCCACGTTGAATGAGTTCTCAAGCACCTGGAAGGATTGGAAATTGGAGAACTGATCGATTGATCGAATATACGGAGAAAATTTGACTCGAGAATGAACTGATTTTCATAGGAATTTGAAAATAGTTCTCAGTTTTGTTGGTAATGTTTAAATGGTTGGCGTTTTTGAGGAATTTTCTTCAACAAAGTTGAAATATTAGGAGATATTGATGAATCCTTCATTTCGTATCAGTAATATTTAATCAAACTCTGAACCGTTTTATGTATACTACACTGAGAGAAAGTATTTCCGGGGACAATAAAATATGTAATTGAATAGTCGCAACAAATCCGCGTGGAGAAACTTAGGATGATAAGGATCTCAGAAAAATCTGGCTGAAAGTCTGGTAGCAAGGTTGCAGAAGTATTGGGAAAGATCTTGGTGAGAGTCTTTTCAAAAAGTGTGGGATTCGGGACTCTCCTATACTCCTAAGGGGCTAACAAGAAGTATGGGAGAGTACCAAACCCCGTACTTTTTGAAAAGACTCTCACCAAGATCTTTCCCAAACCGCTCCAACAATTTCGCAACCTTGCTACCAGACTTTTAGCCAGATTTTTCTGAGATCCCTGTCATAGTAATTTTTTCTACGTGGAAAAATAATTGATTAATTCCAGCCCTATGCCACTGCCACTTTAAAGTAGGACCTTTATTGTCTTTCGCCACGAGACGTCGCTAATAGTACACTGGGTACGCAGGGATTGGGTTATAGCTCATAACATAACCTCAATAAAAGATTATTTGGATCAACATTTTCAAGCAGTGGTGATATTGTTCCAATAAATTATTCAAATTATTCTTCCTATTCTGTTTGACACGTATAATATTCTTAAAGCTACTATATCCTCACTTGAAAGGTTAAGTTCGCATCTATGTTTATTTCGCTCCGTACCCACTGAACATGAAGCGCCACCTGGTTCGGGTCTAGTTTCAACGACAATAAGCGACCTCTTTTCGAGATAGGATTTGTATTGGAGTGGCATAGGGCTGATTAATTCAAACAAAAGTTGATTTAATCAATCAAATATCCATTCTTATCAACAAAATGTTTTATAGGGTAATAACATAGACATAGAAATATAGGAACCGAGCATGAATCTCCTTAATGGACGAGCGGAATGAAGGTATTGCGGGGAGGACGACGAGGTCAAGTTGCGCACAGATTTGATTGGCCATGCATCTGCACATGCGCAGTAATTTAAACAGTTGATCGTCGCACGAATTTTGAAAGCAAATACTGAACCTCTCAATTGCGGTTATCTTTTACTATTTTTATTTATTCCTGAGGAACAATAAAGTTCATTACGAACGAACTATTACCTTCTACTATCAAAATGAAATAAATAACCGTACAAAAATGGTAGTGTTGTGTCCCTGGTTGCAAAAATCAATCCGACTATTTCAAACTTTGGCATCAAGAACACAAAATAAGAAAATTTCTTCCAATAAGTATAATCATTCACAGTATATAAAATACAATGTAAAGAAAATGTGGTTTTTCATGTGAATTTGAAACGGTTTTTCGTTCGAGATTACCAAGGATCGTGCACTTTATATTTTTTTCTACATTGCCTTGTCAAAATTATTCTATACATTGATTTAAACTTTACATTTTTTCCTACTTTTTCGAATTATAGCAGTGTTGCACATGCGCAGATACATAGCCAATAACAGTTGTGCACAATTTTACCTCATCACACCCTTCGTAATGGCTTCCACCCCTTAGCTTTACCCTCGATCCCTATATTTCTATCTCTAAGGGTATTAAATATTCTTTCGATTGAATAAATATTTGATCGATTCAATGGAACCTTATTTAAACCCACCGAGTATTTTATCACGACTATTCGACTGAATATTTCATCGTTGTCGGTAATTTTTAATCTCAGTGTAGAGAAGTATAAAATATTCTTAGATTTTCTCAAAAGTTACTATATTTTCCCGCGATATTTTGTTTCCTCCGTGCAGGACTGTATGATACCAAAGGAAGAAAGATGATACAAACAGCAGGGACGAAATTGAAAACGAACTTTCCACTGCATTTCGGAGGTTACACTTGTCACTCATTCTTTGATAAAATAAAAAGATCTATCGTTCGGTTAAAAAATGATTGGGATAAAATTCATTTGAAACTAAAACACTTTCTTGTATGTATGATCATCACACTTGAATTCAATTGAATAGAAATGTCTGAAGTATAGAAAAACCTTTGAGCGAAGAAAGTAAAAACTGTGCCGTTATGAAAAACATCTGCTTTCATCCCACGTGGTAGTAGATCCATCTCTGTCCGTTCAGAACAAATAACCATAACCAAGGCGAAAGGAAACAAATGAACTACGACTTGATTCATTAAATTTCTCGTTTAAAGTAATCTATCTCATTCCTGAATTCTATTGCTTTTTTGCGAATTGAATTTTCGAAACAAAAGCATATCTTTTGAATGAAGCAAATTGTCTACCGAAATCTAATGAATGAACCCATATTGGAACAACTATATATCGATAATAATAATTGAATAATCTCCTTCCGTTCTAGCATATCATTCCAGCTGCCCAATATTTATTCCCTTGATTCTCGTATCGTAATTGACCGTGAATTTCATTCAAATTTCATATTATGAATGAGCAGAGTAACACATATCGTACACAGTTGCGAAATCGACACCACAATTGGCGAATGTGGTGAGTACTACGCATTGTATAATTAACGTATCAATGTATCGATCTTTCGTGATGTCAAAGCAATTCGAGTGATTGGCGATAGCTTTATCAACATCGTTCAATTAGAAATTGTATGAATTCATCATCATACTTGATTTAAATCCAAATGAACACTGCTTTGTGTTATGCAGTCTATCCTCTCTCTCCCAAAAAACAAAACACTATTCTTCACCGTTGTGAAATGATTTCAAAATTATTCATCCGAGAATTGTACAATCACCAGAAACTTGTTTATGGAAGCAAAGTTCCTACTTTGATCTCGAATTCCCTAATTTTTACAAGTCAACTCGTCATCTCTGAATATGAAATCGTATTCAATATATAACAACTCACATTTTATTTTAGAACCCTTTCTGACCTGACGTTCATTCCAATGGACATAGAATTTAGCAAATTATCAAAATCGTTCCACAAATCAGAACAGTTTGAAATCCATAATATCATCAAGATAAAGGTGTCAATTGAAGATAAGAAAATTATTCAAAATTATATTTTCAGTATGATATATGTTTTTAAACGGAACTAATGTGATGAGAATTTCGAAATCTTCGATACTGCAATTACCGTTACTTGAACGAATTTTACTGATTCTACAGGTTGCAGTTTGAATATTCAAAAAAATATGTTCAACTTCAAAGAGGTTTTGAGTATCAAAGAGTGTTTTTCATATTTTTAAATATTTTAATACGCAGCTATATTATGCAACAACATCATGTGTCCATTACAAGGGACACTGGGTGCCTGTTGGCAAAATTCATCTACAACAAGGTAACAAGTGTACATTCAAAAAGATAGAATGCTACACTGAAAGGAGGCTGGTAACAGTTGTCAAATATATTCCTAAATAATTGATGACAATGATTACATTTCATTACGTGTTCATAATGATTAAGTATTTTATGAATTTATGAATATCATTGATATTTGTTCAATGTTATTGAATATTTGATCGGTCAGATTTGAGAATATATATTTGATAACTGTTACATTCGGTGGATTTAATACGTTACCTGCAAATTTCATCAACTTAAGAACACCCACGCTTTTCGGAACTTTTGAACGATTTCATCGATCTATTAGGTGTACAAATAAGTTTCCGCGGTTTTTTATACAAAATTAGGAATTTATTGTAAAGGAAAAGTACATGACGTTTTATTCAAAGTATTTTCCATCATTTGCCACTACTTTTCCCCATCTTTCTGGCAACATTCGGATACCCCGTCGAAAAAACTCTTCATCTTTTGACGCTATCCACAAATCTACCCAATTTTTGGTGTCTTCATATGATGTGAAGCGCTGCTCAGACAGACCATGTGCCATCGACCGGAACAGGTGATAATCAGAAGGGGCTAAGTCTGGTGAATACGGCGGGTGGGGTAAAACTTCCCAGTTGAGTGTTTCCAAGTATGTTTTTACCGGCGCCGCAACATGTGGACGAGCATTATCGTGTAAAAGAATAATTTTGTCGTGTCTGGAGTAGTAATGGGCGCGTTTTTCCTTAAGTGCCCGACTCAATCTCATCAATTGTGTTCGGTAGAGAGCTCCAGTAATGGTTTCGCTTGGTTTCAGCAATTCATAATACACGACACCAAGCTGATCCCACCAAATACACAGCATGAGTTTTTTCCATGAATATTCGGCTTAGCTGTCGATGTTGATGGTTCGCCGGGCGTAACCCATGACTTTCTCTTCTTTGGATTATCGTAGTGAATCCATTTTTCGTCACCAGTGACTATACGATGCAAAAACTCTTTTTTATTCCTGGCAAGCAGCATTTCACTCATGCATAATCGGCGTTCAACGTCTCTCGCCTTTAGTTCATATGGAACCCAATTTCCTTGTTTTTGAATCATTCCTAACGATTTTAAACGATGTGAAATTGCTTGTTGAGTCACTTGTAGAGTAAGTGCAAGTTCTTTTTGCGTTTGGGACGAATCTTCCTCCAATAGTACTTCTAATTCCATGTCTTCGTACACTTTCGGCCTTCCACTGCGTTCTTTGTCTTTAACGTCAAACTCACCGTTCTTAAACTTTTGAAACCATTCCTGACAACTTCTCTCACTTAAAGCAGCTTCACCATATGCTTCTAGAAGCAATCGATGCGCCTCAGCTGCAGATTTTTTCACATTAAAGAAGTAAATCAAAAGTTCCCGCAAATGATGCTTATTCGGAATAAAACTTGACATTTTTGCACGAAAAAAATTACGTGATGCTGATACGGAATCACTAGTACTTTAAGGTTATGGTGTTGCCAGATGACTAAACTTGGGATATTACGTTTTACATCTGACAATTTCTCCATAACCTTCTGGTGGGGCCATCTTTCGACAAACCGCGGAAACTTATTTGTACACCTAATACATGAATCATTTCTCAAGTGTTCAGGAGTTTGGAATTCAATTTTTATCAAAAATTTGTGAATTATGGCATAGTTTTCCACAACTCATCCAAAGTAACAGGGAAAGAATTAAATCCATCCACTGTACCAATCCTTTCTTTCAGTGAAGATGAACGAAAATTAACATGAACAAAATTCTTACGGTTGGCCGATGTATAAAAATGACTAGAAATTAATAATCACGTTCCAATGGATTTCAAGATAAAAATCCGTTACAAGAAGGTTGTAACTCTCTTATAACATTGAAGGTTTTAGTGGTATCGCTGCAGGATGTCCAGCCTCGGAGAATTCCAATGGAATCGATCAGTCATAAAATCAGGTTGAACGAAATGACCAATGAAACAAATAGAAAATTCCCGAACTGGATACCCTGCACTGATACTACTTCTCACGTGGTGCTGATATGCTACGTAGGTTGGAGTTGAAAATAGAAAAAAAGATATAAGATGATACTCTGTTTTGTTTCTAAACACTCATCGACAGACTGTATTTATAATTAATAAATGTTTCTTTTGGAAAATTACCTATTTCGTTGAAATTCTTTGTAATTTTCGTTTGATATATTGAATCATTGGAATTTAATGAAGATTCATTACGAACAGTGATATACAAATATTTTCAATTTTTCCCCCTATGTTCTAGTCATAGACACCCTGTGTCCATTGGAATGGACATATCAGTAATTTTCAATCTACGTTACTAAAAATTCTGTAAAAATTCAGAGTTAATACTAGGAGCTATAGAAACTATTGCCTATTGAGAAAAGATTTTTATAGTTATCAGAGTTAAGCCAGGTCAGGAAGGGACGAGTACCACAGTAGTCAGTAGATTTTGATTTCCAATCACACGATGACTGCTCATGCATTGAGTATAGAGTTCAGAAGCAATTTTGATCTTCAATGGATTCGATTACATGATTTTGAAGGAAAAAAATCATTTTCTGTTAATTGTCATCGTTATAAATGGTTGGAATTGAGTTGCATATTGGGAACAATTTCTCTCGTTTCTCGGAGACAAGTAAGTATCCTGTACGTATATATATATTATATAGAACACTCAAATATCTTGGTAACGTCAGGTGCCATAGCTCTTCATTTTCATGCGACATTGATCCACCCAGCACGTGAATACGTTCCTCGATGTAATGGAGCTTAAACCATCGACCGATTCTAGTGGCTAAGGAATAAAACCTAAACAAATACATGATTCCCAATTTTCTGCAAGATACCAAGCGAGTATTGGAAAACTGTTATTACTTCAGGGTATGCAATACTGATTTGCGTAATAGCTGTTCAAATTTGATGGAAGTTTTAGTCGGAAAATTCATTTGAATATCCAAATTATAAGCATTTCTTACTTTCACCAACACTGAGAATAAAACTAACCTTAGTAATCTACGGAAAAACAATGTTGATCGACATTGGTAGTTGGCAACTTTCAATATCAGTTGATGATTATTATAATTAGTCCCCAAATGATCCCTCTAGCTCGTCAAATTCTAGAATTCCTTGCGAGGGCAGAAGAATGCGTGTCACAAACGATCAAATCAACGAAGGAGGGTTTAAAAAACATAAATTCATTCAAGTACAACAATTGGCTATTCGAAAAGTACGTTAATAACATAAAGGGAGCCGTCCAACCAATCTTCATCAAACGCGTATAATTAAATCTATTCATCCAATTTACTATTGTCCAGTCTGATATTTTTATGGTATCAAATTTCAATCTTACGTGAATGCAAATAATCCCATTCTTCTTCTATATGAGAGAAAATTGAATCGAAACTTTTCATCTCCGAAAGTGATTCCGTACATATCTATTTGATGATTAATACCAACACGATTTTATAAAATTATTTTATATATCCGAGAGGGAGTTTTTTCTACTCAGCGACGAAAATGATACCTCCGTTGAAGTATATTTTCTTTGTTTCTAAAATTCATTGAGGATTATATTGAATTACCTTGCGGTGAAATTTATAACTAGATCGTGAAAATTATAACGAGTTTCGTTTCACTTCAATCCAAGGGATCCGCTAGTTTCAAAATTTCTCACATATTTCATTCGCGGAGGTTGTTGTTAAGATAACAACAATGCAGGGAAATCTTCACCCCTGTAACTCACTCGTCGAGATAGGAAATTGATACCATATTGTATCACACAAAACAAATAAACGAAACTTTCATATCCATCCTTGAATTTCGATATCAATATCCCACGATTTTCCAAGAAATACCAAAAATCATGAAACTTTTGACAGCCGTTCAATGTTACGAAATTGAATTAATTCGACTTCCCGTTCATCTGAAGTATTTGGGGAACGAAAATATGAGAGGCAGATGAATAATAGGGAGAAGTTTCGGTATTCAAATGGATACGAACATTGATTGAATAAGATATATCAATATCCACTCGGACAAGTTGGAAAGAATAACTTCACCAACTATTTCTCGAATTTTATCTAGATGCATTTGAAACAAGGAGCCTTTTTGTCGCTATTGTATGGATTCAAGCTCAACTTTCTCAACAAAACACTGAAATCCTAGGCAGAGTGGCATTTAGCAGCCACATCCACGACGGATGCAAAAACGATCGTGTAGAATCGTACGGGAAGTTCGCGTGTGGTTGTACGTCGAACTGAAGGGGCAAAAACATGTTATCGGCAGCTGCATCGAACAGCAGAATTTCGCTCCTGGGTTCATTGAAATTCGTGAATGCTACAAGGAAGAGGAGTCACGTGCCTGTTGTGGTGTATTTTATTCCAGACGAGACGAAACCTCGTAAAAAGCATCGTTGTTACCGTGTAAAAATGCTCGAATTTCGAATTTTGACGTTCCTTAGAACGGTTACTATGGTCCAGACAGGTGTATGTTGTATATGCTTTTATTTTCATCGTAGTTGAGATAGGTTTTAGGGATGAAATCGAAAGGAAAGGGGATACACTCCCAACAAAGGTTTGGAAGTTTTTTTACCAAACATTTTTTGGTAAGTCGGTGAAATTACAAACAATTTTTGTCAATTGAGGAATCTTTTCTGGGAAATCACAAAAATTGTTTGGAAATTTACAGAAAATTTGTGAGTTCTCGAACAATTTGGAAATTTACCAATCTGTAAGTTTTTCACCACACTTTTGTGCTTGGAAATTCACGAATATTTTTTACAGTGTAGGTTTTGCAAAGTTTTGATACCTACATGAAATGAAACTAAAGTGAAGGTTTTATATCCGTTTCGAACTATTGATATCTCATAGGTGTAGTCATAACAAATGATTATAGAAGTCCTTCAAAGTTACAGTGAAAACTTTTCAATGGTATTACAAGCGATATAACATCAGGTGAGGGTATTTTCAATACAACGGTAGTGGTCTCGTTTCTACGATATCTCCATGCCACTAACAAGGATCATATATTCTATTCTTTCCTCAAAGTGAGGATATATATACAGACCAAAGAGCTTGACTGGAACATAACGGATGGGAGGTTCTTTCTTTCCTGACTTGTTATCATTTGGAAAAATACGCATGACTATTCGTTAGTATTTGTTCTTTCCCCGCACATACATTTCTCTCTTTTTCTTCATTTTCTTGTTTCATTTCTACAGGATGTAATGATGATCTAAAGATGTTGAAAATTTGTGGATGGAAATTATAAGTTCTTGGGATATAGATCATTTGTAATTCTCATGAATTTTATGCTATTATCATGTTTTTGTTATTCAATTTTCACTTCGATATTTGATCTATTATCGAATTTAACACTTGACAAATCATTAATTTTCTGCTTTCAGATGAATTCAGGAGCAAAGTAGCTTGCGAGAACGATGTCATCAATTTAGTATGTTATCCCGGTCGAAGAGTTGCCATCTTCAGTGCATCTTTCGGCCGAACGGAGTATGAATCGTTGCAATGTCCACAACCTCGAGGGGTGAAAGAAGAAAGTGAGTATCACGGATTTGATTCTCATCATTGTTCCATAATTCACCAGTTCACGCATGAAGCAACGGGATGCATGCAGGATCGAAAAGTGTCAAGATCCCACTTTTTATACAACCTCAAAGTCGAAGTGCAATTTCATTATTCAATTCGATGAAATTGAGAATTTTACTACAAGTCTCGGATGTTTCGAAGCATTAATCTTCACACTTGAATTCCTATCTTGACAGAATGAGAAAATATTTCAGACTTTGGTTCACATAGATTCTGAGGAGATGGGGGAACTAATAGTATCACTGTATCCCCTTTAAAGTAAACTTAAATTCAATTCTCATTAATATCGCGAATTCAAATGAAATGAGATAGATGTAGTATTTATCTAATCCTAGAGCAAGGCATTTTATTCATGAAGAATTACGATAAATTACCCGGATAGAAATGTGAATCGGCTCATTCTAAGCCCCGTTCAGGCCCTGATCAGAAAAATTTGGGCCCTCACAGTGCCTAAGGTGGGCCACTTTTCAGTCGGGAAGACTTCAACCCGGGTTACCGTAATTATTCAAGCAATCACAGATTATTAACGACAGTTCTTTTCACTCCTCAACGCCCACCTAATAATTGAAGCATCAAATCTTAGTCTCATCTTCATTTGAGAGCTGTGGTAATGCTTGAACTGATACGTGTGCGTTGTTCCTATTATCATGTTCACCTTCCGTGAATAGGAATCTCGTACTTCTTTAGCAAATATTTGAAGATTCAGAGAAATGTGTGGAACTTCCATTACAAATCCATTGAATACACAAGTGAATCGTAATTAATTTCAGGTTTTAAAAAATACATTGTGCGTTGAAGTTTGAATCACTGATTCAGTGTACACTTTTCATTCTAGGATGCGGATATCCATAAACATCGCTGTAAAAAGAAAGTCTTAAATTCGGCTCATTTCATGGCCGAATCTATGATGCAAACAAATTAAGCCGAAAAAACAATCGCCGACAGAATGGAAAACGCATTGTTTGAAATTAAGATGCAAACAGATTGGGACTTTCTTTTTACAGGGATGATTTTGTGCATGTATTATTCATACAAAACAACATTCTCTAGATTTGTCTTCATTGATTTTTAAGGTCTCATATAATTTTTGTTCAATTTCTCTCTTTAAAATGAAACCTATTCTGATGAAGATTTATTTTCTTCCTCACTTGTTGGAATTTAGATTTACTTTGAAGTAAAGTGAAGAAGGTTAATTCATTCCTTCCTGAGAGAAGAGCTTTGGATCAGGAAGATTCGCGGCTCCGGTAGTAAACATGATTCTAAATGTATTAAATTTGATTTTTTGATTCTAAAAATTAGGAGCAATAGCTACTTGCTTCTTCATCCTAAATAATATGATCTTTGTAAACTATTGTCCAAGAATGGAGTCACTCTGTTCATTCAATCACATTTTGCAGACAATGTTTGTTCATAAACATGAGTTTCTATCACTCTTTTATCCAGTTTTAAAAAATTGGCTATGAAAATCCGAAATTTATCTGCATGCTCGCTTTATTTTGAGGATGATCCTTTCAAGGGGTGATATCACCTTGAGTCCACGAAATTTTCTGCCGTTTTCTAAGACTTGTCACCAAGGATAGAAAAATCTTTGAAATATGGGATTTTGTGCATATAAAAGTAGGGGAAGGTCGGATAAAACCTGGTACCACAACTTCAATCGGTCATAGAGAAGTTCCTATTAGCAATAGATTAACCAACTAAAGCTTCTCAGTTTCCTGATTCATTCATTAACAACATACTATTCGTATATTGCTGTAAAATTGATACAATTTTTGTCATATTCGTTCTAGTCAAAAGATACAAAAACCCGGTTGTTTCACTCCATGGGCAGGGTAAAACCGGGTACTCTTTTAAATCAATGCAAAACATTTCTGAATTGTGAAATTTTTAGCACCAACTGTTGAATTCGGTAAAAATGCCGGAAACAGACGTGAGTCGCCAACTAAAAAAAATTGTTCAGAGAAAGAACAACTCTTTTTTTGCGGCCAACTCAGTTGAGAACAAAAGTCGCAAGCACGCGCGAAGGGATCTTCAAGAATGAACATGTTTTGATGACTATTTGAGAATGAAAACACAAATTCTATTCAATTTCATAAATTGGAAGATACAACCTCAAGTAGCCGGTTTGACCCCACAGCGACTTGTTGAGGTCAATATGGCTTAGATAGATTATGCGTTGCTCTAGGCGAATTATTAAAGAATGGAAATACGCAGGAAAACATGCTCAATTGCAGTATTTACGTGCCTCTTTCTTGAGAGAGTGGTGAGGCAATTGAAACTCACTACGCAAATGCAAGAACTTTGACCATTTTTTCGCAGAAACCTTTAAACAACGTTCTAAGCGAGAAAGAGCGTTGCATCGATTCTGTTGTTCTCTCTAACTCCTCAAAATATCTACTGCCACTAGTCCAAACGTTTGCTGTCAGAAAGAAGCACTAATCAGGGAGATATTCAGGTACCTGGTTTTATCCGACTCTCCCCTACTAGTCTTTGAGTACCAGAAACATATTTTATCATATTTTTACAATACAAAATTGCGGCATATCAGCATATTCAAAATAAGTCTGTTAATTTACATGGGTGTACCGCTACAAGTCACAATTTTTAATGTAGGAGAAGAAACTGAAAAGTTTCTCAAAATATAGTCCAAAATGTAGCGGATTTTTCCGAAAACTCATTTTCAAGAAAATGGCATTGATTTGGATTTTTTTTCCATTTCTTCTTTGTTGAACCGATCGAAAATCCCTTATAAAATCTGTCGTATTCAATTTGTCGAAAAAATCCTACGATGGTCGCTAGATTTTGGACTATATTTTGAGAAACTCCTTGGTTGTTTGTTCTACATTCATAATTGCGACCTGTAACGGTATGCCCATGTAAATTAACAGACTCATTTTGAATAGTATGATATGCCGCCATGTTGTGATGTGAAAATATGATAAGATGTGTTTCTGGTAGGGGAGCGAGGGGCTAGTTGTAACAGTTTTTGGAAAAATGCTAATGTTGTGAAATATATACATAATTTCCTGCTCATCATTGAATGTTTCGTAAGTGTAAACATTCACTCATCATATGCAAAAAGATATTGTTACAACTTGCCCCATCGTACGATTTCGTATATATTCGTTGACTATTACAAAACTATGCAGAATTCATGCAAAAGTTATTTAAGCATTCCAAAACTCAATACATAGACAAAGTGAATAGTCACTCACATATTTGAAGAGGATTGATTAATAGGACTGAAATCAATGTTTGCAAAACGATGTTTTTTCCATTTTCTGCCTCAAATGGATCCTATGTTTCTAGACACTCACAGCACTGTCTCCCGAGATACCGATAGTGTGTAGTTAATGGAGCATGTCATAGATTGGAGATTTAATTCCAAATCTAGCGGCAATACTTGAAATCCATCGAATAATTCGCGTGTTATTACTTACCCCTGTTACAACTAGCTCTTCGCTCTCCTACTCAAAGACTACACCGCAAAACATAATTTATTCGATCGAATGGACTGAAATTAGTTGTGAAAATTAGTTCCTAGTAATAAAAAAATAGAAGCCGGTAATAAAAGGCAGCTCCAAATTAGTAACAGCAACTAAAGTCAGAGGAATTACATTTGAAATTAAGTTGAGCCAATGCCCGTTTTAGTTATCCAAATATCAACAACTGTATCTAGTTGCTGAAACTAATTTGGAGTGAGGGTAACTGATTATTCTTCTGAGTGTAGTACCTTAATACGCACAAAACCCCATTTTGCAAAAATGTTTCTATCGTTTGTAGTCAGTGTTAGAAAATGGCGAAAAATTTCGTGGACACAAGGTGATATTACCTCTTAGATGCACCATTCAGTTATCCATCGTATAGAACCGTTGAATTTTGATGATTCGATATCCTTGTATAAATGATGCCATGAATTTTAGATAAACCATATATTGGAAGTGATACTAGCTTGTTCCACAATGGATACTCAATACACTACTGAGCTCTCAGATGCATCTATTTCCCAGAGGAAGTCTACAACTTGATCCTGTACACCGATAAAGCTTCAACGCTTTGTCACATTCAAGTGAAATCACCCTGCATCAAATGTATATCCATATGGACCATGAAATATGGACTTGATCGGTCATGGGAAAATTGAAAAATAAAATCCACCCCCGTGCGATTTATGTTCTTGAATTCTTTCCGTTCGTGGAATCCGATACAGCCAAATTCGATAAAATTTTCTCCAGCATGAAGCTTATTGAGAATTATAGAATATTATTCATATACCGTTGAGATCAGTTGAAATACGCCCATACATATTTCGATACTGCTCGTCCATTGTGGCAAATAAAATACTTTGTTGAGTCATGTTCACCACCGAGGTGACTGTGAGAGATTTAGTACGGGTCATCGCCGTTTCCATAAATCTCAAACTTGAAACTTAGTTGATTCTAGGACTGAAGTTTTGTTCATGTGAACTTGAGAACTATAAATTGTTCCAATTCCTTGTTTGCGAAGGCACATACCACATCTTTAAAAGTGTACAAGTGAAAATAATAGGTTATCGCAATGAATTTATTCAATTAATATATTAATTTTAGGCGGTGGTTTGAGCCAAATTAGGTGTCCTCATTTCATTTCAGGCCCTTTTTTGGGCGTCTTTGATGAAGCCAATGCCGGCGCTGAAACTAGGATCTTCAAAACGATAATCAATCGTTGCGAATATTATCAAATTGAATAAATATTGCAAGGAGAGAATCCCAGGTGGGAACTTCTTTGATTGAAAATTAGGCTATCCAAGGCCCTATCTGTACCCAGACCACTTCGACTTGAGCCCGAACAGGGCCTGGAATGGACCGATCTCCATTTCTTCTCAGTTATTCCACCCAAAATTACTTTGGTTATACATTGTCGGACTGTATCAAAAAACAAAACAGGCTTGTCATGTCTTGCTATTAACCATACAGACATGTTTTTTCGAATCTTTGACATTATTCATCGATAGTGTGAACACAGTAATCATCGATGAAATATTTTTGTGTGTGCATATATCGCAAAAAATCGATGACTCTGCATTTCGACACTTTTTGTTGAAGAAACAGCTCTTTATATATTGTCAGAAGTGTATTCACATTGACATGTAATGTATGCTGCCGCACATCAATTTCATAATTAGTGAAACAGACACATAAGGAAATCACCAAAATGATTTGAGTAGATTTGTTGTTAACGTAGGTTCATATTTAAGAAAAAGAATCAATATAAGAGCAAGACCCTATGCGAACCGTAATTGTGTGCATTCAGATTTTCAAAACGGGGGAAACATTGGGAATGCAACTTGGCCCTACGTGGGTTATGTACAGGTATGATTGAATTAGAATATTTGGGGGAATACGGGGAGCCTAACAAGGCTCTATGCAAGTTGTATAGTTCATGTGCCTAGATTTTCAACACAGGGGAAAACATTGTTAATGCAGCTTGGTCCCATATAATTATTCAATTGGCCTTATATGGGTGTCCTTGTGTTAGAGAAATCAGGCTGAGTATCAGCAACCCGACTAGACCTCTTAGTAGCTAAGGCGAGGACATCCTAAGTTTAGAGACCCAATATACGCCTATATTCAACGGGCACCGAATGATTCAATTATTCAGGCTCAGCTTTTGCAACATTCTTCTCCACTTTTGAATGTTGCGAATATCGAAACCCTGTTCTCTCACTTTCTCTCGAGAACATTGATTCAATACCCCAAATTCCTAGCATCTGATTTGCACGTCACCGATGCAGCTAGTATTCGAATTTCACTATCTACCTAGCGAATACTGGTCTCGTATACCGTTCTCAACATTGTATCATAGATTATGATAGACTATACCAACGATCTCAGTTATTTTCATAAGTGGTGCTATCTGTATAAGTGAAACAATGCTATGAACTGTGGAATGGGTGAGAAATCTTCACGGTATAAGTGATTCTGTTACACGTAATCTCCGGTCGCATATCGTTGTTCACACTCGAAGAAGCTTTCCATTGTTGAAACTGAATTAGTTGGATCAATATACTGGATGAATTTCATCAACGTCACATAGTGTATCTATACTTCAAGAAGACCTTCTTCCTTCACCCGAAGCCCCAGAATAGGGTAGATGAGTTACAAAAGATGACTAAGTTATATTATACAGTAACAATCTCATCTTGAGTGAATTTTATCGTCTCGGTAAAGTTTACGCAATCAAGCTGCATCGACGAGACGTTCAAATTTTGTTTCTCAAGACATTGATATCGTTCCTACGAAGTTTCACGATGGTCTTTCAGTTCGATCAACGCGTCGATTTACATACATCAAATAGAATATTAAAATCAAATTCAATCACGTTATTAGTTCGAGCGTACTTGATCTTCTCTCGTTGAATATAAAAGTTTTGAGAGGTGCGATAGTCTTGAGATATCCACAAAATCAAAATACACATCTCGAATTAGATTATAATTCTGTTTCAAACGAATCCAGCGGAGCTAGAGGATTAGAAGCGTTGCTGCACACGATGAACGTAGAAAAGAAAGTACCACGTAAAATATTTTCAATTCACCTTTTATTGTCCTGTGGAAGCAAATAAAGGAACATTTATTCGAGTCTCCTTCGGAATTGGGTACTATTCGATTTTCTCGTAACGTATCAATCCAGAATGATGTTTCATATTACCTTCACATATACGAAGAATCAAATACTATCTGTATGTCAGTAATTTCTCGGTGATGTTGTAGGGGACAAAGAAGTAACATGATTTTTTTCTCTATAATCAGAGCCAATCGATCTATAATCATTCCTGGAAAAAACGGAATCGCCTTTTTTCTAAGGGGAAATAGCAGACCTTCTTCTCATCAAACGATATTCCATCCTCTCTTGATTTTATCGTGTATCTTTTGAGAGCCTTCTCAGAATTCCAAGAGAAACTCAGCAAAATGGGAAATACCGGAGAATAAATCTCCGGTCGATTCGAATTTGTGTCTATCTCCTTGAAAGGTCGTCGTCGTCGTCGTCTTCGTCGTCATTGTCGTCGTCATCCGTCGGTCAACGGGGTAGGCGGACGGTAACTAGTACAGATGAGATCCAGATGCTATTCAGTACCGAAGACGATGAACGAGAAGATACTTAATATCACGACAATGAGAAACACGATAAGGTTAAAAGTGAAGATGAGATATATGATGCATCGAGTCAAGTATAGTAGAATGCTTTTCCGATCATTGGCATAGACGGTGTTATTCTTCCAATATTCACGTTTATCCGAAGATTCCCTCGATTTTCTTGATATATACCTTGTTTGTACCCATACCCATGAATATCAGGACTGTAAATGAATATTGAACAGCCATATAAGAAAGGAGAATGGAGAAAAATTTTCTTCTTATAGGAAATTTATATCATTAAAAGAAGGAGCATCGAGTGTGTATTTCAACGTCCAACGTTTCGATCAGCTGCTGATCATGCTCAAGGCAGTGTCATCGTAGAGATGACACTCGGTAGTTATCGCGTTTCTCCGTAGTCATATTTGGAAAGGGTAGAAAAATCATGAATTGGTGAAAGTGCTCAAGAAATGGAGGAACATTAAAGGAAGTCATCACTTTCACCAATTCATAATCTTTCTACGCTTTCCAAATATGATTACGGGGAAACGCGATAACTGCCAAGTGTCATCTCTACGATGACACTACCTTGAGAATGATCTGCAGGAGCTGATCGAAACGTTGGACGTTAAAATACACAATCGATGCCCAATAGAAGGATGGCTTCTTTTAATTTTCTCTCCATTTCTTGAGCGCTTCCACCAATTTCCAAATTTATATCAGTTGCTAATTTTCAAATCATCCAGTGAAACAGAATGCTTCACAACATTTATCAATTATTTATCCATTCGCATGATCATTGTAACTATGGTTTCATAAAATTCATTTCCGCAGCTTGTATGGTGAGTTATGCAACGGAAACTGTGATGCAAATGTGCCATGGCAAACGTCGGTGCTCCGTAGTTGCGAACAGTACAACTTTCGGTGATCCATGTAGACCAGACAGCAGAACCTATCTCAAAGTTGTCTACACTTGCGGTAAGTCTATTCCTTCTTTGATTATCCTCTTATACGGTTCAAGAGTTCGGTAATGTGGATGATTCGTGGAACGGCATACGCTATCATACAACATGAATTAAGAACATCTTCGAGAAAAACAAAATGGAATTATCATTAAGATGGAAGAATTTATCAAAATAAAAATTTGTCTTCTAAAAATTAGAAGGAAATGAATAAAACTCAAGGGAATATTCAAATGAACTATAACCATATAGAATTTAATATGAACATTACATTCATTACCGACATTTCAATATCAAAAATTATTCGCGTATGTCATTCGCAGCTCCTCTCAAACACGATATAAAATTTCATAAAAATTGTACCTACGTATACCGAAGTTTGTGGTACGAGCAACACCTACTTTCGCGTAAAAAATTCATGCTACGTGGATATTAAAATTCAAATAAAACTTTTTTATCTGCATAAAAACCTATTTGAATTTCAATGTAAATGGTGTAAATTTCGTATGCAAAGTGAACGTGTTGATTGCTTCATTTTTTATATTTTTTATGAACTTTTGATACCACGATGGAATAGAAAAGTATCCGTATTAGAGATGTGATGATATCAAAGTTATTCACTTTATAAGTGCATTTCAGAGAAATCCTGATCACAATTTTGAACACATCGAATTCATCCTCGAAATTCTGAGATAACCTATCCAACCTCTCCGGAAACTGATGACACACAATCACGTTTCTCAAATCACGTTTTGCCCACTCCAATGGTGCATTGAATTTCAAGCAAGAACCACCCAATTCCATAATAATGATTCACCTGCCTTGGAATACGATGCTAGGCTTGAAATACTTGAACTCCGTGTTGACGAAAATCAAATGGAAACGAGGGATAGAACTGTTGAATCAACACGCAGATAACGCTTTCATTTTCACTACGTAGCCGCGCACAGATGGTGAAATTCTCATGAGCGTTTTACGCTCCGGCACGTCTTTGTTTTAACCTTGACCTTGGTTGTGTGTGTGGAACAAACAGAATTCAACACAGCGGGACATTTTACTTGATGTTGGAGTAAGTGTCGAGAGTGATCACGTACGTGATCTGCTCTTCTTGAAATTGATTCAAGTATTTTATTCATTTCCTGAAGGGAGAAGAAGAACGGTGGACTGTCGGTCCTTGGCACAAATATGGCCAACCATTGGTAGACCAAAAAACACTGCCTGAATCAGGAATCGAAAAAAAATTCCAGGTTGAAGAATCGAGATCATGGAAAATAAAGTTAGATTCATTGGGTAATGGGAGAGTTACATGAATTTGTTAGCTAGGGAATAGGAGAACTAATCAGAGATGTGTATTGGGTACTCTGAATTGCTCTTGGTTGTTGAACTTGTTGTGATGTGTGGATTTATAAGAACTTCATTCAAATTTCAGATATCAAATTTACTTGAAAATAACCAGAAATTTCTTTTTGGCCAACACCTCTCGTGAGAATTTCTTTGTTAATTGAGTTCATCACTTGACTGAAATTGAGTCTCTTCTATTTTGTTGGCATTTGTTCTCAATGCTGACTTTCAATTGGAACAACCCAAGTAGAAATGATCTAGTTATCGACAAGTTTTGTAACGCTTAATTAGCCGACCACTAGACACTTGCAAGTACCTCACCAGGACCCTACGAGGCACTTGCAAGCGTCTAGTTTGTGGCTAGTTAAACGTTACAAAACTTGTTCATGAGTAGAGCATTTCTACCTCAATACATCAGCTAATACTCACAATGAGAGTGAGTTTCACTTTTCACAGTGGCTACTGTACAATTGTGTACCTCAGAAGTCAAGGTCTTATTCTCCAGAATATAATATTTCTACGAAACATGAATCCATCGAAGCACGTGCTAGATTTCAAAACAAGTATTTTGAAAACATCACAACAGAGGTGAATGCTTGTTGGATCGATACAATGTATCCCTCTCCGTCTCTTTTTTTCCTCTCCTTCTCCTGTAGATGAAGTAACAGAATATCTCATCTTGGATAAGGCATTACTCACTCTAGCTACACCAGAATCTCGTTCTTCGGATAATCCCAAAGTGTATCAAACGATCATTATACACTCGGAACTCATGTATATCATCATCCGATACATTACAAACTATGATACTCTCTTCCAAGAGATATCAGATTCCAATTCATTTTCCACCACACGTACTCCGTCATCATTTCGATTCTCGTGCTCGGTGTCAGAGATGGTGAATGCCGCAATCGCTCGCTGCATTCAATCGTAAAGAAATCCTTGTTACGCATATGTATCGCTCAAAGAACAATCGATGATCAGATGGAAGGATGAAATAACGATACCAACGAATGAAATTCCCAATTGCGTTGAACAATGATCTATTACGGAGCGAAATTTCCTCTTATTGGTTTTGCCATTTTCGTAATGAGATCGTTACTATCAGTTCTCGAATAACCGTCTAATCAACCGAACGATCTTTGAACAGTTCCAAGTTACCGGATAATGTTCCTCGATTCACTCGCTTCGAGAAAAAACAATGTTTAAGGGGAGGAAACACGAGATTTCAGTAGGTTATCACGTGTACGAGGAACCATCGTCAACGTCTAGGAGAAAAATAAACGCGCCAGTGCCTTTTCACGCTAGATTGCTCGCTTCTGCACCCAATGACCGCTCGGTCACTGTCTCACCACGGTAGGCCAACGAGGACTAATAGCTGTTGTTTGAGGTGAGAGCACGGATGAATAATGTACACGCGTTACCACTTTGCGTTCCATAAATTCGTTATACATGCGCGTTACGTTGGCGAATTTTTTTCAAATAGATCTGATCATAATAAAATTTGGAATATTCAAATTTCCCTACGTCTCTTGTAATTTCAGAACACAAAACGTTGTTGACTCATCCAAGCTGTGAGGGAATGTTGTCTTCAAGGGGAACAAATTTGAATAATGAAATATGTGAATCGATAATTTCGAAGGGATGTCGATGAAGCTTTTGCGAAATACAAAAATTCATCTTCTATTTGCTTCCTACTGAGGTTTGTTATCAGCATTTCTTGTAAATACACACATTTCCATATTCTCACTATTCATTCTTTTTTGCTGTAGATGTCAAATACGAAATATGTGATACTTGTTCTATTTAGCGCTCAAAGTCATTTTCATATCTTAGTATTTTATAATTTTTTTCCCCTATGTCACGATCGCGTGATGAATCGTTTGCAACTTTGAAATCCTTTGATAGTCGAAGAATAATGAATGAATGAAATTATGAAATCTTTGGAATGAAACTCCAAACGAGTCTATACGCATTGGGGGCTATACATTTCTCTTGGGTAAAAGGGAATTTTCGTTCCAGCGTGAAGTCCATCAACGTTTGGAAACCACAGAACGTTTATCGATTCGACAACACCATTCACCCCCATTCATCTGAAAATCAAAGAAATTTTCTTGTGTCGAACTACGATGTCCCCACGCTGATTTGTTTCCTTTGAATTATTCAAAAACAACAAAAATCTCATCGTCGCATCGGTTTAGGATATCCTTATTTTTCCTTGTGCCTTCGAATATAAAGAAATTTCCTCGACGTGTCATATAAAAGAAAATTTCTCTCTATTTCATATTGCTCCCAAGACGGAAGTCATACAGTCCTGTTGACTTTTTTTCATACTCCAGAATATAAAATATGCGCATACATTGTTGGAATCAAGAACACGCGAAATAACGAGAAGCCACTCCGTCATGCAGACAGGAATCATGATTCCTCTTCTGTTTTTTTCGATAGGGAAAACATGATTCATTGTGACACGTTACAGTAGTTATCATTCACCGTTCAGCTCTATTCAACCCCCTGTTGATGAATTCATCAATTCATTATTCATTTCCATATCGCTTTCTTTTTGTTCGATCATTGAATACTTCCTCACATATCCTCTGGTTACATTCGCGAAGTTGAATCGAGAATCGAGAGGAATACATTGTCTTCAATTTTGTATGGAAATGCTCTTAAATTAAATGGAGTGGGAATTAAATTTTTGCTAAGGAAAATTGTAAGGAGAGTAGTTATCGATAGCTCCTTTGACATTCATAATATTTCTTTTTTCCTTCGAGAGTGAAGGGTGAAATTGTATTTCCACGTTATGAAGGCAGTGAAGAACGTGGATTATCAGCTAAATGAAAATTTCTCAACAGAAAAAATAAGATTGGTAGAATACTGGAAGTGGAATACATTAAGAACGTTAGAAAAAAAGTAATTTTTTATCTTCTAGAATACAAACTCCTCAAACGGAAGATCGTCTCCACCATGTTGCACCGCGTTGTTATTAAACGGCTAAAATATCTACGGCGTACAGCTGGCATGTGAGATAATAAATGAAAAATCTTTTTTTTTTCTACCAATTTTTCTCGGTTACAGGGGACTGGAACTCCGAGATGAAAAGTACTTTTATATTTTCTGAGTGTATTTCTCATGAAATTTCAACAGCGGAGTATAAAAATGATATATCTTGGGGGGAATAATTCTGCTACTCAATAATTGAATATCAAACAAAACGTCTTTCAATGCTTGTTTTATTCTCATCACACGATTCAAGGCGATTCTTTCCCATGTTTATGATCGGAAAAAGATCGAGAAGTACGTTGGCGAGCACGAGCGAAGAATCATTGATACTTTTAACTGAACAAAGAATCAACCACTCCTCAAACACTCCTCCAGCACTCCCAGTCAGTGTTGAATCGAGGAATTACTTGGTGAAAAGACCATAGGATACATCGTTTTTCGAAGTATGTTCTTCGATGCAAACGCCCACCATATAACTTAATCCCTACAAAGAAGAGCTTGTGCCAAAATGGGTGCGGTTGCTTGTTCGAAGAACACATCAATTTTTCTCAAGACTTTTCTTCTTCGAGACATCCTTTTGAATTCGAATAATAAAATGTATGAGAGGAGTTGAGTTACTAAATTAATAAATACATTCGAATCGTGGATTATTTCTAAGGTAGGTAGAGATGTTGATATCTCATAACAATTCAAATTGTAATAGCCATTTCAACAACGAATATCAAGTAGAGTACGAAATACGTTAATCCATCTTTTACGTAGAATGAGATTTCGTTCCAACATGTAAGATCTGTAAACACCCATCTATCGTCTTTACAAAGCTGTACCTCTATGTACCAACACTGCGAGATAAGTTGTTCTCCCTGTTGAGTTCACAGCCTTAGGTCTCATTGACCTGGAATAATAATCGAGCCTACTCAAAGTGTAATTGGATCCGCATGAATTATCCGCGTACACAGTGAAATTAGGATATTCAAACTCCCCTGCGAGAAGAAATTGCATTACATTCGCTATGTGATTCCACGATGTGCTCTAAAAATTGCGGTGTTGAAGTTCCTTCGGCAAAGTGAGCTTTGAACGCAATTAATCGTTCGTTTCAAGAATGTGTGGTATTGGAATTTGATGCAAGAATGTTCTTTTGATATGGGAACATTGTGGTTTTGCAATAATATATATCTTTTCGGTACAAAGCAATTATTGAATTTCACATTCCATGTTTTCTTGTTCCACTATCATTAGTCATCAAACAGTTAACAGAAGTGTTTTTTTGTCAATAGTTTCGATTCTTTTTCGTCGTTCAAACAGTATTTGTATCGAAGCCAATTAATGTCACATCTCAAATATCTATGTATTAACAAGTATAAAGAAATTCTTTTTTCAATATAAAATTCCTGGTAAGATCCAACCACCAATGTAAAGTGTGTTACGTGATTCTCAACATTGATACCCTTGTACTTATTATGCTGTAACTGTGAATTTTGTATGATCGTATTAATCATCGTCACTATATAGCAGCAGTAAGTTTACATCGATCCATGAACTTTCTACATCAAACACAAAATCAAGGTACAAAGGAAGCGAATATAAAAGATAATTGAATAAATCAACGAAGCGGGAAATGGATGCAGAATTTATAACAGATAAATGTGAAATAAATAAGACATATTCTATCTCGAATCAATTCCTTTAACATGGTTTTTCCATGTTCTGGAAGCGGAGAACTCATCTTCGACTCGTATACGCTATGTTAAGAGAATTTCAAAGGACTGTGGATATTGAAAAGTAATCATAATCAATGTCATCAACGACTCTATACTCCCCTTACAACGGAAACCCGAATATTCAGGTCACTCGAATCAAAAGCTATAATAGTCTGCATTCTTCAAATATAATCTCAAGTATCAAGCGAATGAAGCTCGTTTTATAAATTCCGCCGCGCTGTATTGTATGCACCTTAATAAGTCGTTTCGTAATATTTTTTTCCCTCGCCAAGGTAATTAGCACAGGATTCGACATAACTATGGTAAAAGTAGAAGAATAATGAATGATTTTTGAATAAATTCATTTACGCTTCGTTGAAAGCAGTTTTCCCGATTATTTTTCCGATCGTTCTGACGATTGGAAAACGATTGGACGGAGGATTTGATTGAATTTGCTATGATAATTTCATGAAACTTTTAATCTTTCTTTGGGATAAAAAATACCGAATTTATCATTTCATCACAGGATCTTATTAAAAATAGACTGAATCCGTGATTGATGTTTGTGACCGTATGTGTTTGGGAATGACAATGGTAATTGTATTTCATCTGGATATTGGGAACAGTATCGTGCATTTTGTTCACGGAACTTTTTCAACAGTTCTCTGAAGGATTTTTTGAATCGAGCAAATGATTTTTTAAATTCTTGTAATGTGTATCCCGACTGCATAATCCGTCCAAAAGAAGTTGATCGAAACTTCTGTTTTGAGGAAAAAATCGTTACTGTGTGGAGAATATCAAATTGATTTTGATGTTTTCAAATACCTCTTCGTGAATTGAATTTCAAGAATGTAGTATCATTATTATCGAGTATCAAATATTGACTTTTCTTCATGTAGGAATCGTTTTTGCGAAATCATTATGTAATCCTTTTGACATCAACTATTCTTTTCATCCAGATCCATTCGCTCGCTCAAATAAATTATCTGTGTGAAGGGGAAAGAGCGTACATTTCCCCAATCAAAAACTTTGAAAGTAACGGAAGCCCTGGATTGGTTTACAAAGATCAAATTATGTTAACATACCGGATCGCTTCTTTGAATTCAAAGCTTGGAGTTTTGCAAATCTTGATTATATGAGAAGAAGCGAAAGGACTAATGGAATTGACAAGAATTTTCTTTCTGCATTGTAATTTCCAGAGAGAAAATGAATTTCATTGAACTGTGAAATTTTTAATCATATTTTCTGTTGTATCGATAACCGTAAAAAATACTCACAAACTGTTATCTTCTGGAGAACATATCTAGGTACACGAAGGAAAAAGAGCATGGAATGATCACTAGCAAAGATAGTAAACTGGTGACGACTACGAATTTCTGTGCACGGTCGCTAACAGACAATGTTTTGGCCAAACTAGATGAAAATTCATTGCCACAGCTAAGCAAATTGTTGAGGAAGCAACATGAATAATTGGAATAACGAATTTTTCGTTGAACTAGAACAATTTTCAGTAGTATATACAGAATATCAAACAAATTTTGCTGGAGGAGTTGACATTTTTAATGCCACAGCTAAAAAAAATCACCTTCGCTCTCTGAAATTTTTAGAGTGATATTCTAAAGTTTGAGGTGAGAAACTCACAGCCACTCAAACTCTAGACTCAATTTTTCACTCTAAAAGGGTGAGAATCTCAGTCGAAGCGGACTGGCTCACTCTTGAGACTTAGTGGAGTGAAGCACTTGATTTTTCACTCTTTCAGATTTAGAGAGTACACGGAGAAAGAAGAACAGTGGATGAGCACTAGAAATACGAGGGATCATTGCTGCAAAGGGTCAGCGAATTGGTGACAACTGAACTTTTCCATCAACAGTTCTTTATTGCGGGGAGTAGTAATAGTTCCTATCTTCGAAAGAAGATCACTGCTAACTCATTCAGTTTCTATCACAATATGAACTGAACAGACATAGAGGAAAAGGTCCGAAAATGGGCTTGATTTCATCTCCTACTGGCCAGTCTCCAGGCGGAGAATCCCAATGAAAATCACAGCAAGGACCTGTTACCAGAGGTCTGATGTAGTTGAGCAATATATATATTTTTTTTCAATGAATGAAGGACTGATGAAACTTTTCCTGGAAAACGTAGAAATTATGAGTTTTTAAAGTGGGATCCGAATATGGGCTATCCATAAAATTTTGTTGAAAGTGTTGGCAGTTTGGTGCTTTTGGGGGAACTGTTATGATATCAATTCATCCTCCGGTTAATTTACGCGTCTATACTTCCTAATAAGTTACAAATCGTGTCAGATCCAAAGGAACGGATGACTAGTAATAATATTGAACACATTGCACACCTGAAAAAGTTTTAAGCGGCATCGAAAAATATAAATTCACTTTCGCAAGGAACACGTTGTACTCTAATCGCCAACTGCTGCGCACGCAACCCGTCGGTGATGAGGAACATGTTGAATTGGTCACCGCAAAGCGTCAGCGCCATACAAACCTACAACTTCGATTGACCATATTCGGACCATAGCCCATTCTCGGACCCCTTCCTCTAATTCTTATTCCTCACAAAACTTAGCGATCAATACCATCATTCGAAAGAAAGATGCCGTGAATTATCCTCAAATGTTACGCAAGAAAATTTAATTCCTTTGGAATTTATACTTCCACACAGCGAAAAATTTTGTGTCGCAGCAGGCCCACTCATAGTTTGTGTTGGAAACAACATATCAAATTCTGAAATTCACAGATTTTCAGTGTAAATTTAACATTTTTGTGTTGAATCGATACGTTTTTGGTGTTAATATTTAACATGAATTGCGAGTGGACCTCCTGGAACATACACGTGTGTTGAAAATACACCAAATTTTTCACTGTGCACGACGATTTTTCGTCCTATTAATCCGGATGCAAGGCTGTGATTCGAACTCGCCTACCTAACCAACCTAATTTGACCAAAGTAACGCTTATACCGACTTAGCTACATCGCACGGTTGAGAATTTTCTGAAAATTTATGAATCGTTCGTAGATTCGTGCTCACACCTCACAGCAACTTACTTTATGAATAATCTTAGTGATGTACTCACGGTAAAAAAATTTGTGTTGGAAACGGTCCACACAAAATTCGTGTTGAAAATCAACACACATGAGTGTCAAACTGACAAATTTTCAATGTAAACTTGATACTTTAGCGTGTTAATTTGATACATTCTTTCCCACACAGCACGCATTGTCTGAAGGATATCTTCAGAAATAATCAAGAACAATGCAAGAAGTCTTATGCAACATGAATAGTCTTAAACTATTCTTAATTCCAAAAGATATCTTTAAGAACGTTTTCAGAAAACTTTTAGAACTTTTTAAAAGACATCTTTCAGAAATTTATGAAAGGTTTCTGAAAGCGTTCTTGAAGATACCTTTTAGAAGTAAGAACAGTTTAAGACTCCTAAAAGATGTCTATTCATGTTGCATAAGACTTCTTGGATTGTTCTTAATTATTTCTGAAGATATTTTTTAGACAATAAGTGCTGTGTGGGTTGTGTCAATACTTAACACAAACTTTGTGTGGACCGTTTGGGACATGCGAATGTGTTAACCCTGCTGAATTGTCCCCATGAAGAACGATACAAAACGATAAATTTCTTCTATAGTTTTCAATGAGGTTTCTGAATACGGAATTCGCGAAGTTATATCGTTATTAAACTACTACTACCCATTCTGGAACACATAACTATTCTTTTCCAAATAACTGGTATTCTTCTTCTTATACAAATTTCACGATAAAATCCCATACATTCTTTTGAATTTTTATAGAAAACGATAAGGAAGGATAGAGTTCTATCGTTTAATAACGATATAACTTCGTAAATTCCGTATTCAGAAACCTCATTGAAAACTATAGAAAGAATGTATCGTTTTGTATCGTTCTTTATTGGGAAAATTGAGCAGGGTTAAGAATACACAGAATTTTTTACTGTGTAACACACAATGCTTGAGAATCATTACCTCGAAATGTTATGAATCATCCCACACCGTGCAATAGTTCCTATTCTTCTCTTCTCCATCGGAATCTACTTTATATATTGCTTAGCAATCATTGCCTTGAAATATGATGAATCACTCTCCATGCTGGGCAATACAACGTTTCATATGCAATTTCATGACGTTTTCGTAATCACCGAGGGAACCATCGCTAACTACGTTTGTCGCTGAATGCTCCACAGTATAGACATGATTAATACAATTTTACATTACTATACACATTAGAGTACCCTCTGCTATTTTTCTATCATTTATTCCTATCATCACAATCACTCATTGCTTACTTTTCATCGCTACCCGTTTCAAAATTATTTTTCTCCACATATAACTAAAAAGTTCGCTGTAATAACAAATAGGTTGCTGTCACAGCGAATTTTTTTCTCCGTGTGGATTAAGACATTCCAGATAGTCCTCAGTCTCGTTTCGCCATCCCTACGAATCCCTAGATTCTCATACGAAAGATTACTGCGTAATCAGATGAACCAAAAAGAAAGAACTTACCGAATGGGAATCCACTAAAATTGTCTGTTCATTCAAGCGAACCGTGAACAATCCATCGCAAATAAATTTACTACTTCTCAAACACACCGTATCATCTCATCTACCGATTCCTTCCCACTCTACCGATTACCAACAACGTCTTCCTCATTATTTTAATGAAATGAGATACGAGTTACTATTCTTCGCAGGTAGATACACGTTACCGGGTAGTTTACTCGGTGTGTTCTCGAGGATTCGTGATTTTCTCTACTCGAGACTTTTCACATTATGTGTGTGTTTTTTCACCGCTCTCCTCTTCTTCATTTATTTCATCTCTCATGGAAGAACGTGGGCGGAAGTGAGGATGGAATTCTTCCTAAATAAAGACCGAAGCGAAACATGTGGATGGAAGAGGAAAATAAAAAGGAATCATCATACGAAACGTAGGTACGGTGAAAATTCTCGAGACCATCGCAATGCTCATCGCCTCTAAAAAGTCTGAAGTGTGGAGAGAAAGGAATATATATACATATAGTGAAGGAGAATGGGGGAAAAAAAGAGAGGGGAATTTTGACTATTGCGGTTAACCGTAATTCGTTCGTTTATTTTATTCTAGAGAAGTACGATGGAGACAGACGCATGCTAATCATGTATATTCCTCCATGAGCATACTCGAATGTCCTCTCATACGCAAATGAGATTTTTTGTCCCTTGATACTCCAATGTCCCATGATTCAGTTTCAGTGAGAGAATCTTTCTTTCAATGCCTTTTTGAGCAAACCCGAGTGTTTTGATCAGGAAAAAATAATAAGGAAATGAATTTCAGGTATCAACACGAATGGAAAGCTCTTGAGATTCTTGTGTTACCAATTGACACGTTGAGATGGAAAGTTTCATAATCGAGCTTCATCTATATGATCAACGGCTAATCTTTGGAATATAGTGGCGTGCGCTGACAGAATTTTGCAGGGAAAATAATAACCTAATTTATCCGTTGAAATAAGCATTCCGCATTTGTATTCGAGAAGGATTATTTCCCGCGCATCGTGACATATTTTCGCACCAAGTTCCAAAGTCCATCCTCGCTCATGCATATGCACTACGTGACCACATCATTCTCGTAAGAGGGGATACAATGATGGAACGCCGTTGGATCTATGCAATCAGTCACCGACAACTACTCTGTCTTTGTCATCCCTCGCTGGTCCCAGCTGAATTTTGACAATGAAACGCTCTAGAGCCCTATCAATTGAAAATGTTAGAGGTGACAATCAAATGTCAAACATCCCAACCTAATTAACTTATATAATGATAATGTTGTAAACCTCCAGCCAATCGTCCGTACTCGTAATTCAAACGACCGATTGATCCATTGACAAAATAATTACTTTGTACTATGTACCAGTCAGTATACTGATACAAATGAGAGGAGAGATACTATTGTAGTTAATTTGGTGATCGAAATCAATGAAGTTAACATTAACATGTTCGGGGAATGAACAAACAACGGTTTCTACTTTGATGAATGAATTTTACAATTTAAAGCGCGAATTAGAAGTCATCAATAATCCAATGAAAGATCTTTACAAATCCCTAATACACCCACTGTTATACACATGATCGTGATGAAAGATGAAGCACTCGGATGGATAATCAGGAATTCGAATCAAATTTTAATCCCAATTGAGTGCAACGAACCATTAACAAACCACAGGGATATCACCAAAGTCACTTAGGCTTACAATACATTATTGATGTTTTCCTACGGCATAATTAATCGTATTGTGATGAATATCTGCGATCACATAAATTTCCATCGATTGATTGATAGATTCACAAACTCAGTACCAACAAATGTGGTTTACAGAAGATATAAATTCGAATCAACTAATTCTAGCATTCCTCGCACGTCGTGGGAAAAGCTTTAGTCAAAAGTACTTGAAATATTTTTTTCATGAAAGATGTTGCTCGGAAATGATAGCTCTACGTAGCGTATACATAAATAACGAGACCATTCGGAGTGTATAAAAAAGCAATAACTGAATGATGATCTATTCAACAATACAGGGTAAGATTTTAGTAAGAAGATGTAAAGAGGATTCTATGATACAGATTCAGTTTTTCACGTTATTATTTTAGAGATTGGAAATTAATCTCTCGAATTACTGTGTTTATTTCTCACCCTGCACTTGATACACGGAGGAAAATATATACAGTAACGATTAACAAGAAGTAGAGCAACTTCGAGAAAATACGCTTCAAAATTCACTTGAAATTTCTCAAAATCCAGGAAAATTTATCTGAAAATTCAGAAAAAAGTGACTAAAAAATTACTGTCATATTTTCTGAATTTCCAGGAAGAATTTTTTCACGGTGCCTGGAAGGTATTTCGAAATTGTAATGAGTACCATTATGTGATGCTGAGAAGGATACGATGAACTGTGGAGGTTACCATAGAAACGGTAACCAGATAACGATTACATCACTCTTCGGATCGTACTGGAAGCTCAGCAATTAGCACAATATAAATGTAACCAATTGATCGACCCATGTACGATACACACAAGTTCCTGCTTGGAACACCCCGGTTCTGCTCGATTTTTGTCCCAGGAACTGCTTGGATCTATCCAAATTCGCCTGACATTTCCACACTGAGAAAACAGATATCCTGAAAATTACCATAATTTATGGATTTTCAGCGCTGGTCTGACCCGAGTCGGAATATTTACTTGCACGAATATCTAAAAGTACCATAATTTCTTGGACTTTTTAGAATAAGTATGGTACCTTCCTTATAAAAGTCCCAGCCATTATGGTACTTTTAGGGGTTTGTTCAGGTGAATATTGAGACTCGGGTCAGACCAGCGCTGAAAATTTATAAATTATGGTACTTTTTAAGATACCTTTTTCTCCGTGCAGCAGGAAAGTCTTCCTCGTACACAAAGAGATGTTTCATTTTTTGGATAAATTTTCGTGAATCAGAATGCGATTTATCAGGAGATATCAAGGAAACAGGGATCATTTGGAGTTCTGAATGGTGAATGAACCGCGCACCATCAAAGTTATATAATGCGAGAGTATCAAGCGTCGTGTAAATCATAATGATGCCAGCTCAGCAAGTCCTACTTGAAATGAACTCTCATTCGTGTGTATCAGGGTAGAACATGGTTTTATATGAAGCCCTACTTTTTCAGTTGAGGAAACAGCAGCATCTCATAATTACAAATACTCTCATTTTCCACACAGCACCACAGTCTCAGAAGAATTGTTAAAGAATTCATAAATACCACAATCAGTTCGATAAAAATTCTTCATGAATCCTTCTGGGACTGTAGTGCTGTGCGAGTTCCCTCTTTTATCCAAAAAATGTCAAATCGATTCATTTGGTTGAAACGGACGATGTAAAGAGCATTGGAAATTCAGTTATTGCAACTTCTATTCCAATCTTCATCAAAACGTTCCTCCATATATCAAGATGAATAAAATACTGTTCGATATTCAATCTCACTTGAAAGTTTTCCAATAGACCAGATCAATTTCATACAGTTCAACAGTCCTCATAAGTCCATGCGTGTAAATTGAAAATTTTTAACAATCCAATTTCAAAAGTTATAGTGAATCTCAACAAATCCCGATGCAATATTCGTTCGAGCGTTACCAAATTTTGATCAATTCACGCAATATTTTCAGTTGATTTGATAAGAAAAATCTCATTGCTATGAGATCAAGGGGACGTATGACAATTTCAAGTAATTTGGATCATGTGTTTCGTCCATTCCTCCGTCAAAATACATCATTTGTTTGTTCCTCATCGATCTATTATAGATTTATCTCATTCACTCTGAGCAGTCACGCGGTTAGAAAAATTCCAAATATATTCATGGATTCTTTCAGAATCTACCAAGAGCGTTCACACTAAACTCATGTGATGGATTCCGAATTTAAATTCATAAGTACCGATAATACATCAGAGTATACAAATTCCACAGCATGTAAGGTGTTTCATAGATACACGGATGTGTATTCAACCTCAGTCTGACTTACCATCCCCACACATCTAAAAAACATGGAAGAAAAAAAGGAATGAAGAATAGAAATTTCTCATACGAAGATATCGTTCATTCAATAATGTGATGGAATTCACTCCACCGAACGGTAAATTTTATTCGATAGAAGGTTTCCTCGAACCTATCATGTTCCCAATTTATTAACCAGATGAATATTTTATTCAAACCAGAAGTATATTGAAATTTTGTTGTTTGAGTTTGTTTCAGTTTTTTCATTTTTGCAGAGTTGCGGAATTGAATTTATGCTCATACACTGTGAAAAAAATTTTTCGAAATTTCATTCATTTTTCAAGTACGTTTGTATAAATGAAATTTTAAATTCCTGGTGATTGAATTGAGAATTTATAATTTGGTAACTGAATTATCATTCATATGTAATTGGAATTTTTCAATTACGTAGGTGGAAATTGCTTCCATTATATATCATTGAATTTTGCTGCCAAATTTCGAACAGTGTAGTCTATCGATAATACACGATTATACAGAGATTATCCTTATTAATATATCTTCTATACTATTTAGATGAATCAGGTGAAAGAATTTTACTCAGTTCAGTTGAAAATTGGATGTCCTCATTTTATCGGGATGATAAAACCATTCTATCATTCGAAGACAAATAATACAAGGACATTGACGAGACCAAATCGATATCTGAAGGATATTGTTGTTTGAAACGATACTTCTATACATTTCATTCCACCCCAACTCGCCAGGAGTTCTGAATCAATCGGATAAATCTTACCTCATAACCCGTTGAAATGATTCTTGCCAGTAGAAGTAAATGAAAGTAGTCAGACATTTCATAAGTAGAGGGAAACGAAAAGAGTCAGACATTTCATGTACATCGTTACACAACCAATAAGGGTCATACAATAAGAACGATATACGAACGTACATTGACTTTTTATTGTTTTTCTGAAGTCATTTTGCCACATTTATTGTTCTCGAAGTTCAATGATTTCATTTGTTCAACGCAGCGCAAAATTGGAAAGGAAAAAATAAAACATTCGATATATGAAATACCAAAGCTTTGTTTCTGCATACAACGGTGATTCAATTGTTTTGGAAAACCAGGGTGAATACGTGACTTTTTGAAATAAGAATCGATAAGGAAATGCAGATGAATGAAACGTAAGACAAATCAGGTAGATAAATGGGTAGGTACATGGATACACAGAAGGTAAGTGAAAGAGGTAGAAAAGAGAGGATGTGTTATAACCTTCACATGTATATATATGTATATATATATATATATATATATATTTGTAAACTAAACTCGTACAATCGTAGATTTTGGAATTTCCTCCTCAAGATTCTTCTATCCATTGTTGAATTTTCCATCCCAGAGCGTCCTGAATCAACACGCGTACCTCTTATCAGTATCATTCACGAAACTCTTTGGTATTCGTATCCCCAAGAATAGGATCTTCTTTCAAATCCTTTCTCGATTCCGAGTCGAAATCATCTTGAATTGGGGTACAAACGCTGAGGAGTATGTTTAGAAACCTGATTCTATTAGATAACCCTCTTCGTTGGGTTGCGAAAATAGATTGGGATGAAAAATGATTATTAAGATCGGAAGACGATATTGGAAAGATTTCGCCAAGGACGTTTCAAGGTTAGAAAACCATGTTGCTGATATTGGGAGAAGTATTAATAAACACGACATCTTTTGACAAGTAGATTTTGAAAAATCACCTGATTTTTTTATCCGGATATTCAATTCCGTCGTGTTTTTCAAGGGAATGAAATCACTTTACGAATCACAATTTAACCTGGAGATTGAAAATTCTGGCTGAAGACCCGCGTAGAAGAAGTTTGTATGACAGGAATCTCAGGAAAATCTGCCTAAAAGTCTGGTAGCAAGGTTACGGAAATATTGGAGCGATTTGGGAAAGATCTTGGTGAAAGTCTTTTCGAAGAGTACGAAGTTTGGGACTTTCCCATACTTCTTGTTAGTTTCTTGAGAGGATAGGAGAGTCCCAAATCCCGTAATCCTCGGAAAGACTTCCACCAAGATCTTCCCCAAATCACTCCAATAATTTCGCAACCTTGCTACCAGACTTTGAGCCAGATTTTCCTGAGATCCCTGTCATACTAATTTGTTCTACGCAAGGAGTTTAATTCTAGAAGTTTATCAAAGGGATAGAGGAAGAGATTGATCCCCCAATCATCCCTCAGACGAAAAATATACATCCTTGCGAACTCCTAAAGAATGAGTCATACTGGGAAAAAAGGAGTTGTCAACTTCAGAGAGCATAAGAGCAATACAACATGATTCTCACGTCTGTTACTAACCGATTTCGTAGTTAGCCAATGCTTGACCAATGCCAACACATTGTCATTTACCTACCATAATGAGTTATAGTTCCAACTTTGACTCGCTATAAGAATCAACTTCCCACGAGTATGATTTTAATGCCGGTTGGTTATAGATTCCACTCACTCGCCAGTATCCTACGTATACGCGGTCCACAGTTGCCAGTACTGGACCATTTGTCAACTCTAGCAATTTCCGCACGAGTAGATAGAACGCGCATACCAAGTCCATGAATTTTATAAAGAAAACGAATAGTCAACAAACGTTGACCACAGATTTATAGTTGCTCCCAATCTTTGCAATCTTCCTACTAGAATTCCATCGTACTGGAATTGAGACACAAATTATGAAACCTCCTCAACAAAAGAACTTCACACTACGACTCGAATGTATTACACTGGTATAGGAAAAAACTTCTTTAACGCGTATCAAAGAATAATGGAAATGTATCAAAATAGCCGCTAACCTATCTCCATCGACGCTCGATTCAACCCAATTCACTTATTACCAGAGCGAATTTTTTTTAGTAGAAAGAAGTCGGTGAACGTGGAAACCCAATACTCGCCCATCCCCATTCTCCTTTTAGCCTGTTCGATATTCCTCGCGACGTCGTTCGTCCGATATTAATTCAACGTCTCTCCCTCCTCTTCAACCTTTTCGTTCTACATCAGCCGCGTGCCTTCTGAAATTTATTGCGTGACCGAAGGCTGGTCGTTGAATATTTCAGGAAGGTACGCTATTGGAGTGGGGATGAGGGGCGTCGAGCACAGAGGGCTACGGTTAGTTCGATTGCATATTTTACATCACGAACTCGTTAACTCCAGGTCTCAACCCTCTGTTCTCCCTTTTTCTCGCCCTCTGTTTCTTCCATCAGCTGCATGTATATTCGCAATGTACATGTACAAACATATATATATATATATATACGTGCATGGACAGGGTATATGTTTTTCATACCCAACCCTGACGAGGTAGTTTTTTCATCTCATTCTTTACGCTCCAATCTTTCATTCTCTTCTCTTCTTTTTCAATCTCTCACCAGTGACAGCTCTTTCCGAACTCTTGGTGATCGGTCACTTTCGTCCATCAATTCGTTCGTCTTTCTGTCCTGTAGTTGGATGGGATTTCAACAAGTGGTTGAGCACGAGAGAAATCCTATTGATTCGTTTTTTTCAATAACAATGCTGTACGATTCTGGCACATCGGTATTGACCGATTCCAAGTACCTCAGCGATGACATGAAATTAATATAAAACAATTCAAATCGCAAATGATATGCGTGTAACGTTGAGTTTGAATTCAAGCTTCTCTTCCTGGCATTGGATTGAAAAAGACAACTCTTTTTGTTTTTGGATCTCACTGATTACATCCAGCCAGTTCTTTCGTAGAGTTAAGAATTGCAAAGAATTCTGAATAAATTCAATTATCAACGTTCCGTGTTATTCAAAAGTGATATGTGTTCTATGATTTAGAAGAAAAGATATCAATCTTTTGTGCGGAAGATTAGGTTTTTCTTCTCATCTTTCATTTTTATCTTCTTGTTACGTGAGAAAAAATTCTTGATAAGAATTATCACACTGAGGGCAATATTCACGGTCGGTGCACCGGTTGATCCCAACCATCTTGTGCTTCCCAACGTTGGATAGTTCACGGGAGAAACTTAACGCCACTGAGATCAACCACAAAAGCGATCGTTGGATAATCGTTCAGGATCACAATTGTAGTTATTTCATATCAATTTCTTATTGTGAAATAATCACTGTTCATTTGATATGAAAATCATACTTGGAAAAAACAAGTGATTCAAATTTTTCTTATTTTTATACGGGGTGTAGAGTGAGGGAAAATTCTTATATCGAACGAGGCCCACCAAAGGCGGATCACTGGATGTTACTGAAGTTTGGATCGTTTATCGAAAGAGATTCGTAAATACACTGTAAAAAAAACTGGACATTTACTGTGCAACTGGGCTGGAATTTTCAAATTTGAGATTGTGTACTGAAATTTCGCCATGATGTTGCAAAAATTTTACTGGCTTGTACTACAATTTTACAGTTCTTGTGCACCGGAAAAAAGTATCCCGCCAATAAGGAATTGGAAAAAATTTCGAATTTAGAAAAAAAACCCTAATCGTTGGTATCCTGGAATTATACAGGTTTTGAACTTCAATTTTCAGGTCGTGTAATGGAATTTTCCAGTTATGCTGGAATTTAATCACTTTTGCACTGAAATTTTCCACTTCTATTGGACTTCGTCATTTCTGGCAGGAAACATTTCAAGTCTTCATATTAAAAGTTTCCTGATTGAGATTTTGAATAATAATTGTAATTGTAGCAAATAAAATTGATATATGAGGTTTTCCAAAGACTTATTCCTTTGTGTATTCTAGATATGAAGCATATGTAGTAACCAAGGCTGGCCTTCCAACACTTTGCGCTATAGCTCATCGTTTAGGTCTCAGGTTTCGGTTGGTGGGCAGGTAGAAAAGTGTAGGTTCAAATCCCGTTGGGTAGACATGACTTTCTGTCCATCTACATTGTGACGTTTCGTTAACTGTTATGCGTCGGTATATGAAGATACCACCTATTAAAAGCCCCCTATGATGCCTTCAGCTCGTCGGATTTCCAAAGTTCTCTAATAATAAGAGGGGAACGCGGGTCACGGATTAATAAATTAAGATTTCAGTTAAACAAAGTTAAATAATATATTTATTAAATAGATTGAGTCAAGAAACTGGTTATAAAAAGTCAGTTTTAATGGTACATAAAATGATGCAATTTTACAAATAGAAGTTAAAATGAAAACTAATATTACATAGAATTATTGTTTAAAATGATCCTAATAGTCCGGACTTTGTCTATTTGATCTAATACGTGTGCACACTGAATTCGTAAAGTATAATATGTGGGTGTACCTTTAGATCAACCGGGATCTAAGGGAAAACAATCGTGGTTAGGCCTATCAAGGATTTCTCTAATATCAAATACGCTACGAGGATCTATCGGAATTGTTGATGTGAATGGCTCAGATGGAGCCTTCAGATTATCCGTAATACTTGGCAGTGTTCAAAATACGATTATTTAGATAAATTATATTTTAACGGTGAATTCTAACTTGATTTTAGCCTTATGCACGTGGCTTCTAACAAAATGTCGGTGATTGGCCGTTTGAGTGTGGCCCTAACGGAAAATAGCCGTAAGAGTGTGGCTTTAATACCCCATAGCCGTGAGAGGTTGGCTCTAACAGAAGTTACACTATGAAAATGGTGATACCAAATTCCCCCACCATTCCTAACCAAAAACTAGGACTTCGTAGGGATACACACGAAGTCTGACAATCTCGACTCCTGTAATTAAAAAAGTTGCTTACCAGGAGGTGAAACCGGCCTGATCGTTCCAAGCAGTCGAAGTCGAGAAGTGATTTTATGCACCTCTGCTACCTATATTATTACCTGCTAGGCTTAATTCCCGCCGTGGGAAACACTAGCGATTGTAGCGGTTCACGGAGTTTGTCACAATCGTATAGGTGTGTCTCTTTTTAATATATACTTCTCCCGTGTTATTCGCGCGCTTGCGCGATGCGTTCGGGAATTCAACATGGTTGCCCATGTTTGTTTACCATCTGTCATCTCGTGGTGCAGATAACCGCGTGTGCATTTTGTTAATGCACAATTGTTTTTATAATCTTATCCTCGTTTTAATCATTAGTTTTTCGTTCGCGAGTGAAGTGCCTACTCTGATGTCCTGCATGTTCTAAAATGGTAAGTTCTATATTTTCTTTAATATTTTCTCCTTGAATTATTCATACTTACTAATTATAATGTTTATTTTATTATTTTTCAGGTAAATCTACAACGGTGAGCCTGTGTTTCTGCTGTGGGTAAGATTGTATTGTTCCTATTTCCATAATATTTATCATGTAATATTTATTAGTCATGTTTTCAGGTACGTCGACTGGTATGATGGGGGACGTAACCATGATAGGCACTTAAGTGTCTATTTTCAGATAGCGTTGCTTTAGGCAACGCAATCAAGGTAAGGAATATCGTTCCTATTAATCCTCATTTTACAAATATTAATTGTTTTTATATTTTACAGGTTGGAATTTAGACGAGGATCGTCACAACATGAACGTTTCAGTTTCCCAATTATCTTGAAACAAAAGGACCGTGCAAAATCACTTTGTGTTTGCAATTTTTTTCCAATTTTCATTAATATTTTCAGCATTAATTTTCCAGCACATGTCCTGGAAAAGTCCAGTTCGTGTACTGGAAATCTTCAGTACTAAGGCTCAAAAAATTTCCATAATATTTGTACTGAATTTTTACAATACAAATGTGCTAAAATTTTCCGGTACATTTACAGGTTTATTGCTTCCAGTACATGTACTGGAATTTTCCGGTGAAATTCGTTTACGGTGTGAATAACGGAGGACTCAGCTTTGGAAAGCTTGGACTGTTGCTGTAAATTCTTCAAATCCAGTACTCAGGGCATAATGTAATGGTCAGTTCTTACCAAAAAATTAGTTCTAAAAGAAGACGATCAGTTCTAAAACGTACAAACGGTTAGTTCTTCAAAAATTACCCAATTTTCAGTCAAATGTTTTCCTTTTTATTTTGATTTTTTCAAATCGAGTATCCAATACTGCCCTGTTACAAAATAAGCCTCTTCCACCTCATATCGAGGGATATCATTAATTCAGTAGTGATATTCATTCTGAAAAAATAAATCTTGATGCCAAAAATAAAATCAATGAAGCATCAAATGATTCAAGGAATACTTGTCACACGTCACACAAATTTCTCACTTCATATTGGAAGGGTTTTCTCTCGAAATAGAAAGACTATTTCTCTTTTTCTTCAGCTGATGTTCTCACAGCATAGTTTATAAAAAAGTAATCTTGATTAAATAAAACGTAATGAGATAGATATATCATTTATTGAATGCATAAATAGATATTAAGTTTATTAATTATCATATACCGTTTTATTAATTCCTAAAGACGATACAGTACCTTTCTTTTTTTTAGAAATTGAGTGTCCACCGTATCGGTTAGTTCTCAAATTTCCTTACATTATGCCCTGCCAGTACCGAGCAGTTGATTCGAACAGTTAAACATCGAAGGTTCATCGAATTTTGTGTTTTGTCTAAAGTTCACACAAACGCAAATTCGCACCACGCAACTTCACCGGTTAGTAACTCGGTTCCTATTCGAACAATTTCACCTTCCTTTTTTTCAATTTGAAAGAAAAAACTGTGCATATTAACGTGGTATGGAAGAAAATTCACAAATATCTCATTTAGTTAGTGAAAAAAAATGCGAGAGTAAAATCCATTTTTGAAGACAAATGAAAAGTATGGAGACGGTTGGTGCGAATTCGCACCTGCGTGTACTTGAATGGTTAATAAACAATTTGAATTTCAACAACACGATTACTGGGCCATACTCATTTGATTGAACATCAATTTAACAAATGCACTTTCAATACGAATTCAATTTGAAATTCATGTTCAGTTACATTTAATTGATTCTCCTTTACAATTTTTTGAATTGTCCATAAAATCGATTCGCGTTGGAAACCTGGATAAAATTGGATGAATTTGGATTGAATTCTGATCTTTCTTATCAGATTTTTTATTGAAAATAATATTCAAATCAATTTGGTATAATTCAAGTTTACGACAGAAATTGAGAGTTTCAGATCAAATTGCGAGTGTTTCAGAGGAAACAACTCAGAACTGCGGATATTTGATTTGTTCGAGCGCCCTTAACAACCAGAAATTTCAGAATAAATTCCATCCTGTGATGGAGCGTTGGCCATCTCCTGATGGAAAAATCATCATCAGGTTGACCGGATATTTCAAAAGGACTGCTGGCGCTCTGGAAGGCCGTCAACGAATTTTCACTGGCATGGTTGCACCATCAACGATCTAATACAATGCCAATGAAATTGCATTTGAAAAATTACTTGGCAAGTGAAATGGTTCTCATCAATCCCACAAAAATGTGAACGAAATGAGCCTTATTGAATGTATACGAAAATTCCTCAATTATCAATAATTCTTGTACATTCGCATGTTTTTGTTGTCCGAGCTAAGGGGATTTCAACGATGAGTTTCCAGAGTGTGGAATGGATTGCACAATGAGAATTCCGTATGCTGGATTGATTATGGCCACAAAATTTAGTATATAATGATATAAAAGAGAACTGGGTTTGTTTGAGACTATTTTTGAGGGTAAACTCTCTGACAAGGAAGCAATATTTAATCACAATATTATTCGCAATCTTTACATTACGAAAATACCTGATTACTAAAAGACTACTAGCCCCCGAGGGTCTCATTCTATTTGAGATGAGATTTTATATTGGATTTCCTGAGGCACCTTTTCTTCATGTAACTGTGACTTCTATAAGAACATGGTCGATCTAGTATAATCGTATAACGACACGCTTTATGTTTTCCCTTTTTCCTCCTGGGTCATTTTAATTTCCCACGATATCTTTCGTCTTTCAAGTCGATTCATTTTAATTAACTGAGCAGACCAGAGAGAAGTCTGACGAGTTTTTGATGATTGTCTGAAGGTCACAGAGAATTTCTCCGTCAGGGAATGGTAGGTGTGGACAGTGAGCTTTTTAATTACATTCTACAGTGTTATTGGAACATAACATCTGGAACAATAGTTATAATAATCGTTTGAAATTCTTTACGGTTCGAACATCGTGTTGCAAAGAACTAAACTATGAAACTGTTTCAATATCTCAAATCATTCGTGTTGAACAGTTTTTTTATTCTTGAGGGTGAAAGCGAGCTAAGGAATATTTCAAATAATTCAAAAGAATTTCTCATTACTATGAACACCTCCATTTGATACAAGAAACACGAGGGAAGATTACCTTGAATCAGTTTAGAATTATTTCATTGAGAAGTTGATATTCCACATGATGATATTACTAAATTTATGAGATTTATGTTGAAGTGTACTAATGATGTAACGTAATCAAAATTAATAAGATTTCAAAGCATCTACCGGAGAACGGTTCACAAATTCAAAACTCGTCATTATACTATCAAGAGACATGCAGGGTGGAGTCTAATCCTATTCCAAGATAGTAAACTATGTTACGAAAATAGGGAATTGCCAAATGCATAGGAATGCATTCAAAGACGCTCGCTTCGAAGTCATTTCATTATACGATATTTAGAGTTACCGATAATTATATTGTTCTTAGTATAATATGAAAATTTTATATTTGAAGAAGATTATGTGATATTCATAATTTCTGCGCACAAAACATCTCCCCAGTTGTAAAATGTAGCTGGACTGGGAATAGGAATAATCCTCAAAATAATGACAAAATGATTGTATAATTGATAGCCACCTATCTGTTTTCATTTGAACTTTCTTCATTTGCTGAAAATCATGTGACTTGGAAGTTGTAAATTAGCCGACCCATCCTCGAACGTATGTTTGCAGGGTTTGGAATAAGATTTTACGTACGCAATCATCTGTATTATCAAGTCACCCTAAACTTCGCCCTATTTCGTCAAACTTTCGCATAAATCAACGGGTGAGTGGATATACGTGAAGCAAAGTGACGACTATTCGCGTCATGTCAGCGTCGCCCTCTCAAATTTCATCACATCGTAAATCAAATGTGATCCGTGTATATGCGTACGTACGTAGCCATATTTGACATATCTTCCATTCTTCTCGACACTTTTTGTCATAACAAAACCAAGTACCTAATTCACAGTATTCTTTCTCTTCCCTCAAATCGCTCGTAATTTACTTATTTCTTCATCGACCGAATTACCAATGTTGAATTTCCGAATACTCCTTCTCATTCGGAACGCAATCTAAAAAAACATCACAATATTACGATCGTGTGTATTCCAAGATCGTGTAATAAACTTCCATCATTCGGACGTTTACGAGAACACTTTCAGTTCTTGACGCGATGCGGAAAAACAACACGACGGATCAAGGCGTTCACATATTCTTTCATATATATATATGTACATATCTACTCCGATTCCTTCTTCCTCAGAAATGGGAGATAGTCAAATATCTACGATCTCTGCGGAAATATGAATCAGGAGAAGAAAAAAGAATGTTTAATACACAATATGCTTGGTACAAAAGAATAAAATATGTTTGCATGTATTTTTGAAAGTATCTAAGAAGATGAGAATCATTTCCCTGATGTGATATAAAGTTTCCTTTGTACTTTGATTGCTCCTTCGATGAGAAAGCTTCGCAATTGTGAGTTCAAACATCGAGCTTTCAATCTTGATGAGTTGTGAGATGTCTTATTCTTTATGTTTGGAATAAAAGTAACGAAGAAATGTATATGTAGGAATGCTGAGAAAGAATAAAAGTCGTCGCAACTTCCATTGGATAGAACTAATCGCAATAAAACATATCACTGATTTTTCATCAAATTTCCATTTTCAAACATGATTCACAAATTACACGTGACCAACAAAATTTTCCGAAGAATCTTCCGACGTTGAAATTCCAGAACTGAAAAGATCTTGCATTATAAATGTTCTTTTTCTGAGAAAAAGCTGAGAAAAGCTTTGGTATTCTACGTATAGGGTGCTTAAACATACCAAGCCGTGCAAGAGACGAAGTTGGATAAACGTAAAGCTTGGTGGTTTTGTAGAGTCATGTTGCTTTGAAGGAGCATGTCACTTCATGAGGTAAAATGAAAAGACGAATGCTAGAAATTCGTTCAAAGCGCCCGGTTTGAATAGAAAGATTCTAACTCCAGTGAGGCAGGAAAGGAATAACAAAATCAATGCACCTTGGTACGAAAAATTCAACTGCAAAAGGGAGTATAGCCTTCATTCCGCTGCCACTATTTTGATTCATGCTTGCAACAGTTCGACATTAAACACTTGCGGAATGGAGCGCATTGAAGAGCATGGTTTGGAATGCGAATGTATGAGCAACGATTTCATGCGAAATGATTAAATATGAACATGACGAGGAAATACACACCTACAATTTGTCAAAATATATTCCCTGATTCTCAATTCATGGATTTTTACATAATTAAATTTATTCATGTCAAATAGGGAACGAGTCGAGTCGGCTGATATTTTCTTTGAAATGTGAAATTCGTTGATTTTGTTCCACTCGCAACTTGAATTTGATCAAATCGAAGGGGTTTTGTGAATCAAATAAAAATAGTCAGCTTCAGCTTTTTCAATCTATCACGCAACAGCACGAGCTGTGCTCTCGTGTACTTGCTGCGCAGCAATCCCTTCTGATGAGAGACCTTTCCGTTCATTTACATTTATTTCTCATTTCTTTTCCTCGCCTTTTTCACTTGTTTTTCAATCTTTCCGCAGCGGTATTTGAAATACTTGATATTTTTCTGACACACAATTCCTTTAAAAGATTGATATCGATTTTTTTTCCTCTATCATCGTTTCTTTTCTCTCAATGTTCGGTAATATGTGTTGAAGGTGCACTTTTATATTATAGCCTGATAGTAAAAAAAAATCATCCACTCGATGGATAGATAAACATTGAAGATTTATACTCATTGGGAATTTTTCTACCAAGTACAATTCAAAGGATCGGAGGAATAACATTCTGAAATATGTATTGCCAAGTTGAAATAACATACGATACATTCATAATTTGAAATTGTATAAATCTTGAAATCCAAACGCGGATTCAAAATCTCATACGTGAGTGAGATAATGTGATAATCAGATTCATGGAATATCACTGTTCTCCTGTGGATTTATTTCTGATTCCCATATTGATGAATATCAGATTATATTCAACTGTAATAAATATATCGCTCTGTTGATTGTTTTGTATTTTGTTTGCGTTTTGTATAACAATTGATGCATACGAATCTCATAGTTCTTTGCGATAATTCTGTGCAACTTCAATCTCGTTCGTAAAAATACGAAAGTGTAACGTAATGGTTTATATTTTTCAATATTGTGAGTACGGACATAATTCTCCTATAATTCACATGGGCACAGCTTCCAAAGCCTCGACGCTGAACAATGTTCCGTTGAAAATATACATTTCAACAGTCATGAATAAGCCTCATAAATTTGTGGTTATCAGGATTGAGCTTTACTCGCCAAAATATTTTTTTCTCCTCACGTCTGATTTTGGGAAAATTTGTTTATTCTTCATTTTATTTACGATTTCTTCGATGGCCTGGGGTTATGTTTGGTCGTTTTTCATGTTACCTTTCCAAGTTTCTACGTTCAGATATATTCATATTTCCACTCTTTTTTTCTCCTTTCCCAGTACTAATACCATCGGGCTCCTGTATTCCTCGAGAGAATTGTACATAATCACACTTTGATATTTCAGTCGTACATTTTTTTATATCTTCGATAGCTTATTTCTATTTTCTCAATAATTTTATGCAGAATATCAGAGGAAATAAATTCAAAATTTCAGGTTGAAGTGAAAATAAATCCGATCAACTTCATCCTCCTCAAAGTAGTCTCATGAAATCTATTGAATAAACGGATAGAAAGTATTTCAGATGTGTCGGAAACGATCTCAAACACCTACCATGTTTATATAATATTTTCTTCTATGGAAAGGGGGAAAGAATTACGTCAAGTGATAAAGTTAAGTGAATCACTCTTATCCGTATACAGAAAATGTATAACCTCGCGTAGAGTACGTGTGTATGTACATGGTACATAACATACGTAACGCACTAGGCAAAGCTGAATGCTGCAAGCGCGTTCATACGTTTCCTTCGTGTCAGAGTAAAGAGGCAAGAAGCAATAGCACATAACCCACACGAATTCGAAAACGAGAAGAGAAAAGTTTTGTATTCATACGAAGCGGTCCTCCGCGCTATCCACCTCAGTGATAAATTCCCTCCTATTGACGTGGGAATTGAATTTCCTGTAGTGTAGCCGTGGGCCACGACAGAAAGTCGAAGGAACGAATTTTTCGTCTAGCGACCTAATGTATACCTATATACGACCAGTATTCTACGACTCGAAATAGATGAGCGTCTCTAGGATATCTGTAATATTGCTGAGAGAAGACGACAAGGTACAAGAGAGTTGTTACGTTTTTGTCGATCAACGGAGAGGCTTCAAAGATGATACACAATTCCATCATGTATTTCGTTACCCCAAATATAACTTGTTGAGAAGATAAGATCTATATCGATGATTAGGAATTTCATCTTGGGGTCGAAAGGAGTAGAGCGATACATATAATCAAATTTTTTACTCATATTCAACTGTTGTTCGTGGTGAAGTCGAAGGGATTCATTCAAACTGGATGATTTTAATCGAATTGGAGAAGAGAAACGAATGAGAAAAAGTAGAACGAATGCAATTCGTTTGAATTTCCCGATTAAGAATTGAGATACTGCGAATATTGTCCAGCGAAAATTCGGAGCTATCGGTAATTAGAAGATACAGATTATGTAGGGATATATCAATTACCCTTAATCGATCGGTTATAGAGTGAAAACAGTAGTAACGGAATGAACACCAGTGACAGAATCCTGTTCTTCCTTTCTCCAATACTAAACATATGAGTTCATGCGTGCAACCGTTTACCGCGCACGACTCTGCCGCAACACGATCGGTCCTGCGTTTTCTCTCTTTCGTGCTCTAACCGTCACATAATTATGTATACAGAAACTCATCATAGGTTACTAGCATGTAGACGGAATGATCACCGTTCGAATCCTTGACGTGCGACCCATACAGGAAGCTCAGTGATGAAATACATTCGAGCTGTCTTCCATAAAAAACTGATCCGAAATTTCTTCAAAGCCTTGCAATCGAAAAGAAACGTCCAATCATCAACGCAATAATTCTCAGATTTGGTTGGGAATCAAAAATCATATTCTAAAAATTAAAATCTGTTTTATAATACAGTGCAACCTTTGAATAGGGTTGCTTGCCCTGATTCACGGAGCAAAATGCAGCTCGAAAGGATAGTAATCTTTAATAGAAAATTGGAGAATGTTTCTTAAAATCTTAGAATATTTCTTACGATCTAAGAATTTTTCTCAAGTTCGTAATAAACATAAAACGGTTCAGATTTCTCTTGAATATTGCTCGAAATACAATGGAAAATTATCAATTCTCAACAAATCATAAAAACAAATATGAAATTTCCAAAAGTCGCGAATGAAATTTTACAAAGTGGATAAGAAAATTCTGTAATATGAAAATCAGATTTCGAAATTTTGTTATTTACTTTGTAAAATTTCATGCGCGACTTTTGGAGACTTCATATTTGTTTCTATGATTTGTTAAGTATTGATAATTTTTTATTGTTTTCCGAGCAATATTCAAGAGAAATCTGAACCGTTTTATGTTTATTACAAACTTAAGAAAAATTCTTAGATTTTAAGAAATAATCTCCAATTTTCTATTAAAGATTACTATCCTTTCGAGCTGCATTCTTCTCCGTGTTCTCGCCCGAGCGTTCTCCCCACCATTATACAAAAGCTAGAGAATTTAATAATCGGAATGCAACCTTTAAATAAGGCCGCAGGACAAAATGACATTTTGCTATTACATTCATGGACAGAAAAATATATTTCTGTCCTTTTAAACTTCATCCATATTTGACAGGATTCGCAAGGTGTTCAGACCAATTTTCAATACATTATTTATGATATTCTTATACATTTTTCCTCATCGTATACGCTGTGTTTTTGTTTCGACAAACGGCAGCACAATATCCGTCTCACATGAGATGTATACACACAGAAATTAATGTATCTTCCTCTGATTTAATGCGAATAACTCAGAAGATCCTCACCATCTCTCCTAGATCACAGGGAAGCTTCTTTGATAATAAAAAACCCCTCAAAGGATGGCCAAAAACTAGTCAACAATTTTGAGATGTGTCAATTTCCGAAGCGGCCTTATTCATAGGGAGCGAATTCTTCTGTGCTGAGTTGAGCGCAGCCCATACAGGGTTCATCAATCGGCCCAATAATGGCACGTTACTGGACCACAAACGGCGTTCTTCGCCAATTAATGGCTCATCATTGGTTAATTGCTGGATGATAACGTCGGTCCAGTAATGGTAATGAATAATGGGCCATGTATAAAGTTATTGATTGGCCCATTAATGGAGCTGAATGATCCCGATTTGTGGTCAGAAATTTCGGCACGATGTTCGAATGTCAGCCATCAATGGCAGATTACTGGGGCATAGTAATAATGATATCCAATGGTGATATGACTGCGTTCCAGAATAATCGGTTCAGTAGTTAAGTGGGACCCAAAACACTTTTTTGTTTTCGTTTTAGGGAAATTTGTCATTCCAGTTTTCACCAGATCAGAATCCACAATCGATATTTCCACAATCTCAAATGTAAAATCATACGAGTCAAAAGCACTCTCGATAAATCAGTTGAATTCGGTTGCTTATTCCATTCAATTTTTTGTTATGTACAGGAGAAAGTAATTGATTATCTATAAAAATGAGAATTCATTTGAATCATGTAAAACGTATTGAATGGATGTGAATTATTTATTCAGCGTAATAGAAATAAGGCCAAAACAAACTTTTTTCACGGGTGATTACGAATACAATACGTCGAGGGGCCGTTCACTCTCGAGTCAAAAAGAGTCAAATTAATGTTGAAGAATACTCGTTTCCCGATTGCACGATTCAAAAGAGAGAGCCTGACTCGCATGATTCCCAGTGATCAGTTACTATGTGTAAAGTTGTATTCAATAATTTGGGATGATTCGCTCTGACTCGCATTGACTCGTTCCTTATTTGCACTGACTACCTTGACTCATTCTTTATTCCTATCAGTGGAATGATTCATTTCATTATCTCACTCATTTTGTACTATTTCAAATGCACACTGTAAAAAATAATCCGAATCTTCCTGTACGAAGCAACCGGAAAATTCCGATCATGGGTATATAAACTCACCTTCAATTCAACTGAAAATTCCGAACTGTATAGGATTTTTACCATCATTTCCCAGTAAGTTTCTGGTGGAATACGGAAAATTCTTAACGCACGTATGGGTTAATTACTTCCAAACGTTTATGTCAAGTTTTCCATGGAAAGTTTTTATAGTGTCCGCTTCATTCACCTCATGATACTTTGTCAATTTTGTTATTGCAAGTGCTTAATGAAATCTCATAGAAGATTCCACACAACATCCCAGTTCTTGAGGAATTCTCAAAGAGCTCTCTTCAAACAGTTCATTATAGATTCTGTCATGAGAGTTCTTGAAGAATTCATCAAGAATACAATCAGATCCCAAAAAATTCTTAAAGCATTCTCAAAGACCTGGTACGAGAGTTCATAAGACACTTTTCATGAATTCGCAATGTATTTGTAAAGAACCCCCCGTTCAGAATGAATCCCTGGAAGGATTTTTTTCGTCCAAAAGAACTTGGAGAATTCAGTAAACAATCCCGAAAAAAGTCTTCAAGCATCAGAAAAGAGTTCTTGAAAGATTCTATAAGAGTTTTCAAAGGATTCCAAGAGATTTCTTGAAAAATTTCACAAAAGTTCTCGAAGAATTCGAAAAAAGTTCTTGAAAAATTCTTGCAGAACTCTGGAAATATTTTGCCATATAACAATATAATCTAACCAAGAGTTTGCCTACAAATCCTGACACAAGGTTGAATTGCTATGAAAACTGAAGTAATTCTTCAAATCTTGGGAAATAACCTCAAGATCATAGAAAATTCCAGAACCATTCTTGGAAAATTATTTTAAAATCCTTTGCAAAAACTTCAAAAGATCTTGAGGAGCCTGATCTTGAGGTGCGCAGTCGTTCATGTCTACGTTCACGCAGTCAGTGTAGATGATCCTCTCACTGATTCGTTTTCATTGACCGCCGATTCGATATGATTCATTCTGACTCGCACAGATCCGTACCTGACTCACGCAGATTCTACTCGACTCACTCTTTAAACGGATGATTCGCTTTTTCCACGAGTAATTCACTCTTGTACGTGATTCTTTTCATAATAAAAATATTCTGAATAGTACTTGCAGATTTCAGTTATTGAATCAACGCATTATTTATTTCGAATCTTTGTTGAGCGTTAAAATCGTCTGACTCGAGAGTGAACGGCCCCTCGCAATACGTTCAACTTTGAAATCCATTTCACTTAGTAATAGACCATATTTCAGCCAGTAACGGGGAATCAATTGTTGGCCGTTTACCATAGTCGTACATCGGCTGATTATCGGCTATTTTCATTGCTGGCCTTTCTTATCAGCCAATGGTGGGCCACACTTGTGCCAATGATGTGAATTCATTGTTGGCCATTCAATGGTAGCCATACATGGGCCGATTATTGACTGTGTTTACATGATCGGGGTTTCCTGTATGGGAGGCTACCTAGCGAGGGTAACCTGATTCTGAGAAAAACTGTCTCCTACAGCTCCATTCGCGGCCTCATTCACAGGTTGCATTGTATGAGTCCGGTACATCTTTTCCTCAATATTAGTGGTAATTTTTCCAACGTGCAGAGAAATTCCCACATCTATCCTATAAAACTCAGAGGAATATGCACTAGCCTCGTATTTTAGAGGAATTTTCTCGAATTCTAGTACACGACTTTTTCAGTGTATGTAAGCGGTACTCCCAACCCTGAGATTTAGCAAATCTGCTAGCGGATACATTTATACAATCTTCCCATCATCCATTGAGTTTAATTTCATTTCTCAAGATCTGGATTCTTCGACCTAGGGTCTTTTACCAATCTTTAATAAATAAATGAGTTCGATTAGGGTTTGTAGAATTCATTATGAATTCTTCAGAATTCTTTTTGAATTTCTGTGCTGTGTGCGATGTAGGGATGGACGATGTTTGACAGTATCGATACTTGATGAAAATTTGATAAAATTTTGATCGATAATGTATCAAGTTTGATATAGACTCGAAAATTTTTTTATAGAGATATCGATGCTGTCAAATATCGCCCATCCCTAGTGTAACAATAGTCAAAGCTCTGACAATCCTTCTTAAGGCTCAAGCAGGTTCGAGGTTACCTTAATTAAGCCCTGGAGATGAATTTCTTGTTGGCACATCAAACGATAACATTTTTGTAGTTGTACAATGCAGTTATATTCTAAACATCAAAGAACATCACACATATGCCGCATGTATAACTTTTGCACCACACTGAAGATTGAAAAAATGAAAGAAAATTGAATCAAGTCATTAAATAATTCCCATCATATGTGACTATTCGAAGAAATCATTATTACTGTACTCCAGAATCGTGAAGAATGAATCTTTAATTATCTCGGGAGCTCTGTTTAATTTTTATAATTAATTTCAGAGTGGATGAATTGCTTGAAGCCTCCCGATAATGAGAAACGAATGTGAGATGAAATGTGTATAAAAGTTATACAAGGCTTTCTTCGATATGAATACTTGGAATTTTTCCATAGAAATTTAATTAAATATTCGTGTTTTGTTACACGCTTTAATTTCCCTTGCATAACTCCAAATTTCACTCAAATGAATTTCATTTTACTATTCACTGTTACATTTAGAAAGTGCTATTCGTAAATACGTTTACATCAATCTTTGAATTTTATGAAAAAATGCTCAGTTTATAGAGTAGCGAGTTCAGCAAATGACGTTTCGACATCCAATACTCTCATTTTTGTCGGAATCTGAAGTTCGAAAATGGAGCTGAAACTGGCAGCCCTAGAGCTAACAGCCGATTGTTATTCACTTTTCACATGAAACGTTTATTAAGGATTTAAGTATCTGAAACGTTTACTGGAATGCTACTTGATCGATTCCTGATATCAACAAAGCTTCAACAAGGTTCAATCAAGAGTTACAACAATCGACTGCTGGTTTTACAGCTGCTAGTTTCAGCTTCGTGAAGTTTGAAATATCTTCCATGAAGTTCGTCAGTAAAAATTACTTACATAGGACATTGGAAACAATATTTTTCTCTATTTCCTGGAGTTTTTAAATCAATTCGGAGTAATTTTGGTGTGCTGAATACAAAAAGAATGTCAGATTTCTTGAATTTTCTCAATTTCTATAATTTTTGATGTGCAATATATCCAATGGATAAATTTTATATATAAAATATCACAAAAAATTTAAGGATTTCAATTCTTCTTTCGTAAGGCTTTGGACGTTGAGAACAGATTTAACTAGAGGGTTTCTCCATATTTTTATGAAAATATTTGGAAAGGAGAAACAATTCTCTCAATTGTATTCCCGCATAAATTTTGTTCACGTGTTCCGAGATTAATAAATAATCGACAGTCAAGTGAGTTTTAAATACCACTCGATATCTTCTTTGAAAATCAATGTTCATCCTATCACGAATATATATGAAACGTAGTGATATTTACAATTCATGCGCAATTTGAAGAGCATAAAAATAAATCTTCATTCCAAAATCGATATTAACCGAACGAATGTTCTCAATTATGATCAATACGCTATTTGGAGAGATAATGAATTTCACGTTATAAAATCGGTCGAGAGTCACCGGATGTGTTGATGAGAATTTCGTTTGAATCGATTTAATATTCTGGACTTTTATGAGGCAATCATTTTTTAATGGGGATATAATGTACGCTTGAGGGAATAAAAGAGGTGAATTTCCCAAAAATTGCATCGAGTTGTTATTACTTCCAGACGATCACAGGCTGGCCTTTCAAGTCATTGTAAGGCTCTCTTTTTACGATCAAATAACGTTTCATCATCAGAATATGATCAATACTTCACATGCGTGAATTAACTTGGTATTTTTTGTCGTTGGTTTTTCTTTTGAATGGGAAAAACACGAGTGGTGAGATAAAATGGTACACGAGAAAAAATTAAATGGCTCATTTTCTCAACAACCTTTTTTCACTACTGTAGCCAAAATAATTGCAGCTATTTTTCAGCTCCTACAGTGGGAAATCATAGCTGTCGCTGCACAGAAATTGTGGTTGATATTTGGATAGCCAAATAATTTGACTATTAAATTTTCGCTCTGACTGTCACATTTTTGGCTGTTACCGCTGAGTGAGTGGCCGTGACAGCTGAAAAACAGGTCCCGTAGCCAATTTTTAGCTATCCAAATTAATAATAATTATTTTTCTCCGTGTATGATGTGTGGAGGAGAATGAATATTGACGATAGCGCAACTTTTGAAACGATAATATCAATTCAAGGTTTGTCAATTATTATTTTCAACCACGAAACATCACCGATGAGGAGGTGACAGTGAAACATGCTACCATTGGCGTGTAACTTATATAAAATCCTTCAAGCTCTGCCAATGCTCACAGCCAAGGCTGGAGAATACGTACGTTTACAATGGTCTCAATATTGTACCAATCTGGGCAAGGAGCACCCAAGTGAAGTTTAGATGAAGCTCATTGAATTTGCACTGAAAAATGAAAAAGGAAACTATCCGGTAAATGTGTACGTCTATTACTTTTCTGTTGTGAATAGATGGGATTGTACGTAACAGATAGTTGACGCGTTTAAAATCGATTTTCAAGTTACTGGACAAATTTCAAGCTAAATGAACTGTAAAAATGGCAAGCCAAGCTCGCATCAATCAATCCATTAAAAACGCGAACTCAATCGAGCAGATAACCAACAGAGGCATGGAAATTTCATGGGTAAATGTTTTTCTCTCAACTTTTAGTATTTTGAAAATGATCTGAGGAATTTAAGGAGAACATTTATCTTGAGATCTTCAAATATCGTGCAGTGAAATAGAACAATGATGAGAGAAATTGCTTAGTTGCGTGAGCAAAGATACTTTGATTGATAATCTTTTAGGTCATTTGAATACATCTTTATTTGATACAAATAAAAATTTCTTTCCGTTAGCAAAAACAATAATTTGACGTATATTCACTTTAAATAAAAAAGTTTAGTCAACAGAAGCGTAAATAATTTATTTGTGACAACCAACAATTTATGCGCGTTGAATAAATTGTTTCATTTCAAAAATATTTATTCAACGCAACTTAAAATATTTATTCCAATCAGTTCTTCAGCAAATAGAATCTGATTCCGCATGCGCTGACTACCTTTTCATAATTTTCAATTGTTTTATCGGAATTTCCACCCACGCCCACTCTTCAACGACACGCCTGCAACCGCGTGCAATGGCGATGTGGAATTTTGGATTTTATTTTTGGAAAAATACATTACTCCATAATAGAAGTGTTCAAATTCATCGTTTTATCGGTTTTGTGATCGTATTGTCTGAGGAATATTCGCACAAAATCTTTTTTTATGCAGTGAAATTGTGATCAAATATGGAGCCAAGGGAAATCCAACAAATTTCTCAGAATCCCTTCTGACTAAAATATCCTCAGTAGAAATCACTGTAGTTATTCTCTACGCCTCGCAAGACCTTACGATGCCCTTGTGAGGGACTTGCAAGGCCTAGCAAAGCCTTATACTAACCTAGGAAAATTACTGGACTCATTTACAGTCAGGTTGTTTAGAGATTTCTAGTACACGGAGAAAAATGTATGGTTGCAATAACCAATTCGTTGGTTAAATAAGGTCCAACCAATTGATTGGTTATCATGATCAATTATGTGGTTGTAACAACCAATTTCGTTGGTTGCTCCAACTGCATTTTTTGACGTGGTCATCATAACCAACAGAATTGTTCATGACACTCACATAGTTGGTTGTGACAACCAATTAATTGGCTAGACCATATTTAACCAACGAATTGGTTACTGCAACCATCCATTTTTCTCAGTGTAGATATTTGATTCTCAATAACTAACAATATTTCAGTGCAATCATATTTTATCAACTAAATGATTCAGTTGGAATAACATTTTGATTCAACTGGAATATTCGGTTGTCAGAACGTCAAAATATTAATTCGTGAGAAGTGAAAGTTTCACTCATTCAAACTAAATACAATTAACTAAACAAAATGCGTTGATTTGAATAACAGTCTAGCTGTCCGATGTATGATTAAATTATTTTGCTGTGATGGCTATCATTCAGTTACAGCAACTACAGCAGATACAATCGTTCAAGTATCACTATTCGAAGGTCTTGTCTCTTTCTGATCAACTTCAGAGGGTGTTGGTGGAAAAAGATGAAGACTCATGCCGATAGATAGATCGTTTCCCATTTGGATGAAATCTAAATCAAGCGCATCCATGACAATGAGAAAAATAATTCACTGAATAAAGAGGTAAGGAAAAGAAGTATGAAAAGAAAAACAGGAAAATTTAGCGCCGTGGTGTATGCGAGTGTACGTTACTGCTAGTTTTTTCACTTATATCGCTGAGCAGTATGTAGCGCGTCAACGACGATATGATCAAAGGTGCCGCCGTAGCGATCACCAACCGTATTCACCCACGTCTACTCTCACCTCTCATTCTCTTTCACAACACCCTATTTCTGAAATGTCAGGACGCTTAGAGCGTTGTTCACCCTTTTTTTGCTCGCTCTAGGTTTCCTCCCTCGCATCCCTCGTTCGCAGCCGCTGACGATTCGAGAGCTTATTAAAGGCTTTCAACTGTACCGGACATGGACTAAAGTCTTCAACTCCACTTTTCATCTCTTTGTATCTTTCGACCCTCTTCCAATGAGGCGTTCGAACGGACGATCCACGCAACTCACTATTGTTCATCCATCTGATAAAACGAGACTTGAATGAAAATGTTTAGTTTATCTCTTCAATTCTTCTTCTTCTTCTTCTTCTTCTCCTTCTTTCTATTTCTCCTTTATTGATTTCATCATCAACTATCATGAACTAAAGACTGCGAAATAGATTCAATTCCTCCACTGATTGTACAAAGTTAGCGAAGCGTAGAATAACTTTCCTAATAAATAACAATGCGCTGTATACAGTATTCGAAAATTCAATGTACCTATATCAATGATTTATACTATACAGCTGTTGTAACCTGATTTGTAATGAATTCATTCACTTTACATCGATAGATAGGGAATTCCACGTTGGTTGTTTGATGGGAGATTTTTACAATACTTTGTCACCCACTTTGTTTGATACAGACAGGAATTGTTCCCAATGCACTGGATAGAAAATGTACATATATTTCATCGCGATGTGTGCTCTAGACAATCTTGATAATTGCTTAAGCCGAAAACCTAAGGAATCTTATCAGCCCAATGTGATTGAATATGTATCCTAAAGGTGTGCAGGAATGTTCCTGATATATCCTGTTCTTGAAATATTATGTGTATATTGAATATTTGTTGGTATATTAAAACATTGAAGAGGAAATTTCATTGATCTTGGAAAATTTGGCATCAAGTGATATTTTATAAATCTAGATCAAACTACATATTTTATGAACTTAATCAACAGAATCAAGTCACTGGATTACTTCCTCTTTTAAAATCATCAAGAATATGGAGCGGAAAACTTGCAATCCTCAAATTCGTTCCCAATCCAACCAAATGGAAAAAAGAATTATCGATTTCGAAATTCTCTTCCACCTAATATAAACTTCAATTTCGAATCCAGTTCCTATCACACACACATATGAGAATGATGCTTCAGCAATGCACGAACCGCAAGAACAAATGTGCTGAAATGTAGAAACACCGCTTATCGCAACATTCAGTTTTTGGAATGATGTTTGTTGAATCCTTTCAACCGATCAGCTGATTATCGATCGAACTAGGTCCAGTATCTCACTGTTCCAATCATGAATTTTTTTTATCACAAGAGAAACTCCCTCACCCTAAAATGGTCAAAACGATCTAAACCCTATCAAAGTGAGATTCAAGATGGGAATCAGTGGAAGAAGTTGGACGAGCAATAGTAGCATGCTATAAATCCATAGCAGGGTGGTGTCAAAATGCGGATATATATGAGTGTAAATGCGCGTTTTCTCAATACTACCACCCATGCTGGGCCGTGGAGTAGAAAATTTATGAGGCCATTCAGAGGTTAATCCATTTATGATCATACCAATTCAAAATTCTCTACAGTAAATTGTGAATCATTATCATAAAATATACCCGATTCGATAACTAATCTATAACATATGCGTTGAGAGGAATTTGCATTGGATGGATAACGAAGATAGGGATGAGTTAGATTTCCTATAAGGGATAAATTGCGAATTCGATGAACGTAAAGTTTATTCACGATATTATACGGTAGATAATAATTTCATTGATGGATAAAAAATTCTTGATTCCGAAAGAACGAGCATATGTTTGTTCGGTGCGATTAAACGAATATTTTTCATATTCCATTATTCAAATGGAGAAACAAATCAAATCCATTCAATAACGTCCTGGTGACTGAGTTGTTCGTTCCAAATATAGATCGAAAATCTTCAATCTCACTCTGTGACCACACACGAATGTGAATGTAAACAATTGTTCAGGATGCGTTAGCCGAGTATGTAAATGAAGCTTTCGTCGCTGGACCACTAATCTATATAACATGAGTTTGGTACCTTGATCTGTACATATGTTAGATATGACATCGTTCGGGATACAAGATGAATTTTGTGTAGAGAATCAGGGAAATGGAATAGGATGAAATGTTATTCGAAAATACAATCGCTACGGGATAACGAAAATCCATTCGATAACACGATGTATGTAGAAGAAATATATTATATTTTAGTGTAATCTATGACGAAAAGAGGCCAAGTCTTTATAGAGAATATTGAACAAATCCTTTGTCCACGTGGAATCAATTAGTTTTTTGATCAGACTGATTTTTTCAACCGAACTCTTCATAGACCAAATGAAAGAATCTTCCAAAATAATATAAATTACAGGGGAATTGTTTAGGCGAATTTGTTAGGTTCGTGCGACAAAAGACAATCCATGATAGAGTGAAGGCAAATTATCTATCCAAATTATCCATCCGGAATAGATCCAGCCAACTTCGATCAGGTATGCCAAATTATACCTGAGAGTTGTTTTTCAATCACCTACATGAATTCAGGTTCATACACATTCTATATTACATTCAATGTAGAACCAACATGAACCGACTGTAGATTAGGCTATAATTTACTTCCAGCAAGAACATTGAAATTAATGCAGAAATTTCTAACGGTGTAGGGCCAGATCTGACCGGTCAAAACGAGATGTGTCGGTTATTAGGCTACTGGAGGGATAACCATTTATTTTTCCTGCTCGGATGATGAGGCGGAATGATTTCAATTCATGGGCATAACTAATAGCGTTTCAACTTGGACCATCAGTGGAGAGTTATATTTTGTCACATATTAACGGTATTGATTCCCTTTATCGCGGGAAATCAGCCGTTTCAATGGTTGGAATATCGAACATGGCTTTTGTTCCATATTTACCACCAGTCCGAAAGATGAACCTTCAATACGTTTCTTACGAGCCTTGAAATTTTCCATATAGACCAGGGCTGAAGCCTTTGCAAATGGTGAAAAGTGAAAAAAAATTATAGTAGGATGAAACCTTTTTTAATGCTTATATAATGATGTTTTTAATGCTTATAGCTGCAAATGAATTCATTATGAATTCCTTATGAACTGTTGTACTGTGTGGGGCCATTTTCACAGTTGCTACGAAATAACAGGTAGTAAGGCCCAGATCCTCCTAGCCCCTTCCCCACTTCTCTATGAAATACGTTTTAATGGGCTGAAATTTTCTGTAGTTCACTCAGGTATATAAGTTATCTTGAAATAGCAATAAATAGGCATTTACACAAACAATTTAAAGAAGATTCTACAATTTTCTCAAAATATTGTAGATGTCTTATTAAATATTTTATCTTTATTAACTTATTTGGTTGTTAATTATACTAGTATATTTCGATTTGCAATTTTTTTCTTCATAATTTCAACATGGAATCTCACGTCTTTCGAGTAATCGAAGTGTGAATTGTAATAACCAGCTCAAAATTGTACAAAATAATTGAAGAAAATTTTTCGAAATCGAGTTTTTTCCGTTTTTTGCATTTTCTGAGAAAAGTTACCATGGTAAGATATATTTTTTTCCACAGCATCAGAAAGTATAGATTTCAACGAACAAAAAACCCACCGACTTTTTTGAAAAAGCAGATATTTTGACGTGAGAATTTTCGATTGAAAATTAGGGTGGTTTTTCGATATTGAGTCCATAAAAGGTGAAAAAATGAATATTTTGGATCAAAAAAATTACAGTGTGTTTGGGACATAAAAAGGTAGGTTTTCACTGGATTTCGTGAGAAAAAAAAATTTTCTGTAAAAGATAAAAATAAAAATCCAAAAACTTGGTTATTTGAATTTTTCACATGAATTTTGAGGTTATGCGAAAATACGTGAATACCAAAATTGTAGATCTTTTTATTCCCTACAACTTTGTCGTCCAACTTTTTCCCATAGGACTTGTAGTTTTGCCGCAAATCGAGATAAACCGTTTTTCACCCTTAAAAACTCACCCCCTCCCACTTTCCGACCTCAGATCGCCCGTAAATTATTTTTCCTCTCATTCTTGTTATATTCACTTCCTTTTTCAATGGGTTCCATCCGACTAGAATTTTTTTTGCTTTTTATCGACCCTGGTCTAATAACCGAATCAAAATCTCAAATTTTCAAAATCTTTTTTGATATTTTGTGATGAATTCTTCGAGAAAAATAAATTGATACAATAAAGAGAACACGTGTATGACAGTTGTTATCAATCAAAGATCCCATCCAGGATCCAACCTGCAAAGATTTTCTTTCTTATGATATTACATTTACGTAATGATGCTGCGTAATTCAACATTCATTTCGATATCCCGATTATTCAAATTATTCAGACATGTATTTCATCAGTACTTCATGCCATATTACATGTACTCCTCGTCAATAATTCAATGGAACGGACCTCATTCTGGAAATGAGATTATGGTTCAGTTTACATTACATTCAATAAACATCATAAACTGCAGCATTGATGGAAATGAGTCCGAGTTTATTATATATTCGAGAATATTGGAAAGATAATATTTCAAATTATGATGTGATGTTTGAATGAAATAATTAATAAAGAACATTTCTTCGGAGGTACATATTGCTGGTGTATGTATTTTATCTTATGTTGGGTCAAAAAATAATTCCTCACATAAATTTTTATCCATCCGTATGAGATTTATATATAATTTAAGTATAATGAGTAGTTTTTAAGGAGTAATCTTTGTAGAGATATTGCATAAAAATTGTACATGAATTCTACAACTTTGCTTCCACCGTTTACAATACATGGTTGCGTCGATAGGTGGCGGTCGAAATGGGTTAGTAAATGAATGGCACACAGTAAGTTTGGACATTTGTCAACACAACAACATCGTCATGTTGGTGAATTTTCGATTACATCATGAAGTTTCACTCGATCGAAGATGGCAGTTTTTGAGCCGAATTCTCGTCATTTGCAGGAAGTTCTGATTTTCTGCTTTCATTTGAAGAGAACTGCGGCAGAGACTCATCGAATGCTCTCAAGCACCCATGGTGGGGCTGCTTTAAGTGAAATAATGTGTCATGAATGGTTTCAACGTTTCAAAAAGGTTGATTTTAATGTAGAGGACCGACATGGCGATGGAAGAGAGACAATTTTGGAAGATTCCGAATTGGAGGCATTACTTGATGAAGACTCGTGCCAAACGCAACAAGAATTGATAGAATCATTGTGAGTAACTCAACAAACAATTCCGAAACATCTCAGAGTCATGGGAATGATTCAGAAACAGGGGCATTGGGTTCCGTACGAATTGAAGCTAAGAGATGTTGAATAACGTTTCTTTACTTGGGAACAGCTGCCTCAAAGACAGAATCGAAAACAGTTTTTACACCGCATTGTGACCGGCGACGAAGAATGGGTCCACTACGATAATCCCAAGCGCAGAAAATCTTGGGGAATGCCCGGACATGTCCCCACGGCGAAGGCTAAACCAAATATTCATGGTGCCAAAGTTATGCTCTGCATTTGGAGGGATCAGCTCGGTGTCGTGTATTATGAGCTATTGAAACCGAGTGAAACCATTACAGGGGATCGATATCGAACGCAGTTGATGCGTTTGAGCCGAGCATTGAAGGAGAAACGGCCACAGTACCAAGGAAAACACGATAAAGTCATCCTCCAACATGATAATGCTTGGCCACATGTCTCAAAACCGGTCAAGGCATATTTGGAAACACTAAAATGGGAAGTCTTACTTCATCCGCCGTACACTGCAGACATTGCTCCTTCCGACTACCATTCATTTCGATCGATTGTACATGGCCTGAGCGATCAGCATTTTCATCCACATGAAGAAGTTGAAGAATGGATCAATTCGTGGATCGCCTCAAAAGATGCATCGTTTTTCCGAGATGGGGCCCAACAATTGCCGAAAAGATGGGGAAAAGTAGCAGCTAGCGACAGCCAGTACTTCAAATCATAAGTATCTATTCACTTCTTGAGGATATAGCCTGAAATTTTGGGAAAAAACGGCGGAAGCAAAGTTATACACCTAATATAACATGATTTCTCAACACAGGTTTTTTTATGATTCTCACATAAATTCTTGAAATCATGTAATTGTGAAAAGATACTTTTTCGAAACTTCACAGTATCCAATTGCCATGTGTATTTATGTATATATCGATTACATGCTCGAATCCTTGATAAATATTTCGTTTTATTGAACGATTAAATCTAGCTTATTCAAAATATCTTTATCAATCTGTTTTCTTGTTTATTTATACTGATCATATTCGATATACTTCCAACAATAATCCTCATAAATCATACTCTTCATTGTAGGTGATAACAATAAGAGAGAGACATTCCATCGTGAATATGAATGAATATGTTAATATCTGAATAATAATGTTTCATATTTCTATGGAAGAAAAAGCTGGAATAGATCGAACAGAGGACGCTATGTACTTTTCAAGCTTGCATAAAGAGCTTCGAGAGCAGCTCTTATCTTCACTAACAGGTCAGAGCACCTATTTCAAATTGAAAGCATAATCATAAAGGATTCCGTTCCGTTGTACGTCAAATGCGAAATACAAAATGGTGGAAGACTAGATTACGTGATCTCGCTGGAAATCCTCAACACACATATGCTTTTCGAAATGACCCCTGATAGTCCCAAATGTTTCATTCAAATATTCCTATGCACCTTCATCTTCAATCGTTGGAAAAAACTGAGAACCTTTAATTGGAACGATGAAACGATGATAATTGGTCAACATTTCAGTTCAAACCGGAGAAAAATGTTCGTTTCGTCAAGAACGTTTACAAGACATTACCTCGACGGGGAGCATAAAAAAAATGAGAATGTAAGTACATTTTCAGGGATTGGCTGGGAGCCAGGCTCGTGTGCCGAAGATTGACAAAAAGCTCTTTTGCTTCACCGCAGATTGTATGCTCTCGTGCTGCAGTGGAAACGATGGAAGGAAACGAGAAACGAAGAAAAAAGAACGCAGGAAAAAATGAGTCACAGACCGGTATAAGAAGATATGAAAAGCAGTGTGGAAATTCACTCACGTGAAAGAAAATCAAATGGTATTGTGCGAAATGAGGATAATTCTCGACACCCTCGTAAAGTAGTTTTCAGTTTTCACGTAAGATCGGAGGAGCGTGGTGTCTGTCTGTACACGACTAGACTCTAACTACTCAGGCTGACCATATTCGTGGATTTACTACTAATCGGTTACACAGCTCCGCTATTTCCAAATAATTGTAAGATAACTGCTGATCATTTTCTTCTCATGTTCGATGCAATAATTATTCGATCACCTTTGGTGACTTCTTATCGATCAACGATTATATTTCACTCGATGTCTCTATGAAATCTTGTGAGGAATTCGATATTGGATTTTAGAATTTTTCCCACGTAGCGTGGCTATTTTTCACCTGGTCTCCTTTTCGCAAAGTTTAGATTCATTTCCTGGTCGTACCAGCTTCTGGTTTCTCTTGAGAAGGTTCAAAACAACAAAGTCAACATATAGTCAAAGACTAATTAACTCGTATACACGCTGAAAACATGATTTACTTCACAGAGAAAAATGTTTCCTATCCTATGAACGGCAGTACTTTTTTCACCGTCACATCAGTGAGGAAATCCCTGGTTCCCACGGGATAATGAATTTCTCGTCCAATATTATATAGGAAACGATTATGACGGAATTTCTCATCAATTATATAATTTCGTATGATTCAAAATCGATCGACCTTATAAAAAATCTCATGCTTCATCTTATGACACACACGATCAAAGGTTCATTCTTTTCTTTCACGATGAAACAATCAAATCGCGCATAAATTATTCTTTGTTTTTCCATACATCTCGGTATCCGGTGTAAATCGGTCATGGAAAACGCAAGCGCTCCCATAGTACAATGTGAATTTGGAAGTGAATAATCAATGCCGTCCAATTGATTCATGACATGTAAACACATGGAGGGTTTGTCGATCAGCGATGTTTGAAATCCGGTTCCCCTGTCCAAACCGAAATCATTGAATTGAAACGCACGACCTGCAAGGAGGTCATCTGTCGACATATTTAAATCAATCACTTCAACAAAACTAGGAGCATAGCTTCGCTCTGAACACTTCCACATGATGTTCTCCAGATACTTCTTGAGTTTTTTTTTCATACTGAATTCGTGAATCACACAGCATCGTAAGAGCATTTCGATGAACGTTAATTGAATTTCTCTTATTTTTCCATCGATGGATGATCATTTCATATTGTCCCTGTTGGGATTGATCTCTCATTAACCGAATTCAAAGCGTGACAGATGATAATCACGGAAAATATAAATTATGTTTCTGAAACATGAAACAACGCCCTGGTTTCAGCAGATTGAGGTCACATTTATTCCATCATCCGTGACTGCAAGGGAGGAATTTGTTTGTTGAATCAGACAGAAGGAGGAAGAGAAATAAAATGGTTACATCGCACAAAAAATCTTATGATTCACACTTTACATGTGTTGTTGATCAAGAGATATGTTGAGGAAGTGAATGTGTTGTACCTCGTCTAAGCAAATACTGTATCAAGTACAATTTCTTCCTTTTTCTCTCCTTTTTATGGTAAATGAGAAATCACGATGCACTTTCATCTCATATAATACGTGACTATCCTATGAACACGTGCTACGTACATTTTTGTTCTCAACATGCGATGAGCTATTGACTTGGACGAGTAGAACGTTATTCCAGGAATATAAAAGTGTTTTTCGGATAATACCGAGCTTTCAATAAACAGCCAATACGAACTTTGGCTATTCTTTCATTCCATTATTCATCTAACGGAATGTTGAATAACTGCGGGAAAAATAAGGAAGATTCGAATGTTTATTCATTCTTGAGTACTCTCTTGGATTATTCTGTGGATTGGAAAATTCATCATCTTCCAGTGAATTCTTTTATGAATCTTTGCTTTCCTGCAAACAAAATCCATTTATGAGATTGTATAAAATTTCGAGACTATTATTTAACCTTTGAGAGTACCGTGCACATTTTACTCGCACACGGAAAAAATAAAACAGCAGTGGTTACTGTGAATCGCAGTGATTCATTGAAAAATAATGAAACATCAAATTCACGCCGTTCATTACTGCGTCTCCCAGTAACCGTTGATCTCCAAGCAGCATTGACGAATTTGACTGCAGTACACATCACTGTTTTTCATTTGTTTTTCAACTGATTACTGTTATGGATAGTAACCAGTGCTGTTTTCTTCTTTTCGTGCAGTTGATCCGATGAAATGGAAGAGAATCAGGAAGAAAGGCCTAAACTGCTTGTCGAAAAAATGTCCCTCTTCTTAATTTTCTTTCTTTCATCAGAGTCTTTTCGAGAGAGAACAAGAGGCAAAGAGATCTATATAATCATACTTATTTTTATTCATAGCCATGAATCAAGTCATTCATGAGTGATAGATTTGCGATAACGTAGGTAATACTTACTTACTTTTTGAATCAACAGACGTAGATACAAAAAAAGGCTGTTTACTTTTTTTTAGAATTTTCAACTTCCTCAACTTCCTTATGCAGTCTTTCGAATCCTCCTCGGTCTCTTATTTTGTGAATCGAATCCCCTTTTCATACCACTCGTTTCACGGTTCGGAGCGTGTTGATGGCTCAACAGTTTTCACAGAAGAGAGAACACTTTGTGCTCTTCTATTCTTCATTGTCCGTTGTATACAATGTTACCGTTTCTTGTCAAAGTCATTGAATTGCTAATTGAAGTTGGGCAGAAATTCAAATTTATTCATGCCACCTTACACAGTATTCAATCGTTTTCATCTGGGTGTTCATCGTATGAAGAATCCTTCTAAAGAATTCATCTCCCATAACTTCATTCCTATAAGATAGAGAAGAATCTGGATTTAATTAGTGTGAAAACGTTATGATCCTTCAAATCCAATTATTTTTCTAGTAAGAGAAATAAGAATTTCACGAGTCCATGAATTGGCATCTCGTTATAAAATTTATGAGTACATTTCAATGACATGATGAATTCTGAATTACTGTTTATGCACAGGATACTCCATTCTATTTCTCCCGATGTGTGATAAAAATTTGATTCGTTTGTGTGTCAGAGGTGAATCAAAGGACTCCAAAGAAGCAGTTCCTTTCAATAACAGTTCATACTTAATTATCTGCTAAACTGATCGGCGCGTATCCACGGCACTGTAGAATAGTAGCACAATTAGTACTTTCCTACAACTTCGTTCAACAGGGATTGCGTTGCTGTAAGGACTCAAACGTTTCAAAGTCTGTCGAGATCGTGGAGTATCGTAGTAGAGCAATTCTCAATTGGTTCAGTGAGAACGAAGTCAAAGCAAAGTGCTGCTCGTATCTTTGTTCAACCATAATACAAACTAGTTAAGTGTTGATTAGTTTGACAATTAAAGGGTGTAACATTGGGAGGCATATCTTTTGGGAATAACCACTATGACGAGTCGACTAATTATACTTGTTAATTTTGTTAAAAAGTTCTTGAATCCAAGTGGAATTTTCCTGTTTGCGTTGAGATGAATATCTACAATAACATACCTTATACATGTATTTTCAAATATACTGATTGTTGGTGGATTTTACTATTTATAACTTTGACAGAATGAGAACTCTACCGTTCATCTTCTTATTTTCAAATAACTCTATTCGAAGGTCACCAAATTCGATGAAAACAATAAAATTTCATAAAATCGAAAATTTTGTCCAAAAAGTTGTCTTGAAAAATCACAAACAATCTTCTGGTACACAAAAGGGACAACATTCACAGCACTTGATATTTATTCGTGAATTCCTATGACGTATACATGCTATTCCAAGTCATGAATTTTTATATCGATGCAACTCCAACCGATAAAGAACCTACAAATCTTCTGAGTATACAAAACATTACAACTCTTCTGTAGATATCAACAGATCAGTCGTAAACCAGAATGCACATAGATCAATGGATTTGTACTTCCATTATCTTCTCGTTGTAAATAATGTTGTATGCAATAAACTTACTATCTTATATCGACTCAGTTTTTATTGTCATCGTTTCCCAGCGATGAAAAAAGCTTCTTTTCATTCTATAGCAGAATTCCTTCGTAGACTTATCATACTCGGATCTGAATCATTATTTTTCCCTTTGGTTTTGAATATTGAACAACAGATCGAATCCATCGTCTATCTCAAACCACAATGATAAATGGTTGTCGGAAGATTTTGCGTTCAGATACAGAGGAAGATGGAACATATTGGTTGATTTCTCAATGAATAAGAATCAGGACATCGTTGATTCATCAATGACGTAGTAATTGAGCTACATAGAATCAGCTACTCGTGCATATTTGCAACATACCTGTGGGATTTTCGAGTGATGATAGTACTCGAGGTTGCGCCATCAAAAACAGAAGTAAACGTAATCCGAAATTCGAGTAGAGAGGGTTTTAATTTACTCCACACTGAAAGAAAAACGACCAACCAGGCCATTCGTAGTTGCAAGAACTCAGAAATCTAATTGGCCGACCAGGAAATCTGGTTGTGACAACCAGAAGAAATGGTTGAAGCCAAAAATAACAACATTTTGCTGGTTATGACGACCAGAGAAAAAATCTGGTTTCTCTAACCAGAAAAATGCACTTATTTTTGGCTTCAACCATTTTTTCTGGTCGTCACAACCAGATTTCAAGGTCATTGCAACCACGAATGGCCTGGCTGGTCGTTTTTCTTTCAGCGCAACGTTTCGCCTGGTTTCCAGGCTCTTTCGAGGAATATTATTACATCGGAAAAGCGAGGAGTTTTCCTGCTCCATCGTCATAGACGATTCTATGTACTTTGCGATGTATCAATATTCCTTGAAAAAGCCTGGAAACCAGGCGAAACGTTGGAGTAAATTGAAACTCTCTCTATTCGAATTTCGGACGACGTTTACTTCCGTTTTTGATACCTTTGGGATGTTTCAATTTGTAGAGGAATTATGTGTGCTGGAGCATCTAACATATTGGACATTGAAGTATATGTATTGTTTATTGCTACCATTCAGTGTTCCAAGGATTCGAGGATCTCATTTCTCCTATCGACTATATGTTTTGTATAGAAACTACATAGTACTACGATATCATAATTTTCCCTAACGAACTCACCTTCTGGGCTTGAAATTTAGATAATACGTAACCAATTTACGAACTAGTGATTACCGAAATCGATATCTAACAGTTATTCCATCAAAATGCAACATCATTAGCGCATGCTACATTTCAAAGCTTGTACCTCGCGGAAACGTATTACGTAGAATATATACTTTCCGCATTATCAAAGACTTAATCAAGACTTTATCAAAGACTTAAGTTTTTAATCAACGGGTATTGATTTTTTCCCTCAAACCCATTCCAGGAAATATCTTTCATTCTCGCAAAGTCACCCATTCAGCGCTTTAACCAATAACATTCGCAGAATGCATGCTGTTACATCGCATCGTTCAATTTTTTATCACTTTTCAAAAATAAAATTGCATGTTTGCGATATAAAAACGTCACGTACGGTCCCCACATAATATAGATACACGTATATTCATGAATTCTGTCAGATATACCGTACTGTACCGGACTTCCATGGGCACACGCACGTTACCGAAACATTGTGAACTGAAATACGGTTAAAACGTTTTTCGCGATAGTTTTCAATCAGTGAACGAGGGTCATTCGATTGAACGGTAGGTTCCGCGATAGAGGTTAACTACATAAATCGAATTCGTTAAGAACAGATCTGGAGAAGTATTAATCAGGTTTTTTTTCTATTCATGATGCGGGAGGACAAATGCATTCGTTTTCGATTCGAATCTGTGTTTTATTCGTTCGATTGACAGGGTATGAGAAGACTGATGAAATTGTGGAAATTGAGGGGAATTTCGTTGGGAGGAAAGACTCGGTTTTTTTTACAAGAACGTTAAAGTTTGTAGAGCAAGGCACACACGTGTTTGTAGGGAAAGGACAACTATCTAAAGAAAACCACTTGAAAAATCTGTTCAGAAATTCTATCTTAGAGACATTTGGGAAGTGAAAAAACTATTTCTTTGCAACGATGAGTTCAGAATTTGATTTACTCTGGAGAATTGTAATTCGCATGCTTTTTGGAGCAGAAAGGACATGGGGAGTGGAAATTACTCAAGTTGTTTATTTTGTATAGCATCAGCTTCTCATGAAAAAAGTATTTCTGATTCAAGTTTTTTGAAACCACACTACCATATTTCTCCTTTTATGTTTTATATGCCAATCGAATGTTCATGAGATAGATATCGAAGTTTTATATTGATGAAAAGTTCGCCATCTCGCGTATTTTATGTACTTCTTGGAATAAAAGGCTGTTTCGAGATATTAGCGAGACATTTATGTCATGTATCTCGCACTATATGTGGCATGTAAATTTTCTTTCGATAAAATGAAGTCTGTATGTAATCGAAGGGTGCTACCTGTGTCGTATGCCTGCTGTTATTGCACAAGACTTGATATATCATTTGATTAGTTCAATTTTCTGAACCTATCACCACTGAATATTCAATCCCAGGAATTTATTATAAAAATATCTACGATGGAATATTTGAGAGAAATCACTATTTCCTCATTGCTGTATTAAAGATTGTAGATTTTGTGCTCATCCCAAGTTCTCAAGTATAATTAAAATCGTTTCATTATCTATCCTCAATTCGATGACTTCTTTCAGAAAATTGAGGTCACAATATTTATGAGTTTTTCTCCATTTTATCGAATCAACCTGCATCATATCAGGTTATTTTATAAATATAGTTTTTCTCGCAACCGGATGATTTATGTGATCATAAAATTCCAATCATTATTTATTATACTCTCGCGAAAAAACCTCTCAGAGATGATAATGCATCTTGTAATTTATGGTTTTCTCTTCTGATCATTGTATCGTATAATAAAAATATCAAAAAACCTCGATAAATTTTGGAATATCATTTTTATGAGTCTTAATTGTATGAAGATCATTAAAATTCCTTGAAATTGACCCAATACACGCATAGGAAGATTTAAGGGACACATTCATAATACCATTTCGGAAAAAGCATGAATCTCTTTCATTCAAAGTTTATGGGAAATTCATTTCACATGTTTGCTAAAAATATCAAAGCGTAATATCATTACCTAACGGAAATGAAATTTTGGTCCTTTTAGGACGATGAATTCTTTTTGTTCCACTTTCCCATTGTATCGTGGAGCGCATTTTTATGCTCGAAGTATTTCATTGAGAGCCATCAGAAACAATATTGTTCCAACATCAAAGAAACATCTTTTCCGGAGAATAATTATTTCTTCGATTGTATGTTCTCAGTTGTATATTTTTCGTGCTTGAAGACACAAATCGATGTTCTTAACGCGAGAAGATATATATATATATTTATTTATATTGGAACTCATCTTCAAGATGCCGAAGATGAATATTATTTCCACAAAAATCACATTCTAAATTCCTTGTTTCAATTCGAATATAGAAGTGTTCAACAGGATATGTTTGTTTTCATCAACATGTAACTCCTGGAAATTAAACCATGCACTGAAAGAATTCTGTTGTAAAAATTACCGTGGAATTCCAGTAATCGAAGGACAAGTGAAAATTCTTCCAAAAAGTACTGTGCAGCTTGTGAATATGAGTGAATTTTTGAACAGTTGAGAGGAATATTTCCTGCAAGTTTTACAGAATGCACAATAATATTTTGAAGAATTCCTACTTGTCCCTCGATTACTGGGATTTCACGGTAATTCTTCAAATAAAATTCTTTCCGTGTATGAACACGTATCACGTATCCAAAGTGTTCAGAAATCTTTCCAATCAACATTCAAATTGAAATAAGTTTATCGTTGGAGAATCATGTATTCCACTTGATGACGATTTATTTTCACACGACTGTCCCTCTTTTCGAATGAATTGTTGATTTCAGTGGAATGAACGGGTTGTAGCGGTACCTTTCACATTTTGGATTACTAAGATGAAATCTTGATATACCGTGAGGTTTCATACTACACATGGCAAAATCCATAGGGAAATTTGTGAGATTGAATACATAAAATTGATTGCTTTTTTCCATTGTTTCAAAATTACTTTCGTACGCGGAGGTGGGCTTGGAAACATTTCCTCCTCCATTTTTCTTTTAGAATACACATGAGAGAACTTGATTCCACAAAGCATATTATTTCTGGATAATTTTACGTATAAATTAATTATCTCAACAACGGGAATCCGTTGTACATGTAAATACGTGATATATTTTCAACCTCATTAACAGGATTAGCAATTGGCCCTCTGCGCGCAACAGATCTTATTAGGGAAGAAGAAAGGAAAGAAAAAGTTTTGCATTTCCTTGGCGGATCTACTTCGCGGAATTTAGGATGGCATCTCTCGCGTTTACCAGAGTCCGCGCAATATCTTTCAAGCTGATGGGACTTTAGGGAACAATTATTACCGCCTCCTGTAGTCTCCATTGTGCTCACACATGAATACTTTCACAACCAAGGGGCCATTCAGAGCTTTATTGCTAAACCATAGGAGCTGAAGCTTTGAATTTTAACTACAACGTAGGTCTATGCTCTCTATTGGTCAACACAATCGTAATTCATTCATCTTTCATCGATTCTATTTCAGGGCCAAATTTTGAACTTTTCATTGACTTTCGCGATACTTTCAAATAGAAATATAATGATTCAATTGTGTAGTATCGTTTCCATCAACCCCTCAGTGAATCAATAGGAATCGTGATATTTATAAGACATTATACACTGGAAAAAATATTCATTTGTCCTCTCTCCACAAAATATTGATTTGTAGAAATTAAATATCCAATTAGATGCAAGAACTGATTACTTGCGGTGAATGAATTATTTATTTGGAAGACCAATCCATTTGAGGACAGCATTCCATCATCTGATTCGATTAAATATTTCATCAATCCTAAGGAATATTTTATGGAGACACACGTAGAAATGGACGGATGGTCCAGTACCTGCTCGGTACAGGCTGCCAGGGTGCAACCGTTGGCGGCCGGTGTCGGTCGGACTACGGAATGATAACGCCGAATAACTCTGATCCGGTACCGGTTACCAACATCAATTCAGTACTGGAAATCAGTGTGGTTCCAACATTATTTGCGCTGTTGTATCTTTGGAAGGTTTTGAATGTATTATCAAAATTTCTGCACTAGGGGGAATTTGGAGTGAAATTTACTATTGGATCATAGGATGAACGCGAACGGTTGCAAACTGGTAGCCTGTATCAAGCGGGTACTGGACCATTTGTCAATTTCTACGTGGCCGATCAAGTCTTCTCTCAAAGTACACGAGATATTTATTCACATTGGTTTGGTACCGAATCAACGTTGGAGACCAACGCTTGCGTATTAAAATTGTGCCGTTGTTGATCCAACATTGGTGGAAGAGTGGTCAATAAGCGTTGGTTCAAATATCGAACCAATACCGACACGAATTTAAAATGAAGTTGGTTAAGTACCGATCCGCAATCGGCACACAACCGTTGGTGGCCCATACTTTTTCAGTACCGATCCGTTCGTCACCATCGGCTCAGTACCGGAATTTCTGCGTGGGGAGAGGACAAATAAACTATTTATTTGGTTAGAAGAAACATTTTTTTCAGTGTACACAGTAAAAAGTAAAACTTACTCCCAACCTCAATGTCGGCTGATTTTAAGATGCAGCCAAAATTAGCCCTATTTCAGCTGAAAGTAAGCATCCAAAACAAATGCCGACGCGATGGAAAAGACTGAATTTCAGTGAAGTTTCCAAGTGAGATGCAGCAATTTTCAGTCAGACTTTTTACAGGGTAAGTTATGGGAAAACTGTAAAATTTCAAGCACAACGGGTTCAATGGAACGAAGTGTATGTACTCACAGAAAAATATTCTATTGTTCTTTTGTTATTCGAATCCCTCAGTAATTCCTAAATAAATATGACCTCGGTACATTGACTCTTTCCACAGAGAAACACGGAGGAAAATGCATGAATTCGATATTATTCACATAAATTCCACGTCTTTGGAGGTCTTGTATCGGGTAATGGATCGAGATGGATGTATAATAGATATGAACAATAACAATGTACTTTCAAAACTATTACGATTATTTTATTTCTAGGGAGAGGAATTATGGTAAAAGTTAGTTCATCAATATGCCGGAAGAAAGAACACAGTATTATCATTATATCATTCACGTACATCATCCATAATTTCAACTCTAACGCTCGGTAATTATCTCCCTTGGGCGTAATGAATCCTGTTTCATTTTATTATATATGCAACTAACCGCATACTTGGAATATTGCTTAAATATGGAATGAGGAACCCCACGAATCGTTGTGATGTAATGAATTATTCTAAACCGTATTACAGAAAGGACTGAAAATAAAATCAACGCAAAAAAAGGAAACTCGGTAATGCAATAACACGCACAATATTTTCTTCTTCTTGAAAAATCATCATACTCTCCACGAGATTGAGACTTTGCTTAACCTCCATGGACAGAACCTGAATAAAATGATCCGGTTGGAAATTTGAGCATCGAATAGCGTTTAAGTAGAAAATGCTTCGAGTGGTCAGACATCACATAATGGCGTATAGACTTGGCTAAATATTTAGTAGCAGAGTTTTGATGAATTTGTGAACAATATCGATAATAGGAAGTAATATTTTCCATTTGAAATTATGGAACCAAACCCTAACGTGTGAAAACGCTTGGTATATCACGTTGCATCACGTTGAAGGACGAGATAAAATACCCCGATAAATCATTCTTCGCTCCGCATAAAATTCACTCATTTAACGAAGGAAAACAATTGCTATCCACGCTCGTTGAAGTCTCTGGAATTGAAGCGATTCGTTGTAATAATCATTACCTCAATTCAGATTTACGTCGCACTTCGGATCGTCAATCAAAAAGAAAAAAAATAAAACAACTTTTCAACATTTAGTATGGTATCATTGGTGCAATAATCATGCCACTCGTGACGTAAACAACACTTAATTATACAAGGGAAAAACGATGAAACTGCACGCGAAAATAATGAGAAGTCCATGAGAGTTCGTCACGGATATATTTTACATCGAAAACAGTATAATCAAAAATTTCCGATCTGCTGATTCCTTCGAGCTCGAATATATTATAATGAATGATTGCGCGGAGAAATTTTACTCGATCATTCTGATTTTTAATTCAGATTTCATGTTATTGCTGGTCTGTGCAGATCGTCTACAAAATGTGGATTATTTGAATTTTCGTTGAAGCTGTACGATGTCTTTTTATAATTTCACAGCGTGGGATGGGGTTTGCATGAATTTAGGATCGATAAATTGTGAGAGAAAATACGAAAGTAACATTTGAATGGAAGAATACGGGGTTGACTCCCAGGTGAAAATATTTTGTACAGTTGTATGAGCTTTCGAATGAGGTTCAATCTTGTATTATTCAATTTAATCAAGTTTCATGTTCAATTCTTCGTAAATTTGATGGAATGTGATTGGAGATGACTGGATATTGTTTAATTTTTACCTGGTTGATCATTAGGATAAATGATACTGCTGTTCTGGCCATTCCATGCATAATTCAATTCTTGCTTCTAACATTTAGCCAATCACGGTCGCTGGTGAAATTTGAAATTTGTTTGGAAATGATTTTCTTCAGCTTCGTGATGAGTTGATTCTGTTTACAACGGTGCAGATTATTTCAGTTATTCAGAAAGCGATGTTTAAAGCACTGCACTGGCCTTTTTCCGCATTGCAATGAAGGAAATATACTTCTGAGGCTAATGAAATAGTTTGCTTAGTTCTAGATGAAAATATTATATCATGTATCACGTGCAAAATGTGATATTCAAAGTTTCGAGAAGACGATTAAAGTTTCCAAGATTAAAAAACGTCGGAGAGGATTCAAAATGAAAAATTTGGAACATCTTCCATTTTCTTTTTCCACAAAACGGTTGCAGCAAAGTTCTCCTACCCATGGAGAGCTTTCCAGTTAACATTCAGATATCTTTGCAGATGGAAAAATATCTTTGAGAAATTCCAACGTCAACTGATTTCTTACAATAGTCCTCCGCCATTTCAACGCTTCAACACCTGAAATTCCTCGTTTTTGATGAAAAAACAATTCCCTTACGATCGAGGAATGGGACTCACAACTGAAGTGAGGACAAATTTCCCATAATTCCCACAATGTAGCAAACGCCAGTCATGTGTCACCAGACTCTTGTGAAGAACTTGCAAGGCCTAGGTGGAGCCTTGTAACAGCCTAGAGAATAACTGGGATAATTTTTACTGGTGTTGAAACTTCCATTTTAGTTGGTTATAATCCAAAAGGAAAGCCAAGGGGTTCCGCATGTATTTCGTTTTACGAGCGGGAAGGAATGTTCGAAGATACGAGTGTATGCGACAAATGAGAGTTCGAAAAAGAACGTTAGTGCATGTGTAAATAACAAATCATACTGAGAGTTGAGAACAAAGACATCCAACAACTTTGAGGAAACAGTACTTTTGACGATGCTATAAAGAGGAAAGTGTTTTTTCCTCACGACAATACGCAACCTCGTGCAGCGAGAGTAACCTGGACAATTATGTATGGCATGATTTAGGAAATTCTTCCTTATACAGCGTTCTCAGTCCTCTCATTTTCGAATTATTACCTCTTTTGTTATCTGCAACATCATCTGAGTGACAACAAACCATCCATGAATCAATGTACTTGAAATCACCATTTTGAAAGATGGTAAAATTTTGTGGAAAGTTATAAGAATAGGTAACAGTTATTAAAAAGTCCGGGACTTGAGTTGTAAACCTGATTATCATAAAGATCCACAGCACTACAGCATAAGCATTAACAGCCAGCGTACACCTTGTCCTGTCATGTAAAAGAATTACTCTTCCCTTCCTAAAGAAGAAGCTAGCCAATGAGGTTGAAAATCGATGAACTTCCCTCCGGCGTGTGAAGATACTTGCGTAAGTGGATTCAAAGTACTTGGGTCAAACGGGTTCACGAGATAGCCTGACCATGAACGAACAGACTTCACATGCTATCGCCATAAGATATTCTACATCCTGTTGGTGATTCTCTTACATTTTTTTTATGCAAAACATAAATTTGCTGCCCAAATGATCCACTCGTACTGGATTCCATAACCTATGTAGCACTGATCACCCTTTTCTCGACGATACGAAAAGTTTCGGACAACGAGTGAGTATTCTCGTATAAAAAATCGATGGAAATGAGCTTTCTCAATTTCAGTATCGTACAAAAGAAAAACGTCCAACCGGATTCTTGTGGTGTTACTTTCAAAGATGGGCGTTGCATTTGAACTCGAGTAACGTCGGGGTGATGTACATTTATCTTTTTCAACTGCTATTCTCATTGTAAAGAACCTGAATGGTAGTAAATGGATGTCTTGTGTGTGATCTGGAAAAGCATAGAATACAAAAGCGTAAATTTATACGTATACAATCTTTCGTGACTTTGAAGATGAAGAAGGTGAAGTTTCATACGTACACAGGAATAATAATAATCGTAAAATTCAGGTTCATCCACTGAACACTCGTTCACATTACTTTTACGGTTAGTTTGCTTTGTAGCCAAGAGAATGATCGATGATATTTTTTGATTCATTGCATTTTTATGTGATTGAAAATATCTCCCGTGAGGTAAAGATCACTTATTACCATTGATAAGATATTCATCCAAATCATTGAAAATAATATTAGGTGTTGGAATCAATTTGTGGCGTTATACAAAAGCTGATGTAAGTAGTACAGTATTCCGTTGTTACCTACAATGATCCATTCACCGTGAAACAGCTATTATTGTACGTCATTTGTTTTACATAACCTTTTTTTGAATCGTAAATAACAACACTTCATGACTTATTGAACATGTTAAAATTTATACCGAATAAAGTGTTTTTGCGGGGAGTCTTCCTTCATTACTTCAATATGAACAAAAGTGCTGCGGAAGCCCATCGTATTTTAGTGGAAGTGTATTGTGAACATGATCTAGCTGAGCGAACGTGTCGAAAATGGTTTGCACGTTTCAAAGCTGGTAATTTCGACTTGGATGATAAGGAGCGACCTGGCAAACCAAAAAAAAATTGAAGATACTGATTTGGAGACGTTGCTCAATGAAGACTCATGTCAAACCCTTCAAGAAACGTCGACATCATTGGGAGTTGACTCATCAACGGTAGGAAAACGTCTGAAAAGTTTGGGCATGATCCAGAAGGAAGGACGATGGATCCCATATGAATTGAAACCAAGGGACATCGAGAGGCGTTTTTTGACGTGTGAACTGCTGCTTCAACGACAGAAAAGAAAAAGTTTCTTGCATAGAATTGTTGACAATCCGAAGCGCAGAAAGTCATGGGTTAAGCCCGGCCAACCATCACAATCAGTGGCGAAGCCAAATATCCATGGGTCTAAGCTTCTGCTCTGTTTTTGGTGGGATCAGATGGGTGTGATTTATTATGAACTGTTGAAACCGAATGAAACCACAACTGCGGATCGTTACCGACTACAATTGATGCGCTCAAGCCGTGCATTGGAAGAAAAACGACTAGAATACTCCCAAAAACACGACAAAGTCATTTTGCTGCACGACAATGCTCGTCCGCACGTCGCAAATCCGGTGAAAACATACCTCGAAACACTTAAATCGGAAGTTCTACCCCACCCGCCGTATTCTCCAGATATTGCGCCATCTGATTACCATTTGTCCCGTTCGATGGCTCATAGCTTGTCTGAGCAAAAATTCACTTCTTACAAAGATTGCCAAAAATGGGTCGATTCGTGGATTGCATCCAAAGATGATGCGTTCTTCCGACACGGTATTCATTCCTTGCCCGAAAGATGGTCGAAAGTAGTCGAAAGCGATGGACAATTCTTTGATTTTCATTCGAAACAAATAATTTTTGTCATGAAAAAAACGCTACAAATTAATTCCAATTCCAATATGAGAATGAAGGATTAATTTATTTTATTCATTAAATGATTCACATTCATTGTGATCAATAGAAATATTCTTATTCCTAATAAAAATATCGAATTATTCGAGGAAACAATTTGGCATTCTTCATCACGAAACTGATAAATCCAGCCGAAAGATTGATTGGATACCAGAAACGTCCAGATCTTATCAAATTTCATCAAAATTCATAATAAATCCATGATCGAGGTATCAAAGATTAACGACAGACACAATGTACGGACATCGCAATCCGTTGGATCTGGGTATCAATCTGTACCGAAATACATAACGTTCTGAACGATTTATCGCACAACGAGAGGAAATTATATTTAGTATCCACTGATGGACCGTGTAACAATTATTTCGTCCCTTAGTACGTGTCATAATGAGCATACGAATATTCACTTTGCCGAATGATTCGTACATAACGCGAAATTACGCGAGCCACATACGAATCGCATGTAGGTTCAAAAGCCACATGCGCTAGCCGTAAATTACATGGGTTCATAATTATCATTTCCACGTAGAACCGCAACTGACCATCGCTCTCATTCAGAGAAATCACGACGAACTACTGGTTTACGAATTCCCGTATCAATCAATGACATTTATATGTACATACACATGCATCCGTCCGTGCTTGTGTATTGAAGTACGTACACGTCGGTTGGTAGTTGACATTATAACACGGGAGTTCTGGAGAGCGCGCAATTTACCACGGACAGCCTCCAAAGATGATTGTGGTAAACGTTAATAAGCCTCGTCATCGTTCCCGGTGCTCATTTCGCAACACTCCACTGTGGAGCGCAAGTAATCTATTTGCCTCGTTAGTCGAATGAAAAAGAAGAAAAAATATAACAAGTGCCATCACTGCAAATCTCGTTTTTCTTCTTACATTTTTTACCGTTTCTCCGTTGGCTCTTTTAAATCTTCCTCAAATGGGAAGAAAAAACTCTTCGCCTGAAAAATTGTTAATGAAGAGAGGAAATATTTCCTTGATCTTCTCTCGCCTACCTTTACCCTATTCAAATAGAATAGTAATTAAGGTGAACGAGAAAAGAGTCAATACGGATGATGACCGTGTTCTTCAGTCCATGTTCTTATTTCTTTGATAATAAGAATAATCGTATGTTGGTCTTTACTGCACATTCTTTGAATTGGGATCAAAATTTTATAATCATTTCGGTTTTGTGAGTCGGACAGACTGAATGATTAACGAGAAAATGAGGAAAATTGATGGTGAAAATTTACATAATTATTTAATCGTCAAAGTGAAGTGATTAATTAATACCGAAGAAGTGATTTCTTTTACAAAATTCCAGGTGTTTATTTTTTTACATCATCAACGATGGTATGGTATTTTGAATTTCAATTCCACCATTTAGGTTGGAAATAAGCTGCCCCTTCAAGGATGAGTGAGGTTGCGGCGTTGAATGTCAAAATGATGGAATTGATTATGAAACATTTCTGAGAGTCAAGACAAGATGATGTTTCAAGTGAAATAATACCCACCTTTGATGATCATCTCTTCGTCTCGCGTAAGGATAACGATGTGGTACGGTCTTATGTTCCAAACGTGAAGCACAGTTTACTTCTCGTCACAGCTGCTCAATCGATACAACTCATTTTCACGAAACTGATGTTCTTGAAGATATTAAATTCGCGAAATTAAAATTTTAAATCAACGTAAAATTATGTGTAACATACGTCTTAGGCGGTAATATTTTCAAATTGTATTCAATTAGTAATTAAATAAAAGAAACATCTCCATTGGATATCCAGCGAGTATTGTCTATTATGTTTCGACCACTCGATACAATTTCATTCATCAAAATTGAACTTAATTGACGGTATTATCAATTCTCCATGATCATGTTAATAATCAGGGATATTCATTTGATTACAGTTCCACGAACGGTCCTACGTGAACAATACGAGGGTGACGTGGAATCGGACGAGTTGGATCTGATGCACGAATTCGAGGAGGGCTTCGACAGAGCAGACTTCAGAGCAGAATTCAGCCCAAGTCCGAATTTAGAAGGTCCACAGCCACAACCCAGAGACAATGGATCTCGTAACTTTCCAACGGTCAGTTCTACACCACCCCGCGCAAGAACCAACAATGGAGGTGAGTTACTTTAATTAGTCAGTATTAATTAAGTGAATTTATGCATGCGGAGCTTGTTATTTCGAATACGCTTACATAGTCACGCTTTGTAAAAAGCTTTGAAAGAGCAACAGCATATCATTTCGAAACAGCACTGTAAATCATACCTGCACTCGACTGGCTTTTGTAATAAATCCTACATCTCTCAGATTTTCAAATTCGAGCTATCCTAACGAATTGATAGAATTATGATCATAAATGATTCCACTCTTGTCTGACAGTAGGCTCTTTATTCTCATCAACGAAGTACATTCGTAGTCGATCTATTAACAACCCAGATAGAAAACCATGCCCTAAATATTTTGCAACATAATGTGCCGTTAACACACTGTCATAAACTTCGCTCAGCTTGCAATTATGCATAAAATGTAAACATTATGTCTTCATTATGGTACCATCACCTCGTTTTGCTACCAAGAACAATGCTTTATGCGGAAACACCTTGGTACCATGATGCAAACATTTCTTGGCGTGCATGTCACCATTATGATGGCATTATTGAGACATTTTTCTATCTGGGAATTGATAGTTCCACTGTGAAAAATACCAATGAAACTATCAACTGTTAATATTTTGACTACGAATTTGTCCCTAAATTGACAGTCATTTTTCTAAACGTTGATAAATTCTTTCTGAATATCGATAGACCCGGTTTTTCCGTGTATTTCCATATTTGGATGGTTGAGAAATGATCTTGAGAAATCAGAAACACATGATGTGACAAAATCGAATCAATGTATCGCGTTTCATGTAATTTCCTCCTGCTCTCGTTGAGTATGGAATTACGTTGAAATTAGCAAACCGCAACAGCATGATTCAACTTTTGACTGAACTGTCTGATTGGATTCTGGCTCACAATTTATCGCACGGCTGTTAATTGTGACGCTAGCTGTGTGCAAGACTTCATTGAATGATTGAAAGTTACATTGCGTGGATATATCACAGTACAGTAGCTTGTTTCATTTCCATGTAACTAATTGTTCCGCATGAACTCGTGATTGAAAAATCTACATACGATTTAGAATTGCTTTAGAAGGCTCCTGTAGTATCATTGTAAAATGGAAATTCTACGAATGATTTTGTAAATTTAATTCATGTGAATTATGTATGATCGATATCACGTAGAGTAAAAGTTCTTGAAGTTAGATCAAACTTCTGGGATGTGGACTGCGTAGGATGATAGTTGTTAGCCTGAATTTTAAATTAAATGTGAATATTCTTCAATTTCGCAATTCATCGAGTAGTACCTATCACTGAATGAACCGTTCAGTCATTTTACTTGCCATTTTACAGTTTTTACATGGGATATCATCGCTTTTAAAAGTCGGCGAATTTCCACCATTTTTCTCAACTTGAGCAATTTAATCTGGTGGGGAAAGTAGAGAATCCAGATAAAAAAAAAGCAGTTCTCGCATATAACATGCAAATCTGATATTCCAACAAAATTTCAGCGAATTAGCTTTCCGAGTCACACCCTGAGGCTGCTTCACTCCCTTTGACAACTCACCTACTTCAAAAGTTTACTTCGTTTACTTTTGGAGTCTTTCAAATATTCTTGTATCATTCAAATACAGATATCAATACCATTCAGCTATTTAAAACACATCCACGTGATGGAAACAATCTTGATATAGATTATTGTATTATTATTATCATCTTTATGATAAGATAAGAATAAATTCTGTCAATTGACAATAAGTGCGATGATCGGCCTGAGGAAGGAAGTGTGTGCATAAAAACGATACAATTTTTCTGGAGTAATATTATAAAATTTGATAAAATCTATTCTAAAATAATGTTATCATCTCTTAATCGTATGAAACTATACTTTTTTCTGCATATTCAATAGATATATTTTACAGAATATTTACGTGCAATTCCAAAGGGTATTTCACGTACCAAAAGTTCATTTGATACGAACGAATCCTTTCCCACCGCATCTACGGGGATTCACGGAATGAATTTTTGAACGAATTTCGCATTATCAAGTTAATTAAATAAAGGTAAGGCGAACTTTGGAACAAGTTTCAAATATAATTACAATTCCCCTCCGGGCATTGAATTCACGATGATAATATTTTTATGAATTTTCAACCCATTTGAACATCCAATTCGGATACTAACTTGAGAGAACTTTTCATTTCTGGATCAATTATTACGCATCGTAATACTATGCGATGAGAAGAAAAATCCCAACCAACGCATGCTGGAAATCAATGATCCTGTGTTCGCGTGGATTGGGATTCTGTGGTTCGAATGATGGAGGAAAAAATATATATATATGAGGGAAGAGAGAAAAGAGAATCGGAGTCCAGGCTAATCAATTTTCATGTGAAAATTTATACCGGTTCTATAGAAGAATCGGAATCGAATGACCTATGAAAATGTTTCCTCGTCTCTGTTCTCCGGCAACACAAATATTCCCTTCTATTTTTCCTGAATGTGTCGAAACATATTTTTCCCTGGTTGCACTCTTTCCGACCCTTAGCATAAAATTTCCGAAGCAATGAACTCATCTCAGGCAAACGTTCCTGTAGAGAGTAACTGGATGTACGTAACTCTACACTTTACGGCAATGGTCGAGATGTTACTTACCTTCGAGATAAGGAGATCACCGTGAGTGCCTTGGGTTATTTTACGTAGCTATGTTTCGTCTATGTTAATGTATCTTTTCCCTCCTATCACTTTTTATGAGGCCGTAAAAAAAAACTTGTACATCATGACTTACTAAAAGAAACCCGTAATTTATGGTTTGTGTGAATCATGAAAGATTATCTTGATGCGCCGCAATTGTTGACAGATTTGATATGAAATAAGGATCAGATGACTAGACGCCACATATTGTAGCATTCATATCTCAGAAAAAATGAAGAAATTTCACGCCATGAATTTCAATTCGCGTGCATCAAGTGTCTATTCTCTTCACTTCCGAATGGTTTCTAAACATGAAATATTTTTGGAAGAAATTAATTAGTTCTCCACAGATCTGAATAGATCCAAGTCAAACTAGAAAATATTAATTTTCACATTTTTTAGCACTTTTTTTTTCAATTCATTAATCCATTGAATCTAAACTAATTTTCCCGTGATATTCGTTGAGCCCAACTTCTCGAGTGATTGAATTATATCAACCACGTTTTGCATTTATCTTTCATAAATTGCTCGAGGGATTCGTGAAAAGAATAGCCAGATCCAATAATTCTAGGAGCCAACAGTTTCTGGTAACACAGCCCAGATTCAGTTGTGTTGAAGTAAAGGGCTCTCGTATGATAGCCAAATTTCAATGAGCACCGTCGTGGAAATGAATTTCAATGATTGAAGAACAAGAATAGAAATTTTTGAATTTTTGCTGCTGCTAATTGATGATCATTTGAATACAATATGAAATGAATTCCACGTGAATTATTTTACGAGTTTTATCTTTTGGAATGAGTGGAGAATTACTGGGGTATTCTTCCTGGAATGGATTTTATCGAAAAGTTATGCCATCGAGTATCATTGGAACAAATTAAACTCGTAGATCTAATGAACTGTGGGAAATTATCAGTTCTCTTCATAATAGAACTATCCTGATATCCCGTCCCTTCCTTTTAGCCAGAATTTGGAAGAGTTCAGTTGCGAAAAAGACATAATGGAAAATGATAGCACCGATATTTCGCGAGACACGACGGTGCGGGAATGCAATTTCTAACGTGAACTTAAATTGAATTCCAGAAAGATAAATTCCGAAGATGTGTTATAAACATTTATAATATCCACGATCAGCGATTCAGCTCGTTAAATCTATTACGTGATTTATAATGTGCATTCATTCCAGATATATGAAAACCATATGCAATAGAGACTTTCGCAATCACATAAGAACTTAGTCTAATTTATTACTTATTTCTTGGTATAAAAATTGAAATTTTATAGAAATTTTGAATGAATCTGACCAAACGAAGAGTCTTCAGGATATCTTATTTTATAAACATATGAATATAAACATTGATATTAATCACTGTAACTCAATGAATATAAATATTTCATCCATTTCATAAACTTTATTCCAGAAGCAACACCGTATAAGGTATAGAAACGGTTCACCACAACGCAATAGTATCATTTGAATTCTCAATATGACTCTCTCTCCATTCACGGATCACATAATAGGTTCAATCACAGATGGGGAATTGATCAAATGATCATATATTTAACCAATTTCAATTAAATGGATGATTCTCGAGTTTCCTAACAGTGGTTAAAACAGCTCCAGAATTATCAATTCATTATCGACGAATCACAGGTTGTACAAAAGAGATGACTTCGAGAATTTAATTAGCACTAAAACTAACTTCGATTGACGGTTCTCAACTCGACAACGAAGCCGAAGTTATTTGAAGTCGTTAACTAATGATCATCAACTTCTCAGGGTTTTAAAAGAAAATAAAAAGAATATTCAAAGTTTCTCAAGTTTTAAATGATCCTTGTTCTCAAACTAATCGAAAGTATTGTGATGAACAATAATCCCATCGCAATTTATTTTCAAACAATATGATCGATTGTAGTTGAGGACAATGTGGAACTTTTCTATCCTCGGTCATTATATCTTCAGCAACTTTGGTGGAATTATACTATAATGTCACTTTATCCGAAGAAGTGGCATTTTTACACTGAAAAGGCATAGAATGACTTTCAGGCTACATTCATTCTCAATTCCTGCAGCACTCTGTTATTGCGTTGTTGAAACTTCATATTTGGCAAGGAGCCTTGGGATAGAACTGTAGTATTTTCTGAAGTTGCTCTACAAATCTGTAAAAAACATTCTCGAAAAAATGTTTCATAAGATTCTATTTTGAATATACGGGTTTTATTTATACATACTTTTGAATCCTTTGGTGATGAAGTATGGCCGAGGCTTGGCAACCAACAATGGCGCAACACTGAAATGATAACATCATTTTATGATTTATCAATGTGATTTCCCAATGGAGCCCCATCATTGGTGCAGGAATGGCAATGAAATAGACCATCATTGTCGAACAATAGAAAAATTAGTTCATTTATGGTGCACCGATGATGAAAATGTAAAAAATAATTGAACCAAAAATTTATAAAAATCATACGCATTTTACAATTTTCAATATACGTTATTTGGGATATTATTGTGTTTTTCTCATTTATCTGTATGTTTTTTGTCGCTAAAGTTCGCCATGAGAAGTATACACCATATGGATCAGTGGTAGGAGCCCTCTAGTGTGACCTGTAACAAAGAACGATTGACTGTTCTTCCAGAGAAGTATTTGAGTCTTATATATTCCTTGTATACATCTCTCACTGCTCGTGAGAAACACTTGATCAATCACTTGGCTAGCAATTCAGCCATCAAAAGTTGAAATTAAAGATCATGCCAATATCGAGCCATGCTATTACCAATGATCGGCGCTACATTGAAAGCTAATTTTCATCCAAATTAGACCAAAGGTTGTGGCAATATTCAACCAAGTTTCAAATTATCCTCACTTTCAATAGAATCTATCGTTCGGTCAATGTTGGACCAAGGATGGGCCTAGTAAGCGCCAAATTTGGCGGAATTGTGAATCAATGGTAGGCTGACGATCGAAATTCGTTGAACACCGATATCGGTGCAACATTATATTTGTTGTTAATCAACATCGAATATTTTTAGACTGCCAAGCCTTGCCTGTCAACATTGCGCCAAGCTATATTTTATTGTCAGCATTGGCAGAACCTGAAAATTTTTATATGACATTTCAAAATAAATAACAAACCTATTCAGTTGTTAATTTGTTTTTTCAAGGAGGAATAAAACTCTCATATTCTGACCACATGAGGGGGTAAGAGAAAGAGATTCGCACCAATTCTTGTGAATTTTGATTGTGGAAACTATAATTGTAATGAAATTCATGATCAATCTATTCAATCATCTATTTATGGTTAACAAGCGTCATAATGATATAGCTGCTTATCAGACATGAATATCAGGTAATATGTGCATATAGAACTTCCCCCAAGATCATTAGGACACAAGAATATTGATCATACATATACCTATATAACAGGAAGCTATTTGGTCGTCAATTGTAATATTGACTAATGATCTTGAGATGATCTGCGTCTGAAGAGGGATGCAAATCTAATAGCAGTTAACTCGATGTAATTCTACATATATCTACCTAAAGCTCATTCACAGGACAATTATTACTCCAATGAAACTAAGAACAGCATTGACTCGGAGTTGTTTTTCTTCCTCTGTTAGATATAACTCAAAATTTTGAAATATCGATTCCGTTGCCGTGAGCGAACAAATTCATGTGAACAATTCAGATTAAAATCCAATCCAACTCGAGGAGTTATACCTGTTTGGAATCTGGAAAGAAAAGTTTTTTTTTGACGAAATTCCGCTGATAGAAAAGTATGTACAAAATTACTTCATAGATTGATGAAGTACACTTTTTGGAACGAGAAACAAGATTTTTATTCTAATTTTCAGAAAAAATGGTGGTGCAAAGTGCACACGTTTGAGACATGATTTTCGCAAGGAAATAAACATGAACTTGGAAAAATATTGGGTTCAACAAATAGCTAAGACTATGAAAGACATAGTTTTCAGGCAAAAAGCACTGGAAGTTCTGAAATAATTTATACATAATCAATATTCTCCCCTCCATGATGAATAAAACAGCCACATTTATATGTCAATCAAAAACTGCACGAGGAACAAGATTCCGCTGTTCTAACGGATCTATCCTCACTGAGCGGACCGAATATTTCAATGATGACAATTTGTTGTTTTTACAATCCTGGGCTAGTTTTGCGAAGTTTGATTCCCCTGGTGAAAAAATTTCGCTGAAAATCACTGAGATTTTCAGTGAAGAGTTTCTCAGAGAATTTCAGAGATTTTCGTAGTTTCTCAGAAAATCTCAGGGATTTTCAGAAGGATTCAGAGATATTCATCAATATTCAGATATATGTTCAGTGAAAAAACGTGTCCGATGAGCGAGAATTTTTCAGAATTTTTCAAAGGTTCTCAGAATTTTCAAGATTTTTTAGAATTTGAAAAAATTTTCATAGGTTTTCAAAGTTTTCTGAGTTCTTTCAGGTCTTTTCAGTGTTTTTGGATTTTTGCAGCGGAATTCAGGGAAATTCTTGGAGATTTTCAGAGAAACTTCTTTCACCAGGGTCATTAAGGATTGATTTCCCGTTCATTTTGGGTGAACTTGTTTGCTGTTCATTTAATAATAAGCAAATTTCGTTAGAACAGAGGAATTCTTATCACATTAAGAAAAGTTCAATGCAACAATGATCAGTATTCTGTGTATTTGTCACCATAAAATGGTGATAAATGAAGCCACCCGTAGAAAAGTTTTCCCTATTCATTTCCATAAACTTAATAAATATATCCATGTTCTTTTCCATATTCCAAGGGAAAAAAAGGGAATAGAACCAGGAAATTTAATGTGAACGACAAAAACTTTTCTAAGGGCAGCTCTACATGAGTGAAAAATAAACGGAGGAGAAGGAATAGTGATAATCACAAAGTGAACAGTAAAATATGGATAAGCCAAACTGCGCAATCATGAGAACTAAACGGCTCAATCGAAATTACCATACGCAAAGTTAAATTAACGATAAGTTCAGTTGAAATAACGATGCGATTGATCGTAGTGACCAAACGTTTGGTCTATCCATATTTTACTATACCAGTTTTCTCCGTGTACTTTCTCATACGGTAAGGCCTTTGATGGTCAACCTACTTTTTATTTTATCAGTTTCTGGATAACCTTCTCAAGCCCTTATAAAATATCGCGACTCAGCCTGCTGATAATTTTTATCCTTCTAGCTTTTAAAACAGCTTTGTCTCGACATACAATATAAACAACTCATCGAACAATTCTCATGGTTTTTGTGATATTTCAGACATTATTCTTCCACTCTCAAATGAAATTTCACATTCCATATTAAAGATAACAAAATGAACGAAAGGACATATATAAACCCCGACTTATACTTTCACGTTTTTTCGATGGAACTGGTGGAGGGTGGACAAAGTTGCTGTTGATCCCAAGGAACTATTCGAAGAGATGAGAAAAAGAAGGTTTTTCAGTTATTCGCACTGACAAAGATTTAATCTTTTTGAAAAGCCATGAAGGACAAACCCAGAGTCTCGATCCGCTTAGCACTTCGACAATAATTCTGTCCACTGCAGACAATCTTCTATGTTTCTTGGTAATAAAGGTGGGAAAAATCCATCCACTCATCTGCCGCATGCTGTGAATTTCAAGAACCCCCATATGTCAGTCGTCACCTCAATTTTTTAATAAGCTTCAAGCTCGCAAGAAGAGAATAAGAACGTCTCTTCAAAATGTTTATCATGATAAGATCTTCTAAAAAACAATTCTCTGTTGTATGTTCATTACTGAAAATGCTAGAAGTATAAACTCACGATGAAATAAATTTTGATGAATGTACAGAAACTTGAAGTAATTTCGGTACTCTGATGGTAATCAAATTGGAACATTCATTTTGAGTCAACGTGAAAAGACTCTAAAACTAAAGAAAGTATTTCGAAGAGGCCGCTTTTCACGTTTCTCGAACAGTTGCAGCTGACTCGTTCGACAGTATGACAGAGATTTCGTGGATCTTTTGCAGAAACTCAAGTGGTCTCGTTACTTTTGACGATATCGTAAAGTTCATTCACGACCTTGATACGTTAGAGGGGGAAACCCTCTTTCTTGCATTGAAACATTCCTAGTTTCCGAAGTTATAGAAGGATGCAGTTAACCCGATTACACACAGTTCACTGCATTTGATAGTAATTTCACGAGATAATCACATTAAGAGTATTTCGACGTATTTAGGAATCATGGAAAAGTTCTTGTCGATTCAAAGAAACTAATGATAACAATTCCAGACAATAATCAATGAGAACAGGGAGAGAAATTTGTTTTTCAATATCACTAGAGTTTGTACTAAAGTAACAGCGTAAGTGATATAGTATAATTTTTACAACACAGTGTAGTAACAAGAATTCATGCTTTATGATGCGGAGTCGCGCCAAGTTAACGATTTTTCAAATCATTAGGCATTAATTTTCACTACACTGTGTTGTAAAAATTATACTGTGTCATTTATGCTGCTACTTTAGTACAAAATGTAGTAATATCTAGAGCGTCTTTTTTCCCTGTGAAGTTGTAAATATGTTCTCGATTCAGATAAATTATAATAATATGTGATACAGGATTGATTGAAGAATGAACCTGAGAAAAAAGAATCAAGGATAAAATAATAAGTGTACATTCAATATATTCATACAATTCACGCACCGAATCCGCTGTATTCCTATTTGTTCTTTTTTCTTCTGATCACGTAGAAGAACAATTGTGTTGATAATAAATAATTGCTACACATATTTCGAGCAAATCCACATGGAGAAAAAAATTTGCAGACGTAGCAAATCGATGTATTTACAGAAGAAAATTTGCTGTAAAATTGACCTTATGCCCGATCGATATAGGGATAACATCAAATTGCTGTAATTTATACCGCAATATCTATTAGATTTATCGCAATTTATGTGACCACTGCAGCAAATTTTCATTCTTATCGGAGACTTTGGTTGATTGAACAGGAATTTCGGTATATATTACAACAATTCAATGCTGTCCCTATAATTACAGCAATTTTCTCTCTGCGTTCTGTGAAAAATGGTAAATGATTTTGCTAATCCAACTAAAAATTCGCTGCCACAGCTGACTGGATTGCTGAGAGAGTAACATGATTAATTAAAGCAGCGAATCTTTCGCTCAACCAGCAACTAGAATTTTCAGTATGGTGTGAAGAATAGTGAACAAATTTTGTTGCGGGAGTGGACATTTTTTGCTGTCATAGTTAACAAGATTGCTATGATAGCCAACAGTTTGCTATCATTGCAAAAAATTTGCTACTCCAGTAAAAGGGACCCATGAAAATTAGATTTCGCTGTCACAGTGGATTTGTTTTTTTCTCCTTGCACGGATCTATAGTCAGTATACAGTTTCAAATTTTTCAGGCTTTCATGGAAAAAATTATACAGGAACTTCCGAAATTTTCCACTTGGATAACATTTAATGGAGAAAAGAGTAGTTCCATCATGAAGTATAGATAGAATTCTCTGGTAGAAGAAGTCTGGTCTCCCTACCAAGCATAATCAGAAATATGCCGAAACGTGAAGTAGCAATCTCACAGGAGTTGGTCAATTTCTGCCAGGGCCTGAAAAATTTATATATATATATATTATACAGGATTATATATAATTTTGGAAATTCTCCCATACAGGGGTTCAACCATTAATATTATTATACACGAAGAAAAATTTTGATGTAAATTTAACATCAGTGCACACATAAAACTTTGAATGTAATTTCTACATTAATTTTGATGAAACTCACATGATACATGCATGATCATTCCTTTGGAAGATTGTAAAAATTACACCAATCCAAAAATATATATTCATTGTGATATTCTTGACCACGAACAATGTAAATTTTCCATTACACTCGACTGAATCTACTTTTCACGAAGGTGATGCCATAAGCCATGCTCAACCACATTTCCACTCATTCAATTCTACAGCAATCTAATGTATATTCAACAAATACAGCTGCTAATGTTACCTATGCTTTCTCGAATGATAATCTGATTTATCTCCTAGGAATTTTATTCTCATTCTCAAATATACAGTTACCGCAATCTGATGGGTATTCAATAATTGCTTCTGCAAAAACTACTCGCCTGTGTTGGTAATACTACTGAGAAGCCTTGTAACGCTCCTTTCAGTTCAAAATTATTAAAATCGCGTCACAAAGATGGCGAAAACAGTTTCAACAGTTTCCCGCGAGTATCAGTTTGTTCCTACATTTGATATACATTAAAAACTTGAATCTCCACTCATAGCGTACGGTTAGTGATAATGATAGAATAAAGCGGCATAACATTGTATTGTACCTTATTGTAGTATGTAATATGTAAGGTGTATGTTGAGGTAATAGATTCAAGCTGAGTGATTAAAGTTTATTCCACTGCTCAAAAATGCATTTGTATATATTGTCTCATTGCAAATTCAACAAAGAACACAACAGCAAGAATTAATCGGGAAGATACAATTTTCTTTATTTCAACTATCAGTGAAAATTCATAAAAATGCGGCGGAAATGATGTAAAATCTTCGTGGCTTCGAGCGATTGAAATTTTATTCAAAAATCCCAACATGTATTTTACATCAGAGTGATGTACAGATTTCATAAGTTCGAAGTAAATATCGCTTGTCATACTGTTCATATTTCATTCATTACAACAATAAAATTTACATATGATATATGTAATAGTTATAAAGTGCGTATGTTAAAATTACATCACATTGCGGTAGAATTGGAACTTTTTCAATTTACAGCAAAAATGATGTAGAATTTCCACAGCAGAAATGCTATCCCTATATTTACATGTGGAATTTGTCAAATTTATCGCAATTGCTGTATCCGTTACTCCAAATTTTCCTCCGTGTAAAACTTTATGAATGCTTTGAAAAATTCAAAGAGTTCAGAACTCTCCAGAACGCAAAATTTACGTACATCACAAATTCATTATATTATTCCACGCTGTTTCCAAATGTTTCAACGATTGGAATTACATAATGAATTCTGGTTCGCAGTTAGCTTCTTCTGTCACAACCATTTTGAACTTTCTATGAATTTGCATGTAACGTCGCTTCCATGATGATTCAGGCGTCCTATGAATGTATTTATAACAGCTATCGTGCAGTGTTTGATTATTGCTAAATCACTTTGATATATATTTCAGAAATACAATGGAACACGAGGTCTCGCCTCAAACTTGATAGATTCATAATAACCGCTAATAATTCTAATGGAAAATAAACAAATCATGTTGGAGTATCGGTATCGAATTCGCACAATACGGGAAATGTAACAAGATTCATCGTAGGGTTTGAGAGATTCGTTGGCATTCGTCACTTCCATATAATTGAATTAAGTCAAACTTTTGTCATCTGTTATTATTTTTCCAATGAATGCATCCAAACTTCCCTTCGAGTTCGAAGAATTTTTCGAAGAGTATTGAATTGTCATTCATGAACACAACAAAAAGATTGGAAGAAAAATTGAATACCATTGTGAGGTCTGAAAATCAATTACAAATACTAACTTCAATAATAAATTCGATATTTCATGCAGCGAGGAATTTTATCGTATCAAAGAGTTTGAAATACCAACGAGTTTTTTGCTATACCTCCAGCGGAACGATTTATCAGTTGCAAACAGAACTGTCTCATCTCCAATGGATTCAATATTGAGCAAACGGTGTTTCCATTTTAATAGATGACAAATATACGAAACACAATAGAACATTCCGAATATTTGTAAACTCCAATGCTATTCGGATGATTGATTCGTCTTTTATTCAAGGATACGAGGTGTATGTATGCAATCGGATGAATGGGAGATTTTCAAAGTATTTATGTACACGAAAATATAAATACTTTCCAATATTTCATTGAAAATGTACTCCGGGGGATTCGGTTTCATCTTAGATTTCATTGTACTGTATTTATCAATCCAAAGTGATCGAATGAGAAATTAATATAAATTCTAGATCAAAAAATCCTGTTTATGATTATTTACATGTGTGTGCACTGTAAAAAATTTCTTTGTGGATTCAAAAACATTTTTTCTGGTGAACATGCTGACAATGAAAATTTTTGGTCAATTAACAAAACTTCCCAACTTCATTTATTAGATCCACGAAGGAATTTTTTACAGTGTAGAAGAAACAAATAAACATGTTATACATTCCATCATTGGAACAGAATAATTTTGCAAAGAGAAAATGAAAATTGTAAATTGCGGATCGTATTATCTTATACTTGTGAATACCACCAATCATCTTTCTTTCTAATTCAATCCAATTATCATTCCAACATCCTTTTTTCCTAAGATCCAATTTGATCTTATCTCTTTATCTCTCCTTTAGGTTACCCAGAGATCTCTTTTGTTCAGGTTTACGTAGCAGAGCCTTAAAAGCGATTCTCGATTTTCTCGATTACGTTCTCTATTCCACCCACTTCAATCTGCAACTTTTTATTATTCCAACAATTTCCGGACCCACCGGTAGAATACGGAATCCACCATCATAGCTATTCGTTTTCATCGTTTTTCATACCATACATTCGAATTATCATTTTAAACAATCTATTTCTGAATTCTTCGAACTTCTTTATACTTTTGTTGTAAGATCTGGTATTTTTTGTTTTCAAAATCATCTCAATGATAATATATAGGCATAAAAATATCTTCCTTTAGAATTCTTCTCACTTTTCCTCCCTTTCCAATCAAAATTTCATTATGAAAATCACGAACGAATGAATGAATCTATCATTAAAATGCGCATGTGAGTTATTCCACATGAAATCGATTCCAATGACCATAAATTTCACTAGAAACTTAGCTCATCTCTCAGAATATTGTTTATTGAAAGTTTGCATAACAATAACAATATTCCTCATCCATGTTCCTCGTTGGATCGTATCGACAGGGATATTTTATAATGTGGACGATCCTTCTGCAGCATTTATTACGAAACCTAGATAGCGTGTGAACGAATTTACTCACATATTATGGAATTACATTTGCATTCGGCGAATTGATTCCGATCTTCTCGCAGATATTCCAGAAATTCGTGGAAAAGGGCATTCATTTTACACCAATTCGATCAAATTTTGATGAAGATTTGATAACAAAGATGCGATATTTTCATCACCCGATAATTGAACAACATTTTTCTCATCCGATTGCTTGATTCCTCCAAGAAGAGGAATATAAATTTTCCACTGTTCAGTTCATTTCATCAATGTAATAAGATACTCAAGTACGCGACATCAGTGCAACGCAGAGTGCATCGTAAAAGATTTTCATGACGGAGCTCATTATGTGACTAACTGAAAATAAGATGGAGTAGTGAAAAAGAAGTTTCATCCGGTATTAAGGTATAAGAATAAAGAAGGGGAAGTAAATGAGGTACAAGAAATCGATCATGATGGAGGGAGAATCGACTTATGGATACATTAAGAAGACCACAAGCCTCTGAATCGTTATCAGTTGCTTGTTGGGTTTGATCAGCTTGACTCGGAATTACCTTTCTTCACAAATTTACTTGAGTTTTCTCTCCCCGCGTTTGTTAAAACACTGATCGATGGGCGAGAAAATTCTTTAAGCTCTATTATCTTGAAGTTGTTACTTGGAAATTGATGACTGAGATTCAATGCACGGGAAGGGCTCCGCTGTTGAAGGATCATAAGAGTTTATGAAGAAGAATATCACCTGTGTAGTGAAAAATTCGAAAATATTCACGAATAAAATACAAAGGTGCATCGAGGGAAATATTTTTCAACCAGAAAAAAATGTACAAGGCAAACAATTAAATACTCAGATGATCGTTTAACGATTTAATTTATTCTGAAACGAGCGCCATTGAGAATTCAAACATTGGAGTAGTGCCTTGAGAAAATTAAACCAGTAGTAATTCAACTAATCCACGGTCTCGTATACACTGCAAACAGATCGCATTAATTCCCTCACAAATTTTCTACGGTACACATGAACACGTGGAAAACTCCCTGTGTATACTTAATATATGTTTCGAGGTTACGCATATTCACCACGCCGGAGAGTTAAAATTCAAGTCCTCGCCCTCTTCATAAGTCCCTTGGAAAATGATAATAAACGAGAATACAGTTCATCAAAAACTCGATTCTTGTAGCAGGTATAAATGTGACAAGATAATAAGTATTCCCAAGTTGCTAATTTGGGAAAAGGGGGTAGGTAGGTCATCCGTGGAGAATGACTTACCTACGAACACTGTCAGTAATGAACATTACGGAACATTATCAACGATTTTGGTCTGTAACATAGATTATGAGAACCTCAATCGGTCTGCTGGGAAATATTCAATTCCATTATTTAATTATCTCTAAAGTGGAGAGTTGAATTGCTAAGGATGAACTGAATTGTTCTTTTCTGAGACCACGTTTTTGTGTCAAATTTTTCGTTCCTTCAAGATGAAGTTTTCTTTCTGATTGTTCTTTCATTCAATTCCCGTGGAATTTATGAAGAATTCATGAAATCGATGCATCTCGGTGATACAGCAGATGAGGAAAATTCTGGAATATATTTGAATCAATTTGAATTTAAGAACAAATATCTATGATGACTTTTTTTTTCTCTTACATGAAAAATTATCAACATAATATTATTACATCAAATGATTGAGATTAAAGTGAATAAGTTTGATCCACAAAATCATAAAATTATAACCATATACATGGTAAAATAATAGTTGAATATTTCAAATTCTTGAAATTATGGTAGGTAAATTCTGTAAAAAGGGTCATTACCATGAATTCGGTTACAGAATTTAACGAAACATCTGTTGAGAAATCATCGGTTTCCACATCATCGACTCATCATGATATAAATAATTGATTCAACAGCCTATATCGTATGCATTCATGAATCCAACTAAATTAATTATTCTTTACGAGTGTGAGCATTGTGGAAGCATATGGGATTGATTTGAGAATTTATCAATTTTAAATCAAAATCCATCGTAATGCATAAATATCAATTTAGTGAGCTTGAATGAAATTTATATGAGACACATTGTTGGATCGTACACAAAATCCAATTCGAGCTTTCGTTGAAAAGTTCCAACGGTGAACCAAATTTTCATCAATTTAAATACTTCCTTCTCTGTCTCTCCAGATTTATCACGTTTCTTCTTTGTAACCGTTGAAATGACATCATGCGAATTCAACTGTCCAAGAAAAAAAATCGTTCATGCTGAACATAGTGAATTAACAATCCAATCTAGCAAATCACATATTCATCTGAAAAATGTTTTCTCAAAAACTCAATTTTTATAGCAATATATAATTCAGGGATTGATCATATATTTGTCGTAAGACTCTAATTCTGATGAAAATAAATCTTTAAGAAGAAGATTTTCATCCCGATTTTGTGCATATTCTTATTTATCATCATCAGCTTATTTCAGCTGTTTATATATGGATTATGTATGGAACATACGTGATAAATAGATGTCGGTCATAAATCAAACTGAAGATTATTATCGATATACATTCAATCACTGTTTATTCTATGAACAACACACTCGATTGAATACCAAATTCAAATTCGAACTGTCAGGTGATTTTCCATACATCAAACGTATATTCAATACGATGCACAAGAGAACATAATTATCAACCGCAGTAACATAACGGCAATATGTACCGTACGTGTCTGGTTGAAAATATTTCATTGGATGTACAAACGAGAAGCTTGTATTTCACATGCTTTTATCCTACCGGTAAAGCTTCACATTTCTATTCGATTGGGCTACACAATTCAAATGTGGCACTTTTCTGAAAAGCTTTTCACGTTGCAGGTAACTTAGATTTGAACTCTCAAGAGTCATAGACCATCCATACGGTAATAATACTCGCTTTGAAAAGACGTGCGAGAAACGTGGATGAATGTTATATTGCAAATTGTCAAGTACATACGTTTCTGTAGCCTCTTTTCCCCTGTTATCGATCGGTGCGCTATTTCTGTGAATATTTTTCATTACCAAGTTTCTAATATGTAAACGCAATATCATTTTATTTTCATCGATTTATATAATTGTGAGTTCTGTCGCTTAGCGTTGAAAGTGCTGGAATGGACTTTTATCAAGTCCAAGAAATTTTTAATTTCAATTGCTGTTTGAACAATGGATTTATTGGCAGTAAAATGTTTTTGGAATCTCAAAGATGCTATGGAATTTAGAATAACAAAGTTCTTGAAATATTCAAGCTGGATTTGACTGCGATTTGTTTTACGACACAACCGCTCTTAGATATATAATTATCCGACTGAAATTCATCATCGGATTGACCAAATATTTTCAGGTATATATGATCAATATAATCAATTGTTGTTACAATGCGTCATTGTGACAATGGACCCGAAGCTAAAGCGAATATTATCTGTTCACTTGTAGAAAACAAGCGATGTGTAAGAAGATGTTCAATATCTCTCATAAATTCTATAAAATAGACGAACGATTCACCATCATGTACGAGTGGAAGGAACTCCACTGAGATCAAAGAAAATCAAACAGGGTGGGAGGTTTCTATAACATATAATGGGAAATATTGTATCTCAATCGTTAACGCTCTCTGACCAGTTGGATTATATAACTCCAATCGGACAGGAAGATGAGAATCGATTATTTTTCCTGATATCTCTCTCTCTCTCTCTCGTTTTTATCAAAGTTGTGTCAACCTGTCCATATGTGCATAAATATTGGCCTCTCTCCTCAATTAGCAATTTAACCTCGCTGCCAGATTGTTAGGGTAGGAAGAAGATTTCCAGTGAACATTCGACAAAGGTACAAGCTTACAAGATCCTTGAAGTAGAATTGTAGCAACCTGACACCAAAAAGGTTATCAATAACAAGCCAAAAGCAATCGATTACGAGACTGACGAGCTTATGATGAGCTTACATGTCATCTGGGTTAGTGTAACATTGATGATTATGGGTCTGTAATGACCTTGAATGGGCTCAATGTTATTTACCAGATAACGTACTTAGGGTTGACCATTCAGTTTCCACTCTATTTAATTTTCTCTACATGAGATCATATAGGAAATATGCACGTAACGAAGTTTACCCAGATGATAAGGGTCCAAATATTATACGGAAATGTGGAATAATCTTTTTAATACCTCAAATCACATTTTGTAGTGAAATATGATTTAGAGCATATGATTGATATCTCATCAGCGCTCTCATATTCCAGCTAATAAATTGATGCAAACTTTCCGTCAATTCTTGCATCTAAGTTTATTCCTGAAGATTTCATTCGAAGTCTTCTCTATTGAGTCCTCCAGGGTGGCAATGATGCGAGGCAATCCCCAGCTCTTTACAGACCCTGACGCAGCCTTACAAAGCTCGCGCAGGCTGATTCAGGCAAACTTTCAGGCAGAATTCGAGCAAATCGAGGTTGACTTATTGACATTACTGTTTTTTTTCTCCATATGAAAGTTTTGAATATGTTTTTGATGAAACGGAAAACATTCTTCGGTATGTAACTTTCATTTACCGGAATCAATCATGTGACTCGTAATGTGATGTGTCAAAAATCGACAGTGTGGAACAGAATAATATTGTGTGAATATACGATATATTCTCTTTATTGATCGTTATGCAACAAGGTATTGAGATGGATGTAAATTCGCACCAATTGATGTAACGTGACATAAACATGAGAGTAAAATTTTCATGCGTTGAATAACATATGTATGAATGATGCGATCATTTCCTGATTAGAGTTTGTAATGTTTTTCAGTTGTGACAGCCTCTCAGTGTTTTAAAATCAATTTTTCCATTCGTTATATATTCGTAAATTACATTTTCATGCCAATTTTTGTCAGATTTGTTTATTCATTTTCTCCTTTTATAAATAAAAACACGAATCTTTGGATTTGAAATCCCATTCCTAGAATCATCAAGTTCCGACGTCTCGAAACGACAAAACTCCATCACAGGACAATCATTTCCCATCTTCTTTCAAAAATCAAATATCACAAAAGTTTATTTACAGTGTTCAATGATAGTTCAATATGATAACCAAGAAGGAAAAATGAATGATCAAGAGAAAAAGAACAGAGAATGGATGAGCAATGAATCCTCAAATAAATTCTATATCATTGAACATTATAAACAGCTTTGGTAATATCTCAAGATTGACAGAATTCGCAATGAGAACAGGTAACGGACGAGTTCAATGAGTTTTCGTGACTACATCAAATTATCTTGGAACCATCAGGATATGAATTACTCGAAATTTCCAACCGAATGACATCATATTGTCAAACATCACTTTACTTGAATAATATGAAGCTGGTAAATTGAAAAGATATTGCAGAGAACTGATATTCCAGACATTAAACAAGTCAGGTATGTATTTATATGAATCCAAGATTGATTGGAAAGAATAATTCATGCCGTTTGTTACCTTCATGCACATGCGCCGAGGCATAAAGTGCGCTACCCCATTCACATGGGGTAGTATCATTTATATTAGCTTTGTTTCGGATAGATCGATCAAATTATTCCATTAGTGTAATCCCTGAGGAATAGTGGAATACGTGTTGTGCTTTTGTTTTTGGTTTCTTTCTTTTCATACTTGATTGGAGTCAGTAAATCGGTGAAGAGAACTTTGCTATTTCAGTATATCAAGTTTAGGGAAAATGTGATGAAATGTCAAGATTCATGTCTACCATACTGAACCTGCCATTTTGGATTAGAGAATTCTGACCTCAGATTCGGATCCAGTGATTTCAAGAATCCTGACTATCCAGTTTCACTTGAATTTAACAAATTTTGAAATTTATGTCTGCTACATTTCCAATTGAGAATCTCTGGATGAACAGGATCGCGAAATTCGTATCGAACTTGGAACATGTTATTCTTCCAGGACCCTTCAGAGTTTCGTCCGGTATCCCTCAGGTTCCCGCTTGACAGAAAATTCCGAACGGGAACTCGAGGAATCCCGAACGAGGCCTTGAGGGATTCCGCGCAGAACTTGGAAGAATAATAGGGGTCCAGTGGTTTCAACAGGGGCGCAACAACCTGAGGCTATAAATAAATACCCGGGGCATTCATTTATCAGTGACTAAAAAAAAAAGAAATTCACTTGAACACATTTGGCTGCTGTAATTCAGCTCGTTTGGATTTTTTGATTTTGTCTGAAAAAATTGGCAAAATTATATTCAATGGATGTATAATTCAATATAAATTATATAGAATAATTGAGTGGATGCCTGGCATCCTTGAACCCCCCATATTGCAAAAATCGTTCGAACCCCAGGTTTCTTGTGGATCAGGTGAATTTTGAATAATTTTCCCTCGTGTGAATTGAGAGGCGCACTCCTCACATCACGCATGTGTTAACGTTACAAAGCAGGACGCGTGTGCATGATAATAAAGAAATTCTACCCTAATGGGAAAAAAAGAAGAAGGATTAGCGAATATAGTTCGTCTAAATATTGTGAATGTGTTATTGAAGTAGATGCAAAATATATACTAATTAGAACTGCAGGAATCATCCTATTTATTGTTTTGGAACTCGTTAATTTATGTATAGTTTCATTTGAAGGGAGTTGAAAAGAGTCCATTGTTCATCTTCATAGGTACCTTTGATGATTCGTCCTCTCATTTTGCATGAAATTCCTTCTCTTCGTTCTTCCGTTTGAAGTAACAAAACATTGAAATACACGTTATAGTGCTTTTGAAGAAACCGAGTGGTAACAATTCATTTGGCGCACTCTGTGCATGCGATAATGGAAATTCAGATTCATATTTTGACGATGACAAAACTCTACAGTGGAGTTGAGAAAAAAATGTATCTTCCTTTTCAACTATTCCTTTTTTGGCATTACCATGCACGTATGCACGTCAAAGCTCCTACAATTTTTGGCTTTTATTTATTATACCACTTCAAAAGCGATCAACAACCGTCAAAACCGTGTCTTCGGAAACAACTTGATGTTGAATTGGAAAAGTATATCGTTTTTGTACATTATTTTTGAAGTAAGAAGGGACACTGTTGGGAATTTCTGATTGAACTTCCAATTACATGTAATGGAAGCATTTCAATTACATTTGAATGAAATTTCAGTTACGAAAATATATATTGATGTACATCATGTGAAAATTTAGCGATTCCGCCAATGTTGACCACGGGTAATGGCTTGGGCCAGGCGTGACAGCCAAGCGTAGGGGATTTATGTTGAGCCAAGGTTGATTGACAATAGAGGTATTATCGTGCCTGTGTCGGCAATACAAAGATGAAAAGTGTTGGAACGGTGTTAGCGCAAGTTTGTGCCAGCATTGGTTCAGGATTGATTCAACATTAGTTTTATAGTAAAGTTTTGTATCGGCCAACCATGGCAGGAACATTGAATCAAGCCTACGCTAACATTGGTGACCTTTCAACACCGCTGTCCCAGACATGAAAATTGAGGCTCGTTAATTGCTGAAACGATGTTATCATTTCAGTCCTTGGTCAGGCTTCCTCCCAAGGCTCCGCCAATGCTCGACAGGGCTGGCTCAGGCTTGCGCCACTGGTAAATTTTTACATGGGGTATGATATAATATGGCAAAAATTTTAAATTCACTTGCGTGCAAATGAATTCTCATTTCAATCACCAAGAATTGGAAATTTCATTGACAAATGTACTAAATGAAAAATATATTCAATTTAAAAACATTTCTAACAGTGTAGAGAAGATATCTTTCATGTCATTTTACATTCTTGTTGCAGTTGTAATTCGTTTTGATTGGGTACAAACTGTGTAAATTCGATCTTGTATTGATACCCATAAATGTATCGCTTTGGTGTCACGTGTATCACTGATTTAGCTTCGAGTAATTATCTTTCCGATGAATTATTTCTATCGAATAAATGCACCAAAATGCTGTTATGAATGTTTTATATTCGTATATCATTCAGAAAGAAATTTGACGAACGTGTAGTGTTGTTTGTCAAGCGTTTGTATACGAATATCAACACGTATATGTCATCATATCTGCACAAAACTTATACGAATTCACGAAAGAGCTTTAGATTTCAAATGAACAAAGCTCATCTCTCGACAACAAATGAATACGGTTTCGGTGTAGTTCTGATACGACCGTGGTTCCAACTTTCGCCATCTGTGGTGGACGTGCCAGAGCTTCCACTCAAAATACAACCGTGATTAATTGAAACCAACGACGAATGTCTGTAGAGTGGATATATTGATTAAAATCTCAACTAATATTCTTATTGGCGTATGAAAAAGTTTGATGAAGAAAAGGAAGTATTTTTATTGAAAATGTTGGTTCACAGAACTTTTCCATTGTATTTTTATGAAATTTCATTTGAATTGAATTGTGGTGGGGAAAGTCATGTCAATTCTTGCATCAGAATTCTTAGAATCAACACGAATAATAATTTTCAATCACTATTTTGAAGTTGAATTGGAAAAAAGAAGTTCTCTGTGATCAGTAAATATTTTGCTGTGGCAGCAAATTGTGAGCTACAACAGCGATTTTTAACTATGGCAGCCAAAAATGTCGACTCCTCCAGGAAAATGTTTTTGCTTTTCTGTATATAAAAATTTGCTGTTTTGGTTAATCCTTTTGCTTTCTGATGAATACAATTAGCTGTAGGGACAAATTTTTTGCTAGGTTGGCAAACAAATTTGGTTTTTTTATATATAATATATTGCATGATTTGTTGCATCAGCAAATTTTTTCATCCGTGAAAGGATGATCTATAGAAAAATTGATCTCAACATATCTCAAGATGAATTTTATACAGTGTACGTATTCAGCGTATAGAAAACTTGATAAGGCATCGATTCTATAACGATATCCGCGCAGGATCTCATCGGATGTAGAAACCCTGATAGACATTTTTTCAATGAACCAAGCCTCATTAATGATTTTCACCACAAGAATTAAATGAGATTCATAAATGAAATTCGTTCTTCTCGTGAACAATAATTCATTTCAGTTAATTTCACATGTTGGAATAAATCATTCAGTCCTCATTATTTGCACGATAGATGATCAATCTATTCCTAATATCCTCCATTCCCGTCACCACAAACTTTTAATTAAATCTGTAGAATTTCTCGTCTAAAATATCACAATTAAACCGTCTCGAGTTCTCGCAATATACGCTTTACATTCACGCATCAATCATCCTCGTCACGTTATATTCCGCTCGTACACCATCTCTTACATTATATTAATCGCTGCGGAATACTTGTACATCAATTGGTGCGGGGTCGTAATTAACAACCCGGGAATTAACTGTACATTTCTAATATGTAAATAATATCGAAAACTCACATCATGTCGGTGAATAATCAATTAGCTTGCATAACGCTAACTGTACATTGGCTATCAGAGAAATTTACTGTACATAAAGATTATAATTTCTTATCATCTGCAGTATAAATTTATACATGTTGAGTTGATATTTCTTATCTTCCGCGGATACAGTGAACGCGCGGTTAAACAAGTTAAACTCGGTCGGTACCAAAATGAAAGCTTGGAGAGATTTGTTCTTATCGACCGAAAGTACCACGGGGATGATGATGTTGGGCGACAACGGGGGTGGTGGTAGTACTCAAATCAGTCCAACAGCTCCGGCTATGCCGACCAATTGTACAACGGTAATCTACAATTTTCCTGAAGAAGAACGCATGGTCATCGGGTATTTGAACGATTGGATTAATGCATATTCTTTCATATCACGTGAGTAAAACCGTCGATAACTTTCAGAAAGACTACCCTTATCGACCTATCATCTACTTTATCGAGACTCGATAGAGGTACACGGGAATTTCCGGGGTGTTATAAATCTCACATCTGGAGAGAGACTATACTTTCCACTGTTCGTTATAAGATTATCCTTCGTTGTTGATACCAACGGAAAAGAATTTATTGATCCCTCTTTTCTCGCCCTCACATCATTTTCATGAATCATATGGAAGAATCGATTAGTTGTGCGAAATTTCAGTATAGATACATATAATGTTATATCATCCTTCACTGTAACGATATCACATGAAATTAAAATCATTCAATCTCAAATTCCTTCGTTTTTCTCAAAATTCTGAGTAATTAAACATTTTTTATTACATATCAAATTAGTGTATCTTTTTCCTCTTGTCTTTTACAGAGAATCAAGAGAAATTTTACCTCTACATCATTATATCTGTGGCGGCAGGGATTCTTCTCTTCTTGGGACTGGTTATCGGACGTCTCCTCGTCAGTCGCCATCGAGCGAAAAGGGATGCTAAATTTCATGCAAATAACGAAACTCTACCAAATGGTTTCACCGATGACATTTCAGAAATTGATGCGGACATCGATCTCACAACTCCAGTTCCTGTTCCAATGCAGGATACGAGGTGTATATCGTATGTTTTTTTTGTTACCGCTCGAGGATTCATTCGATGCATTTGGAAAATCACTTTCATGATTTTGTTGATACATAGATTGCAATTTCATTGGAATTCAATAGAACTCGATGAATAATAGATATAGTTTTATTCGGATTATAGAATAGAAAGACGAGATTCATTTTGAATGATTAAAAAATATTGCAAAAGAGAAGTGCGATCACTCATCCTTCGAATCTATGTTGTTGAAATTCGAATCGTTTACAGAAACGAAAGGAAAATTCAAACTCACAAAATCTGAGAAATGATCGGTGTTTATCTTTTTGAATCAACTACTTGGAACTGGAAACATTGTTCCAAGAATATATCGCAAGATTTTAGGTCTCCAACGGCTGAGGAATTCGTTATTCAGTAACCAATTCGTTTCCATAAACGATTCAAACTTCAGTAACATTCAAATCTTCTCACGAGCAAGACAGTTATACAGAATTTATATAGAATTTATATATAAATTATATATAATATTCAAAATTCTTCTGAAAAATCTTGTTAACATATTAGAATACACGATACATTTCATAACTTCATGATACACGGTCAAAAATAATGCAATAAAATAGTATTATTTTGTCAAAAGTCGTCACAATTGCCTGACGGTCTCAGAGGCTTCCTTACCGAATGAAGTAAAAATTATTACAGTGATCATATTCTATTCCACATTTGAGGAGTACTTCTCAAGAGATGAGACATAATATTATCGATTGACTGAGATATGCTGTGATTTTTATTGTATTATTTTTCTCCGTGATACAACGGTCGATCAATTCTCAAAATGATGCTTATTCTTTTCAGAATTCCAGAAACTCAATTAGTGGAAAGACTTCACGGTGAACGTTTCTACACCGACACTAGAATACCGCTTTCTCCGAACAGTATACATAATACATTACCTGGACACCATCATCCCCCAGTTACCGGAATAAGAGTCGATTTGGGTAATCACATGGTGGGAACTGATAGTCTTCACACAATTTTGCGTACGGAAAATCCTCGAGGCATCAACACCAAGAGCTATTATTATGGCTGACAAGAAGAAGGGGTTGTCCCACGCGAGGGACGGCCCCCGTCCTTGAGTCCAGTACCAGAAGTGAGCACCCGGAAGTATTGCTTTTAATAAGGATCGAAACGGAACAAATCGTCAAATAATAAATAGTTTAATTCACCTTTGTGAGCGCCAGACTGTCGTATATAAGCGATATCGATCTACATTGTAAATACATATGACATGGAATTTATAGTCTTCGAGTTGACAGGAATCAGTGGAACTTTGGTAATTTGTGTATTTAAGGTTCGATTCATCGGAGGAGGATGACATCGCTTCTTTGGATTGGAAGCTATAAATAGTTATAAATTTGACTGATACGATGCCAATATTTTTGAAAATCGTCTCAACCTTACGACCAGTTTTTTGTACTTTATTTATTTCAAAGTTTCATTCGACACAATTTTAATTGTACAACAGTGAATCCTGTAATCATGTTGATTTATATACAATTTATCGGGTTGGTATTTGATCCTCTTTATGAATTTTCATTTATGTTTGTGTTAAGTGCAATTCAAGTGGAACCTTCTAACAATGCTGAGCATTTTCAGTACATTTTCTGAAATTGAGATTCTGTCGAGATATCTTTTTAGAATCTCAATCTTCGAGTAGGATGTGAAAGATTTGAACATAGTCAGAAGGTTGAACTGTTGAAATATGGTGAATTTTTTATCGATTCGAGTACCCCCATGCCATGAAATTTCATAAAAGAGAATAGAATTTTTCAAAATCATTCGTCAAACTTCAATGTTCATTCGATTCTATGATATCATGATTTAAGGTGCTACTGTTTCTGTAAGCGGATTATAATAATTCAAAGACTGACAAAAATTCAGCATTTTGTGTAATAGTACAACCGTGTGATGCGTGAACGACATTAAGCCAATTTTCGTGGAACATTCGTGAAATTCACTTCTATGGACAATTGATTTGATATTTAATATGAGGAGCGTGAATATTAACATTGCGGATATTTCGAATAAGCGGTGGCAGTTATCTAATCTTCAACAGCTAATTCCCTGCATATAGTGCTGTAATTTAGTAATATGCGAAAGGTAGAATTTCCTCCTGTTAATTGAACCACGTAACCTCACGTTCAATGCATCAATTCTGAGATTCGCTTAATATTATCATGATATCTGAAACCCAAATCAATAATATATGCTTCACTATTTTTGCCAAAAAAATCCCTCAAATTCTATTTGAAACAAAAAACAAGTAATGGGGAAAAAAGGGTGTGTTTTTGTCGATCACACTTTATTTTCTATCAACTTTTTTGGAGTCAAAAGTCAGTAAAAATCATTATTGAACAGATTCAAAGGAAAATGCTCTTGAATTTCATTATATTCATACTCATGAATAACTCTTTCATTGATAGATTTTCAAGAGCTTGGTACTCTGAATTTATTCAATGGACATTTGAAATTGAGTACCAAGTATTTCGTGCCACCCAGGGAATACAGGTCCACTTTTGCAGTTCAAAACTGCGATAAGAACCTATCATTCAGAATTGATGATTCTTTAGCTACTTATTAGAATCCCAAGAACGATTGTTTTTGAACGGATATATTGTAAAAAAGTGACATGTTGTAATTGACTAGGGAAGGTGTCGGTTGTTTTTATTGGTTTCTATGGTACTATTAATCTTGAAAATAATCCCGTGAAAACGAATAAAAACAACCAAGAACTTATTCCGCCGTTCGCGAGGTGGCACTTTTGATAATCCATGAGTCAAAATGAAAATAATGAAAGAGCTCCTATCAGTTCATCAATTCCATTTGAATTTCTTGATATCATTGAATGCATATCTCTTCATCAATAATTATTGGCATCAAGGGTTGCTTGAAGTAAATTATTCATTATCAAATGCAAAAAATTCCTATTTCTCACGAAGGAATTGAATGATGAGGTAACTAATGGGATTCAAGAATCTTTTATATATTGTCCAATTAAATTCCAATTACTTTCGACTCTGGCAAAGGCAATGAGAAATAATAAGGCAACTGGCAACAGCAGCACATCTTATTTCCTATTACATATCTTTTTCTGATAGGATTTAAGGCATCTTTTCCACCAGAAATGGTTTCTAATAAATCCATATTTTGAAAGATATCAATTTGAACTCCACAAACAGTGGATTCTCGATCCTTCTTTTCTGTCGCAATGAGTAAATTCCAAGAGTCTCCACTAAGTTTGAGATAGGAGGACCAATATGAATGCTCGAAAAAGAACAAAATGTAACAAAAGGGTTCTAAAACGTCTAGTGTCCTACCATCGTGGAATTTTGAAACAAGACGCGTTGGAAATTTTCCAGAATTTCGTCCAGGGTGTGAATGAATATAATTTCATCAGAAATGGATATCATTCATTCAGAATCATCATCAACGTTCCACGCTCGATTTAGCCTTCTTGTCGTCTACGCATATCTCAGAATTTTCAACACATAATTTCCATTATACTCGTTTTTTATTGAAGAATCTGAAATATCATTTCATGTAAACAACAAACCATTGAATGCATCTAATAGAAAAAAAATATTCTTGTCCCAAAAAAGAGATAAAAATTGGATAGTGAATAATACAATCTATCACATGGAATGTTGCAAACTGTAATGAATGGACATTTTGTATAATATTTTTTGGAGTATCAATTGTTAGATTATCCGTTACGAAATGCGAATAAATATTATGAGAAAAACGTGTACGCGAGTACGTGTGCGGAGTGAATGCGTATATTATTATTAATCGATTCGTTGCTCGATAGCTTTATCAAAAACGAGATAGAAGTTTGTTTTGTTATACGCATAATTTTTACATAAAATTGTAAACCTTTCAGGAAGAAAGAATCAAACGCTACAAAAGATCCTTGAGTAAATGCAAACAGCACACCACTTCGTGACATTTGAAATAGTTGAATACCGTTACATGTAGCTCATATTATGAGTTAAAGAATCGAATATGTATTTTCTCAATGTCTTGAAAGTAAAAGTATTGATTCTTCCCCCACAATCTATTGAGCAATGAATCATTCGTAGTTTTCATACTCAAACGTGAAAAATACATTTATATGTTACATGAAAATCACCTTACGTATTGGATATGATCTGCACTAATTTTCTTTTTATCATATGTTGTTAATGTTTTTTGAATAACCGATATTCATCAGAATATTCTGTAGATTTTCCCAGAAATAAAAAACATCATCGAATATTTTGAAGATGGAATATCCCTGGTTAAACAAATCCATTGATTCTCGCCAAATTCCATTGAATCTCATTCGGTGATTTCTCAATGAGATTAATTGGTAGATGAATGAATTCCTTCAATATGAATCTGATGGAATCTCACCGAATCTCATGAAATTTCACTTGTCAGGTATTTCTTAAAGATGATATCCATACCGGACAATCGCAGATGAAATCACGTCACCTTTCCGTTGGATTGAGGGAGAAGATGGATACAATATGGCACAACAGGGACTACATCAGGGCCACGTGAGGCTAGATCTGGACTTTAAGTGGCCTGATATGGTCCCTATATCAATTTCTGCTCGGGGTAGAGGTGGCGGAGGGATGTCCGGGCTGTTTTTTCGTGCGGACATTTCTCTGTCGTACCAAGCTGTATCCACCGATCCCTTCCCTCCCCATGAATTTCACGGAGAGGCGACATAGGTGTCCTCTGTGAGTAATTCATTAGCTAATCTCATATTACACGGAGGAAAGTATACGGTAACCATTACTGGGAAGAATAGGAATTCGGTGACAGACATTCCAAAATTGTAATAAGAACCATTCAAAAGCGAAGTGAGTGCGATAAACTGTTTACGTTACCATGGGAAGGATAGATTAATATAGGAACGATCACCAAATCGCGAGTCAGCACTCAATTCCTATTCTCTAACGCAGTGTTCTCAGATTGGACTCCCAAACGTTACACAAACAAACGCGACTGTACGTCCGTGTGAAAAAAGAGAGGGGACAGTAGCGCGCGCGACCTAGCATGCTTTCTCCATTGCTCATAGGATAGTTGACGGAAGAGCGGAGGAGAAAGCATGCTAGGTTGCGCGCGCAACCGTACCCTCTCTTTTTTCACACGGACGTACAATCACATCTGTGTGCGTAACGTTTGCAAGTCCAATCTGAGGACACTGTCCTAAAGTCTCGATGAGAACTACCCTGGTTAAGGGAACCCATTGATGCTGACCAATTCTCATTGAGTTACAATTAAACGTGGACAATGTTCTGACCAAATCTCACCGATGATTTTTCAATGAGATTTGGTCAGAACTCTCATGTGAATCTCGTTGAATCTGGCCAAATCTCACTAAATTACGATTAAACTTGGACAATGTTCTGACCAAATCTCATTGAATTCCATTCGTCAGATTCAATGGATTCTTTTAACCAGGGAAGAATGGATAGTAATCAATCCCATACACTTTTCTCAGTGTAAGATACAAGATGTTCTACAAGGAGGAAAGAGTTCGTTGACGCAGCAACCAGTAGACAAATTTTTCCTGTCCATTTCCATGAACTCGCAAAATTTCCATATTATTTTCCATGTTTCAAGGCAAAAGTAGGACAAAGAATGAGGAAATTTCGCATGGACGAGGGAAGATTTCCAGAGGGAAATCGAGTTCTTATATATAATAGAACATCTTTTCGCTCACCTAGCTGAAAATTCCGTTGCCACAGCTAACTGGATTTTTGAAAGAGTGAATGATTATAACAGGAATAACTGAAACAGCAAATTTTTCGCTGTACTAGCACAATTTTCACTATTATTTACATAATAGCAAACAAATTTTGCTGGAGGAGTGGAAATTTTCTACTGCTACGACTGAAAAATCACTGTCGTGGCTAATTGCTGGGATAGGACACAGATTGCTATCATAGCAAGAAATCTGCTGCTCCAGCAAATTATTTTCAGTTTCGATCAGTTTTTGCAATGATATTGAATTTCAATCAATCATAATAATTATAACGTTGTGAAGTCATAGCAGCGTGGTCTCTGGATGAATTGGTGAAAAAGTAGTCTATATTTTTATGTGAAGAATTCTCTTCCATCAACATAGATTACGGAATTCACCATCAACGGGAGGAAAAAAGACCATTAATTCTCACAATATGTATATGTTCATATAATGTATTCATTCAGAGAAACAAATTTAATCCACGTCTGTATCGATTTTTCTTCCATCCTTTTCGGATTGCAGAATTATATTCTCATGAAATATTTTATACTCTTTCCTTATCATGCGAAATATCAATCATCGCCTTGTTTGTATCCAGAATTATATTTTCGAATCATATTCGAACAATCAAAAAAACTATTGTATGAGACATCGATCGAAGCTTTTATTTTTTTCATTCATATCGAAGTAATATCTCATAAAAGAATAAAACGTACAATGGTTTACAGATCAATAAGTCGAGATGAATTCCTATACTCTTACCCCATGTTATTACTCGGATCCATTTGAAATGCTGTGCAATATCGGTTATTCAACAAAATTTTACATCAAAATCACATTAACTTGAGAACCTTGTTACGCATGAATAATACTCTTACTTTGTCAAAAATGTTGAATTTTCCAAATATCGATTTCACGAGGTATTATAATAATTTAATTTGATGATAATTGTGAAAAAATGAAATGAACTGTATTCAGAAACATGTGCAATCAAGATAAAATGAATGGATGTGAAAAAAAAAGCTAGAGCACTTGGCGTTGTGTTTCGTAACACTTCAGATTACAGAATATTGTCTGCCTACACACGTGTCGTATCTAAGAAGGGCAATATAAAACGACGATATTAACGGCGAAGCGTTTTGACATCGATCGAAGTTTTATTAACGAACGAACCGAATGGACAGCGTAGGAAATTTGATTTCCAAGTGTCACGAATCATTGTATATGGTACAATCAACTGCAATTGTTTCCGAGCTGTCTATATTTATGATTTTAAATGTCTAGAATAATATAACGAGGAAGGAATTCATGGTATAGGAAATATTGTAAAAACATTATGTGAATCTAGTTTATCTTATGACTGAATTCTCTTCAAAAAAATACCAACCACTTCAGCACATATTCATCACTGCAATATCTCAACGAAAATACAGTGGTTTTGTATTTCAAAGAATCATTAATTTTATAGGGGGAAATATTACGTATATATATATATATTGATCTGTACATAGGAGAATGTAAATCATTTAGTATAAATGGAGATAAGGAAACACAACAAAGAATGAAAAAAAAGTATATATATAAATATATGAGGTTTATTATAATACGTGTTACTGGACTTCATCACAGTCCAACTTTATTAATCGTCCCGTCGAAACATTTCTTTTTATTTTATTGTTAGATTTACTCAGTTTTCCACGAGTGACTTATTTATGTTTTTATACTCTTATGAAATATTAATGTTTATAAAATTAACAAAATTTTGTAACGATCATCATAAAATTGTGCATCTCACGAATGAATAGCATTTGAGGATGAAAAGTGTCAATATACTTATGGAATCGAGAATAAATTATCAAATTTTTATTTAACCTTCATAATACGCTCTATATTTCATTTCTCACATGATTCTACACAATTTTGTTACTTGAAAACATGTTGAAAAGGAATCAACTTCAAAAGAATTTTATGATAATGCATGAATGCCTGCAACCTGAAACGTCTCACTCTACTGGAAGGGTCAGATAGAAACTGATTGGAATAGAAAACAGATGAACTTTGAATCCGGTTTTTGTCAATTTTCATCAATTTCTACTTGGAATCTCCAGCAGGGTAGTGTGCAGTATATCAGAGATTTGTCGTCTGTCGAAATTCTTGTATGGGATTCAAAATTATTGATATTGATCACTTGAATACGCTTCAACATTGAGTTTTTTGTAATCAGAAACCTGTCTTCGAAGATGAAAGCTTGATATTATCAACGGAATGAACCGGGACATGTGTTTCAGATCCACATTGCTCTTGGTGCATCATTTGATGTACGTTTCGACATTTGGGAACTATTCTTAAATTGTTCTTGGAAAAACTTCGAATTATCTCAATGAATTCTACATTGACAGAGCTAAAAATGATAAATATGATTCCTCTTCTTTTGTCTATGATGGTTTTTAATAACAATTTATATTCCTTCGATTTGAACTAGGTGGCCACAACCGGGAATTCCAAACGGAAATTGAATAAGATGACCAATAAGAATGGAAGACAATTTCTAGCGTGGGCACCCTGCATGAATAGATTTTATGAAAAATCATATTGGGCCATAAATGAATGTTATGAATTATGATTATGATTTTTCATAATGAATCATGGCTCGGATATCATATATGAATTCACAAAAATTTCAATGTTGATGGAACTTCCTTGAGAGTAATTGATTGAAAGTTTGCAGAGGCGATCTCGATAAATTGAAAATTCTAGAGGCAGAAATATTGGATGCAATATATTGAATACTCAGTGGAAAATTTTCGTATGAATGAGATTCCCAAATTTCGGGGGATTCGGATTTCTGCCTGATATGACTCGGATCCTAACCTAGGGTCTTTGGTACCTTTCAGGCTCTTGTCTAGAGAATCCGAGCGATTCCAAGCGGAAACCTGGGAAACCCTGAACGTGTTAAGGGTAACACAGATCCTGGGTGGGAATCCGAATGATTCCGGGCATAAATTTGGACCGTTCACGAATTCGGGAATCCCGCCTATCCGGAAATTTTCAGTTGAGTATGTATGTCGAAGTTTACCAAATTACTTGAAAAATTAACCAAATGATTTGTGTAAGAATCACATTGGATCCATTATCTTGAAATAACAATTTTCAAATACAAGATTCGTAATCAGTGACTCCACAAACCTTCAAGTACTGGTTTTCAAAACAATTTGATAAGTTTCCAAATCACATTCTGGTGTATCGATGCAGTGCTCTGTAGCTGTGATGTAATTAACATGTACAAGCGTCAGACATTTTCCGTATTTCATCGAAAATTCATTGTAGAATAATGATGAAAATCCCATTGAATTCAAAATTTTCAATCAAATTTATAATGAATTTTACAAACGTGTACCGGAAATTGATCTCCGGGAAATCATACCCCGATCCCGATCATTTTCTACAGTGTGTTTGGATAGAAAATTGATTCATTTCTCACGACTATGTGAATCGAATTACAGTTTGGTCCAGTATATTTTGATAGTGAATCAAAATGTCACTCCATTCCATGTATTGCGGATACACTGTGAAAAAAGACTTCCAAAAAAGTTCAGTAAGTTCACAAACAATTTTTTTCAGTGGGTGAACATTCCGTCCCTGGTAAAAAACCGGATAGAAAAATGGATAAAACCCGGATGATAATCCTGATGGGAATCCGGATGATAATCCGACTGAAACCTGGATGAAATTTCCGGGATTCCATCCGGATGTATCCGGGCACGTATATGGGTTTTGCGGTGATTCTTTATCCGATTCCATCCGGATTCTATCCAGGTTTCGGAACCAGATATTTTCTGGAATCCCAAATAAAACCCGAACAAGGAAACGAATGGATTCTATTCAAATTTCGTGTGGGATTTTGAAAAATATTCAGTATTAAAATCCAGGCAGGGTCCGAATGAAACCGGATGAAGAATCACCGCAAAAACCGTATACGCGCCCGAATACACCCAGGCTGAATTCTGGAGATTTCATCCGGTTGTGAGTCGGGTCCCCATCCGGCTTTTTTACCACAATTGGGAACTCGCAAAAATATTGTTTGGGAATTTACAAGAAATTTATCAATTTCCAAATAATCTGGACAACCAGTCCATGAGTTTTTCACCGGACTTTTCGTCTTAGGATTCCACAAATATTTTTCACAGTGTATAAGCAGGGTGCCGAGCAGTCGGGAATTTCAACGGGGTCTGTCAATTACAAATTCAAATGAATGAAATGACCAATCAAAAGAGAAAGGAACTCCCGGACTGGACATCCTGTTGAAATAGATCAAACAAGGAAAAAAATTCGGAAATCAGGTTATAAAGGGAGTTAATTAAACGGAGTCATATTTTGATGACGTTGTGAAGTTCTGGTTTGGCACGATTTTAGCACATTTTATGTGAATATCAGTCAGAATGTCGTCAGAATACGATGTGTCTGAAATTCCCAACTTTTCTCTAGACTTCATTGTATTTCTGAAATCTCATCAACAATGTGCTCCGGAATACTGTTCCGGATTTAAAGCAAGCACTTGAGTCTCATTTTACGATTGAAAAATTCAATTTCGTTGTCCACCAATTGGTGAGATAGTGAAATTTTCTTCTTGACAACTCGCTGAGGTAGTGAATTTTCAACTGTTACAGCACTGTAGAAAATAATCAGTATTTTATTGTATTGTATTATCGGGAATCAATTTCCGATGACTATATATGAAATTTCCCATGAATTTGACTGGAAAATCCGAACTTGATGGGATTTTTACTATCATTTTCCTTTGAATTTTCGGTGAAACACGGAAAATTCTGAACGCGTGTATGTGTTTATTACTTCTGAACATTTATGTGTAATTTTCCATAGAAATTTTTCACAGTGAGTGGCAAAATTTGGCTATTCTGTATATCACGATTTAAATCTCACTGCCTTTATGAATAATTCGCAACTTCGGCTAATTGAATCGCGGAGAGGACTGAATAATTTCCCGTGGTAGCAAATAATATGCTGAGCTAGCGAAAAATTCGCTACTTCAGGAAAGTATACACGGCATAATTACACTGTAAACAATATTCAGAATTTCCCCACACCTGTGTAAAGGAAATTTCCCATACTTCATTGCGGAAGATGAATTTCCACATGAAAATCAATTTAAAGTATTTTTCCTGTGGAATCTTTATTGAAAATTCATAGCATTTTCCCAAATATTTATGGGAGATTTTCTATCAACGTATGCGGTAATTATTTCACATGAATGTATGTGAAGTTTCTCAAAAAAATTTTTTATAGCAAATTTTTCATCTTCTTGAAATATTTCTAGGAAAATAGCACACATTCATCACATATACGGGTATTCAACTCGTTGTCTAAAAGATATCTTCAGAAACAATTAAGAAGAATGCAAAAAGTCTTATGCAACCTTAATAGATATCTTTTAGAAGTCTTAAACTGTTCTTCCTTTTAAAAGATATCTCCAAGAACGTTTTCAGAAACTTTTTTGAATCTTTATCTTTCAGGAACTCCTCAAAGGTGTCTGAAGACGTTCTTGAAGATATCTTTTGGGAATAAGAACAGTTTAAGACTTCTAAATTATGTCTATTCATGTCGCATAAGACTTCTTGCATTGTTCTTAATTATTTCTGAAGATATCTTTTAGACAACGAGTGTTGTGTGGGTAACTTTGAGGTATTAAAAAAACAAACGCACTCACGGAAAAAAACGATGCTGATATTTGAATGGCCAAATTTAACTATAGTAGTCATTTTTCACCTGTGGCTACCAAGGTTATTGTTATAGTAGTTGAAGTCCCGCTGTTATATCCTTGGTAATTCATAGTGAATCATCCTTTTTCTCTCTGAGTGAAATTCATGAAATCTCCACTCCAGAATGAACGGCTGATAATCGATTTCCTGAACACGGAAAGCAAATCTCCTAAAATCAATGAAAATTCAAGATTGTTTACTCATCGTACAGATTTTGAGTTCCCATGAAAGATTTCGGCTCGCTCATGGTAGCTGAGTAAGTCCTAAATTACTCTATGCCGCGGTAAAAGATACCCATCGAGTTTGCATTTTAATTAGTCTGGCTAATTAAGGCACACCACGTGTCGCGCGCGACTAGCACGCGGTAAAAGTCGATAATCACAAGCAACCACGTTTGTTGGAGAAAAAATATGCATTCTTGAGGAAAAAAAAGAAAACAAATTTTTCCAGAGAAAGCGTAATTTTCATCACCACACAAACAACATGATTAATCGTACTTGTTTCAGTATTTTATTAATGATCTCATACAAAGTTTTTTCCACGTATTCGTCATTTATTTTTTCTCGTGTATATTTATTTTCTGTATACGTAGGATTTTATATTACTCTTTCGAACCGCATAATCATCATTATATCGTAATATTATATCGAATGTAATGAAACCAGCGTGCAAGTTGTTTCATTAATTTACAAAAGAAAAAATCAACTGTCTGACCGAAAAAAAAAGATGCATGTGAATCATTTTATTTCTACTTCTCATTGTTATTCTGCACATGTGGCTTTCATATTATTCCATTCTTATTCATGCAAGTGGAAATCCACTCAGCAAAACTCATTTCATTGTATTAAAACATTCTTTCTCTTTTTTTTTCCTACACATATATATATATCACTAAAATGTGAATCGACGGAGCGAAAAGTATATTCTTGTTGAAGGATCTTCCTCAAAGCGGAGTGCCTGATATTATTTATCCGGAGAGAGAAGCTATGTGTGCGGTTCGTGCGCCCCGTCGCAACGAATGCAAATTGTTCTAAACGCGTCTTAAATGAAATCACAGCGAATTTGGTGTAGTCATTCCAAAAAGAATATGGAGATGTAACGAAATGGATAGAGAATGAACGAAAAGTATGGAGTTTAATAATCCTCCTTAATTTAAGTATTTTTTTATTTTTCTTTATAAAGAGATCCACAGGAATTATTTTAGTATGTGAAAAATGTATACATTTTCAGAATTTTAGAAATAAAATTCAGATATTGTGAAATGAATGCGAAATACATTTTTTATACACCACAACAAATTGATGAGAGGAACAAAGAAATTCTATGGAGAATATACATTCGGTCAAGTTATTTTCCAAATATACAAGTATCATTCGACCCTCACATAAGATAAAACATTGAACGAAAGAGACTACATGCTTTTAAAAAAATTCAATTTGAAACGGATCCGTTTGGAATACAACGTTCGGTTGAAGGCAATCCTGTTTCTCTCAATCAAAAGGATCCGAAGTCATTGAGAAAAATTAGATTTGCAGCGAATTTGTAATCGAGTTGTTGAATTCATTATCCCATACGAATTGAAGGATTAAACGAATTGAATTGAATATATCATATCCACTCGTTCGTATCAATGGAATGGAACAATCTGATGGGATTGTGGAAAACACTTTCCACGATGTGTTTCCCCTTGGATGAAATGGAAGAAAAATTCCAAATCCGTTCCCTGCAGCGATTGAGAGGATTTGATTGATTAACCGTAAGGATTCTTCATATTCAGAATTTCATTATCTTTCATTCAAAACTCATGAGAGATAAGAATGCAAAAAGAGTATTCAAATGATTTTTCAAAAGAAATTTCTATTGAACGCATTACGGAACAATTACTTCAATGGTTGAGAGAATTTAATGTTCTTTTTATACGCGTCGTTCGAATTGCGCACTTACCGCAACTTATTCTACTGTTAAGTCTTCAATGTTTTGTATAAAATTGAATGAACAACTTTGTAATGTATGTAAATGAGAGAGAATGAAAGGGAGATAATTATATGAGTAAACAGTCGATAAACTTATATTATAAGTACACGTGTAAGCGTTTGTAAATATTGCTGTATTATACGTAATCGTTCATCCATTGGTCCGGTTCTTCTTCGATCTCGCGACTGATATAATATTTGTTTAGAAGACAATCCTTGAGAGCTGAAATGTATCAAAAATTTGTATCAAATGGAAATATGGTGATCATCGATTTTAGATCTCGTGAAATATGATGTATGTTACAGATGTTGCTGAAGTTTGAATCGTTTATTGAAACGCATTCGTAAACCACTAGCGACATATTCAGCTGTTAAAGGCGCAAAATCTTGTAGTACATCCTTCAAACGATGTTTTTCATTCCGAGGAATCAATTTGAGAAGATGAATAATGATAAATCATCAGATTTTGTGAATTTAAATTTTCGTTTCGTTTCTATAAACGATTCAAACTTTAGCAACATTGTTACAGGGCATATTTTAAGGAGCAGTTGTAACCAAAAAATTCGTTCTACAAGGAAACGGTTAGTTCTAAAACGTGAAAAGGATCCATATATACTGTAAAATAATGATTTTGCTGATCGTTTTTACCTTTTGGAACCAATCGTTTCCTTGTAAAACTAAATTGTTAGTTACAATTGCCCTCTTAGATTGTGCCCTGGTATGTTAATTTTTGTATCAAACAAGAATGTAGATGTTCTCGAAGAGCGAATGCATTTCTGTTATTCAATTCTGTATCGAAAATCGACAAGATAACACATACAACACACTTTGCAGGGAACTTCACGATTATAAAAATGAATAATATTATCTGAAAATCATGGAGATCAGGTAAAGTTAGAAGCGAAGACAATTTTGTACGATTAATTTGAAACATCATGAATTTATGTAGTTGAAAAATCGAATAATTGATAAATGAATGTTGAACGAATATTCTTATGAAACTGATTTCTTGGACTGATCATTTATATTCTGAAGAGTGAAAATTCTATTCTGATATATAAGCTCACTGATTCACTGCCTTTGAATGACATTTGAAGAGGACGTTGATAAAAACTCTCTATACCCACTAAAAACTTGTAGTCAAAAACCTAAACTTCACCATCAACAATCTGCATTCGTCTCAAATCCTTTTGTGAACATATTTCTTTTCACCAGAGATATATCATAAAAACGAGCACAAATTTTATAAATTAGGACTCATTTTATCATTACTGCGATTGAAAAGAAAATATCTTGTACCAAGATAATGGAACCCATTGTCTCATTTTGTACATCCACGTGAAATGAAGACTAAAATAATTATAGTGTACAATATGTATAATTGTAGAATTTGTGAATCGACTACTGTTCTTTTATTGAACGAAACAACAGAAAATATCTGCCAATAGTGAATTGTTACTTGAAAATTGTGAAATAACAATCACATGATGAACAAATAATAAAACAGTCGATCATATGTAGAGGATTCCGGACCGTATAATGTATCCAATTTTTAGACCGATCCTAAATCTTGGACTAATACAATTAACATCTCCAAGATAATGTGTAACTCATCCTTTATTGATTTTCAACCATAAAAAAAAATGATTGAAAAAGTACGATTGTTGATTCTTTTTCCCATTGTTCACGGAGAAAACAAAAATCACTTGGACAGCAGTATGTGATTTTGCTGTCTTACTTTTTGTCAGAACAGCGAATTTTTTACTAACATCCCAGAAAATATAAAGGATATAGGATAGGGTGAAAATTTAGCTGAAAGAGTCAACATTATTTGGTGCAACAGGTGGGAAATCGCTGTCATAGCTACAAACGTGGTTGTCACGGCAAAAGGCATTTACACGCAGAGAAAAGTTACCTAAAAAATTACTATACTTTACAATAAAGTGGGGGCAAAATCACATTTTGGGGTTATGTATTATGTTTTGTGGTTGAAATTCATACTCTTTAGGGGTCATCCATAAACTACGTGGCCAATATAGGGAGAGGGAGGGGTGAGATGAAATGCTACGTTAGGCTACATGGGGGGAGAGAAGGGGGTCGGTTCCAAGCTACGTGTTTTTTTTTTATTTATGTTGTACTTGAAAGAAAATTCTATATAAATATCCAGAAAAATGATCAATTTGAATATAACTCAAATACATATTCGATTGGATCAAATAAGATTCTTTTTCATTCAAGTAAATCTCATTTGAAATGAAAGAAATTTGATTTCAATAAAATAAATCTTTCATTTCAGTTAATTTCAATTTTATTGAGGTCATATTTGAATGAAAATTCATTTGATTGGGATTAATTTAGCTGAACGTGAAAAACTACGTTCCGGGGGAGGGGGGTGAAAGAAAAGTTACGGTAGAGCTACATGGGCGGGGGGGGGGTCAAAAAATTGCAAAAACAGGGCCACGTAGTTTATGGACGGCCCCTTAACAATGAATACGATAAAGACGATACTCTTTATCAATAAATAACAGAATTCCATCACTCTTCACTAAAAAAAAAATAGTAATTTTTATGACAAAATATAATACATTACCCCAAAATATGATTTTGTCCCTACTTTACTGTGAAGTGTGGTAATTTTTTAGGTAACTTTTCTCTGCGTGTAGCGAAATCAGATTTCACTGTCCACTTTTGTTTTCCTTCGTGCACGGAGAAAAGAGGATTCACTATGACAGCGAAAGCTGATTGCGCTGGAGGAGCAAATTTTTTGCTGTGACAACAGTTTATTTGCTACCACGGCAATCCTGTCAGCTATGACAGCAAAAAATTCTTACTTTTCCAGCAAAATTTGTTCACTATTTTGTATATAATACTGACAATTTTGCTGGTCCTGCGAAAAATGTACTCTCTCAGCAATTCAGCTAGCTGTGGTGGCGGATTCTTAGCTAGGTTAGTAAAAACATTTGCCATTCTATATATAATACCTCGATTTGCTGCGTCAGCAAATTTTTTTTTTCTCCATGTGTTCCTTTCTCATTTCTCTTCACAAGTTTGTTGCTGTGTGTTGCAAATTCCCCGATATAATAATTTGAAATTCACTCTCCCTGCTAATGATAATAACCTGAGAGAAAATGAATTTGATTCAAAGAGATCTAATTAGATTGAGAGCATAGAATGACATAGATTTCTTTAGATCTGAATGAATATGGATGGATCTCTGTAGATCTAAATGGGCTTTGTTCGGATCCAAATTGATCTAAGCAGATCCATGGTTATTAGAATAGATACATCGTTCATATCTGAGCAGATCTATCGCATTCTATTCTCCTGATCTAAAGAAATCTAATTAGATCTCATTGAAATTCTAATCCCTTGAGAATGCCCACTGTGAACAGAAGGGTCTGAATCCAGATGGTAAGACGTAGCCCAAAGAAACCAATTTTGAGTGTAAAGTTGCACAAAAAACAATCACCAATACAATATGAAACGCTGAATTCCAGTCCATTTTCAAATAAAGACTTGGCCAATTCAAGTCACACTTTTGACAGTGCTGATATTGTGATATTGCAGCATTCTTTTTATTTTACAACAATATCACTGTGATCTAAAAATGCAAACATTGTAATATTCTCTATGACTTCAACATCATATACCGAGGGAATTGAATTTGGAAGCCCATCTATCCCTGGTGGAAAAATTTCGTTGAATTTTTTTGAATTTCATTCACTTTTGGCACATTCAGTTTTCATTGAAAATTAGCAAAATTCAACTGAATTCAATCAAATTCCGTTGAAATTCAATAATTGGCCAAAAAATTCGATAACTTTCAGTGAAATTTGTTGACTTCTATTGGAGTGCGTTGAAGTTTGAGGATTCTTATTGGATTTCACTGAAATATTGCGATGCCAAAAGTGAACAAAATTCAACAACATTTTTCTGCCACGGATGTCATTAATTTTCAGGTATCAAAGAAAGTTTTGATTTATAAGGTAATGTTAATTGTCATATTTTATTATTCGCAACAATGCCATTCCAAAATCATGGCATTAATGAATCATTGTTCCATACATGCGAGTATGGTTAGCTCGTTGGATGTTCATTGTGGTTTTGTCACTCTCGTGTGCTTTTCAAACGTCTCCATATGTTGTAGGCTGTCACATCGTGGTCGACTGCTCCTAAATTGCAGTTCATTACACGGAAAAATTGATCCACTGTGGTAGCTACTTTGTGTATTTGGTATTTTGATAACCAAAAATATTCCTGTAACACCTAAATTTCAGCTGACACGGCAGTAAATTTGGTTAACATAATTGAAACACAGCTACCACAGCGAATCTTCAGCTTTATTCAAATATGAACAACGTCATTTCTCTCCGTGTACATATCAACTTTCAATTTTCTCAGTTGAAATTCATCATTTGAAGCCAATATTCAATAGACCAGGAGTAATGTTACGCCATTTTTTTTACGAGAAACACAATTAATTCATAAAATCTTGTATTTCATGCGCATATGATGTGCGAAGGAGAAGAACGGAGAGTTCATAATTGAAGCCCACTCAACGAGAATGATATGACTATATACAACCCTTAGATTTTTCTGAATAAATTTTGTCAACACTTCTAAAACATTCGAGTGCTGTTCGACAACATCAGTTCCTTCCTGAAGGATTTTTCGGAAGCCTTTCGAATTCCTAATATCTATGACTCGCTATTTAATGTATGGAATTTCATTTTTGCGTTCTTCGTCAATACGCATTATGGATCATCCAAAGATCTGATCCTCGTTTTCCTTTCAACAATACAAAGCAGGAATGAGAAATTGAATTTTCTTTCTTTCAGTCTCTTCAGGCTAAAATCGATTCGTCCTGAGACTAATCCAAGACGAAGCAAAAAGAACTCCCTTTATTCTTCAGAACTCTCTTTCTCGCTTCAGTTTGCTCGTTTTCTTTTTCTGTTGAAAGTAGGTCTTCACGGCGTGGCGAACCCGATGTTATTGAGGGAGAAAATTCACAATAGCTCGAGGCAAAAAGAGAATACTAATCTTCGAAGAATTCTTAGAGTGCATTGGTTGCGAATACGTATATTCTGTGTCACGAGGATCAACGCTGATGACAAGTAAGAGAGATTGATCGTACGATCAATAGGGAATTAGAAGTCAGACGAAAAAAGAGAACAAAAGTGGAAATCAAGGTCGAAGAGCTTGGTTGAGGTTCACCGGGGATGTATAGGTACTCGGGTTAATGGGAAAATTGTTTCTGAATCGAGTTGAAAGAAGATGTGAGAACTACGGAACAGGGAAATGTAATCCTCTACGTCTGCACGGAGAAAAATAAAAGTAACCGTTACTGCGAGTGGCAATAATCGGTTGAAAAACAAATGTAGATACAGTTCGATAGTAAAGATTATCGCGATCACCGTCATAGGTACTGCAATGAAATTGGTCATTACCGGCCGGACAGTAACGAGCACTGCGAAACGCAATATTGTATAACTGCCTTCAATTTTTTGATAATTACCGTCATCGGCAGTAACAGTTACTGCTCACTTTTTTCCGTGTGGTATCGGATCACCAAGAGATACATCCGAAATTGATAGGCGGGTCGAAATTAAGGTGCCAGATGCAAAACATCCCATTTGGCGAAGAATAATCAAAACCCTAATATCATAGACTGTTGCGATGAAGCACAATGGTGAGTTTGTAAGCTTTTAAAGGCCAGCAGAAAAATTGGATCATCAAGAGATACGTTCGAAATCGATCGGTGAGTCGGAATCCAGCTGCCGAATACAGAAAATCCCATCTAACACAGAATAATCGGAACCCAGATACCATGGATTGTATAACCCTGGTAAGAATAAAGTGTCACCGATGCCACGGAGTGTCATAAAAATTGAATGCAAATATAAACCGAAAAGAGATTCGCGCATTGTGGGGTGTAGATTTACAATCTCTTCTGCGAACGTACATCATATTTTTACCCGGGAAGTGAGGATAACGTGCCAGTTCGAGGTTTATGGAACATGGAGGAAAAAAATTCGCTGTAGCAGCGAAATATAATTTTGCTGGGTGCATGAAGAAAAATGGAGTTCGAGAATATAGTAATCTTTGACAGAAAATTGGAGAATATTTCTTGAATTCGTGATGAAGATAAATCGGTTCACATTTCTTTTGAATATTACTTGGGAGAGAATTCAAAATTATAAATACTCAACAAACCGTAGGAAGAAGTATGAATTTTCCAAAAGTCGCACATGAAATTTTACGAAATGAGTGACAAAATTTCAAAATTTTTTTTTTTTTTTTTTATTGTTTGTCAAGTATTGATGATTTACCATTCTTTTCCAAGTAAAATTCAACAGAATTGTGAACCTTTTCATCTTGATTACTAATTCAAGAAATATTCTCCAATTTTCAACTCTCTAAAATTTTTAGAGTGAGATTTCACTCTTCAGTCAGCCAAAAGTGAGCCTGTCGAAATTTTGAGTGAAATTTTCAATCTCTTTGATTGATATTCTAAGGTTTGAGGTTAGAAACTCACAGCCACTCAAATCCTAGAGTCAATTTTTCACTCCAAAAGAGTAAGGGTTCACTCCGAACGAGTGAAAATCTCACTGGAAGCAGACTGGCTCTCTTTTGAGACTTATTGGAGTGAAACGTATGATTTTTCACTCTTTCGGATTTAGAAAGTATTGAAAATTAAGATATTCTCAATCTGCATTTTCCTCCGTGTGACAGCAGGCTATTTCCCACTGAGCATGTCCGTTAGAACCTTGCATTAACATTGCATCGATGTTGATGCGATCTTGAAAGTACCTGTTATGAGAATTGCAACAGTAATATTACAACATCCAATTACAAGTAAATTGCAGCAATGTTACGTTGTCGGGTGATATTTCAACGATATTTTTGCAAGTTACTCTTGTAATATTGCATTTGTAAATTGGAAGACAAGTACTTTCAAGATCGCATCAATATCGCTGCAATGTTAATGCAAGGTTCTAACGGAAATGCTCAGTGGGTTGCCATTACAGCAATTTTGTTGGCTATGAAGCCGACTTTTCAGCTGTAGTAGGGAAAAATCATGACTTATCCAACAAAATTTGTTCCCTATTCTTTTTAAAATACATTAATTTACTGGAGGAGCAATCATTTTTTGCTCCCAACACTAAAAACATCACTGTCGTAGTTAACAAGATTGCAGTTATAGCAAATAGTCTGCTGTCACGGCAAAAAATTTGCTGCCACAGCAAGAGGGATCCAACAAAATCAGATTCACATATTACAACGAATTTCTTTCTTCTCCGTGGATGTTTATGAAACGTTCATGAATTCTCAAAACAATGAGCAATTGTAAATGTAGTGAGAGAAATTTAAAAACCAACCACACCACCAAAACGGAATAACTCAACCATTATAATTCAATCGACAGTTTTACTCGAAATCCTCACTGAACGGTGTTCGCTACGTTTATATTTTTTTTTCCATCTCTCTTCTTAATTTAAAATTCTTTCTGAATAAAAATACAACAATCATCATTCTCTGAGTATGATTCAATTGAAATTCAATCCTGTTCGACGAGATATCATGCATACCGACGTACAAAGACTTTTCAAATTAAATTCCTCAACCTCCCACACAGCACCACAGACTCAGGAAAATTGATAAAGAATTCTTATCGAACTGATTGTTTTTTTCATGAATAGTTCAAAAATTCTTCTGGGACTGTGGTTTTACGAGGGCTGTTTTTAACTTCCGATGTCTCAAAGCAGAACACTCAATGGATCAGACAAATCCTGTTATTATTTTGAAAATAGAGGAATTCTTCCATCGCGGATAACATGAGCATATTGAGCATGTCTCCCTGTACTTTTATACGGATTATACGACATCATCTATAAAATATAATAGAATGAAATTTTACAGAATTCTGGATGGTTTTATTGATGATAGAAAACATGTTATCTCCTTCCAATTTGGCAACTATTTCACAATCGGATTACTGGATATCAGGCTTATGAAAATGAGAAAGATTATGACCAATCCTCTTAGGGAGATTCTGTAAACACGAGGAATCCAATTACTAAATCGTTGGCAGTAGTCCATCATCGTATAACTATATTCAATATCGTCCACAGCTCTACTAATTTCCTCCAAGTAATGTGATTATATATCAATGTCTTCTAATTATAAGATTACGGATGTTTCATAACCCCATCCAACTGAAATTCGTATTGCATCAGAGATGGATCTAACAACTTTTGGGTGTGAAATTTCTGAATGAAATATGCAAATGTGCCGATCGATTTACTTCTGAAATGTATCTATTTATTTGTGTATCGCCGTTCAAAATATCTGTTGTGAGGGAATTTCAATTATCGATAATGATTGATCAGTTCTTTAGAATAAATGGTGCATAATGAAGTTTGTTCTCGTATTCGAAAAATCTTACTCATTGTCAATTATTGTTATTAATCAAAATGTTCATCAATTATGGTTTATGGTTGGTCTAACAAGCATCGTGAACAAAGGATTTCAATTTTCAAAGCAGCTGCTGATCTAGGCCTTCAGCTTCAATTTTTGAAGTGAAAAATTAATCCTATTGAATTCAATAGAATTGGAGTGTGGGGGGGAGATGAAGGGAAGGAATATATAATATCATTAAAAGGATTTGAACGATTCATTGTAAATAATGGATCAAATCGTCACTTCTAGTGAAAGAGAATGATAAAAATCGATTGAAAGGGTGCAAAATCGCGTGGAAACAGATAGACTCTGAATCGTTTTCCATGCAGTTTTCTGACTCTTTCAATCGTCTTCCATCGTTCGCCTTTACCAGGGAGGATTATAAACCTAAAGAATCTAAATATTCTCTATCCTGGAATCATATAAAATTAGGTTTATGACTTTTTGATCCTTTTTGCTTATGAAATCACGAATGGTTTTGGAACGCTGTGTTCTCTGATGTTGAATCGTCCCTTATTTGCATCAACTCCAAAAAAAGTTGCACGTTCGAGTGGGAATTATATGATCGGTAAACAAGGTATAAAAAAAAGCACGCCAGTGTACACGTACATATCTTGATGTGATTTGTACGACGCATACGACACGAATGTAGTTTATGTAAATATTATTGCAGTCGAATTGATTCCACACCACGTGCGATCGTGCGTGCTACTGAACTATGTGACATTAACGATAGGGGCAAATGTGAATTCCAGCTTCCATTCTTTTTTCCCGGGTCTGGAGCTTGGAAATTTGTTCGAATGGCATTAAATATTTAGATTTTTCCCTTTGTTGGAATAACTCTTCTTATTCCAAATTCATCACGCCAGAGATCTACATTGTATATTTCAAACTTCAGAATTTATTTAATGTGCGAGACAGCGTCTGACACGTTTCAAGTATATCCTCTTCTGAAGTTTAAGATAGAAATTCGGCGAGCAAACAATTCTTATTTTTCATCCCTCGGATCAAAAGTGACGTGAGAATTTGGAAATTAATGGACTTTGGATGGATAGATGGATGAATTTTTCAACTTGTTACAATTTCCAAACATGGTTTAAATTTACAAGATTCTCCGTTCCAAGAGAAATTTGTTTGCGTGAGAAATAAGAAGAGTGAAGCACAAAAAAAAATGTGAAAAGAGCCTATCAAATTATAGCGACAAGTTCCCACCGACGGAGGAATAATAAATCACAGTAGGATATTCTGTCAGTTCAATTTGAATGTTATCCGTATGTTTAATACGTTCCAGCTTGTATACCGTCATCAAATCCATTGAGAGACACGGTCTCATTATATTACAATCCTCTAGTCGGTACATAACAACAAGATACGAATGAACCTTTTGTTTTCCCAGACATCCTCAAATGAACGAGAACGATAATAATTCAACGCTCGACAAAAGACATTATTCTATGAATCGGCGGAACTTATTTATGCATTTCAACACATGTTTCCAAATGTTCTTTGTTATACATCTGAATCCGCTCTGAATTATTCATACCCAACATGAGCGGACACACCGATGAGCTTTTACAAAATTATCCAGGCATTCACATGGTCATTTTAGTCACCGCATATTCGTTTTAACCCCCAAAAGCTTTTTTCCTATCTCGTTATCGCCACAGAGTAGATCGATAGTCCATTCGTATACGATTGAGGAGAGCTACGCGCGTCCCTGTTAAAAAGTGGAACATCCAACTTGCATGTTTCTACAGTGTTGAATTTAAAATCGATATTCGTTGTTATCGACACGTTTTCACTCTATTCTCGTGTCGAGAACTCACTTTTCACTCCGGACGAGGATGGTCCCACAAGTTATTCGAGGATTAGAAAAAACCTTGTCTTCTACTTCATCCTTCGAAGAATGTTCAGCGACTACTCAAACTCTTACGATAAAGTTGCCTACTATTTTCAAAATTACCACATTCCGGAAAGGCATACACGTGTTGAGATTCAAAGTGTAACAATCTGACATTTTCGGCCCTAATTTGTGTTAATTGGAATAGAGTTTACGAGGGGAGAAAAAACTTTGATTGGTTGAACAGTTTTCGATCATTTAGTTCGATAGAACAGAATGGAAACGAATGGCAAGTTCTCCATCAAAATGAATCTGATTTCTCTCAATCCATTTCCCACAGAGAAATCATTACCGCGTCAATGATCTCGCCTCATGATGGCTTATGACGGGTTCGGCTTGAAGTGCTAATGCGTTCATTCCGAACATATAGGTAACCATCAATGAGAAAAAATTTTTCATCGAGGCAAATATTTTGTATTTTTTCATCAAATTATCAACGAAACGAATGTCATTTGCAGAGACGGGCTTAACGAACTTAGAAATAACTGGCTGAGAACGAGCGCAAGTACATGTTTTTCCCCAGTGTGCTTCCATTAGAGCAAGAGAAGTTGATAACCAATTAGGGGAATGTGAAGAATGTTTTCCATATTTTAATGAGCTGAGGATCGTTTGTGCTCTACTCGGAGCACTTCAGAAACATCACGGTACATTCACGGTGTGCTGAATACATCTCACAACATCACAGAATATGCGGGATGTAAATTTATAGAGTTTTCTACAAGAACAACTTTTGTGGAGGGATTTTGTGTTCGTGTCTGAATATCGACCAGTATTGAAACATCGTTCATGAATTTTAGTATAAAAATTGATAGTTCTGGAAAAAGCGACTGATTAGGGAATTCAATTATCCTTCAGATGATTGAAGGTTGGTTTCATTGAACTTTTCGTTGTCTCACAACCGAACAAAAATTGATAAATCTGTCTGCATATCCATATCCTCAGTAAAAATGATACATATCAGACCACATATAAACCATATACGATCATATATGGATAGAGATTTCATGTATGACCATATATAATCTATATGTAATCCATATTCAATGCATATACGACGCACGAACGGCCTGTACATGCATAAAGGTTGACATGTATGCATCAAATGTGGATTGAATCTGAATTCTCAATGCATATATGACCATATATGGTTTATATGTGGTCTTATATGAATCATTTTTATTAGAAACATCTTCGTATGAGCTCTCTGAGCCACATTGTAAAACTGTACACTGATCCTATCTCAGCTATAAATGATTTGTGATATTCTTTAGCTCTTCTCAGAGCCTGATCATAACCTGCGACAGAACGTCGATTGCGCTCTGTTACTCTCCAAGACGCACTAACAAAACAGCAAAGAAATGTTTTTTTTTGGTTTAGAAAATCATGACATATACTTGTAGATGGAGGGACAGCACAGATATATTTCTGATATCGTCAATACAAATATAATTTCAAAAATTCAAGTCGTTACCGATACAACCCATCGGTGTAGTGGACGACTATTGATACAATGGTACTTAACTTAATTGATCGTAGTGAAGAGCGATTATTCTGATACGTTTAGAATGGAAGACCGTTTTTCTCACATTCGTTCCCATATCGAATATGCCGACCTCTTATTGCTTCAATCCTCGCGACGATATAATAGTTCTTAAATTTCAATTCTTTTTCCTCATTGATATGATATTGATATGTTACGTTGATCGTTCTTGTATAATTACGTTCGAGGTGTTATACCGAAGATTATGTATCAACGACTAGCTTTATTCTTCTCTCTCGACTTTCGGAAAGCCTCAGCGCTTCCTCCACCTTCCTTCATGTTACAAACCCCTAGTAAAAATGCTCTAGCGATTCGTTGGTTCTGTAACAACTGTTCCATGGGATAACCAGATATTTGCTAGTAACCTGCGAGTTACTGGCAAGTTTTCTAGTTTTTCGTTGGAATAAGTGTCACAAAACCAATGAATCGCTAGAACATTTCTACTAGGGACCTGACGAGACCTGGAAAAAATACCTCCCCATGTGGGAGAAATGTCGAAAACTATATACAACACTGTTAGAAAAATCTGTTTGAAATTTAATATAAAAAGTTTGAAAGCAATTAACACACACAATTGTGTATCAATTTTCAAACATTTTTGTATCCCAAAAATAATAGACAGAATTTTGAAATTCAAGCCACAACATTATAAAAATTGATGTAAAAAAATGCATGAATTTTCAACACTATATGACTTAATTTCCAAAATTCCTTCCAAATGTTTCATTATGTTATGGTGTGAAATTAATACAAAAAATGATGTAAAGATGTGAAATTACAATAATACATCAACAATGATTATTAAGTAAAATATTTATGCTTTGGCCCAAAATGTCTTTAAAAATAAAAAACTGAATTTTAATCAGAAATCATGTTTCGGAGGAGAACACTTGCAGATTGTCGACCACGTTGTTCACTACGTTCTCATGTCATGGAGAGAAAATTGGAAACCTCGAAAAGAATCGAACCACCTAAACCAATCCCTACCTAATGTTGCGCGATCTACTATCCTAACGCCCTAACGACCTAAGCTAAACCGGTACCTACGTGGTTTATTCGAAAAGATCAATGTAAATGACGTGGATATCTGATTCAATCCATCGGTTGAGTATAATAATCTATTAACTTATGTGAAAACTGCAATTCGGTTGACAGATGTGAGGTTAAGTTTATGTGATAAAAACAATGAATGAATTATTTTTGTGAAATGTGTGGTCATTATTGTTTAATTATTATGTATTAAAAATCTTTTCAAGCGGAAGTTTAAAATAAATTTCCAAAAACTTGGATTATTCACATAAAGCTCGTTGGATGGTTTTACTCTTGAAGAGTACTGTCAAAGTTGACATTTGCAAATTGGAGAAAAAAGTCTTATTTTCTGTCTTGAATTTGTTATTAGAGTGGTGATAAACTTGTAGAAAGAGTTTGAAGGTTGGTTGAAATCCATATTGATCAGGAAAGTCGAAACCGTATTGCAAAACTTGGAAAATCTGTTAACGTAGCTGACAATACTGGGGTATCGAGTCAGCTTTTCCTTACTACATGAAATCTAGGCAGGAGAAATGTATCAAAATTCAGTGAATTCAAGTTGGTGTTGAGTGAGAGAAGACAGAAATATTCATTGGATTTTATTGGTTACTATAAAAATGTCAACAAATAAGGAAAGGCTATGTAGGACTCACTGTATCGTCTTTTAATATTTTTGTTTCAATAATGTTGTATCATGCTGCTACGAATGAATGTTATTATATTTGTGAAACACGTTCAATACACTTGTTTCTTCAATTTATTAGTAAGAAAATACAAAAATGTCCACAATACAAAATTATTGAAACAAAAATAATGAAAGATGATACAGTGAGTCCTACATAGCCTTTCCTTATTTGCCAACATTTTTATAATAACCAATAAAATCCAATGAATATTTCTATCCTCTCTTACTTGACACTAACTTGAATTCACTGAATTTTGATACATTTCTCCTGCCTAGATTCCATGTAGTAAGGAAAAGCTGACTCGATACCCCAGTATTGTCAGCTACGTTAACAGATGTTCCAAGTTTTGCAATACGGTTTTGACTTTCCTGATCAATATGGATTTCACCCAACCTTCAAACTCTGCCTACAAGTTTGTCACTACTCTAATAACAAATTCAAGACAGAAAATAAGACTTTTTTCTCCAATTTGCAACTGTCAACTTTGACGGTACTCTTCAAGAGTAAAACCATCCAACGAGCTTTATGCGAATAATCCAAGTTTTTGGAAATTTATTTTAAACATTCGCTTAAAATACTTTTTATTAAATGAGTTCTTCATGACTCATATTACTACAAAAATGATTTGATCTCTGAGTTTTTTCTGAGAAATATTGATGTAAGTATTTGAATAAAACTCATTCTCACTGCATCAACAAATTATGATTTTTTACATATTACAACAGCTATGACTGATTCAATAATTCATGTTGCACTGAATAATAGATTTTTCTAATACATATTAATTAAGAACTAACGATCACGCATTTCACGAAAATAATTAATTTTTATTTTTCAATTCAAAGAAGTCAACCTCATATCCGTAAACTATATTTCAATTCTAAAATACAAACAGATTTGTTACATCTTCTTTCTCATTTATATCACCTGTAATTATGTGTAAAAATTAATGAAAAAACCTGTTCAGCTGTTTAAAAATCTTTATGCAATACGTGCTGTATGGGTACTGACATTTCCGATATCAAGTGTGAACAATATTTTATTCATTTTAGAATTGAAAAATTCATTCTTCTCCATTTTATATATATTTTAGTAAGCACTTGTATAATTATTAGAGATGGTTTTACTCCACATTATCAATTAGTTCAACTTATTACATACTAATAAGTAGCTCACTAGTTTTGACCAACCAACGCTAGTTGGATTCAACTTATCAGTAATTGACCAGTACCTCGCTAGTTTTTTGTGCTCAGTTTTTCCTCTCTAGCGCCTCATCAGTCATAGGAAAAAATTTGTGAAATTTTTACCAGGGGTGATTTGATTTTACGATGAATTTCACTGATTCTTCCTTGAAAATTTCAGACTGTTTCATAGATTCAGTTCAAAGAGATCTTACAGAAAAATATTCACTCGAATGATAAGTTGGTATTTCTTGAAGCGTAATTTTCATCAATAACGCAAGCAATTCTCAAGATGCAAGGGAAATGTTTCGCATTTCTTAAATTTCCATACATGATCTTTTCAATGATATTTACTTTTTGAATTCACTCATTACAGCAATGCGATAAGAATGATCCACACACCAATTATAAACCCTCTTTCTGCATGTCTCAATAAGAACATGGTCTATGGCTCAGTGGTAAATCTTTGGCTTCGACACCGAAAAGGCCCACGTTCGATTCAAACTGCAGAAGAAAAACTTTTTCCATCTTGCGAGATTTTATTATTTTTTTTTTCTTTCATATTCAATTAGATATTGAATCAGCACCATTTTTTGGAGGGAGAACCACCATATATGAGGGTTTTTAGAAGTGAAAACACCATGAACACGTGTTTATATATTTTTTGTCCTTGGCAAAAACTCCCAGATTTTATCTAAGAAATAGTCTAGGAAAATACCTAAGAAAATGTCTAGGAAAAGTCTAGGAAAAAGCTTAGGAAAATTTTTCCTACGGGGTGTGCCTTTTTTCAATACTATGTTTTACCATTGGAGTTATCGTACATATTGAACAAGTGATAATTAGATGCGCAAAGTGTAATTGCGCATTGATTTCATGTACATTATGAAAATTCAATATGTACATTTATGAATTTTCATAAACTGTGATGAATATCAAAAACGTTGTTTGGAATTTGAGAAATATGTGATTGATTTTCCAATATTCAAATAAATACAGAAATTCAATATCTACAGTTATGAATTTTCACAAACTGTAATGAATTTCAAAACTTTTGTTTGAAATTCATGAAATATGTGATTGATTTTCCAACATCCAAATATGGAATAAAATTCATATAGCGCCCTTGAAAATTAATGTACTTTTTTCTATGAACGTATATTAAATTCACAAACATTTTTAACAGTGAATTGTATACATTTTCTCCACTTGAGTTGAACCATTTCCAACTGGAATATTGATTTGATTTATTGATCCTTCCTCCTTGAGGTTCTTCCTCATAGAACTAGAGCAGATGGATCAGAAGATTCACATGCGATTCAGCGTGGAATGCAAATATTACACTCATTTTTGTAGGTCACCTAATATCTATTCTATCATACCCGTATTCATACTCAAAACAGTTCGTTCTGCAACAATTCCTCAACAGTTTGTTGAGGACTCTTTCAAGAACTCAGGATCAGTATCGGGAAAGTTCTGAGAGCATTCTTTAATCAACGCTTCACTGAGTGCATATGAACAAGGTACCGGCCCAACTTCCAGATCCTCAGAGTATTCTGGAGAAATTTGTATATTCTATGGATATCTTGGGCATATCATGGAGTTTTGGTGGCATCATTTTGGGATGGCATGCATATTTCGCAACGAATGAATAACCTGAATGGAACTTTTCATTCCAAAAATAATCAGCGTGTTCTCGCAACATGAAAGCCTCGTTCATCTTTCACGTAATTGGAAAAGGGATGTAGATATTTTTATATCATTCCACTTTGAGTTTTGAATGTGTAATCAACTTCCTCTTCTTCCTCAATTCCTATTGAGTTTTTTTCTTATTCCAAGCCTCTCTGTTAGGAGTCCGATTCACATCTGCTTGTGCTTCTACACCCTTTTAAACGCACACAATTCTCTCTAAGCTATAATATCCGTTCTCACAAGCATGTTCCCCGTTTCCACTTAATGAAGTCGCTCACCTTGTCGCTGTTTATCCAATCCTTAGACATCACCCACCTGCAAATCCAAAAATCAAATAAACTACGTAGAATAAAGAAATGTTTTGAATTTGGAATTGGAGATGAATTTCGCGAAACTATCATAGTTTTTAAAATTCATTGATATTATTCCATCAAATTCGATACAGAATATTACTATCTTTCTCTTTAACAAGTTTGTCGAGTTTCAGGGAAAGGTAAAGAGCTGGAAGTACAGGGAGTATAAACACATCATATGCATGAAATCCTGTTAGAGAGTAAGATCAACAGACGAAGTACCGAGAACCGCTTGAAGGGAAGTTTGGAAGTTTGACTGTATCGAATCGGCAGTTCTAATAATGGCTCAGTATAATAAAGTCATGGGAGCTTGAAGTTTGATAATTAGTGCAAGTTCTGTGACAATCGATGATACAATCCATCATCTCGAATCAAAAACAATCATCGTTATATTTCCGAGAACTTTAAGATATGATTATAACTTGAATCGAATCATGTTGTGCTCATAAGTTTTTGGAAGGAGTGAGATCATGTGACAAAGGCCGAAGTGTAGATTAGATTTAAATCTCTCTTCATCGAGTGGAGTCTGAAATTTGTCCTATTTCACGAAAAACCATTGAATGTTTCTCCACTGTGAATACATTCGAACAGAAGAGTACTTTTAAAAGCACTTCCATCAGCTTATTTGATTTTCTTCTCTCCTGTATCATACTTCAAAAACAATTCCGATCAGTTAAGATTTTTTCATGATCAAATTGGAAAAAATAATTATTCACCCTTACTTCAAATCAATTCTGGCAACTAGATACAGTTTGTGATATTTGGAGAACTGGAATGGATGTTGGCTCAAATACATTTCAATTTAATTCCACTGATTTTAGTTGCTGTTACTAATTTGAAGTTGCCTAAAATCCCAACTATGCGAAATCAAATGTGAATGAAGAATGTTGATATTTAGAAAAAAATATTGTGGAGCGAACTACATTCTTAGTTGGTTCCACGATCTTTTTTCTCAGTACAAGATTGAGTTTACGGTATGAGGTTCCCTGATGTACGTGATTCAATTTACAATCCAAAGCGACCATCATCTTTAAATGCAACTATAATTACACTCGAACTTGAAGCATAAACTTTTAATGACGCTATTACGCGGATTTACAAAGTGAAAAGTTATTGGAATACTAACTGGGTCTTGTATTATCAGAAGTTTGTAATGAAAATTGACCATGAGATCGGAAGAACTTTTGATTCCTTGTTCTTGCTTTTGACGAGTTTCGTGAACATCATACATGATCACCGCTGTACCACCCCCCCCCCCCCCCAACACTCCATCAAAAATAGTGAAAAATTAGCGAGCTTGAAATCGTTTTAATTCTCAAAATGTGAACGCCAAAATCACTGTTCGAACTATCAAATTGTGAGCGAAGCGTTTGATATAGTCTCCGTTTATGGTATGAAAATGTGGGATTCCTTCTTTATCAATCACTCCTCGTTTTATATATTCGGAATCATGGATCAACAATTGCTGAAAGTGAAAAGCGTCTAACGCGAGGGATCAAAAATGTACTACATCTGGAATCGAAGTGACTGCATCTGAAAGATTTTCACAAATCCAAATGTATTCGTGTTCAGCATTAACATCTGGTCGACGGAAGTTACATTGAACGAGTAAACCTGTTCCAATTTGATTGTAAGATATGATGAATATGCAACAATCGACTGAAATACTAGTAGTTTGTATCAACGGGGACCTTGTACATGAACTAGATCAGAAGAGAGATCAGTCAAGTGAATTTAAATCAGATAGCATATCGCATAGCTTAGCAGTAATTTATGTTACATCTCTCCCTTCCAATAAAACCAACCACGAAGTCCGTGACATGCTTGTCAACTCAACAACTTAAACTTTGATTGGTCAAATATTTGTTAAATATATATGTATATCCTATCCATAATTTCTCTTAAACATTTTTCTCGGGTGAAATATGGCATCACGAAGAAAAAAAAGATTTGTTCTGACCTTGTTAGCTATGAACAGAAAATTGCTCCTCCCGCAAATTTTGGTATTATATATAGAATGGTAAACAAATTTTGCTGGAAAGTCATCATTTTTTGTTGCTACAGCTAAAAAGTCGCTGTCATAGCAAATAAATTGCTGGCACAGCCAATTTTTTTTCTTTTTTATGATTAGTCAACTATTTTGTATGAAATGATCCAAATTCATCTAAACCTAATCGAAATATTACTTAAGAATATAGAAAATTTGTTAATAAATTACAGAACAAAGTATTTTCCTTTTCATTCAGGCTTTTTTAACTGAGAAATGAATTCATAAAAAACCCATCTACAGATTTCACGGTTCTTCGAAATAATTTTCCCAGCGAAGATTCGAGTCCAGGGTAGGAAAGTCACAACTATTTTGAAAGTACTATTCAAAAACTATAAACGAATACAAATGAAAAATAGGCATATTCTAATCATAGTTACAATACGTCTCATTTTTGAAATATAATTTTAGATTTGATAGAAGTAACAGATAAAATTATTATCATCTCACTTATAAAGTTCACCACCTGACAACCCTAAAACTTTCGATGAATTTGACAGAGGTCTCATCGAATGTAGCGGAACTTCCTCTTAGTTGCTGGATTTAATAGAACGTCCATCGTTAAATCTGACCTGTGTCATGAGAAGATGGAAATTGTTCATCAGTCAACGAGAAGAGATTGAATCACATCTAAATACCTTAGAATTAATCCAATCTACTGGCAAGGATAGTTTTAAAATGTTATCCCAAGCGTATAGGATTCACATTCACGGAGAGGATTGAATAGTAATCATTTTGATGTGAAATTTTTATAGGAGAGTATAGAATCGTAACGATTAAGATGTTTCGTAGTGCTGACTACCTCGAAAACAATTGATGCCTACATTTTATGAGATCGTTCGTTATAGCAATTTAATTAGCGGAATGTTTATTATTTATGTCTCTTCGTGTTCTGATTAACGAATCGGAAATTATCATTCTCGAAATGAATCAGAAGCATTATATCTTCATTATGAATTTCATATACAAATAATATTATCGAATCTTGATTATGAATTATAAATGGATAAAAATTGAAGTCTTATTATAAGAATTTGCAAAATTGTAACAGACATTATAGTCTGAGAGTGGGATGAGGTCCACGATGGAGAAACAAAGAGAGAGGGGGTCTGAAGGGAAGAGGAACGAGGAAATGTAGGAAGGGCAGAGGTTGTCTGAATATCGAATCGTCCGGAGGTCCGTGGCACAGAGGCCTCAATAATTGACACGTGTTCACTAAGTAATCATAATATCTGTATACAGTTGAATGCGCATTCGTTGAGTTAATGAAATAAAGATTCCAAAAGAAACGGAAATTATTAACTACACGGAGTTGACAATCGACCATCCAGAGGACGGACAAAATAAAATCGATCCTGAAGGAAGGAGGTCTCTACAAAAATGCAAATCGACCATCACCGCTCAACAACATAGTCCGCTGACTCTCTTCAAAGAAAAAAAAAACGAATAGAGAAGTGAGTTAATATTAGGAAAATATGACCACGAATGTTGTTGTTACATTTGGAATAAAATTTGAATGCTAATTTACATCAAATGCTGACTCTCAGTTAATTATTTTTATTAAAGCCGGTTCAAAATTGATTTATTATGTTTAATTTTTTCATAATAAAATCTTTTTATCACAATGCAAAATATCAAATCATGATACATGGTCTACATGTTGGGCAATTCATTCTCATCGATTCTGAGATTTCCTTTCACAAATAGAGATTAAAATAACCTCTCCTCTTGAACTTAGCAAAAGAGTTCGAGCGTAACTGAACTCCTTCGCTCAATCGGACGTTATGCAGCGTGAATTCATTTCGTCAATCTTTCGTAATGTCCTCCACAAGATATAACATCATTCGATCAACACGAATTCATTCGGCTATATGCTGAACAAAGTAACACCAGAAAGATTAGAATCATACGACTTGAATTACTACACTGAGAAAAAAGATTGTGCAGCCAAATGCGTATGTACACCGAGAGAAGAAACAAGCTTTGGACGCAAGGGAGTACTTCACGCTTTCAACGCATTTGTTACGATGTGCGTTAAACGCATGAGGCCAGGTTTTCGACGCATGAAGCCATGCTTTTCGAGTATGAGTTCCATGCCTTCTCAGCATGCTGCCATGCATTAGAAGCGTGAGGGACTCCCTTGCGTTTACAGCTTGTTCTTTGTCTCCGAGTAGTTGGATATAGCGAACGATGGTATGTATAGTTGAATCAACAGAATGTCCGGTAGACTCAATTATGTCATCCACTTCAACTATATTTTATTAGGTCTACCGAATATAATGTTGACTCAACTACATACCGTTGGCCGCCATATCCGACTAATATACACTGTAAAAAGTAAGAGTGAAGTTTCCCCCAAATACGGCGGCAGCAAAAATCCCACACGTGGAGGAAATTCATCTCCCCTATATTTTGGAGAAATTTTCCTCCATTTGGAAGAAAATTTTTTCTCGCTGAAAGGAATTTCAACCGAAATGAAAGAAAAATTCCTCCAGAATATAGGGGAAATGAATTTACTTCACGTGAGAGATTTTTGCTGCCACCAAATTGGGGGGAAATTTCGCATTTCGCTCTACACTGTCAGAAATATCTGGAAGTTTTTTTCAATTACGTACATGAAATCAGGTTCATATACATTCTGCATCAAATTTAATGTATAAAAACATGAAAAGACTATAGATTATGCTGTAGTTTAGATTACATTTCATGTAAAATGTGCATGAAACTGAATTCATGAACGTACTTGGAAAAACTTCCAGTAAAAACATTAAAATGATTGCAGAAATTTTTAACAGTGTATCCTCCAACCTCGCAGAACATAAAAATATCCCAGGCAGTACAAGTGAAGCCTGGATTCAATCATTCGCCAGGCACTCAAAACCGCGAAAAAGTATTGTCCAATCCGTAATTTTTAACATTGAAAAAAAAATTGAGAAAGAAAAAATACTTGGCAAGAAATCTTGAAAAATCAACCGGAGTTTCTATATATTCTATCTATTTTCTTCTGTGATCAGTTGTTCTTTAGTGGAATCAATAAAAACTACGAGTATTTGTGCTCAGAAAATCGATGTTTTTTGACAGTCTTACAACACTAACACTCCGACAGTATACCAACACCTCATGATCCTCGCTAATCAATAATAGAAGGGAATAATCCAAGGTTGGGTACTCGAGAGGATACGAGCCGCATTTTTTCCGACCAAAATACTCGAAATTCAACGCATAAAAAAGTCTGAAATTTTCAGAAAAAAACAATTTTTTTCCCAAAATTTATAATCCCAGCTCTGTACAGACCTAGATGAAGCCTCAAAGATTCATCCCTGAAAATTTCAGACTTTTTTATAAGTTCAGTTTCGAGTATTTTGGTCGATACCAGCGGCGTGGCACCAGCCAAATCTTTTCTGACAAATTATGTAAAAATGAAGCAATGTAATTAAAATATCGCTATGTACACAGTTGAAAATTTTGTGTAAATGTGTTAAAAAATCCGTGTGTCATGAATTTTCTGTTAGATATTCAACACAACCACGTGTAACTTCTACAGACAGTCCTTGTGTAATCAGGTCTCAACTGATTTATAATGTGAAATCATTCAAACAAGTAAAACAAAGTGTCAAAATGACACAAATCTTATTCAACTCAAGATTGAACATAAAAATTGTGTCCTCTCAACTACCAAGGGGAGATCGCTAGTGGTGGGAGCTATTTTTTTTATGAAACTTCTATGTACGTGTAACTTTAGTAGTCGTCGGAAGAACTGTTCATTCATTTTGGTTTTAGCTTTCATTCTAATGGAAATTCGTTTTCTATATATGTGAATTTGAAGATAGAGTGCGAGTCGATATACGCAAAGAAAGTACACTCAATCAAAGGACTGGCAGTGGCTTGGGTGATACAGCTTCAACATTCGGTCCCGACGATCCATGTTCAATGTTTACTGAAGTACTGTTTTTTTCAATTTATTCTTATGCATTGTTTCAACACGAAAGAAGTGTGATTCTCACATTTGATTGATGTAAAAAAATCCATCAACTACACTTGTGAACTGTTGATTCATTCCTTATTTTGGATTTCATTTGACAGTACTTATGTGTTGAATTTACACGATCGGAAATTCCAATCAAAATTTTATCAACATCTTTTTGTGTTATATTATTTACATCGAGCTTGAGTTATTAGCTAACACAAATACATTATGTGATATCGACACAAAAATATGTGTGGACCGTTTGGGACATGTGAAATGTGTTGAATTTAACACAAAATTTCCAACTGTGTACAGACCATCTTTATTGATTGAAGAAGGTCTGTACAGAACGATATTTCGATTATGTTGCTTTATTTTCGCATAATTTGTCAGAAAAGATTTGGCTATGGTCACGGCGGTGGTATCCCCTCAAAGAGGTTGTAGTGAAATGAAACATAGCTTCTCAATCCTTATTATAAGAGTTACACGACATTGAAATTTTTTATCCTAATTGCGAATATCAAGAAAGAATTGATACGCTAAGAGCAAAAGTGGCACCCAAATTGTTGTCGAGCAAAAACAGGACAGGCACTTTTGAGAGCAATAACGGAACGTCAAAAGTTCCAAGCAAAAACGAACCAGCGCATAAATACAAAATTGGGTTATGCGTTGGTTCATTTTTACTCGAGCTCTTCAGTGCTTCATTTTTGCCCGGAGATTTCTGTGGTTGCTCTTTGGTTCCGAATTATAGGTGTATCGCTTTTGCTCGGAACTTTTGACGTTCCATTCTTGCTCTCAAAAGTGCCTGTCCTGTTTTTGCTTGACAACAATTTGGGTGCCACTTTTGCTCTTAGCGTATCAATTGTGGATGCTTGGTACATTCTTCTGAAGTAGTTGGTATATGTCCAGAAGCTTTTTTGATGAGTTATGCAGGTGCCTCAAGCATGATTTGTTTAGTGAAAAAATCTTGTTTATAAACCGATTTTTCTCAAGAAAGTATTAGGACCAGTAGCGTAGGGGAAGCCCGGCAGCCGCCACACCGCTGGGTGGTACCCAGGTCACTAGGGGTCCCGAGCAGTCTTCTCTTGAATCACAAGGACCCCTTCTCCAGCATTTGCGGGAGGGCTCCCAGAATCTCTACTACGCCACTGATTAAGACTTATTGTTAACCCTTACGAGGTAACGTCGGGTCACTCATGCTTTTTCAAAATCTTCTCCTCTTGCTAATTCGAAGAGAAGAGTAAGCAGACTATATCCTCAGTAATTGTACACTAGGAGGCTATAAGCTCCCGAAGTGTCATCACTTCAGTTCGTAAACAGCATTCATAGGAGCCAATCGTATGAGCTGTCCAAAATAACGTTACCTCGTAAGGGTTAAAATCTCAGAATCGTCCAGTACCGACACCGTCTGATGAAACATCTAGATCAATAAACAGACATACACAGAAACAAAACTATTTCTTGAGATCGGAAAGACAGTTTAGTGTTAGATATATCCACGAAATTTCAATTTCTTTTTCTTGGTCTGCGGAAACACCACAAAGCCTTCCGTTATCTTGTAACGAGGAAGTAGTATGTCAACTTGCTTAGGATTTTCATGCAAGACTTGGTGTTAATATTCTAATGAAGACCTAATGTACAAAGTTTCAAAGTTTTCATTATCACCTTTCATAGTTACAAGAAATATAGGTGTCGGTACTGTACGTCGACACTTTTCGGTAAGCTCAATATGTGGGCTTTCCAATTTTCATATTCGATTTGAATCTGATGTCGATTTTCAAGTAGATTCCATGTAGATATTCAATCGATGATAATAGAAGTAACTAATCATCATCCTATACTTGGAATTTTCTTCATCTAATTAAACATATACTTACAAACGCTAAGAATGTCGGTACTGCAGGACTTTTCTCTATTTCTCAACATATTGAGATGAGCCTCATTGGTCCTTATTCGTGGAACTTGACCTAAGACGATAATGTTGAAAAACCTCGTGAAAAATTATTGTCAATTATTACCCAGATAACATGTAGGCTTGTCATAACCCTGTCACACTTGTCATTCGATTGTTTTTGGCTTGTTCTTGACAATCTTGTCAATGTAAGGCTGCTACAGCCCTGCTGCAAGGGTTTTGTAAGCTTGTACCCTTGTCGTGTGTCAACTAGGAGGCTTATATCAACCTTGTCACAGGCTTGCCTGACAACATTGCAGCAAGGTTAAATTGCTATCTGGGTATTCCTCCAATCCAAAGTGAAAACCATGTTTTCCGAGTTTCAGATTCAGAAAGTGATGAACGAATTATTATAAGCTATAGAAAACTTCTACCGATAAAGTTTTTCACTAGTGTATGGACTAACTTTCTGGAAAATTCCAAGTTGCACTGAAAAAAATTATTTTGTTGAAATGTAATCAACCGAAGAATTTCGTGAATCCAAAAAAATTGTGGTTGTTTCAATACAATCTTTCTGGTGCCAACAAAATTCTCTCGTTAGAACGATAACATTCTTTCTTATTATGAAATTGAATGTATTATCCCAACGAAAGTATTTTGTTGAGATAACAGAATTTTTCTGTTGATCACATTCCAGCAAAACGTTTTTTCTTCAGTATGATTGGACTACGGCTACGCAAAATGAGTGATTTGTTTATGAGCGCGTAACCTACATTCTCCAATTCTCGCATAGTTGGTAGGTTAAATATAAGGGGCTGTATGAAATTTAACGTCCACTCGTTTTCTCACCGTAAGTTTTTGCATTCTAGGTCGGAGAATTCTTTTGTTAATACACAACAATGTGTAGCTGGTTGATGTTTCCTGATTCATCAAGTCATCCTTGAGTATTTTGGGTAAAGAAATTTAATAACTTCAAATTCTGTGGGATACCCTCAACCCTGATAGGAAAACACTGTTACCTTCAGTATTCATCGTGAAAATAGTATTGAGGGGATTAGATTTATTAGTTTTTTCGATACTACTTTGGTGATTGTACTGAAGCTGATACTATTTATTAGGGGTGTGCGAGTAGTGATTTTTTCGAGTCGAGTCGAGCCGAGTACTCGAAAATTTTTCGAGTACCTGGTAGATTTTCGAGTACTCGAAAAATTTATAATTTACGTGAATATGAATCTGATTTATATGTTTCAGTGGATAACGATCCCTTATGTTTTCTAAGAATATTCTACTTTTTACAAATGGTGATTCATGATAATTCTAAAAAAATTGTCAAATTACTCGGAGAGTTTCGAGTAGTAAAAAATACTCGACTTGACTCGAGAATACTCGAAAATTTCGAGTACTCGCACACGCCTACTATTTATTATAAGACACCTTTTAAAAGTCTTTGCGGAGTGTAGGATGTGAATCAATCAATTTTACTCTTTAACAACAGAGGATATGAATTTTTTCATTCACTATAGAAAGTGAAACTATAAAGAAAGAAGAAAATGAACACTGCAACTTCTGAGGCTTTGTTTAAGGTAGTTCTCCGGGAGAATTCTGGATCAAATTAGAAAAATTATTGTCAAGCAGGGCACCAAGGTTGAAGGAATTCGATAATTATATTCGTTGGGACTTGTATTCTTATTTATGACGAAAAAAGAACCAACTCGAAGTATAAATAAACAACCTTGTAACAACAACGCGAAATCTGACATGGTTTTTTTCTTAAAAAATTTTTATTTTTGATCCGTTTATGACTTATGAGGGCTCATTTTGTTCCTTGTGAGATTTAACAATCCCCATGGTAAAGGTTTTTTGGTGCTCTGCTTGACAATAATTCTTCTAATTTGATCCTGAATTCTTCCGGAGAACTACCTTAAAAAAACACTTTCAAATTTTCAAAAGTGTCTAAATATACCATTAAAACGGATGAAATATTCGACATGGAGTGTTTAATCATTTTTAATAGACACATCAACACGCTTTTGATAATTCAACAAAGAGTTTCGAAATGAACTCTTTAGATTTTCCAGAGAAGGAGAATGAAAAGAAAAAAACATGATTCCTCATGCCAGACCAACAAATTTTACGTGAAAATTTAGTATCGAAGATTTTCAAATTCATCTGAAATCACGGAATGAATATTAATTCTCCGGAATGCAATCAGCGGTTGTTCTAGCCTCGCTTCACGTACGACAATCGCATAGAGTTTCACCCTAAAGTGGGTGAATTTTCTCCATTGTTTGAGATCCGTTCATCTCAACACTGTACAAAGTCAAGTTTCCCTTGGAAGTTTTTTTCCATCTTGGCGGTACGTATGAATGAGATTGATAGAACGTGGTAGGGAAAGTCGTACTTTCACAGATTGAATTGTAGTCGTTTCATTGAACGTCTGTATATATCTCATCCCCCGTTTTATAAAGTTGGAAAGGATTTCGTTCGCTCTTGGCATTCTATTTCCATCACTTTCCATCAATATAAGGCGTTTAGGTGGTAGAAGAAGAAATTGGGGTTAGGCCGGTTTTTCGTTTTCTCGAAACGATTCAAAATATTCTGAATATAAGTACCAATACGTGTATACAACGAAAAGTACGGATATTATTCTCAAAAGAACGAATTTTTTTTTCCCCGCGAAATTCAATTCAGTATTTACTTCTTACAATGTTAGAAATTTTCCAGTCTTTTTCAAATTTTTGTTATTTTGTCATATTCTTGTTATGAGGTATGGGATTAGAATATTTGGATCTCATATGTTCTCAGCCAAAGTAATAGCTCATGTGGAAATTACTGAAAATTGACGAACGGTCCAATACTTGCGGGGATTTATTTGCCAGACCACGGCGAGAACAATTTAACCAGTACTATACCATTACTGTTTTTCACTTGGCGCCACTTATCTAACAGCCATCAAACAACCCTGGGTCTTGAAGATCACCAGATTCGTTGCCATACTTAGAAGCCCAACAACCTCATGCTATGAATGGGTGCTCAAAGCATCAACCAATTGGTGAGTAAAAAAAACTGAACTTGAACGCATTTGACTGATGTAATTTCACTTCTTCGGATGTTTTTTTTCTGTTAAATGAATGAAAACGTTAATTTTTGTAACAGGTGACCACCCGATTGCAAAAATTTCAAAATTATATATAATCCAATATAGTTTGGATATAAGTTATATATAATTCTATAAGAATTACAGATAATTTTGAAAATTTCCCATTCGGGCATCACAATTGAGGGGGTACCCATCATGATTCAATGAGTCCCCTGGCACCCTTGGACTCCCATTGTTGCGCATCTGGCCATATGATACGCTAAGAGCAAGAGTGACACCCCCATTGTTGTCAAACAAAGACAGGACAGGAACTAGGGTATCACTTTTGCTCTTAGCGTATCATATTCAATCACCTCTGGCAAACCCATGCTATAGATCTGATGTGATCGGGTCATATCAGTGTTCAACCAACGGTTAATATTTATTTTCAACAGTGAATATTCTGAATAATTTTTCACCCGAGTAACTAAATTTATTCAAATTCCCTGCTTGCAACGAGATTCTTAACTTTTGGACACCGCATAGAAACAGATAGAAATATTTAAGCTTTGAATCCGAATTCATTTATGGGTGGGAGAGCTACTTTTACTACAACGTCATCCGGATTTATATCACATTCAATTCCGAATACGATCATCCGGAATTATAAATATTCAAGCTTTCTTTGGTACGATGAAAACAGTTATATGATTCATACCTCTATTGCGCTGTCTGAACCATTATTTGAACCGATACTCATTTGCTCATGGAATTGTTCCTGGACCAGATCAATCAGAAAAAATCATGCGATCAAAAATGCCGCATTTGTGGCAATAAAGGCCCATAGATATCGCCAGTACCGACAAGACTATGTCCCCAACACTAGGCCTTACACAAAACGTTGTCATTATTACGACTCTGAATCAGTAGTGTCAAATTAACTAGCCCTTATTTCCCACATGGAAGATGATATCTTGATCTACAAGATCGACAGTTCCGGAAACAAATTCCATTTCCATCCAATCATTACAACGTCACACTTGGGAATACTTTTTAATCCTTTGAAAAATTATTTAGAACTCTCAATACGAATTCATAAAAAATTGATAAAACGTTGGACCTTATCTGATTTTTTTTATCGGAGTATCAATAATTGACGACTTGATACAAAACGTTTTGAGGTGAATAAAATGTATACAATGATTCAATATATTCAAATACGGAACACGCAAACAGGATGTGGAATACACGTCACGATTCGAGACTCACGCGAGCTTTATTGTTCAGGTAAAATGAATTCGTGCTGTAACAATTCAGATGAGCAATCAAATATATTCAGAAACACAATAGAAACAATATTAAATGTGAATATTGAGAGAATAAAGAATGAAAAAATCTTGTAAAAAAGAACAAAAAAAACTATTCCGATATTTCGATACGTTGGAACGAGTTCTTATTTCCCTTGAAAGGTCGTAGATATCTGAATATTCATCCATCGATCTGTGAAGTTCTTCATTTTTATATATCATAGAGGGTGGCTATTTGAATCCTTCCACATGTTTATCAATTCAAACTGAGGGATATAAAGGCAGAGAAAAAGCATAAATGCGGCTCGAATGTAATGTAATTTTCAGAGGAGTCTAAGAATATTTCTCAGTTGTTTGATCATGTTGGAACCGTTCGCATTTTCATGGAATTTTCCATAATAAACCAGAAATATGAGGGAAAAATGATGAGAGTAAGTAATAAAATTCCGTACTCGAAACTCGAAGAGTTCATTTTTTTTCTTCTAACTTCAGTTGAATATCAACGATTTTTCATTTCTCATAGGGAAAATTCGAGAAAAAAATCCCAATAATTTTGTACTCATTTGAAACACTATGTCCTTGAATTCTTTTGAGAATTACTATACTTTCCAGTCGCATTTTTCCCGCAGGACAGAGATTGAGAAGACAATCAGTTGATCAACAAAATATTTACAGACTTGGTTGAAAGTGGAAAATTGAGGTGCATTCATGGACAAAATCTGCCTTCGATGCAATCTCATCCGATGTTAATGAATGTTTTTGTTTTCAAATACTAAGGAAAAGTGTCTGCAATACCTTCGTTTTCGTAGTACCCCATTCATTCTGAGAAAAATTTGAATCAAAGTTGAAAAAAGGTATTTGTGAATCGACAGTTAGATAGTATCGACAGAAGTTCATATGGAATTTTGAAAAATGTCGATTACTGCAAACAAAAATGTTGCAGTGAAAATGTGCTTTCTGACTATTCAAAGAAAAAATTCATCGACGCCAAAAGAAAATTGAGTCGATGGCGGATGTTTTTCCATGAATGCACCAAAATTTTACGGTGCAGCGATAGATGATTATTCCCGTTAATATAATATACCTACCAATATAAATAATTCAACGAATCGAGTTCATCTCCAAAAAGTACTAGAATGAATGAAGAATGTGCTGTTGAAATTTATTCCACGAGATTTTCACCCTTTGAATTCATATTTCAGAATCCTATAAGATTCCAGCTGTATTTTTTCATTGAGGATATCAAAGGGAAAGTACACAACTTTACTGTAGAATTACCACCTCTCTTCGAGAGACTGAAAGCTTTGGCAACATCAGATGAATCTTATTGATCATCTGCAAACGTTCGTTGAATGTCCCTGGAGTTTTGTCCTCTCTTGGGACGCAGAACTACAATAATCAATGCCAAGCTAATTCCAATCTGACCTGAGATGAAGCAGTGTCATTCAATTCATAATTATGATATAAATATTCGTTTGTAAGTGCGCGATGAACAATACAACAACAGTTCCAACAGTCATTTGTTCATGTTGGACATTCATTCATGTGAACATATTATTTTAAAAATAGGCGACGTTTGAAAATATGTTTTTTTTTATGAAGAAGAATATCTAGTGTTTTTTGTGAAATCTGCATGTTTCTTCATAAAAACATGTTTTGAAACATCATGCATTTTTATCAAATATAAACAGCTCCTATTTCTCAGGCAAGTAATACCAAGACTGACAATTCGATCATGACTGGCATCAAGCTTGGTATGCCAAGTCTCGTTAATCTGGCCTTGACCAATGCTTGGCCCACCGTAGCTGACTAAGCGTTGATAGAGCTTTTGATACCAATGATAGGATCTAGCATATTTTGCCGTGTTTGATTCAATTTTCGTTAACCAAGTCTTGACTGATGCTTGGCCCGTCACAGCTCAACAACCCTTAATAGGACCTCAGACATCAATGCTAGGATTGAGCATCTTCCTCTGCGTTTGATTTATTTTTCGTCAACCATAAGCTTTAATCGACGCTTGGCCACTTTAATGGACACTTTATTCACATTTCAGAAACTAGAAAGATTATACGCCTGAATGTAAGTCGGATCAAATACGGGTATCCTCTCAACGTTCTCCCAGACAGCACAAGAGTCCTAAAAGAGTTCTTCATGAATCCATTCCATTAATTCTGAACCCTTTTAGAACTCTTGTGCTTCCTGGACTACAGTGACTGCGTCGAAATCCAATATTCCAAAATTCCATGTGTCGGAGCATATTATATTCAATCAATAATTCCTATTCGTTTAGGTTGATTGTATATCAATCATGTCACTAATATCGATTCAGAACATAAAACCAATATTGAATCTTGATATCGAACCAAGCTTGGATGCCAAGTGTTGAACATTGTTATCATCCCAGACATTAATCTAATTTGGTGCCAATGTTGGTAACTATGCTAGGCCCAATGTTGACTAGCATTGGCTCAAGCTTGGCACTGAGCTTGGTACATTTTTCAACGCATACCTGGGAATTATAGACAGAAACGTGACTTAATAGTCAGTAATGAAGTTAAAAATCACCATTTTAATACTTGAGAAACCCCACTCTATCACTTTATTGTTTTCAGTGATTTCGTTCTTGCTTGCGTTTTAGTGCTTCTCCTCTTCTCATAATTCTCCCATTATCTTCCATCTAAGGACTCTCTTTACAACTCGTGTACCCAATCTCCTATCTCCTTCCCTCTAAAAATTGAAATTACTCAAAAATCCTCAAGTTTATTATCCTTCTTAATCCCAGTGTTGGGTACGTTACTCGTTACCGTTACTAATATAAAAAATATATAACAAATATATGTTATCATATATTTTTCATATATTAGGTGTACAAATAAGTTTCCGCGGTTTTTTATAAAAAATTAGGAATTTATTGTAAAGGAAAAGTACATTACGTTTTATTCAAAGTATTTTCCATCATTTGCCACTACTTTTCCCCATCTTTCTGGCAACATTCGGATACCCCGTCGAAAAAACTCTTCATCTTTTGACGCTATCCACAAATCTACCCAATTTTTGGTGTCTTCATATGATGTGAAGCGCTGCTCAGACAGACCATGTGCCATCGACCGGAACAGGTGATAATCAGAAGGGGCTAAGTCTGGTGAATACGGCGGGTGGGGTAAAACTTCCCAGTTGAGTGTTTCCAAGTATGTTTTTACCGGCGCCGCAACATGTGGACGAGCATTATCGTGTAAAAGAATAATTTTGTCGTGTCTGGAGTAGTAATGGGCGCGTTTTTCCTTAAGTGCCCGACTCAATCTCATCAATTGTGTTCGGTAGAGAGCTCCAGTAATGGTTTCGCTTGGTTTCAGCAATTCATAATACACGACACCAAGCTGATCCCACCAAATACACAGCATGAGTTTTTTTCCATGAATATTCGGCTTAGCTGTCGATGTTGATGGTTCGCCGGGCTTAACCCATGACTTTCTCTTCTTTGGATTATCGTAGTGAATCCATTTTTCGTCACCAGTGACTATACGATGCAAAAAACTCTTTTTTTTATTCCTGGCAAGCAGCATTTCACTCATGCATAATCGGCGTTCAACGTCTCTCGGCTTTAGTTCATATGGAACCCAATTTCCTTGTTTTTGAATCATTCCTAACGATTTTAAACGATGTGAAATTGCTTGTTGATCCACTTGTAGAGTAAGTGCAAGTTCTTTTTGCGTTTGGGACGAATCTTCCTCCAATAGTACTTCTAATTCCATGTCTTCGTACACTTTCGGCCTTCCACTGCGTTCTTTGTCTTTAACGTCAAACTCACCGTTCTTAAACTTTTGAAACCATTCCTGACAACTTCTCTCACTTAAAGCAGCTTCACCATATGCTTCTAGAAGCAATCGATGCGCCTCAGCTGCAGATTTTTTCACATTAAAGAAGTAAATCAAAAGTTCCCGCAAATGATGCTTATTCGGAATAAAACTTGACATTTTTGCACGAAAAAAATTACGTGATGCTGATACGGAATCGCTAGTACTTTAAGGTTATGGTGTTGCCAGATGACTAAACTTGGGATATTATGTTTTACATCTGACAATTTCTCCATAACCTTCTGGTGGGGCCATCTTTTGACAAACCGCGGAAACTTATTTGTACACCTAATATAATGAGTAACGAGTAACGTACCCATTACTGATCAATCCTTCCTGAATGGTTTTCTCAGAATTGGCATAGAAAATATAGTTGAAAAAATGATAGCACAATGGATGAAATAATTGAAGATTCGACGTATCGATAGTTTCAAATGTTAGAAATATAAAAACTAGATTCACTTCGCATCAATTCGAGATAAACAGCGGGATTGTATTCAAACAAACAAAACTGATCTCCAATTTGTACAATGTTTGGAATCATTATGACGAATTTTCATTGCTGAATTTCCATCAGCATTGAATCCAACACGAGTAAATTGAATTAAACTCTTTGTCATGCGATTTGAATTCGCTTCAATGTTTGCTGCGAACACTTAAACTTCAAAAATACTCTGATTTTTTGATTGTAAAAATTTCAATCTTCCAAAAGATTTAAGAAGGTATTATATATAAATACCTTGTGAGACGGATGATGTTGAATGATATCCTAATAGTATATTTATCTTGTACTCCGACATAATTCTAGACGGATATATTGCGTCACAAATTTTGTAACATTTCGTTATTAAGATAATGTGTACAATCAGTTTTGCTGCCATTCCATTCCCTTCTCAGATGGAGATAAAAATGAAAAACGATGGGCATGGATTACATCCGAATCACTCTCCTTTTCCACATACCCTGTTCCTCCTAACACGTCCAAACTACCATCATAAAGTGGTGGATTTCATGAATACTTTGATGAGAATCCTTTAACCTGATCAGTGCAATTAGCATCTAGTATTGTTTCGATAACAACCCACACAGCGTTTTGTGTCTTCAGATATCTTTTGAAAAAGTTTGAGAAGTCTTACCCGAGAAAGAAAGATTAGATCTGATGAGATCCAAGCAGATATCTCGGGATATATCTAGAACTCTTGAGATGTAAATTTTGGCAAAGAATCTCTAGAAATCTCTTGATATCTACTCAGATCTAAAGATTTCAATGTTGGGAAAAATTCGAAAAGACATATAGAGAGATTCAAAAAAATTAAAATCTGTAGATCTAAGTAGATATCAAAAGATTTGTAGAACCTTCTGCCAACATTTAGATTTCAAGAGATCTGCATAGATTTCATTAGATCCCATTTCCTTTCCCACACTGTAAAAAATAGTCTGAAATTTCCTATATTAGGTGAATATGAAAATTCTGAAACCTGTAATTGAAATCCAGTTCAATCATGAATTCATGAAATTCCTTGTTTAAAGAATCCGATTGAATCCGATAAAAAAAATTCTGTCGGAATGAATTGAGTTTCTGCTTCGGAGATTTCCCACTGATACCAATAAGATACTTTTTTATTGGATTGAATCGGTAATTTATGATTCACAAAAATTCCGATCAAATCCGATAAAAAAAATCTCATCGGAATGAATTGGGTTTCTGCATCGGAAATTTCCCATTGATACCAATAAAATATTTTTTTTTCGTGTAATTCAATGGGTATTTCATTATTAATCAAAATTCTGATTGATGCAAATGAATTATTTTCTAACTGGATCCAATTGAGAATTTGCCAACACCTCTATCTCCGCATATGACTTGGGAAATTTATTCCTACCTGGAGGGGATTCGAACTATCATCGATCTATCTACCTGCAAGACCTGCCTTCTTAACCTCTAAGCTATCCTAATACGCTGCTCCGAAGGGGCATATGGCCAAACATATCCGGTCTGATGCAATAGAAGCGATTCTAAAACTGAATAGGTTATTGTCGGAACAAAGCTGTATTCGGAAACAAAAGATTAGTTGAAATAACTATTTAACTTGTAAGCGCATATGAACTCATTTCTTTCGTTAGAATAACCAATTTTTTTATTGATTCAACCGGTTTTTTAAATTAGTCAAATGGATGATTAAAATTGTTGTCCTAACGAAAAAAAATGGATCTATATGCGCTTACAAGTCAACCAGTTGCGTCAACTAATCTTTTTTCCTCATGTAGGATATTAGGATCTGTAAACTTTCCGATTATTTCCAATAGATTCGAATGTTAGGATGATCCAACTAAAACCCATTGATCAATGAAATTCACACATTTTTAAATCAAGTCGGAATTTCCCCATAAAAAACTCATTACTCATTCAATTCCACACATTCCCCCATTACTTCAAATAGATTAAGGTTATGGAAAATTCCAATCAAAACCGGTCGCTTTATGAAATGGGCAAAATGTTGATCAACCAATCAGATATCTCGTATACAGACCAACAGGTCACGCGAAGTCTTATTATTTCAAATAAACAACAGATTTTTCTATTGGTAAATCCCGATTCAATCTTACAGAAAAGAGGTCCCGATCAATTCCTATTCATTTTGCATCGGTAGCTGAGCCTTTCCGATTGACCCTATTCATTCCGATTATTCTCGAATCGGTTTTTATCGGATCCTATTGGATTTCTTAACCAGGGTTTACTGCGAAATTTATTGAAATTCATATAAAAATGTATGAAGAATCATGATTCTGTGTGAGATATCATATAATTTCATACAAAAAGTGATAAAAATTTCAAAGCCTAATACAAGAATTGTGTGTTAATTGCTTCATATGAATTTAAGTGAAATTTGAGAAGCAATTTTCTACAATGCAGGTACGCAACACCGAAGGATATCTCTTAGATTTCTCACTGAGAAAACAAACATTCCGGCGAAACAAAATTTTGGTTGAAATGAACGCAAAGAAACTTTATTTAGGATAAACAAAATTTATTTGTTTAGACCATTGTAAAAGCGTTGGCGAAATCCTCCTCAAGGAGAACTTTAACTCCTTATACTTATACGGGGATTACAATTCACCTCATATTTCCTGGAGCAATATTGATTCCAAATTATCTTTCTCAGTGTCACCTGGTTCGACTCTCAATGAAATGACTTCTGCGCAATATGTTTTCGAATATTTCAATGAATTGAATTTGTCTCAACTTGATACTTTCAGAAATTCTCATGGTAACATACTTGATCTTATTTTTTCTGATAACGATCGTATTGATGTCAATATTGCTCTGGATCCTTTTCTCGCGTGCCGCGTGTGACAACTTTCATCCTTCTCTTATATCTAAGCTCAACCTACGTGAAAGTATTTTACTGATCCCCAATAAAATCATCAAATATAATTTTAATAAGGTGAATTACAGTGCAATTTGTGAATATTTAGGTTCTATCAACTGGGACGATGAATTGCGTAATCTTAATGTTATTGAAGCTGTTGATTTTTTGTATCTTCATTTATATAATGCAGTTGATTCATTCGTACCCAAGTATGTATCAAGGAATAGTTCTCATCCCAAATGGTTTCCTTCCGAATTAATTAAACTCATTCGTGGAAAGAAAATTGCTCACAATAGGTACGAAGAGTCAGATTGCTTTGAAGATTACCTAATCTTTAGTCACTTACGAGCTCAATGTGAAGTTTTGACTCGCCAATGTTACTTGTCTCATCTTCATTACGTTCAAGGGTCCATTCCTACAAATGTCGAAAGCTTTTGGAACTTTGTTAATAGTAAGCGGAATCAGAACGGTATACCCCTGGTGATGCATTTAGACGGTACTATTGGCAATACTGGTATCGCTATTTCGAACTTACGTGCATCTTATTTCAGATCAGTTTATCAAAAGTATCCCGTTGTTCCTTGTAATCCACCAGAATCTACTTGCAATGTCAATCTTTCCGATTTATCCATCAATATCGGTGAAGTGTTCAATAAAATCTCATCCTTGAAAACTTCTTCCAGTCCTGGTGATGATGGTATTCCTCCTAATTTTCTAAAATCTTGCAAGTTCGTCATTTCTCGGCCTTTGTGGTTGATCTTCAACAGCTCTTTATCCTCTGGAATATTTCCTTCTCAATGGAAATCCAGCTTAATTACTCCTATCTTCAAATCTGGGGACCGTTCTGACGTGAGAAACTATAGACCAATTAGTATCATGAATGTTATGCCGAAAATTTTTGAAGATATAGTTACTGATAAAATAACACCACTGTTTTCTGATATTATTCCTGATTTCCAGCATGGCTTCACTTCTGGAAAATCTACCGTAACTAACTTGTCTATTTTGTCTCATGTTGTGTCCTCTGCGCTTGATCAAAATGCCCAAGTGGATACTATATATACAGACTTCTCAAAGGCTTTTGACAGAGTTGATCATAATATATTGTTAAATAAATTAAATAATTTAGGTATTCGCAGCAATTTCTTGTCGTGGTTACAGAGTTATATTCTGAATCGTACGCAATCAGTTCGTGTCTCTCAATATTTTTCTGATTCATTTTCTGGATCCTCAGGTGTACCGCAAGGCTCACATCTAGGTCCTTTATTATTTATTATTTTCATTAATGATATCTCTACGATTTTCAAGTACTGCACACATCTTCTTTTTGCTGATGACCTGAAACTGTTTATGATTATAAGAACTCACAGAGATGCTCAAAATCTGCAATCTGATTTGGATCGGTTACAATCTTGGTGTGTGCTATCTAATATGTCATTAAATCTCACTAAATGCCATGTGATGAGATTTCATAGAGGTAAAAATGCTATTTATTTTCCTTATAACTTGTCTCATTCTCTGTTACCACCTATAAATACTGTTCGTGATCTTGGAGTTTCATTTGACTCTCGTTTTAACTTCTCTGATCATTACAATTACATAGTTGGTACTTCCATGAAATCTCTCGGATTCATCAAGCGCGTTTGTAAAGATTTTCGTGATCCTGTTGCACTTCGAACACTGTATTGTACTTTAGTTAGACCTCATCTTGAGTATGCGTCTCAAATTTGGAGTCCTCATTTAATTCGGGATTGTACAGACTTGGAAAGAGTTCAGCATAAGTTTCTGCGTTTTGCTGCCTATCAGATAGGCCGTCCGTTGAGCGTCACTTGTCATGATTACTCATTGATTATGGCTCTACTTAACTTGCCTTCCTTGGAATCACGTCGTTTGTTCAATGATTTTTCATTTTTGTATAAAATTGTTAATGGGAAAATTCGCTGCCCTCAACTGCTTGGACTTGTACGTTTTAATGTTCCTTCTCGTTTATTAAGACGCCCTAAATTGTTCAATCCAATTTCTCATGAATCGAGATATGGTTATTCTGATCCGGTAAATCGGATATCTATCCTAGCAAATTCTTACAGTGATGTGCTTGAATTATTTTCATCTCATTCTGATCTTAGGAATTCTCTTTCTCTTATTCGTCAAATTTAATATCTAATTGTCCTTTTCACCTATAATTATACACGTTAACTGTTGTTGTAATATAAGATGCATGTAGTCGAGCTTAACATAATGCTTAATGCTTTGATGCATAATATACACGGAAAAAAATAATCTGCCCATTCAACCACAATAGTAATTATTTTTACCACAAATTGGACGAAAATTTGGGACAGGTACGAAGCTTAGTAACGTATAATACAAGCTTCACATATAATATAAAGCAAAACGATATATTTGTAACCAGATCACCAGTAACACTTGAAACATATTGTGGTAAAGTGCACCACAAAAATTGAGTTGAATGTATCCAGATATTGTCACAGTGTTTAGTACACATTTGGAGTAGAAATTACCACAAATTTTTGATGAACATGAAAAAAATTTTTTCCTAACTTCTTACCGTACTCACTGTCGGTAAGTATTCAGGATAACATAGGTTAGGATTTAGGATGTTATGCTTTTCTCTATTCGAGAAATTTTCATTCCTTGGAGAGATTCGAAACCTTTAATGTATTATAACTGAGGATGGTACATGTATCAACGTTTTCAGCATATATTAATTCGTTTTATTGATTGATGTGAGCATTTTGCAGGAGTTCATTGTTCACTCCAGCGAAATTATTAATATATTTATAAATGTTTTCTTTTTATCATACAACTTCATACAAGCTGATTTATAATTTAGTTCATGGACTGAAGTTGAATGAAATCAAATAAATTTCTTAGTTGATAAATGTCTATTAGATTCGATATCAAATACAATATTTATTTCCATGAATTGAGGAATCTTTTAAAACATCTCACATTGATATTTCGCGTTACTGAACTCATTTCACTGCACGAATTTACTTCACTCACTTCTTTTCACTTCAACTCACTTAATTCGATGTTTCTTCTTCGCATTCAATTTGGATATTAATTGAAAGCACTGCAATTACTTCGATACGAGGAATCGTTGTATACAGACCCATCTGTAACCTAACCTCTCACAAGACTGTCAGCGGAAGACATTCCAACTCAAATTTTGTGGTAAAAACAACAGCAGTCAATAGTGGGGTCAATGAAATGATGGGATACCTATAACTATCTTTTGGGTAGTGATTGCAACTTTTCAATTGAATAGTATTTAATACTGAAAATGTAACATTCATTGGAAGTGTATTACTGCAATATATAAAAAGCACTTATCTTCCTTCAGGTAAATAATACTCCAAATCCATGTAGAAATAAGGATTATTGGAATACATTCAACCATAATCAATTCACCACAAACTTATTGTCACAGAAATTTGGCAATTTTTTTCCGTGTATATAATGTGGTTCAAATAATGTATATTCTATGTACCAAAGGGTCTTTTATACCCGTATAAACAAAATAAATTTGTCTGTATGAAAGCCTTAATTATTGTGGACCAAATTTTGTTCACCCCGAATAAATTTTATTTCAGCCCACCAAAAAGTTTCTTCGCGTTCATTTCAACCAAAATTTTGTTCGGCTGGAACAAACTGTGTTTTCGACACAACCCAGCGTATATGAATTTTGGGCTTACTTTGGTCCAGTCTTGAGCGCATGCTGGACCAAGACAAGCCTCATTGTACATACATGCTGATAGGGGTGTGCGAACCGTTCGAATCTTGAACCGAACCGAACCGAACCGAACTCCTACTGTTCGGTTCGAACTTCGAACTTGATTAGCAGAAAAGGTTCGGTTCGGTTCGAATTTGGATGGTAGAAAAGTTCGATTCGGTTCAAATTTCGAACTGGATTCATTGAAAACGTTCGGCTCGAGTTTCAATTTGTCACGGTTTGCTTCGAGCTTTAGACTCAAAACCCGAAAGAATTCGACTACGCTGAAAAAAAAGACGATGTTGAATCGACCTACCGATCATCAAGTTGATCTGATATCGATGTTAAGTTCAAGTGATGGAGAACACAGATACAGGCGTTTACATGTTGTTTTTACTTGTAAACACGCAGAAACAACTTGTTTCCAAGTCGAATTGACATGATATTGGGTACTTGATAGACGCAAGTTGATTGAATCTGTTATTTTTCCTGGTGTAGTTTCGATAATAATTGAGGTCTCCATTATTACTCAAATAACTCCAATATGTATAGAATATTCTCCAAACGTTTTTAAATCACCCAAACGTTTAACCCTTAATTGGTATCGCGGTCTGTGATACCGCTGAGAAAAAAGTTTTAATGCCTCGAATCTTCTATCTAACTGTATTCAAGAACATCGTGCACCCATAAATCTCTGCATTTAGTACGTCTCCGTCTTTTTGAAGTAGAGATAACACTATGAACTGAACAAAATCTAAAATATTTTAACTTGAAAAATTTTCACAAAAATCACGATACCAATTAAAGGTTAATAAACATTCACAGAATGTTTTATGTACTTTTGGTGCTACTAGGATAGACTGTTCCAATATTGCAACATGCTGTATATGAAACGTCACTTTAAAAAATGAATTCATTATGGATTCTGTTTTCATAAATGTATTTTTCATTCGGTTTCAGCTCTGCGATTAGACGTTTTGAAAGTTGGAAGTAGGTTCGAAATTACAAAGTTCGGCCCAACTTGAAAAATAGGAAGTTCGGTTCGACTGAAAAATTCAAATTCAAACAAGGTTCGCATACCCCTACATGCTAGGGAATGTATTTCTGAGATTGAGGCCACTCAGAGCTCTCATTTATGACATATTTGTGATAGTCAATGAGATCTGCAAAAGATACCCAACAGGTCTGCATCAAAATTTTGCGCTAATTATAACACTGATTAGAGGGATTACATGAAAACTTCGTTCGTATTTTTACAATTCCAATGACTCTCTCGCTGCGCTCCCGATCTGATGTCTGGAATAATGCTCTATAGCATTCGCGTTTCCATGAGCTTCATGCTTGCTTCTCTCCCAAGCAACACAGGAGGTTGAAAATGCTAAGAACGTGTTTGGAAAATCCTACGAACACGCTTAGAACTTCCAAATGAGACTGTTTCAAATAATTATGTGCTATGCACCTCCATAGAATATCTTGACGGAATTATCCAGAATAGTCTCATTTGCACATTCTTCTCACATTCACTGTATCATCACAGCATATTTGAGTAGTTCTTGCGTTACTTAGGATGAGATGTTTGAGCTCTCCAATGAATTCCATCTGCCACTCTCATTCTCTGGAGCGCTTCACATTAATTACATTGTAATTTTCAGTCGATACAATCGATAACTCTGCGTCAGACTCACAAAATCATTGAAATTGTTTCCTCAAGTCTACCTTCCATCCACAATAACACTTTCCATCATTGATTATCACACAAATACACACAATCCCCTCTTTTCATTCCATTGTATCACAATCCATAGCCCTCCCGATCATTCTCTTCTCTTCACAAAAATTTGTAATCACGTTTTCTCCCAAAGACTTCTATTATCCTGAAACTTCTCAAATCTCAGAAGCATAAATAATTTTCATAACCTATGGTTTATCATTCATCATAAGGCATCCATTTCATGCATACAAGAGCAACCTTTGAGGGTTGTAGAAATTTCAAAGTTTCCTTCGAGTTCATTTTATATAAAACTCTACAACACGAAAAGTAGTACGTACACAGGGAGCGGTTGAATACGGACTAACTTTGTATGAAAATATAAGCTGCAGCGTTGATCGATAGTTTTAAAACTCGTGCCTCAGTTATAAACTGAATCTAATTGGGATCAAAGATATACGAATGTACTCACGAAAGACATTGTTGGAGAAAAATGGTCATGGGAATCCGATCAGCATATCAATGTCGTAAATCATGAAGGAAAAAATCCTGGTGAATAGATTCGACATGCGATCATGAGTATCCCACGAGATATTCGATACAACGACGAAATATTTCATCCGTGTCAAACGTAGTTCTTTCATCAACGGAATTGTGTTGGATGAATCTTTTTTCAAACCCAATTCCGAGAGAGTACGAGTTGGAGTTCACTGAGAATTTATGTATATCTTAATTATTTCAAACTAACGGACAGTCTTCTATCTGCATGTCAAATAATATCAAATATCACGACGGACTTCATTCACCGTAAGAGTGAAAAATCTCTCGGAAATGAACACATCCCAGAAGATGTGAAGTTCAATCAGAAAGAGAATGAATAAATATCTATATTCGTACATGCATAAACAAGAGTAAGAGAGAGAGAGGGAGAGAGAATAAGGGAGACGTAGACACTGAGGGAAGATCGGTGTTGATTTATGGACTAAAAAGGATCGTATTTGTCACTCTGCCATGCACTTCGCTTTGTACGGTATGAATGAGGAGCTGCACGCAACACGATTCGGAGATTGATGTCCCTCCGACGTCTCATACATGAGAATTTCTATTTTTTCTTCCTTTTTCTTTCTCTTTTATTGAGAAAAATCTTGGGGAAGTTTTGAACAATGACACGCATCAATTGGGATTGTCTCCCAAAAATTCATGCCATTCGATGATCAGCCAAGGTATCGCAAACCTTAGCTCACCGAAATACTGTTTCCCTCACCGCAAACCGACCTTTGTTACTTCAACCAAATATTTTTTGTTCCAACAAAATTATTTTGGTACTGAATTGTAATTTTTTGTACTCAATATCGAATGTTTGTGAAAAATTCAATCCCGATCACTTTCATTCGTCGAAGGAGAAATTCAGACTAAAATCATGGAGCAGTACTGTTTTTGTCCGCATTATTGAACAATCAGGTCAGAATTAGTCTAAAAATGGAATAGGAGGCCAAGAATCGTTGAAATTTTTCAAAATGAGAAAAATTTGTTGTGACAGCGAAATCTGATGTTGCTGGGTAGCGAATTTTTTGCTGTGACAAAAATCTACTTGGCATCACAGCAATCTTGTCAGCCATGGCAGCAAATTTTTAGTTGTGGAAGCAAAAAATGTTGAATCCTCCAGCAAAATTTGATTGCCATTCTACACATAATACCAAAGTTTGCGGGAGGAGCAAAAATCTTTGACGGCCACAGCCAACAAGTTCCTATCGTAGCTAACAAGATTACTGTGATAACAAATAATTTGCTGTCACAGCAAATTCTTCTTTTCTCCGTGAATCACTGTTTTTCTTAACAATGAAACACTTTTCCCGGCGTTCCAGTGAGGGATTTTATATTCATATCAAGGTTTTTAAAATTGCTGCATGTAGGTACAAACTGCGGAAGAAAAACATCATATTCCAACAATTCTCGAAATGGTTTCTTCCCACGACATATCCTGCGCTCAACTTATTTTCATCAGGAATATGAAAATCTGCAAGTGAAACTGTATACGAGTTGTACCAAATATACATGTGATGTATGTTTTATGATCAAAATTGTTTATAACTCGACTCCTTTCCTTCTCCCTTTTTCTTTTTTCTCTTCCGTCTTCCAGCCATCCACTTTTTTCTTCCGACGTCACCGTCATTGATCTTCACTGAATCTTTCTCTTTTCTACGTCCTGCGTTTCCTTAATCGACATCTGCCACTTTTTCTTCCTGGCCGTACTCACCCTACCCTAATCGTGAGCTTGCGTCAATGGAAAAAGAACGTTTACTTATTTGCAAGGGCGTGGCGCGAAACCTCCGTATGTTTTACATTCAAAGTATATGTTAGATCATCACGAGGAACCCAGCCTTCTCTTCTCATTCATCATACTTTTGGATTCATATTTTTCTTTATTGAATAGGTGAAATTAAATCGAATATATTATATAAATAGGTACGTGGATATTTATAATTCGGAGGGAAGTAAAAGAATTTTATTCGCTACGTTCTTCTTTCACCCGACAATCATTTCAAATTGAAATTTCTTAGAAAAGAAGGCAATCGTCATTTATAAAATTGTCTCTCGTTCATTCCTGACGTTTGAGCACTTGATCTTTCCCACTCATATCGGACATTCATCTTCTTGATACGCAATATTATAATGTGGCTTATCATGAACATAATCAAACAGTATTGGATTCTTCAACGTAGGAGGAATGCCATGGAATCTCGTGGAAATGAAATATTTCATTATTAAAACGTTCGAAGAGACGCATTGCTTCCCGATTACAACACACATGCTCGTGTATAGTCGAATACATATATGTACTACATACTCAATCATGAGCATCATACCGAGTCTCGTGACCTGCATCCCTATTCATCGATCACTACCAATTGATAGCCGCATCGGGATTATAGCAGTTGATCTCGAACAATCGTTACAGTATTCTTATCGGAGTAAGTTCTTCTCATTATCCTCCATATTATTTACTTTGTAATAAACTCAGATAACTCAGATGACCTCCATATTCTGAGAAATCATCGCAATACTTTGAATACGCGTATTGATATCCCTATTCGTATTTTTTGTTTCTTCGTTATAAAATATCTCTATACAATTCCTAATTCAATTCTCAGCTACAGTTTTGGATACAAAATACATTTGAAATTCAAGCTATCATAGATAATACTTTGTCGTCGGTCCTTGCATATTTCAAATTTATCGTCGAATACGAAATGGACGATCTCTTGACCTCTCGTCATCTGTTTTCCTCGCCCATAATTTCCCTCGTACCTTGATTTTTGTTGGAATTCTCATTATTTACTATACATCCTCCCAAGGTTTCACGAGTAAAACTGCTGACATTACTTGCCCTCATCTTTCATCTCCTCTTCAAATTTGCATATGTAATTTACTCCATTTTTTTTCGCCTTGATAGTATTTTTGTTGATACATGAGATCGAAATTTACCGGAATTCAAAATTAGGTTTATTTAAATAACAATTAGAGTTAGTTACAATCCTACAAAATGGATTGAAAATACATTCGAGAAAGAATTGACAAACAAATTCATGGCTACATAAGTTTCTTATCAATTTCTCATAAAAAATTCTACATAAATTGGATAAACCAAATCTAATTTACATACGACGTTGTATGTTATGATAAAAGATACATTGAGGAGAAAACTACAAGTTTTGAGAAAATCTATTCCCTGCATAGAAATGAACTCAATGACAATGTTTGCATAGCGACTGACTTTCGACTAAACGAAGGAAAATACATTCCAAAAGTATACAACGAACATTCATCATAAAAATATTCTCAACAAAAATGTGATATTATACAGAACTCAAGCTTGAATAACTTTGTATTCGAATTTCTAATAAAAATATTTTTCCTATGTTTCGTATGGAAGTTTCTCTGAAGTATCTCAGCTTCGCTCTTCAAACACATGTTTTACACAGAGAAAAATATCGGTGAAATTCATCAAAAGTTGGATGAGATGAGGGTCTATTAAACATTTTTTTCTTCAGTATTTATTGGAATTTTCACAGAGTAATTCAATCTCATTAAACGTAAGTTAAGCATACTATACAAACAATTCCACAAACGTTCCTGCGATGGTGGTAAAAAGACGTTACTGGTCCGTTGAAACTCCCGCAGTCGTGTTTGCGTCAAACGTAAAGAGTCCCGTTACATTCGATGTTACAACGGCAAACGAATTTTAACTGTGTATTGTAAAAAAGTTTCAATAGTAGATATGGAAATTGAAATTTCTGGCATCGCTGGTACTCTGTTACCAGCACATAACTGCAAAATATAACTGAAATGTGAATGCATTGTAACATCCATGAAACAATTATGAAAGAATTACATAATTAGGTCCGTATATTTCTGAGTAAGATATTGAAAAAGTGTTTATATATAGTTGAGGAATGTTTATAGACTACCCGTGTGGAAATTTTTCCAGGCCTCCTGTATTGAATATAGGCCCCGTATGGGCTTATATTGGGTATCCAAACTTAGGATGTCCTAACCTTAGCCACTACCCTACAAACAACGGTTACTGGCGTTTCAATGGGCCGCTGATGGTCCTGCGATGCCGGCGAAGAACCTTCACTGGCCCTTTGAAACACCAGCAGTCGTGCTTGCTGGGTAAGGAGTCTGGTCGGGTTGCTGATATTCAGCCTGATTTCTTTGAGTCAAGGAAACCCATATGGAGCCCATATGGGGCCCCGCTGCATCACCAATTTTTCCCCGGTTTTAAAAATCTAGGCACATCAACTTCAGCCTCGATAAGGCCTTCCAAGGCTTTCCGTATTCTCCCGAAGATCTTGTTTGAGCGTACGAGGGTGGATTGATAAGTTTCCGGCCTGACCAAGAAAAACAACGTTTTTAAGAATTCTTTTTTTTTATTTCTCAACATAATCTCCTCCAAGGCTGATACATTTCTCATAGCGGTGTTCTAGTCTAGTAATGCCATCTCTATAGACTGATTCGTCAAGCTCCTCAAAATACCCATTTACAGCTTCGATTACTTCTTCATTGTCCGCAAATCTCTTACCGCCAAGCCATTTTTTGAGGTTAGGAAACAGATAATAGTCACTCGGGGCTAGGTCTGGAGAGTAGGGAGAGTGCGGCATTAATTCAAACTTCAGATCGTTGATTTTAGCCATCGCAACGATTGACCTGTGCGCTGGTGCGTTATCGTGATGAAACAAGATTTTTTTCTTTGCCAGATGAGGTCGTTTAATTTTTACTTCGTGGCTCAAACGTTGCAATAAGTCTGCGTAGTATTGACCAGTGATAGTTTTACCCTTTTCAAGGTAATCAATGTATATAATACCTCTTGCATCCCAAAAAACAGTAGCCATAACCTTGTTCGCCGAAAAAATTGTTTTTGCCTTCTTTGGAGTTGGTTCCCCTGGTCCAATCCACTGTTTAGACTGTTCTTTGGTTTCAGGAGTGTAGTGGTGGACCCAAGTTTCGTCAACGGTTACGAATCGACGCAAAAATTCGCTTGGATTACGCTTATACAACGCCAAATTCGCGGTAGAAATGTTCTTTCGAATCAATTTTTGGTCGACTGTTAGCAACCGCGGCACCCATCTTGCACAGAGCTTTTCCATATACAAATGTTGGTGCAAAATATTTTGTACACGTTCATATGACATCTTACAGGTCTCAGCTATCTCACGAACTTTTAATCTGCGATCTTTCAGCACTATTTGATGGATTTTTTTGATCATATCTGGAGTTGTGACCTCAATGGGGCGTCCTGAGCGAGGCTCATCAGAGGTGCTCACACGACCCTTTTTAAACTCGGAAACCCACTGCTTAACGGTTGAATATGATGGGGAGGATGTCCCCAGTGTTGAGTCCATCTCTTCTTTAATTTCCTTCGGCGTTAACCCCTTCAAATAAAAGTATTTGATGACAGCACGATTTTCCAGCTTTTCCATTTTTACGAAAAACACAGAGGCGTCTTGGTCAGCGTGCTCTCAAAACTAAACTAACATGGCGATCGGACTGAAACTATAGCTACAAGCTATCTAAGGATGGTACTATAGAACGCCACCTCAAGGTAGGCCTAGTGGCGCCATCTCTTGGTCAGGCCGGAAACTTATCAATCCACCCTCGTACCTGTATACAACCCATGTAGGGCCAAGCTGTATTTCCAACGTTTTCCCCGTTTGGAAAATTTCAATGCATCCAACTACAGCCTGATAGGGCCTCGCCCTTATATTAATTCCGTTCTTAAATATAAACCTACTCTAAAAAGCAAATTTACCGAAATCTTATTGGTAATTTCGACTTTTTGCGGTGTATGCCCCGAAAAAAATATTTCATCCATGATTTCTGTGTTCACACTATCGGTGAACAATGTCAAAAAATAGGGAAAAACATCACTGTATGGTTAATTCCAAAACTGAATGAGGCTGTTCTGTTTTTTGATATAGTCCGATAATGTATGAAGAAAGTAATGTTGGGTGGAATACCCGAATAGAAATTGGAATCGGCTCATTCCAGGCCCTGTCTGGACTGAAGCCGAAGTGGTCTGGGTACAGATAGGGCCTTGGATAGCCCAATTTTCAATCGAGGAAGTTTTCTCCTTGCAATATTTATTCGATCTGATGATATTCGCAACAATTTATTATCCTCTCAAAGATCCTATTTTCATCGCCTACATCAGCTTCATCATGGGTGTCCAGCATAGGCCCAAGTTGGGAATACCATGCAGGCCCTGAAGATGAGTGCGTCACAATCCTGTCTAGGCCCTATAAGGGTCACCAAAACAGGGCCTGAAATAAAACGAGGACGCCTAGTTTGTCTCAAAATGCCGCCAAGAATTAATTTCCACACGGGTACGGTGAAATGAATTTCAATTGAGACCCAGTAAACACACGCACGTTTTAAAAACGTCAAAAACAGCCAATAACCACACGTTGTGAATTAGTGATATTCTTGCGTTGATTCCACGTGAAAATGTCGCGGCAGATCACGTGTTTTTCAACCATAAAATAACGTCAAATCAACGGTTTAAATATCGTTTGAAAGACGTCAAATATTGACGTGTCCTAATGATGGTTCTAAAACGTGAATTGAATCCAACAAATTATTTTGAAAACTTTTCATTCAATATCGAGAACAATAGTACTTCTGAGTGTGACAAAATTTGGAAAGTATGCCACACTATTTACTATCCTGCTCTTTGTTGAAATTTTAACTATTGTTCGTTTTCGTTCGACATTTTCAGCAGAATATCGTCAATTGAAGTTCAAACACAAGGTATTATAAACACATTTTAAACGCCTGATTCGAACCCGTTCAAAACACGTTTTTTGAAGACGTCGTTTGATGGTTATTCTTGAATATTAGTTTAAATTACACGTCATCAAAACGTGATTCCTGGTCGTCTATTTCCCTATCAAATTTCAACTAAAAATCAACGACTGACGTCCGTTTGACAGTCTAACGTTCTTTCAACGTTCAAATAACGTGTGTGTGTTTATTGGGAAGTAACTCGAGACGAGTTACACAGTTTTCTTCAAAGCATTTCCCGTTTGCTTGTTTTGAGCTAGGAACTGATTCAAAAGGACAAAAACCAGATGAAAATAAATTCTAATGTTAATGGATTGAAGATTGATACGGTGAAAAAAAGGTGAATAAATCAGAATATATCAACGTAATCTCAACAGTCGATAGATTGCATCCGAAAAGATTCAATTCCTTCGGTTCAAAAATCTCCTTTTATGTGAACGCCAGAGAAATCCATTCATAAATTTCAACTGTCGCTGTTTCAAACATTTCCGGAGAAATGTAACGAGTGGTCGCTTTTGTGCTTTCAGAAAAATTCTATTGAATCCACGATGAATATTAAAACCGTGCTCACGTGGAAGAATTCGTTACAAGTTCGATGAAGTCTTTGTTATAAGAATCGAATTCCGCAAAATTGTCCATCTGAATTCAAAGAGATGTAGTCGTAAAAATTCGATAAGAAAAAGTACCTCCAAAACTCAATAAAAACTCTATTTGCGGACTAAAATTCTCAGAAAAGGATAAAATCCCATACCAAGTTCCTTTAGTAATACAATGCTAAGAAAATTTTCTCATGCGTAGAAAACTTGGAGGTATTCAAGATGTGCAATTATGTATCAACGACAAGAAATGTATTCGGAACGATTTATTGGAAAAAGGGATTGAAAGAGGAATGGAAATTATACCAGGGACAATACCTTGTTTTTCACAATTTGAATTAGTTATTAATCGTTGCGAGGGACGAGTGAGTTTTTAAAATACATTGATTGGATGGAATGATTTTTCGAATAGGTCGCACAATTTTATGTTATATGGCACATCAAATGAATATTCCGAATGATCGGTATTCGTGGAAATGTGATTCATAATGGAATTTTTCTTCCATTGTGATAGGATGTGATATTACGAGGGTGACGACTTCGGCGGCGCGTATCAGTTATTTTACTTTATGGGCGTACTACCTTTCGTCGGAAACTACGTTGACCTAGATCGTTGCCTGCTCTGGTCGTATAACAACTGACTCTTATCACTTGGTCAGATAACTATTGTCGCATTACATTTGCGTTCTGTATGATACTGCGTTCTTTCATTAGGAAATATGTATAAAAAATATGCAACTCGTTAGATCTTGAGCGCGAGGCAAGCTGATTACGGTTGACGAACGTCACACGTATTCTAAAGACGAACATTAACGTGCCAATTGATCATTTTTCTCATAGTTTGTACAAAATCATCCCCACGAGCAAATGATTTTATGAAATTCATATAGAAATTCAACAGAATCTGGATGAATTTTGATAGAATTTTTGTGAGATCATTCTGTTATGGGAGTAACTTTGTTTATATTCCTGAAATTTTTCTATTCGACTGTTTGGACTGTGATTTGACTTCAATTTACGTTTCTCGCGACTTGAAGAATTTGGATGTACGATGATTAACTAAATATTCTTGTTAGCAAAACTGAAATTGTAGTGACTCTCCCAATCATTTGGCTACGCTAGCAAATGATTTTACAAAGAATATGTTGGATCACCTGAACAAAAAGTGACTCATTGGGATTTTTTGGTTGACATTTATTGCACATATCAACCGAATTTTTCTTGTGTTTGATAAATGAAACCAGAATTAGAGATAAAAAGAAAATAACTACATCAATGGAAATTTTATGAAATGTTCGAACGATGTTGTATAGTTCCGATGTTGAACGTTCAAATAAAATATATTTCACATGTATGGATATTTCGCGTTCCTGGGTGTTAGTATAAGAACATGAACATGTGCGCGTGTTTGTGAGGAAACTGCAATTTCCAATCCATGCTACTCACAAAGCTGTGTCGAACTTTCTACCTTTGAACTTTCGATAAAGAACACACAACAAGGTCTAGAAACGTGGGAGAAAATATATGGGTCTTTGAAATAGTATCAGTATAAGCCACTACAAGCGGTGCTGAAGATATTTGGGTTATTCCTACGTCCCTTCTTCCTGATGTCACGCACCATCTGTCGTCAGACCCTTGCTCTTCGCTTCGAAACTGATTTCTACAAACATAAAATATTATGGACGAACGTGCTGAACGAGGAATTTAAAAAGATAGTCTCACTTTTTGATTATACACCATAAAATACAATTATTCTCGCGTGGCTAGAAAAAAACAGACTGAACAATGAACTCGTATCATGAACTGAGAAAAAAAAACAGAAACAAGTGACCTTAACGACCATTGATTATCATGAATTATTCAAGATTTTTATCGGTTTGAAAAAATCCTTGAACCATAAGCCTACGCTGAAACATTGCATGAACCTACGCTATACTTGAAATATACGATTAGAATATTATAACAATATGATTCTAATCTACATGTAATCTTTCTTATACTTTTCAATTCGATAATCATGGAGAGTGATATGTTGATGCGAGAAGGCAGAAATTTTCATCAAATAACATTGTAAAGGTTTGAATTATCCAATTTATATTCTGTGATTGGTTGCTATTCGCAGTATTTCAAAAATGAATCGTTTGATCAATTCTGGGATTTACAGTTCATCGTGTAAGTTGCATGTTGAATGACGAAGTTCCGAACATTCGTCAGAACTGGAAAAATAAAATCAATTTCAATTCTTTTCATGTTATACAGTAATATAAATTGCTTCCGAGTAATATCGAGATAAGAAAAATCAATTTGCGGAGGAATGATTCTTTGAATTCAAGATATCTCTGTAAATTCATGTCAAAAACTGATCTGTTCTGAAAAGGATGTGCGAATAAGATATTATTGCATGAGTATGGAACATCAATGGCTCATCTGAACACCGGGGAGAGTTCATTTAGATCTAAATGGAGCTGAAACTGGCAGTCCATTGTTATAACTTTCAACACAAAATTTTCATCACGGATTTAAGCATCTGAAAAGTGTAGTAGGACGCTGCTCAATCGATTTCTGGTGCAAGAAAAAAGGTTCAATGATGTTTAGTCAAAAGTTACAATAATCGGCTGCTAGCTTTATGGATGAGATCTACGTAGATCTCAAAAATGGAAAAATTAGAGTTCACTCAGATCTAATGAGATAATATGGATGAATTATTTTTTTCGAAAAATACTCAATTTTCAGAAACGATCAGAAAGTGAAAGAAACAGACACTTAATGCATCTAAATCGCAATGAACTAACGTGAAATTTTCGTTAATTTAGATCTCTTTGGATCTAAATAGATTCAAATTCTTCATCTTTTAGATCCAGCAGGATCTGATTAGATCTAAGTAGATCTAAATCGTTTTTTTCCGGGGTTCAATAAAGAGATATTCATAACATATTTTGAGGCATGAATGTTTTATTTTCAAACATTTGTGATTGTGTTTTTGCAGTGTTGCGGAATATTAGATCGTATTCAGTTCGTATACAATGAAATCTGTGTGTACAAACGATTAAGAATCATTGATATGAATGAATTATTAAACTTCACAGAAGCCCCCCACCGAATAGAATTCAAATTCCTGTGGAAATCGTGATCTTTGGAAAGGAAATTTCTTTAATTTGTAATACAAAAGCTTTCATGGAAAATATTTGAATATAACTTTACGTTCATCCCATTTGCTCTGCAATGTTTATCTCGCTTAGTAACAAAAATTGGATATTCAGTGGCAAACAACTTATTTGATTAAAAATGACATACCAATGTCATAAAAATTGTTTTTCCTATTTTCATTTTTGTTCGCGAGTCAAGAATATTGAAAAATTCCAATTATAATTGCTCTCGATTCCTGATGATCTTCTGCATGGTTTATAAACTCATCAGATTTTATACGATGAAATTTCTCTTAATGTAATATTCGATATCAATAATTCATTTTTCGCGCTCAATGCGATATCGGTTTGTGTTTACGTTTTTGATTGTTTTCGCCACAACAATTCATCGATTATCGGTTTTTTTGACAGTCTTTTGGAACAGACGATTACATTTTCGCATTTTTCCTGCAGTGAAAAGAGTCGGGTATATATGGAGCAATGATTAAATTCTCCATTCAAAAAAGAAGAGAAACCGTGAAAAAGCAAAAAGTTTCAATGGATTCGATTTTTGATGTACGTGCACCTTCTGTTATCAAACATAACACTCGATTGATTCGATTGTTTGACGTAACTGTACTTACAGAAGAACTTCCATCCAACTGTAAATTTGCAAATTCTGTGATAATTTTGTCAATTAGGTGTTCGCACAGAATATTATCATTAGGTATTCAAGGTCACTTCGAGCTTAACTTGCATACAGATACAGATGACTCTTGGTCAAAATGAATCTTGATCAGTTTGAAAATAAAAATATCGTCACTTAATTTCACAGGAAAGGATCAATCCCTTCCGAAATCTTATCTGTCATTCACCTCTCTTTCGGAACAGATTCAAAGTAAGTACGTCTTGGGAGATAAAGAATTGAAGAATCCACTTAGGATGGATTTGGCGTATATCCTTCTTCGAAAGTGTGGAAATAGATATTGAAAAGTCGATATCTATTAGGAGGAGAAAAAATCATTCTATCAATTTTAATTGTTCGAGAAATCATTCTCAACTCCGTATGAAAGATAAAACTTTGAGAATTTTATATCATCTATCAGATGTTTAAGCAATAAAGTGGAGGGTGTTATTCATTCTTCATGAGTAGAGAATTAGAAGCACGATAGTCAGCAGAGCACCGGAGGTTGTTGAATAAATTTTCAGTTTCAAGTGAAACTAAATCATCCAAGGAGTAAGATATTCATCGAAATCAATTGAGAATACATCAAAAGGATGATCGTTATCGGAGCGGGGGAACACCTTAAATTCATTTAGATTATTATAATCTGAAGAATATTGCAGTATCTGTATCAACATCGATCAATAAATTTATAGGCAGCGTTACGAATCGTCATCCATGGGAAAAAATGACTGTATCTGACAATGCTGTTTATAGACTTCAATTCGAACCAACGCAGTATTCGAAGTAAATCATCTTGTAAGGGATGGAATATTGAGATAAAATCAATAATGCACGCAAATAGAAAAGGGGAAGGTTGTAAGATGAATGACACAGCAATTCATCTTGACTCAATGGGATAGAAACATTTGCGTCTCCAACAATAACTATCTTATCGTTTGTGAGATTGTCGGCTCGTCCAGAGACGCTCTCACTCCCTCAGTAATCTGGGTTACCTTATAATTAAGGTCAGGATCATACTGCCGTAGTTCGCGAAATAAGGGAGAGATAGACAGTACTTGACGGAAGCGCAATTTACAAGTACGTGTATATACAGGATCGAAGCAACGTGTATATACGACTCGAATTAGTTCAAAACGTCAAACCTGCGGTAACTTGTCATGTACAGTCATTCTTTATAGTTGAGGTGCGTTAATTTCATTCATCATGTCATCTAATGTGGATTTTTGAACTTGATTTGATGAAATTATGCTTGAATATTCAGTGCTATGAATCATGCTTGCATTTTTCCGAAAGTTAAATAAATTTTCAAAGATTCTTAAAGACTTTTGTATGTCAGATCAATATTTTGTATTGTCATGCACGAAAAAGAATATCAATTGGAGTCAATGTGATCTTTACATTACTCCTGAAGCAAAACAGGAGTAATGTAGCCGTAGTAATCACGATAGCAATGTAAATTCCACAGAACTCTATTTTCTAATAAGTTTCACATGAGATTCGTATTGCAATCCTGACCTTACAACCTCTTGTATTTGAACATTCTTTTCCGTGCATATACAAACATTTTGAATTCATTTCTGAAACTTCCACCAGCTTTTCAGTCTTCCTGCTTTGATCCTTTCAGAATATCATGTCATGACACTTTTCCATCCAAATAATTTGTCGTTATATGCAATGAGCAACAGTCAAAAGTCGAAATCATTCTGATTGAGAGGAACAATGATTATATTGTAATTTGAACATAAATAATAATACCTGCCTTGAATGTAATATTTTTGTACACAGGATCAACTCATTTCTTTTTTTATATCCATATATATATTTTATGATGAAATGATGAAATGCAACTGGAAAAGACCTTCCATTGTGCCGCAATGACAGTCATTCTTGTGAACCCTCTACGCTCCTCTTCAACGTGATGCAGAAGTTTCTCAGTACTCAATGATTGAAAGAGGAGAACACAAAACAAGGGAAATCCAATTAGTACAGATTTTGCTTCCCAATTCCATTCTGTTTTTGCTTCTAATGAAGAGAAGATTCATAGCAATTTCAAGAACATATCATTCACAGTGTTATAATTAAAATATCCCTGATGAAAAAGTTTCAACATTACTCTACGCATACCTTCAGAAGAAAATCTACAGTTACAATAGGACAATCTTTAGGAACTCCAGTGACAATAGAATAATTATTCATCACGACGGAAAATTGACTGCCCTGTGACATCTAATTGCCTCTTGGTATAGTTTCGGCCGAGACCAAATAAATTGAGACTATCACATAAAACCAATGGGAATGAAGCCAAAGAAACTCAAAGTGGATGGAGACAAAATATCTCAAGTTCAAGTTCTTTGGATAAAAATACTTGGCTATCGTACCGAACTTGGCGAATGAAATATGTAACTTGTTGCATGATAATAATGACCATACCGTAGAGAGAAACTTTCTTAGAGAATAATACGTTGGAATATTTTCACAGTCCAGTAACAGCTTGGCGAGGTGAACTCGATGTCGATAGTACATCAATTTGTGGCAGGTCTTTCATCGAATGCATCTTCAATCTGTAAGCTAATTGTTATATTTCCACTGATCGTCCTCAAGATCAATAAATTAGTTTAATAAACTATTTTTCACTCAATGAAATTACTTTTGCAAGGACCTCAGAATATTCTCAATGATTATTGAAAGATATCATCAATGAAATCAGCGAATTATGTATTTTATACGGGATAATTGATATTTTATTTTAATATTCTCAATTATATTCTTCAATCTTTTTTAATTATCTCGGAATGGTCACTGAGAGTTAGATATGGATGAGATCGGTCAAAAATGACTGACACTTCTTCCTCTGAACTGTCACATAAATCCCTTCGGTTGTCAAACCCCTGAGTTACCCTACTCATTTCATCTCGAAAAAGAAGAGTACAATATTTGAGGAACATGAGTTGGATGAAAGCGCAAATTAATGAACAAACACCAGCGAATAAACTCTATCCATGAAACGTATTAAACAACTAATAATTCAAAACTAATTTGACCCAATTAAGTATTACTATGAGATAAATTAGTATTCGTTGTACCATGAATTATAGCTTCTGAGTTTCACAACATGCCCTTTCTGAACTGTTCATTCATTGGTATTAAATCTCAAAGATTTACAGATTTTCATGATTTTCATATGTTTTCGAAGAAGCAAGGATCTAAGGGTACTCATGGAGATTTATAGTGCTGAAAACCTTCCTCTATTTACATAACCAAAATGATAAGTGATTTTATAAATGTTGTTTGTAAAAATAGCACATCACAGTACCTACACAGCACGTAGTTCTTAGAAGATATCTAAAAGATCACTGAATTAAGAGATCTTCAAGTGTTGGAAAGACACCTTGTAAAAGATTTCTAAAAGATGTCTTGATTCAAGACATCTCCAAGACGACCATGCAAGATATCTTGAAGATATCTTTGAGAAGCGTTTGAAATATATCATGCCAGGAGATTTTAGATCTCTTGATATCCGCACTGGAATTACCAAATCTTCAAGACACAAATATTCTACAAATTACTGAACTTTATCCGCTCAATTTCATGTACAGCCTTCGAGTAAATCAAGAAAAATTCTCATTCATACTTATTGATAAGTTATTCTTCAATAACGATGAGATAGAAATAATTTAAGAAGAATCTGTAATATCGACGGCTAACTCATCTGATATTTGTTTATTCAATAACAGTTTTTTCAAAATATCACTTGCACTTTGAAAATGTACACCACTGACACTATTTGGCTATGTCATATTGACAATTATAAGCATCAAAATCGAAGTGTCGTGTAGCTCACGTCACTGAAACGTAAATACATCGTAAAATGTGCGAGTTCGATTCCTGCAACCTCAATCTTTGAGAAAAAGGAAACTCCATATGAGTGCGGGAGTGATAAAGATGAACAAGGGGAAGAAGGAAAAAAGAGACGTTAGAATTGTTTTGTGAATAAATTCAAGCTTCTTCCAAGACATTTTCATGAATTTTTCAAGACTTCTTTGAGGAATCTTAATTTCTTTTTAAAGATATCTTTGAGAAGTCTCCGAGATATTTCTTAGAAATCTATTCGTGTTGCATAAGATATCTTTTCGAATACGAAAAGAAAATTCTTCAAGACTTTTTGTACTCTCGGGAGATATCTTTTAGAATCCTAAAAGATATCTTTGTGTCTGTTTGGGTGGTCACAAATGATTAATTGTTCATTCACTGATGCACTTACGCTATTGAAACGACATCAGAGATGCAGGGCATGATCTAAGTAAAATCTAGAACTAACCAAAACATTGGATACTCAATTTTTCAGAACAAAGAAAAAATCCAAGAGAAAAAATTTTCAAAATTCAATATAATTCATATATAATTCAATATAATTTATACATAAGTTATATTGGGAATGTGCCATTACACTAACCGTTTTAACGTTCTAGAACTCAACGTTTTCTTGTAGAACTAACTTTTTGGTTGGAACTGACCCTCAAATTATGCCCTGCAGAGATGAATCAGAAGAAATCAGACTTCTCCATGGATCCAATTCGGTGAATTTTTACCGAGAAAATGTTTCCTCAAAGGGCACCTTGATATCCCCTCAACAGGAACAGCAGGAAAACAGGACATGTTTTCCAAATTGAATTGTGTGGACTGTTATTTTCTTTCCTTCTGAAATTCAGAGTAATCCCAGACAGCACAACTTCTCAAACAGTTCTTAGAGAATACCATTTGAATGACACACTTTTTGAGAGAATTCTTCAAGAAAACGTACAATCATTCATTTGAATCCAGACAAAATTCCAAAAGTATGCCCGTTGTATCAGCAGAAATGAAAACATATAGAAGTTCAGAAAGAACACGTAATCTGCCCAAAAGAATTCATAATGCATTTACATCTGAATTCATTGAGTATAGATAAATCACACCACAAAACAGGCATTCTGAACTTTCTCGTAATTCAATAAACCTTTATAATTATTTTATAAGGGATTTTCCACACTCGATACAATCGTTTAGTTCTTCCACATATGAAAGATCGTTTGTATGAATGCATTTTTACAGTCAATATTCACATATTTTGAGTTAATGAATAATTTACTTCATCATCCACGAACAATTCATGAATTTTCACACACTTCTCTTCTTTAGAGTTACATCACTTTGTTGTATACGAAACTTGAACCTTAAAATCATATGATATGTCATTTATTCTCACATATTATATGTTTCGTGCACCAAAATGAATCACTAACTGATTAATACATTGCATAATAATTCACTTCGCTTCTTAATCACTCTCAAAATCTCGTACACGCACCTATTCAATGAATTTATAAGAGAAAATATACTATTAATTGTATCTTGGATATTATTTTTATCCAAAGGCGTTTACAAATTCAGGAAGACTCTGATTGAATCCTTGTTGATCGAAGTTGATGGTATTCGTTATGAATTCTTTTGGGCAGAACAGGACTACATTTTGAACTTCCATAAAGATTCTTATTCACTGTCATAACGGGTGGTCTTTACGAATACTTCGTGCATTTTCTATGTGTATTTCAAGAACTCCCACATGTATTCATCAAGAACTCTTCAATAATTCTTTTGATACTCTACGTGTTCGTTCAGAATACTCCATGAATTCATAGAAATGAGTTCCGTAGGTATTCTTTAGTCTAAATTCTCTGTGAACTCAAAAGGGACTTGTGTGCTGTCTGGGATGACACGAAGAACACTCGTACCTCGTAGCATTACGTGCACTAATTCCAACTAAAAGTAGAAAGTTCCAATGAAGCGAAGAAATACACTCTTCTCATTCATCTCTTGAATTCAAATTATCAGTAAATTTCATCCATTCCTCACCCACAAACGAATAAAAACGTTCTTCCCAATGTTTGTTTTCCACGTTTTCCGCTACATAATCTTGTAAAATGTTTAATTCCGCGTGAAGAAGACTTATTGAGACATCTGTGATCCAAACTTCCAACGTATATACAAGTCACGTTCATAAATTATGCATGTATAGTACATGATTCATGTTAGAAAACTGTCAAAATAATAATACCCAACCTTTTTTCTCTCCAGCATATGTCATTCGATTCACAATCTTTTTTTCTCTGCCGGAAGAGAAATACAGAAAATGAAGAAAGATGGTAATTCTGTGAAAATTCTCAATCCCAGCAGTACGTGTTTCATACCACGGCTCTGGAATCATAATGGATCGAATTCGAATATGATGCATAATGAAAGGGAATAAATAATAAAATTCTTTCACCTGTGCGCTCGATTGGATCATTTGGTTTAAGTTCTTCCACGCTTAATAACCGTTATGATATTGTGAAATTCTCAGTAATTCTTCACTTGAGAGAATTTGAATTATCAGTATTTGAAATTATCCACCCCTCTTGTCAGCGGAGAAGGATAGGAACAAGTATCTTCAAACGCCCTCCGATCAATACTTTGAATTTCTCATGAAATTCATAACATAAAAGTAACTGTGTGATTCACGAAATTGTGAGAAGGAAATCTCAATGTGTTTTGTATCCCATTGCTTTGGAACTAAGGATTATATCATACGGAAGCTCAAGTTATGTAATTCGATGATTTAAAGTTCTTTGTTCTGGAAGCAACGAGGATGAAAATTCGGTTTGGAACGCGATTTTCATGGTTGATCAATCAGGTTATGTATTACAGAAGACCTTTTCTTAGGGAATTTCATTGAATGCCAAATTGCTGAGCGGTCTTCCACTGATCGATAGCATTTCCGATGAAACTGTTGGTATTGATTTCAATTATCTTCAATCGGAGAAAAGATTATCGGAGCAAATATATGATGCGAAAGTCAAAAACAACTCTTGTTAATTTCATTTCTTTTTTTTATACTGCATCCACGTGATTGTTCATTCTGCAACTTCGAAGGACTGTTTATTTTTATGAGAAAATTTATCAATCGAATCTAGAAGTACTCAATTGTTAACTCAAAATCACTTGTTCTTCACGGAGAAAAATGCAGCTCGAAAGGATAGTAATCTTTAATAGAAAATTAGGGAATATTTCTTAAAATCTGAGAATATTTCTTAAGATCTAAGAATTTTTCTAAAGTTCGTGATAAACATAAAACGGTTCAGATTTCTCTTGAATATTGCTCGAAAAACAATGAAAAATTATCAATACTTAACAAATCATAAAAACAAATATGAAGTTTCCAAAAGTCGCGCATGAAATTTTACAAAGTAAATAACAGAACTTTGGAATCTTATTTTCAAATTACAGAATTTTGTTATTTACTTTGTAAAATTTCATTCGCGACTTTTGGAAACTCCATATTTGTTTTTATGATTTGTTAAGTATTGATAATTTTTTATTGTTTTTCGAGCAATATTCAAGAGAAATCTGAACCGTTTTATGTTTATCACGAACTTGAGAAAAATTCTTAGATTTTAAGAAATATTCTCAGATTTTAAGAAATATTCTCCAATTTTTAATTCAAGATTACTATCCTTTCGAGCTGCATTTTCCTCCGTGTTGTGGTTGCTATTCAGCATTTCCTGTTCCTGGACTGTGAAAAATTGACGGTGGTGGCAAAAATTCACACCAAATAGTGTTGTTTAGGCACCACATGGTGTCATTCTCACACTATAAAGTGTTATTCCAACACCGTTTGGTGTTGTTTTGACACCGATTTTAGGGTGGGCTTCTATAGAATCCACGTGGTGTTGATTCTGTGTGAATTCTAACACCGTTTTGACATCGCTTTTTCCACAGTGTATGGTTTCTATTCAGTATTCTCATATTTCTGCGTTCTGGAATAGATGAGAATTCTATTGGAGAAGAAATATTGTGCTCATTGTACATGTCAATTAGTACACTAAACATTCCCGTGGCTCCATAATTACGTCAACGAACAATAGGCAGTGGATATTGATCGCAGTAAAACTCAACTCCACTCTCGAGGGAACCCTAATTTCATGAAAATAAAGTATGGTAAAGATTTTTTTCCTCTACATGCTTATTTTCACGAATACAACATATTCTACGCTCTGATCTCTAAATTACCCTGTCACAAAAATCCAGCTGGGATTCGACGTGGATTCCAGCTCCGGAATTCACCTACATTTCCAGCTAGAATTCCAACGTGGGATTTCAGTTGGAATTTCTGATCCCAGGTGGAATCCCAGTTGGAATTGGAAATCCCACATGGAATCCAGTTGGGATTCTTGATTCCAGGTGGAGTCTTAGCTGACAACGCAGATGAATTTCGGATCTGGAATCCACGTGGAATCCCAACTGGATTTTTGTGAGAGGGTAGATAAATATAACGCTGTGTTCATAACTTGATATTATTTTTTACTCTTAAGGACATTCACCACCTCCCGAAAAAAGTTACTACACGCAGAGAAAAAAAGTTGCTGGAATAGCAAACCTCGAAAATTTGCTTTGCTAATATGGTAAAACTTGTTGCTGAATTAGCAAAGAATTTGCTATTACAGCAAAAATTTTGCTTTTCCGACAAGCGCTTGCCATTCAGTAATCCGGAATTGTAGATATACAGACGGCCAGAAAATTTTGCTGGATTAGCAAATATCTTGCTAAAATAGCAATATCTTTGCTGTAACAGCGACCGTTTTGCTAATTTAGCAAAGCAGATTCTTCGAAATCGCTTTTTCAGCAAGAATTTTTCTCTGCGTGTAAATTCCAAATTCCTCCCATTATGAGCCCAGCAGCAATGTAGTTCAGCTCATAAGAGGTATAATACAGTGAATCAAAAGCGTATCTAGATGTATAAACTTTATACAATTTTCGGGTAATATACCGGGTCTATCACAATTCGTGGACCAGAGATCTTATGAGAATATTCTTGAAACGGAAACACATTGCACAAATTTTCTTGATTTACAACGCGCTGAACACGAACAACCCCGTCATTACGGTTTCTAACAGTTGAATTTCATCGGATAAAACAAGATTTAATTAGTTTATTCAACCCTGGTTACATCTTAAGACAAAGATCCCACCTTTTGACTTCTCCTTATCGTTGATACATTGTTTGAGAGTCCAATGTAAACTCAAAATTATATTCTGATCGTTACTGATCTGTCTCCACATCCCCTACATCTTCTTGAGACAATTAATTACCTACGAGATGATACCGCAGACAATATTTTGTGATAAAATACTAAGTCGAAAGGAAAATAGTAAGATTCTCCATAAAGTTTTCTAGGGCAACCGAGAGAACGCAAAAATCGCCTAGGGCTTAGCTTTCGTAGAAAGAATCGGACGTTTCTTGGAAGAGCACGAAGATAGGAGAAGATGAGAGTATCAAGAAACTCTTGATTAGTTTCTTGGAAGAAGTTGAAGCTTCTCAGGGAGTTTTAGACAAAAGTAGAATTATATCGCTATTATTTCATTTACTATGTGTCAGTGTGAATTTCAATCCCATTGAAAAACTTTATGGTTAAAAGAGATTTTATCCGAGCCATCTTTCAATGCTGTTTCTCAATGGGTTTCTTTGATTTCATCTTGAAAATACTTGAACGGTGATTTGAAATAATTCAATAATACCTCTCATTCGTATGTCTTATGATTTACTGGAATCTCCTTAAAACTTTCAAGCACAGAAAAAAAGATAGCACAGGTAATAATCACTGAACGAATACCAAAATATGAACAGACTCAACTGCGCAATCATGAGAACTAATGAATCAATCAATGTTACGATATGATGGATTGTAGTGATTACATGTTTGGTCCGTTCATATTTTACTTTGAATCAGTTTTCTTAGGGAGCGAACGTCCTTCAGATTATAAAGATGCAAGCGTACATTGAGAAAAATGAAATGTGAAAATAACCTCTATTTCGTAGATTTAAAAGAATGTATATAAGTACCTTTTCAGTGTTGAATTTCCCTGGTGAAAATATACGCTCGTAGTAAGCGCATTCGAAGCTGTGACGAAACGTAAAAAGGTTCCAATCTTCTCTTGCCGGAGCGTATAATGAGTGCTTGTTGTAGAGTACTGAAATCATACATTATCAATACGCTTTACAAACGTTCATTGCCGTCTTGGGAAGAGTACTGTTACGTTCCATGAAAGGTAATGCGAATCATTTCATACAGACTTTGAGTATCGGTTTTAAACTGTCAGGAATCGTAACATTCCATGGCTGAATAGGTAAGACGCTGGATTGCAATTATGAAAATGTGGGTTCGAATCACGCCAAGTGGTTAAAATTTTTATCCTCTTATATTATTCATACTCTTCATGGAGCGTTGTTTCCTATACGCTTTCTTTGTTCCAAACTTCGCTTCAAGTACTCTTCGGAACCGTTCCATTTACTCTTTGTTCACTTTTCATCAATGTTTCTGTTACGCTCCACCATACTTTTCGTCTGCGCTCCATTTCAGTTTCCATCTTCACCAGGGTTCACCGTACATTCGGTTTGATTCACCGAAAAGATGGTATTTATCACCTAGCTCATGGTAATAATAACCAAAATAATGTATTTTTCACCGTCAAATACATTGCTATATTGAGACATGATTTCTCCAATGCAGATTTTTCTCAGTGTAGGAAACTTTATTTATTACACTGCTGGGATTTAAAAGTGCTATTAACAGATTTTCACCGGTATTCCTGGATCATCATCAGTTCCATAAAACGTCAATAATCCATGGCCGTGGAGGTATTTCAATGATCTGGGATGATACTTGAGGAAATTATCATCCTGAATATCAAGATGTGAATCTACTGTAAAAAGGATTTCTGTCGGGATAGATTTTCATCAGTAGGGAATATATATGAAGTTTCTATAAATTGGAAAAATCAGATAAGGGCAGGGTTGTCGATAAAGGCGATTTTTCGAACCAATCAAATACCTTGGAGTCTTATCATATGTATCAATCGGATGATAGTGTGTACCCTTGAGAGTACAGTATTCGAATTCAAAGTACAGATGATAAAACATTGAGATATGTGTGTTTAGAATAATCGATCCAGGTTCAATACGTCCAACTCATCACCTTTCAATGCAATATTCAATTTACGAATTTGATTTCAGTTGAAATTTATGACAAGACCACTGTTTGCATAAATCATCGAACGCGAGTATTTATCGAAAGTTTTACCGTATTTCTCTTTCTGACGAGTGAGTAAAGTTTGAAACAAAATTTTGTGGGTAATCCCAAAATATGAAATGATTCGAACAATGAGTACTGCAGATCTCACAGAAACCGTGCAAGAGCATTCAATTTCGAGATATTCGAGAAAATTTTCCTGATATACGTCTATCGTCAGTTGCTTCGTAGAATCTCACCATCCGGCTTCGACAATAACTAATTTTCAATTTCGCGATCGTCCTCCAATTTCAATTGAGGGCATTGATTTTGCTGGAAGAGTTGTAAAATAATTATCGATGCTTGAATTCCATAAATCGCAATTCAATCGTCCGTTTTGAATTTCAACCTCTTTCACCATAAAACATCCACAACTGTTTAGTCTCGCCAGGTTCGTGATCATAACGATGAAGATACACTTAGAGAAAAAAAGTTGCTGAAACAGAAAACTTCGAAAATTTGCTTTGCTGATATGGCAGAACTCGTTGTCGAATTAGCAAAAATCTTGCTCTTTAATTTTACCAGCGCTTGCCATTCAGCAATCTGGGATTGTAAATATACAGACAGCTAGGAAATTCTGCCGAATTGGCAAATATCTTGCTGAAATAGCAATATGCTTGCTGTAACAGCAACCGTTTTGCTAATTCAACAAAGCAGAGCTCTCGGAATCGCTTTTTCAGCAAGAATTTTCCTCTGCGTGTATAATATTGATACAATAATAATAATTAATTAGGATTTCAATTTTCCAATATTATCCAGTAAATCACATGAATGACATATGTCAGACTGATATCCAATTCTTGTTATTTTTACAACATCTCACAGATTTCATCATATCATATCCCTTTATATGTGCACCAATAACAATATAACAATACCATATGCATACCACTCAACCTGCTCCCGGCAGATCCGTGAATTTCTCGATAATTGTGTATTCTGAAACAGATTCATATTCAAAACCATGAATATTGAACTTCATGTGAGTCGCTTCCGTTCACGAGAACTAACATATATCATTATTCTGTGTAACAAAATTTTCGAAATACAGACTTCACAGTATCGAATTTTAATCAACAAATTTCTATCGGATGTCAAGCTAATCCTTTCACTGAGAAAATGTATTTTCTCGTGTGAGATTACATATTGTTCCCGTTTATGAACTACAGCTCGTGTAATATCGATGAAAGAAAGGGATTTCCATAGGAAATTCACAATTGCCAATCACTTTCTCAAGCATATTTCAGTATCACTGCTAGGAAGAGGATAATATTTTTTCTTGAAGTTAGCAGAGATTATTACAAACTGTTGATTGTATATAATCGTTAACTATATAGTAAAAATGATTCATATACATTGCATTGGGGTTCCATGTACACTGTAAGAAGGTTAAATTACTAGTTAACAAATATCAGTTTGGCATTCGACTTAATATCCCGAAGAGAACATGAAGCTTCAGCGAGCGTTCGGATCAGATGTGTATAGATCGGGCCGAAGGTTCATTGGAGCTAACTTTTAGATCCACAAACGTTTGACAAAAGTTCTACGGACGTTGAATTGTCCACCTCGAAATACGTTCAGGAATCATAGATGAAACGTTCGCTGAAGGTTCATCGAAGGTTTGACGAAGCTTCACAAAAATATCTAAACTTATATTAATTTTGATCAATTTATATGAAAAATAAATTAATTAATAAACATAAATTATTATAAGTTAATCTAAGTATAGATATTTCCGTGAAGCTTCCTCAAACCTTCGATGAACCTCCAATGAACGTTCCATCTATGTTTCCTGAAAGTATTCTGAGGCGGACATTCCAACGTTCGTAGTACCTTTGACAAACGTTTGTGAATCTAAAAGTTAGCTTTCATGAACCTTAGATCCGATCTATACAGATCTGATCTGAACGTTCGCTGAAGCTTTATGTTCTCTTCGGGATAGCATGACATTAAGGTTAATATATATTAATCACATATAATATATTAATATTTATCCGATGATCTATCACCTTTTAATATAATAGATTATCAATTTCATCATATTTTTATTGATTACTCATCATATTCATGTGCAATGGATCATCAATCAACTATTTATATAGTACATTGTGCACGAAGACAATAGATTGTCTTTGAAGTTATGCTAAATTAGGTCGGATTTCAAATTGATACATGTCAACTATTAACGTAACCCTTTTCACAATTTATAAACACATGTAATTCAAATTCAATCCACATTTATGCGCCGTATATGCATTCAATATGAATTACATGTGGATTATATGTGCAGCCATGTATGGAATCTCTAATCATATATGACCGGGTTCACCGGGTATGGTTCACCAGGGATTGTGGTCTTATATGAATCATTTGTACCAGGGAATTTAGGAATTCTTCAAGAGATATTGCAAAACAACGGCAGAGAATCCACATCAACTCCAAGTTTTGTATAAACCAAATTGAAAGAAGATTGAAAAATCCCTCTCTCGCAACTAATTGATCAAAGCATAGCGTTCGATAAAGTTGAATAAAATGTTTGAAGCCTCCCTTCTTTTATGAAAAGTTCTATCAAATAGTAATAGAATCAAACAATCTGAATCTTAGGAATTCAGAAGCACATTTCAATGAAAAATGTTAATTTCGAAATCGAAAATAATACTCTCAACTTTAAAATTCATATGATTTTTATAACTGTTCAATGATATAATTGTTAATCATATATACAGATGAAATCCGGTAAGATACTAATAAAAATTCCTGGATGAAGATTTAATGCACGCAAAAACTCTTCTGCTGTTTCAAAACATCGAGAAACAATTCATTCTATTCATATGAATATGTAAACTTTTGGAGAATTAAATGAAATTCATGAAAATATTATGAATGTTTTCGCAATTAAATGGAAGCTTCATAGAATCAATAAGTCATTTTTCCTTCTTTCTATTTCAGGAGACAAAATCCTACATCAGCGTGCGGATGGCAAACCGCATGGCAGATGATGGATCTACGATGATGAAGAGATCAGTGAGAAATAGACAGAACTATATAGTTATACTGGAGTGTAATTAATTACTGTAGATGATGATGGATGATGATATCCTTCCACATAATTCGAGGATTTCAGTTCACCAAGATATGCAAGAGAAATTACGTGATAAGAGAAAGATTATACGTATCAGTTTCGCCTCATGTATCTTCCAATCGCTTCAATTTCTCCGCAAATTGAAGCAGGAGAATAACGAAATATTGATTAAAAAATATTGAAAAATTCGTTAACAGTATATTCGGAAGAAATTATGTCTTTAGATCTGAATAGGTTCTGAGAAGAGTTAGGGAACACCACAAATCATTTCTAACTGGGGAAGTTCCTTCAGTTCTGGAGGGAGAAGTAGAATAAATAAACTTGAGTTCATATTTAAAAAACAAGGAACAGCATTGTATAAAAAAATCGGTTCGAAAAATATGATGACCTCCGTTATTTTCATATCCAATTGTTATTCGCAATGGTATTGTATTTGACTGATTCAGATTCAATATTTATGATACCTGGTGGGATCGAAATAAAATCGAGTGTATATTCATGTTCAAATAGATACAGACTCAATTTCAGAGAGTCAATATCATCTTCAATTCGTTCTATACAGAGATTGCTCGTGCTGTGTGTTCGCAGCTTTCCACAAAACATTATTTAGAGCAGTGATAATACCATTGCACGTATTGGACCAATACTCTTCAGAATACCTACACTGCAGTTTCGATGAGGAATGATTAATTTGTAACGTGTGACATACCGTATAATCAAATCATAAACATTGAAAGATTGCAACCCTGAATTCAATTTAATCGATAAAAAGAGAATGAATTTTCTTTCCAATCTTTATGATTTTTGAACACAAAAAAATGTACATGATGTTGTAGTAGGTAATCGTAATTAGATCGCGATTGTCATCAAATTCATCAACCGTGAGATCAGAATTCCACGAAAGGGAATGCACAAATGTTTTTTAACTGGATGAACATGGCTTCACGTTTGAATTCATTAAAATTCTTGATGCGATGTGATTTCAAGCTTCACCCTTGATTTTCATTTGTATTTTGGTCTTTGGGTGGGATGAGGTGTTAGATCGGAACGACTGATGAACAAAAGGACAATGACAAACTGATTCAGATATATAAACAACCAGATAGGAAGGTATTCACATCAGACGAAGTAATTGCTCAACGCTGTACAATCGAGATACGTTTGAATGATTTTACACGAGAAATTCGTTGAATTACTGCAAATTTGTATGGACTGAAATATATGCTGTCGAATGATTTATCGGAATAATGGGGGCCCTGGTTGAAAGAATCCATTACATCTGACACATGAAATTTCATGGAATTTGGTCAGAACATTGTACAAGATTCAATCAGATTTGGCAAGATTCAATTAGAATCACATTGAAAAAAATGCATTCGTCTGATTGAATCTCATTGAAAGAAGTTGAATGGGATTCGGTTAGAATCATGTACAGGATTTAATGGGATTTAGCAACAATCAATGAGACTTGGCAAGAATCAATTGACTTTTTCAACCAGAGGTAGGTTTTATTTCTCCTTGAAATACAAATGCATGGAGATTTCAAATTTGCAGAAATTCTATGAACATTTTTCATCGTTATTAAATTTAAGACACCAAATCTCAATCAAAACGAGTTCATCAAACTTCTGCATTGAAATCACATAACTTCACTGGAAAACGATAATTGATGGTTCTGAATATGTAGATAGTTTGAAAGATTAATTTGATCGGAAGCTATCCGATATGGAGGTCAGGATATTGACGAGAATTACCTTCTATCAATTTAACCTTGACTGACGCAGCAGAGATGAAATTTCCTAGTTTACTGATCATTGTTCTCCTAAACAACATGATAACTACGCTCGAGAGACTGAAGTCTCCCATCTAATCAACACATCGACTATTATATCTCCTTTATATGTCATATGGAATACCATAGAATGACGATAGAAGATCGTTCTCTTGTTTGTGCCAAAATCTTACACCTGAAGGTTATATGTCTTACACAATTTTGAACAAAAACGTAGGAAAATTCAAGTGAACTAAGAAATCTTATAGCTTTACAATCAGTTCTATTGTTACGCAAATTTGAACATAATATCTTTCCTGTATATTTTGGAATCTGAACTTGGAATAAAGAATAACATATCCCAAGTGGATTTGATTAATCAAACGTTGGAAACTACACATTCGTTCGTGCGTGAGAATCGAGTTAAATTGGTCACTTAGCGCTGCGAACGAATGAAGTTTGGAAGATGAGAAAAAAAATTAGAACCCACCGCTGTACTCGAATAAAAACCCAAGATCTTCCGTTATCCGGGTCGCTCGATTAATCAAAACCTTCCTGATCCTTTTCTGCGATACTTTAGAATCACTCGGAAAATAGTCTGTGGAAAAAGCAAATCTTCCTGATATTCAAACTGAGAACAACAGATATACAGGGATCGTTGAATCAATTCGCCATCCTATATAATTGGAAAGCTATTTGAAATTTGGGTAGAAATTTGAGATTTCATTCATCTGTTTTAAATTCAAAATGAGTAATATGTATATTAACAAGAGTATCGATATACAATGAGATTTATTCCAGAGGAAAAGACCAAACCGCGTTAGAATATGGGAATTCGATACCTCTCGGTACCAGCGAGAACACCAACAACAATGCGAAATGTAGTAATGTGTTATGAACAAAACTCGAGATGAGCTAGCACTGCAACAAACAAAACGTCGCATTCCCACGGAAATTGGAATCGAATGACGGAATACAAAGTACATTAAATTTACAATATTTACACCATCAATCTCCATCGCCACTTGCGAAACTGAATGAAATTGTGGTTTCCTGGTTCCGTGTTCACATTTGAATACATGACAAAATTAATTGTGATGTGAATCTGACTCGTGGAAGCGGAATAAATATATTCTCAAATATTCATGGAGATCCAATTATGATGGAGAATTCCTAATGAAAGAAGAATATTCTCAAATAAGAATTATCAGATTGGCCCAATATTCCATAGAAACGTAACAAGCGTATGAGCAGACGTGGAATCGTTTTGATCTCTGAAAGATTTAACTGAAATTGAATAAGAATGGCTGGCACGGAAGACTGGTGTCATTACTTCTATAGACAATTTTGCTAGTGGGAGTAATGTCTCAGTTGCTGGAGTGAACATTTTCGCAAGTGTAACAAAGCTTTTCATCCACTCTATAACAACGAACCATTCCTCTCTATTTTGATGGTAAATGCTAAATTTAAATATCAGAGTACCTCATTGAATGACGATTGAATGGAGAATGAGACAATAAAAATACATGAATTCTATTTCGATTCATACACGCACGATAAATAAAAGCCTTGAAGTTATGCTCATTTCATAGCTGAATTTGAGATGTAAGTATATATTCCCTGCTTGAAGAATCTCATTAAATCAATGAGATTCTTTAAGCAGGGTTGGGAGGCAAATGATTTGCCTGGATATCTATGAATACCTGTAAAAAAACCTCTGAGAAATTTTTTCACCACAGGATGTTATTGTTTTGTGACTTAATTGTCTCGATCAAAACTTTTTGTCTCTTGTTTCTCCCACTCATCAAGAATTATTTATCGTTTTAGGTCATCGAACTTCATCATTGAAATTCTATGTTCCTCAATATTGTCTCACAACTACTGCCAAAATTGGATTGAAATTACAATTTTTAGCAATTCTTTTCATGTTAAATAATGTAGTCAACGTTTCACCTTTATCGCATGTGAATCTATTGGATTTTCCATAACAGTCACTCTCACGGGTAATTATTCTTCTCCGCTTGCAGCCATGAATTTTATGAACGATTCATAACGATGTTCGTTTTAACATAATCATGTCCCACTGACACACATACGTTGAGCTTCATTATCGATTCCACTCATTTGAATTTTGATGATTTCATAAATTATGTGCATTCTGAAACTGGCGTTTCGATTCAATTATTTGGATTTGCATGATTTATAATTTCTACATGATATTCGCGTGAAACGACGGTGTTGGTAAAATGGATATTAAATGAAATGGCACCTTTACGATTTGAAATTCAGTTAGGAATATTGAAAAAAAAATGATAATGTAATTAAAAATTCACAAGAGGGTTATTTTTCAATCAATACGTTTCAACTTCTTCCCTACGTACAAGCAATTCAAAATATCCCTCCTCGAATTGTGGTTCATTTTTCCCTCTTTTTTTTATGCACCATCTCCATTTTAATAGCACTCCTTATACATCTGATAATATTTCTCTTCATTTTCTCTTATACAGTCAATTCAATCACACATGACGAAAAAAGATTCGGTGTGACAGGAAAATCTGATTTTCCTGGGTATCTTCTGCTCGAATAACAAATTTTTTGCTATACCAACAATCTTGTGAGCTATAACAGCGACTTTTCAGCCATCAGTTTGAGCTGTGGCAGCAAAAAATGTTGAGCCCTCCAACAACAATTTTATGGCCATTTTATACATAATACCAATATTCGGTGGAGCAGCCAACATTTTTTGCAGCCACAGCTGAAAAATCGCTGTGGTAGCTGATAAGGCTGCGGTAATAACAAATACTTCACTTGTCATAACAAAATATTTACTGCCCAAGCAAAAGGGCCCCACACGGAAAGAAAGGAAATAGCTGTAGCAGCTACTCACTTCCTTTAGCACCCTTTTTTGACCTCTGTAGCTAAAATAATTGCAATTGTAGCGATTTTTTAGCTACCGCAGGAGAAAATCGTAACAGTAACTGCACAGGTTTCGGAGTTGATATTTGGAAAGCCAAAAAATTTAGCTGTTGAATTTTCGCTGCGGTGGCTAAATTCTTTGCTGCTAGCGCTAAGTGAGTAGCTGTGACAGCTGAAAAATAGCTCCCGTAGCTAATGTTTAGCTATTCAAATAATGGCTAATTATTTTGTTTCCGTGCAGTAAAATTAGACTTCGCGGTCAAAGGAAAATTTATTGTTCCTCCGTACATTATATCCTTGACAGCTCTAAAGTTATCGACAATTTTAATTAGATATTCCATCTCATATTCTCGATTTCGCAATTTTCCAACATCGAATCGGTCAAAGTTATCCACTCTCTTACGGAGAAAAAAGAATTCACGATAACAGTGAAACCTGATTTTATCAGGTCTCTTTTGCTTAAGCAGCAAATTTCCTGCTGAGACAGCAATCTCTTTGCCATCACAGCCATTTTGTTAGCCATGGTAACGATTTTTTAGCTGTAGCAGCAAAAAATTTTTTCTCCTCCAGCAAAATTTGTTCGCCATTCTGTATACAATACTGAAAATTTTGCTAGTCCAGCGAAAGTTTGTTAGTTTAGTAAATCACGTTGCTCTCTCAACAATACAGTTAGTTGTGGTAGCGAAATTTCAGTTAGGTTGGCAACAATATTTGCCATTCTATATATAATACCGCGATTCGCTGCAACAGCAAATTTTTTTCTCCCGTTTTGTCTCTGTTTGTTCCCATAGTAACAATCATAGCATTTTGTATCATAAAAACTGATCTCAATCAAAATTAAAGCGTTCCGCAACTGAAATTCAGGACATTTGTGGGTCATCACTTTGAATTGAATTCAATGCGAGATCAATAACAATCATTTATCAAATTTGATACCGATCATAACGATTCTGTGATGTTTCTTTTGGACTGAGATATGATACAGGTATGAATGTACCTAGTATCATCTACTCGGCACGCACCTAACCATTCCACCAACCCCACCAGCAACGTTTGACACGCGCGATCGAGAAAAAAAGGTAGGGCATATGTCTACATGTCGGCATTTCATTGTGATTACTACATCTCTTGGGGAATACCATTATCTACTTCACTCGTCATTCCATATCATGAATGAAATAGATGAATCAAGTATTTGGATTTGCATTGATTTTCCCCAAACCACACTCCCACCGGTAATAAAATTTCAATGAAAACATGTAATCATTTCCCTTGAATAAAGTATGATAAAAAAACAGAGAGAGCGCAATTGTTATTCCAGTCCATTGGTGATTGAATGTAAAATGATTCGATGTTGAATGAAATTGTGAATATAAACAACCAACCAGCGGAGAGTACAAAGTAATTGTTCGTGATACGTAATCACTTTGAATTGTATGCATTGAATTCCTGATGATGAATGGAGTAAATGAGAAATGATGAAATGAGATTATATGAGACTGCAATAAATTAGATATTTGAACTTTTGATTCCCATTGCATTGTAAAGAAGAGAGAGGTAATTACGAAAACCTACGGGAGAATGCAACCAGAAGCAAATGAATTACTCCAATGCACTGAGAGAAATTCGCATCAGTTAAATTAAGGAGGTTAAGACTGTAATCAACTGTATCATTTTAGTTGGAGTAACCGAAGAATTCGTTAAGAAGAATTGTTGAATCGATGATAAAATGGGGTCTTCCTGTTTTTTAATCAACCTGCTCAGTTGGGATGAATGAAAATTTGTCTGAGTCTACCAAATACTAACCGATTGAAACACTGATAATATTTTAGTATAAAAAAGTCCCAATCCAACCATTTGTTGTAAAAACCATGAAATCCCATTTTTCTCCATGTAAATTTGCATCATAATTAGTTCGAATCCGCTTCGATTAGCATGATTCATGATTTTCTAGAGATCTCATATAAAAGTTTCTTGTTCCCGTCAACGCTGACAATCAAATATAGCTTGGTGCAAGGCTGATTGTCAAATCATCGTAATCTACGTCGGGCCAATCTTAATCAAAACATGACGAAATGATGCACCATCATTGGGAATTGGTGAGTTGGTCCGGTCAATCTACAACTGCTTCAGAAGTTATTGAACCTGTTAAAAGCTATCATCGTCAATCCTCGTACCAATATCGACCGAATGAAATGGATAAGTGCTGTGCCAAGCATTGACAATCTTGACCCAAACTTAATCTACTGTTTTGCAATATTGATTCTTTATATTTTGAATAAAATGATCGACGGAACGTGAAATGATATTATGATTTGACAGTTGTGGTATCTTAATGTCGACAGTACATTATTACAGTTCCAGTGTACTTGGAACAGTTGATTTGTGGTTGAACAAAATCAAAAGATCACTGCACATAATTCTTTCATAATTCAATTTTCAAGAATCATGAATGATAATGCAACGCAAAACATTTCCCTTTCATCCAGAATAACTAGGTCACTTCAAAACAATACTTTTCATTCAACGTTTTTTCTATACTTTTCCTCGCATACATCTTTCTGGAAATCTAAACCATCAACTCTCGAAGATCATTAGAATACACTTTATGTATTTCCAACATTGTGCCCCCTGAACAGTCTCAGAGACTCTGTTTATGACTATTCGCTTGTCTTAGATTCACTTTGGAACGTCGAGGATTAGTATAAATTTGGCAGGCGAGGCCCTATCAGGTCGATTCTTGTTGCTTGGCAAGCTTCCATACACGCACGCTCTGGTGACGTGCCTCGTAATATGCAAATGAATACGGTAATATGGTAAAGGTCGGACAGCGAAAGGGGTCGTCAAAGAATATACACGTACAAATATGTATGCATATACATATATAAGTATACACATACTTTTTTCCTTTCTTTTGAGTGATTCGTGGCAGACAAATCTACGTGAGGTATTCTCCAACTGGACGAGTTTCATCATTCTGCTGAAAGTGCATCGTGGCAACTTCACGTTTATGCTGTTGCCAACTTCACCTACAGCGAAGAGATCATCAAGCTTGAGTATACATGTATGTGTATGTACGTACATGTATTTTGTATTATGTCTTTTCTATGAGAGGTTCCTATTTCGATGCCAAAAATGCTTATGCACGACCCTCACATGAGGACATGCATGCGAAAATGTATATGTACGTATGATTCGATGCAGCTCGGATGACAGGGCCTTTTACAGCTACAAATATCGACTCAAGAGATGAAGGATTCCTCTTTGACATACGAGACATTTTTATCATCTCTTACCATCTTCATCTCGAACATGAACATCTGGAATTACCGAAACAAAACATTAGAATCTGCAGCACGTTTTAATCATTTTCAATTCTCGAACTGTTGTTTTCTTTTTTCCATTCTCAATACATGGCTAACATTGTTACTCTCCCACTCCAGTCGGTTCGTATTCCACGATATCGTTCGTAACACTTCGAACATCCGTCCCATCAAACTCGATGATAAAATTCATATCGGTTCCTGTATTATTTTATTGGATACAACGCAATACGATTGTATCGGTATTTATCTTGTCGAATTTTATCGCAGGTAGGGTAAACAGGAGGATCTCGATGCTGCTGCCGCTACAGAGCTGAACGAAAATCCACGACCGTGCATGATTTTTAACGATCGATGGACACTGTTTTTTATTTTGCGTATGAAATCCAGAATAAAGGTTTCTCACGTGATTCCAGATTCGGAATTCGATGTGATTCTGATAAAATTTCTAATTTGTATGCATCGTTGGGGAACAGGATGACAAATTTCGTTCAGATACGTTTGAAAACTTCAATTCGAAATATCGTATTCGTTACGTTGGATGTAAATATAAAATAGTGTTATTATTGAGAAATATTATTCGAAAACTTTTGGATTTTCAATAGTATTCCCATAGTGATTTACATGGACAGCAAGTAAGTTTGCTGGAATGAACGCCAATTGATTGTTTTAGCGGAACAACCTTTGCAATACTAACGAAGGATTGATGATTATAACGAATTGGTTCGTTAATACAGCGGATTGTCATCATGAGATCATTCGGGGCATTCAGCGAAGACGATTTCGTTAGAACAGCGAACTCTGTTCCCTCCGTTTCGAATAGGAAATCAATTTCCGATATATGTATATGAAATCCCTCATAAATTCAACTGAACATTCCAAATTTTGAGGGATTTTTACAACCATTTTATTACATCAACTTCCCGGACAAGTTCGGACAGTTCCTAATGCACGTATGTATGTTCTATGGAATCCGCGTGGTGTCAATTCTGACACCGCTTTTTTTACAGTGCGAAATATTCTTATCCTTCCCAAACTTGTAGGCAAAATAAAGGGTAGAAATATTACAGTGCACACTGAGTGCAACCGGTACAGCACGATGGGAAACGTCAACCCTTACCATGCACATCTGATTGAATTTTCAATTACATGTAATGGAAGCAACTTCCACTCACGTAATGGAAAAATAATTCGCACTGTACTTAAAAATTCAAGAACCAGTTCTTTAAATTTCATGCACATGTTCATGATTGTTGAAAAAAAAAAATCACCTTCACAAGATGTGCACGCGAGACGTCGAAACCGGACGCCAAAGCTCTATCACTCAAGCCACTGCCACTTATGTGGAAGGGAGCATTTTTCTGCTTATATGACCTTGCGTTTATTCTTCAAACTTGTGAATTAAGATGTACTTCTGATATAGAAACACTGAACAAATCGTGTGATCTGACTAATACATAGTTGAAGTGGATACGTGGATGACTTCCCTGGTGAAAATTAAGCGTCGAGACGCGACGAAAGCACGGCGAAAGCGTAAGCGAAGAGTCACCTAAGAGCAACAAAGAGTAACCCAAAAGTGATTTAGGAGGGAATTGGAACATTTCCACGTTTCATTTGTTCCAATACCCTCTTCCTTCACTTTTGGATTTTCACCAGGGTTCGTCAAAGCGTTATTATACAGGGTATTGTATTTCAAGGGCGTATTCTGCAGCCACAATACAAGAATTTCCCGTTTTTTGAAGGTTAGTTTTTGAGATATGAGTATTTTTAGATTTTTTTTCAAATCCAAACAAACTTTGGTCATTTTTGTTATTTTCAGTTGGATGCCATTAGAGCCATGATTTGATTATAATTATAATGATATTATAATGATATTATGATGATATTATTATGTTATTATACTGGATTAGATTTTCCTATTAGGTGTACAAATAAGTTTCCGCGGTTTTTTATAAAAAATTAGGAATTTATTGTAAAGGAAAAGTACATTACGTTTTATTCAAAGTATTTTCCATCATTTGCCACTACTTTTCCCCATCTTTCTGGCAACATTCGGATACCCCGTCGAAAAAACTCTTCATCTTTTGACGCTATCCACAAATCTAGCCAATTTTTGGTGTCTTCATATGATGTGAAGCGCTGCTCAGACAGACCATGTGCCATCGACCGGAACAGGTGATAATCAGAAGGGGCTAAGTCTGGTGAATACGGCGGGTGGGGTAAAACTTCCCAGTTGAGTGTTTCCAAGTATGTTTTTACCGGCGCCGCAACATGTGGACGAGCATTATCGTGTAAAAGAATAATTTTGTCGTGTCTGGAGTAGTAATGGGCGCGTTTTTCCTTAAGTGCCCGACTCAATCTCATCAATTGTGTTCGGTAGAGAGCTCCAGTAATGGTTTCGCTTGGTTTCAGCAATTCATAATACACGACACCAAGCTGATCCCACCAAATACACAGCATGAGTTTTTTACCATGAATATTCGGCTTAGCTGTCGATGTTGATGGTTCGCCGGGCTTAACCCATGACATTCTCTTCTTTGGATTATCGTAGTGAATCCATTTTTCGTCACCAGTGACTATACGATGCAAAAAACTCTTTTTTTTATTCCTGGCAAGCAGCATTTCACTCATGCATAATCGGCGTTCAACGTCTCTCGGCTTTAGTTCATATGGAACCGAATTTCCTTGTTTTTGAATCATTCCTAACGATTTTAAACGATGTGAAATTGCTTGTTGAGTCACTTGTAGAGTAAGTGCAAGTTCTTTTTGCGTTTGGGACGAATCTTCCTCCAATAGTACTTCTAATTCCATGTCTTCGTACACTTTCGGCCTTCCACTGCGTTCTTTGTCTTTAACGTCAAACTCACCGTTCTTAAACTTTTGAAACCATTCCTGACAACTTCTCTCACTTAAAGCAGCTTCACCATATGCTTCTAGAAGCAATCGATGCGCCTCAGCTGCAGATTTTTTCACATTAAAGAAGTAAATCAAAAGTTCCCGCAAATGATGCTTATTCGGAATAAAACTTGACATTTTTGCACGAAAAAAATTACGTGATGCTGATACGGAATCACTAGGACTTTGAGGTTATGGTGTTGCCAGATGACTAAACTTGGGATATTACGTTTTACATCTGACAATTTCTCCATAACCTTCTGGTGGGGCCATCTTTTGAAAAACCGCGGAAACTTATTTGTACACCTAATAAGTTTCTTCAATCACCTGTACATTGATTTCAATTTTCATGCACAATAACTTGAAAATTCAATAACATGTATTTGGATTCCTATTTCAGTCCACAAAAATTGAATTTTCATTCACATATGTACATGAAAAGGACATGAAATTTCAAGGAATTTTTAACAGTGTAGAGTGACCCTGTAAACGGATTAAAGAGTCAAATAATACATGTTACGGTTTGAAAATTTCATAAGTAACATCATCTAAAATCGAATTTGATTATAAAGTGACGACAATGAACATAGATAGTTCGAATTAACTGCTCAATGTTTATTCAACAGCTATTGAATGTCGACGTAGGTGTGTGTGACTCTGGTGTGCATGCAACATTGGTTGACGTGAAAACTGATCTTTTTTATAAGTTGAAAAAACTGTGTTTTTTAATCGGCGAGGTGAGTGAAACGAATTTATATTTTCGATTCTAATTAATCCCCATACTACAATGAGACGTCTTCTGAACATTGACAAAACGTACTTCATTAATCACACAGGGTCACAGTGATCCTGGTGTGCATGATATGTGGGTTTCTCTCAGAAAAGACCATTTGTTCAATCATCAGAATAAATACACTTTTATAAAAATTCACATTTCTAATATTTTTTCCCTCAAAGTTACACATCTGAACATGACACGTGTACAATATTAGGCCTCAATATTCAAGACTCAAAAAGTTACAATTTTTTCAATAAACGCATCATTTTTGGAAAACTTGAATTTTTCAACAATTTTTTCTGCAATGCCGATAGCAAAAAATTCAGTTGCCATATTTAGGCCTCTTCTTCAATGTTTCTACTACACTTCAGAATTGTTTCATATTTTCATCATTCATTCATGCAAAATTATGAACAATTGAAAACCAGCAGGGTCACCGTGACCCTGGTGTGCATGTTACGTTCGAAAAAAGAAGTGTGCATGTTGAGGGTTAATAGTTTCCACATTCTAAATTCTAGTGGTAATGGATGGATGTAGTCAGACTACGTATTCCACAAGTTCACGTTGAGGTTCAGAATACCTTATAGCAACATCTCTCTTTCTCTCATCAGAAGTATACAAAATTATCCCCTAAGCACTCTTGTCCCATCTGCAAAACTAATTTATAATTCATGTGCAAGTGGTACAAGATCTCCTATCGATTTCCTTGTTGGAAAGACGAGAACGTCCCATTATGAGACGAATCACCTCAGCTTTTTTGAGAATATATGGAAGAAGAAACAGTTTCTCCAATACTTCACAGTTAGAACATTTTGAATTTGATATTGAACACTCTGAAAAATGATTTTGAATTTTTTCGCCTGAAAATAAAGGCAGCGAAATTCGTTCATGATGAAGGACTTTTCTATATGATTTGATAGAATTTTCTAGTCCCTCGAAATAAAAAAAGGAATTCCTCATTTTTGATGAAAAAACAATTTCTCCGCGATCAGGGGATGGGATTCATTACTAAAATGAAGATAAACTCCTCACATTTTTCACAGGGTATTGAAATTGATATATGCTCGTCGATGAGTTTTTCGAATCTCTGCTTATACAACCCAGCAGTGATCCACAAAATGTGAATCTTGTTTTGAACGAAGATTCATAATCACATCAAGTGGAACATAACTTGTTGCATAAGAAATTCAGAGGTCGGATCTATGTTTCAGTTGATTACTCACTTGGATAGCTTAGACTCTCTATACAAGTTTTGAGTTTTCAAGTGCTAGCATCAACTAACTCATAACCGATGCGCATAACTTTTGGTGAATAACTCGAAAGATTCCACTTCATGAAACCATCCATCGTATTAGCAAGATTTATTAATCTTGTTGAAACTCAATTATCCCTTGACTTGATAAAGTTAGTCGAAATAAAATTAAATTATCTACGTACAAGAATTTTCAACGTTGATAAATTGAACGAATACGGAAGAACAAGGAACGAGGATTATATGATTCATTGTTTCGTGAGTAAAATATAATAAATATACGATTTATCGATCCATCGGGATTCGATATTACCGTGTTTTTTTTTCCATGGAGAATTCAGAAGATAATTGCATGTTGCAGATTCTGAATTTTTTCCCATTAACATGGAATGAGCGAACGAAAAGTTACACAGAAGCGAAGAATACATCGATACATCGTTTCATTATATCTGAGATCGCATTTACATTCCTAATGAGGATTGAATAAATTAAATACAAAATTTCACAAATTAACAAACTGTTTACCATTAATTGGAACGATAACCAGTACACATTTTTCACGATTTTCTATTGCTAATTGGACGTGTTAATTTGTTCATGATTTGACTCAATCCATGCGAAATAAATGTGAATATATTATTTTTCCTCGAACACTTTATTCCTAAAAATGGTTTTTCCAGCATATATGTACGGGATGAATATTATTGAAATCGATAACATTGCATCTGCATCGATATTTTCGTTATATATCGTGAATTTCGAACCTCATTTTGATCACCACAACAATAATAGATGATCACAAAATTTCCTGGTTGATGATTCGATGATTATTTTATGTGGAAAATTTATACGAAAACTTGATAATACTTGGAATTATTTCTTTCTGAATCTCATCTCATCAATCCTACCACAAAAATATTCAAATGGGGTTGTCAAAAGACAACCGAGTCTGTACTCGGTCTCTCGATACATTATTTCATATGTTCGTAACAGCTGTGTGAGAAGTGTGGTTGGGTCGTTTAAGCTTTAAAATTTCTCTTTATGCTATTGAAAAACGTCTGCAACATAGTAACACATCTGGGAAAAGCACGGATGGAACGGAATATATTATTTGAATATCAAAAGAATGGTCTAACTCCAGAGAGTTGACTTTTTAAGCAAAAAGGAACTATGAGGGTTTCGGAGCAACCTCCTTTTGAAAAACCATGTGAAAAGAAAAATATTCTCGTTTATTTTTCATCGAATATTTTCATCTCTTTTATATTCTTTTTCTGCATTCATCATATCCAAATGAATTTATCTCGAATAAGTTGAAGCATTTTCGAAGAATTTGTCTCAATCCTTTTGAAATTTCCAAAATCATTCTTCTGTCAATTACGAATGAAATAGATTTGAATTCAAATAGTGACGCCTTATGATGAAAATGGAATCCATGAGTACGTAACGCGGCAAATTCCAAGTTCTGTTCACTAGTGCATTAATCGTGAGGTGTCCCCGTTGTCAACAATCCTCCATCTCTCCGACAAGTTCTCTCTTACATTTCATCATAGTACGAATGAAATCAAGACATTGGTATTCTGTCACATCCGTACCGTCGGTCTCAGCCAAGCGTCAGAAGTACAATATTTGCACGCGTGTTGTAGATGTGAAATGCAGATCCAGGCGTACATTTCAATGTGTACCTACATGATGTAACTTTCAATGAATTGTGCACGAGGTAAATGAGGAGATGCATTTACACTGTGAAATTATTTCGGTGCCTATCGTTAATTGAGAATCAAACTCGAAGAGAATTTTTCACCGGAGGGTGGATCTTTTCGTGACATTTTGATACCTCAAACCCGGGACGGAAAATTCGAACAATTTTTGTCTTCCTATCTGAGTTTTAGGGTGTTTTTGTCCACGATATTCGAAAATCAGGACAAAGTTAATCCATAACTCAAATAAGAGGACAGAAATGGTCAAAATTCTTTGATTCGGGAACAGCGTTTGGATCTTCGAAATTTGAATGACGCTGAATCGGTTTCCCTGCATTCTTATATTCCAACTAGAACTGGCTGTGCTCGCTTTTGTGATATAAATAACTCTCGTTGCGCTCACTTATACACTGTAAAAAATGTGCGGAATTTTCCTTTACAGCATTGGTGCCCTAGCAGAAATCATTCTAGTAATTCTCTAGGCCTTGCGAGGCCTCACCAGACCCTTTTGAGGGACTTGCAAGGCCTCGTGAGGCCTTGTAATCACCTAGAGAATGACTAGAGTGATTTCTACTAGGGTGGCTTTCGTCCCCTCATCGTAGGGTAATTGTTTTTCCATCAAAAATGAGGGATTTTTCCACCACTTTGAGAATTTATTTTGTTTTTTGGGTGTTCAATCCTCCACAAATGGAGGGAAAGTCCACCAAATCATGGTAAAAAATTCCCCTTGTATGAAAGAACTTTGCTGCCACCATTTTTTGGGGGAAAATTCCACAATCATTTCTTACAGTGTAGTTCACGTAAAGAGAAGGTTTAGTCAGTTCATGCATGTTAATGTTTATAAATATTGATCATTCCGAAAAAGTAAACAATTTATATTCGCAACTTCATGTTTATTTTCATTTTGAATTTATTTTACATGGGAGTAAAATAATGACACGCAGAGAATAGAATCGCGGACACAGGAGAAATAACGGTATTTGCGTCATAACTAAAAGGAAACACCACAATTTCCCCTGTAATTTCCAACATGGCTCGTGAATGGTGGATTATCAATGATTTACCAATTCATCGATAGGTTGGCAAACGTTGGATACATATGAAGATAATTAATCATAGATGTGTTTGAACATTGGGGTTGCCAACTCAAACGGAGGGGACAATCTCCTTTGGTTCATCTGTCTCAAACAGAGCATTATATATTTGAATGTTCATGAGATTTGACGGATAAACATCGTATACTTTTTCCGAAATCATATCAAAATGCTGAATTGCGATGACTGTTGATAATTCATCTACTTCTCAAAACATGTGACGGTTTGTAAAGCATTCGAAAAGATTTCTCAACACTTCTTGAGAGTACTGAGTGGATATGTTCACCGGTATTTCAATTGACCACTGATGGTCCTGCAGAGTCAGTGAAAAACCCTCATCATAACTTTGAAATGCCTGCAATCGTATTCGCTAAATTCATACTCAATCTCAATCAGTTGCTTCAAGGTACGCTTGATTTTGAGTGAGCTTGTCAGATCTTCACAACATATCAAGTTGATCTGTCAATAATCTCTAACCTGAATCATTTACATCCATATTTGAAGCATATCGACACTTACCTCATTCCCTGTTGGAAAAACCCAGCTGGATTCCAGCTAAAATCAATAGGAATTTGGTTACATGGTCAAACCATGTCAAGTAGGATCAACTTACATGGAACCAGGTTGGCCTGCATAGGCTGACACTATTTAATATGAGTTTACCTAGAGGTCGATACTAACCTGCATGGTTTCGACATTATTATCAAATTGTGTCACAGTTTTGTTCCACTGGCATTCCGAGATTTCTCTCTAATCGATGATCACTTTGAAAGGTATCGTTTCTTTAAATTTTGCAATTAGGCAGATTCCATGATTCGGTCATCAGTTCTCCAGGCTGTTTGCATTCACAATACACTTATATTTGTTGATATTCTTTTGATGACGTTCTTCAACTAATTCTGCTATAGAAAGAACGTGCATCATGTTGATTTTTCAAAATCACTGTGATTCTGATATTGGTGCACTTGAAATGAGTCAGGTTTGAGGTGATACAATTGGAATCAGGCCAGACTAGCTGGAACTAAGTTGATCGTATTTGGTTGTTGGACCAACCATCATGGCCTATAATCAGCAGCAGCTGGAACCAAGTTGGTTCCATATTGGTTGTTGGGCCAACCATCATGGTCTGTAACTGCCACCAGCTAGGACCAAGTTGGTCCAACTGGAACCAAGTTGGTCCAGCTGGGACCAATTAGATTTTTAACGCAGAAAACCGCCACTTACACCGAGAAAACTGTTTGGTTAAAATAACAAAACATTTTGGTTGATATGTGGACAACAAAAAACTTTTGTTCCTTCAACCAAGTTTTTGTGCTTTCAACAAAATTATCTTGGTCCTAAATGTATTAACAAAAATATTTTGTGTCTAATACCAAATGTTTTGTTGCAACAACAAAAATTTGGTTAGCATAACTAAAGTTTCCGATTGTCCACAATTCAACAAACCTTTTTTTTCGGTGTAAACTTCACATCCAGTTCCTAACTCTTCGATGGAGGATCAATTTTCCCAATAATACGAAACAAAAATCTAAAATAAACATTAATGCTCTACACGGAAAAAAGGAAATAGAGGAATTTACCTTGTAGGATGACAACCCGTCACTTCGAGTCTTCGAATGGAAATTTTTACGAAATATATATTGTCGAATAATTCACATGATAAGAGAGAAATCTATTCCTGTCTTATAATGTGAATTATTTGTAAAAATTTCCATTTACAACGAGGAAAATTTCTCCATTTTTTTTTGTGTATTGAAAAACAAACATAACATAGTCCAACACATTTCTAGGTCAGTTTGAATGTTGTATTCAGAATTTCCAATACTTATTACTTATCAAGATCCAACGGAAAAATAATCGAGAATGGGATTATCAAACAAGTGAATTTCGATTGGATTTTATTGTAATAAATCACAATTTTTCGTTACACAATCACAACATGCGCTGCTTTGTATCGGACATCATTGTTCTTCTGAATGAATCTTTTTGTTTTGAAGGTAAACTTTATTTCGATTCGAATGATGCAATGATAATTTATCCACTATATGTCAAACGTGACGTTTTATTCGATACATAAAATTCAATAAAAATTCCAAGAATGAACTAATCTATGAATCATATGATGCGCATCGCGAATAATTGTATTCAATCATTCTTAATCAACGAGCAATGTTTCTATCCTTGGTTAATACAAGTACCGGTCCTCCTGAATTTGTTCTTTGCAATCAGTATTAGAAAAATATATCTTCATTAAAGCTGGTGATATGGAGATCATCGTTCAATGATAACTAAGTGGAAAAATCCTTTCATTTTGATCGAGAATACAAAAATTCTTTGAAAGTTTTATTCCGTCCCATCGCTCTTGATATGAATACGAAGGAAAAAGAAGATCCGTTTTATTGTTGATTGAAATTAATTTCTCATGCAACTTGATTCATCGAAACTTTGATAACCTGCAATGCACTTTGTATAATGAGGATGCTTGGAGGATATTCGTTTGTTCCTTTTTTTTTTATTTAAAATCTCAAAATACAAGTCGTTGTATTTCTCTTCTGCTCACTCAACCAAGTGCTTTTGATCAAAAAATAGTAATCAATCCATTCAAACAGCACTCTGCATATTTATTTTCTAAATTCAACAATCTTAGGCTATATCGGAACAGAAAAAGGTTGATAGAAATGAAAGATTATTCCCGATTAAAGAACGCAAAATCTTGGTATATTGAAAAATACAATTTTCTTCAACACATGACAATGATGATGACCATGCTTTCGAGTAGGGACAAATGTTCACTTTTATCTCTCAAGTCATCGAAATCCTTCGAAACTATTCTTTCATCACAATTCCATACCTACATTCCTTATAATTCTTTATTTCCTAATAATTACTATGACGTATGTGACGCATATCGTCACAAAGTCTTAAGAAGATCTTGTCATGATTTTGAAATATCAACAGGATATCCGTAATGCGTTTTGTATAAAATGTCCTGAGATCATTTGAAAATTGACTTACGGTTGAAACGATTTTAAAAGATGTATAAAATGAAAGTTCTAATTACACGTGGTGTGCTCATAATTTTTCTAAAAAGTGCGGGTGTACGGACAGATACAATCGAAGGAATTTTCATGCTTTTCCATACAATGATTGTCTGTACTATCGTACTATTGTTCTGTACTGTGTCAACGAATTGAAAATCATCACGTAACCAGTTGGAGATGTCCTAATACTTAACAAATTCAAAGATCTCTAAAAAGCGGTATCGATTTTCTTATTGCATATGAAAAATCATACAAATGTACAATATACATATATACATATAATCTAAAATCCTGTGTCATCGGATATCCTGAAGACATATCAAAGTTTTCAATATAGTTGTGAAAGATTGTTTACGTACGCTAAACTTCCATCAAACGATTCAACAACGAACGCTCTAAACACTTTTCTCAATTCCTTAACACATTATAAAACATTCTGTTTACTTACATCAAATTTCTTCAGATATTTAAACAATCACGCAATCATTTCCAAACATTATGAAACATTTTATACATTTATTTGAAATATTGTATATTTTCTTTTTTTTGACTATCTCCTCCGTACCAAAACACATCCAATGTGGTGAACCGAACGAGGATTGGAGGAAAAATAAGAAGGAAGGAAAAACAAAACAAGAATAAAAACTAAATTATTTAAAAAGAAAATAATAAAACCTCCGTGATAGAGTGAATGTATTAGACATCGACTTATACCTCGATACACGTACGTCCTCGGACACGAATTGGTAATGATTACGTCCTGATTATCTACGCACCCTTCGGAATCATGTCGATAATAACTACATTACTTTATTTGATATATAATAATATATCGGTGTATATATGTATATGTAAGATGTGTAAAATGGTCGTCGCTTGTCTTCGAACAAGATTTCGTTGAAGAAGAAAGTCATCGGAAGGATCGGCGTCGAAGGTGAACGCGTACGTGTGTTTTTAGGCTATATTCGTATATTCACAAATGCGCGCACTCTTACGTGTGCCTATGTGGTCTTATGTATTTTGTGGTATCGATGGAAGAAAACGAACTGGAGATATTAACTTTAATCCGCACACGAATGAAATGAACGAAAAATTCGGATCAACCTAAATCCAAATAATATCATCTCACTCCGAGTTTTCGAGATATGAACGAAGAATGAGACTGAGTCGAATAAATTGGGTAATCTTTCAAAAGAAATAATTGAATGCAGGGCGGACAATTGAATACATTATCTAAAAGTCCAACTGAGAAGTGGCCAAGGCACTTTCAGCCGTTTCCTCGCGTCGTCATAAGGGTCTTGTGACCTCGCCGCACTCGCAGTGGCAGTGATGACCTCGACGATCCACTCTGTTGCTTATCGAATGATCACTGGAACAGAAAAAGAAACAAAAGATCTTCAATTCGTGTCAATCATTTCGAGATAGATCATTATACGATTGAATATAATTTTTGTACGAATAGATGTTTTTCAATTTCATTATATCCAAATATTTTTCCCAAATCTTGAGAAAAGGAAATTAGAGTTTCTCAAATCATAGCCTCAAATTATTTTTGCCTTATTTTAGGAATTCACACATTACTCGCCAAATCAATGGATTTTTCTTGAATGGAATTGGTATATAAAAATTGAAAATTTGTGAAGAAATTCTTAATTTCATGAGGTTTCGAGATCTTATAAAATATTAGAAGTTGTATCACAATTTTTCCATTTTATACAAATTCAACAGCAACAAACTTTCACCATCGCAACGTCAAATTCGAATCGTCTCGATTCAAATTCACTGAATTATTTGATAATTTGTGTAGAGTAGATATCATTTTATTAGTATACATGAAATTGTGGAGGGTGAAAAAGATTTTCTGGAATAGGAGACGTCGGAATGGTATCGAGATATTCAGCGACCGTCATCACTTGTTGCATCCCTGTATGGAATTCATATAGAACTTATTTGCATCAATTACAATCAATTACGAAAAATCGATAATAATTATAAAATCCGTGATAGACGTTCTCTGATCTATTCATTTGAATCAACGCAAGATTTTGATTAATAAATTTCCATTGATCAATACGAGCACGATGAGAGAATTGAATGAAAGCAGAGATGAAATATTAACGAAGTGTGGTTGGTTGAAAGGATCAAAGATGTGATGAATTAAGTGAACAGGGAAAATTAATGAAGAAAAGCAGATATTTCAAAGAATGTACAGAAATGTAAATTATGTGGTCAAGAATATGAATCTTATGAACATATACCGGGTGTTTCATAATTCACTGGAAAAACTTCACAGGCGTTATTTTGCAATCAAAATGCAATAATTTCCCGCATTGAGAAATTTTTTTGAGCCTTAATTTTTGAAATATAAGCATTTCCAGATTTTTTGGAATCCGAATCACTCGAGAGCACTGTATCATACATACTTGAGCCTGATACCGTTCGCTAAGTTAGAGAACGGCGGATCTGTGGAAAAAAATTAAGGAACCCCTTGTGAAAATATTTCTACGCCAAATTACGCCAAAAACTACGCCTAAATACTGCATTTCGGATACTCCCGTAGAAAAACGTAGAAAATTCTACGCACTTCCTACGTCAAAGTATGCCAATCTATGACCAAGAGTTTGACCCGTATACTGTAGCGTAAACAGGTGTACAAATACGTAGAATAGCATGAACTCTCGGACTTTGTACGCCAAATTTACATATTTCTACTCCCCTGCTTCAATTTCGCGTATTTTCGGCACAAATATTCATATTTTTGTCTATGCCTGATGACTTAAAACTATGCCAACCTGCGGGACGTAGATTGACGTAATATATCGTTGTTTTTAGCGTAATTTGGCGTAGAAATATTTTCACAAGGGACCCTATCATTTTTCAGTCCAAAGTTATGGCGATTCGAAATTTTTGGGCTTCCAGTCAAACAGAATCCAGCAACTTTGAATCATTATAGCTCTTAAACGAAGAGTACCCAGATAGTTCCATTTTTTACACAGATTCGCCGCTTTTTGACTCAGCGAATGGTCTTAGGCTTAAATATGTACTACACAATGCTTTTGAGTGATTTGGATTCAAAAATCTTTCAATACGAGAAATTATTGCATTTTGACTGCAGAATGAAGTATGTAAAGTTTTTTCAGCGAATTCTGAAACACCCGGTATAGATTGAGAAATCAGAAAAACAGAGCAAGGATCCCACACAAATCAATGGATATATATTCATAACGATGGAGATAATGATGATCGTAATCAAGACGTTCAAAATTCCATGTTCAAGTTCATGGTCCAGTACTGGCGGAAATTCATATGCCTAGCAGGAACAATTGAGCCGTTACTGCGCCAACACTGGTTTCTACTAATTAGTGTCATTTGTCTGACAGACATAAAAAAAACCCTGGGTTTAGAAAATGGCAACTGGGAAATGTTGCGACTGGATCAATTCAAACCCATGCCAGATCAATTGGAACAACCGGTTCATTAAAACTAGCGCAGTTGTGGCAATACAGGCCCATTAATATTGCCGAGACATACAAGATTGTATTTCCAGTACCGGGCCTTGTGTGAAATGTTGTTGTCATTTGGACTTCGGGTCAGTACTACCAAATCAACTAGCCATCCTCAATGGAAAAATTTTCAAAATTATATATATCATTTATATATAATTATACAAGAATTATATAAAAACTTAATTGAATTACACATAAATTAAATATAATGTAGGAAATTTTTCCACTCGTGATGGAGTGGGTGTTTATATTTGCAAGCGCTTGTAACTCTACCCAAACGTGTATTCACTACGGGTCCAATGGGGGCCCAAAGTGGGTGCCCATGCTACCTAACGTGGGACCAACTCTGAGATGATAACATCGTTTTCAGCCTGTCTGTATTGCTTTACCCGAGGACTAGGTGATACAATGGACCCTGACCTAAGCCGATCTTGGCTCAACTTAGGGCCGGACCCGCACCAAAGTTCAATATTTCCATTTACTACGAACTATAAATGTATGAGAACAAACAATAGAGCCAAGATTAGTCCAAGATGGGTTCCATTGTCATTTCCCAATACTGGATTCAAGCAAATGAACCCTGCTTGGGCCCATTGTCAACATCGGCAATACACACTTGGGTAGCAACGATACTGAGCCCTAGTGAAATCCCTAGTGAAAATTCTCTAGTGATTGATAAGTTTTGTAACGCTAAACTAGCCAAAAACTAGACGCTCGCAAGTGCCTCGTAGGGTTCTGGTGAGGTACTTGCCAGTGTCTAGTATCTGGCTAATAAAGCGGTACAAAATTCGTCAATAATCAGAGCATTTCTACTTGGGATGGGGCCATGTTTCAATTTCCAAAAGGATATTCCACATTCCTCAAAATTCGACATGAAACTGAATTTTGTCTGATGGATTCTGGTAAAAAATTCATCAATCATTTGAATATTCATCGAATACGAGATTTCGAATACATAATATTTTTCCACATAAAAGGCATTCGAAGATTCTATTTTATGTGATGAAATATTCAAAGATCTTATAGCGCTTCCGTTCATTATATCTGATGGCGAGAAATGACTACGAGTAAGCCTTCTCGTGACTCATGACTAACCTCTATAATTTCATCGCAATAAACCATGTGAGGAAGCAAAAGTTAATAGTGCGGCGTGAAGACGTTTCACGACACATTACGGTAGAATTATTGGAGTTCGGATGATCGATCAAAATGATTTCTCTACAAGTCACGAGCGGACGCATTCCTGCTGATTCAATAATCATTGAATCATAAAAAATATATTCTTGCGGAATTGTAGAGAAGATCTGTAACTGGTTCATCAACGTTCTATTCATTTTTACATGTAATTCGATGGATACCGGTAAATGAAATTCCTCAACCAACAACGTACTGGATTCGAAGAGTCTCTTGATTCAGATAAATTCTTCTTGTACTGAAGAAATATTTCTCCATTCGAAGCATACTTCATGATGTGGAAGGATATATTTTTTCAGACACAGAAAATATATCGCAGTTAATGGGAGATTCATCTCTGTGGATGCTATTTGCATGAATTCAACTACTTCCTAGGGATTTCACATGAATTGCAGTATCATCGGCTGTGCTGGATATGAAGTTGATGGAATCAGAGTAAAAACGTGCACTGTTAGAAAAGTTCTTAAATTTAATACGAAATTCTTTATGAAATACCATATTTTCATATTGAATGCAATAATAGTTCTTAAATTTAATAATTTGATGATGAAATTTCAAAATTTCTTCCTGAAATGTAACAATTGTTCATTAAATTTCACAAATATATTATTACAATTAAGAACAAAATTATCAACGTTGGGAAAGAAATTCTTAACATTAGGAATTATATCATTGAATCCAATATTTTATTATGAAATTTAATAAAATGATTATGTAAAAAACTTCATAATATTCTCATGAAGTTTCAGGCAGATTTTCCTAACAGTGTACAATATTCTGACTATTCCAAACTATGCGTCTAACGCAGGGTTCATGTAAATTGAGTCTGACTAAACAATGATGAAATCAACTTTGATTCAATATGATCGGTTGTATAGAAAATCAAACTCCAATATTGGAAGAAAAATCGAATTATATTGAATGAAACATTGAAACGATACTGTATATTTTAGATCGTTTTAAATACATTAAAATCTCAAGAAACTGTAAGAGTAAAATAAATTATGATGAAAAGATGATCAAGAGTCCATAGGTCATAAAAATAATATGAGCGTAAGTCAGAGTTATGGTGATTAACAATATAATATTTTCTTGTTTCATAATGTACAGTGAAGTGTTTATAAAAATCTTAATTTTTCGTTAGCAACTATGAATGGACATGAACGGATTATTCTTGTATAAGTTCGACTTTTAGTGCTGGTATCTGTATTTGCAAAAGATAAACGAGTTATTGAAATATTATTGATGAGCAGGTCTTACAGTTTTATGTGTAAAAGTGAATATATTTAGTTATACGTATCTTTTTGATATTGAATGTTGCGAAGAATTCCTTCTTTCCGTATAATTGAAGTCTCAATATATATACATATCCATATTCAACTATGATTGGCCAATCTTCCCGAATGCAGTTGATATTCTAAGGAATTCCACACACAATAGAGTCAAACTCGAATAGTATTAATATCAATGAATTTTTACTTTGGAAATGTTATACGTATATTAGACTTAAGGTATTCGCTTCGACCTCTCAACTCGTTGTGTTAGTCTCAATTCTCGCTCCCCGTTTCTGGAGGTTCGTTCCCCTTCTCTTCTCCTATCATTCTATCATATCTTACATATATATGTACATTATATCTATATTACAACATACACTACACTTTGATTATTCCACTTCAAAACATCTGAGCTTGATATTTTCAATTGTTGATGTTAACGTAATAAGTTTCAAAGCTGTTTCGTGAATGCAGGATTGTTCAGAGCAATAATTCATGATAGTTTCAAAATAAGTCTTGACAATCTAGCAACTATTTTCCAAACCACATGTGTTAATTTATATATCTATACAATGATATCTCTTTTATCCCTTCAAGTACAAACAAGTGCGAATTCGCACCAACCATTTCCACACTTTTGGTTTATTGTCAAAAATTGATTTCATCCTCGCGTTTTTTTCATTGATGTATTTGTGAGTTTTCTTCCATACCACGTTGATCTGCTTAGTTCTTCCTTCAAATTGAGAACAAGGAAGGTCGAATCAGTCGAATAGGAACCGAGTTATTAATCGATAAAGTCGCGTAGTGCGAATTCGCACCTGTGTATACTCCGAAGGTGTGAAAGGATGTGTGTACTTGGAGGGTTATTATCCAAACACCCAACAAAAATCTAGGATGGACCAAATTCTAGTGTTACGTTTCGAGGTAAGAATTCGAGCCTGCAATAACGCTGAAAATTTTTTTTTCACCCTTCTAGGCCCTAATATAATCAATCCACCTTCACATTCATGTACAAAACGATACAAATATCATCATTCTACAGTAGAAATATGGAATAATTAAAAACTATCGCAGCATTACTCGCGATATCAAAGAGAGGGATGGAAATTATTTGAATGCTCTCATTCAAGCGTTTCGCACTGCAGTATCAACCCATGAATCAATCGAGAATGATGCCTACATGATGAATTTAAACCGCTGTGACCTACATAACATTAACAATTGTATTTTTTTTTCTTCGAGTAGCGAAGAACCAACCTCGAAATTCAATATCAACTAAATGAGGCGAGGACGAATGTATTTTAAATTACGAGAAATACTCCATTCAAATTCCATTGATTGGCAATAACTCGTCCATATTCAATTCAAGGCACTCGGTAACCTAAATCTCAAGGATCATTTTTTCTATCTCTTCCGCCGTTCTTTTTTTTCATTCTTTTCATCCCAGGGACCCGATGCGAAGAATGGATGTTCGACGAAGTCGGATTACAAAAGATCTATTGTCAGGCACGTTACTTGATGGTTTTTGTGAGAGAAAATGTGCAGTTTCGCAATCGCCACGATGAATTTCCTTCTTACACTACCTCAACGTTGATAGAGGCCTGATATTGATGCGAAGAATACTGCATATTCATATCTCGACAGTCCGATTCGATAAGGAAAATGAGAATATGCGTGATAAAAGAGTTTCCTCAGAAAATCTAAGGGAGAAATTGAAGAGGAAAAAAATGAGAGAGGTTAGAACGGAGGAGGAAAGTGGCGAGTTCAAAGTAGAATTGTTTACTTTCGAATTCAGACATGACCTACATTGTTTCTCAGAAGGTGACATGATATATTCACTTCGTCAGAAAATTGTCACGAACAGAAAACACGAATGCGATTAGATAAACGAATGATTTCCCACTGATGGTTCAATTATGTGCTATGTGTGATTACAGGTACTCTGATTAAAGGATCTATGTAATCTCGTTAATGACTCAAAACATTAATTCGAATTCAATGGTATGCCTTCTATGTATCTAATTCAATCCTGTTCAATATTTTATGGATTCTTTACATGGGAGTAATTACATTGCTGGAGATATGGTCGTTAATACAGTCGAGGGAGACGCATTCGTGACGCTGACATATTTTAGAATGACAAAATCAGTAGAACGAGTCGTTCACACCTCGAACAGTAGTATAATTTACTTCGATCGATGATACAAATGTATTCGCTCTGGCTCATAATCAGACTGTCAATATCTACTAGCATTAATCGGGAACGGCAGGAAATTTGGAGAGACCTTTATGAGTGACAATGATACGTAATATAATCAAATTGTTATTCAGGTTGATTTGGTGAGGAATATTCCAGTTCACTACGACAAATCGTTTCAATGACGTAATTGAGTTTGCGGTGAGAGGAAAATAAAATTCAATGGTCACTCTATCCTACCCGAGCGTGTATGAATTCTGGCGCACACTGGCCCCACTCCGGCCCAGTCTTGGGCCTATATTGGCAGTATGGGGCCCATGCTGAGGCGGGATAGGCCTCTTAGTATGTACATGCTAGGGTATATATATACAGATCACTACATAGTACACAGAAAAAAAAAGTTCTCGTATCAAGAAAACATGGTTGTCTTCGTTATATATGAAACACGGATTGTCTCAGTTCGATGCAATTTGCTTGAATCAAGAAATTTTGTTTTGATTCAAGCAAATTGCATTGAACTGAGACAATCCGTGTTTCATATATAACGAAGACAACCATGTTTTCTTGATACAAGAATTTTTTTTTCCTGTGTATATGTCTACACTAATTTGACTAAGTTTGGTCCACCCTGGTAAAAATATCCCTAGCAGAAATCACTTTAGTAATTCTCTAGGCCGTGCGAGGCCTCACCAGGCCCTTGTGAGTGATTTCTACTAGGGATGATGCACGTTCGCGTAAGGGAGTGAAACTTTACATTCCAGAATACGCAAAACTGCTCTCGGTGCATGGAGAAAAGGGATGTGGTCGATATTTGGATGGCTGAAAATTATCTGGGGTAGCTATTTATTAGCACTGGCAACGAAAGTTATTCAGCAACAGGAGCTGAAATCCAGTCTTTGCAGCCTTTTTTTCGCTATCTAAATATCAAATACACGGAATAGCTAATTATTTGTTTTCGTGTGTACATTTGCATTCAATTTTTGTAATGCTTTGTGGCATCGTTCACGCTTTATTTCCCCCAGGGCAGGCTTGGGAATTAAAAGATCAAGCCAAGTTTGGGCCAATGGTTTTGCTAGACTTTGATCACCCTGGTGAAAATGAAGCGTATACACAAAGCGGGAAGGAAACGTATACGAAGCGAAAAACGTTTCCACTCCCTCTTTCTAGAGCGTATGATACCCGCTCGCTGGAAAGTCATCAAATCATACGTTCTGTATACGTTCCATAAACTTCCGATCCTGTTTCGCATATGCTTCATGTCACGTAATAGTAGGTTATATGGAGCGTATGCGAATCATACCTATTCTGACTTCAAATAACATCTTCTAGCAATCGATGGCAACGACGATCCATGGCTCAGTGGTTAAGACCCTACCATAATGAGAGTTACCGGTTCGATTCTCACCATAGAGTCCAATTTTTTTGTCTAGATTTCTTGAATTTTTCCCGCTTTCTTTGTTTCAATTCCCGTTCCACATACTCTTTGTATCCTTTCCATTCAAGCTTCGTATGCTTTCCAGTAACGTTTCTGTTACCCTTCAGCATACGCTTCGTTTACTCTTTCTTCTCGCTCCCATTTTCACCAGGGCAATGCTTCAAATCATCAATGATTGTTCGGCTTCACCGCTATTATTAGACCCACGTCTTCATCCAGCAGTGATGAAGACCTTGATGAATCAATAACGAGCACCATTAATATGCAATTAATCACACTAAATCCTGATTTCAAAACATCATTCAGTCCAATTTAAGGTGTAAGAAGAATAGGTGATCGAATTTCGTCGAATCCCAGTGGTGGGGATGTGATTATTTGATCCGGTTTACAGTTCTCGTTCTCAGATGTCGTTGATGCAGGACATCAGTTTTTTAAACAGTGATGGCGGCATGTTTATACATATTGATAACCTCAACCATTCCAAGCATATTTTGCTTCCCTATCATATAATAAAAAATGTGATTCCGTATTGCATTCATTATTATATTAATTTGAGAATGCGTCAATATATTAAAACATTCAACCAAGATATAAAAAAACAAAATAAAGAGGAGAAAAAATTATCTCATTCAGTTAATACATGAAAATTATAAATTGAATTCGAAGTTTGAAGGTTTCTTGGAAATGTATTTGAAAATGAATATGGAGGAATTCAAATCTAATCAAATATATAAAAATTCAATGCTTAAGAATTGGAAATACGGTCTATGAACTGCATAAAAAAGTGTGAATACTCATTTTGCAATGTTTCTTCATTCTATTCGAAAATTATTTGAATAAACCATTCAACAACGCGTTCACAAAAATATTCTTACACATTGTGCAGTAATGTACGCAAGATAAGAAAATTTTGCAAATGTTTTGAAATATAACTCCCATAGTCATTCAGATCTGAATGAATACGATTTTCAATGTATTATTAAATTAAAGGCTTCTGAAACAGTTTCGGTCATGTTTGTGTATGGGGGTAGCCATTTTTGTTTACACTTACCTACCAGTGATGGTACCGCTATGTCTGGCGGAATGAATGAACCGGATAAAATAATCACACCTCTGAATTGAAGTTGCATCACCTATTCTTCTTACACCGTGGTCCGATCAAACGTGTAGAATTTTAGTTCAAACCTTTTAATACTGCCCAAGTGTGTATTAACGGTGGGCCCCATCTACGCCCAAGGTGGGTGCCCATGCTACCCAACGTGGGGCTAACCCTGGGATGATAACATCGTTCCCAGCTTGGCCGTATCGCTTTGCCCGAGAACTGGTAACACCACGGGCCCAGCATAAGCCCAGCTAGGCAATCAATACTGCTCCTTCCTTTTTGTTTTGAAATTGGAAAATTGCTTTGAATTCTATCCCAGCGGGCATGAATTTCAGCCCCACTTTGGCCCAGTGTTGAGCCCTATCCTGCCCATATGGGCCCAAGATTGGATCAAAGTGGGGCCAAAATTCATACACGCTGAGGATTGTACACACATGCTCGGGATATAAATCCACCCCAATCTTGGCCGAACGCTGAGCCAAACTGGGGCCCAGTTCAAATGCACCCGCACTGAGATTCATTATTCCCATTTTCTACCAACTAGAATTGTATGGGAAAGCACAACAGGGCCAAAATTGAGCCAACATGGGCCCCATCGTCATTTTTCAAGACTGGGTTAAAGAGCATGGACCCAGCCTGGGGCCCATTGTCATTGGAGGCAATACACGCTTGGGTGCATTTCGAAATTCTGCACGTTCAATAGGAATTAATCGGGAATTGTAGGATATTGTAACCTGGGATGATCGGATCTTAATACTAGTGAATAGTACTGAATGAATGTCATCGAAAAATTTACATGGAGAAAATAGGTAACATACATTGAAAAATACCAATGAATCAATGTCATCGAAAAATTTACATGGAGAAAATAGGTAACATACATTGAAAAATACCATATTTTATGCAGCTTCAGTATTGGTCTGACCCAAGTTACGGACCCATTTACGTCAACAAATTTCTAAAAATGTCATAATGGCTTGGACTTTTATGAGAAAAGTATTAGTATTAGGGGTTTGTTCATGTATATAATTTGATCTAAGTCAGACCAACAGTGAATATCCATAAAACATGGTATTCTTCGACATGTCTTTTTCTCCGTGTAGGGAATGACCTGGAAAAAATTGAGTTATTCTGTATGAAATAACAAAACCTTTTCTATGGACGTCTTGCACAATGATCCGAAGAAATAAGAAAGGCGCACACTCACATCTGTGCATCCAAGTACAACCTCATATCAATGAGTACATTATAACCTGCTCCATTGGTATCCTTGATAACGATAGTCCTTGAAATCTTCGATATGTCCTACCTCTTCATTCTCATGTTCCACATCGAGGGAATCTTGAAAGAATTTCAGAAATCCAGGGAATTGTTCGGATGATCAACGATAGAATAGATTAGAAGAAAAAAAATCAAATAAGGTCGAATTCCAACAACTTTCTTGTAAACAAATTGCAGAAGTGTATCTATGAATATTCGCTAATTCAGATAGATTCATTTTTGAACAAAAAAAAGGACCCCCTTTAAGTAATAACTTTTATTCACAAAAGACCGATTGTGTCTGACAGACCAACATTCAAACATCCCAGCAGCTGAAACTCTAAACCTTTGAAAAGTATAATTCATCCCTCTTCTACTTGGACTGCAGTGGAAAAAAAGTATCAATATCCTTAACAAAGACGTAAATGTATAATTTTGCATTGATCTATAGTTGAAGCAGCTTCCATAGCTTTTATCTTTCAACATGAAATAAGTATTTCAAATTCATTTGAGATGATTACTTTGATGCTTTGTTTTCATTACCAAAAATGATTGAATATATTGGAGTAACGTAGTCCCGATCTTCCAAAGTTAGCAGATTCATTTTGATTACGAATACGATATCAAATGAATAAATGAATACATTTGGCGTAAAAATGAATGGAAAAATAATTTTCCAGAACTCTCATTCCTCATTTTTGACATCGAGTGGATGAGAGATGGCATTTTACGTCTCCCTCTCATCTGCATACTCTCTAGATTCCAAATTTGAATGATTGAAACTTACATTCAATTAGCATCGAATCAATATTCAAATGTATTAAAAAAAAGCGATGGAAGCGCAGAATCAAATCCGAATATTTACTATATGAGCTGATCCTGCATAAGCTGATGATGATCCAGCAAATTCATGTCGTGATTCAGTATAATGCGTGTAAGCTCACCATTCATCATAATACTGAAAATACAATGAAATCATCAAGAGATACATTAGATTTTCGAATAATCCCTAGCGTACAAAGCAGCGTACATCGTAAATTTGCCTGGAAAGATGTACATATGTTAACCCGTTACATGAAACGTAACAAGATCTAACACCCTCGATTTAAAATTCGGAATTTATCATTTCGCTCCCGTAGGGGAATACGAGAAGGAGAGCTCATCTGGTTCCATTCTGCATGTAACCGAAATTGAATTCTCACTCTCAAGTCAAGGAATAACATCTTGGTTGTGGTCTTAAATACAAACGTGATATTTCCAGAAGGCTATCTCTTTCAAACGCTTAAAAAGAGAAACAATTGCGATCACCTCGATCTTCCTGAAATCGAAATTCTTTCACTCGAATAGAACTTTTCACATAAAACTTCTAAGAATTGAATACAGAATATCGAAATCTGAAGAATGAATATCAATCTCACACCCAGAAGTTCTACTTAAAATTCCAAAACTCATTACCTATTTTGTATACCTATCTGTCTTTTTAACTTTTCTTTCCCTATGAAATCACTGTCACGCGAATTCGTTAGGAATCACGGAACTTTTGAATGCTCGAAGCAGCATATTAATCAATTAGACCATTTACGAGCTCGTTTTATTCCAAAAATGCCTTGTGGTCCTTTTTGTTATTCACCTTGACTCCCTTTTCAAAAAGATATTAATCTGAAGTTCGAATCTGTTTATTGTTTCCAGTGATGAGAAAACAAACACGTGAATGAAGATTAAGATTATCTGTTCAAGGCAAAATACCTTCATATAGAAGTTTGTAGTTCTCATAACAGCGATTGATTTTTATAATTTTCTTTTCTCCTCATGTACGCATGAATCAATCAGGTTGAAAAGATGGTCTTGAAAATATATTCAGCATCTGATGGAAATATTATTCATTCAGTTTTTCAATTTTCCGCTCATAAGTTTCACAATTCAAACATAGAAACTTGACGTTCGAACAATTGATTTAGGTCGGATCTATCTAGGTTAGATATCTGATTCTCTTGGCTTGTGGAATAACGTTGAATGTTTTCCCAAGGGTTTATTTTGGAGGTTAATCATAATATAACATCCAATCCACACATGTCTTTTACACACTATAAATGTATTGGATGACTGGTGGTATTTTGTGATACGTACAGTTAACGCGAATCGACATCTCCTTTGTAATTTATACTCTTTTCTTTCTCCTCTTTGCTCTCTCAATGCAGTCTATTGATTGATATGTGAAAATTTTCGTAGATCAAGCAGGATATTTCATGAATTTATCAGCAATTCATTCTCCACAAACAAACATTACAATGTAAATTCATAATCGAATGAGCACATTCGTACAGGTTGTTCACAAGATGTATGGTGATAGAATGGATAGTTTCCTTCATCGGCTAATTATGGAAAGTTTCTGTCTACCATGTGGATAGTATATCACAGATAGCGCGATCCAAACGTCCAGAACCCTTGACCACAAATCGACAAGAAGGAAGGGCGAATGATGAAGGATGTTTTGAAGAGGGTGTTTTTCACAATCCGGCAATCTCGAAAGGGGCCGAACTGATACGGTTGGTTTTCTCAGTTTCAATGATTCAATATTTATAAGTGGGAATAAAAAAATTCCATATACTCTCAGATTCTAATCTTAAAATTGTGAAGAATTTATAATTTAAAATTTTGATGAGTCCTTCAACTTCAATGTTGAACCAAAAAATTTTGAATTTCACTTCTCTAGTCTACACTTCCACTTACCGGTGACCCTCGACTTCGCCTCCCTTTCCTATATTGACAACGTTTCACGTCCTTCACTTCTATTCGAAACCCACCCTGACATCACTGAACAATACTCAGAACTCACGTTGAAATTCGACACTACAGAAATTCCATATTCATTCCTCGTTTTCTCATATTCACTTGATATGAAAGATTCCTTTTACTTTAACATCGTATAGTTTCATTTTGTATCGTTGAATTCTCACGCGATTGATTCAAATCTTCTACTGTTCACCGTTTCTACTTCACACCACACTTTTATCCGCGTTTGATCCATCGCAATTCACCTCATTGATTCATGCTGAGAAATCCCTTTGTGCGGCATCTTTATTCTCCTGTACAATTCAAAGTATTGTACTTTTTGTAGCATCAGCGACTTATTTTTGGTGTTATCCGAGGGCTATCATTTTTTATTCCTCTTCATATAATTCGAAGAGAGGGAATACGCGGATGAGTCAATGAAACAATTTACCAGAGAGGCTGCATACAGGATTGGTTTGTACAATTTTTATTGAATTTTGCAAATATTTATCTTCTTTATAAATTCCTTCTTCACAATTTTTCAAAATTAGGACAAAAGAAGAGGAATATTCGAATCTTCAACACGTAGACCCATAAAGCAGAGAATAATTTATGAGAGTATAATACCCCATTTGTCGTAAAAGTTTGTGGTTGGTTAGTTGGACAATTGAGAGCTTGCGTACTGGGTCAAGAGTCGTGACTTCAACTTATAGAACATATGAAATTGTTCTCTCCAATATTTTTCCTAATTCTTTGGTCATTTCGATGAAATAGATTTCTCACAACTCATTGTAATGACTGAAAATTCAGTGGAATACGATATAAAATAAAATATTTCATTATCTCAAATCAAACCTTTTGTCAGAAAAATCAATATTTGTTTCACGAAAATCGAATAGTGCTATGGTTTCATTTATAAATGTCGAAACTGGAGTAGAACCAATCGATGAGGATTGATGTGACAATTTGAGATCAAATACTACTGCATGAGTCGATTTCATGCCGAATAACTATATTTCCTTCGATTTTGTGCTTCATAGGATATTTAAATAACACATTTTCAACATGTGTAAAAATGTGGCTGTGCAGTAATAGGAAATATCGATAAACGATTTCTCTTTCACATATCAGATTCTTGAAGATTTAAATATCAAAAAGACTAACGAAGCGAGGCTGATATACCTGGAAGACCAACGTGCGGAACGTAAATCCGTATGATATCCACTGACTTTCAACTTCCTCTTAGAAAATTGTGTGCTAGTCTTCAAGATAAAATACTACCAATGGAATTATCATGTGGACTGTTTCCCGCTTCAAGATATTTCCTGATAAATAAATCTCATTGTTCATCATGGATTGGAAAAAGAAAAAATTCTCCCTATTTAAATTTCAATCTTACTTTTCTCGGATCGATAGACGGGATGAAGCGTTCCATCAAGCAATACCCTAACGATACCAAGAAAATAATGAAATAAACATAATTTCCCATAATAGCGAGTCCATTTGATTCTTAGAATCCTTTGTAATGCCTGCGAACAGAAAATCAATGGAATTTTTACTGCAGCAAATTTGCCTCCTTCACTTCGTGGTTACATTAATTGCATAAGAAAAATTAAAGAAGTAAACGGAACGTGGCGTGTCAACGGAAATTATAAGAAAAAAAAAAGCTTCGAAAGATTCCCACTTAGATAAGTGAGAATTGGAAAAAGCGTAATTTCATGCTGAACGAAAGGAATCTTCTCAATTTATCCTCTTTGAGGGATATGATAAGAAATCATCAAATGAGATGTGAGGGAATTCATTGCAAGATAAAATAATTTTCAACTACTTTTTCCTTGCGCACATTTTACTCTAGCGATTCGACTGTGAATGCAAAGGTAAACGAAACACTAAGGGAATGGCTTTTGTGATCACATTATCCAAATAACGAACGTTAATAGGAAAAGAAGGAACATGAGGAAAAGGAGAAAGAAAGGAAAACGAAATAAAGCGGTAGTGAAAGGGAATGAGTAGGAAGGAAGAAGTACTACTCAAAAATAAAACAAGAGCGTGGTGTTGAAGAAAGATGTTTATTCTTTCACCCGGCGTCTTTTTATTATCGTACATTCCATCTCTTGTGAACAAATTTTGTAGAATCGTGTGAAATTTTGAACGAGAATTCACTTGTATGTGAATTCCATATAAATTTTCCTTGAATTCAAGATTAATTCTATGAACTTGGGTGTACAAAATTCATTCGCGAAGAAAACTCCTCATTTGATGCTGCTCCTGGAGGATTTTTTGGGATAAATAAAATAAGTGTTGTTCTGACAATAATACAAACAGAGATATATCAAATCGAAATCTCACATATTTGAAGAAGGTGAACAGTCTTTTCCCATATGAAATTGAGCAGAATTCAGTTCAAATACATAAAATTCGTATATAAAATCATCAAATTATAAAAAATCAACATGGAGATACAAATTTTTTTTCAAATCATTTTTCAACACAATATTCCATATGATTCTCATGTAGATTGTATATGAAACTACTTATTTTATACAATTGTTGAAAATAGGATGAAAATTTATGAAGGGAAATACTTTCTCGACTCACACGGTACCAAGGACAAAAACATTTCACCTTGTTCTCCGATGTTGGATTTCCCATGTGGAACAGTTGTATAGAAACAATTCATGCTGACTTAGTTGTATGCAGTGTAGATGAATTATATATGTACCAAATATGTAATAGGTTTATTATATATTTGACGTATATATGATTCATGTAAATTTTATTGTTCTGTACAGAATTCCTATACAACTTTTTCACACAGGTTTATATATTTTCAATGGAAACATGATCTCTGCAATTGATTTGAAAGAATAAAAAAATACGTCGGTTTGATAACAAATACTATTCCACGCGTTGTGGTACTGAGCTGATTGAAATGAAAAGTTAATAGGAAACAATAAGAAAAAAAATGAGACAACAGTTCCTATTCCATTCCCTTGATCCCCTTTGGAGAGAGAAATTATCCTGCCAATCGCAAATCTTTTTATTGATACAATATTCTTCAGCGAAGAAAAATAGTAAATTGAATAGTACATCTGTACAAATATTTGCTTTGAGCTCAAAGCTCTTATCAAATCTTGGAAACATCTACACTGTTAGAAAAATCTGTTTGGAATTTAATGTAAAAAGTTTGGAAGCAATTAACACACACAATTGTGTATTAATTTTCAAACATTTTTTGTATCCCCAAAATAATAGACAGAATTTTGAAATTCAAGCCACAACATTATGAAAATCGATGTAAAAAAATGCATGAATTTTCAACAGTATTACTTAATTTCCAAAATTCCTTCCAAATGGTTCATCATGTTATGGTGTGAAATTAATACAAAAAATTCTGAAAATCAAAATACATATTGAATGAATTATTAGAATCGCGTGATTTGATTTTACGATGAATTTTCAACACCACATTATTTAATTCCAAAAATCCCTCCTGAATAAGGTGACCAGCCCCATTAATGAACACCTTAACCCCCATTAGCGAACAATCGTTTATCTATTATATCTTTCCTATGGCATATTATTCTGAATTTATTTACATAACAGCGGTTGATTTAGTATCCAGTCAGTCATGCTCGGATGAAATTAAAGCACTAAATGAAAAGTACTATGAATCAAACACCAAAACGTTCATTAAAGGGGTCGCGTTCATAAATGGGGTCATCTACCTTACTCCATCATGTTTTGTTACAAAATTAATACAAAAAATTCTGAAAATGAAAATACATATATGAGCGAATTATTAAAACTTCGTGATTTAATTTCACAATTAGTGATGTTGATTTTACAACAAGTAATTTTCCCTACAAAAATTCACATCGAAAGGGTAGACCACGATTGTTCCGAAATTTCCTGATTTATTGAAAACTAGTACTTTCTAGTCATTTCTCAAAATCTACTAGTTTTCAACAGATCGGGGAATTTCAGGTTCACACACTTTCGGGATAATCGCATATATCGGGATATGAATTTCCATAAACTGTGGTGAATATCAGAAACTTTGTTTGAAATTTGAGAAATATGTAATTGATTTTCCAATATTCAAATAAATACAGAAATTCAATATCTACAGTTATGAATTTTCACAAACTGTTATGAATTTCAAAACTTTCGTTGAATTTCATGAAATATGTGATTGATTTCTCAATATCCAAATGTGGAATACAATTCATATAGCGCCCTTGAAAATTAATGTACTTTTTTCCATGAACGTATATTAAATTCACAAACATTTTTAACAGTGTATCTTACAAAGGTTAGGATGATGAAATATAGGGGAAACTCTGTAAAACTATATGTTTAGCAAAAAAAACATTCGATCGCAATTTTACAATTCTACACTGAGAAAAGTGAACTGTGACTATTACCATGCGAAAATGGTAGGTGAATGACAGAATCTCTGAGTTCATGATGGCGACTACGTTATTTGGTATCCATCTTCATGTAAATGGTATGCATGAACATTTCCACGATTCTCCATAGTATCCGAAACCAAATTCACGAAGCTGTCCCCCAATTACGATTCGTACATGGTAATCATTACATCCCACTTCTCTCAGTGTACAGTAAGTGATCACCCGAGTCAAAAAGGGAAACCTGATTTAGCTCTGATTCGTTGCGTATTACGGAGTGAATCAGGTTTGATTTCATTTTTAACCCCGATCTCACGATGTTCTCAACCTGATCTTGTTTTGAAACTTCTCATTCGACCTGGTGTCTCATTCGAACCTTATCCTTTTGACCTGATTAAACTCTGGATCGTTGCGTATTACGGAGTTAATCAGACTCTAAAAAGTATTACAATTTTTCGACTCGCGCAACGGATAATCGCTCTGAAAATATGAATGTAGACTAAATTTTACACCAAACTTTAGATCACATTCGTGCGTCGGGTTTTGTATGTTTTTGATTTTTAAGTTGACTAGTCAAATTTTTATCCTATATCTTTAATGATATATTTTCGTATGAACGATCGTAGGATATTTAAGGGGGCAAGCTCCTCCAGAACTTTCAAATTTTGCATTTTTGGTTTTTTGCTTTGAAAATTCAATTACGACCTTAAGAATATATTTTCAATGTTTCAAGCCCAATATAAGTGACCTGGGCTTAACAATAGGCTTGGAATGTAAGATTTTCGCAGACTTGTACGATAGCAATCGAGTACGAAGACAAGAGCGACGTTCGTTAACATCGACAAAAGTAGAGACCCTTTAATCAGAGTCTGGTCAACAGGCTGAAAAATGTGAATGCATTTTGATTGGTCTGCCATGTTTCCTCTAAACTGAGTGGGAGAAATTGCGGCGAATTCAAAATTGTTATTTTGCATATACTCAGTTTTCCATGATTTATAAGCAAAATATTCACAAACTGGAGGGTGAATGTGTGTTGAAACTGAGAACTTCTCAGTTGGACTGCAAAATGAATTTTTAAATTAATTCCGAAAATTTAAACATCGAAGTATGTAGAAGTTGTAATGGAAATTAAATAACGAGTGAAACTAACCTAGATCAACGTAAACAGTTCACGAGTCAGTAAACAGTTTACAGTTACGGGTATTAGAGGGTCTCTATATATCACTTACCCAATTGTGGAAGTGATCATCATGAGTGCGTTGTTGTGCCACACGGAATACACAGAAAACGTACTGTGCGTTTAAATAGAATGCACGAAAAATGATTTTTTATGAAAAATTATAATGTTAAAGTTTGACGCCACATGGAGAGCTGAAAATGGTGAAAACTGTTTACGTTGATCTAGGTTAGTTTCACTCGTTATTTAATTTCCATTACAACTTCTACACACTTCGATGTTTAAATTTTCGGAATTAATTTAAAAATTCATTTTGCAGTCCAACTGAGAAGTTGACACACATTCACCCTCCAGTTTGTAAATATTTTGCTTATAAATCATGGAAAACTGAGTACATGCAAAATAACAATTTTGAATTCGCCGCAATTTCTCCCACTCTGTTTAGAGAAAACATGGCGGACGCATCAAAATGCATTTACATTTTCCAGCCTGTTGACCAGACTCTGATTGAAGGGTCTCTAGACAAAAGAGGCCAGAACTGCACAGAAAGAAAAGAATGCGGCCGTAATGAATGATTTTCACGGAGTTGAAGGTTTGCTTTATGGTCCTGGTATCGCGGATTAAGCTTGGGTAACTATAAATTGCTTTTCATTCTACTTTACAAGAACGAAAACTTTAGAGGCGTTTTTCTCAAAACATGTTTTTTTCCGCACCGGGGACTATAACTTGAGATATCAACTTGAAATTTTCCACAAATATTGTTCAACGTATTGGCTTCAGCATATACCTAGAAGTTTGCATAAATTATAACTAAAAATATTGTTTACAACAATTTGTTCATGAAAAAAAGGTTTAATTTTGTTTTTTTTCCCGAAGGGAACATGAAGCTCCGACGAACGTTCAGAATAGATCATGATAGATCAGACTGAAGCTCCGTTGGAGCTCAAGTTTAGATTCGGAAACGTTCGACGAAGGTCCGATGAACGTTGAAATGTCCGCTTGAAAATAGCTTAAATGAAGGTTCATAGAACGTTTATTAAAGATTCTACGAAGATTCATTCAACCTTCAGTTTTTTATGTTTCAGACGGAATTACAATTATAGTTAGAAATGCCTCAATCTTTCATTTTTTCGTGGAAAAATATACTTTGAAAAAAACTTTGATCGAAAAATTGCAACTCGAACGAACCTTTAGCAAACGTTCGATGAACGTTTTATGAACGTTCATTCAAACTATTTTCAAGTGGACATTTCAACGTTCATCGGACCTTCGTCGAACGTTTACGAATCTAAACTTGAGCTCCAACGGAGCTTCAGTCTGATCTATCATGATCTATTCTGAACATTTGTCGGAGCTTCATGTTCCCTTCGGGTTGTGTCCAAATTAAAAATTTTTTTGTTTGTTAAAAGTAGGTATATGCTGAGCGGAATAACTTATTCTGATGGGAAAATTTTGGTTGGTTGATTTCAGTTGGCTACAAGAGGCTAGGCACTCCCCGGCGCAAAATGAAGGAGCCAAGTTTCAGCAGCTGTAACTCCGCCATTTTGTTTTTTTTTTGGTATGAAAAAATTCATATGAATAAATTAAAACTTCAATTATAATAATTGTTTCTTTGAGCACGATAAATACTCTCAATTTTTTGTACAAAATCATTGAAAAACCTGTTGTCTGGAGGAGTTGCCCGCCTTAAAAGGGTTTTACGACCCTCAGAACACACGAGGAGTCACGGTCGACTTTTAGGTCAGGTTGGGCTATTTTTCGCTGATTGGGCTACTCAAAGATCCAATCGGTGAGTAATTTCCTTGCCATGGCGACTGATAACCAATTGGGCTATCTTGGGCTGATTCCTCATCTTGACATGGAAGAAAAAATCAAGCGATTTTGAATGATTCGTTTCACGAATTTTGACTATGTTCAGAGCTCCTTCTCAGAAGAATAATGAATTCCATTGGTCGATTCTGATGGCACTGGAACAAATGGTGAAAGACTGGTCTAACGATTAAAATACACCAGTCACCGTGAGGGCAGATTGAAAGTACAGTTCACTCTGGTTACAATCCTATCACTTATATAACTCTCGCTCATATTTTTCCCGCTTCACTGAGCACAAATATTCTCCGTAGTTTTGGTCCATACATCTTGCTATAATGCTTGTCCTGAGAAATTGGTCAACCGGAGACCATGTAAAATGTAGAGCAATAAGCACAAAGATGACCATATAATGTTCACTGCAGGGTGGAAAACACTATGTTTCCTATAGTGGAAGGGACGTCGATTTCTCTCCACTGTCTCTCCCTACAGCCCCTGAGCGAAGCTTATGAACAGATTGGACTGCATTTGATTTGAAATCGAATGTTTATTTTCACATAAAACTCATCGTTCAATCATTTTTGGTTCGAATTCTATTGTGGGCTACTTTTTGGCTCCTACAGGGATTTATCGGCTACTTTGGGCTACCCGAACGTTCTCTTTGGGCTACAGTTGGTGATAAAAAACTGGTCACACTGTACGCCAGCTGTAGGAATTTTCATTACAAAATTCAAGCTCAACTTTGGAACAAATTAAAAGAACCCAACTGAGTTTATGGTACGTTGATATTCTCTGAGAATATTCCAAACATGAGATAAACTGTGATGAATTCAGAAAAGTTTTGAAAAACCAGGGTTCGTCCCCGTTGCTAGATTTCATCAGGATTTTTGTGATCCCTTGATAGTATTCTTGCAAGATTCCGGCAGATTCAAAGGGAATTTAGATATCCAAGTTGCGTCCAACGTGCCAAACCCATACTGGTAACTCTAGGAATTTTTAGGGAAAGTCAGCAGGATTAACACACACATTTTATGAAAAAGCTTCTAAAAACCTTCGTAAATATCTTAAATTTGAGCTTGTAGAGGATTCTGCGGTTTTGAATTTCATAGCATATCAAAATCATATATCAAGCTCATCATATAAAAATTCAATGACAAATCAGAGAGAAATTGTGAGCATAGCCAACCACGATAATAATCAATAGTGCGAGTAGTGATTTTTCCGAGTCGAGTCGAGCCGAGTACTCGAAAAGTATATAATATATATGAATATAATCTTTATGTGATAGTGGAGGACGATCCCTCCTGTTCTCTAAGAATATTCTACCTTTTGCAAATGATGATTCATGATAATTCTAAGAAAATCGACAAATTACTCGAAAATTATCGAGTAGCTCGAAAATTTCGAGTAGTACAAAATACTCGACTCGACTCGAGAATACTCGAAAATTTCGAGTACTCGCACACACCTGATAATCAATCTTTCGAATCATGTGTTCGAATATGAAGAGTTTATCTTGCTCTATTGCAAGATCGACACCATTATCTGATGAAATCTATCGAAAATGAATCAGAAGAGGATTTCTTTGATGGAAATCCCAAGAATTAAGGAATCAAGAACGTTACAAGCGTTTTTAAAGTTTCCAACTGATTCTAGATATGAGATGAATTGGGAAACTTGTTCTCTCGTTGAGCACATGACGCTGAACTTGAAGATTCAAAATCTCTTCCAATTATTACAACAGCAATTCTGACTATTTCTCCTTCCAAGTGCACTGAAAAAACTTTCAAACCTTGAAATCGATATACTCCATTTCAGAGATTTGAGAAATCCATATTTTTTCGAGGTATATGGATAGCGCGGGAGGGAAAAAGATTGCAATTTTTTTTCACATACAACGACCTAGTCCTCGTCATCCTTCACGTATGAAATTCACCAAGAATTCACCGAATGAAAAAATTTTCAAAATTATATACAATTTTCCACTCTGGTCATATCGAAATTTATAAATTGTGGAAAAAGTGGGAAAAGTTTCTCCTAGATACATTAGTTACTTGAATTTTCCACACGAGAAAAAATATTATATCATAAAAATAAGAACACCAATAAATTGAATATCTCATTAGGTTCATGATATAATGTATAGTTATTGCTATTTTGATTATGAATTTTCCTGTTTTACAATATCATCTTGATTATTGTTGGTTACATTTTGGAAACGTCCAAGAGAAATTCAAATAATGTTTCTAAGATAGTACACACTCAAGCTTCTATAGAACTTTGAAGATCCTGGCGATTCAGTATTCAAATGACAAGGGATGTTCGAAGGATAACATGTCCCCAGTTCACCCGAGTATTATGGTTTCTTTGAGAAGAATGGTTTCGGTTTATCTAAGACGATAGTTCACGTTGACCACAATAGACCACAGTACATTCTGTTGATTGCTCGAGGATATCTCATCTATCTCCAACAATAGATATTATCAACTCTGATCTTTGATAAACTCGAATCAATATTTCGAATCTCATTCATCTACTATCCTGTAATTATATTAATTTCCTATAAATGTGAAGAATAATTCCGTGTATATATTCGCATATCACAAAATGATTAACACACATTCTATTGATCCTTCGTCGCATGTCCAGAGATAATGAAACTCTTCGCTTATATAGAATCGTAAAATTGGTCTCCACTGTAATTTGTAAAGATCATTCAACATTTCAAGGAACCTCGTGCTCCATTCGTTGCACGTCTTTCATTTCAAGGCAGTGCAGCTTGACAAAGCAACTACTGCATGTACAAGATTGCTGGAATCAAATATTTTCGTGGAAAGCGAGTATTTTTCTTATCGTTTCCCCTTCGTGACCTAGTTTCTTCATTCGAAATGAGAATAACGTCAAGCCCGATGATCGGTGATTTTGAAAATGACTCGCGATTTATGTTGGACGAATCAAAAACATGAAAATTCGATGTCGAGCAATGTTTTGGAATGAAAGTGGAAAGGATTCGACTTGTTTGAAAAATTGCTCAAATTGTTCTACTGTTATCACGCCTCGTGAATTCAACTGTTTTGTCTTGATACTCTCAAAGTGTTTAAATCGCATAAATCGGAATATATTTGAAATGAAACACTTGAATTTGCAGTGGAGGAAAATATTACAAAGTAATAATTCAGTTAATCGATCCAATGTTTGTTTATTTGATCCGTGCCAATCTTTTGTTCTGTGGTTCACCTGTTCCAATCATTCCATCCAATTCGCATGGTATCAATATTACAATTAATGAAAATCATGGAATCTATCACACAAATGATTGATGAAACTTATGTATCAAGATAGGCTATCATGTTATTGGATTCCATCATCAGAAATTTGAATATCGTGTTAATATTGATTGGATTTATCGAACAGATGAATATTCAAATTATCCCTCATCGCAATAATCAAATAATCACGGAGTATTGTTTGAAATTAGGGAACATTGGAACTGATTGCACATGGAACCAGTGAATTATATCACAATATAACTTTATCATACCTTCGGTAGCAAAACTTATACGTTAATCTATTTTAAATATATATAATGCGAGCAGGTACTGCAAAATAATTTTCAAATTTTAACCGATGTAGATTTTTTATATTTTGTAATTTAAAAATTTCAAAAAGCTTCTCATTGATGGGACAATAAAATCATACATAATTATTATATATGTAACCATATACAATTATAATATATACTTTTGAAAGTTTTGCACACACAGAACATTAAAATCAACGCAGTATTACGATTTTTATAAATTTTTTCAGCAGAATTCTATGATTCAACTGCATTTATATCTGATTCTTTAGATTGAAATGAGCAAAGTATACAATTTAATTTATTATTCATGGAATCCCTACAAAGATTGTAAAATTATTATATAGTGAATTATAAGGAATTTATACAAAATTTGTTTATATGGGATGGGTTGCTCTTCTATGAGACTAGTTACATGCATCTAATCTATGATCTGAAATTAAACCGACTGCTCGTGGAAATCGTGTCGTTGCCCAACAGACCCTGTCCTCACACGATTATCGGATAGAGGGTAAGTCGTCGAAATCTTTGACCCTCGTGTAAATAAGTTAGGATCACGCTAGTCAAACATGTTCACAGTTCATAGCCTAGTTATATACGCACGCGTCTTCTTTTGAGGCGTGGTTTTACTATGACAAAAATTTTCGAACTATAAAGTAAAAAATTTGTGAAGAATTCTTTGCACGTAAAAAATGATTAGTCGAAGTAACTATTTAACTTGTAAGTGCATATGGACCCTTTTTTCGCATTAGAATAACAATTTTTTCCATTGATTTAACCGATAAATCAATAATACACACAAATAAAGATAAAAATAATGAAAATGAGTAATAAATAAATTCAAAAAATCTAAGTAATTTTTTGTGAAAATGGATCAAATCAATGGAAAAAATCGTTATTCTAACGAAAAAAATTAGTCCATACGCGATATGCGCTTGACAGTGAGGTAATTGTTTCAACTAATCGTTTTTTCCGTGTGACGAATAGAATATGAATTTTATCATTTATATTGAGTGCTCATTTTCACATTTAATTGAATTCATATGTTGAAATCGCAGGCATAAGAATATAGGGAGAAAGTTCAAACCAAGTGTTTAGGCCGAGAGGATGAAGCCAATGAAAAACTAGGGAGATGGTAAAAATCAAAGTATAACTCTTCTATATGCTGAATTCTCCATTCATTTATTGAGTGAATTATCCCTCTCGGTTCATCTTCACATTTCGAATTACGACATGAAAATAATTGAAGCAGCTCTAAATGATGAATTATTATCCACTTTTCTCATTTCCATTGCATCGAGAACTTCTTTCGAATTAGAAACGCGAATTATACGAATTTCCTACAATCCTCTAAGGGTTACTCTTAATCTCAGACCTCAAGTTTCGTTATTGGATAATCTCTCACAACACAGATTCGAATGATTCATTCTACGAATCGTGAAATGATTCTATAAAAAAGTAAATATTAATAAGAGAATATACGAAATTATAAAATTGACCAGAAAAAGTATAGAAGTAATTTTGTTCATGCCGGATTTAGAAACACTTCAGATTGAAATTTTATACGTGTTTTGAGAATTATCGGTTTTGAATGATGAATAGATGGATTAAGTAATGTAATAAACAATTCAGGAATTCTTCCATTTTATAATTAAGTACAGATTAGAACAATGCTATTTCGGAGTTCACCGCATTTTATTGTACCTCCTCAGCAAGAATATCTTCACTAAAAAATGTTGCTGAAGTTTGAATTGTTTATTGAAACGAATTCACAATTGAATAAAAAATACTCAGATTCAACTCCAATTAAAAACCCAAAATCTTACAGCACACGCTTTAAACGATGTTTCCAATTTCAAAGAATTAATTTGAGAAGATAAATAACGATGATATATCAGATTTTGTGAGTTTGAATTTTCGTTTCATTTTTATAAACGATTCAAACTTCTACAACATCAATAAAAATTGAAAAATAAATGGACTTATATATTTGTCAGTATCCAAAAGTATCCTCACACAGATATTGTTAAGAGAAAAACTTCAAATAACACACTATGTGATTCTATGTATAAAAATGATTTTATGAAGTGGTTTTTCATGACATATTGTTGCAATGGAACAACGATGATCTGAATTACAATTTACCAATGCTCAGAATAAAATATGCAGATCATCAAGTGAATAATTGTAACTGAGAAATGACTTCCATAACTCTATCAAGAATTCCCATTGAATTTATAATTATAGGAGATTATTATGATATCAAGATTTCTAAGAACTCAGTTCTAAATATAGAACTCTCTACTTCCTCATCCGTTGAAAAGCGAGAGAAAGTTATACACTGCGCTGAACAGTTGAGAATGTTCATGGTATACGGAGTTATCTTCTTTAGACTCCGAAACATAGAGGAGCACTGGAAGAAGAGGAGGACTTTGAGACAGTAGCCGAGGGCATTGCTCCCAAGAGATCAAAATATCTGAAGGATATCTCTCTCTTCTTAGGTAGAGAAATTCTGTCGAACTACATAAAACCTCAAATGAGAATTTCTTAATGTAATATGAATCCTACACTGAAAAAAAAATTTATTCCAGTCAAATAAATATTTATTTGTCCTGTACCAAAGAAATATTTATTAGAATTAACAAAATATTCTTTGGAACCAAAATAATTTATTTGAATTAAATAGATGGTTTTAATCGTTTATTTGATTCCAATAAATTATTTTGGTTCCAAAGAATACTTTGTTGATTCTAATAAATATTTCTTTGACACAGGACAAATGAATATTTATTTGACTGGAATGAATTTTTTTTTCAGTGTATATGACTTTCATTTCTTATGATCGCATCTCTGTAATTCAAATGACATTAGCTTCGGTTACATTTTCGCTTACATTCTAAATAAAGCAGCGCTCAGGACGCTCACACCTTGATAATCTGAAAATGGTGTTCGCTACGCTCGCACATGATAGAAAATCATTCGTCACATTTTTGGAATGTTTTTTTTTAGAAAAAAAAAGAACTCAACATTTGCACTCATAAAAATGATTTTCTCTTCATCAAACGACAGCCGGGCCAAACACAGTTCGTTTCACTGGTGAAACGGACCCGTTTTATTTTACCATTAGAATCGGCCATCTCAACTCGATATAATAACTGTGTAGTTTTATGAACAGACGAAAATCGTCTAACCTTGAAATGAATCCCATCTTCTTACAAGACGGTATTCGTCTCATGACAAAAAAACATGCCTCTAATCTACTCCCAAGTAAGTAATTCGAAGTGTTTTTTTCCCAGTCTATCAGTAGAAGAAAGTCCGTCTTGTGATTAGACGAATTCCGTTTTACTAACAGAAGAAGTCGTCCGTTAGAGACATGGAATTGTTTGAGATAGTTCCCGTCTTGTTATGAGACGGATCTCTCATGATTATGCAGCTTTGTCATATCATTAGACGGTATTTTTCTGAGTGTGCGTTATATACAAAGGACATCTAATCGAATATATATGGATGTTGATGAACTTGATTCAGTTTATTCTCTTTTCATTTGCATCATGATTCATATAAAAATCTTCAAGCTCCACCAATACTGGCGATAAAATATAGCTGGGGCCAAGCTGACAACCACGTCTGGCCCATCCATCAAACAACACTGCCTGGAGAGAAACAATAATAATTTTGCACGACGATCTTTAGTGCATGACGAGACAATGCTCTAAGCATTTGGTAGCCCTGGATAAAAGCGATTTTCCATATTGCACTCAGCATGGGTGGTAACTTGGCCCAGCTTAGGCATTAGTAATGGTTGAAGTAATGTTCCAGGAAGTTAATCATTTGAAACATCATTATATATCTATAGTTATGAAACTCTTAAGTCCAACAATTCAAATCAAAAGTCTAAATAAGGATTGTAATTGTTTCAGAAAAATTTGCAAACTGGCGAATGAAACTAATTCAACAATAAGTTTCATATTGAATATGAAATGAATATCTCAAAAAAACGATTTCTCCAAATCAGATATATACGTTCAACAATTCTCTGCTGTTGAAACACATAATTTACAAATGCAATGTCAGAAACTCACCAATAACGAATAGAATTAACGTGAAATGAGCTATCCTTGAACATACCATATAAAAATGATTCAATTCTGATATTGTAAATTCCCTTAATTGTATTTCTCGTGTCTTTTCAAGGAAGGAGAGTCTATTAATCATGTAATCGCGAGTGAAAATAGACCCCGGTGGTGATTCAGTCTTGTATTACTCCATGTCTCATTTCGACACGATCCGATTCAACCCTACGATCTGTTCCATCCCGCCTTCCTACTATACCTAACACTAATCCACCTCCGTATAATCCATCCTTCCTCACCTCTCATCCTCTGAACGTGAAGAATTATGGGGTAAGACTCAAGATCGTGTTGCAATATCACTTGGCCTGTTTTATTCAGTCTGCGTGGGACGCATTCGACTTGGACCTTCAAGAACCTTGGCTATATTACTACCACTTCTCTTTTCACAAAATCCTCGTAAATATTCAACGTTGTAAAAGTGAAGAGACCTTCTTGAAACGTCAAGTTTCACTCGAGAAAAATCAGAAGAAAGTGTCTCTTCCCTTGTATAATTTCAATTCCCTGTTGAAGTAATTTGTATGAATACGTTATAACAATGCATTGAAACTTCTTTGGGTATTCTTTGGTGGAAGAATTTCTGTATATTTTAACAATGAAATCGGCAGGAGAACGAATAGAGTATCAAGGTGTGGTTGTGGAATTCATCGTTGATGAATTTGTATGAATTTATTTATAATTTACAACTCATAGGATATCTTTGTGAGAATCCGCATGGAATAATGATATTTCTTCATCCTTTCGTTATGCGGATACCGATTGAAAATGATGGAATAACGTAACATTTTATCGTACCATATCATAAAATTTCAGATTAAGGGAACCCGGATACATAATTAATACAAATTTAAAATGAATAATATTAAATTACAAACTGAGAAGGAAGAAGACACTATAGAAAAGAATGAATTCAAGTCAATTTTATATTAAGATGCAATTAATTTAAATCAAACTATTTTAGTTGAAAACTTCCATTTCAATGATCATAGATGAGAAGTATAAAGAATGAAATACCACATTCTCTACCTCCAACTTCTACTTTTCTACAAATGCTCCGCATAATATTACCCTACACTGCAAAGGACAATGTGTATCCATGAAACTTTACTACTTGCATAGTAGAAAAATTTGTCCCCTTCTTATTGGTTGAATATCTAAAAGACTCTTCTTTGAATTCAAATATCGATATGCAAACATTAACCCTATTGTATACATATTGATCGAACAATTCTGTCACAAACGATTTTTCATTCTAAAACTCTTCTTTAAAAACCATAAGAAACATTACATCAACTATTTTGAATGTGAAAGAACCCTATTTCACTCGGAGAGAATGTTATATTCAAAATTACTATGAAAACATACCAACTATGAACCAGACTAGCCACATAAGACGAAATCGTACGATCTTAGCCCATGCAGAAAATGCCGACTTCCAACCAACCATAACAATCGAAACAGTACTGGTACAACACTGATTACCAGGGTTGGTTGCCAACGTTGTAACGTGGTTGAAGTAACAACCAGTACAATGTTGTTGTAACGCCGATAGTCAATGCTGATTTGCCAACGTTGATTTAAAACTCGTTCAACGTTGTCCATTATGTGTGGTTTAATACGGCAAAATTTTGAACAAATTATTATTCATGTTCTCGAATTGATTTCTTCACATGTGTTCGGATTATTCATTCGTTTCAAGAAACGATTCAAACTTCAGCAACATACGAACAGATGTGTTATATTTTTCACTTCCGATATAACCATGGACATTAGCTGAAAATATATGATTATTTTCATTAGCTACGTACAAAGGCTTAAATGGATCACCATCACCGGTTGAAAATCAATTGTCAATGTTGGTATACAATGAAAAACTAGTACTGATTCAGGGTTGATGTTGACGTTGACCCAATATTGGTGAACAACGCCGTACCAGTGTTGATCAGCGTTATCATTCCGGGTTTATTCCAACGTTGTTTGCCAACAGTTGGCAGTTGGCAAATAACGTTATTCCAGTACTGGATCGTTCGTCAATTTCTGCATGGGAGTTTACTTTACTATATGGAACATTTCGAAACAAGCATCAATCTTAGCACTAACGAACATAATTATGGTATTTTATAAATAATTTCACGTTTCTTTTCACCTTTTCATCTCTTTGTATGGTCCTTTGTTACAATTTCGACTAGTTGTTTGTAACACAATATTTTTTCCGTGTACTTATGTATGTAGAAATTTATGGAGCTCAGGGCATATCACGGAATTCAGATTCACTGAAATCCAAACTGACATCTCCCATTTTCTACTGATGGAAATCATAGCATGTACATATCGTCACTCTCAAATGAACATCAAAACAACAAAACAATATGATACAGAAAGTATCGTCCTTTGCTATTGTTCCTGAAATTTTAAGAGCTTTTGTCATATGAATAGCTACTATTCTCCAGCACCTACTTTCCTCGATATCACATCATAGCATATCACCCATTGTTTCATACCCTGGCTGATTACTACGTTCATGAAAAAGTCCTGAACAAAAGTGTTACCCATTCATGAAATTGATAAGCGATAATCCTCGAATATGAACTCTGTAACGTGAATTATAATTGATCCTCAAAGAGTGATTAATTTATTTTGTTAACTTTAATTGGTAAAATTTGTAATCTCTTGGATTAAATTCTCATTTGCAGAATGCGAGTAGCTCAAACGCATAACTATTCCCTTGGTTGATTAATTTGTGGTTTATAATTCTTCGTAATGGAATAAAAGATGCGAAAAAGTTTTACATGACAAAAATGAGAATTTAAAAGAACAGAAAAAACCTTTCTGTTCAACTTGAAAATAGAATTTTATACTCATCATTTACAGAGGTATTCCAATGGTTCTGCTACAAACGATCAACCGAAACATAACCATTATGTGTTTGGAGAAAGCGTAGCACCGGAATATGTTCGATGCACATAAGTAGAATCGATAAGAACAGATATAATGAGCGGCAAAAGCAAGGTCGAGTATCTCCACTGATGTGCTCTCAAGCGAAGCTCATTGGCAGAAGTGCTCTGTTTTTGCGATTCTGTATTATCGTCGAGAGATAATAATTATCTAACTCCTAGCATTTCAAGCGCATCTTTGAACCTTTTTCAAGGGAAATTTTTATCTCTTGGATTTTTCTGCATAAATTGTTCTGCAGGATGAAAAAAAATCAGTAATATTTATCATTGGGAATGGAAACAACAACATCTATTTGTGAAGGTTGTTCCAACTACATTCGTAATGATTGACCTGAAGGCAATTACACTTAAACTGGACAACACAGAGTAATGCACCGTCCAGTAGACTGTTTTGTTTCATTAGAGCTTTATACGGTAACGATTATTGTTCTCTCTTATTCTTCGATGTTCTCATTCACTACCCTGTCATATATTTCACTTCCATTTGTCTTCCTCTTATAACTTTGAACTATCAATACCTATAAATTGACAAGCTTCGCTGATCAGTATTACGCCACAATGTTTTATTGTGCGCTAAAATGCTTCCTATATTGCATGAGTCGTCATTTGAAAATCCATCATTTTCAGAACAAGGTTCCATCAACCGACTGATTTTGATTATTTGTTCGATTTATCAATCAAATTCTCTACATAAGAAGCTGAAATATAAATTGATAAATTAACGATGAAGGCTCACGCCATTGCGGTTTTTTACATATATAATAATAATGATAGTCAATTGAAACAATTTCAATACTTCATAATATCCAATACATTCCCATATCGCGGAATTGTTTTCTCTCTCGGCGGATCTTGTTACAAAGTCATTTTCTCTGAATACACAAACGTGATACGAGAAGGAACAGATGGAAAATGAGATGGGATTTTAATATCCTTATTACCTTTGCCATGTAAAGCTCAGTGGTGGAATGGAAAGATGTTTGCGGAATGTAAACCTTTTGTATAACAATAATCCTTTGATGAATATTTGGTTCAACATGTAACATTCGGAATGTAGAAAAGAATTTTCAGATTAATTCCTCCACGTCAGAGCGCTTTCTTGATTGACGATGAAGTAGATAAAAATTGATGTTCTGATTGAATATAATCGGGACAATTACTATGAATAAGCCAATTTTATCGGAAGAATTATGATACCAAAAAACACTTGGAAATATTGTGCTACTTTTGAGCCTTCAGAACGTATGTTGCTGACATTCATCATGCAAAATCTTCTTTTTACATCAATAATCAACGATTACCGATGTAAAAGATACCACGCGATCGATCAAACTTTCATTATGAATTGATGAATCGGGAAGAATTTTCCTCTTCGAAGAATTCTGTAAAACTCTCTGTGAAATTGGAACAAACTGGATAAAAATTAGCTATACAATGAATGAATTCCATCCAATCAGCTCTTGAATACTTTTCATACGGGAACTTAATTTACTTAACTCCTAATTGAAATGCTGATTGTAGAGTTAAATTTCTTCAAAATAAAATACCTACTATGCTGTTTCACAGTTCCAATTCTTTTAAGTAATAATCAACAGTTTATGTAACAACTGTTTCACATTACTCAAATAATTTGAAAAATCAACAAAATCGCAATGACGAAACCTCAATCTCTTGCTAAGAAATCAGAAATTAATTAAAGTATTGTTTGAGATCGATTTCTATAGAATAAGATGAGCTTTCAAAAGGACTTTTAGGAAATTAACTTTATCCATATCAAGGTGAGAAGGTCATACAGTTTGCTGGTAATCTTCGTGAGACTACGTGAGAGTAACTGACGTTTCACAAAGAAGCTGAATCCTTTCAAGAAGGCCTCTCTGTGTGATCAGAAAGAAAACTTTTACAGCATCTGCTTCGAAAGTATAGTTCTAGTTTTGATAAAAATGCTTGATTTTATTTTTCTATAATTTCAATCGCCTTGAATGAAAAGCTATCCCTAGTTTTCTCTGGGAGAAATAGGCTCAATTTTGCTCCCTAAATTTTAGAAATGGAATCTTACTATTTTTGTTGTTAACAAATAACCGCTGAATAAAATCAGTGAATATTCACTGGTAGTACACAATATTTCTCACTAATCAAGAACAAATATTTCATTGCAAAGATCAGTTGGAATGATAATCACTGAATTTGTAGTGTATATGTCCAATTTCTTATCTCAATGAATGAAATTTTATTGTATCTAATTCAGAGGATGAGTGGATTGGGAGTAGAAACAGAGGATTTCGAAGAGCCCACAAATTTAACGAAGGAGAAGTTGTTAGATTCTCGTTCAAGGTGGAAGATTCTCAATTTCCCACGTGTACAAATCTTGGGGACTATTTATTCATCGAAAATACGGAACCCCAGAGTGAGAGCCTCCAAATAAGTTTCAATGTATTCCTACAGCATAGCTCAAGTTTTGATTTGGTCTTGATCAGGCTATTCCCAGAATTTCTACGAATTTTTGTATTGGAGATTGAACGAGGTGATTGTAGTAAAGACTCCTAATGGAAATGGGACACACTCTGGCCTTATCAAAGCTACAATTGAACTATATAATACCTTTTACTTGGCTAACCACAATTCCAAACAATAATATTTTATCGGGTTTTCATTAGAATTTGATGAAACGAATGTTGTTCCGAGAACTTTTTGAGAGTTTTGTTATTGAAAAGACAGGAAAGAACACCATGCTAAAATATCAGTGTTCATTAAATACAGTGATAAGCATTTGAAAGGTGATTAACTAAGTGTCTTCGCGGTGGATAAAACAAAACCAATATCCAATGCAAAAGAAACAAGAACAATAAGAAATAATTATATCAACCTCAAGTTACGTAATTCATCGCAGGAAATAAGCGAACTCTGATTTCCGAATTGTGGATTTGTTTTCATCTGAAAACCAGCACGCTATTGGTATCCCAACGGTACCGCATGGTAATTCGATGAAGCTCGAAAACCCGTTTACCAGCAAAAGAAGCAAATCCACGGAAAGCAGGATTATAATGCTCTGTTGATTATACATCATTGTAAATACGTGGCGTATTATCAACTCAAATTCACTTGCACGTTATAATGAACTAAATTAGAAAGAGGACGTGTAACAATTGAAGTCATTTCGATATTTTCTTTGATATACGTCAAATTTGATACAGCAGAATGATAATTCCTCGACTAAAGTATATAACGTGAACAACAAACCATAATCACGAGATATACAAAACTTTCAAAGTACACCAAATTTCATAAACCGAAAGTTTGCAAAGTTTCGAAAAATCGTTCTTCTAGAGATATCGATCGATCCGAAATGCCTTGAAACGCATGAGCTAAAAGACTGTTAGGAAACATTTCTACAGAATTGTTTACCCACACAATCATTTTTTGATTCAAAAAGCCTCAAGGCCATGAGAGAAAAGGTATTAGCAGATGGTAAACTTTCCAACTCCTCAAATAATAAAGAATTCATCTATTGAAAAATGCATACGAGAAAAAGATAAACGAGAAAAAATTGTTCTCACATCAGTAGGGTATTTCCAGAGGGGAGATATTCAATTGCCTTATTATCAATTTTATACGAAAGTAAGACTCTTGAGACGAAAAGGATGTTTTACATTATTTCTCGAAATCACCATATCGTTCAAAAAATAATGGATACAAAAATTTTATATTTTCAAATAATACTTCATTCCTGTAAAACAGAAGAAAAGTTGTTCTTTTGATGATAAAATTCCATGAAAAAATCAAACTCCAAAGTTGCATTTGATGGATTGGTTCACAACTGTACCACTTTTTGATGTCATTGTTACTTGAATATCGAATTGATCCATTCCACTAAAGGGATGTAGAAGGGGAGTAAATTCCCATTCAAATCCCTGATGCAATCAAAGATTTTTTAAAAATCAAAGTCAATATTCAAAGCATACTTATAAAAGTATTTCCAATGAATCATCACCGATGGCTGGACGAGATTGATAATGCAAATACAGCGCGTTTCATCACAAGTGAGTGAGATGAGTAAAAAATGATGAGTGCCTTTCAGCATGTTCTCGGATGTGGTAATTGCCTTGAGGGTTTAAACCAAGTGAGAACGAGCTTACAAACTTCCTCGAATGAACGGTGCAAATGGAAGTGTAGAGCAAATTCTGAAGCAAGCAGAGAGCAAAGCTCTGATCGTTGTGAATCCAATTTTCAAGCCGATTCATCTTTCATCGCAGAATCCATACGAACGAATGATCGAGTGAAATAATTAACTTCCATCCAGTTACATGATTTTCATATTAATTTCATATATCCACGTGTTGATTATTCATATTTTTGAGTTCATAGATATTGAATTATTGATATAAAAATTTGGGGATAATGGATGATATATTCTAATGAATGGATTTATAAAATCTGGCATGGAGGTTGAAATATCTAATTTGAAATCACAATTGCTACAATAGTGATTGCATTATATTGCAAATAATCCAATCGTAGAATTGGTAGAGTGAAGAAATTTTGTGGCAGAAGAGAACTTATTTTCAATAATAAATTGTATGTACGGTCAATTTGAAACAGCTGTGTAGCTCAATGAAAATTACAATTATAAAAGATAAAAAAAAGTTGTTCATCGAATATCGATGATCATCAACATTTATGGTTTTTAAACAAATGGAATTTATGGTTAGCACAGAGAAAATGTCGGCTGCAGAAGAAATACGAAATTACTTGTCAAGTTCATCATCGTTGAAGATCAAAAATTGTTTATAGATGATATTTATCCTGAATCAGTACAGAAGTGACAATCAAAAGATAAATTCATCAAGAATAATTAGGGTAAAGCGGAATGGAATGCCGCACTTTTTCATTTCCCTACGACATAAAATAATACATCAAATCTCTCTCATTCAAGAAAAATATAAAGATTCAATTACAACCCTTGAATCTTCTTGCAGTAAATGAGGTTTTATGTAGTATTTTATGCTCTGGTGACGCGGGAAAGTACGTCATCTTATCCTGATTTACCTTACATGAATAATTGTAATTTACGGAACGTTATCGTAAGAATGACTTATAATCATTATCTCTTCGAACAAGGATTCTCGTGGTTATTACTCGATAATAATGGATTCCGAACACGTATAATGATTTGAGTGACTGCAGGAATACATCTCGAACGAAAAGACGGCTCTCACGTATGTCACATAGCGTACTGCACTAATAATTCATGACTTCGCGTCCTTCGTGCCCAAAGCCTCTTCCTTTCTGAATCCACTTTACACTGCAGTGGATAATTGCAAGCACTACCGTGCACGAATTACTCGATTTTAATGAACTCGAGAGAATGACTTTCGGTTGGATCAGCGTTCCACACGTCCCATCCAAATCACTACTGTGATATAACTCAATCCATTCTTTTTTTTAATAAAAACTGTATGGCATAATTATTAAGGATTTTCATTTGAAATAAAGCCATTATATCTCGAGAAAATCACAGCAATGTGATTATTCATGATTATGCCCTTTTAAGAAAATGGTAAACAAGAAGGATTGAAAAGGAAATTGATGAATCGACTAATACACGTAGATTGAAAATATCTCAATTTTTGCAACAGCAGAACTTGAAATTCCTCAAATCATGCTCATTTACAACATAGACTGAGTAAGAATCAAATTTTACTAGTTTTACAAGTTGAACAAAGTGCTGTTGTTAAGGCAAGTCTGTTACAAACTGTAGTTCAGCGAGAAGTAACGAAATACACGAATAGGTCGAAGTGACTCGCACTATACTCTCTTTGAAAAGTAGTTTTCATGTGAGGAGATAAAACTTCCCATCACAACTTTTTCGATAGAAACATGCATTGTGCCAAATCCTGATTCTTTAACGAACGTACAACCAAAGATGTATCACTCTTCAATCACATCGAAAAATACAATTTCATTTTGATTGAGATAATCAAAGCAGGCATTAAAATCACGAATGAAAAATGTCGAAACCAAAAGGAAAACAATTCACCTAGCACGATTGAATTCTGATTGTTATTTTTGGACCGCTGGGAGTTGATTTTGGCACAGCGCCTGACTGAAATAATGGAAGCTGATTTCCGTTTCCATTGGATTCTAAATCCTGATAACAATAATACCAGGAGAAATGCGTTTCCTAGGATCAGCGATCTGGCCCAAATTTGTTCATTTAAATTTTATTCTATTCCACCAGTGCTCTCATCCGAGCACCTGGACGAAACGCTAATGGAATTATCTACTGCGTCTCTCATCAAAGTATTTAGGAACGAGCAACGGGAAGTATAAAAAACAATGTGGTGATAAATTATGTATTGAGCGATAGGTACTGCAAAAAATCTCTCTATTTCTGCAAGTAATGATTGACCACTGGATGGGATCAATACACAATGATTCAGTGAATAATCATTAATTGCGCAACTGTCTGAGAATTTAGGGTTTTTCCACAATGCCGACGACGGGGAATGACTTTGACAAAGCATGGCAGCTGAGTAAGGCAATTTACTTTTAGCCAACATTGACTAACAACAGATATATTATCGTGCCAGTGTCGGTGGCATAAAGGTGAATGAAAGAATGAAATAACATAAAATACAAATAAATAAATTTTATTGCAACAACATTGACGCAAGTGTTCAGTAGTAGACAAGAATACTCGAGAGCAAAGTCATGAGAAAATCTGAAATTCCCAAAAATCCTTCAACTTCAGAATTTCAAACATTTTTATGAGTCGAGTTCTGAGTGCTTTAATTTTAAAAAATTACCATCAAGTGGGGCCAGCAAAACGTTCGTGTCTCTATTTTATCTGTATAGTAAGTACAGTAAAGCAGAAAGGTATAAACCCCAATACTGTAGATACGTATGCGAGTTTGTACTTGTTCTCAATTCAAGCAGCTGAATCGATTCCCACGTAGGATGTGTTAAATGATTCGTCTCAGTTCCATGAATGACACTGATTATATGGTTCTTCGATGTTGAATACATCTTTTCTCAGATCAGCAGCGAAAGAATTCTATTTAGAGATTTCATAGGGTTATTACACGGAAAAAAGTCCCATGTAAATTCTACATTGGTTGTTGTCAATTCAACATAATGGCTCACATGAATGCTATTGGAGTGGTGTTGCTGTAAAGTAACTATGATAACAATGTGAATCCAACAGGACTGTGCAGTAAATTTTACATGAGATGCACACTGTAATCGTTCCCTCACTTCTTATGTACCTAATTTGTACAAAGGTATTTTTTTCTGTGTACGTTGTCTTTCGTCATCGATTCAAATGAAGTTCCGAAAAATAGCGATTTATGAAGAGCGGGAAACAATATAAATGTATAACGATATGACCATTCTAATACAACAACCATTTCTCGCGTATCGATGTAAATAATTTCACTTTATAACCTCATAATTCACGAGAACAAAACGAAGTTAGAACCCCAAAGAAGAATGGAGGATACTCGTTACGTGTACAGAATTCCAAGATCACTACAAAAGTCAGAACAAAATAATACTTCAAAGTCTTCAGAAAACACGTAATACTTCACAGTGTTTGATACATGAGGGTGGGTTGAAGATCCCCAAGAGAACACGAGTCAAATAGATGGATTTTTGGTTGATTTTAGATAAATTTACATTCAACGGACGTTCAATGAACCTTCAAATGTCCATAGCTTTATTTTAGGTTTGATGAACGTATTTTGAAAATTCATGTTCTTTTGAAGTTATAACGGGGCTGAAGGAAAGTGAGAGTGGGGATGAGGAGGAAACTTAAAAGGATGAATCGACTGATGGAAGTTAAAACTAATAATTAAAAGAGCTCCGATTGATTAGCATTGGGAAGGACCTCCATGATAATACGAATACTTCATCCTGATGAAAGATCTCTCTCCTGAGTGTGTGAGGTATGTGTGGCTTGTGGACTTTGGCTGAATCCAGCTTGATATTTGTATTATCGTGATGTATTATTTAAGATTGTTAGTCTCATTCAATGAAATCAGATATCTTACAGATCTAGAATCATTTTTCATTGAATTTATTCCAACTTGTACCTTTAGGAATCATTCAAGGTTGACATTTAGTATTCATTTTATTGTGATATTTGCGATATTCCATTTAAAAAAGGAGGGATATCACAAAAGGACATGGTAAAAATCTTTCAACTTTACATAAATTTCAACTAACAGTCAACTGCACAGTCATTTCTTATACCTCATGGAATAATATAAACGACAATTCTTATGAAAATTGTTCTCTATGTAATTCGTTTTTATGGAATGATATCACCATCGACTACACTGTTCAAAAAACTGGACTTTTCGGATACCCAGGAACTGAAGAATTCCTGTTCATGACGAATTTTTCAGCTTACGTACAAGAAAATTCCTGTTGCACTGGAATTTTTCTGTATTTTACATGAAAATTCATGTTTTTTACTTCGATTTCCCAGTATATAAATACAAGAATTTTCTGATACGTGTACTGGAATTTTCATGATTTGAATGTAATTTTTCAGTGAAAATGTACATGTAATTGCTTCCAGTGCGGTAGTGAGATTTTCCCGAAGTGTTTTTTTACAATGTCTTTAAATTAAATATATTTTTCATGTACATTTGTGAATGAAATTTCCAATTTTGGGTGATTGAAATGAGAATTCATTTACATGCAACTGAATTTTTAATTTTTGCTATAATCTATCATACATTAATTAGGTGGGTGCGAGTACTCGAAAATTTCGAGTATGCTCGAGACGATTTGAGTCGAGTATTTTTTATTACTCGAAATTTTCGAGCTACTCGAAATTTTCGAGTAATTGATCAATTTTTCATAATTCTCATGAATCATTATTTGTAATGAGTAGAATGTTCTTAAAAAACACAAGGTTTCATTATCCGCTAACACTTATAGATTATTCTCAACTTCATATACATTTTATACTTGTCGAGTACTCGAAAATCTACCGGAGTACTCGAAAAATTTTCGAGTACTCGGCTCGACTCGACTCGAAACTTCAATTACTCGACTCGACTCGACTCGAAAAAATCACTACTCGCACATACCTAACATTAATATATATTTTCGTAACTGAAATTTCATTCAAACGTAATTGACATCTCAATCAATTTTTCAGTTACGTGAATAACGTTTGCTTCCATTACCTGTAATTAGTAGTTCAACCAGAAATTTCCAACAGTGTAGCAGAATTGGAATAATTCGAAAATTTCATTGGAGTTGTTGAAATTTAATGATGTATAAAATAATAATCATCAATTTATCCATTCTTCATTATATAAATCAGAAGAAATTATCTGAATAATGAGTATGAGAATTCATGTTATATACACATAAACATGAAAATATTTTGTAAAATTTGAGCTTCATCGCATCATATTTAATTGCAAAGGGTTTTCATTGATGAGAATTCAAATGAGAATTGTTGTTTTGTACAATCGTTAGTGCAATTGAAATAATTTCATCACCCCTAATAAGGGCTTTGAATCATCAGACAGAAGGAATATCAACTCGCTGTTTTCTCTCAAGGTGTTCTTGAAACAAGACGTCCCAACCATTAACGGTAGTTTCATCCCTTGAAGTCGTTCTTACGTACATTCTAAAGTAAAAGTTTCCTTCGCCGTAACCTTTCGTGCGATATATATCGTACCATGAAAACATGAGAATGAAGAAAGGAAAATTATATTCCATAATAATGGACCAAGCATAGTTTTAATAATGTTGACATTCGAAAGTTGGTACTTTATGAACTGAGATGTCGATAATAAGATATTTTGTATATCTTTTGATAATTTGAAAATGCTTACAGATTGTTTGTGCATAAATCGTGAAAATTTTGGCGACTTAAGGGAGGGAGTCGAGTAATAAATTTTCAAAAAATCGATTGTTTTTTGCGTGAAACAATGCATGAAAATGAAATGTATGAACACTGGAAATCCAATTTCTTAGACTGAAAGAAACTTTTCTTTGCCCTCATTCTAATAAATCTTTCTTTCAATGGAAAAAAAATTCAGTTGGATGGAAAAAGTTTTCATCAGGTTGAAACGAAAAATTCTCAAATTGAAACAGAAATATAATTCTTCTTGAATTCGAGGAGTGTAATTTTAATTCAATGAAAAATTTCTCTATTGAAATGAATTATTTTTGCCATCAGAAAGAAGATTTCCCAGAATGAGGGCAAGTAATTCTCAAGTTTGAGGAATTGGGTTCTCAGGGACGAAACTGGAGAAATATCGTATGGACCAGGCCCCAAGCGGGAATAGCCAGAGTTGACAAATGGCGCAGTACTGGCGAGGTTGTATTTGCCAAAGTTCGGCAAAAACAACTGTGCCTGTTCAGAATCATCACTGTTTTTCAACTGTCGCTGAACATTCGCAAGATTTCAGATGGTATTGGCTCGCGTGGACAGACGGTATAGGGTCAGTATCGAATGAATATTGTCTGGACAATACCCAGGATGTAGAGAAACGGTACCGCGCCAGTATTCAGCCAGAGTCGGTATTATCATTCCACATGTACAACAGACGGCAATGTGCCAGTAATGATATGACTCTAGCTGATTACAAAATCGGTAGTGAACTGACGTTAAAATCACCATCTTGGCAACTTGGCTATTGTGGTGAGCCGGAGTCGCGCCGCTACTGAGCCAGAGTTGGTATTATCATACTATATTTGTGTTAAACAGCAATGTGCCAGTAATGATATGACTCTGGCTGACTACAAAATCGATAGTCGATCGATGTTAAAATTATGATCTTGGCAACTCGTCTGTTGTGGTCAGCCGGATTTGCACCAGCATTGAGCCAGAGTTGGTATTATGATTCAATATGTTCGATAGACGACATGGTACCAGTATTGGTTGGACTCTGGTTGACTACGGAATCGATAGTCAATTGACATTGAAATCACGATCTTGGCAACTTGATTTTTGCAGTGAGCCGGAGTCGCGCCAGTATCAAGACAGAGTTGGTATGATCATTCAATACGTTCGATGGAGAACAATGAGCCAGTATTGGTAGAATCTTGTTTCAGTACGGAGTCTTTGGTAAATTGTGTGACTTCAAGGGAATTAGTACAATAAATGGGAATTTAAGTGGTCCATTGTCAACTCGGTGATTAGCTGATGTGATAGAGACTCTGTTTCTCACTCGCAGGTCCCGGGTTCAATCCTTGCCCAGTGAACTTTCATGAAACCACTTCCAAAGCGTCTTTCTTAGATAACGGTGATGAGAGAAATAGATTCACAAACTTTTCAAAGTTCAAATTCAATGTATTTTTTTCTTTTTTTTACTTGAAATATAACTCCGGGGATCTCTAATTACCAGCACTGTGCCAGTACTGGGTCGGGTCTGAATTCCTACATAGGATGTATTATTTTGATTCTCTACCACTTGTCATCCAGGTATGGCAGAACAATTGGTTCTGTTGTCATGTCAGAGTTCCGCCATAGTTGGCTCACATTAAAAATCGGTACCGACGCTGTTGTAAATTTTCTACTGGCCCTTACGTAAAATGATGTCATCATTTTGACTACTTGCCTGTATCGTCGATTCAACTGGCTCTGTACTGGTGAGTTTAGATTTGCCAGGATTGGCAACTTTGACAACAGCGATGAGCCAGTACCGACCCATGTTCCCATTTCACACGGCACACAACCGGGCTAGAACGGGCATAATCCTATACCCAGTACTGGCAAAACAACTGGGCCTTTTGGAATGCCAAAGGTCCACCATGGCAGGTTCATATACAGGGTGTTTCAGAACTCGCTGAAACTGGCTGGAGGGATTGTTCTCTAGTGAAAACTAAGAAGATTGGTCATTGGATCAAGTCGATCCGACGCTTAGTTCTCGAGACATGAGCATTTTTAGATATTTTTTCAAATCCAAATCACTCAACAGCATTATGTGCTACGTACTGGAGCTTGACACCATTCGCTAAGTTGGAAAACGGCGGATGTCTGGGAAAAAATTGAACTATCCTATCATTCTTTGTTCCAAAGCTACAGCGATTTGAAATTTTTGAGCTCTCAGCCAATCAGAACTCAGCAACTTCAAATCGTTGTAGCTCTGGAAAAAAAAATGATAGGATAGTTAAATTTTTTTTCCAGAGATCCGCCGTTTTCCAACTGAGCGAATGGTATCAAGCTCCAGTACGTAGCACCTAATGCTGTTGGATGATTTGGGTTTGAAAAAAAATCTGAAAATGCTCATATCTCGAGAACTAAGCGTCGGATCGACTTGATCCAAAGACCAATCTTCTTAGTTTTCACTAGAGAACAATCCCTCCAGCCAGTTTCAGCGAGTTCTGAAACACCTTGTATAACGCCAGTACTGATACAGTTGTAAATATCATACTGGCCCTTACGTAAAATGATGTTATCATTTTGACTACTTGCCAGTACCGTCGATTCAACTGGCCCTGTACTGGTAAGTTTAGATTTGCCAGTACTGGCAACTCTGGCACCAGTACAGAGCCACCCACATAGCACTGAAAGTTCTCTAAACGTTGTCAGAACCCTTAGAGAACTTTAAACGTTTTAGAAACGTTCTCAGAATGTTCTCAAAACTTTCATACTATGTGGGCAGTAGCGGCCCGTGTTTCCATTTCCACATGGAGCATTGCTGATCAGGGTAAGGCTCTCTTTTTCTTTTTTTTTTTCACAAAAAAAACTTTGAAAGCGTTTTTCTCGAAACCACATTTTTTGACCTGGTAACCACGATTTAATCAAATCTACTTGAACGAAATTTTGCTGAAATTTTGAAGAATGTTCCCAACAAGTGTGGTTATGGCATGAAGCGGAATTATATTTTTTGCTAATTTTTGGATACCATTTTCAAGCAATTTACATGGGAAAAATTCGAAAAAAACAGGGAAACAAATTCAAAACGCAACCATTTTCTCGAGAATTTTTTTCCTTTATTCATAATTCCACTTTACGTCATAGCCAATAACATATTCCACAAGAATCCATTCCGATTTTTGGTTTCCGACATTCCAAACTCCTGGAATCATGGCTACCAGATTTTGAGATGACCAACTCCAGGCTTCCGTGTCACTGCCAGATTTCGCCATATTAAAAATAAAATTTATTCATAAACTACAAAACATTGGCTGTTATTTGTAGAAAGATTCAGTTCATTGAATAAATTTAAGTCGAGAAGAAAATTGTTGAAAAAGTAGCACTTATCACTAGACTCCTCCCTCGATTGAAAACTAATTCCCGTTTGAATGGATGCTCAATGCACGTATTTTGTGACATTTTGTTGAAGAGGTACCGCCAAAATAATAAGCTCCAAGAAGGTTTTCCAGAGTTGAAATATCAAGGGAGAATATATTAGATTTTTTTAACTAGAGATTTACAAACACTAGATACTTTGTGTACAAAGAAGAATCTTGTTCCAGGATCGACATCCAGATATCGGGAATTATATTTGTTATCCTCATTATTGTGAAATTTTGTGCTTCAAATGCCTTTTTTTCATCAGAAATGTATGATTGTTTCCGCAATGTATACTTCAAACCATCATTGAACAATAATCTCGCGCAATGCATTCAAAAATGATATTCTGAGCCTTGAAGTCGAACATCGAAACAAACTCGTTTACATTTTCCCGTCGTTTCTGTTACCATCAACAATTCTCATTTTATACGTCGATAGTAAACATGATTAGAAAATACGACTCATAAACGTCGCAAAGACGAAGATAATACTTATTTATATTGAAGCTTGAGACAATGTAGTTGAATATAAGGAATTTATATGGAAGGGAGTTTTCTCATCCAACGCTGTTTGCTGTATTCGATCGAAAACGTCTCATAATGACAATCCGTATGTAAAGTTTATCCCGGCATGCTGTAAATGGATTGTACAGTTTTATTCTCACGCCTGATCAACTCGCAAAGCCGTATTTGAATTTCGCAGATCAGAGAGAGGATATTCACAAACAAAAAACGATGAAATTCGATTCGAGGAAGAAACTAGTATCCTAAAAAAAATGAAGATTGCTGTGTGAGAAAGTTGATCATTTCGCACAGAGTTTAATGGTTTTTATCGATTTCCACTGCAGAGAATTCCAATTCTGTGCGGTTAAAATCAATGAAATGTGCATACTGTCTTATTCTGTTCTCCACACAGAAAATCGTAGAAAATATTAGGCACATATATTCGATGTGAATCGATTTGCGTCAGAATCGCATTGAATTTACCCCATGGCATGTTGTGAAATTCACTGTGAAAAATTGTACGTTTTTAACAAATTCACGGTGAATTGTGTCATGTCTTAAATCTCTATGCATTAAACATTATATCGGTAGCCCATGAAATGGAATTTCAAACAAACTGATTTGTAATTCGATGAAAAATATTGAAACGTCGTACTTGTTGTTCGACTCGAAAATATGACACGTATTCCAGTGAGGTGTTGAATTCGAGATCATTCGACTCGCATTAACCCTCGAATTGGAAACTTTTCATACGTGGATAAAGACCGAGTGTAACTTTGAGTCTAATTTCATGAATCTCAGGCGAAGAATGTGCTGAATCTGAAATTTGTTCAACGAAAGTAATTGCTATTCAGTGGTTTCCGCGACTATTCGCGTGAATAGTCGAAAAGTGCAAATCTGTTGGATGAAAAATGCGAGTAACTGCAATGACTACTTACTAATCACGACAATTGTGATTTTGAATATTTTTAGTACCAATTTTTTCTCAGCGTAAAATTTAGTGTTATTCGACATTGTTTTTTCCCTCTCTTTGAGTAAGAATGTGTGCAATTCACGGAACATGCAATGAGAAAAAAAAAGAGGCATTATAATACCACTTGAATGACCATGAAAAATAAAGGAATCCGGTTGTAATAGACACGTGAACAAAGTGATAATCCTTTAGAGTGTACACGTGCAGAATGGATGAGAATTACGTGATCAATAACATAAGCACAGAGAAACGTGATGAACTCCATAGATGTGTTATACGAGCACATTGATCAAGATATCAGAATTCGACTGGGTCATTGAGAATCGATAATAAGACGCGAACTTTGTGAAAATGTTCGCAATTGAGAATTACAGAGAAAGTTCAACATAAAAATTCAACAAATCAATGAAAAATTTATGAAGGTGCTAGTAATAATTCTTTAACCACCAAGATTTTGAAAACATCTGCATTTGTGTACTTGTGCGTAAGAATACATTGCTCACTTTTCGAACATCTATTTAGTAGAATTTTAACTCACAGATTTCCTATCTTGTAGCGTGTTAGTTGATAGCTCGCTAATATTACACACAGTGGAGTTAGCGTCGTAGTTATTGAGTCCGATAGAGTTATAATTGTACACGCATCACCTGTAAATCGAATGAATTCGTTAATTGAATGATTCTTAATAGTTTGACCTCATTCAGGAACGGTATTAGGTGTTTTGACACCTTCAATGAAAAACGAAAACCCGTTCGCTGTCCCATCTCTTCTCAACTCCCTCTGTTTAATTTATATCGTTTCTTTGTTTTGAATATAAATCTAAAGTTCTCACGAATTGCGAGATTCTCGAATTTTTCTGCAAAGCGCCAAGACTAAAAAATCAACATCGCATATAGAGTACAAAATGTGTGTTTTCATTGAGAAATCAATATTTGCGAACATTGTACAATTCGTTTTTATGATACAAGACATAACCACCCACGTGATTCGTGGGTGTGATTTTTATCGGAACTTGAATTTTGCTTTCCATGACATCAGCAAATTCAGAAACCAGAATGATTGTATCAGTATCACGATAAATTACACGAAATAATGAATTCTCATCTATCTACTAGATGTCATTTCCAATATTGGATGACAAATAATATTGATATATACACACAAAGAAATTAATATTCTTGGAATATTGTACAGTGGACAGAATGAAAATCAAGCGATTTTTGTACAAGGGTGCCTACTGAAATCCCTACTCTTCAGCATATGAACGGAAAGGGTTCAAGGCCAGTTGAAAAAATTATTCGAAGAGAACAGGAAGGTGAAAAAGAAAATGTGATCACTGAAATATACAGACAACATGGTAGGAGGAATAACAACGGGAAAGAAAGGAATGATTGCCATGATCGAAATTATAAAGAACATATAAAGATAGTATACATTTATAATACATTTTTATAAAAAAACATCATCAGTTTCAAAATAAATTTCAAATATAACAGGGAGGAAGTTCAGCGGGAATAGGATACGATGAATCAAACTGTACAATTCATTAACAGAAAATGTATGAATGTACCAAAAAATGTAGGCGCGAAAGGGGAGGAATAAAATAGAACGTACACATAAACGATACATAAGCGACCTTTGAAATTGGATTATAAGATCCAAGGGTGCCTAATTATAGAAGGGAACAAGAGGAAGAAAGTGAAGTTGGAAGTGGCAAAAAGGATAATATGGGACGAAGATGAGTCACGAAAAGGGAAAAGGAGTGACATAGCACGAATATCTTTACATGAAGGGATCGAGATGCGAAATAGAGGGCAGAAAGAGGTAAGGATGGACGAAAATTCGAACTAGAATATGAAGGAAAAATTGAAGGGTGAGACGGTCACAGGAAGGAAAAATGAAGATAAAAAAATCAAAATATAAAAAATGCTGGTGGGAAGTTATGATATCACGGATATCCAGATACAGAGCCATTATGAAACCCCTTGAGGCCTCTAGGATGATAAAAAATCTCAAAATTATACATAATTTATATACAATTCAATATAGTTTATATGTAAGTTTCATACAATTCTGAGAATGATATATAATTTGAGATATGGAGATTAAAAAACCCGCTCTTATGTAAGCTAAGGCCCCCGGTGACTGCCCCTTCCACCGGTACCTTAAGGGGTAACACCACAGTGGAATTCCAAAAAAATCAAAAAAATTTTTCTTGGCTTAAAGTACTCTTCGAGCACCCCAAAATGATAAACCATAAAAATTGATATCTAAAGTGGAAGAACAATTTTTGAAGCATGGAAGTAGAAGCGTGCACAAGCGAGTTAACGTTCTAGACTCATTCTTGCCCGGATTCACTCGTTGCCTATTGAACACATAGATCCCGGTAAACACTGTGGTCAGGTTCTTTGAAGGACCAACATTGGCAGTGCCGGTGAAATGCTGGCATTGGTGAATATGTATTGGGCCTTTACAGGATGTGCAATGACACTCGATACATTGTTCTCCATCTAAGGGCCAATAATGGCATCACGTTCATTTCTGATGCCAGGAAATCACGGCAGAATTGTAATGACCCAATATGTTGCCAATAATGGCTCCCCGTATTATCGTACTGCCATCTGTTGCAATTCTTATGAACTTTGTTGTTGTTGGTTTTATAACAGATGATCAAACCCATCCCATTAAATTAATATTTTATGAGAATTCTTCATTCATTCGAGAATGAATTTCTATATTTTAGATTGAGAATAAAATCATACCTAATATCGTGTATCGAGTGAATCATGCAGGTTTTATTTTATTGGAATATATTGTGAGGTGATGTGAATAAACAAAGTGGTTAGGTTACGTGATTCACTGTTCAACAACAACACATTTCATCAAACTTTGAGTAGTATAGACGTCTTTACCCGACAAAAAACTTGTTCGTGATGAAGATATTCTTTCCAACATTTGATTCAGTGTAAAAGTAGGAATGAATCAGTGTGTGGTTTCAAGTACCGTATATTTATGATCAGGATAGATTTTCAATTATTTTTTATTCACTACAACGTCAATTAGTGCTACAATGAGAACGACGGACTGGCAGCAGCGCGTCAACGACTTTCGAACGTGATCATGAATGTGCAGCATTCTCAGGAGCGGTAGAAGATTGGATGGGTGACCGTGGACACAAAGAATTTCTCAGGATTCTTTCACGTTGGATTACAACGACGTGTTTGAGGATAAAAAAATCATTGCGGATGAATACCATTCATCCAATACATTTTTTTTTTTCATTTTATAGTCTTCAATAAATTCATCGTTTTTGATTCTTGTTCAAAATAATATTGAATTCACAATGAATTCGTGTCTTGACATTCATATTCAATCAGTGGATAAAGTTTGGTGATTCAATGAAGACATACGGTGTTGGTTGAATGTTATGTGGCCGAATGCTGGCCGGTGGGACATATACGCGCTGGGCCATCAAAGGCTGCCAATGGAGGACCATCAAAGCTATTGCTGGCATTTATCGAAGACCCAGTACAGGGCCATCAGTGCAGTGTTTGCTGGGATGGTACTGCTGCTGTGGACATCGAAATATTGGGAATTGTCGACTTTTAGAGGTAATTTTGGTTTGAGTCATCTCTAAGGGGATACCAGATGCCCCTGACGATGCAACCCGAGCCGAATCTTTTCTGACAAATTATTAGGGAATAAAGCAAGAAAAGGAAAATATCGCTCTGTTCAGGGGTCGCGGGTATCACCTTACGCACGACCAAACTGTTACGAAAACTTTGAACGCGTTCATCTCAAAACAGCATTTCGAGAATCGGTGGCCGCTCTAGGTCCGCCAATTTTCAACCACCCGGGAAAAAATGATCAGATCTGACCAGATCTAAATTTTGGTCAGATCTAAACAGATCTATTAAGATCTGAAAAACTGCGATTTTGGCTTGTGTTTGTCACAATATATGTGCAAAATTAAACTCATATACAGACAGATATCACAAAAGTTCTGACAATTGAACCACCAATTGCTCATTAGGATTTAATCTAATAGTCAATTCAGATCTAACGAGATCTACTCAGATCTAACCAGATGTGCCAAGATCTGATCTTTTGAACCAGATCTGACCGAAAATCAGATCTACTCAGATCTATTTAGATCTGAATAGATCTAATGATTTTTTTCCCACACGGAAAGTTGATGTTTTCTGACCTATTTTTAGGGGAGAAAGTGCTGAATTCCAAGCGAATGTGTCACAGCGGGAGGAAAATATTGTCCGCCCGCTCGCAGCGGAAGGAAAGTACTTTCTGCCCGCTCGCAACGGGAGGAAAGTACTTTCTGCCCGCTTGCAGCGGGAGGAAAATACAAACTATATTTTCGTTCTGAAATATGCATACACGGAGAGGAAAAATTTGCTGACGCAGCAAATCGAGGTATTATATATAGAATAGCAAAATTTTTTGCTGACCTAGTTAAAAATTTGCTATTCCAGCAATCTTGTTAGCTGCGACAGCGAATTTTTAGCTGTAGCAGCAAAAAATGTTGGCTCCGCCAGCAAATTTTCAGTATTATATACAGAATAGCAAACAAATTTTGCTGGGATGGCAAACATTTTTTGCTGCCACAGCTAAAAATTCGCTGCTCTGGCAAAAGGAACTCAGTAAAAGTGGATTTCGCTGCCACAGCGAATTCCCTTTTCTCTGTGTATGAATATTTTATATGCAATTAAACAGATGATTTTCACTTTCCTTGCAGTTGTGGAAAAAAATAGTATGTTCACCTTGGGGAGAAGTGGGGAATTTCCCACTTTCCCCCCTTGCTGAACAATATACTATTTCCTGGGCAATCACCTCGGAGTTTTATTGTATTCGTGTTATGTTTATCTAGTGGAATGCGTACGGGTTTTTCGAAATATTGATATTTGCGTTTTTTATTCAACATTAAGTAACGAAATTTAGGGAGAAAATGCTACTTTTTTCTCCAAATCGATGCCATTTCGTGAGAAATGCGTATTCTTCAAAACGGATACGTATTTCACTAGCTTTTGGATAACAGAAAATAATTATTTTTGTTCCTTTGTTACAGGCCAGTTCTAGACTGAGTTATTCATTCCACCGCACGACCATGAATTTTCACTGTGCTCCAGCCAATCGCCTATCCACCCGTACAGCACAACCACCGATCCACCACCTAGGACTTCGGTGGACTGGAAATGGGAGCCGTGGAAATAAAGGAGAAATGAGGGAGAGTCTCCGTTGAGGCAACGGAGAGGTGACGGAGAAATGTCTGCCCCCTGTATTTTCAATAAAATTCATAACAGTGCATTTACATAACCAAATCTGAATGTATGAGTTCACGAATTTAAGTTTTACTGAAAATACAAGGGGCGGACATTTCTCCGTCGCCTCTCCGTTGCCTCAACGGAGACTCTCCCTTATTTCTCCCTTATTCCCACGGCTCCCATTTCTCCACCAATTCTCCACCTCTGGTCCACCGAAGTCTTAGGTGAAGGATCGGTGGTTGTGCTGTACGGGAAGCCGCCCAAAAAAAAATTATTTTGTACTTCAATAGTAGCGGAACACCTCCATTTAGTTCAATTTGAATAGAAACTTCTAATTCTCAAAAAAAAAGACTGAAGAGGCGTTATTTTTTGGGGGTTCACTGTGGTGTTACCTCTTAACGCGGCTCTGTTTAGATACACTATGAAAAATTCCTTCTGAAAATTCAGAATATGCACGGAGAAAAAGGAATAGTGATAATCACTGAGCGAATAGTAAAATATGGACAGACCAGACTGCGCAATCCAAATAACTAAACAGCTCAATCGAAATTACGTCCATCCGTATGGACGGATTTTACTATACCAGTTTTCTCCGTGTGTGACTAAGTTTTTATAGCTTCTGAATTTTCGGAAAAATTTGTCGAATTCCAAAAAACGTGACTGAATTTTCAAACTAGTTTCCGGAATTTAGTCGAAGCTTTTTAAAATTCAGTGAATTTTCAAAAGGAATTTTGTACAGTGTACTTCAAAGCGGAAGGAGAAAAAAACATAGAAAGAATTATTCAATCCAAATTAAGTGACAAAATAAAAATAGGAACATATTACTACTACCATACCATTCATCGAATACGAAAGTCCACAAAATGATACAACAGCGAAACATTCAGAACTTTTGAATCAGGAACTTTAGAATATAATCTGTAATGTTATTCATATAATAATAGAATTACATGGTTTTCATTTAGAAAATGTATTTTCCCTCACTTATATTCTCGATCAAATATACGTTATAGTGAAGAAATCGAATTCCCACAATACGTAATTTGAAACTCCAAAACACTCTGTTGTTAAACCACGCAGATGATGTTATTATGCAATTTTCTCATTTTCGTGTACCGAATGTTCAAATTGAATATTTCAACAATATTTCAAAACCCTTTCAGAAGATGATTACACAATTGTTTGATAATTTTTATAATCAATTTTATTGGACTTATTTATTGTTATTTTGAAACAAAGTCATACTATCAAAGGAGACTTCCTTTGCGGAGCAATTGGAACGTCTTCGTGTCTGCACAAGTAGATATTTTTCAGCTTTGTTCTCGAAAAGCACATTCTTTGAAATGTAAGAACGAACGGTATTCAATGTCATCAATTATCGAAGACTTATGTGGTAGATACATCAACTGAAATTTCAAATACTTTGTGATTGTCTCGTGTTGCTTTATTGCCCAGAAGAATTTAATGAACCTGTTCTGCTCAGTTGCCTTTGTTTTTCACTCCCATTGGAATCCACATTTGTTGTAAATGGCTCGTTACTGAGGTCGAATGAACTCGTCGGAATCTGAATGGAACAGATCCTATATCACAATTATCTCATCTGTGTAACGTAGATGGAGTTACAAGCTTTTCAATTTCATAAATCGTGAGGTACAATGAATGGTGTGATATAACACGGAACTACAGAAAGCTTCCGCATTATGGGAGAAGAGAATTCATTTCAATGAAAGCAACTATATCTGAATAAATTTATCGCAAAAATGAGAAATCTGTAATATTTTTGGATATTCTCCTTTCATGGGAGAGCGTTAAAAAATTCATATCTGTGATAGAAATATACTACGCATTTTGATACTGCTGTGAAAAATCGGTATGGAGAACCAGACATTACTTCCACGTTCTTGATATATTTATAAGGGATAGATGTATGAAGGTGTGACAGGGTGTCAGGGATGAAATGACTGCTGTCCTATAAATCGATGTTTTTAAGTAACTTGAAATAAGATACGTCTTGCGATCAATCCATATTTGTTTGGTAACAATCAAACAGGGGAACAATTTTCCCCACAGTTTTCCACCAATTGGGATGAAACTCGTATGAAACCACTATGTAATCATGAATAAAACGAGGTATAAATTTCATTGCATCGGGTAACTAGAAATGCAAATACGAGCGGTCGCAGAATTACAATTTTCGATAACGTGTTCTTTTTTCCTCTCCTGGTTTTTCGGAAGAATCAGATTAAAACTGGTACGAGATCACTATCGAAACTGTATATACCTGTGGTGGAAATTTCATAACGATCGGATGATAAAAACGGAAGATATTCGCATAATAGCGACATCTACGGAATTTCGGAATTTTCTTTTGAAGTTCAGTACTCACCCTTTCCGTCTCTCAATTTCGATTCGCCTGGAACTTATACCACACAATTAACATCCTATGGATCGACTTTGTTCAAAGTTTTATTCAAAATATCGTCAAACGATACGGATCGCAAAAACAAATTTTCCACATTTTTCAACCGAATGGGATAAAACTTATGTGGAAACACTGTCGGATCACAACGAGAAGAGGTTATAAATTTCATCGCAATTGGATAACAAGGAGCGAAGGTATACGAGATCGCAAAATCACAATTTTTCAAACAATATTCCACAATATTTTCGAAAAGCGTTATTACCCATACAGCACAAAAGGTCCCGCAAAGAGCTCCCGTTGTGACAGTAACCATGAATTTATGATGAATAGTTTGAATACAAAATGAACTCTTGATGGATAACTTAATCTTTAGGAAGAATTCATATCACGAATTCATAGAGAACTATTCAGGCGTTCAATATGTATGCATTTTGAATTCATTGAGTCCATATTGAATTCATTTTGACTGTCATAACGTGGACTGTTCAAGAAGTTCTTTCAGAAGTTTTTGTTCATTCAAAATTATCATTTGTGCTGTCTGGGTAGATTGATACCAAAATCAATGAAAAAATGATTCCAATCGGTGCATTCTCAGGAGAGTTATCGCGGGCCGAAGAATCAGGCGTGCACACACATTTTCGGGAATCGCATTTTTCCGACGTTCTGATGCGTTTGACAGAGGCGAAATACCCCCTTCTGCATCATGGATCTTTTACATTATCACAATACTTTCCCTTCACGCAAAAAAGACGACAGCAATGTTTACTGTAAATCAAAAAAATACATTGGAACTCGAATTCATTCCATGCAGTACTGCGTTTCCCAGTCCTCACTACTGTCCAGTCAGTATTGACGAATTTCATTACAATACCCATCACTAATCCTCATTATCCAGGCGTGTTTTCATTTGCTTTTCAACCGATCGCTGTCATTCACAGTAACCAGTACCGTTTTCTTTTTTCCGTGTGATTGGTTCATCAGTGTACAAATCATTGGCAACTATTATTAAAAATGATAATAATAATTTCCAAATACTGATAACTTCCCATGCAGGTATTGCCAAGACTGAAAAAAACCTAAGCTTGTCCCAAGGTTGGCACATGTGTCAGAAACAAACCTCCGTGAAGAACAATCGGCCCAATATTGTTCCATGATTGTCCCGTTGTTCTCAATGGATAGTCAGTCATGGTACATTGGTTAATATTTTTGAAATGGTCACCACATTTGGTACAAGCTTGGCACAAGTGTAAAAATCGAGCATTCGTTGAGAACAATTGTGCCAATATTCCGCACATGAGTGGCACAATGTTTATAAATTTATCAAGTTACAACTGTTGGTGCAAGCTTGGGCGCAGGCTGCCCACTCTAGGGCGGGTTCGGGTCAAGCCTGGGCCGATAGTTATGCCCACTAGGTATGATATACACATGAAGACAAACCATCACACGGAAAAAAAGATGATGTTGGATTTACAATGTTTCGTTCGATCACCATAGAAACATTAGGGGTTTCTATGGTGATCGAACGAAATGTTGTAAATCCAACATCATCTTTTTTTCCGTGCAGTTTTACGGGTGACTCGGGGGATTCCAATGTTGGATTCCGTACGGGATCAGATCATTATAAGACTGATGTCATGGTATTTCAGTAAGATCTTATTAGTTTAGTTTGAGCATAATTCAACAATAGAATCAAAATTGATTGAAATATCAAAGAGCGCAAATTCTCCAATGATCATACAAGCTTGTCCCAGTCTTGTCACATTTTTTCTATCGTTTTGAGATAATTTATGTACGTTATTCTGAGGGAGAAAGTCATAAATTGAGATATGAATCAATTACTCTTCTCATCTATATCTGCGATCAAAGAAACATTGGTTGATGCTTGGTAAATGAATTGGACCGGACCTGGCAAAACCACTGGCCCAGGCTTGTCCTGATCTTATCTTTCCCAAGCCTGGGTCAAGTTTGGTGAATTGTTCCATACAAGTCTCGGCAGGTCTTGTGCCAGGCTTGGTCCATCATTGGGCCATTGATCCATACACACATGGGTCAAACTAAATCGTTCTCTCAGGGTATGCATCATAATTAACGAAACCTTGATCTTCTTTCCCCGCGTAATTAAAACTCCCTCATTAATATAATTGATTTATGTTGATTTTTTTTCCATGAAAATGATCCTATACTTATACATGGAGTGAAATATTTTAACAACGCGTACTTTTACATATACGCAAGAGAATAATTATGCACGGAGAACAAGTATCGTGTTCAGTATGGCATGAAAGAATGAGAAAATTGCTCAATTTAGATCTGTCGTGTTAATGCCGTTGGCGTTGCGGACAATAAAAATGATTTAATTTCGTGTTTCAACCCTCAAGAGATCATTCAATGCGATTCGCGTTGAAATAGTTTCCTCCGGTACCCTGGCATTCCATAATGTGTGAAAAGAAGAATTATTCCACGATATCGGAGAGGGAACAAATATTTCATGCATCCAGACTCACATTTACATTTATTGAAAAGAGAAATTGGATTACATGTACCTGAAATAAACTCTCATGTATATGTATTATATTTTCTATTCCGGTGAAGAATTTTTCTCACTATTGAAGAATAAAAGGTGAGATATTGAAGAAAATCGAATGTATTCTCATACAAATATGAAGGTTTTTATTCTAACTGAAGAATCTTCTCTGTTCGAAATCGTGTTATTGAGAATGATTTTTTGTTTGTTCATATTCTGTACGCGAAAACAAAAACGTTCACTGTAACAGCGGAATCTGCTTTTGCTGTGACCGTTACGGAGAAAAAATCCAAATAATCCATCGAAATTTGTTTAACATCCCGTGCACGTTACTCGAAACCTCGCTGTCTTTGCTAATAATTTTTACAACCATTGCTAATTCAATAACTCGAACGATTGAAAAAAGCCGATGAAGTATCGAATCATTGACTAATAAATTCCTCAGATAGTGCAGGAATTCGAAAATAATTTTTTCAAACTCCAGTTGAGTTCTTCATGAACTCTTTCTAATCCAATTAATCTCAGGTACATCTCGATTTATTGTTAATTTTGCAACTCATGATCCTATTTTAAGAATACTCAAGATTGTATTCGACACAGAGTTGAATACATATGCTCTTCACACCATGTAGTTGTAATCCTTCAAAACGAACCCACCTGATATCATCAGTCGTGACCAATAGCGGAGTGGACACGCACAGTGAATTCCAAAACAAGGCTCCGCCAAGTCGAATTAATTCCAGCCCCTGCTTAATGCACTGGAACGGAACATGCAAACTCAATCGGATCTGGTTAATCCTTTTGAAACACAATTACCTGTAACGCATGGTGATGTATTCCTCTGGAATCCATTTCAAGGATGTCAAAGGAGACAAATGAATATAGTTGAAAAGGAGTACAAAGTAGTAAGAAATGTGCGAGCATTCAACAGAATCTTCATGATTTTTCTTCATATCGAATATATAAAAATCATTTCCAAGAAATTGATGTTTATACACTGGATACTCTTTTTGAGGGGGTATTTTGGTCTGGAATTTTTTTCTTCCTGCTTATTTGTATAGTTGAGATTTTTGAGAACATCTTTTCAGGAGGATTCATTCGTTCTTATGGTGTCAGCATTGGTTTTCGGCGCTTCAGTTTAGATGAAACAGGACTAGTTTTGGCTGCATCTTGAAATCAACTTGTATGCAGAATCGAAGCAAGTTTTGCTTTTTGATGTGTATCTCCAGTTCTAATGGACCGATTTACTTGAAATTTGGCATAGACCTCCACTGTACATCCCTCTATCGTCCCTACCAGATTCATGTGAAAATTTGGTTTTTGACTATTCTTAAAGATTCGGCGAAGTGAAAAAAACAGGTCAAAAATTGAATTTTTTTTCAAACAGCCACCATTCTGCCAACAAATTTTGTTTCTTCTCTGAGTTACGGACGATAACAACATCCTCACCAACCAGAATATTTCGGTTTAAACAGTCCATTCAAATAGTCCGTAGGATGACACATGGATGACGTTACTAGAATTTTTTCCATATGATTTTTATTTAATACTAACCTTCAAACGATACGTGTGTATAATTTGGATAGTAATCTGACTATCAATTCGTGAGTTATAGCATTTTGTGTGAAGCAACTTTTGTTATTGACAAAAAATGAATTCCGAGTTTTGATGAAAAAAAATACAGTGGAAACCAAACAATGGCTTGACAAACATTATCCGGACTCTGCTCCATCGAGACAAATGGCATAGAAGTGGATTGCTGAATTCAAACGTGGTCGTACCAGTACAAATGATGCAGAGCGCAGTGGACGCCCAAATGAAACTGTTATTCCAGAAAACATTTGAAGGTGCACGAGCTCGCTCACATTGTAAAGATATCAGATGGTAGTGTTTTCACTATTTTACACGAACATTTGGGTATGCGAAAGCTCTGTGCGAAGTGGGTGCCGCGTGAGCTCACAGTCGACAAGAAAGAACAACGAATTGATGCTTCAAAGGAGTGTTTGGTGCTATTAAACCACTCGAGCAGACAGTACTCGATAAATCGAATCCAAAGCGAGCGAAGACGCAACAATCGGCCGGTAAGGTGATGGCGTCTGTATTTTGGGATGCGAAGGGAATAATATTCATCGACTAACTCCAAAAAGGGATCATCATCAACAGCGACTATTACTCTGCACTTTTGGATCGATTAAAGGCTGAAGACGCAAAGAAAGGGCCACATTTGCGAAAGAAAACAGTGTTGTTTCACCAACACAATGCACCGTGTCACAAATCGATGGAAACGATGGCAAAATTGAATGAATTGGGCTTCGAATTACTTACCCACCCACCGTATTCTCCGGATTCAGCTCCCAGCGACTTTTCCCTGTTTTCAGATCTCAAGAAAATGCTCGCTGGGAATAAATTCAAGTCCAATGATGAAGTAATCGCTGGAACTGAGGCGTATTTCAAAGAAAAAGAGAAATCGTACTATAAAAGTGCACGGAAAGACCGAGTCTATTAATATTTAGAAGAATGACTGTCAATTTAGGGAAAACGAGGATCGCTGAAAAATATTCGTAGTGAGTCTACTAAAAATTCGTAGTCGATGTATTAACCATTGACGGTTTCACTGTGAAAAATACCAATGAAACTATCAACTGTTGAGGGGATTCATTACTCCCTGCGAAAGTTACTAGATTCCAAATCCCCCCCCCCCCCAGTTTTCTCAGAAACGAACACATAAAATGAAAAATAATGAGTAGCTGCATTCCTTTCAATACCCTAAGAAGATGCACCTGCTCATTAAAATTGATTTTATTCATTGATTACTGAGAAAACTGGGAGGAGAGATCTAGTAACTTGGCTTGTGGTCGCGCCCGGATTACGATATCAGGCGCCCCTACGCCAACAAGAGGTCCACCGCCCACTTAAGGAATTCAAAATCACAAAAAATACACTTGATCAGAAAGATTTTTTTTTCCAAGCTCATGGCGCCCACCTCCCCCCCCCCCCCACAAGTCCTGGCGCCCTACACCATGGGGTAGTTGGCGTATTGGGTAATCCGGGCATTCCGGGCCTGCTTGTGATGAATCGCCTTAATATTGTGACTACGAATTGTTGGTAGACTCATTACGAGTATTTTTCAGCGATCCTCTTTTTCCCTAAATTGACAGTCATTTTTCCAAACGTTGATAAATTCTTTCTAAATATTAATACTCCCGGTCTTTTCGAGTGGTATCGAAAAGTTGGGAAATCGCTATACTCGTTGTATTGCCCTCGAAGGCAACTACGTTGAATAATAAAATCGAGTTTTGTCAAGCTTTTGTTTTTTTCTTACTTAACCTACCGACATATCGAATGACCTGGTATTTGTTTCAGATCGCTAGAACTCCCGCAATCATGTCAACCAGGGTGCATACTTTTTGTTCCACCACCCACTTTGTCCCTCTGTAACTTTTCTAATTATTGATTTTTTTCCTGAAGATCTCAGCACGGAGAAAAAAGATTTCGTTATTTTAACGAATCCGTCTTCGCTGAACGGATTGAATAACCTAACGATGACATTTCACTGTGTTAATGAGCTAATTCGCTGTATTTACTAACTGATTCGTTATAATTATCAGTCCTTGGCTAATTTTACGAAGCTTGATTCGCTGAAACAACGAATCGCCGTTCACTTCAGCGGACTTGCTTGTTGTCCATATAATAACAAGCGAGTTTCGTTAAGAAAGCGAAATTCTTGCTATTCCAATGAATTTTTTTTCTCCGTGAGTGTTTATTGTTAGAACATGAATGAATATATCAGGGGAAAATGGGTGGTAAAAATGTTATTCGTTTTTTTTTTTTATTACATTCGAAAAAACCCCCAAAATTCGTGCTTCTAGACCAGAACACCCCTTTTAAGAATACTCAACTGGGATAAATAAATCACAAACTTTTGTTTGAATTATTTCCACACACAGTAACGATTTCAAGGCATCGAAATTCGGAGAAAAAATACACGGTTCTCATATTTCATTGAGCTTCATGTAAAAAATACTTGAAAAGGAATTTTGAATCACCCTGTAGAAGCGTGTTTATTGATGCAAAGAATTGTAGGATATTTTAATTTATGCTCAGTTGAGTGAATTTGTAAGTACGTGTGAAAAGTTTACACAAGTGTAGTATGTGCGGTCTGAATCCTTGTGGCAAATAACACTGCAATTCAAACTTCAGTATATATACATACATACAAATTCAGTCAAGATGCGTAGCTTGGAGGCATGTTCTTTTGATACGCGAATAAAAAATTATTCTCTCTTTTTTCTTATGATTTTAATGGAGGAAAAAAATTCAATTTTGTACGTTGCATATCAACGTTCCAGTCAAATGAAAATATATTTCAAGAATATAATGGATACAATAATAAATGTATGATGAACTCGAATGTATGATTACATTTCTGGTACAAATAACACGTTTGCTGTATGAATTGTTTGTTAATAAATTCTTCAGATAAAAGAATTTTGTATAGTTCATATTTATTCGTGTACGAATTTAATTAAATTTATGTGAAAAAGTGAAACTTGATTTATGTTATAAATTCAGGGAGAAAACTTGCAAAACGAGCGAACTCGTTAACTTTGGCGATAGAAATTTTCAACAAAATCAATTCCATTTCATTAAGAATTTATGGAATTTTTATCGATATCTTATGAATACTAATGAGACAAGTGGATACAATATCGAAAATATAAAGAATAAAAAAGACATGCTCTTTCTTTGCAAAAGCATTCTCGATTGTAGAAAATCAAGTAAAACTTTAAGTAAAATATATGAACCTACACAGCATAAAAGTTGAAAATATATCACATGTTTGTGGACTGTTGCGTGCTTGAACTTATCACATATGAGCCTCGCATTTAGTCGAATTCCTCTTACCTCGAATTAATGTTTAGATTCAACATCTTTCGTTACGAGGAGAAAAAACAAGAAAATCGATGTTCGTGCTTCCATGCTTTGGTACATTAGTGTGATACAACCTCGAAAGGATTGCATTACACGCTGTGAAATGCATACTGGGATTCAACTGGTGTTGAAATCAATATCAAATTGTATTATTTTGATTCCAACTCTCATCGTCGATAGACAGTTGCTTATAGGGCGGAGAAATTATGTATCCTGAATATCTTGGATAATCAACAAATATTTTAGGCAAAAATTTGAAGCAAGATACATCAATTGATATCATATTTCATTTTGTATACAAACGAATAGTTCTTCGTGTATTGAATACTTATATCTGATAAACGGTATACCCTTGAAAACACATAAAGCACCTCACTTTAAGCATGAGGAAAAGCGAGTGTTTGAAGAGTATTAAGGGATGTTATCGAATCACCCAGAAGCGATCGTTCCATGACAAACAAAGAAACGTTCTTGACATTGCACCACTATGAACTGTTGATACTAGACGCCTCACATCCCAATTGAATATGTTAACATTCAAATATACGCTTTTCCGATAGCGAAAAACGTACGATCATTATTTTTACGGTTCGTTTCGGTAATTTTACGTTCGAATAAGTAGTTTAACAAGAATCGTATGAGAGATTCGATCGTCAAGCTCGAAACCTTAACTCCGAAAGAGTGTATAGCAAGAACTTTGCCCGCTCTACTATGTACTTAGGAGCGGAAGTGGTTTATCCAGAGAGAAAACGAGAATTCTCATGAAAGAGCACGTGGAGCGATTCCTATCCCCGCAGCATCTCACCACCGAAGATACCGTACATTGTACAGTATCAAATGCTCACATGCATATATATATATATGAACAAATTCTATACAAAAAAGATTCACACATATACTTTCTTGTGGCATACGTTAGTCAGGCACACGTAATGTAATGGCAATACGATGTTTCAAGAAATATAGGTCAGGGATCCGCGGGTTCCTATACACGAAAGCTTCAACACTGTTATTTCGTATCAGCATTTAACCTGAATTCCGTAATGTCCGTTATTTTTCAACGTCGAATGAAAACTTACCTTGCCAAATATATGTGTATGTTACATATTAGGAAAAGAATGTAATTGTCTGTGGTTTGTTATGCTTCTCAATCTTTTACCTATACTCTCATATGATGAATCCATCCGACTTGGAATCATGAATTTCGCTTTTCCGACTCCAAAAGCAGTTAACACGCGCCAAAAAACGAATTGACTATTATTTGGATAGCTAGAAATTAGGTATGGGAGCTATTCTTTGGCTCTCACAGGTATTCACTCAGCGGTAGCAGCAAGAAATGTAACAGCCAAATTATTTGGCCATCCAAATATTAACCACAAGACTGTGTTAGCTGAAAAATAGCTGAGGCTGCAATTATTTTGGCTATAGTAGTGAAGAAAGGGTGCTGAAAAAGTGAGTAGCTGCCACAGTTACTAGTATTTCAGTTTTTTGTGTGCAATTAAGCAGGGCATAATGTAAGGAAATTTAAGAACTAACCGAAACGGTGGACACTCAATTTCTAAAAAAGAAAAAAGAAAGGTACTGTATCGTCTTCATGAATCAATAAAACGGTATATGATAATTAATAAACTTAATATCTATTTATGCATTGAATAAATGATATATCTATCTCATTACGTTTTATTTAATCAAGATTCCTTTTTTATAAACTATGCTGTGAGAACATCAGCTGAAAAAAAAAGAAATAGTTTTCTATTTCGAGAGAAAACCCTTCCAATATGAAGTGAGAAATTTGTGTGACAAGTATTTCTTGAATTATTTGATGCTTCATTGATTTTATTTTTGGCATCAAGATTTATTCTTTTAGAATGAATATCACTAGTGATATAATGATATCCCTCGATATGAGGTGAAAGGCTTATTTTGTAACAGGGCAGTATTGGATACTCGATTTAAAAAAATAAAAATAAAAAGGAAAACATTTAACTGAAAATTAGGTAATTTTCTAAGAACTAACCGTTTGTACGTTTTAGAACTGATTGTTTTCTTTTAGAACCAATTTTTTGGTAAGAACTGACCCTTATATTATGCCCTGCAATTGAGCCAAGCATCTTGGACTATAATGTTATCATGCTCGTGATATCAAACTCATTTTTTGATGACTTATTTTAAATTCTACATGTCCACATGGAAAAATTTCGCATAGGTTGGGACCATTTCACCCAAGGAATCATCTGACACCCTCTCTTTCTAGGTCGGTTTGTGATAAATGAGAATCTATCATTTATTGAACGTATTAAAAATAGTACAATATGTATTGAGAAATTCTGTGCATTACTGTAGGAAATTTTCTCAACTACATTATTATGATTCCTCCCTCTCCAACCCCCTTCTTTGTACTCTCAGAAGTCAGATCCCGTTGAACAGAAAATACCATTCACTTTCAAATATTAATCGTGATAGATGGGGAAAAATGAAGAAAGACCGTCTGTTCGAATACAAGAGAAATAAGTTTGAAATCAAAGAAAAATATAGATGATTGATTTCCTTCACGCCTTTCCCAAGCTATATTGATGTAAAACTTGGAAAATAAGAATTGTACCGCTTATCTCCAATCGCTGTGAACTTCCTCACAGGATTGGAAAAATTGAAGAAATGTGTGTTGTTAAAGCTCATTTTATCAGAAAACTCCAATGATATGTTATGTGTGTAAACGCGACTTGAAAATATGTTCCTCCGTTTCTTATAACATGTTCTTGGAAACGGTCTCAGTTTGGGAGACGATTCTTTTCAAATATCATCAATTATTATCGAAAAAGGTCATCCAATTTCATGGTTCATAAATTATTTTGGATAGAACGTTCTCGAATCCATTAAGAAATTCCTCCTGGAATTTGAATGAGCGGAGTGCAATCGTTACCAATCGTGGTATTTCTCGATCGCCAGTACGATTGAAGCTACACTGTAAAAAGTAATTCTGGAATTTTTCCCCAAAAAATGGCGGCAGCAAAGTTCCTCCACAAATGGGGAATTTTTATATGTTCGAAGTTTGAATCGTTTATTGAAACGAATTAGTGATCAAATAACGAGATAATCGAATAATTCAAACGATGTTTCCAGTTCCAAGGAGATAAATAACAACAATTCATCAGATTTTGCAAGTTTGTTTTTCAAAACGATTCAAACTTCAACATCATGAAATTTTCACCATAATTTGGTGGACTTTTCCTTCATTTGTGAAGGATTCAACACACAAGAAACAAAATAATTCCTCAAAGTGGTGGAAGAATCCCTCATTTTTGATGAAAAAAAACTCCCCACATTTATTGCAGTGTATAACTGTTCCTTAAGTTCATGTCTCCCGTTGATCTACGTGGAATCTGTGTCTATCTTCAAACATATTTTTGAAATTTCGTAATCGGTTCTCCATTTGTTGATTTTGACATTCATTTACAACAAAATCTAAAAATTTGATATGTTATTCAATCTACTTCAATGGCAAATTTATTGAATGCAGATGCTCTAGTTTCATTTCGTTGGAGCAGATGAACAAAATTAACATGTATTTGTGGTCAGATTTTCTCAATGCATGAAAGTTCAGCGATTGAATTAACTCTTTATAATCGTGTTGAATATTGATGCTTTTTCCAACATCGAAATTCAATTTAGGCTGTAAAATATAATAATACAACTTCTTCGAAGGGTGATTGAATCATGTGATGCATCGTTTTTTTACCGTGGTACATTTCATACTCTTAGTAGAATTCAATTAGATACTTCTAGAATTGTAATTCTATCGATGAAACGTGAGACACGATGGATCAACCTAGAAGATTGACTTATTGAGAGTTTTTATTAGGTACTTTTTCTTAGGAATTTTCCTATGGACCTCGTACAAACAACTTGGGAATCAATTGAGAAGTTTTTTGCAACTTTCATAGAAATTCCATATGACCATTTGAGTTTAAATTAACTCGTTTGAAACTTTCAAAAACTTCCCTGGGGGATCATTTTCAAAACTACTTTGATTCTTACAAGAAGAAAAGGAATGCAAAGCAGATTACGAGTGAATCTACATTCCAAGTTTTGCTGCAGTTCAAATTGTTTATTGAAATGAATTAGTGCTTGAACAACACAGTATTCAGTATATTCTTCAATCAAACTCGGGTAGAACTGATTCGTGGCATTCCCCAGTTCTCTTCAGGGTTTGGTCAGCGCCTGATCTGACCAGACTGGGTAATGCCCGAATTATTTCTACCCGGGATATTTCCAGTTCCAAGGAGTTGATTCGAAGTGAAGAATAACGATGTTTCATCAAATTTTGTGAGTTCAAGATTTCGATCCGTTTCTTCGAACGATTCAAACTTCAAGGATATTATCTGAATGTAGTCTTGAACTGTACATGGGATCTTTATTCTTATTCTTTATACGAGATATACATATTCGCGTATCAACTCTATGATAAATGTGTCAAAAAGACGCTCTCGTCATTTTAAAAACCTTTTCCCAAGTTATCAGAAAGAATAATGGAGAATAATCAAAAATTTTTCAAATAATATCTGCAAGCAATCACACGCGCTTGTTACCGATAAAATCTCTATTATATAAACAATAATTTTTTCCGTTATGCATTCCACAACGCTGTGTTGGTCCGATGGAGTCTGTATGACTTTTGAAACAATCTTCTTGTTCAAATTAATTGGCAATGTTGCGCTAATGATGGGTATTCCAACACGAAGGATGAACTTGAGAGACATGTTATAAATAAACAAATTTGGTGGTATTCAGAAATGACAGGATTTCTGACACGAAGTTATTGTACAAAAAATAACCAAAACTTGACCCAATCGAATAATTGAAGAATTTTATTATTGGACAGAATTGGATAGAGAATCCCGGATATGAAACCTGGATGATAATCCGAATCAAATCCGGATGAAACTTTCCGGGATCCGATCCGGGTGTATCCGGGTTCCAATACAGATTTTGCGGTGATTCTTCATCCAGTTCCATCCGGGTCTTATCCGGGTTTTTGGAGTAGATATTTTTTGAAATCCTAAATGAAACCCGAACGGAAAGCGGAACAAGTATAATCGAAACCTGGATAAAATCCGGGAAAGTCCTATCCGGGTTCGGATCGGATTTCTATCCGGTTCTTTTACCAGGGCAGGGCGATTCATTGTGCTTTTCCCTCATACAAGAGTAAAATTCAATCATCCATCTCAATTGAAACCCATTGTTACTGAAAGAACTAAACTCTTTGTTTGAAAATGTCCTTTTATTCGAGAGTTTTGAAAAACCAAATTACCAGATTGGTTCTTGACAAAATCTAATTTTCCTCATTTTGTACAATATTATTTTATAACTTCATTAACTTATTTTGAAAAGGAACTCATTTTGAGGGCAGTAATATGGAATTCCACGTTGACGAATTTCGTTCAGATGCAAATAATATTTCAATGAAGTGAATGAATTGTAACATACACGTAAATCCACAGAAAGCAGTTTGAAAATTCATAAAAGTTCCTTTCATGTAGATTGGACTTGAAACCGCGATACCACTCAAAATCTCACAGATCGCGATTTGTCAAACTTGAGTTGTAAAGAAGTTGAATTATAAAAAAATATGAATATAACACGGCAAAGTTCTTGTCACTAGGTCAAAGACTAAATGGACCACGGACTTTGAAAAACCAACGTAACACACGATTTGACTGGTAATCGAGAGTGGAATCTTTCTTCGCCTGCCCTTGAATCGTCAACTTCGTTGTCGCTGTACACGGAAAGACTGGGTCCATTAATATTGAGAAAGAATTTATCAACGTTTAGAAAAATGACTGTCAATCTAGGGAAAAAGAGGATCGCTGAAAAATATTCTTAGTAAGTCTACCAAAAATTCGTAGTCAAAATATTAACAGTTGATAGGTTCATTGGTATTTTTCACAGTGAAACTATCGATTTTTAATACACCGGCTACGAATTTTTAGTAGACTCTCTAGGAATATTTTTCAGCGATCCTCGTTTTCCCTAAATTGGAAGTCATTTTTCTAAATATTATTAGACCCGGTTTTTCCGTGTAGTTTGTCTAAGGGTGTGTCGAAATTGACAAAATCCTTCAATAAGAGAGTGCATGGTCAGCGATTTTTGACAGGCCCATAGCAATGGCCGCAACATGAATTCTCTCACGTACTAATTATGAGAGGAAATATGTAATCAAATATTTTTCATATCGTGAGATAGGAAAAGAATAGGGAAACTGTTCAAGAAGTCTTCTTAGAATTGTATACGATATAGTTGCTGACTGAAAATTCACTTCATCAATCGTGAGAGAAATCATGCAACAATTGATAAGATTCAAACTTTTATATAATTATGATCATCGAAAGCAAACATAGGAAGAGAGATTTGAACGAGAATTCAAAGAAAAAGATGGTAGAATTTTAGAGAATGTAGAATGTAGTATTATCAACAGCTCATGATTGTAAATATGAACTCAAATTGATGATTCCTGAATATTTGAGGACATAAAATGTACGATTTGTAAGTTTCGAGTATTGATTTTGTAGAAGGAAGATTTTACTGTTGTCTACAGGGTGAAAAAAGAAGCTAACATGTAAAAAAAAAACAAGAAAGCTTATGGCAACCTGTCAACCCGAGCACGATCGTACCCTTGCCATTCTCAAGTTCATAAATTATGAGAAAGCATGCGTTCACTCAACTTCCTATGTTTTTCGAATTTCGAAAACTGTTGCGGAACGTAACAGACGAAACAATAAAAAAAACAAATCAGATGATATTACTGAAATTCCAACGCATTTTCCTTTGAGAAACGAGATGAGAATCTTCAGAGAGTAAATATCTGCACCAAAAGGAATACTTATCTGACTGTCGACTGGAGTTGAGTATCTTATTCACAAAACATTCTATCTTTGATCTTTGTATTCCAATGAAACTAGATTACACATTTGATTTCGTGCAAATATTTGTTGATTTGTGTTGCTAGAAACTGAGAAATTCCTCATCGTTTTTGACTTATAAGCGAATCTTCAAGAACGTTTCAAGAACGCTTGCTTTGAGAAATCCGATACGTATGGAATTTCTACTAGGAGTGAAACGAACAGTTTGATAAGAGAAAAAATTGATAAATCTCTTTTTGCAAAGAAATACCAGATGGGAACAAAAATTCGGATTTGTGCATTCAGAGGAAGTTTGATGTGGTACAATGAAACTTTCATTAAAACAGATGAAAACAAGTTTGTGTCAATTAAATGGCGTCTGACTTTGAATACGTTGAGAGTGTATTAATTTTCGATTGTTTGAAGTTGAATGAAACAAGGACAACTTCCTAAGTACATCCAACTTTCTTATTCAGTGGGAACATAACTGAATGTGAATTAATAAGTATCTTACTAATTGTTGTTGAGAAATTCATTACAAATAAAGTTCTCCTATACAGAGGCAATCACGCGAAGCCTCATACAAGAGAAATCATCTTCTCTGTGAAAATCGGTAACTCAGTCTATGATTTAGCGCAGACTCCATAAGAGAATGTTCAATCGAAGCCCTCCAGAGGCAAAAAGGAATGCTAACACGTGATATCTAAACATCCTAGAGTATCCCATTGAAAATTGAATCGTTAATCTGCCCGCATTCCATAGACCTCCTCCCTTTACCTACCTACGAATCCTACAATTCAGAGAATGGACCATCGCTGGACTATTTAAGCAACATTACCGATAATGTTCCACACATATTTAATGAGCTCAATGCGATATTTTGCAACATAATTCAACTTAATGAGTATCTGTTCCTTTCTCCACATCCAAAAAGTGAATTGAGAATAACAACTTCTATCTTTTTGTAAATGAATTGATGATGTGGGAGGTGATGCGAATATGAATTTAGTGCGAACTCACGAGAATCAAAATATTGTTCACAAACACGAAGAAGATTTTATCATGAACCTTTAGTTATGAACAGATATGTAAGAGTGATTAACCTATGTCCTAACCCTCAGTTACCCTACGTATTTTTGTATGTTATTGTTAATCTCTCGTTGTGCGTTTCAATCAACTAAATGGAGCTTTTTCCAGTATGAAAAATATACTATGGTTCTTAAACTTCATCCCTGTCTTGGTTTCGAATCTTCCCTCTTCACCCCTATAAACAAAACATCAGATTTTCTAAAACCTCTTGTTCCCTTTAGACCCCGTGAGGTAACCGAGGGTTAAGTGATGATAGCGATTAATTTTGGAAATATTCATGATATAAATGTGGCTGAAGCTTGAATCGTTTATTGGAACGGACTTTTGCTCGAACAACTTAATTAATTCAGCTATTAGAGATTCAAAATCTTGCAGTACATCCTCTAAATGATGGTTTCAATTACAAGGAGTTAATTTAAAATGAAAAAAAAATCGATGGCTCATCAGATTATGTGAGTATAAATTTTCGTTTCGTTTTTATAAACGATTCAAACTTCAAACACAATGATATACACGCGACATGGGGTTTTCATATTTACAATTTTCACATAAACTGCAGCTCATCGAATTCTGAGCGACTTTTCGTAGAATATTTCCACATGAAATCGGAAATCAATCTCCAATAATTCCAATTTTGAAACCATCCCGTTCATAACACCTTTGATACGTATCAATATCACAAAATCCGTACCTCTGTTTTCCAACGCTGAATTCAAACAGATACTGCATTCCACGTATATAATTCTTCTATAACTCCTCATCTTCCAACAAGTCACAGTTTCCTGAAGTTATGTGGAATGAATATAATATATCGATGAAAATATCATCATTAATGAACAATAGAAAAGAAACTGTATTTTAATCAGTTATGGATTTTCTGAAGATTTTATGTAAGTTATATACGTGCAATGCGTTGAAAGAGGGAACTACGCAGAAACTTATGCGTTTCACACTTCTCTCGATACAATATTTATTCAACAATCATCTATGTATCAATACATGGAAGTGGAATAAGGAAAAATTAAATTTTAGTTTTCGCTTTCCCTGGGATATAAAGAGTAGGGATCGACCGAAAATTTTTGCCGAAAATGATTAAAATTGAAGTTAGGACTGGACGTTTAAAGTGTAGACGAGCTCCTTAATAATCCAATTATCATACTTACGATCACATTTCATTGTAATTAACAAAATACTTGCGATTTTCGGTTTACAATTTCGGCCGACAAGCATTAGCCGAAAATTTAAACCGAAAATCGAAATTATTTCATCAATCACATTGATATGTGATCTTAAGTATGATAATTGCATTATTAAGGAGCTTATCTACACTTCTAACGTCCAATACCAAGTTTTTTTCGAAACCAATAATCAGAGCTTCAATTTTAGTCAGTTTCGGCAAAAAATTTCGGTTGATTTCTAATAAAGAGTTGAAAGGGAATGAGAAAGCACATTTGTAAACAAAATATATCGAAAAATCTATACATATTATATAAATGGGCAAAAGATATCACAAATATCAGGGTCAATGTAATATTTTTTAACAGGGATATATGTGACTTCAAACCGATTGTTATATTTTATGATACAGATTTGTGTATCAACGACCAATTCTTGTTCACTATTGAAAAGAATTTTCCAACAGCATTTTTAAAATGCTTCTACCTCGTTAATGAATCACTTATTTTCCAAATCTTTTCCATAATAACTGATACTGCATAATTACTTAGAATTTCATGATATTTCAACTTATATTCAAACAAAATGGACGAAGGGAATTAAAATATAAATAACATAGGTGAAATATTTCACTTAAGTCTGCTTCACATTAGACACATATCTTTTGATTTAACGCGCTCAAAAGTGACTCGTGATTTTATGTACTCAGAAGAAATGTTTAGGTGCATAGGTTGAATTGAAAAATGAGAATGATGAATTATGCATAAGATTAAACACAAAGAGTGAAGAAACACCTATTCGAGGAATATAAAATTTACCATGCGGATTGCTAATATTTCCTAAATAAGTTATATTTCTGTACTGTGGAGAGAAATTGAATCCAATTATGTGCACGGAGCAAATGTATTGGCGAAAAATTACCCAAAGTTGACTAAAACGAAGACATAGTGGCTTTTCCGCAAAGTTTAAAATCCAGTCGAGTTCACTTTACTCGACTACAGATGAAAATAAATTCGAATGTTTTCATTATTTCAACAAATTGAATACTGTTGAAAAACATCTGAACTGATTTTCATCTGTAGTAGAGTAAAATTAAGTCAACCGGATTTTCAACTTCGCGGGAATGCCACTATGTCCCCGTTTTACTCAACTTTGAATAATCTTCCGTCAACATATTTTCTCCGTGTGGTTTTAACTGTTAATGAATCAATACTTCTTCTTTTCTCATCACAAGTACGGACAATTTTCATAAAAGATAAATATATCCTATCAACAATAATCATTTCCCTTGTAATGAACATCATTGAACTTTCAATGTACAATCGATTACAGGATTTATTTTTGTAAATTTCAGACGAGACCGCAAAAAGTTTTTCAAATGAGCACAAAAAATTAATGAATTAAACATCCTAGATTGGCAAATGCAAATAATAATTGACGTGATAACATTGCCCCCAAGGTATTCGTACCATTCGGTGTGCAAATCAATTCCGCTTCGATAAACCTGCTATGAGATATTGTTAATTTGCAAAAATCATTATCGCATTCCTAATACAATATTGCAAAGTTTCAAGACCGAATAAAGAATTTAGTTCCCTTTCAGCTTGCGCGATTAAAAATCATAGCCATTTTCACAAGGCAGGCAGGTAGATTAATTTGCATAACCTCGATGGTATATATAACACGCTAACGTGACGTTCTCGAATAAATTTACAACGCGATACGAAATTATGTAAATACCCAGACGACATTCCACTCTCCTTTCTCCAGAAAGTTGGAACATATTTCGAGCTCCCATTCTAACACTATAAGCACTTGCACGCTGTTTATTTTTGACAAATTGATATTCGTGATACACCGAATTCAAAGAGTCATTGTATGCGCTTACGTACATCCTTGTTGAACATTTATGTCAACCTTCACTGAATAACACTGTTCTTCGAAAACATCAATTATTTTGAAGAGTATAATTATGATATTGTTCAATTTGAGTTGAGATGTAATGAATATGATTTTATAAAACGAGAATGATCATGAGCTGTTGTGTAGTGATACATATAAGTGATGTCAGCAATGAAGTGCAAAAACCCCAAAATCAAATAGAAATTAAATTAGTATTGGAGTACAAATTATTGTACAATTGCAATTAAAGCACACAGAAGAAGTTTGGCAATTAATATGCCCGGTGGTGGATTGAGATGTGTTAGAAGTTCCAGTGCAGTCTAATCATTAACAATCGGGATAGATAATAATTAACAACTTTTAAGGAACCGTTGTGAGCTTTTATTCAATTTATTCAATCACTTCTTCTCACTTTTCATCTCTATTTGAATGAAAAAGTTGTAAATAATCTTCCGTTTGGAATTGTATGAAGTTTCAGCTATTGAAAAACCTTAGTGAAACCCTACTATACATGGGCTATATACAATTGTCATATTTCATATAAGTAGGTATTATTGAATTTGAAATCGGGACAGGTGTAGCGATGTAGGGGGCGATTTATATGAGGAATTACCAAGCTCATATTTGTATAAAACAAAACCTATACCCCCGAATGGAAAAATTTTCAAAATTGTATATAATTTTCATATAAATATATACAATTTATACATGAATTATATTCAGTAGAACAGTCATAATCACTCAAAAACGTGAAAGACTTGATGGAGCATTCAAGGATCTTCAAATTGTAGGAAGCCGCTTGAAGGCGCAGGCACCTAATATCGTCAATGAAATCCAAATTTGAAGAATGAATGAATACAAACGTTTCCAAAGGACGATTCGGTGTTATTGCAACAAAATATTACCGTGGATCAACAGATGTGATTCTGTAAAATACACATCATGTCCCAAGAATCTTCCTCGGTTTAGCGGTCATGTTGCTACGTCAAAGAAGAGTCCCTTCTATCAAGATATATGGGATTTGATACGAACAAACCAATGGTTTATTGATCCAAAGATATTCTCTCTGAACTGAAAAAATATATCTCCTCCTCAAACTTTCCTGTAGAAAAAATAAAAACTCTCCAAATTTGATTTTATGAAGAGACAATGTATACTCTTTGCTCAAATTTATTCCACAGCATTTCATTACAGAGTTTACAATCCTATCAGTTTGTTTCGTGAAATTATAATTATGTTTTTCCATTTTTGTATGGCGTGTATCAACTATGATCAGAAAAAATTGTAGGTCAGAAAAATACGATCTCTACATGTTTTCTATTTTGTTTTTCCCTCATGGATTAATTATCGAACTTGCCCATAAAGCAGTTCGAAACGCTGAATGTTATACGCTAGCGTATCACATTTCATCATACGCTTCTTCATATAATCCAGGTCACTTCAATTTGAATTAACAATGGAACCCATTATCATTCACAAAAGTTGAAGAATTCGATAACAATTCAATAACATCTGGAATGAGAAATACAATTCGTTCAATAATTACATTTAAAGTAGGTTTTCATGGCCGATCTGAGTTAAGGAATGAAATAAAAAATTGAAACTCGAGGGAAACTGATTGTAAGTTGGATCTCGTCCAGAAACTTTTAGCTAATAACAACCAACGGTGAGATTTTCTGAACTCGAAGCTATTTCACTGAAGAGATTGATCTTCCTCTGCCTCATCCTTCTTTGTAACTTTGAAATGTGCATGAATTTCGCTCTACCTTTGGATATAATTAACGAAGATGATCATTCGATTGGAAGAATAAAGCAAAATTCGTGCAGAATAACTCTTTGAGAGCAGTGAAAATCAAATCAAATCAAATCATGGGCAAGCATATAGCTTGAGTCTTTTCAATTGTTCCGAAATTATATTTGTCTCGATATGCTTGAAGATAATTTTTCAGAGGCTATTTAGTCGTGAAACAATCAATATTCAAATATGTTTCGAAGGTAAACATAATCTGTTTCGCGTTTCATATCCGAAGATGTATCACAAAAAAAGAAAAAAGTTCCATCCGCAATAGATACAACGGAAGGGAAAGTGATAGTAAATAATTTATTCACGCACTCATGAGAATTCAAACCCTGATTTTCATCTTTCAGTCCTCTTGCGACCGTTGTCATTGACATTGTTCATCCCATCAATGAATTTTAATAACGTCCCGCAATATTGATGGATTTCATCGAATCGTGCACTGTAATAAATATTCGAAATTTTCCCACGGAAATTATTGTTTGTATGGAATTTTTACCGTAAATTTATATGATTTTGATAAATATTCATGGCAAATTTTCGATCCATGTATAGTTCAATTACTTCACATGATGTGAAATTTCCCATAAAAATTGTTTACAGTGTGATTTTTGAATATCATTCACCCTAGTAAAAAATCTATTCCAATCCATCAATTATTGAAATTCAATACAACTTCTGCAACGGTAAATGATCATTCGAAGGTATTAAATTCCCATTGAATCTCATAGATTCAATCGGTCCCAATGGGTTTTGATGAGTTTCAACGAGTATCAATGATTCTCCTTATTTGTGAACTTATATCATATTTTACAAACTCACTATAAATTATCTATGAGATATACACAATTCTGTAGAAGGTGTCTAATAGGAAATCAAAAGACGTTGTTTGTTGATTGTAATAAGCTCGCTCCGTGCGTTATTTAGTGTTTCAAATGAAGCTCGCTGTGTTCGCATTTCGTGATTAATCGCACTTTGATTCACGATGAGTCATTGAAGGAATGAGATATTTCATTGTATGTAAAGAAGATTTGATAAATGTCGATCTAATTGTTAACATGAATATTCAAATTAATGTAACAACGTGATCAATTGATTTCCTTGAAATACAGGGCTTTCCAGTAACCCTGTTTTATATTCTTGTCTCGCACGGATTTGGATATTTAGAGGAATTTGAGTAAATTCTAGTAAGTTATCATGAACAAGCTGATCAAATTTTCTGATTCTGCTGTTTTCTAAAGATCCTGGTCCATAAGAGGGCACCCTTAGTCAATTGAATTGAAAAAAATTCAATTCAAAAAGTATTTCAAACTTTCAAATTCGAAGAACATTATCCTCCAACTATAAATACGAATATGTTCCTCTAAAAAATTCCAGCAGCTCTTTAAAATGCTTTTAATATAATGTAGCAGTATTCAACAGTTTTCTGAATTTCAGTTAGCAGGATCTTCCGAGAAGAGTTCGTCACCCTGATCCAAATCCGTCACTTGATTTTCCTGACAGTTTTCAAACCCCGAATAGAATCAAGGTTGACCTTGACGGGTCCAAGAAATACATTTGTTGCCAGGAAAAAATTAATTGAACACACATCTAACCAAACTACACTGAGAAAAATTTTACTGTAAAAAGTCCTATCATTGTCAGCAAGTTCAGGATACTCTTGAAATGTAACTGAACCTTAGTAGAAATTTTGAATGGGAAAATACCAGAACCTAATGAGGTATGCCTGGTTTCCTATCAGATCCTCATCAGGTTTCGTTACAGTTTTCCCTATTTCGCTCGATTTTATGGAATTCTCATCCGAACCCTATCGTACCCCTGCATTACAATCCTATCAGATAAGTCCCTTGTAAGGGCTTCATAAGATTTTCCTTTTTCACGGTTTCCGGATTCTCACCTGATCAGGGCCTTAAAAAAAATAGGGACTGCCTGATCAAATTATTTGTACTGTGAGATGTAGGTTCAATTTGATGGAAGTTTACTGTCATGATTGGACACAAAACGCATATAATGACTTTTTCATACAATTTTGCATATAATGTTATTTTTTTGTTGATAGTGAATATTTTAGTGTGAAATGTCAAGAGTTCCCAAAATTGGAGGAATGAATAGTGGATTTGAACAATAAACGGAATTTTCAACTTTGAGGTATCATCAAATTCTTTTCCTAAGAGATTCTTCATAGTTGTGTTCTGGGAACTTTATTGTTAGATCCCAAGGTTTCAATATAGCAGGGTCTTCAATTGAATTATCGTAATGAAAATAATAGAAGAAATTGCACAATTGATACGCGCACTTCCTAAATCAGACACTGTGTTTTCAAAAAATCCAAGTTTCAAAGTGCTCAAACGAGTGAATTCTCGAATTAACGGGACAAATCAAGTTCTGCCTAAAATGATTTCTATGGAAATGGCACCATATTTTAAATGCTGTCTGATGACATCGGTAGATGTAGAACGCTTATTTTCGGCTTGTAAATTGATACTTAACGACAAGCGTCACAAATTTCATATAGAAAATTTGGAAATATACATAGTAGCATATTTTTATATGAATTATAATTCATAATTTGGGATTGATGCTCTGAAAACAATTGTATTGTTGAATTTTTGTTTTCTAAAGTATATTGTGCAATTTGCGGAGATTTATTTGATTTATAAAGCTTAGATTTAATATTTGAGCAATAAAATGTTGATTTTAAATCAAATTGTGGCTTTTTCATCGGTGCATATTTTGGCATTTTGATAGTGCATGTAATCCGATGTCTAGTCATGATAGTTAATTATTAGGTTATCATAGGATGTTCACCCGTGATGGCTTCTTTGTCTTCATAAAATTGAACCTACATTCAGTAAGATTTTAAGAGTATCCTGAACTTGCTGACAATGATGGGATTTTCCACAGTACAATTTTTTTCAGTGTATTTCCCTGCCTTGACTGTAAAAAAGCAACTTATATCAGATCCGGACGCATCAATCCATACCAAAAAGCACTAACTGCCCTCCTCACTGCATTTTGAATTTCGTCACTTATTTCATGTCATATGATAATTGATGTAAATTTCTCGAAGCCGTTCAGAATGCTTATATTCCTCCAGTTCACCGATCATCAATACCTCCGAATGTAAATCCACGGCACGTAGAAAAACAAGCTTCAAACCCGAACGAAAAACACCATACCAGCGCCCCCACACTCCTGAAAAACTTTGACCATTTCCCGCCATGGAACTATCGTAGAATGATTCATGAATTCATCCTCCGATACCGTAGAGAATCAGTTCCTATCATTTTCAATGATAAATCTCTGCCATCCGGTATTCAAATGGATCAACCTCGAAGTTTCATGATTCCAAAGATCATTTAGAACCTTCATTCATGTTTTTCTCCTGCTGAAATAAAGTTTCATTCGGCATTGCAGGAGAGGAAAAGGGAGCATTACATTGCACTGATCAAACATTTGTCAATAAAGATGGGAAAATAAAAAGAAAGATAGGAGAAGGAGGGGAGGAGAAGAGCTCGTGAACGTGCGCAATAAAATTAAAGTGCCATCGTTGGAATGAATTCCGGCGGTGCACGCGTTTACGATTCATAAGTTCCGATGAGAACGGCGACAGCCGCGCGATGATCGAACGCGAAATATGTGAAACGGCGGTAACGCGTTAACTTGTATTGCATATACATATACGTACATGAATACATATATCCAGCACAATGACCACACTTCTCCCTACATATCGTGACTTGCAAAGAAATTTATTGACGCCGGAGTATCTTCACGAGAATGTGCATAGAACTTATCCGCGAAATGTATTATTTCCTGTCGTTTATATTCCAACGAAATCTCATTCGTCATAACTAAACAATGAACGATGATATCATGTTTGCACGCTGATATATATTTCATCCGAACCATTATGGGTGCAAGGTATATTATCGTAACATTCCATATTTTTATTAACATACTATTTACGAACCGATGCAATTAAATTATAATGTTTTTCAAAAACAAAAAATTACAAATAAGTATTTGGGTTGGCAATATAGTCTGGAGTCTCGAAACTATACAAAGCATTATGGTTATGGAACTCGTATCGTCAAAGTATAGTTAAAGTTTACGTTTTACAACCTTTAAAAACGTTGATTGGATGAAGCGTATGACCTGCATCTCAGAAATGAGAATTGCGGCTGCTGCTTTGTATTATGAATCTATTGGAGAAAAAACTGATGAGTTCACCAAGATAGGGATGATAGAAAATGAACTTTACGGAAACGATAACTGCAAAAAAGGTCGCTCAAAATACGAATCAACATAAAATCTTTCATTGCATAGCTCTGCATTTTCGAGTAGCGATAGTGCCGTGAAAGTATTTGAATAAAGAGAAGGAAAAGGTATAATGAAAGTTGTACAATCACAATCAATCCTTTTTCTAGTTTCAACAGAACCATGCAGGAAAATTCAACTTTGAAGACAAGAACTCCAACACAAATAGCTTGTAGAATCAAACAATAAATTTGGAAAACATTAAAATCTCAATTGAGGAATTCTGATATTCGAGAAAAAATAAACGTTCACGTCGTTAACCCACGATATTTCTGAATTCATTTCAATACGTTGAAGGAATTTGAGTTTGTCTCACACATAATCTTCAAGAAAAATATTTCAACTCGAAAGATAGAGGACTTATCGCATATTATCGGAGGACAGAAGGAGAAAAATATTTGTAGGGAATGAATGAAACATCGGTACTATCAACATCCCTTCTTGTATTTTCTTAATCCCATTAGAATGGCTGCGAACAATTCTTCTCCTTCTTTATCCTTTTTCTTATCAAAGTAAACCCTAAAAAAATAATATCATAAAAATCCATAAATTCGGTGAAGAAAAGCGTATTAATTATTAATACCTATGAAATAATTTAATTTGATTTTCGAAACAATTCAAACTCTTGATTTTCATAATGATTCGCGTTTGAAATGATCTCGCATTCAAGTTGAATATTCTGATTTTCATTCTCGATAATAGTTTGCAACTCAGTACATGAATAATAGATTCAACGTCAAGGTACCGGAGCTCTTTACGCCGAGAGGTTGTGAAAATATAATTTATGCAACATTCCATTCAATTCATCGATCGAATTCCTTGAATCCAAAATGTGAAATGCTGGGGTATATAATTTCTCGACTAAGTGAATTACTTTGAAGAGGATTTTGAAATATTCAAAACAAGTTTCGGGATACGATTACATGAAATATCTCTTGATTCGTTGTTATCATTCGATTGTTGTAACGGAGTCAAGTATTCGTAGCGATGTCATTCATTCAGCATCAAAAGAACTTGGCTGTGAGATGTTGATCTTTAAATTATAATATTCAACAGAACATTCGATCGGATTGATCAATATACTATGCAATTCGAGGAGATGCTTGAGTAGGATGAAGTTAAACTTGAGTTTAATGCTTATAAAATTCCCTCGAACACATTTTATGTTCGTCAACCAGTTGATTCAACGCGATAAGAATCATGGATTTAATTGAGATCAATTGAGATTGATGATTGATGTGAAACTGTATATAATTATATCCCTTGAGTTATAAAACATTGGAACATTGTGAATGTACACCAGATGAGCGTATTTCCTTCCCTACTCTCAGGTATATTTTATTCCAGCAAAGAGGAAGAGCGAAACCGAGATAGAAGAGAGAAATTTGACGGAAGGGTAGATGAATGATGAAGTATGTCAGAACACTGAAAAGCAGAAGTTATGAACGAGAAGGAAGCTAGGACGTCCAAATTCGAGCTTTCAAAATCACTGAAATGACGCTTGATTGGTGGGGAATCTCGCATATCAGAGTTTGTATTCGCTCGAGGCTTTGACGTAAAATACGGGTAGTACCTATACACTTTGATCGTACAGCGTCGTCACTTCCCGTACATAGTTCTTGCGCAAATGGAATCGGATGGAGACGATTTCGAACATCCGTTCCATCGGTGTGATCAGGGAAGCCTCAAGCAAAAAGTCTATTTATACACAATCCTTCCTTTGAAACATCTTTTTGGTGAATGTTGGCACATTCTTCTCATTCACTGCACTTGATTAAAAATATTTTTTTCTCTGACAACATCGCATCGTCAATTTCACATGAACCACTCTCTGACTAAATGCAGCAATGTTCTATATATTCTTCTCAATTTTCCTCCCTATATTTGTTGTCCCGTTCTTGTAATGCGAAGGAATGGATTTTGATGGATAAGTTGGATGACTTCACTTTCAAGAGCCTAGATAGAAAATTTCAAAAACTAGAATACATTGCATCTTTTCGGGATTACCAAATGAATCCTTGAAATGTCAGTCGAATAGAATCCTTGAAGAATTCAAATTAGTTTTTTCATACTGTGAATCGAATATGTGTTACTAAAATTTCAGAGATTCATTTAATAAGTCTAAAAGAATGCAGTGAGATTTGATTTTTGGAACTTGTGCTTTCTGGCAAGTGTGTTCCATATTTTGGAATGATTACTGGCTTTTTCGTGGATGGGGCCATTGTTACAAGGAGGAGAAAAAATTCGTTGATCGTGAGATTTGATTCTGCTGTTTCCTATAACAGCAACTTTGTTTTTAACTGTGGCAGCATAAAATATCAACTCCTCTAGCAAAATTTGTTTACTACTCTGAATATGATACTGGAAAATCAGCTGCTTCATCAATCGTGTTATTTTCTCTTCGCAATCCAGTTAGTTATGGTAGGGAATTTAAAGTTAGATCAGCAAAAATATTCACTACCCACAGGGAAACATTTTGAAAATCGTATATGATTTGTATAGAATTCAATATATAATAGTTTATGTAAAATTTCTATGTAATTATATATGCTCAATTTATTGCGTCAGCAAATTTATTTTCCCCAATTCAACGAATGTGGATTAGCAATTCGAAAATATAAAGCACATTCCGAAGATTTTATCCTAATTTTCCAAAAAATACGATATTTTGAATATGCCTTGGAACGTTACAGAAGACATATTTCGAATCTCGAAAAAGTATCTTCAAGACACGGCTCTATTCAATTGCTGTTGTTGATATCTTAAAATACGCTTTGCGTTTATTGAATATTTAGTGATTCGGTGTAATCAAATGTGAAATGAAATCTTGAATCCACAAAATGAATAAATTAATTTTTCCTCATTCATTATTACCAAAAATCAAAACCTTACTTTTATAGCTACAATAAAAAAAAACCGTCTAAGTTGGTATAAATGTTGGAATACATCTGTGGATAAATTGATAGGGGGTGTACCATGTTCTGAAAACCTCTTGTGAATTTTCAAGTTGGTGCATAAAACCTCTCTTAAGCCTGCTTGACATCGAACTTCGTTGAAGTGGAAACTACATTCACTAAATTGGCAGATTATTTGCATGCTCTTGCATCTTCAAACGTAATTACGTCCACGTCGAAAGAGTTGAATTCAAACAACACCTAATCTTCTTGACGATCCGAGAAGATAATTTTAAACTGAAAATTAAATGATTGAATGCTGGTAAACGGGACGCATCACGTAATTGTACAAGAAATCACTTCAAAGTGAACCTACACTCACTTTCACTTTGTTGGATAAATTTATAACTATATACATAGGTTTCTCCGCGGGTTATAGAATCCGATAACGAACTTAGTTGGCTGGTCAAGCTGCGGCGTAACAGGTTCGACAGGTGTGACACCGATGCCATGGAAGGGTCTTCAAAAGAAATGTAAAGGGTCAATTACGAACTTTGTTTCCAGTGAGATACAAGCGTATCTCGTGCTTCTAGTTCATTCCGAACAATTCTTCTCGTCATACCGAGAGCCACATGATTCATAATCAATACACATAATTTTTATAATTTCGCTTGTCAATAAAAGTCTTTTATGGATTTTTTTCTGCCTGCACAGCTGGAAATTTTATATTGAAAATCAACACAAAAAGTTGATTTCCGATGTGGATTTACCACTCGTGTGTCAATTTCACATATTCCTTGTGTCAATATTTTGAAACATGCACGTGTGTTCAAACACACAAAATTTTCCATTGCTTGTAGTTTCCAAGAAACACAGATATTTGAAATTATTTACGAGCGCTTACCCTGTGATTAAGATTTTCATTGATGCGTATTTTTAATACTGCCACCGATGTGATACGTCGTCACTTCCACCACGTAGAATTGAGGAGAAAAATCCATGGATGATATGAATCGGTGGAGGAATAAACCCTGTTGAAAAGGTCTTATAGATGCTGATACACTCTGATAAACTCCTGGACAAAAGCAGACCAAAATCTCATAGGGAATTTTCATTTTAAACGTCTTTATGAGATTTTCCACGATTGCTTATAAAACCTGATAAAATCTTATTTTGTGCTTATTAATTCGCATAATGGCATTATGAAATCTCATGAACCCCTGGACAAATGCTCATATAAAATCTCATAAAGTCTCATAGATTCCACGTATCAGTTTCTATGAGATCTTTTCCATAGGGAAAGCTCGGTGCACTTGATACAAGAGCAACGTCCCGTACAGCACAACCACCGATCCTCCACCGAGGACTTCGGTGAACCGGAGGTGGAGAATTGGTGGAGAAATAAGGGAGAGTCCTCCGTTGAGACAGATTTGGTCATGTAAATGCACCAATATGAATTATATCGAAAATGCAGGGGGCGGACATTTCTCCGTTGACTCAACGGAGACTCTCCCTTATTTCTCTCTTATTTCCTCGGCTCCCATTTCTACACCAATTCTCCACCTCCAGTCCACCGAAGTCCTGGATGGGGGATCGGTGGTTGTGCTGTACGGGGTGAAGATAACCTAGAAATTTTCTAAAAAAAATCAAGACCGCACATTCCTACGTTATCTTCACGTGCTTCTGAATCTAGGGTTACCAGACATCCTGATTTACTAGGACATGTTCCAGGTTTTAATAATATCGAGGAGTGTCCCGGTTTCTTCAAGATACTATGGAATTATCATGTTATCATTGATAACAAATAGGAAAAAGTTATACTGTATTGGGGGAGACACTGGTGCTTGAAATGGTTAGCAAAACATGTAACGGCTGATCGGTGGAACGTTTGGGTCCGCTATTTTCCAATGTTGGAAATTGTGTCCATCCAAAGTGAAATAATGAACACATCAATTTGTTGGAAGCATAATTGATGGTGTCTTTAGGAAGCTAAGCCTTCTAATTTTTCTCCGGTGTAGACAATCAGAAGGGAATATATCTTTTCGTTCGAGTGGAATTGTCACTTTATCAGATGTGTTCGGAATCGATGCTTGAGAAATCAAGTTCATCACATATTTTCAAATGATAATCTACTTACACATCCACATGAGGTTTGAACACGTCATAAAATTTACCTGCAACACAAAAAAGTTACATAATTAATGAAAAGTAAATATCGAATTACATAACGTATGAGTATTAATTAATAATATAATCAAAATCTCTCTTTCCCCTTTTCTCTATTCTTTCTTTTCTCCCGTCCGTTGATACATTCATAAGCATTGACTTGAATCAATCATGACCACGTAATTGAATATGGAATGTTCTTTCTCCCACGAGTTTGAACAATTTGATATTTTGTAACGAGTTACGTTATCCCTTTCAGGACCGCTGACACATATTTGTGACATAAGTTTCGAAATTTTGGCATTCTTGTCGTATGCGGTCTACCGGGACCTGGTGGTCTACGGGGGTAGCACGCATGCTGCATCGCATACGCATGTCGTATGCGGTCTACCGAGGTAGACCGCACAGTGCGTCATATACGAACGCCGTATGCGGTCTACCTGAGTAGACCGCACGGGGCATCGTATATGAATTCCGTACGTGGCCTACCTGGATAGAGCGCATATAACAACGGTAATAGTTGTTACATGCAACCTACCTCCAGAAGTACATAAAAACACGATATACGCATGTGTTTTTACCCAAACGCATACAATAACATACAATATATGTACACGTTTACACATAATGTACGGATATCTGTAGTGTTTATGTGTGTTGATGAGTCCCTGCTGCGGAGTAGACGTAAGTACAAACGCGGCCGCTACCTCTTGGGAAACAACCCTACCAAGGAAATCGATTCCGATGACGTGAGTTCCGACGACGAAAGTGAGTTTTCTCCACGGAATTACGGGGTGTTTGGGATGTGCGTCAAAACCGCGGATGAATTAAGTAACCGATGCGCGCTTCTTCGTTGTCCAATGCCGAGACCATGAAACTCTCATGTGAATTGTGAAGAACGAAATTGCTCCCGGCACCGAAATACATTCTGACGAGTGGCCAGCTTACCGCACCCTCAACCAACACGGGTGCAGCCACAGAACAGTTAATCACAAAGAATTCTTTGTGAACTCGGATGACGGATGCCACACACAACGGATTGAAGCGCTGTGGAGTGTGCTGAAGTCAAAGGTCTTGAAAAACATGCGCAACACTACCGAGCAGCTGCTGGATGGATATCTGATGGATTATTGGTGGCAGCTACGTAACAGGAACGAAGATTTGTTCGAAGCGTTCCTCCGCGATGTGCAGGAAAAGTTTGCTACAAACGGCTAAACGCAATCGGTCTACCGTGGTAGACCGCACAATGCAACCTACATCGCTGTTATATGCACTCTCCTCAGGGTAGACCCCATATAACAACCGTAAGGGGAGTTGTATGCGGCCTACCACGGTAGACCGCACACTACAATCAAAGGACCCTGGTAGCACTCATACGACAAGAATGCCGAAATTTTTCATGAAAAGTGTATTCGGTGAAGGTCTTTTCATTGTGGTTTATCTCAAAGAAAAAGGTCCCAGTATGCACTATAATTTTTCTCGCTGAGAAAATATATGTTTGAATGAAAGAAAACTCAATAAATTCATCAAGTTTTGAGAATAATTTTTTTAGTAAAATACTACAAGGAATGATTCAAATACACGGAGAGAAATTTGGAGATATTGAATCACTGAGCTTCGTGTGATTTTCCATCTCGAAATTAGATGATTTTGTATCTCGAACGGCGTGAAAAAACATCACAACATCGGAGAGCATAAATCTCGAATCCCATGATATTATTTCACCGTGAAGTTGGAGATTCAAAATCAAGCAGTTCGGTGCTCGAAAAGCGTACAGTTCGTGATAGAAAATCACCAATCGGTTGATTTTGCTTCACATCAGCTGCGAGATGCAAAATCATGTTGAGTTCGTTGATTTAATATCTCCGAATTTCTCTCCGTGTATCCTTGCACTTTTCAATTTCAGTAACAATATATGACAGAAACCTTTTTGTATTCACCTTGGAAAATTGAGGGCGAAACCTCTTTTCAGGACGACAGCCCTAAATACGTGCCGTACGGTATCTGATAAAATACAGAAGCTAAAAATTCTAATGCAACAGATTTGTCCTATTTGGTGGGGTGTAGATGAAGAAAATTTCCATTCTTCTCCTCTACAAACAGCCGTTATCTTATGATCGGGAAAGGGTTATTGTCGTGTTGAAACGGTCTCGTTGTCTAGCCGCATATGTATACCACGCGGCTGAGATGTACACTGTTAGAAATTTCTTCAAATTCCATGTATTTTTTAAGTACATTTGTGCATGAAATTTCCAATTCTTGGTAAATAAAATGAGAATTCATGTTTTTTGAATTTTAAATTTTGTAATTGAAAATTCGATAAATTTTTCAGTTAGATGGATAACTTTTGCTTCTATAACATGTAATTGGAGGTTCAATCAGAAATTTCTAACGGTTTATCACGAGCCTCATTGAACCCTACCGGTACTGTTACCCTCCCGATTCAGCGACCTTGTTCCTATGAATTCAATTATCACTTGTGTCATTCAAATGGAATGGCTGATTGAAACAGTCGGGAAATTTTTCAATTTGCTTCATGCCTGGAAACAACAACGAAGCAAATATACACGACGCGTAACGCTCCGAAGTAAAAGTGATGAGGAGAATTTTTGAGCTCGTCCGCCCTGAACGGCTAGTTCTACTGAACGAATTCAGATGCAACTTGTCGCTACCGCTCGCTCTGTAGTAGCAATACATTTGTAAAGGTAATCACAAGCTACCTCCATTAACCCAGTTCATTTTATGTTAAAAAAGAGACAGACGTATGCACACATGATCCCAGGTTTGTTTTAATTTTTTTTTCATATTTGCCTTATATTTGGACTTCAACTCTATTTTGGTGAATGACCACCCTTCTGATTCGATAATTTAATGAAATGAAAGTTGATTTCACTTTGATTTCTTCACCTTTGATTTGATCATTTACGACCTCTATTCCTCTACTCCTGAACTCTGGACTCGGTGAGCAAAAAGAATCAATAGGACTGATAAGTTATTGGTAATTAAACTTACCAACGCGACGTTCATTACAAAACGATACAATTTCTCAAGGGGTAAATAAAACAATTGATAATGAGAGTGATAAATGAATGAAAATCAATAACCAAAGACCAATAGTATGTTTTTATTAAAATGGACATCAATAAAAAATAATTACAAGCTCACATATTTATCCGGAATTTTATATGAATTTCGACTCTATGATGGAAATATAAAACATCAGTGATAACGCAAAACTGACATTTGTTTGTTTGAAAATAAAACAGACAGATACACTGTCATTCTCTCCAAATAATTAGAAATACATTTCAATAGATCAAAAACATCTATACAAAAAATAAACAATAAACACAAACCGAATCTGTCTACAGGAAGAGATATATTGAAGGTTTCAAAGCGAGTTCGTTTGACAGTTCCGATCATCCACTTTTGTTATCTAGAATGTTTTGAAGGCACGGTACACCTGCAAACTTATGACGCTCCTGTCTTTTATATTGGTGAATTCTGATCTCGTGTATATTCCGATGTAGTAAACGATAACCGTCGTATTTTAAGCCACGAGGATTTCGGAACGAGAATCAATAACGCGAAATTGGATTAGTACACAAATGCATTCTAGTGCTATTGAGTATACGGAGGAACAGTATTGTTTCCAAAACGCAATCGTAGTATCCACGTTCCAATTCTCATTGAACAATACAGAACGACTTGGTTATGAATTTATATCTATTTCGATAATACCTCACGTACAGAATACTATACGCGATTCACATAGATGTAAATTTTAATAGTTATCTTCAGATCATTTAGAATCATATTGATAGCATACCATTATAACTGTCAAAATGTGAAGTATTAACGTGATATTCGAGTGACGACTCGGTTTATCCGTTTATTGAGTCGGAGATATAAAATTTTTCGCCATCTTCTTTTTACAACCCGACCAAATCATAAATCCTTTACGGTCAATTTTATTGATTTCCCATTTGTTTCACGTATAACGCGCCTCGATCTTTCTTTTATCGCTTACTTTTCAATTGACTAAAAAAAATAAAACCTCTGTCAATTTCATTGGATATTAAAATATAAATAATGTTGCAAACATTTGCGATTTCAAATTTAATAGCCTTGAGGACTCCTAGAGTAATTTTCCTTGGCTAATAATTATTGAGGTTGAGATGTCGACAGAATGAGAAGTGGTTTGACAATTTGTTCTGTCTATACCGCAAAATGCATGATGTTTACAAGACGGGCTCAGTAGATTATGGTACTTTCTACAACGACGAGTATTTTTTTGTTCAAGTATGCATTATAACATACGGCCGAATATAACAATAACATTTCATTCAGATCTATAGAATAATTTTTCATGGAGGCTTAAAAAGAGTTCTGAATAGAGTCGCAAACTACTTTATTCATCTCGTGAAGACTACTTATCCAAAAGAAAACACCAACTTGTTAGATGAAATGTGGGTTGATTGTGCGTAAATTCAAGTTCATAGGATGTTCAGTGGATCATCAAATATCCAAACGCTCAATGGACCCCTATTGAACATTGTTCGAACCTTCATGTTCTCTTGGGAATCTGAAATCTCCTCTGAATCAGAGATCTCTTTTGACTGATCCATTGCTTCACACATGAGATTCTTCATTTCATACATTTACATCAATTCCATGATCGATGCGGAAAAAATGTGAATATATGACAATACCGAATTCCAAATGATAAAAAAGAATTATAATCAAATCAAGATAGTTATTCCTTCAGTGATATATTTCCACGATCAGAAAAATTGTTTTCCATAAATTCCTCGATGTCTTATGATTTATCCACATGCCAAAGCCAATGAAAATCAAGTACCGTCAATCTGAGAACATATATATTCGATGTCACAACCACCCTCAAGCCATTTAATGCATGAAAATTCTGCGTGAGAGTTGAGTGACAAGTTGCTGTGACATCAACTGCAAATTCACGGAATTATATTCCCATGATTCTCGCAGTAGAGAAAAAAAATAAAGGAAATTTGTTTCGCGACTGGAAATAGAACATGCAGGTATATATAAGTCCAAGACGTCTGCTTTTTTCGAACTGGAAGACGGATACTCTTCTTACCATTGTTTGTCTCTGATAAAATTTGATAGTGAGAAAAAGCAGTGGAACGAGCGAACAGGCGGGTTTGAGGTCGAATAAAAGAACAAGCTAAAGCCCTTGAGCGGGGAATTCTCTTTTGTTTTCAGTTTCAGGTTATGCTAGGAAATTTCTTTTGCGAGAAGAAAAAACCCTTCGTCCTTGGCTGTCTTATATGTGGTTTCATTCTATACATACATATTTCGTCCGACAGTCCCGAGTGACAAGTTACAGTGGCACGCGAATGAGGATACGTTTGCGGTTGTAAGAAAAGACTGGAAAAGCCTCGAAATCATAAAGAGGATCGTACAGTATAATTTATGTATGCAAACTAGCCGCTTTATTTCAAAGACATGTCACGAAAGGTGGAGAATAAAGGGCAAATGGAGAAAAATCCATTGAAATGTATTGTGTTCTTATATAAACCTTGCACCTTTGAGTGTTGAAATTATACGTGATATGAAGTGATAGTTCTACTTTAACGTACAGGGTGATCTTTACAACTTGTCATACTATATCATTAGCGTTATTAAAATGTAGTTACATGAAATGTGACTGTCATGGAATTTTTCATGCTCGTGTTTAAGTAAAAAAGTCCTGAAAATTCTTCACTACCGAAGTACTTTTCTTAATATGAACATGTTATATAATCAGTGAATGTGAATTCAACGTCATGTCCTTGCACGTTCTCGAGGGATAGCACAGTCGCGTTGGAATTATAGCCGAAGTACATGTTTGTGATATCATATTTGATTACATCTGAGATTATTGTGGAGGAATTTGATAAGTTTCAGACGTGTAATATAAATCGAAATAACAAGATGATCGGAATATGGAATTTCTCTATTTGAAAAAGAGGGTGAAGAATACCGCAAAGGATTCTCCTCTAAGGGTATCTCGTAATCACCAATATTACGAAGATTCTCCACTCTGCTTGAAAAGTTCGTTAGATTCCAACTGAATCCAATCACCACAAATTCAAGTGTTTTAGTTTTATACACACAAATCGCTCAGTCACTTTTCGAACACTTGAGAGTATGTTAATATACTAATGCATCGTCAAAAAATCATTAAACTACCAGGTGGGCTGAAAAGTTCGTAGGCTAACATAGTAAAACACATTTTTTTGGTGAAATTTAATTTTTTTCATTCAATATAGTTCCCTTCGAGGGAGATACAGCGATTGTAGCGATCAATAATTTTTTCGATGCCATTTTTATAATAAGATTTCTCTTTCCCTTCAAAATACGCTCCAGTTTCGGCGATTACCTGTTCATTAGACTTGATTTTTTTTCCACCGAGCATTCTTTTCAAGTCTGCGAACAGAAAAAAGTCGCTAGGGGCCAGATCTGATGAATAAGGTGGATGGGGAAGTAATTCGAAGCCTAACTCGGGCAATTTTGCCATTGTTTTGATTGATTTGTGGCAAGGTGCGTTATCTTGGTGAGACAGAACTTTCTTTTTTTTCAAATGGGGCCGTTTCTTCGTGATTTGGTCTTTCAATTGATCCAATAACTCGATGTAGTAGTCGCTGTTTATCGTCTGGCCCTTTTAAGGTAATCGATAAATATAATACCCTGCGCATCCCAGAAAACAGATGCCATAACCTTACCAGCTGACTGCTGCAGTTTTGCACGCTTTGGATGTGGTTCACCTCCTTCAGTCCACTCGGCTGACTGTCGATTGCCTTCTGGAGTGTAGTGATGAATCTATGTTTCATCCATTGTGATGTATCGACGAAAAAACTCGGCTTTATGACGGTTAATTATCTTCAAAGAGTGCTCAGAATCATCGACTCGTTGTTGTTTTTGATCAAGAGTCGACAAGCGCGGCATCCATTTCGCACACAGTTTTCGCATGTTCAAATGTTCTTTTAAAATAAAACCAACACGTTCTTTGGATATTTTCAGGGTCTTAGCTATCTCGATCAATGTCATTTTTCGATCATTCAAAACAAGTTTGTGCACTTTTTCAATGTTTTCATCGATGACAGCCTCTTTGGGATGTTCACTGCGTTCATCGTCTTCAATGCTCATATCACCTCGTTTAAACTTTGCAAACCACTTTTCCACCGTTGATTTTCCTGGCGCACAGTCCGAATAACGTTTATCAAGCCATGCTTCGGCTTCAACCGTATTTTTTTGCTTCAAAAAGCAATGTTTAATCAACACACGGAATTCTTTCTTATCCATTTTTCCAACAATAACAAAAGTTAATCTACTTTCAATGCTGTATCTCGCAAACCAACGGTCGGACAGTTGAAAAATTTTCACTCGTGTCTAGTTAAGGTTAGTACTAACTGACAATCATGCGGATTTGCCCCTAATAACGCCATCTGTATATCAGCCTACAAACTTTTCAGCCCATCTGGTATAACGTTACTCAACCCAAGTGTGTATTGACGGCGTGCCCCATCTACGCCCAGATTGGGGCCCATGCTACCCAACGTGGGACCAACCCTGGGATGATAACATCGTTCCCAGCTTGGCCGTATTCCTTTGCCTGAGAATTGGTAACACCACGGGCCCAGCATGAACCCAGACTAGGCAATCAATACTGTCCCTTCCTTTTAGTTCTGGAATTGGAAAATCCTTAGCATGTATATACCATGGGGCCTACCCCGGGCCAGCATGGGCCCCATCCTGCCAATATGGGCCCAAGACTGGGCCAGAGTGGGACCAAAATTCTTACATGCTGAGGATTGTACACACATGCTCGGGATATAAATTCACCCCAATCTTGGCCTAACGCTGGTCCAAATTGGGGCCAAGTTCAAATGTGCCCGCACTAAGATTCATTATCTCCATTTTTTTCAACTATAATTGTATGGGAAAGCACAACAGGGCCAAGATTGAGCCAACATGGGCCCCATTGTCATTCCCCAATACTGGGTTAAAGAGGATGGACCCAGCCTGGGGCCCATTGTCATTATAGGGCACGCTTGGGAAGTTTAAGGAGAAGAAGAGTGTTTTTGTTGAAATGCATCTCAGGGCCCTATTAGGTTGGTAGAAAAATATTCTCGTTTCTTCATATTCAGTTGAGGATTGGAAGACGGAATCATTTTTCTACCGACCTAATATAACATTCATTTATATAAACTTTTTGACCAACTTTTTTAGTTCAATTAGAGGAGAATTGAACAGTAAAGAAAAAAAACATTGATTCAGTTCAATCTATCATTTTTAATTTTTCTTCAGCTATACCACTTCCGCAAATTTAAAAGAATTGCACTCATGAAACAGACAGTGATGGACAGTATTTTTCAATACTTGCAAAAATACCCTTCCAAGTCCAATGAGTTAATTTCTTTTTCTCCCTACAAAAAACAATAATAAACGCTGTTTTGGAACTCTTCCTAATTCAGAACACCCGCTTGCGTTCAAAACATCAGTTTCATATTATAATCTTCCTCTGCTCACTATATTCATGTCGTGTCGAACTTCAAGAATAATTATACCCAGGTAGGAAATAACAAATGGCCCAAGCTTGGCCCGATCTTGGCCCAATTATGACTCATATTGGGCCATGAATCCAGAATCCATGAGAAAGAATGGCCGAAACTTGGTGGAAGCCAACTGAAAGTGAATGTTCACCAGACTGGTGAAAGTTATTTTTCATGCCATCCCTGCTAAAAATTTCCCATAGAAAACGATAAGATTTTTAGCAGGGATATCGGTACAACTCTGTAAAAATCACAAACGTGGAGATGTGGCATAGGTTCTCAAATAAACATTGGTTGTACATTGGCCCAATATTGGTTCACCATGCTCGACAGTTGAATGTTTTGTCAAGCTTCAACCACTTGTTGTAATGACATTCCTTGCGAAACGTGGTATAGATTCTCAAATAACAAATGGTTTAATATTGGGCCGATATTGGTTCGCCATGCATGGCAGCTGAATGTTTTGCCAATCTTGAACCACTTGTTGTATAGGCATTCCATATGAAACATGGTGTGGGTTCTCAAATAACAAACGGTTTTATATTGGGTCGATATTGGTTCGCCATGTTTGGTGGCCCAATATTTTGCCAAGCTTGCACCAGTTGTTATATTGGCATTTCCTATGAAACCCGGTATGGTTTCTAGAATGAACAACGGTTGTATATCGGACCAATATTGGTTCGCGATGCTTGGCAGCTCAGTATTTTACCAAGCATGGGCTAGTTGTCAATATTGGCATTTCCTACCTGGGTAGATAAGATGATAGCTATCACAGGACTTCTTCCTCATTTCAACTTGTGATACATTAATATGAAATGAGTTAATTATCTCCTAATCCCATCGAGGGAAATCTTTCAACCCGTAGTCATTGAAGTTCAGCAAAATAATTGTTGATTTGGTTTTCCGAATGTTTAACGTTCATAGTCACGTTCTCTTCAAATATTTATGATCTCATGTTCATTAATTGCGGGGATCGATTATTGTGACTTACTATTGCTGATAATTATTGAAGAGACGAATAATTAGCAAATTATTTTGGTGATTATTTGGGTGATGCTATTGAATGTTTTCGATTCCAAATCAATGAGTTAATTAAAGAATCTTATGAATGTTCGAACAATTCAATATGAAGGTGATACAATGAGAGACATCGATACCATTGATCATAAAATATTGAAACCACATCAATTTCTCACCGATGCTTTCTGTATGTCATAATAATTATCCATTTGCTTGGTAATGGCACACTACATCACGTAGTACTATGCATCAGTTCGATATGGACCTAGTACATAATTACTCTTATAATGCGCTATGCTTATATATGATCTCAATTTAATGCCATGATATACCATTCAATAAACAACAACATATGTAAACATGGTCATTATCACACATGATATAATGAACCTGTTCCATCTTGTATTATTACATTTGCCGAATTGAATATTCACTGGTCTTGAGATACGACAAAAATGAAATTATAGAAAGCGTTAATAAGTGATAATGGTCATCATATATCTGGTCTTGTAACGAGGTCATCTCAAAGGGTAGGAGCTTGGTCCAGTGTAGGCAATAGTTTGGCTCAACTCGGGGAATCATGTTACCTGGCTCAGGCGAAACTTAAATCAACTTGAGCGTTAGCTTGGTCCAGGGTGAAGAATTCCCTTTTGAAGCGGCGAATTGCAATAACCCTCACCAGAGTGCAGCCTGTTTCTTGCGAGTGGCGTATCAAGTATTCCATGACAGAAAGACTTCTTGATCTGTTTCGAGACACGCCTACTCCAACATTAGGACCACCGGATTTGCGTGCAAACTAATCAGAAAAATTATATGTGGAACTTCTCAGAATTGTTCGACATCTAATTTATTTCCAACTCTAATGAAAAATCAAAGTGACTATTGGCATCAAATAGGAGCAACACTAACGGAAGATTACAACAGCGTTGGCTCATTCCTAAGAAACAAATTTTTGTATCGTTTGCCATTAAGTAGATATGCCATTGCAATCCTTTCCCTAGGTTAAGTCTTGATTGTAAAAACTATTGGACTGAGGCTCAAATGATTCTTCACAGAACATCTCCAGTGGCTCCCCGTAGAATTCAGGAAGAGGAGAAAACTCAGAGAAATGTTCGGACCGCTTTTTCGTGCGAAAACGTGGGTGTGCCACGTTGTGCACCGAGAAACAAATTTTCTTCTGACAAATTTGGTTGAACATTTTCAAAAGGTGTCGTTTCATACGAATAAGACTCATGTATTATAACCAAGCATTGTGTTCAGTCCAGAAATTCATATTTATCAACTATAACCAATCCATTTATCTGATTCAAACTGATCTAAATTGATTCGAATGAATATGACTTCTTATCAAACTTAGGTTTATCGAATCATCGTCGGTACGAAATTGACTCAAAAAAAAAATATGTGCTCTATTCATCAACTATGTGATGAGATAAATATTCATGAATATTTCTTTGGGCGTATCCAACCAAACGATTTATTTACTATAAACGAATCTTCTTCGAGTTAATGAATCTTTCTTCCCCCACAATTCCACGGAGAGGCGATGTGATATCATCGATAACTTTCCTCCTGTGTGGGATGTTATCATTGCGGAGTTGCGGCATCTCTGGTAACCTAGGCTCGTCCCACCTTGGTTAGCCTTGTGGCAGCCTAACGCCCATGATCAATTTCCACCTGGGTATTTTTACCTCGCGAAAACAAAATTCTTCAGTCCTGATAGTGACCGTGAAAATACTATTGGAAACTATTGGACGTAAATACTTTGAACTATTGAAACTCAACAGTTCCCAATAGTATTTTCGCGATCAGCATCACGAGCTCACAATTTTTTCCCATAAGAATTAACAGGCAGGTGCCTCTGATTCCAACAATTTTAATCCACGAGAATAGTAAATCAATATAATTGCTTGGAAAACAAGTCCGGATTGGAGGTGCACGATTTTCCACGATATTGATATTTTATATACAATTTTTATGAAGATTTTATTGATATTTTGTAAAATTCAATACAAACAGACAAAATTTCTATAAAAAATTATCAATACCGTGAAATATCGTGCTCTCCTAGTTTGGAAATACTTTAAGAGATACTCACAAGTGTCTAGTTATCCTCACGCGCTGCCATCACAACCCCGTGGATACCTAACGCACCTCTACTGAAGAAATCTCCTTTACAGTACACAAATGGAATTTATCGATTTCAATTCCTTGATCCAACAGGGAAGGGAAACTGAATTTACCGAGAAATATTAATGAACTGTAGGAAAAGCCGATTTGTATAGCAAACAAACAGCATTCAAATGAAATTTCAACATAACCATAATTTCCCATGAGTAATGATGCTAATCTGGTATTACCCCCAAAAAAAGCGTATATCACAATGCTTGCAAAGTTATTTGAAATGGTTGATCCATTACGATGAATATTTATATATACGATCTTATTTAAAATGAACAAGAACAAAATAGTAACTAACTGTCTGGTGTATCCACTTTTGCGCATGTAGGTCAAAAATAGTTATGAGTGAGATTTTTCAGGAGGAGTTTTTACGTATCTGGTTGAAAGTTAAGTAGCGAGTGGTGGAATTTCATTTCGTGAATATCATTAGATTCTATGGGTTGAGGTTTTCATCTTTCCACAGCAAACACAAAATTTGATTTTTTATTATTCTCGTACGAAAAAAATGTTATCTCACCATAGGTAATTATTTTCTGTATCGTAAATTCTCTAACCCTCTCTCTTTCCCTCTCATCCATCTATCTATCTCGAAATAACATCACCGACACACAGATTGTTTTCAAAATAATCAAGAGGATGAGGTAGGGCGAGAACAAAATATTATTCCACAAAAATAACCTGTATTATGTTTTGCTCGTGGAAGCGGATTTCGATGGAAAATATGTATTTTTTCAACGGATTTTGACGAATGAATATTTACTTTATTCGTTTTCACGCTTGGAATATTGTTGAAAAATCAATTGAATTTGTATTATTCTTTCATTCTTCGTGTCGTATTCGTTTGATCGTGATTCCGACCGTGAAAAGAAATATCCACTAAAAAGGTTTATAATTCATTGAAAAGTTGCACTGTTTTGTGACTTATACAACCATTGACCTCAACAGACCTTCAACGGTTCCATCATTCATATAAGAGAAATCCAATAAAGTACGGAACTTTCGAAATCAGTGAGGGAAAGCTTTGTTACAATACTTTCGGAATCACTGAAATTCCATGATAATGTTTGAAGTAGACGCCAGAGTGTTATCTCAGGACATAGATGATCGTATTAGATTGGAAGAAATAGCAAATCATTCCAGTGAATCTCGATAGTCTCGTGGAATCCCTGGTGGAAAAATTTCACTGAAAATCTCTGAAATTCTCAAAGATTTTCAGTGACGAGTTTTCCAGAGAACTTCAGAGTCTTCCAAAGAGTGTCAATGACCTTCTGAACAGTTCAGAGTTTTTCAGAAATATTCATGGATATATTCAAATAAATTTTCAGTAGCAAAACTTTTACTGATCCCGTGAGAAAATTTTTGTATGGTCCATGCATGTGCAAAACATACATAGATCATGTAAATTTGGGCCTGTATGATATATGTATGTCCATTCATGGATCATCGTACCCTCCATATATATTTTTAAATATACGCATGGTCCATGGGTGGACATACAGGCCCAATTTTACATGATCTATGTATGTTTTGTACGTGGACCATACAAAAATTTTTTTCACGGGATTCTTCCAGAATTTTCCGGAGTATTTCAATGAAATTCAGAGAAATTCTTCTCATCAAAGATGTAGTGGTCTATTGAAAAATCTCATTCAATTCGCATGAATGCCGTGTATCGGGACAGCAATGCAATCTATGTGAACGTAAGTGCCACTGTGAGTATAACAGCTTGTCATATGAATTTGATTGAAGGTTTTTTTCTCAGTCTACTGTCCAGTGCAATGAAATTCCATCATACACAGTTGGAAATTTTGTGTTAAATTGAAGACATTCCACATGTGCCAAACGGTCCACAAAAATTTTCGTGTCGATTAAACATAATGTATTTGTGTTAGCTAGTAACTCAAGCTTGATGTGAATAATATGACAGAAAAAGATACTAATTAAGTTTTGCTTGGAATTTCCGATCGTGTAAATTCAAAATAAGTACTGAATCAACAGTTGACAAGAGTTATTTATGAATTTTTCCACGTTAAATTGAATGTGAAAATCGCACTTTTTCAATGTTCAAACAATGCATCAGAATAAATTGAAAATAAAAACCGGACGGTGAAGCTCTATCACTCAAGCCATCGCCGGTCACTTAGATACGGGTACTTTCTGGGCGTACATCAATTTGCACTTGATCTTCAAATTTGCATATTTAGAAAACTGAGCCTCATTAGAATGAGAACCGAAACCAAAATAAATGAAAATGAGTGAATAGTTTTCCCGATGAGTACCAAAGTTACACGTACATGAAACTTTCATCAAAAAGTAGCTCCCACCACTGGCGATCTCTCCTCGATAGTTCAGAATAGCACAATTTTCATGTTAAATCTTGAGTTGAATGAAATTTGTGTCATTTTGACACTTCTCTCCACTTGTTTGAACGATTTCACATTATAAATCAGTTGAGATTTGATTGTACAAGAAGCGTCTGTAGAAGTTACACATGTTTGTGTTGAATATTTGACGAAAAATTCATGATTTTCCAACAGATTCACACAAAATTCCCAACTGTGTATATTATATCATATGACATGATTCATATTTCTGAAAATTCAATTTTCAATCCTATTAAAACCCTTTCTTCAGTATAACAGTGAGTGTAAGTTCTTATAGTACATAATTAGAAAAAACTTCAAATCTTTTGATTGATCTATATCAAATTTTATAGTAATCGAACAACTTTATTGGCCAACCGGGAATGGGAAAGTGTGTTAACACTACGAATAGAAAGAAAGAATGTTTCAAAAGATCGATAGGAAACTTATTAATTCGATTCCGCTATATGGTAACCTCGTGAAATAGAAATTCGTCATTGAAAATTTAAATGAATATTGGATAACTGCGAGAGATTCCTTGAAAATATGTAAGAATATATTAAATACTTTGTGGTATCTGTACAATGCAATAAAAATTTGCATGATTAAGGTTTCGTATATCAAGCACGGTCTTGGTAAAAACACTTGACATGGTTTTTTAATTGTTCCAAACTGAAGCTTGAATTGAATAATTTGAAGAACGATAATCCATTTTCGAATTCCAGGAGAAAAATTCCAAATGAAATTCGAATCATACATTCAGTTTGTCAATGAAAATCCCAATTAAAACAAAATTCCATCAAGAAAATTGTAACCCAATTTATTTTGCTGAATATATTCATGACGGAGAGAGATTAATTCCAATCAAATGTACTTTTAATCAATTCCGTTTCAACGCGGGATGTGTCGTATTTAAATCAACGAATATCTGAGCCAGTTATGATTAGCATAACTCATTTATGATTGTAAAAAAATGGGCGACGAAAACCTTTTGATAGAAATTAGATGCAATAAAACGCATCTATGGGCATGAATCTATCTCATCTCTCATGATAGAAACTGAACTAACGGTAGATTATGAAATCGTCCATTTCTGTGTCACGTAGATTTTTTTTATACAAAACATAGCTCATGTTTCATCGCCATATGGGTATTGATTTGTTTAAGCATTTCATGAGAACTATTAGTTGGGCGACTATATCAGTAATGGTGGATCGCAAAGACGGATGTTTATAATACAAATTATTCCAAGTAAGGTAAGTGCGCCAGTGAATGAATGCTATCTGTAAAACGTATTGAAAACAATAAATCAAACTTAATTGAATCCAATGAAATATTAGTATATGAACAATTAAAGTTTGTTACACAATACATGACAGATTCAGAGTATCATAACATGCCTTTTTCAAGCTGTTCTTCCACTGGTGAATCTGAAAAATGTACACATTTTCATGAATATCTTTGGAAATGAGAATGGATCCATAAGAACTCGTGGAAATTTATGATGTTGAAGGTGTTTTAAGTTCATATAAAATGAAATGACGAGTGATTAAATAATATTGTGTGAAAAAAGTAACAGTTTACAGTGGAAAATATTCAATTGTCCATTCACTAATGCACCCTATATGTTCACTACTCACCCAAGTCGAAAAATTTGAACGATTTTCAGACTGATTTTGTGTTGATTGTTGTATAATGCGGATAAAAACAGTACTTTTCAATTATTTCAATCTGAATTCCTCCTCCAACAAACGAAAGTGATTGAGGAGAAATTCAGACTAAAATCATGAAAAACTACTGTTTTGTCCGCATTATTCAACAATCAGGACAAGATCAGTCCAAAAACGGAATATGAGGCCAAAAACCGTCCAAATTCTTCGCCTCGGGTATTGGAAACATCAAATTTGTATTTTCCATTTTATGGTTTGCACGCTGAAAAAACGTTTGTTTCAGCGAAACAAAATTTTGGTTGAAATGAACGCAAAGAAACTTTTTGGTTGGCTGAAATGAAATTTATTTGGGATAAACAAAATTCATTTGTCTGTATAAAAGCCTTAATTATTTTGAACCAAATTTTGTTCACCCCAAATAAATTTTATTTCAGCCAACCAAAAAGTTTCTTCGTGTTCATTTCAACCAAAATTTTGTTTGGCTGGAACAAATTGTGTTTTCAGTGCACGTCTCTTTGAAAATACTCAATCGAAACCAACATTTTATTCTTATCATATTTCATTTCATTCTCTTTCATAGAAATATAATCATTCCATTCTATTGGAAACAAAGTATCTTACTCTGGAAAAAAACATTTCTTCCAGCAAAATAAATGGGTATTTGTCCTGTACCAAAGAAATGTCTATTAGTATCAACAAAATATGCTTAAATAATTTATTTGAATCAAATAAATGATTATAACCGTTTATTTGATTCAAATAAATTGTTTTGGTTACAAAGAATATTTTGTCGATACTAACAGATGTTTCTTTGGTACAGGACAAATAACCATTTATTTGGCTGGAAGAAATTTTTCTTCAGTGTATCCATAATTGATTGAAACTAACATTCCGTTGGAAATAAAATGTGTTTTCAATTCTTCTCTCTCTCTCTCTCTCTCTCCCTCTCTCTCTCTCTTTGAATAAATATCGGAATTATGTATACCTAATCAATGTCTGAACGAAGAAATAATATTCCAAGAAATTTTATATTGTTTCCCATTGCACAAATATTCAATTTCGTCAACCCATGTTCATTCAATTCACATGGACAGAGGATAAAATAAATAACCCCACTCGAGTCCTTCCTGGAATGGGTTGCCCGGAAGAAATTTTAGTTTGAATTGAGAGACGATTATCTTAACGAACTCAGACGGGAAAAAGATAATCATTGTGTCTCAGTAGACTTATTAAACCTCTAATATATATGCTGTATCACAGAGAAATAGAGATAAGAAACAGAGGTAAGAAGCAGAACGAACAGTTGTTACTGTGAAATACGTGCCGCGTGAATAGTTAATTTTAATCGTGAAAATTGTATTGTTGAACTGATGGTTAATGATACATTGAATATATAAACTTTTACTCAACAGACATTCAAGTAATAATATTTGGAGATTGTACGGGTGGAGTGGAATAATTCTCCCCTCAATCCGACGAACATTGGTATATTCGTTGGGGCGACTCTGCCTGGAGTTCAAACAATTTTTTCAATTTGCGACCTCAATCATTTGGCACGACTAGCAAACATTCACACATTGTCGACTTATTGAAGTATACACGGGGAAAACCAAAGAATTATATCTTACTTCATACCTTTTTCAATATGGTTTATTTCTCACGAAATCAAATCTTTGTCAAGACAAATAGTAAAAAGAATTCTAGATACCGTTGGAGGTGAAAGGAATCAGAATCCCTGATGAAAAAGACCCCTTCAATCCTATTAGAGAAAAATAGGTAATAGGGAATAAACAGTGGCGGGGTGAGACTTTTCCTATCCTTCTTCAACTCGCGTGAAAACGAGAATGAAACTTTATATAAATTTTCTAGAAAATATCACTCATCATTAGCCAAAATTTCCTGCCTTTTATCCTTTGTTTCGCGTCAGTTGAAGACAGACAGAGAAATTCTTACCCCGCTACTGGAAATGAGGTGTGCTTTCGGTAGTTTCCCTATTATTTTCCATCACCTTTGCTGGGATCAAAAGTAATTGGAATCTCATGAGAAAATATATGGAAGAAGTATTATGTTTACTATACAAAATTCAATCTCTCAATTTCTCAGATTTCACAAATATGTTATTGAATTGGAAGAGAAGGTCAACTGTGAGAATTATATCATTGAATTGAATATCATATTATGAAATTTAATAAACTGTTTGTATGTAAAAAAAAAACTTGATAACATTCTTACGAAATTGAAGACAGATTTTTTTATGGAGAAAATTTCAACAAATCAGAATGATTACAACAAATATGCTATAGATACAAATTCCTTCTATCAGCACCGCTTCCGCAAGTAATTACCCGATAAAAAATTTTATCGGAAATTCCCTATATATTTATGTGAAGTTTTCCCAACTTGTCCGGAAGTTTACTGTGGAATGTTGGGAAAAATCCCATAAAGTTTTGAATTTTCAGATAAATGTACCGGAAATTGGATTTTTCCGGTTGATGTACACAGGAAAATTCCGATTATTTTTCACAGTGTATGATTGAGATTGCTCGAACTGGAATTGTTAATTATAATTGAATTCTTAATTAAATTAATGACGATACTTTTCCTCTTGAATTACTTTTGAGTTAAGAGAAAACACATATCAGTGGTTATATTCAATGTACACTACTTCGCATCTATGATTATAATTTCTATAGAATTCTATACATTCCTCACAAACATCATGTACGATGGGAATAATCAATTTGTTTCATATGACCAACGAAGACTTGTATTATACATGTAAGACATGTACATGTAGAAAGCAGATGGTCGTGAATGTTGCATACGTACTTAGATCCACAACCGCAGCTTGCTGCTTCTCGGGATTCTAGTATCCTCGGGCACTTCCCACTGTGAACACTTCGTTTTCATTCCCGAGGTACTTTGGCACGAACTTGGAAGCGAAAAGAAAAAACGAGAGGGATACTCGACTCAAAGATTTGTACTAATTCAATTATATGATGCAGATGACGAATGAATTGAAGCGGAATTAGGTTTGCCATAAGGTTATCTTCATTGTGATGCAATTCTCGACGATTCTCTGGGAAATACGTGTACGTAAATTTTCACCTTGTTTTTGCCGAGTACCATGTTTGAATTAATCACACCATATGAATTCACTACCGGATATCCAAATTGATCGTAATGAAAACTTTCATCTGACTTTGTTTAATCAAACAAGGGAATTTAAAGTAGAGGTATCAAATAAATCGCTCTTACTCTGCTCAATTTGCATTTGGTCGAACAAAATTTATCGTTTGTTAAAAACAGTGTTACATTGTATTACAATTCGTATATATATCTCGAACCAAAATGATGTGGGAAGTGAATGATTATATGCCACTTGGTTTTCAATTCACTTGTAAATACGAAAATAAAGCTGAAATTGGAACCAATAATTTAAGCAGCGCATGCTGTTGTAGATCGCTTTCAAAAAAATAATACGAAACTACCCTGCACGGAGAGAATGAGATAATAAACATTGCGATGTGAACATGTCGCTGATTGAGTTGCTATCACGAAAAATTGCATAAAACGTGTAGGCATCATTTGTTTTCGAGGTCGTCAACACTACGAAACGTGGTATTCTCCTTTGAAAACTTCACATCGGAATCATTACTATTCAATCTTCTCCGTGTGGAATTTCATCACATGGAAAGTGTTGAATATGAAATAACGACTTTCATCCTACGTTTCATCTTTCAATCCTATCATCCTTCAGCCATGACATTGATAAGGAATATAAACATATCGTGTATTAATTATTCATCATTCTTCCATCCACTATATCCGCTTGGAATTAATGAATTCCAAAGTTCCACAGGATAACTGTCATACAGATTTAATTGATTCACCTCACCCCATTTTTAACGTATCGGATCCGGAAAATGTTTCAAGTATATTTTTTAATTGAAAATCTTTGTGAAGTGAAATTTTTCTTCGTAACGGATGTGACAATTTGTTTGTACATAATAAACAAAGAATTTCTGACTTGAATATCATGTAGGTACCTACAAACTTAAAGAACTGTAATGTCTTGAATAAAATAAAATTCATCAAAAAATCAAATTACCATCCAAACAATAGAGAATTTAAAACTGGTTAATCGAATTTTCTTGATCAATTAGTATGGTAAAGGAATAATCATACCCTGTCTGGTGATCTATAGATCTCAATTGATCGTATGATAGGATGAACTACAATGCTGAATAGACAAATCCCTCATGTCGCAATTGACACGTCATACAATGAAATAATCTGATGGAGGAATATACCAAACCGACCATCCTATTACATTGTCTCATTACAGTTTCTAACTGAATTAACTGAAAGGTATTTCAACAATGCAAATTTACGATATATCCCTCAGATGAATGCATATTACAATATCCAGTGTACAAGCATGAACAAAGGCACGATCGAACATTACAAATATGTGCTAAATCGAACTATCTAGCTACCTAACCATCCGGAATAATTTTGAAAGGTAGAAACTGCGAATCCATTTGGGAGAAAATTTAATCCAACTGAATGGAAATAGAAATAAGTGAACTGAATTGAAAATACATGAAAATATCAATACCTAAAATGTATTTCAAATTTTATCTGTAACTTGAAATTTTGAGGAGTCCAAGTTTCTGTGACATGAAATCCATTTCAATTCGGATTCAATCTCTATCCTCGAAGTTCCGAGAATTCAAATACGTGTACAGTATTCGCCACAAGAATTTCACATTCCTTTGAACCATTTTTCACTGGAAAGAAAAATTTATGCATCGAAGATCTCAATCATCGGGATTCGAAATTACAACAAATGTTCATATCCCACGGGGAGAAAAAGAATCCTTAAACCGAGACAACATTTTTTTCAGTTCTAAGTTGTGTTCCGTTGCAGAGAGGATTTTTTTCCACGTCAAATACCTTTTATTTCTTTATGAGAAAAAAGAAAGAACTTTCATAGAATATTCTTAGAACAAGAAAATATGTTCTTGGGAAGTGCTAGTTTATTTCTCTCTCGGTGCATCTTAGCTTTATTCGAATGGAGAAATATGTTTGTGAATACAGGTCATATGCTTTATTCGTATATGAAATCCGAGTGGAACTGATGGATGAATTCAGTTAATTGACCATCATTCTTCAACCTGCTCAGAAAGATAAACAATTCAGAAAAAGTACACAGTAAAAAATTTTTCGTCAAATTCAACACACAAGCGAATGTTAACCATTTTTCTTCACACTCAATGTGTGTTGATTCCAGAGTGACACTTATAAAGTGTTAATTTGAACTCGAATAACATTTTAATGTGTTGAAAATGAATCGATCGAACAGCATTTGATCAGTGTGTTAAATGAACACACAAAAGTGTTGAATATTCAACACTTGAATTTTGACACGTACTTCTTTTTTACACAATGACGGAATTTTTTTTACTGTGTATTCCACAATCGTACCACAAATGCAACGATATTTCATTTAATACTCTCCTCAAAGTATCCACAAAGTTCTTCGCATATCATTTTGAAACCCAAATTTTAGCTGTGAAAAATGAATAGTCCGACCTTTTTTGCAAATTCATGATGTACTTGCACGAGGAATACTCGCCTTGTGATTTTTGAACGAATAAATTCATCACTCGAGCGCAAATCGAACACAGTATCATCAAGTTTATCTATAAAAACATCTGAATCGAAGAAAAAAATGTTCTCTACGCGATGAAAGTGCATACGAAGAATTTATAAGGAAAACATGTTTGTCACGATTCTATTCAATATATTTCGATTCAATAACAGTTACCATCTGGCTGATACGATCGTTTACTTATTCTACTTGCAGGCAAATATATGATTATATATATATGGATTTCGAGAATCCCTCTACGTTCATAAATTTTGGAATCATATTCTCCTGACCAAATATCCAGATCTGAATAAGTCTCACAGAGATTGATCGCACAAGTTTTTCCCAAAAGATACGTTCCACTTATTTGAGTTCGCTTATACACGGTGATGATTGCAATCATCACCAGAGCCAGTAATTGAAAAAGTCCTAAGGAGTAAACCAAACTTCAAAAAGCATGACATTCTTTTCAACTCGAACAGTTTCATTTTTCGAGATGATTGAACATTTTTTTTTGATAAAAGGTCAACTTTCCAAGAGATAATACTTTCTAGAACAAAATTCTTAAAAATGATTAAAGTCCAACCCAGCAAGCGACTTTGGCCAGACTTGGCCAAAATAGGACGCATGCTGAGCTAGTGATAAAGTTTCGCGGTTTAATAACAATATTTCATAAGATACGTTCATGATTGTCAGAAAAATATTTGCAATTCAAACAAAAAATTCAATCACAAAATTTATGTAATCATCCTTTACTTAGTCAAAATAGAATATGATATAGAATTGAAAAGTTGCGGATAAAATGAGAAAAATATTGAACTGATACCAATCGAAAATTCCTTCTCATCGAAGTAGAAATTCTAGAAGATAATTCAATTCCGAATGATTCATTCGTAAAAGACTTCCTCTTTTTCCTCTCAAACGAAGGATATTTGGCATAAGGTTGCTTCCTTTGAATAAGTCAAGGAACAGAAAAACAAAACTCTTGTGTCTTATATTTCGAACCTTTTGATTGAAATTGGCAAAAGTGCTTGAAATTTCTCTTTATCCATGTATCTCATCGATAAAAATTGAATTACCAGCAGTTCTTGCCAATCTTCGGTGAAATTAATTGATTTTGTAGATGAATTTTATCGTGACACGTGTGCGAATTCATGTTGTAATGATTAGATTAACCAATCAGGATAATTGAAAGTTTTCAACGATCATAACTTCCGTCATCTGTGTTCCTCGTCAAAACAATTTGATTGAACTCTGTAAAAGCAGTAAACTCATTAAACGAATGGAAGACCTAACTTTGAATTCGAATAAAGTAATGAATGGAGTAGGTTCGATCAGTTTCGATTGAATGGACTTCTCTCGCGTTTCGTTAATCATCAATGTATTTTGTTCGATTTGTTAAAAAGATTCAAATGAACTCTTATAGGAACAGATAATAATGATTGTCTGGAGATGCTGATGTTCTCATTATTCTCAAGATTCTACAATTACGTAACATCCGTGAACTCAATGAAGGGGAGAATTAAGAACAAAATGTTGTTAATTTCAAGCACATTCACCCCAAGATGGCCACCAAACATTTCGATGTTCGAGAAACATTCAGCGAATGTACTCGAACGTTTCACGAACATTTGGAAATTTGTTCTGTAAATCAAAAAATTGAGGAACAAATGAAGCGTGAAAATGTTCCAATTTCCTTCTAAATTATGCCTAGATGACTCTTTGTTTCGCTTAGATGGCCCTTAGCTTATGCTTTCGTCGGGCTTCAATGGTTCATTCTCACCAGGGATATTTTGTGTGATTTCAGAAAGAAAATCGTCAAGACCACCGTTTGGAAATTTTTACAAACGCCAATAAATTCTCCGTTTCTTTTGTCCATAATGTGAAAAGTATTCCAACTGGTAAGTGAACGTAGAAATTGCAGAAAGATTTGTGGAATCACATACATTTTACAAAAGAAGAAATCATAAAATACGATCATGAATTGTCTTGGCATTGCATAATGTTAAATCATACGGACTTTACCTGCAAATGTAATATTCCCCGATAAATCATGACGATATGATACGAATGTGTAAATTCTTCCTGCTTATATACTCACTTATTGGTTGAGTCTACATGCTTGTTACAAAAAGACAAGGAATAAATGGTGTATAGTCACACGCCTTCTGCATTATTAACATAATCGGTTATGGAATATCAAAGCTGTAAGTGAATACATTGTGATTGATAATAGAAAATTATTTTAGTTCATAATATTTTACATGCTTTGCAGCAAAGACGCGTGAATCATCTTCATGTGTGGTTTCAGTAATCATGAAGATGCGTTTATAGGACGCTGATGATATTTTACATCGTTGTGTACTGATTTTATCTTCATTCCATGTTCATGAAATGTGAGCATAGGGTTATGATGAGAAAATCACATATTCAAAAAAATTCACAAGAATATCACTGATGAATAACTCTTTTACAGACAAAACCAAACTCTTCACGATAAATAAGAATATTAAAAAACTTTTATAAGTATATTCAGAGAGACTAATTCACCCATTCATGTACTCCCATAATCAAGCGGTGCGGGTGCGGGCTACTGAATAATATGTCTGCCAGTCACAACACGCAACGTGCACGCCAACTTCCAATGTATTCATCAAGTACCTACATTCATTCTTCTAGAAGAAGGGAAGAAATGCCAGGATGTCAACGTTTCTTGCACACAAAGACACAGTTGTCAACAATTTAACAATTTTTCCTATGGGTCCATTCATCATTACTGCATCAATTTTTCGATCAAACAAAAGAAAGTATGAATCGTGGAAAAATCTGTCAAGGAAATTCACCCTATTTTGGCCCCAACGAGGCGTTTATACCAAAATAAAATATTCTTTCTGTTGAACAATCCCAATCCAGTCTATGTTGATCTCTAACAGTTGAAATAAACCTCAACCATTCAACCGCAAGTTAATCACTTCGAATTAATCGTTCAGTTTTCCACAGGGAGACATGACTATAACCCACTACCTACTCTATTTAATCGATTCAAATCAAAGAAATATGACATACAACGACGATATGATCATTATTCTCAGACACCACTCATGAAATCAATGATTGGATACAAAGTTGACAAACGTGCTCTTGTTTCTAGCTTATCGGATTATAAATGATCAACAATACACGAATGATAATCCATTAGAGGCCATATTCCGCAGCTTCCACTAATTCTAGTATTGTCGGGGATGTTGGACTGTAACTGCGGGATCAATTAACGTCTACAGATGTGTCATTTTCAACTTGCATATCCGCATAATTGTATGTTATATTACAACATGATTCATCAAGATTACAACGATGTAACACATCGCTATTGCTTTATGCTTCAACTGTTTACAAATGTTAATCGATACGGAGTATTCGTCAGCACGCGATAAACGAAGGTCGACGATGTACATTGAGAAAAAACATTTCAATCTTTATAATGATGTTCATGTATATATACTCGAGAAGAGTTCAAAATAATCCCAAAAAGATTACAAAAGAAAAGATAAGATGGTTCGTGTGGTGGAAAAAAAATTCAATCAAAAATAATACTAAATTTAGTAGGTAAGCTTATCAGTCTAATCTATCAACAAATATATAAACGTTACATATGTTGAGTTTTATTATATTGTCATCAACAAGTGACCCCAAATATCGTTGAATTTTAAACTGCGTTGTATGCCGAACGACACCTTTTAATAAGCTAACAAAGAAAAACAGAATACCTTTAATTTTTTTTGAATGCAAAAGGTATTCAATTTTTTCTTTGTACGTAGAATACAAATGTGTGAGCAGAAATAGTCGGTCTGGATTGATCTTGATCTAAGAGTCTCAGATTCATTCAAAAATAAATTAGTCAGTTTGGGTTGAACCTTTTCACGACCCCGTGTGAGTGTGTCACTCTAAAATGATGAGAGAGCGATAATTTTTTGTTTCGTATTCTTCGTGCAAAAGTACTTTGAATATATGAATTTGAAAGAATGGGGAATGATGTGGGTTTTGGGAAACAATTTACCAAGATTCTAACAATTCACCACTCGAGGGAAAAAGATTAGATCTAATGAGATCTATGCAGATCCCTTGGGATCTGAATTTTGGCAAAGACCTCTACAAATCTCTTGATATCCACTTTGATCTACAAATTTCAGTTTTGGAAGAGATCCAAAAGATATATGAAGATCTAAAGAGATCTCCAGAGATTTTCAATTCCATATAGATTCCATAGATCTTTTTGAATTCTTCTCAACCTGGAAATCTGTAGATCTGATTAGATATCGAGGGATTTGTAGAGATTCTTTGCCAAAATTCGAATCTCAAGAGATTTACATGGATCTCATCTTTTTTTCTTGGGTAACAGTCCCTCGCAAAATGGTTCTAGCGTCCTCATAGTTAATGCCAAGGCTCTTTTTGGTGACTAGCTCCAGTGCAAGCGCCTTGAAAGGTGCTAGACAACCGCTATAATCATTTCCACTAGGGGTGGTTTTCTGCAGGGGTAGTGACTCATGAGGAAATTACCACAATTAACAGTCATGCCACACTTGAATAACGATACGGGAAGGAAGACACTTGGCTACAGCAACTGACGTTTAGTTATCCCAGCTGAATGAAAGATACCAATATTCGACATTAAAAATCGTGCGAATGCATTCTCCTCGCTACTTTCATCTGAAAAAGTTACTTTACACTGGATTTCTGCTAGAAGAGGAAATAGATTTGAAAAATTGATACATTTCTATCCAGTTGGTAAAATTAGTGAAAATACCAATTTTATTGCAAGACAGTATAGCAACAATGTGTAAGGTTGCACGCTCATATCAAACAATGTTTGGTGAATCATTTCCAAGAGAGCACAAACCTTCTACAGTTGAAATTCAAGTTCATTGTACGCACATTCACATTCAGGACATGTTCAGTGGACCATCAAATGTCTGGACGTTCAATGTTTTCTATTGAACATTCTTTAGACCTTCGTGTTCTCTTGGAGATAGGTTTTTACAACATTGTCTAACAACCACAATTATATTTTCACTCATCCCGAGAGCAGCATGATCAAACAGGAAAATTTTCCGCATTACATACAGAACAGCAGAAAAATTTTGCTGAAGGAGCTACCACAGCTAACAATTCAATGTGGTAGCTAACAAAATTCATATAATGGCCAATAGATTGTTGTCAAAGCAAAAAATTGACTGCTCTAATAAAAAATTCCTAGCGGTCGCTAGAAACTCTCATCCCAGGGGATGAATAAGTGTCATTCATCCCCCGAAAGATTTCGTAAGTGACCCATATACGTGGAAAAAAATACGGGTCGAGAGTGAATTAATTTCTTTAAAAATTCAAGAATTTAGTTCTTAGTTCTTTCGTCATGTTAATTTATTGATCAATTTGGGATAGATTTTCAGTTGATATGTGATCAATAAAGGTTTATTGAACGTTTGAATGTCCGCTGCCGTGATCTATGGTCATTGAGTGTTCTTCAAAGCTTCATGTTCTCTTGTGACGGTTCGAATGTTTGTGGAATTTTGTCAACAAAACTGGAATATCAAAAAAAGTTGTTTGACTTTGAAAAGTGGATGATCAAATTCCATACCTGATTTGTAGAACTTTCGTATTTTTATTTATCTCAGAAATTCAACAAAAATCTCAAATATTTCATCTTCACCATAAAAACTACAAAATATTCTTGAATTTTCTCGAAGATTCTCACATTTCTCAGTCATAATTTTTCCGAGTATGCAAATTGAATCTGTATGGTGCAGGCACGGTGTGTGTTGAAAATGATAAGTTTGATAATAGTCGACGATCTGAATTCATTATCATGTCAAGAAAGAAAATCTCATTTTATGAGAAGCCTTATGAAAAAATAGTTTATAAAGATATACATGCCAATGAAATTTATACCTGATTGATTCTAACAAAATTGATTAATTTCCCTGGTAGAAATTTGTCTGGGCGTCCCATTTACCATTCACGTACTAGATGGGACCCACGTGGGGGCAACTGGATAACACATTTCCGCCAATTTGACATTAGTGCCCAAACATTTAGTTGGCTTATGTAGATTTTTCATGCGTCAACTGATCGTACAGTAACATTGATAGTCGATCAACATGGTCAGAGGAATGAAAAGAAGCCCCAACGTTTGAGTTTGTCACTCGGGATTATTTTATGTAAATAAATTAAAAAGCAACGTTCTTAACTGGAGATTACATGTCAAAATACATTGTTACCTTATTCATAAGTGTGATTTTACAGAAAACACATGATTTCACATCTCTAATTACCAATTTGAACAACATTCTAGCAATTCCTTGGGACATCTGGATGGGCACAGGCTAGAAAGTGCGTTACAAACCTAGCTAGAAACCAACCCAACAGCTGGGAAAACTAGCTGGAGCCCATTTAATTCCCGATCATAATTTCTACCAGGGTTAATCCAATCAAATATTAAATATGAATATTCTTTAATACTGTCGTGACATTAGACAGTAGGTGCGATGAATATGATTGCTGCACGTCATTTGTGTTTATGGAATCAGATAAAAGTTTATAAAACAAAATTTGTTTGAGAACACTTGTTTCCCTTCGAATCGTGCAACGAACACATGAATATAATATTGGCGAGCACGTCATACATCTTGGATATTATTCAACGAGTAATAATGATATGAGCCCATCTTTTTCTCCTTCAAATAATGAATGTCACGTCACTGCAGCGATATGACCCATTGCCAATGTATATGTTACTATAATACCAAGCCGCTAGTTTCTGAACAGTTATTGCGGAGGCGGTAATCGATATATTTACTGTAGACTCTCCATGATTGTAAGGAGGGAGGAAGGAACAAGTTGACGATGGTCGTACTTCAATAGAAACGCGTAACCATGACCCGTATCTCATATCTCGTTATTAAATGCATAAATGCAAACAAAATACATGCACATACACGAAAAATATATTCCAAATTCTGATGAATCCAATCCAGAAAGCATCAAGAATATAAATTACTATATTTTCTCAGCAAAGTAATGTTCGAAGGCGAGTAAATATTTTCGATATATGCTTAAGCGATTTCGAATGCATCTGACATAAGCTCAGAAAAATAGCATCGCGAAGATTTTTATTCGTAAGTTACATAACTTTGCTTATACACAGTAAGAAATTTTGCGTCATTTTTCCATAATACACATTTTTGTGCATAATATTCAACACATTCGTGTATCAATTTGTCACAATTGTGTAAAATTAACACACAAAACTGTTGAATATTTCACACATCATGCACGGAAAAAATAATTTAGGTGCAGCAGCTAAGTAGCTAGCACGGACACGGACAGCCATTAAATTAGCTCCTGCAGCTGAATTTCAGCTATTACAGCAAAAAAATTTGCATTTGTAGGTAATTCATTTGCGGTAACAGCTAAAATTTAGCTGCAGGAGCGAATTTAATGGCTGTCCGTGTCCGTGCTAGCTACTTAGCTGCTGCAGCTAAATTATTTTTTCCGTGTGTGTACTGCGTAAAAATGACACGAATTTTCTACTGTATCATCACTGTGTTCTAATATCGATGGTAATGATTCCGGAATACCATTGAATTTTGCTATCATCGATTGACGGTGAAGTAATTACCGTTTCTGATCAAGAATTTGCATATATTAAGAGCATTCCTTAGACCCTAGAGTTCCTAAATCTTTGTACCCAAAATACTTGAAAAGGATTGAATAAAATGAAATGAAACAACCAGTCAGACCTTGTTCCATACAAATAAAAGGTCTGGCTGGTTGTTTTATCCTATTTAATTTAGTCCTCTCCAAGTATTTTGGGTACAGATCTAGTAACTCTAGGGTCTACGGGATCCCCTGAATGGAAAGCAACATTTTCTATAAAAAACGTCTCGATTGATTTCCCTGGCAAAATCCCAGCGTGCTCTAAGCGTGCGTATCCGCCAAATTACTCTTAGAGGTTATCTATCTCTTTCCACACGAAATATTCGAAAAGAGATAGATAACCTCCGGAGAGTGATTTGGCGGATATCCACGCTTGTAGCACGCTCCATTCTCGCCAGGGTTTGACTGCACGTTGTTGGACAGATAACGCACACTGTTAAAAAGGTTCCAAGATCTTGTATCAAAAATGATGTTGAATATCAGAACAAGCTGTGATATGGAACTTCGTTTCCAAAATGATCCTAAGTTTTTTAACAACGTTACACTGTAAAAAATGATTGTGGAATTTCCCCCAAAAAAATGGTGGCAGCAAAGTTTCTTCATTAGTGGGGAATTTCTCACCATAATTTGATGAAATTTTCCCCTCATTTGTGGAGGATTCAAGACCCAAAAAACGAAATAATCCCTCGTTTTTGATGGAAAAACAATTTCCTCACGATAAGGGTACGAAATCCACCAACAGTGTGAAGAAAAACTTCCCACATTTTTTACAGGATACTGCTAGATATAACCGCACGTGTTGTGAGGATACGAAACTTCGTGACACTAATATATAAAAAAACTTCATATCCATGTTATGAAATTTTATACCGATTCTCTCAACAGTGGCAGGAGACATTCTTGGTTAGAAACATCTATTGAATCGGGTCCAACATAATAAAATTCAATAAGATTCTTGTTGAAAGAATTCATAAAACTGACCAAGTCCCTTATTGACAAATGATTAGATGAGACCTAATTCAATAGATCTCTTTAATCAGAGATAATATATTTCCTTCTTCAATATATTGTCAGCAACAAGTTGTAAGTGAGAGTACGGGATAATCTTAGATTCTATTTATGATTTTAATGATTTCTCGAGAAGAAGGGTTTGTTTATGTGAGCCAAAGTATCCATTGAGTACAAATTTTTGAAAATGATTCCCACCCAACACATCACAGTCTTTGTGAGGAGAACATTGCTGCAACAAGCTGGTTGCGAGTAATTTCACACTCAAGCATGTAACAGGTTACATTACATCTTTTATATAATTATATCATTGCGTCTACATTGGTGATATAGTCAACACAGAATATCAATAAGGTACACCAGGGTGAGATGACACAGAGGTAGAGATGACACATGTTGCTGAATTGCAATAAAAATGTGCACTAAGCTGTTACGCATCACGTGATCAGTAGCTGAGATCAGATGACGGTTTATTGCGTATTGTATCTTATCACAACGTTGTTGCAGCACGAAATACTATTTGTTTTTTCTGTCAACCTAACTAGGTACGTGTGCGAATATTTTCATAAACTTCAAATATTGCTCATTAAGGAAAACTTTGAGTGTGCAAATTCTTCCAAATTCGCAATGTAGACAAGTAATCATATGAGGAAAGATTATGTATGTGTAGGAGCGTCCTGTTTCATCTTCATGGAGCAAATAAGAAGGTGTGTCATCTGTCCTGTCGTTTGGGAATGATGACACATGGAAGAAAGGGAAAGATGACACGTGTTCTCTTTTTGTTTTTTCATGAATTTGCATTCAAGCACATCGACACATATTGATTTTCATATTTATAACAATGATATACAGTTCTCTCGAATGAAATATATTCAAAAAACACCTTTTTTTGAAACGCTTTACATTGGAGTGTTTCGAAATGTACTTCGCAAAAGTATGTAGGAATAAAATGAAAAATGAAAAAGCTGCTTCATTTATGCAAGTCTGTTTCTCACATTCCATATGCGCATCTTACCCCCAGTATCTGTGTCATCTCTTCCACAGGTGTGTCATCTCTCCCTCAAAATAGAATATTTTTATAAATTATGGGAACTCAAATGAAATTGAAAAAATCATACATCATCCATGTAGTTATGAGAAGAAAGGATCAATCTATGTACCAAAGCTTTCAAACATCCTTTAAAACCTAATTTTTCTTTTTTGTTTTGAGGAAAATTTGAAATGTGTATCATCTCTCCCTGTTTTACCTTATAAAAGACGTAATGTAACCTGTTACTTGCTTGAGTGTGAAATTACTCGCAACCAGCTTGTTACAAAGACTGTGATGTGTTGGGTGGGTTCTCTTGTTTTATTGCTGGATAAACTTATAAACATCAAAATTCTGATTGATGCTCCGACATGCATGTTCTCTATGGAAAACATCCCACCTAAAAATCTACAGATTCGGCCAATGCTGACAATGAACCATATAGCTGGGCGCAAAGTTGACAGGAAAGGCAGGACAATCTACGTAGAAGCAAGGATGATTAACAATGATCTAAATATTTCACCAATATGAGGCGTCAATAAATTCAACCTGTTGACCAATACAGGCTCGGGTATGTATCAACTGAAACTGCGAATGATTTTGAATCTTCAGAACAATGAGGAGAGCTGGGGATCTCAGATATGAAAATTCATGAAGATGGAACAATTCCAACCAATTCAGTCTAATAAAGTGAAATAGAATGTTCACCGAAGATATATACAAGAATATTGATTTCTACGCTTCTTGTTTCGCTCGCTTTCATTGCAATCCGAATTTGAAAATCACTTTTCATGCTCACAACAAACACGTATAATCGCATACGTACCAACGTCAAGAGTAATTAAAGTACAATCGTCCCTAATGGCAGCGCTAGATCGTTACTTAACTGCGTTCACGGTTAAATTACGTACCCAGCACGATTAACGATGGCGCCTTCTCTCTTTGCGTGTGTATGTTTTGAAGTGAAAACATATATATACATACACACATTTGTGAAGTAATATAACAATCCATATATGTAATGTGAACATTCAAATATGCAAATACACGACGTTCGAAAATATCGTACACTTATCAGATTTAATCGGCCTGATAAAGTATGATTTTAATCCATTGCATCTTGTATGGAGGCAACAATGTGATTTTTCATTTGTAGCGGATGAACAATGTTCCGCTGGTTTTCTACATTCTAATCAATCATATGTGTTACACAGGATAACAAGAAAAAATTGTTTTCTTCGTTGCTCGAGAACTGGGAAGCGATTTGAGATGATTTTGGTGTGTTGAATATGAAACCAATATTACATTGAAAAAGGATATCTTCCAACCAGATGAATAGTTTATTTGTCCTCTGTTCTTAACATATTGAATAATGAAATGCTTGCCCCAAATAAATTAGTCTTCCAAATGAATAATTTATTGGCCACAAGTAATGAATTTTTGCATCCAATTGAATATTTAATTTTTACAAATGAATATTTTATGGAGAGAGGACCAATAAATATTTTTTTCAGTGTAGGTTCCTTCAATTCTATCATCTTCTTCAATTCATAATCTATATAGTAAATAAATTTCATAATGGAGAATGCTCTGGCTTGGAACAATTGAGATAATTACTGTAAAGGAATCATTAAAAATCTACAAAAATTATGAAAACTCTTATGGGATTTTAATGAGGGGATACTAGCGCCGGGGATAAACGCTTCATTTTGATCAAAATATTGCTCTGTACAGCAGTTCTCTGATTCAAGTAGAACTACTGTACAGAGCGATATTTTCATTCATATGACGTGTTTTCCCGTGGTGTGTTATAAACGATTTAGCTGCTGCCACGCCGCTAGTATCACCTTAAAAGGAAGTTTGCATATCTCTCGTAGATTTTTGATGATCCATTCACAGTAATTATCCGCATTGTTTCAACCAGGAGCATTTTCCCCTGCATAAAAAATTATGAAAATTCAGCTGATCTAACGAATCTGATGTTGTTTTCGTATTCAAGTTGCGAGATAAGTTGGGGGAATTGTTACACAGCCTGTTTGAAGTACTTTGTAGAATTACATTAACGGATGAAAAATAAAATGGTATCCAATACGAGTTCGTTGTATTCACGTATGAGTTTTTTTCCTCTTTCTCCCATCAGAACAGCGATATATGTTCTTTAAATTAATTAATACTCAAAGAGATTGACATACGTTTAAAAGTACTAATGGATTTATAATTGAAATTCGTATACTTTTTGAGTATCCTTGGATATCCTTCCACATCAATGAAGTCTATTCAGAATGGGAATAAAATGTGTATTGGATGAGTTTGATGGCGTATTGAAAATTTTGCGAAACTCCTTGAGACTCAATTCCTCAAATCTCATGGATGATCCTATTTCGAAAAGTAAAAAATCATACTAACGTGGTTTTACATGACATTTATATGTCATTCAAATCGATATTCGTCACATTCACGTCAGAGAATTGTAGAATATGAAGGGGAGAAACCCTGAACATCATTCAAAGAAGTATGAACACATAATGATTCATGTATCGAATTCTGTTCACCCGCTTTTAACGATTATGAAGGAAAATTGCTTATCCCATCCTTACAGTGACGAAAGTTTAGAATTGTGTTACGAAGTTTGCAAGTGGTTCGCATGAACATCTTCAAGTTGAAATACTGACACAAGTACACAAGAAACAAAATTTCATTGAGATACACATTCTATAAACTTTGCGGCTGGAGAGATATAGAAATTCGTTACAACTTCTCTTTTCGAATTCGACGTTATTACAACCCAGATGGAGAAGCAATCGTAGTATATAAACGATATGATAGATTACTCAACTTCATTCGTGGCGAAATCAAATAAATATCCGTGCAGTTATCCTTGAGTAGAAAAATGTTTCTATTTATATATATATATTGTCAACACTATGAAAACAATATTACTAGAAAAGTATTGTATGAATATAAATAAGGACAAAACGATATTCATGATTTGTACAACAGCGAAAACATCAAGAAGAAGGAAAATCAAAACAAATGCAGAGACAATTCAGCGAGTGAAAGAATTTAAATATTTAGGAAGCATAATTACAGAAAACGGTAAGAGCGAAAGAGATTAGCTCAGCAGTAAGGAAGAAATTCTTGAAGAGTTACGTTTGGAGCACAGCATTATATGGTTGCGAAACTACGGACCAACTAAGACTTGAAGCTTTTGAAATGTGGTGTTGTAGAAGGATGCTTAGAATAAAGTGAATAGAGGAAGTAAATAATGAAGAAGTACTTGAGGTAGATGAAAACCGAAGTCTTTTGAAACATGTCGTGAAAAGAAGAAGTAATCTAATAGGACACACATTAAGGCACGATAGTTTATTGAAAACAATATTGGAAGGAAAAATGAATGGTAAAACTCGAAAACGTAGACCTGGATTAAGTTATATGAAGCAAATTATACAAGATAAGGGTTTTCGTAGATATGTAGAAATTAGGCGGTTAGCAGATGATAAACAGAGTTGGAGGATTTCATTAAACCAGTCAAAAGACTGATTACTTCATGATGATGATGAATTATATATAATTTCTGGATCCAACAGGAAACCCCAGCACCGGCATCCAACGTAAGTCAGCTGCATCAATCTCATCTCGAATCGACACCTCGCTCCATAACAACTCTACTGTGTATTATATAACTTATATTCAAATTATATTGAATTACATATAAATGATATACAATTTTGAGAAGGTTTACATTTAGGTTCATCCATACATTTTGTAAAAATAATCATATTTTACGAAGTGGAATTGATATAAATTGTGTGATTTGTGCTGATGATTTCATGGCAGGTTATATTTTCATGTGATAAGAAGTAAAAGATGGAGTAACAAATATAAGGATCACCTTATACGAGTACAAGAGTGGGAAAATTGTCAAAATTATTCATAATTTATATATAATACAACATAATTCATATATAACTCATAAGGAATAATATTTGAATAATATATAATTTTTACAATATTGCTACTCAAGTACTCAATGAGAAGAATTTGGTCAAAGTGACTTTGAAATTACGTTAAAATGCAGTTGCTTCATAATGGCGTTCCAGATTGACCAATAATTCAGCGGTTCTTGATACAACTCTGGTATTAATTCAATCCAATTAGTCAATATGAGGTCAATAGAAACCGGATTATATGCAAAATCAATATTTTCATATGCAATTTTTTCATTTTCATTACACCAATTTAGTTGCAATTGCATGTACATGCATATTTTCATGTAATCTTGCCCTTAGTATTCAATGAAACTGATTTGGTTCCATAGAAATAGAAAAAAATCCATTTAGAAATTATTGATTATGCATATAATACGGTCTCAAGAGATTAAAATGACATCAAAGTGAATTAATTTTTACTCAATCTGAAGGAATGATTTCTCAATCATCATGAAGTGATTGTATTTCGATTCTTGTTCCCATTAGATACTATAAAAACTTTTCAAACTCTCTACGCTTATTCTCTGATCATGCGAAGAATGTCTGAATGAGACTTTTTTTTACATACATTTCGGGAAACATGTTAAAAATATTTGGATAAGATTCACTTATCCACAACATTTCCATTCGCAGATCTTAAGCACATTCATTGAACATACCCAGGACTTCCAAGAACATTCTCAATATTTCCAACCTATTATGCTACTTGGGTAATCACTGGATCGACGAGGACCTAAAAGTGTTGGGACAGAGCATGAATTCTCTTGATGGGTACATGGAAAAAATTTATCTACCCATGTGTGTATGGATGAATGGCTCAATGATGGACCAAGCCTGGCACAAGACCTGCCGAGACTTGTCTTGAACAATTTACCAAACTCGGCCCAGGCTTGGGAATGATAAGATCAGGAAAAGCTTGGGCCAGTGGTTTTGCCAGGTCCGGTCCAATTCATTTACCAAGCATCAACCAATGCTGCTTTGATCGCAGATATGGATGAAAAAAGTAATTGATTCATATTTCAGTTCATGACTTTCTTCCTCAGAATGCCGTACATGGATTATTTTAAAACGATAGAAAAAATGCGACAAGACTGGGACAAGCTTTACGATCATTGGAAAATTTGCGTTCTTTGATATTTCAATCAATTTTGATTCTATTGTTGAATTATGCTCGAACTGAACTAATAAGATCTTACTGAAATACCATAACATAAATCTTATAATGATCTGATCCCGTACGGAATCCAACATTGGAATCCCCCGAATCACCCGAAAAACTGATGGTCTTCAGAATGAGCCAGACATCCTAAAATTCTGTGGAGAGTTCTTCAAAATCAGTTGATCTCCGTGTATGATTACATTTAAAAGTATCCTATTACCATTAAATGAAGTTCTATCCTTACTTAGATCAATGAAATCTAGCTTGGTGTGTGAAACTAGCGTGTAGGATTAATTATGGCAGGAAGATCGGGCTAGCCCTGGCCAGATGGTTATCCCCAAGTCTTCAGTCATTGTAGATTCAAGATTCAGTCAATATTTATAAACATTGTGCCGCTCATGTGGGCAATATTGGCACAATTGTTTTCAACAAATGCTCGATTTTTACACTTGTGCCAAGCTTGTACCAAATGTAGTGACCATTTCCAAAATATTAACAAATGTACGATGACTGACTATCCATTGGGAGCAACGGGACAATCATGGAACAATATTGGGCCAATTGTTCTTCACGGAAGTTTGTTTCTGACACATGTGCCAACCTTGGGACAAGCTTGGGTTTTTTTCAGTCTTGGCAATACCTGCATGGGTATCAAAGATACAGTGGGTGGCCAAATTATTAGGCCACAATTGAGATTATTGAGATTACTCCAAAGTTGAATATCTCAGTGAAAAATTATCGTAAGGAAACAAATGAATACGCAATTTCAAGGGCAAAGTCTACTCTTTGAGCATCATTTGACCTCTTTGGTCTATCATGTTTGCCCGACAACCTACATCGCATTAAGTATGAGCATTTTGCTCGATATTTCCTCAGTTTTTCAAACAGAAGGAGCTCGCAGGAAGATTGAAACATGGAAACACGAAAATAAACATTTTGTAGAGAATTTCCTCAGCTCCAAAACGCTTTTTTTATTTTCCTGGTAGAGTCATTTTCAGCGGAGTTATGTCATGTTTTATGACTTGTAATTTTGAGACGGTTAAGGGAACAAAAAATTTCCTTGGAGGAAAAAGTTTAGTTTTGCTATGTAGTATCCGCAAACAAATCCTTCGAGAGGTTTTTGATTGCTTTCAAAAGTATTTTCTGCGTATAATACATCTTAAAACAAAACTTTTTCCTCCAAGGAAATTTTTTGTTCCCTTAACCGTCTCAAAATTACAAGTCATAAAACATGACATAACTCCGCTGAAAATGACTCTACCAGGAAAATAAAAAAAGCGTTTTGGAGCTGAGGAAATTCTCTACAAAATGTTTATTTTCGTGTTTCCATGTTTCAATCTTCCTGCGAGCTCCTTCTGTTTGAAAAACTGAGGAAATATCGAGCAAAATGCTCATACTTAATGCGATGTAGGTTGTCAGGCAAACATGATAGACCAAAGAGGTCAAATGATGCTCAAAGAGTAGACTTTGCCCTTGAAATTGCGTATTCATTTGTTTCCTTACGATAATTTTTCACTGAGATATTCAACTTTGGAGTAATCTCAATAATCTCAATTGTGGCCTAATAATTTGGCCACCCACTGTATGTTTATAATCATTCCCAAATTCAGAACAGTCAGAACAGGACGATCTGAGGGAAAATTAGCGTTGATTCTCAATGTAATCCCGCTAATTCTAAGTACTTTCACTAATTTAGATTCGGAGAGTTTTCAATCGATCTCATTTTTATGTTTTTACGTTGGAAACAACAGGAAGAAATAAATTCTCTTCGCTCAGTTTACTGTTGATTCGACAACGCACTAAGAGGAAAATAAATCCCGAATCAACAGTACAATTGTAAGATCAAACAAACGTTGTTTTTCTATTGGAATTTCAATCGTGGCAAGAGAAACGTTTTGCTTGTTATAAAACATGTACTTTTTTCAAGAAGAGAAATGCTTTTGTCAAATGAAAAACGGTGAATGCAAGATGGAATTTTGTTTCCATTTCCAGAGGTATTTCAATACCCAAAATGATGCAGTATACATAATAGAAACAGAATTTTGGAATAGCTTCTATTAAGATTTCGTATATATTTACGCGAAAAAATGTATAATATACATTCATCATCTCGTGCTAAGACTTTTTTTCTTTGAAATTGAATACATGTATATCTTATATCCCTATAAAACATTACGCCCTTTTTGAGAGGATATTCTTCAGGCAAAAACAAGACACTTTTCCTTTTGGGAAAAAATTATGAAATACCTAATTTGAATGATCAACGTATTTTGTTTATAATTTCAAATCTAAGTACTTCCAAGTATTCCACCAAAGAAAATTGTGTCTCGTTTTTGTTTCAACAATGACTCGTTGAGAAAAGCATAGTGTTTTCTGGATCACGTTGTATATATATATGTCTTTTGTCATGAATAGTCATATGAATCTTTTTCTATTCCTGGCAGGAAGTGTTCAGTTCTTAGAAGTTCTACTTTATAAGTTTCAAACGATTTCACGAAAACTTCCAATTATAACAGTTCAAAGAGAATTTGTTATAAGATCCGACTATTCTGTATGAATTTCGAACAATTTTATAATGAATTCATAGGATACACAAGTTTAGTAATCGATAGTGACGTACAATATGCGCGGTACAAAAGAACGTTCGTCTACGATCTCTATACAATGGATACCAGTTTACTGCCCTTTTTATGTCCCAAATTGAAAGGTTGATGCATATATATCATCTGCCCTCTGGCAGTAACCCAAGAGTAACAAATGTAAAACGGCATAGAATGAAATTACTCAATTCCTATCTCTCATTGGTAAGAATCTATTGAATCTTACCAAAACTTATTGGAATTTGAAAAATGTGTACAGTAAAAAATTTTGTGTTAAAAACAGTCCACCCAAAATTTTTGTTGGAAATCAACACAAAAAATTAACACTCTTATGTTGATTTCATACATTCTGTGTCAATATTCGACACAAATTTCAAATAGTCCGTTTGAAACATGCACGTGTGTTAAAAACACATACAATTTTTTCTCCAATCAATACCTACACGGGAAAAAGTATTTTTAACACACGTGTATGTTCCAGGAGGTCCACTCACAATTTATGTTAAATAGTAACACAAAAAATGTATAAAATCAACACAAAAATGTTGAATTTACCCTGGAAATCTGTGAATTTCAAAATTTGATATGTCGTTTTCAACACAAACTACGAGTGGACCTCTTGTGACACTAAATTTTTTGCTGTGTAGGACATGTTGGTAGGCGCTTGAAATGATTGATTCCAGTGGGAAAGTAACAATTCCTCTCACGCTTACATCATCGATCGTGGGATCGATCATTTCAGGGCTCTCCCAACCATAGTCCCCGAAATCGCATGTACCTCGAAAGAAATTGTATGTGAAACTCATGAAAGATGAAAATCTCCGACTTCTCTGGTTGACTCCAACACTCGTTGAAAATTTTCGCTTACCTACACGGAGAAAAAAGTATCGCTTGCATAATAAACAGGTTTGTTACTATAGCGCCTACAAGAAAAATTAGCTGAAAGAGCAAGAAAAATGATTGACACAGCTACATTTTTTTGCTGACATAAAAAAATTTGTTGACAGAACTAACGTCTTAGCTGCTGGAGTGAATATTTTTGCCAGGACAACAAATTTCTTTGTAGGCGCTATAGCAGCAAACCATTTTTTCTCCGTGTACTGTGACTGTGTGCTTGTCAAATCCCAACTGAGTTGATTAAAGGGGACTTTTTGGTTCTGTTCAAGTAGTTGTGAAGAATTCAATTGTCATTCATAGTTATATTATCTCATATTCCGTACGATAATTGATTTTTGATAGAAATAAATTGCTGGCCATGAGGATAAAATTCATTTTTGATGGACAACAAATATAACCCAATGTAAAACAAACTCCATTAGAACCAAATGGCCACATACTATACATATGTAATGCAGATATTAATTCTAGATATCAGAAGTAATTAAGGTATATCTTCAGAATAATATTCTTGATAAAAGATTGTGATCCCCCTACGCAGGAAGATTGTTCAGAAAACATGTTTTTCTCCTCACATTAACGAGACGTTTGCTACATATTGTAACCAGGATTTTTTTCAAGAATCTTTTCATAATGAACAGGGACTACAAGTTACAGTGCCCGATTCATATCAAACGCAAAAAATGAAGTTTCATGATAATACTCTTATGTTTGCGCGAATACATGAAAACAACGTTATCGATACGACCATCCAAAGTATCGCTCTCAGCATATCGCTAATGGACATATTGTACTACCATATGTTGGATATGTTTGGTTATCATAACCTCACAAGATACCTATCGAATCAATATACACAATACGTGAAATGTAATGACATAGTTATGAGCATTTACTTATGTTAACTCGTTCCACAAAGTTTGATGGACGAAATTTTTCATATTTCAGTTAAATTTAGTTATTTATCAGATCAAATTCGAAGTATTTTGAATTATTGAATCATGTAATACAAGAATAATTCTATAATCGATTCTCAATTCAAATTCAATGTTCTTACACGTTTTTATAACATTCGGATAATGTTCTGAACTAACTTGAGGATTTTCGAAACAGCTTCCGGGACGTTAATAAAACTGTTTTAAAATATTTGCGGAAAACGCAAATGTCAACCAATCTTTCATGTGTGTTCTCAAACTTCGATAAATGAAAACTTATCAATAATTGGGAATGTGCACAATTTCTTACGATCTCGAGTTTTTAGTCATGGAAGTGATGACAAATTTGAAAAATCACATTTATATCTTCGTTTAGGGTAATCTCGATACCCCTCGAAGTCTTAAATTTATTATAGTGATAAAAAACCTCGCCGCAGATGAGACTCCCATGGAACTCGTGTCTCTGAGCGAGCATCCCTTCCGACATAACTGAAAACAGTGTTGTTTTCATTCTAAATTTCGATGACTTATCAAATGGTGAGTAAAAATTTTGTGTACGTTACTTGAAAACAAACCGTACAGCACTTCCACTAATTGGGCGCGTTAACTCTCCGTAGGATGATGTGAATCGGTGGAGAAATGGTAGCTCGATGTAGGAGGGAAAGCGGAGGCAACGTAAAAATGTCCGCATGAAAATCGAGACCATTCACGTCATCCACTGATTGTTATCTTCAATTCCACGTGGAAGTGACATATCCTATCGGTGCTGTAGGAAAGTATACTTGTATTTCATAATACATTTTACAAGCATAATAACAAAATACTTCAAGATCTACGAAGAACGTTTCTAGAATGTATTTCTCAAGTGAACCATACAAGTTTTCAAAATGTTTGATTTTATTTCCTAAATTCATCAGGTCAAATGGAGGGAAAATGTTAAATCTTGATTCATTCAATTATTTCCACATTTATATCCCCACAAAATATTCTGCTGCTCGCTATTTTCAAGATTTAGGAGTATGGAGGGGACCGCGGAACATGAAATATTAATCGTACACTCCATACTAGTACACTGGAAGTAATGGCAAATATTTAAGTGTTAAATTTACCATAGATTTTATGAACATCCAAAACAAATTTGGTATTGTAATGGACGTTTCGTCCTTGTACATATGAGAGAAAGAAAATATGAAAATTGTAATATTGGTTGAATATAGACAATGTGTTCATGAGTAAGGGAAGGGGAAAACGGCTACGTTATATATTATAATGATCGCACTTGATTCTCTCTCTATCTGAATAATCTTCATCGTGTATAGTGTACAGATCAGATCACGAAAATCTCTCGTAGTAACCACGAGAGAAAAACTCTCCAGCTTGATACGAGTTTTAATAATAACGTTGATTCATATAAACGAAGTTATATACAAGGATCCTACTGTTGAGTAATATTGGTACCATATTATTCTCATATCAAGGAAGGAATGTCGATTGATTTTTGTCAAGGAGATGAGAGTGCTGCCGAATTATTCTTCAAAGGAAAGATACGTTCAATCATCATTTGATCAAGTGTTCGGAAGCTAAAACCACTCTATTCGCAACGTACGATTCGAGATCTTACACATGCAATCTAATTATTCGTTCCAGTTAATACGAAAAATAGCACATTCCTACGTGATCTGTTAATTGCTATATTTTCATGATATAACGATGGGACATTCAAATATGCCGTAATATTAACATACATCGTACCCAACCAGGAATTTACTACAGGCGCTGTACTGCACCGGTACTAGCCAAGACTGGCAGGGTACTGGCATTTGTCTGGAATGATAACGCTTTTCAGTACTGGGGATTGAGTACTGATGCCATTATTCGCAATCAGTGCAGGGCCAGTACTGGGTTAGTACCTGGCCGGTATTAAGTTCTCAGTACTGGTTTATCAGTACAGGCATATCACTGTATTTTTATGTATGCAGTACTGATCCCGTACGTGTTGACCAAGTGTTGGAGACCCAATACTAGCACTGTCCTGCACCTGTTGTCAACATTGGCATATTACGGATTTTTCTGATTGGGTAATAAAAAGGGACAGAGCATTAATTCAATTCTGATTATAATTGATTGAAAGTACACTATCACGATCTTACTTTGATAAACGTATGCGTGTGGATTTGTCTCTTTGAATGAGAATACGAGTAATTATTGAATTGAAATAGAAACAAATGCTCTTCTGCATACTGAACATAAGGGAATTGAAGGATGACTATAGACACTCGGTCTGTGAGCTGTAAATTTCATATAATTGTGAATTCTTTTGATGTTCAGATGCGAGCTCATAAATAAACCCACGAATCAAGAATATTCCTATAACATCAATCCTTATATTTGTCGGTATGAATATAGATGTAACAGATCTCATGTTACAGTATGAAAATCATTTCAAGATAATATTGTGTTTGAAATCTCATCAAAGTGTGGATAATTCAACACAAAAATATATTTGTTAATTGCTTCCAAATTTTCTGTATCAAAATTTACTCAAATACTTTTTACAAGTGTAGCAAAATGATTTCAAATGCCTTCCCTGTTGATTAAAGCCTGGTTGCCCAATCAAATCAAACATAATCCACGTAGAATACACCGAAAGTGTATGGGATAATGTGAGATTATTTCATCTCAGATGGAATCAAGAAAATCTTTGTGTCAAAATATATAACCATCAGATGGACTTATTTCTCAGTATAACATGAAGACAACCGAATAATCAAACATCGTTGTAACCATGGTGAAATACTTCGAGGCCATCACTTTCGTGCACGCAGAGAATTTTGGAGTATCGATTACTATAATTCTTTTGTAATGTTGGACTATACTGACACTGTGACCGAAATCACTCAACGTTGATTTTTAAATACTTCGCAAGCATCTCTTTTCACGGAAGGAAAATTGCCATTCTTCTTTGTTTTGTGTCCAACTTTACTACATTGTACCGTAATTTCAATCATTATCATAGCAATATTCATCGTAATGTCAGTATGGTCCAACTTTACAAAAACATAGTAATATTTAATACATTTTTGTTACAATTTATACCACAAAATTTTCTCCGTGTGATATGGATCAATTAATATAGAATGGTACACGGAAAATATGATCTACCCATTTAATCTCAATAGTCATTACTTTTACCCGGGAGCGGACTATGGCCTGTGCCAACGGTGCCATTGCGCAGGGGTAGCAGGCCGTGAAAGGGCGTCAATTGAGTCGAACAAAATTTTTTGTAATTTTAATCATTTAAAAACAATTTTTAGGAGAATAATGAATTCTAAGCGATGAAATAAAATTTTTTGGTAATGAATATTTTCGTGAAAAATTAATTTTTTCTGCCATATAAGGGGCGGCAAAAACCAAAGTCCGCCTCTGCTTTCACCTCAAATCGGAATAAAATTCGGGACAGGTACAAAGCTTAGTAACGTATAACACAAACTTCACGTACAATATAAAGCTCACCGATATATTCGCAACCAGTAACACATGAAACAAATTGTGGTAAAGTGTGACACAACAATTGATTTGAATTAGTCTAGATATTGTCACAGTGTTTCGTATAAATTTGCAGTAGACATCAACACAAATTTTCTATAAACATGAAAAGAATTTTGCCCAGGATTCTTACCGTACTTACACTAAGAGAGGGATTGAGTTATAATTACCAACATTTGGTAATAGTTACCAAATCTCATAATTGGTTATGCCAAAATAAATATTGAGTTATAATTAACGATAAACGGAATCTTGACTAAGACCTTTGGTTAGCCTATAGTGAAAATAGGAACGTAAGAATAAGGGTATGAAGCGACGCGGGAGAGTAAATAAAACAGGACCCTCGTAGGTAATTCACGAGTTTGTAACGCCTGCGCTAACGAAGAACTAGAGACTGGTGAGTGCCTCGTAAGTTTTTAGTGAGTTGGCTAGTTTTTCGCTAGTACAAGCGTTACATACTTGTGAATGACTAAACTTTTTCACTAGGTTATCTAAGCGCGAAAGAAGCGGAAATTGAAATATTTTGTTTAAAAATTCGCTGCCGACGAGCGGAAACTTTCACCAGGGTATAGTGACCACCGAGCTTTAGTTATTATTATCAAATCCTGGTGATAATTATCAAATCTTGATAACAGTAAACCGATCATATACTTGAGGAAACCAAATTTATTTGGTAACTAAGATCTTGTATCAGTGTACCTGTCGGAAAGTAATTGCGATATGCTTTGTTCTATTCGAGAACTGTTCATTTCTTGGAGGGATCCGAACCTGCCTACCTAACCCATCACCTACCTACAAAACCGATCCTAACAGTTTGAGCTAATACGCCATATGATTACGTGGTAGATTATTGTCATTTATGGTTATTACGTTGTAACGTCTGATATATTATCCATATATTTAACCTACGAGGTAGGATAGTGGGCTTATGCATAGAACTTAGTGAGCAATTCTGTGCAGGGTAGGAATGAAATGTCAAACAATGTAACCAAGAAAGTTCGAATTACGAGCAAATACAATTTTGACAATGGTCTGTGAGACCGGAGTTACGGTTAGAGGGTTAATATACTGTAACTGAAGAGATAATACAGGTCTCAACGCTTTTAACATATCAAATTCGTTTCATTGGGCGATCTGAGCATGTTGTAGGAGAAGTTCATTCTTCACACGAGCGGAATTATGATTATATATTTGTAAATGTGTTCTGTTCGATGAATCAAAATTTGAAGGAGATCGAATAAATTTCTTAATTGATAAGTGTCCATTAGACTCGACAGCAAATATTTATTTGCATCACTTTAGGAATGATTTAGAACATCTTACATCAACACTTTACTCTACTGAACTCACTTCAATTACTTCATTTCACTTGAATTCAATCACTCCGATGATTTTTCTTCGATTTCAATTGTATTCAATTCGATTAAAAGCACTGCAATCACCATGGTACAGTTGATGAGTTTTAAGTGAGTAACATGTTTCGAATAATGATTGCAACTTCTCAATGGGATAGTGATATTGAAAATGTATAATCTATTGGAAGGGTATTACTGCAATATATATAAAATGAACTCATCTCCTTTTAGGTGAATAATACTCTAAACTCCAAGAGAAATGAGGATTATTGGAATACATTTAACCATGATCAATTTACTATGAACGTATTGCAGCAGAAATCTGGCAATTTTTTTCTGCGTAGAAAAAACTTCAATCATATATTTTTCTTTTTAAAAACACATAAAAGCATCCCACGAAATTATGAACTTCAATTTCGACTGCAAACTCGGAAAGAACAGATGTTTTTTCAAAAAAAATTTGTCCTAGAAATTTCTAATGACCCTTTGTATTTGTATTCTCATATAAAGAACTGGTCATAAAACTTCGATATTTCGAAGCGATGAAAACCATACACGGAAAAAAAAGTATCTTGAAAAATACCATAATTTATGGATTTTTGGCGTTGGTCTAACCCGAGTCAAAATATTTACATGAAGATAACTCTAAAAGTATCATAATGGCTGGCACTTTTATGAGGAAGGTACCATACTTCTTTATATTAGATGTGCAAGTTGAAACTCGGCTTTTTTTAGACAAATTCAATTTTATTAAAAAAATACTTCTTTCAAGAATTATCAATTAAAATATTCGCCGTTATTATCTACATTCTTTTGCCATTTATCGGGTAGTAGATAAATGCCTTCACGATAGAAACTTGGTGGTTTTGAAACAAAATAGTTATCCCGCCATTTCCGGACATCTTCGATATTCATGAAGTGCTGCTTTTTCAAATAGGACGACATTGATCTGAATAAGTGATAATCAGAAGGAACTGAGTCTGGTGAATATGCCGCATGAGGTACAACTTCCCAGCCTAAATTGAAGATGAGTTCCTGGGTTGGTTTTGCTGTATGTGGACGTGCATTATCATGCAGCAGCATCACTTTTCGCCTTCCTTGCCCCGTAAATGGTCTTTTTTCCGCCAGAGCATCACTTACTGTGATCAGCTGGGCCCGGTAACGCTCAGCTGTAATAGTTTGGTCAGGTTCGAGAAGCTCGTAGTAAATCATTCCTTTCCAATCCCACAAGACACAGAGTATAACTTTCTTTGCATAAATATTCGGCTTTTCAACTGATGTAGATGGCTGGCCAGGATCAACCCATACTTTTCCACGTTTAGAATTGTCGTACAAAATCCATTCTTCATCACTCGTAATGATTTTATGCAGAAAATTCTTCTTCTTGAACCGGGAAAGCAACTTCATGCAAATGGCAACTCTTTGTCTTTTATTTTCTTCCGTCAGTTTATGAGGAACCCATTTTCCTCCCTTCTGTATTTTTCCCAATGCATGCAATCGAAGTGAAATCGCTTGACGAGTAACTCCTAACTGTTCTGCAAGCTCTTCTCGAGTTTGACATGGATTTTCATTCGGTAAAACTCCAAGTTCTTCATCCTCAAATTTTTTGATTGCACCTGGACGTGGATCGTCCTGAAAACTGAAATTTCCATTACGAAATCTTGTAAACCACTTTTTCACTGTTGAATGGCTCACAGAATGTTGACCCAATGTCGTATTAATCGATTCCATAGCTTGAGCAGCATTTTTATTCATTTGAAAACAAAATAGAATACAATGGCGTGAATGTTGCTCATCGAAATCCATCTCATAAAATTGATACACAGGAAATTACTACTTGAAAATAACTGATATGACAACTGCAATGTCCACGCTACATATATCCAAAATGGCGGACGAATTGGATGCGTTCAAATATTTTGTCTCGTGCAACCAACTTAAAGCCGAGTCTCAACTTGCACACCTAATCAAACTCCAAGAAATTATGGGACTTTTAGAGGTTCGTTGACGTAAATATTTTGACTCGGGTCAGACCAATGCCAACAATCCATAAATTATGGTATTTTTCAAGATATCTGTTTTCTTAGTGTATTTTTCACTATCACATAATTTGTTCGCATTGCCAAATATATTCACAAAATAATTTGATTTTCCGTTAGGTCACACACATGTACGCGTACACAAATATGTTGACAATGACTAGAACATTGGTATATATGTCCTAACTAGAGTTTAATTAATTTGATTAAAACCGATTAACGTCGTGAATCTTGACAGAGGGGAATGAAGTGGCTTTATTCAATTCCATGGATATCAACACGCTTCAGGGTTCGTTTCAACTAAACAATTGGACTAAAAATGTCAGTTATCATGAAAAAATGTTTAATTGGATTGATTCTGAAAAATGTTATTCTGATTTGGAAGAATGAAATTTCGATTACAAAAATGTTCAGTCGACTGTGTTTATCATCATCTTTTTCAAGTGTCATGGAATTGTTTGCTTCAATATTCACTTCAAATGTGGCTAGTTTATTTTTCTTTAACTTGAAACATAATGGAAATAATTATTACAATTCAATCCGGAATATGGAATTTCGGTATTTGAATCAATCAACGCGTGTAATTTCAAATTAATATATAATATAAGATAAGGAAATGGCTGATGTATCATTTGCTTATACCACTTGAACAAACGAAGTAGCAACCATAGCAAATACATTCGAAAAAAAATTTTATGATTACATTCCTCCATGGCCCGATAAGGCCGATGGTGCTTGAAAATACCAGTGATTTTTCTTTATTATCTTCCATAACAAATATGAGGAATTCTGGAAACACACACGGAGAAAAAGGAATTCGCTGTGGCAGCGAAATCTACTTTTGCTGGGTTCCTTTTGCCAGAGCAGCAAATTTTTTGCTGTGACAGCAAACTATTCGCTGTTCCAGCAATCTTGTTGGCTGCAACAGCGAATTTTTAGCTGTGGCAGCAAATTTTGTTTGCTATTCTGTATATAATACTGAAAATTCGCTGGCGGAGCAAACATTTTTTGCTGCCACAGCTAAAAAATTGCTGTCGTAGCGAACACGAATGCTGTTATAGCAAATTTTTAGCTAGGTCAGCAAAAAATTTTGCTATTCTATATATAATACCTCGATTTGCTGCGTCAGCAAATTTTTTCTCTCCGTGCATGACTTCTTATAATCATCATATACATACATGGATCTAGTTAATAATTCCCGCTTTCGAACGTGTTGAAAAGTTTTTGTGTCATGTACATAATTGAAGTATAGGAAGAAACAGCTTCTTTCGTGCTAATAATCATACTCCATGATTTGTCTAACAGTGCAGAAAATTTATGTTGATATATTTGAGAAGACATGATAATATAGGCCTTGGGGGATTCATCGGTATTTGAAAATCACATTCTCAATCACTTTTTCTTCAACATGGAATCACACATTTATGTGCGGTAGTTAGACCAAACTAGTTTAGCATATGGATCCTGTTTGGGAATGTCCAAATTAAAATCCTTAAGGCAACTTGCAGGGGGTGACGAAGTCCCATATGGATTTGAGTTGGACAAATCAATGTTCTTGTCACGGAAGGACAGATTGGTGATCCAACTCAATCCCACGTGGGTTATATACAGCTTTGCTTGAGGTGGGATCTTTGGGAGGATGCGGGCAGCTTGATAAGACTTCATGCGAACTGTAGTTAAAAGCACGCAGATGTCCATAACGGGGGAAACGTGAGTAATGCAACTTGGCCCCACATGAGTCCCTGAACTCGACTTTGGAAACCCCGAAACAGATATTTTGTTGGTTAATTCTACCCAGTTCCAAGTTTGGATTCAATACAGGACGCCCGAAAAAATTCCCACACAGGATATTCTGCGTGCTAAGGTTGCAAAGAGTTTCGTTCTGAAGTAAACGAGCTTTTCTCATTGTTCAAGATCTTTTTACTTCGCCGGTATGCATCATCAAAATCAAGATTTCTTCCCTCCAGGGCGTTTTTTATTGTTAAATGGAAAGAATAGAAGGAGGAATGCCACATCTTTCAGAGTAAACAAAATACCAAGAAAATATGGCTGAAGGCCAGAAATTCCCATCGAATAAATACCTTCTGTCATTTGATTTGTTTCATACTTTCGCTCAAAATATTCTACAATTCAAGTTGACATCTTAATAAGTGAGAGATAATAAATTCTGCAACGATCAACGCGAAATTAATTTCACCCCATCCGACTTATGAATTTGAAAGGAATGTTCACAATCTAGTGTCCAATCAATTTGTAGATACCATTTCTATTAATTTGAACGATTAACAGGATTTGGAAATTTGCGGCGCAGAGATAATAGAAACTCAATAAATTGCAATACCTATTGAGTTTCGATTATCGTTAAATGCGATACTAATGGAGTGTCTTATGCGTATAATATTACGATCAAATCCTAATCACATGCGATACCCAAATTATAATGATTACATATCAATACTGTTATCCGATATGACTTGCCATTCCGTAATAATTTTGTGGAAGAATATTCTTAGAAAGGAACACATTTCTTGGAAAGTTCTCAAAACTGCTGATTCTAATTCACGCAAAATATTTTTATATAACATATATATTTATATACTATGATAATTCAGCGAATATGAGTTGAAAATGTAATACAATACATACGATACCATGGTTAGAATCTCGAGGTTTCAATTCGTATTCCACTTCCTTATTCAATCTGACAGGTGGAATGTTCTCATGATAGTTAGATGGATACTGTTGTTTAAAAATCCGCCTGTAGAAGAATACTAAACCATCTTATTCCCAATTCATATGGTTGAGGAGGGATCCTGCTTCAGGAGGCCTAAAAATAGTGTTTTTTTGAGAATTTTTTGATGTACCAAGAAAATAATTTCATCCAACGAACTTTTCAGAGTATTTTCATATATTTTTCAAGTGAATGAAGAAATGTTGTCTAGTGTGAAAAGATCATATAGGTAAGAATTATGTCCACATTCGCAGAGCGCTTCGCAATTCAAGTCTTCTATCGGTGGGAAAGATACAGGTCGTATTTCTCAACTAAAACAGAAAAACCGAACGGCATTTCGATTTTCATACTGAGAAAACCCGGAAAAAATCGTGAAGTTCGAAATTTACTCGGGGTTTGGAAAAAAAAACAGCTCTTTCTTGAGGAAGAATAATCACTCAAACTTGCTATAAAAATTGCTTAGATATGATTTTCCATAAACTTTTTAGGGTCAGATAGAAGAGAATACAAAACTGAAGATAACAAGCTTTGGTTCATTCCAATCGGACGTCTAGTTTATTTGCAATTACTTCCACCAGTTTGATTGATAATTGTGAAAATGAAAACTGGAGAAAACCCACTTTCCTTCATTATTTCTCATTGGAGAAAATTTTTTTATCAACTTGAAACATTATACACGGATACACTCCAAGAAGTTCGTTTTATTCAATCATTTTTTTCGTATCTAAAAGAATTCTCCAAAAAAACGCTTTTCCGAGGCCTCCTAAAGCAGGATCCCCGCTTAATTCGAGATTCTTCTAACGAACGAACATACTTATGATTCTAGATTTTTAATTTCGATTGAGATTCCTACAAAAGCATTGTTGTGATGAGCTTATGTTGAAAAACGTAATAATTTGAAAACAGTTGAGAATGGAAGGAACTTTCGGTGTTTCCTAGAAGAAATAGTTCTTTTGAACACAAAGAAACGATTTATCAACCATGTGCGGGGTTTGACGAAACGTTACAGCATCATCTTTCATGTAATTCAACCCCATTTGTATCTCCTTCATCCTTCAGTGCATTCGTATCTCGAATATTCGTCGATTCATCCACTCCATCCCCACAGTATGCACTGGAATGAGATTTCTTGAACTTCACCTATTAAGTATCTAAGCCGATTGCCATTGAACTCCACAATATAAATTCAGCTAATTGAATTGCATTCCATGGTATGAACGTTTTCAAAAACTGCAGTCCTCACGTTGACCGAACCCTTATCATTGTGCCCATTATACTTTCAGAGCATGATTAAACTCATTTAAGTGATGAAGTTTCTTATTCCGTAAAGTTAACCTTCGTTTCATGTAACCTAGCACTCATGAATGTGGATGTACATACTGTTATTGATTATTACGTGTTTGTATAAGATTATATAATGCTCAAGTACAGAAACAATGTACTTTTTATAGTTCTATACAAACATTGGTCGACGTATATCATATGAAACATGAATCAATCAAACAATACTATTGCGACTGTATTTCGAATGCATTGAAATGTAAGTTCTTATTTCCTTAACACCTTGACCATCTTAATTATAAAGACCACAGTCAATAACGAAATTGTTCTCTAAATTTTTTGCATTGAACGAATCAAAATTGTATCAATATTTTTCTTATAGACTCTTTCCAGGATATTCATTAAAAGTGATTCTTTGATAACTGGAACCCCATTATCGTTTCATCGAACATATTACACGTGGTATCTCAATATTTACCGAGCATACTGGTCGATAAATAATTCCAGATAATTGAATGGCTTGTTGAAAGTCTACGTACGAATGTAATTCTAACAACGCTATGAAGCTCAATCTATCAAATGGATGGAAAGTATTATTTCTAAACATTATGAGAATTGTAGAACTTCTTGAAATAAGGTCGTCTGAAGTGTTTTCTTCCTGCTACGAAACTCTCCGGGCCCCCCCCCCCCCCCCCAGTTGATTACTGACAAGTGGTTCAAGTTTGGCAAAATATTGGTTATTTCAGAACCCACGCTGGGTTTCATAGGAAATGCCAATATAACAACCGGTGTGAGCTTGGCAAAACGTGTGCAATATATTCATTTTTTGAGAACCAATACCATGTTTTATGAAAGATGTCGATACAACAAGTGACTCAAGTTTGGAAAAACATTAAGCCGCCAAGAATGACGAATCAGTATTGACCCAATATGAAACCATTTGTCATTTGAGAATCCATACCACGTTTCAGAGAAAATGCATTACAACAAGTAGTTGAAGCTTGACAAAATTTCAAACTGCCAAGCATGGTGAACCAATATAGGACCAACGTAAGACCATTGGCTATTTGAGAGCCTATAACGCATCTTCATGCTTGTAATTATCTCGGAGTTGTACCAGTATTAAATGTTACACTGTAAAAAAAATTTGTTGAACTCCAAACAAAAATGCTTGGAAATTTACAAACTTGGTTTGGAAAAATAATTTCCGAACCTTTTTTGTAAATTGCCAAACAAAAGTTTGTGAATTTTCAAAAATCTTCGTGATATCACAAAATTTTTTGAACGTTTACGGACCTTTGTTTGGTAATTTACAAAAAAAGTTTGTGTAAAAGAACTGCCAAACTTCTTTGGCAGTTTAGGAAGTATATTTTTTACAGTGTATGATGTGGCATGACTTTTCATTCCACAAATGGAATATCATGATGAATGATGTATTTCTTTCTGAAACTATCAGCCGTAAAGTTGGTGGCCGATTGTTGTAACTTTTAATTAAACGGGGTTGGAGCTTTGTTCATATAAAAAATCGATCAAGTAACCTCCCACCAAACGTTTCGAATACTTCAATCCTCAATAAAAGTTGTATAAAAGGAGTTATGACAATCAGTTGCTAACTTTGGAGCTGCCAGTTTTAGCTTCATATTGTTTTCCTCCAAGAAGTATCACTGTAAGAAATATACTTCCTAAACTGCCAAAGAAGTTTGGCAGTTTTTTACACAAACTTTTTTTGTAAATTACCAAACAAAAGTTTGTAAACATTCAAAAAATTTTGTGATTTCACGAAGATTTTTGAAAATTCACAAACTTTTGTTCGGCAATTTACAAAAAAGGTTCGGAAATTATTTTTCCAAACCAAGTTTGTAAATTTCCAAGCATTTTTGTTTGGAATTCAACAAATTTTTTTTACAGTGTATGAAAAACCAGGTTGCAGCTTATCAAAAGTGAATTCACACAATTCGAGCCAGATCCGGTTTGGTCATATAAGTAAAGCTCTAAAAAAATCATAATAGGTGTTTCATAACACCTTGGGCCATGCTTAGTATTGTATTTTTGTCCAATATTGGGTTTTGCTCCAAGCTTGAGCCATTTGTTGATCTCGATCTGGATAGAAGGGCTGATTCCCTTTAAATATCGGAGAGAGTAATTGACCAATTCTTTTTTGTTTTTACAAATTCATAAATTTTTACTTACACTAGAAGAATTGTTCTCCGAGCCCTCCCAATAATCTTCATAACTCGACGCCTATGGATCTTGAGATGTTTGTTTCACAAAGAGAAGAGAAGATCCTGAATAATTAGAAGTTTGATCTTCTCGCGTTATTTAAACTTTCCCCTCCTAATTAATCGCTCAGAGGATATGAAATGCACTTTCTCTTTCTTCTCAACCATCAACAACTCTCTTCTTTTCTCCTCTACTCTCCGTCGTCAACTTGATACCAAGTTTTATACACATTTGTGCCGCATGAATCATTTCCGAGAAGACCGCATATTCCATCAAACTCGATTCACGAGTATTTCCAAGCTTAGCAATGCCATTAAGTATTTAGCGATTTAAAGCGTGGATATGAGTGTTTATAGCATCTATGCACGCAGAGTTCATGAACGTTTTTATCATACGTATAATTTGAATCTAAGGTTACTTTTAAATTAAAGAAATCCAGCTATTCAAAGAACCGTTCAGGAATCCAACATAGCGCGATATGAATTGGATTTGAAGGATGCATGATAAATATGAAAATGAATTTCTTGTCACCGTGGATCAATAAAAATGCATTTTCATCAGTTTCATGAACGAGTACGTCAATTACTTGTTAATTATAAAGAAGGGATTATAGATAAGAAATGAATCAGTCGATTGAACATGGAGATGAATTCAGAGGTAAATTCAGTATGGGATTATAATTATAGTCTAGAAACATAAGAACATTGCAATAGAATTCACTATGAAACATTGTGTCTGAGAAGTAGGAGCAATTTTTAATTTGAATCGCGCGGGTCTCTAATCCGAATCTTACACCGTGTTTTGTTGGTATAAATTTGGTGTCACTCAAATCAAGTGGAACATCAGTGGTATTTTTTAATATCCCACCATGTGAACACGGTATATTTGTGAATACTTTAAACCAATATTTTATGGTTTCTTCCCAGTTGAAAACTCTTGCATCTGAATTCAGATTCTCACCCGGAATTTTCCGCGGAATAACGCAGCTTTGCTCCCAACTGATCAAGCTGATTTATAATGGGTGCTTCCGATATTGTAAAAATAGTTAGTTACTCTGTTATAACTATCGTTGCTGTTGGCAGAAAAAGATTTATTCGCCAATCATCGTAAAGCAACATTTTTCTCCTCGTTGGGAATTTTGTACAGTTTATGCATAATCGATATACACCTAGCTTTTCTACCAGAGACCTTTGATTTGAATAATCATAAAACCAATGGATACATGAATATAATTTGATCGATGATTGATGTGAATTCGTACGTTTTTGGCTTATTCGCATTAATCAAGTGAAGAATTTCGACATAATTTAAATCATTAAAAAAATCAACTTTTTCCATTCTGATACGTATTTGATATTCCATGAATATATTATACTGTGAAAGAGTTGTTGCACGGGAAAAAAAGATTAGTTGAAATAACTATTTAACTTGTAAGCACATATGGGCCCGCTTTTTTTCGTTAGAATAACAAATTAATCAATTGATTGAACCAATTTAAAATGATTTACTGAAAAAATTAGTTGAATTAACGAAAAAAATGGTTATTCTAACGAAAAAAAGTGGGCCCATATGCGCTTACAAGTTAAATAGTTATTTCAACTAATCTTTTTTTTCCGTGTGGATTCCAAAGAAAAATGCTTGGAAATTCATAACCTTGTTTTGGAAAAATAATTTTCGAACTTTCTTTGTGGATTGACAAACACGAGTTTGAGAAGTTTCGAAAATCTTCGTAGAATCATAAAACTTATTGGATATTTACAAACTTTTTTACGATGATTCCCAAAGAAAATTTGTGAAAAAAACTGCTGAAAAAATACAGCTAATTCTTTCTGCTGTATTTCAACAATGAAACTTACGGAGTTTTGTTTTTTCAATAAATCACTCCACGGATTTCTTGGAACATGATTTATGGAGAATTTTTAGGATATTATGAATACTTCATCTTCATAATATAACTTTGAAACACATGATATATGATAAATTCCTCTCTTTTGGTATTCTATTTGGGAGGAGTGATTAATGTAAATTGGCTTCCGCATATAGAAGGACCATATTCCACCACCTATGTTGGACGATGATGGAATATCATTATGGTTATTACTTCCCTAACTAGTAGTACATCAATGAGTTTACATATCAACAATCTGCACAAATTTTTCGTGGTTCGTAAAAAAATATTTCTGAAGAATAAGTTCTAATCCCGTACGAAATGTTTGAATAATTTTACGACTTTGATCAGCAGGTCAACTCCGAAGCATCTCTTTTTTTTAACCGTACATTTGAACCACCTCCAAAATATTTTTCTGACATCTCATGTTCACTAGTTATATAGTGAAAAAAAACCTTCATCGAAAATCAATAGCATTGTATATTTAGTGTGTTCCCTTGGGTCCGTCTACTGCATAGTATACATAGCTGAACCACTCTGTAAAAATTGAATACTCTCATGGTAATACGTAATCGACTAATACCGCCGGTGAAATTCATTTATTCATTCCTTATAAGTCTTTTTCAATCTCATATATATGTGCGTAATATGCACAAACATATCATAATCCACACTTTTATACTGTTGGAAAGATCCGATTGGAATTTGATAACTTGTTATGAAATCATTTACACAACCTCTCTTTTCAACAGAGATTATTTTCAATCGAGAATTTCTAAATTTTAATGAATTCTGATGATGAATTTATGAATTTTAATCAAAAATTCTCAAATTTCATAATTATGCTTTGAATTTGAGAATGTTCTTAATTCGATAATCACTTATGAACTCTAATAAGAAATTTCCCATTAAATTGGAGGGTTTTTCTAACAGTGTAGACAAATTCAACTGAAACTGATTAACATGTTACGAAACTGTTTACGTAACCATAATTCTGGAATTTAATGAATTAATATGATTCGTAGTAGAGAATCTCTTGTAATGATGAATTTATCAAATCTCACAGTAAATCTATGAATTTTAATCACTCATTCTCAAATTTCATACGCCCAAAAAAAGTGATCTGGAGATGAGAAGGAAAAGCGCTCTCAATCAGATATTTCACTTTTTTTTTCTTCTTCAATTGATAATACGCTGCTACGATTGAGAGTATTTTGAAAGATGAAAAAAAAATTGAGCAAATGAAAATTCTGTTACCACAAAGACCGATCCTCTCAAATTCAGAGAAATACTTTCAATGCCATATATCAAAAGAGAAGTCATATCAAAATGAAAAGGATACTCTTATTTTGATATCAATTTTTCTTTGAGTGTAATCATTCCTTGGTGGATTCAAGGATCTTTTCAAATTTAATAACTATACTTATGAAATTTCATATCAATTCTTGCGTTAGAATAAGGAAATTTTTGCTGTTGCTCTCTAAATATAAAATATTGAGGTAAACGAATTCAAACCTAAGAGATTATACTATTCGATAATAATTACTGATCATTAAATTCGCATTTCCTAAAACATGGTATTCTTACAATTGAGTTTCATGTGCTGAATCCAAGCTGTATAACTTGAATCGAGCGTTGATTGAGCTAAATAAAACATTGTTTGAAGTTCGAAGTTGTTCAAGTGTTATTCTCTTCCATGTATGGTTCCTAGTTCAATGGTAAATATTCGTTCATTACTGGAACGAAATGAAACAACGTGAAACAGTATCTAATAACACCCATCATTTGCGACTGGAATCAAATTTTTTTGCAATTGCATTAACTGAGTGCATTATACGAGCACCAATCAGCATTGGTATATGAGCATCAATCATGTGAGAAATGTCGCATACGTCGCACACAACTTATCACTATCACTATCGCAATTGAAAAGAACAAAGTTTTTAAAACAAAAAATATACCAATAAAAAACTAAACGAACCGAAACGAACATGACTATCGCGTTCACCCCAATACCATTGATTTCCCCGCAGACAGGAAGATACATTCAATTACTTTGTTTTCTGTGTTATGTAGCGGATAGGTAATATTCTTCGATAAATTTGCCACGCTATTTCATCAATACCATAGTTTATGAGAGACGTTTGCATACGTGTGAAACGAAATGGAACTGGTTGAGTAGGAAAATTATTCTACCGTCAGAGATGGAACACCGAGAAAAGCGCTTGGTCGGATCTAGATCGTAGCTTGAGCATAATTGAAAATTCCAACGGTGAGTTTCGTGGACCGAAGTACGGCTCTGAATTGCCTCGAGTTGGCAAAGCGGTGAGCGATCGAATCTTTACGGTTTGGAAATGAATTTGTCGGCATGAAACACGGAGAACAAATTCATGCACCAGCTTTCGCGTCAAATTTCCAGAATTTCCACACGTTCCGATAATGACACATTAATGAGCACCCCTGCGACTATGAAAGATTTTCTTTTGGAATTTTTTCACATTTGGAGATAATATATACACTCAATCATCGATCATTCACTGGAATGCAAAACTTCCAAAAGAAAATTCAAAAGATAGCATGTCCAGTGAGACGTAACGGAATGTCACTAAACGGAATTCTAACATTTGACATATCCTGGAATTATTGTGAAATTAGCTTAAAAGTTTAATAAGTATTACAGACTTCTCGAATTTCACATGTATTGTACATCGAATTTAGTGTTGTGTTCTAAACTCCAATTACGCATTCTCAATCAAGTCACGTAACATTTCAGCCTGAGAAGATCATTGTAATTACTTGAAAGGCTTATGTTATATTCATGGGAAAGAAAAATATACGAGGTACGAACGTTTACAAAACTGAAAAGGACCATCTATTTGGTGGTATACATCCGTTATTTATACAAACAAGAACAACATCGGACAGATGGAATTTTAAAACCTTTTCAGAGAAATTTCAGGAAAATTCCATCTGTTCAGATCACATGTACATCGTTATAAAACTAATATCTCACACGATATCCATGGAAGATATCCATGATGTAAAATTGTGATGTTTTTTTCTCATTTCTTTTATATGCATGGATTCTAAGCCTAATGAAAAAAAAATGTTGCAGATAAACGTTCTTTAGATATCTAATGTCACATTTTTCAATCAATTTTACATCTCATGCTTGTGACATGAATGCTCTCAAAACCACCTGAAAAGCGTGCGCACTTGCCATTAGGAGAAGCTGGGCCACTAGCAGTCCACCCTCAGCTATTATTCCATATAATTTTTTATTAGAACCCAGTTGAAAACCCCCGGATGGAGAGGGTGGCGAAATTCATACACGGGCTCAGATCCTCCCCCCCCCCCTCTTTAGGATCAGTCGAGTCACCACCTAGTACCCTTGTTACCCTTCGGAATTTCACCTGGGATTCTCCGTTCAGGACCGCTCAGAACCCTGTCCGTCTGATTTTTGGTGAAAATCTAATCCCGCGTGTGGTCATTTCCAATGCAAACTCGAATTCAATGCTACTGTGTCCACAAAATAAGGTGACATAGCATTCATTTTAAAAAATCTTTATTTATTCTCTTAAATCGAGTTAATCGCCTTCAAGGTAATCCCCCCCCCAGATAAAATTCACTTATGCCAACGCATTCTCCAATCTTCGAAACAGTTGTTGAAGTCGGTTTCCGGGATGGCCTTCAGCTCTCTCTTCGATTCGGCTCGGATCTCCTGTATCGAATCAAAACGGTGTCTCCGGAGCGTTCTTTTGAGTTGGTTGAATAGCCAGGAGTCGCATAGTGCCAAATCCGGTGAATACGGTGGTTGTGAAACGATAGGGGTCGAGTTTTTTGCAAAATAGTCATGAAGAATCAATGCAGTGTGAGCCGGTGCATTGTCGTGGTGCAAAAACCAAGAGTTGTCTCGCCACGATTCCGGTCTCTTTAGGCTCAAATAATATTCTTTTTTGTTGACAGTTTGACCCGGTGGAAGGAACTCAGAATGCACAACACCACGATAATCGAAGAAAACAGGCAACGTAACCTTGTTTTTTGAGCGACTTTGGCGCGGTTTGTTTGATTTTGCCTCACTTTTAGCGCGATATTCACTTGATTGATCGGTTGTTTCCGGGTCGTGAGCATAAATCCATGTCTCACCTTCCGTAATAATGAGTTTCATCTTGTCCTGATAGTCAGAAAGCATTGTTTTACACACTTCAACGCGATGATGTTTTTCCAGGAAATTCAGTCTCTTCGGTACCAATCGAGATTTGACACTGCTGAGGCCCAAAACATCCTTCAAAATGGTATTGACTGATCCTTTTGAAATGCCAACATCATCAGCAAGATCTCTCATTGTGAATCGACGATTTACGAGCACCAAATCTTTGATTTTTTGGATGCGAACTTCGTCAGTTGAAGTTGATTGTCAACCGGGACGCTTTTCGTCTTCGACGCGTTTTCAACCTTTGGAACTCTTTATACCACTTGTAAACATTTTTTTTTCGACATAGCCTCATCACCAAAGGCTTTCTGCAATATCTTCAACGAATCAGCAGCGGAAAATTCTTTCCACAAACAAAATTTGATACAAATTTAACTTTGCTTAACAAATGCAGACATGATACAAATCGAGAAATTCACTTTCAGCAGCTTACAAAATGAGGCGTATCTCAAACACTGATGAATACTTTGATGTGACCCTTGGCACGGATATCAAAGACAGTCTTACTAACCTAAAAATAAGAGCACTCCCCCGGATACATTTGCGCACAGAGTTTGAATTCAAATGTCAGCTTACTTTTTGAACACACTAGTAAATGGCTAATAACAGTGATAACATAAGTAACCCGTTAATAACTTCATCCATGAACCAAGTGCCAAACTTCATGGCAAAACGATCGCAAGTAAATAATGGTAGACACATTCCTTAAAACACCGAAGGAAGTGTAACAAAAAATCTTAGAATGCCCAAATTGAGTGCCATAAAAATTCTTCAACTTGTTATACCGTCTGCATTAGCAAACATCTCCGAAAGAAAGCAAACAAAGAAACTCAAAACGACATAAAAGAGCAGAAGAATAGCAAAGTGCTTGAGGCTTTGGTCGCTAAATCCAGAAGTGATGTATGACAGCTCGGTGGGTTGGTATTCCTGGCTTGATACCAGGGATCCCCACAGTTTTCCCTCGATTCTACTCCATAATACTACCGCCACCTTTTCACCGCGTACCACCGTTAAAGATGATAAACGGACGACAGTGGAAAAATAACAAGTCGAGGTTCGCCCCACCTCGTTTTCTTCACTCACCCATATAGATGACTCCCTCTGGGTAAACTTTGAATGATCGCGACATTCAAAGTAGAAACTGTGGAATTTCAAATCGTTGAATCCATATACATGCATACCAATCTGTTCTCAGTCACTTTTTGATCGATGAACATTATTTCCTATCGAATTTTCTGCATTTTTAATATTTGAAAAGGAACATTTTTGAGAAATCAAGGGAATAAATATTATCGGATGGTGTGATGAACACAATCATAATGTTAGAAAACATGGTTGATATACATATGAACCTATACAATCATACATACACAGAATATCCTTTTATAATCTTGTCCTACTAATCTGCCATATATTAAGTATTAAGACTCCTACACCCGTATTAATAAAACACAACCCTCTCCAGAGGAAAAACTTCAAAAGAATCATGTAAAGATTGTATATCATCCTTCGTGAAAATATGCAGGTGTAAAAATAGTAAGATAGATGACCCCATTGATGAACATTTTAGTTTTTGATTTATAGTTCTTTTCATTTAGTGCTTCAATCTCATCCAAGCATAACTCACTAGACACTAAATAAACCACTGGTATGTAAATGAATCCAGAATCATATGTCATAGGGTGAGTATAATGAATAAACGATTGTTCGCTGATGGGAGCTAAGGGGTTCATAAATGGGGGTGTTCTCCTTATGTACATTTTATATGAAAGTTGTGAATGAACAATATAGCATCACTTTTTCATTTTCTCCGCCAACGTTTTTACGTTTATACGTGGGACTAACCTGAGCTTCACCCCTTTTTCCGTCAAAAACTCCTTGACCTCGCTTCCATCACTCTTCATTTCCTCACATACTTCCATTATCCTTTCTCTTAGTCTGTGACTCATCTTTTTTTCCTATCATTTCTATCAATTTTCCCCCGAGTTAAACATTGTTTTTGGATCTAAAAACGAGAACACTCATTTTCACTTCCTCTCATTGTTCCTTGAATTCCAATGAACTCCACAATTCACATACGCAGTGGTGGACTATGAACTTCTATATCTTTCTCCAACATAGGCAAAATACAGGACAAAAAGCGGGAGATCTCCCACTTCTTATCCTCTTTTCCCCGCGAATCTCAGTCCATCACTGCACCTAGTTCTTCTTGAGTTTTCTCAAATCACTTGTGCCTTTTTGAAATGACGCTTCTCTTTCCTGCTAAAAATGTCGGAAAGATTTGGACAAAGGCGGAACAAAAACTGCCAACAAACGGAAATAAACACGCATTTTTGGCATTACTCTGCCAAAAACGGAACGGAATGATTCGTGGCAATATACAACTCAGTACTCAGTAGTGTATTTCTTCTTTTGTTCCACCCACACAACTGAGTCTGGTATGGAAAAGTAATCATTTTTGTATTGAATCTCTCCCATTTTGATTAACATTCAAACACAATATTATCTTCAAATATTATAAAATATGTGGTGAATTCAATACATAAAAGGATGTGTCAATTGCTTCTAAATTGTATGTATGGAATTCACAAACTTGTGTCAACAGTGTGGGTTTCTAAATCAGGGAATAATGAATTTATTTAATAAATCTTTTGAAAATTTCATAGAGTCAAATATACATAAAGAGGCTTTTGCAGTTTTGTTCACTTGGGTGGATGAAGGTCTGAAAAAAAACCTAGATCTTTAGACAGAAAAAGAGGGATACAAGAAGAAATGAATAACTGTGGGCGCGACTTGAATAGACGGTTCTCAACCATCCAACGAAAATCGTTATCGCAGCTACTTGGTGGTTGCTGTAGTAACCACCAAGCTGATCTCATGAACAGTCGAGAAACGTGGTTAATTTGGTCGTTAACCAAAATATTGGTGGCTATTCCTTTTCTTAAAGACCCGAAGAATATTCATTCACACAGTTGCTGTAGGTGAACTCGTTTACTCGAAAAGAATAGGATTGGATGAATGTTGTCGCAAATGAATCGTCAAACTAATAGGGTATGCATAGAAAAAATTGTCATTATTTTCTGTTTTGTAATATCTAATTAGATATAATTACAGTCTGCATCGGCATTACATCGTGGCTATTTTCTGCGCATATGCAGAAATGATATAAATTAATTGATTGTTCATAATCTTGTTGACGTTCATTGTGAATTCCCGAAGAAAAAGTAGGAACATTGGGCGAGCATGAAAGGAGTACTTTTAAACGAGTAGTAGCCAATTTTTTGAAGATGTGCATTGAGTATAGACGAAAAACTATAAGAAGATAAATATTTATAACGGAAAATCCACCCACACAGCACTTTTGGTCTTCAAGATATCTTTAGGAACTGTTCAGAGAAGTTTAAGAAGTCTTATGCAACATGAAAAGATATCCTCAAGATGTCTCAAACAGTTCTTATTTATGAAAGACATCTAAAATATATCTTTGACAAGATCTAAAACTTTTGGAAATCTTATAGAAATCTTTTAGAAGTAAGAACTGTTTTAGATCTCTTAAAGATATCTTTTCATGTTGCATAAGACTTCTCAGATTTGGCTTGAGGTATCTTCTGGAACTGAAATGCTGTGTGGGCAGAAGAGGAATACTGGCGGATACTTGAACGGAAGAAAAACAATAACAAAAATGGTGGGAAGAAATGGAGAGATGAAGTGGAAGCTGTCAGCCGTAAGCATAACAACCGATTGTTCTAACTTTTGATTAAACGTCACTGAAACTTGATTTGCACTAGGAATCGATTGAGTGGCATTCCCCTGAACGTTTCAAATACCCAAATCTGTGATAAAAGTTTCCTGCAAAAAGTTAAGACCATCAGCCACTGGCTTTACGGCCGGCAGTTTCAACTTCATAATGGAGAGTATTCTTCAAAGATTTTTTCCTTCTACTTGTTCTTATTATTTCCTCAGAGGGAAATGTCTATGATTTTACTACCAAAAACAACAAACATTCTTACGTAGACTTAATTGTTAGAGAATTCAAACTTCACACTGGAAACATACACTGTCAGACATATCTGGAAGTTTCTTTCGACCACTTACATGAATTTAGGTTCGTACACGTTCTACATTACATTCAATGTACAAAAACACAACACAACTATAGATAATGCTATAGTTCACATGAAATTTAATGTCGAATGTGTATGAAATTGAATTTATGCACGAACTTGAAGACAACTCCTAAAAAAAAACATTAAAATTAATGCGGAAATTTCTAACAGTGTATATGGTCGAAGTAGATAGTCTGAGTAAGAATACAAATGGCTGATTTGGCAATACCGAATCGTTTCGATAACTATACGAATTGGTATGATAACGATCCGTGTTATTATTGCAGCGATCCTTTGAGTTGGGGTAACGATGATGCCCACATACCCGCGCATTTCTGATAGCTACACGGAGAAAAAGGTATCTTAAAAAGTACCATAATTTATGGATTTTCTGCGCTGGTCTGACCGAGTCTAAATATTTACCTGAAAAAACCTCTAAAAGTACCATAATGTCTTGGACTTTTATACGGAAGGTACCATACTTATTTCAAAAAGTCCAAGAAATTATGGTACTTTTAGAGATTCATGCAAGTGAATATTCCGACTCGGTCAGACCAGCGCTGAAAATCCATAAATTATGGTATTTTTCAAGATATCTGTTTTCTCAGTGTATAACAGCTGAACAGTATTATTCTAAGGGGAATATTTTTCTTCAGCGCGATGATCTCTGCAATAATTTCCCGAGTAAAAATGTTAATTTCGGTTCGCCAAACGGGACTGGTGCAGACGTGTTGCATTTTTGTGCGGTACCGTTGCAGATTCAGTGCGGGCACATCACATCCGCAACAGTACCGCAGAAAAATGCAACACGCCCGCACCAGTCCTGTTTAACGAACCCGAAATGAAAATTTTTACTCGGGTTATCACAGTTATTTCACATCTTGGTCTCTAATGATTTTAAGTGGAGAATTTGGATGATTTCAATTCAACTTGAGGAATGCAATTAGCTTCAACCATTCATACACAGTTTCTTTGAGAACAATTGCAACAAATGTACCTCAGATCTTATTTGTATCGAGTTCACTGTTATTTGGTGAGCTGTTCTACTATCAATTCAATGTAACAGACTCGTGGGTAAATAAATTAAAGATCAAAACCCAGTGAGTATACTACAAATGTATTGTCTAGACTAAACATTATCTAGAAGATATTCAATAGGTATCTGAACAAATGTCTTACGCGATAGTTTTAGACAAGTTTTAGATGTGATTTTTACTGAGTAGTCTGGGATAACTATAATTCCACCTAAATATTGAAATGATCTCTCCCAATGTTTTGCTTCTTCAATCATTTCAATCATGCTGAACTATAGTCATTTCATAAGTAGCGCCTATAATCAACACTTCAACACTCAACAACTTACAGAGCCTACAAGTTCAGATTGTGAGGAATTCTTTTTTCTTGATGTTGTAAAGCCTGTAGTTCAGACATTCAGAGTTTCTGGAAATATAGCACAAACTTTCATGGAATGTATACGAACCTCAACCACAAGTTGTTGTTGTTGGTTTACTATCGATTTGTTTTGAATGATGAGCAAACAACTTTGAAAAGATTGATGATAAAATTGGATTCATAAATACTAACAATAATGCAATAATAATTGATGAAACATTTCTGTTGTCTTTGAGTTTTATATCAGACAATGGGAATCAGTGCTTGTATTCATAGCAATACGAGTGAAACACACAAAAAATATCCGATGTCACCGATGTAATTAATTTCATAGTAAACAATTTAATGTCTTCTGATATCTTGTAGATAGGTTTTAAATGTCTTACACGACACTTTCAGATGAGTTTCAGACGAGTTTTACGACACGCTACCACTGTATTTGTCATTCAAGAGTACAAAAGTTGGTGATTGCGGTGAGTGTGGAGTTTGAAAAACGTAAAATTGCTGTAAACGTCGGTATTATTATCATACTGTTTTAAAGTTGCTTGGATACTTCAAGACCTCAATCATTTATTTATCAAATTCCTCAACATTTTTGTGAAAATTGAACAAAAACAGTTGAAGAAAAGTTAGTCAGTAACTTTTGCTACTTGGGTACTTTGCACAAAACCATCAAAATTAAATAGTCTTTTTGTAAGCTTTCATTACTCTTCGAAAAATAACGAGACCCTGCATCTTTTTTGACTGGTGAAGAAAATGCAGATATTTAATATTTATCATTTTCCATTCCATTCGTGAGTTTACAAGTAATAAATTTCTTTGACCTCAGATAACTACTTATCCGCCTCACAGATGATTTGTTCGAGAAATTGAGAATTTTCTCGATGCACTCTCATCACCTCACTGACAGAACTTTCATAATTGACATAATAAATTATCTGAAGGTGATAAGCGCGGTTCTGCACTTGTTGCCTTTTGAAATTTGATTAATTACAGGGTAACTACTGATTCAAGTTTAGTTATCTATGTTTGAAATTATTCACAGCATTTCACACGGAGAAATTAAAATTTTAAAGACCAAATGGAAACCTGTCTGCCCATTACTCGAAACAAATCGATACCAATACGGGGACAACTTGCGAGGTGGGTTCATACACATTGCGTTAAAGTTTACGTTGTGTATAAAGATAGTTTTGATGTCTACGACAAAGGTTTCACTGAGTGGATAAAAATTTCTAATGATCTAAACTTACAGCCATTGTAAGTTCTTCGTATGTTGAAGTGTTGATTATAGACAACAGTTTTGAAATGATTATATTTCAATTCGATTGAAGTAACTGTAAATCCTAGAGATCTGAAGAGATGATTGTAGAAGAAGTCAAGTCTTCGGTAATCTCAGTCAGACTGAACTATGGTCATTCGAATAAAATGTCTTTTAGCAGAAGATTTTTATCTGCTTATTTTCCATGTAACGTATAATTTTTTTCATGTATTCTTCACCCAAGGGCTTTATGATATGAACACTTGGATCCTTGGAATTTGAATCGTTTATTGAAACAGATTCATGATACTATAAACATTATTGACACTTATCTTTAACGTAACTCATCTGTATATTCCGTTCAAGATAACAGTAGTACTGTGACACGCTCGTCAATTTCAAGCTGATTTTTCTCATCGTAGTTGATTTAGAATTCGTTCTGATAAGTAATTCAAACTTCAATTATACTATAAACTTGAATTCGATTGATTAGAAATTTTCTCGGAGATGTGCATAAAGATACCATGTGAAAAAAATGTCTGAATGATATATAATTCATATATAATTATGTAAAAAATATATATATAAACCATATTAAATTATACATGAATTATATGCGATTTAAAAAATTTTACCACATTGGTAGAAATTGACATTGATTGAGAATTGTGACCCTATTGCTGTAAAAAGTTAGTAATGAATTCTCATGATTATTTGTAAATATTCATTGAAATCTGTTCAATTTTGCATCAAAATTCAATAAAAAGTATCCACGAAGTAAACAACAATTATTCAGCATCGATTGTGACTTCAACAAAAATCGAGAAACCTTGAAAAAAGTTCGAATTTATCAAAAATTAATATTGAACTTTAATGTTCAAAAAGATTAACTAAGTTAATAAGGTTGTCTCAAAACACAGTAAAATTTTTCAATTAATTTGAGTGTAATTTAAGCATTGATGATGACTTTAAACACTACTCGATCATGTGAAAAACTGTCCAAATTTCTTGGACAATAATATTCAAATCCATTGATTATTTTACCGATCTTCATTGAAAACATTAATAAAATTCGTACCAGGATTCGTATTCAATGAACCATTTGAATGCTTTTTTTGCCACCAGGGTTTCTCTCTCTCTTTCTTCCCTTCTAACCGGACCATATTACAGAAAAAACGAGAAGTGCCTATTGCAATATCATATAAAATTCAGTGGATTTATTGCGACGATCTATCGATTGTAGCTATTCAATACCAGTCTTGTCACAAATACTGTTTTTAACGTCAGTTTTGAACACATATACTCAAATATATAATCCCACGTTGTCAACGATGTATCATTTCTGGCTACGTTTCCACAAAAATAAAAATATTCAAACAGTACGTGCATGCAAAAATGAAAACCATGTATTATTTCGATGCAACCTGTTGGACCGGATCTAACTAATGTTCCAAAATATTCGCGACGAAACATTTTATGTACCATGGGGATGCTCTTCCACCAGTTACACACGAAGCTAATGCTTGCGGTACCCAATTCACACTGAACGCCATCCAAGTCTCTCGAGAAACGAGACCCCCCGGCAAAGAACAAATTTCCGGACTTGTAGTACACGCGTTCTTGGACGAAAAAAAATCATCTAGTCGCTTCTTTCTATGAGAATTTATATTGCATACCCAAAATTGTTGAAATTATATAGAATTAGTTAATTGTTCTTCGCGTTATCAATGAATTTATTTTTCATTTAATACGTACACACTATGAATTGAAAATATTCAATTTTCAAGTACTCGGAAATTACGAAGTGAAGGAAATTTCAAACACAATTTTGAAAAGTATTGCATTCAATGGAATTCCCAACAAAACGTTGTAATGAGATTTTCTTGAATCTCAATGGAATTTTTTTGGAGTATGGAAGCTAAATGGGGTAGCACTAGAATAAAAACGACTTGAATCTCCGTCAAATGCAATATGTCATGATAAGATCCAATACACCATATAGTCGAATTTGGAATTACTCAAACTCCTTAATAAAATCCAGGTAATCAGGGTTTGTAGGGTATAAATCCGTGAATTCTGAGATATTCCTACTAGATTGAAGATTTTATATAATATCCACTGAATTTTTTACCGTCTATGATACCGAAGACATAATTGATCACACAGTATTAGCAATCAAGGCTGTTTTAAGACTCCTTAAGGCCCTCGGCACATTTCCTACCTGTAACCCCTAGGATTATAAAAATTCCAAAATTATGTATAATTTATATTTAATTCAATATAGTTCACACATGAGTTTTATATAATTTTGAGAATTATATATAATTCGGAATAAAGAGATCAAAACCCCGTCACAGATGAGGCCCCTATGAAACCTGAAGCCTTCGGCGACTGCTCGTTCCGCTGGTACCTTGAAGCGGCTCTGTTGGCGACGAGAATTGTTGTAATATACCACTGTATTGTTGATACTGAGCGTGAATTGTAAATATGTGAATAATAGTGATTTTGTGGTTAATAAGTTCAAGAAATCCTACCCCTTTAATTAATTTTCTTCAGGGCTTGCACGAAGAAAAGTATATTGTGAGAAAGAGTGAGAGTCTAATGACTTGGTGACAGGTATCCCAAAATTGTAATTGATACTATTCAACATCGGAGAGAGTATGATAAATTGTTGACGCTACCATGAAAACGATAAGTTGATATGGGAACTGTCGTCACTCAACTCCCATTTCATAAAGAATTACGATGAGAGCCAGAACGAATAGTAATCGATCCCATGCACTTTTTTTCGTGTGAAAGTAAAAATTAGTATCAAAATAACAGAAAAAGGACAACAGTAGCAACAATAGCAATAATTTCAATTGGAAATTAATATGCTTCTATTAATATTTGCATATTTCAATTTCTTTGGGTTGAATTGGGGAAAAAAGATTGCAACATTTTGATAAGACCTTCTGTCTTGAAAAACAAGCAAAGTGAAGTAATTATGATGAATCTGGAGTGATTTGCGATATCGGAATCGGCTGTAGATTGTGTTGAATAATTTTAGGGTAATAATCAACAGGAAATTGAAATTCATAATTGAACCGATAATTTTCTAACATAATTCAAAAATTCTATCAATCATCTATATTTCATCATTTCATGAAATAAAATATATTCATCTTCTCAATCATAACTTTACTCGTCATCATTATCATCAAATGAAATAGAAATACTCAACCACTGTAACATCATGTAAAATAAGCAGAAAAGCAGTTACAGCAACTTAATATTTCCGTGCGGTGAAAAATGACAAAATGTAGCCTCAAAATAAGATTTCATCGGTCCAGACACTCTCAAATGATGAAAACACTTCTCACTTGGGTCGCAAGTGAAATCTATAAGAAAATAATTATCACCTTGTTTCCAAATTACCTAAATGAATCTGTAATTCATGGTCTTAATAAACATGAAATTTGTTCCAAAACAAGGGATTACTGTCATTCATTCCGAGTTTTGCGTGAATACCAGCAATAATTTACCACACGACTGTTGCCACACCCAATGAAATCGCACTCTCGCTCTAATGTTAGAGTATAATTACATGGACATTACGTCTGAAGATGGTTGATATTTCAAAGCTCTATTATTTCCAGCACTGAAAACTGCCCTGGATATTTTATCCAGAATCTCTCAAGAACTGAAAATGAGCATCATCTCTAAATCGTATGAATTGGTGGTATGAGAATGATTTAAGCACATTGATAGAGTAGGTATCGTTTTAGGATTCTATTAACAGGATAGAAAAAAGTTAGTTTTCAAATGCACTGGGAAAAAATTCTTCCTTTCTTTTTTACACACAAGATTGATGAAATTCCATTAATAAAAAACCGTTTTTGTATAAAAGTAGAATAAACATTCGGTGTTTGCTCCACATCGTACGTATGAAATATTCATCATTTACCTAATATCATCGGTTTACCACACATATTCTCGCCCGTAATTTTTCAAATGTCATTTGTACTCTTGGGAAACCCTTTTTCATAGGATATGTACACAATTTCAGATAACTCGGGTATATTGTGTTTACTGAATCCTGCATGCAATTCTATAAAACTGACAGACAAAGTATATTTCAATACGAACACGAAACATATCAGAACTCATGTAAAAGAGATATTTCACCATGTCCACTTATAATGTCGTTATTACTCGACGCACTAAAGTTTTCCTCAACTTCTATTAAAATCAATGCGATTGGAACAATGTATATTATCCTTCACCCAATTCATACGCCCATTCAAATGTATCAGATTTGTTAGAACGATAAATGAAATAATCTCAATTCAATCGAAAAATTTTGTGATATATTGTACCTTATGGTAGTTTCCAATTATTCTTTGATTACACTCAATGAATTTTTATCACAATTCAATAATTAGATTTTGAAAAGTCTTTAAATAACATCGCTGATCAAGAAAAAGTAGAATCACGAAGGAGCAAGTCGGACACAAAACAAACGTCGATACGGCCCCGTCAAAAGAGTTTCGTCCTAAAACGTATCGATCGGACCTTGTGAGTGATTGCGTGCTAAGGAATAATCTGTATCCCGTCGGTGCCACGATGGTCGTGTTATAGATGAGTAGAGATGGCGGTAGAAAGGGATGAGGGTGCAAAAGAACGTGAAAAGAAGAGTAAATGCTAGCCGCTAGCAATAACGCCATATAGGACAGATTGATATTTGAAGATTAAATATCATTATGTCGATGATTATGTGGAATCCTAAAATCCTTACCAGATATTTTTGAAGTCGTCGATAAATCATTGTATAGCATTGTGAAATACTTCGGAAACTCAAAGGATACGAAACCAAGCAACGAAAATGAGTCTCCAAAGAATTAATTACTGAGATCAATTGATATGCAAGATTCAACGATAATGAAGATGAAGAGAAGCATTAAGAATTTATGATAGGATTCACCAGCTTCTGAAATGGAATTAGAATAATCTGAATGTAAAACTTGTAGAGAAAAATTAAAATAAGAATACTCGTACGTACTTTCCACGAGATAATGGTATGAATCTTTCATGATTCTACACATCCAAAGTATTCCATCGAAAATTACTGTGTTGTCACACTGTTAGAGTGCTTTGTAGGTATCATAAACAAGTTTCATATATTTCCATGTACCTTCAAAGTAATGTGCATGAAAAGTTATCTCTGCCCTGCCGAACTGGCGTTTATTATCCTACAACACTTTTTCAAAAGCACTATACCGTCTGTTATTGAATAATAAAGTCACTCTCTCAGTAATTCTGAGATAAGAGAAACCGTGTGATCATATTTTATCATGCGTTAACGGAAAGCGTGGTACGCCTGAAAAATCTTCTTGAACGACATAGTACCTTTCCTCATACAGTCCCCATTTTTTTAACAAAGTACAGTTTTCAACGATATGCAATTTTTCTTGGCTTACAAAATCCTGTGGACACAATTTTGCAAAATACCCAACAAACACCGACAGTCTTGAAGACATCCACAAGATATATTTAGGGAGATATCTTTTAGATACATCGAAAAGATGTCTTTTAGATATCTAAATGACATCACAAAAGAGATATCTTCAAGATATGTCGAAATGATATCTTATAGATATCTTAAAGGAATGTCAGGAACATGTCTTTGAGGTATTTCTGAAAGACATCTTGAAAGAGTTTCTGAATATCTGTTGAACATCTTCAGAATTGTCTAAATAAGAAAAGCAAAAGTCATGCCATGTTCCTTTTTGAAAACTCATAAGTGATACTTCTATACTGTCTGGGATATCCTCATGATTTCAAAAAGACATCTCAAGCATATCTAATAAAACCTATCTTAAAACAATTGGAACCATATAAAAGATGTCTTCCATATATCTAAAACACATTTTTGTCAGCGTGTCTGAAAGATATCTTGTGCAAGACATTTTTGAGATATCTAAGACTTGTTGAAATTGATTGCATAAGACACCTTCTAGATATGGAAAAGATATCTTTACGAAAGTCTTCCAAGACATGTCTCATGATTTTGTGACACCTTCTTTACCTTGAGACACCTTAATAGATATCTTTTTGTTTGTTAGGGTGGAGCGGGAAAAAGCACTTATAATTCATTCAATTACGAATATCATGGATAAAATTATAGAGCTTATAATATACAAGACCCAATTTAAAGAAAATTACAGAATCTTTTCACGAATTACCAAACTTTCTATGATTTATTGAATTGCATTCAATACAATTTTATTAATTAATGAGATTTTCAAAAGGAGCTCAAATTCAGGCCTATGGGAATTAAAATCGTCTTGAGAGAAATATTACTGTTACAGAAAAAAAAAGTAAAAACAGATGTGACTGAATAAAATTATTTTTTTAGTCAGACGCACAACAACGGGGGAACCCGAGAGCGCCACAACACCCACTCAATTATGATGAGCACTCCCTCAATTGTGATGCCTAAGTGGAGAAATTTTGAAAATTATATTTGATTTTTGTAGAATTGTATATAAATTATATATGAATTTTAGAAATTGTTTCACAAACTAGAAAAAACATTCAAAAAAGCTGAACTGGAGCACTAAAACGCGTTTAAGTTCATTTTTTTGTCACCGATATTTGTATACTCTGGGCACCCATTCACATCGCTAGTTTGTGACATCCCTGTTTTTAGTTATCACGACCATTTTTGGATAAACTCAATTATTCGTTCTGTAATGAAAATAACAAGAAATGTAGTTGAGATGAATTTATTTCTCTCAGTGCAGTTTAGCAACCAGTTTCTGACTGGTGAATTCGTAAGACCCAATATGAAATATACTGAACAGGCTCTGCTCGTGAAAATAAACCCGTTGATTGAAACAAATTCATAACCAAATATTAGAAAATTAACATAAAAAATAACTGCATTGTCTGAATATTATTTTCGAATGAGTTGAGTTCATATTAATATTGTCATTCGGATACTTAGTTGGCTAATTTTTCATTTTAAATTTGTTTCGATAAACAATCAAAAATTCTGTAACATCTGTTTTTGTATTCCAGTTGATTCAATTTTCTTGTGTTAAATATTATATTTTAGCATAGTGTTTAGTTTATGTTGATTTTTCGAATCTTGTATTTGTACATTTTATTACGACTTGTTATTTTTGCTTGTGATATTTAGAAATTTTAACCAAATATTATTCGGTGATGAAATTTTCGCTTTGATATAATTTATCATACTTGCTATGAATATCCTAAATTTTGAGATTATTTTGTCTACACTGTAATATCAAACAGTAGTTTGAAATTCGATTCAATTATTTTACAGAAAATATCGTTCTTGAAAAAGTTAAAACCCAAGTAACACCAATGTGCGTAAAATATTCTCCGCACGTTCTTTGAATAATTAAACGTCCTGCAAACATTCTCAGAACGTTTGACGAAGGTTGTGTGTTACTACACTGTTAAAAATTGCTTGAAATTTCATGTACTTTTCATGTACATATGTGAATGAAAATTCAATTTTTGTGAAGTGAAATAGGAGTCCAAATACATGTTATTGAATTTTCAAGTTATCGTGCATGAAAATTGAAATTAATGTACAGGTGATTGAAAAAACTTAGACAAATTTAATCCAGTATGATAACATAATAATATCATTATAATTATAATCAAATCATGGCTCTAATGGCATCCAACTGAAAATAACAAAAATGATCCAAGTGTGTTTGGATTTGAAAAAAAATCTAAAAATGCTCATATCTCAAAAACTAACCTTCAAAAAAACGAGAAATTCTTGCATTATGGCTGCAGAATACGCCCTTGAAATACAATTTTTCTCACTATGGGTCACCCTGTATACTAACGCTTTGACGAAGTCATCCGCGTATCCACTTCAACTATGTACTAGTTAGATCACACGGTTTGTTCAGTGTTTCTACATTACAAGTACATCTTGATTCACAAGTTTGAAGAATGAATGCAAGGTCATATGAGCAGAAAAATACTCCCTTCCACATAAATGGCAGTGGCTTGAGTGACAGAGCTTTGGCGTCCGACTTCGACGTCCCGCGTTCACATCTTGTGGAGGTGATTTTTTTTTTCAACGATCATGAACATGTGCATGAAATTTAAAGAACTTGTTATTGAATTTTCAATCATGATTTCTCTCAACAATCAAGAACATGTGCATGAAATTCAAAGAACTGGTTATTGGATTTTCAATACTACTGTACATTATTTTTCATTTACGTGAGTGGAAATTGCTTCCATTACATGTAATTGAAAATTCAATCAGAAATTTCTAACAGTGTAGGGAAAGTTCATCCAAGCGTTCATGAAATTATCAACTCATATACTCAATGAAATAATCAATCAAATACGATTAAATTTAAATATCCAACTATCGAATGTGTTATATCAAGCGAAAATATGAACTCTCTTTGTTCGATGGATTTGGGAGAATCAAGATTTCAAAGTATTCCCCATGATCGTATAGACAACTGCTCAATCAATAACCGGACTAATTAATCAAATTCATTTAATACTCATGCTTCAGTAGAGTTTTTACGATCGAATGCGCTTTTGTCAGATAATTGAAGGCGCAAATCACCCTTGTATTTGATCTGGAGAATTTAACATTCTTATCTTGCTGTACATTCATTACTTTCATCAGTGTTTTGAATCGAATTCAATTTCAAATTTTTATGTAGTTATATACATGTTATGATATATACAACATGTACAATTTATATATGTATATATATAATCTGTGGATAGTCATATATGAATTATATATAATCTTGAGAATTTGTCCACATGGGTTAGAATTGAATGCTGTCAAATTCAAAAGCGTGAATTACTGCGTTTCTCAAATGCCTGAATTCTTCGAAAAACGAAAAAATGTTTATATCTCGAAAACGAAGTCCTGAATACAATTTCAATTCAATAAAAATAAAAAAATTACTCCATTCTGACGGTAGAATATATCTGTACAGTATGGTCCTCAAATTCTGAGACACGCTGTATGTATTATGTACGTATAGTGCATATAGTAGTCAGTAACAATTAGTCTGCAGACTCCTTTGATGCGACATCGCGTTTTCATGTGCTTTCTGCCAACTATTTCTTTGTTGTGAATAAGGCACATCCCACATCCTCCACAATCTGTTTACTATACATGAATCTAGGTCTTCCTTCCCTGAGTCACCCACTAATGTTTGTTTCTGCCATTCTTTCAAATATATCTTCTTATAATACGCCCTAGGAATTCTCACCCTCTACCCACTCATTGTCTCACACACTTCATTTGTTTTTTCTTTTAGTATTCCATCTCTTATCAACTTATTCTATTTTTTCATTCTCCTTGCTATCCTGCATTCTGAATATCTGAGATATCTTTCTATCAGCTATACTGTAAAAAAACGACATCAGAATTGATATCGCGTGGATTCTGTGGAGGTTTACCCTGCACGGAGAAAAATGCACTTCGAGAATATAATAATCTTTAATAAAAAATTTGAGAATATTTCTTAAATTCGTAATACAGATAAAACGGTTCACATTTCTGTTAAATATTACTTGAAAAAGGATGAAAAATTATCAATACTCAAGAAACAGTAGGAAGAATTATGAATTTTCCAAAAGTCAGCATGAAATTTTAACTAAGTGAGTAGCAAAATTTCTAAATTTTATTATTCACTTGGTAAAATTGCATGCGCGAGTTTTGAAAAGTTGATATTTTTTCTATTGTTCGTTAAGTATTAATAATTCTTTATTCTTTTTCAAGTAAATTTCAACAAAAATGGGAACCGTTTTATCTTCATTACAAATTGAGGAAATATTATCCAATTTTCTATGAAAGATTACTATATTCTCGATCTGCATTTCTCTCCGTGAGAAATTCATCGGCAGAATAACTGTGAACAGTGTTAGAATAAAACTTTTTTGAGCTCCCCAAAAAAGTTGACTCAAGGTTGGGAACGTGGCTTTCTGAATACTTCTTTCCAAAACTCCTCCTCATTTCTCATATATGACTTGATTCATTATTTCGAAGGCATGAGTTGTTGAAATTTCTTGTAGCGTGAAATAAACTTTCTTCTCCGTAGTTACAATAATGATGATAATATTGTATGAAGATTTCATGTACTCGAACACGGCTTGAAGTTGACAGACACAAAAATAGTGACAAATTCAAGTAAATGAATATTTGTTGACTCAACTTAATTCTTGTTCCCGTTCAGAACTACTTTCAAAATTCATTTCCAATCTACTGAGCGTTCGATTTCGTTTTTGACGGGTTTTTTTCATCTGCCTGCACTTCTGTGTGTGGTTTTTCACGAATTCTTGTTACTCAGCGTTTATAAAATCCTATGTATATGCTTGTGACTGTTGGTGAAATATGTATGTTTTTTTCAAAGTAATTAGCATCTCCGTAACCTGTTTCCATTTTTGAACTATGGAAATATGGTGTGATGAAGTGAATGTAGAAGATTTCAAATAGAACGGATTTAGACTCTCGGTTAATATGAATGAATAAGACGCAACCTTTCTGTTCAATCAAACTTCTGAATATTCTACACATCAATTCTTTTTCACCTAATCAGGGGCAGCGATATTTATACATAAAAGACATGAAAAGAACCAAATATATATCTTAACACATGCAGTGTATATACACTAATTTACAGTTGACGACTTTTCACTGCAATCAATGGGATTCAACTGTTTCAAATATAGAAAATTTTCATTCTCTGATTCCTTCACTGAGAAAAGAGAAGAGTGGCCAGATTAACTCTTTTTTTTCTCTCGAAAAAATAAAATTATGAGAGCCCTCAATCTAGTACACATTGAATGCGCTCAATTCTTATTCACTTGATATTCAATCATGAAACAATACGTTCCAAACAAATGAATAAACCTCATTGATGTATTCAGCGATGTACAAAAATTGCCTTTAGTACCGATTATACATTCAGTAAAATAGATTAACTCCGGAAATTTTCAATCGGTCGTTATTGGAACAAGTTTGAAGCCGGAATTCGTGCCAGTTCTAAACTTTCGAAAGTACAAATCAGTCCAAACCTTCAAACGGAACGCAGTTTGATGTAAGTTTTTCAGACGATCTATGACTCCATTAATCCAAGTTTTCAGTCAATCTTCATTTCTCTCAAATCAATTTAAGTTGTACTGGAATCTCAAGTTCGTTACAGTTCCACTTGCAACTCGCGGCAAAATCGTTCAAGTGAAAAACTTCGAAGAATTCCTACATAGTCACTTCCGTCGAAAAACGTTGTATAGAATTTTTATAGAAATTGCACAGAATTTGATGTCTTTGTACAGCATTTTTATACTATTTCCACCCAGTTGGAGAATTCTTCATCCTGGTGCTAAACAATTCTGCTCTTCGGAAGATAAGAGTTTATCTTCTTGTCTTTTATATTTCACTATGGGAACCCCTTTCCGAGAACCGCCAAAAGAATGTCGAGAAAAATCAAGAGAAATCTTAATGAAGAAGTAATGTACTTCTTTTGGAAGCAGACGATCGATACGAGAGATATACGTTGAAGATAACTTTTCGATTATTATCTCGTATTATTAGCTTATTCTTTCGATAATTTCTTGTATACAAGATTCAAATTTTGAAATTTCCCTTAGTTAGCAGACCTTTAATCATTCTTTTGAAGATATAATTTTTCAATGACGGTTGTTTAATTACAGGTTAATTTCAATGTCAATATTACAGTTCACGTAATTAAATTAAAGAATGAAATACAAAGGGATTACCTGAGATCATTTCCTCGGTGTCTTCTCATCAGCCGTGATTGATGTCGCGGTGGTGGTGCACATCTGCAATCACAATGCATCACACAAAGCGCGACGCTGGTTGCTAAAGTCACTACAAAAGGTGCCGCAAAGAAATGCATAATTGTGGCGAACTGCGCCTCACGATTATAGTTTGCCATCACTATACTGCCGTTTACTCGGCTGTAATGACAGGGAAACTTTGCACCCTCGTAACCAAGTTCACGCGTAAAGTTTTTACAATCGACCACTGGCGGATATCCACAACCCTTTATATTCACCAAGAGTACCGCTTCGATGTCTCCAGGCGAAGGTGCTGAAAACACAATCAGATAATAACCAAACTTAGATGAAGATTTCACAACAGCTATCGAACGGGAAATTCATTACAAACTCATCATTGATTCTTAAAATTTTAATAGCGATTTTCGATTTTTCTCAATTTGTACTGAAAATAATTTACATTTTTACAAAGTTTGTATGCACCCTCCTGTTAGAAAAATTTAACTAAAATTCAATAACATGTTATGAAACTATTCAAATGGTTCGTAAATTTTAAGAATTTTGAGAAGATTAATGGAAAATTTCTCAATCTAATGATATTTCATTTTTTTAATCTTTTAATGAATTTATAGATTTTGATAACAAATCCTCAAATCTCATAATAATTTTTCAAATTTGAAAACCACTTAAAAAATTTCAGATATGATTTTCTTTTAAATTTGAGAATTTTTCTAACAGTGCATGTGTGATGCCGTGGATTGAAAAACCCACTGAGCTTTTCGATTATTCGAACAATTTATTCAAATGTAATTCATTGTTATTGATTCATTACGGTAACGTATTTTATTCGATGATATCTTTCACACGAATCACCAAATAACAAAAATTGTTCACTTCTTTATTACCGATTGAAATCTTGAAGTACCAATAAGATGGAAAATTGATGTACCAGTTCAGAAGTGACATGATAATAAATTAATGACGCTTGTTTCAACGGGACTCGAACTTGTTTTTTTTTTTCCCTCAGAAAGCAAGCTCGGCACTCGACAATGCCAGAACAGCCCGAGGTACTAACTTATCTATTGTATGCAAAGCAAAAGCCACTGACATAGAATTGAAAAGTCGATTCAATCTAGCATTACGTCGGAGGATTCGATTTGCTCTGAAGGTATATTTTTATTATTTGACAAAGTAGACGAATCTCTGAATAAACTCGAATATCAACAATCAATTCATTGTATACTGATTGCATATGAATTGTGAATCTTTCTCACAATCATATTTAATATTACCCAACAAACAAAAAGGGATCTATTAGTATCTGAATGATGTCTCAAAATCAAGGAAGATGTCTTGGAAAACTTTCCTGAAGATATCTTTTCGACATCTAAGTAATGTCTTATGCAACAAATTCCAACCAGTTTTAGATATCTCAAAAAGGTCTCGCAAAAGATATGTTTTTGATTCTTTTGAGATACGTTTTAGATATTCTTGAGATATGTTTTACATGTCTTCAAGAAGTCTTCATGAAATCATTAAGACATCCCAGGCAGCACAGAAGGATGAGTATTGAGAACGGAACATGACGTAACTTTTGGTGTTCTTACTTGGACAATTTTTAAGATATGTAACAGATATCATTCAGAAACTCCTTCAAGATATATTCTAGACTATGCTGATTTGATGACTAAAAGATATCTTTTAAAAATATCTTGAAGACACGTTTCCGAAATTTCTTGAAGATATCTAAAAGATATCATTCTGATTTATCTTGAAGATATCTCTTTTGTGTTATCGTTTAGATATCTGAAAGACATCTTTTCGATGTATCTGAAAGATATCTTCCTGAAGATATCTTGCAGATGTATCCAAGACCTTCGATGTTTGTTGCCCTCTAAATCTGAGAGAGTGAAAAATTACGCGTTTCACTCCACTAAGTGAGCCAGTCCGCTTCGAGTGGGATCTTCACTCTTTTCGAGTGAACCCTCACTCTTTCAGAGTCAAAAATTGACTCTAGAATTTGAGTGGCTGTGAGTTTCTAACCTCAAACCTTAGAATATCACTCCAAAAGAGTAGAAATTTCATTCAAAATTTCGACAGGCTCACTTTTGGCTGGCTGAAGAGTGAAATCCCACTCTGAAAATTCTAGAGAGTGGGTAGTTCAACTTTGGAAGTACAATATTCCATCTCTTGAGTCATTAACTTGTGTCATTTTCGTATCTCTCATTGTAAAAATGGTTGGATTCAACATAATGTATTGAGAGCCAAGAGTTCATACTGTTTATTAAAGCAAATTCATTCCTGAGAACTCAATATCAAATAAGGTATTCAAATGTATGAAATATCATGGAAAATTTCTCTCGTATAATCCAACGAAGCTATGTTTGTATCCAACGGCATATCGTTTCAGTGATGCCTCACGATACAAAGTCCCCAACTAAACTTTTGTGTTATTTCTAACTATTGTGGTCACAATCCCGATCTTGCTCCTTACAGTTCTCTGACTTGATCAATTATTTCTAACCCAAAACCTTTGTCGTAGAGAGATTTTGTTCGTTAATTTCAGAATAAATCGTGGAATCAAGACTTTCGTTATGCCAAATCTGTGGTAATGAGCTATGCTTGGTAACGTAGGATATCTAATAACTCTGGTTCTAATTAAACACACAAGAGATTTTACGCTGAGAAATGAATCGTAACCCGTATTAGGCAAATATTCTATAATGTGGGATTGTAGTAGAACTTGATAATAATTATTCAAGTGTAATAATTCTGCTTAGAATTATCTCAATTTCTAGAAAATGTTCTTTTTCTCTTACAAAATCAGAGTTCTAATCGATTGGGTAGTTTCAGTCGAATATATTTCGAGTGAAATCAGTGCATAGAGAAAAAATTGTTGATATAAAATTCCATGATGCGTTGAGGAATGAGTGTAGTCGTTATGAAAAATGCGATTGATCAATATATAATAAAATTTTCTCATTCGGTACGCAAAATTATGGATGCATACTAAAATAGTAGTATTATTCCAGGTGTGGTTTCAGTCCTAAAATTGCTCACTTTGCACACTGCTTGGCGTGAACAAAGTACCACACCCAGAAAAATGGCATACCTGGATTTATTTGATTCAACGAAAATTTGTTTGAATCAACTAAAATTTATTTGATTCAATTACAATGTCTATTTATATATGACCCTGCTAGCGTTTTAGTTGGATCAAATAAACAATTTATTTCATCCGAATAAATTTGTATCCATTTCAAATAAAATTCACTTGAATCAAATGAAATTTTATTGAATACAATTAAATCTCTAGTAGGTTCATATTCAAATAAACCATTTCTCTGGGTGCACATTCCACCACGGTTCCTCAACTCCACTTTGCGCACCGTTATAAGGGAGAAAAATTTTTTCATCATAGCGCCTACAAAACAGTTCACTCAGAAAAATTTCCAGTCAATCCAACTGATCAGGTTGATTGAAAAACACGAAAATCACTTTTTGTAGGTAATTCAACAATTTTTTTCAATTGCAACAACCCACATAACACTCGTTGTCTAAAAGATATCTTCAGAAATGATTAAGAACAATACAAGAAGTCTTATGCAACATGAATCGACATCTTTTAGAAGTCTTGAATTGTTCTTACTTCTAAAAGATATCTTCAAGAACGTTTTCAGAAACTTTTGAGGAGTTTCTGGAAGATATTTTGGAGAACATTCTAAAAGGTTTCTGAAACCGTTCTTGAAGATATCTTTTGGAAGTAAGAACAGTTTAAGACTTCTAAAAGATGTCTATCCATGTTGCATAAGACTTCTTGCATTGTTCTCAATTGTTTCTGAAGATATCTTTTAGACAACGAGTGCTGTGTGGGAACTAATTTTCCGGTTATTCTAATTAAAAATAATACAGTTGCCCGAGCAGAAATTGATATAGGGACCATTATCAGGCCACATAGGAGCCTACTATGAAAATATGCAAACAAAATCGATTTTTCCAAAATTCTATACCAGAAGACCCCGTTTACTGATGTGAATTTTTCTAAGTGTTCGTTATTGTCATTGCAGAAATATTCACTTCAACAGCTGTGATGTTTGTTCTATTAGCAAACTTTTCTATCTCAACCAAAAATTACAGTGATATCAACAATTTTCCATAGTCTTTCAAAAATTTTTTTCCCTCTGCACTTCAGGCATTTCAGTCACACACTAAGAAAAAGGGTTTAAGTAGATATTAGACAGCAACACGGAAAAAACTCGTGAGTTTTTTACATGAAGGGTTCTGTGCGAATAACCCATGCCAACGACCAAGCGGTTATAGCACGGAGTTCATGCTTCAAACGCAAGTCGCCGTGGAAAAAACGCATGGAGCTTTGGCATTTGTTATTCATTTGTTACTGGCATACCCAGGGGGTTATTCGCACAGAACCCTTCATGTAAAAAACCCCACGATTTTTTTCCGTGTAGAAAATTAAATCACTGCAAATAAAAATTTAGCTAGACCGAATAAATTTTATTTGTCACAGCTAATTTATCTATTCCCCTTGAATTAATCGTTTCATTCACACTGAGAAATATTTAGAGCCAAATTCACTATATTACAATGGAATTTACTATGGCATAACAATAGAAGCCTGATCAAATTCACAATGTTTTATAGTAAATTCCATGAAAAGTCGGTACACTCCTCAATTCCTATAATCCCCTAGTAAATTGAACTCTAAATTCCTCTCAGTGTATATTTTATGCAGGTAAACTCCTATTCACGTCAGCTAAAATTCAGCAGGGGCCACTAAATTTTAGCACGAAGCTGAAGCTAGCGGTCGCCCTCAGAAAAAGAGTTGAGTTGAATATTATACTGGTAGGAAATTCAACCCTCTGGGGATACACTGGGTCACAATGACCCATCTTTCCGTTTCTTCAAATGTTGAAAAAACTATCAACTGTACAGCAAAGCGGGTTTTGGATTCATATTCTGCAAACTTCAGCGATGGATTAAAAAAAAAAACATTGCTCTACGATGTTTTAAGGCCGAGGTATGAGAGATCAAAAAACACTTGGGTCGAACTGACCCTGTGTATCCCGCGTGTGAAGAAACTATAAGTGTATCCCCAGAGGGTTAATAACCTTTTTATTTCCCTTGAATGAATTGTTTTATTCATAGTTCAGACAATTAAACTTATTTACACCTGATTTTATTTACCTGGGACAACTGAATTTTAGTTGCCGCAGCTAGGTAGATTGTTGTACCTTGTGATTGAAATTAATTCAAATACTTCTCATATCGGAAATTGATTGAGTAACTTCGAACTGGATTGTTTAGCTACCTGAATACTTGATCGAACGATTCTATCAAAAGTGACGAAAATTGGCTGCTAGTTTATGGCCGTTAGTTTCAGCTTCTTTGAATTGTTTCAGCGCTTCTTCCATTCGAATCATTCGAGAACAATCTATCAAAGGCTTTATGCAAAGGATTGAACAAACCTACATAGAACATGAAAATCTGAAAATCGTTAATGCTAAAGTTCCATGAGATCATTGAATCATACACTGACAAAAAATAGTTGTAAAATTTACATTTCGTGGAGTGAATATGTGGACGATTCAAAATATACACTGTGAAAAATATACTTCCTGAACTGCCAAAGAAGTTTGGCAGTTTTTTACACAAACTTTTTTTGTAAATTACCAAACAAAAGTTTGTAAACATTCAAAAAATTTTGTGATTTCACGAAGATTTTGGAGAATTCACAAACTTTTGTTCGGCAATTTACAAAAAAGGTTCGGAAATTATTTTTCCAAACCAAGTTTGTGAATTTCCAAGCATTTTTGTTTGGAATTCAACAAATTTTTTTTACAGTGTAGTTCGAGCTACCACAATTTTAGTTGATTCTACAGCGGGAAATGTAAGGTGTACATCAGCTATGGTATATTCCACATTCGCGGTTGTAGAATCAAATAAAATTATGCACGAAGAGAAAAGATTTCGCTATTCAAATGAATTGAATAACCTCATGATCAAAATTTGCTATGTTACGAACTTAAACTTATTTGCTTTTCATATAATAACAAGAAAATATATTTTCAATCATCCACATATACACATACAAACAATGAAAACTAAATTTTCACAAATTTTTTTTCAGTGTAATCCCTCAGAAAAATTCACGCCATTTAGAACAAAACGGTTCATTTCTTCTCCCAAAAATTGAAGGAAGAATGAAGCGTTTTGGTCAGAATGGAGTAAATTTCCCTGAGGAATTCTATACCATCTTCATATAATTTGTATAAAATCCTGCCATTTGACTTGATGAGTTATAAAATAAATCTCTCAACGAATCACCCGAGTTTTCACAATAGAGTGAAATTGCACGGAAAGAAAATATGTGGTTGATATTTGAATAGCTAAAAATTAGCTATGGTAGCTATTTTTCAGCTGTGGCAACAAAAGTTATTGCTATAATAGCTAAAATTTAGCTACTGCATCAATATTTTTGACTATCCAAATATCAGACACATGAATTCGCTACCACAGCTAATTCCTAGCTATCATAGCGAATTATTTTTTACCGTGTGACGAACAACAAGTTTTTCACTACATAAGCTAACACTCTACATGAATGAATGTCACAGAGGAAGATTCATATTTTAATTCGCTTCTAGATTACCGTGACAAAATTTCGAAATTATAAAGTCAATCCTTCATCTTCCTTGAAAGTGATTAGTTTTTGGTATTCTACTTGATCCGGTATGCATTATCAAAAATTGATCAAAGTGATCGGGATTTTTGACAGAATCGATTCTGGTTTATAAAAAACATCTCAAATTTATCATTATATTTTATACAAATTCATAAACATCAGATACTATTTTTGTAAAAAAAAGATAGATTCTGATAATCAAAAATCAATTCCCATCACAAAAAATATAACCAATAGGTATCTAGAATTATTACGCATCGTATAAAAATCTTACTAGAAAGCATAGATGCCGTGGGCGATGCGGTGATGAGATCTTTCTTAATACCGATACTATGATTTCTCATAGTGTCATTGCTCCAAGGTGTATAAGTGACATAAATATGTGTACATCGATATACATCGCTGGTACATCCTTCTCGACAGGAACTCCACGTACAATTGAATAAACCGACGATCTCTTCTCGCCTTATCGTGGTGCAAATGACTGGTTCTGGTGAAAAATCGGCGGCCAGTGTACTTAAAGCTGGATCGACGTATAATGGCACAAGGAATAAGAGCGCGGCGCCGCCCGAAGTTGCGACGAAGGCCAAAGCCGAGGTCGCATAAAAGTTGAACCGCTGACGGCAGGTACGCCGTGGCGGTCGGCGCCGCGACGCGCCGAAACCGAGCTCCAACAGCTTGCGTCGACGTAACGCTCCTATTTCTTTGAAGTTACCCTGTTTCTTATCTCGATAATATTCTGGCTCCTGATGATGATTATCGAGAATGATTTCCGTATCGTTTTGACACTGATGACAGCAATTCGCCTCCAGCAGGAGCTCCGAACTGCTCCCGCGCATCACCCAATGGCTATTGAAAATATGCTAACTAGAGGTACTTTGGCCTAAGAACTTACTCCAAACCTCTCGCGTTTGGATTCGAATCGAACCACGTGGTTGACCTTTTGATTTCATCGAAGTCGTTCAATTTTCTTCAACGAACGATCTTTCCATCTGGATACATCGATCGGTAAAAATCATGCAAGTTTTTTAAGAAACACCAGTAGAAAAACTGATCCACGTTCACCATTGATTTCGTAAAATTGTTAATGTTTAACGATGATCAATTGTCAACAAATTTTTAACAATCGATCGATTTGTAAGCATAATTAAAAATTTCGTAATCGTAATTCGTTACTTCTTTTCAACTGACAGGAAATGATGAATTTTCAATAGGAATTGTTTAGAGCAACAATGTGTGAAATCTGTACACTTCATTTTTCTTACACTTGAAAACTTTGCTCTTTCGTCGTGGCAGCCACCTGACCCTAATTTTTTTGTATTACTTTTACGTTCTTCTATGAAAACTTGGTTTTTGTCGTTGTAGACTCGATGAAAGATAGGCCACGTCCGCCTTTCACAACAAGTAGTATTGCACTTCGACCTTGCTCTTCTCCTTCGCTTTGTCGTCTTATATTAAAACATCTTATAGTTATTAGACTTTTGTGGAGACCTTGATGATTAAAGTCAAGAGGTTCTTTTCTTTCCCATTTAGTTTTGCATGATGTAGGAATCGATATCTTTGAATGACGATTTCTAGGTTTCCTTTACTTTCGAGAAATCAAAGCTTGAACGGAGTTTGATGATTTTCAAAGTATCGTTTTTCGTGTATCTGATGTTCTTCATTTAAAATATCTGATAAAAATGAATCGGAAGAATATTATAAATATTTTGATAGAATTTGATGAAGATAATCATCACATATTTGATTCTCGATGTTTGATTGAAAATTTGAATAATCTTAACCAAGATACCCTGCGATCACAACAATTCTATGTTCTTCATATCTGCTGGCCATTTACGGATAATGATATCTCATCTAATAACATACCATTATGAATTGACACAGATTTGTTACACACTTGAATATTAGTCGACAAATAATTTCTCATGCTTCGGAAATGAACATTTTTCTAATGTTGATCTCTCGTAAGTGTATAATGACCATTTGATTTTTAGAAAATTTCCACTTGCCCGTCGATATAATTTATGTTGCGGGGAAATGTATGAAATGTTGTTTGCATCAATCGAGTCATCATAAATTATTATATCAAAGGAATGAAATGAAAAGGAAAATACATTCCTTTACACACTATAAACGCGAGCGCACTGTTGCTCGTAAGATCGATTTTACAAAGGGAGCGCCGCGTGATGATCCTTCTCGATTTTAATCAGATTTCTTATTTTCCTTCCAAAAGTTTGCGTGAATCGCAAAGGACTCGATTGTTACGCTGTTTCTGAAAATTTCTCTTCATATGGCTAATCAACAATCAAATTTTCTCATGAGACCCTTTTAGGAATCCAATTTTTTTCACGGTCGATCAAAACTGATGAATAACAATTGATGCCAGATTGGAAAAGAAGATCAATTGGAGAAAGGCAAAATTATTGTCGGTAATGGACCGACAAATAGATTTTATAGATCCTTTCTCAGATCGAAACCGGCTCGCGTCCCGGTACCATCGCCTCGCGGGTGGATCGCGAGTTCAAACGCGACTGTCTTTCGACGTTTCTGAACATCCACGTCGGGTGGGACGACGTTGAGGACGACGTCGGCGACGACGACGACAAGCTGTCCGTACAGATAGGGCGGGGTTCGAAACGCGCATGAGCAAGCAACACTCCCCACGTTGCAACCCCTGTTTACGCTTCCCAAGTCCTTCTATCGCTCCTATACACACACGTAGATATAAACTTGGTTATAGGGCTCGCGCCTTCACTCGACTCGATTTGATGCCGTCACCGCGGTGACATCGTCTCGTTGTCATCCTGGTCCGCTCTTTCCATTATCATCTTCTAATTGCTTTCCATAATTGAGCCAATTTTTCTATGTCCGTTTTCTTCATACATATAATTTCATATTTTTGAATGATTCTTGAACAAAAAAAGCGTATCTATTCCGAAGATTAGAAACTACAGGTGAGAGAATAACTTCATTAGTGGTATTTCGTTCACATTCGGATAGTGATAACACTAATTTTCGCATCAATAAAAACAGCGTGAGAATACAATTTTTGATGTCTAAATTGTACAAGGCGACTGATAATTTTTATTTCGCTGTGTATATGTACATAAACATGTTATTCCTCTCCAGTGAGAAAAGGATACCATTCGAGATGCATCAAAGTAAAAAATTTATATCTGTTCTATCTAGCCACTTTTCCCCATTCAAACAAAGACAGTTGTTTATGCTTCATTCGTAAGTCGATTACAGATGTATTGTTATAAATTAATCATCATTTTAATAACGAAAGGAAAGATTTGTCAGCTAAACTGTTGAAAAAAGTTTGTCAATCCCACTCACAAAATTTGGGAGCAATTACCACACAGATCTGTATATTGAATTCAATACAAAGAATCATGAGATTTCATACCAAATTTGGTATGAAAACCATTCCATGATAATATTTGGTTTGAATTTCACTACAAGCGTGGAAAATTCAATACAAAAATATGTAGATATATAGAGAATAGTGTAGAAAAACGACTCTCCACTGCGGAGACACGACTGGTTCGTGTTACTACAGTAACCAGCAGTGTTGAAATGATTTTTTTCCATAACAAAAGCCAGTCGTGTCGGCTCCAATACTCAGTGTTATAGGATTTTCTCCGTGTACACACAGTAACAATTTTATATTAGATATTAGCATATTTATATTGTACTTTTGGGATATATTTGATTATGTCGCTATGAACCACAAGTATACGAGCATTCACCATACTCTCTCGTGAGGATGAAGATAAATATGTTATAATTTAACATAAATATAATTCTGAGCCTCATAATAAAGTATATCCCACGAGTACTATAAAAATATAGTAATCTTTAATATAAACTTTTCTCTGTGCATTTGTAAATGGAATTTACAATTCTTAATAATGGGATTTTTAATGCTTGCCATATCATATGACATATAATGATACAGTTCATTAAATGAATTTTCATTCGAGTGCAATTGAAATTTGAAGACCTTTCTCAATCACGTGAGTGGACACATCACGTGTGGATGGAGCTTCATGTAGGAATTTCTAACATTATACATGAGTATAATTTTCGATCATTGGAGTAACCGATGTACTTGCCACCCAAATAGTCAACTTATTTTGCTTATAACTCAAAAACTAAGCTTCGGATCAAAAAATGTTCAGCGGAAAAGTTGTTCAGTTTTTTCACAAGGATACGCTGGTAAAAGGCGGGTGGTTTGTTCCGGGACAGCCTGTATCCCAGATAGCAATTTAACCTTGTTGCAATGTTGTCAGGTAAGCATGTGACAAGGTTGACATATAGGGTTGCCAGATGAAAACCAGGACAGTCGATGATTGGATAATTCTCATGTCCCTAACCATTCATATTCCAGATTTCAAAAGACGGAACCAATCACCAAACTGTCCTGGTTTTTATCTGGCAACCCTATTGACATCAGCTTCCTAGTTGACACACGACAAATGTAAAAGCTCACGGAACGCTTGCAACAGAGTTGTAGCAACCTTACACTGACAAGATTGTCAATAACAAGGCAAAAAAAATCGCATGACTAGTCTGATAAGCTTATGAAAAGCTCACATTAGCTTATAAATTTATTTTTCTGATCTGCAATGCTCTACACGGGAAGAAATTTTCAGCTGTATCAGCTATTTTAGCACCCATAGGACAGCTAATTTGTTGGCAGCATTAGCTAAAATTTAGTTGATACAGCCAAAAATTAATGGCATGGCTGTCCATTTCATAGCTAATTACTTTTTTCCGTGCGTATCTCGAAAACTATCCATTATTAAAGTTTGTGCTTGTGGAAATTTTCAATCAGGCGCAATTTTGAGGTGAACCAAATCTACACACATATTACCTGACAACATTTTACATACAGTGCGCTCGCTGAATAATGCTGCAGACCTCTTTCTCATTCAAATACCTACCCTTGATCCCAGTGAACACCATATGTAAATGTTACATAACAAAGAAATCACAAGTGACGTAACTTTGTTACGTATATGTGATGTAACAATTATATAATATTTTATGCTCATATTTCGTAGCAATTTGTTACTTCTATGTTATGTATCAGTTACGTAAGCAAGTGACTTTAAGAAAACATAACTTGCCATTTTTATGTTATGCATTAGTTAGGGGAGTGTCGGATAAGTTGGGAAATGTCCGACTATTTTTGTATAGTTGGGTGTTCAGAAGACCTTTTTTTTTCAGGTACATATCTAGTGAATATCGAAAGTAACCTATTACCATATGTTTCATAGCTGATCCGAGTAGCAACGCGCTTTCAAAGCGCTTCAACATGCTGTGTTGTTACCTGGGTACGGGGTAGTTACATCAATGTTACGTTCAGTATTTGCTGGGATGTGATCACGAAAGAATTGGAATTTTTATGTGATGATTATATGATTCTTTAGTATTGACATGATATCGCCATCACGTTACACTTATGCACTGGTCACGTAAAAAATCTTTTCATTTACGTAACTGTGATGTAACATTGTTGCTCACATAGTTATGTAACTGAGTAGGAAATTGTAGTTACGTAAATGTTACATCAAAGTTACGTCACTGGTTACTCAACGTTATGTAACTTTGATGTAACATTTACGTAACTGTGCTCACTGGGATGGAGCGAGGAAGACATCATTCGGCCCTATTCGGAAAGCGAACTGTAATTGGAAACATGCACTGGAATTCAACTCATTTCATTTATAAAACGCAATTAACTGGACAATTGTTCGATCATATAAGGATTGGGTTGACAAAGAATTCATAGATTATGATTTATATCATCATACAGAAATGCCACAAGGTATTCTAGATGAAATGCGAATGAGTGGAACCCGATGATGCTCTTATCGAACACTAAAGGTGGATTTCCTCCTGAGAATTGTTCTTGGCAGTTCGATTAGGTCATAGGTACGTGCGGTACGTGTATCGTAATCAAGCAGCGACTCATTCCCCATGAGATTTTATCAAACTTAACGACACGTCTATTCCAAAATCAACTACGCCACGTTAGCAATCGTCCTAGATCAACCGGGATCTAACAATTAAGTAATGATTTGAACAATCGATAACAAATCTAATACTCTACTGTTTATTAAGGGAGTATTCCAGTGTAGAGGCACAAATTTCGGACATTTTTTCGAGCTCAGAACGAATAAAACAACAAATATTTTTACTATCCATTATTGCATCATTTGTTCATTATTCTTTTCAAAATACAGGAAACTTAAACGACTAAAAAATATTCAAAATTAAAAAGTTACAAGCTAGTAAAGTGGGGGATAAAAAAAAAAGAGTGCCCTGGTGTATTTGGAATGGAACTTGGAAGACAACTCAACAACGCAAACACCCAGAAAAATGATTCATTCAAATATAAATCGAATAGATATTTTATCGCATCGAATAAGGTTTCACTTGATTCAAGTAAATTTCATTTGCAATTAATGAAATGTTATTTCAGTGGAATACAAATTTTATTGCAGTTGAATGAAATTCTATTAGGTTCATATTCGAATGAAAATGCATTTGATTGAAAAGAACTGGAAAAAACGGAGTCAAACGTGAAAAAACCGGAGTTCTTTTGAGGGGTGAAGGGGGATATTGGAGAAAGGCTACGGTAGACAAAGAAGAGGAAGGAGAGGGTTGAAAATCGTGGAACGGCACAATTGATGGATGGTTCCCAAAACGTGTAAACGTGTACTTCCAATTTTGATCCAATGGGTATTAATCTGCTTGCATCCAATCCAGAGGTGCATGATTTTTATAGAAAATTGGTCAAGTTTATATTGAATTTGATAAGACATCGATCGAAACTTTACAAAAGTTGTATATAAAATATCAATGTCGTGAAATATCGTGCACCTCTAATCGGAGTTTTACCCGTTCAAGGGAATATCAGTGGCCCCTGACGATTCAACCCGAGTCAAATCTTTTCTGACAAATTATACAAAAATAAAGCGATAAAAGAAACATATCACTCCTCACAGACCATCTTTATTCATTGAAAAAGACCTGTACAGAACAATATTTTGATTTAATTCCTTTGTTTTCGAATAATTTGTCAAAATAATTTTGGTCGTGTTCTTTTCTAATCAATGGGTCTAGTTTAGTCTCTGGCTGTCTGAGTTTATGTCTTGGTTACAAAGTCCCATAGTAAATTTAACTATAAATTTTTCTCCGTGTGCAAACTATAACGTAGCGCTACCTTAGTGCTATCAATAATACCAGGAAGTGCTACCAACCCAGACAGCAAAAATAACCCGTTTGAATTTTTGAAGACTCCTTAAGGGGATACGAGCGGCGTGGCAGCAGCCAAATCGTTTGTAACAAACTATGGACAAACACTTCATATTAATTAAAATATCGTTCCCTCAATAAAAATATTTCTCTTCAAAACTCTTCAGATTTTTCTACATAACTGTCAGATTTCGGACGCTCTGAGAAATTTGCAGAATTTTTAACCATAAATATTACTCTACAAATTTCTGCATTACTCTGGGAAATTGTACATAATTCTTCCAATCTTCGTAATATTTTATGAATTTCTCCACAAAATTCGTACAAAACTCGCCAAATCTCCATATTACATTAAATACTTCTCTGCATATTTCTGCATCACTCTACAAATCTCTGTTTTATCTATTCACTTTTGCTTGAGGAAAAAAATTTTTGTTCAGAGTTTATCTCTACAAATCTCTTTCCAGTTCGACTTGAATGACATTACGGAAGAGACACCACATTGAAAGTCCATTTTTAGGAACTGTCCTCAGTGAGAATTGAACCCGGATCCTGCGATTGAGAAGCAAAGCCTCTATCACATCAGCGGATCTCCGAGATGACTACAGTAATCTCAAAGTACCACTTATGGGGATCATCTCAATGGAAAATTTTGAAAAATTCGTTTTCGTGAGGTATAGACCGATCAATTTAGAATCTTCTGAAACGAAAAATGGATAGGTCGTGGGAGAGGGGATTTTTTTGACCTCAACTTGTAAATTTTTCCAAGTGCTGAGTCAAATCGATAGAAAATTTTGAAAGTTCATCCCTGTGAGATATAGACCAATCAATTCAGAATCTTCTGAAACGAAAAATGGATAGGTCGTGGGAGAGGGAATTCTTTTGTCCTCAACTTTTAAATTTTTCCAAGTGCTGGGTCAAATCGGTAGAAAATTTTAAAAAATTCGTTCCCGTCGGATATAGACTAATCGATTCAGAATCCTCCGAAAGGAAAAATGAGTGGGTCGTGGGAGAGAGGTTTTTCCGAGGCCTACTAGTAAATTTTACTCAAGTTGTTTTGAGTCGATCGAAAAATTTGAAAAAATTTACTTCATCTCCGCAAATGCGATTTGAGAAAAATGTATGAATTTGTATAGAAAACTCAACTCTCCGCCACAAGCCGTAATATTCTTGGAATAGACAAATAAAGAGAAAATTCAAATTTTTTTCTGCAAATGTAGTTTGCAGAGAAATGTATGAATTCGTGGAGAAAATTCCTTTCCTCATCAAATGTTTCCACCATTTATCAAGTAGAAAAATGTTGAGAAAATTCAACATTTCTCAACAAAACAACTTCGACCAATAAGTTGAAAATGTACAGAGAAACCTTTACTGGCAATAGAAATTTTCAGAAATATGCAGAATTTCACAGAGTTTTGGAAGATGAATCTGTTGAAAAAATTCTTTCTTTCTCTAAGAATTACGATAATGAAGTTTTGCAGAGAAATTGTTGAAGTTTTGAAGAGAAATATTTTTATTGGGGTCTGTACAGCTTTTCTCTGATTCAAGTAGAAGTGCTGTACAGAGTGATATTTTAATTAATATGAAGTGTTTGTCCATAGTTTGTTACAAACGATTCGGCTGCTGCCACGCCGCTCGTATCCCCTTAATGAGTTCTTGGAACAGTCCCCGTTATGTCAGTGAAAACGAATTCAATATGAATTTAATGAATTCAAAACGAATACATACCCAAGTGAAAATTTTCATTTCGGGTTCGCCAAACGGGACTGGTGCAGGAGTGTTGCGTTTTTTTGCGGTACAGTTGCGGCCATCATGCACCTGCACTACATCTGCAACAGTACCGTACGAAAATGCAATAAATCTGCACCAGTCTCGTTTGGCGAACCGAAATCAACATTTTTACTCGGGTATTGAATGCCTGGAGAACTCTTCATGAACTCACAACATGAATTCTTTCTGAACAGTAAGTTGTTCATCAAGAATTCAATTTGAATTCAAAGTATTCATAATGAATTCATGTTCACTGTCATAACGGGAGCTCTTCGTGTGGACTCTTTTGCTGTATGGGAAGTAGTGCTTCTAGTAAAATACTACCAAATCGCTTCTATTTCCATACATAAATCAAACCCTGTATATACGAGACGCTTTTGAATGTACCAGTGGATGGTAGCGACGCTGTTAGAAGCGCTGCCTTGATTTTGCTGGTCGAGGAAGTACGGAATGAATAAATTTAAACTTAAAAAACTACTGGCATCGGTAACTTCCATCATAGGTTGAATAGAGGCACAATCAAAATAGAGAGGTCGCATATATGAATACTACCCGAATAACACAAGAGTGCTATAACAGCTCATAATGAGTACAATGTATTTATAAAGAACTATTTTTGAACTCTTGCGCTACTTAGATAGTATTCCTCTAAGTGACACATTAAAACAATAATTATGTCATGTTTGATTTCCCAGCCCTGCTCAAAAAATCTCATTGAACCGATTGATTCTCATTGATTCCGATGCATAAAACCAATTCAAACCGATTAAAAATGATTCTCAATGGGTTTGAATCAGTTTTCTGCATCGGAATCAATGAAAATCAATCGGTTCAACGAGATTCTTCAAGCAGGGAGACAGCGAAACAGTTCAGTATGAGTTTATGACGAATACTTTAAGAACCATGAGAATTTATCAAGAATTCTTTATGAATACATCAGAGACTGCTATACTGTTTGGTTTATTCTCAAGTAATGTATCAGTTCACATTTGAATTGACGTAACAGGAAAAAGATTTTATTTTCAGAATTCCCAAGATATTTCACTCGGATAAAAATATTTCTGATAATTCTAAACTTTTAACAATAAAATGTTCTGTGTATGCAAACTGCCCAGTATTGACTGGTAATTTCCATTAGTGTGGTCAGGAATTGTGTCTATCTCTCTTCCGTCAATTCAAACGCATAGATTGAATGGACGAGGAAGATATACACAATTTCTGACCACGCTGATGTTGATTTCATTGACAGTATAGTCGAATTCATTTTTTATGTTCACGTATCCTATCGCTTAATAGCCCCACAAATGTTCCTCAATGAACCCACACAGCACACGAGTTCCCGCAGAGAGTTCCCGTTATGCGAATCAATATATATTCATTAGGAATATTTTCAATTCAAAATGAACTGTTGATGAACAACTTAATGTTCAGAAAGAACTTATATCGAAATTTCATAATGAATTGTCAGGGAATTCAATACGTTTTCATTTTGAATTCATCGAATCCTTATTGAATTCATTATTGGTCGTATAACGGGAACTATTCAAAAAATCTTTGAGAAGGTTTTATGAATTCGAATTGATCTTTTGTGCTGGCTGGGAACATTCTTCCCCTAAAAATTTCGAACTTTCATTACCCAGATAACACACGAAGAATTCTTTTTCAGAAATAAGGAAAGAATTCTTCAAGAACTCTTCTCGAACTAATAAATTCATACAAAACTTTGAAGGAGTTTAATTTTTGGGACATCAACGAGTTCTAAGAATGCTGAAAGTATTGTTTTATTACTCTCAGAGAACTTGTTGATGTCCCAAATATTGCACTCCTCCAGAGCTTTTTATGAATTCATTGATTCGAAAAGAATTCTTGAAGAATTCTATTCTTGTTTTTGAAACAGAATTCTTTGTGTGATTATCAGCCCACGTAACCAAAAACGCTTTTGAAATGCATTTTACCAAAGCATTTGAAATATATTTTCAATGCATTCATTTAATGTATTCAAATACATTTTAAACGTACGTAATGTATTTCAAATGTATTTGTCAAAATGCATTTCAAATTCTTTTAATAAGATCGTCAAATAGGACTATTATGGGACGCTTAAGATGCATAGTGAATACACCTATAAATGCATTTCAAAACTATTAATTATAACATTGGATTCATATACCATATGCATTGAAAATTGACTTTAAATGCATGGGAAATACTCTTTTGAAGCTTAAAACTGATTCTATAAAAGTATTAATTTTGCAATTAGATTAAAAAAATTTACATTTATCAAAACCACTCGATTTATACTTGGAATGCATTTTTTTTGGGTTTGTAATACCTTGTGGATTGATCTAGAAGAGCATTAAGTTTGTTTTTCGAATATTATTGAGAAAAAGTTTGGAAATTTCACTTGGGATATTTTTCGAACTATGAGAACTGTTGTATCCAATTTTTTCTTAGAAATTTATAAACAATCTTTTTGATACCTCAAAAATTTTGTCTGTCTACGTATGGTTGATGATAGAAAACCGAATTACATTTATTTCACATGCTGTAGAACAATCTTCAAAGATAAAGAATGATTTTGATGCCATGAAGTGCAATTTGTATGAAATATTTTTCAAACCATCCAGGATGTATTTTACTTACAAATCTTGATTAAAGCCCCATCAAGTGCTTGATTTCAAATTTCTATTTGTTTGAATACATCAATAATATTTTCTTCCCAAATTCATTTGAAGTATTATGATGATAATATCAAATTAAAAAAAAAACATTTTAAATGTATTTTATTCACATTCTGATAAATACATGTTCACAAAAGTTTTCAAAATATATTTCAAAAAGTATTTCAAAAAAACCTTTTCTCAACAATACTTTTGAAATGTATTTGAAATCTTTTACGAAAAATCCTTTATTCCAAAAACGATTTTAAATTCATTCGATGCATTCAAAATACATTTTAAAAGTGTTTTTGGTTACGTGGGAGGGCAGTTCGCCCTTGGGAAACTTCGACTCGTTTTGACCGAAATGCTCTATCTCTTTGCCAAAAAAATTGAGAAAATAATGAGGTGTTGTCAAAATGGAGTACATTTTTTTCAAAGCAAGCTCACCCAGCACAGAAGATCAATTTGAATTCATAAAGCTTTCTCAAAGATTTCTTGAATACTTCCCGTTATGCGACCAATAATGAATTCAATAAGAATTCGATGAATTCAAAATGAAAACGTATTGAATTCCCTGACAATTCATTATGAAATTTCGATGTGAGTTCTTTCTGAACATTAAGTTGTTCATCAACAGTTCATTTTGAATTGAAAATATTCCTAATGAATACATATTGATTCGCATAACGGGAACTCGTGTCCCAAGTAGCAGAAGAGGTTAGAAATGCTAAGAGCGTGTTTGGAAAATCCTACGAACATGCGTAGAACGTCCAAACGAGACTGTTTCGAATAATTACGTGCTATGAACCTCCATAGAATATCTCAACGAATTTATCCAAAATAGTCTCATTCGCACATCCCTTTCACATTCATAGAGTCACCATAGCATATTTGAGAAGTTCTTGTGCTACTTGGGGTGCTGTATGGGAGGATATAAATCAAGAATATATTGATTATTAAAATATTATTGAGTATTTTCGAGGTTATTACACTCAATTTCTGGTTCTGGATTCGAGAACAGTATGACTGAAGAACGATAATCATTGAAAAAATCATAGAATACATGCCACATATGATAACAAAAATTCAAATTTCCCGCCGCGAAAAGTTCAAACCAATGGAATTCGAGTATCAAGAAGAAACGAATCATTGCGTTAGATGTGGAGGTATGAATGAAAATATATTTATTGGCACATATACAATTTTTAAATTCAACTTTTCTTTCACTGTATGTTATTATTGTATATGTCCAAAAGTCTTTGGTATAAATTGTTGTATGCAATATAGCCCTGATTTTCTCAATTACAACATGTATAGATGTGGAGGTATCGTGAAATAATGTTTCAACCAACCACGTTACGACTTTGCGACAGTACCGACGAATGGTAGATAATCGAGCGCCTACCCAGAGTGCATTGCATTGGCAGGAAAGTGGTGGGAAGAGGTCTTTTCGACGCTTCTGGTTTGGCGATTGTTGTACCCGCTCTCTCCGTTGCCTGACGCCGTAGTGAACGGTTTCGTTCTTGAACGTTCCCGGTGATAATTGAATTTCCTTTGAAAAAGTGAGATAGAATTCAAGTAATATTCACAATGGACGGTGCCGAGGGAGGAAATGCCAAAGCGGAATCACAAAATACCCCAATGGATAACAGTAACGAAGCACCTCAACCGCAACGCGTTGGTGGACCAGGCGGTGGACGCGGTGGTGGACCTCGAGGCGGACGCAAAGGTGCTTCAAGATTTTCTGGTGGACGTGGAGGAGGCGGTGGCGGAGGTGGAGGCAGAAACGATGGAGGACCGGTAAGAACGATTATGACAAAAATAAAAAAATATCCATCGCTTTTGATACAATTCTCTATTAAATTTTATATTTGTGTTGAACAAATTACGTATTTGATACAGTTGAATTGAATCTTATCTTTTCCCAACATCTATGTATACAGTTTCTGATACAGTCCGACCGGTTTTTCGTATCCGGAAACTTCCATGATTCATACAAATCTTTTCGAATTAATGATGCCGAAGTTTGAATCGTTGTTTGAAACGAATTGGTAATCGAATAATGAAGTATTCAGCTGTTGGAGAGTCAGACTTTTGCGGTACATCCTTGGAATCATGCTTTTAGTTCCCAAGAGTGAATTCGAGAAGACAAACACCGATGATTTATCACATCTTGTGTTTGAATTTTCATTTCGTTTGTATAAACGATTCAACCTTCAAGAACATTCGAATTATTGCGTATCATTCTCAATATTAGATTATTTCTTATCTCTTCGTTCACTTATGGAATTAATTGATAAAATTACGATTTACTCGCATTAATGTGATAGTTTGTTAGTATTCAAATGTATATTTTTGCAAATCCAAATCATAATTTGATATTCACAGAGTTTCTCGCAGAAAGACGACAAAATTCACAAATAACCCCTCGTGATTATTGATTTTTTTTCTTTTATACACAAAATAAATGATGCTATGGCCTGTAGACAAAATGGCGACTTGATTTGCCGTAACTGCGCACGTGGTATATTTATAGCTATTGAATCTGAGAGAAAAATTGGATATTCAACGTCGGTATACGTAGGTTTCCTTTTATTCTGTGTACAAAACTTGAGATTTCCATTTTTTTTTCCTCCCAATGTTCAACAGTTTCGACTCGTATTTTGTCCTAGTATTTTTATCCCCTTGTCGCATGACTTGACGAAAAATGCCGATTGTTCCACATTGTTTGATTCTTGTAAAATACTTTATATCCCTGTAAAGAATGCCAGGCAGAAACAGGTAACTTGTCCCTTCCTGGTTCTGTATGGTTTTTATCATTTTAGCCTGTTTCTGCCTGGCATTTTTGGGTTTGTATTAAATATGATACACTATGCGATTAGAAGTTCACGTTGAACCCGTTTCATTCTATGAAATGATACTGGAAGTTGGATATGCAGGGGAGACCAAGGCTATGGTTGCTATTTGCTTTGATATTGATATTTCCGGTATTTTTCTAAGGAATCTGTCTTTTCCAATGCATTTTATGGAAAAACCTCCTACTAACAGTTATTGCGCACACTTTATTGACAAATAATAATTTCCAGAAATCATTCCCACAATATCAGTACTGTAACCAAATAGCTCTAGTCTTCTATACTCAACCAAAGTTGTAGAGTGAAACATACATTCAAATAATTATCATTCCGTCATCATACAAATTGTACAAAAAGTTCAATAGGTTCACAATACCTGGCTACGACAATTGTTCTGCTATCAGATGTATCCTCTTCTATCAGCAACATTCCTTGCTCAAACCAGTCGGTTAGTAAGGTAATTGGCCATAATTTCGTCACATTAGTGAGATGAATATTATTTTGTCAGGATATCATGAAATTGATGAATCAAGCTCTCGTGAGCAAATTATGAATATTTTTTGGTACAAAATGTCACAAATGTATCTCATGATTACACAAAATATACTCAATTTGTGTACAATTGCTTAATGATCAATTTTATCAATGGCCTGATGAGATAATATCCAGTGACGAAGATATAGCCATTTACCTCAATCATTATAATGATAAATTTTGGTTCTTCATGAAACTCTGTCATCTGTTTTTACACAACTTTCTACTAAGTAATTACTGAAAAATTTTATTGATTCAATATCTTTATATCGCCAAATGTAATCAATGAATCACTCGGAGACAAACTATTCAGATGAAAATTTTGTTTATGCAGAGCATGTGTAAAATATTTTTCAATCTGTTTCTGTCACAGATAATTATTTAATTTTTTCCTGACCATCACTTGTCACTAATATTTTGAGAGATCCACTTTCTATTTGTGTATTTATAAACTTATGCGTAAGACTGAAACTTGAATTGATTACAATTTTAATGTCTCGTCACTATAATTTTTAATCAAAATGATGTTTCCTTTTTGCAACTATCTCTCAATTATTTTATATTAGAATTCATGATTCCAGTATGATTGAATCTTTCTTTCATATATGAATTGAGAGGAATAGAAATACATTCTATGTACACTGGGAAAAAATGAAACGAGCTTTACAAATTTTGAATGTATTGTTACAGAGGAAATTTTTGTGATATTACTACGCTAAGCATAGTGAAATTACAGTTTGAAGGCTGTGAAACTATACTATGCTGGTGAAACTTAGACAAAATTTGTATTTATTCTATGCTGAATGTGACGAAATCACAGGAAGTGGTAAAATCACAATTTTGCTGTAAAAATCTCATGTTGAGCGTAGGTCATTTTCGTTCCTATGCTCAGCTTGGTAATATTCCGAAAGGTTTTTCACAGTGTAGAATATTTGAAAAAACTGAGGGTTATTCACATAATATTTAGATAATGAGCAGTAAAAACATAACGGTGAGTAAGATTATGAGCGGAAATTGTGTGCACTGTCCCCTTTCATGCTTATCTTGACACACCTGTGTCCATCGTGCATAGACCTTAAACATGAAACGTGTCACACATAATTGTTCGTGTTCCCCCTTTTTATATGAACTGTTGCAAATCCTGTGTATTTGAACCAAAAAATATCAAAATTTACTCGGAATTTTAAATCTATACATCATTCTTCTATTAGAATGTATTGAATATTTGAAAATTCTCGAATATTTCTATACATTCAGTCAATCTAGTTTGAGTAAATTTGCAAGTTGATAATAATTCTATATAATTACCCTGTTGAGATTTTTCTTCTAGTTTTAATAAATTGATGTGAATTTCTTATGTAGTTTCCAAAATATTATTCCACTTCGATATAATGTATTTTTACTACAGTTACAACTATCCAAATAATTCTGTTATCTCACAAAAGGAAACTTAGTTCTACTCGATTAAAGTTATCTTTGAATCATTCGAACCTCAGGTGCTATGTTTGCTCCAATCGGATTGATACAACGTGATAACTAACAAGACACAGAACTATACGAGTCAAGGTCTCAGTATTCAATATTCTCACAGAAGATTGTAGAGACAAATGTCTGTACAAAATAGCAAAAAAGCAGCTGCATTATAACAGGTGCAATATTTTGTGAACTTGCCAAAATATGTTGCTATTATGTCCCCAATGCCACGCTTGTCTGATTCATTTCAGTATCGGCAAGTGCCATAAATTTAATTATTTGGGGAAGAAAAAAGTGAATTCCACATATAGGAAACATGGTATGACAGTTTGTGCTATGTGCTGAAAAGTGGAATACAAGAATTCTTACTAAAATTTATATTTTACTCGATAATTCATACTTATTTTTTAATATTTGACATATTTTTAATTGTATTGCAATTATGGTATTTCAATGAAACAGGATCAGAAAAATATTGAGACCTTGGCTTGTTTATGAAGAAAAATACATTAAAACAATGGTACACTATAATGAACTTGGATTACGTAACTCTGTCAACGCGTGTTTTGTGTATATGATTAATTGATATCAAATTTATGTAATTTTGAAATCTGTTTCAGATGAAAATGAATGAAACTATGGATGGAAATATGGATAACACTATGAATGAAAGTATTATGGACAACAGTATGATGATGATGAGAGGAGGAGGAGGCGGCGGCGGTGGCGGTGGCGGTGGCGGTGGCCGTGGCGGCGGTATGCGAGGAGGCAGACGTGGCGATCGAGGTGGTGGCGGTGGTGGTGGTGACCGAGGTGGTGGCATGGGAGGAAATCGGTCGCAAGATGTAAGTATTTCCATGCCCTTACAATTTGAAATCAATCCCCAAATCTTTTAAAATAAATCATAATCAATTTGCAGGATCGATTGATGGAACGTATCATGAGTATCAGTGGTCCCACACACGATCTCCAACCATCAGAAAATGTTGAAAAGAAATTCAGTGGTCGCAATCGTCTGTACGTTGGAAATCTCACCAATGACGTCACCGAAGAAGAAATTCAAAATCTGTTTGCGCCATTTGGAGAAGTTTCTGAACTATTTGTGAACAAAGAAAAGAACTTCGCATTCCTTCGAATGGTATGTTTTTTCTTTTCTCATTATAAATCAACAATGTTCATGAATTGGTTTTTGAGGGATACAAGATGATTATAACAATTACCGTTTGATATAAGATGATAAAAACTATTGGCTGCATATTTATTTATGTTATGATTGTTATCATTATCAAATTATAACACTTCATTTTATGTGTCATTGAAATTAATCAAGTTAACGATTTAAGGATTACCGAGTTAACGCGGAAAAAGCGAAGCGCGAGTTGGATGGGTCCATGCGCAAAGGCCGTGCAATCAAGGTCCGTTTTGCTCCTCATTCATCTATAATAAAAGTGAAGAATCTTACTCCTTGGGTCTCCAATGAACTGCTTGAAAGAGCTTTCAGTGTTTTTGGAGAAATTGAACGAGCGGTAGTTATCGTCGATGACAGAGGGAAACCTACTGGAAAAGGAATCGTTGAATTTTGCAGAAAGCCTTCAGCTTTGTTGGCGTTGAGAAAATGTTCTGAAGGATGTTATTTCCTTACTGCGTAAGTGTTGATCATTCACCGTGACAAGTTACATATGTGAATTGATATAGACTGAATTAGGGAAAATGAGAATTTTAAATGAATTAACTTTGATATCCCCATTGCCACGCTTGTCTGATTCATATCGGTATCAAGTGCCAGAAATATAACTTGGGGAAGAAAAAAATCAATTCCACATATAGGAAACATGGTATGACAGTTTATGCTATGTGCTGAAAAGTGGAATACAACAAATTTCCCTGAAATAATTTATATTTTACTCGATATCATACTCGATAATTCTCTAAGAAATCCCTAGTCGACCGGATGATACTTTCATATATGAATATTTAATTGCAGGTCTCTCCGGCCAGTGGTAGTTGAAATTTTGGAACCACAAGATGATTTGGACGGTTATCCTGACAAAAACATACCCCGTAAAAATCCGGAATTCTTCAAAGCTCGTGAAGTAGGACCAAGATTTGCTCAAATTGGCAGTTTTGAACACGAGTATGGTACTAGATGGAAGCAGTTACATGAATTGTACAAACAAAAGGATGAAGCACTGAAGAGAGAAATGACAATGGAAGAAGAAAAATTGGAAGCTCAAATGGAATTCGCCAGATACGAACACGAAACCGAACTTCTTAGAGAACGTATGTTTTTCATTGACAAGAATAATTTTAAAATACTGCAGTATTACATGGGTTGGTGGAAGTAAGTCAGATTTGTTTCTTTTTCCAGAATTACGAATGCGAGAAGCTGATCGAGAACGGCAAAAGAGGGAATGGGAAATGAAAGAAAGACAAGCTGAAGAAGAAAGAACGCGCGAAGAAGAGAGAAGAAGAAGACAACAAGAAGAGATGACAATGCGCATAAGGAGACAAGAAGAAGAATTGCACAGACGTCAACAAGAGAATAATTTATTTATGCTGGTAAATTGAATATTTTGTATTTTCATGTTGGATTCAAAATTTGAAGTATTTTATTGATTGAATTTTCAAATTTTTTCTGGTTCCAGGAGCAAGCTAGAGGAGGCAGTATTGGAGGTGGAAAAAATTATGATTCCGTTGGTAATACTGACCATGACGGTTACGGTCAACCCGATGGTGAGTATTTTTATTCTATTTTCTTTTCAAAAGAGCTTCCTATTCAATTCATTCTAAATTGACCGTTTAAAATCACTCATTTATAACTCAAGGTATTGAAAAAGAAAATCACGAAAGCAGTCAGAGCAACTAAATCGTCGAAAATCAATGAAATAGTAAATTCCAGTAAACAATTATGAATTTTATTCCATTAGAACGTATACTGATTAATGAGTTTCCGGTATTTTGTCCCTTTCTTACAATTAATGAAAAGTTGCTACATAAAAATTGATTGAATTGAATATTCATCTCATTTCAATTCATTTTCAAATCTCTCAAAATGAATTTTTAATTTATGTTATAGGTGGAGCCAGCCTGCCAGTGGTAATGTATCCCTTTTATTTCTTATTTCTTCTGAAAAGTTTGAATACGTTATTTCATCCTTTCTTAACAATTTCCCTTGAAAATTTCTGCATAAGTGAACGAGAAATACTCTGTCTCTATGTGCAGCATTATGTTTACCTTGTGAACATCAGTTTAAAGAGAATTGGTTTAATTTTTAGAGATACAAAGATTTTCAAAAATCAATCTCTGTGTGAGGGTTTCTTGAATTTTCTTATCCAAGCATGCTAATCAACATTAATAACAGAGTTCTAATATCTGCAATGTGGTGTAAAAATTATATATGTATACATATGCATACAAAATATCGTTTTATTTGAAATACTGTTTACATGTGGAGTAGTCAACTGACATTTACAAAACATTAAAAATCTTTTGATCTATGACAAATTTCTATTACCATCTATAAAACGAACGCTTCGAAATTTTATACTGAATTTGGTTCGCTTTGAAGAGAAAGAGTTGGTCATCTATTTTATGAAGATGACATATGATACGCTTTTGATATATTTTGGGTAGACAATTCAAAATTGAGTACACAATTTGAAAATTGTGACGAAACTGCAATATTCTTTCCACCGTCTCAAGTTGTATTTATCAAATTGATTCGATGAATCAAATCAATAATCACTATTATGTCGTGCGAGATTCCTTATGATTACCCTCGGCCATTGATTTTCTTCTTTGTCCACTTCCTACATAAATACCTCGGACTTCGTTTGAATGAATATTAATGGTTGTAGGATGAAATGTATAACTCACAGATGATTGAATATACTGTGTTATGATGGGGATCATTTGAATCACGACCTCTTCTTGATATATCTTTTGAAAACAATTCGGTAAGCTTCCAAAACCAATGATGAATACATTAATCAGATTCGTCATAATCTCGAATAATAATACATCATGTTCTCTGAGTTATTTTTCGAAAAAAATAACAAATTCTCATGTGCGTTACTAACAAAATATTTTGTTTAAACACGCACTTATTTCACTGTTGTGAATTTTCTTCATATTTTCGCTTTGAAATTCAATAAGTGTGCGAATCTCCGCTTCCTGAAATCAAACTTCAGTTTGTCGCCACTCAGTCTGAATGTAAATTGAAAGTGAAACCGAACAATTGGTTATTATAAAAAACTTGAATCACATGATTTATCCATTATCGTTTGGGCGACATCAATGCGTGATTGAAAATATAAATCTACTCGAAAGAACATCAGCAAAATGATACTAGTCTAATTTTTAGATGAAATTATTCAATTGAGTTGAAGATATCCCTTTGCTCAGCGAGTTTCTTGATGTAAAATGATTATCAGAAACATCATCGCTGAATATTTTGAAATTATTTCACACAAGAAATTGAACTATTTAGTACTCAACAGTTGATATTTCTTCAACTTATTCTACACGAATTTCATATTCAAGTACATGATGAAATTATAGGAGTCTACATCTCTGATATAGAAAATGTTGATTACTAACAAAACGAATTCATCTTGAATTTAATTTAATCGTTTTGCAATATACGAGGTGTGTTCAAAAAGTAAGGTGACTTTGTATTTTTAAGAAAAAATATTTATTTATTTATCAATATTTATGTTGTCCCCTTCAAAGTAATCCCCCTCAGATACAATACACTTATGCCAACGGTTTTTCGAATCCTCAAAGCACTTCTCACAAGCACTTTTCGGTATAGCCTTGAGCTCTTCCAGCGATGCAGTCTTTATCTCTTCAATCGTTGCAAATGGGGCCAAATCCGGTGAATATGGTGGCTGAGGCATGATTGTGGTGTTGTTTTTGGCTAAAAAATCTCTCACAAGCAAAGATGAGTGAGCAGGGGCATTATCGTGATGCAAAAGCCATGAATTATTTTTCCACAATTCTGGACGTTTTCTTCGTATTGCTTCTCGCAAACGGCGCATAACTTCAAGATAATACTGTTTATTGACCGTACGACCATATGGTAAGAACTCCTGATGCACCACGCCATGGTAATCGAAGAAAACAGTGAGCAAAACTTTGACATTTGATCGAACTTGGCGTGCTTTTTTCGGTCTTGGCTCATCTGGGGTCTTCCATTGGGACGATTGGACTTTGGTTTCGACATCATAACCATATACCCATGATTCGTCACCAGTTATGACCCTTTTGAGTAAATCTGGGTCGTCGTTGACGTCATTCAACAGTTCTTGAGCGATGCTCATGCGACGGTTCTTTTGGTCAAAATTTAGCAATTTCGGAACAAACTTCGCTGACACGCGTCTCATGCCCAAAACATTAGAAAAAGCAACTTTTCTGATAGTGATTCGACGATTTTCCAAAACAATTTTCTTCACTGCTTGAACGTTTTCATCAGTTGTTGACGTGCTTGGGCGTCCAGAGCGAGGCTCGTCATTGGCATCTTCCCGGCCATCTTGGAAGAGTTTGTACCACTTGTAAACATTTTTTTTACTCAGAACAGTTTCACCGTATGCTACTGTCAACATTTTAAGTGTTTCGGAGCACTTTATTTTATTTTTTACACAAAATTTGATGCAAATCCTTTGATCCATATTTTTCGATGGCAAGAAATCGCCGAGCACGCAAAACACTTATAACCTTTACGCCTCTCACAACCAAACAAAAAATGCTATACACTTGAAACTTGGTACAGATGTTCGGGAAGAGTGTGCCAACATAACAAAACAAAAAAAATCGATAATCGAAAGTACGTTGCCCGCGAAATTTGAAAAGTCACCTTACTTTTTGAACACACCTCGTATATTGCTCATCCTTCAGGTGAATTCCACCCATAAAATTGAATAAAAAACCTACCCGATTGAACCATAGTAATTTGCGGTAGACTGAAGAAAAGCAAAAATAAATAATTTCTCAGAAACTGAAAGAATAGGCTGGTTATCTTATTTGGCGGCGAGATGCCGTCCAGTTACCTTCGCAACATTGATTCCTTGCTATATAACTGAAAATTTATTGATTGAACGGTATCAGGATTCAGTTTCTCAGTCTATAATTTCCCGAATAGAATTTTTCCATGGAAATTTCCTCGAAAGACCTTCTCCTGAGACAAAATTATATTTCTCTCGAGGGAGAAACAGTGGGGGGATTATTTACGGAACTTCCCTAAGAGGAGTTTTGTCCAAGAACGTATATTTGGAGGAAAAGAGCCCTTAGAACCAATTGAACGGAAGTACTCGTGTGATTTGAAAGATTTTAAGCTGTTTCTAAAATGAAAATATGGAATCATACATAGATTTTGGTGCAACTTATGCAATTGATATGTGTATTTTATTGCCAAATACTTCACCGTTTGCTGTTTGTGAAAAACAAAAGATATCGCACAATCAGCTATAACAACTGACCGCGGACTCACACAGTATTCAGAATAATTGAAAGAGTTCTGCACTTGTGATTTCGAAGATATAATTGATTTATCAAAACATGAAGAATTTATATCAATTGGATATACTACTGTGGGCGAAAAATAGTAAGACTATGTTGATAATTTGAAAATTCTTTATTCATTGTTCCAAATCTATTTCGTCCCCCTTGAAGTAATCCCCCCTGGCCCCAATACACTTGTGCCAACGTTTTTTCCAATTCTCGAAACAGTTGTTGAAGTCAATTTCCGGAATAGCCTTCAATGCGCGTAGCGATTCACGTTTAATGTCTTTAATTGACTCAAAACGGTTTCCCCGGAGCGATCGTTTGAGTTCGCTGAATAGCCAGAAGTCACACGGAGCTAAATCAGGCAAATACATTGTATTGTGCCAACGTTTTTTCCAATTCTCGAAACAGTTGTTGAAGTCAATTTCCGGAACAGCCTTCAATGCGCGTAACGATTCACGTTTAATGTCTTTAATTGACCCAAAACGGTTCCCCCGGAGCGATCGTTTGAGTTCATCGAATAGCCAGAAGTCACACGGAGCCAAATCAGGCGAATACGGTGGTTGCGGAACGATATGCGTCGAATTTTTGGCGAAATGGTCACGAAGAACGAGTGCAGTATAAGACGGTGCATTATCGTGATGCAAAAACCAAGAGTTGTCGGCCCATAATTCCGGCATCTTCTTACAAATAGCTTCGCGCAAACGACGCATCACACTTGGATTGTATTCCTTGTTGACAGTTTGGCCGGTCGGAAGGAATTCGAAGTGCACCACACCTCGATAATCGAAGAAAACTGTCAACATAACCTTGATTTTTAACCCGCTTTGACGTGGTTTTTTCGGCTTCGGCTCACCTTTCGCACGGTATTCGGCCGATTGATCGTCTGTTGCCGGGTTGTAAGCATAGATCCAAGACTCATCGCCAGAAATGATACGTTTCATGACATGCTGGTAATCGGAAAGCATTGTTTCACAGACGTCAACGCAGCGCTGTTTTTCGAAAGAATTGAGTTTTTTTGGGAACAATCGTGCTTTGACTTTTCTTAGGCCCAAATGATCTTTCAAAATGGTTTTCACTGATCTTTCCGATATTCCAACGATGCCAGTAAGGTCTCTGACTGTTAATCGTCGATTCTCAAGCACCAATTCCTTGATTTTATTGACGTGTTGATCATCAGTTGATGTTGAAGGCCTTTTGCAACATTCTGAACGTTTCGGCACCAGAAATTTGATTCGGCGCACAAAATTTAATGGAACTTTGTTGATTAATTTCACTCATTTTAAAAATCGCCGAATGCACTTTTTGAACTTCAGAAAGACAAGCGTATACTAAACACTAATGATTATTGTGATGTGACATTTGGCACAGATGTCACTGACAGTCATACCAACCTAGAAAAAAAATATTTCGACGAATGGGTTTTCGCGCGAAATTTAAATCAAAAAGTCTTATTATTTTTTGCCCACTGTAATACTGGATTTATTGTAGGAATGTTTGATAACTGAGGAACCTCTATTCTTCCATAAATTTTCAATATAGAATCATAGAGCCATGATATTTCGTCAAAACGCAATCCCAGTTGTGCTCTTCATTATTAATTTTAGAATCGCAATCCATTTTGCAAGATATAAAAAAAAACAAAATCGACACGATGTTTTGTCACACTTCTTGCAAATCTTGGATGTTTTAAGTATGTAAATTTTTGAAACTCTGATCTTTGTATTTGATACGGTTGTAGAAAATTTGATTGTATATTCATAATCGAATTTTAATTCACAAATATGCGTAAAACAGTTTCACATTTTCACACAGTGTAAAAATTTAGTGTATTTTTAACAGACGTTCCCCTCTTTTGAAAAAAAAAAAGTATTGACTGAAATACTTCTCGCGAAAATAGTATCACGAAGCATTGGATTTCAATTTTTATCAATATTGAAAAAGTTTTTTGCTAAATATTAATGAAAAAAAAGTATCAAATCACCACAAAGATAGATGTCAAGTCAACACTGAAGAAGCCTGTTTTTTCAACACAAACTCTGAGGTGGATCGCCAGTGATACAAAATTTTTAACTGTGTACACTGTGTTTGTTGATGACTTCAAAGATGGCTTCTATCACCACAATTTTCATCTTGAATTGTGATTTTCATTTTCTTTATTACATTCAGTAATAAAGGATCCTGATATCCAAAAAATTTTTAGACAAAGATAGGTATTGTATCTGCTTCATAATGAAATTACTCTACTGTATCGGCAATATTCGGAAATTAATTTCGATTGTCCATTATATTGAAAATAAAAACCTTGGATTGCAGAGATTGCAGAATGTTATGATATTGAGTGATTGAGGACCCCGTTGTTATTGCCTCTAACGCGAGAAGATTGTAGAACAACGGTATGAAACGTTAATGAGAACATGGAGTTTCCGCTCAAATGTTAATCGGATAAATTGACCTATATTGAATGAATCTCAATGCATGATACTATTACATCTTTATTCCAACTCTTTATTCGTATTTGTTAAGAGACGTAGAGCTCCATTGTTCTTCATTTGGAGAGTATATTGATGTTTTCTATCAATATAAAAAGTTTTCACCAATTCATTTTTATCACTGTTCACGTAAAATATTATCACTGAACAGGATAAGATTTTAAAAATTGCCCAGATGGAAAAACAAAGGATCACAAAAAAGATCTTTCCATCAAAGTATTGATTATTAAATATACATATTCATTTTCCAGCCTTTTTTCCTATCGGAATACTCACAAATCTCCTATTTTCTTATTTTGATCGAATTTCAATTGAATAAAATGATATCCCATTTTCAAATTCGAAATGAACGTGAAATGCAATACGAAAATTTGACTTGAAATCTAAACCAAAAGTACTTTACTTCATTTAGAAATATGATATTTCCCAAAGATTCTTTGAATTGTGGTTGTGGGGCTGAAATTTCGTTTCTGAAAGTATGATCATGGCTTGAAGAAACTTTAACACGAATAGGTGAAAGTACGTAATTGATACAAATTTGAAGTGAATAATAACAAATTACACTCACACACTATGATTGCGCATTGTCGTAAACTTTGGATTTCCCGATAATGTCTGAAGTTTAACAAATAGAATTGTAAAATTCGTTGACATTTGGAAGTTAAAATTTTTACAATTTCATTTTTTAGCCTTTGGAAGTAATCGGAAAATTTAAAGTTGACGGCAATACGAAATCTTATATGTATATTTTGTCATCATTCACTCAAAATTTGTATTGATTACATACCTTGGGGAAAAAAGTTGCCGCTAGATTGAACTTTGTTTCCTCCCACACTTCTTGATTCTCGAATCCCCTCAATAACAGATGAAAATATTTCAAGCGATAGATATTTGGAATCATTCATCACATATGCGATTGATTTATGATTTGTATAAAGTCAATCAACCATATGTTCACAATTGAGGAAATATTAAGCGAAATTTATTATAATATAAATATCATACTTTAATCTTCTACCCAAACTCCTCGGATACATCAACAAATATTCCTACTAGAATTTCTAGTAGGAGAGTTCGACAAACTCTAAAAACAAAATGAATACGAATAAGATTATTGACCAGCAACGTGTACATATCGTATCGCATCGTATAGTACGAGGTAAATGAACGATAATTGAAGGAATATCTTATTCACAATATTGTTGTGCTTTCTTTTCAACCGTCGTTGAAAATAAATAAATTTCTCTCACATGTCAATGAAAGTATTTACGTTTGAACCGTTTGAAAGATTGTGGAGCACCGTACAATGTCATCGGATAACAATCTTAAATTATGACTACGAAATACTATTGTATATTTGAAATATCATGTCATGTAAGACTTCTCCACATGATTGCGGATAAGAGACTCTGTTCCTATATTTCGATTTATATTATTTTATATGTAATTATTTATTATGGAACTACGAATCGATTATGTTGTATCAAAAACAAGATTTTTTTATAAAATCTTATTGGAATTTAAATTGAATCTTCGGAACGATTGATTTTTCATATCTTCGTGTAGTTCCATAGTAATGAATTTTTATACAGTGACCAAGAAATGCCCAACTTTGACATTAAGATAATATGACCAGAAGCTCCAAACCCTCATAAATCTGATGATCGAGCCCTGTATTGACGATTGTCCATATAATCTCTGATTCCCGAATGGGTGCTATAAATGTTATTTGACGTCGTTGATACGATGATTTGAAGTATTATCTCTGTTTGTATACATCAAATTAATGTCGACTGAGAGATATTGCTCATATCTCTCCATATTACGAAAGATCTTGGATCATTGACAGATTAAAGTGGTCGATACGAATAAATAGGAAACTGCGGCTTGCGGGAAATACGGGCGGGGCTAGAGAAATCATGGTTATCTTTCAATGATAAATTGAAGTTGAAGCAAAAAACCTGATAGCTGTGCTATGAAATCTTATAATGATGCCTTATTGTTATACGTTTTAACAATTCAACTCCAAGAAACACCTGATTCAAACTTAAGTTGTGTATACTTCGAATATTCACCATCATCGATTTGGGGCCATGTGTTTTCCGATTCTTCGCTGTATCTCGTTCTCTCTCTCTCTCTCTCTCTCTCTCTCTCTTTCTTTCTGTTTATGAAACAAAGATGTATAATCGTATGGGGTATTTAGTGTGAGCATATTTCATTAAAAGGATACTAGCGCCGGAACGCTAGTCATATCTTTCACGTAGGATTTGTCCAAAATCCTTGGATATTTTCAAAATCTTGCTCTATACAGCATTTTTATACAGGGAAGTCTAACGGACTTGACCAATCACATGTGTCTGTTGAACAGTGTGATCAATGAGAAAAGAAAGGAATTCCAGGATTGTAAACCCTGTTATATCTATCATTCAAAACATATTGTATATAGAGCGATATTTTTATGATATTGAAATGTTATTTAGAAATCTTATACGAAAGATTTGGCTAACGTCCCAGCACTAATCCTTAACATATGCTCATTTGGAGTGCATATATGTATACCTCATTAAATTCGATTGTCCAAGGTTTCTATCGCATCAAAGAATGCACGGTACATTGCAGTGGAACCATGGTTTTCCATAGACGACCCTTTTGAAAATTGTCTGCAGTCTGAACTTCCACCCTTCCTTGTTCCTCCAGTAGAGAATCATGTTTACAACCCTGGAACCCCTTCACGTCATCGTTTGTATAATATAATCATAAATTGGAAAAATCATGATTGTAACTCCTGTTTCCACAATGTTGGCAAACAAGTTTATTTCTCCCACACAGCTAGTTATCTCTTAAAAACAGAAATTAAACAAAGAAATAACTGCTATACGCCTCGAAACCATTTTAGGATTTGGAATAAACAGTCTTTGTTATGATTCCTCTTGTTCTCTTTTTACCCAAAAAAAAAAAGAAAAAAAAAAGAATGCTATATGCTATTATGGTAATTATGAATTTATAAGTCCATCAGTGCTAAATTTACCTTCATATTCTATACATTCCCCCAGGTTTTGATAGATTTCAGTTGTGAAAATGTATTTTACTTTGTTATGATCCATCAAATGCGTTCTCATGCATCAAGTTTTGATCTGTCATCGCAATAATCTGTATTTTCTTTTTATTCAACATATTTTTGCTAATTCAATAATTATAAAGAAACCTATGTGAGAATATTCATAAAATGCTCTCTTGAATCATTTGAATTGGTTTCATTAGATCTTTATAAAATCTTCATTCTTGTCCAGAATTCTCAAATAACTTGAGGTGTACAATGAACTAGTCTCTGAGAAAGGAATAAATAATAAAAATTGAGTTTAGTAAATGAGTATTGACAATGTCGTACATTCGTCGATTGCCTTGGAGAACGTAGATTTTTTCTGTATATAGGAAATAAAATTACGACTTCATTATTCGTGTGACTAAATGACTCATGAAAGCGTTTGCAATTAGTAATTTCTCGTTTAAACAAAACAGCAGTTATATTTCACTGTTTCAACCAATTGAATCTATTTTATATATAATTCTCACAATTCCATTTGAAATATAAAAATAGGAATAATTGTCATTTTCATTATGAATTAGCTATACAACGAAAATTGACTGATTCATAAATATATTTACAGCAAATAAAATCCAATCAGACAAATGAATGAAAATTCGGGTGGGATGAAGATCACTGTCTATTTGAACCGTTGCCACCTTGGCAAATGAGACAAATTTTCCAATTGATTAGTTTTAAAAATGGTTTATTATGGTTATCAAATTTGACAGCAATTTTTTATCAGAAATGATTAAATCAATAATCCGTATCTGAGCAACGCGTTGTTGTATCGAAAACTGTTTTTTTCTTTCAATAAATAAATAGAAGAGCAAATACTGTAAATTTTGTAGGAAGCAAATCACAGTTATATAATAAACAATTCGATCCTTATAGAAGTCGTATTAACCTTTGTTTACCACACTGAGGTGATTTTCAACCCAGCGACAAAAATAATTGTAACAAACGAATTATTGAATATTTTTACTTGTAAATTTTTTCATAACTCATTCAGAGTTTACTTTGAAAGATTTTATAGATTATGCAGCCAAAAAACCAAATTTAAGTATAGTAAAAAAAAATCAAGTATGAAAAAGAAAATGGAAAAGCGACGACGTTTTCACGATAAAATTCCTAATTTCATTATTTCATTATATTTTGAGATGAAAAGTAGACCTCATACTTTTGGGATGTTACTCTTAGAGAAAGAAATTAATTTCCCAGTGGCTACTAATAGAAAAGTGTTTATTCTGAGGGATAAAAGGAAGAAGTTAGTAAGAAAATGAACTGTGTTTTCATGAAAAATTTTTATTTGACAACTTCCAATAACTGCTGCAGACAGACTATGTCTACAGTCGCTATGGACCCCGTACCTTTAGATGAAGATCCTCGAAATTGAGATAGAATGGGGCTGGGGTGGATTCCATCCCAGTGTGGTGAACAAGGGTTGAATGAAAGAAAATTAATTTTAGTATTAAAATTTATAGAAAACAAAGGCAAACATACCTTCTTCGTTATTAGTCGCAACTGTGAAAAGTTGACATGAAGAAAATTCACGTACCTTGATTGTAAATTTGTTCAATCGATATTTAATACTAAGTCTTGATGAATGATTTTACACTTGAGGTTTTGAATTATATATCTCAATTACATTTTATCCTCCGAGTACTTTTTTATTCACATAAAATAGAGTATTTGAACATCAAATTTGAGAGTAATTGATAAACAACAAATACTTCAAGTACCATCAAGCTACAAGTAGCAGCCACTTGTAACTTTCGATTAACCGTTGTCAAAGCTTTGTTCATACCAGAAATACATTAAGTGGCATCCCACTAAACGTTTCCAATCCTCAAATCTTCAATAAATATTTTATGTGAAAAATTATAACAATCGGCTTCTGGCTTTACGGCTGGCAGTTTCAGCTCCATCAAATACGACAAATGCAATTTGCTGAAAATTCATTCACTGATACACTCCAATGGAACAAACTGAGTTTTCAATTGTTTCATTCGAATCAACCGATCGGCTAGTTGGGATTTTTCAGCAGATTGTCCCTCATTCCTGATTTTCAGTACAAAAAATTGTTCAATTTCAAAATTAAGCAGGAATTGGAGAAAAAGTATAATGTAGCGTGGGCATGAATTCTGTTCACAGGAGAATTTTAAACTGAATACTAAATGAACAAATCAGAAACCTTTTTTTTTAAATTCGGGAGATCATGAGAAAGATTGTAATTCACATTGAGAAACGAGTTTCGGCGTTTTGTTGCTGTGACAAAAGGGTACCGACTGAAGATTTCACATTTCTTTTTTCTTGTTTCACTCGTGAAAGCTAAAATCGAGCTATAGCAGTTCATTACATGGCGGTTCGTTTCAAAATAGAAAAGCTTTGCAGAAATTGAAATGTCCTCATGTTTTCTCAATCAAAATTGAACTAGAAAATTATTTAAAGAAAACAAACTTCAATCACTATTCAATAAGTTTTTGTGACTCTACGTTTTTCATTGAAAAATTACCAATTTTGATCACTTCAATTACCTTAGAGCCTCTCATTTATCACTTTCTTACAGCAAATCATGAATATTCAGGAATAAAATCTGGCAAGATATAAATACAGCGACTCGGTGATCTTACAATCGGTGGTAAATTGATTGTGAATTTAGAACAGTAACCGCTAGAATGTTACAACGTTCCAAGGTTTCAACGTTTAGTACTAAAGCAGTCGTATATAGATGTTGAAGTTATATTTAATCATCTGTGAAATTGGTTCTTTTGATAACCTCTATATCGCAATGCACCTTGGACATTCAATTGCAATCCGTTGTGATCCCTGAAAGCTGTAACCACTGGAGTTGGTTATTTAATAAACCAATAAACTACTATTATTGACTCATCCGCTCACTTTGAAACGAGAATGGATATTTTTGTACTCCGGAAGTACTTTTAGTGAGGGATACTCCCTTGTGATTTTATATTTCACTTGAAAGACTTCATATCAAAACATATTTTGCAATTTCCAATATTAATGATGCATTTAAATGAATAATAATTCCAAAATATCAAAAATTTATCGATACCAGTGAATAATTTCACAACTGATGATAAATCTACGCTTGATTCTTACTTCAATTCTCATTCGAGCTCAACAAATTATACTTTATATAATACAATAGAAATATATGTATGTTTTTCTTGTGGGAAAAACATGCACCAATTTCAGGTAGCGTAGAATACTGCGAAACTCACAAAAGAGTGCAGTGAACTTCTCGGTGGTGACATGTTTAATTATAAGTACTCAATACTTGTTTGCTGCGAGATCCACTCACACCACTCATCGCGAGTTAAGCCTTTATTCAAACTCGTCCCCTTGTTCACTTCCCTCGAAGCTGACGTCGTTCTTGCACACCAAAATCTCGTTGAGCATGAACATGAAAGCAATGACTTTATCATTCGATAAATTTACTGAATTTATATAGCTTCTATTATTCTCTATGTCGAAATCGTAATTTACGAAGACCTCTGATATTTTGTTTTATGTAATCTCTTATTTACCTTTGCCGTCTAGCGATTTTATCTTCTTCCAATGGTTCTTTCTTCATTAATAAGATTCTACAATTGATCAATTCAACGTTTTGATGGCAACAGTGTAACTTACTTCTTCATCAAGATAAAATTAGATAAACTATCGGGAAAAAATTTCCCTGCTCATAAAACATTTGATGAAACATCATGCAGTTGAATACTAATATCTGAAATCTAAATACCCATAGTGCGAGAGTTACAACAAAATCTATACCAAACGTATTCGTTAGCTGTTGATCTGTAAAATACTCACTCGATCATTGAGTTGTCATCCGACATCCTAATACATTACCATTTAATACCCTTGGAATAGTTATTTCCTATGACGAAAGTCTATCTTCCTATATTCATATTTTTAGTATAATGCTTAAGGTTTGAATCTTGGGATAATTGATTTCTTGAAATTTTAAACTCTAGTACCAATCGTATTTTTCTCGTTTAAATCAACAAACAAATATAATCAACGCGTGTCTCAATGAATATGCGATAAATTGTTTTTCACCATCTATGGGGTACGTGAAAATGTCGAACGAAATCACTCTTATTCATTCTTCATGGAATTCAACGATGCAATCTGAGATTACCAGGAGTCCAGGCAAAATTCGTTGAATTCGATGTATGTCTAACTTTGTATTATAGCATCCTATATATTTTCCCTCGCTTTGTTACATATCAATTCATATGGTGGTTGGTGATTCTATTATCACTTTAGATATTGCACCATGTCCTTTTAAGATCTTCAAAAAGGTTAGAACAAGAAAAATGATACTTCAATTTCCATCACAAAGCGATACATGAAACAACGTTGAACTATATGAATTGGGAAATATTCCCGAATCGGGGGATAATGTGGTGTCAAAGGAGGAAAATTGTTTAGAAAATAACAAATAAGAAAATGAAATCACCAGTCTACGTTGGGCATTTACTTGGTCGTATAATTTTACTTTGATGTCAGAAATACGTGACCGCAAGGTCACTAGAAATTTAACAAACAACAAAAACAAGCTGTGTTGTATTACCCTTTTTTCATTACTCTAGCGCGTGGGCGTTCACGCATCTTCAACGTTATGCACACATCTAACATTGTGTTTTTCCCCTTTCTTTTCTATGTGATTTGACGAAAATTGACGATGACCTGTGCTGCTGTCAATCATGGATGGTCGCCCTGAACTGTGAATATATTAATGGTACAACAAATATCTGCAAAACATGTGTTCTGCTGTTAAAAACAAAAACGACTTTATGACGGGGCACCTTATTTGACCTCGTTGATTATCGTTTCATGTGATCGATAATTCCATCATATCGTCATATGATATATACGTACACGATGATTCACGACAATGTAGGATCCAAAGTCTTTCATGGATGCGTATAATAATATGGATCGTGGTAATCGTGGAGGAGGGGGTTATAACGATGATCGTGGACAAATAATGGATCTGATGGATATGAGGGTGGATATGGGCAACATGGGTGGTGGTAATCGCGCAAATAGTGGCGGAGGTGGCGGTGGTGGCCGTTGGCAAGGTGGCAACGATCGTAATCGGTCCGATGATTATCCAAACAAGAGAAGACGTTACTAAAAAGGTTGTTGAGAAATTGATGAAGATCCCATTTAATTTGTGAGCAGTCAAAATCGAAAGCCGACGAACATCCAGTTCAGGCCCATTCTACGTTTCTTTCCTTTTCCTTTTCATTGTTCTCTATTCGTCATCGATCCTTCGTTTCGTTTCTAGCGAGAGAATTGTATTTTAAATTCAATAGGTAGAAAATCATTCGTTTCTCAATGCCATCTCTTTGGAAAGATTACTGTTTATTATTATTATTATTATTATTATTATTATTATCGGTCTTAATGAATTTGAAGATACATGAATTTCATTCGTGTCTTTATCATTGTATATCATGGTATAGAATTTCAAACAGTTTTATGATTGATCTTGGGTAAATATTCCGTTTGACCATTCGATTGAAAAGATTTTTTACACTAATCTTATACAAACAATCAGAATCAGTCTAGTCTGCATCATTCCAACACCGATGACGAATTATTTTTTATTGTTTTACACGTATATAGTACTGAACGTATGATGCCGTTAGACGAAAATGATTCATTTTAAAGTATCATACAATCTAATGTTGATTCAACAATTCTCAACATTGATCGGATCGTATGAATAAGATTTATGTATACGTGACTTTGGTCGATATAACAATTCATAAAGATATCTATGTTTCATAACGCATTCTCAATATGTGTTGACTAAATAATGATCTGTATTGAAAAGAATCGAATTTTTAAACAGATCCTTGAGTAGAATATAAAAAGATCGTCTTCATTCCCATATAAAAATATGAAAAAATCACAGGAGGTTTGAAGATAATGGGATAATTTGAGTATCCGTATATGAAGAGGATGCACTGAATTATTCTTGGATAAAGTTCATTCTCATTATTCTGAGTGCAGCTTTTGACTTCATGAATATGAAGAATTGGCGGCACCCATTAGTATATAAGCAACAGTTATCGTGACTGAGACGAAGACGAAAAATGTATTGTCAAAGTTTCTGAAATTGCATCATCATTGCACTCTTTTATTCAATATTAGCGTTTATACCTTCTTAATACCGACATTTCGTCTTCTTTCTTCTCTGAGAATTAGATCCATAATATTAGGCAAGGATATGTGAAAATTGTCGTTGTTTCAATTGAATATTTATATCGTAGATTAGAGTAAGACATTTATTATAATAAACGTCGTAATAAAAAGAATTATATTTACTCGACCATTTGAATATTTGTGAACAAACTTCATGAAAGGTCATGGAAAGTAATCTGATTAATAAAATTATCTTAAACTTGCAAGCAATAAAAAAATTTTTTTTTCACTATAATAAATGAGTTTTGGATAATTTATGTATGATCGATCATCTATGGTGTGCCAAAACTCTAATGTGTCAATCGCATGATATTAAATATTATACGGTACACGGGGGCAGTATTATATTCAAAATTACTATGAAAACATACCAACGAGGGAACAGATCAGCACATGAGACACGAATTTCGTACGATCTTACTTTGATTCATTATGGAAAATTTTGAAACGAACATTCATCGAGCATTAGCACCAACAAACATGACGGACCGTGTTTTGTTTTATACCAAACTTTACGTTTATTTTCAGTTTTGCGCGGTATGGTCCTTTGTTACAATTTTTCATAGTAATTTGTAACACCATATTTTTCCCGTGTAGGTGTTACATGACTGTTTCTTGATGTAAATTCTCTTCCTATCAAATAAAATGGAATGAGGCTGATTGCTTGTGAAAAAATCAATATATATTTTGATAAGATCTTAGAAATCGTCATGGAATACGCGCTGTTTCATCATGCATTTTTATAGATTGAATCCTAAGAAATTCATTATTCATCATTCCTAAGAAATTCATTCTTTAATTTGATTAGAATCCACATATAATGAATTTTTCAATTTCGATAGGTTCTTCGATTAATTCATTCATGTTATCGATTTCGCTCAGTATGTGTATATATTTATATGATATTATATTAATTGGAAAATCAATCAACTTGAGTGAACCGTGCATTAAAAACATACAATCATCTCTTCCAATGAATAACCACCCATACAGGAATTTTGAATTTGAAGAGTTCTTCAAGTTTCAAACAATTGTAGAAAGTCTAATTTTTTGCATGGGAATTCGATGACTATTTTCTAAAAGTGAATCTTGATGAAAAGCTGGTCTTTATGAACGAACAGATTCGTTCCTAAAGACCAGTATGATATCAATTCCTATCAAACCTTTAGTCTGTATACGTTTTTTGGTAAACCTGTACACTGTATAAGGGGGTTATCCATGTTTGAAAAGTTGGAGAAAAAAACACGTTCGACTGTTGAAAAAATTTGAAAAAAATTCATAACGATTCCTTGACTCTTTTACATTAGAAATTCCCTATGATATTCCGAAAAGAATAATTTGGAACAGGACGAGTTTTGACCCCTTCATACAGACTAAAGGTTGATCTAACCTCTTGACCTTCATTACCCAGGTGGAAATATTCTATCGAATCCTATTACGAATGGTGAAATTTCTGATTGAATATCATTGAATTTCATTGAATTTCATTGAAACCTATTAGATTTCCCATTCGTCAATGATATTTCATAGATTATTTTTAACAGGGTATGGAATTTAGATATAAATCATAGTTTTGATTGAGTATCGGTGCCGCGTCGTAGTTAACTGCAAGAGCTTTCAAAATTCATTTAAAATCATTTCCGGAAATGAAGATTTCTATGGAAATTTTCTTCGCCTGCATTTACAATGTATTTGCGTATATTTCAAATTTATTTGCATACACTTGTTAGAAATATCTGTGTTAAATTTCATGTGCCAGATTTGGAAGTTTTTTTCATATAAATTTGTGCATTGAATCTGAACATTTGAATGTCGATCAATGTATAAATGTACAGTGAAGTTGCATTCATATACAGCTATTCAATTTAATTGACAAATGTCTAAGGATAGTTATGGAATTTACAAACATTTCTAACAGTGTAGATAATGCATTGAAAATACTTACCAAATGCTTTTCCTAAATCCATTTTGAAAGCTTTTTCGGTTTCGTGGATGTCTTCACGTTTTTTGCTATATACTCTAATCCAAATCAGTAGAATTCTGATGAAAATCAGTGAGAGACGAAACACTGTCGATGGAATTCTACCGATTTAGATTATTATACAAAAATATTTCTTCAAATTTTCTTGAAAGAGGATGTTGACAAACAAATGAAATTGAAAATAACAAACATCTGCAATTGAGGGTATAAGTAGAATGTGATATTTCAAATTTATTTGCAGTTCATTGCATCTTCCACTTTCTAAAGTGGTCATGGATTTTTATGTTAATTTTAAAATGAAACTTTTATTTCAGGTATTATAATATTGGTTTTGCGGAATTTAAATTGAAAGAAAACGAGCGTAAAATGAATTCCTTTTGTAATGATAGCTCCAAATCACAAGGATCCATTTGAATTTCTTCTGAAGCTTGTGGTTTTTAACATAAAATTACTTTTATCAAGAGGGGAGACATATTATTGTTGAAGAAGAAAATCACCTCGACCTCAATTCTGTCTGAAAATTACCATGATTATGTGAGTTCTTAATATACATCTCGCATACGGTTTTTTTTTTCGTTGTTTAGAAGGAAATATACGAGCAGTGCCAAAATATGAACCAATTAAATTTTTTTTTTTTTTTCAAAAACAATTGATAGTTTTATATAAAAGAAAAATCTTGTTCTATACAAAGCAGAATAATTGTATAAAGCAAAATTTTTAAAATATTGAAATGTTTTGAACTGATGTGACGTGACCAATTTCACAAAAATCACATTGATTTTTTGTTGCTGTGGAGGGAACGAAACTTGGTGTCGAAAATTTGACCAATCCTTTCGTGTAAAATTGTCGTAAAGTAGTGTTTCCGCGATCTAAAAAAAGGAGCTGATACGATTTTCAGATTCCAATGTTACTCAATTTGACCTATAGGTCAATATGAAGAATGAACATTAGTTTGAATTTAGATTAGAACAACTGGGAGTGGATTACGAGTAGGTTAGTATCAAGTTGCAATCCCGTTACAAACAATCATTCCGAGCCAGATCGAAATTTGGATCGTGTTAAGATCAAATACAGATTATTATTTTAAACTTTGGTTTGGACTCATATCTCAATTTAGATTCCCAAAACAAGTTAGATTTTCTCAAGATCATATTCTCATCTAATCGTTGTTACTACGAAAGAATTGATGTTCAATTGAATCAAGCTGGAATCTAAAGATCGAGACAACTCGTTTTGTGAATCGCGGCAACACTATCGAAAAGTGAGTGAATGGGAATAATCCCTTTATTTTTGTAAAACAATCTATAATAACTTACTTCAATGATATTTTGTACTGTTTTCCCCATCATTATCACACGAGAATATTGGCTCGAATTCCCAGTTTCAAACTCGCTATGACTTCATGCTCATATCAGAGATTGACTTACGAAATCACGAAAGTTCTGAACGACAATTGGAATATTTTTCTATATAACAATCATACAATGCACGTGGTACTGCAATATAGAAAAGTGATCCTTTAGTATCTAAGAAATTAATCTAAACAGTTGATATATGTTTCTTATAAACTTTTAGGTATACACGAGATTCGGAATCGACTCTCGTTTCACGATTGTAACACTGATTTTTTTAAGGAATTCATTCGAAATTTCCGCCCGAATTTTCGGATTTTAGTTTTTAATCATTTACAGTAAAAAAAAATGGATAAATAATAAACCCATCTTATTACACACTTAACCATTCTCCTTCATAAAATTTTGTATGAATTTGTTGAATTCTAAAAATTGGAAAACTTCATTTCGAGGGATTCAGTAATTTATCGTTGAGGGATAAAATTGAAATTGCATTTCAGTGGTACCGAGTGGTAACCAGTGATCCCAGAAACCAAGTTTTGCTCCCTTCATTAAGCCACATCTGTATAGAAATTTCAGAAGCCGCCGACAAAAGAAATTTGATTGTGTAGAGACAAAATGTCATGATGGAGGGGGCAAAAGTTGGAGTTTCTGGCATCACTCGTGGTACCAGGAAGAAATGTGCAGGTTGCTGTTAAATTCCTTTGAACCCGTTGAGATTACACCTTTGAATACTCACGTAGGATTTGTATAGGATCTTTGGACCCGTAGCCGAAAAAAAACAAATCCTGTTGATTCATTCTTCGAATATTGTAGCGAAAATTCAAATTTACAACATACACTTCAAGCTATAGAGCCAGAACCTTCCCCTGGAGTCTCCTGGACCCTAGGTGACCTCAACGGATTAATGAAAAATCCTTAATTCAATCCGATTACCAATTTTATCCTAGTCATGGTACTAACGGAATACCAGCGCCTCGACATTAACCAAAGTTTTTCTGACGAACTATTCGAAAATGCAGCAATACAATTAACATATCCCTCTTCACAGACCATTCTTATGAATCATAAAAGGTCTGTATAGAGCGATATTTTGATTATATTTCCTCATTTATAAAGAGTTCGTTAGGGAAGATTTAGTTACTATCCCCTTAGGGAGATTATTCCATTCTAGAATAAGGACTCCCTATTCCAGAACGAATTTGATCTATCTTCGAGTACTTTGAAACCACATCTGGATTTTCTGATTAATTCCTCATTTTGGTATCAAAACATCAATGTAATCGACACAGTTTTGATGATGTAGAACGGTCAGAAATATCTAGTGGTAGTTTCCTAAGGGAAAAATCGACCAAAGAATACCTTTAAATCAACATATTTTATTTTGTTGAAGTTAGAATTGTTTATAGAAACGAAACACAAACTCAAACTCACAAAATGTGATGAGTCGTCGTTATTTATCTTCTCAAATTGATTTCTTGAAACTGAAAAATTTGTTTAAAGAGTGTACTGCAAGATTTTGGGTCTTTCACAACTAAATAATTCGTTATTCCATTAATGAATCGTTTCAATAAACAATCCAAACTTCCGTGACGTCATATTTTTGTATAATTCAAATGCTCTTAAACCCTGCGTTTTCATCGTTATGAAACCTAGTAATATCCTAAGATTCCTTCATTGAAAAAAAAGTACATAATATAATTTGCTGTGTACAGTTTTTGCTCCAAATGAATTCTTCTCTTTATATTTCTATTTCAATGATTCAAGTGTAACCTTTCAATTTTATTCTTGTGTTTTCAAACCTTTATTTCCACTTTCAGATTTGAACTTTCATTTTCTCTTTTTTGTTTTGATTAGAACGCTTCTTTTGCATGTAATTCCGCTCCCAATTGAATTTATTATCAAATGTTTTGTTTCAACATCCACAATGTTTAACATCAATCTAACATCCGTAATCAGTTACCAATAATTTGATGTTGAAAAAAGCTATTCGCATTGATCAAGAATTGATTTTTACCAAATCAATAAAAGTTCACGTGAGTGTTTTAACATTGTTTATTCTGTGATTCATGCATATTCTACTTTTAAGGGGATACAAGCGTACCATCTGGGTCGAAAAATTGTTGACAAGATTTCTCCGAACTGAACTCGAGAAATAGTCTGGAATTTTCAAGGTATGATCTTTGATATTTTATGAATTACAGTACACAGCCCGAAGTTGAAATTCCGAAAAAGAGTCAAATTGTTTCGAAATTTGAAATTCAGGCTGTTTACCACAATTTCTAAAATATCAAAGATCAAACCTTGAAAATTTCGGACTGTTTCGTAAGTTCAGTTCGGAGAAATCTTGCACTTTTCAGTTTTTTCACTCGGATGGTACGCTGGTATCTCCTTAAAAATGTAAATAGCAATATTTCATCTCAACCTCGGGCTGCATTGAAAAATATCACACGGTTGTCACGATTTTATACGACTTGAACTGTTTGGTTAAATCTCGACATGAGAAATGATCAAGCTATATTTTGTAGCAAGAAGAATTAGATAACTCTTTTGACGAGTAAAATTAGTATTATACCAAGAAAAAGATCAGAATACAAATTTATTCGATTTCTTACATTTAGAAGAAAAAATCTTATTACAAATAGATAAGAGAAAAATCGTACAGAATTCAACATTTTCACAATCAATGTAATATAAATCTTATGAAAACAGATTTATCTGTTTTTTCCTCACAAAATTTTACTCTTTTTCTCCATCTATAATAACGTAATAAAATCTACAATCGATATATTTCAAAGCGCTCAGTTGTCAGCCAACACGATTAATTTCACCAACTCCTTCTCGTGTATTCCAATTCGACTATGTCATCCAGCACTCATTGGAACTTTCATAATAATCGTACATTTCTCACAATGTTTTCATCATTATGAATCCAATGCGATTAATGATTCTTTACACTGAGGTAAGGCTTTTTGTTATTATTGATAAATGTTGTATAATTAATGTATATTGCTCATCCAATTAATATTCATTGAAATTTAATATATCAGGAAACAAATAACCAAAATCATTCCCTCAATGTATTTTAAAGATCCTCAGGTGTCTATGAAAAAGTACGAAGTTCGCGCTGAGATTCTTTTCATAAATTTGTCAACAACTGTATATTTGGAAATTCCTTTTATTTCAGATCTGCATTTCTTGTGCAATTTATGAAACGAGTCAGCGTAAAATTCACATGCTTTTTCGGATCCTTGAATTCTCTGGAAAAAAGAAACATCGATCAATGAGTTTTATCATTTCAGTTCAAACGTGAATTTTCAGCGCTGGAAAAGATTTCTCTATAATTAAATTGGAATTGAACGTCTCTTGTATGTTCTGTTGTATGTTTTTCTCTCCTTTAAACTCTATTCGTTGATGAGAACTTAATTGAGATATAAAAACATTGGTTTACTAATTGATAGTTGGGAGTTCTTATGTATGAAATGGATTTCATAAATTTCGATTGATAAGGGTAAATTGACCTAGAAAGGGAATTAGCTCTATTTGAAAGTATTGAAATATCATATAAACCATATTTGAAAACTCCCATAAAAGAGTAAGAATGACACTCGAACGGGAAGATAGATTCCCTTCTAGCCGCCTAAAGAGGACAATTTTCATTAATTCAGATTCAGAAAGTAAAAGCTATGAATTTTCGTTGTTTTCTCTTTTGGTTAATCGAAAGTTATAAATTTATTATATCCATTTCAGTGAAAAATCTTTATTCGTGAACAAAGATTTTTATATAAAATTAGTAATTTATCCTTGTAATCCTTGTAAAATTATAATAATTGATGATTTTACGAACAAGAACAATTGGTATGATATTTTGAGGATATTTTAAATTATGAGAAGTTATTAGGATCTCCACTTTTTCCCTTGCCATATCCTCTTGTAATCATGAAATCTTAATTTTCGAACTTTTATTCTTGCAAAGAAATTATTTTACAGCTCCGTTTCCAAACAAAACTCACAATGGTGGATACCTGACAATTTTTTCTCATTGTAATTATATGTTTACCAAGTGAAATGATACTCATCCTTGAAATTGACAATCAATGTAAAATTCCTGAGCTGTTGATTTTTCTCCATTCGGATTCTTCATTCCGATTGATAACGTGTGAATCTTGAAAGTATTACGACTAAGCTTTAAAACGTACTGAATAAGGTTGGAATCAAACATCAAACTTACAGATAGCGCTCTATACAATGAAGAGAGAAACAAAATGTTTCCTCCATTGTATTTTCACCTACACGTTAATGTGTGCCTGTGATAGCAATTACAACAATCGCATTATCGTGCAAATTATACTGAACATAATCGATCAACACTGTCTTATAATGGAGGGGAGACTACAATCACAAGATATACTCTTACTTACTTGATTCTGCTAGGGAATGAGCTACTAAATGATAAGGTGAGTAGATTTTATTAAGCGTATAATTTTTATGATAAACCTTCGGGTGGGATATGTCATCAGCGTACGATGCGTACCTATCATCAAATCACCCAATCCATTCTAAAATTATTACAATTTCGAACGATTATATTTAAAAATGAATGAATATGGCCAATCGTGCCATAATAAATTTTATAAAATGAACGTTCTCAATGAAAATTAAATTGCAACGAAACCGCTACTTTTAAAGACTCCATTCCACGCCAGCCTAGATTTTATCTTTCTTTACCCAAAGGCAACCTGAAATTCTTGACACGTTCTCTAGCAAAAGGTTGTCTGGGATTATTATATTGAAATTCTAGGCTGGAAAGAAATCTTTTAAAATTCAACGCTTCCATCTGTTTCATGAAATTGGTACAAATTCGATACATCTGCGTCTTCCTTTGACAAATGTCGCATTTTCTTCTTCTATTGATAAACGCAAAAGTGATGATAATTGCCAGAAGGTATGAGAAATTTCTGAACATTGAAACACACACGAATACGGATATACACTAGACGATTCTCATTATTCTTATGGTTCGTACATGTAGTTTGAGAAATGAAATGAATTTCAGGGTAAGAACGATTGACGATGACCCGTCATTTAGAACTAAATTAACACTTTCGAGTTCCAATGAAAGAAAAATATCCACATTCAACCGATTTTTGTTGGGTAAAAAGTGTATGCCAATTCAACTATCTCATGTACACAGGGTGTCCAGCAGCGGGAGAAATTTACAATTGAGTTATTGAAAATACTTCTACTAATTTCTTCAGAAACATTCGAAACGAGTAATAATGATGATTGTGTTTTGAATTGTTTCTGAATTCTTGTGGGAACTTCTGTTCGCTAATTACAGAATATGCTTGAAAAATGATAAGATAAAATTAAAGATTGTACGATTTTATCATTTTTGCGTTGACATCAGAGAGCGGAGAACTTTGTATCGTCATTTCAAATTATTTGCAAAATGAAAGAGAAGATTGATAGTATCTGGAATATAAATATGAAAAAGAAAATCCCTTGCGTCGAAAATGTCTTGAACCCTAGATGAGACAAAAGTATATAACCATCTTATTTGAAATTGGAACGAGTGAACCTTTTCTTCAACTCATTAACGGTTAGATGCTAGAAACAATTTGAACGCACAAATCTGAAGTCAGGATTTATTTCTTAACGACATGAAAAAGAATACGTGATGAATAATGCATTCAAAACACTTCACCTCCATTTATAGAAATCTATCCAATTTTTTTCGAATAAATTCGCAAACTATTGTGTGTTCAGACCAAATTCTCGTGAAGAGCCACCCTCGATTTTATCCCCGAATTTAAAACATGTGTATGCATTGCGAAAATATGATATCACGAACTCAACCAATGGTGCGCTTGAAATAGCTCTGAAAATAATCACTTTTATTTCAAATATTATTCTGTTTAAATCGAATGTATAACACTATCCAATCCTAAAACAACTTCATTTTGAACATGTTTTTCATGTCTACATTAAATATATTTTATGTCAAAATCAAATGTAATACGTTAGATTCAAACGGAATGATATTTGAAATAATTGTAGTCGTGTTTGAAGCCTTGACCCACTTTCATCACAACCTTCAATTTAATTTAATAATCATTTGTTTTGTCTAAGTCTGAAATTTTATTGTATCCCCATTGTCGGTGTTGGTAACCCTTGTGTGGTTCATTTGTTGTTTATGGGATGCAAGATCAAGAATTCATTTTCTATTGGTTCAGGATTGCATCTCAATTAGAAACGGTATGGGTTTTATTAGATCAAATGTACTTCGTGAGGAAGAAGATCGCTTAAGGGTTTCCCGTAGACCTTAGAGTTACTCTCTCTCTAGGGATATCTGTACCCAAAATGCTCGAAACTTACTTAATAAAATGAAATTGAATAATTGTATTTGTATGGAGCAAGGTCTGGCGGGTTGATTTTTTACATTTTATTCAACTATCTTTGAATATTCCAAGAACTCTAGAGTATACGGGATACTCTTAAATCCTATTAGAAAGGATTGAAAAAAATGAGAAAATATGTGGAAAATCATTGAATCCCATCAGTTACTTCAACACTCAATCTCTTATTTTTTTTTGTTTCTAATAGGATTTAAGAGTTTTTTTTCTGGCAGAACTATGGAATCCTAAGACTAGTAATTAATAAATACATAGTCTAGAAGCTCATTTTCCAGTACTGGACACCCTGAAAAAGCATTGCAATTTTGTACCAATTTTGTCATCATCCGTATCACGAGTAAAATTCTAAATTACATATAAACAATCGCGTTTGGAGTATAAATTATGCATTCTTAGTCCTCACTCATGGTGTCGTTGGTGTGAGATCTGCTGCAGAATGTTCAGCCTCTAACAACATTGGTATCATTGAATATTTTCAGTACTTCGTACAAAGCTCGTTCTATCGACTGCAGAAGGGTTTATTATTAAAGAGAGATTGTTTTATTGAAATGTTGTCTTCTGATGTTGGTACTTTTCGTTTGAATCCGTCGTATCATCTCTACATCAGATAAAGAAACTTGAGCAGTTATAGAAATGAAAAAATCTAGACCCACTTCTCTATCTCTCGTTATAAACTTCATAACGCGTCAACTCAGAAATTCTTGAATAAATTGATCAATTAACGCGATAGTTGAATGTTCTCGTATTTCAGAATAAAAGTGTTACTAATTATCCTATAAATAAAACATGTGAAATGTATAATACACAAAATTCTGGACTTGGAAGTGTTAATGTTGACATTTGACCGTTCGTGAGAATGAAAACACATCTAAAATGACAATCTTCTCATGCGAATGAACATCCTTTGGAAAAAAACAAACTTCCCAACGAGATTCTAAATTTATCAAAATTCATTGTAAAATGCTGATGGTGATTGAATCAGTCAATATTATTTTATTATATCGGTTTTTTGTTTTTTAATTTCAATCAGTTCTCAACTATTGTAATGAAGATTTCATTCTATTGCGCTTGCAGGATAGATTTTATTTGGAGTTGATGAAGGGTTGAGATCAATTTTTACGAATACTTGCTTTCAATTGGGGAATTCTACGTTCTTTTGTGAACCATTGATCTGAATTAGAAAATTCTTATACGATCCATACCATTGGCAATGTTATATTACAAGTAAAGTTTGAATGCTCAATGAAAATATTCATAAAATTACATTGCTTTCATGCCAGAGATGTATCCTGCAAGTGCAATAACGATCACCAAAAATTGAGTGATCAAACCTCCAATGTATATATCATGAAACCTACGACCATTCTATTGATTCAGATCTATCAGTTGAATGCTCTGGTGGAAATATTTCTCTGAGAATCTTTGAAAAATCCTCAAAATTCGAACATTCTCTGTAAATCTTTGCGAGTCTCGATAAAATTCAGAATAATTCTGAAAATATTCTGAGCATTTCTTAAAATCTCTCAAAATTGGAATTTCCACCAGGGTGTAGTGAAATATAATTGATAATATAATTGATAATACTATGATACACTGTTGAAAATTTGATGAATTTTAATCTTTCAATCTTGTCTCCCCAAACACAATTCACGACATTGATTTAATAAAAATGTCATCTTGTTACAATTGTAGAACTATAAATTCAAGTTTTCAGCTCTTCAAGATAACTTAACATGTGAATTGTTGCATTGGTACAATAAATTTGCGTTTGGAAAGACTTGTGTAAATAAAAACAAAATTATTTCAAGTTTTATCAGGAAATTTTCAACAGTGTTGAAATCATGGTCACATCAAGATGAAACGAACGTATCTCTGTAACATATGATATGAGAAACATACCACAAGAAACGGTCGTGTCTTCTTATGGACATTCAATGAAATTGCAAGATTTTACTGTAAATGGAAGAATTTTTGTATGCATTTTATTAATTTCATTCTTTATGTTTGCAGATGATAGAATGCGCTGGCTAAGAATGTGAGAACACTATTAATGGCTGTGCTTTGATGAAGTAAGTATGATATGATCATTTCAATGTGGGTCTAAGAATTCTTAACTGATTGATTGTTTTTGCAAAGTATTATCCTTTCAATCGACAAAAATTGAACGTCCTCAATTTTAATATCAATCTTTGATAGTGATGCCCGCGCATTTTCAGAAAATAAATTACTCGAATTCAAAATGAGGTTCGACGCTAATTCAAGAATCGAAATACTTATACTCGCAACGACAGATTACGATAAGTGAGGAATCAATTTAAAAAAAGACATGAAATTATTATTCTTTTTTAATATCATTCAGGCACTGTTTTCACTTCAACTCTAAAGCATTTCATTATTATTCATTATGTTTTAGAAGAATATTATTTGACTTGAATCAATCAATGTTTCATTGCTACAAAACTTTGTTATAAATTAATTCAAGCATTTAATTGTAAACCTACGCTTTCAATAATATTTTGCAATAATCTTTGACATGAAAAAAAGAACAATGTACTTGCAATTCATATTTTCTCATGTATTGAGAAATAGGAGACTTGCAAAAACATTGTATACATTGTCAGAGATTAATAAGGAATTGAATTTTATATTTCTTATTTTGCAAAATTACATTTACATTGGTCATTTGGTGATTTTCCATCATAACCGTGGATTTGTTCTAATGGTCACATAGAACAACTAAATTTTAAACTAACGATAAGAAAATATGACTAATATAAAGTGTTCCCGATATTGTTGAAAGAGTGAAGTGGATCTTTTGTACACTGAAAATCATTGGCAAATGAATGTTTTGCTGCCAACAGCGACAATAGTTACAAAAAAACCTGACTCATCATTCGGACAATATCGGAAACATATTCTGAGTACGTTTGTAGTTCTGTCTATCAGTTTTGTATATTTCACTAAAGTTCATATACCTCAATTTTCTTGTAATCGTGATGACAATTCTTAACTGATATCTGTGATTATTATTATCATTTACCCAACGTGTACTGATATATTTTAACAATGCTGTTTAATCCTGGTGAATTGAATGTATAATTTTTTTACAACGTTTTTTTTTTTATTTTTCGTCAATAGAAGTCCCTCATTGTCAATTGCATTGAATTACTCCAAGCAATATTCGTCAGGAAGAAAACAGGTGAGAATTGAAATTTTTGAATGATTACTATATTTAATAATTAATTATGATCAACTATTGATTTGAATATTTTTAATGAAAACAAGTCAAATCATAAATCCGAATTTTGTAAGCTTCAGCAAGTATATACAGTTATACTCAGCAATATTCAGCTGTTGGAGATGAAAAATCTTACAGTATATCCTTTGAAGAATGTTTGAGGAGTTGATTCAAAAAGATGAATAATTAATATCACTTGTCTGTTGATTTCATTTATGAGAGATTTCCATAAATTTTCGTTCTGGAGCAGAATTCGATTAAATTAATCATTTCATGGCATCAGTCAGATCTTTTTGAAAATGATAAAACATGATGACAACCTTTCGGGACTGAAATCATTGATGAGAAACTTCAAAATCCCAACGTGTTAATTACTGATACAATCTAACTAATTTCATAACATTTTAAACGATGGTCACAATTTATTTTCATTGGAAATTTATATATTTTACAGGAAATCATACGAAGGGGATGCATATTTTCTGACTGCAATGCGGAAGACGCGGTATCGAAAGGAAATCCTGAGCGAATAGTCTTTCGGTCATCGACCCAACGTGATGAAAGTAATTATCTAAGTTTCAAATAGTACAATTAATAAACGTCGTAAATTTTCGAACAATTCAATCAAGTAAATTAGAAATTCTAGAAATTCTCAAAAGATTCTTTTATCAAAATGTATTTTTTAAATTGTATCTTATTTGAAATTAATTTTAATACTAAAATGATGATCATCATTTTTCGGGACTGAAAACATTGATGTCAAAACAATTCCCAACGTGTAACTAATTCTGATGATATCGAAAGCATTGCCCCTTCAAATTTGTCGAGGATGATTGAAATTTAATTGAACGTCTTTTTATTTCAGCCACGTGCGGTCAAAGATGATTTGGTAAAGGGTCAACGTCTACAAACCCAGACGTACAGAAGTGGATCCAGAGAATGGTAAATATTATTTGTAATACACAGATCACTTATATTAAAATTCAAATGAATATGATTTCGAAATAATACTTTTACATCAAAAGTTTACTACTACTGTCCCATACTAAACAAACTTGAAATGTGAGTTAATCATCTGCTGGAAATTGGTACAAGAAAGCGTTGGTGGAAATAGTGTATTAAATGTTGAAACTTTGTAGAAATGAGACAATCTCATGGCAGTTCTTTTTCCTGTTAGTGTCATTATAGAATGCTAATGAAGCAGAGCTTATGATGGAGAAAAATAATTCTGTTAGTCTAATCACGACGACGGATTAGTCTGTTCCCATAGCATAAGAGGTCCCGTTATGCTAATCAACATGTACTCATTATGAATATTTTGATGAACAACTTAATGTTCAGAGAAAACTCATATCGAAATGTCATAATGAATTCTGCAGGCATTCGATACGTTTTCATTTTGAATTCATTATTGGTCGCATAACGAAGACTATTCAAGAGGTCTTTGGAAAGTGTTTATCAATTCAAATTGATTATTCGTGTTAGCTAGGTTGCATGCCAAATTTTCATAGAATGATGAGTTTCTAGAGGAATTCTCAATTATACTCAATATTACTGTTTATATTTGAAACTTCAATTGAAGTTTTGAAATTCATTTGAAAATGAAGATAGCAACTTTGTGGAAGTGAAATTATGTAACGCAATTAATGCTATTTCATAAGTGCAAACTTAAGAATAAGGGTGGATATAAGTGACCTTTACCTTTCAACTTTCATATTTGCTCTACTTTTTGTTTAAATTTCTCGTAATTCAAACCATCCAGGTGTTTTATTCTCGTCCATTGAATATGCAAAGTACAAACATTGAATACTGCAATTTTATGTCATATAACCGAATAAAGGTTCATTACAACACCAACGATATACTCAATATAATATCAAAAAGAATAAATAATGTACTATTTTAATTTAATGTTTTCTTCATTCTGTGAAGGAAAGTATAATTATGTTACTAAACAGATCTACTCGAGTATCCTATGCTGCTCAAATTATGAAATGATAATCATTTTCAACGTAATCAATTCTTAAATGATGAAACATTGGCTAGAGTCCTGAATAAAAGATGACAACATTGTTCGTTTCTTATCTTCTGATAATATATCGATATAATTCAATAGTCTCAACAATTTCCATTCATAAAACTTAACCAATATTGTCTTATTTTTGTTCACAGAATTTTTGTTCCTGCATACGAAGAGAAAAAAAGCAGGCTGGAATCAAGATGAATATTCTGGCGAGAAATATTTATTTTACATTTATTGTACCTGGTTTTATTCATTAATGTTTTTATGAATTGAATAAATGTATTCACAAACCAAATCGTATTGAGCCTAATTTCGAAAAAAAAATTTCATCCCATTCATTTACAATAACTCCATTTAACGAAAAGGAAATATTATATGGGTTCTACAATGTTTAAAAAATCTCAATTTGATTCATGGAGAACTATACTCGATCATATCAGATTGGAGAAGAACAAACATATGGCATTTAGAACAAATAATGAGAAGGGTGTATCTGTATGTTAGGTAGATTTTGTGATATCAGAAAACATGTTTGGAAGAATTATGTTGTGTGTGGTTGGGGAGAAGAGAGCATTTTTGTCTTCGTATTGATGCAAGATGGGTATTTATTTGACACAAATATATTCTCTCTCGGTATTTGAAATTGATGAGTCACGATAAAGTTTGTTTACCATAGAAATTAAAATTCAACTACAATAACTAATTCTGCAATTCTTTTCAAAACTAGCAACACAGTTGTAAAAGTTGATGTGTTTCTACGTATAATGAAAATCTAGGAATTTCAGTAACCGGAAAATGCCGAGAATTTCATAAAGTCAAAATAAATGGAATAAGAACTTAGAAGGAATATTTTACTAACTAAATGATGAAATAATTGCCACATGTTGCAAGAATAAACAAGAATGGTATGCTCACATTTCACTTTGTACAGCGCAAGACCCCTGAAAAGCCATTACTGGCCCTTTGGACGCCTATAGTCATGTTTACTGGATAGATACTGAATTTGAATAGTTGGTAGTATTATACTCAAAACATCTTAAATGAATTTTGTTCAGTTTATAGGTGGATAAGAAAGTCTAGAATTCAGTTAATCTCAATCACATTATAAATACGATTGCTACACTTTCAATAATCACTGTGGGTGATTTAATAAACATTGTTTTTTTAACGGATAAAATGGTTCTTTGCAATATGATGTTTAGAGCGTTAGAGATGTTCTTCCGCGTACTTTTAGGAGATCCACAATACTCAATTCTTCAACATTATTTCACGATCGAAAATTTGAAAATTGAATATTGATAGGCACCTTGAAAATCGTACCTAAGTCTCGTCTACTTGTTTCTCAGTGCCAAACATGAACGGAATACTTCGCAGAATATTATGAAATTGACTTCAAATTTTTCTAATGAAATGAGATGAAGTGACAGAGTTCAAAAGCGAATGAAAGATTATGAAAATTTGATAGAACTTGAACATTTACAATTACAGGGTTCAGACAGAACTGGAATTCCGGGAAATTCGGGAAAACTCAGGGAAATAAAGATTGGACTCAAAGCACCGGGAATTCTCAGGGAAATTATCAAAAATTCCCAAAAACCTGGAAATTTTAGGGAATCACTAGAATTTTTTGAAAATTTGTTCATTTATTCTATTTTTCATTCTCTACATCATATTTTCTTAATTTTTAATCGTGGAATCTTAGAAATTATACACTGAGAAAAAAATGTTTAGGGACACATTCATGGTCCGACGATTTCTGGAAATTAGAATTTTACTCAGGGAAATTGATTGAACAAAACTTGTCTGAACCCTGAATTAACAGGCCGTTCATTAGTTCATTATTCGCCAATGGGGAAGCTACTAATTTTAAGGTAGTTTAGTGAAACATACTGAATTTCTAACGAACTTCGTTGCACACAATGTTCATAATAATTATATAGCGTCTAAGAAATTTCCAAATAGAATTTTTCAAACCCTTTATTGACAGCATTGAGATTTTTCAAATGATATTCCGCCTCTCGCGAAATAGCCACAACCACGCTATTCCGAAATCTCAGATTTATTCACGTTACAGAGTCTAACGATTGTCGATGTTTGACATGCGCGAAATTCAGTAAACCCCAAATCGCGGGGAATTTTTGTATTTCATATATTGTATCATGATGTTCCCAAGAGTTTAAACGCGTCTTTGGATTTGTTCGAAATATTACTTCTAATGTCGAAAATATTAAATCTTGGTAACCATATCATGGCCAAAAATACTAAATCATATTTAATTGCTCACTTAAAATATTTTGAGTTCACAACCTAATATATTCACCCATAAAATTCATTCAAATTACATAGACTTTTGTTTTGTGAAAATTTTGTATCAAGATTGGACGTAATACTACTACAATGGCAACAATTTTGGCTGCGATCAAAGCTATAATAACGCGATTAGTTTTCGCGTCACATGGTTTTGTCGCTATATGGCAAGTGACAACGTTCAAAGGTGATCCTACGTATTGGTACTTGAATGCTCCCATTTTTCTATTGTTTTTCGAGGGTGTGTTTACTTTGACCATCAAGAAAAATCAAGAATGGAAGTGGTAAGTGATGGAAAAAGCTTTCATTTCATCTTTTGGTTCTTGGAAATTTACAAGAACAACACAATTATTTTCTGATACAACGCTGTACAGTGGTGTTCTTTTTACAAGGATAGAACTTGCTAATTATGTATATTAATATTGTTTTCTTTTGATTTTGATACAAGAGAAAGGTTTAATTTCTAATTCCTGAACATATATCATTTATGTGTTGCTAAAGTTTAAATTGTTTATTGAAACCAATTGGTAACCGAATCGTGGAATACTTAGATGCTGAAAACCCAAAATCTTGCAGTACATTGATTTACATACACTTTTTATAAAGAATATTTTATTTTACATTTGTTTATAATTTTTTAAAATTTGCATGCATGTTGATCATTCTTCAAAACCATTTTAGAAAATTCATGGTGACACTTTTTGACGTCATAGTATCAAAAAGCATTGAATCATGCAGTCTAATGTTTTGATAAGATATTCACAACCTTTGTAATGAAATTTGTGTAGTCCTATTTGAAAAACTTCCGATCTTTTGCTGAATTATGTCACAGAGACATATAAACGAATTATATCGTAAGCTCAATGTTACAAGTCGTATATATTTATTGTCATTTAAAGATAAACTAATCAATCCGACAATTAATTGAGCCGTGTAGTATTTTTCGAAGTCGACAATTTAAACAGATCAATTTCCACGGCAAATGTTATTTTTGAGAAGGAAATCAACTGTGCTACTTTATATAGCATTAACAAATAATTTACTAGAGGAATTTGTTATTTCACTAGATAAATTATATTAATATATCAATATTCTTGAATTTCTCTGTACAATATTTTTTGCATTTTTCTTCTTATGGATATTTTTCTATCAAAATAGATGGTTTTTGGAATTGAATTCTTCTGAGTCAACCGTAGTCCTATTATTCATTCAATTCCGATGTATTCAACGTATGGATCATGGAACTGATTGAAAAAAACTCTTCAGAAAATACAAGCAATGAAATTCAAAGAACAGTTTCCAGAAAAATTTGTACCTTGAACAAAACTTTTTTTTCACTGTTGGAACATCATTCTCGAGTGAATGGACATACGGAAATTAGAACATTAGTCACTCGTCTGCCTCAAACTCATTGTAAAGAGTATCTTGAATGGAAAATCCAATTCATAATGGAAGCTGTCTGCTTGTAACCTGATTTTTGTAATGCCCTATATCCATTGTCCATTTGAAGAGGAACAGTAGTTTATTCAAATAAACATCAATTTCTTCATTATAATTCGTAGAGTAGAAATAATAAGGATTGAAAATTACTTTGAAATGGTGATATATTCAATGAGCTTCAAATATTCTTCAATTTTTGAGCAATTTCTTTGACCCCCGCATATCCTTGTTGAAGAAACCTATAAACATGGCTATTAAATACTGCCAAATCTCTGAAAACATTGTACAATATTCTAGTTGAAACATTACGGAGACATTTAATGGTGAATGAGTATATTACTTAAAGCTTGAGTCCCAGTTGTAGTTGTATTTTTATATTGTTTTAGGTTCTGCCCATCAGTTTTTTTGTACCTGAGCAGTGTTATACCAGCGATTTGGCTCTTAGAATTGGATAAAATCGATAGAAGATTAAGAGTACGGACGGATTTTAGTGCTAATCTGTCAGATAATTTCGATCTCAGCAATTTGGCTGCTAAAGATCTGGAAAATTTGGAGAAAGCATTAGGTGTGAGTATAATTAGTGGAATTTAGAATATAGAATAATAAAAATGAATAGATCCCCATGAGAAATTTACATTCACTGCGACTGTAAAGATTTGTATCTGTTTATTATGCGCAATATCCCCATTATGAAATATTGAATTTCAAGCATTCGCTGTGGATCGGATACACGAATAAATATATATCGATATTTCATGTTTTTATGCGAGTTATTCATCTACAAATATTTATATTTTTATTTTTTGAACATCATGAACGAAAGCCTACAACAATTATATTTTTGCTTTTATTCAAAAGTGTTATAAAATCCTGGAAGAAAGATAGCACGAGAGTTCTGAAAGAGTTCTATACACACTGAACAAAATGTTGCGAAACTTTTTTGGCACGTCCCAGAGACTGCAATTGAAGTCCCATGTTTCGAAGTTTCGAATGAAATCTTTCAAAATAACATCTCTGAAACGTCGCAGGAATGTTTTGTGTTTCAAAAATGTTTCAGAGATGTTGTTTCATTCGTAACATTGCAATGGTATGGCATTGGCGGTATCCGGGACGTTCCAGAAATATCCTGAGGAGAACAACATGACCGCCAAACGTTCAGTAAACATTCATCAAATGCGCGTGAAAGTTCCACGAACGGTTGGAGGTACTGGTTCTTTTGAGGATGCCCCTACATTTTGTGCAGTGGGATATGAATACATCCCTAGTAGCACAAGGATGTTAGGAATATCCTATAGATGTTCATAGAACATTCAAATATGCGAAAATATTCTATAGATGTTCATAGGACATTCGAAGCGTATTAATATATTCTGTGTGCATGTTCATAGAAGATTCCAAACATTCTTGTGCTACTTGGGATTGCATTTATTGAGAATTCTTTCAGAACTTTTGTGCTATCTGGGTTGCATCTCATAAAATTTCACTCGAAATTCTAGTTTATTCAAGTATATACACCCACAGAAAAGATTTCTTGAAATGAGAAAATTTTTCTTGTCACTGGGACAACACTCATTTTTTTCTTGAGCCTAGAAAATTTTACTTGGATCAAGAAAATTTCTGTTGGAATCAAAACGAACTTTTCTTGATTCAAGTAAAATTTTCTAGGCTCAAGAGAAAAATGAGTTTTGTCCCAGCGACAAGAAAAATTTTCTCATTTCAAGAAATCCTTTCTGCGAGTGTATTGTTTCTAAACATATTCCAAAAAATACATCATTCACCCATTAACGCGGAATTGATGAATTATATTTCAACAGGTGAATATTCGATTACCGGATATTCAAATATCTACTGAAATGTGGGTCACTTTAATTGAACAATTTCTCATGCTGATTTTGATAATCGGACGATGGATGTTGCCAAAGGGTGATTTGACACGCGACCAATTAAGCCAACTTTTACTGGTTTACATTGGAACTGCTGCAGATATTATTGAATTTTTTGACTCTTTCAAAGAAGATAAAATAGCTCGAGAACCAATACTGGTCTATTTAACTCTGGGTATATGGTCTTGGTCTCTGATACAATTCACAGTTGTGTTAACGGCTACTAAATCGAGAAAATCACGATTATCGTCCGGAAGTACCATGGAAAAAAAAGTACAGACGAAAACCAGTTGCTGTAGCATCGATGTTTGGGGAATTGCTCTAAACATGATATTACAAGTGAGATTCAAACCTTTATGTGCCTCTATTTATAACTTACAATTAAAAAACCAATGCTGTTCATGATCAGTTTTACTTTAAATTCTTACTAAACCCGAATATCTTGTTTTCGAAGCACAACTGATGCTTATATCCCGTACAGCACAACCACCGATTCTCCACCCAGGACTTCGGTGGACTGGAGGTGGAGAATCAGTGGACAAATGAGAGCCGTGGAAATAAGGGAGAAATAAGGGAGAGTCTCCGTTGAGGCAACGGAGAGGTGACGTGGATTTGTCCGCCCCCTTTATTTGCAATAAAATTTATGTTAGTGGATTCACTCATTGAAATTTGGTTGTCCAAATCGACAGATATGAATTTTATTGAAAATAAAGGGGGCGGACAAATCCACGTCGCCTCTCCGTTGCCTCAACGGGGACTCTCCCTTATTTCTCCCTTATTTCCACGGCTCTCATTTCTCCACTGATTCTCCACCTCCAGTCCACCGAAGTCCTGGGTGGAGAATCGGTGGTTGTGCTGTATGGGATTCTATAAACAAATTCCTTCAGGAAACCCAAAATAAACTGCGTAGTCTTATTGAAAAAGATCCCATATCCAGATAAATTCCACCATAGAATATCGTGATTTTTTTTTTTTTCATTTTATTTGTACACCTTGACATCCTTCTCACAGAGATATTTTTGAATTTGTAAAAAATTTCTTATTTCAATCATTTCCAGTCTTTACGTTCGATATAAAACTTTCTTTTACTACTATTTCAGGATGGACCATTCTTAGCCTTTCGACTTATACTAATATTACATTATGGCATAGTAAGTTATACGAATATTTTCTTCACATGTAAAAATACTTTGGTGATAATATTACAATTCTATAGACTGCATGTAGTGCAAAGTGAAAATAAACAGAAACGCACAAAAAAGAAACAAGAAATGAGCAAGATACCAAATATCAGCATTATATCGCACGGATATATCTGTAAAGGTATTCCCAAAAAGTCGGCAATCAAACATTCACAGAGAAAAAGGCATCGAGAAAGAGATATCGAAGCTAATTTTTCCGAACTGAACGATTCCGACAGCGAAGAAACGGACAAATTCGAGTCATCTCCTAACGACAATGCGTATACGGAGAGGTAAATTTCAATTTTCAGTCACATTTGATCGTTTGAACTTGATCAGGACTTGATGAGGCCCTAATCAAACGCCGGGTTGACCCGATTAAATTTCTAGTCGGGTAATTTTCACAACGTCAATTTCATTTCTTTATCCTCCCCCTGCTTACAAAATCTTATTACCATGGATTGACGAAATTTAATTGGAATAAATTCTTATTTAGTATATCAAACTAATTGAATTCTTATTTTCTTACGCGTACCACCAAAGTTGCTGTGCTACTGTTCCTTATATGTTGTTTTCTAAGTTTACGAGAATTTGCTGGGAATTTGTTACGTATGTGATTGAAAGTATAATGAGACCGAGCAACTTCCCAGCAAAATGACAACAACTGAAGCTAAAATTCTAGACTGACAGCATATTGTTGCGCATTTGGCGACGCAATTTCCCTGCAAATTGCTTTGAACTGTTGTTGTGTGTTTTCAACAATCTGATTGATATTTGCTTAGCTTTTTACTGTTAGGATATTTATTCCTATTATTGGGTTGTTGAACATTCTATTACTTTTCATTATTTTTCGGCTTTATTATTTAACAGTTATGTTGACGTTACGTTACGTTTACGCTGGGTTGGTTTACATAGTTTTAATCAAATTTTTTAAGCAGGATCAACGACCACCTTGGTTCAAAAATCCGATTGAATTCCGACGCAGAAACCCAATTCAAACTGAGAAAAAAACAAAAGAAATTAATGGGTTTGAATTGTGTTTCTGCATCGGAATCAATGGGAATCAATCAGTTCAATGGGATTTTTTAATCAGGGTATGGAGAATCAAAAAAGACGGATGAAAGTTTGCTATGCGCTTTTTGAACAGCTGAGCAATTATTGAGAATTTTTTTATTTGCGGCAATAAAGTACACCTCTAGGATGAATTTTAGATCCAAAGGAATTTTTAAACATAAGAGAACGAGTGATATAAATTATTAACATTTCTGAAGTCATTTGCAGCATAAATCTAATATTCAAAGTTCAATCTTGGCAATATGTTTCACGATTGCATATTATACATTTTTATTTATCACTCAGTTGTTTGGAAAGTACACGGAAAGACCGGGTCTATTAATATCCGGAAAAATGACTGTCAATTTAGGGAAAAAGAGGATCGCTGAAAAATATTCGTAGTGAGTCTACTAAAAATTCGCAGTCGATGTATTAACAATTGATAGTTTCACTGTGGAAAACACCAATGAAAGTATCAACTGTTAATATTCTGACTACGAATTTTTGGTAGACTCACTACGAATATTTTTCAGAGATCCTCTTTTTCCCTGAATTGACAGTCATTTTTCTAAATGTTGATAAATACTTTCTAAATATTCACTGTAAAAAATTTGCTGAAAATTCAGACCGTTTCTGTAATTTTTCACAGCAACAGATTTGAATTATCAGAGAATTTATCAATATTGTTCTCAATTTTCAGAATAAATCTGAAGATTCAGAAAAACTTCCTGATAATTCAGACCTGTGGCTGTAAAAAATTACAAAAACAGTCTGAATTTTCAGAAAAGTTTTTACAGTGTTAATAGACCCGGTCTTTCCGTGTACGTAACAAAGTTTTGTTCATTTCTCTTGACGTTTAAGAGCCCTTGATTTGGAGTGATCAAAAAATCCAATTATATTGAAATAAGTAAAAAAGATATCATTAAGATTCATTCACAGTCACAGACGTCCATAAAAATTTCTGTAACATGGCACGTGACAAAAAATGACATCGGATTTCCTAAGACAAATATTCAAATTTCATACATTTTTCCAATTTGAAAAAGCATTCATTTCATAACATGGCAATACATTGTTTCATACAGTGAACCCTCTCAACAGTGCCGAATGGTGTCCCACTCGCTCTTCCATAAAAAAATACATCTAAGCGAGATAGGAAACCCTGCGGCACTATAGAAAAGGTTTACTGTATTTTTCATTTCGATACATTCAATTTTTGTCCACACGATAGTACAAGATATGGGATAATTTGCAGGAAATTTCGCCAAGATACTGGATATTACACATCGAGTTCTCGCAATTCTTCAAAGTATGATAAAAAAGGATGCAAACGGGAACACGAGAAGAAGAACATCATTGCGGCGGAATCGAAACGCAAAGTTGTAAATAACAATAAGAAAAATAAAAGGAAAGTAGATGACGATGGAAGGATTTGCGAAAAAAACGAAAATCATAAATCCAAGAATGATTTGAAATCAAAAATGAAAAACGAATATCATGCGAAAAACTTCCGAACCCGAGCCGAATGTGGATCAGAGAAAGGAAATAGATCTTCGACTGAAGAACAGGATAGTGTTACCGAAGACAACAGTCAATCTTTAGAAAAAGTTACGGATTCAGAATCTGAACAGAAGAGGTAAATTCAAAATCTTTCCTTACACTTGAATATTTGAAGAATAATTGAATCATTTCAGTTCGCGAGAGATTGGTCATCGAAAACGACGACGTAACAAAGATTGACACCAGAAATCGGGAATCATGGCAATTTTGATTCTTTATATGGTCATTTTAGCGGTATGCATGCTGATTACGCACGGATATATCAATAATGGGCTGATCTTACTCACACAGAAATCGTGGATACTCCACAGAAATTCATCGAAATTTCAATTATTGTAGTGATTATTGAATATTTGTATTTATACTAATAATGTAATTAATCGCTTGTAAATTGACAGTTCTATTCACGGCATTCTCAACACTTGAAACTCATCAACCTCCTGGTATTTGTTAATATAATTTTATTTCCAACTATTTCTGGAACACATGAAATTTGATTTCAATGATAAATTATAATTACTGAATATACATAAAATATAAACATCAATAACACAGAGCATCGTATTTTTTATAAATAAAACTAATTACCGAGCACTCAATAATAAACACTCGTATATAAATTTTCGAAAATATAACAATGAATTTCATTGGGAAATAAGTGTAATCGATGTTCGCATAAAAGAGTGCTAATTAATCTCTCGAAATTCATTCACGGCATAGATATCGAACCTTATCAGAATAGGCAAGTATTTTTAAAATACATCCATCGGGCATGTATGATCCAATATCTGAATAAATTTCATAAATTTGTATTTGTTACTCAGGAAATTTATGAGAATTTTCTTGTAACCAATTTATACTTTGTTTGTTGTCCAAAGTGTCAATGTAACGTGCTAAATCTTCTTGATGGACACCGGCTGCAGCGCAATATAACAGAGCAGTATTTTCGATTAATTCTCGTAAACTTTCAATTTTTGAACTATCATCACTTCTGATAGGGCATTTCTGATATGATTCTTCTGGATTCGTTTGTTCTGCTTTGTTTTCTATCTTTTGAGATTCTCCAACACAATTATGAAACGTGCTTTCGCTTCGTGGAATTGAATCCAAATCGTCAGTCTTATCTTGATCACTTTTTTTGAGTTCTCGGGAACATGCTTCGGAACTCTCATTCAACTTCGATGTTATTAATTTTTCTGAATAGTAATTATGATGCTCCAACGAAACCCTGATTTGCGTTGCCCTATTATCCTCCAATATTCTGTTTCTTTCATGTCTTTTTTCTCGGTTCTCAAACACCATGTACGTTTGTTTATTTTTAGATAATGAAGTATCATTTGTATTCGAAGATGATAAATCATTTTTCTTCAACTGCTGATCGTTGTGGGCTTTTAGAATTTTTTGTTGATTTTTTATATTCGTGTAAAATCGATTCTTCCATTTGATTCTCATATGATCGTTACTTCGTTCTTCGTCACTTTTGAAATTCTTTAACGTGGGTAATGAACTAGAGCAGGGTATTATCAAATTCGTGTAACGATGATCTTCCAGTTTTCGTTCTATTTCCTTAGATGTGTTACTATGTCGTTCGTTATACTCGTGAAGAATTTTCGCTATATCTGCAGTTTCATTCGTATGCCTTACATTTGTTTCACACGATATTTTTTCTATGCCAGTTTCTTTTTTATTTTCCAATATTTGTTGATCATTGTTATCTGTTTGTTCGTTTTTTAAAACTTGTGTTCCCAATTTGTCAAACAGACTTTTGTCGACGAAAAGATGTTTTCTCATGACAGGTATATTCGACGTTGAAGTTGAGGACGTTGGTTGATTTTTCGATTTCACTTCATCGCAACTCTGAATCATCGTTTCATGATCCACAAGATTGTTGTAAATCGATGAAGACATTTCCATCAAAGTTTCATCGCTGATACATATATCGTCGAGAGTATTTAAATTCGGTCCTTTTTCTTCAGTATTCCAAAACTGACGTGAAGATATTTTTGAATTACAATCAATATCGGTTGATGGATGAAATGAGAAATTTTTTACAATCTCATTACTTACTTTTCGTACAGTCGATGTATCGTTATCGGCAACTTTTGACGAGACTAATGTATTTTCGGAGCTTGTAGAATTTTTTTGAATAATAGAGGGTTTAAGATCATTGATACAAGTTTTTGTAGATTTTGCGTTATCGTGATTCGTGGTAAGAGGATTCTCTTTACAATCTTCAAAATTGATATTTTCTACCCCGCCCTGATTCTGTGGCGACTCATTATGTGATTCATCTTCATGCGTAGCGTTTACTTGTTTGTCGAATGCGGCTAGTTGATCTTGGATATTTTTCTGATATGTAGGATTCATCACCAACGCGCAATATGACAGTAAACAATGAAGGCTCTCATGCATGCAGATCTGAAAAGATTTCGAACTTAAATCTGATTCTTTTAAGGATACTCCATATTCTGTGTTTTTTATTTTTTGCTGACAATTCTGATTGTCTTCGGCATTGTTGGAATATGGATCTACCAAAACAACTTGTACTTCTGACTCATCAATAATCTCACGATAAGTTACTCCATCCAAACTAGTAAAATATCTCCCCAAATATTCTGTCGCCAGACCAGCCTGTAAAAAAGAGGTATCAGTCATTGCCTGTGAAATGTACCAAGTGAAACATCAAATCTCTCATGATATATGGATACTTTATTACCAACATCGAACAATTTATTTTTGATAATAATAATGTTGTTGAAACGATCTGATTTATAACATTTCAATCCTTAGAGGAAGAGTAATGATTCTATATGGAGCCGATAAATCACAGCGTCCTTTGTACTTCCCCAATAAAAATATTTCTCTTCAAAACTCTTCAGATTTTTCTACATAACTGTCAGATTTCGGACGCTTTGAGAAATTTGCAAAATTTTTAACCATAAATATTACTCTACAAATTTCTGCATTACTCTGCAAAATTGTACATAATTCTTCCAATCTTCGTAATATTTTATGAATTTCCCCACAAAATTCGTACAAAACTCGCCAAATCTCCATATTACATTAAATACTTCTCTGCATATTTCTGCATCACTCTACAAATCTCTGTTTTATCTATTCACTTTTGCTTGAGGAAAAAAATTTTTGTTCAGAGTTTATCTCTACAAATCTCTTTCCAGTTCGACTTGAATGACATTACGGAAGAGACACCACATTGAAAGTCCATTTTTAGGAACTGTCCTCAGTGAGAATTGAACCCGGATCCTGCGATTGAGAAGCAAAGCCTCTATCACATCAGCGGATCTCCGAGATGACTACAGTAATCTCAAAGTACCACTTATGGGGATCATCTCAATGGAAAATTTTGAAAAATTCGTTTTCGTGAGGTATAGACCGATCAATTTAGAATCTTCTGAAACGAAAAATGGATAGGTCGTGGGAGAGGGGATTTTTTTGACCTCAACTTGTAAATTTTTCCAAGTGCTGAGTCAAATCGATAGAAAATTTTGAAAGTTCATCCCTGTGAGATATAGACCAATCAATTCAGAATCTTCTGAAACGAAAAATGGATAGGTCGTGGGAGAGGGAATTCTTTTGTCCTCAACTTTTAAATTTTTCCAAGTGCTGGGTCAAATCGGTAGAAAATTTTAAAAAATTCGTTCCCGTCGGATATAGACTAATCGATTCAGAATCCTCCGAAAGGAAAAATGAGTGGGTCGTGGGAGAGAGGTTTTTCCGAGGCCTACTAGTAAATTTTACTCAAGTTGTTTTGAGTCGATCGAAAAATTTGAAAAAATTTACTTCATCTCCGCAAATGCGATTTGAGAAAAATGTATGAATTTGTATAGAAAACTCAACTCTCCGCCACAAGCCGTAATATTCTTGGAATAGACAAATAAAGAGAAAATTCAAATTTTTTTCTGCAAATGTAGTTTGCAGAGAAATGTATGAATTCGTGGAGAAAATTCCTTTCCTCATCAAATGTTTCCACCATTTATCAAGTAGAAAAATGTTGAGAAAATTCAACATTTCTCAACAAAACAACTTCGACCAATAAGTTGAAAATGTACAGAGAAACCTTTACTGGCAATAGAAATTTTCAGAAATATGCAGAATTTCACAGAGTTTTGGAAGATGAATCTGTTGAAAAAATTCTTTCTTTCTCTAAGAATTGCGATAATGAAGTTTTGCAGAGAAATTGTTAAAGTTTTGAAGAGAAATATTTTTATTGGGGTTAATCAGCAACATATTCAATACAACATTCAAAAGGATTTCAAAAAATGTATTTTACCCTTCAAATTGATTATAAATTTTTATTGAATGAATATTTGGAGAATTAATGAAAAAATTTCAGCATTTTAGCATTTCTACTCTAAGATTTTTAATTTATCCAATACTCTGAGATATATTCCTGGAAAAAGAAACAGATAAGAATAGATCGACTTTGAATTGTTTTCTACGCGGTTTATATAGTTTTCTCTGTTCAGGAATATGAATGAATTTGAACCAAAATTATTCACCTGCGGATGGAAAATTGGTCTTTCGTGCATCCCGTGAACTGGCCATTCTTTCCATTCGGTCGCATCTTTTGTTGTTGGTGCTTGATGAGTGGCGCCTACGTTATGCATTTTACGAGTAACGGATCGGGTATTCATATATGGCATCGCAGACATTCTAGGGCGTCTAGGGTTATATTCTAATGCGGTGAAATCATCTTCTTTTCTTTTAGTGTTAGATGACAGCAACCTTTGTCGTAGATGAAGGATATTCTGTTCCACGGGTTTCTTAGTCGCGCGTATTGGATTTCTTCGTAATTTTACGACTTCGCAACTATATTTTTGAAAATTAGTATATGAATTTTCTATTGATCAGGTTGTTACAGGCATGACAAGAAGACATCTGATTGATCAGAGATCTAATTAGATCTCATCAGATCTAAATTTTAGCAAAAATCTCGACAAATCTGTTCATATCTACACCGAAAAAAATAATTAGTTACCCTTACTCAAAATTAGTTCCAGCAACTATAGATACAGTTGTTAATATTTGGATAACTGAAACGGGCGTTGGCTCAACTAAATTCAAATTTAGTTCCTCTGACTTGAGTTGCTGTTACTATTCTATTCTTTTATTACTCGGAACTAATTTTCACAACTAACTTTAGTTCATTCGGTCAAATAAATTATTTTTTTCGGTGTACTTACATCTGAGCATCTCAACTTAGGTAACAATCTTCGGAGTTTGCTGATATCCACTCACTCCCAAAGATTCCAATTTTGTAAGAAATCCAACAAAATATAGGAAAATTCAAAAAGATTTCTGATCTCTGGAGTTCTCTGTGGATATCTCCGGATATCTTTTTTTGCCGAAATTGAGATCTGAAGAATTTGGTGTAAATTCTGGGTAAATTCAAGGAGAAATATTTCTCTCAGTTTGCACATTCAGAATATACGCCTATTTATTTTCATTTGGGAGATTTGAATTATCGGAATAACTTCCCCGTGCACGGAAAAAAATGTTCCGCTGTACCAGCTAAATTTTAGCTGCTGCAGCGAAATATCTAGCTATGATAGCTAAAATCTAGCTGATACAGCTAAACATTTTTTCCGTGTGGCACTTTTCACCCCGCTCTCTCCTAATCCTGTCTAATCATTGTACATTGATTGACACGATCTAGATGGGGTTTAGGCATATAAAAACATAACTCTGGTGAAAATCCAAAAGTGAAGGGAGAGGTTATTGGGACAAATGAAACGTGAAAATGTTTCAATTCCCTCCTACATTACTTTTAGGTGACTCTTTGTTACTCTTAGGTGACTCTTCGCTTGCGCTTTCGTCGCGTTTCAACGCTTCATTTTCACCAGGGAACCGACACAAAAGATCTTTAAATAAAAAGAAGTCCAACCGAAAAGTTCATGTTTTTTTTGTTCATTTTCGATTTCATCATGGTAACACACGCAGAGAAAAGTTACCTAAAAAATTACTAGACTTTATAGTAAAATAGGGACAAAATCACATTTTGGGGGTATGTATTATATGTTGTGATTAAAATTACTATACTTTCTATCAATAAATAACAGAATTCCATCACTGCTTACTAGAAAGTATAGTAAGTTGAATGACAACATATAATACATAACCCCAAAATGTGATTTTGTCCTTAGTTTACTGTAAAGTGTAGTAATTTTTTAGGTAACTTTTCTTTGCGTGCACTTGTTCGTTGTTGAAGAGCACCCTTGAAACCCTGAGCAGTAATTCTTTATGCCAACATTTTGTCCTTTAGACGTTAATAGGTTGAGAACGGTATACAGGGTTCCCCCAAAATTTGGAGAGTCATTTTTCCTGGCTATCACTGACCATATTCAACATTTTCCATGACTCTCAAATAAGTATACCCAGATAGCACACGAGTTGCTCCAACACCAAACCAATCAATTTGTTTCGATAACTGGAAATAGCAAAGCCGAAATACTTGGAGCAAGTTGGGGTAACTTAGGACGCCACTAAGCGAACTCAGCTTATAAATGAAATTGTGGAATTGTCATGATTTATGAAGGAATATTGTTACAATTTACCAGTATATCGCGTCGTCACCAAATTCCTCTGAATATGAGTGTGATACGTACATATATGTATACTGTCCTATCTATATAACGGTATCAAGGGCGTATCCAGAAATTCTCTATCCTCCTTTGAGGGGACTCGAGCATAAGGAAGTGGGGAAGGGAAAAATTTAAATTCGTTAATGTTTTGAGGTTGAAATTTTACGATTTTATTTTTCAGCCTTCAGAAATCACTTAGAAATTTGAGGTTTGCGGCGATGTGTAACTCTAGGCATGTAATTTATTATTATTCACTTTAAATGAGGTAGCGAAGTTTTGGATATTCCCTTGAAAGGTATTACCCTTCACTCTAAAAAATTTGGCAGTGCCAAGTAAAGTCCACTCCGAATGGTGTTGTTTCAACACCTGGCGGTGTTATTTTCACACCGTATGGTGTCATTCTAACACCATTTGGAGTTATTTCAACACTGTATTCCGGAGTGAACTTTTATCACAGTATTTTGAGACGTTTAGAGGTGATCTACGAATTGAAATAAAATGAGCGCAGTCAATAGATCAATTGTGAATACCTATTCTTCTGACATCGCGTTTTGAACCAAACCAAAGGAATGGTATTCGCAAACAAAATCGCAAGGCAATTCAATGAAATTTATTATGAATATTTTGAATTCAAAACGAACTCTTAATGAATAACCTAATGTTCAGAAAGAATTCGTATCAAGACTCCATAATGAATTCTGCGTGCATTCAATACGTTTTAATCTTGACTTCATTGAATTCTTATTGAATTCATTATTGGTCGCATAATGGCAACTATTCAGAAAGTCTTTGGGAAGTCTCTGTGAATTCAAATTGATCATTTGTGCTGGGTGGGTAAAAAATACACAAATGGACATTACTCCTTGAAAATTTTTTGCTGGAATCAAATGTTTCAATTTTCCCTGACTTTTTATAAATTTGAATGGATTTCCCTAACTAATGGAGCATTTTGAAAACGTTCCCTGACTTTCCCTGACTGAATAAGGATTCCCCGACTTTCAATGACTGGGGGGACCCTGGGTATACTCAAGATTCTTGTTGCAAATCAAGACGAAAAATTACCAAATTGACAGATTCACAGTGTCAACTGGACCTTGTTGATTTTAAAAACTCATACTGTTCTAGAATGAATCATATTTCCACATTATTCAATTATTTGATTTTTTTAAATATCTTCCTTATTTTAAGGGGATACAAAATCTCATAATTTCTCAAGGAATTGGGACTTTTATGAAAAATTATGGAAAGTTATGAGATCATTTTCGCCAGGGTACCAGCGTCGGTATCGGATCTCTCTTTTTATCTACTGATCCTGTCCCTTTCTAACCGATGATGGATTTGAGGAGACGATTATTTAGGGAACAAATTTTTAGGTTACTGAAAACATGAACAGCTGAATTGGGTTTACAAATGTTCTATTCACTTTTCAAATGGGGGCGGCAAAGTTCTAAATCCGCCACTGCTATTTATATTTAGACATGTCATTTTCAACTAGGATGGCATAGAATCGTCGCAACCATTTTTATGTTCTGGCCGCCATGGTGAGTACGAATTATAAATTATTTGAATTAAATATCTCTAGTAAAAATTCTCATTTCGGTTCGCCAAATGGATTTGGTGCAGACTTCCCGAGTGGAAATTTGTTACAGCTACATTGCGGTCCTCGTTCTGTTTGCCAAATTATAAATACGGTCCTATAGTCAGGGTTGCCGGATCCAGCTCGTATACAAAATGTAACGCCTGAACAGATACGGTCCAAATGTGACCGACCGTTCCGGTTCCTTATCTGAAAAATGTATGGTACAGATTAGGTTACCAAATCCGGTCCATATTAGACTATTGAATTCGGCCCTTCTCTCCAAAATTCCATGCGCTACGTGCGTATCAGCTGGTTGTAGTACGCATCTAATGACTTTTCTCATGGCAATTTTGACTCAACGAACGATTTTTTGAAGATTCGTCATCGAACAAATTCTAGGACGATTTTATTTCTGGAAGTTTTTCATCAAAGGTTCTAATTACAAAGTTATGAAAAATGGAATTTTGTTTGCGAACGTAAACATCTTAGAATATATTATATTGTAAATATTAATATGAGTTATGATAAAAACATCTTTTACATTCAATATTTGTGCAAGAAATTATCTTACACTTGGCAAAATCAGCTCGGCTCATATCAGAATAGAACCTCATTTGCAAATAAAATCAAGAACATCTGATCCAAACAGAGGTAGTTGAAATACGACATGGCGATAATGCCAAGCTTGGAATTTGGTATGCTTGAAATCAGAGTACCGATGTCAGGTCCGAGTTGATAGAATTGTAATAGGGTTCACACTAGAAAATCTCATCAGGCCCGGATTTTATGAAAAACGGTATGTCGTATCGCGAGAGTCTCAAGGCAGTACACATTTGGGTCTAACGTGGAATTCCTTGATACGTTATTTCATATGTGTGCTTCATTAGGGCCCTATGTGGATTCGATGATAATGTATACCGTGATGGAGCCTGATTCGGACCGCATCAGTATTACGGCTAGTCGTAACAGATTTCTGCTCGGGTTGTTGCATGTGATCGTTCAGTTATCTGGGTCCATTCGGCGAACCGAAGTGAATCAATGCGCCCATCATTATGAGCAAAAATATGGTGTGTGTATATCAACCTCTAGAGGATGGGAATCCTCGAAAATTTTTTTACCATTTTTTCTTTATTCAGAACATCAAATAACTCCTGAAAAACATGAGGAAGGTTGTTTCCCAGGGTGGTCCCTTTTGAGACCAGTCCCATCCGCTGAAGGTTACATGAAATCAGTTAGTTTGTACAGTACCAAGCAGCACAAAAGTTATATTTAAAGTCCTTATACATTGAAACATCCGCAACAAAGAATTTCCTGCTAAAAATGCCAGATAAATCCGGACGATTCTTGGATATGATAGGTTTGCACACAGAGCAATTGCAGCCGGATTAAAATCAAAGCAATTCAAGGGTTCAATATACAGACCTCAAGTATTGTTTTTGAATCTCACTGTAGTCATCATAGCATTTCATAGCTGAATGGGAAAGATACTAAACTACACATTATCGGAAGTCTTGGAGTCAAATCTCGACGAAACGGTAAAATTTCGTTCTCCAATTCCTCTGTACACGCTTCTCTGCACAAAAAAGAAAGGATTTCTTTGAATCTAAAGAATTGTTATTTAAATAGGCTTTAAAGAGAATGAATATTTTTTTGGTACAAACAAATTTGTTGTTCGAAAAAAGGGCCAAATAAAAATTTCTTAAATTCAAAAAAATCTGTATTTCTGTGTGGCATTGATTATACTCTTTATGGAGCGTCAATTTTCATACGCTTTCTTTGTTTCAAACTTTGCTCCAAATACTCTTCTAATCGATTCTATTTATTTTCTACTCCCTTTCTGTTGATTTTTTTCCGCTTTATTTCAATGTCCATTTTGACCAGGATTAGGCTACAAAACCGAGTGGAAAACTCGGAAGTTACACAATAATCAAAGCAGGTTTGATCGTTCTACGATGGTCCCAGAACTTGACAGAGCAATTTTTTCCATTTTTCCTGACATTTTGATGTAACAATGATGTCAATATAATGGAATTATGTGATAGAGACATAATTATTACATCAAATCTGTACTAAAAATACCAGGCCAGGGTTGATAGTCCTTGGATTCATTTCTTTTTCCTTATTGGTTATCTTATTCAACAGAGATGTGTGATTGGTCAATTCTGTTGCGATTCAAGGACCGCTATCAACCCAGCAGGCTGAACCGGACGAAAAATAGTTGTCAGGCTTTGAACAATTTTTTTCACGTGGAATTCGAGGACACACTGACAAACTTTCTACTTGATTTTGTAAAAAATTACCAAATTGAAACATCCTGTCAAAACCTGACAGGAAAACTTTGGTCTCTTTTTGACTGTATATCACAGTTTATTGATTTCAAACAGAATCATTCCAAAAAATTATTGTCAGACAGAATATTTCAATTCGGTGATTCCGGACAAAACCGGATACAAAGTTTTGTCAGTTTTTGCCTTGATTTCACATGGAAGAAACCTTGAAAGCTTGACAATTTTTTGTCCGATTCTGCCTGGCATTTTCAGCACGAATTACCAGGTTGACTGTGTAAGATTCCTGTTGTGGGAATTTTAAAATCCCGTATGGAAATATTTCGCTGAAAAATGTCTGCAAAACTATGAAAAATCTTTGAAAAAAAATGAAAAAACTCTGACAAACTCTGAGAATCTCTGAAATTTTGATGAGAAATCTAATATTTTTGGGACATTCTTTACAGACTTTTTTCAGACTTTTTTCAGAGTTTCTCAGAGTTTTTTCATACTTTTTCAGAGAAATAGTAACGAAATTGCACTCTGAAAAAACTCTGACAAAACTCTAATAAATTGTTGACATTTTTCTGATTATTGAAAAATCCTGAAATTCAATAAATACATTCATATGCCGTATTCAAATATCATGTGTGAAAAAGTGTTTGAAAATTTTTTAATTTTTTTCTAAAAGTCAGAAAAATGTTAGCAATCCATCATAGTTTTGTCAGAGTTTTTTCAGAGTGCAATTTCGTTACTATTTCTCTGAAAAAGAATGAAAAAACTCTGAGAAACTCCGAAAAAAGTCTGAAAAAAGTCTGTAAAGAATGTCCCAAAAATATTAGATTTCTCATCAAAATTTCAGAGATTCTCAGAGTTTGTCAGAGTTTCTCAGAATTTTTTCATTTTTTTTTCAGAGATTTTTCATAGTTTTACAGACATTTTTCAGCGAAATATTTCCATACGGGATAGAAAATACTTTGAATATAACTTCTGTGATACTCACTTTGCCGTGTGTTGCTTGGGATTATACATAAAGAATTGTCAAATGATGGAACATCTAGATTGTCTTGGAAGTTAGTTAATTCATGCAAATATTTTAACCATTGTTTTAAAGAATTTAAAAATTCTCTGAAGTCTTCGGATAAATCCCTTATAACATTCCTAAATTTTCCACAATTTTTCAATGGAGGCGCAATGCACATAAATTTTATATTTAATGTGAACGATGTTTGCAAGAGAATTCTCACAGAACTTCAAATATAATTTTTTAATAATGTTGTATTTGTTCATTTTGCACTTACAAAATTGATAACAAAATCAATTCTCATTGGCATGAAAGAACTTTTTAACCCAGTATAAAGTTCGTATATCCGTTGTTATCCGTTTGTGATATATTTTTGTCATGTTTGTCCAAAAATGTACAGGTTGAGAATTCTACAAAATATCTTTATGAACTGGATTGATGGTTTTCGTGATACCTTAGAAGTGGTTAACGATTCTGAACTTATATTATTCTTCTTCATAGAATACAAAAACAATGGTTCAACCGAAGTTCTTTCAAAAATATGATTAAATTTCAAAAGAATTATCCCACGTAGCACAAGAACTTCACAAATGTGCTGTGATGATTCTGTGAATTTGAAGAGAATATGCGAATGAGACTATTTTGAGATATTCTTGATAATATCTTGAAGATAACTTTGTTGAAATATTCTAAAGAAGTGCATAGCACATAATAATTATTTGAAACAGTCTCATTTACAGGTTCCAAGTATGTTCATACGATTTTCTGAACATATTCTTAATATTTTCAATCTCTTGTGTTGCTTGGGATTCATTAGCGAGTTGAAGAAGGTATTAACATTAAGAATATAATGGATATAATTGTTTTTTCAACTTATCTGAAATCAATACATTCAAATTTTGTATGAATCTGTATTCGTTCACTTGGCATAAGCATCGAAATAAGTAGCTCAATAAAAATTGTTAGATTGGAATTGTATAATAAAAATTCCAAAGTTCAATTTTAATTGAATCATGCAGATAACAAAATCTATCTTTTCATAGTTGTATGAATTTTTACATTGTGTTACAAAAACTTTTCAAAAATTCAGCGTTAATCATAAATTCTGTTACTTTTGAAGGATTCAATTTCTATGTATTGGATAAACTTTGTAATGAAGTAAATTAATAAGAATTATACTTGGAAGGAATTACTGTCAACAACTGTGTCATCAAAATTGTAAAAATTATATTTTTAGTTCCCAAATGAATAATTCATTATTTCCTAGTGTGCTTTATAAAAGATGTATTTTTATACTGAACAATGATCAAAGGTGGCCACATATAATTTACTCACTTTTTATCTCGCGCTATATGATCCATCAATTTCTCTACCTGGGACAAAGGTACTGCTTTTCAAAATTTAAAGAGATAAATCACAACACTGCTCGACCAACAGGTTTGTTCGTTGTTTCGTTGTCAGCTGTAAATTGCCATAGTTCAATGCATCCTTCGTACATTCGACATCGGTGGAAACAATAGAACGCTGGTAATTTTTGGAGAGTTCTAGAATTAACCAGGATTCTATAGAATTGATTGGTTGTCTTATAAATCTCATTGCTGGCTCGAAATTCAATGATTGGTCTATTTCTAGTAAATCTCTTAGAATTCATCAATCATTGAATAGCTATTGAACTTCGGGATATTACTTTTTCCAGCTGCTGAACCGTTACCATCCCCTACCCCCTACCCTATGCGTTTCCTCCTTCTTGCGAATGTGATGGTTATTTTCTTTTTTCAAATTACTTGAATCTACTTCAAACCAAGATCTTTTCAAACCACGTGGATTAGATTACATATGATTTAGGGTTGAAAAAAAACATTGATTAAAACGAATAATGTCCTCATCAGAATTGAAAATATTTCACCAAAGAGCTGCTGCAGCGGTATTTGAATTAACCATCAATTGCAAAAATGAATAGAAAATACAGTGTTGAGGTTATATCTTGAATCATATTTCTTCAATTTTACAGGAGGAAGAAATCGATAATTTGAGAAAACAAATTGAATTGTTGAAGCAATGCATCACTGAAAATTTAACCCAGTCTGACGGTGCATCCAAAGAAGAGTTTGACAAATTGCAACAAGAAAATATTAAATTAAAACATCGAGTGGCTATTCTAAAAAGAGTATGAAGTTTTTAGTCGTCCTGTTGAAAATCTATGCATCTATGTTTCAATGCAACTTACAAATTTTATATCAATATTTCACAAACACATTTATTTTCAGACTGTTGAATCTCAGAGATCTCAAACTGGGGAAGATATTGATAAAATGACATCGAATATGAACAGTATGGTCAGTCTATATGATTCTTTGTATGATTTATTTGAAAAAGCTATTAACTCTGCTTATCCTGATTTACCAAACCCACCAATCGTTTTAAATTTGTCTGGCAATAATCCCAAATTTGGGGATTACCAATGTAATAGCGCTATGCCTATCAATCAACAACTCAAATCTATGGGTAAGATAATTTGTTGAATATACATCTCAATAACCAGTGAAGAGAATATTCGAACATTTTTGAAGCAAAACTGGAGGTTGAGCATAAATTATATTATTTTCTTGAATTTGATTGTAAATATTTTCATACGATTGTATACAAATTTTTGTTCAATGTATCTTTTCCTTTAAGCATTTTTAATGCCTTCTCAAATGATATAGATGGAAAATTCATTTATTTCATTTGATTAAATAAATCAAAACTTATCATCTCATCTATTCGTATTGATTGTTATAATCTGTTGGAATTCCATGTTGCAGGAGTGAAAACAAATCCAGTGGTTATTGCAAATAATATTGTATCAAAGCTCGAACAATCTCCAATGATAGAAAAACTAGAAGTAGCAGGTGCAGGGTTTGTAAATATCTTCATAAAGCGTGATTTTGGACAAACGGTTTTAAAAAACTTGTTGAAGTGTGGAAAAGTTACTCCTCCTTCTGTTAAAAAGCAGAGAGTAGTTGTAGATTTTTCAAGCCCAAATGTTGCCAAAGAAATGCACGTTGGGCATTTAAGGTCTACCATCATTGGTGATAGTATTTCTAGAATATTAGAGTTTTTGAATTACGATGTGCTGAGAATTAACCATGTTGGCGACTGGGGTACACAGTTTGGAATGTTGATTGCTCACCTTCAAGATAAATTTCCCAATTATTCTGTTGTTTCTCCTTCTATTGCAGACTTACAGGTATGTTGATAAAATAATTCACAAATTTCGATCGATAGTGTTCATGAAGTTTGTAATTGAACATTCGATTACAAATATAAAGAACTTGATAAAATTTTGGTCAAAGATGCAACAAAGTATCCATGAAATTATGAATTCACATTTGAATCAACTATAACTCTTGCCTTCAGCGAAGAATCATTCAAATTCATGCATCCTCATAAAAGTTACCATAAAGTACATATAGACATTTTTGAAAATACTAATACAATAAATGATGTTTTCTAAATCACGAGTACTAAATAAGCACAATAAATATTCTTAATTTTGAATGATGCTTCTGTTTTAATCAGAAATGTTACTTGCTAAATTTTCATCTCAAATCTGAAATTTTGATTATTACGATATCTCCATTCCCTTAATGAGAAACATGAAAGTCGAACATTAGTTTTTCAATCATATAGTTTTGAGAGTTAAAATTTGTTATTCCATGACTGCAATCAGTACAATAATAATTTTTTTAGAGCTTTTATAAAGAATCAAAGGCAAGATTTGATACGGATGAAATATTCAAGAAACGTGCCTACGATTGTGTGGTTAAATTACAAGGTTTTGATCCTGAAATGACAAAAGCATGGCAGTTGATATGCGATGTTTCTAGAAAAGGTAAAAAATATATTCAAAAGTATATAGATTTACCATTTAATCATTTTTACACTATTCAACTTCACTGTTAAAATCCACAATTCCTAAATTCTCAAAAAAAGATTCATTGATCAATAATATTCCTTCAAATTCAGAATTCAGCAAAATATACGAACGGTTGGATATTAAAATAATAGAAAGAGGTGAATCGTTTTATCAAAAAAGAATGGAAGCCATCATTAAAGAATTAGAATCTAAAAATTTATTGGAAGAAGACGAAGGACGGAAAATAATGTGGGGAGAAAAGCATGGAGATGGAGTTCCTTTTACAATGGTCAAATCGGATGGTGGTTTTACATATGATACATCAGATATGGCTTGTATAAAACAACGTGTAGAAGAAGAGCATGCAGAGTGGGTAAGTTATCTAAAGTTTAATCTCAATAGACTATTAGCATCGACACTCTATAGTTTGTTACAAAAGATTTGGCTGGGATTCCAACTATTGTATCCCCTAAATGAAATTTCGGATGACGCATAATACTCATAATTTATTTTGCTTTATGTTTCGTAATAGATTATCTATGTAACGGATGCTGGACAATCGTTGCATTTCAAAATGCTTGAAAGTTGTGCAAAACGTGCCGGAATTTTGACGAACGCTCACAGAATGGATCATGTTACTTTTGGCGTGGTATTAGGAGAAGATAAAAAGAAATTCAAAACTAGATCCGGAGATACCGTAAAATTGAATGATTTACTCGATGAAGGTAAGCAAGAGAATCGCATGGTATTCGAAGTAATGTCCTTCATATTCACAAACTTATTCAATTATTTCTCATTCAAGGATTAAAAAGAGCTCTAGATAAACTCAAAGAGAAAGGACGAGACAAGGTACTTTCTCCAGAAGAATTGAAAGCTGCTCAAGAATCCGTAGCTTATGGGTGTATCAAATACGCAGATCTATCGCATAACAGAAATCACGATTATGTATTTTCTTTTGATAAGATGTTGGAGGACAAAGGAAATACTGCGGTATATTTATTATATGCTCTGACTAGAATTCGTTCCATTGCCAGAAATGCTAATGTTTCTACAGAACAATTGCAAGACGCCATACAAAATATCCCTATTTCATTGGACCATGAAAAGGAATGGAAACTGGCGAAAGTTTTACTAAGATTCCCTGATGTTTTGATCAAAATCACGAAAGAATTATACTTGCATGTGTTGTGCGAGTATTGTTACGAAATTGCTTGTGCATTCACAGAATTTTATGATAATTGTTATTGCGTAGAAAAAAATAACACTGGTGAAATCGTCAAAATAAATATGGGTCGAATTTTATTAACAGAAGTTACTGCTATCTTGATGGAACAGTGTTTCCACTTATTAGGTCTCAAGACCGTTTCACGGATGTAAAGTAAGAAAATATCTATATTATTTAATTGAGTGAAAAATATAATGCATCATGATGAAAACAATTCAATTTTATTTTTTCAAAATGCAATTAAATTAATTGCTTTAGCTATTTGAAATGTATGGATTTTCATACAAAAAGAAATGTGTATTTTGTTTTATTATTTGCATATGAACATTAAAATTTGATTAAAATTTTGAATCTACTTTATACTGATTTTTAACAATAAACATCTTTGTATTGAAAACGTTTTTTGAGAACTTTTATACCTTATAAATATTATTTTTCATAATATTCTGTGTGAAGATGTGATATACTTTTAATATTATCCAGATGATGAGGGTTGGCAAAATGGGTGTGGAATAGAAAATTTTTAATCCTGGGATCTGACCTTTTCATTTAAACTCCACACCTGTTGGGTTCATATTTGGCTTCGACTCAACTGACAATCATTGCATCATTTGGATCACTTAAATTTATATATTTTTTCATCATCTCATGCTGGTTCATATTTCTATCCTTTTCCACATAACAGTGATGATAAAGGATAGATATATTCTCAGGCCACGTTAGTGTGTATAGTCGAATTTACTACACATACACGCAGTCAAATCATAATCAAAAATTCAGGTAAGGTTGAATGTGTCAGCACCGTATAGAACTACATCCACGTGTATCCGCGCCGTATGCAGGCGTATGCCGTATACAGTGTTCGTAAATTGTTATTGAGAGTATTTCTGTATTTTGACAGTGTTTATTCAGCAATAACATGGTAATTCTTCATCATTATCTTTCTTTTATTGAATTTTGATAATGCTTTATTTAAATTTCATTTTATTGACAAGCATTGTAATATTTCAAATACTTAACCTCATTTTGATTATTAGACAACATAACATCAATGCATCGTAGTATAATGTTCATTAACAAAATAAGTAATAGTTTAAAAACTCACAGTATTTTCACCATGATAATTGTCTTTTTTCTCACAAAGTTTTATTAAACCATTGAAAAAAATTTTTTTATTTAAATAGACTGCAGAACGAAAGGGGACATTTAAAGTTGAATATCTTCAACAAATAGAAAAAAACGTCCAAGCTAAGTGGGATGCAGCTAAGGCTTATGAAGTCGATGCACCTCTTCAACCCAAAAGTCGACCAGATGAGAAGTTTTTGGCAACATTTCCATTTCCCTACATGAACGGAAAGCTTCATCTAGGACATTCATTTTCTATGTCGAAATGTGAAGTAAGATATCATTTATGTTTCTAAATATTACAAATGTTTCATACAAATCCTGGACAGTAGATTTTTCAACTATTAATTTAAAATTACAATAATACGCACAGTCATGAGATGAGCCTTGTTAAATGACTTCTTCTTTCAGTTTGCCGTTCGATACAATCGTCTCTTAGGACGCAAAGTGTTGTTTCCTTTTGGATTTCATTGTACTGGAATGCCTATTAAGGCTTGCGCGGATAAACTTAAAAGAGAAATGGAATTATATGGTTATCCACCAAAATTTCCTGAAGTCATTGAATCGGTTGAGGAAAAAGATGATGAATTAACTATAAAAGATAAAAGTAAAGGAAAAAAGGTAAAATATATGTAAAACATTTATATATTAATGTATATTAATTAAAATTCATGATAATGTTCAGAGTAAAGCGGTAGCTAAAACTAGTGCTGCCAAGTATCAATGGCAAATCATGCAAAGTCTTGGCTTGAAAGATGAGGAAATACAAAAATTTGCGGACGCTGCATATTGGTTGGATTACTTCCCTCCTCTTGCCGTGAAGGATTTAAAATCGATTGGTTTACATGTAAGTACAGAGCTTTGTTTTATTCTTTAGATAGAAAACATTGTATATGATGTAAAGTAATTTCAAAATAATTAATTTCAATTGAAATATTTATTTTCATAGAAATTCCATATAAAATGATACTTTAATTTTGAATGTGATAGAGATAAAAAATATTTCAATTGAAGAAGTTCAAGTGCCAGATGCTTTTTCTGAGTTCAACTTTATTTGTTGAACAAATATATGGAATCACATTGAGTTAAATGTATTCAAAGTTCAACAAAATCTATATAAAAATTTTCAGTTCACTATTTATTGTTGTAGGTCGATTGGCGTCGAACTTTCATCACAACTGACGCAAACCCTTTCTTTGATTCATTCGTGCGGTGGCAATTTTTACATCTCAAAGCTAGAAATAAAATAAAGTATGGAAAAAGATATACCATTTATTCTCCAAAAGATGATCAACCGTGTATGGACCATGACAGAGCTTCTGGAGAAGGTGTTGGTCCCCAAGAATATACATTGATTAAAATGAAAGTGCTCTCTCCTTATCCAAAGGTTTTTGAGTGAGTATTTATAGTATCTTATTCTTAAATTCAAACAAAGCAATCTTGAAATTTTTAACGAGATTATAACAAAGATTATATTGTCATTAGAATTTCTATAAAAAAAAAATTCAAATTTCAGGTCAATTGCTAATAAACCAGTTTATTTGGTAGCTGCAACTTTGAGGCCAGAAACAATGTATGGACAAACAAACTGTTGGGTTCATCCCGACATCAATTACATCGCATACTCATTGAAAAATGGTGATATATTTGTTTCAACGGAAAGATCAGCTCGAAATATGGCGTATCAAGATTTCTTTGCAGAGGAAGGAAAAATTTCAATAGTTCTGAAGTTCCGGGGACAGGTAAATCAAAACTTATCCATTCAATATTCTTCGAATAATCATTTGTTTGAATTAAATGGTTAAAATAAACGTTTTCAGGAAATACTAGGTGTACCACTTGAAGCACCTCTAACTAGTTTCAAAGTCATATACACTTTACCAATGTTAACAATAAAAGAAGATAAAGGTACCGGTATAGTTACCTCAGTGCCTAGCGATTCTCCTGATGATTATGCAGCTCTAGTAGATTTGAAGAAAAAACCAGCGTTCAGAGAAAAGTATGGTTTGAAAGATGAAATGGTGCTACCGTACGATCCTGTAAGAATTTTTCAAATTTCTTTTATATGTGTTATGAATATCATGAGATAATTAAATTTATTCATCAGGTTCCTATACTCGAAATTCCCGAATTTGGGAATTTATCGGCCGTCAAAGTATATGATGATTTAAAAATACAATCCCAAAATGATACGATCAAATTAGCACAAGCGAAAGAAATGGTATATCTGAAAGGCTTTTACGATGGAGTATTGCTTGTTGGAAAATACAAGGGAAGAAAAATACAAGATATCAAAAAGCTTATACAAAAAGATTTAGTTGATAGCAAACAAGCAGTCATTTATTACGAACCTGAGAAAACTATTATCTCAAGATCGAATGACGAATGTATTGTAGCATTGTGTAATCAATGGTATCTGGATTATGGTGAAGAAAATTGGAAGAAACTTACTTCGCAAGCTTTACAAAATTTAAATACCTTTCACGACGAAGTCAGGAAGAATTTTCTGGCCTGTTTAGATTGGTTGCACGAATATGCATGTTCTAGAACTTATGGTCTTGGTAAGAGAATTATAAATTATTCATGTAGGTTTTGAAATTCTTCAAATATTGTTGATAATTTTATTAAATTGTTTCTAGGAACAAAATTACCGTGGGATGAAAGTTGGTTAATCGAGTCTCTTTCCGACTCTACCATTTACATGGGTTATTACACAGTGGCTCATTTATTACAAGGTGGATCGTTCAAGGGAGATAAACCAAATGTTTTAGGAATAAAGTAAGAATCCATGCAGTATTTTGAAAATAATATTCACGAAGAACCATCCAAATACTGTACAAACAAAAAAAGAGAGAGATAATAATTCTGCTTTTGTGTTGAATCCAAGTGATGCGAACTTTTTATATTTTCCATTATAATTTCAAATTTTTCAACTAAATCAGAATATGCAGTATCTGAATGGTTTTGAAGATTTCAAAGACAAATTCAGTGAGTCATAGAAAATTATCGATTCAGAGCCAGTCAAATGACTCCTGAAGTGTGGGATTATATTTTCTTCAAAGACGCCAAGTTCCCAAAAACGAATATAAAAAAGGAATCATTAGACTACATGCGGAGAGAATTCAATTATTGGTATCCAGTCGATGTCAGAACTTCAGGGAAGGATTTAGTTCAAAATCATCTTACATTCTTCATTTACAACCATACTGCAATGTGGCCTGCGCAACCAGACTTGTGGCCACGAGGTATACGAGTAACTGGACATTTACTATTGAATTCAGCTAAGGTAGGAAGAAATTTTTGAATTTCGCCTGTTCAATTGGATCCTGAGAAATATTGTTGATTGTTATCGAATTATTCATCAGATGTCCAAGTCCGAAGGCAACTTTTTGACCCTAGCCGAGGCTGTGGAAAAATTCTCGGCCGACGGCACGCGTTTGTGTCTAGCTGATTCTGGAGATTTTATAGAAGATGCAAATTTTGTAGAAAGTACGGCTGATGCCGGAATCCTTAGATTATATAATTTCATTGAATGGATTAAAGAGGTAATGGAATCTGAGGATTCTTTCCGTAAAGGAGAACCACACACCTACAACGATAAAGTATTTTTAAGGTAATGTAATGTTGAAATAGAACATATACCTTGCAAAGATTGAATTTTATACCAGTGAACGCTTACCATGTAACATGTTTGTTTAGTGAAATGAATTTGAAAATAAAAGAAACGGGAGATAATTATTCTAAAATGCTGTATAAAGAAGCGTTGAAAACTGGATTTTATGAGTTACAAGCAGTGAGAGATAAATATTTGCAATTGAGTGCATTGGATGGCGTCAATTGGATGTTGATTATGAAATTCATGGAGCTTCAAACGATTCTTTTGTCACCAATTTGTCCTCACGTAGCAGAACATGTATGGGAATTAATAGGCAAGGTGAGAGCATTGATAAAAATATATTACGTATTTTGAAATCAATATGTTTAAATTTTCCTATTTTATCATCTTTCAAATTAATGTATAAAGTGTTTGTGTATGTTATTCTCACTTTTCATCGTGAGTTTTTTCATGATAATATTTATATACATCTACGGTGATGAAGTTTCATAATTAAAATACTTCAATTAATCATGATTTTAATTTTCCGTAAAGTTCAGTCCAGATTACTGAGTTATAATAAGAATTCACTTAGAATTATTCAAATTTTCATAAATCGCAAGTTAAGCATTTTCTCAATAACTCCTTGAAAACATACTCTATTAAATTTTGAATTTCCTATTGAAAATATACATTTTTAATGTTATATTTTACAATTCACTCGTAACAGCAAGGTACAATATTGGATGCGCGATGGCCAGCAGTTGGCGATATAGACACAATTCTCATCAAATCTTCTCAGTATCTTATGGATGCTGCACATTCATTCAGAATAATGTTGAAAAATCATCTCACCCCTAAAAAATCTTCCAAGGGAAAAAGCGAAGGAGTCTCCATAGAAAAGCCCACACAAGGAATTATTTGGGTGGCTAAAACATATCCTCCTTGGCAGAGCATGATTCTCACCACTCTGAAAAATCTATACTTGGTAAGGGTGAATATGAATTTGAGTACTTGATTAATTTAGTATTGAATTCCTATTGAAAAATTAAAACCAAACTATTACAGAAAAATGGGAATAAATTACCGGAGAATAAAATCATTGCAACAGAATTAGGGAATATTTCTGAATTAAAAAAGTATATGAAGAGAGCAATGCCTTTTGTACAAGTTGTTAAAGACAAAATCGAAGCTATGGGGTTAAGTGCTTTAAACTTGACCCTTGATTTCGACGAATACGATATCCTTGTGAAGAATAAGGAATATCTCAAAAACACTTTGGATGTGAGTAAATGTTGATTGTTATTTTATTGATTACGTTCAATTATTTATTTGTATGTAAATTTATTTACTTTCATAGCTCGAAGAGTTGTCTATGAAATATACGGATGAAGCTCCTGATAAAACTAAAGAAGAATGTTGCCCTGGAGCTCCTTACATCAATTTTTCTGTGAAACCCGGATTGCAGATATCTTTATCGAATCCGCAACAGTTTAATGGTTTATTTAGTATGTCAATACTAATTTATCCATCAGATACGGCTAATGATTTGATCACGCGTATTGCAAAAGAGAACAAACACATCAAAGGTATTAAAATATTATCATTAATTGCACTTATTTATGGTTACAAATTTACTAGCACGAACAGTCTGCAAAATAATTTATCCTTTATTTCTTTTTTCTCCAGATTCATCGTCTGTGTCACTATACCGTTATAGAGATCCAGTTCTTGGTCCTCGAACTAAACCAAACACCGATGATATTTTGAAAGATAAAGTACAGATTCCTTCCAAGGCTAAATTCAATGTTAATTTAGAATCAAATATTGTGGAAATTGAAGTAGATGGTGTTACGCATCAAATAGGTAATCAATTAATTTATGTTCTTAATTGATTTACTTTAGATGATGAGCGCCAAGCGCTATATAGGATTTTCAGTACTAAATATTTATATACAAAAATGAAAATTTTTCTCTTCTTAATTTATAAATTATTATTGCGCTTCATTATGACATTCAGGACTCTAGATGTGAGGAAATTGAAACTATCAAACGCATCTAACGGACAATAAGTGTTGAACAAAATTCATTAATTTTGTAATTGTTGAAGAATAATAATTCTTTTAGTCTATAATTCAGAAATTCTATTCGTACAGATTTTACTGTAATGAAAATGAGTATTTTTGTACAAGGAATCAATATTTGTGTCTGTTAGCTCCAGTTTGGGGTAGATTTTGATTTCTTCCTGTATCATAACTCAAAAAGTATTCAACGTATTTTGTACAAATTTGTACAGCTTTTTTATTGTTTTGAAGTATTTTTTTTCCTTCCTTATTCAATCATTGTGATTTTAATTCATTAGAAACAAAAATATTATTTATTTTCTGAAATTATTTCAGTATAATTTCATTGTGATTTCGAATAAAATTGCCGATATCAAGTTTTTCAATTGTATTTATGTAGAACACATTTTATAAATACAATTTGCACCTGAGAATGCATTTGAAATTCGTTTTATTAAAATATGAATATCCACTTCATTTGTTTCTTGAAGTATTGAAATATAAAACGAGCGATTTCTATCATTTCAGTATCTAAAATATTAGAAAAATATTTTCATATTATATTTAGAGTTTAGTTGCATCTTTTTAGAAGACGACAAGGATTGCACATAATTATCATAAAATTGAAAAGTTTGTTTCGTCTATCGATAGTAGCTGTTATGAAACAAATTAATTGGCTTCGGGTGGGCAGATTTCTCTACCTTATCCGGCTTTGTGGCCTTTCAACTTGTCGATTATATATTAATGTGGGAATAATTGCCAGCTAAATGTAAATGGAATTGCATCATAAACATCAGCATTATCGCGCTTTGCATTTGCAAATTCCTTTCGATGTATAAAGTAAACTCAAAAAAGGGTCATTTGTTATACAAGCAAAGTAATCCTATTACATCTAAATTTGACGATATCGAATTCAGATATCTAGAATTTAGAAGTCTCTCTCTTACAACGTATAACCATGTTATTCCGTGTGAACCCAGTTCAAAGGATTTTTTAATTATTCATACTTTATTTCAATGATTTATACATATGATTCAAATATCTAAAGAAAAGGGTCAAATATAATGGAACGAAATAAATTCAAATTGAAATGGGTACGATTTATTAATGACACAGTAAAAGAATACTAGCACTAATATCTCCTTAAATGCCTGTAGTCGAGTTTGTCGGTTGTCGCAGCCTAAAATTTGAATATCTTCAGTATGGATTCATCATTTTAAGATGATACTAGTGTCCAAACGCTGGCTGAATTTTTCGTGTAAGATTTCTCACAAATACTTCAATATTTTAAGATCATTGAAGAATGGTCGAGAAATCTTACATACAAGATTCGGTTAGCGCCACGTTCGCTGATATCTCTTTAAGAGAATACCAATTCTATGAGATTAGCTGTATAATTCTCTCTGCAAAATTTTGCAAAAAACAAAATATAATTGAAATATCTCGGTTTATCTCCATTCTTGGCCAATCAAAGAATGGAACTACATCGAGATATTTCAATTATATTTCATCCTTTCAAAGAGAAAGTTTTCTAATCTCACGGCACTGGTATTCCTTTAAGCACACAAAAGGTATCAAATACTGTATCCAGTACATTGAATATTATTATCGGTTATACAAATTTATACAAGATTTGTTTCTTACAAATATTTCTTTCGAATATTAAAAAACCTCTTCGAATTCGTTACAGTATATTTTAGTTTACCCAAAATCAACGAAAAAAGAAACCTGTGTAAAATTTCACTTTCTTTCGATAATAATCATTAACAAAATTTTTATTATAAAATTCACAGAACTTCTATCTCTTCGGCAGCATGCTTTTTGATGGATTCCCGTTCTTTTTCTTGCCAAAGAGAAACTTCCGCTCTTATCCTTTTGACATCCGTGGCATAAGTTCTGCAGCATCCTCCGACGTATCTCACCCCAAGATCCAACCATTGCCCAATGAACTGTTCCAAGGGATACCATTCCCCATCTCTCTTCCAACCATGAGCTACCGTGTATTTCTCACCGCTATTAGGATACACTATCAGGGGCACAAAATCCTTACTCTTTTGTTTATTTATCCCCTTGAATAGAGACGAAACACACTTGGGTGCGATACAATTAACACCAACTGCTACCAATTGACCAGGTAACGCGCTTTTGTAACACGCAATGGCAGCTTCTTGAAAATTACTACCTTCTGCCAAAGACACTCCATCATCTCGGCAAGAGAACGTTAACCAAGCTTTGATGTCCGGAAATTCTTTCAATAAATCGATCAACGCTTCTGCCTCGTGCTTGCAAGGTATCGTTTCTAACGCAAGCATATCGACACCGCTATTTATCAAAGCTCTCATATGCGGTCTGTGCCATTCCTTCAACACCTCGATGGAGACTTCTTTCCCATAAGCACCTGTGTATTCCGAACCATCGTGTTGGGCTGCTCCGTAAGGCCCAATAGATCCAGCGACCAATGGATTGGGATTAATTACATTTTTATTGTCTTTGATTTCCTCTTTGTATTCATTCACCGCTTGTCTGGCGTAGTTTACAGCTCGTTGAAACAAAACCAAACTTTCTTCTTTTGTAACATTCAAGTACTTGATAAAACCATCGATTGATGCTTGATACGTGTTGGTTTCTATGATATCAGCCCCAGCTCTTAAAAAATCTAAATGCGTAGCCACAACTGCCTTTGGATTTGTTGCCAAAAATCTTGCTGTCCATAACGGATCTCCATCGATCTTTTGACCCACATGAGTTGACAATTGAGTCGAAAATCCTCCGTCCAATACTTTAATCACAGACATCATTTCGCGACTGAACTCAGCGTCGCGTGTTACATTTGATTTTAACGAATATAATACACATGTTTCTATTCCAAAGTCCAAAACTGAATCTTCGGTTATCCAACAGATAAAACGACAAAGACAGAAGTTTACAAAATAAGAAAGTAATATCACAAAAATAATAAATTTACTTCCTTCTTACAAGATTTCAAATTCTAAGTTATCCTTCTTATCTGTGTGTACAGCGCGGTCTTGTGGCAAAACAAGCTAGTTATTCTCTTCTAAATGTAGATTTTATTAGCAAATGATGAAATTCACCCAAAATCGATCCTTCGAGATAAGAGGAAGATGAAAGAAGTACATTGTTTGAATAGAAAATGATGATTTTCGTACATTCGCTTGGGACTTCCATCGTATGAGCATTAAAATCTGTCAATGTGGTGACAAGAATTTTTATATGAACCGCATCATTGAATGTCATAACGATTATACGTAAAAGTTCGCTATAAATTGTGCTGCAACGATAGATATAGTAAGAGAGAAGAAATCAAAGAAGATAACTAACGATAGCACGAACTATCAACGAGTCTCGTTCATTTGTGATACATTATCAGCCTATTCATTTCCTTATGTACACAACTCATAATTATTTTCAGAATAATTTCAAATATCTATGAGATAAGACTACAGATTTACTTCTGTTCATGAGCGTGCAATTTATTCCAATCGTCAATACTTTAGAAAAATTCACGTTCAGTCGTATGATTTCATGCAATATTTTCTTTTTAGTTCTCCAGATTTCATCAACTCTCATCTAGGTAATTAAATCAATATCATTTTAGACCAAATTCTTGTGTCTTTCAATTGAGAATATGTTTAAAATTCGACCCACTGAGCATTTCTGTTAGAACCTTGCATTAACATTGCAGCGATATTGATGCGATCTTGAAAGTACCTGTTATGAGAATTACAACAGTAACATTACAAAATCCAATTACAAGTTAATTAAAGCGATGTTACGTTGTCAAGTGATATTCCAATGATATTCCTGCGAGTTAATTTTATAATATTGCATTTGTAAATTGAAAGGGAAGTACTTCCAAAATCGCATCAATATTGCTACAACTACGGAAATACTCAGTGGGAAGTTATAAGTCCTGAAACACTGACGTGTAATGTTATATTTATATATTTATTTCAAAAAGTCAATGCAAGGAATTCAGCTTGCTTTCAAATGAATTTTATGAGTGATATGAAAATGATGATAACAAATGAGTGAATTTTATTGAGTTCAATTCATAAGCTTATAATTGTAACCACTGGAATTCTACTTTTGATCTGTTATTTTAGGTCTAGAACGGATAGAATCTTATGAATTTCAGTCGGAAAGATAGGTAGAGGATTATGGCGCTCCATAACGGCTCCTAAATTAAAATCATGTCAACTTCTATTCAATGCTTTATGAAACTGCTTTGATGCTTTGAATCCATTTTTATCCAGTTCTTCATGGTGCTGCTGAAATACTGCACTGTGGTTGAAAACCATCAGAATTCTTGTTGAAACTTTATCAGCTCCTATCTTCATTAATTTTCTTAAAGAAAGGAAAAACAAAAGAAAAGAATCCAAGTCATGTTGCTTTTCATTTATAAGTATCGGTGCATAGAAGTGGTTCATTTTGCATTTGCATTTCAAAATATCTTAAAAATAAAAAGTGATATGTGGAGAGTTGATCACTTGAGTAAAGTTATTCGAGCATCGAAAGAAACATGTGAAATTTTTTAACAACTTTTTTAGAAGTCATTCATGGGCTGTAAAATTTAAATGTCATTCATTATTTTCTTTCTCAATACCCAGAAAACAAGCAACTCTCATTCAGAGCCCTATCAAGAATTTTATTATTATTGTTCATTCAAATGTTGTGTATATTTCATAATTGGTAAGAATGATTGTTATAAAATTTTAGATGCTTCTAGTATGTTTCATAAATCCTTGAAAAATTGATCCCTATTACAGGAAATTCAACATTTACTTATGAATTTACTGGATTATTTTATAGAAAAGAAAATGCAAAGTAAAATGGTATAAAATTTATTTATATAAGAAACATCGAGTATGTCTTGATTGGTAGAAGAACCTGTATAAAAGTTTTTTATCATTTGAATTCCAAATTGACAATCATGATGAGGCTTCCACATATTTTTCCACTTCTGTTCGCAATTTTGATATATCATCTGCACCCCAACGACAGCACCCACCGATATATTTGACTCCCAGATCTAACCATTCAGGAAGAAGAGGAGCAAGGGGTGGATGATTTTCATTTCCCATCCACCCTTGAGTTTTAGAATATTTTTCTCCGCTATTAGGATATACTATCATTGGTATAAATTCTTCGAGTTTCTTATTTTCATTGACACTTTTTAATAATGGAGTAACATCTTCAGGTGCAAGACAATTGATACCAACTGCCACTATTTGTTCTGGAATAGTCGAATAACAGTTCCTAACAACTTTTGCAAAGTTACTACCATCCGCAAGATTTAAGCTATTAGGTTGACAGGAGAATGAGACCCAAGCTTCTGCATTCGGGAATTCCTGTAGAAGTTTTATCACAGCCTCTGCTTCCTCTATGCACGGTATAGTTTCTAATGCAATCAAATCCACACCTGCATCCAACAGAGCTTTTACTCTAGGTCTGTGCCAATCCATGAGGAATTCATGAGAGACATTTTTACCATAAGACCCTGTATATTCCGAGCAATCGCTTAAACTTGCCCCATATGGCCCACACGAGCCAGCAATCATATGTGTTTCATCAGAAGTACTATTTTGTTTGAAAGTTTCGACTGCTCTTTTGGCGAGATTCACAGCTGTATGCAATAGCTTGATACTTTCTTCCTCATTAATATTCAAATGTTTGATCAGACCAGGGATTGAAGCTTGATAAGTGTTTGTTTCAATGATATCCGCTCCTGCTTGTAGAAAATCCAAATGCGTTTTGTAAACAGCATCAGGATCTGTTGCTAGGAATCTTGCTGTCCAAAGAGGATCACCATCAATTTTATTACCCACGTATTTGGAGAGTTGTGTTGAAAAACCTCCATCTATGATTTTTATAGATTTCATGGTATTACTGAATTAGATATAACATAACAACATTTCATCAACATCCAGTCAGAATCTTTACTTGTATTCGACTGATTGTATAATTACATTGAAATGAATTAAAATTATAGTAAATAGAAACAATGGAAAGTATAATCACGTATGATGTATGCTAATCACTGATCTTTCAATGCTATACGATCACGATATGAAACATGAAACCAAGAATAGCCTTAGTGGCCCGGAAGTGCGATATCGCGAAATTGAATGATTGGTCAATTTTTAGTGAATCTCTAGAAATTGACCAATCATTGAATTTCGGGACATCGGGTTTTCGTAACTATTCCTGTAACTGCTACATAAGTATCCGCGTATGAAATTATCATTCTATCAGAACAGATTACTCAGGACCAATTTCACCGACTAAGTTTAGAATTCAACCAAGGTTTAATTCGTGAATCCTAAATTCTGATTAAATTTTGAATCGGGTAGGTGGGATTGGCCTTACATCCCGGATTCAACCATAGATTTAGCGTTAATAGGAAGATACAGTTGCATTCATTTTATAGTCGATTTGTAAATTATAATGAAAAAATTACTGCCAATTATCTTGTAATTTGAGAAATTAGGTTTATTAACATAGAATATTGATTAATAAAGAAATGACATTTTACAGTACAGATGGGTTGTTTAAAAAATCAAATGTTTAAGAAACCAAAAATGAAGAGTATTAATGATAGAAATGGGCAGTTGGATCGAATATAGTTTTGAATAGTAATTCTTTATGAAATTTTGATTATTTATATAATTGATTTATTTAAATAATTTGATTATCTCTTCGTAGATGACTCCATGCATATTTATGATTTCAGAACAATCAGTAGAAATATAAACTGAGGAATATTTGAATAATATATGTAACAATTAGTTGAAGTAACTATTGTTAAAGTTTTATGAAATTCCAAGACTTTTTTCCACCACTGCATGAGGTTGTCCCATTTGTTCCCTGAATTCAGGTGTATTTAGAATATCTTCGAACCTAGGATTGAACAAATAAATTGTAAATATGTACTATATGTTTCTAATGTATAATGTAATGAATGATCGTGGACTTATATTCAAGTTCAAAAATTAATCTACCAATCAACAATTCATTGAATGCTAATTAATTCCTCTAGTATGCTTATTTGAAAATAATAGCATACAACTGGAATATCTCATTCAGATTATTGCTGAAATATGCTACTGTATTGTTCATATCCGATCGACGATAGAAAAAAAGTAAATTTTTGTATGATCTGAAATACATGATTATTATAACTCACCCTATATCTTCATCTTTAGCAAGTAAAACATCTCTCATAACATTGGAAGATGTTAAGAAAGGAAGTCTACCAATCTTTTCTGCTGCCTTCAGCTCCATTGCTAGACGTATAGGAGCATGTAATCCTTGTGTATTCCTCAACATGACCATATTGAGCCGTAACTGATGTTTTTCGAACTGAAATTTGATGGTATAACCATTACCTTTTTGCGCATCTTGATTCAATATCATTGAAGTCTGAATCATGTATTGGAACAAATTGGTAATTAAACATGAAAACTTGATCATCTTGTGCATCAGTACATTTGTAATAACATTTTAAAATGTCTGATTCTGAGGTTGAATTGAAAAATTTTAATTCAAGTACCTAATACATATTTAAATCAAATTCTATTTCAATTCAATAAATGATTCAAATTCCAATAAAATTTTGGTGTTTCAATATTCTTGCTCCAATGTTTTTAAGCAATAAAACTTGAGGAACAATCATTTTGAATATTTGAGTCTCACAATTCAAGACCAGGATTTATACATTCCTGTAAGTTTTCAAGACAATATCATACTTCAAATTTGATTTCTGCTCAGTTTGATGTCATTTTTAAAACTAATATCACAAGAGCGAAGAATTGCAGGATTTTTGCCATCCAAAAATATATGGAGAATCTTGGAAATTTCTTTCTCTACAATAATTTGTATAAAAACTTACGTTTCTTTCAGAAAATTCTAAAGGATGCGAATAACCATATTTTGATGGCACCATGGATGGGCTATAAAAAAAAATAGATAAAGTACATTAGATGAAAGTATGTGAAAATAATGAGGTTTTTCTATAAATGTTTTACCCTGAAAGTAAGGGATTTGTAACTCCACAAGCATTTTCTTTCACGTTGAACTCTGTGGGAAGTTCAGGTTTGGGAATCAAAGGTGGTAATCCAAAACTCTGCAAGTAATAAAAATTGATTAAAATATGTGATTTCCTCATTTCAATGATTTTGAATAAATATTGTGATGTGATTCATATTCTATCCTAATATGTTCAGTCGATTTATTATGTTTTTGTATTGAAAAATGTGCATTTGATTGTTGATGCTGCATAACCTACAAATGCAACAAATTGTTGTGATGCGAAATGATTGAACGTGAAAAAAATCTCGATTGAAAAATACTCATGATTATAATGAATATTATATTTTTGTTACAATAAAATAATTGATTGAAATCAATCAAATTTCTTACCATTTTTACAGTTGGAATAAGAAAATTCAATAGTGACAGTCACCGTGACCAGAAACAGATTATAAACTAGGCATCAACTTCAAATCAGTGCTGCCAATTGAATCACGGTTGGGAATTTGAAATAGCTATATTGGTAGTATGCGAGAAGCCCAACTGCTTGTTATTAGCCAAAAACTGGTGACTTCTAGTAGAATCACTAAATATTTCTAGCAATCAATAGACCGAAATTTGGTAATGATGCAATGTCCCGAAAGGTCAATAGCTCGAAATTCGCTGAATGGTCCATATTTAGTAACCTACTAAAAACTTCCTAGAAATGGAACAATCAACGAATTTCGGGCTATTGACTTTTCGGGATATTTTAATTTCGGACCATCGAACTCAAGCACATCACGCTTTCGGAACATTGCACTTTCGATATATAAGAAATCAGTGGGTGTTTACGATAACCTTTACGGTTGTCCCAGGAAACACCTCCCTCTTGTCACCAGCGTATCCCTGATAGCACACGAAGAATTCTTTTTCAAAAACAAGAATGGAATTCTTCAAGAACTCTTTTCGAACTAATGAATTCATAAAGAGCTCAGGAGGGGTTGAATGTTTGGGACATTACCGAGTTCTTTGAGAATGCTGAGATCATCGTGTGAGTACTCTCAAAGAACTCGTTGATGTCCCCAACATTGAACTCCTCTAGAGCTCTTTATGAATTCATTAGTTCGAAAAGAGTTCTTGAAGAATTCTATTCTTGTTTTTGAGAAAGAATTCTTCATGTGTTATCTCGGATTGTATTGGGACGTTCTCTTCTCTTTTGGACATACACAATTCAATATTCCCAGATAGCACAAACCCATACAGCACCGGGAGGTTTTCTGGACGTTCCGAAAACGTGCTTAGTTACACAGAGAACGTGCAAATAACGTCTCATGATGTTCTAAAAACGTTGCATGTATGTCGCAGGAACATGCAAATGTCCCGTTTAGTTCTATTCATGTCTTCTTGCAATGTTCTTGGGACGTATTCAAGGAAAGGTGTTCACAACGTTCCGCGGCGTTGCACATATGTTTTTAAAAGGTTAGTTTTCATGGAAGCACGTTTAGAAAACGCGGAAAGAACGTCCCGTAGTATATGAAAAGAACGTGCTTGGTACGTATTCATGTGCATCAAAAGCGAAGGTACTCTAAACATTTGGAAAATACGTGCCTTGGGCACCAACACACGCGGGACCAAGATTATGTTTATAGAACATCCAGAGAACTTTCTGTGCTGTCTGGGAAAGTCCCCGCAAAGAGCTCCCGTTATGACAGTAAACCTGTCATAACGGGAGCTCTGTACGGAGACTTTTGTGCTGTATGGTTCATGTGTCCAAAAATCTTCGCAGCATCATGACAACAACTTTCAAGTTTGTTGCATGTTGCTACGCATTTGGCGACGCAACCTCCTAGCAATTTCTGAACAATAGTTGCTCTGTGTTGTTGGGAAGTTGTCGCGAACTTTTCTAGCACTTTGCGGTCTGGGTAGACTCTGCTGATTCGCTATTTAAAAGATGTCTTTCAGAAATACCTCATAGACATGTTCCTGACATTTCTTTAAGATATCTAAAAGATATCATTTCGACATATCTTGAAGACATCTCTTCTGTGATCCCATACAGCACCGGGAGGTTTTCTGGACGTTCCGAAAACGTGCTTGGTTACACAGAGAACGTGCAAATAACGTCTCATGATGTTCTAAAAACGTCGCATGTATGTCGCAGGAACATGCAAATGTCCCGTTTAGTTCTATTCATGTCTTCTTGCAATGTTCTTGAGACGTATTCAAGGAAAGGTTTTCACAACGTTCCGCGGCGTTGCACATATGTTTTTAAAAGGTTAGTTTTCATGGAAGCACGTTTAGAAAACGCGGAAAGAACGTCCCGTAGTATATGAAAAGAACGTGCTTGGTACGTATTCATGTGCATCAAAAGCGAAGGTACTCTAAACATTTGGAAAATATGTGCCTTGGGCACCAACACACGCGGGACCAAGATTATGTTTATAGAACATCCAGAGAACTTTCTGTGCTGTCTGGGATGTCACTTAGATATATAAAATACATCTTTTCGATGTATCTCAAAGATGTCCTCCTAAAAATATCTTGCAAATGTCTTCAAGCCCTTAGGTATTTGTTGGGACGTTGGCTGTCTGGGACAAAACGGGAAAATGTTTTACGCATATTGGTGTTACTTGGGTGAAATCTGTTTTGCCATCCAAGGGCTCTCAGGTCCAAAATGCACGGAGGGCTTTGGAGAATTTTAAAACGGCCCTGCTTGGAACAACCAGTTCCTTGGTCGTCAATTTCTGGTTGAAGTCTGGTGTCTTTTCCTCAGACACCACATTTTAGTCCACCTTAGTCCTAAAGTCGAAATACAATCCCGGGAAAAATTCATTGAGATTTAATGGATAAGATCTACGTAAATCTAAAAAATGGAAAAATCTAATTCGACTTAGATTTACTTAGATCTATGGAGATCTAAATATTTTTTTCCAAAAATACTGAATTTTTAGAAATGATGTGAATGTGAAGGATCCCACACAGCACTACAATCCCAGAAGAATTCACGAAGGATTCTTATTGAACTGATTGTGTTCTTTATGAGTTCTTCAAGAATTCTTTTGGGACCGTGGTGCTGTGAGGGATATATCGGTAGTTGAGGGGATACTAGCGGCGAGGTAGCAGCCAAATTGTTCATGACGAACTACGGCCAAACCCTTCATTTTAATCCGAATATCGCTCTGGACAACACTTCTCTGAATCAAGTAGAAGTGCTGTACAGAGCGATATTTTAATCAATCCGACGTGTTTACCCGTAGTTTGTTATAAACAATTTGGCTGCTGCCACATCGCTAGTATCACCTCAATGCTGGCGAATTGCAATTAATTAATGTCAAGTTTTTGTTGATTTAGATCTACGTAGATCTAAATATATCTCTTCCCATATGGGAATATTTCGCTGAAAAATGTCTGTAAAACTATGAAAAATCTCTGAAAAAAATGAAAAAATTCTGAGAAACTCTGACAAACTCTGAGAATCTCTGAAATTTTGATGAGAAATCTAATATTTTTGGGACATTCTTTACAGACTTTTTTCAGACTTTTTTCAGAGTTTCTCAGAGTTTTTTCATTCTTTTTCAGAGAAATAGTAACGAAATTGCACTCTGAAAAAACTCTGACAAAACTCTGATGGATTGCTAACATTTTTCTGACTTTTAAAAAAAAAGTAAAAAATTTTCAAACACTTTTTCACACATGATATTTGAATACGGCATATGAATGTATTTATTGAATTTCAGGATTTTTCAATAATCAGAAAAATGTCAACAATTTATTAGAGTTTTGTCAGAGTTTTTTCAGAATTTCGTTACTATTTCTCTAAAAAAGTATGAAAAAACTCTGAGAAACTCTGAAAAAAGTCTGAAAAAAGTCTGTAAAGAATGTCCCAAAAATATTAGATTTCTCATCAAAATTTCAGAGATTCTCAGAGTGTTTTCATTTTTTTTTCAGAGATTTTTCATAGTTGTGCAGACATTTTTCAGCGAAATATTTCCATATACGGGTTTACATCTAAAAAGATCTACATTTCCCATTTATTGGATCTAGCAAGATCTAAATAGATTCACGTGGGTCTAAATTATTTTTCCCCGGGAAAAGAGTTTTTCGCAGTTTTCAATCATTCGGAAAACCAAAAAGTTGAATGATGCCTGTCATGTGCAAACTTCACAGTTCACAGCCAAGAATCATGATTTAATATTATTTTTCAATATATCAATGCAAGGGCGGAATTATGCAAGCTCCTGAATTATGACGTGGAAATCATATTGACCGGTCCTCAAATTGACAACAGCGTGAAAAAAAGTTGTAAAATTTACATCTTGTGAAGTCAATATTTGGACGATTTCAAAAAATAGCTCAAGCTACCACAATCTTAGTTGTTTTTATAGCTGGGAATGTGGGATTTACATCAGCTGCGGTATATCTCATATTCGCTGTTGTCAAATCAACTTAAACTGTGGTAGCTCGAACTATTTTTGAAATCGTTCAAATATTGACTTCGTAAGATGTAAATTTCACAACTTCTTTTTCCTCAGTGAATTTAAAAGAACAGTCTAATCATGACAGCCCAGCGGTCCAAAATCCGGAAATAGAACGGTTCATGTGAAATTTTCCATATTCTCCACGTGGGTAGTCCGCCCCTGTAGCAATGTAATTTCTAGTCGTTCCAAAATATGTTCTTATGTCAATACAAAAGAAAAACTCAATCCATCGCTCATCATTTTCAAGATAAAATAATTGAACCAAATTTTGGATGGAAGTATTGTTCATGTTCAAATTCAAACGATAAAAAATTTAGTTCATTTCAATTCGCCGATACAAATACACTCGCAGATAACATACATTCGCATATCCATATGGGATTACGTAGAACCAGGTGCGATTGATTAGTTTCACTTGGTTTGAATCTCACAGTCGGATTCACTGGCAAAAAAGTCGCCGTTGAATGCATATCCATCCATATAGAATAGAATGAAAACTGTACCGGAACTGGTTACGAAAATTTCAACCGCAAACGCGAATGTATTCTCTTTCTGTCTTCATCCGTGCTCGGGGAAATCCGACGTTAATAAAATTCCTACTACTAGTATGCACTCAAAACTATATTAACAGTCGTTTTGTTTTGAGATTATTCCAATTCACAGATGAAAGATGAATTCAAATTTCCTGTCCTTCAATTGAATCGATCAGAATAGTCACAAGTGGATGGGAAATTATTCCTTTACGATAATGAATTTGTTCTCTTTTTTTATATGGTATGACACGGGTGAAGAAGAAATCCCATGTGACAGCGAAATTGAATTTCACTTGGAGCAGCCAAATTTCTACCAAGGCACTGCAAAAGAACACGCATTGTCTAAAAGATATCTTCAGAAATGATTAGGAACAAGAAGTCTTATGCAACATCAATAGGTATCTTTTAGAAGTCTTAAACTGTTCTCACTTCTAAAAGATATATTCAAGAACGTTTTCAGAGACCTTTTAGAAATTTCTGAAAGATGTCTTTCAGGCAATGAGTGCTGTGTGGGCGTTCAAAACTTTCCTCCCAATTAGATCCTGTTATATACACAGAGAAAAGTTCATATTAAAGATTACTATATTTTTATGGTACTCGTAGGATATATGAGGCTCAGAACTATATTTATTTCAAATTATAACATATTTATCTTCATCCTCACGAGAGAGTATGGTGAATGCTCGTACACTTGTGGTTCATAACGACATAATCAAGTATATCCGAAAAGTACAATATGAAAATGCTAATATCTAATATAAAATTTTTACTGTGTATGCATCAATCTTTCTATGAGAAGTTTTGAATATTTACCGCTATGAAACCGCATTTGTTCATATAAAAATGTGAGTGTGTACATAAATAAATGTATTTCTTAAGAGACAAATTTTACAGGATCATTACACCCAGATAGAAAAGCATGCTCTGAATGTTTTGTAACATAACGTGCCGTAAACATACTATCATGAACTCCGCTCAGCTTGCAATGATGCATAGAATGTAAACATTATGTTTCAATTATGGTGCCATCACCTCGTTTTGCTACCAATAACAATGCTTTATGCGGAAACACCTTGGCGCCATTATGCGAACATTTCTTGGCGTGCATGTCACCATTATGATGGCATTATGGAGACATTTTTCTATCTGGGACAGTTAAAATAAACCTATATATACATCCACTTCAAAACATTAGTGTATACTTCAAATAAATGTAATCAAGTCTAAGATGCTGTAAAGAGAATTTCAGTCGCTTGAATAACGAATGGTCCAATTAAAACTTCGACAGGTGTTCATTGCTAACTCGAAGAGAAAATTTGATGTTACAGCTCTTCAATCTTGTTACGCGAACTTACCCGCGAAAATTCGATCGAAATAAAATTGAGGTCAGTAATTCCGCAATGTGTCAACAAGTAGTCAAAAATGACGGAATCAATTCCATCACCAAATAACAAAATGCTTATTCGAAACCTCATTAAGAGACTTTGTTAGTAAACTATGCGAAGTTAATTATTTGGAGAACATAAGAAATTAAAAGGGCAAATTTCTAATATATATAAATATATATATATAACATTCTACACTGAAAGGAATTCTCAATCGTGTTAATTATTCAGAAATAATTTCGTAGTACTCCGTGTTTTTAAACTGCAAAAATCACGAACACCAAATCATAATGCAAAATCTAAATTACAACAATCACTTTTTTTCTCGAAAATAGTCGTTAAAATAATTAAATAGAAGAAAGTATGAGTAAGATTTTGACCCGAGTGGAAAAATTGTTTGGATTATGTAGAATTATATACCCTGATAACACACGAAGAATTCTTTTTCAAAAACAAGAATAGAATTCTTCAAGAACTCTTTTCGAACTAATTAATTCATAAAGAGCTCTGGAAGACCTCAATATTTAGGACATTAACGAGTTCTTCGAGAATGCTGAAAGTATCGTGTGAGTACTCTCAAAGAACTCGTTGATGTCCCAAACATTGAACTCCTCTAGAGCTCTTTATGAATTCATTAGTTCGAAAAGAGTTCTTGAAGAATTCTATTCTTGTTTTTGAAGAAGAATTCTTCGTATGTTATCTGGGTACTGGAATTATACATGAAATATATATTGAATTATATACATAATTTATATATCATTTTGAAAACTCTTCCAATCAAAAATCGAGATTTTAATAATTTTAATGATAGGTAAAAATATCTTTGCTATAAAAATTTATACAAATAGGGTTACCCCAATATTTCCGAAATAGTACTTCACGAGGTGTAATGGGGAATACGAAATCATCCAATGGTTGAGCTTCATGAAAATCCTTATACCATACAATAGTGTGGTTATCTCCCTTCATTAAACGTTTCAGTATTTCAGCTTGTTTCTCATCTGAGGACCAGAATGTACATCGTTTGGTGTCCCAACCAAGATGGTTCAGAAGTTCAACCCAGCATAGCTGCTGTAGGGTGGGTAGTTGATTCTCTGGAATAGAGATAATATTCAATATTACAAGAGAATATAATGCTAATTCCAAAAGCAATTGTAGTATAAAAAATTATTCATAGTGGATATGGATTCTTATATTTGATATGTTTTTGAAAGAAAAGTGAAGCAATCGCTGGATATTTCACAGGACCTGTTCCAATAATAAATCAGAGTTTTCTTGCTTTGATCATCGTGAGCCGTTGGGAGATAAATTTTTTGGCTTGGGCAGGTACATGACGCCAAAATGGAAAAAGTTGCTGTAGTACAACCGTTGTTCTTATGTTCTTTTTCAAATTTATTCAGAGTCGCTGGGAATTTACCACGTATCTGATTGAGAGTTCTATAGATTTGAGTGGCTTCCCAATAAGTTGAGTTTAGTTAAAATCTCAGATTTGCAGTATTTCACCGCGTATTCGGCGACGCAAATTTGTCAATTTGTTCAGTGTTTTCAATACTTTGCCGCATATTTTTGAGCACTTTGCTGTTGGGGTGAGATCCGAGAGAGTCATGTTTGATGTTTTACAGAATAAGTGAAGATCTAAAATTAAATTCAGGTCGTGTCATGTGTCTAAATGCAGCTCAGTCTCAAATATTACCTGATAAAATTTCGTGTTGAATTCGAAAAAACCGCCACAAAATTACTTGGAATTTTATAATAAAGTCTACGCAGGAGAAGCTCTGTTGTTTGCTGTAGTTTTTCAATAGCATATTAAGACCTCCAAGGATGGATAACAATATATTGACGACGAACAACCTCTTGATTTTTTTTCAACATTCACAAAGTGTTTTACTTTCCAATACTCGAAAGTTCAAGGAACGGAGTGCATCCCTGGTTAAAAGAACCCATTGATTCTGACCAATTCTCATCAAATTACAATTAAACGTGGACAATGTTCTGACCAAATCTCACCGGTGACTTTTCAATGAGATTTGATCAGAACTTTCATGTGAATCTCGTTGTATCTGGCCAGATCTCACTAAATTACGATTAAACTTGGACAATGTTCTGACCAACCCACCCAACACAGTTTGTCACAGCAACGTAACGGCGACAAACAGTTTTGTTACTGGTGATGTAACCTGTTTGTTACAGGCAATTTCCTGGTTGGTAGTAATTTCCCACTAAATGAATGTAACCAGGATGTAACCACCACATTGTAGATGGGACGTCGTTATATCTCTGCGATGCTGGTGTTACGTAACATGTAATAATCTTACAAAAATGATTTGGTTAGCGCCATGATGCCCTTTCCGCGTTGGACGACGAGATTCATATTCGCCAATAACATTGAATAATGAATTGATGAAATATTTCACAAAATTTTGCTATGAGAACCTTAATTTTCCCTTAAATATGTTTTCTAAACTATTATAAAAAACAATTATTCGTATTTATATTCGTAAATTTTGTATGAAATTCGAATGTTACAAACTTTATCACTGGGATGTTGCAGTGATTTTAGAAAATCACGTGTTACGTAACACCAACATCGCAGATATATAATAATGTTTCATCTGTGTTGTGGTGGTTACATCTTGGTTACATTCTTTGAGTGGGAAATTACTACTAACCAGGACATTGCCTGCAACGAACAGGTTACATTACCAGGAACAAAACTGTTTGTCGCTGTTACGTCGCTGTGACAAACTGTGTTGGGTGGGAAATGTCATTGAATTTCATTTGTCAGATTCAATGGATTCTTTTAACCAGGGATGTCTTCATGTAGAAACTTAGTATGCGCTTGGCAGTATATCAGACTATTTTATCTATTATCTATCTAAAAGACGTCTCATGCAACATATTGTATCAAATTTTAGACGTTGCGTTTGTTGGATTACAGCTCAGATTTAACACCATGTAATTTCTATTTACTCCCCTGCAATGAATTTTACATCTTTTCGAGATCTTTCAGATATCGAACCGTTTATGAAAGTATTAAAATCTTTCTGATAATACAAACATTGTCTCACCGAGTTCAGCCGTACGCTTCTTCAAAGCCTCTTCCTTCTCTGTCATTGATTCTTCTTCTTGCTTGTCATCTTTCTTCTGTTGAACATTCGCTCCTCCTTTTTTGTCTTCTCTCATTTCTGTCTTCTCGGTTTCTCGTCGTCTTTCATCCTTTTGCAGTTTTATTTGTTTTCGTTGTTTGGTGTTTTCACCAAGCCTTTCTACGCGAAGAAAAATATTATTTGAAAAATTACTACTTTTCTATTCATTCGGCAAGATACGAGTGAAATACCATTGTTATTGTTAGACCGCGTAGTCAAAATAACTGATTTACCAGACATTCTTTAGTCTGACCGTGCAACGTTACACATGATCAAGTACACATTTTTCTCATAATGTCTAACAATAGTGGCGAGATTTTGTTCTTATCTTGCCAATTCAGTACGAAAATAGTAATTTTTCTCCATGCAGTATCCCGAACAGCGCCGAAGATTCCATTAAGATTGCAAAAATCTAACATTTGAAACATTGAAATATTTCTATGACATTGCTGTATGTTACACTGAGGTTTCGGAGTCCTTTCAGAAATATTGCAATGTCAGCTAATCTTACATTTCAATGCAATATTTCTGAATTATTTCTGCGATGTTTCAAGAATATTTGTAAAATATTTCATTGTAATGTTTCTCTCGTAATATATTTTGGACATTGCAAGTAGATAACGTTTCAATTGACAAATTTTTGAAATATTTCTGTAAAAGTGTACTTAAATGTGATGAAGGTGAAAGATTGAAATGTAAATGAGACGTCACTAAAATCTGTGGTGCTATATGGGATGCAATGTGGGTGATCAAGATTACGCCAAGAGTTCAATGTTTATAAAATATTCCGAGAAGATATTTTCATATAAAAATCTATGTTCAGTGATGCCAGATACCTAGTCACATACACCAGAAGTACTTTTTCCATTAAACCATTGAATAACACGTATGCTATAACGATACACGTATGTTATATGTGTATAGTTGCATCATGCATGTTGCGAGATGATTGCCTGAACCCAGATCACATTCCACTGGACAAAATGTTGCAAAACGTTTCTGGAACATCCCAGTGACTGCTAATGTCCCACTATTATAATGTTTCGGATGAAATGTTCCAAGAAAACATCTCAGGAACGGTTATGGACCATGAAATATTCCTGCGACGTTTCAGAGATATTCTTTTGAAACATATCATCCGAAACGTTGAAATGGCAGGACATTAGCAGTCTCTGGGGAGTTTCAGAAGCGTTTCGCAACATTTTGTCCAGAGGGATGTAGGCTTAATTGTCATAAGCTTGTTAGACTTTTCATTCGATTGCTTTTGGCTTATTATTGACAAACTTGTCAAGATACGGTTGCTACGACTCTACTGTCAACTATTGTGTGAACTATTAACCTTCCGTCAACCTTATCACAAGCTTACCTGACAACATTGCAGCATGGTTAAATTGCTATTTGGGTAGGAGATGATTTTACAGGATTGATAGCTATCTAGCAGCACTGTCCATATCTAAAAAATATCTCTAGACAAGTTGAAGGTGTTTTTCAGATATCTAAAACAGTTCTTATCTCTGAAAGATATCTGAAGAATGGATAAAAGATGTCTTACCGAAAGGCAAATTGTAGAACTCCTACCTTTTAGATATCTTTTAGAAGTGGGAACTGTTTCAGATATTTGAAAGGTATTTTTTGGTGTTGCACAAGATATTTTGAACTTGTTTAAGAAAAGAATCGAACCATAGATTGGTATGTTGTACAAAACATGCAAGATATCTGCAAAACATATTTTGAAGACGAATTTCAGATGGAAAATGAATTTTAGATTGGTTTGAGGCATGAATTGGTCTGAAAATTATCTAAAAATGTCGTGCAAGACATATGAGGCCTTTCTCCAAGGTCGCAAGAAACAAAATCCTGAAAGGGTGGGTTTTTGTATACTGAAAACAGGAAACATGTCAGAATAGATGATATAGTCAATTAGTGAAACCCAAGAGATAGGAGAATATATTGAACATACCTTGTGTTCTTAACATTGTGACTCAATAACCAACCAAAGAAGTATCAAATACTTACCACCAATAGAATTGTTATCAATTTTTCGTTTGGTTGTGAATGAATTTCTTGTGCTTGATCTATCTTCTACAAGGCCAACTGTATCATACAGTAAGGATTCCCAATCATCACTGAGATTACGCGAAGAATCTAGGATTGAAAGGAATAAGTATTTAAAACAAATGTTGCAATTTATTCCGAAAATGACTGGCACGACAAACATTCATCTGTTTATTTCAAATTCCGGATCTCATTCGAAAATCGATGTTTCATACTTTTCCTCAACCCAAGTAACACAAGAACTTCTCAAATATGCTATGATCATTCCTTGAGCATGAAAGGAATGTTAAAATAAGACTATTTCGGATGAATTCCGTTCATAGGGTTTTTCAAACATATTCTCAGTATTTTTAATCACTTGTATTACTTGGGAATAGTCCTACTACGGTTATAAAGTCGTGTCCATTCATGTTCACTGTTGTCCGAACATAAAAAATTTTGTTTCTAGAAATGTTTACATTCGTCCACTGGAGTTCAGTAATTATTTTTGATCTGATTCGTTTCACAAGATCCGAAAATGTCCAAAAGATTTTGATCATGTCCAAAAAGGTCCCATGATGGCGAAGCAGATTCTCAAAACGTCCACTATTTGTACCCTTGTATTTTGAATAGAATTTGTCATTTTTCAAACGTGTCTATGTGCATCTGTGGGTGTTTAAGAATCCCACTAACCACAGATCTACATGATGTGCGGTTGTGTATAAGCCCGTGAAAAAATTTTTGTATGGCCCATGCATGTACAAAACATACAAAACTGTCCCACATAGCTCAAATGTCTCAGTAATATTCTGGCGATATTACAATGTCTCCAGAACATTGCAGAATATTCTGGAGATATTACTGAGACGTTTGTGCTATGTGGGGTTTTCACGGGAACTGCTTTTTACTACTTTCTCATCAAGTCCATGCAAGTTACTTTTGTTGTTCATTCGGGAGTTTGCCACAATTTCCATGAACTTGCTTCTCAATCGATTTATCGAACGAGTTTTGGACGTACAAGAAACCATTCTGGGGAACATGTTTCAGACACAAAAGTTTATCCGTTAGTTCAAAATTTCGAACTTCATTCGGATATTTATGTTCTATACTTGTTCCGATCAGTCTTACTCTATTTTTGTTTTCTGTTGTTTAACTCTGAGAAATCTTTTCTCTAAACACGTCTAGAGTATTCTCGTATTGAAAGGTATCTATCTGTTCTGGAGATATTCAGACATTTCCGGCCACACTTCGAATTCAAAAATCGAGCCTGTGGACATCAATGAACAAACCACGAACAAGAATGGAATATCTTTGTTTTAGACAAATGCAAATTATTCCTAATCTGGAGAAACCTAGACAACTATGGGACGCAGTTTGAACTCAAACAATAATCTCGTGAACATCTATGGATCAACTACGAACGGAGAATGATCATTTCTGCTGTGGGCACACGGAGAAAATGTATATGAATAAGAAATCACCCGGAGTTGATTAAAACGGGGACACGGTGACGTTTTGATGGAGTTTGAAATCTACAGAGGTGTGAGAATTATTAGAATAATTGTGATTTCCAAAACTGTTCCAACTTTCCTCTAAGGAAATGCAATCATTTATGGAGTACTGGTTTGATTTCTTGATATAAATAGTTTCTGAGCCCTCCATTTTTAACAAAGGAATATCCCATGTTTACCATATAACAATCTCATTTGTACAAAGTTCTTCTTCATTATGAGCATCTCCATATGTCTTTAAATAACTAACAATGTGCAATATTTTGATATTAAGGACTGGTGTTTCATTGTATAAAATTTATATACATGACAAGGAATGATAGTTGAGTTACGATGAAATCAATGAAAATCCCGGTCGGAATTTGTTGTTAACTATTCTCAGCTGGTATCTATCGTCACATACTGTTTAGTTTGAGATCGAGGTGTTGAGATGATTTGAGTGAAGAAAACATTGGAAAGAAAAATTGTTATAATAATTAACTCAGAAATGGAAGGATGAAAAACTGTTATATCAACAAGACAAAATAGTCCTCCACAGATAAATGCATAACCTGAGGCAAAAGTTGGAGTTATTTTGGAAATAACGATTATTCTAATAATTGTCACACCTCTGTAGCCCGAGAAAAAGAGATTAGATCTGATAAGATCTAAATTTTGGCAAAAATCTTTACATCTCAACTTAGGCAAGAATTCTTAGAGTTTTCTGATATCCACTCACTTCCAAAGATTCCAATTCTGCAAGGAATTAAAAAAAAATATAGGAAAATTCAGAAGGATTCCTGGAGATCTCTGTGGATTTCCGTAGATCTGCATATATATCTCAAGAGATCCACCTAGATCTCAGTAGATCTAATCTTCCTTTCTCGGGAGTTAATGTCATTTTACTCGACTACAGATGAAAATTCATTCAAATGTTTATATTATCTTCACAAAAATATGACTATGTTCCTGTTTTATTCAACTTTGGGTCATTCTTCGTCAATACATTTTCTCCATGTAAACTTCAAACTTTCATATCATAATCATGGACATTTACAGATTGACTAACCGAGGAAAAAATTATTACATCTACGATATAGGAATCTTCCTATGAAGAATACGCAAGAGAGTTAACGTGAGAGTCTGCAGTATGTTTTAATTTAAAATTGTCATAGCATTTTCAAATTTCACGGTACACGTTTTTATTCAATTTCCTAGATATAATTTCACTTCGAAGTGCTTACCATTCATTTCCTGTCTTTCCATATCTTCCACAACTTGCACAAGAATCCCGTCGCACCCATCTTCAGATATTTCCATGTTTGATAAATTGTTTTCCACAATGTTCAAAAACATCCACAAAGTTCACTATATTAAACTTCATATGAATTGTTCTCGTGTTCCTTTGTGTATCCCATAAATCATCTCATTCAACCACGTATTTGAGAATATAATGTAATATAAAATTGAAAGATTCTTTGTCTATGCATATTCTGTGAAATAACATATTTAATCTAATGCTCAATCACTTCCCGAGCATAAGAAATTACCTTCCTGTGTATGAAATTACAGATATATGTATAATTATATACACGATACAGTACACGAAGACTAAAAGTACTTTTCATAAAAGTGCTTTTAGTCAATGACCAAATTCAATTTCTGAACAAGATAATTTACACATTTGTTGAGAATCGAAGGAAATGTGTGATAATGTACTTGATTTCGGATCGAAGAAACATATCGAATAAAATTCGTCGATCCGCGTTCAAACCATGTGTTTGTGTGTGAATGAGTGAACGCGAAATTTGATTATCTTCATTCAGAATTTTTCAAGCAAGTGAACAAGTCAAAGCGGTACGTTTCCAAATGCGAGATACGAAACGAGTGGGAGTCAAAATGTAGAATGGAGGGAATTTCCGAAATGATGGGATATGACAGTCTTCAAATAGGCACAGTTATCCGTGGATGTGGGTAATTTTCTTTCTATAAAAATCCCTGCTGTTCAGAATTATCTGGATAATCTTGATCAATATGGACGTTAATATACAATGAGTCCAGGTTATAATACTTTCATTTTCATTCAGAAATTATACAAGTTAACGATGAATCAAGATGCAACGTGAATGAATTTCCCCACAAAGAAGAAAGAATGGTGCTGCGAAAGCGAAATCTGATTTTGCTGGGTACCTTTTACTACAACAGCAAATTTTTTGCGGTGACAGCAATCTATCTGTTATCACAACAATCTTGTTAACTATGACAGCGACTTTTCAGTTGTGGCAGCAAAAAATGTTGACTTCTCCAGCCAAATTTTCTTGCTGTTCATATATCATATAAACCACCTCCAAAAAACCCGCTTTCGTAGCTGACCCACATAGCACAAATGTCTTAGTAATATCTTCAGAATATTCTGCAACATTTTGGAGACATTGTAATATTGTCAGAACATTCTGGAGATATTACTGAGAAATTTGTGCTATGTGAGAACAAGATCGATGGAATAACAAATAGTTTGCTTCCAAAGCAAAAAATTTGCGAAAGGTATCCAGCAAAATTAGATTTCGCTGTTATAGTGAATTTCTTTTTTCTTCGTCCAATTTTGTTCGATTCGATCAAAAATAGTGATGGGTGATGTATATTGGATATATGAAAATATTGATATTTTTTATAAAAAATTTGTCGAGTTTATATTGAATTTGATCAAATATCGGTAAAAACTTCATATTAAATATCGATGTTTTGAAATTTTGCCCATAACTGATCAGAAATCCATAATCAAGTTGCCAAAGTATGATATTATCACATTATCAATCAAATGAATCGACCGCTGACTCTAAATTTGTTCTACTTGCTCGAAACAATGACCTTATATTCAAAATGAATGAGCACAAACGTTCGCACACGTCTCGATTGACTATGAAAAAGAAAAGATTGAATTTTTATGAAAGTGAACGTTTTGTTTCACTGCAGACACTTTTTGACGATCCTCGAAGAACGACATGATGTAGGATTCATACGAATGACAATATCAACAGGTGAAAACTCACCTGCACATTTCTAAGTTTCCTTATCAAATATTCAGAAACCACATCTCTGAAAATTTAATACCACGACGAGTCCTTGATCTTGCCTTTTGATATCGTGAATATTATATCATTTTCTTCTCTTCTACTGAAGAATGAACAATAATCGTTCAAAAAATATGAACAACAAACAATACAAGCCATATCAAAATGACTTTACGAATTAAATTGTTCATTCATTTATCCATCATTATCTATTCGATTCAATCTCCATTCAAGAATAGTATCAGAAGATAATCCAAAAGTACGTACATATGTGTTGTGTATACAAAGGTACATGCATGTAATGCAATATATTCACTGCGAGGAAGCGGAAGTTTATGTATTGTGGTAAAAAGAACATGTTGGTATATTCAGTATGTTGGAGAGACAAAACATATCTGTGCTGCATGAAGTGCTTGTGGTTACTAATCTCGAATGAAAAACAGGTCAAGAATGGTCGCTTCAACTCGGAAGTTATGTTCAGAAAAATTTACAACGGTTTGAAAACTGGCAAAGCGAAACAAAGAATTGAAAAGAAAATACAGAAAAAGCCACGATATCGTATCAACGATTTTTGATGTTGAGGAAATTTAAAAATTGGGGGTCATGTATTGTTAATTGAAGAGATGTCATAAGAATGTATGCCAAACTGAGTTCCGGAAAGAAGCACACTTTTTCACGCTAATCTGATTGTTAGTGATGTGCGATTCATAATTTCTCATCAAATTGCCTAAATTTTGAATGAAAATTCTCATGATAATTGATATAATTCCTGTGAGAACTGTACATAATTTTGGTTAGAAAAGCCACTTTTTTAGATTCTTGGAGTGACTATCCACTCTTCAAACAATTAAAATTCTGCAACTACAAGGCAAAATAAGCATGACTCTTCAGGAGTGAGATTCCATTCTACAGGAGTGAATATTCACTTTGTTGCTTGCGAGAATGTTTCTCGCTCCAAAAACCAGAGTGAATTGCCGCTTTTGTAAAGTGAAATTTTATCATTCTTTCGTATGCGCAATGGTTTCATTTCCCAAGTGTGTATTAACGGCGGGCTCCATCTACGCCCAGGGTGGGTGCCCATGCTACCCAACGTGTGGCCAAGCTGGGCAGACAAATGGGGCCAACCCTGGGATGATAACATCGTTCCCAGCTTGGCCGTATTGCTTTGCCCGAGAATTGGTAACACCACGGGCCCAGCATAAACCCAGACTAGGCAATCAATACTGCTCCTTCCTTTTTGTTTTGAAATTGGAAAATTGCTTTGAATTCTACCCCAGCAGGCATGAATTTCAGCCCCACTTTGGCCCAGTGTTGTGCCCCATCCTGCCCATATGGGCTCAAGACTGGACCAAAGTGGGGCCAAAATTCATACACGCTGAGGATTGTACACACATGCTCTGGATATAAGTTTACCCCAATCTTGGCCGAACGCTGGGCCAAACTGGGGCCCAGTTCAAATATGCCCGCACTAAGATTCATTATTTCCATTTTCTACCAACTAGAATTGTATGGGAAAGCACAACAGCGCCAAGATTGAGCCAACATGGGCCCCATCGTCATTTCCCACGACTGGGTTGAAGAGGATGGACCCAGCCTGGGGCCCATTGTCATTGAAGGCAATACACGCTTGGGTTCTTCAGAGTGAATTGTCATTCCCCTTTTGAAAAAACCCGACATCGAAATTTCATCATTAAATCATCAGTTGTAATAATACTATCCGAAATCCATCGTGTTGTTTCATTATCGTACAAGTCCGATAAAAATACGATATCTACGATCATTATCCAATGTAAACCCGATATAAATATCTATCGGTAACTCATCGGGTTGCTGGTTCGGTTTTGTATCGGATAATTATCGTAGACATCGTATTTTTATCGAACTTGTCTGATAATGAAACAACACGATAGATTTCGGATAGTATTGATACAATCGATGATTGAACGATGAAATCCCGATATCGGGCTTTTTCATGAGGCTCGCCGAGATTCAGAGAGCACATGGATATTTTCCATAATTTTGTACTACAGTAGAACCTCGATTATCCGAGGTAATGTGGGGAGAGCTCATCTCGGATAACTGAAACCTCGGATAATACAGAAAATATATATTTTCTGAGAAATTTTAATCCCTCAAACGTTTGAAATTTTCATTGTGCAGTTTGAATATATTACATAAATATTATTCAACATATTCCTGATTTATTTCTATTTTATAATCTTCATAACATTAAAATATGAATGTGTACAAACATGCATTACTACAAATTTGTTTTTATTTTCAAAAATCAGTGATTTCATTATTTATGATTTATTTTATGATTCATATTATCCGAGGATCCAGCTCGGTTGATCCGAAGCGGTCCAGGCCTCGGATAACGCAGGGCGTCGGTTGATCGGAGCTCGGATAATCGAGGTTCTACTGTATTGGGAATGTATGGTGTGTCATGAACACTTCTGTCGCAGAGTTCATGTTTTCAGGAGGAACGTCTATTCAAAGACGATATTGAAAAATCATAAAATCTCACATCTTCATTTTAATAAATTATTCAAACTTTGTAATTGAATAATTTTGCCTCTTGGGCTATATGAATGTTTTTCACCCTAATGTCCTTTAACTCAAGAAAACATGTATCTCGGTGTGGTGATGAAAAGTTTAATGATCTTTCATGTGTTTTCCCCCTAACAGCAATAAAGGACTTTCCACTGTTACATTCTCAACATACAAAAGCAGTTTTATAGAAGTATTTAATATTGTTGTTGAAAATACCAAAATATATCTTTTAGATAGTTTGAACTCTATTCAGTTAGCTATAAAATCTAACATAATTTTCTAAAGGATATCTTAAGTAACACAGGTTCAAGAAATATCTCGGAGATATCTTTTTTCATCATCATTTAGAAATGAAAAATGTTTATTAGGTGATATATCATTGGTTGTTTCACAAGAGTTCTCAAAAGTGTCTCAAGGAAAATTGGTTCATTAGAACAAAATTGTTCTTCAAATGTTTTGAAGAAAAAATACAAATACGGAAAAAACATTTCGTTAAATCTAAAACCTCGTTTTTTCAATAGGTCCAAATAAATATTGTATTCAGAGAAATTTATCATGTGCTTCTCCTTTTCCATAATACATTTGTTTACATCAAAAGAACATTTATTTTCGTTGCAAAAGTATTTATTTGAATCTATTCAATCAACCATTTCTTACCCAGATACAAAAATGTCTCAATAATGCCATCATAATGGTGACATGCACGCCAAGAAATGTTTGCATCATGGTACCAAGGTGTTTCCGCATAAAGCATTGTTATTGGTGGCAAAACGAGGTGATGGTACCATAATGAAGACATAATGTTTACATTTTATGCATCATTGCAATCTGAGCGAAGTTTATGATAGTATGCTTACGGCACATTATGTTACAAAATATTTAGGGCATGATTTTCTATCTGGGTAGATAAGATTTCTTAGATTTCTTTTCTCTGTGTGCGATACCCGCACACAAATCGCACATTGGATTTTGATTCAGTCATCGCATACAATGATCAAAAAGAACGTATTCGTACCAACAGATATGTCGATTGATACTCGGAACTTCTCCGAGAGAGGGAATCATGCGTACTGCGTATGGATTTTTTCAATCAGAGGAGGCATAGCGTTCATATCTGCCTAAAAAAAAAGTACTCTTCCACTAGGATGACGTGACTGCACGTTCATGTGGTCTGATGGGTTTCAGCAGGTCTTTTGCCAGGCTTGGTCTACGATTGGGCCATTGGTCCACATATGAATTGTAGAATGCCCACTGGTTTCAGCCAGTTTTCATGGATTTATGTTCAATTAATCAATCCCTCATCTATGAGTCGATGATTTATCTTAACCATTGTCCAATAAGGAAATATCAGTCAGTTGTTAACGTTACATTTTTCGCTGTTTTTCTAGTGCCAGATGTAATTCTTTTACCCCAGTAAATCTTCTCTCCATTGTGCTGCGAGGATTACATTCCATGGGCTATTAAGTGCCTTACAATTGTGTTACATGATACGTCTGTAGATTTTGTGCTATACGGCATCTGAAACCGTCCAAAATGATTGGTACAAAATTTCTTTTTGCATATCGTTTATCCAGAATGCGGTAACAAACGGAAATTTTTCTCAAACACCCGTACAGAGCCACGTTTCGACGATAAGTCATTGACATTTTCTTCTTTCCAAGTAACTTTCGAACCTTGTACCTTTCGTACTCAAACATATCTTCAACTCTTTTTCATGTATTTCGCAAATGCTGCATATGAGATTTTCGGTCAAAATATTGTCCAAGGTGGTTGCCTAGCGGAATTCCGATTGGAATTTGAACAATAAAAGTCAAGTCGAGGGCTGAAGTCGGAGGAATTTGGTGATCATAATCGTCGGGGTTTATAATCTTATTTATTATAGACAGAAACCAACTTGGAAAATAAACAAATTACAGCCAAACAAAATTACATATCGATCATATAACGATGAGGTATCATGTAATTGGATTATATAACACTAATATCACACGCCACATCAAACTTTATGTTGCTGAGACAAATTTTGCATGCGCAATTACATGTAAATCGTGTCCCCTCAGAGAATGATGCAACAGGTTCCCAAGTGGAAAAATTATATTCCTAAGAGAGCATCGAATTTTCGAAAAGTTCGAAAATCGCTCTAAAACGCCATCTAAAGTGTTTCAAAGGGAGTGAGTACAGATATGGTCATGTATGAATTTGATAAGTTGGAGTATCTGTAGAAAGTATCACGCAATTCTGCAGAATTTTTGTAATCTGGGTTGTATTTTTTGTTATCTATTATGTTAGATCCATTGGGAGATGAATTCATATACCGTTCATTCATAATCATTCATTCGTGTTCTACGAATTCATCTACCCGAGTGGAAAAATTTCCCAAACCATATATAATTCATATATAATTGCAAATATAACTTATATATAAACTATATTGATTTTATATATAAATTATATACAATTTCTCTCGTCAGAATGAAACTGTCGGAGAGAAGAAACAAATACAAATATTTATTTCCAAGTTCGTTTTGTGATGAAGAGGTGTAACTTTTGAATCAAATGTTTCTGTTGAAAGTAAACAAATAATATCTGATATCAAAATCGACACTTTTATCTCTTCCGTAAATTTGATAATGATACGAATAGAGTATGTATTCATATGGAATCTAGTTTCCGAAATCAAATTATTCCTTCCTCTCCTTCCTCCTTTTATATTCTTGGGTTCAATTCATTCATCAGAGTCGAATACTTGGGAACTTTTAATTGGTATGGTATATAGATCATCTGAACCAGAGTTTCGTAGTTTGGGAAACATCGTCGTGTCTATCTGGACTCAGTTTGACAATCAGATCATGTAATGGGACACTTCTGTTCTCCATCTTTTGATAACTTCTGGGTTCTATTTGTGAGGTAGAATACGTCCTCACCCCTCCTGCGTTTACATAATCGATCCAATGTTGGTCTAATTTGCATACGAATATCGCAATGCACAAGTACTGATGAAAATATTGTTTTTAGTAACCTATAATCAATGTCCTAATAATAATATCACGTCCCTTGCAAGGGGTGATTTCCGAGGCACAAACAAGAAACTTTCTTCTTCAGTAAAATATTCAGAAGTACTTACTTTCACAGCTATAATTGAAATAAGTTGATCATTTAACAGAACAGTGTTTTTCTTATTCCGAGTATACTTTGCTTTGAACTGAGCAAACATCGTTTGGATTCAAATTTGGGTTTGAAATTCCTTTTGGACTGAAAAAATGTTTGCTCAATTTAAAATGAATTTATTTGGCGAAAGAGCATTCAGATTTCTTGGTGTTGAATCAATACAATTTTTTTGTCTACGTGGCAGCCCATACAGCAAAAATTTTGCTTTGTCTCAAAGATTTCTTATGCAACAGTTTTCACTGTCTTCAAGATATCTTAGTTTAAGAAATCTAGAAGATATCTCAAAGAGATCTAAAGACATCTTGTGAAAACTGTTGCATAAGAAATCTTTTAGACAAAACAAAATGTTTGGTTGTATGGGAGGTACATTCACTGCTATCGATTGGTGAATAAAGTCAGCTCTGGAACTAAAGATTTTACGATTCATTTTTGAAAAGGAAAAGTGCTTTGTCTTTGCTTCAGGAATATACGTCATATTCTTCATTACATCCTGTCCATCCAATTTCCTGTTATAATGAATTTAATAAAAATTAAGAACTTCAATTAGAGGCTTTATTCCACTTTTCATTAGACAAATTACAGCAACAAATAGTTCATTGAATCATCTAATGAGAATGCATTTGTCGAAACAAATCGTTTCATTCATCCCACCGTGTAATTATAATGTAGTTACATGTAATTGACAGAATTATACATGTAATTGATTTTAGAAGGAATGGTTCGTTCGAATTTATTCAATCTGGATGTACATTCAACGCATTGCTTGTTTTCTCACCGTATTTATCTGAATCAATGATTCAATTTTAATTGTTTTGCGATGGTGTCGGTACATGGATGACGAATGTAAACGGTTACATCTTTTATAGAACCTCCACCTCACAACGAGAGAGTGGACAGAAGGCAGAAATAAGTGAAGATCCTTTACAGTGGTTATTCTAGCAGACTGCCATATTCGTAATTATGGACCCCACACTGAAACGAGTGTTGTATTGTGGCAACAAAATTTTCGTTGTTTCAACAAAGAGTTTTCGTTGAAATGTGATCAACAAAATTCTGTGGTCTTTACAAAAGTTTGATTGTCATAAAAAAATGTTGTAACGATGATGAAAAAATTGTACGATTGATGACATTTTCTGAAAATATTTTGAGTGCATTTGGATTTATATCAATCCAAATGCACACGTTTGACTATATTCATTCTATTCTACTGATTTCTCAATTGAATGTATACTTTTTATAATTTATATCTTACATGATTTATTTTTTAAAGTGTTGTGCTGTTCACAGATCTTATGGAATGCTCCTATATAACCGTATATTCAGTTTTTCCTTCTACTCTTGTGGATAATATAACTCGTGAGTATCGGTGTACCACTTTACCCCACGCGTTTGTATCACATTTGTACATGTGTATAGATTTGGATTCAGGTTACTTTGGAAGATGTTGGGAAGAGAAGAAAAAAGTATGTCACGCTCCGTCCAACCTTCTGTGAGATTGCACACCGTGACCAACAAACTACTATGGTTTACGGAGTATAGCCCCACAAGGGAGAGGAAGGGAGAGAAATGTTATAGTAGCTGAGAGAAGAACAAGTACTACACAGAAAGGCACACGTACAATTTATACATACATGGTTAACCGTACAAATGACAAGGAAAACACTCGAGAGGAATGAGAAAGACACAAGAGAAACCGATTAAGAGATAGAACTTCTCCGTGTTCCGGGCATATAGTCCATGTACTCTTACAATTCTCTCATACAGGAAATAGTTTTGTCTCGATCTCCTTGAATAAAACAATTTAAGATCAATCGTACGGAAATTTTATTCGGAATAATGAATAATTTTGAAAACTCATGCACAATTCGAAGTACACTTTTTCAGTCAAACGGATGATATTCGTTTCACGACGTTGGTGTACTTTATTATCGATCGAGAAGTTTATTGTACTTTAGAGAGAACTTTGAGGGAATAATGTTCTCTGGTATGATTTGAAAAAGGGGAGAGAAAGGGAACGAGGGAAAAAAGGGAAATATCCAACATATTGCACGACAGAGGACTTCGGTGCTTGTAATCGGAGCGGAACGAATTTTACTACGGTTGGCGCGCGGTTCTCCCGAGACAATACATCCGACGCGCCGCGCTATAATTCCGCACCTGAGGCATAAACTGTCGTTGTAGTCGTCGTCGTTCCAGTCTTCCATACACTCCACTTTCATCTATTGTGAGACACTATAGGTGTTGTATTGTTGTCCAAGTATTTGCGCGGATGTACAACACAAGGCATACGCGACAACGATCCAGAGACGAAAGCGTGCCAGGATGCTGTAACGTAACGACTCGTAAATGTAACGTTTTATGCGCCATCGTCACGTACGAGGCCGAGGACGAGGACGAGAACGACGGCGATGTGAACCAACCAACGAGTTCTACTTTCTACAGTTCTGAGAGAGCTGCATTGCGTCGCATTACGATGCAAGATTATAGTAGCTTTGGTGCATATATTCTCGCCCGAAATAATGTCTCTCTACTTATCTCGAAATTCGTATTACCATTTAATCTTGTCAGACATTTGAATGATTAATTTGAGTATATGGCGTTTGAAATGAACGACCTTGGTCCCCTTCCTCTTCAATTCGATGAGAGGTTTCATATTATTCTGTGAGATTGAAGATTATCTGCATATCATTTGTATCGATGGATCACGATTTTGTTGATCATTCAGATTGCAATTCGATTAGCATTTTCAATCTCTCGAAGATCCATCTTTCCGAGAACACTGCAAACATCTGACTCTTTGGATGAGAAATTATTTTTTGTCTGGATACCCTGTACTACGGTTCGAGCCCTCGATTTACATTTTGATTGTCACGAGAATACATGAGCGAAATTCTTTTTCGATACGTTGCATCTAAACACATATTCTCCTGATAAGATGGAGAAATTTTACTACCATGTGAAATGTCTACAAGAGGTATGAAGTCAAGAAGAATATGTAAGGTTATATCTCAAAATGAGATATCATATCCAGATTGTGTGAACCTATATGCATACAATGAACATTCTTTTTGATCCTCGGAAAATCCATGCTTCTCCTTTGAAGTACAGGTTTACGTATGAAGTGCAAAATGGAATCCGTATGTATTTACATGACAAAGTGATCATAAGTTCCCTGTTGAAACACAATGCAGAAAAATAATTTTCATTGTTTTTTAGTGTTTCGTAAGTGCATTGTCTTTTGTAGAAAATTCATATAGCTCACTCGAGCAAAACCGTCAGATTTGATCAGATCATAAGAGGTGATCTAGAAAACTACAATACTACTGTGATCAAAAAGTAAGGTGAAATTGTCATTTAAAATTCCCGGGCATTAGGAAGGCAGGTGAATTTTTTTCTCTTAGGTTGGTAGGACTGTCTATAACATTTGCCAAGCGTCTGTTCGTCAAATGGTTTAATTATCTCCGAGTTACACGTGTTTTTGTAATCAACCGACAGTGAATTTTTCGATTTTTACAATGGGTGATTTTGTGGGGCAAAGAAGTTGCATCAAATTTTGCTTGTGGAACGAATATTCTTGTGCGGACACGTTGAAAATATTGCGGAAGGCCTTTGGTGATCAAACTATGGCACAAAAAAACGTTTATAAGTGGTACGACGAGTTCAAAGCGGGCCGAGAACGTCTACCGTTAACGTCTACCGACGAGAGCCACGTCCAAAAAATCAAAGATTTGGTGCTGGAAAATCGTCGATTGACGATTAGAGACCTCGCTGATAGTGTTGGAATATCATTTGGCTCAGCTATTCGTCTGAAACGGCTGGAATTATGGGCGAACAACTCTTGGTTCCTTCATCACGATAATGACACACTGCATTTATTCTTCGCGACTGTTTTGCTAAACACTCGATTCATATCGTTCCGCGACCATCGTATTCGCCTGATTTGGCTCCGTGCGACTTCTGGCTATTCAGCAAACTCAAAAGGCCAATGCGGGGGCGCCGTTTTGACACGATTGAGGAGATAAAAACCAAATCGGAGAAGGTCTTGAACGCTATACCGAAAAAAGACTATTCCGACTGTTTCGAGGATTGGAAAAAGCGTTGCCGAGAGAATTTACATTTTATAAACAAATTCACCTTACTTTCTAATCACAGTAGTATTTGCTAGTATTTGTCAATATATTACTCGCAATCCGAAATTCGTAAATGAATATGATTGATAGAATTTGTCATAATTGAATAGCTAATTCCCTGATGACACAGCTCCTTTAAATCCTATTATGTAATATTCAATCGAAAATTGATGAAAATTTGGTAATTGTTGACAAAATTAGGTGGAAAGTTTGTCAGTTTTTAAACTGGATTTCCAGAGACATTTTCAGCAAGGAAAAATTCAACTAAAATTCAATAACATCTCATGAAATTATTTAATCAACTATGGTTCTTAAATTCTGCGAATTTATATCATTCTTGATGGAAAAGTTTTTGATTCTTTTGATAAATTCCTGAAGTTTGATAACACAGTTCCAAATTCCATAATTATTTCTTGATATTTCCCAATTCAAATCAGTGAAATTCCGCTATTTCTGCAGTTCAAAGTCGACCAAGTTGAATGGAATCAGTGAAATACCAATGAATAGTGCGTAGTTATGCAGTTAGGAATGTTCTTAACTAATTGAATCAGTGAGATTTGATTGCAAGAATTGGTTAATATCCACTGGTTGTGCACTGCATATGCACTAATTTTTTACTGCAATCTTTGAGATTTCACTGTTTTGAATTTAGAGAGTATCATCATCATCATCATGAAGTAATCCATCTTATGACTGGCTTGATGAAGTCCTCCAACCCTGTCTATTATCCGCTAACCGCTTAATTCCTGCATATCTACGACAACCCTTATCTTGTATAATTTCTTTCATATAACTCAATCTAGGTCTACCTCTTCGAGTTTCACCATTCATTTTTCTTTCCAATATTGTTTTCAATAAGCTATCATGCCTTAATGTGTGCCCTATCAGATTATTTGTTCTTTTCACGACCTGTCTTAAAAGACTTCTTTTTTCATTTATCTTCTCAAGGACTTCTTCATTTTTTACTTTCTCTATCCACTTTATTCTAAACATCCTTCTATAACACCACATTTCAAAAGCTTCGAGTCTTCGTTGGTCCGTTTTTCCAATTGTCCAAGTTTCGCAACCATATAATGCTGTGCTCCAAACGTAACTCTTCAAGAATTTCTTCCTTACTGCTGAGCTAATATTCTTCGAACATAGTAACTGTTTCTTTTGGTGGAAAGCCTGTTTCCCCTGTGCCATTCTTGCTCTTATATCTCTTCCGCTTTTACCGTTTTCTGTAATTATGCTTCCTGGATATTTAAATTCTTTGACTTGCTGAATTGTCTCTGCATCTATTTTGATTTTCGTTCTTTTTGATGTCTTCGCTGTTGTACAAATCATGAATTTTGTTTTGTCCTTATTTATATTCATACAATATTTGTCTGGTAATATTTTTTTCATAGTGTTGGGAGTATTTTCTAACTCAGCACCACTCGTAGCTAATATAGCTATGTCATCCGCAAATCTCAACATGCTTACATTTTCACCTTGAATCTGTAATTTCAATTGCACTTGCTCCTTCACTCCGTTCATCGCTTCTTCTATGTACAAATTGAAAATCAATGGCAATAGTGAGCATCCTTGTCTCACTCCTCTTCTAATTTGTGCTTCTCCTTTTTGACCCTCTATTTCTGTTATTGCGGTTTGATTCTTATATAATCCATATATTATTCTCCTATCCTTGAAATTAATTTCTACCTTTTTCAAAATCGTATACATCTTCTCTCAATCAACATTATCGAATGCTTTTTGTATATCCACAAAACCTATATACACAGACTTTTTTAACTCTAGACTTCTCTCTACTACTGTTTTGAGTGCGAATATTGCTTCCCGCGTATTTAAAGAGTGAGAGCACGGAAAAGAGGAATAGTTGTAGCAACTCCTTAAATATCGATTTTAGACCATCTACTTAGATAGTTGCTGCAACTACTTGGTAGTCAGGACAAGTATCACGTTAGCTGCCTCAACTAGCTCGATGGTTGCACTAATTAACAAAAATACTTCGTAAGTTGCCAGATACGTAGGTTAGTTAGTGCAACTATCGAGTTAGTTGAGACAGCCATCGTGATACTTGTCCTGACTACTAAGTGTCGATAATCAACTATTTAAGTAGTCACTGCAACTATTCCTTTTTCTCTGTGAATGTCTCATGTAATTTCTCCAGGAACGTTCCCGTTGTGAGATCGGACATAGAAACGTGTTTAGAAAGTATTACAAAACGTTCTGAAACGTTTCTATGTCCGCTTTCGTTCTGACTCTACTTTGCCATGTCTGACTAATGTTAGCCTTCATCTACTTCTTCATTCTATGTCCAGCGTCCTTCCATTATCCTATCCACTATCCATTAACTTGACTGAAGGTCCTCGAGTTAATAAATGTTCCTTCTAGTTGGCCAAAGTCCCGCCGCTAGCATGTTTTTTTTACAAAATTATATCCCACCACAACTTTATAAACGGGTACCTGATTAAAAATTGTTGAAACATCTCAGGAAACAGATTTAATACATCGCTGGAGTTTCAGCCGTTTATTGAATCAAATTCAAAATCATATAAAGAAAGATTCAATCCAGAATTCATCAATGTTTTTGTTTTTGATTGTCAATTTGTTTCAATAAAAGATTCAAATTTCGACAGCTCAATTTAATGTTTGTACGTATTCACAGTATAGGTTAATAACATGGAACACGCTCTAATTCACGAAGATCATTCAAAAATCTTTTGGATACGGAAATTTGTGGTGACGCAGAACCCTCACTGTTATGAAAACTTATTCATTTACGTCAGGTCTTTATCTTCTCTCATTCTTTGAACTTCGTGCCTCTCGTTTCACAATCACCTGACTTGTGACCTACTGCACCCACATTTTCTCCCTTATACTTCACCTTTTCACCCCCGTTCCATTATCTTTTTCAACCCTTTCTTCTGTTCTATCTGCCGACCAGTTCGATTTCACTACACATATACCAACACCATCTACTCCACCTGTAGCTCTATCCACCTGTAAGCCCTCAAAAATAAAATAATTCCTCCCATCGCATACGGCACATGAAAATTCATAAAACTGCAGATTGAATTAATGGTACGTATTTGTCTTAAACTCAGAATAAATATATATTGGATTCCAGAAAGGTATAAATTGATGAATACAAGTTTCATATCGTAAGAAATTCATATTCTAGTTGAATTATACTACATCGAGTGAAAGCTGTTGAATTATTAATGTAAAGGACTTTGATTTGAAAACTCGCGGAGGCCACAAAAAATCGATTCAAATTGAATCAGGTTCAGTGGGTTCGATCGAAAAGCCTCGAATGCCGATCGAAGATTCATAAAAAGATTTGCAGTACTCAGAGAAATGTATTCAATTTGATTAATGATTTTTGATTTGATTGTTTAGGAATTGAAATTCATTGGAAATGATAGGACAATTTTCAGATTCCAATTCAAGTTGAGAATTTGTTTATTTCAATGGTTCTTAATGTTCGTTCATTTGAACTAATGGCAATAGTTCCTAATTCCTGAGGATCGAAAATTGAGTGTTTCTCCTTTCCGATAATGATTGGGAAAATGTGGAATTGTTCATTATTACAAAACTGAACCCCTGTCGATGATGAATAATGATCCGCTAAATGAGAGAATAAAGCATTAGGGAACCTTGTGGTTTGAATTATCAAAGCTGTCCTGGATCTAAATTACTCATGATTCATGAATCACCTCAATATTCTATCATATTACTAATTATATGAGGATGATAAGACAATCAATAAATTATAACAATTATTAAATAATCCATCATATCGATTACGATACAATTATGAACAATTTTTATTCGGCAAAGTAGAACTCGAGTTTTTAAAATGAATGTGGCATAAAGGAGACAGTACCAATTGAAACTCTTCTACTTCAATCCACACATCGAATGTATATTCATGTGCTACTTTAGTGTGATGTTGATGTTTTTTTCCCTGGAGGTAAATCCTGAATTCTATACCTTCCCATGCTGGCTGAGGTGAATGATTGCATGACCACGCCATTCTCATTCAGATTGGCTTCCACTTGATCGATGGCCTCCACGTCGTGAAAAGTAAATTGCCAGCTGAAAGAAACTAGACACACCGCAACTGCATTGTGGATTTGATTAGCTGGTGTCACTAAAATTAGCGGTTCGATTTTAATTAGATTTTCTACTCTCGAAATTTTGATTTCTGGAATATTCAAAAGACACCGAATGAATGAGACAGGATTGATACAAAATCAAGTTGAAATAAGCTTTCTATTAACACAGTGAAATTAGGAATTAAATTAAATTCGTAATTTCGAGATGAGACCGATCCGTTTGAAACGAGCAAATCTTATTCGAGAGGAATATCTACCGTTAATGTAAACCTCAATTGGTTTCGAGGTTTCGATCAATTTCATTCGATGCAAATTTTATTGCGCTTATTATCAGCGAATTTGAAGATCGCGCTCTTGATTAGTTCTAAATCCAAGAAGGATTACCGTTGGTTTAAATGAAAGAAAAAACTTGTGATTGAATTGAAATCAGTCCGTCGATGAATAGATTTTGATACGATTCCAAAAGTGTCGGTCGGTATGAAAGCGTTACAAATTACATTATCGTAGTTTAAACGAATCCCGACAACCTCTTCTCAATCAAAAACACGCTCTCTTCAGTTGAATTTCGTAATTGATTCTGAAAACAAACAGATTCTTCTAAGCCTCTTTTAGGGTTGTGAAGTTCTTGAAGAGTTGGATACAAAACTGAATATTCGTCTCAATTGGCCGTTCAGTTTTTTAGCGATGTACCTTAGTATTTTACGCTCAAAAAATTTGTATAAACTTCAAATATATGGAAGTATCCTAAAAAGCAAGGTGAGTAAGGTTTATCAATTACCGATTAACTTTTTAAGGATTTTCCGTTCTTGCGAGGGCACGATTTTTCAGGTTGTGACCATTCTTCAAATGGGAAGGAAGTGCTTATCGCGATGGTATAATTTCTAAGAAGCATAAAGATTACATCTCTTATCATCCGTGTAAGATCTTTTGTGAGAAAAGTGAATATCAGGTATTTCTCTAGCTCGTTGTTCGACAAGATCTCATTCGATTGGCTTTTGAATAGAATCACTTCATGTATTTTGGAATAGATATTGAAGGATATAATGTTCATTGGAATGTATTGTGATGTTGAATAAAATCGATGGTGCAATTTTTAAATTACAATACACGAATGATCCGCAGATGGTTAAATTATGCGGTTACAATTTGGTTGGAATAGAGAAACCTCTTTCGTGGCCTAATTTGTTCATTTTTTGTAAATATATCTTCATAATATTCCGTATCGATGAAAGCATTCTGTTCAAAGACTGATTATTCCACTCAATTCATCCAGGAAATTTGGTTAATGACGTTTGATCGGTCTTACATTTCAAGAGAATATATGTTGTAAGTTTCCCTAACTACATCCGGCGATATATGAGTTCCCCCTCTCCATCTTTATCGATATAGAATGCGGGTGGATGTGGAAGATCTATAGACTAGAGGTCATCGTTGGAACATTGCTGGCGGAATAAGGCATGAGAGTGACTTGGGAATAAAATATGAGGAAAAAGTTTTTGTAAAATAAATCTGATTGGAATATTTCACGCATATCCGCATGATATTTGAGAATATTGTTTATTGAGAATCAAAATTGGTGATTCTTAATAATAACTATGCAATTCGAGCTTCTACTTATTCAATTTAACATTTCAGAAGAGTAGTTCATATTAGCATGAATTCTGGTTGTTCATTGAGAAATTGAATCAACGCTATTGTGAAATTTGTGCATAATAATATTATATTATTCTAATTATGCACCATTGAATTTATTTACAGGCAGGGAATGTTTGATTAATTTTTCAAATCTACTAAATTTTCTAGTGATGCTACAAAATGGAGAAATTCTCATAAATCTTACAAACTTCCTTAATAACTCATCATCTGAGAACTTTATTTATTCAGAATCATTGAAAAACCATTTATAACGAGAAATACTCATGAGATTTAATCGAAACAAGTAATTTATAGATATGTACACAACTTTGTTCATCCATTTATCAACACACCAATTTTCGATTACGGTAGATGCAACGACACCGTTTCGATTCCACATGAAAATATTCGTCAAATAAATTCAAAGGGGATAACGTAGAATTGCATTTAACAAATCCGAACACGTTCTGTTGAATGCAATTCTTCGTTATCCTCTTTGAATTCACCTCACGAGAATTTCGCTGTGAAATCGAAACCTTGTGTTGCATCTTCTATTATTAAAGAATGTCTTGCTAACAAAGTTTTTCCAGACTATTTACTTCAATTTGTGAGGAGTCCCACATAGAGTTGTGTGGTTAATAGCATGAAACAGAATAAAGTCAAAGCGAACTCCTTCCACGCGATCAAGAGGTTAAAATTTCAAGTTGATATTTAAGTCGGGAATCAAGATGTAAGGTTTTTGAAAAAGTCACGTTGAAGAGGATGGCGTTTGAGTAGAGTTATTCAAATTGAAAACTTGTTGGTATTTAATAGTTTCTTGAAAAAGTTTCATTAACGTAGAATTTATCTTGATCTGTTAGTAAAATTCTTCAATTTAATACGAAATTCTTTATGAAATATCATGTTTTATTTTAATTTTGAGAATAGTTCCTAAATTTCATATTCATGATAAAATTTTAAATTTCTTTCTCTGAAATTCAACAATTGCTTATTAAATCTCACAAACATGTTATAAGAAATGAGAAGAAAATTCTCAACACGAGGAAAAAAATTCTTATTATCAAGAAGAATTATATTATTGAATTCAATATTTTATTATGAAATTCAATGAACTGTTTATGTAATAAACTTCATAATATTCTCATAAAATTTCATGCACATTTTTTTAACACAATTTGTTATTTAAGATTAAATTATTGATTAATTGTTATCAGGTTGCATATACAGAAAAAAGAAAGTGGATGAATTTCCCAAGCAGGATGATAATACGTCGCTTCGAGTCTTTAAATGAAAATGTTCAAAAAGTATATTGTCAAATAATTTATATCATGAAAAAAGAATCTATTTTTGTCTCATAATATGAATTATTCGACAATATATTTTGGGGAAAAATTTCAATTCAACAACTCGAGGCACTGCATCGTCATCCTACATGGTGAATTTATCAACTCTTTTTCGTGTGAGAAATCTTTTAAAATTCTATTCTCAGCGAGTATGTTTTCTCTTAATATTTACAACATTCATTAGGCTTTTCGAAAGTTTTTAGAGAGAATGTCTGGAGATAATCACAAAATTAACTCACAGATTAACTCACATGTTCCGATAACTTCCCACAGGGCCCAAATATTTGAGTAATATCTCCAGGATATTCTGACGATATTAAAATGTCTCCAGAATGTTGCAGAATTTTCTGAAGATATTACTGAGACATTTCTGACATGTAGATTCTAGATTTCGTCAGAAAGACATGTAGAAGATTTCCAAAACTGACGCATTAGAGAACATTTTGATATCTTTGAAAGGAAATCATGAATGTTTTAAATGTTGAAAGGAACAATTTCCACTGGGTAAGATATCTTTAAGATTTTTTTGAAACACATCTTCAAGATTTCCGAATGTTATTTAGGTATTTCAACCCAGGCCATTTTATTTTAGAGTTAGGGCTATAATCTGATTCAATGTGATTTTATAGAATGAAAAAATATATACATATAATGAGAAAATAAAACAAAATGGGACTGGGGCCATAATCTGGTGAAATGTGATTTTGTATAAAATTTGTATCGAATTTATATACATTTGTATAAAAATTTGATACAAATTTTATATAAAAACACATTGAATCAGATTATACCCCCAGTCCTATGTTGTTTTATTTTCTCATCTTATATATATATATATTTGTACTGTCAATCGCATGTTTTCGATAATACCAGAATTTTTCAAACTAATCTGTCGAAAAATGTATCAAATCAGGAAAATTTTCTTTTGTTTTGGTTATCGAAAGATGTACTTTATGTTAGTGATATTTGATATATTGAATGAAATTTCAAAAGCAATCATCGATGTCGATAGTACGTAGAAACTTCGTCAAATATCAGCTTGATTATGACATTATATCATATGCATATTGATGAGATTAACGTGGTGCTTGCGTGACATTGAATGAATATCCGGTATACTTTAACGTAAACAAAATTTCAAGTTGGTAGCAGGAACTCAAATTAAACAGATTTGCAGTCCATGTTGATGTAACAAAAAATTGTTGAGCATAACAACATATTGTATCAAAATCAGTGACAGTAAAGTTCCACCACAAATCTTTCAAAGAGGATTTTGTGAACTTTCCTTCCACTTTTTGGAGGACTCGAAAGGAAAAGTAGTATCTCGGAACAGAAAACAATACCTCTATTTTTTTAACGAAAGAAATGATTCTTTCATGTTCGGGGGAAAGAATTCATTAATGAATTCAGGAGAACTTTTTCCGAAATTCTCCAGTGAAAGTGGTGGAACAAATTCATCTCGAAATGCCTCTGGCGGAGCAAATAATTCCAAGTTTGTCCTTGCTTCCATCTATCTAATTATGAATTATATCAATGCAAACTATTTCTGAAGAGATTGGATTACAAAGACACCCTAAGGAAAACAAAAACGGAATTGAGCAACAACTTAATCATCTGATAGCTATTATTTGTTTATATTCAGGGATCCTTAGATTCATATTTTACTGTAGTACTGGGAGATTGAGAAAGATCCCTGCAACCCTAATAAAAATGAATCTGTGCATTTCTCCGCATTTTTCTGATTGTCCGAAATCCGACAAAAATGAATAGATTTCTGTCAGATTTCGGATGTTTTCAGAGAAATGTAGAGGAACGCGGAGATCATTTTTATTAGGGAAAGATATCAAACAGCTCATAGGACATACGAACATCATAACATGCAGAGAGACAGATAAGACACTGCATTTTAATACACAATGTGATACCGTGAGTCCTGTTAAATTAAATCTGTTTAGTTGTATTTTGTCAAACTACTTCCCATCTTATTTGTAAATTGCCATTTTCCGAACGCATTCATGAATCTCCCGAGAGGAAAAATTTCACAATTGCATTCGCGAGTTCTGACAACAGCGTGAGCGTGACAAAGATTTTTCGTTGAAAGTTGTTTCAATTTTCCGTCTTGGACTTTCTTTGTTTCTAAAGGAAGTTCTTGGTTATGGAGATTAAAATCCTTTTGCCGAGACTTTCAAAACAACTGTTTGCACACGCTATAGGATTTTCATTTTTAGCTAAGGCTGAGCGATCCAGTGAACAATATGTCATCATCCAGAGCTCTTAAAGACCTCCCACATATATGTAAGAGATCAGATAGACCTGTCAGAAGGTTAACATGAAAATATTAGGATGTCTCAGAAAGATGATAACATTCATATATCAATATGTTAAGATCGACAGAGCTATTTCAAAAGATCCCTTAAAGAGCTCTTCCTTTCATAAGTGTTCACTGGGAAATCACTCCGTTGACTTTGCAGGCATTTCGCAACAATTGGAATGTGGAAGGGAGGCAGTGCCTCACAAGCTGCTGTTCGAACCTCGCTTTCAGCATCGTTTCTGAGGATATATCATCTACATCGTTCACAATAGGTATCAACTAATTTCGAAGCGGGAGAATGCCGTTCCAAGCTCTCTAAATGCGAATCAGTGAAATTACCAATGCTTTACCCCAATAGAACTGCTCTAACCATTGACGAGTTTTGTAATACTTCTTAACTAGCCAAAAACTAGATGATTACAAATGCTTCGTGGGGTTTTGGTGAGGTACTTGCCAATGTCTAATTCCTGACTAGTTAAGTATCCCACACAGCACTTTTGGTCTTCAAGATACTGTGAGGAACTGTTCAGAAAAGTTTGAGAAGTCTTATGCAAATGAAAAAATATAAAAGATATCTTTCAGAACATCTAAAACTTTTCTTCCGAGATTATATCTTTCAGACTTCTTATAGAAATCTTTGAGAAGTAAGAACTGTTTTAGATCTTTCAAAGATATCTTTTCATGTTGCATAAGACTTCTTATGTTTGACTTGAAATATCTTTTAGAACTGGAATGCTGGGTGGGATTACTACTTAGGTAGATCTTGCTGGATCCAGAAATTGGAGAATGCGTACTGAAACGTACAGGGTCGAGAATTAAATTACGCACGACTATAACTAATTATCCTTGGTACAAATAAATTTTCATTCCGGCACGAAGCAGGACTGAGCTAGATATTATTTGAATTGGCTGTAAGGCTCGCTGTCGTGCCAATTATCTCGTATAATCTACAAGTAGAAAAATCAATTACTACACAACTCGGTCAATTTCATGCGATCAACTTCTTCCTCGCCATGTTTAGGCAAACATTGAACAATTAAATTACTGTGGATAACATCAATGAAACAAGAAATAGAACCCGCATAACATGTAAGCTTGTCATAAACTTGTCAGGCTTGTCATTCGATTGCTGTTATGGCTTGTTATTGACAATCTTGCCAAGTTAAGGTTGCTACAACTCTACTGCAAAGGTTTTGTGAGTTCATACCCTTGTCGTGCGTCAACCAGTAATCTTCAACAACATTGCAGCAAGGTTAAATTGCTATCTGCACCGAGAGAAAAAGCATGCTCTCAACGCAAGGGAGTCCTTCACGCTTCTAACGCTGTTGTTACAACGTGCTTTTAACGCATGGCAAAATGCTTAAAATGCATGGGCTCATGCGTTTAACGCACGTTATAACAAATGCATCAGAACCCGTGTGGGAATTTTTCCCGGGCTTAGACGTGGGCCAAGTTGATAATGCCTACCTGAGAAGTGGCCCCAACTTGGAATGTTACGCTTTTCAATCTAGGCCCCGTAATGAAATCAAATATCCAGGCAAAATAATGATGGCCAACTCGGGGCGTATATGGGCTGTGGGTGGGCATAACTGGATTGAAATATTCCAGGAATATCCTGGCAATCCCAACTGGGGCCCACAGGGGTTGTGGGTAGGTAACCTTGTATTGGATGCCTAAAATATACCCCTACGGGGCCAGGGCCTATTTTAGGATGCCGAGGATTGATTTCCACACGGGAAGCGTGAAGTGCTTGCGTTTAGAGCATGCTTTTTCCCTCAGTGTGGGAACACACTGAGCTATGACATACAGAGTGCAATCACCATAAATATAGCGATAGCAACTCGATATGTTTTTCATGTTATTTTGACCTGATCATGGTCTACAAATTTTGTGATGATTCAGGCAGCAATTAATCCTGGAAAAAACTCGGGAAAATGATCGGGTTTTTGATAATTATAACACAAAGTGTGGTGAATAAACAATTTCCACTGGATGTCATCGGGTTAATTATTTCCCAACAAATTGCAGTAAATTTGACGAATTCTATTTTTACAGAGTGCAGTAACCATTCCACGTTTCTTTTTTCAAACTGAAATTTCAAAAATAAAGCCTGTTAATGAAGATTTGGCTTTAATGAAGAATTTTGAGGGATTATAAGAGCATTCATTTACCGTTTGAAAAATTCAATGGGGAACTGATATAAATTTGATAAAAATATGAAGAGACATTGATGAGAATGTGAAATCTCCGTCTCATTCATAACATATTTCAATTTCTAATCAATAATGAAATAATTGACATGAATAGAAATAATTAATTATCCCCCACATTTCATAAATATGCCAGTCAAAGTAGTACTGATGTTATATTACCGACTCAGGGTCGGTGTCATACAATCATATTGTTGGAGTTAACATACTTTACGAAGCATAGGTAAATGCATATCAGGGAACTTATATGTATATGTGTATATAAAATTATATCTTAAAACGTGCACCCTTTCCACGGATACGTGTCTTTATTGGCTGGCTGACTACGTGCGTGTGCAAGAGAGCAGCCAGAGGGTCAGAGCAGAGAGGATCATGGGCAAAGTGGCAGCGCAGAGCTGTATCGATGTCCGGGCGCGTTCACCCTCTTCCGCACATACGTCTGCATTTGTGTCTGTGTTTACGCCGGTGTACTTTCTTGGATATACGTGTTGGTGTATACTTGTGTACCTGACTGCTGCTTCCAGCGGCAGCATCCTGCAAACGAGTGGCATACCGTGCCTTGCCACCCTTCTCTTCCTCTTTCGTTCTCTTCTCTCTTTACATCCACATACACGCGTACTCGCGATACCGCCTCTACTCCTCTTTGTTCAATCACTCGTCTCTCTTTCTCTTTTTACCTCATTTCTTTTTCTTTCCTACCTCACACAACTACCGCTTCTTTTGATATAAGCAGTAACAGGCAGCGGCCTTTCTCCATCTCTCTATACTTTGATTCTACGTACCTAGCTCGTGCCGCACGTCATCTCTTTTGCTCTTTTTTGTACGGTTTCATATACAGGTACATACATATGTTGTCCGTACATACATACACATATATAAGGTGTCCCGGTACTCGCGAACGGGACTGAACCATCGTACCTCTCAGCGAGATGCGGCAGAATTTCATCTTCAATTTTTCTGTGGAGATATTTGTAATTCTTTATTCTCCCTTTCGTCAGAAGCTCTGAAAATTTTCATCACATTTCCAAGGACAAAAGTGAGCAACTTTTTAATTCAGTTGTTTGACTATTAATGATACAGCGATTCTTCTCTTCATGAATATATTGTTCATTAATTATTATATTTCATTTTCAGTTCATCGAGTATTTTTACTGATGAGGAATTTTTAACAATAGGAATTTGGAATCAAAACGATTTCTGTCATCTTATATCTTCGGTCGGATTATGAGAATCGCTCTTGAAATCTTATGACACCCTGTATATATATAATCTTCGGAGTTCTGATATATGTACAAACCACCTCCTCCTGTTTTACCTTGCTATTGCTTTATACTCTCCAAGACGATCGACGAGGACTACATCAAAGAGGTTTTTTTATCTCAAAGGGTTCTCTTCATCAATTATCGATGCTGTATTTTCCTTAGATAGAGTCTCTTGAGAATTTTTCTAGTATGTGGAGAACGTATAAGCCACATACGATCGTAGTTATAATCATTTTTCTACTGAAGTAAAATGTGTCATATTCTCAAAGGTAAATTAATCTGCCTGTACTCGGATATTCATTAACATTATTATCGGGTTGAATCCTAAATGTTGATGTGGGGAACACGCTAATCAGTCCCAATACATCCAAAATTATGCTTTATTTGAAAGATTTTTACTGGATGTTTGATAGATATCGTATGCAACAGTTTTTACTGTCTTGAAGATGTTTACGTTATTTAAGGAATCCAAAGGATGTCTTTAGATTTCTTTCAGATGTGCTTGAGATTTTTTTAATCAAAAGACATCTTAAATACAGTGAAAACTGTTGCATAAGAAATCTTCGAGACATCTTCTAGAAGAAATCTTGTAGACGAAGAAAAAGTTTTGCTGTACGGATCCTTGATAAATGGAAGGATCCTCGATCCTTGATCACAGGGTGATTAGAAGTGTCTTCCAATCCCCAGATAACATGTAAGCTTGTCATAAGTTTAACAGACCTGTCAAAATTGTTATTAGATTGTTTTTGACTTGTTATTGACGACCTTGTCAGTGTAAGGTTGCTACAACTCTGCTGCAAGGGTTTTGTAAGCTTGTACCCTTGTCGTGTGTCAACTAGGAGGCTTATGACAACCTTGTCACAAGCTTCCCTAACAACATTGCAGCAAGGCTGAATTGCTATCTGGGTCTGAGAACACAATGGCTCATATGGAAGTTTTCACATCCTCCCCTGCTTACCAAATATCGTTTTAAGGAGACCCTCTACTGTGACAGCCCAAAAACAAGCCATTGTTCAACATTCTTTTTTTCAGAGACTAATGCATATAATTGGGCGAACTTTTTTCCCCTCAAAGGTATGTATTTAGAGAATAGAAAAAAATTTGTTTCGTGTGAAAAAAATACTTATTTATTTAATTAAAAAACTTTGAATATGGTGGTAACAAAAAACACTCTCCACTGGTGGGGATGATTTCAGCACTCCAGGATGTCTGGAACCAAAAATGTCAAAAGATTCTTAATTTGTGATCTTGTCGTTATCGTCCGTACCTCAAACGAAATATTTTATTGAAAATGAACGAAATGGCGGCGTTTTTTGTGAAAGTGTACAAAAAAACGGCTTTTTTCGTACTAAACGAAGTAAGAAAATATGTGGGAATTAATTTTTCAACACAATTGAGGTACGGACGATAGCGACGAGTGTGCTGAATAATATTGTGTAAGATTTTCAAGTCAATATGCTCAGCCGTTCTTTAGAAATCACTTCCGCCAGGTGCAAAAATGTTATTCCGAGATATTCACGTTTGAGGTTTTTTTGTATGGGAATTGATAAGAAAAATACCTTTGTAGCTCAACAGCAATGCCTGCACCATATATTATCCCTTCCTCTGTATCAAAGAATACAAAGGGATATGTATATACTGGGTGATTCAAAATTACCGTACACTTTTCTGAGAGCAGATTTTTGATAGAATTCTGAAAAGACTTTGTTCCAGAATATTTAGATCTGATCCTCAGATCCGGAGATATGGGTATTTTTTAATTTTTTGAAAAATCCCAATACCTCGGAAGTACTATATTTCTGACTTTTGAATCCAACACCATCCTCTAAGGCAGATCACGGGGTATCCCTGAGAAAAAATAAATCCCACATAGCTTCCTTCGTTGTGGAGTTATAGTGGTTTGATATTCTTTGTATTCCAGCTGTAATATATATGAGACGATATTTAGTTATAGGGAAAAGAGAGATAGTAGGGTATAAGAGTAGGGAGAGAGGTACACGAAGAAAGAGAGGAGAGTAATGATGAGTTGGTCGAAATTTGAAGAGAGAAGAGCTCTCAATCGTCTCGACCACGAAAGTGTGCACACATCTTTAATTATAACGCTGATACGTTATATGTAACGACAGTTGTTGAATTGATATTTCTCGAATACGAGATTTGGAAGATCATCATTTCTTACGGGCTAATCTTCGACCGCTATCGATAGTCAACGCATAATCAATCGAACTGAGATGACCATATGGATCCATAAAAAAGGGAGGAATATTTTTACACGATTATCAACGATTTGGGACGATACTTTCCATCACTGGGACAACGTGAGCGCATCGAACAAACATAAGGGTCCCATATCCCAAGTGTGTATTGCCGATATTGACAATGGGCCCAAGCAGGGTCCATTTGCTTGAATCCAGTATTGGGAAATGACAATGGGACCCATCTTGGACTAATCTTGGCCCTATTGTTTGTTCCCATACAATTATAGTTTGTAGAAAATGGAAATATTGAACTTTGGCGCGGGCCCGGCCCTAAGTTGAGCCAAGATCAGCTTAGGTCAGGGCCCATTGTATCACCTAGTCCTCGGGCAAAGCAATACAGCCAGGCTAGAAACGATGTTATCATCCCAGAGTTGGTCCCACGTTAGGTAGCATGGGCCCCCACTGGACCCGTAGTAGATACACGCTTGGGATATATATTTTTCTATCTCTCTCTCCCTCTCTCGCTTACTTCGTTGACTGATTCGTAATTTGAGACGATCTTATATCTAACTACTTTATAGACATGAATTCATATGCGAAAGGAAGTCTAGGATCTAAGTTTATTGTAAAATATTGAGGCACTCGCAATACAGCGAATCTCTGGTGTTCAATTTTGTATTGACACATTAAAGTCATCAAGTCATGAATGATTCTCTGATATTCTTGTGATCATATCATGATTCTTTTACTAAATATCTAGTTATCGGAAAACGGAATCGTTACACAGCCAATCAGAATTCAACAACTTTAAATCGCTATAATTCCACAACGAAAGAAGCTGAATTAGATTGTTCTTATTCCAGTGACACCCCGTGATCTCACTTCGAAAATGGTGTTGGATTCGGAAGTCAGACATATGGTACAGCCAAGGTATTTGGATTTTTCAAAACATTGAAAAATGCTCATATCTCCGGATCCAAGGATCAGGTCTGAATATTCCGGACCAAAATCTCTTAAGAATTTCATTAAGAATCTGCTCTCAGAAAAGTGTACGGCGATTTTGAATCACCCAGGATATATATATTAGAAAAGGTATACATGAAAAATGGCTGCCCTTAACGCTCACTCCGAGAATCTGCTCCAAAATTCAAGGTTGCGCAGTTAGCGTTTCTAGGCATCACAACTGGTCAAAAGGATTGGAATCGCCTATACCAACTATAGGATATTAATTCTATGACTATAACACGGAGAAAAAGGAATTCGGTGTGGCAGCGAAATCTACTGTTGCTGGGTTCCTTTTGCCAGAGCAGCAAATTTTTTGCTGTGACAGCAAACTATTTGCTGTTCCAACAATCTTGTTAGCTGCGACAGCGAATTTTTAGCTGTGGCAGCAAAAAATGTTTGCTATCCCAGCCAAATTTGTTTGCTATTCTGTATATAATGCAGAAAATTTGCTGGCGGAGCGAACATTTTTTGCTGCCACAGCTAAAAAATTGCTGTCGTAGCTAACACGATTGCTGTTATAGCAAATTTTTAGCTAGGTCAGCAAAAAATTTTGCTATTCTATATATAATACCTCGATTTGCTGCGTCAGCAAATTTTTTCTCCCCCTGAAACTATTGAAAAATGCACCAAAAAATCGATTTTTTTGAAGTGTCACAGTAGAGGGTCTCCTCAATAGTATATTGATGTGAGTTATCATTCATCATATTACGAATGTATTCGCAGAATATCCAATATTGACTATAAAGTCGATCAAAAGTATAAAGAATAATCAATTTTTGAATTACAAAACCGAATGAGTTGACCATCGAAGTGGGTAGTACATCCGTTACTCTAAAGTTTGAAATCAGCTCCGAAACTGAGTATCTAACAACGTTTCGCCAAAGACGAAGGTGTCTTGGTTTTGGCTCGGGAATCATGTTGGAAAGATTGAAGAATTTTCTGAGACGCTGTGTATAACATACGACGTATATTTCTTTGAATAATTGAAAGAAGAAAGCAGATCGTTCCGGTTTTGAACGCTACGGAAATGATATAAATGGAAGAAGGACGAATTTAAATGGATCACTCGCTTTTCACACTTTTCTCAGAATAAATTTCAACTACCCAAGAATGATTGATGCATGAATGACAATTTAATTTGAAAGTATATGATGTTTCTTCTTTGTTCTCTTAATCCCATATAGAACGTCAAGATGAAAAAAACCCGAGGGAAAAGAATTTTCGCTCTACGTACTGCCAAAGCGAATAGATCCTCAACAACGGAAAAAAATGTGCTCACTTTAAAGTGGAACTTCGTGGAATCTTCGTACAATGCAGCTTTTTGCATTTTCAGACATAATGACTTAACTTTAGTTCTACAATAAGAAATGGATTTCCAAGTTCCGAAGAAAGTATCTGTCATGTTTTCTGATGAATCGATAGGTATCATCATTGTTATTTGTGAAATGAGATCTAATGAGCTTCAGGTTTCTGTCTTGGAAGTAAATGTATTTCCGATAGAAAAAATTAGTTGCACGTTGAGGTTAATGTACCCCTGACAAATTACGTTTTGAATCAGTTAAGAGAGTTTGAAAATTTCCATTCTCACTGCAAATTGATAAAAATCAAAGTACACTGTAGTATTCATTCGGTTCTCTAGCGCGTACGGGATTTGAGTAAAGATTTTTCTAGGAATCAGCTCCCTCACGTAAGTGTCTTCACGCTTCATTAGGTTTGTGTATCTATGAATTGTGCACCATGCTCCAATTTTCTCCCGCAAGTGAATTGTTCATTTTCGTGTCAGACATTTTCGTTCAGCTGAAAAACTCAGAGTGAGAAAGGTTCATTCGATTGGTGATAAAAAATGGAAAACAGAATTGACAGAACTTTCACATGTTCAAATGTACCTATGTTTCTTGGTATTTTGTTTTCTTTTCTTTTTCATGCAAAAATGAACGAATGGGAATCGAAGCATTTGCACACGCAATGCGGACCAAGGAAAGGCATATTTTGCAACCCGTATTGGGAAGAGATATATTAGGATAGTGGGGTATGCAACGAGGGTGGAAGGTTGGTGATTCGCGAGCAGAGCGAGTGTAGTGTTGCTATGATAACCATGATAACAATGTGAATCCAACAGAACTCTCTACACTAAGGAAAATTTTCATGTTGAATCGACTTGGGAAGAAGTTGATTAAAGTGAAGGGGAAACACATATAAGCAGTATATCATGTTGTTTTTATATGCAAAAAGAACTTGTTTCCAAATTGAATTAACATGACTCCTAGCATGTATGTACTATGGGACCTAAACTGGGCTAGCGGGGACCCCATTCCGTCTACATGGGGCCAAGACTGGGCCGAAGTGGGACCCAAATGCGTAAACGTTAGGGGTATTGGCTAATAGCTCGATTCAACTTGATTGAATTCATCTTTTTCCCAGTGTAGAATTTACATGAGAGCCCATAGAAAAGTTTCCCCTGTCTATTTCCACAAACTTGCAAAATTTCTATATTTTTGTCCATGTTTTGAGGAAAGAATAGGCAAACAAATAAGGGAATTTTGCAAGAATGAAGAAAACTTTCCTTATCTTCATCCCCTTGAAAACAAGCCTTGTTACAAGTAAATCTGATGACATCAAGATTCATTCAAATTGAAGGAATGATCTTATCGTTCCACCAAAAGAATAAAGTTACACTATCGAAAGTGTGTTTTAATTTGAGAATCGATTGAAATTCAGCCTTTTCTATGGTGTCAGCGTTTGTTTTCTGTGCCTACTTTACATTCAAAATAGGTTTCTCTCGACTGCGTCTCAAATTCAGTCATGGCACCATCCGAATTCAATACTTTCTTTTTACAGTGTAGACTCATTCAATTGTGAGGAGAAAAAACAATGCTTTTCAGAGTATAGGACACTCTTGTAGCGTGTGGGTAATTTATTGTTCCATGTAATCGTAAATTTACCAATGCAAGTAGTTTTTTGTGCAGGACATTAACGATCTTCAAAACTTTCTCAAGAACGTTTTGTACACGCAAACAATCTATATATCTTCACAAAACGTGCAACGTAACAATTCTAGAAAAACAAGTATATTTGGAGCATTTGATGGATGCACACTGTACATTTTTGTATATCAGAACATCCTATATGCATTTCCAAATTATACATAGTGGAAGTCGTAATTAATTTCGCAAACTTTTTTTTCAATGATAGAAACCAGCTCATTCGTGAAGTTTCATAAAATGTTGTATCTTATTGTTCTGAGGGCTTCGCACGAGACTCTCGTCTCGAATTGAAAAATCATCTATATTCACTGTTTCAACAATTGAGGACATGAAAATTTTGAACGGAATCCAGCTTCTACCTAAAGTGTGACAAAATCCCATGGAATTCCGATTCCATTGAAGAGGAGAACTAAGATATTCTCTCAGTCTCGGAACTAGTCTTGGTATCGGTCTCGCTGCTGGTCTTGTTGGATATTTCGACATATATCTCTGCTGATTTTATTTAAATAATCAAGGTTGCACCCTGTTCCGTTAATTCCATTGATACTCTCAAATTATCTCCATTATCCTGATATTACAAGAGATTGGAATAATTATTGACCATTATTTTATCTTTCTTCGACGCGAGACTCGTGCGAAGCACTAATTGTTCATTTCCAATAAAATACGAATCATCCCCTAAAATACCATCCTACTGCAGTGCGTTATTTTCGTAGGAAAAATACATTGTGAGCATAAATTTCTAATTGGATTTTACAGAAGTTTTAATCAACACTGCACTTTTGGATATTGCTTTCTTGTTCCAAAGCGGGAGATGAAACTCGCTCGAATATCTACAAGAAAATATATTTTGCTCTGTGACCACTAGAGAAGCTGTCACTACAATTAGTAGCCACGTAATATGCTTGCAGTACTTTCTTTAAGGAATGTTCCCAGTTCTGGGGAGTTAATTTGAAAAATTGAACAACCATAATTCATCAGATTCTGTGGGTTTGCATTTTCGTTTCTCATTTTTTTGTTCCTATAAACGATTCGAACTTCAAGAACATCACGTAATCGCATCATGTGACTCAAGAAATTTGTGTTTTTCTAACAAATTTCAACAGACAGTTTTTGTTACAATTGTAATCAACGTAATTATTTGGTTAAAACAACAGAAATTTTGGTTATCACAAACAAAAATAACACCAAAATACCAAAACACAAACAAATATTGAAAAACAAATCAACAAAACAACAATATGACCAAATATTTTGTGATAATGACAAAATTGTATGCTTGGCGCCATTTTCTGACGATTTTTTTTTCAGTGTGTAGCCACGTGATTTGTCATCCGGATACTCAACCCGCTGAGCGGCAGAGTTGAACAAAATTTGGTCATATTCGATAAACAAATGTTTACATGAACGTTTCTCTCAGAACTCTGGAAATAATTTTTTGTTTCTGTGTGTTTGTTTATCTGTTCTGATCTCTGTCGGTCAGCCAACAAATTGCGAACGTGAAGAACATCTTTTGTTCTAATTATTCGATAGGGATAAAATTTACACCACCCCTATTCAAACAACCTAACTACACGGAAAAAAGAAAACAGCAATGGTTACTATGAATCACAGTAATTCATTGAAAAACAATGAAAAATCAAATTCACGCCGTTCATTACTGCGTCTCCCAGTAACCGTTAATGTCTAAGCAGCATTGACGAATTTCACTGCAGTACACATCACTGTGATCGCGCTAACCTCTATCATCCAAGCGTGTTTTCATTTGTTTTTCAACTGATTGCTGTTATGGACAGTAGCCATTGCTGTTCTCTTCTTTCCGTGTAGATCTCAATTACGTTCAACCATGCTGGGTACTCTTTAAATGTCTTGCAGTGAAAATCCGTGCTAAAAGAGTGAGAGAATTTTTACTCTATTGGAATGAGCAAACTCTTTACTTTTATACAGGATACAATTTCACTCTTCAACATTGGCGGATTCAGCAAGTTGTTCATCTCTCTCTCCATTCATTTAAACAGGCAGGTGACCAAAGGACAGGGAGACAGATATACAAGTCACTGGATCCACCATTGCTCTTCAAAGGGAGTGAAGATCTCACGTTTTTGGAATTGAATCTTCCTCTTGTTGGAGTTGCTGTATTTTCCGTCCGAGAAATTCAAAGAATAGGACCAGTCAGGGTTTGGTTATGGTTGGACAATATCCGATAGGATCATCCCTGGCATTTCAAGATTTTTGTTCATTCGCTACTCATTCAAAAATGATAATTTTAGCGAAAATTTGAGCTATTCGAAATCTTTGGGATGTCAGCAAATTATAATTCAGCAACTTGTTTTCTATCATAGTTCTACAACAAAGAATGACAAGATAATTCTATTTCCTTCCCAGAGATTCTTCTCCTTCTGACATGGCGAATGGTATGGAATTCAGATACGCATTTAGCGTTCAGTATTGTTGAATAATTGAGAAAGAATCTGAAAATTTGATTCTCAAATTCATATGAAAAATCAAATTCCAAATCGAACCCTGCCAAATAGAAGGGATGTTGCATTTTTACTATCAAACATATAACAGAAATCTGAATGATGAATTCTGAAACACTCTTTATATTCTCAATTCTGTATTAAATCGATAACTGCATAATTTGCAATAAACTGTTCAAACGATCATGCATTTATGAGACTGTAATTTCAAGGGAACTATTACCATACGAGCAATCAAAGAATCATTATAAATGATGAAACTATCGTTTCACAGCTCTTTGTCGATCTAAGGTATTCACGAGGCTTATGAAGGTAATTCTGTTGCTGTTTTGCATCTGCTTAAAGCTTGAGTTCGTTTGCATAATGACTTTAGGAATCTAACGCAACCTTCAGAAATTACACATAGTCTCGATATATATTCATCTTCGCAGTCGTATTGTCATAATAAATTTTACTGTATCGTACTACTACTGAACTATTACTATTACCATAACTATTACCATACCTTCCTCGTCAATTACCCTAATATGGTATCACATTTCGATTGATGTACGAAATTGATTCCCCTATAGTATATCTTCTTACTACATTGAATGATCATTCCATTATTGCATCAAATAGTATGATGGCATTGGAAATATGTTTCTTGAAGAAATTTAATATTTCGTTTGTAGATACACGGAGAGAAAAAATTTGCTGACGCAGCAAATCGAGCTATTATATATGGAATAGCAAAATTTTTTGCTGACCTAGCTAAAAATTTGCTCTAACAGCAATCGTGTTAGCTACGACAGCAATTTTTCAGCTGTGGCAGCGAAAAATGTTTGCTCCGCCAGCAAATTTTCAGTATTATATACAGAATAGCAAACAAATTTTGCTGGGATAGCAAACATTTTTTGCTGCCACAGCTAAAAATTCGCTGTCGCAGCTAACAAGATTGCTGGAACAGCAAATAGTTTGCTGTCACAGCAAAAAATTTGCTGCTCTGGCAAAAGGAACCCAGCAAAAGTAGATTTCGCTGCCACAGTAGATTCCTTTTTCTCCGTGTAGAAAAAGTTTGTGTGTGAAATAATAATACATGATGTATGTATAGAGTGTCCAAGGATTCGCGGACCGGATTTCACAGGGGTAATCTGCAGTCAAAATATAATAATTTCCCGTATTGAAAAAATTTTTGTGAGGCTCAGTTTTTGGGATATGAGATTGTTTGATTTTTTCAACTCTCTGGGGATACACTTATAGTTCCTTTTCACATGGGATACACTAGGTCAGTTTGACCCAAGTGTTTTTTGATCGCTCATATCACGGCTTTAAAACATCGTAGAACAATGTTTGTTTTTTCATCACCGAAGTCTTGAGAATACGAATCCGAAACCTGCTTTGCTCTACAGTTGATACAGTTTTGTCAATATTCAAAGAAATGTAAAGGTACTTTTTCAGCGATATACAACTTTTTGAAATGAAGGATGGGTCATTTTGACCCAGGGTATTCCCAGAGGGTGAAAAATCCAAATAACCCGACAGCATTGTGTGCTACAAACTTCAGCTCGAAGCCATTGGCTGAGTTGGAAAACGGCGGACCTCTGGAAAAACAATCGAAGTATCCAATGAATTCGAAGTTATAGCAATTTCTAATTACATCGGTCAACACGATTTTTGGGTCTCACTTCTGAATGTCGAATTTTGTTTTCTCCTACGTTAATAATGGCGGGGAAAATAATTTTTTTGATCAAAGTTTGCTTTTGTAAAAACCAGAGCAAGTTTTTGAATTTTGAGAAAATTAATTGATTTTTTCATAATTTCACTATAGATTACAATCAGAAAAATTTTTACTGAACATCGGAGTCTCTTTAATTTAATCCTCACCCTGCGAACCAGGGTTTTTCATGTCCGAGCGAAAATCGTTTTCGTTCGTAACTGTCCAGATTTATTTAGAAAAATGAATATCAAAACATCATTGTTCGGGTAACATCGCCATTGCTATTTCAAATAGAATGTTTGAAACGGTGTCATACATTCTTTCAGATTTTTTGGAATGGTTTAACAAAGTGAAAAGGACGACAGAACTTTGAAGACCCTGGTTTGGAGGATCAGGGTGTTGAAAAACCGTTTGCATCTTAAGGTTTAACCCTGCTAAATTGTCCCCATAAAGAACGATACAAAACGATTAATTTCTCCTATAGTTTCCAATGAGGTTTCTGAATACGGAATTTACGAAGTTATATCGTTATTAAACGATAGAATTCTATCGTTCCTTATCGTTCTCTATAAAAATTCAAAAGTATGTACGGGATTTTATCGTGGAATTCGTATAGAAAAAGTACTATTTATTCTGGAACACATAACTATTTTTTTTCAAATAACTGGTACTTTTCTTATACGAATTTCACGATAAAATCCCATACATTCTTTTGAATTTTTGTAGAAAACGATAAGGAACGATAGAGTTCTATCGTTTAATAACGATATAACTTCGTGAATTCCGCATTCAGAAACCTCATTGAAGACTATAGAAAAAATGTATTGTTTTGTATCGTTCTTTATTGGAAAAATTTAGCAGGGAAGAGTAAGGATTAGTAATAGCATACAAATGTAAAATAATACAAAATCTGGTTCAAAAATGAAGATTTCTAGTGGTTTTCTATGTTTGTACACTGAGAAAACAGATATCTTGAAAAATACCATAATTTATGGATTTTCAGCGCTGATCTGACCCGAGTCGGAATATTCACTTGCATGAATCTCTAAAAGTACCATAATTTCTTGGACTTTTTGAAATAAGTATGGTACCTTTCGTATAAAAGTCCAAGACATTATGGTACTTTTAGAGGTTTTTTCAGGTAAATATTTAGACTCGGTCAGACCAGCGCAGAAAATCCATAAATTATGGTACTTTTTAAGATACTTTTTTCTCCGTGTATGGACTTTGTCGTATCGAACCCTTCGTATTATTATCGACTTAAGATGCATAAAAAGCTAACTTCAAAAGCTGAGAATGGATATTTTTGTGTTTTTCCAGGCCTAGCATCAGAATTTATGTATGAGAACAGAAACCCTGAAGAAAACATTTTTTTTGTCGACTTGTGTTATTTTAGCTCTGAAACAAAGAATGATAGGAATTTCCAATTTTTTCCCCGAAGATCCGCCGTTTTCCAACTAAGTTGAAGTTCGTAGCACATGGAGTTGTTGAGTTATTTGGATTGTTTAGGAAATTTGAAAATGCAAATATCTCAAAACCTAAGCCTCATAAAAATTCTTCAATACTGAAAATTATGAAATTTGGGCTGCAAAATACACGGGTGAAATCTGATACGCGAATTCTGGGACACCCTGTATATATACACGCGGTCTTCTATAAATGAGAAAAGGAAAGAAGAAGGGAAAAGGGATGAAACGTCAAAGAGAGGACAAAGAGAAAGGAACCTAGAATTGCTCAGATGATATATTATATGTCTGTACCTTAAAAATAGCTCCGATGTGTTATCGAATGACGTACCGGTGTTATCAGAAAGTTGTCAAAACGTCAGGCATCCATTGTTGTGTGAGAAAAAGAAAACAAATTTCCCTTTGATTTTCTCTTCTCCCTGTATTCCAAAAGGAGGAATAAAAACAAGTTTTATTACTACCGGTAACGTGCAAATCTATCCAAGTATACGCGCAATTGACAGTTAGTGTGTATGAGTTTAGGTATATGTATACAATACACATCGTTCAGATCTTTTGAAATGGAGAGAATCAAATATTTAATTTTTGTAAAAAATCAGTGGTATCAAAAGTTATGTTGTATTCCATGAGAATGTTATGAGAAATATTTCTTGAAATGTGTTTCCAAAATATTTGATACTCGTACATAAAAAAGTTATGAACATTTAAGATGATGTTTTGAAAAGGAAAGATTGCATTGGTTTGATTTCTCTCTTGACATCGATCATCAATATTTTGATACATCTTACGAAGAGTAGTACAGTTTGTACGGTGTAACAAAGATTAGTATAGCCCGTGGAATCTAACAATGACTAGCACATCTTGTGAACTTCAAGGGAGAGTATAGTAACATCGCTTGTAACTTTGTTATGAAGAGTGAAACACAGCTCGTGAGGTTCTTACGACGACCGGCACGACTCATGAACTTGTTACGAATCATAGCAAGGCTTGTGTTTCCGAACCCAGCTGCAAACTGTGCTACTCTTTGGAAAATCTTCAACGGTACTATGGTGTAAATGAAATCAAAATATCGCTCTCTAAAGACCTTTTTCAATCAATAAAGATGGTCTGTACAGAGCGAAATTTTCCTCTTATTGCTTTATTTTCCAATAATTCGTCAGAAAAGATTTGGCTCGGGTGACCCCTCAAGTTTACATTACAAATCTGTCAATCCGATACTCTTCTGTGTTGATTTTCAATACAAATCTTGAGTGGATTGTTTGAAGATTTTTACCTGTCCAAGAGAAATTCTCATCAATTCGATTAGGTTGAATTTTGAGAAAATTTGGTCCTTTGGGTGAAATTTTTGTCGAGTTTTCCTCCTGAGAAGTTGAAATTTGAAGAAAATAGAGTAAATGAATTCACAGACCTCACTCACCCATCTCGAATCTACATCTAAAAACACACGGAAAAAAAAGATTAGTTGAAATAACTATTTAACTTGTAAGCGCATATGGGCCCACTTTTTTTCGTTAGAATAACAAATTAATCAATGATTTAACCAATTTTTAATGATTTACTAACAAAATCAGTCAAATTAACGGAAGAAATTGTTATTCTAACGAAAAAGAGTGGGCCCATATGCGCTTACAAGTTGAATAATTATTTCAACTAATCTTTTTTTTCCGTGCATTAATCTGGGAATGAGAGAGAAAATCCCTCTCAATCAGAAAAGATATTCAACTTTTGTTTTCTTCTCAAATTGAGAATATGCTTCTATGATTTTGAATAAATGAAAATTCTTTCATCATGAAGACTGATCTTTTCAAATGAGGAGGAATACTTTTGATACCATATATGTTATCTGAGGAGAATTTGCATCAAAATGAGAGGGATATCCTTATTTTGATATTAATTTCTCTTCGGGTGTTGGTAGTGTGACATTGAAGCGACGTGTTTCATCGATGGCGGTGCTGCTGATCCGGGAAAAAAATCATTAGATCCATTCAGATCTCAACCCAGACAACATTGAGAGTTCTAAAAGAATCCGCAAAGAACTCTCGGATGTTTGAAAGAATTCTTCAGGAGCACCAAAAGTAATCGGAAGAATTCTGGTAGAATGTATTCAGAACTCTGAAATGTCCAATCAATAGAGCATTCTTGGTGTTTTTTTTCCATCACATTAGAATTAATTATGAACTCACTAAAGAATTCTTTGAGAACATTGAAAGTATGAATGAAGAGCAAATTAAGACTTTTCAAGAAACTTGTTTCTTTAATAAAAGGAGTTATTTTGAATTTCAAATGTATCTGTTGATTGGAGAGTTTCATAAATTGGTTAATATAAAATTAGTTTACATTGGGTATATTGAAATCAATAAACAGTTTTATCCAAGTATTGAAATGATTTTTTATTCGTTTGTTATTAAATATTTTTTCCTGCCTGCACATAAGAAGAATTTATATTTGACATTGGAATTTGGGAGAATTCAACGTACATTGTGATCTATAAGAGTTTAGTTTTGAATTTGGACAAATTTTTGTTTCAAAATTATTCTTCAAAGAAGTGTAATTGCAATCCCTATAAAACTATCGGCAATTTGAGATGTCAGTTATTTGCGAAATATTAATATTTGAAATAACACAAATCTGTATAGAGAACATTCCAGTATCTCTCAGTATACTGATGAAATCACCCCCCGGAACGTTTTATTTGAGGTTTTTTAATATTTATTCAATTTTTCGTATTGATAACGATTATTTATTACAATTCTTCATAAAAGCATGAATATCAACGTGATAAGAGAACATGAATTACTTGAATCTTAGGACGAGAAAAAGAAATTCCAAAAAGATATTTAAAACTTCCGCCAATAACCCGACTAGAAATTCACCCCATGGACCAGATCAGGTCAACTTTGATCCAGCCCAGGTTCTGGTAAGGCAACCTCGTCAGGACCTGACAAGTCATGTCACGCTTCGCTAACATAAGGACCTTATGAGGCAAGACTAATTAGGATTTGATGCGGAATCCCATACCAAAACCTCCAGAATAAATTTGAATTAGGATATGAACAGGAAATTCACACCCCAAAAATGTTGTATATCCGGCATGGAGAGATCTAACTTGAAAGATATGCACAGTTGACATTTGTTCAGAAATATTTTCCTAATTTAGAGAAAATTTATTTCACCAAGGAGTATACGATCTAAAGTAAGACATTTTTACATTCATCATTATTTCACGGAAAAAAATACTCCGGTTAATATATGGACAGCAAGAATTACTGCTATTTTAACCGGAATTCTAGTTAAATGAATCAAGTCTCCGGCAAATTTAACAAGGGCTCCGGTAAATTTAACAAGAATTCCAGTAAAAGTCACAGATATTCCTTGCTGTCCATATAGTAACCGGAATTCTGATGAAATTAACAGTTCATTTTTCTCCGTGTTGTTTCGGAGCTACAACGATTCAAAGTTGCTGAATGCAACTATCCTATCATTATTTGTTCCGGGGCTACAGCGATTTGAGATTTTTGGGCTTCCAGCCAATCAGCGTTCAGCAACTTTGAATCGTTGTAGCTCCGAAACAACACGGAGAAAAATGAACTGTTAATTTCACCAGAATTCCGGTTACTATATGGACAGCAAGGAATATCTGTGACTTTTACTGGAATTCTTGTTAAATTTACCGGAGCCCTTGTTAAATTTGCCGGAGACTTGATTCATTTAACTAGAATTCCGGTTAAAATAGCAGTAATTCTTGCTGTCCATATATTAACCGGAGTATTTTTTTCCGTGAAATAATGATAAGATAGTTGCATTTTTTTCCAGAGATCCGCCGTTTTCCAACCTAGCGAATGGCGTAAAGCTCAAGTCTGTAGCACATAGTGCCTTTGAGTGATTTGTATTTGAAAAAAAATCTAAAAATGCTCGTATCTCAAAAACTAAGCCTCAAAAAAAATTTTGCCAAATAGAAAAGTTGTTGCATTTTTGCTGCAGAATACACTCCTCAAATATAATCTGTCCGACTTGGGTCACCCTGTATATGTTCATAATCTTAGGATAACCTAACAAGGTCTTGATGAGATTACAGCGAGGAAACCCTATTTCAACCTCCTAGGATAACTTAAGGGAAACCTAATTAGGATCAAATGGGCTTATCCCTACGCGGGGCAACCACATCCAATCCTGATTAGGATTTCAGCAGGTATACCGTATTTCGGATGACCTTGTTAGGTCCTCACCATATGTCAGGTTGACCCTATGATAATTTCCACTCGGGAAGTTGGTTTAGCATGTACGAACTCAAAAACGTACACTGAGAAAAGTGAACTGTAACCATGACCATGCGAAAATAGTAGTTGAATGACAGAATCAGGTTATTTGGTATCCATCTTCATGTAGATGGTAACCATTCCCATGTGCATGAACATTGCTACGATTCTCTATAGTATCCGAAACCAAATTCGCGAAGTTGTCCCCCAATTACTATTTGTACATGGTAATCATTACATTCCACTTCTCTCAGTGTATGATCTTATTAGCGCCATCTACATTTTCAGCGAATCCGCAAATAATTCTTTCGGATGGAATAGAGAACACCGCACGAGTCAATATCATTGGACATTTGAGAGTTCTTAAATCGCATTTTAAGAGTTGTTTTCGAACATTTTACAAACTCCCTGAATCATTTAGAAGAATTTTCTGAGAACCCCATACGTTCTGAGAGTTCGCTGAGAGTTCTTGAGAAGTTTACGTTCAAGAACTCATATGGTATTCTTTCGAAACTGTCTTGCTGTCTGGAAATAGACCTGAGCACACCTGGTTAGATCTGAATAAATCTAGTTAAATCTGGATTGAATATTACATTCAATGTTGATGAGCAATCTATAGTTCGATTATCAGAAATTTTGTGATATCTCTCTGCCCAGGTGGAAATATTCTATCAAATCCTATTAAGAATGGTGAAATTTCTAATTAAATATCATTGAATTTCATTGAAACCTATTCATTTTCTCATTCGTCAATGAGATTTTATAGATTATTTGTAACAGGGTGTATATGAATTTGATTTTGCACATATATTGTGATAGTTTTTTTGCAGTTGATCTCAATTTTTCAGATCTTAGGGAGATACTAGCGCCGGGACATTAGCCAATTTTTCGTGTAAGATATCTCCCAAATATTTTCATATTTTCAAAATATCGCTTCATATAGCATTTCTATAGACATTCAAGTAATACTGTATAGAGCGATATTTTGAAAATATTCGAGTATTATGGAGAAATCTTAGGTACACGAAAGATTTGGCTAAAGATCCCCTTAATACACTGTAAAAAAACTTCCCAAAAAAAGGTTTGGAAGTTTTTTACCAAACATTTTTTGGTAAGTTCACAAACATACTGGGTGAAATTACAAACAATTTTTGTCAATTGACGAATCTTTTCTGGGAAATCACAAAAATTGTTTGGAAATTTACAGAAAATTTGTGAGTTCGCAAACAATCTGGAAATTCACCCATCTGTAAGTTTTTCACCATACTTTTCTGCTTGGAAATTCACGAATATTTTTCACAGTGTGGATCTGCTTAGATCTGACTATAATTTATATCCAGTTGGATCCACGAATTCTTTCCCGGAAGGGTTATGAGTCCTGTAAAAACAGTTTTGAAATGAATCGTATTTTTGCATCGTAAAATTGCAATTGATTACGATTCACTAGGAATTGAAAGAAGTTTTATTCATAGTTAACGAACGTATATTGGGTTATGATGGAATGTATCACAATTCTCACAAGTATGAATTATCAACTCTTAACAAATACTTCATTTCCGAATATTCTCACTTGTTCATTATGAATTAAATATTTTTGATTCAAAGAATCATTTGTTCCCCTATAAGCAAATATGCGTTTGTTAATTATAAATAAACCTTTTCCTCAGTGTATACATGTGTGTATATGTTACATGCAAAATTCAGGATTGTGCATTTCGGAAAATACGCAGAGGTTTTCATGTAAAGTGCGAAGTCCGAATCACCGGGCTTTGCACGAAGAAATTCTGGGCGAATCGTAATGTGAATAATATCTTGATTCAAAATGATACGAAATCATAAATGAAAACATTTCGTTGAATAATATCATCATATTTGTATATAGGAGTACGAATCAAAACAAATACAAATGAAAATATGCTGTATGAATATATATATTCTCTTTGGATTATAGATATCAATAATATATGCGTGATTATAGGTTTGAACAGTTATGTACATATTATGTACAATTTTATTCCCGTACGCTTTAACACAAATCATTATTTGGTTGAACCAGTGCTTGTCCTTCCACACAAAATCAATTCAGAAGTACAAAGTGCTGATAAAAAAGTTTTCGAATTCAATTCGAACGAACTTAATATGAAAAAAAATGGAAGTTAGATTAAGAGTAAAGAAAAGTACAGTGTCATTCTGGAAGAGGTCAAGGAGGCAAAAAACATTGAAAAAACTGTCTAATCACCGAAGGTGTTGGTAACAATGGTTTAACCCTCTAAGTACCAAGTCATGAAGCAGATGAGGAAAAATGTTTTTCTCCTTCTCCTCACATCGAAAATGATGTAAGGAATCCAAAATCGGGGAGAAACAAAATTTCAAACTTTTCTCCTTTTCAACTGTTTTGAGGCCCCAAACCGTCAATTGAGCACGAAAAAATTTTTCTCGCATCGAATGGAATCCAGAAAAATCCCTGATCATCATGTTCAAAACCAAATGCTCTTGGAATTTATAAAAAAGTGGATTTAGTAAACGTAGCAAGTTTGCAACGTTTGTAGCTAGAGGGTTGAAGTATTTTATTTACACCGGAGGAAATGTGGATATTTGAGGAAACGCTAATATATATTTTTTTCATTGGGGTTGTGTTTTCGTTCAGCACAAAACAATGTTCGATCAATTTGAATATATAAAGACTCCTTCAAGACCTCTTGAATAGTTCTCGTTATGCCAATCAATTATTCATTATGAATATTTTGTATTCAAAACGAGAACGTATTGAATGCCCGCAGAATTCATTATGAAATCTCTATATGAATTCTTCCTGAACATCAAATTGTTCATTAAGAGTTCATCTCAGATTCAAAATATTCATAATGAATACATGTCGATTAGCATAACGAGAGCTCTTCGCAGGAACTCTTGTTAAAAAATCCTGTTAAATTTCAAATTTCCCTCCCTTCAATTTTTCAGAAGATATTCAAGCGATTGTGATAAATTAAACTCCGGTTTATAGAGATAACGTTCGATGATTGAGATCTTTTAATAAAATGATGAACCATTCCATAAATTTCAGCCAAGCATGCTTGGCTCGTAGTGTACACACTATATCGTTATCCTGTGTTTTCTATAGTTATGCACGTCAATCGTTCTCCATTTGTATATTCTGCTTCACTAGATTTTCTCCTCACTTTTTCATGAAATACACACAAGAGATATAGATTATGGCCATATTAAATAATTTGGAATATAATCCGAAATATCATTAAATTAGATAACTTTTACGAGTATGAAAATATTGTACCGCCATTACAAAGTCACGCTACGAAGCAACGGAAATGAATTCCCTTTACGATCATAATAAACAACACCTTGATGAGGATTGTATGCTGAAAATTGATTTTTTACGAAGCGCTAATTATCACGGAATCGTCGTAATATTGTTTTGAACTTTAATTCCAGGAAGTCAGCGAGTATGTAAGACATCTTTATTGCTGTTTAACATGATAAGGTTGCTAAAACACGCCTTTCACTCGTGATTGATTATCATTTACCTTGGTCGAGACACTAACCAGTGTTTTCGTGTATTGAGGGGTCATTCTTTAACAAAAACTTCTTTGAGAAGTTGATTGAATGGTCCCGAAATAGTTGATTGACAAGAAGTTTGGAATTTTTACTTCGAGCCATGTGGGGAAATTATTATGTTTGAAATTTCAAACAGTTCTATGATGTTCCATGATAAATTACCAACGAAGGTTGCGTCAAAAGAGGCCCACATCAATTGCTAGTATAATTCCAGTAATAGGCCTTATATAAAATCCCCTAATCCCTAGCGGATCTGGGTGAACCGCAAAGCGACCGAAAATTTCGGTTACATTTTGGTTAAAAATCTTGGTTTTGGTAACTTGTTGATCGTTTAGGACACTTTTTTCAACAAAAATTGACCAAAACCCAATACAAATTCAACCAATCTCAATTTGATGATTTTTCGGTTATTTTGTGATGATTTTGTGGGTTTTTACCTCAAAAATACCAAAAAGATTCCAAAAACGGACTACATTTTTTGGTGACCTCTTCGTGGCAGATTTGTTCAAAGCGACCGTTAATTTTCGCTCACCAATCGGTCATTATATGGTAAAAACCATCTGGGTAACCACTTTCTGATCACATTTTTACCAAACCAAAAAATAACCGAAAGTAAACCAAAAAAAGTTGGTCACTTTGGAATCGCTAGTGATGCCTGAGTAAAATGTTGCTCTCATTTCAACCCTCTCTGTAGAACAGTTCAATCAACTAGCCCTGGGGTGGTTAATGAAGTAAATGGGAGTGGTGTTGCTATGTGAAGTAACTGTGATAACATTGTAAATCCAACAGGACTGTGTGCTAGATTTCACATGAGATCAATACTGCAATTGTAACCTCACTTTTCATGTAATTTTTACGCAGGCACTTTTTCTCGTGTAGATTATTGCTTCGATGAATCACATCATACAATACAGTAGCTTTATGAAATAATCTTTATCAAAAATTTGGAATCCGACAGAATGCAGTATAATTAGAAATTGGTATGATACTCAACGTGGTAATTATCACGCGCGTATGGGACAATGAAAGATCCTTGAAAATCTTGGTCGTAAATTTGAGTGAAATTATCGTTCCCCTATGAAGCGTACAGCGTTAGTCTTCGCACATGTACGTAGTATCTTATGGTATCGGGAACGAACTCGTACAACACTCCACTCACTCAAGTAGTTGTTGCCTTCGAAGGTCATCCCAATGGCAAAGTGCTAGGCTCCTACTCCTTCTGGTTCTTGCCGTCATGTCGAATGTACTTGTTGGCACAAGTTCCGAATGAGAGTGTTGTAGGGTAATCGAAGTATCATATCGCTGTCTTCTTTTTACAAACTTCATTAGGTCAATGAGAAGGTAAACAACACGTCCTTCGATGAATCAGTCCTTGTACCACTCAACCGAATACCATAGAAGTATGAAAATTCTAATTTGATTTTATGAGCCGATAGACGAACGTCGAGATTCTTTTTTCTAAACAGACTTCGGTCTCATCAAAAACATATTACCAGGGAGAATTTTGTGTCGAATACTACAACGAGCGATTCAATTAGTAGAGTTCATAATGCGATGTGGAGCGAACTGAATTTCAAGTGAACAATATTGAAGGTATTTTTGAAGGATTGAAGTACAACATAAAAATATCTTTCGCAAAGATTCAGAAATTCGTGGGAACGGGAGATTGATAACAGCGTTGAAAAAGGACGGTTGATTTTATATTCAGTGAATATTTACTGCACGTTCGAATATTCATAAGTTTATCGCGGAATGAATGAATGGAGTTGACAAAAAATTAGTTCATTCATCAATTTCCTCTATCATGTACAACAAAATATACAGTGATCAAAATCATAATTGAAGAATGAAAATATTCCAAAGACAAAAGCTACAACACAGCAACCAACAGCAAGTTGGAAGATAATCTATTGTTGATGAAATCATTGCAATTCAATTGGAGCGGTAAAAGTATAGTTTGAAATGGGCAAAGTTGTAGGAATTTAAAGGATCTCTGCAACAATGTAAACAACGTAGACATATGTATATGTGAAACCTGGCATATCACGACTTCATCGCAGATTATCGCAACCGACAAACTTTGAAGTAATACACTGTCCAGTAACAAAAACAACAGAGAAAGAGAGAGAGAGAGAGAGGATGGAAGATCGGAGGAAGAACTTTTGATTGTTACAAACATAATGATATATGCGAATATTTTCACCACATCACAACACAGAATAATAACTAGGTTAATTTATTTGAATTCGATGGACACGATTGAATTTTTTTTGCACTTTAATGGATCACTTACGAATGTTTTTATAATGAGGAATATCTTGATAGTCGAGTACACTGTCAGAAAAATCTGTCTTCAACTTAACAATACTATTATGAAGTTTTTTACATAAACATTTTATTAAATTCCATACGAAATTTTGTATGAAATTTCATATTTTCATATTAAATTTCATGTTTTCATATTAAATTTAATAATCGTTCTTAAGACAGATTTTTCTAACAGTATATTTTTGAAACCTCATTTGACATGCTAACGTTAATTTCAAACCCACTTTATAAAGTATTATACGTTATTGAATACACTCAAAGAAAAATCTGGCTGGCACAACCACAGCACGTCTTCCATTTTTGCCTTGACCATCTTATGTAGTTGCTACAACTACATTCATGTGATTTTGTCTTGTTTTTCTCGTCACCATAAACAAATTTCACGTCACTGCAACCGTGAATTTTTGACCATGCGAACATAGTTCCTGCAACCACGTTGCTTTTTTCTCAGTGTACTGAACCGAATTAATAATCGAATATGAAAAATTGTTGGCTTTGTGCAATCCTGTAATTTTAACAACATTTCAAAACAGCGAATCTTCTCCAAAAACATCGATTTTAAGTCAATTATTCAGGAAATATTTTGAATTCAATTCCAATTCCGTTTCTATAAACAATTCACACTCCAACGACATTGCAAGTTGTACCATAAATATTGAATTTCGATTTCAACCGATTTAGACAACCGGGGAATTGTGAAAAAAAAAACATTGTAGAGAGATATCGATTTTAAAGATCGTTTTAGAAAATGATCGGGAATTGATGATTCGTGTGCAAATAAATTAATTAGAATATATTACTCGGAGCTCCGGTTTGTTCTTTCGTTTGATGATCTATAATGCAGAAACTAGCTCACGATAATTCAATGTCGGTAAGACCCATCTACCAAAGCTTTAATAGGGATTAACAGATCGACGTGCAACAAAGTCGACGAGAGCGGTTGGATGGACCGGATATCCAGTTACCGGAGATTATAGCGTTAAGCCATCGTATTCGATGGCTCGTTACCCTGGACAACAGTGGTGGCAAGTCGCTGTGCTGCTGTTACTGTTTTCACTGATGCTAGACATAAGTGCCCGTTGCCTGAATTTAGCAAAGGATGCAGAAAGATGATATCGAGTTCTCTGTGTCTTATAGCATTCGGATACTTTTTATGGTGTTTTGATTTTTTTAGAATTTCAATCGCGAGAATGATTTTATTCTCATGATTCAGATATTTGGACAACAAATGTGTGAATTCAAATGGTGGTTAAGTGAATTAAACGGAACTTCATTCGATTTTATTTATACACATATTTTTCATTTGCTTCAGATCCTGTTGGGAAATCCACAAAGAATATGTCTTGGGGAAGTGAATGCTACGACCTTTATTGTAGAATCGAATACTTGAAATAACGTCAAGAGTCGTTCTTCAAGCACATCAGGAAGCTCTTGAAGTTATCTTGGAGATATATCTTTTGAATATATTGTACATTCAATGCAAACTGAAGGTGTATCGAAAAACGAGTGGATAAGATTTCTATCGTCTAGAATTTCGCAAGTACCTGACGCGTGATATTTTTTCAATATTTTCTCATGACTCATCATCGTACACATGTTGATGAGAAACATTTCAAGAACAGTTGTAGACGATTTCAGATAATTCTTAAAGCGATATTAGAAAAAAAATTATACAACGTAAATTCATGGATTTTTCCACTTTTTGGCAGATCTATCGAAAAATCTAACAGAATACCCAGCTTTTGGAGACCTTAAATGTTGCAGTACACATTTCAAACGATCTTCCCAGTTCTAAGGAGCCAATTCGACAAAATAAATAACAATAATTTCACAGATTTTGTGAGTTTGAATTTTCGTTTCATTCCTATAAACGATTCAAACTTCAACAACATTATTAGAACTACAAAAATACTTCGAAAAATATTAATCAAAGCTAAACAGTCACCGCAAAAAAGAATATTTTTCCGCATATTTTCTGGGACCGCGGGTTTCAGGTTAGAATGCATTCTAAAACATACTTCATGTTGATCATTTGCGAGGGTATACAATTTCCTGGTGAGCATAACACTGGTTTTACAAATGAAGTAGTATCAAATTTTGATCAAGATTTGAAAAAAATCAATACACCTCGATAGGTTTTTTTATAGAAAAGAATTAATTTTGTCAAGAATCTATCGATTCCGTCAATTTCTTCATCTCCAAAACCAATGTTATGCTCACCATGAAATGGTATTCCCTTGCAAAGGAACGACATGAGGTATTTTTCAGAATGCAATTCAACCCAAAACTCGCGGTCCCAAAAAACAGGCGGAAAACACTCTTTTGCAAGAACATAGATAGATTTTCTGATAGATCTGCCAAAAAGTGGAAGAAGTCATGAATTTCTTTGTAGGTTCAACTTTGACTTTGAATAATTTTTGAAGGAGTAGGATTATCGCAAATTTCGTGAGGACCTTTTTTGTAGAGCGTTCAATTCTCTATAAGAATATGTTATAAGTTATAATCTCAGCAGTTCAGTGAATCGCTAAGGAGTTCAAAAATTCCAAACATTATAAACATTCTTTCCCGTGTTACTTGAATGGGAAATGAAAAAGTGCGATGCGTGACATCTAAATATTGATATTAAGAGCTCTGCTTTTCACAGGTGTATTTTCACACCTCCTCGAAAGTTTTGAAGGAAAAAAATTTCGATTTTTTTGAAACAGTCTATTATACATACGATTGGATCAATCACATAGAGAACTTTACCTACAATTTTAGAAATTCATTTAGATTCTATGCGTTCACTTTCCCAGTTACGTGCACAACTTTTGTTCTCGTTAAATGTAACTGAAAATTCAATTAAGAATTTCTAACAGTGTACTTTGATACTTATATTGAGAAGCGAAAACGATTGCAACGGATCGAAAGTGGCAGAAACTGCGTAGAAACAGATAAAAACACCCAGATGGAACAATTTTCGGAATTGTATATAATTTATATCTAATTGTATAAAAATTATATCGAATTATATACAAACTATATATCATTTTTAAACACTCTTCCACAGGGGCAGGTGGAGTTTAGATTTCGTTTTTGTCCATCTTAATCCATTTCTATATAGAATTTCCAGCAGGAAATAGATCATTATCGTGTTGCACTAAGCTTGACTCAACTCTCAGATAATGTGGAGATTAATTTTTTTCTCCTTCCCGACTTATAATTATTACTGTATCAAGCATGGAATATAATACAAGTCTTAACTCCAAAAGTGATCAAACTGAGCGTACTGAGTCTCAACGTGAAAAGTTTGGGTTCTTTTTCTTAGAAGATGCATCACCCTGCGAAACATTTTTTCGTCATTCCAAACTGCATCATTGAGGATGTGAATTTTAATTGGTCAACAAGGTTTCTTCCCTGCGAAAATATCACTCTGCGTGAAATATTAAGTTTCTACGATGAAATTTACTTTACATGATAAAAGTGTGCTAGTAGTGTGTTTCAAAAGTTGGGAACGTGACTAAAATAATAAATTGTTCAAACATTAAGATATCGGTTTCGCTGAGATGGCTTGAAAAGTTCAATCTTTTATAGGAGAAAAGAGAATTCAAATTCACGTAAGAGAATGACGTGTGATGCATCGACCGGAAGGGATTCAGTATAATAATTCATTCATAATATAAATTCTAATGTACATTGAAATATATACGTTTACATTTTTGTATACAAATGCATTCTTCTCAATGGCGATTTAAATTCTTCTTCAAACGCTACTTAACTTCTCGTATAAGAAAAAACATCGACTTTCACCTTGAATTTCACACAGGGGAACAATCTCGACTCGTATGACGCTGAATCTAGATCGTATGAAGGGTGATTCAGGAACTCTTATATTCTTCAAAGATTTTTACGTAACGGTAGCTCAATATCAGGGGGCACATTATCGTAATAACCAAGCTCTTGAAGAGTTCAGATAAGATCTTCCGTATTACTCTACCAAGAGGAATGAAATGTTATTTCAGCAGAACAATTTTGATATTTGCTGTCTGTTTTTGCAGAAGAATAGCTCGTTGGAACTGTCAATCGCAATCTCTAGTTTGTTCTCACTTCAGTTGCGATTAAAATCTGGAGTTCAATTGCATGCATGAAGTGAAGAGAGATGAATTATCATACGAAGATTTCAAACAGAAGGGAAGCATGAGATCCTTGCAAAGAAGATTCTCACTTGACATAATAAATCAAAAGAAAATCTCTGCGCGTAAAACGTTATGAGAGATGCTTGTACATCGATCACATAAAATCTGTATATAACTTATCTTTATTGATAAAGTTACCAATTTTATTAACCCAAGTCAAAACCATGGCTCCCCAAGATCGGATTATTTGATCCTCAGCCCAAAAGTGTCTATATCAAGACGCGACTGTGGGAAAAAGATTGTAATAGCATATGTTATCAATGACAAATTATAAAAGTATTTATTTGTCAGGGATGAGTCAACGCTGTCGCAATCTTGCAATCGCGATACCACCGAAATGATTGTCAAAGAATTCCGAGAAATTTCGATGCGCAGTTTTTCTGATCAGTTTACATCGATGAATGACGCGAATTCGGTGGTTATGGTGTTGAAGTACGCGCGTCCTGAACCAGATGAAGAATTCTTTCCGCGATGAAATCTTCAAGGGAGACATATTTTCCTAGGTGCAAGAAACAAGTAGCGCCCTTGTGAGAGTTATTACAATTTGCTGACTGAGAAAGGAGTTTCACCTTGGGCCGAACTATCCCTCAAGTCGAGTCAAGCTACCGCCTGAGGTAGGCAAAAGCATTGCCTGAGCTGAGCCAAGCCACCACCCTTGCTCGGTGCAGCATGAGAATTTACTGTCGTTCAGGGGTGCCAAAGGCTTGGGGCTGTGTCCCTTCATGCACCAGAGCCCCTCGTGGGAAATCAGTTTTTTTTTCTCCAGGCGATATTTATTGAAGGACAAGTTAAGCGGGGCGCAGCCTATGATCAATGATGGATCAAAGAAGTGGATTTATTGACAGCTCATATTGGTACAGTATTGAGACCACCATTGTCAACCACCCTTGCCTTCACGCATTTCTTCCAACGGAATAAATAGTTCATTTGTCCTCTCTCCATAAAATATTTCTTAGGATCAATGAAATATTTAATCGATTCGAATAATGGAAGCTTGCCCCAAATGAATTGGTCTTCTATAATAAATAAATAATTTATTCACCACAAGTAATCAGTTTTTGCATCTAATTGAATATTTAATTTCTATAAATAAATATTTTATGGAGAGAGGACAAATGAATATTTTTTCCAGTGTAGATTTCCCAGCCTTGCGGTCTTGCGCTCCGCTATATTCTGTTGTTAGCATTGGCGGAGCATGGAAATTTATATACGTAATCATTCATGTATAAGTCCTGCGTAATTTATATTTACCAAGTGTGAAAGTATGAAACCGGAATTTCCCTGTGAATGGCACTAGGCATCAGTTTAGGGGCCCTAAGACCACTTCTCCAGCACCATCATCTGCCCCTAACAGCCGATGAAGATTTTGAACACAAAACAATAGAAGTTCTGTACACCCGTAATTGTTCATAACACATATGGAGAGTTTGATGCCCACAAACTACGATCTGCGGACAGCATTGATTTTTTATTATCATTTGGAGAAAATTGCTGCAGAATCACACCGAGTGCTTGTCGAAGCTTAACGATAAACATGCCCTTGGTAAAACACAGTGTTTCGAGTGGTTCAAAAAATTTCAAAGTGGTGATTTTGACGTGAGAAACGAAGAGCGTGGGAAGCCACCGAAAAAGTTCGCAGACGATGAATTACAAGCCTTATTGGATGAAGATGATACTTAAACTCCACAAGAACTCGCGAATCAACTGAATGTGACCCAGAAAGCCGTCTCCCTTGGTTTGAAAGCCATGGGAGAGATTCGGAAAGTGGCAGAATGGGTTCCGCATGAACTGAATGAAAACCAGCAAGAAAATCGAAAGACCATTTGTAAAATGCTGTTCGACAGATACAAAAGGAAGTCATTTCTCCATCGATTTGTGACAGTTTATGAAAAAAGGATATATTTTGTAAATTCTAAGCGTCGGAAATTATGGGTGAATCCAGGCAAATCATCGACATCCACTGCAAGACCAAATCGTTTTGGAAAGAAGACAATGCTCTGTGTTTGGTGGGATCAGAAAGGTGTCGTCTGTTATGAGCTGTCAAAACCTGGGCAAACCGTCAACACTGATCGACTTGAATCGCGCGTTACGTGAAAAGCGACCGGAATATGGAAAAAGGCAACACAAAGTCATCTTGCTCCACGATAATGCTCCATCACACACAGCAAAACGAGGCTGTGTAGACTCTCCAGACTTGACTCCGTCCGATTATCATCTATTCGCGTCAATGAAACACGCTCTCGCTGAACAGCGCTTCAATTCGTATGAAGATCTAGAAGAATGGCTCGATAACTGGTTCGCTTCAAAAGAGGAACTGTTTTTTCGGCTCGGCATTCATAAACTGCCGAAAAGGTGAGAAAAACGTATAAGCTGCAATGGAGGTTATTCCGAATAAAATATTTTTTCCCCACACCTGCACGGAAAGTTGATGTTTTCTGACCTATTTTTAGGGGAGAAAGTGCAGAATTCCAAGCGAATGTGTCACAGCGGGAGGAAAATATTTTCCGCCCGCTCGCAACGGGAGGAAAATACAAACTATCTTTTCGTCCTGAAATATGCATATGAATATTTTATATGCAATTAAACAGATGATTCTCACTTTCCTCGCAGTTGTGGGAAAAAATAGTATGTTCACCTCGGGGAGAAGTGGGAAATTTCCACTCGTGTGATTGTCTCCCTCGCCTTCGGCTCGGGAAGACAAACTTCACACTCGTCGGAAGTTTCCCACTTTCCCCCCTTGATGAAAAATATACTATTGTATCATTTCCAAACACAAACCGTGTCATTTTAACAAAAAAATTCCGGTTTGATACTTCTACACCTGGTATATATATATTCCTCACAAAAATATGAAAATGCGAATCATGAAACGAAATTCAGGTTCATAAATCCTAAAGTTTTCCTCAAAGGTAACTATAAATATCTTGTTTTGAATTATTATGAATTCGTAAATGAATATCATACAAATGTTGGCTCGACTCATCCTTCTCAAGACACAATTCTTGTATCTCGCTCATTTCCAATGGTAACGGCCTTCCTTCTAACAAGCACCTCGTTGTCTTCGTTTGTCTTCTATCCTTAAATTTGACGAGCGTTCACGATGATATTCCATTCCATGGATATTATCCTCCAACACCCTCCGTCGCACGTACGTATGACCTTACGACATCACACCAACCCTGTTTCGTTGTCCTTCCATTCCTGTAGTCATCTTTTTTCCTTCTTCATCCCTTATATTTCTGGTCTGCTACAATCGGCTCGGTATCGTGTCTCTGATCTAACGAAACTTGTTACCTCGACACGTAGGAGGGAAGAGAGAGAGAGAGAGAGAGAGAAAGCGATGCGAGATACAATTGTCTCGAATGCCGTGCGGTAATTTGATTGAATTTTACATCTACGTTCACGTCTCATATTTCACTCACTGTCAGAATGAAATCCTTTTGAAATACATAATGATTTCTCCTTTATCGTGCTCATTCAAATGAGTAAATATATGAAAACTCCATGCGTGACACAGTTGAAGCATATTCGTACGGGATATTCATATGATAAATATCAATATCAATTTAAAAAGATATATAACTCAACGTCGAATGCACAGATATTTTATTATTCAAGAGTAATTATCGCATATTCGGGGTAATGCAGGTAAGTGAAACTCATGATTCAATTTTGGATTTCGATTCGATTCTCATTATTTTCGATTATTTCGATATAATATGTAATTTTGCTTTGATTAATTGATAGATTGGGTTTTGTTTTCAATATAATCCATCTACTAACTTCAGCAGTAGCTCTTTGCTCGTATCTATTTTAATGTAATAATAACGAAATCGATCGAACTGTTGATTGAATAATGAATTCAATCTAAATGATAATTCCATTTACAAATACATAACGTGATTACCAAGTGATCATTGTTTTGGTTCTTTAAGACATCTTAAACAAATTGATAGTCTCAGAACGGTATATTTTTGAAGCGAAAATGAGGAGATTTTTTTTGTCCTGAAATATTTGGTTCTTCAGTTGAGGTCAATTATCTAGATATCATTTCAAGGTTTGAAGAATATACGCTGTTTTTAACAAAAACTGATAATCGCTCGGAGAATCCTTTGTTCAACTGAGTAGTACGAATGCTTTATTATTTTAAAATCACAGCATCCGACGTTTCACCCAGATTCTGGGCATTTCCAAGGATAACATCGGGTGCTGTGATTTTGAAATAATATAGCATTCGTACTACTCAGTCAAACAGAGGATTCTCGGAGCGATTTTTCACGAATACTGAGTTTTCCCTTTTTTGAGAAAAGACTGATAATATTCTCGCATAATTTACTCTGGTTAAAACATCCCGCTACATTCTATTCAATCTCGTTCAATGTTCTACGTCAAAAGAATATAGTGATGAGATATATGGAAGGAAATAACAGTAGTAACCTCTATCGGTCGCTTGCACCGACCATGATACGTACTTTCAAATCTATAAACGATGGAGAAACGTTACTAGATCAAGGAATAAGGACGCGAGTTATTTCATTCGAGGTAGTTGTAATAGGTTACTTGAACAAGTAGAACTACAGACATTTACAGATGTGCAGAAAAGAGAAATTGTAAAAAGTAAATAACTAGGTATAGATCAGGAAATTAAATGCGCACAAGTAAATATTAAAAAGGAACAAATAATACAGAAATGTGAGAATAAACAAATATAAACAGGAAAAATAAGTGAGAGGAATAACATAGAATTATGTAAGAAAAATTATGAAGCTTTGCGAGGAGATCTGCTACTGATATACACCGGAGAAAATGAGTCAGTAATGTACACCATCTGAATAGCACTTTGAGGACAGACACGGAACAAATGAATATCAATAATAAGAATTATATGTCCATTTAGTAATTGTCCTGTTAAGAGTTTTCTATTTATTCTCTTTGCTACAAAGAGGGTCACATCACTGAATTTGCACATTGATATTGATGTTCATTTTTTTCGTTTATATCCTCGAAGTATTGTGTACATGGCATATTTTAGTACTTTTTTTTCTCAGAGCAGTTAAAATCTCAAGCCGTCAAGCGTTGGAAAGCTCCAAGGATGAGATTAATGACCATCTCCTTTTTTCTACAAGTTTGCTGTACAGGATGTTTCAAAATTCGATTCGATCTAAGGTTTTGTTTTTAAGAAATAAGTAATGATCATGGAAAACAATGCGTGTTCAAATGTTGATATTCTTTTTTGTAATAAAAATGCGAATTCTTGAATATAACCGATTGTCCTTTGTATAGGAAAAGTATCTAATTTGTATAGATTAAAGTAGAATATTGATAAAAATTCAGTATATCGGAAACTTCCGATTTGCATCTTGATTTTTCATTAAACATGAAATTCAATGTGATGAGATGTACATTCAATATTCTCTCCTCTCTCAAGGACATGAGATTACTAATGGAAAACGATTCCCACCAAAAAGCGATACGACTAGCAGTTTGCTGTTATTTTAACTACCCTCAAACCCATTTGTCTTTACCTTTTAGGATCATTCTTAGTAATTTACGTGCACTTTACCCTATATATTTCTCTTTTTTCGTCTTGAAGGAACTCTTCCGTACACCTGAGTTTTCTATTACCATAAGAATAGTGAATTTGTTTTTCTTCTTATTTTAATCGCTCTTCTCACTTTCATTACATTATGTGCTTTCAAAGGTATTTTGAAGAAGACGAGTTTGTTAACTCCAATCCCACCCTACGCACCACAATCTTAGTAACAATAATGTTACATTTGTTACATTTCCATGGGCCTACTACATGGTACAAATTTCAAATTTGAAATATATTGAAAAAATTCCACACTAAAAATTTTGAAATTCAATTTCATTTTTCAAGACTCGAATTACAAATCCCAGGAGAAATTTCCATGAATCAATCATCCACGGGGGATACTGAAATGCATCAATATGAAATGTAGAACAACACCAACAATCCAAAAACCACAATGGAAAAGATTAAAACAACCATCAGCGAGCGCAAAATCATCAAAAATTGAGTTGCAAGAGGTTGAAAAGAGGGACCAAACGTCACTCTCCCTCGCTCTATTCTTACCACTTTTCCCTTTCTTTTGCACGTTTCGTTCCCTCAATCCTGTGTCGAATCCACATTCAACTTTGAAGGTTTGGAGCGGATTTTCTCCTTGCCGAAAAAGAAGAGAGAATGTCCATCTGTATGTGTTCCATGAGTGAATCCGAAGAGGATAGGATCCAAAAGAGGGCAAAGGGAACTGGACCACTCAAACTGTCGATAAATCGTAGAATAGAATTCATTGTCGACCGAAGTCCAAATACGACAAACCAGTCTTGGGTTTTTTCTTTCCCTCATACAATGTATCTCTCTCTCTTTTAGTCCAGGATATGCTCTTGAAAGCAAAGATTTCTTTTTTTTCCTCAAAAGAATAAGAGCTCATAGAGAGAAAGGAGTTTCCTTTCAGTTGACTCTCGTATGCTTAGAGCGTTTTGAAATTCAACAGAATCTTGGTCAAAGGTGAAGGATATTGTGGCTCTCAATACTCTATTGTATATTCATCTATAGTCGAGAGGGAAAGAAGAATTACATAGGAAATCCTCAAAAACATTTGTCGTTGGTTTTGTAGTGCTCAAACATCTTTCGTAATCGATTATTGTTTGGAACAGTAGGATAAATTGCAGAATCAGTGAATATCGATTGATTTTAGAAGTGAAATGTTATTAATTCGAGTAGTGAGAAGTAATTTAATCTGCACAATCATTGACTATTCATTGATTACACTGAGAACCCAATTTCTCAAATTCGAAAAAAATTTCTTTGCCCTCGTACTGATAAATCTTGTTTCCGATGGAAAAAATCATTCATTTCAATGGAGAAATTTTTCATTGAATTGAAATCACATTCTTCGAATTCAAGAAGGATTATATTTTTCTTTCAATTTGAGAATTTTTCGTTTCCATCTGATGAAAACTTTTTCCATTTGGCTCAATTTTCTTTCCATTGGAAAAGAAATTGATTAGAATGAGGGCAAAGAAAAGTTTGCAGTGAAATCTTATTGATTTCATTCAGTGATTAACCATCAACTGCAAAAACAGTAATTCAGTAACAGTCATTTCATTGATTCAAATCTAGGAACTCTGTTCACCAAATTTCACGGCATTTGATCACTTTATGTCTCCTCCAGGCTCAAATCATTTTCACAAAGGCTGCGTCTATGAACATCAATATAGGTCACATATAAATTCGATGGAATGTCAGAATCCAACGATAATATTAAATTATTCTTCGATGATAATTTTGTCTCACGATTCATTCATTATTTCAACAGTTCAATTTAAAGTTTACTTAAGAGAATTTGTGTACATGATTCAATCGGCAATTTTCAGCGTTGCATAAAAAAGCCACAATCTTTGTTCGAATATTTAGCATAATAGAACCATCGACAAATTGAACTCTGTGTATTCATTCTCGATAACGCAATTCCCTTTCACGTTCGCACATTCCTCATTCATTACTTTATTTATAAGGGCTTTGACGCTGTTTCGTGGTTTATTATCTTGATGTTACAGCATCCATAGTAGGTACTTGAGTGAATACTATACGGTTCAATGATCGAGTTCGTAGAATTTAATTCTTGGAGTGGTATTCTGCTCCTGAAAACAGAATTCATCGAAATTCTTCAAATCATCGATGATGATCTAATCAAAGCATCCAATATTTATCTATTCTTGCCCAAGCGATCTACACTCATCTCTGTCTATTACATTTCCTAGATGAATTTTTCGTGAACGGTTTAAAAATCTCGTCAGTCTTTTTCATATTCTCGCTATTGTAATTTTGAAATTCGTGGGAATATATATTCAAAAATATTTAACCTCGCGGTGTCAAAGTTCTCATATCAAAAACTGTTATCAGAATCAAGTTATATCTAAATGTATAAAACATTTGAAACATAACGCTGGTATGTCATACCGCGTTACAAGATATACATATTCATGATGCAAATGATACGGTTCTGCACTGAGGGAACAGTTTAGTTCTAGTTTTGTTCCCCGTTCTATCGTGTACGACGGAATAAATTTATTTCACATATTACTTTATAATTTCTTTCATCTGATAAAATTCATCAAACATAAACACAATCGAAATCGCCAAGTATTACAATTTTCCACGTAAATTTGAATTTCCGAGGGGAAGAGTTATGGAAGTGGATAGAATGTGTGTCTATTATTTTTTCCAATGCAGTTCCATGTTGGGATATTCAGACAGAAATCCGTGTTCGAGAAGAAAATGGTTATGCATCTTTCCAGGTGATTTTCGTATTTATCGATAAGTTGAAAGTGTTTGGAATTAGCTCGACGCAGTCACAGGAAACGTATTGATTGGATTTGGTTTGGTTTGATGATCGGCAAAAGCCGACTCTTATTGTTAGTAAAGATAAAATTGCCTGAATAGAATCTTTAATTGACAAAAATCTGCTAGGTCTGGCGGAAAATACTTGTTCGAAAAAATAAAACCAACCCAGGTTGGAAATCGAATTAATACATATGTCTATTAAAAGAGAGACTTCATTGACTATCACTGATCATCAAGTTGATCCAACATTTCAGGAAGACCTGTCAAACTTGTCTGAAACCATGTGTATTTCTCAAAGAGCTGATTGAAATTCAATCCGAATATTGTTGCTAAGAATACACTTACTCAATTTGAATCACAATTTGCCTCCATTATTATTTTATGATTAAGTTATTCTTACCAAATCTTTATAAAAATCCGAAGATTTTTGTTGTCAAGTTTGACCTTGTTGAAGTTAATAATTACACAGTAAGATTGTTCCATGCTATATTTTAGATTGTCGAAAAATTGGCCATCAGAAGTCAGAAAAATTATTATTGACAACCCAACAAGTTTACGTTTTCATGCGATAAACAAGGATGTTGTCAAAGTTCTGAATCGTTGATTGAAACGAATTAGTAATTGAATAACGAAATACTCAGCTGTTAAACATTCGAAACCTTGCAATACATTCTTCAAACGATGTTCCCAGTCCCAAAGAGTGGATTCTAGAAGATAAACGTCGATGATTTCTCAGATTTTGTGAGTTTCAATTCTCGTTCCGTTTCTATAAACGACCACACTTCAATAACATAAACACGATTTGCTCTGCTTGCATTTACATGATCTAGACAGGGTTCGCTTCGCGAGGTCATTCTCAAAAGTTTCCTTCCAGTAGTCATGCGTTACAATCCTCATTGGAACTTGAATAACATGAAGGTTATCCTGACCAGGTCTGAGAAATAAATTTCTAATCAGGGATTCGTCCATCAAACGGCGATTCAACGTCACACAATGTCCAGACCTAACTGATTAGACATCTGCATCTTCTCATTTTTCATTTCTATTTCTTCCAATTAATGCCTATTGAACGTGCAAGATTTCGATTTCAATCAAATAGGTATGTAAATCGGTTTCAGGGTGCTGTTGAATGACCGACCGACCCATAATGAAAATGTGAATCCTACATCGATGAGTGAATTCGGTCCCTGAAAAATGTTGAAATGAATTCTCACGGCTTAGAATGATATTATTCTGTTCAATTTTTCTTCCTTATTGGAAGTAGGGGGACAACGGAAGAGAGTTAAACTGAAAAGAAACTTGAGGGATAATCTTTCGTGATGAAAAAGTTACTTGCATGCTTTCTTTGGATTTAAATGTGCCTCATTCTTGATTTTCCAATAAATTGAGAAATCCTCTTAATAATTGGTTCAATGATCTTTATTACGAATTCACAATCCTCGCTAGATCTGGAATTTAATCTCATCCATCATGCCATAATGAAAAGGATTCAATCAATCATGGGGATAAAACTTCCTTCTACATTCACTTTTTCAACGAGTGAAACAGTTGAAATTGTCTCTGGGTGACAAACTTTTCCTCATTCCGATGAGAAATAAAACTATAAAATCATGGTACCACTATGAATCCACGATCACCAAGGGAATTGATGACAATTATACAATATTGTGAAACTTGAGATGGTGCTATTTGAAGTCGAGATTGTGTAGAACTTTGAAAGATTCAAATTACTTTCGGAAGTTGTTATCATTGAGTATGTAGAACAATTCCACAAATGAATACTATCTGATGATTGATTGACAAGTGATCGGTAGTGGGTCAACTTTCTGCCAATTGTCTACCAATAATGTTCATACAACATTGAATATTTGCAGACTACGTATGGTTTGACGGTTCATATTGCGCCAATGCTGAATCGTTATTAATGGCACATGCCTGGGAGAAATCATCAGATCTAATTAGATCTCAACAGGTCTGAGTAGATTCAATTTTTTATTGACCAGATCGAATTGCATCTATTTAAATCTCCATGGATCTGTTCAAATCTTGACACATTTCGTTAGATTTCTGTAGATCTCTTTAAATCCGGATTGAATACTTAATCAAATTTTCATGTACAATTCACTGTTCAATTATCACCAATTCTGTGATTTATATCTATATAAGATCTTCAATTGTTCATATGTAATGAACTGTAATTGATGATATTAGTCTCATTCAAAATTCAATATTCGTTGTTGAAATAGCTGATCCTGTAGATTTCAAATTCTATTGAAAAAATAGGAAGAAAAATTAGTGATGTTTCTCGTTTTGTAGCGGTTGGTCTTGTACTTCTCCCAAAACTTTCCGACATTTTGACAGGGAATTTATTGGATTCAATGATTTTAAAAGGTTCCCAGTGAAAAATATCGGATTGAAATTCAAGAATTCGAATTCGAATTTTGGAGTTATGGAATTGATTTTACAGAAATTCTATTCACCTCCATTCTAACCAGGGTTTCTTTTCTAGTACAATCCCTTAAATGATTATTGGCAATTCCGATTAAATATTGTTTGCCATAAGTTGATACATCGGAAAATTGTACTAAATCCGAAACCCTGATTCTAACCTATTCTACAGTCAAATCGTATTCCAAATCTGGAATTCAAATTCAATTTTCCCAATGTAAAATTTAGAATAACAACTTCTATATATTATAGTCAATGAATTACCTTTACGATATTGGATAACTAATTTTCATTTCTGTTAGGAGAATTCGATACAGAATAGCAACTGGAATACATACATGATATTGGAATCTAAATATTTCAATTTCTTCCTCTTCATATGTATTCTTTTTTTGGAGAATTCGAATTGGAAAGAATTGAAAAGAATAGGAAATTCCTATTCTCTTCTATTCCAGATTTTTTACTGGGTCTTTTTAGTTCGATTTCAATGATTTCATCATACTATCCCTGGTGAAAATGGAAACTGAAATGAAGCGCAGACGAAAAGTATGGTGGAGCGTAACAAAAGCGTGAATGAAAAGTGAACAAAGAGTAAATGGAACGGTTTCTAAGAGTACTTGAAGCGAAGTTTGAAACAAAAAAAGGCGTATAAAAATCAACACTTCATGAAGAGTATGAACAATATAAGAGGATAAAAATTTTAACCACTTGGCGAGATTCGAACCCATGATTTTCATCATTCGAATCCAGCGTCTTACCTATTCAGCCATGGAATGCTATGATTCCTGACAGTTTAAAACCGATACTCAAAGTCTGTATGAGATGATTAGCATTACCTTTCATGGAACGTAACAGTACTCTTGCCAAAACGGCATTGCACGTTTATAAAGCGTATTGATAACGTATAATTTCAGTACTCTACAACAAACAATTATTATACGCTTTGGCAAGAGAAGATTGGAACCTTTTCACGTTTCTTCTCAGCTTCGAATGCGCTTACTACGAGCGTATATTTTCACCAGGGATGTCAAACACGTAGGTGAGCGCCTCGTCTGAAGCTCTGTTATTGACTATTTGGAGTTCTAGAGGGATTGCTGCAAGGTACGAAATTGAGCACGTGGTAGAAAGCAGGAGGAATTCAGCCACCTGGAAACTCTATTGAGCAATCGTTGAATATTGTTTGATCAAGCAGAAATCAAATAAGAGTCTGTTCTTGAGGGCATTCATGTTTACGGACAACTTGAGAATCGAGAGCTGTACCTGAATTGCATACTTTGATTGAGAGCTTTTGTGAGGATAATTATTAATATTTCCCATTTTGAAAGTTCTCTAAATTCTGTCACCGAGTACGTGCAGAAAGGTATACGGTGAGGATTATCATGGAAAATATAGTACCTTCACTGTTAGAAAAGTTCTTAAATTTAATACGGAATTCTTCATGCAATATCATATTTTCATATTGAATTTAATACTAATTTCTTGAATTCAATATCAGCAATGAAATTTTACAATTTCTTGCTAAAATGTAATAATTATTCATTAAATTCAGAAATATGTTATTGAAATTAAGAAGAAAATTCTTAACGTTAGGAATAAAATTCTTAATATCAAGAATAATATTATTGAATTCAATATTTTATTATGAATTAATAATGCTAAATTGTGTATGTAAAAAACTTCATAACTTTTTCAACAGTGTTGATACCTTGACAGATATTTTTGAATTGCACTATTGAATATACCATGCAACATCAGAGAGTGTGATAAACTATTCTCGGTACACTGAGAGAAGAGTTTGTTTATGACAAAGTAAGCTTATGAATTGCAAACAAACCATCTTTGGGTGAAATAGGATTTTCCAATAGTTAACAAACTGTTGACCGTTGTTTGTGGTTTGTCAAGTCGTTGTTGAAGCGGAAATAATTTGGGATGATTTTCTCTCAGTTTACCATAAACACGATAACAAACATTGGGAAGATCTCAAATCACAATGTCATCGTTCAACTTCATTATTTCAAATCTGTAATGAGAGCCAGAACTAATGATAATCAATTCCATACATTCTTTTCCGTGTAGAAGATTAAAAGGAGTTGTTCATTTAGAACAGTGCATGCAGGATACCCCCGACACTTCTGCCAATCATTCAGAAAGTGATTTCTGAAGCGAAACTAAAATACTCTCCCCAGTGGGGTAACGTTGTGTAATATTCCTATAAATTCTTGCAGAATAGACTGTAATTTTTTCAAGAATTTGCCCTTGTTTCTCGATTGAATGGAATTCACGATAATTTCTTCAATGAAATTCTTCAAGCGTGGTATGTGACAAAAATTCTCAACTAGGGTAATGAAGTCTATGAATTTGTAGAATTAAGTTCATGAATTCTGGTTCGTGTGGTGACACATTCATTGCTAGATTGAACTGTAGATTTCATCAAATGGTCAGTATGTATACAAAAAAAAGAATGCATAATAACTTTCATGAAGAAAAGGTGCACGAACACGCTGTGACCTTGGTATGACCTTTTTCGGAAACCATTTTCATTTGAATTTACTATACCGAAAGCTAGGGGTGTGCGGGTAGCACTTTTTATCGGGTCGGGTCGGGTACCCGATTAAATCGGGTTTTCCAAGTCGGGTACCCGAATATAATAAAATCGCTTGAATTTAATATTTTCAACTTCTATGCGAAGTTGCCATTGCCGTTGATATTTTAAGGACAAATTGTCTTGAGCGATTGTAGGAATAAGGGGATTTCATATGAATTCAATCCTAATATGAAGAATGCCATATTCACTACAAGTCTATTAGGGTTGTTACCCCATGTAATTGATTATGCAGCGCATTAAGAAATCTCCAAATTGCTTCATGGAATGTTTATATTTATTTTTTAATTCAATTAAAAAACATAATCACATTTATATCTCATAAATAATATATTATCTATTTTCGTATTTAGTAACCACAATATAGAATCTTGAACATCAATGAAAATAAATATTCTTCTTATAAATGTCATTCTTTTTTCATATTTTTAAATTTGAATGAAGGAAGCACAACTCTTCCACATGTTTTGTCAGCAATCTTGATCGAGTTGCTGTCACAATATTTCCTGCTGAGGAAAACGTTTGCTATATTTGAATTACCCGAATGTAATCGGGTACCCGAAAAACTCGGGTAATTGAAAAACCCGACCCGACCCGACCCGATAAAAACCCGATGACTCGGGTACCCGCACACCCCTACCGAAAGCATGAAACAGACTTTCCGATGGATGTTATAACAAAATGATAACAGAATTCTCATGAGAAGACTCCACATTTACATAGAAACACGATACAAATTAAACACATAGTATGAAGTTTGTATCCCTGATGGAAAAATAATCCTATCCAATTACATGTATTCCTAATGAGAAATGCTTGAAAAATGAAACATGAGTTATAAATGAGTTGACTTTCTCATCTGCAGTACAGAATTCACACCGTACATGTGGTTTTTCATACATCATTTTTCTTCCTGTATTCTGAAAAGCATACCACGTGATTCACTTTTACCGTTACATCTGACTTTACAACCAGAGACATCAAACATTTTGGTGAGTGATATAAATCATTTTTCGTTCCTTCAAGTTGTACATCGTTGATTTATACCCCTCTGATTCAAGAACATTTTTTTCATATGGTAAAAGTAATCATAATTTCTCTACGTGTTACGATGATCAATTCTTCATTATATATCTGTAAGATATCTACTGCAGTTTCCAAACAAATTCTGTATAATGTAACTATGAAATATTCTCGAAATCATTTTAATTTGAAACGAGTGTTGCAAAATCATGTCTTTCTTGATGCAATGAGTTTTCCTTCCCGTATAAGTTCACATAATGCGCACTATAAACAACAGTAATTCAAATGATTCATGAGAGTGATTTTTTGTCGTAATCAAAATTTCAATATCCAAAAACTTTAATTGGATCATTAATTAAATAATCAACATTATCGATTAATTCATAATCTCTCTTGAGAATGAGACGATTTGGAGAGAATAAAAAACCACTTCCACAGCGGGCCATAGATATTTTGTCGCAATTAAAATTAGGGTTGTGTAACACTTGGAAAATTCAATACGACAACATAACGGTGGATCGATGAGGACTTGGCAGGATATACCGGCACTGTTGATAATTCCACTGAATTCCTGGTGAGGAATGCGGGTCACAGTACTATTATCGATCAACTGGAATAGTTTCGCAATCTTATTTATCGATTCATACACACGCTAATAATAGATTAGTGCGGCAAACGGAAATCTGAGTTCAAAGATAGGAAAGGAATTTAAAAGTGATACGAGTATTATTGGAAAAATAATGTTTTTTTGGATTATATGACACATATTGTGTTTTTCTAAAGATTATTGGGAGATTTTATGTTGAATGAGGATCAATTATTTTAATATAGTCCTTTTTTTGAGGATTAAAGTTCTGCCGAAGAAATTGGTTTGTTTGTCAATCATTTTCTTATATGCAGGTTAAAACATTCCTTTGGAAGAAATTTGTTGGTTTGAAAGCTGAGGTTTCGAGATTAAATTTAGATTGACGAACTCAACGGATGAACAAGATGGAATAGGTTGAAATTCAGAAAGCAAAAGGATTTGTAATGAATCATTTGAATTCTTCTACTACCTCAAATCTCTTTCAGTTGCGATTCCATTCAATTTTGAGTAAATGCTTTTGTTAAATTCAATTTGATATTTCGTTGGATTCACTTATTATTGCTGGATTTCACAAACAGAAGATGTTTTAATTATGCTGGTATATGTCGTGAACTCAGTTTTCGAGTGTTGAATACCCACATGAGGAGTAATAAAACCTGTTCTATTCAACATTTTTGAATCGAATAGAGAGAATGATCAATCGAGCGAACAAAATAGAATTAGAGAGTGAGAGGAAAAAATTCACAGAAGTTTGATCACTTTTACGAGAAAGGGAAGAGATCGATCATAGAAGAATAAAATGCACCATTTTGTACATCTTAGAAATATGTTCTTTGTTTCTTCAATTTTGCACTCGATTTCACGAATCGATTATTGTGAAATTCTAGTTGGACTGTTAACACATGAACTGAAAAGTCCCTAAGGGCCTAACAAAGAAAACACGGTTTTTTTCATTCGAAATTAGCTTCATTCATCAACGTAATCTCCATCAAGATCAATGCAATCACTCCAGCGCCGCTCTAACATTTCAATACCACTTTTGTAGAACGATTTATCTTTTGCCTCAAAATAGGCCTCAGTTTCAGCGATAACCTCTTCGTTCGAGCGAAATTTCTTACCGGCGAGCATTTTTTTTACGTCTGCGAACTGCCAGTAGTCGCTGGGAGCCAAATCTGGCGAATACGGTGGATGTGGAAGCAATTCGAAGTTCAATTCATGTAGTTTTGCCATTGCTTGGAGATTGACTTGTGACATCGTGCGTTGTCTTGATGAAATAACATTTTTTTCTTTGCCATATGCGGTTGTTTCTTTGCAATTTCGGCCTTCAAACGCTCCAATAATGCGATATAATATTCACCGTTGATGGTATTTCCCTTCTGAAGATAGTCGATGAATATTACACCACGCACATCCCAACATACCGAGGCCATAACCTTTCCAGCCGTTTGTTGTGCTTTCGGATGCTTTGGACGAGGTTCACCAGTGGCTGTCCACTCGGATGACGATCGTTTTGATTCCAGAGTGAAATGATAGATCCATGTTTCATCCATTGTAACATATCGACGCAAAAATTCCGGCTTGAAACGTTTAAACATGGCCAAACACTGCTCAGAAGCATCAACGCGTTCTTGTTTTTGGTCAACAGTGAGCAAACGCGGCACCCACTTTGAACAGAGCTCTCTCATAGTTGAATGCTCATGCAATATAAAGCCAGCACGTTCTTTTGATATTTTTACAATGTCAGCTTACTCACGCAACTTTACTTTTCGATTATTCAAAACAATTTTGTGGATTTTTTAAATGTTTTCTGGTGTTACCGTCTCATGTGAACGTCCACTGCGTTCTGAATCATCGGTGTCTCTACGACCACGTTTGAAGTCAGCAAACCAACGTTTTATAGTGGTTTTTGATGGAGTGGAGTTCCCATAACACTTTTCAAGCCATTGCTTCGCTTGAATGGTATTTTTTCCCATCAAGAAGCAGTATAAAATTAAAACACGAAATTGTTTTTGTTCCATTGTTTCAAAAATAACAAAAGTAGCGTCACTCTTAGTACAATAACTCACAAACTAATTAATAGAATATCATTAAATTTGGACAGCTGTCTTTTGAAGGCTAGTATTAACTGAAAAACAGGTGAATGCAGTCAAATTCGCGCCATCCATGTGCTAGGCCCGGGACTTCTCAGCCCATGTGTTACGAGGCAATGAATTTTTCTGGATATTTATGATTAGCGACAGATGAGTTGATCCCAGTATCCGAGCTTGTGTTTGCCACAGGACCAAAATTGCATATGTCATTTTGAAACAACATATCGATAGTCACAATTTCATTATTTCGATCTGTACGTTCCAATTTTCTCTTGGAATACCCATTGAATTTTCATACAGTACAAGATCGAGCATTTATATCGTAATCATTGGAATTTTACTGAGGTTTTTATATTAAATTTAGCTTCAGGATGATCATAACATCTTCATAAATTCTGGTATTAACGTATATTTACAAATTCCTGGGAAAAAAATTTCATCGCACGCAAAATAAATTAACCAACGTAGTGATCGGAAGATTTTTTCAGCTTCTTATTAACGAATTTATAGAGGATGCTATTCGCAGTATGCAGTGATTTCTCTCCGAACAACATTTTTCCACAATTTTCAACTTTGAACATTATTAAATCATATCATCGATCGATTCCAATGAGCATTCAATCGTATCGTGGAAAAATCATCATCCCTGAACCAGTGACGACAAATGTTGCGGAAGAATTCCGATACTTTTCCTTTTCTTCCGATACTATGGACAAATACACAATGGAATATCGAAAGCCTCGGCATCCTTCGCATTTAGCTGAGATTCTGTTGAATTTTAAAGCGCTCTAGGCCGCCCAAAAAGTACAGAAAGAAAACTTCTTTCTTCGTACAAACCTCAATTTCTTTAAAGAGAAGAGAGACCTCTGCCTTCAAGATCATTTTATGCGATCAACGTAGAGGGAGAGGCAGCGTAGGAAAAAAAGATTACGAAAACCGACGCTGGTTTGTCGTATTCGAGCTCCAGTTGACAATGAGTTCCACTCTTCGATTTATCGACAACTTGGTCCGTCCAGTTTTCCTTTCTCCTCCCTATGATCTTATCCTTTTCTGATTCACCTAAACGTATATATGTATATACGTGCATATACATACACCCTCTCTTTTTCTTTGACGGCAAGAGAATCCCCTTCCCAACCTTGGAAGTTTAATGTGAACTCAGCGCAGGATTCAGGAGACGCAGCTTAAAGAAGGAACGAGCAAACAGTAGGAACAGAGGCAGGGCGTAACAACCCCTTCCTTCTCTTATCCAACCATCCACCCACAACTCAACCTCTGCCAGTTGTTCTTCTATCAGAGTTCTGCGGTGGTGCTTGAATAACCAACTGCTGGACGTTACTTTATAAATCTCTCATTGCCACCTCTCTCTTTTCTATATTCTGAATCCCATGATAAGGTCTATTTGAATGCACTCGGAATCACTATTTTGAGGTTTTGGCATTGCTTCTTTCATTTAAATTTATGATTTATATCCTTGCGTTATGTCTTGGTTTGTTTTCATTCTATGTTGATATTCGAAATTGTTTCACGAGGTTGTTCTATTTCAGCACAAACTGTTGCAGAAAGCGGATGAAATTTCCTCACATTCCAGGTTCAACATTCTCTCTCCAGAGATTAGTTTGGTTTTTGTTATTTTGTTTTTCAATATTCAATACAAATATAAAAAATCATCGTCACTTTTCAAATAAAATAAACTGTTTTAACATTATTTTACATTTTTCATTTAAGTTTTTGAGATGAATAAAGTTATTTCTCTTCACTTGCTTGTTGGATAAAGTCATATTTGTAACTCGTGGGAAATGGTCGATTCTTACCTTGCATCCTTCGCTCACGTTGCAATTGAAGCTCGTTCAGAATCGACCACTTTTTCCACTCGTTGCACAATATACTATTTTATTCATTTAATCGTCATTTATTTCATGTTATTCGACTCGAATATATTTTTGTCGTGAATTCTAATTCAAGTCGAGAAATCAATGGAATTATTACAGCAGATGGCAATTTTCAATGCAGAATTTATATTGCAGAAGGGATCATTCAAATTGTGATTGGTGTTGACAATTTAATATTATCGTTGGTTGAGCGGAATTGGCAGTTATAGATTTGTATATTATTTTGAATTATTCAGGAATATTATTGTTGGTTTTTTCCATGTAGCGTTGAGTCCAATAACGTAAATTGCTCATACCACAAAAGCTGACGATCAAAGAAGATTTTGTAAAAGGAAGTTGTTGGTTTCAGTCTCAAGTACCGATAAAATCTGGGTTGCGACTTATGATAAATTTTTTATATGTATGAAAGGTTGATGGAGGAAAAACAAACACGTTTCCATCATCAAAAAGGGGAATCATTAAATCATTTATCGAAACGAGATTCACATGAAATATGATAAGATTTGATTTGAAATTGATCACGTGATGTTCTAAATTGAATCATTTTGAATAATAGAAACTGATTAAAAATCATCCAGTGAAGGCATGTATGTTTCAATGTTCTCTCTGTTGAAAAGGTCTCATAGCTTCTAATGAATTCTAGTTATCTCTAGGACAGAAACCGCATGAAATCTAGTACACACACTTGATTCTATACGGTTTCATGAGATTTTGCAAATGGTTCTAATTGAATCTTATAAAGTTCTGATATAATTGTTGCATTCTTATATGAAAGCATATAAAACCCATAAGTTCCAGGACAGAAACCGCATATATGGACTGATAAAAACTTGTTGAAATTCACATAAACTAATATGATTTATATATGAGAATGTATGGGACTTTTTCAACAGGGCTTACACTTTAAAAAACCTGCCTTAAACTTCATAAGAATATTATGAAATTTTTTAGATAAGCTGTTTATCGAATTGTATCGTAAAGTATTGAATTCAATAACATAAATTTCAACGTTAGAGATTTTCTTCTCAATGTTAAGATCTTATTTCTCAATTTTAACAACATTTCAAACAGAATTTAAAATCTCTTGCCATGTACATAGATTTTTCAAGCTGTTGATTTTTGAACGAATTTATCACACTTTTATCAATAAAAGGCACATTCCAAGTTGTATTAATGTCAATTCGTATGATCAGGTATCCATAACCTAAACCTGCTGACAATCTATCTTCGTAAACATATCTTGTTAGTCTTTCAAGGAGATATATTTTAAACGCTTCTAAAAGATATATTTAAGATATCTCGCAAGGTCGTCTTGGAAATGTCTTGAATCAAGACATCTTTGAGAAATCTTTTACACGATGTCTTTCCAATACTTCTGAAAGATATTTTTAAGAACTCTCGAACGCGTGCTGTGTGGGAATTCTCTTTCTTTATACAGGGTGGACCATCTTAAGTGATATAGTCAAATATCTCTAAAACTAGTGAAGATGGAAAAAAATGTTACACACGAAAAGTTCAGGGTTACAGGGGGGGGGGAGTATGGTGCTGACCTTCCAAAATCCCTTAGAGGTCATTTTGAAGCCATTAACAGGTCAAAATGGTTTTTTTGAACCGCAGCTCCATTTTTTTACCATAGCATTTGGAAGCTGGTTTCAAACCCTCCACAAAACCCTGGTCATGGACCCCTTTCCGCCCATTGGGGTGCGAGGTATGGACCGTCGAAGTCATTGATGACCACGCGCGCGAACCGGGGCTACCGAGAGCGTGAGTGCGTGGATAGGCGTGATGATTCCAGTAGAAAGACAAAGATTAGTGATTACCCTAATCCTTCGGTGAATTACCTGAGAGCCCGAAGGATTTTTGTATCTGTTCGAATGCGCATCTCAATCAAGGTCATGTGGTATGGTAAATACTTTCAATGCTCCCAGCAACCTTTCAACACTTTTTGAGAGTCGATACTCATTCATACTCTGGTAGAAGTTTGATCAGGCATTCCCTATTCTCAATAAAGTACTGATCAGGTTAGAATCCGAGAACCGTAAATAAAGAAAATCTTATGAGACCCTCACAAGGGCCTCACCTGATTTCCCTCATAGGATTCTAACGAAACCTGGTAAGGACCTGATAGGAAATCAGGCATGCCTCATCAGGTTCTCTTATTTTCCCATCCAAAATTTCTACTAGATTAACCCTGATTGAATCAAATGGAATGATTCAAAGGATTTCAAATGCAATAGTGAATCGTAATAAACCGAACACATAACTGCCACTCATGATGAGCAGAGATTCGATGTTTCCATTTATTTATGGATTCTTCTTCTTTGCTTTCCTCCGAGGATTGTGACCGATTCCAATGGAGATGAGAGTTGATTCATTTTGAAGAAAAAACGGGAACATCGAGTCTGTGCTTATCATCAGTGGCAGTTATGTGTTCTGTTCATCACGATTCATTATTCCATTTGAAATTCGTTGAATTATTCCACCCGATTCAATCAGGTTTATGGATGAGTATCGACTCTCAAAAATTGTTGAAGGGGTTCTCGAAACATTGAAAGTATTTACCATACCACATAACGTTGATTGAGATGCGCATTCGAACAGACACAAAAATCCTTCGGGCTTTCAGATAATTCACCGAAGGGTTAGGGTAATCCCTAATCTTTGTCTTCCTACTGGAATCATCACGCCTATTCACGCACTCACGCTCTCGGTAGCCCCAGTCTGTGCGCGTGGTTATCAATGACTCCGACGGTCCATACCTCCCACCCCAATGGGCGGAAAGGGGTCCATGACCAGGGTTTTGTGGAGGGTTTGAAACCAGCTTCAAAATGCTATGGTGAAAAAATGGGGTTCTGGTTCAAGAAAACCACCTTGACCTTTGAATGACCTCCAAAATGACCTTTAAGGGATTCTCCAAGGTCAGTGCTATACTCCCCCCCCTGTAGCCCTGGACTTTTTGTCAGTAACATTTTTTCCATCTGTACTAGTTTCGGAGATATCTGACTATATCACTCAAAATGGTCCACCCTGTATATAAGGAACATGAGAGTTAAATGAAACGCTTCGTTCCTTAGTTATTCACATTACAGCTTCGCAAATGAATAATTTCGTCTCCACACCTGTTCATCAGATTAATCTATATTGTGCTTGATCAAATATGCAATGAAAAATGTTCCACAGTATTTGATTCATAATAATTATTCATGTTATCATTTCTCAACATTTTTATCTAATCGATATTATTAATCGACAAACTCCGACCGATTCAATTAATCCCATCGTTCAATATTTATACAAACGTTTCCATGATATATGTTCCAATTTTGTTCTCATTGTAGAAATTCAATTTATTCTTCTTCAACTAGGACAGTATAACGAACGATTATGAAAAGTTCTCGTATTCTTTCAGAATTCATTTGAACAATTATCCACATCAACTATTATGCGGGAAAATACGAGGTAAAAGGGAATACTTTTCAAAATTGCGAAACATTCACAAACTCATTGTTTTCGTGCGTTCTTAACCTCGATTCGAATAAGAATATAAAGAGGGTTATGGATACTTCCATCTACACCCGCATTGTATCTTATCATTCGATAAAGTGGATTTCAGAATATAAAGAAGTATTGTCAACATCGGAATAGTTGAATAAATCCTCTTAATTTATTACAAATTCTGATGATGATGTTATATAAGGTGGACGACTTATAGCGTCGCGAGTTTTTTTCCAGAATACCTCCCAACTGTTACCCTGGTGGAATTGTAGCGTATCAGTGCAAGAGAAATGGGGATCGAAACGTTTCTGCGCTCCCCTTCTTCCAATACTTGCTGCTGATTTTCCTAGACTTTTCCTTAGATAAAATGTAGGAGTTTTTACCAAGGATGAAAAATATATCAACATGTATGTATGGTGTTTTCAGTGAAAAAAAACCACTCATTTTATGGTGTTTCTATCTCACAAAATAAGTGCTGATTTGATGTATATATATATATACATCGATCTGCGATGTGTCTGACTTGGCCGAGCAAAAAATTTGTATTAAATTTTGTTTGCGGATTGAATATTCTGCGATGAAATGTTGAGGATGTGAGAGAAAGCCTTTGCTGATGGCTTTTCGGTATGTCACAAAAAAATGTTCAACAGTGGTACAAAGACTTGAAAAAAGGCAGAGAAAGCGATGAAGACGAACAGGGTCCCACCTTGGTTACAAAAAACAATTGATTCTTGCCAAATTTCATTGAATCTTGTACAATGTTCTAATCAAATCGTATTCAAGCATTTGTCAATGAGATTTAGTCGGATGAATGTATTTCTCCAATGTGATTCTGATTGGATCTTGCCAAATCTGGTTGAATCTTGTACAATGTTTTGAACAAATCCCATTAAATTTCATGTTATCAGATTCTATGGGCTTTTTTGAGCAGGGTGGACGACTATCGATGTCAGCTGATGAACAACATGTTAATTGAGCCAAAGATCTTGTGCTCGAGAACCATCAATTGGAAGTGAAAGGTCTTGCTGATGATGTTGGAATTTCGAAAGGAGCAGTCAGCACGGAATTATGGGCAGACAATTGTTGGTTTTCGCATTAGAATAATACGACGAGCTAGCTCCCCCTCCATCAATTCTGTGTGATTTTCTCCCCAAAAATTCCACCAATATGGCTTCATAACTATCGTAATCACCTGATTTGGCACCGATTGACTTTAGGCTACATTCTAAACTGAAAAAATCACTCTGCAGACATCGTGTCGACTCAATCTAGGGAATAAAAGTTGAATCGACGAAAGCACGGAAGACTGAGAGGAGAGCAATTTGAAGGTTCGTTGAATAGTATTATATTTGTTCGATGGATCTAAATATGACTGAACTTTCAGCGATATTTCATGAAGTTTCAAGAAACATTACTGAAATTTGGCTTTAAATGAATATTGTATTATATGAGAACGATTGAAGAACATTGAGTAATATAGAGCAAAATTTCAGTAATGTTCTTTGAAACTTCATGAAACATCGCTGAAAGTTCAGTAATATTCAGATTCATACAACAAGTACATTACTATTCAACGAATCTTCAAATTGCTCTTCTTCCAGTGTACCGAAAAAGGACTTTTCAGATTGTTTTGAGCATTGGGAAAAACGTTACCATGAGTGCATTGTATCGGGTAGGGATTACTTCGAAGGCGTCGAAATTGATTCAGAAGAATGGATAAAGATTTTTTATTTTCGAAACAAATTTACCTTATCCCTCTGGATTTTCTGGTCTTGTTCGGAACATTTTTGATATTCTTTTTGCATTTTCAAAAACAAGACCCCCGCGATACTACAAATAGCCTACACTGTCAGAAATTTCTGCATGAAGCTTCAATCACATGTGATGTAAGCAATTTTTACTCACGTGATGGAAAAAGTTCTTGAAATTTCAATGGCATTTGAATTAAAATCCAATTATCAGACTGTACTATTATAGATGATATAATAGAGCAAAAATTCAAAATTCTAATGCATGTGATTGAATCCTAATTCAATCACCCGGAACTGAAAATTTCATTCACAAGTGGACTTGAAAAATGAATGAAAATTCAAAAAATTTTCAACAGTGTACCCTACGTTTATACCCAAATGGCACAAAAATTTCTCAAATGTGCCCTAATTATTCTGTGAGTGTGTCAGGAATAAGCAAATGAGATTATTTATATTCTCAATGAATTCGTTAGGTTATTTTATGAATATGCAGAATTTATAATTATTCGATATAGTTGTTCGTAGGATTCTTTAAATATGTTCTTAGCATTGCTTGAGTAAATATGTACATATTCATTCGATTAGAAAAAACGATATCAAATGTGGCTTCATTTATCTGATTCGGGGTATAAATAGTATGAGTTGAATGATCAATTCAATTAGTCAAGAAATTATCAAAAATGGAGTTGGGAATATTGATTTGTATTTTAATAGGATTAATGATTGCGAGTAAATGTGAATATTCACTCGGAGAAGAACTTGTGGGAATCATAGAGCAGGTAGATCAATCTGAAGTTGGTCAACGCAGTAACGTGAAGAAACGGCATGTGTCACTCGACGATGACTGGATGACCGTTGATACTACACTTGTGCCTCCTGATATTAGCTGCGGGAGAAAATTAGTGGTATGTCAGAATGGATATGGGTATTGGTACACTCCTCTTGGGCCGAAATGCGAATTATTAACCTGCGACGACTTTCATCAAGCTCCGAGTACGGCTTTATTTATTCAAAATCCAGGTAAAAAGCTTTTCACAAAAACATTTGATCAATCGAACGTTACTATACAATATTCGGAGAGTTAATTGGAGTCAGTTAATTCGAAAACAATCGACTAATTCATGGAATACTAATAACAACTCATCATCTACCCGATTAAACAAAAATACATCTTTTAGATATCTAAAAGATATCTCGCAATTTTGAAAGATGTCTCACAAAAAGGTCTCGAAGATGTCTTACGTGACTGATTTCAACAAGTTTAAGATATCTCAAAAAGGTCTTGCGGAAAATATGTTTTAGACGTATCGATCAAGTCTTAAAAATGTCTCGAAGAATTCATAAAAATATCTTAGGAAAATCTTGAATCGTGCATAAAAAAAATTCTTCCTTCTTTTTCTTCTTCTTCCTCCTTTCTTTTCTTCTGATCCCCCTCTCGGTCCCACCAATTTCACTTCATTTTGGATTCTTGAGGTTGCGAGGTTCGAACCCGGACATTTCAGGACGTACCTACGCTTCAATGATCTGAGCCATAGGGACAGTTTGATGACGGTTCTTATAATCGTCAATATGATATAATGAGATATAATGTCAGCGGTGTATATTTTCAGAGTAAAAGTGATCTTTTGAACAAGGTGTTCATTACATATACAAATATAAGATAAGTTGATTGTGCTTAAAATTTGAACAGTTTGATGAATTTGGTGAAATATATTGGAGTACATGATCCAGTGATCGTTAGTGTCTGATGAATATCATAGATACCTTTAAATTATTTTTTCATCACTGTTATTGAAAAACAACTTATTAGTAAATGTGAATGAGAATTTGATAAAGTCACCGTACGCGAAGGCCGTACATAAAATCCAGCGTAAGAAGTTCGATAATTCGCAAAATATTGTGACTTGGAGATTTGTTACTTTTAGTGCTAGCACTGCAAGGTTACAGAATCGTATTTTTCGCAGAATTTGTTAGTATTTACATGGATTATTCAAGCTGTTAATTTATGAACGAATCCACCTTCTTTGCAATTCGATTGTGAACAAAGACATTTGAAGTGTTATCCATATGCACTCATAACCTCAAAACTGCTGATCTTAGAGATATATTTGGTAAAACATCTTAAACATATCTTTTGATATTTCTTGTAGATGTCTTTCAAAATATATCTTTAAGATATCTTGAAGATGTTCCTGTTTATTGGGTATTCATTGTAAGATTACTAAATTTCTATCGAATTTCTTTCAATAAGTATGCTCAGAAAAACAGATTTTCTTACTATTATTTTCTTTCAGCATTTTCTGTAGCAGAATCAAATCCTACAACAGGATTGTGGAGTGGTAACTTCAAAACTAATTGAATGAGTATAAACAACATTCCTGAAGAAAATTAACTTCTCCGTACAAGGCTGTCATAGTGTTTCGCAACAACTGAGTTACCGAACTGATGCTCTGTTGATGTAATATTTAGATCATTATCATATCATATTTAATACTTAGTATCATGTCAAAAGGCTTTGAATGATACATCATGATATACGTTGTATAAGATCGCATTGATTAGAAATACCTGTCCAATTCCGAAAGAATATAAAAATTTCTTGCTATCAATCGATTGTAAGTTCCTTAGGTCGAAAGTCATCCTCGATGTCTGAGGTTGCGACGATTTGGTCGTGCTCAGTGATCTCTATACATACTGGAATGCGCACTGAACCAACAAACCGTTGGGAAAGAGATTGTCAGCCTGTACCCGATCTCTTTGTTTACCTAGCAGCAGAGTCACATACATACATGTATTTTCGAGTTATAGCTGACTCGAGTTTTAACCACACAATGAAATCAGGTCACGGTAGTGATTTTTCTCTTTCTAACAAAACTGAGTATCCGACACTATAACAAAACTGTGGCGATACCTGCATCAGCATAATGTACGTATGTACAAGGAGGACGATTTATTACACAATTCCATAGCATATATTCCTTTATAATGTTCCAATTTCATTAGATGAAAATAAAACATTATTTCTAAGATTCTCATTATTATGAAAAAGATAGAAGAAACTCGGGAGAGTTTTGAATTTGTATCGTGTTCAACACTGTTAGAAAAAATTTGTTAATTTCACACACAAAATTTGGAAGCAATTAACACACACTTTTGTGCATTAAATTCACTACAGAGTTTATGAAATTCGAAACAAGTTTGTATGAAAACCATTTCAAGATGATATTGTGTTTGGATTTCAATAAAAGTGTGGAAGATTCAATACAAAAATATGCGTGTTAATTGCTTCCAAACTTTTGTATTGAAATTAATACAAATATTTTTTACAGTGAATCACAGGCTGAAATAGTAGAATATGAACCGATTTCATACTTTTGGTTCATAGGTTTGAGTTACACGGAGAAGAATGCAGATCGAAAATATAGTAATCTTCGATAGAAAATCGGAGAATATTTCTTGAAAGGTAAGAATATTTTTTAAATTCGTAATAAAGATAACATGCTTCACATTTCTGTTGAATTTCACTCGAGAAAGAATCAAAAATTATCAATACCCAACAAAAAATAGAAAGGAGTATGAAGTTTCCAAAAGTCGCGAAAACAAGTAAAAAATTACTATGCAGCTTGTAAATATGAGTGAATTTGTGAACAGTTGAGAGTGATATTTTCTACAAATTTTACAGACTGTACAGTGATATTTCCCAAAATTCCTACTTGCCTCTCGATTACTGAAATTTCACGGTAATTTTTCAAATAAAATTCTTCCAGCGAGAAAGAATATGAACCGTTTTAGCTTCATCACAAATTTCAGAAATATTCTCCGATTTTCCATGTAAAATTACTATATTTTCGAACCGCATTTTCCTCCGTGAACAGCCGCTCATATCTTTGAGGGTTCAAGTAGAATTTTATAAGCAATGAGAACATATTCAAGGGTCATAACTGCGGAATTATCAATAACGCAACAATCTTACTAAAATTCATTCTTACGCCACAATACGATCGCTTGGTATATGTACAATATGATAACAAATGTGGAACTCATGCTCCGTATAGTTGAGCAATATGAGTGTACAAGTTCACGTAGAACATGCGTGAATTGTATTCATATCATAATAGAAACACGGACACAATAGTTGAATGTCCCTCGTTCTATTCAAGGCAAAGAAAAGAATAGTGATGAAAAAACGAAGTTAACCATTGTTGTTGCTGCTGCTGCTGCTGTTGCTGCAGAAAGCTTGGGTTCGGGGGAAAAAGTACGCTTAAGAGAGAAGAAAAAGAAATACGGTAAAAAGCGAACGTGAATTACCGCGAATGATACTAAGAGCCAAAGACAAATGAACACGAGAGTAGTAAAAGTAGCAGCAAACTACTAGCGGTAGCTATGCTGTATGAACCTGCTTTTAGGCGAGAATCGTTTTTCACTGGTAACCTTGTGTACTTTAAGATAAAACAGGAATGAAGATCTATATGACATTTGATTCGCTTGTGATGCACATGCACGGATGATCGAGTGAATGACAAAAAAATTAATGGATCGTTCTTTGTGATTCACTCTGTCGTGGAATATTATACTGCTTGTGAAAACGATTCAATTAAATCACGAGGTTGTATGAGTTTTTGTGGAATTGGGAATAGGTTTTTGAAAAATTTTTACAACTTCTATTGGTGGCCGCATCATTTTCATGATTTTAATTGTGCAAATGAAACAATTTTGAAAATTACCCTACACAGTAAAAAATTTTTCGTCATTGTGTAAAGTGTTAAAAGTTGTGTGTAGAATATTTAACATTCTAGAGTGTTGATTCAACCCGATCGTGTTTTGTTTTTGTTTGCTTTAACAACGATTGCGTTGAATCGACACTCTAGAATGTTAAATATTCTACACACAAAGTTTAACACTTCACATAATGACGAAAAATTTTTTACTGTGTAGTAGAAATTGGACAGGGGATTCCCTATTAGAAGCAAGGCCCTTGTAAGGCTGAAATGGGAAACTCCTAATTAAGGAAGACTTTTAATTACCTTATCAGGTCCTGACATGACATCCTGTTTAGGACCTTACAACAATGTAATGCAAGGTCTCAGTCAGATTTTCCCTTTCAGTAACTCAGACTTGGTATTCCTATCAGAACCTGATCAGGATTGCCTTGAGTCATCCGTATTTGAATTGTGAGGTAACTGTTAAGATATCTTGATCAGGACCTGATCAGGATTACCTTGGCTCATCCGTATTCCAATCATGTGATAACCGACGAGACAGCCGAATCAGGACCTGATCAATTCAGAACGATGAATGCATCAAATTATTCAGAATTTTCACAGGATTCATTAGAAATTTACTTGTCTTTTTCAAATGTCCAACTGAGGTCAATTTGGATCATCAGTAGAATTTCTTCTATTGGGGGAGTTTAAAAAAATTTTATGAAAAGTGAATTCCATGAAAATTACATTGAATGTTAGAACAAAGCTTAAATGAGTTCGTGATTGGGAATTCCGCTATCACCCTGATCAGATCCTGATTGGGAAACGTTTGGTTTTTCTGATCAGTACCTTGTCTTTCCCCTGCGTTACATTTTTGTCGGGGCCTTATCAGATACTCAAGTCAGGCGCTGAACAGAAATCAGACATGCTTGATTTGGACCTGATGTTTTCCATATCAAACTTTCTACTATTAACATCGTGCACAATAATTTCTGAAGACTTTGCGTATTTTGTATCCTTTTGTGAAATAACTTATCACCAGATGGTCCCATGCAATTCGATGAATATAAGCAGAAAATTAGGATAGGAATTATTCAAAATTTTCTATTCTTAGGCAATAATCATGCTTGAGATCATCTTGAGCTCGTTGGTATGATAGTTACCAAAGTAATCCCTAATATGACCTGTCAGAGCCTAGGTGGAGAATTTTTGTCAGTTTTCAACTGGATATTATAATCTGTGAATTCCAACCAAAATCGTCTTAAAATTTGTTATCACACGGAGGAAAAAATCGCTGTCGCAGCAAATCGAGGTATTATATATAGAATGGGAAATATTTTTGCTGACCTAGTTAAAAATTCGCTGCCACAGCTAACTAAAGTAACAAATTTTTTGCTGGACTAGCAACATTTTTAGTATTATTTAAAGGGTGTCCCAGAAAAAAGTATCAACCTTTCACCAGACCATCCCTGAGAGAAAACTGAACAAATTTTCCATTTCCCGATCCCAAGCTCAGTTTTTGAGTTATAAACAAAATAAGTTGAACATTTATGTGGCGAGTACATCGGCTACTACAATGATCGAAGAGTATACTTTTGTAACACTCACTCAATTGGTTGAAATCCACTCTAAAACTAAGCTTCGAATTAAAACATTTTTCATGGAAAATAGTTTAGTTTTCATTCAGAAATACACTGGTGAAAGCCTGATACTTTGTTCTGGGACACTCTGTATAGAATCGAAGACAAAACTTTTTGCTGCCACAGCTGAAAAAATTGCTGTCGTAACTCATAGAATTGCTGTGTGAATTCTCTCTTCTCCGTGTGCAGTCTTTGAGTAAAACCTGGTGAATTTTTTCAGTTTTGTTTTGCCAGTCTTTTTCTTTTTGTTATCGTTTCTTTGTGGGATTTCCAAGGACCAAAATTGTTCAAAGGCGGACAACAATTTTTTGCCCGGTTCTGAGAAGCGTTTTCAGCTGTACGTGTTGCAAGTAATTTGAAAGATTCTTCATTCAACATTTCTTAGACATCCTTCAGATGTTCCCTGGAGATCCCCAACGAGGAATGTGGGAGATACCTGTAAGTGTTGCATCAGATATTTTGAAGGCGGTTTTGAAATATCTTGAAGAGAATTTCATAACAGTTGTGAAAAAGTCCAATTTCGATTTCCATGTGAACAGTTCTGCATTGTTGATAGACTCAATAAAATATGTTTGAAGTGAATGAAATATAGTTGACTCAGCTACACACCGTCTTTCGCCATAACCAACCAAATACGTAGTTGGCTCCACAATCTTTTTCCTCAGCGTAGTACACATAACACCGGTCAACACGATGTTTGGATCTCACTTCTGAATGTCAAATTTTGTTTTCTTCTACGTTACTAATGGGGGGAGGGGGGGGGGGAATAATTTGTTGAATCCAAGTTTGCTTTTGTAGAAACCAGGGCAAGTTTTTGAAGTTTAACGGGATACTAGCGATGGTACCAAACCTCTCTTTCTATCGTATATAGGCGTGTCCTTTTCTATCCAACGTGCTCTCCCGAGTAAAAATGTTAATTTCGGTTCGCCAAACGGGACTGGTGCAGACGTGTTGCATTTTTCTGCGGTACTGTTGCAGATTCAGTGCGGGCACATCACATCCGCAACAGTACCGCAGAAAAATGCAACACGCCCGCACCAGTCCTGTTTAGCGAACCCGAAATGAAAATTTTTACTCGGGCTGTTGGTAAGCGCTAGTAACCCCTTAAGGAAAATAACTAATTTTTTCACAATTTCACTATAGATTACAATTGGAAAAATTTTTGCTGAACATCAGAGTCTTTTTATTTTGAGTATAAGTAGATACAAAATCTAGTTCAAAACTAGTTTGAATCAATTGAAATTTCAAAACTGTTTTATCGACTTAAGATGCATAAAAGCAAACTTCAAAAGCTAAGAATGGACATTTCTGTGTTGTTCGAGGCCTAGCATCAGAATTTATGCATGAGAACGAAACCCAGAAGAAAAAATATTCTTCGTCCACTTGTGTAATTTTCAATCGTACATTTCCATTGGGAATCGTATGACGAAATTTCATCGTGGATGATTCTTTCATTTTTCATCCATCAAATTTATTAGACGAGAATTATGTTGTTTGATTTTCCTTTCCACGTCATGATGAAGTGCTTTCACTCAAATGCATTTTGACAATATAATTTAGAACGCTGATGGAACTACAAGCGCGCTCATGAAGGAACTCATTAATTATATAATTAATAATTTGTGTTGTGTCCGAAGGAGTTTGCAAAAAGATATTTGAACAGTGAAGGAGATGCCAGCATCGACGACTAGGTCGAGACGATGATGTAGAGAGGAACGGAGAACATGACGACAAAGAAAAACGTAAGAACTGCAAACATGTCAAAAAGATTATGAACAAAATTTTTGATGAGAGGAAGGTATTAATTGAATTCAAAAGAAGTTATTTGATGTTCATGATATGTGAATAATTATATATGATTGATTGTGGAATTGGATGTTGGAAATATTTTGAGCAACGTATGGAGAAAACGATTCATTGAGGGGTCTTTTTTGTTAAAATTCTCAAGAAACACTTCTCTTTTCCATAGAAAACATTGAGATATCGTTTTGAAAATTTGTAGGTATGTTTATTGGACTTCAAATATTAGAAAAAAATTTTTTTTCAGATTCAAACAAATTTTTTTTCGTTATACTAATTTAAACAACAACAAAAAACTAAAAAATGACGGTGGGAGTGATTTGGGATGACCGGATGATCTGAAAACAATAACAAAAATTGCAAATTATTCCTTGTTGAAGTGGCTATCGCATGAATTAGGATCTTTTCGATTGATCAAGAATTGTCTGATTTGAATCCAGTTTTCCACCTTCAAAAATCGATTTTTCCGCAGAATAGTCGCCATTTTGTTATTTCTTGATGAAAAACAAATATCCTAGTTCATGCGATAGGCACTTCAACAAAGAATGATTTGCCATTTTTTCTTCAGATCATCCTGTCGTCCCAAATCACTCCCACCGTCATTTTTTGGTGTTTTTGTTTGTTTAAATCGGTAGAACAAAAAAAAACATGTCCTGAATCTGAGGAAATTTTTTTGTAATATTCAATATTGCATACCTACCAATTTTAAAAACGATATCTTAATTTTTTCCATGAGAAAAATATGTTTGAATAAAACATTTTTCTTCAAAATCTAAACCAGAAGCCCCCTTAAAAACGAAACGAATTAACGATACATTCAGTTCGAATAACGATGCGCTTAGTTGTAGTGATCAAATGTTTGGTCAATCCATATTTTGCTATACCAGTTGTCTCCGTGCATGAAGGATGTGATATACAGGGTATTCCACTCCCAAGTGAACAATGTGATACCTTGTAAACAAATTTTATATAGTGAATAAACGTTTCAGACAAAATTTATAGGTTTTCCGAAGGCTATCCTGTTCATTAAATAAACTTCCGTGGTCTCCACGTATGAAACGTGGAGTCTCCGTAGCCGTTAGGTGGAAAACACGTAGAGTTCCCTAAGAGGCGCAACATTGGCACAGCGTGAAACGAGGGTGGAGAAAACGGAGAAGTGAGGTGGATCATGCAACCGGGTAAATTAATTCTCAATTAAAAACATCCTGAGAGTTTCTATAGAAATATTTGGATAGAAAAATAATTCAATATAATTCATAAAGTTTTGTTGGAATTTTTCAGATATCTCTTCATGAAGATGTCCATATTTGTATTCAGTACTGAATCAATTCTGTTGTTGGATTCCATTGAATGAAGTCATTTCGTATTTCTCAACAACTTTCATAACAATCGTTTGTGCAGTTTTTCCCTCAACTCCTGTGGACTGTCTTGAACTTTTTCACTTCCAAAATACCTCATCAGTCTCAATACTCGGCACGACTTCTAGCACAGATATTACACGGAAAAAAATCCCCATATTAAAATTATATGAAAAGTCAGGTAACGATTACAGTGTGGATTTCATGTAAAATTTACTACACAATCCTATTGGATTTACATTGTTATTGAAGGTAATTCACAGCAAAACTTCTCTCATTTACATACAGCTGAAACTAGCAGGCGTAAAGTTAGCGGCCGATCGTTGTAACTTTTGAATCAAGGTTATTGGAGCTTTGTTTATACCAGAAATCGATTGAGTAGCATCCTACCAAACGTTTCCGATCATCAAATCCTTAATAAAAATTGTGTATAAAGAGTTATGAAAAGCGGCTGCTAGCTCTACGGCTACCAGTTTCAGTTTCATCTAATTCACTTTGGTAACAATGTAAATATAACATTGGTTCCAAAGTAAATTTCACGCCAATGTAAAATTTAAATGGGACTTTTTTCCGTGTAGAAACATTATATTTTGCAATGATATACCACGAATTATAACGTGATCTAAATTCAAATGATCAATTGAAAAATACCGAAATAAATGTTATTAAGAAACATCAAAAGATCCTACAAAATATATGAAGGATTATAAAACTCAGCGGAACGAGGTGGATGAGAGATGAATCTCGTAATTGTGAAATATATCACGCAGAGGAATATTTTATCTCATTTATCAAGTGCGCAGATATTACGTTTATTATCAGATGAACCGAACGAATAAAATACAATTCATGGATATAGTTTCTTATGTATTGATTGTTACGTAAGGTCAATTGTGATCAATCTCATCGCATATGATTTCCAAATAATAACAAGGGATTATGTAAGAAAATAATGCAAAAGAACAAAACAATAATTAGTGATGAGATTGGAGATGACTTAATTTGTATTTTTTCTCTTTAGACTGCTCCCACTTTGAATTCATATTTATTCTGCATTCATGCGAATCACTGAGAACTGGCCTGATTTCAATATCATTTGTGATTGATAAATGTGGTAGAAAAATCTCATTTCACATTACCATTTCGTTCTAGTGAACTCCCTCTCTCTCTTTCTCTCTTCTTTTTCGGTCTCCGCTGTTCTGCATTTTTGCCAAATCAATGGAACGTACTCATTTATTCACATATACTTTGAAAGACGTGTATATTCAGTCGTTCGAGTATCAGAATGATGGCACATGCTCGGATCTATTCATTGCAGTGGTAGAAGTGATTGAATAATGAGAATGCATTTAGGGTTAATTTGATTGCTTCTTGCTGACTTCTATTACAAATCTTTATTAGTTACAGGTATCAGATAATCGAGTTGCACTGCAAAAGGAATTTCTTCTAACCAAATAAATCGTTTATTTGCCCTCTTCATAGTATATTCTTCGGCATTGATGAAATATTTGATTAAAACAAATAATAGAAAGTTTGCCTCAAATAAATTGGTTTTATAAATCAATAATTTATTCGCCGCAAGTAATTAATTTTTGCATCCAATTGAATATATAGTTCCCACGAATGAATACCTTATGGAAAGAGGAGGAATAAATATTTTTTCCAGTTTATAAAGAAAAGAAATCGGGGATTCATTTTCAATATTTTTTCAATTGAACACGTATCTCGCTTGGATTTTACGTGAAAAATATGTTGTGCTTTTTTCTTGATCGAACTCATTTTCACGCATACTTCCCATTTCGGACAGTAATTTTCCTTTTTTATTCTCAATTACTCGAAGAGCATTGATACATTCAGGTTAAGATCCTCTATAGTGATCCTATGAAACTCGATAAGATATCTGCATTTGTTTTTATTTCATCAAGGAAGCTCCATAAGAGTCAAATCCTGATGTGCTTCAGAGACGGGAAATTTCATGTCAATAAAAGAACTTCAGCATCTCATGTTTTCGACATATTTGAACCTTTTCCGGATATATTTTTAGAGATCTCATCGAATATCCAGAACATGCAATAAATGAGAGCTCTGAGTGATATAAATCTGAAAAATTGATTTTGTGGGTTGTCATTTTTTTTCAACATAACTCATATATTAAAGAAGACCCAAACAGCAATTGAATAACTGATGTTTTTCAATGAAGAAGTTTTAATTCAAGTTGTTACTGTCCCAATATATTTCTGTATGAAGATAAATAATCTACATAAATTTTAAAATACAGATATTGCAAATGGAGGAATCATATGATAAATATTTTGGGGTACTGTGATTCTCTTTCCAAAAATCATCTTTCCTCCTTGTTTTCTTGCGAAGATGGTCTTACTTTGATTAAAGATAGTAAATACCTTGGAGGTTCAGAAACTGCTATATGTACGACCGTAACAAATATCCACAATGTCGTTCTAAATGTTTGTTGGGTGGAGGTATGTGAGCTTCCTGACCTTGCAAACATATCGATTGATCGTACCCATTAAACTAACACGTTGTTTTGAGTATGAGAGCAGGTTTCGTCCGATGGGCTGCCGCATTCGTTAACAATCGACCAAAAAGGCGTTTGAATGAACATTTCTAAGAAGTATTTGGAATCATTGGGAAAAAATATTGATTTATGGAATGAGTCATTGAGACAAAAAAATTAATCTAATATTTTCGAATTAATTGAACTATTTCATTTATCAGAATGAGATTTCATTAATCTGAAACCACATTTTGTAGATACTATTAGATAAAATTTTATTTTGTCTCCACGACTTTTTTCCCCAAGTGTATCCATTAAATATTTCTGAACATAAATTTCAACTGGATTTCAAAACAATTGAAAGAACTAATACGAATATTCCCGGTTTGATATAAAAAGCTTTAGTTTCTGAGGAAAAATATGGTCTCTATGCTTCCTGAATTCCTCACAACAATGAATTCTATTAACCTTTGTTCTCATTGAAAGACTACTCACAATCAAATTGGAAGGATTTCATTTCATTACAGGAATGTGAATTCTTCTACCATGATGAATTTCGCAACAAAGAAAAGAACATAACACGGAAATAATGATGTTGTTGAATTGAATCACATATTCAAATGAAAATGTTTCTTCCCAGTGACATTGTTAAATCACATTCCAGTAAATTAAATTTCCACATCGGAAAGAGTGTTTGAATGACTTTACGAGATGTGAGTTGGAGGAGCTCACTCACAGTAGTTGAGGAATTAACCAAACTTCGAGTTCTCAAGCTTTTGGAATACAAAGCGGATGAATGTCGTATTTTCATCATAATGAACGAAGAATAAAAAAGTTGGTTGAACGCTTCTTTCAACCAACAGGAGTCCTCCAAGATAATTTGGATGTTAAGATGGTAAAAGATGATCCTGGTGTCCCTCATGTGTTAACGAATTTTCAATATACTTCACTTTCATTTTTGTATTTTTTCGAAAAGTTTTCAGAGTCAAATTGTTTGATTGAATCGTAAAAATTTTCGATTTCAATCATAAAGAATCATCTTTCCTCAATTAGATGAAAAACTAATGATAAAATGATTTTCTGATCAGTATAGCTGGTAAAAAATGAAGTAATAATTGGAAATAGAGTAAAGAATAATTCTCTTCTATGTGAACTGATTCCTCAGTAATGAGGCAGCAATTAACCCGAAGAAAACCCCGGGAAAATTACCGAGAGTTTGGTAGTTATGCCAAAAAACTATGGTAAATATACTGTTTTTTCGGTAATTCTACTGAAAAACGCAATGAATTTACCAAATATGTAGAAATTTTCATCCACTGTGATCGGGTTGATTGATTCTCGACAAATTTTGGTAAATTACTAAAATTTCCTTAGTGTATTCAAATCATCCCTCCTTATCTAGCCCTAGAACAATGCAGGGGAGAAGGGGGTGGCAACTTATTACTCAAATGCAATTCAAAGTGTTTTCGATAGAAATTTTTATCAATAAATTAATGATTGTTTCAAATCAAAATGATGAACATGAGAATGTTCTTCTCATTCTCCAAGAAAGAGGATAATTTGTCATAAAATATTCTCAATCTCATGAGCAGCCTGTTTGTTTCTCAGTTCTACTCAATGGCTCTCCTTTGTAGTGAAATCAATCACTAAGGCAGACTTCGAGGAACGATTCATGGTGAATTTGTATTCAACTCTACAAAAGATACTTCAAACAAAGATAATTCTAACAGCGGAATATTCCTTCGATATTTTTTATGAAAATTCAATGATTCTTTGTCGAAGGTCGATAGAATACTTCATATTTTTATTACATCTTCAATATATTTTGTTCATTACCTGCACTCAGAGAAAAATTTGCTTCTCATAACCAGGTGACGTAGTTCATTTTGTCTTTGACCATTCTGTTTGGTTGCCACAACCAGATTCACGTTATTCCTATGACCATATCACTTTTTTCTCAGTGTGCGAACAATGCGTGGAAGGAAAAACTTTGAAAATTCATAACAAATAATGAAATGATAATGAAAAATAATTCATATTGTTCCAAGTATTGGAAGGGTACTGAAGTTCTTCACGCAATTATGCGAACACATGAATCATTTTTATACCATGCCGATGCTGATCCTACTCCAAGATTTCAAGCAGCAACCTGCGCCGCTATGATGTAGACCTTAGTGGGCATTAATGGCATGCTCTTCATTTGCATACAGATCCTGTGTAAAAATCCATCGAAGCGAATGCACCGCATATTTGATGACTGATTAAAAACTTTTACAGGGCTGTTACGCATGTAAGGGTGGAAATATCCTGGAAACATTTCTACTCGGAGAAAAGTATACGGTAACGGTTACTATGAAGAATAGTAATTTGGTGTGGGGGCTATCAAAATTGTAATAAGTACCATTCAGAATTGATAGATTAACATCGTAAGGATCACCAAATCGCGAGTTATCACTCAATTCCTATTCCAAAGTTGCGATGAGGAGTGAAACGAATGGTAATCAATCTCATATACTTTTGTCCGTGTATAGAATTATAAATATAATCCACCCGATCACCTGTAGAAGAAATGCTATTTTCATTTCTGCTATAAACTATATTCTCCATTTGAATCATATACAGATATTTATAGTGATACCTGATTTATATTTTAGTTCCTTAGCGTGTCAATTTTTTGAATTGCATGTATGTTTTTGTATAAAAAGTTATGATTCTATTTAATGTGAAAGGACAAAATCCTTTTTAGAATCTCTGACATATTCAGGACTATTTTAATGGACCTCACGTTCTATTTCCTACGATTTAATGCGTATTGTAGAACAGGCTGTATATATTTATGTACTTCGTCATGGACACACCATCGGTTAACACACTGACAAATTGTACATGAGTTGGTCTCGATGGTTGGATGGCTGATGTATTAGTGTTCCGAAATGGAATCTCCACAGGCACGAAGATGTAAATTCCTGTTGTTACTCAATCACTTTCTCCAATGCGTTGGTGCAGCGAGAAGAGACATCAATCGATACGTGAATAAATGTTCCTTCGACATTATTATTTTTTACCACAAGATGTTGCGTTGAAAGCTGATATTCTGAGGAACTTGTAATTTTTGGATCGATCAATTCATTCTTTTCACATGCGATCCTGTCAAACGAAAAGAATTATTATCAATAACATCTATTCTTTCGAAGATCGAATGGGATTGCTTAGGTTACCTTTGGATGAAAAATACCCACTGTTGGAAAATTTCTTGAATTGAGTAGAAAATCACATTTTGAGAAATGATTGTGGAAGTTGAGAATATGTTTTTGAAATTTATATATCTCAAGATTAAATAAATGTATCATCAAAATTGAGGTCATGTCTATTAAAAATAAATATAGTGAACACTGAAAAAATTCCTTCTGAACATTCAGAAAATGTGACTAATTTGTTACAGCCACTTTTTGAATGAATTTTCAGATAAATTTTCCTAATTTTGAAGAGCTTTAAATTAAATTTCGGAGATTGTTCTGAAAATTCAGTTAGTTTTCTTAAGTTTCAGCAAAATTTTCCTGAAAAGTCAGAAAAAAGTGGCTGTAGAAAATTACAGTCACATTTTCTGAATTTTCAGGAGGAATTTTTCTGCAGTGAAGGTAATAGTTTCATAACATATTATTGAATTTCAGTTGAGTCCTCTTAGTAGCATTGATTCGTATATTGACTCTTTCATTTCAATGTTTGATACCGATCAAATATATCATATGATTTTTTACGTGCACTTAAAAAGTTATGATTTCTCACCTTAACAAACTTCACAATCACACTCAATGTTATTCATTCAAATCTTTGTGTTTTATATTCTTTCTATTCGTGTATCTTTACTGTTTGTGCCGAGGAAAAGTGATTATACGGCGAACTACGTAGATGGATTTCAGCGCCGATCAATGTGTACAATTTTCATAATTTAAGGTCAGTTATTGATCTATATTCAATGAAATTCAACGAAACGATGACGATCTACATAATTATTTGGTATCCAACAGAGTTCGAACCGTTCGTGGAAATCAATATTCTCTCATCATTATTTCTCTGAACTGGGACTCGAATACATTTCGTGATGAATATTAAAATAATAATCTACTTCAATTTCGAAGAAATATTGTGAAACTGAAAGAACAGACCCCACGTGGATTCATATCAACGTTGGCGTAAGAGAAGGAAAAAAGCAAATGAGAATCTCTTCCCATCATTACTCGCGTGATTGGTTCTTCTTTTTGGTATACTTCTGTTTTTAAAACAAAAAGTCTCTGCATTCTCATACCTCATTCCTGCCTCCGCTGATCTTCGTTACTGTTGACGGGAATGAAATTATATACTTCGAGAAGGAATTTTATTACTTGTTCAGCGATAATAAAATCTTCACGCGGTTGAAATCACGGAATGTGAGAATTTTATTACCCCTAAGGTTTACTGAGAAAACTTGTTCGTCAAGAAGTTTAAATAAAGAATGAGATATGGAAGTCGAAGGAAGAATTTGGAAACGAATTGTTGAAAATGTAGAAGTTTTGTGGAAGTTTTGCTAATTGTCAAATATATTTTCTCCTGGGAATCATTCATTGTATCAGAATCAAATATAGCTTTGTACATGAATCATACAGGAAGGAGAAGTGACTTTTGGTTTTATTCTTCAAAAGTCGATCAAAAATGGGTAATTTCATGTATTGAGATTTCATGTATTATTGTGTATAATGCAAATATTTAGAAACCAAAGAGAAATACATTACAATCAAAGTGGTGTAAAAATCAATAGCGTGAGCAGAAAAATTTTGCAAAATTATATATAAACTGTATCGAATTGTATATCAATTCCATATAATGCTGAAAATTCGCCCACTCGGTAGTCTGTCGCATTTACAAATTTACAATGATACATCGAGAATCCTGTCAATATTAGAGGAGAGGTGATCATCTGGAGACATGAAAAATGACTTTGGGAATTTGAATGAATACGTTTGGTGATGAGTTTTCACATTTTTAATAAACTCGAGGAAATTTCAAATTTATTCTCAATTAAAGTGCCAAATGGCGGCGGAATCCGGGAGGACTCAAGCTTTTTTTGTTTGTCGAAAACTTTTCAGGGAACAGAATGCCAGCCGTTTGAATAATTAATGCAAGTTTTTTGGTTCTGTTTTGTTTCAAGCAACGGAATGAATATTTTAAAATCAGTTTTCCACAAAAATCGCTCTTCGAAGAATTTGTAAATTGGTTTTCTGTGCAAGCAGAGGTTTCTGTTACGCAGAAATTCATGTGAATCGGTTGACCTGTTCAAGCTTCAGAATTCCCCGCCGTGGTTTGTTCAATCCTGTTTCTAACAAAACGCATTCAAAGTTGGACTTTATGAAAACTGTCTTTCTGTCATTTTTAAGAAAATTTTCGTGGTTGAAAACTGTACAACGGTGAAAGACCATTCGAACTTATTCAAATCTAACTGCTTATCATGGGTTTGTGGAGGTTTCAATGGCGACTCTCCGTAACAAAAATCTGTATTGATTAATGATATTCAATGAAAGTTTTTCTTACAAGGGATTCATTTGGTCCACGATTCATCACCACCATACAGAGATTCTTTTTCTCCAGAAAAAATTGTATCCTGCTGCAACTCAGGGCACCTCAAACGGCGAGAAAAGGTTTTCGAAGTAAGCGCCCTCCAACCATCTCAGTCACTACCTGTTGTCTGGCTGACGGATGGTTTCGCTCAACATGCTGTGAATTCCAAAATACTTTGGTTATGAAAACATCCTCTGATACACGCACTTTGATCACTTCAAGAATGCAAATTATGTGGAAAAAATCGTCAAATTTCTTATATTCATGGATGGTAACTTTCATTCCAAGTTTTCTGTACGAAATTTGATATTTCCCAAGACATTCCGATTATTCCCAGAACATTCGATTGAATTTTTATATAATTTACTGCGATAGATTTCTCTGTGAATTTTCAGAAACAATCGAAAGAAGAACTAGGAAAACATTTTTTAGTGAATTTTGAGTTAAAATGTAAAGAAAATATAAAAAATTTTGATCGATCAATCGAAATTTTTTATAAAGAAATTCATTAAAATGATGTTTAGGAATTATTCACATGACTTTCTTTGGGAATCCACAAAGGAATCATTTACAATGTTCTAATAACACGATGGAATACTTTTTCACCTATCGATTCAAAAGTCAAAAGTACAGAATTTCAGCTGATTCCTCATCGAATTTGAAGATCCATTATGAAATTAATTTCCGTAGATATTTGAAGATTGTAGTCAAAAGATTCAACCATCGGGGAGCGACAAACACGGCTTAGCTTGTTCGCTTGAAATATATTCTCATTGAATTCTGTAACACAGTTGAAAACACCGGTCCTGTCTTTTTTCCCTCTGTTGCTAATTTCCTCTGTTGTCAGTGAATGTAAAATAGGCAGAAAACGCGTCAGGAGAGTAATTCTCTTTCGTTCTCCCATACATGCATAAACCATAAACCTTTGAACATTGTGACCGTCAAAATCGAGTGGATACGCGTCTCTACATGTTATAGAGTTCAATGTATGTTTCATTTACATTACATGGCTGAATGTTGTAAATCAGGAGATAATGATCCGTAGATTGGAATTGAGAATTTTTCACTCATTTACAATTTTATCATCTCCAACGATTGTCAAAAAACCTATATCCAGAACATTCTGTACCACAATTGGTGACTTTGTTAATGTATGTTCAATTGAGCGTTCCAAGTCCATTCAGTGAAGAAGAAGAAATATCCGTGATCCCTTATAGATACAAACTTTTTGTCAGTTTTTTAAGAATACAGAAGTTTCAAATCCCTTACTTTGTGTGAAAACTTCTGCTAGGTTTCTCTGCGCCCTAAATCTGAATCAGTGGAATCTCACTGTTGTTGCAGTTATTGATTGAACAGTGAATGGGATCAGTGCGATTTCACTGCATGATCAATGAATACCCATACAGGAAGCCCAGTCATGGAACACAGCCGATAATCAGCCAATATGTGGCTTGTGTTGAATGGCCAATGATTGATTCCCCATCGCTGACCAAGATAAAGCCCATCACTGGCTGACAAGGTATTCAAACATCAAAACCTTCGTCAATCGGCCCATCACTGGACCTGTCATCAATTCTATCATCGACCGTTTATGTTCCGCCATTGCTGGGTCCATGTTATCATCTAACAGTCAACCATTGATGGGTGCCATTATTGGGCCGATCGTAAACCCCTGTTAGGGTAGTCACTGATTGTGCAGTTGAAAATCCCTCTCACTAATTGAATCGATGACTCTTCACTGTGGCAATCAGATGACATTCACTGATTCTGCAGTGTATGTGCGCTATTTCGCAGAAGTTGACTTTTCATCGCAGTCAATGAGATTCCATTATTTCAAATTTAGAGAATGAGATCTTCGTCAGAACAATGTTTCCTACGTCAACAGACGCTATTTTTTCATTTCTCCGTTCAGTTTGATATATTTTTTTATATAATTTACATCTCAAATAACTCCAGTTGGACAATCAAAGGATGTGTAATTTTAAAGAGAATATGTTCTGGGAAGAAATTGACAAATTTGAATTCACCCTTAATAACATTTTTAAATCGTTTGATGAACGTTCGACCATATTTAAAACATTTTCCGAACCGTTCAAACATATCAAAAAAATTTCATGCTATCAGGGAAGTTTTTCGCATGAACAAATTCTAATTTTATGATCATAACAGTATTCTATACACGATGAAATACTTGGAAATATATGAAATGATCTTCCTTTCGGTCAACTTCAACAGGATACACGAACAGAATAATGTGGTAGATTTTTAGATATTCAATATCCAGTGATTTGCTTCGAACTTTTGAGTATTTATTCTACTTCGAATGCAGCTATTTCTCATTCGAATCGAAATGAGGTCAGTTGCGGCGGGATGATGTGGTTGGGGAGAGGGGATCGAGCTATCACCAGGGAGTAGTAGTTCAAATGCATCGCACATCACTTATCCGCTATGCGGGCTCTGATTAGTGGAAGAGGCGCAATAACAGAGAATTTGATGCTCCTTAAGAAGAAACATACGTATCGAGGAAAGATTGATGAGAAAAGCTTTTTATTGCAAGTCTGTGCACTATTGATTCATGATATATATCTTTCAACATAATCTAAATGTCGTACATTTAGTCTTCGATCCGTTTCAATTGGTTGCAGAATTGAATGAATGGATAGAATGAATAAGCAGAAGCGATTGAGGGGTTGAGCGTTCATCGATTCCTTCAACATCTATCTCTCACCCACGTGAAAATTTCTTGCTTGCGCCAATACTGACGATGGAAAATAGTTAGGCGCAATGCTGACATCCGAGGCTTGGAAATCTATATCGAGCCAACGTTGACTGACAAGTGGCACAATGTTGCACCAATGTTGGGAATCATAATTTCCAATGATCAATCCATCATTGGCTCAAGATTGTGCCAATCATGGGTCATCGTTGTCCCAATATCGTTTGGACAAAAGAAATTAACTTCATACGAACAATTTCATAGCACGACTGAATATTAATCCGAACGTTGACAACGTTCAGAAGAAATGAGTACCCAATGCAGTGCCAAGCCCGGTCAAAGCTTGGCTCAGGCTAGCCACGATCCTCAATTATACGTCTCCATACAAAAATTCCCGCGTCCAATGTCAAAGCGCCACCCTTCGGTATTGTTTCCAACGCTCGGTTCGTTTCTCGCAAGCGCTAAACGAACTGTGCGGTTGATATATAAGCATCATATAATCTGCTGATTTGAAAATTGTTGTCTTCATCATAGGTCCTTCATCGAAGGAGAGATTTTAGCTGTGCAGACCCATGGACTCGTGGACATCAGGATTTGAATTGTACTTGATGTAATTGATTTGTAAGGTAACCAGTAATCATTGAGTTATATTAAACTTATAAACACATCTTGTATTGGCTTAATCAAATAAGTTTCTTCGTTTCAATGCATACAGATATTCTGTGGCCCTGGTTGTATAAAATATTTCAGGTTCGGGCTGTACTTCTTAACATGTGTGGAGGGGAAGCAATCGATGTCGGGAATATATGACTCTGAATTTTTATTAGATTTTTGCAATCGTTCAACATAGAGTTGAACATCGGCACAACATTGGCTCAACGTTCGCGCGGGATTGTCGCAACGTTGAATCAATTTTGGCCGAATATTGACTCAGTACTGTTATAGTATTGGATCAAATTTAGCAGTCAACATCATTTATGTGTAATAAATGATGGTACCTCCTTTGAATGCATAAAACATCTGACCATTGGCAGACCATAAAAAAATTCGTCTCTCAGTCTTGGTTCGTAATGAGTACAAGCATGATCCAATCTTGGATTTAGATCGAGCGCCAAATTTTTTCAAGGCTTGCCAATGATGGCTGATTTGACTGCCATAATCGTACCAATGTTGGTCCGTGATTGGCAGAATACATCAATGGAGCCTGTAACGATGTTATCATTCCAAGCTTGCACCTTACTAACCGCCAAGGCTCGGCCAATCTTTGTCAGTGTTGCGCCATCCTAGTGCCAATCGTCAATTTTCACCTGGGGAATTGAATTATTTATGACAAGGAATCAAGAGGAAGCATTTCAAGTGTATATTATAAGAATTATTTACCTGGAATGTACTAATTGAAGTACGAGACAGTTTAATTTGTCTCGAATTCCACTCACAGTGAATTATTTATATTATTCCCAATTCAAAGGGGATGTTGGGATTTTGTTGAGATTTGAGAAAAAATATTATCCATTCGAATCTACGATAGGGATATTCCAACGATAAATTGTATTGAAATAACGACAAGAATCGATATACGTATATATTTTAAAGACTACTGCAATCACATTCGACGCTCGCATTGCATATTTTAAAGAGAAACCCATAACCTGTCTGCGAAATGGAGTAGAAGTATGTACTTTTCATTTTTATTGTCTGAATATTATATTTGAGATCCTTGCTGAATCATTGGTCAAACCTCAATGAGAATCCAAAAAGTGAAGCAATCGATTGAATGAGTGGGATAATTAGAATTTCTAAATGGTCAGTATAATAGATTCGATTCCTTTCTGATCAATAATAACGTTTCATGGACGATTTCGACAAACATGCATATAACATACCTTAAAGATTCTTGAAATGAAATGTATGAATTCTTTGGCAGTCAATCCACATAATGATAATGCAATAACGTTTATCTCGATGAATTTGATGCTATGCAAATTTAGAATCTTTGGCGTATATTCATCGACTAAATAAGCGGATGCTCTGAATTACGTGAACAATAAATAATAAGATATTTATCGTGCATGAAGTACGTAATCCTCAAACTCCTGATATATGTTCCAACTATGACCGTACATAGTTAGTTCTCGATAATGGAGCGCATCTATTACTCCAAATGATCAACCGGTATATAAATTTAGAGAAGAATGTTGAGAAGGTGATTTTATACTTAGCCTCGGATATCCAATAATGTAGAAGCATAAGAAACACTTTGCGAATTCAAAAATTCTTGAACAGGTGCTTGGTTTTATATGATGTGATGTTATTCTGAGATCAATTGAATCCAAATATGATTATCTCAATCTTTTCAAGATGGAAGAAAGATTCAGTCTTTCATTCTCAAAAATATCCAGTTTATGAAAGTAACTCGGTTGTTTTGAATGATATTCAACATTGCATTGCAATATATTCAGTTTTTCAGGTATTATTCGTCTTATCTTGTTGAGTATCGATGGAATGCGATTGATATTTTGTGTTTTCCAGTATTTTAAGTAATAACACATGACCTGGGGAGTTGTTCGTGAAATGAGGAAAGCTCACGTACCTTCAATCTGTGATAATTTAAAATGGTGTTAATGGGTTTTTGGGATGATTTTGTCTGTGGTGACAGTCTTAAGGCGTCTCAAGCGTTTATTAACCCTAGAACACAACACTTATTTCCTTTGCTATTGAACACAACACTGGGGTATTTTTATGCCCCATGCCTTTGAACACGATTCACGCAAATATTCATCATGAAAAATGAAATTTGCAACACATTATTTTCTTCGTTTTTTCAATAGTATGAGTTTCAATGCAAAAATGTTATGAAAAAATTGCAAAATACTAGTTGAAAGCGAAAATAAATCGTAAAATATGGCATTTTGACTTTCTTCCAAAAGATGGCCGTAACTTTTCGAATTTCCGAGAACATTTGGAAACTTGGAACAATTATCTAGAACACGGATAAAACAGCATTTTCATTCCTTTTTCAGAGTACATTTAATTGAGAATGTGAAAATTGAAAAACTGATGATCCTTAAAAAAGGACGAAAGTCAATGTAAATGCTATGGAAACATTTATTCATGTGAAAATATAATTCTTCACGTTCGTCATCAGTAGAATAATACTGAGAAATGCAGAGATAACATTTTTCAATTCCTTTCAGTCTTCTTGTCCGCATTTACCGCATAAATATAGGGGAAATCAGTTACATTGGTAACAGAATTGATTTATATTTTTTTGTAAACATGAAAACACCTCGAATAATGACAGAGAACTTCAATTCTGCAAAAACTGCTGCAAAACCCAACATTTTCTTTCAAATTATAAAATATGAATTTTCACACAATCGCACAAACCACCGCCCTGGTAGAAATTCCTCTAGTAATTCGCTAGTTGTAACACTTGCCCTCACGAAAAACTAGAGTTCCAATTCAGTAACTTTTCAGTTCAATCGCCAACTTATAAGTGTTCTTATATATATAATGTATAGAAATATTACATTATACATTATATATATCCATATTATGTATATCTAATAACATAAAATATATAATAAATATACATATGAGGTCTCTAGTTTTTCACGAGGGGAAGTGTTACAACTCGTGAATTACTAGACAAATTTCTCACTTCACGATTTTATCAGTCGCAATCAAAAGGCAAATTGACGCTTCTAATCAACTCTTCCCTCTTTTGGAACTCTAAACTGAATTATGGTCGGTATATCTTGGGTCAATATGTAGCAAAACCTACTTCACCTACTACTTTCAAATCCCCAGTGTTGTGTTCTAGGGTTAACCTGGATGGATGTATAAGAGTGTTAAAATTCAGTAGCCTGCTGGTTCACCGTTGTACACGAAAAAGGAGAATTCTTGGAAGTACACTGTTAGAAATTTCTGCATGAATTTCAATGTTTGTACTGGAAGTTTTTTTCAAGTACATGCATGAATCCAGTTTCATACACATTTTACATTAAATTTAATGTAAACTATAGCATAAGCTATAGTTGTTCCATGTTTGTTACATCAAATGTAATATAGAATGTGTATGAACCTGAATTCATGTGCGGGATTGAAAAAGATATTAAAATTCCAGATATCCCTGGTAGTGTAGAATTTAACTTCTTTCATGTTTGTTGGGATGAAGTCTTTTGAAATGAAGTATTTTTTTTAACAGTTTGAACTTCGATTTTTCTCATTTTTCAGAAAATATGAAAATTTGTTCACTTTACTCAGTTATTACGAATGAAAAACCGAATGCTTGGATCTGAAATTTCGCAGCAACTTTAGAAATATGATAGTCATCCGGTGGAATTCTTGTCATTCCTGTGTCAGGCCGAGAACTTTTCCATCGACCTCTGTACTGAAATACGAACAAAACGTTCCTTTTGATGTTTCATTTTGTAATTGAAACAGAGAAAACTGTTCACTGTTCAAATGAGCTTGAAATGCTCATCGGTGAGTTTCAAATCACATATATACTGAATGAATTTTGTTATAAAAATTACTGTGAAATTTCAGTTATCGAAGAACAAGTGAAAATTCTTCGAAAAATCACTGTGCAGCTCGTAAAATGAGTGATGTTTGAAGCAGTCGAGAGTAATATTCTCTACAAGTTTTATAGAATGCGCAGTAATATTAAAAAAAATTCCTGCTCGTTTTTCGATCACTGAAATTTCAAGGTAATTTTTCAAATCAAATTCTTCCAGCGTTCATTCATCTGTTTGAACAAAATGCTATTGTTCATCATATGAGTTTGACACATTTGTGATGTTGTTGAAATTCGAATCGTTCACAGGAAAGAAACGAAAAATCAAATTCACAAAATTTGAGAAATCATCGGTGTTGATCTTCTCGAATTAACTCCTTGGGATTGGAAACATCGTTCAAAGGATGCATGGTCAGATTTTGGGACTTGAACAGCTGAGGATTTCGTGGTTGGGTAACCGCAATTCATTTCAATAAACGATTCAAACATCATCAACATCATTTGTGCATATAATTCTCAATTTTTACTAACTAAATCGGGAATTTATGTGGGAGTGACTGAATTTCCAATTTCCCTTATCGTTCATTCATATGTAAACTCTCAGGAAAGTAGTTCAAATGTCTTTCCATCTTTCCCGATCGTGGAAAGAAGGGCGACAATTACAAGACAAACAGTATGAAATCTAAAATAAACAAACCATACAAAAAAATTAATTCGATGCAATGTTTGTAGAAGAAATTACCCCAGTAGGTGTAAAATTATGTTGAGTGGAAGTCGATATAATGGTTTTGTAAATAGTTGCAACACGTGTATCGTTGTAGCGAATATGCCTTTACCATCCTTGGATCGGTTTAAGACAATTTCCCTTCTCTTCGCTGTGAACTAACACACTTCCTTGCTATTAAGACAATTAAATCGAGTTCATATACATTTGAATGCACTGGGTTAGATGATTTCACTAACATTCAATTTATTATCAGTGCAACATTGAATTTTGAATTAATTCGGAATCAAATTACATTGAATTCTATAAAGAAAACTGTGACTGTAATTTCATCAGAACCAAAAAGATATTTTTTCATATCATGGAAAATTCTCATATATTTTCCATGTAATTCAAATTCGAGCCCACCTACGTTATCCGATATGCGTACTACTATGTGAAAATAAATGTATTCGTGTCTTGATGATAGAAGCGCAACAAAAATTAAAGCAGAATATATTCCCAAGCACATTGGTTTGTGCAAATTATACATGAATAAGGAGAGTTCAGTGTTCTGGAAGTAAAATGAATTCGATGCCTAATAATACATTCCAAGTAACAAATGAATTCGCCCTCAATTATTACAAAAGGGAATAATATTTGAATGGCTGCCAAAGTCAGGATTTCAAATGATATTCCCTTTAGGAATAATTGAAGGCAAATTAATTTGTTTATTCTGAACGTATTCAAACAATCATCATTTTGTTTGAAAAAGATCTAAATTACGTTTCATGTATTGATTGTAGGAATCTTTGAAATGATGCATTCCAGATCTCTGAATATTGTTTGAACACACAGATCAAGAGGTGGTTACAATGATGTGACGATGGTATATCTATGAGTGAGAGTGCCATATTATTTTCCTATATATTATTGATTCATATGTATACAACAGGGATTGGACTGTGACGTCTCCGTAACGTCATTGAAGATTTCTGGTTGCATTTGGTTGATTTCATATATGAAACATATATTGTTGGAGCTCGGACTACTTTATTACACCCAAGTTGGAATTGAAAGGAGGAAGATACAATATCTTATGGAAATTCATATTGTATACCATACGAAATTACGATTGTACAACACACACTGCTAGTACGCTAGACGACGATATTACGTTTCGACGTCTGATCTCACAGTCGTATTATCCGATTCGTTAATGCTTATGAGTACACGGTAAAGTTTAACGGTGATGTTCGATAATTTCGTATCCGAGTAACAATCCGATTCGAGTGGACCATGTTAACGCGTCGGCCATGATTGAAGCGTCGTTTTTGATCTTTACGTTTCGACGTCTGATCAATCGCATCCATTCATGGCTACTGATTTCTTATAATCAGTCACTTGAGTAGTTCTCGTTTTAATGGACTGTAATTAAACCCTCTTTGTTTTTGGTACTATGTTTGATTAAATTTGTTACGTCGCCGTGCGGTGTTGATCGTTGTGCATTCAGCCGTATACTGATCGAGAAGCGGATGGATACATTGGTAATAAAAATCTTGCGCGCAGAGCCATCTATCATACGAAAAAAAACGAAACAAACATACGCATCGTTATAATTATATGCTATGCATCAACAGACTTCTATGTTTTTGCGGTCGCAGATCACAATTTCGGGGACTATATGCCCCCATCACGTCAGAATCAAGGTCAAATTAAGGACAAACATCTTCACATCAAAGGATATCATTTTTTTTAATCCCGGATCCTGAACGGCCGGGAAATTTTAAATCTTGATAAATTCTTATAATCCAATCAAGCTGATATCTGCAGGTGATATAGAGGTCATCTGCAGGTCAAATGTTTTTTTTCGATTTCTCTGTCTTTCAAAATCTGTTCAACCTCGATAGAAACGATTTACTCTTGCTCATCATAAGGGTCAGCTTTAAAGGACAAGCCTAAAGTGATCCCTCCAAAAACGCCAATTCTCAAGATTAGATTTAGTCTCGTCCTTTAAGGCTGACTCTTAAGACGAGCAAGAGTAAATCGTTCATATTGAGGTTGAATAGATTTTGGAAGACAGAGAATTCGAAAAAAAAACAATTGACCTGCAGATGACCTCTATATAACCTGCAGATATCAGCTTGATTGGATTATACGAATTTATCAAGATATAAAATTTCCCGGCCGTTCAGGATCCTGGATTAAAAAAAAATGATATCCTTTGATGTGAAGATGTTTGTCCTTAATTTGACCTTGATTTTGACGTGATGGGGCATATGGTCCCCGAAATTGTGATCTGCGACCGCAAAAACATAGAAGTCAACTGATCCAAGACCCTGCCTCGCCAATATCAGAGAAGACATTCACAAAAAGGATTCCACCTACATATGACCTTCATATGACCTGCAGATATAACTTTAATCTGAATGTAAAAATGTATTTGGATGTAACATTTCCCGCTGGTTCGGAATCCGGGGCCAAAAAAATATATCCTTCGATTTGAGATGTTTGACCTTGATTTGACCTTGATCCTGACGTGATGGGGTCATATAGACCTAGGAATCTCACTCTGCGACCCCCAAAACGTCAAAGTCAACTAATACTAGAGCCTGTTCAGCCTAATATCGAAAAAAGGTTCAAAAACAGGATTTTACCTACACATGCCCGAGAAAAAGTGAATTAGATCTAATGAGATCTATGTAGACCTCTTTAGACATATGTAGATCTCTTTAGATCTAAATTTTGGAAAAACGAGATCTACGAAGATCCAAAGGGATCTACTTATGCTTTAAGGAATCTGGTTCAAGAAGATTCCTTGAGATATGAGTAGATCTCTTTGGATCTTCGTAGATCTTGTTGTCCCAGAATTTAGATCTAAAGAGATCTACATATATCTAAAGAGATCTACTTATATCTCAAGATATCTACATAGATCTCATTAGATCTCATCCACTTTTTCTCGGGTGACCTCAATATGACCTGCAGGTATGACTTTAATTTGAATGTAAGGATGCATTTAGATGTCACATTTCCCGCTGGTTCGGAATCCGGGGCCAAAAAAATTATATCTTTCGATTTGAGATGTTTGACCTCGATTTGACCTTGATCCTGAAGTGGTAGGGTCATATGGACCCAGGAATCGTAATCTCCGACCCCCAAAACTTATAAAAGTCAACTAATACAAGAGCCTGTTTAGCCTAATATCGAAAAAAAGGTTCAAAAACAGGATTTTACCTACATATGACCTGAATATGACCTGCAGATATAACTTTAATTCGAATGTAAGGATGTATTTGGATGTAACATTTCCCGCTGGTTCGGAATCCGCGGCCAAAAAAAAAATATCTTTCGATTTGAGATGTTTGACCTTGATTTGACCTTGATCCTGAAGTGATGGGGTCATATGGACCCAAAAATCGTTATCTCCGACCCCCAAACCTTATAGATACCCACCTCTGTTCTGGTGTTCCAGCGTAGATCGAATGTTGACCTGTGTAATTATAAATTATAAAGTCAACTCATAAACGAAATGGGTGGACAAGCCGATAAGGTCACAGTTTTTATCCAAAAACATTATACCAAGGAAACTTTTGTCAAAAATAGTTACCGTTCGTCGGTAAGCCTAAATAAAATGCGGAATTAAAAAAAATTCACGATTAGCGGAGGTTTTTCCACAGAATCGATCATCATTGATTGTCGATTTTGTCGAAAAATTTCGACAAAATCGTCGAATTTTTTTTATTTTGCGATTTATTCAGTAACTATTTTTCACAAAACTTCTCTGGATAAAAACTGTGACCTCAAGCTTGCCTGCGGATTTTGTTTATGAGTTAACTTCCAGTTATCCTACAACTGTCATTTTGTGATCAGAAGTTATCAAAAAATTTATTTATATACTTCGATATCGTATTAATAGACCCACAAAGTTTCGTTGTAATTGAATGAAAACTCCATATTAAAAAAAATGACCGTCTGCATGCGCCGTTTTGGTTTGTCTAATTATATTGACTCCTTTAACCCACGCAAGTTGTAAGATGCAAAATTTTCTCCGAGAATATTTATGCTCGATAAGATGAATTGAGGAATCGCTTTCTCTGCAAGTAAAGCATCTCAAAGCATCTCCCGAAGTCGATGAATTCTTTGTCAAGCTCCTTGTCAACTCAATTCATAATCCAAAAATCCATGAAAAACAATAACAGCAGCAGGAAGGAGTAACAATTGAAATTCAGAAACTTTGTATTTGTGATTTAATCGTATTGCACATGGTTCGCTTGAAAACTTACGAGAACAAACAGTTGCAAACAGTTACAGTCTCGATGAAACAGTTATTCACTGGGTAACATCTGGAATTTGTGTGAGAGTGTCGTGTAAGACATGTTTCACACAAATTTTAGGGAATTAATAAATAAAAACCGAGTATCTAACCAGTTTCTGAAACAAAGAATCAATCACCGAACTTTCCTGGTTTCCATCAGGCAATTCTATGTTCATTGAGACTATTCTCATCCGTGCATGGGGAAACCCGTGTGGAAATTGATTCTTGGCAGCAGTTTGAGCCAGATTAGGCGTCCTTATCTTATTTTAGGCCTTGTAGGGCCTAGACAGGATTTCCACGCACTCATCTTCAGGGCCTACACAGTATTCCCAACTTGGGCCCATGTAGGACCTCTATGATGCAGCCAATGCAGACGCTGAAACTAGGACTTCCAAAAGGATATTAAATTGTTGCGGATATTAATCAATTTAATAAATATTGCAAGGAGAGAATGCCAGGTGGCAACTTCCTCGATGGAAAATTGAGCTATCCAAGGCCCTACCTGTACTGTAAGATCGCTTCGACTTGAGCCCGAACAGGGCCTGGAATGGATCGATTTCCATTTCTACTCAGGTATTCCACCCAACATTACTTTGTTCATACATTATCTGACTGAAAGTTAAGATCTTCGGGAGAATACGGGGAGCCTGACAAGGCGCTATGCAAGCTGTAGTTGGTATGCCCAGATTTTCGAAACAGGGGAAAACATCGGTAACACAGCTTGGCCCCATATGGGCCTTATATGGATGTCCCTGAGTTAGAGAAATCAGGCTGAATATCAGCAACCTTCCTAGGCCCCTTAGTGGTTGAGGCTGGGACGTCCTAAGTTTTGACACCCAATATAAGCCCATACGGGACATATATTCAAAACAGGACACCCGGAAAAATTTCGACACGGGAAAATTATGGTTCAAATATTACTACATTTTGTACGAAAGTAGTGCTATAACTGGAATAGTATAATATTTACAACTGAATGTAGTCAAAGTTCATGCATAATGATTTGAAAAATCTTTCGATTTGATGCAACTTCACATCATAAAGCATGAATTTTTACTACATTCAATTGTGAAAATTATACTATTCCACGTATAGCACTAATTTAGTACAAAATGTAGTGATATTCGAAACACCATTTTTCTCCGTGTAGCATCGAGGTTATAATTTCCAATTACTTTTGTACTGCACGCAATATCTAGCAGCCAAAAAAACATGATTAAAAATTTGACCCTTGAGGGCATTCATCAGAGGCAAAGTTACTAGATCTCTCCCCCCAGTTTTCTCAACGATTGATGAATATAATCGATTTTAATAAGCAGGTGCATCTTCTTAGCATATCAAAGAAAGTGCAGCTACTCTTTATTTTTCATTTTATTTGTTCGTTTCTAAGAAAACTGGGGGGTGCGATTTTGGAATCTAGTAACTTTTTGGGAAGGTAGTGAATGCCGTTAAGGGGGTATGCAACCTTTGCATACAAAAGATTTATGTCTTCTTTCGGAATTTTTTTTAAAAAAGCATGTTTATCAATCGTTTTGAAATTCAACATCTTTATTATACACATTGTGAGGTATACAAAAAAATTTTTTTCATTGTTATTTGCACTATTTTGTACGCACTATAGATGGCGCTCGCAGAGGTACGAAAAATTGGCGTTGACAGGATATCTCCAGCTGGGAACGTCTGAAATCAAAATTTCAAAAAGATTATTAAAATTTAGCTCATTGGCTATTACGGCATTTTGATTAGAAAAAAAATGGCGGCCGTTTGAAAGAAAAACGATTTTTTCGGGAAAATTGCTCAGTAAATTGTTAATTAACAAAAAAATATGCAATTTAAAGAAAATCGGTACGATGCCGTAATAGCCAATGAGCTATATTTTAATAATCTTTCTGAACCTTTGATTTCAGACGTTCCCAGCTGGAGATAGTGCGTACAAAATAGTGCAAATAACAATAAAAAAAATTTTTTTCTATACCTCACAATGTGTATAATAAAGATGTTGAATTTCAAAACGATTGATAAACATGCTTTTTTAAAAAAATTCCGAGAGAAGAAATAAATTTTTTGTATGCAAAGGCTGCAAACCCCTTTAAACGAGTCACCCCTATTACCGGAGTTTCTAGATCTGTATATACGACTATTTATTTCACTGATTCTCACACAACGATGTCTATGAATACTGCAGTAATCGACTGTTACATGGCGGTTTTTGTTTTTCACCAAGTGCCAATGACCTATTAGGAACCAGAGAAAAAAAAAGACCAAACTTCGAAAAGAAATCTCATGCCTTCGAATAAAATGTACGCACATTATCGTAAAAGGGGCACGAGAGTGAAGTATATCAAAGGAAGAACACAATGAGGAAAATCGAATAAAAATTGGTTACGTCGAAAACAAATTTCTCCTTCCATAAAATATTTGATAGCTTGTTATTAGTGATTCAATTTCTTGTTTCGGAATCTATTCTTGTTTGAGCTTTCATACAGCAAACAGCGCTTTCAATAGTCGACCCACTGGGTAATGGTTTTCGAATACCAATTTGTTAGCTGCTTTTATACTATTTGATGAAAATTGATTTTTATGGAGCAGATTCTATCTCGCGTTATGAATTTTCTTTTTACGTTGATAAATAATTATTCCACCATACAGATCGACAATTTTCGCAATTGTCTTCTAATGTGTATCAATTTTCAGCTCAACAATGGAAATTTGATTAACATCGAATAGTGATGTTAATTAACGTATATGCAATAAAATTTCAACTTGAATCTGGTAACATGATTAACATAGTTTGTAGCGAATATCTGTTTGTAGCTTGATTAAATATCATCTCCTGAGAGAATATAAATTTCATAAATACATTTTAGATTGTTTTCAAATGAATATGCGTTCGATGAAGGGTTCACTGAATGTTGGAATGTCTGCAACTTCTTCATCTTTTCAATCAACTTTTCAACGATCTTCTATCATTGTTGTTCAACTAGTCATTTGAAAATCCAAGTCTGATCAATCTAATTTATCTAGTTCTCAAGTACCAATCTTGTCAAATAATTGCAAATCGAATCTAAAACAGTAAGTAGTTGAATAACTTTTGAACGATGATCAAACGGAACAATTTGTTGTTATTGCCATTAAAAAGGGAGACAAATTTTTTGGTGATCTTCATCATGTATAGTCTCTTTTCTCTCTCACATCACACCTTTCTATATCTTTTACAACACCTCCCTGCTACATTTCATGCGTTCCTTTAGAAGTCTGCGCGTAAAGTACCTCATCCGTCCCGTCAAGATTTTTCTGGTATTTCGTTCGGTCTGTCAAGTGTGTAGGTATACATGTGTTTGTATTTGTACATGTGTGAGGAAGAGAAGGTGATTTTTTTCTTCCCTTCCAAGGAAAATAGTCTCGGGATGCGAGAGTGAACAAATGGCGTTGGTACGTGATAAAAGGTGGCAGAGGCACGAATCTTCTCCTTCTTATTCTCCTTACCATCTTCGTGATTTTGGTTTCTGCTTTCTTTTCTTTCGCCGCTAAATCCTGAAGGTAAGAATTCGCGAGTGCCATGGAAATTCCAAGAATACGAGATTTTAGTCGAGTCCTCCTTTTATACGGTGTTTGCACGCGTCGATCTCGTTTCGAATTTTCTCCTCTTATTCCTCTTTTCCTTTGTGTTCTATCTTTACTCTTCACTTCTTTCCTCGTACTGTTACAAGTATATAGATATAGGAAATGGTGATTGGAATTTTGTGGGCCTTTGAACGCGATACCGGATTTATACCTTATACAAAATCCCTGCATATATCTATCGACTTGCTCGTATATTGGCTTTTCAATTTAAAAGCAAGAGAGTGAAGGAAAAAGTACACTGGTTGGCCTGTACCCTTACATTTCACTTTCTTACTTATTCGATGTCACTTGTGATGCATCGTCAACATTGAAACAATTCGTAGTAAAGATAAAGTTCAATAGAAAATTCTAGATTTATATCTTGTGTTGTGAGTTTTAATGATTCTGTTCCGAAAGAATGGAAACTTTCGTAGTATTTTGTTAGAAATTATAAAAACAATGTGTATGGTTGTAATCAGATCTCCGCAGTAGTTCATGATACATAGATAGGGACAAATCGTGTTGATTAAACTGAAAAAAAAATTTCTTCCGACCGAATAAATAGTTCATTTGTCCTCTCTCCATGAAATGAAATATTGAATCGAATCGAATAATGAAATGCTTGCCCCAAATAAATTGGTCTTCTAAATGAATAATTTATTCGCCACAAGTAATCAGTTTTTGCATCTAATTGAATATTCGATTTTTACAAATAAATATTTCATGGAGAGAGGACAAATAAATATTCTTTCCAGTGTACCCTAGCAGAAATGATTCTAGCTACCTTATAGTTAATGTCAAGGCCCTTTCTAGTGACTAGCTTCACTGCAAGCGCCTTGAAAGGTACTGGACCACCGTTGTAATCATTTTTACTAGGGTTAATCATGTTTTAATAATTGTAAATTCAAAGTTTGTTTACTAGCATAAAATAGGGTGATCATTCTCTACGAGTTTTCACTTTCTAAGGGTGTTTCTATTGACCTCATTTGATGGTACATGGAACGTGGATTGAATGATACTTCGATTGCTCAAAACTTCGAACATGTAGTCCATACCTCGCAATTAACATATTGAATTCTTAGCTCACTATTCATATTCAATTCAATTGGAGCTAAGAGAAATGAGATTCATCACATAACAACAACAATATGAGACCTTCAGCGAGATTGGCTATTGTTTGGTCATTACCTTTTTTGTATTATCATTTCAATCCTTCGTTTTTCTCTCAACTTCTCTCTCCATCTCTCAAACTCCTTCTTTTATTTCAATTTTGAAAAAGAGAACAAAACACTATGATTCCTCTTGGCTCTTGGTAGAATAAGGGTGAGTTCTGGTTAAATCGTCCGTAAAAATTCCAGGAGTAATTGGCCGCTGAACTATTCTCAATTCTCTTTTTCCTCGTTCTTCATTTTTTCCCATCTATTTTCTCCTCCGCGATCTTTTTTCTTTTTTCCTTTCAGTCATCTTCCTTTTTCTTTCTTCTCTGCCCTCTTTGTTTTTACTACAAATTATAAGGGACGCTTTTCTCCGTTCTATCGTTCCCTACGAACAGGGTTTTATGTATAAAACCTACAAAATCTCACGAGTCATTTGCAAGTGTAGGATCAATAAAAGCCCAGTAGAATTTTGATGGGAACTGCATCAGAGTTGATGTAACTTCTTTTGATGATTTGTCTTTCTGCCTAAGTTTTTTCTTATTATAATTCACGTACGGACATCGCATGAATTCATTCACTCTTTCGTTGTTTTTTCCCCGAATATTCACGAATGATTAAATGAAATTCATTCCGTATTACGAAATTCAACTGAAATACAAATTTTGCATGAAACATAAAAATTAGACGAATTAATCCGTCATTTTGGTACTTTCGTTCATATAAGGCGAGTTTAAATTTGGTATTCCCGCTCTAATCAAAAAAGATAATTCGAAATCAATCCTAAACTTCGCTTCATGGTAATTCGCTTGTTGTAATTGGATGGAATTGACGGTTTCAATACACCACGAGAGTATACTATGGAAATTTCTATCGCCACGAGTGGTGGAACCTTTGAGAACGGTAACTCTGAACATTGATCAACTTTGTCGGACAATGTTTGAACTATAAAGAGTACTTCACACGTATTTCTACTCTGAATTAATGTTTCTTTTATGCCGAAAAAAGTTAAAGTCAATGCGCATGAACATTCATTTCCGAACAATCATTAACTTTGTCTGTAGTCCTTAGACTGTACAATGATTATCCCTACTAACGAATCATCAGAGGATGAGGTCACGAAATAAAGGGTGATAAGAAGAGTGTAATAACTCCGTATTATAAGTTGCCTAATAGTGATAACAAGTTTGAAAGATGCTGAAGATTCATTACCAGATATGAACGAAGTGTATAATAATGATAATTCCTGTGTGATTCGAAAGGACAGGATGCAGTATGAAACTGTGAACAAAGTTACGAGATTACAGGGTACAAAGAAACCTACCTCAAGTCACAGAAATACAGGGAAATACAGAAAATAGTTAGAGAGAAATGATATTAGAGCGCATCAAAAGCATGAGACGTGCGACAATTCAAGATGATACGAGCGCGTTTCTTTCATCTCTTTTTAACCAACGGTCTCTACGAGAGATAGCGTTATACGGTAGAAAGAAAGTTACCAAACATGTTGGTATCCTCTCAAGATCTAAGTACCATCAAAGTAAATAACCCGTCAAGAAATTAACTTGGCACAATTTTATGAATTTTGATTGGTTAAAAGTTAAATTCCATGAAACAATTAACCCGAATGATTCATCATCGGTTAATGTTAAAAGAAAGGCGCACAATTATTTTTGAAGAATGCTGAGAAGAAATTCCATATTTTCCCGTTTTTACAATTGAAAATGAGAGCAGTACATATTTATGATATATGTACTTGGGATTTCTGATTCTAGATAACAGACTTTCCATCTCATAAACAAGATCAGGCTAACGTTCAAATAATGTTGGACTATATGTTTGTCAAAATCTTTACAATAACTTTTACATTTCATCAAAAGAACCTAAAACAAAGCCTAAAGGATTCTCTGAATTCAGTATAAATGTTAACAGTTCTTGAAAAATCGATTCCAGAGTACCATAATTTAGAGGGATTCCTAAAATCTCGTGAAACATTTGTCGAGTCCTTATTTGGAATTATTTGTGTTGTACGGTAATGTCGAATATTGCGTCATTCAAGACGGAATAAATCGCACGATCCCGATTTTCAGAACAAAACTTGGATTTGTTCAATATTTCTCTCCCGTTGTTTGAGTTAAAAGCAATTGCAAAGATACTTTATTACCCATTCTGTTTTTTCACGAAACACAATTCTTCTTTATATCCTTACAGATTTATGTTGTGATACTGTAATAATAAGTGTGATTCAAGTATACTACACCATTGAAACGTTACATAGTAAAAGTTTATGAAACTTTAATTTTAAGAATGTCATAATCTTCTCTTCATGTGCTTCATTAAATGCAATGAAAATTCACTGCAATCACTGGTAAAACTTCAATTCTCAGTACAGTAGCGGGATCCATGACCAGTGACCAGTGAATGATCGAGATACATTAGAAAAACGATGAATTTGAATGTTCGAAATTAACAGTGGCTCCGATGTTATTTTCAGTTACAGAGGATTGAGAATTTCAGGCACAAGGATTCAGAACATGAAGAAATTTTAAACAAAGGTTTCTTTAACAAAAAATTCTTGGACGAATGGATGAGCTTTGGTACCCAACTTCGCTGTACTCTCATCGCTACCATTCACACAACGCTCGCCATGTTCACTTTACTCGTTATTTTATAATGTAAACAACGCTTGCATGTTCATGATCTAGATATCGCTTGCTTCGTTCGGAACGCTCACATTATTATAATTTAAAAAATGCTCGCTTCGATCGCTGATAGTAATAAAATTGCACGTTGACTTCATAGAATTTTTGAAGTAAATTCACCATCTCGTTGTTCATAAAAATGATCGAGCTGACCGAAGTAAACGCCGTTTGTTGACAAAAAATTCACAGTTCATACTGGCTCCTGTTTTTTTTTCAATCAATGTTTTTCTCAAATGATGTGTTCTACATGAAAGTAGAATAATCACTCCCCCGCGCCGAAAAATTTTATAAACTTGATGATTACCAAGAATACAGAACACAAAAATCATCAATTCTGAATACTTATAAACATTTACATGAATCTTTATTAAATAAAAGACATTTATGGATCACTAAAGCTTCAGTTGAGCCTTCTTTTTACACGAACTGATATTTCATTTCTCTAATGATTCTTCGTGAATCAAAGTGTGATGTATCACGAAAAGTGACCGAAGCGAGCGTCATGAACGACTTGGAATTGTGAAATTTCCTAGCAAAAGGAGTACCATTCAAATTCTAAAGATGCCAGCAAAATGAGGTCCATTCAGATTATATAAATGCAATTCCGTTAGTTAGTTGTACAAGAACATGAAATTATTTTATTCTCATAAATTTGTCTCACTTGTGACACTAAATTTTCTGAGAATGTCTAATTCCATGAACGATACCCACATTGTGCAACTAGTTACATCGACCTTCGATAGTGGGGTGCACGGAATTTCACAATATTGATGTTTTATATACCATTTTCATCAAGTTTTTATCGACATTTTATCAAATTCAATATAAACTCGACAAAGTTTCTATGAAAAATATCGTGCAGCTCTGAATGGGCTACATGTGAAAATATCGATATTTTTTATAGAAATTTTTTCGAGTTTATATTGAATTCTATAGGATATCGATAAAAATTTTATGTTGAAATTGTGGAATTCCTAAAATGAATATGAAAATAAGCACATTTTAATGGGAAGGAATATAATTTAAACCTGTTACAGTGATGCATACAAATTCTGATCGCAATGAAATGAATTGATTTTCGCTAAATTCGACTACATCTAATCTCAATCAGGTCCATATTGAATACCGGGCCAACCTGATGGTAATTTCTATATGTCTACAAATATGTTCTTAATTTGCTGAAGAGAATAATAATTCACGATATAAAACGGGTAATTATTCCACAGAAGTTCCTGATTTTTTCATCGCTCTTAATTTGCAATTCTCATTATTTTCATTCTTCTCTCGCTGCTTGAGTCATCTGATGATATAAAACGTTCAAAGAATCGATGCTGAATGGGTATATATTTTTTGTGAATAGATCTCAAGGAATCGTTCATTGAAAATGGAAATAAGCAACATGGTATGAATGAATGAATGATTCAGCGTAAATTATTTATATGGTGTTTTGAGAAAATTTTTACTCAAATAGAATGAACGGAGGGATATTATATTATACGTCACAGACACGGATAGCCTTTAAATTGGCTCTCGCAGCTAAATTTTGGTGTTACAGCGAATAAATTAGCTCAAGATGCAAATTTTTATGTTGTAAGAGCTAAAATTTAGCTATGGGAGCCAATTAAATGACTGTCTGTGTCCGTGCTAGTCACTCAGTTGCTGCAGCTAAATTGTTTTTTCCGTGAGATCAAGACAATCTCATATTATTCAAATAATTTTTTTGAATTTGTGATTGAATTCTCCATCTTCAAAATCAACTTGAAAGTATACATGCATGTATACTGGGTGATTCGAACTTGTCGGACACTTCTTTGAGAGCAGATTCTTGATGGAATTCTGAAATGATTTTGCTCCGGAATATTTTCATCTGACACATTCGGAGATGTGAGCATTTTTCAAGTTTTCGAAGAATCCAATTATCTCGAAAGTATTATATCTTTGACATTCGAATCCAACACCATTCTCTAAGTCACATTACGAGATATCCCTATAGCGGTTTTAAATTACTGAAATTCCACCCAACTGAAGAATCCACTGAAAGAATTTTGTTTTTCAAATTACCCTGAAATGCCAGTAATCGAAGGACAAATTGAAATTCTTCAAAAAATGACTGTGCAGCTTGTGAAAATTAGTGAATTTCTAAACAATTGAGAGTGATATTTTAAACAAGTTTCACAAATTTCTACTTGTCCTTCGATCATTGAAATTTCGAATGTAATTTTTCAAACAAAATTCTCTCAATGCAGAATTCAACAACGTTGAATCGCTATAACTCCCCAACAAAGAACACTAAATCGGTTCCATTTTTCTCCAGCACTGTAAAAAGAAAATCTTAATCTGTTTGCATCTTAATTTCAGACACTGCTTTTTCCATTGTCAGCGATTGTTTTTTCGGCTCAATTTGTTTGCATCATAGATTCAGCCATGAAATGAGCTCTATTTAAGACTTTCTCTCTTACAGTGAGGGATACCCCGTGATCCGATTAAGAGAATGGGGGTGGATTTGAATTTTTTGACAAATTTCGATCTCCAAATGTGCCAGATCGAAATATTCCGGAGAAAAATCGTTTCAGAATTTCAACAAGGATGTACTCTAAAAAAATACCTGACAATTTCAAATCACCCTGTATATAAAATGATTAAGGAAAATTCACATTCAATTCTTCCCTTGAGACGTTAGATATTTAGTACGTTATGAAATTCAGAAACCGTACTTATTAACCCTAGAACGGGCACATGGGGTCTTCCAGGCCCCCAAACGCTTTTTTCTTTCCCAGCGGTTGGGCACCTCTTTATTGAGAATAGTTTTTAACATAAATATCTTTGAACTATAAACCCTGAAGAACAAAAACCATCCATAGTGAATTCAAATCCATAACATTTCAAATAAGATACAGTCATTTGAAATTCTCTGTGTTTTTTCACACGCCTGTTATAGGGTTCAGAGAATATGTATACCAATACTATCTTTTATAATACTCACGTAGAAAGTTCACATAACTCACGCAAAAGAATGCAAGGAACATAAGGACTCGCAGAAGCCATTGTCTCTTCCTCACTTGATTTGCACTAAATGATGGTATTCATTTACCTATTTTTCACTGCTCAAAATCAAGGAATAAACAGTTGTCCACACTTTCCTCCCTAGAGAGGGAAAAAGCTCTTCCCCTCCCTAGCTAGTGTCATAAAATAGTATATTATCCACTAAGACGAGAAAGTGAGAAATTTTTGACGAGTGTGAAGTTTGAGTATTGTTGTTTGTGTTGAAAAATTTAATTGAAAGTTTCACTCATAAGCAAGACATTCTCCCATCATCGGAGTTTCTACATCTGAATATACGGTTGTTTTGGAATGTTTTCGTTAACCCAGTTCCCAAGGAAAGTGTTTGTTTCCAGACATATTTTTGGTAGAGAAAGTGTTGAATTCTAGACGAATATACATTTACGACCGACGAGAAAGCAGATATAACTCCCGCTTTTAAACGAACAAACTCAGTGCCTACGCTCACACCCAGAGTTATATATGTGAAGTGAATCATAGTTGATGTGACACAAACTTCGATTAGAACCGGAACCGAGTATACTCTGTGTGACACCAACTGTGGTTTGGTTTGTATACACACGTAACCAGTATCTTTCTTCCAGATACTCCACTCGACAACCCACAAATGACGATTCTCAAACAAGTGGCTAGTACAGTGCTGAAGTTTCAGAATTTCTTTCAGCTGGCTTTTACCTTTTCTTCTTCAAATCACTTTGAATACGCACAAAGCGTTGAGAAAGTTTTGAGATGTAGATATCGAGGTGCTTTCTTTCTGTTATTCAAATTACATTCACAGTTCATGTTGTAAGAATTAAACGTCGGATGAAATTTTACTACGCCGGAATTCTTAATTCTGACAACTTTCAAAGCACATTCTCGTGAATCAATTCCATGTATGAACCTCTTGTATGTTTTTGTATATAACGAATCACATTGAAATGTATGTTTTGAAAAAGTTCCGCGTAAGTTTTTCAGATCACGAGTATTCTTTGTCAAAAAATTCAAAACGTGCAGAAAAACCTAATTCCAGTTCGTTACATATTCTCAAATATAAAATTGGAAAACAGCGGTAACCATGGATTTCGTGTTGTGTGTACGAACGTGATTCTCCAAGCGAATCAGAATGCGATCCAAATCAATTGTTCTCCATCGTTTCATGTATACAATATATACAATTTTATTCCATTGGATCTGTAATGCTAGGATTTCACAGCGGTATGAATCTGACTGAATTTTAGAAACAATGCATGATAAAAGAATAATCTGTACATTCGTTAGGGAGTTATTTTCACGCAGTTCTCAAGTGTGGGTGTGTCATTTAGCGGAGAGACTTCTTCTTTGCTGCATCGATTGGAATTTTCTCTTCGATGATCAATACGATTTTTCTTCGAGAAAAATTATATTCTCCCCCTCAACATTTCAAACATTCATTATGTTCTTTAAATGATATCAGAAAGTTCTTTATGGAAAATTTTCTGATATCATTGAGAGAACAAAATGAATGTTGGAAATGTTGAGGAGAAAAATGTTTACTACTAATGTAAATGTGATATGTTTGAGGATAAAATATACAGTAGTAACAGATATACAAGTCAGACAGCCAAGTTTAAAGTATAACAATAATATTGTATAGGCAATAGAAATTTGTTGATCAATGGCGGTTTCAAATGAATGCAGATGTGTTCAGCTTGTGGTTGTTGGTGCTATAATTCTGCATTGTGTGCAATTATCGGTCAAATCATTGATTTCGGTATCATTTGATAGTAAAATTTTCGAGTTGAGTATTAACGATCAAGAAGTTGACGGTGAAAATTTGGATTTATATTGATATTAGTATGATGATTGAATCCAGGACAGATTACGATTATTATTATCAATTCAATTCGTGTTCACAGTAAATTTGTGGATTTTGGTTTGAGATAATAGCAAAATAACAAATGGGCTGAAAAGTCCCGGGCCTAACACATAAATGGCGCGAATTTGACTGCATTCACCTGTTTTTCAGTTAGTACTAACCTTCAAAAGACAGCTGTCCAAATTTGATGACATTTCATTCATCAGTTTGTGAGTTATTGTACTAAGAGTGACGCTACTTTTGTTATTTTTAAAACAATGGATCAAAAACAATTTCGTGTTTCAATTTTATGCTGCTTCTTGATGGGAAGAAATACCGTTCAAGCGAAGCAATGGTTTGAAAAGTGTTAAAGGGACTCCGCTCCATCAGAAACCTCAATAAAACGTTGGTTTGCTGACTTCAAACGTGGTCGTAGAGACACCGATGATGCAGAACGCAGTGGACGTCCAAATGAGACGGTAACACCAGGAAGCATAAAAAAATCCACAAAATTGTTTTGAATGATCGAAAAGTGAAGTTGCGTGAGTAAGCTGACATTATAAAAATATCACAAGAACGTGTTGGCTTTATATTGCATGAGCATTCAACTATGAGAAAGCTCTGTTCAAATTAGGTGCCGCGTTTGCTCACTGTTGACCAAAAACAAGAACACGTTGATGCTTCTGAGCAGTGTTTGGCCATGTTTAAACGTTTCAAGCCGGAATTTTTGCGTCGATATGTTACAATGTATGAAACATGGATCTATCACTTCACTCTGGAATCAAAACGATCGTCATCCGAGTGGACAGCCACTGGTGAACCTCGTCCAAAGCGTCCGAAAGCACAACAATCGGCTGGAAAGCTTATGGCCTCGGTATGTTGGGATGTGCGTGGTGTAATATTCATCGACTATCTTGAGAAGGGAAATACCATCAACGGTGAAATATTATATCGCATTATTGGAGCGTTTGAAGGCCGAAATTGCAAAGAAACAACCGCATATGGCAAAGAAAAAAATTTTATTCCATCAAGACAACGCACGATGTCACAAGTCAATCTCCAAGCAATGGCAAAACTACATGAATTAAACTTCGAATTGCTTCCACATCCACCGTATTCGCCAGATTTGGCTCCCAGCGACTACTGGTAGTTCGCAGACGTGAAAAAAATTCTCGCCGGTAAGAAATTTCGCTCGAATGGAGAGGTTATCGCTGAAACTGAGGCCTATTTTCAGGCAAAACATAAATCGTTCTACAAAAGTGGTATTGAAATGTTAGAGCGGCGCTGGAGTGATTGCATTGTTCTTGATGGAGATTACGTTGATGATTGAAGCTGATTTTGAACCAAAAAAACCGTGTTTCCTTTGTTAGGCCCGGGACTTTTGAGCCCATGTGTTGTTATTGATTTCAATAGAAACTGTCAGTCATATTGATAAGTATATCAATACTGCTATTGATGATACCTTTCCAATGGACTTGAATACTCTGCATTATTAGACATATTTCAAAGTGAGCAATTGAATGAGTTCATTCTAAGGACTACTCATTATTCACTATTACAAATCAAATCAAACAAACATTGATATACACTCATATGTTTATGTTTTGAAAATGAGTTTTTATTGAAATTGAAATGTCAACACTGTTTTGAAATGATATTTTTTTTTTCAATTTTTTATTCATCCTTTTATCTCCAAAATCACACAATAACTACATTTTATCTCCAGTGTATATCGCCTTGTTCAATATTTTTCTATCATAATTTATATTTCTGGGTAGGTATTAATTTGTATAATGTCACATTTGTGTCATTCGACGTGTAATTTTGATTGTTGATATTCGGAAGTGTAACCTGATTTCCAACCAAGGACCGATTCACATTCAAAATACGATAAAAAATATAAATCATCAGTTCAATTTCCCAGAACCTCAATAAGTGGATCACGAAGAACTAAAGGCTGCAGTTCCTTTCGTAAATCACATCTTATGGCGAATGAGCGTTATCGATGGCAAACGAAAATTGTGAAAAAATTGAAGACTCTCATATTATTATAAATCTAGAACGCAATCTACGGAAAAACTTGATCAAGAAAATTTGTCGGCTTCATTATTCATGGAAATGAATATCGATTCATATAAGACCATTCATCGGAGGTGTGGAGCACAATATCGAGCGCTCTTCTTTATTACCCATATAAATTCATTTGTCCCTATTTTTGACATTCAAACTTGTTTCCCCTATCCATATTTCACTTTGCACTCCACCCGCGAACCTCTTCAGATTTAATTTTAATCTCCCACTATGACATTTCTCGCATTCGTTGACTTTCGTTTATCTTTTCTTTTCTCCATTATCCGGGACGCTTCGATCTTTTGATGCCTCCGATCCAAAGGAGAGATCCAGATAAGTTTTCGCTCAAATAAAACACTGACGCATCATTCCAGAAGTTTTTTCATCCGTATTTTTCCCCTCTTGATTCCTGTTTGAATAAATAAAGAAGACGAAGGAAAAGAAGGAAGAACAGAAGAAGAAGGAGAAGAAGAAGCAGAACAGCCAAGCGTGTATCGGTCGTTTCATCGATCTTCTACTTCTCTTTTACGAGGATTCAACTTCTGTTTACTTGTGTTGTGTGAATTCACTCGGAAACGTTGCTACTGTTTTTACTGATTCTTCCAAGTCTTTTCATAGCATTTATAAGTTTCGCTCCAACGCTTCCTTGTTCCTCGTTCTTCGTTTTCCCTCAGTTTGAGAATAAATTTTTAATTGTTACAAACTGTGATGATGTATTGATGGGAATGGTATAAAAATACCATCGTGGCAATTATTGATTCATTTATTTATTTTATGTAATATAGAAATTGTATGTGTATTGAATGCGAGTTCGCGAATTTCGAGTTCCATCATTCTTTCCTAATGTATCAATTCGGCATATCGTTTTTTAAATTTTATGGAATATTGAACTGTTTATGAAGACAATTACTCAAGTATGGTATAAAAACAGACGAAAGTGAAATGAAAATTAATTTGATACTTCTAACGTGTAATTAAAATCGCTGATACCGACGTAACAAAATACGAGTTACTCCATTTCATTCGTTATAAGATAAAAGTGAGAAGGAAACACTATGAAGACTAGGACAGAGGCAACACAGAACGAATGTAACAAACGAGATTATCTAATTATAAACGTTCATGTGCAAACCCGTCCGCCTTAATTTAGCGTTTTCTCTAGTCTCCCCTTATCTCAATTCAAGCCACAACATTGTGATAGCTCGTCGTATGTTTATATTACGGTTAATGCTGGCCAAGCGTGGCAAAAATATTTCACAACGTTTGATTTTATACTGAATTTCTGAATACTTCACCTATATATCGTGATATCCTGTAATTATATAGGTTATCCTTTATTGCGTATCAAAACTGTGGATACAAATTACAATTCAAAAACATACACGTTAAGTCAAATTAATTGAGAGAATGAAGAGTATTTGGTCATAGTAAAAAGAGCTTCAATTTGTTTGTCCATGATGAAGAATAATCTCCGATAAATAAATGTACGTTCCCGTGAAATTAATGAGCTTACACTCGGAGAAAGGAATTGTTTGATCTATACAATGATGTGAAAATCACATATAATACAGAGAATAATAAAATTCTTTATTAAATTTTGTTAATTAATTCCATTGCGATAAATGCCTGACTGATTCAGTGAAAAAAATATTCTCAAATTGAATGTCAAAAACTCGCTTATTTTGGAAATTCATATTAACATCGATTTTCTAGTGAATCGTTTTTGATTCTCAAAGTTTAATCCCTACCTGGTTTCATCCTTTATTGCTCGTTGATCCTCGTGGACTCGTTGTGTCTGTTCTTCCTGGATAGGTTTTCTCGAGTGGCTCATGACGTGTTCATCACGTCGCTCTCTTCCGTTGCTTGGATGTGTGCACATACACGTGCGACCGTGGATTATCGGAAAGCTTTTGGTAGTCGGTCGATTTATACCAACAATTAAAAGGTACTCGACCTCGTGTACAAATCTCCACATTCCGAACATTTTCTTTGTTCCTCTTCTTTTTTGTCCTTCCCTCATTTTCAATTACTCAAATGAGTGTTCGTTCTTTTCAACACGTTGAATGATTGTACGTAATTCATCGGGAGAAGATGTTACGCGGTGAAGCGATGATGACATCAAATGCATATAATTCATATCCAAATCTGAATACAATGTTTGCATCAATCGATAAGTGTAATTATGGTTCAACTTCGTACCAAGTACATTCGCGTACATGTGGTACGAGTCTCACACGGTGGCTCAATTAATTTTGAATCATTTATTACGATTGCGATAATGAAAATCAAATGAACTCTCGATATTCCAAATCACTTCGTAAAAGACAATGATTGAGAGTTCTTTGTTTCATTTACGGGAGCAAGGGATTGAGGTTGATCGCTGACGATAAAATGATTTCTATCATTTCATCATGTTATTTGTGGCGAATACGAGATATACCGAGGAAAAGTTTGTACGTAGGAAAATTAAGATTACGTTCATCAGAAATCCCAATTTTTTTCTTCAACAACGAGGGAAAAAGGAAATAAATGGATATGAATATCGCTCGAAGCAATCATAGTGGAGAAATCAATAAGATATAAAATCTTTTTCGAATATACCTCACAACGTACATAGATGAAGACCACGAATAATTTAATCGCAGTCTCGTTTGACAGGCTGAAATGTCCTGTTTTTTATCTCAGATATGAAATGAGAAAAAGTCGAGAAGAAAATCTCAACCAAGTATGTTTCGTGGAAGATCGGGTCATGAATTAAATTTGAAATGATGAAGATTGGAGTTCGAAGTATGCCTCGCTTGGGTTTTGCAATGAGACGGATGTATGAACATCAAGAGTAACAATTTTCTCTTTTGGGAGATCTTCTCAGCTCTTTCGGAATCAACAATTTTGCATTACGCATTTATACTTATTGTAATGTTCTTGAAGTCTTAATCGTTTCTAAATACCAAACGGATATTCAATCTGACAACATCTGATGAATCCTCGTTATTTATTCTCTCGAATCAACTCCTTGGAAATGGAAACATCGTTCAAATAATGTACTGCGAGATCTTTGGACTCTAACAGCTGGATATCGTGTTATTCGTTTACTGATTCGTTTCAATAACCTAGCAACGCCTCACTGTGTCAAAAAATTTAGTTGTTCCAACTATATAATCGAGTTTTCTTTTTCGAGTATGGTACAAATTCAACATGACGTGATAAAAAATCATACGTCACAATGCAATATCTATTCGAAGACTGATCTTGAAGAGCTTGATATGTTTTTCCATTCTTGTTAGAAATTATAAATCTTACACTCGTGGCTTTTTTGATAATCAAATGAGTAAAATTCAATTCAATTTCGTCGGAGAAAAATCCATTGATGTTCCGTTAGTGAATCCACATTTATTTCCTCTCCATGTTCTCTGCGTGTTGCTTTCCTGTCAATTTCAGGGATAAATGGAGCGAAAATAAATAGGAAGTGAAGGAAGATGAAGATGGGAATAAATGCAATTTTCCTAATGGAATTCCGATGAAATTTTTTTCACGTGATATTTATGAAATTCAAAGAATTCTGGTGGAGATATATGTGGCTTGTAATTAAGATAATTTTGACATCAAAATCAAGTGTATACAACTAGTGGATCCCTTTAAAATGATTTCTTATTCTACTTGAACCTCGATTTTTGACGTATAAATGATCGGAATTATAATTTTTTGATTCGGCTCACAATTATCTATGATAAATACATTTGACAAAGTAAATTGATCGTGCAGAAAAAATCTTAATTCCTTTTGAAAGAAACTACTATTGATATTCACACACTGTCTGTGAGTTTCCGCGTGTGCACGGTAACAAAAGAATCTTTTTTTCTGATTATGTTATTTTCCATGTCCCTTGGATTTGATAGCTCTTTCTCATCAGAGCTATCTGTGCATCAAGAATTGGTCGATGAATGATTATTCTTTGTAGATTCAACAAAAATGTGTTATCTTGTATTTAATATTGTGGTTTTTCCTCAGTATTGATTTTATACGTATGCAAAATTCATTTTTATTCGTTAAAATAATGAGAGATAATAATATGAATTGATGCAAATGTTGCTCAATTGTTGGAATATTTAATTCATTAATGTTACAATAAAATGAATTCATGCAAATCTGTTTCAATTTTGACAATCAATGAATTGTCATCGTTCTCACAGTTTTCTCTCCACTAAAAAGATTACATAAGAGGAAGTGAATAAGTTCAAGATAAATCGCATGACACAAGGAGTATCTTCTACAGAAATTTGATTCGTCAATGGGTGCGCAAATTATAGTAAAAAGAGCACAGGCAATTTAATAGGGGCTTTGAACGAGAAATCATTCACTGCTCACCAAGCTTGGTAATGCTACATTTTTTTCATGAATAGAAATGATTTTCCTCCGATATTATGCCTGCAATTCTGTTCATCAAGCGGATTGTGCCCTTTCTTCAGTACAAATATACAGTACAATGTTCACAGCTCATCCCATTAATCGTCCAATATTAACTTCTCATTCCTGGTTTAATGGAATTCTCATTAATTCGTTTTTCCTGATACGCATACAAATAATGACGAATCGAATCAATTCAGTCCAATTTCATGAGACCAATCGAAGGATATTTGGAATGTCTTGATTGATTAAACCTGCTATGAGATATTTATGAAAAAAAATCACGAGAATTCAGCTGCTGTCAGTTACCTATTGTTATTTCTCTTTTTCAATTTTCACTCAAAAGCTTTTCATTGCATCGTAGACTGAACCTCAATGTATCCGTGAAATTCCGGTTCGATTGAACAATTCGTGCTCGAAATAACAGCTGACATTACAAGCAAGCAGACATATTAATGAATTGAGTAAAAATGACTAGAGGAATCAAATCTCTGTTCTCGCTGAAAACTATTCGATAAATTTTTGTGAAATATACTATAATAAAATATGTTCAAATCTTGAGAACATGATGAATTCCTGGTTATTGTTGCACTTCAGACTGTTTTATAACGATATCCTCATCCTACAATCTGTGTAGAGGATAAGATGTATCATTTCGATCTCCTTTCCGAGAAAAAGAAAGAGGAGAGAATGGGGCGAGATAGAGGGAAAGCACAGATTGCAGTGTGAGTTCCGAGTCAAAACATACATTCATTTTTATTCTATTTGCGACTCGATACCGAATTGATTTTGACATGTGTTATGCAGTATGAAAATTCAGATATGAGAGAAAGAAACGAGAGAGAAACAGAAACGTGACTGTCTTTGAATTCACTCGGGAATATGTGTATACGAGTGTTGTGCCAAGTTTCAAAGATTCTCAACCTATCAACCGACATGATTTTGTTAGAATCGTCGTGATGAAATTGCATGCATATATATGAGTTCTGCCACAATAATATTCGAGTATAAAGAAGTATATAAATAAGATAATAAATTGAATAATCGTAGAAATAACACAGGATTCGTTGATGCATCGTGATTATATGAAATATCCAGCAATTATTCAATAGTAATAACGTATCAATTATTTCCCGGACATGATGAAGAATACTTACAATGATATAACAGATTACAAATTCCACAGACATTTGTGCCGATGTAATGGAATTCAAGTGAACGTGTCCGTGGATTGTTGCAGAATTCATTTCCTGTGGTTCTCGTTAGTCCCAGATTAACCACCGCAGTTATTTTGACCAAGAAACTGATGCGAAATAGATGTGGGGTCATTTCTAAATTCTTGTTAGTCTCATTTGTCCACATTTGCGAGTGACGTGAGTATTCTTTGAATTGAAGAATACAATTTATATTAAATTTAGCTATTTTTCATCTGTTTTCAAGAATATATATTATACAAGGGTCCACGGTTGCGCTTCTGCGCATCCAGTTCCAAATGGTGGAACTCAGGAATTTAATAATTTTCACAAAAATCTAAGACTTTTTCTCGGTTTTTCAATAGCATAGACACGATGAGGTTTAGAAAATGAATGTTGACATGAAAATACGGAAGATTAAGGATACTGAACAAAAAGTAACAGGTACCATTGAAATTCGAATTTGCTGAACGTTCAATTTTATAAAGCGCATAGTAAAATTTGTCTGTTCGGCATTTTGAATTCCAACCGTGTTCATTACTTTTCACTTTTCATTCTATTGAGAAAAAATAAGAAAAAGTCTCAGATTTTTATGAATATTATTATATTTTCGAGTTTTATTTTTCTCCGTGTATGAATTGAAATTTTGAATGAATTCCTATGACAGGAAAACTTTGCTAGGATCGTCGAAAGACTCTGAAAGATATCTCAGCGACACTCGGAAACAAAATCACAATGAAATTGTATATATAAATAACTTAGATATCGCGCTGAGTCAGTCTTCTTTCTTTCTAGATTGTACCACGGTTTCCAATGTCGCGCGAACCATGGTTAGGGAATCGTATTTCCTGTGATTCTAAAGGTACCAGACAGACGTGCTAATTCAACGAAAATAAATCGAGTGCCGTTATATAGAAGAACGCAGAAGCAGTGGCAGGTAACAACGATCTCTGTCTTTACCTCTCAACTCAACTCGCTCTACTTGGAAAGGTCCAAGGATTAGCACATCCCTTCTGTTCCGAGCCATGAACAAGAATCACGAGCGCCTAAATCGGATCATAAATAAAAGAGCTACCACGGTGGTAAGTGCTGTTCTTGAGAGCTGTTCAACGTCTCCGTTCTTTTTCTTGATTTTTAAAAAGGATTTCAAGTCATTTACATTTTCATCTTTCCTCGAGAAATTAAAAAAATTTTCCTCCCCATTGATTTCCGACCAGAAGTTTCGGTATTTCATTTTTTATTAAACATTTTTTCTGGTGTGTCAACAGACTTTTTTATCAAATTCCTCGTTAGAATTGCTACATAGCTTCGAATATATATAATCAAGATTTATTAAATAACATTGTATCGGTCATAATGTGAAGCAAGGTTGCACCATTTTTCATCGTAATATATTGCTATAGAGCTGACACAGTACACGATTAATTCCTGTCGCAAACTACCTGGAACCGAAACCGAACCGACACCGCGTGCTTGCACGAACACAAATCAAAGTAGGTGGATACTCGAGCGTTTAGTAGTCACGGCACGAACGTAGTCGGCCAAGCCAATAGTATCGGTAGTAGCAGGAGCAGCAGCAATAGTAGTAGGCCAAGTGGATACCATAAGACAAAGTAGACGCACTCGCATGGTGCGCAATCCAATGATGCAATGCAATAATACAATAGAGAGTAATGAATATATCGAATCTGAAAAGAAAGAACGTATAATTCAATGTTTCAGACCAATGTCATTCCGGTTCTCTTCTTTCAAAAGTATACATTCGAAGAAGATAAAAGAGTTCTACCGATGAAAATCCAATGCGACTCGTGAGGTTAGATTTTTTACTCCTACTATTTCGTATTCTTATTGTGAAAAAGGATAGAGTATAATGAGGAAAAATGATGATGAAGTAATGCAAGAGACATCAGTGGGAAGTTGAAAGAAGAATTCATAGCATCGAATAGGGAAAATAGGGAAGAAAAAATGTATTCGATGTGTGCATTCAGAAAGGGTGTGTTCTTCTACAGTCGGTGATTTTTCTTTCGAATAAGTGCTTTTGAATTTCAAGATGGGAAGAGATTTTTTTCAGAAATCTTTTGAGCCTTCCTGACCTAGCTTAACTCTGATAATTATAACAATCTTTTCTCAATAGGCAATAGTTTCTATAGCTCCTAGTATGAACTCTGAATTTTTACAGAATTTTCAGTGACGTAGATTCAAAATTACTGACATGTCCATTCCAATGGACACAGGATGTGTACATTACTATTCGTAATGAATCTTCATTAAATTTCAATGATTCAATATATCAAACGAAAATTACAAAGAATTTCAACCAAATAGGTAATTTTCCAAAAGAAACATTCATCAATTATAAATACAGGCTGTTGATGAGTGTTTAGAAACAAGACAGAGTATCATCTTATATTTTTTTTTCTATTTTCAACTCCAATCTACGTAGCATATCGGCGTCACATGCAAAGTAGTATCAGTACAGGGTGTCCAGTTCGGGAATGTTCTATTTGTTTCATTGGTCATTTCGTTCAACCTGATTTTATAACTGATCGATTCCATTAGAATTCTGCAAGGCTGAACATCCTGCAGTGATACCACTAAAAACGCCGAAGTTATAAGAGAGTTACAACTTTCTTGTGACGAATTTTTATCTTGAAATCCATTGGAACATGATTGTGAATTTCTAGTCATTTCTATACGTCGGCCAACCGTAAGAATTTTGTTCATCTTCACTGAAAGAAAGGATTGGTACAGTGGGTGGATTTAATCCGTTCCCTGCTACTTTTGATGAGTTCTGGAGAACTATGCCATAATTTACAAATTTTTGATAAAAATTGAATTCCAAACTCCTGAACACTCAAGAAATGATTCATGTAGATCGATGAGATCGTTCGAAAGTTTCGACTTCAAATATCATGGTTACAATCGGGATTTGATTGTGGGTGTTCTTAAGTTGATGAAATTTGCAGGGAACGGATTGAATTCACCGAATGTAACAGTTATCAAATATACAGGGCGTCCCATTTGAAACAGGACAGCTGAATAACTCTTCAGGGAATGGAGGGGGAAAAAAATTGTTCAGATAAAAGTTGTAGGGTTCAAAGGGGGCCATAAGATGGTGACCTTGAATTTGACCTTGAGGTCAATTTTGAGCATAATTGATGGTCAAAGTATGTTTTTTCAAATGGAAAACCCTACGTTCGACCTCAGAAATGGAAAAAGCGGAAAATTTTACGTCCGATTATGTTAACATATCAGGTCATTTAGAGGTCATTTGAAGGTCAAAAAACCATTTTCTATAGATTTTCACGGAAAAGCCTCAAACGAGTTGTTTCTCTGACCAAAGTTATCAAAGTTAAAGTGAAACCCCACGTTTCGACCTTGAATCCAACCTTGAGCACGATAATGAATGCCAAATTTGAAACAATAATTGAAAAATTATTTATTCTTCCAGTTCGTCGTTTTATAATTACAGATGGCACAAATCCGTTGACGGGTAAGACACACTTATTGCAGGAGATGTTCGAATTGACCGCCATTTACTTCAATACATAACTCCAGCCGGCGTCGAAAGTTTCCAAGAACAGACTGAAAAACTCCTGCACGAATATTCGCAATTGCGTATCTGATGCGTTGTTGTAGATCCACAGGTGTTGTTGGTCGGTTGGTATAAACGACATTTTTCACGTAACCCCACAAATAAAAATCTAGAGGGGTGAGATCAGGAGATCTTGCCGGCCACAGTACAAATCCACCTCGACCAATCCAACGATTGGGGAAAAGGATATTTAGATAATCCCTCACACATCGAGCAAAGTGTGGTGGTGCACCGTCTTGCTGATACCACATCCTCTGCCTAGTTGCTAATGTCACATCTTCCATGAGAACTGGTAATTCATTCTGTACAAACTGTAGATAATTAGGACCGTTAACAGTTCCATCAAAAAAATACGGCCCAATAACTTGATTGTCTAGAATTCCACACCAAACATTTATACTCCACCGATGCTGATGATCAACTTGTTGAGTCCAGTGCGGGTTTTGCGCTGACCAATAGTGGCTATTGTGACGATTTAACAAGCCAGTACATTGAAACGTTGATTCATCACTGAAAAGAACATATGGAAAGAAATCGGGCGCTTCGTTCAACCTCCGTAAACCCCAATGGCAAAAGTTAACCCGATTCTGCATATCTTGTTGAGATAATTCTTGGGTCAGTGTGATGTGGTACGGATGATATTGAGCAGCTTGTAGAATTCTGTGTGCCGTACTGCGTGGAATACCCAAATCGCGTTCAATATCACGTAAACTGACATGAGGATTCATGTGTATTATTGCTAAAACAGCAACGCATCGAGGGTCGTTAAAGTTGAAACCTTGATTGTTTCGGCGTTGACCAATCCTTCCTTGTCGACAATTTCTTTCAACTTGGCGAATGACTTCTGGAGAAGGATGATGCTGCCGATCTCCAAACCGCTCTCTGTACAATCGTGACGCTCTTTGATACACTCCGCGACACTCACCCAAGATCATTAAAATATCAACACATTCGTTAGGTGAATAAACCATTTTGAACCCGCACTAACACCGCAAACGATGAAAACTTCTTAATGATCATTTTCGTACTGATATGAAGAATAAACTCTGAAGGTTAGTTCTGTTTACTTTCAATTCAAGGTCGAAACGTGGGGTTTCACTTTAACTTTAATAACTTTGGTCAGAGAAACAACTCGTTTGAGGCTTTTCCGTGAAAATCCATAGAAAATGGTTTTTTGACCTCCAAATGACCTCTAAATGACCTGATATGTTAACATATTCGGATGTAAAATTTTCCGCTCTTTCCATTTCTGAGGTCGAACGTAGGGTGTTTTATTTGAAAAAACATACTTTGACCATCAATTATGCTCAAAATTGACCTCAAGGTCAAATTCAAGGTCACCATCTTATGGCCCCCTTCGAACCCTACAACTTTTATCTGAACAATTTTTTTCCCCCTCCATTCCCTGAAGAGTTATTCAGCTGTCCTGTTTCAAATGGGACGCCCTGTATATTCTTGAACATGATCAATTAAATGTCCGATAACATTGAACAAATATCAATGATATTCATAAATTCATAAAATACTTAAAACACGTACATGAAATGTAATAATTGTCATCAATTATTTCATGAGTGTTATTGAATATACGATTAGTCGTATGTTAAGAATATATCTGACAACTGTTACCAGCCTGCTTTCAGTGTAGTATTCTATCTTTTTAAATGTACACTTGTGACCTTGTTGTGGATGAATTTTCCCCAGTGTTCATTGTAATGGACACATGATGTTGTTGCATAATATAGCTGTGTATTGAAATACTTTAAAATATGAAAAGCACTTTTTGGTACTCAAAACCTCTTTGAAGTTGAACATATTTTTTTGAATATTCAAACTGCATCCTGTAGAATCAGTAAAATCCGTTTAAATAATGGAAATTGTGGTATCAAAAATGTCGAAATTCTCATCACATTAGTTCCGTTTAAAAACATACCATACTGAAAATATAATTTTGAATAATTTTCTCATCGTCAATTGACACCTTTATATTGATGATATCATGGATTTAAAACTGCTCTGATTTGTGGAACGATTTTGATAATTCGCTAAATCCTATGTCCATTGGAATGGACGTCAGGCCAGAAAGGGTCAAATGTGTTATTCTCAAGTTCAAATCTCTTTCAATCGGTTAGAATTCTTTGATATGAAATGTAATTGAATGTATCAACAAGGTATGGGTGCCATGAAGAAATATTTTGATAATAACTCGGAGGATCTGTGTCTTTTGAAATTCAAAGTAATAAATTTTTCATATTTATTAATATTGATGTTATGATGACTGTAATGGAAAAAATTATTGTGTCTGCTTCGATTTTGTTGCGATTGAACGAAATATTACGACCACTGATGGTGCAAAGTATCGCTATTGCCAAGAAAATACTCTCCATTTCATTTTTACTTAAATAAACTTCAAAATTTCCAACAAAATGAAGTTTATTATCGTGATAGTCTTTCAAATCACTTCCAAAAGCGTCAATTTATTGGTGTATATGGTAATATCACTCATACATTTTGCCACTCTTAACTATCAAATTGTTCAGTTTCCGTTCGATATTGCTGTAAGTTGGTTTTGATGCTGGAAACTGGCTCTAGCTTTGAGCAGTGCACAGAATTTTCGTTTCTACATGTAGATGAATGATAAATTCGAAAATGAGATGTTCAGGCAAAGATTTTTCATGCTTTTGGAGCGTGGCTACATGGAAGGGCGTTGAACAATAACAGAAGTTACCGCTAATACTAGGTATTTGGATAAATTTTGAAAAATATTTGTTTGATAATTACCATCATTATCATTTATGTAATTCCATTATCCAATTTTAGAACTTAGAAGATTCCAAGAATATCTGATGTACTGGAAAAATTGCTTGAATTGTCTTATTATTTCATTTGAGGCTACGATTCTTCCACGTGATCGGATCTGCTTGAGTTTCAAATAAGTAGGTTTGAGATATCGATTACGAATAATACAACATCAGCCGTGTAACGTTCGATGCATTCAAACATTACATTATTTATCTTCTATTCAGAACGTACAATAATATAAATTTATATGTTGATTCAGCTCGCATACATACTTGACCATTAACGAAATGAAATAATTCTGTACGTTTGGTTCTCATATTTACATGCATTATTTATGGGAGATAGAGAATAATACGTCTGGCAACGTTCTCAGTTTACCATGTTTTTCTGTGATCTCTGGGTGTGTGTTTTTTCTTCTTTCAATTGAAAACGATACGCATTCGATCGTCTGATTACAAAATCCCATAATATAGTGGGCATATTTAGCGAATATAGTAAAATCTATTGATAATCTCCACGTAGATTTCCATATCGATGATGTTTTTTAAATATATGAATGATGATAACGTATGCTACCTACACAAAAGATGGGAACTTCCAATCAATGAAAGGTATTTGCATTTGTGTATGGATTTGTACGATCAAAAGGATTCCCCTTCTTTGATTATCGGTGAACATTATCCTTCGTAAAACAATGAATATATAATTGTATCCGCCCTATCGTCTCGATTCTCTCATGCGTTTGAGATTTTCAATGAAGATTCATCTCGTTCATAATCCCTTCTTCGTTTCTCAAATTAGAATGAATGAAAAATTAATGATCTCTTTTTCTTCTTCCAGTTGATAATTGATTATACTTGATAGTTAGGATTATGCTTATTATTACTATTGATTAACTGAAGTTAGTTGTGGGAGTTGGTTCCAAGAAATTAGAGAATAGCAACCGGTGATAAAAACAGTCAAAATCAGTTCGATTGAATCTGAATTCAGTGGACCCAAAACCCACACTGGTTCTAGTTACCCATATATATATGGAAAATTGCGGCTATTGGTCGAAATTAATTTGGAGGAAGAGTGACTGATTATTTTTTTCGGTGTTTCTTTCATTGGAAACATCGGGAAGGAAAGAATCATTTGTTGAGCTTATGGGATGAATTTAAGGGGATACCAGTGGCGATATCAAACTGCTCTTTCTCTCGTATAGGCATGTGCTTTTCTGACCAACGTGCTCGGATGGTGGCCGCTATAAACCCCTTAATCCGATGAACGTAAAGTAGGGGAAAATCGGGAGCCTTCGTACGCGGGGCACTTTCATACAGTAGTTATAAAATACGAATGAAAAGTTGTGCTAAGATGAGTGTTCATACACGAGTAAGTTGAGTAGTCACCGTGATGTCTATGCAGTTTTAGGTCATTCGTAGCAGTGAGAGTGAAGTTATACAGGTAGCATTGCATTTTTGCATTTCGTAAGTAATTTTTCTCATCGATGCTTCCAGCTATAACTCTCATTATGTTATGTTTTTCTAAGCTATATGTTGTCAGTAACGAAGACACATCCCTGAAACATGATTTCAATAATCAATTTTTTTGGTTTGCAAATCAATGTAGTGGGAAAGTCATGTTTCATTGTTGTTTCTTTAATGGAGCACATTCAGACACGTACGGAAGTGCCCCTGCAGAGACACAGTAGGTGAACCCTAAATTGCTAACGGTTGATTTTGTGTCTCATTGATGACAAAGCAATGTGTCTATATTTTTATTCTGCTATATTGACCATTTATTTATCAAAATTTTTTTAACAAGAGCATGGGACGCAATTACACAACACAGAACACGTAACCAAGTGATGGATATTCAATAATTCTAGTATCACATTGCATTAATTAATATAAATGTTAGTTTTATTGTCAAATGAAAATTTTTCATGATTTATTTGTAGTTTGAATTCATTGTACAATATTATTCCATAGTGTCCGAAAGTTCCCCATGAGTAGGGAACACTCATACGAATTTCGAATTGGCTTCAGGTTGTTATTAATTAATAAATATGAGATGTAATCAACTGGTAATTTTTTCGCATTGAACCTGGATACATGTACTATTGATAAATACAATCACTTGAATTTCCGATCAAATAATTGGTTCAAAAACATGAAAAATGTAAAAACTGTACGAAGGCTCCCTACTTTCGCCTGATAGGCTTGAACGAAGTTAATAGGCGATGAGTAGATACGTCAAGATGTGGTCAGACTCATTCAGAATCCTACTCCAAATACAAATTCCGAATAAAACTCGGTGATGTAGTGGAGAAAAATGCGGAGAGGGATTTCGAGGGAGAAAGTTATGCGTGGGCGATTTATGAATCCGTCTGCTGCGTGTATGGAAATCAGCTCATAAAAAGTATGTTAAAATCATCCAGTTGAAACGTTCACGTGTATGTAATTAATACGTATGCCGTTCTATTCATTGCTGCATCTTCTTTTTTTTGATAGAAACATGATATTTAAAGTTCTCAAGCCAAGTAACAATATCCGCATTTCTTTTTGGTTGTAACGCATTGTTCTTCATATATGATATAAAAAGCGTAACGGTTCTCTTCAGCAGCATGGATTTACATACAAAAATATCTTCAAGTTTTGAGTAATGAATTCATGAAGCACGTATTATATTTCAAGAGGTCAAGTCAATAGTTTCCGTGATATAAATATATGGAAAAAGTGGAACGAAAAGGAAATTTCTCTCCAAAATATATACCTTCGATATTTTTTAATCACTTAACGGAAACTTGAAATTATAATAAATATTATTCGTTCCAATGGATTCAACACTTTTTAGGGCGATTGATTCTCATCAAAATGATTGATGAAGAATGTTGAAGAAGTATTGATTCTTCCTAGCAATCGGAATGAGATATATTCAAGAAATTGAATGAGATTATCGATTGTTTTCCTGTGTTGTTTCTCATATTTTTCCTCGGAATATTGAAATTTCGCAAATCTGATGGAAAGGAAAGGGGGAACTTCGCAACGGGAAAGCATGGACGAATTCGTGAACTGGATTGGTGGGCTTTCATTTTTTACGCCAAAAGTTCATGTCTTTTCATATTTTGAATATTAATTTCGCATGACCATTTATTTCTTTGGAAGTACGTTTCGAGGAGCAATTGATATACGTTCCACGGCAATAAGGTGAGCTTGTAACAACTTCCTGCGTGAAAGTTGTTAATTGATACTTGATAACAGTGTAAACTTATTGATATCGTGCGCGAAGATTGGAGCAAGTTTGAACTAGCTGAATTATTATCAAGTCTAAACTAATACAATGACTAGCATGACAAGCTCGAAGGGATACCAGTGCCAAGAAATACCACCGCAAGAAACTGGAAAAATGAGTCGAAACAAGGGAGACTTAACAAGAAACAAATAATGTCATGAATCACTCCTGGATTTTTCTGATACATGGAATAGTGGAATATAAAAACCAATTTATAGATAAACCTGACAGAGGTTCCAGTTGTTCTTTCATCTTAAATTTAAGAGTACAAGACATCCTTTTACAATCAGTCAGTGAAAGGTTCTACACGGAAAGAAATTTGTAGTGCGTTCAATTTACCATGTGATTATTGTGCCCGAGGAACAGGCTGACGTTCCAATGGCATTTCCTGTAAAACATAGTGAATTTGATTATGTTTCTTTTGTCTCGGCGTAGTAAATTCAATCCTAAGTCCAGTCTGTTCCTCGGTGACAAAGTCTCATAGTAAATTAAAATATAGATATTTCTCCGTGTAAAAACCAGTAGAATTTCTCTAACAATCAGTGTTCAGTTTCTTACCGCATTGTAGACAAAAACTGCGGGAAAATTCCAGTACACGGAGAAAAAAGATCACTAGAAAAGATAGTAAACTGGTGAACTAGAAACGCGTGATGGTTCCTATTAGCGACTGTGGGCAGGAATTCGTAGTTATCACCAGTTTACTATCTTTTCTAGTGATCATTCCATGATCTTTTTCCTCTGTGTATCGTACTGGAAGCAATTAATCTGTACATTTTTACTTAGAAATTACATTCGAATCATGGAAATTCCAGTACACGTATCAGAAAATTCAAGTGTTTCTACTGGAAAATTGAAGTAAAAAACATGAATTTTCATGTAAAATATGGAAGAATTCTGGTACAACAGGAATTTTCTTGTACGTAAGCTGGAAAATTTGTCATGAACAGAAATTTTCCAGTTCCTGGGTACCGGAAAATTCCAGTTTTTTTTAACAGTGTGGTTGAATCACCATTTTTGGGAGAAATTTCACTAATTCTTGGTATTTTCTAATGGGACATTGATGAAATGAAAGATTTTTCCCATCATCCATGTAGAAGAGAAACAAGATGAGACCAGACAATAATCTACCAAAAATATTTGTGCCCCAAGAGAACACGGGGTCAATACATGAATTTTAGATTCATTCTAGATGAATTTATATCCAACGAATATTCAACGAATCTTCGGATGTCCATAAGTTTATTTTAGGTTCAACGAACGTATATTGAGAATCCATTGGTTCTTCCTAAATTTATCAGTAAGGTAACTGACCCCATTGGCGAACGCGACCCCTTTAGTGAACCTCGAGATAATAAAACCTCTTTTACGAACAAGAAGTGTTTACCTATTACGTGCAGTGAAGATTATTCCAATCTTCAAACATTATTGTTCGTGATTAATGCGAAAACAAATGGAAGAAAGAAAAATGTAATTCACGAAACAAATAAAGATTCATGCCGAGTGTCACAACGAGCTTTGCCTTCGTGAATCTTACAAGGTGAGTTAAGAATGGACATTTTTTCAATTGTGCATTTTCATAGTATTAATGCGACCATTGAACTATTTTATGTATCCAATCTATTGATATTATTCAAATTGAGATAATATAGGGTTATTTTCAATAACTGTCAGTCGCTAACCTAGAAAATTGCGCGTTCAGAAATACACACACGAAAATGATCGGTGAATCTATTACTGAACGAATAAACGTAACAATTTATATCATGGGTATCTACTCTAGGAAAATTTTTTCATGAATTCTCATAATGCGCATAATTTTTCAATCAATCTATAAAATTCTCCAAGGATTGGAATAAACATGTAAAATTATAAACTCTACTTGGAATTCTCAATTTTTTTCGCCAAAGTGACTCAAGCAGCAACAGAAGTTCAAAGTATATATAAAATAAAAACGTTGGTAGAATTTGAGAAAGAGATACGAAGAAAATATCATGAAAGTTCATAGAATATACGAATGAGACTGTTTTAAATATACTCAGAACGTACATAGTACATTTGAAATGTACGATATTCATTCAATCGACGTTCGACTGACGTCCCGTCATACATTCGATTACATACGTTCGATGAATATGCATAGCACCTATGAAAAGGTCTCATTAGAATGTGCACAGAATATATTTCGAATATCATCAGGAAAGTGATAATAACTCATTTGAGCAGCCTCAGATTCTACGCGTTCAGTAATGGGGTCAATCAGCGTTCATTAATTCATGCGACCCGTTCACTAATGGGGGTATTGTTAACATTTCATTAATTTCATTATTTTTATTGTTATCACTTAGAAAATGAATAAAAAATCACGGTAAGAGAAAATGGAAATGCTCAATCTACCTTATTTACTCGTGGAAATTCATTTTAGAGAAATTATTCATGAAATAATTTATATTTAGAGTGCTTGTGTTCTTAAATGTTCACTAATGGGGTCAGTTACCTTCATTTTTTTCTTGTAAAGAATAAACGGAAGAACGAATTCGATGTTCCACAATCACAAATGAATACCGGGATTTTTCGAAAATATTTCCCAGCGGCTCAAAATGATCGATTCGTGGAGAGACTTCGACAGTATAGTATACGGATGTATCTGAAGGTTGAATCTTCCCTCTTCCAGCACCATACGAATGGTGCGCAACAATCCACAGAATGCAATTTTCAATGTGTTGAGCAATTCTCGGTTCCATTGAATACAAGCAGCGAGTTTGAAGTATTTCTTCGAACGTGTTATTGAGACTATAGACGGGTTCTATCTCATCATGGCTTATACGTAGTATATTATTCATCGTGATTCCAGTAATTCCAAAACGCGAGTGATTATCTTCTTCGCCGTAAATGGAATCATCGATTTGAGTGATGCATTCGTTTGATGCATTCTTTTCCCTCCACAATGCACTATAATGAAGTTATAATCCTGTGGTAGGATTCAAGTTAATCTCATTAACAAAGTGACCTACAAAGATCGCATTTTGTGAGAATTTTGAATGGGATCCATTAATGTACACGTGAAAACGTTTCACTGCTTTCACAAGAGTCAAAATCTCCGGTTCAAGAGTATGGTGATTATGCTGTGTATGATCAGTGGACAGGGATAAAATGAAAGAATCGGAACCTATTCCAAGTTACCTTGTTCTTGTGGAAGGATGGCTCCAAATCCCTGTGTCTGTACATTCATGTGCAATTCTGTTCCCGCTAAGAGATTACGAAGTTCCAACAACGCATGGTGAAGTTAATTCTTCTTTCATTAAATTAAATGTTTGCATACATTTCTAGAAGAAGAACATGAAAACATATCGTGTATGGTTTAGATTCTGATCCTGTAATCTACAGTGCATTAATGGGAATAATTACATCCATTCAAAAAAATGTATAATTCTTCAATGTTTTGTAGTAATTCTCTAGCGGATCTGGGTGAACCGACAAGCAACCAAAAATTTCGGTTATATGTTGGTTTTGGTAACTTGTTGGTCGTTTCGGACATTTTCTCCAACAAAAATCCAACAAATCTCAATTTGGTGATTTTTCGGTTATTTTGTGGTGATTTTCTGAGTTTTTACTTCAAAAATACCAAAAAGATTGCAAAAACGGATCACATTTTTTGGTGGCAGGTTTGTTCAAAGCAACCGTTAGTTTTCGGTCACCAATAGGTCATTATATGGTAGAAACCATTTGGATAACCATTTTCTGACCAAACTTTCACCAAACCAAAAAATATTCGAAAGTAAACCAAAAAAATTGGTTACTTTGGAATCGCTACGGAATGTTGCATGCTTTCAATCAAGATTTTTCCCATCTTGAGATACAACACATTTTGAAAACTCAATAACACTATATGGTCACGATTACATTTCGTGAAATTCCGTTTTAAATCAAGTTTTCTTACAGTGAATAAAATTCTTGAAAATATGAGGAATTCTTCTTTGAAATTCTGCTGGGGTTCTGGCGACTCGGATAATAATTTTTATCCAATAAAATATTTCGTTGAGGGGTGTTCATGAATTACGTGAGTTGTTCAATGGAGGGAGGGGCGGGATCAAGCTAAATCTTTCCAAAACTCACTTGGGGGAGAGGGGGGGGGGTCTCAGCAAATATCACGTAATTTTTCTTCTAACAGAAAACGGTGTGAAATCGCGTGAAATTATTTTGAAAAATCTAATTTAATCACTGTGATTTCAAATTACGGTAATATTCTCAAATTAGTCTTTGCTAGTCTTAAATAAAAGTGAGAGAACTGATTGTGTTTTAATTTTTTTCCATTAATCCAACGCATTTACACCAAAAACAAAAATTTTGAAAAATCTCACGTGAGATTACAGGATGGGGGAAAGAGTTGCGGAAAATCTTACCAAATCTCACCAGTAGGGAGAGGAAGGGGGGGTCAATAAATCCTCAAAAATGTCTCACGTAATTAATGGACGTCCCCTTACGACATGCTCAACTTCATATTTTTATTAGCATCACTAAAAGTTCAGTGATTCTCATCAAAATCCAGCTGTACTGGAAAAAATTTTTCAGAAAATGTGATTAAGGACACTCAAGCATCAGGAGGAGCGGGTAAAATTTTGCGCCAACTGCTTTTTTATGAATTACCTGATAAAATTGAATTGAATGAATACCTGAGATTGGACTCTGAATATCGATTGAGGTTTCTTCATAGTTTGCAAGTATTGCAAAACAAAATTACCAAAAATTTTTGACAGTTGGAGGTTATTACTTTTAAAATACTCTTATACTCATCAGAAAATCAGGAAAAGACTGAAACTTAACGTTAGAGTCTAATCCTGGTCGTGGATTTTATCATTATGCATTGAAAATGTCCGTTCAACGCATAATTTATGAAAAAAGTTGGCGCAAAATTTGGCTCGCTTTTGTTGGTACTAGAGTGCCCTTAATCATACAGTTTCGTTAGTATCATTAAAATACTTTGTTATGGCAACCAAAATTTGGTGAACTGAACAATTCTCTTCAGTGTAGGTTGAATAAATTATCTTATCAGATCACCAGAACTGAAAAAAATTTAGTAGGATCATTTTTAGCACGAATAAATCTTACTTGCAGGCACTAAAATCAAATTTAGAAAGTGTGGTTAAGTTTAGACTTGAGTTTAGTTCAAACAAAATTGTGATTATGCGTATATTAAAAACATTTCGTTGTGCATATATTGACCAAATTTGTTGTTCCATAGCATCCCACTCTGAACCTTGCGGAACGCGTAGTCCTGTGAGGCCGCTGTCGAAGTTAAATGGCGAAGAATCACATACACAGCTTAACCACATAGCTAACGTGTTCTTCATCATCACAGCTCCACATCAGTCGTTAATACACGATTTCGTACAAGTTCTAAAAAGCCTATGCGTACTCAAAGGTTAAGGGAGAGTCATGGTTTTACATTCGGTATACCATTTTTCACGCATGAAAATACCTTTCGCAAACGATTTCTTCAAATTCAAATCTTCAGTAGTCTTTTGACCGTTCACTTTCATCAAAGCTTCTATAACGAACGGAGTACAGTGGGTGTTTTTCTGTGTAATTGCGGTGGCAAGGAAATTGAATGTATAAGGTGCTATTTCAGTATTTCAAAGGATTCGTACTGGAATTACGTGGTTTGTTTTGTACACGTTTTGCCAAGCCAATCCAGTCATGATATGAATCTCAAGATAAAAGTGTTGGAAATGAAAACCGTGGTTGAAAAAAATGTAGTAATTGGTTTTAAAATCGGATCGGAGATTTTTTTCAAGTACATCGAGCTTCATCAACCGGACTAATGAAGAAGATTTTCAGGAATTGAAAAGAAAGAAAATTTGATAATCACATGAAAATTGCATGAATTTTCGTAAAGGAATTTCTTCAAAGTTTTCGATCTCACGAGGATCATGTATTCGTGTCACCTCTTTTTGGAACTTGGGATATTTTATTGAATTCAATTATATACGACAGAAATTATCATAAATGAAAAATAAAAATCCAGGAAATTTGCATTCCCTCTTTTCACGTATTCGAGTTTGCCAACCTCAGGTGTGTCTTTCAATTTCAACTGACAATTGCTGAGAATGCAGTCTTTTATCGATCAAACACACCCAAGTTAAAACTATTCAAATTCCCGGTGATTCGTTTCTCCGTGTTCCCTTCGAATAATCACCGTGTAGATGGCAAAATAATTTAGCTGATTCGAAATCGTAAATCATTGTAGTACAACATAGCGTAAGATTTGAAATTCAAATCAATTATCAAAATTGATTTATTCCTAAAACAGGAATCGTATTTCATATTGTACGAGAAAACATAATTCTTATATGAAGCAATGACTGTTATCGGGAATAATTATTTCAGTGGTTTTCAATAAACATAGTTCATTTCTAATATCTTAATAAGAATGCTCTGAGCATTTACAAGTTTTCTGATGCCACACTAAACAAAAACTAGACGCTCGCAAGTGTTACACGCAGAAAACAGATGTGTTGAAAAGTCCCATAATTTATTGAGGATCAGCGCTAGTCTATGACAGATAGAGTTTTGACTTGAATTTACTTTTAAAAACTCCCATAACTAGATGTATTCCTACAAGAAATGATGATACTTTTGGAGCTATATTCAGGTAAATAATTTCATTCATCACAGACTGGTGCTGATCCTCAATAAATTATGGGACTTTCAAAAATATATTTTCCTGCGTGTAGAGCCAAACTGGGCCTCCTTATTTCATTCTAGGCCCTGTTTTGGTACCCCTCATAGACTCTACACAGGATTGTCACACACTCACGTTCAGGGCCTATGTCAGGAACCAATGATGCAGGTTCTGAAACTAGAACGTTTGAAAGTTATACTTTCAAAGAAAGATTATTAAATTGAATAGATATTGCAAGGAGGCACTATGCCACTCAATATGACTTTGTGCACATATTATCGGTTTGTGTCACAAACAAAAACTATTGACTTCAATCTAATCTAATATGAAGTGGAAAATTTATTCGTTTTCATTTCTGTGTTAGGAGAATTATCAATTGAAGGCTATTCATTTTTAATTTTCAAGTTCAACTTCAGTGCGGTGTTTGGATACGTTCAGCTTCAAATGTCGGAGAAAAGTATTGGTAGTTTTAATTGACCGCATATGGATTTTGTGTGAGGTGTCTAAATGGAAAATCCTTTTGGGAATTTGAGGGGTATGGTGAGTTTCTATATAGGTTGGGCACACCAATGTTATGGTAACAAAGGTACACATTAGCAACTTCACTGAGCCCCACGTGGGTAGATACAGATCCGCTTGGATCGGGGTCTTCAAGAGAATGCGGGAAGCCTGACAAAGCACTAAGCGGGCCATAGTTGAGTGCCCCCAGATTATCATAATAGGGGGAAATGCTAGTAATGCAACTGGGCCCCACATAGGCCGTATGTGGGTGATCCTAAGTTAGAAGAATCAGGGCGAATATTGGCAACCCAATCAGATCCAAGATCTCTTGGTGGCTAAGGCTGGACAATTCTAAGTTTAGATACTCAAAATCCACCGATCCATCATCTATGTTCAACACAGAGCGCTCGAAAAAATCTCCACACAAGTTACAAGGGTTCAGTTTTATTTTTTTTTATACGCCATGACAGAAGTCATAAATATTCACAATCATTTCTATTTGGAAATATTTTCCATGTATAAATTGTCATCCCGAGAAATTAAAAAATTCAGATGAAATAACGGCAAGGAAGAGGACGCAATAAAAAGAAAGCGAAAAGATTATTTGATTCGAAGAAACTCATTGACGTTGAACAGAAGCCTATAGAAATGAACAGAGTAAACGAGAGGAGGAGACTTTGAATAGCTTCAACACCTTCGCGAAGAGCATGCCGCCGATAAAGCAATTTGTTTCCGTTCAATCAACATCTTTCCAAGTACTCCATGAATGAATCAAATAAGGTTTCATTTGGTTTGTTTGGTTTTATTTTGGTAAGTATACATAATTAGATGATACTCAATTGCGCATGACGAAATGTATCGAAAAACTGATAGGTCAGGACATTGGAAAACAAATTTACCAACCATATTCATAAATATTTGTTCGAATTCATTGACAGCAAGAAAAATGTATCATATAATATATTTGTTTCCACGAAGACTCAATATCGAGGATTAATCGATTGAATTGTGGAGAATCTATTTTTTTTATCATTTTATATTTCTGTATTCGAACATAATGCCTTCCATAAATCGATGGTTGAAAACCGTGGATAATAAAATTATCCTCACATCCGAATTTCTGGAAAAAAAAGAAGTACTTTTTTTGTCATCGTTTGCAATTCGTTTGCGATACAATTCACTTTGTGCAACTCGATAGTTGATTCGTAAAGAGATGTGGAACGTGAAATTCTATTGAAAATCGATTGATCAAAAATGTTTTTTGAAATCATTTCTCAACGTTCGTTGGATTCTTCTGTATTCCATTGTAACTGGATACTTGAACTGAAGGGGTGAGGTGATGAAAGTGTAAACCGCAAAGTGGATTGTCACGGAAAATCCATCTTGCGTTTTTCCAACGAAAGAAGAAAAGTTCTTTTAATATTTAACATGATGTCAAAACTCTTAGAAGAGAATTTCTAGTTGCTCAAGTGACGTGAATTTTGATATGCAAGGAGACAGAGGCTATTATTCTTCCCAAAAAGCATCAGCAACGTTGAGGAATTGAGTCACATACAGCAGCGAGTTTGGCCATAATTATTGTTTGATATAATAACGGCTGAAGGACACTGAGTGATGTGAAGCAAAATTTCAGTAATGTGTAGATTTATCGAACTAATAAACGGACCCCCAAATTGCTGTTCTTTTAGTGCGTAAAAAAAGAGTTGTTTTATCAACAAAATTCTAGATATCTTAATTTTTCATCCAATGATCTTGAAGAACTGAATATTCCTGGAATACATTCCATGAGAAAAAAAGTTCCGAAAGGGGGGCTTTTTGAGAAAGGTAATTATCTCAAAAAAGACAGGTGAAATTTTTGGATGAAATTAATTTTCTGATTTTTTGAAACGCGATTAATTATTTACTATGACAATGAAAATTTTATAATATTTTTTGATAGAAAGGTTGATCGGATCTTAAAGAGCAAATCCAATTGTCAATTCAAATTCAATTGTCAACAGATATCGCTGGTAACATCAATTTTTTCGATCAACGTACTTCAAACTACACTTTTTCGAGGTCTGGGGTGCGATTAGCCTTTCGGATTTTATGATCAACTCATCATGATAAAACTACTGACCAGCTGCGAATGTTTTTTTCCTGAATCAACAACCGTTTCCTTTTTGTTCATATTGTTTGAGTTTTATTAAATTTCGCTTTTCCATGTAAACATCTTTCATCGACTAGCCGGATCAAATATTGCAGGGAGAAGTCAGTTAATCGATTTTGACTGTAAAAAATATTTATTTGGCTAGAACGATAGATTTCCGGTGTATTTTCATCTTCTTGTATCAGTTTTTATCAGTTTCATACACTGAGAAGGAAGATTCGTTGACTCAGAGAAGATTTATTTATAGTAAATAAATCGTATAGTTGGATACGGCCGAAGAAAAATTTATTAATATTTAGTGTTTGTTCTATAGTTATAATTGTGTCGTCCGTAGTTTATAAGTAAAGTAACGGAATTTGGAAGCGAGGATCGAAGGTTATGAAATTCAAGCATCCGTATTATATATAATCGAATTGAACTCGCCACACATCCTTATTTCACACCTATGATACACACACCAATTCCGTTTCCGTTAAATATATCACGTACGCCTCGTCAACTAAGACATCGACCAGAGAGTCAAAGGTATCGACCCGTGATACACACGTTCATTCGTTTCTCTCGCAAAATCGTACGGTGTCTGTCACATGGTTGACGAAGTTCGCAGTTCTCGCGTACGATCATATTATTCGTGTATCGTCAAACCCTATTGTGGGACCGATAATTATCGTTCATCATTGCAAAGAATTATTTAGTTTAACCATAATTGTGCCGAGGACAAAGGGAAAAGGACAAGGAAGGAAGAGAACGAGAATTGGCTACTGTCAATGAGGAAATTCCCACTCTTCCGCTTTCAACGATTCCTTTGTAAGTCTCATCCCGTTCTTGTTTCAATTCGATAATCTTTGATTAAAATTTTGTTTACCATCGATCATGGTGATTTAGCATGGTTGCGAACATAAACCTCGCAACATTTAGTCAACACGATAGTTGATAAATACAGCACACATTTCTTTGAGTCAACTTCATACCGATGATGATTCCATTCAGTTTGGATCAAATAAATGATTTGGTTAAAAAGAATAAATATGAATTTCTTGACTCAACACAATGTTTGGTGATAATGAATAAGTCTTATTTGTATGAAACGATATCTCTCAAAAATGTTCAACCAAATGTGTTGATTTGTCAGAAGAAAACCGTTTGCTCAGGGTAATAACATCCACAAAACTTGATGAACACTTCTCATTTCACATATGTTATCATGATATGACAATATCATTTGGATTGATCGGTTTTTCAAAGATTTATGGGTTTTCGATGGTGAAAAAAAGGAAATTCATAGCGTAATGCAGTAACGAAGCTTTCCGAGTTGGTAATCAAAAACTTCCTAATATATCATGTGATAATTGAGTTGTTAGTCTAGTTACTTCATTCCAGTATGATATACAGGGTGGGGCATTTAAAGTGTCGCGGGCGTTTTTTCCAAAAATAAAATGAGATACGAGAAAATTTTTCGGACAAAAATTGTAGGGTATCGAGGGGGACATCCGATGGTGGCCTTGGCTTTGACCTCAAATCTCATCTTCAAGGGCATTCTGAGATCAACTCTTGTTTTTTAAATAGCATCTCATATTTTTTACTGCAGATTTGGATTCTAGGTCAAAAACCAAGAAACTTTTGTCTGAACCATTTTCCTGAAATCCGCAAAGATGGCGCTCTAATCGATATTGTTCCATACTGAATCTGACATTAGAATAACTCGAAAACGAAGGGTCTTGGAGGAGAATGTTTCGGACAAAAGTTGTCTGATTCCAAGGGGGACCCCTTAAACTGAAACGGAGGTGATGGGGTATAACAGACAAAACACAACACATTTCAATCGTCTACATCACTTGGATAATTTCAATGCAGTAGATGCTCAAAATGATGGCCTTCGACTTCAATACACATTTCAAAACGTTTTACAAAAGATTGCTGAACTCGTGCTAAAATATCTTCATTGATGCTCGCGCATGCATTGATGATTCGTTGACGCATATTCTCAGGTGTAGTCGGTGCTTGTTGATAAACTGTATCTTTTATGTATCCCCATAAAAAAAAATCTGGAGAAGTAAGATCCGGAGAACGGGCAGGCCAATGAACTGGTCCACGACGTCCTATCCATCGTCCAGGATAATCTCTGTCCAATATTTCTCGAGCTGTGACTGCATAATGGGATGGACAACCATCGTGTTGATACCACATATTCAATCGTTCCTGAATAGGTATGTCTTCAAGTAATGTTGGAAGTACTTGATCTAAGAAATGTCTGTACTTCTCTCCATTTAGCGTATCTGCAATGAAGTACGGTCCAATTACTCGAGATCGAAAAATACCACACCAAACATTCACAGCCCATTGTCTTTGATGCTCTACTTGACGTAACCATCTTGGATTTTCTGTCGCCCAGTAATGCATATTATGTCGATTTACTTGACCATGATTGGTGAACGTCGACTCATCAGAAAATAATATGTTGATGAAGTTGTTATTGTGCATTTGCGCTAGACCCCATCGACAAAACTGTACACGATTTTCGAAATCATCACCGTGAAGGTCTTGATGCAAACAAATGTGATACGGATGGAATTTGTGACGTTTCAGTATTCGAAGAACACTTCTTCGAGAAATTCCCGAATGGAGTTCAATTTCACGAGAGCTCACGTGTGGATTATTGGCTACTGCAGCTAGTACATTAACTTCCGCATTTTCTCCACTAACATTTCTCATTCGATGTCGTTTTTCCCTTGTAACACTTCCCGTTTCTGAGAATAATTTTGTAATGCGTTGAAAATACCTAATGGATGGCGTTGTTCTTTCAGGAAATCGTTCTGCATACAAGTCATATGCTTGTCTGGGGTTCTTATGCACTTCACCGTAAATGTAGATCATATCGATCTTTTCAGAAACCGTGTATCGGATATCCATGATTTTCAATTTGTCATAAACCAAGTAATAATCAAATGTAACTGACAAACTGACTTTTAAAATCGTGAATTTTCACTGAACCCCGTCGTTTGTTTACATCGCGTGAGCTCTGAATGGTGGTAATGTAGACGATTGGAATGTGTTGTGTATTGACAACTTTTGTACGAAACATTCTTTTGCAAGACCCTTCGTTTTCGAGTTATTCGAATGTCAGATTCAAAATGGAACAATATCGATTAGAGCGCCATTTTTGCGGATTTCAGGAAAATGGTTCAGACAAAAGTTTCTTGGTTTTTGACCTACAATCCAAATCTGCAGTAAAAAATATGAGATGCTATTTAAAAAACAAGAGTTGATCTCAGAATGCCCTTGAAGGTGAGATTTGAGGTCAAAGCCAAGGCCACCATCGGATGTCCCCCTCGGTACCCTACAACTTTTGTCCGAAAAATTTTCTCGTATCTCACTTTATTTTTGGAAAAAACGCCCGCGACACTTTAAATGCCCCACCCTGTACATTCCTGTAGACATATCAAAGAAGGGTGGGTAAAATGGTCGATTTTTGCTCTCCCTGATGGAAATTCCAATTTTGAGAGTTTTTCAGGAATGTTCAGAATGTTTCCCGAGATTTTCAGAATTATTCTGAACTTCATTGAGCCTTGCAGAGATTTACAGAGAATGTTCGAATTTTGAGAGTTTTTCAGAGATTCTCAGAGAAATAATTCCACCAGGGCTGAGTGCGAGAAGTGAATAGAGGATTTTCTATGTTTCTCAGTGCGCTGAATCGGAATATGAACATTAGAATGTTGGAAACCTATGGGATAATCCCGAAAACGAGGAATGAAGGTGAAAAAACGATGTTTCTCACATGACCCTGGAGCTGACTGCATGGGAACCTTGACGTGGCATTGGTTTGGATATTCCGATAGTTCGAAACCAAGAAAATTTCTTGATCCAGTAAGGTGAGTGTACCGAAGCCTGACCCGGCACGAGTAACTGACCCTTCGTGTATAAATTCAATATGATGAGCCAAAAATTTATCATTCGTAAAATATTCAATCAAACTTCATTTTTCGGAACGTTCCGCAAGTTTTGATGCATAGAAATTCAACAAATAATCAATACTTGGCTTATGAAATTGGATTCATACATAAAAGGTCAGTTACTGGTCCAGGATCAGGCATTGGTACACACACCTACCTTATCAGGTTCATCACGACTGCGCATGGTATAGAATATTTTGGAATTATATGCGAAAAAACTTGGTTTTTGGATAAAACAAAATATATAGGACATTTCCTGTCAAATCTGATACCCTCGCCCGAAAAAAAATATCGTCATCATAACCATCCAAAATATCGTCGAAAGCGTATCGTTGATACAACGAATCGGATTGGCATAGAGACGATATGTTCTTCTGTTTTGACCTGGAGATATCGTTGTAGTGAACAACATGCAGTTTGTTCATAACTTCCCTTCGTTGAGCATACTGTTCATGGCTCTGGCAACGAGAGTGGAAAGTGATGACAATATTTTGTTGCCGTGCGTGTTCAAATTTTCGAGCAATCTAAAGATATGATCCAGATGTCAAATGAAAGCTTAGGGCGTCTAGTTTACTTTACACATTTGGCATTTATTATAATCCAATATGCCGGACCCAGTATGGCGTCAAACGTTATCGATGAATGGTTGAGAAAAAATCAACCACAGTACACTCTCGCGAATGGGCCGCTCCTTCTTTTTCTTCAACGCAAGGCTAAAATCGTTTGAGTGGGAAAGAAGGTGAACAGCCCATTTACGAGAGTGTGATGTAGTGCATTATCCGACCGAAGAGCCGCACGATTTTGCAGTGGGTCGGTATCAGAGGGTTTCTCTGGTCGCTGATTAAGAATATGGAGGCAGATTTTGAAAATTCAATATAGCAACCGAAAAATTCAACTCGACTTGATTCGCTTGAAACTGGCTGATCGGGGATTTTCAAGGTACCTGAATCCGAATTTGAGGTCAACGACCTACCTCGATCCACTTCCCCTTCTTTTGATCATTTTTTTGAGGATGAACTCACTTTACATTTCTTTCTATGGGGGATTTGGAAACTCAAATTGCTCCGAATATAATATTCCAAGGGTTCTCAAGATATCTAAGAGGCTACATCTTTCAACCCTCTATGAAAGTGAAATCATTATTTCCTTGAATATAAGGGGAGAAAAATACAGTTCAAATTACTGTGGTAGATCACTATCCACGGACCAGATTGGAATTGACAAGAAAAATCATGGTATTCTCATTCGATCTCTAGAAAACTCCACAATAATAATTTATCATGATGGCCAGTACAATATTTACCAAATAAGAAATTTTCCCTAAAATCCATGAATTTCTGAATTTCATCGCAGGAATTTTTAATGTATAAATTGGAAATCGTATATATAATCTTTATGGGGAATTATTTTACTATGTGAAAATATAAATCTTCATGAAAATCAAAACTCGGTCTGGCGTTGATATGAAGCACAGTAAAAAATATTGTACTTTACATAGAGAAAGTGATGGATTATTCTCTCCGTGTATATACTTGAACTTAGCAGGAAAAACTCCATCTAAAAAGAGCTCTTACAAACAACAAAATATCAACAATTCATGCAAATAATGATTTTTTTGGAATGGTGATTTTGAAGATTTCTTCTGACAGAATAATCAATTTTTCAGATGTATCTACAAAATACATTGATGAACTTCACAAAAAATTGTTCTCTCTCACTCTAGATGAGTTTGCAAGATGGTAGAGTGTACGCAGTGCAAGAATAACTTTCGGAAACACTTTCATAGTAGTTGCAGCATCTTGCTCAAATTTTCATATAATCGCATCGAAAATTTAATGCTTCTTCAATGTCTCAATGCTTTTGATTGCCAAAATATGTATTTAACACTGTGTTGTTTCTCGAAAAACAAAATTCACAAAGACTGCTTGTTTTTCATGTTCTACATCAGGATGTCTCTTTAATTTAAAGAAAATTATTTCATTTCAAATAAAACTTCATACGAACAGATGGAATGTCCCTCATATATCTTCATTCATCTTCATCCTCACGCTCAATGCACGGATAAATATTTTTTCAATTACTTTCAAGTTGTATCACGCGTTCGGTATGAAAACTCGATTGCAGTATCCAATATAATTAGTACGGTGTCACGTATATGCTTTAAATGAACAACAGCACAAGTACATGACGGTGACACTTTCAGGTATAATTTCTCCCTGGTATTATCGGCGAAGTAATATAATAGTTTCGAACTAACTTAAAACTTGATTTTATTTGTCTATATAGTGTATGCATATTCTTGATAAACGCAAATCTCTATGAAATGGTATTTGAAATTGGAACAATTCGTATGTATGTTATTACTTTGTTGAGTTTTTTTATAATTCATGATGATAGCGGACGAAATTAACTGTTCTTGTGATTTTATACGTCATTTTGAATAATATAAATGATTAGTTTCTCATTATTCCTCAAACGATTGCGATTATCGCATGTAACTGTATCACACAATTACTAAAAATTTGAATTTCGAGTAACTTCTTGTGAAGTTTGATTCTTCAGCTTTAGCTTATTCGGGTGAAAGGAACAGTCTGTCAATACAATGGATGGGAATGAATTGTTGAAGATTGAATTGTTTATCAAAAAGAATTTGTAATCGAATACAAAAATGTTGTGACTACGAAAAACTCCGCATTTGGCGCTAATCTATTTGCTATAACAGTTAAAATTTTACTGGGGAAGGTAATTCAATGGCTTTCCGTGTTTGTGCTGACTTGGCTGCTGTAGCCTAATTATATTTTCCGTGTGGATCATTTTCAATTAGTATCTGTGATTCTGTCCCAGTTATTCGCAAATGTGGAATTTCGTAAGTTTGAGTTATGCAAAGACCATATTTGTATACGTGAAAGGTTCGTATATCTGACTGATTTATGGGATTCAGGGTTGTCAGCAAAAACCGCCAATTTCCCGTTGATAGGTAATTTCTTTCCGGATCAGAAGCATGATTGGTCAAATATATGCAAAATAGCCAATCACTACAGTTTGCGGATTCTTCTCAGCGACCCCGTACACGGAGAAGAATGAAGGTCGAAAATATAGTAATCTTTAATGAAAATTTGAGAATTTTCCTCATATCTGAGAATTTTTCCTAAATGCATAATAGAAACATAACGGTCCACTTTTTTGTGGAATTGTATTCCAAAACCAATAAAAAATTATCAATACTTGATAAAGAATAGAGAAACATATGAACTTTTCAGAAGTCGCATACGAAATTTCACAAAGTAAATAGTAGGATATTGAAATTTTGTCACTATTTTTGTAAAATTTCACGCGCGACTTTTGAAAAGTTCATATGTTTCTCTATTCTTTATCAAGTATTGATAATTTTTCATTGTTTTTCGAATAAAATTCCACAAAAAAGTGGACTGTTTCGTCTTTATTATGCATTTAAGAAAAATTCTCAGATTTTTAGAAATATTCTTAAATTTTTGTTAAAGATTACTATAATTCCGATCTTCATTTTTCTTCGAGTATGCAACTGTCTCATTCGTCATATTAGGATATTTATTTGGAATTTATTGTCCTGTGATCTCTGCTGGACTAATTCGTTTTCACGCGTGTAAAATTATTTTGAAATTCTCCACAACAATTTGATTCTGCTCTTCTGTTTGAGTCAATTAGAAGTGAGGTACTCATTTGCTGAAACTATGTTTATTCCTCATTAAATGCACCGTGAAGAAACTTCCAGTTAATTGACCGAAAAATCGGCATATTTACCTCATCTTTTATGGTGGTTACCGAGATCAGAATACTTCTTTTTTAAGTTGATTCTTCTTTGATAGATCTGTTGTTATATATTAATAGGAATTCTCGTAACAGCTCCAATCGAATTTCGTAACCCATTTATAGTACGTGAACTACATTCCACTAGTATTCTCATACTCTAGCTGAGGCATTTATGCAAATTTTCCATCACCATGGGTCTAATTTTGTCATGTTCTAGGATCTTGATACGAAATCTCTTATCAACTTGAGATGCGACATCGTCCATGCAAACATCAATGCATCGGACAATCGATATTTTCATCAAACAACATCAATGTTGAGAAAATATCGGTGAAAGGAATATCGATGTATTGTTGCATGCTAAATGTTTTTTTGAACAATAATACAGGAATTCCACAATGCACCATGTAGCATGTTCTCAATTGATGGCTCATAGTATTTGGGGTAATAATTGGGATGCAAAAAACACATCCATGGTTTGCAAACATCGATGCATCGATCTGTAACTCCTATGTCCAACATCGATGTTTGGTACGTCGATGAATCGGAAATATCGATGTTCAAACACCTACACTGGAAAAAGTATTCCTTTGAATCTAAGAAATTTTTATTTCAATACGTCGGAATAGATATTTCTTTAACAGGAATAAATGTCTTGTTAATGTGGAAGAATTTATCATTTGTTTGAATTGAAAAAATATTCATTTTTGTTAATGAAATATTGATTTGGACCTATTCAAATAAAAATGTCTTAGATTCAAAGAAATACTTTTTTCTGTGTATACCCATTCCACGTTTTCATACCCTTTATTCCCAAATTATAAAGATGACCCAAAATAACCTGAAATTCGAGGCAATGTACACTGAGAAAAAATTAAATAGTCACATCAACTATTTGAGGCCAACCATTCAAATCCAATATTCACAACTATTCCATACAGCACAACCACCGATTCTCCACCTAAGATTTCGGTGGACTGGAGGTGCAGAATTGGTGGAGAGATGGGAGCCGTGAAAATGAGGAAGAAATAAGAGAGAGTCTCCGTTGAGGCAACGGAGATGCGATGGAGAAATGTTCGCCCCCTGTATTTTCAGCACAACTAAAATTCGTGAATTCATATATTCAGATTTGGTTATGTAAATGCACCAATATGAATTATATCGCAAATACAGGGGGCGGACATTTCTCCGTCACCTCTCCGTTGCCTCAACGTAGACTCTCCCTTATTTCAACGGCTCCCATTTCTCCACCTCCAGTCCACCGAAGTCCTAGGTGGACGATCGGTGGTTGTGCTCTACGGGATATAAACAGTTGAGTTGACTGGTTTATAATAACTGTTTCGGCTATCCTCCGTCCACCGTATCTCAAACTATGTTGAATTACCCGGTTCAAGGGAATATTGTTATAACGAATACGCATGTTATCATTCAACGTTACATGCTCGATTAGAGGAATCAAATCTTATACCCACCCTGTGTCCATTACCGTTCTTTCCCTGTGGATCACCCAGCCGAGCTGAAGGGAATCAACCTTATACGGATCGATCGTCAATCCATACCCAATTAGTCAGTCGAGACGATGAGTTTGGTCAGTTAACTTATACATGTGTCGAGCAATCAAGGACAGTACATAGTGACAAGTTGCCCGTAAACGAGGAATTCTTGGTGGAAGGCTTGAAGGTCCGGGATCCTCATTGGACACCTCGTGGGTTGGTTTTAATCTGGCTTCAGTCACTGCAAGGAGGTTTCAGCTCGACATCTCGGCTCGACGTCTTTTGGCCATCCTTTCCCTTTATCCCGCATCGATGCATTCCGGAGATAATGATCAGTTTGATACCTCTTTTCTATTTCTCTCTTATTTAAATTTTCAAGCATAAGAATCCATGGATTCCTTCAATTACTCGTAACGGCTCCTTATCTTTGAGATTAGTATGAATGTATGAGAAGGTTGAATGTGTGGTGAGCTCACACCTCTATTTCTAAATATTGTTCACTCCCAAGGGGGAATTTGTGAATCCCATATTATCATTTTGTCTGAAATAGTGTATAACCGTAGAACAAGGCTACTTTGCACATGTTTCGGCAGTTTTTTGTTTGCTACTTTTTTTAAACATCAAGAATTGATCATGTTTTTTCCCCAGCAGAACAATGTGTCCTTCAGCTATTGAGTTCTCATCAATATGAAGCCCCACTACCTCCCCACAATTTTGTATATATATTTCTTTTAGTGAAGTTACCCCGAGTGTGGGGCTTCTTTGACAAGGCATTGGAATTCATATTATGTCAAAGACCTAGAACGTAAAGGTTACTTTCACATCATTTTGATGAAAAAATAATATTTAATGCATTATACGGAAAATCAAATGAGAAAAGACGAATTTCACCTATTAATTCACCATCTTCATTAAAGAAAAATTTAACATAATCATACTGAACACTTAGCGTACAATTATAAGCACGTAATCAGTCTTGCAATTATCTTTGGGATCATAATCAACTTTAGCATTCTTACAATTAACTTCAGCAATGATAGACTTAACAAGTTTGGACAATAATAGGAAAGGCTGAAAAAGAGTTATTAATCTGTATCCTCGCACACCGTACATTCACAGGCAGGATTGGTTGAGCCTTTGTTACACAAGCCACAAACTCAACTTTTGCAAGTGATGCAGCGAATTCAGTCTGGAGCATGGTGGTGGAATCGGAAGTCACACTTACAAATGTAACAGAGGTTGTTGTCCTTTTTCTTGCCCTGAACTCACCGAAATAGCATCCAAACTGTACGAAGCCGTATTTACATATCACAATGCAAACACCAACGACGAACACGCTTAGATGAGTCGGTAAGTCAGGTGATTGCAACTCAATCCACTCCTCGCACTCCCCTTCCACCGCAGGAAGTCACGCAAGTTCGCTCCGCACATATTTAAACCGTATTTTAGCGCTCTATCAAAGTAGCCCCAGAAACTGTCAAAGTTACCCTTCAAGTCAAAGTAAGCCTGTTTTACGGTACGTACCAAGGGAGGAAAGGACACCATTACCAATGAGTGTGAGGTTGTCTCACGAGCGAAGCGAGGGTGGCAATACACGAGTTGTAATGGCGTACTTACCTCCCGAGATACGTATATACTATTTTCCATAACACTCGTGTGAAAATTTCTCTCGATCCACGTAAGACAACGCAAGAAACATAGAAGTGCGCGAAGACCGTTTAAGAGATTAACGAAATGGTTATTCTCACAGCAGAATATTAAATTCATCTATATTTTCTCTCTCATTTGTATTATATGATGCTTGGCTCTCTATCACAAATGAATGATCAATTCATCTATTAGGTGTACAAATAAGTTTCCGCGGTTTTTTATAAAAAATTAGGAATTTATTGTAAAGGAAAAGTACATTACGTTTTATTCAAAGTATTTTCCATCATTTGCCACTACTTTTCCCCATCTTTCTGGCAACATTCGGATACCCCGTCGAAAAAACTCTTCATCTTTTGACGCTATCCACAAATCTACCCAATTTTTGGTGTCTTCATATGATGTGAAGCGCTGCTCAGACAGACCATGTGCCATCGACCGGAACAGGTGATAATCAGAAGGGGCTAAGTCTGGTGAATACGGCGGGTGGGGTAAAACTTCCCAGTTGAGTGTTTCCAAGTATGTTTTTACCGGCGCCGCAACATGTGGACGAGCATTATCGTGTAAAAGAATAATTTTGTCGGGTCTGGAGTAGTAATGGGCGCGTTTTTCCTTAAGTGCCCGACTCAATCTCATCAATTGTGTTCGGTAGAGAGCTCCAGTAATGGTTTCGCTTGGTTTCAGCAATTCATAATACACGACACCAAGCTGATCCCACCAAATACACAGCATGAGTTTTTTTCCATGAATATTCGGCTTAGCTGTCGATGTTGATGGTTCGCCGGGCTTAACCCATGACTTTCTCTTCTTTGGATTATCGTAGTGAATCCATTTTTCGTCACCAGTGACTATACGATGCAAAAACTCTTGTTTATTCCTGGCAAGCAGCATTTCACTCATGCATAATCGGCGTTCAACGTCTCTCGGCTTTAGTTCATATGGAACCCAATTTCCTTGTTTTTGAATCATTCCTAACGATTTTAAACGATGTGAAATTGCTTGTTGAGTCACTTGTAGAGTAAGTGCAAGTTCTTTTTGCGTTTGGGACGAATCTTCCTCCAATAGTACTTCTAATTCCATGTCTTCGTACACTTTCGGCCTTCCACTGCGTTCTTTGTCTTTAACGTCAAACTCACCGTTCTTAAACTTTTGAAACCATTCCTGACAACTTCTCTCACTTAAAGCAGCTTCACCATATGCTTCTAGAAGCAATCGATGCGCCTCAGCTGCAGATTTTTTCACATTAAAGAAGTAAATCAAAAGTTCCCGGAAATGATGCTTATTCGGAATAAAACTTGACATTTTTGCACGAAAAAAATTACGTGATGCTGATACGGAATCACTAGTACTTTAAGGTTATGGTGTTGCCAGATGACTAAACTTGGGATATTACGTTTTACATCTGACAATTTCTCCATAACCTTCTGGTGGAGCCATCTTTTGACAAACCGCGGAAACTTATTTGTACACCTAATATATTCCTGTCCTCCTTAGAATAGAGAGATGAAAATTGCTCACTTCCTCTCCCTAGCGAGGGAAAACGTACTTTCCTCCCGCTCTACAGGCATGGGAAGTTATGCACTTTCTGCGCGAGTGTTATGAACAAAAATGTCAGCATGATCGATTGTTGTGCAACTCCAGCAATTTTACTTCCTCATTATCATCTGATCGAATTCAAATACAAAACTATGAAATATAAAAAGCAGACCTATTTGAAAATAAAATTTCATTCTACAGGGGCTGTGTTTTCCATGGCAAAAATTTGTAAATCCACAAACGCTACTAACGTTTAAAAATATTTCGCTGGAATTCCACATCCGCAATGTTACATAAAGTGTTAGATGAAAGTGAGTATCACCCCCTTCATCTAGGGAAGGAAATTTCCTACAATGATAGCAGGTGAATTAAAACCTTATAAATAGAGAGAAAACTTCAACACATATACGTGCAAGTAACAACACATATTTGAACAATAGGAAAAATACACGTTGGATTCCTGTGTATTACGATGAAATGCCGGGTAAAATTTATAATGCAAAAAGTGATATACAAATATGGTGCGCGTGCACGTGAAACAAAGCCGAGAAAGCTGGCGCTTCTACAGCTACCGTTGTCAAGCGTATAACGGTATAAGCTGCGGAACCACGAGAACGAACGAAGCATAACCGTAAGATAATAGGAATGATGAAACCTTTTTTAGAAGACAGAAAAAAGAATATTTCAGTAGTGTGGCAATCGAATATGCTGTCGGAACAGTAGAAAAAAAAAAACAATGCTGAATGCTAAAATTCCCGACTTTTATACAAATAAGGGCAGAATACATTAAAAATTATTTTCGTGCGTTAATGAAATTACTAAACAAGAGTGGAGGGATGATTATCTTGCATGTTTTTTTTGTATCATTGAAAAATAAATGGAAATTTTGTTTGGGTTATGAACATGAATATGAATTTGTACAGTCTTGATAATTTCGTTTCCGTTAATGTTTCGTAAATTGCAATTTGATAATTGTATATCATTTCAAATCATAGCATCTCATTTGTTCGATAATTATTTTTATTCATGTAACATATCATCAACTGGAGAAGTTGAAATGGTTCCCAGTTTTATACAATTGAATATAAAATTGACCAAATTTCTATGAAAAATATCGATATTTTCAAAAATCACGCATTACTTTTTTTCAAGTCCTCATAGATTTTTAATCGGAAAATTAGAGGAAATCAAATCATACAGCGGATTCAACCAGAGAATGAAATTATTCACCGCACAAATTATTGTTCATTTGTTAGTGTTCTACACTGAGAAAAAAGAAGTTGTAACATTTATGTCTTGCGGAGTCAATATTTGGACGATTTCAAAAATAGTTCGAACTACTACAATTGAAATTGATTTTACAACAAGCAATGTGAGATATGCCACAGCTGATGTAAATCTCACATTCCCAGCTGTAAACTCAATTAAAATAGTGGCACCTCGATATATTTTTTGAAATCATCCAAATATTGACTTCAAAAGATGTAAATTTCACAACTTCCTGTTCTGGTTGTTGATTAATAAATCACGTCAAGCATTCGAATCGGATGATCATTTCGTCAAAATGAGGAAAATGTGACTTAATTGCTTGTTTCCTGGGTCACATGTAATAGCATTAACTTCATTCATAAATTTCAGTAATTTTCTTGGTTTTTCTTTTTACGAGAATATTGTTTGTGTACTGTTTAATTGTTCAATATTCAGGATATCATCAACCTCCCTCAAAATCACACCGAAAAAAGTAATTATTTACCCTTACTCCAAATTAGTTCCAGCAACTGAATACAGTTGTTGATATTTGGATAACTCAAACGGGCGTTGGTTCAACTAAACTCAAATTTAATTTCTCTGACTCGAGCTGCTGTTACTAATTTGAAATTGCCTTTACTACAGCTTTTATTACCGGCTTCTATTCTTTTATTACTCGGAACTAATTTTCACAACTAACTTCAGTTCATTCGATCAAATAAATTATTTTTTTCGGTGCACGCAAATACAACATGAACGAATATGTTCCCAGTAAATAGAGATATTGATAATGAGGATAAAATACTTGTATGGGAGATTTAATAGGATGCCACTTAACACCGAGAATACCAGTTGGTGGAGTAACATCAATCCATCACGTAAGAAATGTATGAATGACAATAATTTCATATAGATATTAAGTAATCGTTATCTTAATCGATCTGTGCATTGTATAAATAGTTAAATTGGTGTATTCGAATTCACGCACATGTACAGACACATGTGAATACACAAATATATATACTATAGGAAATCGATTTTCGTAACAACCGCTTCTTGTTCCTGTTCCGAGTTCACCCGCGATCCCGCACCCTCTTTTATTTCTTTCCCATTCTCTCGTTTATAACGAAATCTCTTTCTCTTTTCATTTCTTGTCTTCGATCAACTTTATAGCAAAACGGGATCAGACCTGATTCATTAACAGGAACGATGCAAAGCAAGGAATGAAATTAGATTAGATTGAAAAAAAAATAAATCGATAAAAAGAGTTGTACAGCTGGGAACGGAAAGAAGCCGCGATGAAACGAATGATTTCCTTGATTCTCATCGAAAGGACATCCTCCTCTCAACGAATTTCAGTTTCATTAATTTCGAAGCTATCTTCTTGCCCTTTGTTATATTTCGTTTATCACTCCTTTGTCCCTTCGCGTTTGTTTTCCCATTCTTTTGTTCATTGATTTCATTCTTGCGCAATATTCAGCTCTTCGTCCCAACGCCAACGTCTTCTATTATCATCATTCTCACTAAAATGTGAAATTATTTCCCTCAGTGTTTATCCGCTTCAATCGTAAGAGATGATTTTTTTCTCTCTCCAATAATTCAATTACTTTCATTCCCTTTACTGTTTCTCATGCAGAAATTGTTGTTTTCTCGATTCGATGAAAGTATTATTCGACCTCTCATCCTCGGGTTTACAACGTTTTTTTTCCACAGAGTATTATTTTGCTTTTGCGTGAAAACATTATAAATAAATCTTATCCGATCTAACGTATCGATGGAATCTAATTGTAAATTCCAATCGCGATTTCCAATCGACGAGGAGAAAGAATAAAAGGAAAGGATGCGAGAAACGAATGTAGAAAGGAAGAAAGGGAGAAAGAAGAAGGGTGATTTCGGCTGAATTTCCTTCGCGACGTTTAATCGTTACAATCGTACGATGAATACAAAACAAGTTTGCTTGGAAAGGATTTCCTTTCTAATCCGTCCGATCATTTCGTTCGACGATGAATGTGGAGATTGGTGTATGCATGTGTGCACGCGTAAACACTCGAACTGAGAAGGAAATTCATTAAAAGTAAGGTCGATAAATTTTCTTATTGTCGTTCGAATTCGTGCGACGGTACTTCATAGTAGGATACATTTTCAACTGTCACTCGCCAGTCAATTGGGAATGACGAACAAAAAAAAAGGATATTCGGATCTGGGATAATTCCACTTGTGTGATACTCAATTTTTATACGTCGAAACAAAAGGTGAATTTGTCCAATGGGTTCACAGCTTTCAAATGTATGAGCACATTCGACTGACTCGAGAGATACGCGATGTTCAACTCCGTGTAAAATGGCACTAGTCGATTGAATGCGCACGCTGTATCATTCAATGTGCAGGCGGACCGAATAAATCGTATTGCCGTTGTTCGTATTAAAAAGAAAAATAAATAAAATGTTCTGAAACATGTGAGATTCCATCGATCAAACGAGAGGTGGGTGAGTGGTTTAATGTATAAAATTGAGCATCACGAGGAATTATTTTCACCTTCTTTTTATTCTATTTTCTTGAATAATTCATCAAGCGAACAATTTGTTGTGATGCTCGGGGAATAATAATCCGTGATTTGATTTCAAAGGAGAATATCCATCAGGTTGAAGGATAAAAATAATTTAATAGCCAAAGATAAGTGAGCGAGATGGGTACGTAAATGATATCTTTGGACACTGAAGAGGGCGATCATCGGTCATCTATATCCTAAAGAAAAGGAATTTTGAAATCATCGGAGAAGGTCATAAGAATTCAATCCGACAGTCAAATTGAAAATTGAAGTATTGATCGATGGCATAAATAGTTCAGAAAAATATAAATTCTTCTGTAGAATTTGATTATTGGCAAAAAGCATGGATTGATTGGTGCTCTTCATTACCAAAACTTCTTCCGGAACAGAAATTGATTATTTTTGTGTCAGGAAGAGGGAAAATTGGCTGATTAGAATATTGTTTCAAAAAATTCAGGCTCTCAGGAGATGGATATGAAACTTATATTTACATTGGAAATACGTACTTTTCAGCTATAATTCTCGCAAAAGCTTGAATCATTCCCAGCAAACACGACTGCTAGTGTTTCAAAAGGCCATTGGCGGCTCTCCAACGGCATTGCCGGACCATCAGCGGCCCATTGAAACGCCAGTAATCATTGTTTTTAGGGTTACTTTGCTCGCTTAACTTGAAGTAAAGAGAAAGACAGGAATTACGCATCCTTTTCACAAATAATAGTAGTCGAAATGATCGTATCCAATGCAAAAATTCAGTGATTCCGCCGATGTTGACGACGGGCAATGGCTTGGGCCAGGCATGGTAGTCAAGCGTAGAGAATTCATATTGAGCCGGAATTGATTGGAAACAGAAATATTCTTGTGCTTGTATTGGCAATAGGAAGACAAACTGCATTGTGACAGCATTGGTGCAAGTTTGTGTCAGCAATGATCCAGAATTAGACCAATATTAGTTCTATTGTTATATGACAGAACTATTAATCCAAGGTTGTACCAACGCTGAAGGGTTGAGTTACTAATGTGTCCTTTTGCTACACTGAGAAAAAAAGCAACATGGTCACAGAAACAACCCAGCGAACACGAATGCAGGTCCTTCGAATGACCACTGAAGGCCCTTTACCGGCATTGCAGGACCATCAGCGGCCCATTGAAACGCCAACAATGATTGTTTGTAGGGAATGCTCGCATGGTAAAGAATTTATGGTTACTGTGACATGGAATTCGATTATAATAACCAGGAAAACGAAACAAAATCACATGAATCTGGTTGTGACAACTACATGACATCTTCGAAGTCAAAAACATGCTTATGGGAACCAAAATTTTGTCTCAGTGTATGGCAATATAGGTGTGCCCTCAAATTGCCCCAAAAACACGGAAAAAATAATTCAGCAGGCCTGCAGCAGTCAAATGGCTGAAATCGACAATGAAAGCCATCAAATTTGCTCCTGCAGCTGAATTTTAGTTATTACAGCAACTAAATGCGCATCTGTTGCTAATCTTTTCTCTGTAATAGCTAAAGATAAGCAACCGCAGCTCATTCAATGACTGCCTGTATCCGTGCTAGGCCCTTTACTCCGGCAGCTAAATTTTCTTTCCGTGAACCATAATTATTGACTAATCACATCAATTATGTGGCTAATATGCTTCACAAAACACGACGCTTATAATTACTGGCTTCTTCGTTGTAATAACCGGAATTTTGTTACCGAAATGGTTTTGTGACACTGACTGGAATATTTTTGTTCACGTGAAACGCATGGCAAATAAAAGAAGTGACAAGGATTAGATTCAGCACATGTACAAACGTGTGATTTTTTCATAAATGGATTCTGTGATTTAAAAATATTGGTCCGCTAATGTTACTATAGCGCGTTTCATATGTATTCGATACGTAATTTGTATGCCACGTGCAGAATATCTGTATGCCGCACATATGACACATAAATCAACTTTGAAATATTCTCTCTAAAATGGAGAGAAAAAAAATTGTGTATTTTTCCATGAAGAACCTCCTATTTCATGATGTTGTTTTAGTTTTTTGTCCACCCAAAGTAGAAAGTAACCGTGGAAAATGGAATACGTTGACTGTTATGTAACACATTGTGTGGATTGTGAGATAAAGTTGCAAAATGCGACGGTGTTCCTTCAAACGCGAAAAGTTTCATTAATGTATGCATGTTGAATAATTGCGATATTATGATACAGCGATACATCTGATAATATGATGTAATACAACCATGTAATACGTTACATAATGAATGCAATAATGATACAATGTTTGAATCTGTTTGATTTTATTCGAGAACAATGAGGAACAAATATTTGAAGGTCATCGAGATCCGATTTTAGTACACGGGGAACATGGAATCCAAAAATACAATGATTTTTATGAAAATCTGAGACTTCTCGCTAGTTTTTTAATCACATCAGATTGAGATTTTTACATGGAAATCATCAAGTGCATAGTTCTTCAGCATTTCAAATTTCAATTGTTTTATTATTTTTCATTCCGTATTTGCAATCTCTGATTTTGAAAATAAAAATCCTTTTTCTGAACCTTGCCGTTTGTGATTTGTAAAAACCCACGAAATATTTGTTTTCTCCACATACTTATGATTTCAAAAAATCTTGTCAATCAATTTTGAATCACCTGTTCAACTTGATAATAGTTTCCAATCGGACTTAGGATGGATTCCCTGACCCCGTGTTTGATACCATACATGTAATTTCATGTACAATACAATAAATTAGTTCCCCAGTTCATGGAATTATTTTAACGAAAATGATGTGACACGTATATTCAATATACATTCATGGAATTTCTGAAACGCTTAGTTGCAGTTTGCGGTTGAAGAGATGATAGGAGCGAAGAAAAATTTCACACTATTCAGTTTTGAACGCTTTTTTTTTATAGTGTCATTCTGGAATGTATGATCGAGTATTGTCAGAGAACGATAAAATTCTACTGTCGACCAATGTCAGCTGGTGAATATAGAATTTTCTATGTACAGTGAGAATTTGTGGATGAAATTCATCAGCATTGATTGTTTCAATCGTGTTTTTTGGAAAAACATAAAAATTGTAGTACTCCTGGAAATAGGTATCAATATTTTTCAATGAAAAAAATTTGATATCATTGCAAGTTTTAGTTGTAGTTGTCAAAGACCACCTTAAATCTCAAGATTGGACAGGGCGATATAGAGATAGCTAGAAATATGTGGAGTTTCGCACGAGACTCGCGTCAAAGAAAGATGAAATAGTTACCAATAACTATTTGCAATCTCTTGAAATATCAAGATGATCAAGATAATTTGAGAGTTCAAATGGAATCAACGGAATGGGGTGGAACCTTGATCATTCAAACAATATTAGCAGAGATATATGTCGAAATATGCAACGAGACCTGCACTGAGACCGATACCGAGACTAGTTCCGAGACTGAGAGAATATCTTCGTTATCCTCTGCGATGAAATCGGAATTTCATGTGATTTTGTTACACCTTGGATAGAAGCTTGATTCTATCCAAAATTCTCATATCTTAAATTTTTATAACAGTAAGTATAGATCATTTTTCATTTTGAGACGAGAGTCTCGTGTGAAGCCCAAGAAATATGACCAGTGTAAGATTATCACGCGGACATGAAAAATTGCTGGTTCAGTAAGGTTTGTGTATTTTAATTCAGATGGATAATTCATAGATAACGATGATAGGTTGTGAAAGGGTTTCCCGCTTGAAAAATTTCTTTGGAGGCTTAGTTTTAGAGATATGAGCATTATTAGATTTTTTTGAGATTCAAAAGCATTGTGTCCTACATCCTGGAGCTTAACACCATTCGCCAAGTTGGAAAACGGGGGATCTCTGAGGAAAAAATTGAACCATTCTATCATCGTTTTTCCCGGGGCTATAGCGATTTGAAATTTTCAAGCTTCCAGCTAATCAGAATTTAGCAACTTGGAATTATTATGGCTTCAAAACAAACAATGATGGAATAATTCGATTTCTTTTCAGAGATCCGCCGTATTCCAACTCAGCGAATGGTGTCAAGCTCAAGTAGCGCATAGTGCTTTCGAATTATTTGGATTTGAAAAAAACCTAAAACTACTTTGGATCTCTAAAAATTAAGCTTCCAAAGAGAATTTCGGCATTTTGGTTGCAGGATACGCATCTGAAATCTGATCCGCGAATTATTTTACACCGTGTATAATATTGAATGGTTGCAGTCCGAAGTCGGAGTTTCTATGGAAGAATAAAAAAAAATCCTCAAGGTCAAAATCTCCTCCGATCTTATGATATCAATATATATAATGAATATCGTAGGGGAATCTTCCCTTTTTCCGAAAATATTTTCCTTTGCGTACCTGTGATTTAGACATAATCAGATCAAATTATATCCCATCAAAAGCGACTACGGAACAATGAACTTGATTGGATTGATTATCTGATCAAATATAATTTGATTCAACATTGACCTCCATTTGATGATTCTGATATGAATATATCAATTTATATCAAACTAAACTTAATCAAACATGATTACACGAGAATTATCAGATGTAAAGAAAATTTTATATTGACTTCATTATGTTGATTACACGATTCATGATTGATATGATTAAATTACAATCAGGTTTTATCGGTTGGAATTTTCCGTGGGTCTGTGGAGGAGTTGTTTGTAAGAACGAGTGTTTCAGTGGACCATGTGGGTCAAATTTTACGTATAAAGAAAGCTAAATTTGAATAGTGAGTTTTTTTAACGTGAGTCACTAAATTTGAATTGAAAATTGGAATGTAGAAGTTAGGTCTCATTTTCGTCCTCATTTGAAAGGACTTTCTTCTTCTGTACCTTCCACACTGTAATGAAACAATACGAGCTAATTCGGCCATTCTGATTGAGCGACTCAAAGTACATAAAAATCGACAGCTGGGCCACCTACAGTGTAAATTTGCAACGTCTTACATTTTCAAAGATACTTTTGCAAGATGTCGCCAGACTGAAAGTAATTCCCATGTTTCAAAGATTATCTCTTCGTATTCTCTGAGATATCTTCACGATATATGGTTAAAAATATTATCTGTGAACATTCACCAAAAGATTGCCAGCGTAAGATCCGTTTGAATATCCTTACTGATCAACATTCCAAATATTCGTTATTTTATCAAAATGAAGTTAGAATAATTTCGAATACGTTGCCTTCAGGAACTTTCAAGATGTCATTTAATAGAGGTCGCAATGTTGGTTCATAGGATCCCACTCCACAGATCAATTTGTGATAACATTTAGATCTCTACTAAATGACACCTTTGGGGTTTCTAAAATCGATGATTTGAGCATTTTATTTTGACTTCTTTCTACATAACACGATGAACATTTGAATCCTTGAATCAGCGTTGGAGAGGAATTAGCATTTATGCAAAATGATTCTTATACCAAACAAATGTTTGAAATAATTCATATAAAAATTTTGCATGCAAAAATTTGCCATTGATGAGCCAGGAACAATTGAGCAAGTTTACGATCCGGGCTGAAGAGGAAAAATACTCACAGTATAATTCTTTTTTATTAAAGCTCTGAATCTTTCAATTTGATCCATTCATTTAATTGAAATGTATGTGGTTTGTGCATGTATCAAATTAAATATCAGGTTTGAGGAAATATAAATGTAAATCCGCATTCTTTATGAACGGGTGCCAAGCCGCATTTATTGCCCTCTCACCGCTATAAATGGACGCAATAATGTCTGATTCTATTAGGTGTACAAATAAGTTTCCGCGGTTTTTTATAAAAAATTAGGAATTTATTGTAAAGGAAAAGTACATTACGTTTTATTCAAAGTATTTTTCCATCATTTGCCACTACTTTTCCCCATCTTTCTGGCAACATTCGGATACCCCGTCAAAAAAACTCTTCATCTTTTGACGCTATCCACAAATCTACCCAATTTTTGGTGTCTTCATATGATGTGAAGCGCTGCTCAGACAGACCATGTGCCATCGACCGGAACAGGTGATAATCAGAAGGGGCTAAGTCTGGTGAATACGGCGGGTGGGGTAAAACTTCCCAGTTGAGTGTTTCCAAGTATGTTTTTACCGGCGCCGCAACATGTGGACGAGCATTATCGTGTAAAAGAATAATTTTGTCGTTTCTGGAGTAGTAATGGGCGCGTTTTTCCTTAAGTGCCCGACTCAATCTCATCAATTGTGTTCGGTAGAGAGCTCCAGTAATGGTTTCGCTTGGTTTCAGCAATTCATAATACACGACACCAAGCTGATCCCACCAAATACACAGCATGAGTTTTTTTCCATGAATATTCGGCTTAGCTGTCGATGTTGATGGTTCGCCGGGCTTAACCCATGACTTTCTCTTCTTTGGATTATCGTAGTGAATCCATTTTTCGTCACCAGTGACTATACGATGCACAAAACTCTTTTTTTTATTCCTGGCAAGCAGCATTTCACTCATGCATAATCGGCGTTCAACGTCTCTCGGCTTTAGTTCATATGGAACCCAATTTCCTTGTTTTTCAATCATTCCTCACGATTTTAAACGATGTGAAATTGCTTGTTGAGTCACTTGTAGAGTAAGTGCAAGTTCTTTTTGCGTTTGGGACGAATCTTCCTCCAATAGTACTTCTAATTCCATGTCTTCGTACACTTTCGGCCTTCCACTGCGTTCTTTGTCTTTAACGTCAAACTCACCGTTCTTAAACTTTTGAAACCATTCCTGACAACTTCTCTCACTTAAAGCAGCTTCACCATATGCTTCTAGAAGCAATCGATGCGCCTCAGCTGCAGATTTTTTCACATTAAAGAAGTAAATCAAAAGTTCCCGGAAATGATGCTTATTCGGAATAAAACTTGACATTTTTGCACGAAAAAAATTACGTGATGCTGATACGGAATCACTAGTACTTTAAGGTTATGGTGTTGCCAGATGACTAAACTTGGGATATTACGTTTTACATCTGACAATTTCTCCATAACCTTCTGGTGGGGCCATCTTTTGACAAACCGCGGAAACTTATTTGTACACCTAATATGTATCAAACAGTAATCAATAACATGATGTACTTTCATGCCATCGCATTTTGTATCAATTATGACAAAACACTTGGTCTAGCGAAGAGTATCGATTATTCATAAGACAGACTGTCTTATTATTGACTGTTGTCATTATTATCTCTGTGTAATCATCTTGCCAATGTCTTTATACTCAAGATAGTTGAAGTTTATGTCCAAAAATCTGGCGGTAAGTTAATATATCAGGTGTGAGCATTGAAAATGACGGATGTTGAAGCGACGGAAACAATTTATTTATTCATTAAAATTTAAAAACATATCAAAGTATTGTCCATTCGAAACTAAGATTTTCTCTCATTTTTTTAGTGCTTATCTTTTGAAGTGATCCATGAACGGAGTCAAATTTTAATATCCTTGAAAGAAGTGAAGCTCATGTTGGCCAAATCAATTTGCATGCATCGAAACAAGTAGAAATGAGGAGGTGCAATTTTAGGAGAATACGACGTGTGAGGTAGAACATCCAATCAGAATTATTTGAAATACTTTTTAGTTGAGCATTTCTTGCTGGAGAATCACTTTCTCGTGTCTTTGCTGGTATTCTGATTGTTTTTCTTACGATGTTCGGCTCAAACGCATTAATTGTAGCCGATACTTGTCATCAGTGATGGTCTCACCAGGTGTTGGCAACTCATAATATCCAACATCTTTCATATCCCACCGAATATAAACTATTACTTTAGAACTACCCTGGTAGAAATTTGTCTGGGCGTCCCATTTATCATCCACGTACTAGATTGGACCCACGTGGGGGCAACTGGATAACGCATTTCAGCCAATTTGACTTTAGTTCCCAAATATTTCTGATCGTACAGCAACATTGATAGTCCATGAACACGGTCAGAGGAATAAAAGGGAGCCCCAACATTTCAATTTTCCATTCGGGATTATTTTATGGAAATAAATTCAACAGCAACGTTCTTGACTGGAGATCACATGTCAAAATACATTGTTACCTAATTCTTAGGTGTGATTTTACAGAAAACATGATTTCACATTTCTAATGACCAATTTTAACAACATCCTAGCAATTCCCTGGGACATCTGGATGGGCACAGTCTAGAAAGTGCGTTACAAACTAGCTAGAAACCAACCTCACATCTGGGAAAACTAGCTGGGGCCTATCTTATTCCCAATTTTAATTTCTACTAGGGCATGGACATTCCGCTTTGTTGTCGACGTTCATGCCGATGGCAATGATTTTCTGGATTGAGAATAGTATTCTCTGCACTTAGGGTTATTGTAATAGATCCATTTCTCATCGCCGGTGATAGTTCGATGCAGAAACTTTTTCTTTTTTTGTCGTTGATTAAGTTGTTCACAAATCAAAAATCGCCTTTGATGTGTCTCAGTTTTAATTTATACGGGACCCAATTTTCTTGCTTTTGAAACATTCCAAGGGCCTCTAAACGCCTGGAAATCGTTGATTGGTCAAAATTCAACGATTCTGCGAGTTCTTCTTGAGTTTGACACGGATCCTGATCGAGTAATGCCTCCAATACTTGATCTTGAAATTTTCTTTCATTCAATTCAGGCGTTCCTGGTCTCCAACATTAAAATCACCGTGTCTGAAGCGCATAAATAACCTCTTACATGTTCTCACGGCTGGAACGTACTCTAGATAAACTTCCTGCATCATACGATCAATTTCTCGAGCATTTTTCTTCTAAATCACAAATTTGATTGACCAAGAGAATTGAAGTTTTCTGCGGATGCTGTCTCGTTCGAACGAAATTTGACATTTCAGATCAGAAGTAAACGTATGTTCTTATACCCTCTTCATTTAACCCAGGCCCTTCTGACTCGAGCTTCTACGTGTTCACATAATGTCCAAAAAGTTGTAGATGGGTCCAAACGACTGTTGGCCGACACTTCGTTTCAATTTAAGTTACCATAATTAAATAATTCGCGGAATGAAAGAGAATAAGTTTATTGGCTCATAAATCCACAAATTTACAAAAATCACAACACCAGTTCGTCTTGAAAATGTGCAAAATTAAACTTTTTGGTTATGTTTATCAATTGTTTCGGACCACTAGATCGTTCACCACCTGGATTTTGATGGACATTATGTGAAAACAAGGAGTATTGAAAAATGTGTCAGTCGGAGGGGCCTGATTGAACCTACCACCATTTCGGAATAATTGGATATAATTTCCATCGATTTTATAAAAATAGTATAGTTTCGAATTACTCCCCAATTGCTTTGAAATTGCACATATATTCTAAATCATGGGAATGTATGGTTGTTTCATACATTCCGGGCTTTACATGGTTGTTTTTGGAGTACAAGCGAATTCTTTCGAAAAATCACTGCATTGGAATGAGTGCAACGTTCCATTTCGGATGGATTAATTTCATGATGAAAGGCTAATAGAGATGTAAACGTTCACAAAATGAAAACAACATTCCCCAGTAGGACGGTAAATCATGTTTTCAATCCTTTACTGGGCACATTTTTTGCAAAAATTCATTCCACGTTGATACAATATCATAGAGGTATCAATATTCACAAAGATAAAATAACAAAAATCGACTGTTGAAGAGTTGATAGAATTGATTCTTTTGGATCCGAATAATTATTGCAGAGAGCATACAAGTGAAATGATGCATTCGTGTAACCTTGTGGTCAATGATGATGTGTGCTATCTCGCAAGAGACAGAACATATGGTTTTCGCAAACATTATAATTGATCACGAATATATGGATGAAGCCATTGAGATAACAGTAATTCGTTATCATAATGGCTTTATTGTCGTCTATAGAATTATTGATTGGAACGATAATTGTATTCTCCCTTGCTAATATATTTAAAGACATTGATCTGAGTATTTCTTGATTAGGAAATGTAAGTTTGTGCATTCAATGAAGAATATAAATCCCGTGCATATTAAATTCATCCAAGGGATATATACATATGCAGTGAAAAATCTCACTATTTCTTATTTTCAGGTATCAAAAATTTTATTCCTCGTACTCAATTAACATGCATGTCTTGGTGACATCTCAAAAATTTTCAACATAAAATCATCTCTTCCGCTTGTTTCGCCGATCTTCTTCTGGAACGAAAAGTCCTTGAATCATCATAAAATTCCTGTCACGAGGAAGAACATCTCTCTCTCTTTTTGAGAATCGGTAACATGTTGCAATGAGAACGAAATAAGCTCTTTGGGAAGCTTATAAGTCCCAGGAAATTCATAATCTCCACTGCAAAATTTTCAGTTGAAGGAACTTATGAAACTTATATCCTTCAATGCCTGGAGTATAATTATTGAATCAATGCGATTTGTTCACCACTTTGGATCAAGTCGGAACGATTTTTCCCGATGTATGTGATATATTAATAATTATATATATTCGAATGGAAAGAATCCATAACAAAATGCTGATGGAACGAACTTGATCATTTCTGAAATGGAAGTCTATGTCAAATTCTTCAAAGTAATAACAGAATTATACTATAAAAATATTGGAAATCCCTTCATCGTTGAAAGAAGCGGAAAAAATTCTTCTTTGAAGTTTGTCTGAAATGATCTTCTTCTTGAAGAGGAGATTAAATCAGAATCTCAAATGAAACGGAAAATGCTTGAACGTGACATGATGTTCTATGTGATGTGGACAGCTTTCAAACTCCATTTTTCAAATAAAAAAAGCATTCCCATCATCTTTCTCATAGAAATATTTTCATAGAAATTTCAGTGCACGTGTTTTTGCGATGTATGCTCTAGGAGAGAAACAGGAATATTCTATGTGAAAATAGTAGGAATATGTTCCATCTTCAAAGTATTTTATTCAGAAATTTATTGACATTTATTGCAGAATAATGATATCTGGTAAAGTTCCTGTTCTCGTTCATCGTCTGAACGTGATACATGGTGCAATAAATTTGAAATGCATTTTTAAATTCAGAAAAAGAAGTGATATGGTTGCATAAATCACGTATCTACAGAAGGAAAACATTGTTGACATTATTCTAAAAAGGATCCGAGTCGAATTGTACATTTATCTGTAGTTTGTACATCTATTTTTTCCATAAATTCACAAATTTTGGGGTGAAAAGTTTTTCCGAATGTGTTATTCATGAATTTGATGGTTCTTTCGAAGAGAGAAATGAGGGTGTTGCTGATCGATTTTTGATTCGATCACGACTTCATCATGTTTGTATTCATTTGCATTGCGCTTAGAACTCACGTTCCTAGTTTTTTGTAACGCTGGGTATCAACTTTGTGGAAAATTCAATCTATTTTCGTCGAAGCCTTTATTTTTCACTGAAATTTTGAAGAAAAATGGTCCGTTGTGGACAAAATGGGGCAAATTTTCCAAGCGTTTTGAAGTATCAGCGGAAAGGGCGGGCGCCGAGGGCCTCAACTTCCATGGGGGATCACATCTGTGCAGAGTTGCCAAGTTAGGGGGACGTTCTGAGGGAATCAACGAATCTAGCAGTTGTGTGAAACAGAATGACCAATGGGAAGAGGCTAGTTCCCCCTAACTTGGCAACTCTGCATCTGTGCTGTGGCAAGATTTTTATCTCCACATTCCAAGTAGAGGTTTTCAAAATTAAATATGATTAATGTCTAATTATACATAATTTATGCACCCATACAGCACAAAAGTCCCCGCAAAGAGCTCCCGTTATGACATTAAACATGAATCCATTATGAATATTTTGAACTCAAAATGAGCTCTTGATGAATAACTTGATCTTCAGAAAGAATTTATATCACGAATTCATAAAGAACTATTCAGGCATTCAACATGTATGCATTTTGAATTCATCGAGTTCATATTGAATTCATTTTCACTGTCATAACGGGGACTGGTCAAGAAGCTCTTTCAGAAGTTCTTGTGAATTCGAAATGATCATTTGTGCTGTCTGGACATGAACTATATTTAATCATACATAAATCATGAATAATTTTGAAATGGTTTTTTACTCGAGATATATCTGAAGTTTGTTTTTGTAATCTTAGGGATCTCAGGTGAGGAATGCGCCGGAGACTCTGAGAAGTCTCAACCCAATTCACCTTCAACATCACCATCATTTCATTTCCGGAATGCCTGTCATTCTGATATTTCCCAACTTGTTTGATTCAAAGTGCGTCTCTTATTCTTTCTCAGTGATTTTCATCAATTATAAATACAAATTTTCAGGTGTCTGATTATTTTTATTATTTCTGATTCATTCATCCAGAATCTGTTTCGGAATCAGGTGATAAAGCAATAACACTCTCAAACCGGAGTCAGCAGCAAAATGACAATTTTATCCAATCTTACATCAAATTTTCACCAGATAACATAATCACAGAGATTATGCAGTACAGTGCAGTGCATAATATCCTCAACACAGTAATTAGGAGAAAAATCACCACATTAGAGATGAAAAAGAAATGGAATGTTGCTGATAAACCTACGAATCTATACCTGCATTGTTCTTTCACTTCTAAATTCTGATAGATTTAATACATACATCATTGGTTTTTTCATTCATATCCATCTTATGGAATTCCCCATATTTTTTATCTTCGCTTTGTACGACCGATCGAGCGATTACGTCGTCGTTGTCAGTTATTGCGCTTTTCTTCAGAAGCAATATTTTTCTGTAGAATTGGAATGTACAAACACAGATGTATACAATATTTATATACGATATTCATGTATATATGAAGATCACCTCGTCCTCTTACTTTTCCTCTTTCTTGCATTTCCATTCTTTATTCATGTACCAGAACTGTATATACATATATGGATATACGAGACGAAAGAAAAAGTACAATCTATCAAAATTTTTCTGATCTGCTGTGTATTTTTGCGTTTTGGGTTATAGCGGCAAAAAGAACAACGCTTCAAAGGTAGTTCTACAGCAAGTTGGGTCGGTATAAAATCAACTTCCTTTTTATAGGGTTTTAGCACATGAAAGTATAATATACTTCAGGGATACAAGTGTTTTTTCTTCCTCCTCTTCTTTTTTTTTATGAACCTATCGTATATCGATGGCCAACTATAGATGAGGATCTTTTTTGACTTGAAGATCTATAAAATTTTCTTCTGCTCCGTTTATTTTCTCATTCACTGTGTCGGGAAGGAGAACAAAAGGGAATGCTAAATTCAAATGATTATCGTATAGCTTTATTATATCAAGAACCGTTTTCATTTCATATTTCAACAATCATTACCGAAATCACGAGGAGAAGGGATTGTAGATATGGTAAACAGTTCGCTTTGTTTTTAGGATAAGATAATTGATTCTCCAAATTTGTGTGATCATTATCTGTAGAATTCTAACAATGAATCACCCTATGAGAAGTATCCCAGCTAGGAATTTCTTTCCCTGAAAATGGGACCATTTCCGACCCTATCTCGGCCCAGACTATCCCAACTTGGCTCAAGACGGGGTCTTAGATCTGATTAGTTCCATTTCTAAGAAGACACTGGGCAGAATTACAAGATACAAAAAGATAATTGAGATTATCTATCTCTCCTCTGCTGAAAATGCACCGTAGAAAGAAAGTTTTGAATTCAGATTGTGTAATGAGTGAATTTGAAGGCGTTCCCTGGTCGATTTTTCCTCTAGACAACTAATACACCGTTTCAACCGTTTCAAATGATTAATATTCAATTAATCACAATGATGTTTAGATCAAAGAATTCAGAATAAATCAGAGAGGCCGGCTTTGGTCTCAAAATAATTGTACACGGGTTATATTTGTTATAATATAAAAAAAACTGAATGGAGGATTTTAATTGGCTAATAACGAATTTTCGTTCTGATTTATTATAACGATGTTGTTAAACAACAAACAGATCAGACCCGGATTGTCTGATGGATTCTGAATCTTTTGATCCAAAGTTTGGTGTAAATCATTGAATATTAATGACGAAAAACGGTTGAAACGATCCACTAGTTTTGTAGTGGAAAAATTGACCAGGGCACTCCCTTAAGACGCAGTCAAAAGAAGCCTATTTTGAGTGTAAATTGAGCACAAAAAATAATCGCAGATACGATGGAAAAGGCTGAATTTCAGTCAATTTCCAAATTGGAACCCAGTCAATTTAACCTACACTCTTGACAGTGTGTGTGTCAGAATCGAGCGAGAAGTAGTTGAAAGCTTGTGAACGACTTGTGTCTCCGGGAATCCGGTCGAAAACTGACAAACTTTTGACTATACTTTGCCCGGAATTACCAAATTAAAACATTCTCTTAAAACCTTCCAAGGAAATTAATATTAGGATTCGACTAGATATCATAGCTTGTGAATTTAAAATAGCATAACTCAAAATTCGCTTTCAGTTCTCAAAAGGATGTTCCAGGTCACTAATCTTGGCAACAATTATTTGTCCCAATGGGTAACAATTTTTTCATCGATTTCGAAAGGAATTCCATGTAAACGTTCTAAGACCAGCACAAAATCATTACTATTCTCAGAAAATCTCATCTTTAGAACAGCGAAATAGTCGGAACAAACCAGAGTTGATGATATATTGTACCAGTATTTATAAAACATTATCTTAGTACAGAATCATCGGTGGTGCATTGGGACTAAAATCAACTTTGTAACCAGTATTGAACCAGAGTTGATAACGGTATGATATTGTTCAATATCACTGATGCACCGATTTCAAAGAATATGCACGGTAAATTGGGTCAATCTGACAGTAAATTTTGTTGGAACAAATTTAAACCAAATTGCGAAGTATGAATTGCTTTTTTCATTATGTTTTCCATGACTTCATATATCAACATGAAAATGAACCTGGATTTTTGATCATCAAATTTTATAAATTTTGTATTTTCAGTTCTCATGAATCATGCACGCATCATACGGACCTGATTTGCATACACGAGCAATATGAAAATGTTTTCACGAGAGTTTTATTTATTATAAAAATATTCATTTGATCAAAATTTTATATTGTCCATTAACCGGAATCAATTTCATAAATCGAATTGCGTACACCCGCTCCGAAATGCAGTACACGGGCAGACCAAGTTCATTAATATTTTGAAAAATCACTGTGAATTTAGGGAGAAAGAGGATCATTGAAGGATATTCGTAGTGAATTTACCATGGGTTGATAGTTTTACTGTGAGAAATAACAACAGAGCGATCAACCTTTGATATTTTCACTCCGAATTGTCTGTAAACTCACTAAGAACATTTCCCAGCGATCCTCTTTTTCCCTAAATTAACAGTCATTTCTCTGAATATTAAAAATAGACTGTTGATTATTAATGAACACGGTCTTCCCGTGTATCTTGCACACGCTTTTACATACTCTCTAAATCCGGAAGAGTGAAAAATCACGTGTTTCACTCCACTAAGTCTCAAAAGTGAGCCAGGCCGCTTTGAGTGTGATTTCCACTCGTTTTGAGTGAACTCCCACTCTTTTACATCGAAAAATTCACTCAAGAATTGTGTGAGTTTATAACCTCAAACCTTAGATTATCACTCTAAAAGAGTGGAGATTTCACTCTAAAAATTTTAGAAGTCTCGCAAAGAATTTCTGATAATCTCGAAACGACCTTGCGAATAGTCTCGGTTATAGAACAGTCCGAGATGTGAATGAGATCTCGTCAATAGTCTCGCTAGCAGTCTCACTGATCATCGCGCAAAACGATTGGAAAACGTTGATATCTTCCCAGTGAACACTTATGAGAGGGAGAGCTCTTTAAGAGGTCTTTTGAAAGAGCTCTGTCAATGTTATCAAATTGATATCTGAATGGTATCATTCTTCTGAGATCTCAGAAAAAAATCCTCTCAAAGAGTTCGTCACTGTAAAAAGAAAGTCTCAAATTCAGCTCATTTCATGGCTGAATCTATGATGCAAACAAATTAAGCCGAAAAAATAATCGCCGACACAATGGAGAAAGCGGCATTATCTGAAATTAAGATGCAAACAGATCAAGACTTTCTTTTTACTGTGGTTCGGATAACATTCTGGCAGTCTCTTACTTTCCTCAGAAATCGACGCATCTGATAACATTCTGATATCTTTATGTTAAATTTCTGAAAGGTCTGTCTGACCTCTTACACATATTTAGGAAATCTTCGAGAGCTCCGGATGATAAAACATATTGTTCACTGGGTTGGCTACCGAATCAAAAAATTGCATTTCTGAATGAAAAAAAAGAACAATTTCATTCGGGATCGAACTTGGTTCTTCGTGAACTATGATCCGACTTTCTTTTGAGTTCCGAATGTGGCAAGAAAACTGTTCAAGTTTCAGTGGTATATGAAAATGTTCAATAATTTTTTCGTCATAGTATACCTTATCAAATTTAATCGAAAATCCAGTCAAAAACTCCCAACAGTGTGTTATTATGAATCCCGTGGAACTTGAATTCACGGTATGACCCAGACAAAAATTCCCGGGTGGGTGGGATTCCCAAATTCGCATGTGGACTCAGGTTCCTGGCCGACACCTACAAGGTCCTGCCTGGAACCCCTCTGGTTCCCGCTCGGGGCCGGTGAGGTTCCCGCTCGGGACCAGCCAGGTGGTGCCTCGAGCGGAAACCTGACCCGGTTGGCGGGTCCCGGGCGGGAACCTGACAGGTCCCGAGCATGAACCAGAGGGTTTCCAGGCAGGACCTGGCTGATCTCGGGCAGGACCTGACCAGGACCTGGCGGGTCCTGGCCAGGAACCTGAGTCCACATGCGAATTTGGGAATCCCGCCCAACCGGGAATTTTTGTCTGGGAAAATATAAATGTAAATTGAGAATGTACAGTATCGAGTGTGAAATTTCATATACGACGTTAAGTGTGAAGTGAATAAAGATACAGAGTGGAACTCCGAAGTAAAAGTTCAACCCTCAGTTACCCGACGTATTTTTGCATGTTTTTGTTAATCTCTCATTGTGCATTGCAATCACCTAAATGGAGCTTTTTCCAGTATCAAAAATGTACTATGGTTCTTGAACTTCATTTCTGTTTTGGTTTCGAATGAGCCCCCTTCATCCTTATAAACAATACATCAGATTTTCTGAACCCTCTTATTCCCTTTAGACCCCCGTGGGGTAACTGAGGGTTAAAATATGGTATGCGTGGCGTAAAAATCTAAACATACGAGAACAGGAGCGGTACCTGTGGATGAATGGACGCTATTGAATGGCGTTATCATCCGTCAATGATAATATTCATTACGTCAACGGTATTTATTCGAAGAAAAAAACCGAAAAAATACAATAATAGATGAGATGAAATACCAAAATTTGAATGACTAAGAAAAAACAAAACGCGTCAAAGCATATAAAGAGTTGACTTCACTTGAGCTGTTGACAAGAGTGTACCAAGAAAACAATTGTTTTGAAACAAATACGTATTCGTATGCAGTTCATTCATCGTGAACAAATCATGCTTGCCAAAAATAGGTTTCTGAATCAGCGTGTTTTCGAATTCTATTTTGATCTTTGTATCATCAGTTCCGTTGTAAATTGGAATACCATATCATTATTATTTAAAATTCAGGATATATTATGTAAGAAGGGATAATATCAGAAGGGGAATAGATGAATTTCAGCGAACTGATAAATCAACTACTCCATATTCATTGTAATAAAAACCTCGGGTTTCCATAATTCATTCCGGTTCAATGAATAGTAAATCCTCCGATTTAATTATTGAACTGTATGACTCTACTATAAAGTATATTATGCAGAGGAATGAATTCGGAAATATTCCCAAGCTTGAAGACGAATTTTTAAGTTCAAAAATACACTTCCAGTAGCAAAAATCGGGTGAATATTCGGACAAAGTCTGAATAAATCGCATACGGGTTTCGCGTCAATTTTTTATCCAGTCCTATCCAGAGTTCATTCGGAATTCGGTATTGGATATTATTCGGAATTCTGGATAAAACCGGAACAAGCTCTGGTAGAAATGCTCTAGTCATTGACAAGTTTTGTAACGCTTAACTAGCCAAAAACTAGACGCTTGCAAGTGCCTCGTAGGGTTCTGGTGAGGTACTCGCAAATATCCACTATTTGGCTAGTTAAGCGTTACAAGACTTGACAATAACCCAAGTAGAAATGCTCTAGTTATTGACGAGTTTTGTAACGCTCAACTAGCCAGATACTAGACACTGGCAAGTACCTCACCAGAATCCTACGAGGCACTTGCAAGCGTCTAGTTTTTGGCTAGTTCAGCGTTACAAAACTCGTCAATCACTAGAGCATTTCTACTAGGGAACTAAAGCATTTCTACTTGGGAGGAACCGAATGAGTTTCATCTGAATTTCATCCGAGATTTGGAATAATCTTCAGTCCCAAAACCTGATAGAATTGGGTAAGGAATCATTGCGAAACTCTTATTCGCGCTCTGATACACCCAGGTTACAGCCTATTCGGGGTTTCATCCAGGTTTTCCACCAGGGATTGATAAGGTTCCATTATCATCACGGACATTGGAATAGTTTCTATGAATATCGAGAAAATCCTCAGCTTGAGAATGAGAGAGTGCCCTGGTAGAAATTTCACAAGTCCTTCCCTGTGACTGCTTAGGCGCTGAAGAGGAAAAACTAATTAGGACAAAATCGCAAGGCGCTAGTCAAGAACTGATGAGTTGAATCTAACTGGCAGTGGTTGAACAAAGCTAATGAGCTACTCATCAGTATAATATGAGTTGGACTAATTAATGATAGGATAATACCATGTTTAATAATTACAAGTACTCACTCGATGTATAGATTAAATGGAGAGAGATGAACTTATCAATCTTGAAATGAATAAAATATTCTTTGCACGTGCTTTTGTGGAAATGAATACGAACCAAGCAACAGTACTAGCGCATTCGATGACAAGTACGAATAACATTTGTTTCATTCCAAGAGTAAAAAGTTAATTTTTCTTTATTTTATCTATACTCCAAGTGAAGACTTATACACTAAGGAAATTTTATGACGAACTCCAAATGATAAGTATGTGAATACTTCATATACTTATGATAACAATGAACATAAGTATAGTGCCTAACCTCATAGTGGAAGTATATGTCGTAATTACGATACTAGTCTGATGGAGTTTGCCATAAAATTTTTCCAGTGTAGTTATTACCATCGTCTAGTATTCGTAATAACAAATTCCTCATCAGTTACTGGTTAATGTCAAATCAGTTGCTCGCTAGTGCCTGCTTAGTTTTCCTGATTGGTCCCTGGTTACTGAGAGCTTTACATCCCTCACCAGTTACTTGCCAGTTTCCCCAATTTGTGCCTTGTCAGTGAAAAGGATGAACTGATAAGTGTCTCATGGTTTACTAGCGAAAATTTCTACCAGGTTGCAGAGCTTCTCAAACAAAATTTATCCATTCGACGAGTTTGACAACTTCTCTAAAATCCTGAAATAATTACTCCTCGTCAGTATTAGATCACAAAATGCCCTCTAGTGTTTCTAAATATCCAGAATATGATTTTATCATTTTAGTTTCTTTCTCAGTAACTGAGAAGTTGAGTTGAAAGTGCACTTTTTCATCCTCATTTAGTGAATTCATGTACACCAAGACATTTGCACAATTAATTATGATTTTTCAACACATCAGTATTTTTTTCAGGTTATTCGTATTTCAACGAATAACAAGAGAAATCCCAGGTGTTGCACGACTTGGATGCGAGTAGAGAAGAAAAGTTCCGTACAGACTCGTACGGAAGAAAAAAAAGCACAACTGACGAAGAATCAATGTTGGTTGAGAAAAATGGAAAAAGTAGGTAGCGAGGAGCATCATCGATTCAAATACGTTGTTATATAGCGTGTGGACATATATCGTAGATAGAGAGAATGCAACGTTCCGCGTCTGACTCTGTGATCCGTCAACCGGAAACGACGCAATTTACATGAGGAATCGGGGCATCCCAACCCGTCTCCCAAGTGTAAGTAGCTAAACCACAAGCACGTACGTAATTCCTTAGCTTTTACCGTCTGTACACGTATATAATGTAAGTATACAAAGGCAACCGGCGATGTCTTACAGGGAATAGATAATCTCTGACGCATGACAAGGATTAGTTCGGAGAAATATTTTCGAGTGCTTAAATTCTGACTTTCAAAAGCACGACGAGTTTCCCATCTTTGTATCTTCGCATCTTTCTCCAGTGAATTTGATATAATTAGACGAGAATTCCAATTTCTTCTCCTTTGCGGAAGATACGATGAGAACACGATGGTTATTCGGTCCATGAAGGTTCATAAACTTGAACGTGTGATGATACAATGATAATCCACTTCCTGCACTCTTTCACCCACGTTGGGCTTGAATAATTGTTGAATTTGAAGAATTTTTTCAGTGGTATTATTCGTGCGATTCTTGGTTCCTTCTTGGATTTGCTTTGATGATGAATCAGCGTTTGTTATGATGAGATTTCAAAAAGATCTGGGTGTAACATTGAGTATTCGACTAAAAAATTACATATTTTATAAATGTTTCATCCTTGCCTATGATGTAATAACAATGACATTGATTTTCTGATTCATCACGCCGGAAAACAATTAATGTATTCCATAGGGGTGAATATTAGAGCCACCGATGTCCGAAAACTGTCAGAAATTATGGTATTTGGACCCATATGATTTTCCCCGTGAAGGTTGTTTGGAATGTCTCTCGTAAAAGTAGTCCTTGTATCTGGTCTCTATCTTCACAGTTACTGCTCGTCCTTTTTTTCTCTCGTCCAAATAAATCCGCTCGGACGGATCAACGCACATAAGTATAAACTATATTGGAAAAATAAACCAAAGAACGTTTCTGTGTTTAAAAGAATCATGAAGGTTGTTTCATTGATTTCAACGCAACGCTGAATTATATGTTGAAAATATAAAAATTTAGTACAATGTATTTATTATCCATATGGAATCTAATTTTATTCAACGAGGGCAATGACAGCTAATCTGATGAATAAGTTTCATCATGATTATCAGGTTTTGTAAGATTTTAATAGAATCATTCTTCTGAATGTTGCAGAGGATCTCAGCTTTTTTTTCTCAATTCACCAAGTATCTATACCTCCATTGCGTCGAACTGTTATCGTAAAAAATTCATGAAGATTGATTTTTCTTTTTAAATGGAATTCACTTGACCAATTTTCAAATGCGTTTGAATTCATTTAACTCTACGTACACTAAGAGACAAAAATCGATCGGAAAATGGGAGAGGTTTACATGATTAGGCTTCTGCTTCCGATAACTTGGATCCTTTTTCGAGTATTGATTTAATTTTAACATCCTACCTCGATTTGAATTTTCAGTTATCGAATATTGACAGCTCTGCAAAGCCGCGAGGAAAAATGATTCAAATACTCTCTTCGTGGTATCGGATACTCATTGATAATTTGAAATGATTAAAACAAGAACAGGATATGTCATTGATATCGTTTTGTATTTTCAACAGGGTGGTTGAAATGGTCTTATCGATGTTATCCCATAAATGTATATGGATAACTGAAGTATTTATAAAATCCAATCCTCGGGGCAATACGATATGTCTGTATGTCCTTGATCGGCTTGTACGAAGCTGGTCATCGGATCTGATACGAACCGCACATCAGATTAGGTAGGTTTTGTACCTCAAAGCTGCTACTGCTGCTGCTGCTGCTGCTGTCGTACGGTCTTCTTGATCTTCCTCATTGATGTGACCCTGCTGTATAAGAAGCTTTAAGGAAAAATCGAAGAGGGCTGGTCCGTAGAACGAATCGCTTACGTGCAGAAAAATATTGCTGTCTTTGAAGCGAGGTGCGATAACTCAATGTATATACCATTAGACAAAAAAGAACAAGACAAGAAGAGAAAAGAAATTCTCTCGACTTTATCAATGCGTCTCCACCTTTTCGTATTTTTCTTCCATTTTCAATTGAATAAAATTGTGAACGATGAAAATGATTGGAAATTAGGGAAAGATACGATGTATAATTGTATTTTATGATTCGAGTTTTGAATAATTTTTCTTAGATCGACATGTTGACCCATAAAAAAAGCTCATCGTTTGTGATTGGTGATGAATAAATCAACGTGAGTCTCAGTAATTTCGAGAATACATTGTATACGATTGACCATACGTTTCTTATCTACGAGTTGTAATCTCGTTGGTATTCATGGCAGTGGTTTAAGATGGTTAGGTATAGCTGGTTGGCTATATCTCAAAAATCGATGCCACATTGTTCGTGTGGATGATTTTTTATCTGAAACCAATGATCGTACCGTCTGGAATTTTCCAAGGTTTTGATTAGAAGTATTATTCTCTTGTATATTCATTCTGATCGATGAAATCGTACAAATTCATGTACCACAAGGGTGATAAAAACAAACTACTCATGAAATTACATGGAAATCATTTTGATTTGAAGGTATATCCCACCATGAATTATGTTCAAGAATGTGTAATACGTAGATTCATTCCAATGATGTGGAAAGATTCCTAGGACATTTGGCTCCATAAAGCAGCGTTTGTAGAACTCCGAGAATGTTGCAGTGTCCATTTTTATATGCGTATTCCATTGGAGAACGCTTTCCCTTTAAAATTTCAACTATTTCTCTTTGCTCGAATGAATTGTTCGTCTACCCTTCAAAAAATTTCCTAGATCGTAGGGTACCATTGTTGTTATTAGAGAGTTGAAAAAAAATGTGTATGTAATTCAGAATATTTTTCCCTGTCTGTTGTATTATTTTTTCTGTTACTTGTTTGACAAACCTTATAAATATTTATTAAACAGATATGAATTCAAAGACCACGGTTTTTCAAATCGCGTTGAATATCTTAATCAACTTTTTGTCATCATTTTTTCCTGTTCCTATCTGCTTTGACATTTTTATTGACGAATTACAAGTTTCTTTTCATGTGAGCGTTTAAGCTGAGTAAGTAGTGTTACATCCGTTGGACGACAAAACATTATGAGTTGGCGTGGAATGGACATGAAAGGATGGGTTTGGAAACTTTTTTCTCCCTCGACTGTGAACGCTGTAACCTTTGGCGTGAGACTACAATGAGCGCAGGATTTCACCTCGATCTCAAAGTACTTGATCGATCGAGTTGGGTAACACCCACCAAATTTTTTCGTTGTCGAAATTCTGTATAATTGATATCATAGTCTTATAGGACTTGTTCTTTTATCTCTTCATGAAATGTAACATTCCGATAATTTCAAATTCAGTATAGAATTTCGAAATCGCATGAAATTACACACATATTTATGGGAATAGTGAGAGAAAAATAACATTCCAAAAGTAGATTCGTTGAATTCAATATAATATCAAACTTCAAAATTTCTTATGGACGTTGATTAGTCCTTCAGGTGTTTCAACGCATCTCAACGAAAGGAATTCTATTTCCAATATCAAGTCTTCTGAATTATTGAAGTGGATATTGAAAATTTCATTTAACATGACAATAGTTACGTTCCCTATATTCCATGATCTATTTAAGGATTATAGTTGAAATTTGAAGTAAAAACCCGTAATTCATCAATCGATTCTGAGCACTCGAAGTATTTGGATAATCGATGAATATCGGATTGATTTGTAATATTCTGTTTATCTCGTTAAAACATTTTGATTCCAATCGCAATGAAAAATCATCGTTATTTCCTTCATACTCTCCCGTCATTTATACAAATATGGAGATATTTCCATTCCAGTAATTATAATCTCTCAATATAGGAAAGAAAAATTCAAATATATGTATTGCCCATTCAGAGAAATAAACCGACAGAAGGTTTTTTTCTGCGAGTAAAGGATTCATTAAAATATCTTCCTTGTATTCGATGGAGAACATGAAAGCTACTTGTTCTGTTCCTCCGTCAGTCCTCAATCCTCATTTCCTCTTCAAAAAGAAAATAAATGAGCAAAAAGGTAGTTAGATCTTGCGTCATGAATATATGCATAATTACAAGCTGATTCTTTCAATGGTGTACGAAAACAAAGTTTCAAAGCTTATCGTGAGACGGAACTGGATTTCAAGCAGCGGTGTATAAAAAGAAGTGCAAGATCTTTCAAAACTCCATTTTCCAGTGAAAATACAATTATCTTACGGGATTGATTTGGAAGAATCACATTTCTTTCCTCACAACTTTGCAATGAGGTGGAATCTATACCAAGAAAAATTTCTGTATGAATTTCTCGTCTAATCAAGCCAAGTGTTGATTGTCGGCATCACGAGCGGTCAATTATGTGAAAATTATTGATCAATTCTTTTCTAAAAATTGAAAATCTGTACGATACACCGGGAGGACGAATCAATCGGTTGTTGCATTGGTTTTTTTCTCTCAAAATCCATTTTTACGGACACCTTAGAATATCTGTGTTCCCGTATGGAGGAAAAGGTTTATTTAGAGTTAAAAAATGCATACTTGGTTATAGCGCAATGAATATTTATTTTATGCGAATCCTTTGTGATTATTTCAAATATGATTCATTGATTGCAAACAAACCTTTATTTCTACTAACCCTTCAAGTACACACAGGTGCAAATTCGCACCAGCCATTTTAATACTTTTCATTTTTCGTCAAAAATTCATTTTATTCTCGTGTTTTTTTTACTAATTGAATCGAATCCCTGGTAAAAATAAAACGTGCCACAAAGTGTGAACAGCGTGCAGACAATGCGAATCTGTTCCATTTCCCACCATCTGCACGCTTTTCCTAGATTGTGGCACGGTTTATTTTCACCAGGGATATTTGTGAATTTTCTTCCACACCACGTTAATCTGCACAGTTTTTCCTTCAAATTGAAAATGAAGAAAGGTCGAATTGGTCGAACAAGAACCGAGTGATTAATCGGTGAAGTTCCGTGATAATGAAATATATTTGATTCAAGTAAATATTAATTTTGTCATAAGCAAATATACAAATATACTCTAACTAACTAACTAATGTCCTAACTCTAAATGAACCTCTTTCTCAGGGTGTATTAACACGCCTTTGCGAGATACTTCACTGTTATTTCATGTCTGTCCGTTACTTCACTTTGTTTAAATTGCTTCAGAATAATTCAGGAGCGTTGATATGCGAGTCAATCAGTTAATAGAGTTTGGTGACTTTTCTGGCAACCTTGACTTCAACATGAAAAGGGACAATTGAGTCTTTAGATCTGTTGTTCAACATAACAAAGGTGGGGTGAATTGTTCGTACAATAAATATTCGCATCAGACCATAGGAAATATCGTGATTCGTATATCTTATTCCGTTCAGGTACATGACTTTTTTTTTATCAGTATTCAATATGCGTAAACTTTTATTTCATACAATACAAGATATATTCACATTTGCGCAGACAAATAAGAACAATAACGACTTCAAACAAAAACATTCCATTGAATCCTCTACAATATGACCATAGGTAAAGAAATTCCATTTCGATTATTTATCGCGATGAAACATTGTACATTTATTGTTCTGTGGGAATGAGAACAGCGAGTATCCTTTCTTATTAAATCCCATGATACAATCAACTTGCGAAACTTTTCACACAAAACACTACCTTGATTGTTCTTAAACTCCTGTGTGCGAAAGCCCAAGACGATGAAAATATAAAAAGGCCGAAAAGGCGAAAGAGTAAAAGGGAAAAAAAAGATAACGCCGAAAACCTTTTCAGAACGGAAGAAAGAGAAAACACGTCCTCTCATTTTCTTCGATCAAAGCCACATTCCTCGTGTTTTTTGTTCGAAAGAGAAAAGGTGATGATATCCTTCTGCACCATCGTTACCCTCTCGAGAGAACGATTAATCTTCGACCAAAGAAAAGAAAAAACTGTTCGCGAGAGTCGCTCTTTACAAAATTCCTGCACTGGATTCGATACTCATCGGAAATTTCAAGAATAAAGATCACAGCATAAGTGAATACAAAAATCTATGAACAAAGTCAACTCAACTTTTGCCGAACGGTAATTGAGAAAGTTTAAGAGGACAGTTTCATTATGTGAAGGGAAGAAACCATTGCTTTACTGCGCCGTTGGAACAAATTAATATGAAATAAGGGAAACACTTCAGAATGATGAATAAAAAACATAAAAAACACCTGGTCGTTAATCTCCCTTGGGGTGATTCATAGATTCATCGGGGATCGCATAAAACGAGAGCATGTAAAGACAAAGATTATCAAATCAAGGATTTGATCGAAAATGAAATGAGAGGGCTAAAAATCGATGATGATGTCAAGAAAGCATCCCCTGAAAGAATATTCATCCATCCATCTTGTAGGTCAGTGTAAATATATGTTCGATATAAATCGAATTGATATACTTTCCAAAGATTTATTGTGGAATAGAAAACTATTGATATAAGTAATATTAGTAAAATTTGTATATTTCGTAATATCGTATTTAGAAAGTTTGAATTTAGATAATTTTCTATACTTCATACGACGTCCATCCAATTCGATACGGTTCCTAGATTAATATGAATGCAATTGAACACGATGATTCGGTCTAAGACTACAAATCTGCTAGTTTGGAATATCATGTTTTTAGGATAAGGAAGGGGTATCATTGGACTGTTGATCACTCCGATCCTTGACGAGAATTAGAACAAGTCGGAAACTTCCATAAAAAGTAACACTTCACCACAACATAAGTATATCTTTTGAATATCTGAAAGATATCTTCAGAACCCGAAGAAAGATTGTCAGAATATTTTGTGAAGATATCTTTTCGAGGTCCAGAAGATATCTTATACAAGAAATTCGAATCAGTTCAATATATTCTCATATTTCTCAAGAAAAATGATTTGAGAACACCCCATTTGAGAAATCTTCCGCACGTCGAAAGATATCCTACAGATGTTTCTTTGAGATATTTCAGAGATCTCTTCAACAGCCGCATCTCTATTGAGACGTCTCGCAATTCCTCCACCAAGAGTGGTACAGCTCGTAAGGTTCTTGCGAAGACTAACACGACTCATGAAATTCCCGCGAATACCAGAACGGTTTGTATTTTCAATGTTCATCCGTATTGTAAACCATTCTATTCTCCGTAAACATTTTATGAACTGTGCTACTGTTTGTAAGAGGGATGCGAGCTGTCCTAGTTTCCATAAGAGACGTCGATTTGTAACGCTGGATTCGAAAGATATTCAATAACTTCTCTTCAGATTGTAAATATTTACTCATTCCTTTTGTGCATTCATAACATTGATCCACACGGAATTGACAAATATGTGTGTGTGTGTGTGTGTTTTAAGAATTATGTTGTTCTCCATTCAATCCACGCCTACTGCTGTAAATAACAACGTCAATATCGTCATTGATATATCCAGTATTAGCGGTAATAATACTAACAAAGCCAGCGTCATCAGTACACTGATCACCAATGCTACACACATTATTAGCACTGTTATTACATCGGTCAGCAGCAGAGCGAAATTTACCAACGCAATCAATATTTCAAATCGAGCTGAAATATTAAGCGAATCAAGCGTTATCGCCAGATTAATCTTCAAAATTTACATAATTCGAGATTGGCATCAACATCGCGTATAAAACATATCATAATGACAATTATACATTTTCAACAACTCGTGTGAGAGGACTGATCAAATTGCATGTTGTGACGAGAAAATACTTGGCAAATCGGTGCGAAAATCGTTCGAACTTTATGTAGTTAGAAAATCTTGGTTTTCTACGGAATGTCTCAGAATTAACTACCTATCCTGTGTGCCCATATTCTATGACAGAAATGGAGTATATGTCGAGTATGTTCAATTACACTTCACCATTTTTGCAAAATCTTACAGTGAAAATTAACTCACATCACGGCCCTAGTATCCCCTCAAGATATAGCCAAAATTAACCCTGTTTCAACTGCCCATACAAAAATTTTTGGGCTCCGCCAATGCTGACATTGAAATATAGCTTGGCGCAATATTGACAGACAAGGCTTGGCAATCTATAAATCTTCAATGTTGATTAACAATAAATACAATGTTGCACCGATGTCAGTGTTCGAAAGATTTCGTTTGTCAGCCTATTATTGTGGCACAATTGCGCCAAGCTTGGCTCTTGCTTGGTCCAACATTGACTGAACGATAGATTCCATTCAACGCCAGGATCATTTGAAATGTGGTCCAATATTGCCCAAACTTTGGCCTAGTTTTGGTAGAAATTAGCTCTCAGTGTAGCGCAGATCATCGGTAATAGCATGGCTCAATATGTGCAACCTGAAAAATATTTTTGCTACGTTACTAATCAAGTGTTTCTCGCGAGTGGTGAAACGCGTATACGAAGAATATATAAGGCTTAAGTAAGTCTTTGGAAAAACAGTCAATCGCTCTTTACTGTGAGTCACACTAGGGGGCTCCTACCGCTGAGCTAAGATACATTGTGTCTACTTCTCATGGCAAAATTTACCGACAAAAGAAGCCGAGTCGTTCAAAACCAAATGAGGGGAAAACAATAAGACTTCAAACAACATATGTCAGAAATCGCGAAATGCGCATACTTTTTATACATTCCTGGATTAAATATTTTTTACTTTAATCATTGGCGCAGCATTGACAAACAAAATTTCCAATTGTTTGCCAATGATGGTATATTTCATTGCCATTGTCTCATCGATGATGTGACTTCATTGGAAAAAGACGTAGGTGAATCATAAAATGATGTTATCATTCCAGGTTTGCGCTATGTTTGGTTGCCAAGTCTCGACCATACTTTATCTACGTTGCACTATCCCATGTAACACAGAATATTCTGAGAATATTCTCACAACATCCGTAAAACGTACTGTATCGAATATTCTTACAAAGAGCGTAGAAGCTTCGTAAATATTCATAGAAGATTCTTAGAACATTTGAATGGGACTGTTTCGAATATTCTAGGAACGTTCGTACAATATGCGTACAAAGTTTGTAGGGAGATTGATAAGCAGCGCATGCGCAAGCATCTTAATGACATGAATTCAGTAATGGCGGATAATGTTGTTGACAGGCTACAGACCCTTGGATAATATATTATTTTAATTTGTATTTGGGGAATGAGAAATTGATAAATGTGCATTTTAATATCCCGAATATTTTGAGGGCGTCATGCGTGAAAAATAATCTTCAAAAGCGTAATAAAATTTGAAGAAATATCGTATATATTATGATTGCTTGTTGCGAATCATAAGTATCTGACTCATCCATGTGGATCCATGATATTGCTAAGAATCCATGATGACAGATGTTTATTGATTGAAAGAATATTGATTGTGAATTAGTTACATCCAGAAGTCATATTGGCAGAAATTTCTATTTTAACAGCATTTTTTTATAATATTCCCACAATATTCGTGGCATAATATTCTGAGAATATTTGAAACAGTCTCATTCAAACATTCTGAGAATGTGCGTAGAATATATTCGCACGTAATAAGAATCTCCTTAGAATATTCGAATATCCTCAACGTATATTCTTAGAACATCCTCAGAACGTGCTTGTGCTACCTGGGATGCTAGCGCCAATTGTGAATTCCTATATAGGTGAGCTCTAAATTTCGAACTTATCAAAATACCCTTACATAAAAAAAGTATTTGCTTGAATATTTATCGCAAAAATAGTATTCAAAAGTATTCGATTGCCGGTATTAAGGTGATACTATTGGCGTGGTAGCAGTCAAATAGTTTATAACAAACTACGGGCAAACACTTCATAATAATTTATATATCGCTCTGTACAGCACTTTCACTTGAATCGGAGAATCGCTGTACAGAGTGATATTTTGATTAGAATGAAGCGTTTAGCCAGAGTTTGTTATGGACAATTTGGCTGCTGCCACGCCGCTAGTATCCCCTTAAGCACTGGAGACTAAAGTCGATTCAATAGCGAAGGTTGATTGTCAGTCAATTTTTTCAGTAAGATGCAGCCACGTGAGACCGGACTTTCAATAAATGAGAAGCAGCGGGAAGATTCAAAAATCTTCCACGGAGAAACAAGTTCTTCCATTATCCTAAAATAAATAAATTCATTTGGAAATAAAAGTACCACAGCGTTAAATTCGAATCATAAAAAACACGTCATTGTTTTCCCACCACGTAGTAACACTATCTTTACTTCGGATCGAGTAAATCTTTTTGAATAATGATAGGCCGCGTGAGATACAGGGATTAGAGTTTTACTTGCATGAAGTATTGAAATGGGTCACAAATTCGATATTTTGTGTTTTGTTTTTTTCCTCGTTGTCGTTTATTTTTTCGTTTTTTTCCCCCTAACCAATACACCGAAATCCTTTGAAACTAGTCGCTCCAGAGCCCTATCATTTTTTCCCTCTGCATTATATTTTTCCTCTGCGTACGTACCGATATTCACAATTTCATGATAAAAAGAGAAAAAACAAACTGTCCACGATGCATGACACATTTCTATAATCTATTTATTTCAATAATAAATATTATAATTCCAAATTTTTTTCACGAATAAATTCTGTGAATATGCGATTTACTCTTCTCCTCTCCTGATGATGTTTTGTAATGGAAATAATTTGTAAATTATTTTGCGTACACAAAGAGAGATAAAAATCATACAAAAAACTCTCCTAAAAATGTTCCGAGTTAAATACACGAAGTTGAGTTGAGTGGAGTAGAAGTTTTCAAAAAAACTTCTTGACGTTTCACGAAGAAAATATGATCGCGGGATTTACTAACAGAAAACTTCCAATGCGTTCACGTAATCGGAATTAATTTATCAGACCGTTAGTTTGAATATTTCAAAGAACCATGATTCGATGTACATAATTTTGAAATATTCTCTCTCGTTCCGTCATTGTATACTGGTTCTTTTTTTTCTGGTTCTTTGCGAGGTGCGGTTGGGAATCTTTGAATATCGATCAAAAGTCAAAGAGGATGATTTTTGAAGAAAAATTTTTCAATCAGTTACATCAGTGTACCGCGATATACTGCTTCCCACTTCTCGTCTTATTTTTTTCCCTGCCTCTTCTTGCTGCTCTTAAAGTTGTAATTAGCGCAGAACGTTTAAACGTACCACACGTACACATACTCAAGTTCTGTACAGCGACGAGAGTAAGAAGCTTAGGTTTCTAGCAACATTCTGGAAGTAATGGTACTCGAATGGCACTCAAATGGAGGACTGAAGAAAGAGAGGCTTCCGTGGCTGTTCGTGTTGTATACGTGGGTATACGATGTGTAGTGGGTGTATGTATTTATGTATGTTGCAATGAGAGGAAGACAAAAAGAACAGAAAGAGCAGAGAGAATGAAGAGAGAAAAAAAGAGTGTGAGGAGGACCGCACCCCGGTATCTCTTAAAATCCACTTTGACGCCACCGCCAGCTGTATTGCGTACCATTAGTTCCCGTAGGAACTCGTAGGTAGATTTCGCATTCGCACCACGGATCTGTACCAGCGAAGCGTAGGTATTACCGTATACATACACTTCACGTAAGATACTTTAATAAGCAAGCTTTGCTCAGCTAATGAGTATTCAACATCGTTGTGGAAAACGAAGAGGGTCGAAAGAAAGAGAGAGATACAAATTCAAGGTAACAAGGTTAGTACGACTAAGATCCCCCAAGTTAACAGCATCACTCAAACCAACGACGTTCGGTTACGATAAATGAGAAAAGTATACCTGTCATGACGAGGGAAAAATTCTTATTCTCGATAATAGTACTAACGATATCCTCGAATCATTCCAAATCCGTGAAAAATAATAATATCCGATTATATTTTGAAAAACGAATCCTCGATAATTACATTCCCTTCCAATCATTTCTTCAAATTTCAAAATGTAGCCCTCACTCGAGTTTCGGAATTCCTATTAAATCCGATAAATGAGCTGTCTCGAGTGAGCCAGCATAAGAGAGGGAATATCATCCAGAAACAGAACACTCGAGGTTGATAGTTGGCATCGTAGAGAGAGCAAAGACTTATCCGCAGACGAGGAATTATACGTTGCGCTTCAGGTATCCACTAATGGGATACAGGTGAGTGACGGGTAGAGAGGTCGAAGGAGAAGGAAGGAAGTGGAAATGAGAAGAAGAGTAGAAAAGGGACGAAGGTATATTCAAAATTGCATACACCAAAGACTTGGGGGGAATTTAACATGGTATGTGCTTTGAGCAACGGTTTGTCATGGCTTAACTATATCACAACGAGATGACCCGAACACCAGGCACTACCGATAAAGTGTCATGTATTTTCTGAAACAATTGAATACCGGAGTTTATTTCAGGATTTGCGGTTTGCACTGAAATGATATACAATTTTCATGAATTATACGAGACTTAAACTTGACTACCTTAAATTTAGCGAGGCGTGTTCTTGATACAAGGAATAATTTCACAAGATCTAAATAGAATTTGTGTATAATTCTTGGAAATTCTGTATATATTCATATGTGTTATAGGATTAAGACGTTATCGGCCCTATGTGTGTCATATTTTGCCCGTCGCAAGATCAAGCACACGAGAGCTAGCATATACAAAGTACATAGGATCATTGTCCTATAAAATCGCCGTCCCAGATGTGAATCTTGTTGATTACAGCCTTAGGCAAAAAACATGACTGGTCACATTTATCCCAATTTGGAATGGAATTTTGAACAGGGACAATTTTGTAGGATAATTTCATGTGATTGACATTCAATCACTCGGGATTAACTTAAGGAAAAATTATTAGAAAAATTATGACTTGGATAAATACACGGAAAGATCGGGTCTATTAATATTTAGAAAAATGACTGTCAATTTAGGGAAAACGAGGATCGCTGAAGAATATTCGTAGTGAGTCTACTAAAAATTCCTAGTCAATGTATCAACAATAGATAGTTCCACTGTGAGAAATATCAATGAAACTATCAACTGTTAATATTTTGGCTACGAATTTTTAGTAGACTCATTAAGAATATTTTTCAGCGATTCTCTTTTTCCCTAAATTGACAGTCATTTTCCTAAACGTTGATAAATTCTTTCTGAATAATCATAGAGCCAGTCTTTCCGTGTAGGACAAGCTGTCATCAATTCTTTGAGAAAGAAAAAATCATGAACATCCTGAATAACCATATTGTACAAAAAAACTTCAGAGAAATTCCAGTACCGTACTGAAGGCAATTAACCTGTACATGTGTACTAAAAAATTACATTCAAATCGTGAGAATTTCGGTACACGTATCAACAAAATCTTGTATTCATACTGCAAAATTGAAGTGAAACACATGAATTTTCATGTAAAATAAGGAAAAATTCCGGTACAACAGGAATTTTCTTTTACGTGAGCTAAAAAATTCGTTATGAACAAAAATTTTCCAGTTCCTGGGTACCGGAAAATTTCAGTTCTTTTGGTGTAGATATTTTTATAACAAAGAAACTCACAATCTTTTTGAATTTTCTTCCTCTGAAAATGTTTCCAACAAATATAATACAATTAAGGGGAGACATACGTTCGTTGGATGACGAAGAATTGATTGATGGGATATGTAATGTCCACTGAAAGACTTCAGAATGATCCTGCTATCCGAGATATTATGATTGTGTAAGTTGAAAGAAAATCGGAGAGTGATAAATTTCAACGCGTTATTCTCAAAACAATGTTTCTGAATTCCGTGAGATAGATAGCAGAAAAAGTATCGTGCCAATTTCCATCAAGTTTTGCACACATCTTCCACATAATATTTGTGAGAGATTAAATGAACGTTTTCATTTCTTGCTTCTAGTCATGGGGATGCTTGGGAAAGATCAATCCTTTTTGATATAAAAAGTATCGAATTTTCATTGAAATCTATAAAAGTTTCATATTTTTTATATTAAAAAGGATCGATCCTTCACGAAGTCCCCCGTCACTAATTGTTTCTATATTGGCCGATTTCATAAGCAATAATAGATCGATTTTTCGGAGTAGAAATTGTCACTTTGTTTTGTAAAAGAGCTCCAAATTTTTCCTCCAAAGCGGTTTGAGATTTGGAATAACTCACATCTCACGCACCTTCAGAAGGATCCCTAATCTACGCTTTTGGGGCTTTCGGACTTGGCGCGTCTTATTATTCTCGCTGTATTTTCGTGGAATCTCATTCTTGCGAGATGATTCCTTTTTTTCAATTCATTTGTCGCAATCTTAGAATTCGAGAACAACAGTCAGGAAAACAATTATTTTGAAGAAATCATATCTGTCCCACACAAAAATGTCAAGACGAAAATAACTATTATTTCAGAATGAGAAAAAGTAGAACTCTAAGGAAAACGAATATTCATCGTGATAGCTCAAAAAAGTACCCTTGAAAAAATTTACGCCATTTTGACCAAAAAATTGGAGAAGAAATGGAGCATTTTGCACTGGAAAAAATTTTCAGAAAATGTCATCAATGATACAATCAAAATTTTGTTATCACAACAAAACATTTTTTTCAGTGTGGTCAGGATGAATTGATGGATGAATCTTTGCAAGAGTAAAGTTGGTATATTTCGAAAAATTCACAATTAGTGGATTACACGTACATTGAGAACCCAATTTCTTAAACTTGAAGAAAATTTGTGTGTCCTCACTCTGATAAATCTTGTTTCCAATGGAAAAAATAATTCATCCCAATGGACAGATTTTTCATTGAATTGAAATCACATTCTTCGAATTCAAGAAGGAATATAATATTTCTGTTCAAATTTGAGAATTTTTAGTTTCAATCTCATGAAAACTTTTTCCATTGAAGAAAACATTTATTAGAATGAGGGCAAAGGAAAGTTTGTTCCAGTTCAAGAAATGGGGTTTACAGTGTATTCAGCGGAATATTTAAAAGAAAAAAAATGCAAAAGGGAGGGAAAAAATAAGAAGATCGATGAAAAAATCATCATTTATTGAAATGAAATGGATTTACTTCAATTCAATGTTTGATCAATACCACTTAATACACAGTCGAACAACAAAACAATTTTTTGAGTCTAGGAATCAGAAGACTATGTCCAGTATACGTTTTTGAGATCGTTCAATCCCAATCTCAAGTCCATTCAAAGTGACGCCTGTGGAATGCAATATTGGATGCTGAATTTGAAATGATAAATTAATTATTCAATGAATTGACAACACGAACAATCATCGATTCACCGGGAAGAGAGCGGAAATGTAGGGATCTCGAAATATGAAAGACTGTTACGCTGATTTACGATCGAATCCAAAAGTTATTGCGATTATCAATAATTGTCAAGTTGTTGTTGAGTCAGCCGAGTACTGCACAATACTTACAGAAGCTTTCCTGGATATTTCAAAATGTTCATTTATCAAAGGTAATGATTCTAACAGCGATTTGGGATTGAATCTGTAATTTTTCGGGATTGCTTGTTCAGCAATGTATGCCTTGACATGATGGAATTCCAAGTTCTCCCTTTAAATGCCCAGTGAATACATTGTTTCTTTATTCAGTTCAAATTCCACACAACACAAAGAACTCTACGGGTTTCGCAAAGAGGACATTGTTTGAATCCTGATATCAAGAAGTCTCATCAAAAAGATCTCTAACTGCATTCGTACAGAACTCCAAAGAGTCAAATTCTGACGTATTTCAGAGACGAACGTTCCATGTCGATGAAACACTCCAGTAGAATAGTCTAGTCATTCACGAGTTTGTAATGCTCGCACTAGCGAAAAACTAATCAACTCGTTAAATACTTACGAGGCACTCACCAGTCTCTAGTTTTTTGTTATTCGGGCGTTACGAACTCGTGAATGACTAGACCGTTTCTATTAGAGCAACTTCAACATGTCACGGTTCTGAGGTCCATAGACCTCCTTCAAACATATTTGCATTTGGGTTGGATGTTCAGTAATAAAGGTGGTGAACTTCCAAGTTATTCTGTTTAGAGACTTTGAAATGGCTTAATCCTACGGATAGCGAACTTTACGAATGAAGGTATCCAAAAAAGAGCATCCTATCCTACAAGATATCGATTGTATAAGCATTATTGAAGTGTCTCTAACACATAACCAGTAGTTGATCCTTTAATTATGTGATGGTGTCTATTGGTAAATCCGCTTGCAATGACTTTTACTATTTCTAAAAGAAACAGTGTTGGGAAAAAATAGACTATATCATGAAAATCGGAATAATTAGAGAACTCGGTTTTTTGAACAATATGAAGAGAAAATGTGGCAATTTTTTTCTGAGAGCGTTCAACCAACAATATTGTTTATATATTCAATGCACTGATCAATCCATTTTGCATTGATTCCAGTCTTGGTCTCGTCCGAATCACTATCAAGTCCCTCCATTATTCCGATTGGCTTATTACAATCTGAATTTTCTTATCCAGATACAATCCTTTCTAAAAATACTGAAAGTAATTGCCAAGAAACTCACAGTTAGATGGCATCACATGAACGTATCGCATTTTGCTTTCGTATTACAGAGGTATAATTCAATTAACTGAACTACGTCAATACTCAAATATGTGACGGACAATAACAAGCAAATGACCTGGGTTTGACACTATCTATACAACTCGATATTGCAGGAAGATATTGGTATACTAGGATGAATAAATTTTGGAAAGAATCAAGGAGAAAATCTCTAAATCCTTTTAAGAAGAATTTCTTCTGAACAGTTCGAATAATTATTCCTCTAATAAACTTTATGAAACCCTATGGAGGAGTAATTTCTACTTCGATTTTCGCTGTCAGCAGGAGAAGAAGCTTTATGTTTGGGCGTAATGTTTACATGAAAATATACCATCGAGATAACTCATTCACGAATTTAAAAATATGAAAAACGTATTGAAATTCAATCAATCAAATCCCCAATATTTCGATTTTATATCATCCCACGTGATCAGGGTATTTGTGAAATCGTTCAAGCTTTTATCGTACCATGTAATTATCAATATTCGCGTATCCACTATTTCATCCTGACCTGTTGGTTATGTGTCATACACAACCATCGCACGGTGATTGAAGATATGATGAATTTTTATATAAACACAGACGAAACAAAAATTTCAAATTTTTCGATCAACTTTTTGCATGGTAAATAAACTGTGATAAATATCGTGAAGTGGATACATCGTGATGAATAGAAATATTTCGTTGAAAAGGAGGAGAATTTTTCAACTTCGATGTTGGAGTTTTTTTATCTCGAAGAATGATGGAAACTGGAAAATTATTCCAGTTTACGATATTCACTGACTGAATCCACTGTGAATTCATTCCAGATTTTCCTAGCTATCAAAATATCACATCATATTAGACTCGAGATTGTAATTCGAATGCCCATTCATTTTCGATTGATAGTAAAAAAAGAAATCATATTGCGATAAACAATACTATACAGCTTGGCTGTAAAATTGACGTTAAAAAGAAACGTTTATTACTCCCTCGTACTTAGGGCTTTCCAACTACAAAGAAAAGTTTTACGATCGTGTAAAGGCACAATTGAATTTGAGATATCTCGACGTTCGAGTACGTTTTATCGCGTTCAAAATGTCCATGTGAAATAGAGCTGTGTGTCTCCCACCTATTTCACTGATCTACCATAGTGCTTTTATTCTTGAAATTTCGAGTGGTCGTTAGGTTCGTTCAACATGCGAGTTTCCAAAGTGGATCTATTTCCAAGCTTGACATAGTCTCAAACTCGGATAGTACCTTCTCCTCGAAGGAAAAAGAAAGGAGATGGAGAGGAAATGAAAGCCGAGAAAATTCCAATGTTTTAAGGAACGAAAAGGAACAAGAACTACTTTTGGACCTGAAGTTTTCCAGACTTCTTCTTCTTCTTCTTCTCCTTCTTCTCGAATAAAAGATATTACAATCTCATCTTCTAGTAAATTAATTTTCTTCAGACAAATACAACATGTTTCAAGCTTTCCCTCGTTAATTTTTCAACTCCGTCGTGATACGGGTCATTGTAACATCATTGGTCCGAAGAATCCTTGGATATTGCAAGATGACGAATATAATTGTATTTGCCGTATCATAATTGCTAGAAATTTAATGCAAGAAGGACATTAAAATTCAGACAAGGCTTCATAATTTTTTAAATTTCATTAGCCATTCTACAATGTTGAATTTACATAGCAGGGCAATTTTCTTCGGCTTTGAGACTGATCATCAAAATGTTTTCAAAAACATTTCACTGGAAAAATATGAAAAGTTTTCCATTTTATGAGAGGTGTATTATTGATGTAAGTTTGTGTACAATAATTGACAATCATAATACGAGCATACTGATTCGACACCCTGATGAACTACACAGACACCTGGGGAGCACCAGGTAAATGTACGGAAATACATTCAAGTGGAAATGGGAATTGAATTGATCAATAAAGGTAGATTTCGAGCAAGAATCTGATCTAGGAAGCCCTCTGGTGAATACCGCACACAAAGTATAAAATATTTTTATCTCCCAGCATTCAGTTATTGGTATCTTTTGTGTAGACTCGACAGATAAATGAAAGAGGAGAAAAATGAGTATATGCGAGGGATAGCATGTAACAGCCGCTTATTATTAATGAAGGAATCACAATGAACACATGGTTCTAGAGCACAGGTATGTATAACAAACAGCGAGGAACAGATGTCGATAACAGATATTGACTCTATACACCGAAAGTTCACGATGAGAGGTCGCATATACTGTGAAAAAAAACTGTTTTCATTGGAGCAGTGAAAGAACTTCAACTTACTACGAAATATTTCTTTTTTTTTTATGGATGAAATATTTGTTCGATTCATAGGTCGTAGAAATGAAACTTCCCTCCGTTCAATGGTTCGTTCTTTTGTTTCTGAGAATTACTAGACCTTTTTAATCTATAAAAAGAAATCTCAATTGAATCAATTGAATTTCTGATGTGTCAAAACTGGGCACGATGAGTTTTTCTTAAGAAAAGATGAGGAGAGGTATGGTTCTGATTATGTATTGAATCCTATCAATTAATAGAATTTCCTCAATGTGAGATAATTTTAATGGGTCGTGATGAATAACATTTTTATCCCATCCTGATCAAAAAATCCGATAGGATCCGATAAAAACCGATTCAAAAATAATCGGAATGAATAGGATCAATCGGAAAGGCTCACCTACCGATTCAAAATGAATAGGAATCAATCGGAACCTCTTTTCTATACGATTGAATTGAGGATTCACCAATAGGAAAATCTGTTTTTTATTTGAACTAATGAGACTTCACGTGATCCGCTGGTCTGTATGAGAGATATTTGATTGGACGATTAAAATCTTTTCCATTTCATGAGACGAACGGTTTTTTATTAAAGTTTTTCATAACCTCAATCTATTGGGACTAATGGGAAAATATGTGAAACTAAATGAATGGGTTTTATATGAGAAATTTCCAACTTATTTTTAAAATGTATAGATGTGATTGATCAATGAGTTTCAGTTGGATCATTCCAACATTCGAAGTTATTGAGGGAAATATGAAAGTTCACAGATCTTAACATCCTAGATAGAAAAGAAAGATCTGTTGGAATAACTAATTGATTTTTAAGCGCATATAGATCCATTTTTTTCATTAGAACGACAATTTTATTCATTGATTCAGTTGATTGAAATAATAAATTATTCAAAATTGGTTGAATCAATCGAAGCATTGGTTATTCTAACGAAAAAAATAGGTATTCTAAATAATCTTTTTTTTCCGTGTGCAGCTATGTATCGGCAATAAACAATCCAGTTTCAGAATTGCTTTTATTGTATCAGACCATAGGTTTCAAATGAATGAAATACCGATTGAATCCAATTGAGAAATATTTCATTGGTATCAATCGGAATTTTCATTGATCATAGAATACCGATTGAAACCAATTGCAAAAAGTTTTATTGGTATCAATCCCAATTTTTATTATTAATGAAATACCCCTTGAAGAATATTTCACTGGTATCGATTAAAATTTTCATGGTCAATGAAATACCGATTGAATGCAATCAAACAATATTTCATTAGGGGAACGGCGGGTGGTATGGCCTCCTTAAGGGAAAACTAAGATAAAATCACTCCAAAGTGTAAGAATATCGCTACGGTATGGGATACTACTTTTTGGAGTATTTTTCTCACATACATCCTGAAGAAAAAATTATCATTAGTGAAATGAAAGATCAGGAACAATTCTAGTTTATAGATGAATTTATGAAAAATTTTTCGGTGTTGGGTGGTATGGCCCACCATCCAAAAATCGGTAAATTAAAACAAGAACATATTTTTTGACACAAAATTATTTGTTTTAAACATTGAATATGATTTTTTCAACTCTTACTTAGACCGTGGGCTGGATAATTTACATCTATCGCCATAAAAATATAATGGACCATACAATCCAAATCTAACCTATTAAGGCCCATGGTGAAACCATGGGGGATATGATCGCCGATGAAATTTTGGCATAACATCGAGGAACGAATTTTCATGTGAAACGCATACATAAAAACTTTTTTGATAAATAAATTGTTTGCACAATGTTTTTTGAAATGAGTGTTCGGTAAAACTGATCCCATCAATTGATTTTGAGAAAAAAAATACATAGCAAACATGTACCCTGAATCAACATTGCGATTGTTTGTTATAAAAAATTAAAAAAAACACGTATTGGTTGATTATTTTTTTTCATAACATTGAACGACCGCAATGTGGATGTGGAAACTTTTTTGACCAATTTATTTATAAAAAATTTATTCAAACACGTTTCTCACTTCACTTGGCATAGCATGGGTTTGCGAAGATTCCATCGGCGACCGAGACCATATCCCCCATTATTTCAGCAGGAGCTCTAATGTGTTAATGTGACCCTTACCACCTGAATTCAATGTGGGTGATACCACCCGATCGAGATTTTTGACGAAAAAATTAGTTCATAACCAAACAAACAAACATTACCGCTTAAAAGTCATGAGACGTGTTCTATATATAGGGAGGGGGGCGTTAATACTAGCACCACAGATTATTTCATGATCTGACCTACTCCAGTAGAGAACGTCTCAAAGTTTCGCCGACACTGTACACCAAGAACAAGGGAATAGTGACCAAAAGTGTGTAGTGCCACCACTGAGCCTCAGATCCTGGAAACACATGGTGGGCCATACCGACCGCCGGGCCATACCACCCGCCGTTCCTCTAATTTCAATTGAAATTCTCATTGGTCATAAGATAGCCATTGGATTACATTCAAAAATATTTTATTGGTATCAAACGGCATTTTGATTATTGATAAAATACCCATTGAATTCCATTGACAAATATTTTATTGGTATCGATCGAAATTTTTATTATTAGTAAAATACCGATCGAATCCTATAGGAGAACATTTTTTTTATCGGATTCAATCGGATATTTGTTACCAAGATATGTCAGGCAATATGCGCCTTCAGAGCAGCGTGTTAGGATAGCTTAGAGGTTGAGTAGGTAGGTCGGTGATAGTTCGAATCCCCTCCAGGTAGAAATAAATCTCCTCAGTCATATGCAGAGATAGAAATGTTGACAAAGTTATAATTGGCTCCAATTAGAAAATAATTCATTCACATCAATCATAACTCTCAATGATAATAGTATACCCATTGAATTACGATGAAAATGTTTTATTGGTATCAATCGGAATTTTTATTGATCATAAAATACCGATCAAATCCAATAGGAAGACATTTTATTAATATCCATTGGAAATTTCCGATGCAGAAATTCAGTTAATTCTGATAAATTTTTTTCTATCGGATTTGATCGGGATTTTTGTTAAACATGAAATACCGATTGAATCCAAAAAAAAAGTATCTCATTGGTATTAGTGGAACATTTCCGATGCAGAAACTCAATTTCGATATAATTTTTTTCATCGGATTTTTTAACTAGGGCAGATAAAATTGAGGTCCTGATCTGCAGTGTAACTAAAATTCCATACTTAAAACGTTTAGAATAGCACACACGTTTTTGTTTTCTGGAGAGGGAGAGAGAATTTTATATCGAAAAACGATGATATTTCTCTGTTCGAAACTGTGGGGCGAAGATGAATATCGAGGACCATACATTTGTGAGATCAATCATTAAAAATTGAAACACAGGATTCAGATATCAGTTCATAAGTGTGATTCTATGTCACTTTGAATTTTTTACGTCTATCGAAAAAAATTTCGGAGAAAAGTCATATTCATTATTATCTCCAACTCAGTTACGTATGAAGTGAAGCATGTTCATTTAATTCGTCATAACTTTCTAAAAAAATTCACACACCATCCGGTACTTCAACTTCTTTTTTCTTTGGAAACGATAACGAGAACACATCGTTCGATTCGATGAGAGTGTTAAAGCGGGGAATCGATTTTATAACTTCCCATTTCCTTACACAATTGTGGATCAATCTTACTACACGGACGCATCAACCGCCACCCCCTCGGCTTCGAAGTTCGTATTCACGATACATACGTTCTCAATTGCACCGAGGAATGAAGGGAACACATCAATGACAATCACATCCTCAATACATACGAGAATGATACCTGTCGCCATCGAAGTAGCAGATATTATAATTAGCGTGATTAATCCCTAATTGGAAAGATGGCCGGAACCGTATTGCGCGTGAATATACGCGATCAGATTAAAGGATGGCAGGGGATAGAGTTATAGTAGGACTAGTAGACTTGATGGTTCAGTAATAGACGGGAGACAACAGGAGGGTACACGAAGTGAGGCACAACGAATCAATTATGCGGTATACTGGTTTACGAAATTATACAGCTCTGCATGATTATCCGAACCATGAAGAGTGAACGCAAAAGCAATATTAATACGATGATTCAATAGTGTATGCAATTTATGCCGAAGGAGTATAAAATCCTAAGGTCGAGATGGAGTTCCTCATGGGCCTGATCAATGTATGGGTCACACATCCACTGACCCATTCAAACCTCTAATTTGCTTACAATGTTTTTTTTCCTCAATAAATTATCAGATTTTTATGCAAGACAAAGAAAAACAATATCGCCTAAAAATAAAATACCACAGTAAAACCATGTTATTTCAGTGAATAAATATCTGCTACTTCTACCAACGTAATGTTATCTGAAGTTACTGATATTTCGTTCTACGGGGTATTCGGTTGATTCATGAAGATGACCAGTTTACGTCAAATGATATTCATTCAAGACAGTTGAGCATTGTTCCCACTCCAAATAACGTTCCAACAATCCAAATGAAATATGTTCATGACTTATGATAACAATTACAATAATGGAGATAAATCTTTGGTCCTGAGAAGTAAGGACCACAAGGGTTTCACGAGTTCAGGTGATAAACCGACATATCATAGAAATGAATTATTCTGCCGTTTGAATTCTTCTCAACAAAACCTAGATACCTGAATGGAGTATCTCAACTTTGTACTTGAAAAAACTTGTCACAACTATTATATTTTCAGCTTTGAATTCTTCAAAAGATACACATCTTTAATGAGAAGGATCCAAATGATTTGCCATTCGTTACGTACACTTACTCAAAAATTTTTAAATACACTTTGACGGAAGAAGTAATCAAGTACAGGAAAGACTGTACTCGGTTCTTTGAGGAAAGTTCAAGTGAAAAGACAGTATCTTTTTTCTTGTTTAGGTTTCTCAGAATCGAGTCATGGATCTTATGAGAGAAGATCCGTGCAACCGAAGGAATTAGAGTCTCTGCAAATAGACTTTTTGAAAAAAGAGTAAATAGCGAGGGAAAAATGTAGTGGAAGAAGGAAGAAAGAACAGCGAATGAAACTGAAAAAAGAGTGAGAAAGAAATTGCAGGTGGTGGACAAAGTGAGCGAGAGGTAAGCGAGATGGAGCACCTCGGAGTAAATTTATTTGCATAGGCCCCACGAGTCTCTTTCGAGCGGAAATACAACTAATTGGATTCCCCGGTATCACCATGATCCCGATATTCATGTGTGTTTCACCTGTATACATCCACGTTGCAGTAGGTTTTTTTATTTCCTTCGTTGTTTCTAGAAACGCCAAAAAGAAACCGAGAAGATCGTTCAGAAAAGTACATCGACTAATCCAATTCTGGGTTCCGTATGCAACCTTCTGGCCCTTACATTCCTCTTTTCCTCCCACTTCTCTTTGAAATGTAGACAAACTTTTTTCCTCCCATTCCCCGTTTCTATCTTCCTCGTTCCTCTTCTCTTCTATCTCTTCTTCCTCCTTTTCCGCATTTATTTTTCTCCGTTCTTTCTCGCTTTAGATCTTCGAACGTCGACTCGTCTGAAATTTATTTCAACCCTCTACTATTCGAGGGACATTTTCCTGTATTAAAAGAGTCGTGCTAAACTCCCAGGAAGCGAATTTACACGCTACAGATTCGTGGGCTTTATTCTTATGCCTTGTGTCTGTGTACATAATCGACAAAACTATAAAACGCAGGGAAAATCTGGTCTGACATCCTGTATTGATTTCACACGATATTTTTCTCATTCTCTTCCTTTCAAAGTCCACTGATTTCTCTTCACCTTTTTCACACAATTATTATCAAGTTGGAAAATATCTAATATTTGTTCGTTTGATAGGTTTGAGAAAGACTTCTTTTCTGAGAGGATGTTGAGAGATATACTTTTCATGTTTACATAAACATATCACTTGAGAGTGAATTGGAAGCAGAATGGATTCCCTGAGGGAGAAAAGTGAAGAACTAGCAGCCAAAAAGTAGTCTTTTTTCATGGGACTTGTCGAGAACAATGATTGTTGCTTTCGAAGGTAATGTGGTGCTCAATTAGCCATCTCCTGATCCATTTTAATGCACAGAAAATACAACAGATTTTGGTTGGTAATGGCTCAATTTATGACGACAGATGACGGCGGTTGTCGTCTTATTTCCAAGCGAAAAGTGTGACTGGCATTCGTTCACCTCCGCCCGGCAACCAATCAGTTCTCATATCCTCATCATGGCTGTTATTGGGCCAGTTTTCATGGGTAACACTTAGCTGGTGTCAAGTAAAACACATTTCTGGAGGGTAAATTAACCTGCAATTGAGTGACAATGGATGGGAGCCAAATTAACGAAACGTTAGTTGAAAGGAATCATACATCACACTCTCTCTTCTCGAACACCGATTCCACTGCAAATTAATGTTTCTGTCGGCATCGTTTTTGTTATCAAAAAAGAGAATCGATGAAACCTAGCATGTCCTGATAGCGAGTTCGACAATTCATATTGTTGAAACTTCACAGTGCTCTGAGTATGAAGGGAAATTAGTTGGAAAAAATGATTGCTTCGTTTCCTTCTCCACGTTACAAATCATAATTAAAGTCTTAAGTTTTGTGTTCTCATTATCTTCTCATCTTCATCCATTAATTATCATCATTGTCATTATTATGACTCTCTCTTCACCACGATTCCAATTCTGTTTCGTTCATCATCAGCATGATAAAGGTTTCATTCGTTCACTCATATTCCCATTTGTGAGAAATTAAAATTGAACTTCGGTATGATAATAAGTGAGCCATGATCATGATTGGAGAGGATTTTCAAATATTTCATAATCCTCAATATACAGTGGAAATAATTTCTCAGCAAATGTGACTGAATTGAATCAAATGAGTGAAAAGATATAGTAGATGTCGATCGGAATGACCAAATTACCCATATCGAGTGATCCATTGATTCGATAATGGCGTATTACTGTGACATAGAGGGTGCTAATTGCACGTTAATAGCGCCCATTAAAGGCTCCTCATATATTGACTATTAATAGATAACGTGAATCTACTCAAGTAAAAATCCGTGTGAAATGAGTATTTTTCCTTCAGGCAATATTGGTTGAGGGATGGATCAAGCGTGGTGCAGCCTATGATCACGAGCCTTCATGAACGAAGTTGATTCATTGATCGTTCATATTGGTACAATATTTAGACCATCGTAAACCACTCTTGCCTCTACGTAGATTACCCAGCCTTGCACTCAGCTGTATTCTATCGTTGGCATTGGCGGAGCCTGAAGCCCCATATCTTCCTTACAGCAGTGCGATTCATGGAACTGTTTAGGCTCTTACGGGAATCTCCCCAAGGATTGGTATCTTCTTTCTTCATATCTACGACCTCTCATCGCTCCTCATTTATGTAGAATTCAAAAAATTCACAGAGAATTTGAGCGTGAAACAATCGATTTTTCAAATAATTGTCGGGGTATTATATGTTGATATTACGAGAGCTGACTCGGATACAAATACAAGTTTTTTACGCTACCACGATGAGAAATTTCTTTCAAATGCATATCTACCATTTGCAACCCATGAAATTTGATCTGTAAAATCCGGACGATTGTCAAATTCAAACATTGAATCTCAATGATGTGGAAGTTCGAATTATTTCCTCACAGAAATATGAATCCAAATGAATCGAATATTATTCAACAGAACGTTAACCAATATATGCAGGTGAAAAATATTCTCTTCCTTGTTCGATATTATTCGTCCGTGTTATCAAGTTTTTACAGTTAATTCCACCGTTATTTTCTGATTGAAAAATCATTCAAATATCCGTTGGATTTCGCATTTGATTGAAATATGAATCGTCCTTTTTTATACTCGAAACAAAATCAGAACAAATGAAAAAAGCTCTGATCGCAAATGAAAGAGGGAATCTATTCATTCTTCTGTTCTGTTTCATCATTGATCAACCAGAATTCGTTTTTTAAACGATATTTCATTTCGATACCGTATTCAATCATAAATTTCCTCTGATCTGGTATAAATATGTTTTCATATTGATGGCGAATTTTATTTTCAAAGAATTCATTCAAAATTGGCTTGGTTTATGAAAGTCGATAGTTTTGTATTTATTTTTGCGGGTTGAATTTTTCATTTTCATTTATTCAACATCAAATCATCCGCATTTAAACTAGAAAGTCTTCAATCCACGGATCCCAATTATTCATCCAAACAATTTATGGGAATGCCTTCCAATCTAATAAACAATTTGTTTCTCCAAATACACTGAGAGAAATTTGTAGTTGAATTAACTATGGAATTTTAGGAACTCTCAGGGAAATTTTGCAAGTTTCTGGAAATGAATAGGGAAAACTTTTCTACGGGAATAGGGGAACATACTGACTTCTCATCCAATTTACCATGGCATAACAATGGAAACCTGATCGAATTTACAATTTTTTACAGTCAATTTCATTAGAAGTCAGTATGTTCCCCCATTTCTATAATCCCATAGTAAAGTTAACTATAAATTTCTCTCAGTGTATAGTATGTTTCATATATGTTTATGATATTTTACGCGATATTTTTGCTAGATATCTAAAAGATACCTTGAGGAAAATTCATATTAGTCATGTTTTAATGAGCTCAGAAATTCCGGCTTGGTGGAAAAGAAGATCTTGCATCAATTCTTTCTCGAGGAAAACTTTTTGAACCCATGAAAACATTGCAGAAGAGAATTTATTCTCCCATTTCACACGTGAATCGATGTATTTTCACAAGATGTGTGTCCAAGAATTCAATACAATAGCCCTAAGAAAAAAACGCTGTATCGTAGCTCCAAATCTTCGAACCGAATTGAATCTTGATCGTTGTAATTTATTCAACGGAGACTGGTTCTCACGTGTAAATTTCTTGGTCTCGCCAATACTGACGATAAAAAATAGATGGTTGCAATGTTGACATCCAAGACTTTGAAATCTGAGTATATCGACCCAATGTTGGTGGATAAGTTGCACCGGTGTTGAGAATCATAAATCGATCATGCACTGATCAATGCATAAACGGTTCAAGATTGTGCCAATTTCAATTCAGGGTTGCTCCAATATTTTCAATGTAAATTCTTGATATAAATGCAATTCTGGGATATTCAATAATGCAATATCTGTCCCCATATTGTTCAGGTCTCACCAATATCAGACTTTTTTCACTCAGGTAAACTTGGGTTTTGAAACTCAGTGAAGTTTGGAGTCCAAATCCGTTTTTTGGTATTCGTTTGAACTATCAACGCGACCGAACTACGATCAACTACCACATTTCTGGAATGCATGCTGAATGCGCGAAACAATTTTTTCCACCTATGAAATACCTATTGCTTCGGAATGAATTACCGGTGGTATTTTATGTTCAAACCAAGTCTGTCTTTGCCACGAGGAACTCAAAACAATCGACGAACATTTCGGGTTCCTGAATCTGATTATAACGTAATCCGCAACATGACGCAAGATTGAAGTAAGTAGCGTTCCCGTCATCTTAACATGAAAGAGATTACAACTCCTTAATCATTGTTACCTGACTCGGCATTAGCGATGCTGAGTGAGATTGAACTTTGATCCAAACCTTGGCTTGTCATCCAATTATTGTGTGGAAGCACAAGTTGAATGTCTGAAATTCGTACATCGTTATTCTTAAATCATCGTAAATTCAGAACCATTGTAGTTGTATTTTCAATAGACCTTGTTTCAGAATAAATGAATCAATAATGATGGATTGACTTATTCATCAAATATAACGGATTTTTCTATGTAAGGATTTTGAAATGGTATAAAAATCAGTTCCGAATAACAATGTCGTGGAGGATATGACATGATATTAAATATCAATCATAACGAGCGTTTTTCAGCAGAATGAATGTAGTTGAACGTATGAGTGAAACTTATTCATTTTGTAAAAAATGTACGTTGCTGAAGTTTGAATCGTTCATAAACACGAATTGGTAATTGAATAACGAGGTACTCAATTGTTAAAAATCCACATCTTGCAGGGCATTCTTCAAACGATGTTTCCAGTTTTGAGGAATTCATTTGAAAAGACCAACAACTATGATTTGTGAAATTTCGTAAATTAGAATTTTCGTTTCGTTTCCGTAAACGATTCAAACTTCAAGAAAATAAAAATGTTATGAAAATTGAGAACAATATGGATGAGTTTTGAGAATACATCTGAATATTTAGATTTGTGTTGTTTCAGCAAATGACAGAATCGCACTGAATTTTACATAACTTTCTACATTGTAGCTACAACAGCAGCGTTGATTGGTTATTTCAAGTACATCAACGGTATTTTCATCCATTATTCGTATTTCCCCACGGTTTGCTTCACAATTTTTCATGAATACGTACGAATACTTTCGCTTTATACATTAATCCTTCATCCTCAAATTATCATCATCATTATCCAAGACGAAACCTCATATGAGATACGTAATGAGTCTACAATAACCTAGCCAATGTACCATTCTATAAATGTATCACCCTATAAATTGTGTTAATAAGAGAACAATGGAGTTAATTTAATGTCATAATAGGTGGAGGAATATGTGTAGAGTACATGAGAATTATCATTTTTATGACGACAGAAATGGTATTGATGCATAATTATCCATTTGTGTCTATAGTAACGAATTTCTACTCACCGTCTGTACTCATTATACCAAAGCTTACGGTAATTAATTATGGTAATATGAACGATTTGTAACAATTGGCATTGTAAATAATAATACATGTAATAACGTGCTGGCGAAGCAATAACTGAACCAGCGGTAGCCAGATGTGTTCACATGTTTCCCTCTCTCGGTTCCACCTCTGTGTTTCTCTCGCAGGGGTGAATGGAGCCGTTATAAACGCTATAATTGATTGTTTCTTTTCAAACGTGTTTTTTCTTCACAATCATGAAAAATCAAACGAAGAAACCCATGTAAGTTTTCTCAAATTTCGATGCAATAAGTGCACCAATTCCAAGTTCCATTCCAACGCGAGTACTTCAACAAAACTCCACAAAACCCTCATCTCCGAAGATCTATTTTAAACAAACCGAATATTTCATAGCATATCGAATACGTGTCTGGTCCAAGAAGATTAATGATCGTATCCAAATGAAGCTCGTTGTTGACATTCCAGAGCTTCCAGAGAAGAAAACTGCTACTAAAAGATATTCAAATCCAAAGTGATAAATCAAATTATAGAGCGATCAAATTAGACGGATCAAGGAATGGAGTGAAAATGGAGAGGAAAATTAGGTATATACTTTACACGAAGCGTGGAACAAAAGAAAGGAGACGGAAAAAAAATATAAAAGAAGTAATGGGAATCCGGGGGGAAAAGGAAGAGAACTCATTGCGACCCACTTATCGCATACATAACTCACTTCCGTCTTCTCAATTCGCTAGACCGTAGGAACTCTAGAACCACCGCAGACGTGTGTTACGGTTTCGGCTAACACCGAGGAGAAATTAGTTTCCACCCAAAGACGAAGGAAAGTGGATGGATTTAAGGGAGAAAGAAGGAAGAATATAAGAAGAGACGGATAACCCATTACGAAAAGAAGGAACTCGAGTGAAAAAATGCCATGTACGATTCGTTCGGAGAAGTGCATGCACAATGCGCATATGCATCGATAAATGCGATTTATCATAGTACAGGGTTTCAAAGGTATCGATTCTGTAAACTCGGAGTATCAATTATCATTTCGAAATGAGAAAATTCTTCCTCACGTTTCGAATTCCATTCAATGCAAAGTTGTATATTGTAGGAGATGTAAGTACAAGAATGCAATTCTTTTGAAAGTACGCTGACGAAGGAAAATTCTCAGTCACAGCAACCAATTTGACACTTGAATACATTTTAGCCGATTTCACTTACTATCAAGAGCAGTTCAATATGCCTCATAAATATGGGCTTCCTGTGAAGAAAATATTACAGAATTATGAGGTAATGTCAAGTTGGTACACTGAGGGCGAAAAGTCATCGAGGAATAGAAATATCTCAATTTTGAAATATTATTCCAATGAATGGAATGGTTTTCGACCGCGCGAAGTATTTCATCAACTGACAAAGCATTTCATCCATTGAAGTGAAATTTCGTTGATTTAATTTTTTATCTCAATACACTTTTCTCCCTCAGTGTAGTCTCAAGTTTATCCATAACAAATGTTATGGATTTCATTACGTTGCATCATATTACAAAAATTAGGTGTACTAGAATATCTTATCTTCATGAACAGTGGTATAGTTGAGTTGCGAATGCCTGTTACATAGCTGCGTTTTTCAAACTGAAGTGTTTGGTTCCTGAGCCGCAGGGGTACCAATTCATTTGAATTTGCAGTGTGGCAAATGTACCATTGGTTGAACAAATGATGAGCAAATATTATTCTATTTTTCGCTCTTCTGGCTCATTAGGAATACAATCTAATAGATACAGAATGTTTCTTCAATCTCTGGAAATAAAATTTCTGAAACAAACAAGAACATAATTCATAATTGACAACTTAAAACTGACAATTATTCGATCTTCAAACCTCTTTCTTCTCATTCTCACCTGAATCTTCCACCTCAAGGTCTCGTACAAAAGATTTCCAAATAATGTGGAAAAGATCTTTAGAGCAAAAGTGGAGAGGAGACTCTATTAAACAAGTGGACAATGGGGGAACAGAGAACAGAAACTCGAGAGGGAAAGATATCAAGGAAAACCTCTCCACTTAAACATGAATATTTCACGTCTTCGCCTCAATTTTATTCGTTAAGTTGAAAATCACTGCCGTGAAAACGAGACAGAAAAAGGAATTCGTGTTATATTTTCCTTCACCATCAGACACGAGGTGATTTAGATTTTTCAAAAAATAAGGGAGAAGAAGGAAAAAATTTGGGGAATAATAAATGTAAAGGAGAAGAAGTGAAGAAGCCGAATGAAGAGAAGAGGGAAAAGAAGAGTTGAATAATGTTGAAGAAAAAACGTTTCGGACGAGAAGCTGAATAAGAGGGAGACAAGAAGAGAAACGGCGGAGGGTAACTGATGGCTGCTCTGCGATATCTCGGATTTCCTCTCTTTCTCTCTCATCTGGAACTTGTCGGATAGAGGAAGTCTGGAAGGAAAAGTTTTCCTGCTTGTCTCCCTTTTCTCAGCTTCTTAATAGTTAAAAGTTTGTACGGACGGGTGTGCATGCTGATCTACTTCACCCACGGCTGGATTAATCTCGATTCAAACGTGAAAATAAAAAAAAATATATATATACATATATATAATGGAATCTTTTGAAATTCCATGTTCCTAGTTGAATCTTCTAAGACGTTATAAAACGTGAGATTTTATTCTGTCCGTCAAAAACAGAAGGGGAAATAGATAAACACGGAGCACACGATCTCTCTGATGAGATTCTGTCTGATCATGAGAATCTTGGTGCATTCTTTCAGTTTTGGATACAAAAGAATTTCTATTCTCGTTTTTAATATGTTCAACGAAAGTAACTTTTGCTCTGAGAGAATTATAAACCAAGTGATGAATACTATGAAAATTTACCATCAAACATGTAATTTTCGAAACCTTTTCATAAGAGATTGCGACAATTGAAGAAACGTAAATAATTTTGGGAATAAAAGGACTTAAGATTCCATCGACAAACAGAAGATAATTTTCATTTCCTGAACCCAGTGTTATACATGAATGAATTCTGTTCTGGATCCACTGTTCAATTCAGAATGAACATGACTGCTGATTACGAATGAGGATTCTAAAAATGTTGATGAATTGAAAGACGAAGGAAAGCATGAATGATGAAAATATGTACCACTACAAAAATGTGAAACTACCACAACGAAAATGAATTAAATTAGAGAGAGGTATTGAAATATATATATATATATATATACAGGGTGATTCAAAATTCCCGCACTCTTTTTTGGGAGTAGATTCCTGATGAAATTCTAAAACGATTTGTCCTTTTGCACAATGCTCTCCGACGCATAATTTCTGAGATATAATTAATTAAAGTTGACTAATTATGAGGTGGATCCATCGGTCATTCAGGAGCGTCATAACAGAACAAGAGAGGAAGGTGCTTGCAGAGGGCGCTCATACGATCAGCTGATCGGTATAATCGATACGATTTACCAGCATACAAATTGGTATACTCTCTATGTAGAACGATTGAATTCGTCGACACTGTGGAAAAATTGATCATTGTCATGAATTCTTATCACGATATGCTGTAGGTGAAAGTTGTAATTTCAGTAATGATTTTTATTACGCAGACAAATGTGAAATAGTGTTATTTCGTAGGGATAGGGATTCAAGTGAGAGAAAAAAGTATAACTACTCGTTTTCAATCAGAATTTTCATGTAAAGAAGAAAACATGAGAATTTTCATTCACCCGATACCCAATTCGAACGGTTTGATTAGTAAGTTTAACGCAAGAGATTGGATTCCGAATCCTGTATTCTGATTGGTCGAGAATCAATGTATGTTAGATCAATCCTCGGCCGTTTCAAATGATTCTTATGAAGAATGTGTTTTCGACTTATCCTAACCACAACATTGAACAATGATGAATTTATTCGAATTCACCCTTTTTACATCATTCGATGATTATAAAGGGTTTATCGAACGTTAATAACTTACTTAAGATCACTCAAGTCCATCCATGTTTAAATCAAAATCTAATTCAAATGTGTGCAAGTTCGAGCGCGTTTCTACGTTTAGAAAATGTATTCGTCCTGAAAAGGACGGATTTGGTTAATCTTCAAAGACAATTCTTTTTCCATTTGGAATAACAATCTGCCCTTTGAAGTCATATGTGCTTTAAATGAAACTGTTTCGAGCTGTCACCTGATTGGTTGATTCGTATCACGAATGGTTGATTTAAGCTAAACAAACCGTATGTGATTACAATGTCAATCAAGTGAATGATTGGGTCGTATACGATGTCACACCTTGTATTTTCGTCAAAATTGATGGATTCTGCAAGTTGAAGTAAGTTATTAACGTTCGATAAACCCTTTATAATCATCGAATGATGTAAAAAGGGTGAATTCGAATAAATTCATCATTGTTCAATGTTGTGGTTGGGATAAGTCGAAAACACATTCTTCAGAAGAATCATTTGAAACGGCCGGGGATTGATCTAACATACATTGATTCTCGACCAATCAGAATACAGGATTCGGAATCCAATCTCTTGTGTTAAACTTACTAATCAAACCGTTCAAATTGGGTATCGGATGAATGAAAATTCACATGTTCTCTTTGTTACATGAAAATTCTGATTGAAAACGAGTTGTTATACTTTTTTCTCCCACTTGAATCCCTATCCCTACGAAATAACACTATTTTACATTTGTCTGCGTAATAAAAATCATTACTGAAATTACAACTTTCACCTACAGCATATCGTGATAAGAATTCATGACAATAATCAATTTTTCCACAGTGTCGACGAATTCAATCGTTCTACATAGAAAATTTACCAATTTGTATGCTGGTAAATCGTATCGATTATACCGATCAGCTGATCGTATGAGCGCCCTCTGCAAGCACCTTCCTCTCTTGTTCTGTTATGACGCTCCTGAATGACCGATGGATCCACCTCATAATTAGTCAACTTTAATTAATTATATCTCAGAAATTATGCGTCGGAGAGCATTGTGCAAAAGGACAAATCGTTTTAGAATTTCATCAGGAATCTACTCCCAAAAAAGAGTGCGGGAATTTTGAATCACCCTGTATATATATATATATATACATATGAAGAATCGATGATGGATTAAAAAAATATGGGTGAGAGAAAATTTGAGAGTAAATAATGGAAAGCAAATTTGGCAACAAACAGACAGGAGGAATAGGAAGATACCAGCGTGAGGGAAACAGAAAAGGTTTCTCAATTTATCAAAGTATATAAAATGAGAAATGGAATGAAATGAGAAGCGGTGGAAAATCGATGGAGAATTGTACTGAGAAACAACAAATCAAGAGATTTATGTAAATTAAACGGATGATATATCGAAAAGAAAACAGAAGTGAACCGAATGGATATGAGAATATACCAATACACATAGACGAAATCACAGACTAGGATTGAATCTGGTAAAAAAAAATATGTGATGAAGAAAATTCGTGTCTTGAGAGAGATAATAGATTTATATGAGTCGATTTAAAATTTAGTGCGGATTTATTTTTTTCCTGTGCTCAGATATTCTTTTGTAGCGACTAACTCTTTGTCGGTGGAATAGAAAATGGTGTGTTCCGACTGGGATTAAAAATTGTCGGAGCCCCAGGTCGGAGGGTTTCGGTTGCCCGTTATCCAGGGTGGATCGAATTTTAGTGTTTAATCAACTTCCCGAGTATTATATATTTTACTTATATAAAAACTATATTGAAAAATCACAAAGTTTCAGATTGCGGGAACTCTTGAATTCGGCCCTGGTCCCAGCCAAAACAATTTTGGTGAAGTATTTTGAGTTCAGGGAAGGAAGGCTCCTATTGCACCCTTTTAGAAAAAGTTATGCAGATAGTGGAATAAATCCCTATGAATAAAGATACCCGTCTCTTCCACGCAGTCAGTGATGCCAGATTCGAGACCGAGATCGCTTTTACCCTCTCCATCGACCGCTTCCCCTTTCTCCTACCATGTGGAATGAGTCGGGCGAGCGAGAGAGTGATTATCACTCTTCCTCTGTCGCTCACCCGACTTATTCCACATGGTGGGAGAAAGGGGAAGCGGTCAATGGGGTGAGTGAGAACGGTCTCAGTCTGGAATCTGGCATCACTGCACGCAGTTATCAGATGGTGCAGTAAGATCGTGCGCTTGATCATGTAGAAACTCACGTATGTATTGTATAATTTTTGCTGTGCTGTCTGATAATAAAAGTCATACTTTCACTCATCCAACTAATTCAGTAAAAATGTAGTAATTTTTTAGACCTCTTTTTTCTACGCATTGGAGCAAATCAGCGGTGTGAAATGGAGTCCAATCCGAATGATGTCAAATTCAACACCGGATTGTGTCAATTCGACTCCAAGTGGAGTTATTTCAACAGCACAGCTTGGACTGAATTTCTTGGGAACATTTTCGGAGGCGTTTTCGCTTCGGACTCTTTTAGAGTGCGTGTATGTTGAGTTGAAGATTTTTCAACAGCAGAATGAATTGTTTCATATTTTTCTGATCTAATCATTGCAAGTTGGCGAAACAACGGATGGATACCAAAAAAACGTTTATAGACGAATGGCTGATACAGTAGAACCTCGATTCAGGCAACGTGTTCTATCGTTTGTCATCTTCTCAAGAACAAAAGGATACCGACGAAGTGAGAGGAGGACGTTGCGATTGCCTCAATCAAGGTTCTACTGTATTTCAATATTGATGATGGAGTAGCAAATTTGAGACCAAGCCTGAGGAATTTGATCAATTCTATAACAAACGTCAAAACAATGTGAATTTATCACAATTTCTTTGAACTAATAATCATCCTTGGTAACACAGTAGTTAATCAAGTTTCATATTGATACGCTGGGAGCAAAAGTGACACTCAAATTGTTGTCAAGCAAAAATGGGATAGGAATTTTTGAGAGCAAGAATGGAACGTCAAAAGTTTCGAGCAAGAGCGATATATCTATAATTCGGAATGAAAGAACAACCACAGAAATTTCCGGGCAAAAATAAAACTGTATTCAGAATTCTGTATTTATATGCGCTGGATCGGTTTTGGTCGAGCTTTTCAATATTTTATTTTCGCCCGGAGATTTCTGTGGTTATTCTTTTGTTCCGAATAATACTGCTGTCCTAAGCCAAAAGGCCATATCCCCAGCAGCGTGATTCACGAAAATATCCAGGCTCGCACGAGAATCTCACCAGGTGCTAGCCAGAATCTAGCCGCTAGCGAGGAATTGGAAAGGACCCGGCCAGTGTCGATGCAATACTTGCTCGGGGTGTCGAGATTTCGATGTTTCGTGATATCTAGCATTTTATTCAAACTTGTACACGTTAATTGATATGAAGACTATGATTTCTGAATCAGTTTTTGAAGTAGCTTTCAATAGTGTAAAGATTTTCTCAATTGAAACAGACATAAAAAACCTATTCAAATATGAATATGTATCGCTTTTGCTCGGAACTTTGAACGTTCCATTCTTGCTCTCAAAAGTTCCTCTCCCAGTTTTGCTTGACAACAATTTGAGTGCTCCTCTCGAAATGAAAAAAAAAATGAGTTTCAAATGAAATTTTATTTTGTGATTGTTCAAATTCACAGACTCAGTGTTCTGTGCCAAATTTGAGTGGAAATTGAAATAAAATATAAATTTATATCTATAAATTACATGGATGAAACATAAAGTCTGTGATTTGGAAAATCATAGAGGTGGACTCGAGACTCTGGAGTGAAAGCAACAAAATTTAATTTTGCCAGTTCCGATGCAAGATTTGTTGCGTCAATGTACAACTATTTAAAGAATGAGATGGAAGAAAATTGAAAAAAAAATTTCTTTTGATTTTGAACTCTAAGGTTTATTCGAAACTGTTTCAGTCTCGAAAAAGGTCTCGTCTCGTCTTGTCTTGGTCTTGAGCAGAGAAAAATTGTTTTTCGTTGTGGATGCAATCAATTTCACCCTCTCGGACGTGTTATTTTCACCTATTCCATGCCCAAATTTGACCCGATATGCAGGTTTGTCTTCGAAGATCGTAAAACCGAATGATATTTACTGTTCTTCAATTTTGCTCAAGAGTCTCGAGTCCACCTCTAGAAAATTATTCCATTAAATTTTCAGAAAAGTTTGTGAAGAATTTTTGAATAAAGTTAATCAAAGGTACGAAAATTATATTTAAATTTCGTGCAAATTTTGTACAATTACCTCAACAGTGGATTTTAAACAATTTTTGTACGTGCGCTTAAATTAATACGCGAATTAATGTATTCCATAATTGACCCGCTTTATTCTATGAATTACGCGAACAATGCAGATAATGAATTTTATATTTTATGCAATCCGTTGGTGACGTGTTTATTGTACAGTAACAGATAATTAACTTGATTTACCTTTACAAAATTGCTACGCGGATTAATTGAATCCTAATTTGAAAATTTAGCTGCAATTTTCCGGGTTCCCAATGAAACGAACTGATATTGTTATCTGAAAATATGATACAAGATCTCTTGCCAACCCGAGAAGAAATGGATTAGATTCAACGGAATCAAATTAGATCTAAACGTAAATCTACTTTGATCTAAATGGGAAAAGTTATGGACTAATTTACATCAATTTAACACATGGGCTGAAAAGTCCCGGGCTTAACACAGAAAACACGGTTGTTCTCGTTCAAAATTAGCTTTATTCATCAACGTAATCTCCATCAAGAACAACGCAATCATTCTAGCGCCACTCTAACATTTCAATACCACTTTTGTTGAATGATTTATCTTTTGCCTCAAAATAGACCTCAGTTTCAGCGATAACCTCTTTATTCGAGTGAAATTTCTTACCGGCGAGTATTTTTGTAGGTCTGCGAACAGCCAGCAGTCGCTGGGAGCCAAATCTGGTGAATACGGTGGATGTGGAAGCAATTCGAAGTTTAATTCATGTAGTTTTGCCATTGCTTGGAGATTGACTTGTGACATGGTGCGTTGTCTTGATGGAATAAAATTTTTTTCTTCACCATATCCCAGGTAGGAATTACCAAATAGCCCAAGCTTGGCCCGATCGTTGCCCAATTATGATTCATGTTGGGCCACAATCCATGAGGAAAGATGGCTCAAGCTTGGTGAAAACTTGGGATGATAACCTCGTGCCAGGCTTGGTACTCAATATTGGGCCAAAACGCAATGCCAAACATGGCCCAATGTCTCATGATAGATGTATTATGAGTATTTGAGTACTTTTCAGCCCATGTGTTAGATCCAAACGGATCACTATGAAACAAATCTACAAAAAACTTCAAGTACCATACTGGAAGCAATTGAGCTGTAAATTTGTGTTGGAGAATTACGTTCAAATCGTGAAAATTCCAGTCCATGTATCGGAAATATTCTTGTATTTATACTGAAAAATTGAAGGGAAAAACATGAAGTTTCATGTAAAATACAGGAAAATTCTGGTACAACAGAAATTTTCTTGCACTTAAACTGACGAATTCACCATGAACAGGAATTCTCCAGTTCCTAAGTTCCGAGAAATCCCGATTTTTTCAAACAGTATATTTAGATCTACACTGAAACAAAAACTGGTAACAGTTATCAAATATACTCTCAATGTAGTTTTCCGGGAGAATTCAGGATCAAATTGTGAAAGGAAATTTTACTATTGGTAAAAATAAAAAAATATTACATAAAGAAGGAATGTATTTTACTATTAATAAACAAAAGCGTGTGACAGTGTCATGATGACTCATATAAAAAAATCCCCATGGTAAATCCATCACTGGTCATCAGTCAAATTAAGAAGTAGAACTTTTGCATTACATGTTTTTTTATTTAATTTGACGTAAATATATATATATATGTATTCTGTTATAGTTAAAAAGCAGATAGTAGTTAGTCCAAATTGAATCATGGTGAATTCAAAACTGTTCGAAATTGCGAACATGGAAGTAATTTTGCGGGTAATTTTGATAGTGTATTTTTCTATATCCTTTGACTTTGAGTATGAATTATATATGAAATGATATAAAATAGAACACACAATTTATATTTCTACATAAGATGGAATTTCCATTCGCATGTTCAATATTCGCAAATGTGAAATTCGAATTCATATAGTGTATAGATATTAATCCCTCTCTTTCTTTGATTATCCACATTAATTCCATAGAACAGGTGTAATGTAAATGTTCTGACTCAATATCGCGTGTTCTTGGCTGATATTGTACCGTCGTAAACATCTATCATCACATCTGAATAAACTAAACAACGCGTTTGAACTCAATATAAGTCTGTTATCTGGATAATTACTAACATCAACTGCAGTTCGCGTTCACAGGATTCCTTCATTTCATTCTCATATTGCCATCGATTACTCACATGAGGAGAAATTCAAAATTTAATTCAATGTGAGATTCTTACAATGAAGAAAAATCACGACTTTCCAATAGAATTTACTATGAAACATTACAAATTTGATCAGGGGTTGATTTTCATTCCACGGTAAATTCAAATCTCGATTTTCGTATTTCTGACCTATGGAGAAAAATTTTCTCAATATACAGCAGAAGTAAAGAAAAACAGAGAAAAAACTTCTCAAGGAAGGGAAATATACAGGAAATTTCAAATCAAGTCAGGTTTGTTGTTTTCTATGAATTGTTATGGAAAACAGCAGATTCAATAATGAATGTGGCACAGTTATAACTCTGAGATGCATTTGCTTGAATATCCTGTTACGGCGTTTCCAAGTGTATTATTCTCTTCGAAATGTTATAAATATAATCCATCAGATCATTTTGAATTTTGGGGTCCATATTTTATAATGATGCTCATTCTTTTTGTTCATCAAAGTTATGTAAAACTCACCACAGTAATGAAGTTACCCAAGTAGTCCGGATGAAATGAAGTTGCTGTATTGTCCTCAAATATATGCTCTCCTACTGAAGAAGAAATTCTCAAGGAAGTTAAGTTTGTAGTACAATGAAGTATAATGATAAAATGAGATGATAAATAAGACAGCGTCAGAGTTGATGCAGAAATTTAAATATTTAGGCGAAATATTAACTCATGCATGAGATCTTAGACATCGAAAAAAAGTGATTAAATATTGTGCTTGCTTTCATCTTGAATATAGGGATCAAGACACTCCAGGATGCAACAAAGTATGCGGATTTTTGAGACTCTTTGTTACCGGAATGAACAAATCAATCGAAATCCGATGAACCAACTTTTATCACTTAGTCATCTAACTTTCCTTGCTTTGTACAAGTGCATACGAAATGATAATTTGAATTTAAGAGTTCTTCAAGCAGCGAATGCCTTTAGGATCTGCGGTAGAACTTGGAAATTTTTTCCGCAGAAGATATTGCAGCTTATCATTTCCGTTTAGGTCATGTTTTCAAACAAAACAAGGACTGTATTTTCAGATTTTGGGCCACTGAGGCCTCTGAAAATCCTCGAGGGGCTGAATATTTTCATAAAGAATTTATTTACCAAAGCGCAGATGGTCAAAATGAAATTAAAATGCGCAAATGGATTCAATGTACTTCCCCAGGAGAACACAAACCTTCTGGGATAAATTGACGTCCACGAAATGTTCAATGAACCTTCGAATGTCCGGACGTTGAATAGACCTCTATTGAACGTTCCTTGAATCTTCATGTTCTCTTGGAGTTGAGAGGATGAGAATTTCGTTTTCGGTTCGCTATGATTTGAAAAATGGAAAGATTTCATCACATTTTCCGAATTGTCGCTTGAAAAATCTGTGTAAGAATGTTGTTTAATATTTTTCCAAGTTAAATGAGTTCTGAATGTTTCTTATCGTAACTGATTGAAATGACAGAGTTTAACTCTTCAACTCTTCTCGCTGAAATTTTTTGCAGCTGGATTCATTCTGGGTTCCCGAGGAGGAAAGATTAGATCTACTGAGATCTGCACGGAGAAAAAAATCTAGGAACTAGCGCATGAGCACCGATGACGTATCGAATGCAAGAAGTTTCATTGGTTTATTCCGTAGAACTCCTTGGAATAAGAATATGAACCTATGCACTTATCGCATTGCCGGATCGGATGAGCGGATAGATTCATGCTTTTATTTCAAGAATGTCCTCTTGCGATTGATATGTGATCAGTGCTCATGCGCTAGATCCTAGATTTTCTTCTCCGTGTAGGTAGATCTCTCCAGATATATGTACATCTCTTGAGATATATGTAGATCGCTCCACATCTAAATTTTTGCAAAAAAAGATCTACGGAGATTCACAGAGATCTCCGGAGAAAGATCAGAAATCTTTTGGAATTTTCCTACATTTTTTTGGACCCCTTGCAAAATTGGAATCTTTGGGAGTGAGTGAATATCAGAAAACTCCAAGGATCGTTGCCTAAGTTGAGATGTTTAGATGTAAGTAGATATGAACAGGTTTGTAGAGAAATTTTTGCTAAAATTCAGATTCGATGAGATTCACTTACATCTCATTAAATCTAATCTTTTTTTCTCGAGTTTTGATAATTGAAATTCAGTTTAGACTTTTAGCTGGTGAAACTAGATTATTTCAAATTCATGAGTACTATTTCGATTATTGATATGTATAATATCTTTCCATTGTTTTCTTATGCAATGGTATAAGGCGTGATAATCAATGTTTCGCCATCGAGTACACATGTAATTTAGAGAATAACAAATCACCGGATGGGAAACTTTCTTGTGTTGACGATACTCTAAGCGGCGTTTCTAACGGTAACTACCAAACTTTCCGACGATACAGATCTGCAGCAGTTACAGTATATACGATATCAACAGATGAGCCAAATACGTGCCGCGCACTGTGTACCAGATAGTATTCAAATAAATGAGCTCAAGGATATCAACGCGTATAAATATATACAGAGGGATTAATATTAAGTTCAATTCCGAGCAAATGTTATTGTGTGTTTTAAAATATATGATATTTTTATTCATAATTGATTGACCAGTATTCAATTTGATAGATTAATGAAGAATTTACATTATAGACCTGAGACAGCCTATAAAGTCTCGATCCCAGTACAGTAGATACTAATCACAAGCATCAGAGGACAAGCATCTGGGTTATACGAATTTTTTCTAGTCCCTAATATCTATATTTTGAGGAGTATAATCCAGATTATAAGGAGTAATGAAAAGTTGATAAAGACTAGTATCCTAGGGGTATAATCTAGATACTTGTCCTCATATACTAACCCGTATCATATTTCTTATACCCGTTAGTATCTATTCTTCTCCGTGTACCGGCCCGGGCGGGGGAGGGGGGGGGGGCTGTCGTCCGGTGTGAGAGTTCCTTAGACGCCCCATTCTCAACCTAAATGAAAACAACAAAAAAGGAAGAAAACAAGAGTATATCTAATTTTTGGGCTGCTATCATTTTTTGACGCCCTCTCCAACAATTGGCGCCCTATGGGGCCGTACCGGTCACAACGCCCTGGAGCCGGCACTGCTCGATCCAAAATTCTTGTCAGATTTTCCACCGGAAAAACAATATTCACCATGTAAGGGGGATTTATCAGTTCCTGGAGAGGCGTAGATCTTTATTCTTTGTTGCGCATGTTTTGATGAGGAGTCAGGTTAATTTTAGGTTGTAACATGTGAGGGCTTGTTCAAGACTTGATTTTGTGACCCTATCGGACTCTGATTAGACCAGTATAAAAGACAACCTCAACCACGGGGAAAACAGCAATTTGCTGTGACAGCGAAATCTAATTGTACTGAGACTCTTTTGCTGGAGCAAAGAATTTTTTGCTGTAACAGCGAACTAGCGGATATCACAGCGATCTTGTTAGCTAAGACCACGATATTTTAGCTATGAGAGCGAAGAATTTTGGCTCTACCAGCAACTTTTCAGTATTATATAGTACCCTCTCATTATAAGCTTCCCCAAGCGTGTATTGCCTATAATGACAATGGGCCCCAGGCTGAGTCCATCCTGTTTAACCCAGTATTGGGGAATGACGATGGGGCCCATGTTGGCTCAATCTTGGCCCTGTTGTGCTTTCCCATACAATTATAGTTGAAAAAAATGGAGATAATGAATCTTAGTGCGGGCACATTTGAAATTGGCCCCAATTTGGACCAGCGTCAGGCCAAGATTGGGGTGAATTTATATCCCGAGCATGTGTGTACAATCCTCAGCGTGTAAGAATTTTGGTCCCACTCTGACCTAATCTTGGGCCCATATTGGCAGGATGGGGCCCATGCTGGCCCGGGGTGGGCCCCATGGTATATACATGCTGGGGATTTTCCAATTTCAAAACAAAAAGGAAGGGGCAGTATTGATTGCCTAGTCCGGGTTCATGCTGGGCCCGTGGTGTTACCAATTCTCGGGCGAAGCAATACGGCCAAGCTGGGAACGATGTTATCATCCCACGGTTGGTCCCACGTTGGGTAGCATGGGCACCCACCCTGGGCATAGATGGGGCCCGCCGTCAATACACACTTGGGTCGCAAAGATAAATTCAGCATGACTGAGTTTGGCAATACCCTCACTCTCATGCTGATTCAAGATTGAGAACTCACTTATCGTTAGAAGCGTTGGAAGAATTCATGATTCCGAAACAGGACCAATAAGGATCCATTGAGTATGGAATGAGGCATACTGAATTAGCATGAGATTTGGAATTTTAGGAATCAGTTCGAATGTAATTTGATGCCGTTGTCAGATATTATCTCCACATGGATCGCTTTTGGAATCATTCTTTCTAACTGTATGAAATTCTTACCCAAACAGCACTCGGAAAGTTTCAAAACGTTCAAAGAACATCTCCTAAGAAGGAGCTATGCGCTTTGAAAGTATAACTTCTGGGAAAGATTCAACGAATTGATGAATTTTTCTCAAATTTTCCTCATAAATTTACATTCGTGTCAGGAGGAAAACGTCTTGGGATTTTGTTTACTCGTTAGAACTGGGTTTTCCTTCAATATTCCTTTAATTCTGCCCAAGTGTGTATTAACGGAGGGTCCAATCTAAGCCCAGGGTGGGTGCCCATGCTAGCCAACGTGGGGCCAAGCTGGGCAGACAAATGGGGCCAACCCTGGGATGGTAACATCGTTCCCAGCTTGGCCGTGTTGCTTTGCCCGATAATTGGTAACACCACGGGCCCAGCATAAACCCAGACTAGGCAATCAATACAGCCCCTTCCTTTTTGTTCCGAGATTGGGAAATTGCTTTGAATTCTCCCCCAGCGGGCACGAATTTCAGCCCCGCTTGGGCCCAGTCTTGGGTCTAGTGTTGAGCCCCATCGTGCCTATATGGGCCCAAGACTGGACCAAAGTGGGATCAAAATTCATACACGCTGAGGATTGTACACACATGTTCGGGATATAAATTTACCCCAATCCTGACCCCACGCTGGTCCAAATTCGGGCCAAGTTCAAATGTACCCGCACTGAGATTCATTATTTCCACTTTCTACCAACCATACTTGTATGGGAAAGCACAACAGGGCCAAGATTGAGTCAACATCGACCCCATCATCATTTCCCAATACTGGGTCAAAGAGGATGGACCCAGCTTGGGACCCATTGTCATTATAGGCAATACACGCTTGGGTGTAGATTTTCCAAAGAAAATCTTTGAGGAATTTACGATGAATCGTATGACGCTTATAATGAGAGTTTCGAAACTTACTTCTTCATGCAAAAGAGTGGGGCCATTCACTTTTCCCACTTCCTTTTTCCACAGCCTAGGGGTGACCCTCATAACGAGATAGTACTGTATAGAATAGCAAAAAAATCCTGCTGGAGGAGTGGAAATTCTTTCTGCTACAGCTAAAAGATCGCTCGCATAGCTAACAAGATTGCTGTTATAGTGAACAGATTGTTGTCATAGCCAAAAATTTGTCGCTCCAGCAAAAGGTACCCAGCAAAATTAGATTTCGTTCTCACAGCAAATTTTTTTCTCCGTGTCCGAATCAAGCATATCCTACAAGATCGTCAGGCCATGCACGAAGAGAAAAGACGTTTTAAATTATATAATTCATACAACACGCAGTATAATTTTCACAACACAGTGTAGTAAGAATTCATGCTTTGTGATGTGAAGTTGTGCAAAATTAAACGATTTTCTAAATCTTTGAGCACTAATTTCTACTACACTGTGTTGTGAAAATTATACAATGTCATTTATGCTGCTATTTTAGGACAAAATATAGTAATATTTGAAACCACATTTCTCTGCGTGAGCCGTTATGATTAATCGAACGAATTTGTATTCGGATTTTTGTCTAAAATCGTTGGAACAGGCATTCGAAATATGTTTGGAATATATTGCAGAAGATTGCATATTGAAAAACTGTTAGATGCAAATCATTTGAATGCATGTACATCAATTAGGTAAATGTGAGAATATGAGATGAAAGAAATTTATTCAGCAAGTGACCCTCCTGCAAACGACTGTTCAAATATGCACAGATGGAATTCTCTCTTTTAAAAGTGTACACCATTTTAATCCAATAAATGTTTTCTAAATATTTAATTATACATATCACCACTGTTTTTTTCCACCGTCCATGTAATCTTCTTTTCTTGCAATGAATGTTTTTTTTCTCGTTTATGTATATAATCCCTTTTTCTAACAAGTGAGATGACTTCCAAGATATACGACTACTGTCTAGTGGTATGCATTTTTTATATCTACTTGTCTTGTGAATAGTGTCTTTGCGTGTTTATCGGTATCGTATCGGTTTACCATGCACAATGTTGGAACGTCACGAATGTACTTGAGTGAATTCACACCATTACGTCGATTGACTGAAAAAAAATATTGAAGAAAGAAACACATGTCGGATAATGCGATGAAGTGCCCAACCGTTTGCTATCAATGATTCAAATAATGCGAAAATGAATATCCCTCTTTCGCATGTGAGGAATGATTTTTCATTCATCAAATTCATCCTGAAATAGAAGCCGGTTGATTGGGAGTAGAGAAACATTGTCCGTTATAGAACATTCGATTCGCCAGAATTGATTGGAAAATCACTTTGTAACGTATAGCCCGTCGGACTAAATTCTGGGGATATTTGAAACACTTTATGAGATAGGATTTTTGTCCTACTTCTATCTAAAGCCGCTATAATCCTCTGGATTGAGAAATCGAACATTAAAAATTTTTTCGGACTTTGGAAAAGTATGAGATCTTTTATAGGTTTCAAAGTTAAAATGATTTTTGAATAGCAATACAATGTTTTCCGGTGTATATGCTAGAATGAACCGTACAACGGTACTTGGAAGGAAATATAATTGAACGGTGGCAGTTCTCCGAAATGTTCCGATAAAATGAACGATAATGCACATTCATGCATCATAACATCACAAATCACTCTCCAACATTTGATTAAATATTAACCATCCTACTGCATTCGAAAAAAACTATCGTAATACGAATACACCGTAGATTGCATTCAAATTAGTGAAATTCTTTCAACCTCAATTACGCAAATTACGAATTTCAGTTCTAGATGGATCTCTTTTGATGGAATTCTGAATCTTCTCATTGCTCAGATCGGAAGCTTCGAACAAAACAAAATTATTTAATGGAATTGAATCGATGACTGATATGTACGTTACTGTCATACCAATTTGATTCAATTATCGCGCGTCGTATCAATTTGAAGGGCATTTTTGCGTCTATTCGATATTTTGGAATCATCATTCATCAATGTCTCCGCATGTTTGCGAATTGTCGTCTCTCCATAAATTCTCGAACGCGTTAACCATTTATTGAGTATTAAACCGCTTCAAATCCAGTCGAGGAAACGAATCAGTTCCTTGACAAGCATATCAAAAATAAGTAAAATACAAAACGATAGATTGATTCTATTCCAATTCTTGTGTTCGTAACTTCATCTGAATATCACGCATCGATTGATAATTTATGTACGTAGATTTCGATAACTAGGCTAAGATCCTAATAAATTCCGTGAATGATAATGCTGCGGGATTTTAATGACACGCCGTATTGCGTAATAACAGATTGGGAGTTTCATTGACATAACGATGAGAGAACATAATAATACGATTTCAATCCTAGTATACTCCAATAATGCATTCACGCCGACGTGTAAGTCGGCATATGTGTGAGTTTAATTTCGTGTATTCAGCAATTATAGACGAAACCAATTCCGCATTGATTAGGAGGATCAAACCACTTTGCATTATACGGAGGCATAGGTGTAGATTAGAGATTGAATGGATGGAGAGAATTTAAACTGGGATTTTTACGTCCTCGTTGCAGTTCGCCAGGCATTTCATGAAATGTTGGGGGATGAGATGAATTGCCGAAAAACGAAAAAAATTATTGTCGAATAGTTTCACATGTTTTATTATATATTCCGTTTATTGATATGGTGGAGGATTAGTAGGCCACTCGAGGATTTTCTGAAATTTGACATTTTCTTCCCGTAAAACGCGCTTCAACATGTTCATTCCACAGGATTCAGGTGGTTCTCAAACGGCAGGAAACATCATTCCTACTGTGAATGTATATAAACATATAATTTCAAGTTGGTTTAAGCCAAGCAGCTGTAATCCGTGTTTGTAGTCAGACGTGCAGCGCATGGCGCTTGCAGTGAAATCCTCTTCTGAAGCTGCAAAAAAGACACAGATTAGCTCAAAGCCACTCAGTAGGAAAACAAACGATCTGAATATCAATCTGAATATTTTCTCACTGAAAACGTCAGACGCGTTGTCCTAAAAATCATATTTTACTATCATTTCCACGGGACATCTGCAGTCTTATGCACTTGTATCTTGTATTCACCTATTTACGAGATCTCTAATTCCCCAGGGTGTATGAATTCTGACCCACTCTGGCCCATATTGCCAGGATGGGGCCCATGCTGGGCCAGGGTGGGCCCCATCCCTTAGGAAAGTTTCCCTTTTTCATGCCAAATTTCCTTGTTCTTTTCCCTATTCTTTCCTCAAAACATGGAAAACAACATGGAAATTTGGCAAGTTAATTGAAATGAATAGAGAAAACTTTTCTATGGGATGCTACATACATGCTAAGGTTGTTTCACCCAATACATATTCATTGCCAATATTTTCACTCATTCGATTGTACTCGATTGGTGTTCGAGATATTTGTAGAACTAGCTGCATGATAGCTACAATAACATTAGAAAAATATTGCTAGTCCGATACCACAATCATGAATCATTGATGCAATCAATTCCATTAATCCCTTGCACTCCGTGCACTGTTTTCACATTTTCATACATTTTTAGAACCACGAAAACTAGGATGAAATATATTTCAGTGTTGGAATGTCTTACTCAACAATCTTTGCAGTACATAATTAGGTATTCAAATTCTTTGAAAATGATCTTCCGATAAGGAGTGAATAGGATGGTATCAAGTGCTCGTTTGCTTTTTGTTCGAACATCAGATAATATTTTTTCTCCAAAGATAGTGACCACACAGAAGGGAGTTCGGAGACTATGATTATGGAATAAATGAGATATCGAATTCAGCAGGAGTCTTTGACAGAATCAATATTGAAATTATGATCTTGCAGTACGCAAAGCGAAACGACGGATGGGAATTGAGAAAAGAGTTTGGGAAAGAAAAGAGAATTCACGATTTTTTTTCTAATTATTGATTTCGTAAGGAGAGTTGGGGGTGGGAGGATGAAAAGTTGGAATAGATCGAGGTTCTCAAACCTCCGTTCAAATATTTCTCAGTCCTCTTGACCTGAATTTAATGACAGGTTGGGAAGTCTCATTCGAACATGAAATCTGAATTTTTATCACAATCATCGTATCGCCACAGTACATATTTCATTCTAAGAACAGATATTTGGTTGATTGAAGTAGGATAGAGAGTTTTTTGAATGACCAATGAATTTTATCCCTCGCATAAGGGGATTTTGATGAAGTTTTTTTATTTTGTAGAGTCGCAGAAATCAAAACATTTCCAACAGGTTTATGTTTCTTCCACCTGTGTTTTCGGTTTTTAAATATCTTTAAAAACATAAGAGATACCAGAAACAACAACATAAGAAGTGAATGAAATCTCAATGTGACTCATCGCTTTGTGGGGAATGCTATAATCATCCGATTGAAAATAAGTCTGTATAAACAAATGAATATCGACAACATGATAAAATGCAATTGATTATCTGAAATATCTGAGTCTTTGCTTATATCGATCGATATTCATTTACCAAATGTGAGTTCTTTGCTTCTGAAGGCAAGTTATTAGCCCATAAAACTGATGACCTTTTGTAAAACACCATCCCCATCGAGATTATTCATTCATCCATCAACAGAAATGCAAGCGATTCATGTCACCTCGCCGATGAAGCGTGTACAGTAAAGTGACCCGCTGAAAGATTTATTCACTCTATCGTGAGTCACATCGCAAAAAAACTATGAAGATTGAGGGAAGTATTTCCTATTCTCATGTACTTCATTCTAACCATCTATAATTATAACTATACTCGCTCTTTTTGAGGAGAAAATTAAGAATCATGATGACGAAGGAGATACGTCTACCTTCATCGAACGTATTTTTCACAACAATACCTGTGTCTGCGAGAAAAGTTTGTAAACTGGGAACTAAGAAACCATTCCAAAGCTAAAAGAATGATGTATAGAACGTTGGTGATTATTTCCCAATGTGGCGATTGCTTGTCCAAAAGCAGCGGTTTGAATCAGCAAGAGGAGAATGAAAAGAACGCTCCAATATGATCTCATGTAATATTAATTATCGTCAATTGAATGGTCAAACTCCCGGAGTGTCTCTGGCTCGTTGAATAAGCAAGGTTCGTTACTAGGAATCAGGGAACGCGTGTCACAGATTATTAAATCTGAAGGGAGAAACGAAACAATTTATGGAAATCAAATGAAATTTTTTCTGAATTTCATCCCATAAGGGGAAACGCTCGCAATTTCCAGCTGCCCTACGCACAATGATTCCTGGCATTTTAATGGACCACTGATGGTCCTGCGATGCCGGTGAAGGGCCGTCACTGGTCCTTTGAAGGGCCTGCATTCGTATTTACTGGGTGAATATGTTAGTACCAACAGGACAGCTGATTTCTCACCAATGGGAGTGCCAAAATTTCACCGATGAAGCTGAAAATTTTGCTACAGGAGCTAAAAAAAATGTCTCTCCATCTCACAGCTAATTATTGTTTCAAATTTTGTTGTTGTTTTAAAGCAACCTGATTTTATGAAATACTCTTCATGATTCTAGGAAATTTTTATTCACAGAATGTTTGTAAAACAATATTACTGCATACGAATGATGATACATTTCGCGCTATTGAATCAATTTCATAATGAACATATTCTCTCATTATTGAAGTATATAATTGATTCTCTCACATAATTAGATGTCCAATCTGCTCACATGTAGTCACTGATCGTCCACGAGTCAGTTTGGCCCGACTGTTCAATTAATTTCCATAAATTCGCTTTCGATCACTTTTATGTGTTTATTATCACGTTTTCATACGCAATCAAACGTGACATTACGTTCGTTATTGAAAACCATATTATCAACCCAAGTTTCTTCGCAGAATTCCGCTTTTCGTCATCAGAGCACAAACGCATGCATTTAATTCTCAATGAGTTTAACGCGAATGTTTATATTTTTAGCACAATACCAAGAATTCCCATCTCTCCATAAAGGAACATGGAAATCAAATTAGAATGGAATACCAAGAGCCCTTGGGGATTTAATGAAAACAAACATTGGAAAGAAATATAATTCATATAATCGGTCTTTCAATAACCTTCTAGAATTTCGAAAAAAGATACTTTTTCGACCAACAATGTGAGCCCTATTGCACAAAGAAGAGTCGAATAAAAATTATCACGATCATTGTTATATCCTCGGAAGAGCGAACAAGATGCTGGTAAAGCTGCTGTATCCTGTTAACTGCTCCTAAAATGAATGAAGTTCGCATGGAAAGCAATTGTTTGTACTGTGCACCTCTACCTGTGGTATGCACACATTTTTATTTTTACTGCCTAATTCTCTCCTTGTGAAACCGCTACCATTCGCAGTCCGCAAATAAGTTAACCATTCCTTGTTACGAAGTGAGATGAATGCAATGTTTCGTTCCTTTCAAGCGATAGCGGTACCCTGGTAGAAATGCTCTAGTCATTGGTTATTTTTGTAACGCTGAACCAGCCAAAAACTAAAACCCTACGAGGCAGTGTTACAAAACTTGTCAATAACTAAAGCATTTCTACTTGGGATACCTACTTTGGATATATGTATAATCGAAAATAAAAAGATACCAATTATTACTTCGTAAAAATCAAATTCATGTGTGACGAAAACACATAACTTGTTCTCTGCGATCACGAAGGTTTATAGTTTGAGAATTTTCGTCTATGAATGACATTATTCCATTTCTGTACAGCATAAATTGTTATATACAACTCCATACCGGTACTTCGCTACAAGAAGTTCCATTAAACATAATGGATCGAGTGAGTTATCATTCGAATTTATCGAATACTTCTTTTGCACAAATTGAAAGCACTCGTTGTTAAATGCCGGATCATTATACAACGTTCACGTTCATTGTCTGAAAGTGCAGCGTATACATTCTCACTCTCTCACCGAATATAATTAAAATTGTCGCATTATACTTGGATATTAGAGAGCTCGTTTGTCACTATAAAGGCACTTGGACTTAATGCGACGTAGATTCCAAGCGTTTCTATTATTGGCCATACCAGTGGCACAGGTGGAACCGATTTTGCTGAGAACGCTTCTATCAAGATGCATTAATTAGAATTAGTCCGACGACGAGAGGCTCCTTTCTCAACTACATGCCGCGCAATGGCTCGTTATATACCCTTGTCTTCGCATTTATATCACAGTCATAAGTGTGTGTATACGTGTTGATATTATATCCACTTGTATACAAACACAAGGTTAAATGTCGCAAAATCACGCAATTTAAATGGAAATGAATGTGATTTCTTTACCTATTACCGGATTGAAAATTCCATAATTCATGTCATTTCCTTATACACGGGTTATACGCGTTGTTCGCGTATTTGAATACTCCCTGATTACTCCAACGATGCACCTCTTCTTTCTCGCATACATATATATTTTCAATATACAAAAAAAACTTGATTTAAATTCATCCCTCTCAAGTTTTTAGTAATGATAATCACAGAATCAAATTACATAATTCACTATTAAAAACACTGGAGTTTGAGAATTTTTCATAATCTGTAAAATACATCATACGAGTTAATAATTTAATTGACCTTCCAACGATTATCTTGCTTTTTCTACCGTATCGTGTTTTATGCAATGAGTTTTTTGACGATTATCACGGTCAAGTTAGCAGTTTGTTACTTTGTTTCACGCAATCACTAATTTTCCATCCGTCTTTCTCTCCCGTTTTTTTGCTTTCTTTTGATTTCATCAGCGCTCCACTTCCATTCTTCGTGTTATACACGTGTACCAAGTTAATCATGGAAGTAAAGTGAATGTTGTGAAAATACAAACCACTGGATATCACCAGATTGTTTCAGTTTGAATAATCTGAACAAAAAATAAAAATTCTTACAACACTTCAGACGGATGATTTCTATGTATTGGGAGTACAAATTAGTTTGGTCCGGTTTGAAAAGATGAGTCTCGCTCTCATGAATGTTTCATAGTCACAACCGATTTCAATTGTTTCAGAGAGGTTAGACACCTGTGAATAATATTCAGTTGATATCACTCCGAGTTCCTCCTAGAATCCCGATTTTTACTCAGTGAAGTATGTCAAATTTCGTTTCAACTAAGCAGCATTTGCGGGAGGTGCTAGTTTTCTGTTTTAATTGGAAAAAAAGTGCAGCTGAAGCCCATCGAATGCTTGTGGAAGTTTATGGTGACAATGCTCTAACTGATAAATCATGTAGGGAATGGTTTCGACGTTTTGAGAATGGCGATTTCAGTGTCGAAGACAAGCCTCGCTCAGGACAACCACAAAAATTCGAAAACGAGGAATTGGAGACTTTACTCGACGAAGTTTCGAGTCAAACGCAACAGGATCTTGCGGAATCATTAGGAGTTACGCAACAAGCAGTTTCCGTACGATCACAATCCATGGGCATGATTCAAAAGCAAGGCAATTGGGTGTCTTATGACTTAAAGCCTAGAGACATTGAACGGCGATTTTTCTTCGAAAGGGGTTCTTACATCGGATTGTGACAGGAGATGAGAAATGGATATTCTACGATAACCCCAAGAAAAGAAAATACTGTGCTATGCCCGGTCAATCGTTGCCATCGACTTCAACATCGACACCAAAAAGGAATATTCATGGTTCAAAGATCATGCTGTGTATCTGGTGGGACCAAAAGAGTGTTATATACTATGAGTTGCTGAAACCTGGTGATTCTATTACAGATGATCGGTAAAGGCTACAATTGATTCGTTTGAGTCGTGCGTTACGAGAAAAACGTTCGGAATATAAGGAAAGACATGACAAAGTTATTCTTTTACACGATAACGCTCGGCCTCATGTCGCAAAAGTAGTGAAAAATTATCTGGAAACGTTGGAGTGGGATATTTTACCGTACCTGCCGTACTCGCCGGACATTGCTCCTTCCGATTACTGGTTATTCCGACAGATGCAGCACGATTTGGCAGGCCACCGGTTCACTTCGTTCGAAGAAATCGAAAATTTGCTCCTAACTTGGATCGCCTCGAAAGACGAGACATTTTTCCGTGACGGGATTCAAAAATTACCCGAAAGATGGAAAAAAGTGATAGCCAGCGATGGACAATACTTTTATTAATTTGATAATTCATGTTCTTCTGAAATAAACGCATCTTTAACTGTAAAAAATCGGACCGAATTAATTTGTACTCCAAATCAAAAACATCTGTGAGAAAGAAGTTCGCGGATGTATTTCACAATACCATTTTATTACTTCAACTAATTCTCATCATCAACTATTATTGCACAGAAAAAAAAGATCTCGTTATTTTAACGAATGAATTGAATAACCTAACGATGATGAATCGCTGTGTTTACGAACTGATTCGCTATAATTATCAGTACTCCGCTTGATTCGCTAAAACGCCACAATTCTTGCTATTCGAATCTTCCTTCTCCGTGTAATGCAATTATCCACACGTGATTTGAAATTTATCAATTTGATTGTTCTCATCAAATTCAAAGAGAGTACAAAAATACCCTCCTTCAGTGATCATCGTGATATTTATTCATCTCAAGGCGCAATTCTGGAAAGAAAGCTTATAAAACATTTACCGCACACGAGAATTGAACTCTTCATCCATAACCGGATACACACTTTTCATCTTATTATACTGTCTGAAGTAATAATGATCATAAAAGCGACGAGGGGAAAGTTACCATTCGAAATACTTATGTTTCATTGATACATGACTACTCTGATACGACGATAAAAATTTTATGATTCGTAAGGTAATGAATTTCAAAATTTCTCCTCGAATCAAATTGAAACGCTCGTAAAATTGTTCATCTTGGGAGATCACGTCATTCAACTTTCCGCAATTTCCTTCCCTCTCGCAATTACCTCTTGAATGAAAATCGTTCACTCCTCGAATATCCACGCAGAAGAGTGAGAGTACTTCTGGAACCTGAGAGATGAACAAATAACGATACATCATGCTCATTGGAAGATCAATTCTCATATGAGGGAGCGGAAACCTCTCGGTAGGAGTTGAGAATAAAATGGAGGGTATAACGTCTGCACATTGATTCATCTTTGTTTATCCTATCTTCTCGAACAATCACACGGTATAGATAGGGTTAATCGATCGAATCAAGTATTCTTTTTTTCCTCTAATGACGTACGAATGATCATAGGAAGGAAAGCTATTGACACACTCTCCAGAGTATATCTCGAAAATATCAAATGTAAAACTGCGTAATGATAAATCGTTCTTCGATTGGACTACATGTTTTCTTCCGAACGAAACACCTTTTTCTCCATATCTGCGTAAGGTCAAAAGCCTTTGGACGGTCAATCACCCTTGACTTCGAACAACGAATTCAGGAACGCATCCATGCCAAATACATCATGCTTTTCATCGTCCATACATGTTTGAAGTGTGGAACATGAAAAATCAACAACGTTCGAGAGGTTTTTTTTTGTTTTAATTTCACGTTGTTTTGTTCAGCTTCAAAAACAGTGAAATCGGGTATCGGAGAAATTATTGAAATTTCGTGTCACCCTCTCTCCATTTTCATAATTCCTGCGAGAGAGTATTCGATGATCGGGGAACCAACATCACGCACAGAAGAAAGAAGAAAAACAAGCTGATGAATCATCGAATATGGAAATTCGAATGTAGATACAGGGAATGGATGTTCTGTTTCGTTTCATCTCATGATAATATATTTTCCAACTGATACGATGAAACACAGGGAACGAATTGTAGGACAAACATTTTCTTCCAATCGAAAATACTTGTAATGCGTTGCATGGAAACAAATTGTGTTTCTATGACACATTTCATCGGAAACATTTATGCAATTGCTTGGAATTAAAATTCATTCATGAACATTCTCATTTGCATACGATTGAATGTGATGTACGTACATGAGATGGTTTTGACATCATTATTCATGATAAACATGATGTTTATTCTGATTCATTGATGTATAATCCTGACGGCCAAGCTTGAAATTAAACTCTATCGATATCCATTCGAACCCAACAAAATGTTTCGAATGAAGATTTTGGAAGATGAAATCAGATCTATGAAGAGATGAGGGGTTGGATAAATTCATCGACTAGAGTGTCGGGAACTGGAAGAATGCAGGACTTGCCTTTTGGATAACTCTTTCCGGATAGAATTATTCTCCCAACTCTTTGTCCTGACGAGCCCCGGCCAGACCTTGACCAGGTGTTGACAAGACCTACATGGAGAAAACTGATTGAAAAAAGATTAGTGAAAGTTAATTAAAACGGAGACATACTGAAGTTTCGAACAATCTTTATTGTAATGAAAAATCATTACTTACACGGAGAGAAAAGAATAGTTATATTCTCAATGTAGCATGGGAATGATTACTATGTTACATGGTGACGGAAATTTTTAGATGGTGCGAGTCACTTGACATAGTGATGCTCCCGATTTTATGTGGTAACTTAGCCCTGTTAACATAGTGATGATTACCATGTTACATTGGAGACAGTACTATGCAACTAAATATGAATCCAATGCTATAAAGTAATATTGATCATGATTTTTTCATTGATTATAACCTAAATTAAACTATTGGCATGTATATACACACAAGGCTTTTCAGTGAATGAGGTTATAAATAAATAAATTAGGTTATGAAATGGTTGATAGAAAGAAAAGGGAGCACACAGTCAGAAACAAATGATATCAGTCTTCTAAATAATAACTGTGTTTTTACTTGATTATTAATAGTGGGCTGACGACCGTAATAATACGTATAATATATGTATGTCTATACACGTCGTGTCGATATTGCCCACAGCGTGCATATTTTCATTAACTGGAATGACAGCTATTGTAACATGGTCATCAGCACCATTTTACATTCCTTTCAGTTCTATTTGTCTGATTTCTATGTAGTATAGTAATCATTACCAGAAAAATGGCGAAGGATTCTATTCTCACATAGTAACATTCACGATTTTCAATAAAATAAGAACGAATAATATGTTGGCATGGTAAATATCACCATACATTTTTCTCCGTGTACATTGAAGGAAACGTCCTGTTGTATGAGGAATCTTCGGATTAAATACAGCAGAATGAATATTCGTTGACAGGTGACAATTGATTGCCTGGCACGGAAAAAAAATTCTCGGCTGTGTCAGCTGAATTTTAACAATTATAGCTAAATATTTGAGTACTCAAAGGACAGCTAATTTTTCAGCGACATCAGCTCAAATTTAGCTGATGAAGTTAAAAATTTTGCTGCAGCAGCTGAAATTTGACTGTCAGCCCTAAAAAAATGGCTTTTCATTCGACGTTTGAATCGTATATTGGAACGAATTTGTTCAAGAATACGGAAATACTGTTACACATGCATGAATAATTCTTTGAATGACACACCAAATCGTTATAAACCAATTGAGAGAATCGATTCTGAAATAGCCTCATGGATCTCAATTCAAATGTTTGCATATTTGATTTTGAATTCGGTTCGACAAACGATTCGAACTTCAATAACATTTTTTTCCGTGTGTACGGTTGTTTGAAGATGTAGGGGTGAATTGCCTTGATTGAACCATCGCACAGTGGGAAATTTTGGTGTATTTATTGACAAAAATCAACCTACAACCCAATTTTCATCCAACGCTGATGAATTTCCTTCTAAAATACTCAGAAAGAGTTCCACTTCAACGTATCACTGCGGCATTTTTGTATGGACCAATCCGATATTTATACAATTCAACAGAAACTCGATAAATTTTCAATAAAAATCATCGATACTGCAAAACATCGCGTTTTAGTGATGAAAATTCTCGAATTTTCAATAGTCAGGAGCTATATGAAGTTTTCCCGGTTTTCTTGAGTCTTTTCTGCTATCCAATAACCACCTTTGATTTTGAGGAAGTTATTTCTATTCACAAAAATTTTTGATTCTTGGGTGGATTATGGAATTTCTATCAGATTTTTATAGCACTTTTGTGCTTCTCCATCACAAGTATCAGTACTTTCATGTGAAGAAATATGTTCCGTTACGTAAAACAGGAAAAACGTTTCTTTTTAGAGAAATAATGATTCACTCGTTCACCAAATCTTCTTTTCCAATTTTAATCCGAATTCTCCTCTAATTCAGTTCAATATTACGGAAATGCCGCAGTGATACGTTCAAGGGGAACTCTCTTTGAGTATTCTGAAATGAAATTCATCAGCATCGGATAAAAATTGAGTTGTAGGCTGATTTTTGTCCATAAATGCACAAAAATTCCCCACTGTGCATCGCCTCGCATGGACCTCTTATTGCAAGAGAAAAAAATTTGAATTTCTTTTCATCAACACAGTAGGAAATGTGTATTTTTTACACACGTGCATGTCGGTCCACACAAAATTTGTGTTAAATATTGACACAAAGGATGTGAGAAATTAATACAAAAGTGTTAAATTTACATTGAAAATATGTCAATTTGACACTCATATGTTTTGATTTTCAACACGAAGTTTGGGTGCACCATTTTTAACCCAAAATTTTTCACTGCCTACAGCGATAACGTCACAATAATGAACCTGATCCCTGTATGATTACAAATAATCTGAATTCTTCCCTCTTGCAATAAGAAGTGGTGGCTCATCCAAGGTGATGGTCTAATCAAGGCAACTCTCCCTTACTTTCCCATGTGGATTTTCATATAATTCTCAAAGACCAATTTCATAGAATTTATATAAAATTTTTATTGATTTGATGCACATGTTGCATAAAAATTTCTCATTCAAACTCTATATTATCTGTTTCAAGATAATTCTACGTGGAGAGCATATTTTTTAGTCCAATGCACTATACAATTCTTTTACAAAATATTAACTAACATGTGATAGCCCAGATATTTGTCCAATATACCTGTTCGATCTAAAACCACAAGCAGAATCCCGTGAATCATTGCTGTCGATAAATCGTCTCTTATGAATAGCAATATGAATTCATTAACTGTTAATGAATCAATTTCATGCCAAATAGATATTGATTGATAGGAGCAAGTACAGCTGATGAATTTGAATTTGACATTCAAAAACGTGGTAATGATACTTTGAATGAAATTCATTACCTTCTAATGAAGTTACATCAAACAGGACGGAATATAACATTTATACACCAGTTTCCTGTTGAAACAAAAGGATGAACAAATTGAAATGAACTAATCGGTTGGGGATATATTGATCTATCGATGATTTGGATTTTATTGAAGTGGAGGGATGCCATTCTGATAGACAACATAGAATTTGCACATCAACCGAACTTTGGCCGAGGAAAATTAGACCAATATTGTTCTAAAATTGTCGCGTTGTTTTTAACGTAACTTGGCACAAACATTGTTTTGCGCAAAATCACCCCATCTACCCAGGTAAACAAATTCTCAAGTTTTTCGAAGGCAAAACTAATGTTTTTTCATCCACTGTTATTGGATATATTTACAACCAACGAGTATGCGAATGAAGAAATTCTAACTGAAATAGCGTGGAACCTTCTCATGCTTTTGCACCGATAACTTATCGTACCGTAAAGACACGTGCCATACTCCAGGAGCAAGGATTCGAGCATTTGTTTCGAGTTCACGATACTAATAAAGCACGTAGAAATTCCGTGCTTTGAAAGCACGCGTATGCATGCTAAAATTTCCTCTCCGTGTAACAAATTTCTCTCAGTGTAGAATTCTTACAGAAATCAGATAGACATTTCATGCGAAGTCAAGGTTTTATATGATTTTATGAAATTTTCATACTACGATTCTCATACAAGTTGCATATAATTTTAGTACATTCGTGAATGTTTGCACAGTCGTGTTACTCCTTCTCGCTGTAAACGCGGGGAATGGATAAGACGAATATTGAATGATATTTAATTTCCTACAAATCATTGATGTAATATATTATTCATGTATATGAATATATATATGTATATTTACAGACAATCACACGATAATTCATTACTCATCGCATATCATCGACGACGTGTTGATATTAATCTTGCATGGTGAACGTTAACGAGTTTCATTATAGGAGGCAAAATCTTTCGTCCAAGAGGAAGGAGCCTGAGAAGAGAAATTAGGGCCGATGAAAACGATTGTTCTGAAATTACGACGAACCATTCTGTCGTTAACACCTTCGTTTTCCGCAACGAAAGAGAAGGTCGAGAAGAAGAAGAAGAAGAAGAAGGGACCAAAACACGGCATCCTATCGATTGCGCTTTAATCGAAAACCCTCATACACCATAATATTTTGTCCCTCTTCTTTCATATTTCTTGTAATTTGTATGATAATTTGTATAATAATGTGTTCAAATGAACCTAATTTGAGTAGAGATGGATACACCGAAACGCACAGAGCTGTTCCATGATAATAGAGCATGTACCTGTTGATCATAGCATAAAGATCAAATATATGCATACGGTTAAAATTCATTCGATAATGTGATACAATTCCATTGCAAAATGTTATTCCGCGTGGTGTCTATTGTTCATATACGTGATACACATTGATCAAAATCCATGTTTAATAGGGAAACTCGTTTTCGCGATAACACAATTGATTCCACGTCACGGGAGCTGCTGATACCGAGGATGGTAATAATTGTAGGTATCTATCCCATGAAATATGGAAAGGGAACGAGAAAAGGCAAATTGTGAATCGGAAAGTTTTATGTTGACGTTTCGCAGAAAAAATGAATACCCTTGCGATTCAGATCAATCTTACTGAATTGATAAGATGATAAGTTTACGATATCTTGAGATACCTTCGAGAGATAGACTAACAACTGAGTATTCTTGTCACGAAAATAAATAATTGGAAAACAACTTTGATAGATGTTGAAATTAGTCTCTTACTGGACAAACTACGAAATGTATAAGTATTCAATTACAATTTAAGTTTAATACACGATCTGTTGCAGAATTTTAATAACACAACCAACGACAGAACGTTTTAATACGATTATAACCGAACTAATGTATTTTGCGCACGACATGTACTAGGTTTGAGCTGTTACGATCTCTGTAAGATCGTTTTTAGTGTTCACTAATGGTGCTATCTGGATTTATCGCTCACAATATGCATCGGTCACGCCATGAACTGTTACGTGTACATCAGTTAATTAGCTGTGTTGAGCGAGCATTCAAGAGACGAATTAGTGTTTTATTGCATATTGATATATCCATAATGAGTTTTGTCTGCAATTTTGTCAGATAATTGAAACATCTTTGCAAACTTTTTATGTGATCTATTGATATTTGACTTTCTAAATTGAAAATATTCATTCGATCTATAGATTTAATCCAGCAGTTATGGACATAAAAATATCAGGTGAGGGATCCTAAACTTGTTATACGGTCAAGGAAACAAAGATAACATTAACTATATGCATGATCAAGAAAATCTTAGTACATAGTATGATAATGTTATTACGAATTCAAAGCACCATCTTGTACGCATGTATTTCAAATCTCTTGTGGTTTTCTCGCTCTGTTCGAGTTGCCATGTTTGAATTCTAACCCTGTGTAAGAAACATGTAAGGTAGTAATTGTGAATAAGGAAGGTTTGAGGGAGATGAAAATCAAAGAAATAGATATTGAAGTACATCTTGTTGGTGCCAAGCAAAAGTTAAAGACTTAGAATATTGGGAACGAAATATGGAAAACGTTCGAATGATTACAATTTATCGATACAGAGAGTTTCTTTTGATATTTCAAATCATATAGGGAATGTTATGTTGGTTACGTACGAATGAAACGCTGTTGATTACTCCCAGATGTGTTTTTCGGTGAAGAACAGCGAGAGGTACTCGCATGGAAGGGAAAAATTCGAGAACTCGAGTTAAAATGAAGCAATTAAATTCTCTTTTCAACATCACAACGTTTCCTCGGAAACCTTCTTTTTCATTTCAACTGTCATTTGAAGGATATGTTATATACATGATTTCACAGGAATGTTGACATGCAATACAAAATTACGAGGAATTGCAAGATGGAAAGTGTGGTTGTGAAATCAATGCCACAATGTTCATAACGTCGTGGGTTGTTTTTACAGTGCATACACACGAGAGGAGATGAGTCGGCTGAGCTAAGATTACAAATTTCCTAGGCTTCATTTACATCAAGTACCACACGTGTTTTGATATTTTGAATATCATCTAGATAGAATTTGAATATTCAAAATTTGTAACTGACCCATCAGCCTTGGTAGAAATTAGGATTGGCCCCAGCAACTTTTCCCAGATATTGGGTTGGTTTCTAGCTAGTTTTGTAACACACTTTCCAGCCTATGCCCATCCAGATGTCCCAGGAAATTGCTAGAACGTTGTTCAAATTGGTAGTTAGAAATGTGAAATCATGTGTTTTCTGTGAAATCACACCTATGAATAAGGTAACAATGTATTTTGACATGTAACCTCCAGTCGATAATGTTGCTTTTGAATTCATTTCTATAAAATAATCCCGAGTGTCAAATTGAAACGTTGGGGCTTCCTTTTATTCCTCTGACCGTGTTGATGGACTATCAATGTTACTGTACGATCAATTGATGCATTGAAAATCTATATAATCCAACTAAATTTTTGGGCATTGAAGTCAAATTGGCTGGAATGTGTTATCCAGTTGCCTTCACGTGGGTCCCATATAGTACGTGGATGGTAAATGGGACGCCCAGACAAATTTCTGCCAGGGAGGGTATACGGATTGAAAAATCAGTCATCCTAGAGGCCGATTGTTGAACTTTAAAGGAACTCTGAAGAAATATTTCTGGTATCATGTTCAATCACATAATCAGTATCTCAATGTGTTGTATTGTAAACTCAAATGCAATTATTATCAATATCACATTTAGGAAACATTTTGACAGGAATATGGTCATGAAATGACAACTGATATGACATTTTTGATATTCAAATTTCTTTGAAAATTTGCTATTTCATAACAACACCATGGAGATGAAATACACCGTGGAGAAAAGAGAGATTTTCAATTAAAAAGCATCTTTATCGCTCATGGAAAAGTGCGCAGTTGTAATTAAACCGAAGTGGACGTGACATGTACTAGGAATACAAGGTATCATCTCGATTATGTTGGACAGTTTGTGAATGAACACGTTTTCAAACAGATATTTTATCGACTGCTTTTCCACTGATGCATTCTCTCAAATGATTTTGCATTTCCTCATTACTTCCCAAAATGTTTTTCCATGAATTCAAAATGTAATTACTTTTATACCGTAATAATGTACACAGCACAAGTTAAATGTTGAAAATTTCAGGACGTATGAAATACACATTGATTCGCATTTCGCACAAAATGATTTCCACATTGGTTTTTCATCAATTTCAAAATTTTATGTCTCATATTCATTGATTGAATATCGATGTATAACAGAAAAATATCAGTAGGGTAAAAATGGTAGAAAGTCAATATACTTTATGATTGAAATTGAAGAAGAACTCGACTGGGATGGGCATTTTTTCACTCCGAGAGTACTTTAAGTGAGAAATACTTTTTCACCTCATATTTTACACAAAAAAACTTCCGCAGTACAAAAATGCCTATCTCTGGAATTGAAAACATTAGGAGTTTAGCAAATGACTTTTAGAGCAATAAGCTCATTGATATTCGAAATTGGTTGAGAACTAAAAATTCTTCATTCATCAAAACGAGAAAATGGAGAAGTGATGGCGGTGGAGCATAGATTGAAGATGAAAGATAACTTGAAAGAGATTGCACAAGGAATTTTGAGTCCACCGGTTTGAGAGAATACAATACATACGAGTGAAAGTATACCGATATTGAGTTTCTCTACCATAAAATCTGAGATCCATTCAATTCTTGAAACTTTCCTGTTACTCGAAATTACATTCTTGTTTGCTGGAGAACACACTTGACTTCGAATTCCATACAATCAATCTGATGGGAATATGATCATCAATTTTGGCCACATTTGTATAAAATATCGATTTCAATAGCAATTAACTCTCGCCAAACAAATGTCCAACTGGTTCAAGTTTGGGATCATCTCAGTACACAAACTTTGTAGGGAGTTCGACAAATGTAGTTTGGCTCCAGTTTGTCCAAATCAAATACTTTGCATATGAAAAGGTTTGTCAGCGTTGAATTTCAACGGTAAAGAGCCGCATCTGATCGCATTAATGCTATTGGAAATCTCTGTGCTCAGTAAACTCAATCGTTTCCCACGGTGGAAACCTTCAAGATTCCTAAAGTGACTAACTGTACGATAAAACCCTGGTAAAAATCACTCAACAAATTTTCCGCTCAAACACCGAGAGAAATCTTCATAGTCATAGTAAGTGTTTTTTACATAACTATTTGAAGATTGTATTTATAACTGAGGCAACAAGTTGTCACATCTACAAAATAGTAATGGCAACTATAAAATCGTCACCACAACTACGAGAATATAGTCACCGTAACTAATCAAAAGTAGTTGTATCAACTATTTTTTCAAAGTTACAAGGACTAACATACAATTTTATAGTTACATCACTTATCAAAATATAATTGATGTACACGGAGAAAAAGGAATTCGCTGTGGCAGCGAAATCTACTTTTGCTGGGTTCCTTTTGCCAGAGCAGCAAATTTTTTGCTGTGACAGCAAACTATTTGCTGTTCCAGCAATCTTGTTAGCTGCGTCAGCGAATTTTTAGCTGTGGCAGCAAAAAATGTTTGCTATCCCAGCCAAATTTGTTTGCTATTCTATATATAATACTGAAAATTTGCTGGCGGAGCGAACATTTTTTGCTGCCACAGCTAAAGAAATTGCTGTCGCAGCTAACAAGATTGCTGGAACAGCAAATTTTTAGCTAGGTCAGCAAAAAATTTTGCTATTCTATACATAATACCTCGATTTGCTGCGTCAGCAAATTTTTTCTCTCCGTGTAACTATTTAGAAATAGTATTCGTCACAAGTTTATAATAGTTGAAGTAACTATATTGCTGTAAGTTTTCACTTCATAGTGAGAGACACTATGAATTTATACTCAACAAGAATATTATTGACGAGTTCTATTGTTGACCATTTGTGAACGGTTGACATATTACATATATTTTAGGTTTTTAAATTATTCAACAACAATAATGTAGTTTGTTATACACTGAGAGAGAAGTGTAGCTGAAATTGAGCCCAAGTACATTTTTGTAGTTACAGTGGCCATATTTTCGATTGAAGCACCATTGAAAATTGCTGTGATAGTGAGAATATAGCTACAGTCAAACCCCGTTATTCGCGGATTCTCGTATTCGCGGTTTTTGAATGTTGACCTTGCCTTGTTATTCGCGCATATTTGCTTCGCGTATTCGCGGTTTCATAGCTACATTCACTGTTTTGGTGTGCATTTGTGTATCAGAATTTGTTAACTTTTTATTCGAGGTCGTCAAAATTTTTCGTGAAGCTATGGCTTTGTATAAAGATAATCCCATTTGAAAACGCGACAAGAAATTGATGGATTCAGCAGAGAGAAAGAAAATCTTGGATCTTTTGGCGAAGGGAGACAGAATTGCCAGCATTGCCCGCAAATTTGGGGTTAATGAGTCGACAATACGATCGATCGGAGACAATGAGAAGAAAATTCGTGATAGGAATCGATGAAGCTGTTGAAAAAGATCCAATCATGTCACGCAGTTTGAAATTTAAACACGAAGTGAATGCAGCGTTGAGCTGCTACCAACAGCTGTATGAAGACATTCTTCGAGATGCTAGACATACGAAAATTACGCAGTTTCTCAAATCTACTAATGAATAATTTGTTGAACAAATCGAAATCAATGCACTTATTTTAATAACTAGTCAAAAATGTGAGAAAGTAGCCTGTTTCTTTATCACAGAATGCATCCCCTCTTTTTCCATAACTCAAGTGTGTATTAACGGCGGGCCCCATCTACGCCCAGGGTGGGTGCCCATGCTCCCCAACGTGGGGCCAAGCTGGGCAGACAAATGGGGCCAACTCTGGGATGGTAACATCGTTCCCAGCTTTGCCGTGTTGCTTTGCCCGAGAATTGGTAACACCACGGGCCCAGCATAAACCCAGAATAGGCAATCAATACTGCCCCTTCCTTTTTGTTTTGAGATTGGGAAATTGCTTTGAATTCTACCCCAGTGGACATGGATTTCAGCCCCACTTTGGCCCAATCTTGGGCCCAGTGTTGAGCCCCATCCATCCCATATGGGCCCAAACTGGACCAAAGTGGGGCCAAAATTCATACACGCTGAGGATTGTACACACATGCTCGGGATATGAATTCACCCCAATCTTGGCCGAACGCTGGGCCAAATCGGGGCCCAGTTCAAATGTGCCCGCACTAAGATTCATTATTTCCATTTTCTACCAACCATAATTGTATGGGAAAACGCAACAGGGCCAAGATTGAGCCAACATGGGCCCCATCGTCATTTCCCAAAACTGGGTTAAAGAGGATGGACCCAGCCTGGGACCCATTGTCATTAAATGCAATACACGCTTGGGAAGTGTAATGCTTCCGTATTCCTGGGACCCTTCGAGAACGCATCTCCCGCGAATACCGGGGTTTGACTGCACTGTGATTGAAAACTGTATTCGGGCTCAATTCTAAACACAGTCTTTTCTCTCAGTGTATGTAGAATTATATTTCCATAGGGGACTTGAATATATATCACCGAATCAGTGATGCCAGAAATTTTGAGATCCAACGGTCTACATCCAATCAAATATAAATAACTGTTAATTGGAATAACCAATTTATTCCGGTCTCGGAAAGCTTTGTTATCTATCTCTGTCTGCGGGAACTTCATGTACCATGTACCATTTTCTGATCTGAGGCTTAGTTTCAGAGTTATCAAAAAAATTAGTTGAGCATTCAGGTGGCAACTATATCGGCTACTACAACCCAAGCGTGTATTGCCTATAACGACAATGGGCCCCAGGCTGGGTCCATCCTCTTTAACCCAGTATTGGGGAATGACGATGGGGCCCATGTTGGCTCAAGCTTGGCCCTGTTGTGCTTTCCCATACAATTATAGTTGAAAAAAATGGAGATAATGAATCTTAGTGCGGGCACATTTGAAATTGGCCCCAATTTGGACCAGCGTTAGGCCAAGATTGGGGTGAACTTATATCCCGAGCATGTGTGTACAATCCTCAGCGTGTAAGAATTTTGGTCCCACTCTGGCCCAGTCTTGGGCCCATATTGGCAGGATGGAGCCCATGCTGGCCCGGGGTGGGCCCCATGGTATATACATACTAGGGATTTTCCAATTTCAAAACAAAAAGGAAGGGGCAGTATTGATTGCCTAGTCTGGGTTCATGCTGGGCCCGTGGTGTTACCAATTCTCGGGCAAAGCAATACGGCCAAGCTGGGAACGATGTTATCATTCTAGGGTTGGTCACACGTTGGGTAGCATGGGCACCCACCCTGGGCGTAGATAGGGCCCGCCGTCAATACACACTTGGGAATGATCAATGAGTAAACTTATGTAGTTCCTACTCGATTTGTTAAAGCCAACTCTGAAACTAAGCCACAGATCAAAAAATGGTACATGGAAAAGTTGTTCAGTTTTCTCTCAGGAAACGCTGGGGGAAAAGTAGTGTTGTTCACGGCACCCTGTGTCATATATAACTATCTTCTAATAGTTGTGGGTACTAGAAATCTCTTTGAGTGCACAGTACAAATGTTCTTGCAGAGGAAGATATCTTTCAGATTCCGTTCTTCAAGAATATTGTAGGACTTATTCGAGAAGTCTGCGTACCATTTTAGTAGGCTGTTACAAGACTTCATCGATTCCTCACAAGAACCTGGGGAGGTACTGTGAACGGTTCAGGGATGATTAGAATATTTTGTTCTACAGAGATAATCAATCGTTTGAATTTCCGATTGGAATCCAGCAATATCCTATATGGTTATGCAATAATGCACAAAAATGCTCACAGTAACAACACCCCTGGTCCAAAAAATCCATAGAATCTGATGAAATGAAATTTAAAGAGATTTGGTCAGAACATTGTACAAGATCCGATCAGATTTTGCAAGATTCAATCAGAATTACATTGAAAAAATACATTCATCTGATTGAATTTCATTGACAAACGCTTGAATAGGATTTGTTCAGAACATTGTACAAAATTCGATGAGATTTGTCGAGAATCTATGATTTTTTAACCAGGAACGTAGAGTCGTTAATGTACAATCCTAATTTTTTTTTGTTACCTACACGGAAAAGAATTTGCGGTACATAAATTCTAAGACAGGTACAATTTCTATTACCATTTAGACCAAATTGTGGTAATCCAAATTGAATTGGAGTAGATTTAATGGCAGTAGCAGTAAATTATACTCCAAAATTATCCCTGTCTCAAATTTTATTCCAAATTGTGGTAAACATGAAAAGTAATTTCTTCGTGTGAAAAAACCAATAGTTCCGACTAAAATTCCAATTCCTGATATATTTTCCTTCTTTATTGATTTGAGAAAACTGATGACCTTACATAATTCAAGCTACATCCTCCCAGAGAATACGGGTCAAACAAATCAATTTCAGGTTGATTTTAGATGAATTCACATTCAACGAAGATTCAATGAACCTTCAAATGGACATACCTTTATTTCAGGTTCATCGAATGTTTGTTCAAGGTTTATGTTCTCTCAAGATTGAGTATTTCATGGAAAACATGTAACCAGAAGAATGAATTCCAATTCCTTAACATTGACTCATTATTTAATAATTTCCAAGAATGATAGAATGAATAAATGATAGGCATAGGAGACAGGAACTCAAGGGACGGTGTGGTAGGAAGATGGAATGTCATTTACCGCAAATCAGATATCTGTGGTTAGCTGCGCAGTAGGAGATTCATATAACGAATAGAACTAGAAGGAAACCTTAAACAGAAATCAGCCAAATCTCTTGTTCATTAGAAAATAAGCCCATATATTTGGAAGGCGGAACTAATTAGTTCATACGTAACCGTAATCATATATATATTGTTATCATTCCACATGATATTTCAAATATTTGAATTCGATTGAGAACCCAGCAGGAATTGATAGTAAAAAGAATAACCTGGGTAACGTGAATATTCTATGTACATATTGATTTGAATCCGTATATGATTCGAACTTGTTTAACCTTTGAACAGGTGCACTGTTTCTCTCACATTAGCGGATGCGTCGTGTATATAAAGTACATAATGCAACACTGACGCAAATATAGGAAGCACAGTCCTTTCATGTTAGAATATTAATACACAGAAAATGCATGTTATGTACAAGAGTTTCCCAACAATAATCACTGAATAACACTCAGAGAAACATTGGCTGTGACTGCAATTTACTCACTGTGAATGTGATTTTATGAATATTTACATTAAACTTGTAGCTGTTACAGTGAAATATTCAACTGCCACAGTTGAATTGTTTGTTACTCTGTATCAAATATGTGAAATTCAGCTTCCTTCACTAATAATTCACAGCTAAACTGGATCTAATCGCTTGGACTGCAAAATAATTTGCAGAAGTATTGAAAAATTCGTTGCTTCAGCAACATGCTTACGGCACAATTAGATTTCGTTGTCTTAGAACATCCTTATTCTCTTTCCGTCTCAATAAAGAAACAATGTATGAAAATTATGAAACAGAATATACAGGGAAAAATCGCAAAATATCGAATTGGGATCATATCACTACACAATAACATCGAATGTATATTTCACCAACACCACATCCACCGATTTCTACGTCGCATCTCCATGGACTCTACGTGGCTCCATATGAGTTTCATTCTAATCGATTGAAAACTGTGGAAATCTTTTGTTTCGCGATTCACATAATTTGACAATATTTTGAAAGCATGCCTTCCCCATGTCGGTATCATCCAAATGTCATGAAATTTGTAGTATAATCAGCTTACGGGGGCTTAGTTGTATGGTGTGAATTTCAAACAAATCGGAATTGGAGGAAGAAAGTGGTAAGCACTGAGCTTCGAAACAAAACTTGGAAATCTCGTAAACATCGTTAACATGCGGATAACTTCCGTTTCTATGATCCAATTGTTATGAAATTTCAATCACAGCTTTATGCAGTGTCCATCGCAGTCCTATATGAATTCCAACCTGATTCTCTAAGAAAAACGGAAGAGAGAAAGAAAACATGTATTTTTTTTCAACACAAACGAGGAAGCCGTGTGCCAATTGGCAGAGTTTTTTCTATCCGCGTTTGAAGGGAGGTAATTTTCGCTAACTCATTGCATCATTGTGTGTCATGATATTGTGTTTCTGAATTGAAGTACCTGTCCGGGTGAAGATGAGACCCGACGAGGAAAGTTGGCTAGATACAAAAGAAAAAGAAGATCACACATGAAATTTCAAATTAATTGTTATGATAAAGCATATCAAGAATCTATCCGACTGAGCATGAATTGGCTCTTAATTCACGTAGATGATTCATTAATTAAAGAGCGTGAGTGCTCGAAGAATGAGGAGACGTGTGCGAAAGAGAATCGAAAGTAGTTAGTGTCAATCTATCGTTACCTCCAAGCGAACGGGAATGAAGGAGATTGTTAAAACGATAAATATGCTGTCAGCGTACATGATTAAAGACTGCCACTTTCTTCAAGTTCCCATGATTGCAATTTCTCCACAAACATTCACCGTGTATTCCTCATTGTATTCCTTCATCATCCTCCTTCCTTATCTTCACGGGGAACATTCAAAATGAAATACGTGAACTGTGTATAGGCTTATGTCCCTTAGATATTAATCTCTCATTCCTCATTTTCATTTGAAGATACTTATTCATCGAATACGTTTCGTTTGAATTCTCTCCTATCATTTGGACCTCATTGTATAGGAATTCTTATTGAGAGAAGAATTCATTTCTAAATCTTCGTGATATATTTTTATAATGATGCAATTACTAGCTACCCGTGTGGAAATTCCTCCAGGGCTCAGACCTGGGCCAGGTTTATAATCCTCACTTGAAAAGTGACCACAACTTGGAATGTTACGTTTTTCAATCTAGGCCCCGTAATGGTATCAAACATCCAGACAAAATAATGGTAGTCGACTCGGAGCCTATATGGGCTGTGGGTGGGCATACCTGGATTGAAATATTCCAGGAATATACTGGCAACCCCAACTGGGGCCCACATGGGCCGTTGGTAGGCAACCTTAGGATGCTTAGGAGTCATTTCCACACGGGTAGACATGAGTTAGGAATTGAATTTAGACCGTCATTAGCTAGAATTTTTTGGAGTTTCCTCATGATATTCAGTCAATTCGTTCATACATTAGGATTATCCATGTTGACCACACATCATGCGAGATTGATTCCGTTTCTTGTCTGTCGATATTTCATTTTTTGATTAATTTCTCGTCAATCAAAGTATAAATCATCACAAAATGCGAGCGAATTGAGTTACGTCTGCTGCATGAGAATGCAGATTCTCTCGATTGCCAATATAATTCTTTCAACTTTTCTTTTTACTAAATTTCATCGAGATTTTCAATTGACCATTTATTATTTTGATTGTGTAATAAAACCACATTCAAACTCATTTGAGGAATTCATGGAAATCCTGATCGAATAATTGAATTTAACCGAATCCATGTATTTGTTATGAACGTGATAATATTTGACCAATTTTTTTGATAACTTACAATGATTTCAGTTAAACGAGAACAGAAAAGTGAAGAAGATGAGCTCCTCGACTGAACATTCTACTCCATGTAATGGAGTATTCTCACTCCAAGTAACTGACAAAAGAGATTCAAGTGTGCTCGAGACGAGTGAAGGGAAAAGCGGGTCAATTTTTGCGACACACAATGCTGTTTCAGAGAATTGCCTTTGCAGTCACAAACGAAAAACGTGGCGACGGTTATAATTGTCGACAAATGCGGGAAGCTGGAAGGGATAGTGAAGGTGACGTGTTGGTTTGAAAAGTTTAGCCATCTAACAATGTAAATATTACGAGTGAGTGAATATTAATTCGTGTTGCTTTGTTGATATCTCGAAAAGTGTGATTATAAAACATCAATCCACCAGTTACATAAAATTTTCTTTAATTTTTGTACAGTATTGAACTTTTACTATCCGAGGTAATATTCCCTGCTGCTGCGAGAAGAATAAATTCAATAGCTTTATCTTCGCAGAGACAATCCATGTCTCAACATAGTTAATAAGTCCTTGAGAGGAGCACCAAATTTTAATTGAGAATATGCGTCATGGTTACAAAATTCATTTGTTCATCCCGCATTTATCACCATAATTGAATCAAGTGTGGGATATATTTCCAATTTCCTACGTAAGCGACTCTTGCGCGAGTGATGATTTCTGAAAGTAGAACGCAAATATTAATCATCTGGATATTATCCTGACGCACAAAAACGATTGCATCTTTTCTCATAAGAATGATATCTCTGATGTTAAATGCATGTCATTTTTTCTCAGTTCAGTTCTGTCATCTTCGCGAAATTTTGTACGACAGTTGCACAGTTTTTGTTGAAAAAGTGAATCGGTCTATTAATCATTCGATATAAGGTAAGAGACCCTATATCCGATCAAGGAACAGAACCCTATCATTTTCATTATTACATGAATTTACGAAGTAATTTGGCTAGAAGTTTCAAATGAGAAAGTTAATTTTCGATCCAATAATTACAGAAAATGTTTTGGTTCAAGAGTTTTTGCACAACTAAACCACAGAAACCTAGAATAAAATACCTTAGCGGTATCCGATAATTTCATGAAAAATGAATTCAACACTCATATCCTGGTTGAACCCACTGTCGTGAAGTGCTGAAAAGTCCTTTGATGCCAGCTAATTACAATGCAAGAACTTCAAACGGACACTTATTTTTAAAGACCGAAGAAATCGAATTCATTTCTTAAGAAAATTCTCTCCACCTTCGAGTGACTACTTATCTTTTCAACATTCTTGAACTTCGTACGAATGAACGTTTTGCAGATATCGATAATGCATTTGGAAATGCGGAATTATAAAACTTCGCATTCGATCCGAAAGAATCGAATATTCCTTTTTTGTATCTTCCCGAGAATTGGGATTTCAAGAGATAGGGATAGATTTGAAAATACTTTGACGAAAATCGCGAAAATAAGGTGAAGTGAGAATGTTTCTATTCTTTCGGCAAAAACGTGTCCTCTTTTCAGTGACAAAATAAATGCGGGAACTTATTCCTCGCACTTGTGAATAATTACAGACTCGAAATCTTATTTCAATGACTATAATCACCCGAGCAAGCGTTATATCAGCACTCGCCAGGCCCTTACAAGTTCTCAGCTAGCCACTAGACTCTTTCTAGCCCTTGGCTAGATTCTCGCGAGGCCCTAGACAGTTCCATGGATGACGTTGCTGGGACAACTGTTGCCCACATAGCACAAATGTCTCAGTGATATTTCCACAATATTCTGCAACATTCTGGGAAAATTGTAATATTGTCAGAATATGCTGGAGATATCACTGAGACATTTGTGCTAAGAGGTGAAATGCTTTGTACACGGATTAAAACTTTTTCAAGTGGATGAAATTCAATACTCGAACTGAAGAAACCTGGGAAGACATCGATTCGAATCTTTGTTCACGCGTGATTCATTATAACATTCATCTTTACGCCGTATATTCCCAGAACACGGTTAGTTTCGGGACAATTTGGAACTTTGAAGGGCAGCCGTGAACCCTACATCTATCTCTACATATTTGATACGCGACAGTTGTGTCAACTGAACCACAATGCGACATGGATAATGGAGTGTTTTCGGTTACAATGGTATCCCGTGTATGGTACACCGCATACACGGAAAGATGAATTTAATGAAACAACTCTGACAATACAGTTTATGGTTAGTGAAAGAGAGCGGTATCATTTTTCTTGTTACTCGATGGACCTTTCAAATTGAAATATTTGCACTCCAACATCTTGTCGAACGAATACCATTCAGAAAAATATGTACTTCGGATCATCCAAATGGACACACAAAGGATGAGAAAATGTATTCTCGTACACACATTTGCTTTTATTACGTGAAGTTTTGTGTAATTCTCTTCCTGGTTTCCTTCATTTTCGGTTCTCCAGTTTCGTTGCTTCCAGTACATTGATTATAAGTGTGATTATATGCCGATGATATCAATGCTTTTGCATGTATAGGATTCATAAATCGCCCAAATAATGGCACATTACGGAACTAAAAGATGTCCATAATCACACGACAAGGAAGCTCATCAGTGGCTCATCGAGGATCGACTACTGGAAGTAGCCCAAATATGAGACGGAATGATTTTCACTCATGAACAGAACAGTATATGACCAATTATCGGGACATATACAGAAAATATTTGTTTGTCTCAAGTTTCAAACAAACTCACGTATAAGAATTTACCGATTTCCCTAGTGCTGATAACAAGCAATAGTTATTAAACGACAGAGGTATTACCTCCATTCTGAAAATTCGCTGAATTCAAGATGCAACCAAAACTGGCCCTGTTGCAATGAAAGTCAGCATTGGAAACAAATGCTGACACAATTGAAAAGACTGAATGTCAATCACGTTTTCAGGTGAGATGTAACCACATTTAGTCGGACTTTTTATCGTGCGCATTGGTGCAAGTTTGTGTCAGCGTTGATTCAGACTCAAACGAGAATTGGTTTCACCGAAAAAGTTTTGTATCTACCAGTCTTGTGGAACCATTGAATCAAACCTTCGCCAACATCGATGATCTCTGGCCACCGTTGCCCAAGATGTCGGCATTGAGATTCGTTGATTGCAGGAACGACTTCATCATCTCAGGTTTTAGATAAACTTCCTCCCAAGACTCGAACAATATTTGTAAGGGCTAGGTCAGCTTTGCACTTTTGATAAACTTTCACATGGGTGCACTGAGAAAAAGAGTTTAGTTAAATACTAGACAGCCAGGGAATCTAGTGATTCTGAATAAAAATTCAGTTGAGACAATAAAATTATATTTGTCACAGCTAAATTTTTTAGCTGATTTTTATCCACGCCAGCTGAACTTTGGCGGGACAGTTAAATTTTAGTTGCCGCAGGTACCTTTCTCTCAGTGTGAGTGTTATCAATATTGATTTTCATTCTTATATAAGGTAGACGACCCTATTCATGAACGTGACCCTTTTAATGAACATTTTGGTTTTTGATTCATAGTTCTTTTCATTCAATGCTTCAATCTCATCCAAGCATGACTGAGTGGATACTGAATAAACCACTGGTATGTAAATGAATCCAGAATAATATGTCATAGGGAAAATATAATAAATAAACAATGTTGTGATCTGTGGTTTGAATGGTTGGGATATCAGATATGGAAGTTTCTTCACAATCAACAACAGTTCACAAAATGAACTTTCAATAAGGATTCAATTTGAATTTATGTTGGTTTATTAAATCATTGCAGTGGCGACTCTAAAATTTGTTTTCCCTCTGTAATCTTTCATCGCTAATCGCGTGCCTTGAAATGGGAAAAGTAATTGAACAAATTTGTTGATTTAAAAATGGATGCAGAAAAATCGGTGGATTCTACTGTTTCCAGTGAACTCTGTAACATATACTAGAATGATTTGTTGATTGCTTGAGCAAGAGAAAGTGAAGCTCACCAATTTTTTTCCTTCCTCTCTTTAAGCAGGATGCGTAAGAAATAGATCAACTATCCCAATTTTTTGGACCCCTCTCTAACTCCCTTCCAGATTGTTTTCAGACCGAACCCCACTGTTGAAAATTGAGAAAAGGCACATTTCAGTATATTATAGAGTTCACTGACTCTTTCATAAGCAGGTCATGGTTACAATTCATTCCGTAGAGACTGACCTATCAAAAATTCACCAGTCATACGTACGTTGATTGCATTTCCAATTCGTTTTTCTCAGGCATGTTGCCATGATCATGTACCTATCAACACGTATTCATTTCCATACGTCTATCTATGCACGCTAATAATGATGTAACAATTTGCACATATTTATACTCACATTGAGTCGTGTATCATTCGCCTCGGCAAACGTTCCAGCAAAGGTCGAAACAGGGTCGATTAATCAGAGCACACGATTGAAGATTAATTTTCATTCACGCCAACTTCTGTAACGCATCGGAGGAACACGATAAGGTGGATCAAGATCAATTTCAATACCACAGACTCGTTAAAAGATTTCGGAAACATTTAAAACGCAACTTAATGCAGATAATTCTAAAATATTGCAAGTTTAGAAAATCGTGAAAACATGTGACTGTAGATACGGTTGGTATAAACAAGTTGTTTTCTACAAACAATGCAATCCACAAGGTTTTTGCTCTGGACGGTAGTATTGCTTTCGTCCGTTACCTCACGAATAGTTCTTTTAGTTTATCAGTGTATGTTTACTTCACCAGAAGTTGTAGATTTGCTCTGAGGAATTTATTAAGAATTCAAAATGTAACCTCAATATTTTCCCACGACACAACGTTCAAATGTTTCAGTGTATATAAATTGCTGAACACATGTATCTTTCACACTTGTGTTCACACTTAATCGAGAGTAGAATGGCTACATCAGGGAGAAAACAGTTGCATTTCCACCGTAATGAACTGCGATTGTTTGCACGAGGTTGGGTTGAATTTGTCTCATTTATCCACTCTGGTATGATTTATCTGCATCCGACCCGATGGTGGATGAATCATTACTATATTCTCTTGCAGGATTATTTTTTAAAACTCAAAAATTCAAACCAACTGATTGAAATTTCATTCGGACCCTGAAATCTAATTCACCCTATAAATTAGAGCTCTACACGCGAAGAACGAGTGTGGATCTTATGTAAAATTCACTACACAGTTGTATTGAATTTACAACGATACTACTCCCATTTACTCCGGTAACAATGTAAATATAACATTGGTTCCAATATGAATTTTACCGCAATTGCACTCACGTGAGCAGTTATGTGAAATTAATCACAAACAATCTAGAATTTACATGGGACTTTTCTCCGTGAAGTAACCAAGGTGGGTCCCTATGCGCTCATTAACAATGATTATTATTCCAACTAACCAGTGAGTTGTTTTAAATAATCAATTTTAACCAATCAGAATCCCCCACCTCCAAATCGCTATGACTTGGGAATTAAAAACGCTCCGACAGCTCATGTAATATGTACGGGACGTGATATGTTACAATTTTTCATGTCATACATTGGCATCTGGATTGTTGATACATGTGGAATGTTTTCTTTCGATATAGTTTGTGGAAAAACGTGAAAGATTCATGAACAATTTTTATATCTCTCCAATTCGCAATGCTTACATCATACAACTTGCTTTTCAGATTGATTCGTTGCTACTCCCCCCTTTCATTTTGAATTGCTTTAGATCGCTCTTCAACGCAATTCACAAATGAGTTTTCGCCACAGAATTCTGCTGCAGAAGTTAATCCGTTAGAATCCTTCTTTTTTCTTGAGAATGGCTATCAATTTCGGATGCGAGGCTCCGAAATGATTGGCAAATATTTTACGTATTGATACCATTCCCTCTGGATTGATGCCAGCTTGCTATGTTACATGAAGTGCTTTTCATTTTGTTCCCATTTTGCTTGAACGAATGATAGAATCTGATCAAATTATATCAGATTTGGAGAGAACATTGTCAACTTTCCAATTGGATTTAGCCACATTCGACTATGGTTTGTGTTGAAGAAGATCATTGGATTTCGGCGAACCTCATTGACAAATGATAGAATACGATTGAACCAGTCCTTCATTTGATTCTAATGAGATATGGCAATGTCCTTAGAGTTTATAGAAACTCAGAAAATCTGGTGAATTAGTGGTTTTTGTGTCTTCGAATTAACTCTTTGGAACTGATAATACTTTAAAAAAATGTACCGCAATAATTTGGGCCTTTAACAGCTGATTATTGCGTTATTTGAGTACCAATTCGGTTCAATAAATGGCAACACTCATTGAGTTTGTTTGTGCCTTGAAGCAATCTTTGGGAACTGAATAATTCTCTTTCCAGATTCTATTTCTTGAAAATATTTTCAAGATATTTGAACCACAGCTGAGACCATGATGATAACGTGGATTAGTTTGTCCGAGGGCATCATTGTTTGTAAATTTCGTTATTTGGGTCGAACATTCGCTATGGATAAAAGCTAGCTCATTAATACATGAAATAGGAATTCCTCATTCTTGAATGTCTATTGGGTATTTTCACTTATTTTGATCAAATCAGGCGTGATATATAATGAATAAATATTCATCTCCACAGACGGGATTTCTTTTCTTTCTCCTTGTATTTTCTCATCATTTTCTTCACCCCAGTTCTTCTTATGAGCATCCTCTAATAATGATAATATCAGTACACAAGATCCCCGCAATGAAGATAGACCTCTCTCTTTTCAACGCATAACAGAGATTTTTCGAATGTGGACGAAGGAGGGATGTGTATCGCGAGGTTGCACTGTATTGTTATGTGGCATTTATAACAAAGTGTAGGAAAAACATCTACAATAAATGATCTTCATTGATCCTCCTAACGCCGTGCGCAAAGTGCTTACTTCGCATCCTGTTCTGCGTGTGCAAAGTGCCACATTCCCGCACGGTTCCTTAAGCCCACTTTTTCGCACAGTGTGGAAACAAATAGTATGTGCGACTCGTCCGCCAAGTCTCGCTCCGCTCGGGCAACAGGCTTCGCAGGAGTACGGGAATCACCCACTTTGCGCACTTGTTGCACGATGTACTATTCTCACATTAATTTTGATTTATACCTAAATTTTCTACCCGTTTTACTTTCGTGCAAATGCTCTACTGTCAATCAAAAGGATCAGCAGAATTCTCAACAAGATATCAAAGTTACTAGTTTACCCTGAAATGATCGTTCAGTGATTGACATGGGCAGAGAGAAAAGTTTATTTGAGGAGATTTCAATGAAGAAAGTCAGTTACTAGGGCGCTATCAGTTATTCTTGTCATCTCACAGCTCTTGTGTCCAAAATATAACTTATAATCGATAAATCATTCACCACATTTATGCACGTGTAAGTTTTGACCAATTTCGTCACTTCGGAAACAACATATTCGACAAATCACATTTCGATTGACTGTACTTCCGACCTATTGTTCAATTCCAGGATTTATGCATGTCATGTTATATTGATAAAATATATGCTCAGGGAATTTGATAATGCTTCAATCAACTACATTATTCGACAGAAATACCGTAACATTTGAATACTATTTGGAGACTAAAGTTGAATAATGATTGCAGTAGAATTATGATTCAATTTCTGCAAAAATTCCAGTTGACCATGTTCTTGTATTCGATGTATGTCTTTTTCCTTCCCCTCGTGTTTTGTGAGTTTGAAACTTCATCTGATCTAGCATGAGGGATTTGTATCTGCATGCGAATGTAAGAAGTTCGCAACAACAATCTTTGATGCATCTCCCTTTTATCGGGAATATGTGAAATTGTATCTCAACATCCTCACATTCCACTAGATTGATTCTATGTTCCACGTGATTCCTAACGACTTCATCCTCGAAGAATCAAAAATAGTTGATGAATCTCATATGAATTGTATCTCTTGTTTCTGGAGAATTGGAAACATTGACCCTTCATACGTGAGTGGATTCAACGCAAAAAAGTACTTATTTTGAACGAGTGGGGTCCGGAAGTTTCATATATGTTGAAACAAATACAGACTAATTCCTCGATTATCAAAAACGTTGCATCACGATGAGGATGGGTACTCGGTCTCCCGTGTGGAATAAAGAACCATTATTCGCTGCTGAATCTCACACACTGAAGACTGGTATTATGTAAATTCATTATTTTGACGTTTAATGTTATCACAAAAGACCAATCAGAATGATCCATTGTATAATTCTCGCGCTCTGGGTAAGTTCGCAATGAAAAATTGGTGACGTTGTGTATATTAGGTTCTATATATCAACCGATAAGTATACACGATTACGCCGAGAAAGTACGAGAGAAGGAAGGAAGAAGGGAAAAAGAAAGAGAAACAAGGAATTTGGAGAGGTGGATTCCGATAAGGTAGAGAGAACATCGTGACACACAGGTTCACGTAGAATTGAGCGTATGTGAAGGAGGGAAAGAGATACGAGATTTGTGGATGTACGAAGAAAACAGAAGCATAAGCAGAAGCCGATGGAGAGTGGGTAGGAGCAGCAAAAGTAGTAGAAAGCAGAAGCAGCAGCAGCAGCAGCAGCCGCTGTAGAACCGTGGTGGCACCGGCAGTGCCAGTTGCCCGGGCATCAGGGCACACAGTTTCGGTCACGCAGGCGCACAGCCAATACTTTAGTGTGTTTCCACCGTGTCCCGTGTATGGGCTGTATGAGAAGAGAAGATATATACGTATATCTAAAGGAGGGTGAGAGAACGCTGGAGTCGCCGAAGAGAAGAGAGACTTTGGAAGGGGGTGACGTAGGAAGTTTATCGGTGGTGATGGTGTCATGGTGGTGGTGGTAGTGGAGAAAGGTGGATATGAGAGAAGAGAAGGGATGGATACGGTAGACACAGGGAGTCGAGCGCGGTGCTCTTGGGTACACCAACGAGGGTTTTCCCGGCACCAGTCTACGGCCCGGGACGGTTCGGTACAGTCGAAGGGCTATATCGATGATCCCATAAACCCGATGAACTTCCATCGAATTAAGGATCAACAAACGCAACTTCCCGAAATATACTAATTTCACCCTTTTTTTTTTGTAAAACCTCTTGTCTTCTTCCTTTTTTCAAATTCTAATTTTTCATTCACATGCAATGGAAACACGTGTTCCTGTTATGAGATAAACAATAAAGATGGACAGTGATGTGGATTATGTGGAAAACTGTCAACAGCGGATAGAATTCATGAGACGAATATTTGTAACGTCAAAGGGGCAGTTGTAAAGTGTACGATTGAACGCACGAACGATACATCAACACGAGCGAGTGGTGGTGTGAAAGAATGTGTTATTAAGCTGTCACAGGGTGTGAAGTAGTAATGGTCCATTATCACTCGAACATGCGATTTGAGTGGTGAAATACAGTGTTGGTCAGACCAAAGCATATAAATTGCGAACATAGTGCGGTACATTGAACACGCGTGAAACCGGCTTCTTCATTCTTTCGAGATACGAAAAAAAGGCAGGGGAGATGAACGACCGGCAGATAGAGTTCAGGCCGGGAACTGTACGGAGCACGTGCCACGCACGCAGAAGGCGCTCCGGGCGACATCAGGCGCGCTAATAATAATCTCTACACCACCGACCACCACACTACTACCACCATCACCACCACTACCACCACCATCACCACCACCACATTACTACCACTTTCCAACACTTACACATAAAATTTTCGAGTACATATGTACGTTTATACGTGCACATCTTTACCGGTCGTTGGCGGTTGATGTTTCTTCAACGCTTCATCGGCAAGGAAAGGAACATATGTGTTTACGTATTCTTTATTCTCCCCACTGATGGAATTGAGAGATTATGCAAGGATCAACATAGAATATACTCCCTTCGCGACATAAGTGAATAAGTCATGCGAAGATGATCTCTTTGAAATCAATTATACAACCTACAGTGTGATGTTTTTCATTCTTTGCATTTCCAATTCTTTTCTTTCCGCTATTTAATTCGGTGTTGTTGAACCATCGTTCGTTCGCTGTGTGCAACGTCGTGTTCAAGTGTCGTCATTCATTCAAAAGTTAACAATACAAAAGTGAACGATGATCAAACGTGACGTATCGACTGTCTGGACTTTGATCCAGATGACCATCACCGTTCTGGCGCATCTTTTGATCTTCGTCAATGAAACTAACGGTTTTACACGTTCTTCTTCCTCGTCATCTTCCTCGTCTCATCAAGGTGAGTTTTTCTAGAATTGGAAATTCATTATAACGATGAAATTCTAAGCGAGAGTATTTTCTTGTATCGTTTTCCCTCTTTCCTCGCCGCAAAAGTATTGAGAATTGTCCTCGAATTAGGCATTATGAAGATTCATCTGATTCGATAAACTCACTTTATTCGATTAGGCTTTCGCTTCGATAAAAATTTGATTGTTCTCAAGTACGTTGATTCAAGATTTTCTCATGATACACATTCCTGTACGAGGCACGCATACAATCAAATAGATTAATTAGGCTAATACAATTTGTTCCCTGTCGTGCTTCGACTTCTATGCGCCTTTTCGTATGGAATGGGTTATCGGAAATTCCAACGGGTCTTCGATCGAGCATTCTGGAGGTACATTCCCGATATTCGTGTCTGATTTAATCGATGGTGAATGAAGTTATTCGAGTGAAATAATGAAAAGGTCCTGTCGATCGATTCATCTATCGATTCAACCAAATGATTCTTGATTAACAATTCTTGTGAAATTAGTTTCGTGAATTTAGTTGAGGAATTTCATAACTTTCCAAGATCCAAGGAATATTTCGGTATTACGGAATGAAGATGAGTACAATTATGTATGATGAAAAGGATCATAGAATGCAATCGAATGTCCCTTAGAAAAGACTGAGGGGACAAGTGTTGTTGAATATTCATGATACATTCAGTTACACGTTGTTCCAATATTTTTCAATGTAATACTTCCGTGATAATAATAATCATAGTAATCCCCTGTCTCGTCAAACTTTTATGGCATGTTATCATTAATTTTATATCCAACTCGCCACGTGATCTGATCATATTTCACGCTGGATGTATTTCTCATAATTTTTCGAAACGAGATCGATGTGGAAGGTGGTTTTATTTCGCGACAAAATCACACGTTTCGTTTGGAATTTTTCATGTAATTGACGATTTTGAATTTGCCAGGTGTATTGTTTTTTGTCACGTTGTTGGAAAGAAATACAAAAACACGAAATGATTGTGGTATAAAGCGATAAGCGCTATATGCATGTAATATTTAAAAGTATGCAAAACAAAAATCCATGTGCGTGATGTAGCAACAAATGAAACCTTTCATTCGAATATTGAGAAGTGACTAATCGGAAGCGAATGAATACATTCAAAGGTGAATTATTAGTTTTCGAATTTGGTTCAATTTAGGGCTGAACTCGAGACTCTCGAGTAAGACCAACAAAACTTGATTTTACCATCTGTAATGCAAGATTCGTCGGGTCAATGTACAAATATTCAAAGAATGAAATTTTTGGAGATACTTTTTTGGTTTTGAACGCTGAGGTTTATTCAGAACTGTTGCAGTCTCGAAAAAGGTCTTGTCTTGTCTTAGTCTTGAGTAGACCTCCTCTCAGACGTGTTTTTCTCAACTATTACATGCCCACACTTGACTCGATATAGAAACTTTCCTCCGAAGATCGTAGAATTGAATGATATTTACTATTTTTGAATTTTGCTCAAGAGTCTCGAGCTCAAATCTCAATACAGTAGGCGTTTGAGTTTCTTCCGTCTGACCAGTCTTTTCAATTCTTTTTTCTTCATCGGTTGAAGAGAGAGATCAGGCGGAAGAAACTCAAATGCCCAGTGTACCACATTGATTTTTAATATGAATTTCTATCGATGTCCTCCTCAATCTTGATTGTATATCTTCCGATGCTGCAGATGATTTCATTCGATTCGATACAAAACCAATCGATAATTATTCGGTAACACGACGAAATCTCCTTGGTCAAAATATCCGAGAAAAAATTTCCGTGCCAGAATGTCCACGGAGAAAATATCCGGAGACCAAAATATTCGCGGTCTTGAATATCCGCAAACAAAAATATCCGTGGATTAGTGAAGTGGTTATAAATCTGCCTCAATTGGTGATGTCTGTGTGATAATGAGTAGAATAATTGATTGCTTGAGGTAATTTTTAGGTTGTGTTATTTGAATGAGTTATATAATTTTTTTACTTTAACAAATTTTTGTTCACTGGATGTGATGAGAAAACTCAGTTTATATATTTCCAATCACGTGGGAGTGACATTATTCCTCAGATAATAAGAAAGGAAATAAGTATGTATTCATTTGAAGTGGTGATGAGAGTGATATGAAAACATTATCTGTTGAAGAAATGTATGAATTAATACAAGTTTTACAATATTTTATGAGGTCCTGGAATGGCAAAAATTTTCTGTTATGGATGTTTTGTCTGAGGATATTTTTGTGCGTGAATATTTTGGCTGCGGATATTTTGGCGCGGATATTTTGTCTCGAATATTTTGACCAAGGATATTTCGTTGAGTAACCAGTAGATGTGTGCGAGTAGTAATTTTCTCGAGTCGAGTCGAGCCGGGTACTTGAAAATTTTTCGAGTATCTGGTAGATTTTCGAGTACTCGAAAAGTATGTAACATATATGAATATGAATATAATCCCTTATGTTCTATGAGAATATTCTACCCTTCGTAAATGATGATTCATGATAATTCTAAGAAAATCGACAAATTACTCGAAGATTTTCATGTAGCTCGAAAATTTCGTTTAGTACAAAATACTCGACTCGACGAGTACTCGAGAATATTCAAAAATTTCGAGTATACTGCAAAAATTGCTGTCGAAGATATGATATGTTTGATAATTCAAATCAAACACTTGACTGTTTTATCTGGAAACATCAGTATCTTATGTCGCGACACTGCCCATACAACAAAATTTGCTGTGCAATCGTTGCTCTTATGTTGTTTATCAAGTTTGCGTAAAATTCCTGGGAATCTGCTACGCACGTGATTGAGAGCTTCTTCATAAAACCAAGCAACTTCTTAGCAACATGACAACAACTCAAGCTGAAATCTTAAATTTACAGAATATTGTTGCGCATTTGGCGATGCAACGTCCCTGCAAATTGCTTCAAACTGTTGTTGTACGCTTTCAACAATTTGCTGCATATTTGTTCAGCATTTTGCTGTTAGGGTGACGTTTATATATATTTGTTTTCAAAGCAAATCATAGACGTGTGATTTATGACATTTAACTTGAAAAAATGGATTGAATTGATGATTTTCCACCATACAGTTGATTAGAATCTCGTTTAGTTTTGTTTCAAAATGACACAATATACATTTTGTATCCATTGTTCCTGTTCTTCACTTTGACGTTGACGCAATAGTAATTCGAGGAAATGTGTGTTTTGGATATGATGAAAGTAACATTTTGAAATGTTTGAAAAGTCACTATAAAAGTATCTTAGAATAAGATATCAGTTTTTGCAGTGTACTAGCACACACCTAGTCACCAGTTATTCCGATGTATAGAATGGATTGATATGAGTCCTCATGTGAAATTGAAACTTGGCTCCATACTAGCGCAGTACCGTTGCTGGATTTACTCGCGTTGGCAGAGGTAAACAACCAGTTCGGTGTCAGTTGATTTGACAGTGCTGACCCGGAGTCAAAACACTGACAACGTTTTACAGAAGATCCAATGATATTTATAAGCTCGTCTGCCACAACTGTGGCATTTTTGATGGCTGGGTTGTTTTGATACATCTGATCTAGGATTGATTCTATTCCTGAATGTGTATCGGTTTGATCAAAGAGACACACGACACAATAGAAGAATCAATCAAGTAATTGTTTTTTATGGTTCGAAAGAGAGCTTCAGATATCATGCATGTCGGATGATCGTATTTGGAAATGAATGTAGAATAAATATGGACAAGAATATCATAAACGTAGCTTCCTCGTCTATATTGATTAGGATTCAAAGTCTAACTGTTTCTATTTGTTCCTATGGTGTGTCAAAACGTTGAGAATCTCGTTGCAAGTCGGGAATTCGGATAAATTCAATGAGTATGGACCAAAAGACTATTCGAGAGATTTGTTTGGAATATATATACATATAATATATATATATATATATATATCAATCGTTGGTTGAACACTGGCATGATCTAGGTTCATTACATCAGCGGCATGAGTGTGCCAGAGTTGATTCAGTATCGCAACAAAGCTGGTCAAGACCTAGTGTTGTGTGATGTCTGTCAGGTAAATAGCACTAATTGAAAAACAGTAATAGTACAGTATAACGGCTCAATTGTTTCTGCCAAAGTCTGACAAATAAATTCTCGGAAATTTCCATGTAGATCCACTGTTAGAAAAGTTCTTGAATTTAATACGAAATTCTTCATGGAATATCATATTTTCATATCAAATTTGATACTAGTGATGAAATCTCATAATTTTTCACTGAAATGAAATAATTATTCATCAAATTTCACAAATATGATATTAAAATTGAAGAGGAAATTCTCCCCATCAACAATTATGTTATTGAATTCAATACTTCATTGTGGATACTGCTTGTTTAATGAATTGTTCATGTGAAAAACTTCATAACTTCTCTAATAGTATCATTATATTTTGTGAACAGCTTTTTATTACTATTTTATTTTATTCCAAATATGATAATAATTAGCAAATGAATCTAAAATTTCCAGACATACGTATGTAATGTCTAGAGTAAGTGAAAGTTCATTTGATTTATCAATACACTCGCTGAATTTGAATATTTCTCTTCCTGAGGAATGTTTTACGTATAAAAAGTTCCTTTTAAAATTGTAAGCTCTTGGGATAAAATCATGAAATATGTTGCAGGAGCTTTTCATATCAACCCAAATGAACGGGTTTGTAGAATTGTGGAACGGACTATGAATTTGGTCATGTGTGAATTCCACAGAATTCATATATAATATATATTGAATCCAACGAAATCCATGTAACCAGATTTTTATCCCTGATCTTATCCAGTTCAACAGAATTTGTTCATCCGGGAAGTTTGCTCATCTGTGAATCCATGTTGAATCCTTCTATCTGAGTTATATTTAATTTAAATGTAGTCCAAGTCATATGAACGTGATGTAGTCTGGTTCTTACATATTCAGATAACATCATTCCTTTGATTTTGAGTTCAATAAACGAGTTTTCCTCCATTTTTGTGTTCATTATTGCAGATAAATCATGACTGACACAAAGTCATTTCAAAAGAAATATTACATATTATCAGTTCTCAAGAGTTGTATTCATAGATTCCTTGAAGGGACCAGATTTTATCCGTTTTGTTTGTCTTATTTTCATGCAGCTCAGCTGATTTCTCACGATTTGGAGCATACATGGGTGGTTGGAACAAAAATTTTTTCAATACACCCAGAAAAAATTGTATATGTGATTGATCATAATTGATTGAATATAATTACGGACTTTTTACAATGATTCAATCGATATTTTCACCCCACCCGGAAAAAATTAATTTCGATCCAATGGATTAGATCTACGTAGATCTGGAAAATGAAAGAATCCAAGCCGGCTTAGATGTACTTAGATCAACATTGAGAAAAATGAAATGTGAAAATAACCTCTATTCCGTATATGTTTCACCCGTCAAATAATGAAAACTGAAGCCAGCCTTTCAAAAGTGAAAAGTACCTTTTCAGTGTTGAATTTCATCGTACATTCGATTTGATTCACCAAGAAGATGGTATTCATCACCTAGCTCATGGTAATAATAACCAAAATAATGTATTTTTCACCGTCAAATACATTACTATATTGAAACATGATTTCTACAATGTAGATTTTTCTCAGTGTACAGAGATCTGATTATTTTTTTCTAAAAAAATACTCACTTCTTAGAAACGATCTGAAAGTGAAGGAAACAGACAGTTAATGCACTCAAATTGCGATGAATCACGTGGAATTGTTTTCTTATTTAGATCTACGTAGATATGAATCACTATCCTTCGAGGTGAGAATTCTTTGCTTTCAATGCAAAAATCATGCCCAACGACCAGGGGACAGAATTCATCATCAAGACGTGAAAAATAACTTCCCATATATCTTATAGTGCAAGAATTGAGTGAAGATACCGCGATTTGGTAAGCATTCCTATATTAACTTGTTATCGTTTCCATGGTGACGTAAACAGTTCATCGCACTAACTTCGATGTAGAATGGTAGTCATTACAATTCTGGGATACTTGTCAATTAGCTCTATTCTCCCTGGTAACCGTCACAGCTACAGTCAATTCTTTCTGTATAAAACCGGAACACTTGAATCTTTGTTATCCCATTGTAGATTTCACTATGCGAGCAAGAGTTCAATTATACCTACCTGTTACCTTTCACTTCATCAGTGTATACTTGTTAACTACACTACTCTCTAAATCTTGAAAAGTGAATAATCACTCCACTAAATCTCAGAAATGAGCCAGTCCGTTTCGAATGGGATTTTCACTCGTTTCCCCTTTGAGACTGAGAAATTCACTCTAGAATTGGAGTGGCTGTGAGTTTACAAGCTCAAACCTTAGATTATCACTCTTAAAGAGTGGAAATTTCACTCGACATTCCGACACCCACGTAGGAATGCCAGTTTCAAGGCGACGGTGACGAACGCATCAATATTACTGTAACGATGTAATTTCATGTTCTAATCGGTACTAGTTTGATGATTAGACTGACCGTTGTTGACCAATTTCCTACCAATGTTGAATCAACAACGGCACCATTTTAGTAAGCAAGCGTTGATCTCCAACCCTGAATAGATGCCAAACCAAGGTGAACGAATATGTAGTGCACTTTGACCAAAGGTTTGATGATTTTTAGAAATTTTATCATATAACACTGTTGATTTGCACAATGTGAAAATCTTATATTGTTCGATGCACGGTTGAACTCCAGAAAATATTATTAAATAAAATAATTTTGTGGAAAATAGTATTATTATCGATGGAATTATGAACCACGTAATTAGCTGACAATCTTCCGTACGTTTTTCGTTAGATATCACTATGAGATCATGATCATCGATTGATCCCCGACGCACTGAGGACTTACAAATGCATTGAAGTTCAAAAGAATCCTTTTTTGATGGAGAAATGTATTCTATGTAACTCGATATAATAGTTTTGGCGTCAGGATTTATGTATGACGTATGTGTCTGAATATCTGAGTCCATATGAATGTACACAAGAAGGCCCTGAATTTTAAAAAAACATCGGTTGCAAATATTGAATTGATGTTGGTAACCGGTGGTTAGCGACGGTTGATGGTCGGTACCGGATCGGAGTTATTTTGCTTTATCATTCCGCAGTTGGACCAACCTTGGCTGCCTACGGTTGTACACTGGCAGCCTGTATCGAACCGGCTTTGAGCCATTCGTCAATTTCTACTGGGCAGGTTCACTTTTGGCTGGCTAAAGAGTGAAATACCACTCTAACAATTTTAGAGAGTAGAAAGGATTCTCTTCTGAGCAAATGAATGATTTATTTGCCCTCTCTTCATAGCATATTTTTGTGGAATCAATGAAATATTCAATGAAATCATATAATGACGTGAACACGTTTGCCCTGGATAAATTAGTCTTCTCAATGAATAATTTATTCGCTACGAGTGATTTAATTTCTACATGTAAATATTCTATGCAGAGAGGACAAATGAATATTTTTTCCAGTGTGGTATAGATGAAAAAATAATTTCCCGATTCGCAGTGAAGTTTCCAGCTGCCACAGTATGATTCGATCTAATCTTATATTCCATTCCTCATTCATGCAAAATCACATCATTCCCTCATACGAATACCATCCAACTGACTCGAATAACAATTGGATTATCATGAGGAAAATTATTCCTCGATTTGAATGCATAACAGTATTCCAACATGAGGGTATCAAATGCGAACTCATGTTCCTCTTAAATAGACATTACTCCAACTTAAATGAATCACGTATTTACATTGTCCCTTGCAAACGAAATTCATTATCTGCCCTATTTCATACAATTCATCATATACGTGAGCGATTACTTCATTGCACAATCTCACCTGAAATGTCATACGATATCTGTCCTCATGTTACATTCTTCCTCCTTCCTAAATTGAATGAAATTTGTCTTGTCTAGAATGGTTCTCCCACAGTTCGGAATGTTTCTTCATGAGGAAATGGAAATCAAAATGAATAAGTTGAGAAAATTCGATTTCGTATGTGTCCATTGCACACAGTGCACCAATTAGAATATTCTGAAAATATGGCAGAGGAAAGAATTTCATCAATATCCCCTGTTTGAGATTTGATTTGTCATAATTCTCGTGCAAAATTATTTCTTATTGGGAAATTTTCATCTGACAGAAACCTCAAAATATAGAAGATTCAACAGAATCAAAGGATTTATGCAATTTTCGAATAATTCCTGACCACTCTCTTAAAATAATACTAATCTACATGATTTTGTCTATGAAATGGTCGTGTTGATGAGGGTACAGAGCTCACACTATTCATGGTATCAAGAGGATAATTCTTTTGTGAACATCAAGGTTTTTCTATTCATGAAAATGAACGGAGAAATATATCATTCCAGGTGCATTTTCACTCGCTGTACTGTACTGTATTTTTTGATAAAAATGGTATCGCAGTTCACAAGGAATCCGATTCTCTACATTGGAAGAAAAGATTGTACAAAGAACAGTAATATAGTTGGTTCAACAGTACGATAACGCTGGATATGTCCAACTGAATCTCACTGTTGACTCAACTACATGCAGTCGAATCGACTGTAATTTCTGACAATTTGGCAGTATATTCGTCGTTCTAACAACAAAAAGTGGTTGACGGAATTTCTTTTTTTCAGTGTAATACCTATTGAGAACATAGAAATTATGGTTCTCCAGATACGTATTTTTCCCAGCAGTTTTAGGACATTCGAATCGTCGTCTATTCTCATGTAGGTGTGGATGCAATTTTTTCCCCCGATAAATCTTGCATGCTTCCGTCCATAAAGCAAAGCGATGTTTACGAAAAAGCATTTATAACGTGAGATCGAACACTAAGAGGAGGAATAAATGTTACCAACCGAAGATTATCTGGTTTGTGAATTCGATAAAGAGATTCAATTTACTCATGTTCAGATTTGTATAACGGGATGATTGAATGGATGGGGATTCCGTACGCATTGCTGCACAGGGAAAAATTGAATGATTCAGAATGGTAGAGTTTATATCGACGAACTGAGATAATTAAAAATAATTTGGGAACGAAACTATCACGGTGGTGAATTTTGTTTTCAAATGTTGTTAAGCTTTTTTTCCGGATCAACTCAATTATTTCAACAATTTTTGGATAGACAGGTGTGAAGCATCGAGAATATTAAAACATTGTATACATTGTCAAAACTTCCACATAAATTTCACGGAGTAATCAACGCATGTGTGTTGGAAATTTTTTGTATTTCACCGGAAACTCACTGTGAAAAGAGTCGCCAAAGTTGTGGGAAATAATTCGTGAATGTTCCATGAAGTTCCGATGAACATTGGAATGTTCGGATGAACGATACAAGACGCGGCTCCACTCCGAGAGCTAAAAATTCATTCAATTGAAATGTTCGATTAAGCACGGTTTTGAGGAAAGTTCATAGAACATTTATCCAAATTTTTCCCAAAGTTTATCCTAGTTTAAGTTGAGTATGTGGAAGAGGAATTATGATTTTTATTCCCTCTATCGTTCATTTATGTCGGAACAAAACATTTTCGAGAAAAAACAACTCAGCTAGAAATGTGATTCTTTGACATCTCAGGTCCTACCTTGGGTCAATTCAAGGCTTTCGATGGTCCAACTTGCAGAAAGGGTAACTTATGATTGGGAAGTAAAACCAAACCCCACAACCGCAACATTCCAACTCCCGCGCACTGATTTTCTCGAGACTCCAACTCAATCTTCAAAATTCCAAAGAAGCAATTGACTGACTCTTTTCATCTTTCTAGAAATTCTGTAGATTTTCACTCGCATTAGAAACACCTCTCTCTGAGCTCTCCCAATAATTCTTATCACTTGATGCTCGGAGAATCATAAACACTGAATTGATGAAGCTAAAACTGGTAACCGATTGTCACAACCTTTTAGCCAAATGTTTTATCAAGGATTTGAGCATCTAAAACGTTTGATGGGGTACCATTTATTCGACTTCTGGCGTGAGAGAAGCCCCAGCAATGTTCAACCAGAAGTTGAAACAATCGGCTGCTAGTTTCAAGGCTGTTAAATTCAGCTTCATACTGAATTGGACATTGTGACAAAATTCTTTACGAGAAAATCGAAGAAGTTACTCGATTCCTCGAACAACAAAGTCTCTACACGGAAAAAAATGTTTCATAAGATTCACTAACGCGTTCAGTAAAATACAGCACTATTAGAATTTTTCGTAATATTCATAAGAGTTCTACGATGGTCGCAGTCAAAATTACTACCGCAGTAGTAGATTTGACTACAGTTCTAGTAAATATTAACAGAAATTTTAATAGTGTCGTATTTTACCGCCCTCGTTGGTAAATTCTATTGAACAGTTTTTTCCGTGTAAATTGTCGTGAAAATTCGTGGAATTGTGTCGGAATGCGCTGAGAGTGAATACCTCCAAGAACAACTATCCCTGGCTATTGATGCACAACTTAATTCGCCATTTCCCCTATACATAATTCAATCCGTTGAATTAGCTCATTATATCTCCAAAAACTGAATGTTCACAAATACCTGAGATAATCTTTTATCTGACATTTATTCCCACAAATACGGAAAATTCTGAAGAAAAAGAAAACGTATTTGTTCCATCATTTCTACCAAAAACCTTGAAATTCAGGAGATTCTCGACATCTGTTTGTTTTCAATCTCTTGAAAAGCTCTTTAATCATCGCACGCCTTTTCAGCTTTTGAATTTGATACTCTTCTGTGATCTTCGATATTCTTTGATTTCCAATATTCCTCTTCAGCCTTTGATGTTCTCTTCGACTTTCTCACGTTCAACATTCAGGTTCAACTTCTTGAGCTTCTATTTTTGAGCACCTTATTTTCTTTACATAAGACTCATGAAACAGTAAGAAATTGAATTTCCCAAATTGAAACTTGTTTCTTGAGATCTTCCAGTTATATCAAGAATTCCTGCGGTGGTGATTCTTTGGTACTTAATCAGTGATTTTCCTTGGAAGGGAAATTCATTGAAAAAGATATTTGATAAAATTTCTTGAATAACTCTTCATCGATTCTATGGGCCCGTTGTTCCCACCCTTGAGAATATTCTGTCTTTGTACCATCTTTGATAACTCTTCAACTTATCGTTCCCACTTTTCCACGGAGATATTATGACGGGAAAGTGGATTTGCAGACAACATAAATCTTTTATATTTTCCCATTTCTTTCTCTTCATATCCTTTGTGCGTCCATTGAAATTGGAATTTGGAATTGTATGAAGCCATTTTGAAGAGTTCCGGTGAAACACTTTCATCGAAGTTGATTTTCGAGATGTCTTCCTAATTGTCTTCATAAGACTATTCTTGGAGGGATGGAATGTGTGATTGATTTGTTTACAGGAATCATACTCAATTATTTATCGATTCATTTTATAAACAAATGTATGAATTCTGTCCTGCCTGAATGTTATCCGTGCCAATCCATTATTATTCTCAATTTCATCCCGTTTATATACATTACCCTTTCAGATCACATACATCAACATGTGCATCAGAATTATATGTTATGTTTATGCTCCAACTATGCATTATAAATTATTATTTCCAACCGAAATTCTTCGAATTTAATTATGCAAAACCACAATTTCGTGTGCGTAAAAATGGATCATAATGGGATTATAAATCATGTTTCTACCTTCATTTCAAATGCTCGTGTTCACAGTTCTTGTATAAATGAAAATAAATGTACCCTATCTCTACCGTGCAGATCATTCCAACTTGTGAACAATTCTGGAAAAATGAGTAGTTTAATCAACGTGGATTGCCTAATGTAAATGATGATAAAAGTGTGTGATATTTATGCAACTGCATGTTGTGTTAACAAATTAAAATTATCTTCTGGACGTGTTTTGATGCTCATTTGTCATCCAATCTCGCTTACAAATTGTCAATCTCGAAATTTTCTCATTGTCATCATGGTTCAAAACTGCATTGATTTACGAGTATAGTTTTACGTTTTCCCTCAAGTGAATTGAAGGAAATATATCCCAGTCTAACATTATTATAGTCTTCCTCATATTAAACTCAATCTTACGATCTTTTCCACTAAACTCTCGTAACTCTTTCCACTAGTTAAATGAATCAATTAACAAGAGTACATGATTTTAACCTCTCGGGAAAATCCTTTGGATTCTCCACATCAATATATTTAACGTATCTTGCATTTTGGAAATGTTTCAGAATATGGGTGCGACGTTATTGAGGCATTGTAATATTAATATCATGTCTTGTTTTGAGGCATCTAGTAGGATTATAAATGAGCGGTATGGTTGATTTGACACACGTTGTATACTGAATACTCGTTATAATTGATAAATTGTTTCCTGAATGTCAACTCATCAAAAAAAAATTCACACATCATCCACTCCCTTATTACAGGAATTCTGAATCAATTTTTTATAGTAAAGTACCATCCCACACAGGATTTTTCACGACAAAGACAGTTCACAGGCTAATATAAATTTATTGATATGGACAAATAATGATAAACGAACATCGTTACAGAAAATGCTGACTCAATCCAAATGATTAATTAACGATACAAATATTTCATACCATTAATGGAATAATTAATGCCCATTAACATTGCATGAGTGGAGAAAATTATATACCAATTAGGCACCTGCTGCAAATGATACTGTCATAAATATTGATGATGTCAACAATGTTCAAGATATGCTTGTTATTAATTCAAATGAATATATTCATTTAATCATTTTTATACGCTCGTTCAATCCTCAAGGATAACACATCCGCATTTTATTCACTACATTCGATGCAAAGTTTCAAAATTATCATTGAATAAAACATTGAATAAATCCATTGGAATTTGTATTCCATTCCATCACTGATGAGGCATCCAGAGAGAAATTTCGTCCATCATAATATTATCTCTCTTTGCGACGCGCGGTGAATAAATTATTTTTCTGGTTATTCCTCGTGTTTTGCACTGGTTTGTTTAATTACTTGTATATATGTAGATATGGATGATCAAGAACTTTTGTCTCGTATCATACAAGAGCATTCCTTCATATTCGAACAATGTTTTTCCAACTCGCGTGGAGAAAATGAGTATGACAACGATCTCGGAAAAAACCAAATGGAAGTCTGGTGTCAAGTTTGCGGAAATATATTGGATTTACGTGGGAGAGATCTGGTGGAAGTTTGTTCTTGAGGAATGAAGTTTGGGATTCTTTCATACTCTCAACCTTTCGAAATCTGAGATAGGGTGTGAATTACACCTCACGGTATTTTGACTCTAAGGGTCAATCACGGTGAGTGAAGCGAGCCTCATTTGAACAATTGAGCGACGATAAAATATTATTCAGCCAGCCTAGTAAGCATCATGAAGGTGATGAAAATGTACACGAAGCGGCTATCGCTCAGATTGAAACAATTACGATGATAATTCGCACTCAGAACCAAAAGCTTTTGACACAAAAACCAAACTGGACACGTCAATAGAAAAACAAACTACTCCAGTGACTCATGATTTCATCCATCTTGGTACAACAACCTAATCATAGTTACCAAATTGATTTGGTAAACTCATAAATTGATACTAAGATTCGGCGATTATGATCAAAATTCATGTTGCTGAATCTGAATCGGATGTTGGAGACCCAAAATCTTGCAGTACATTCTTTCAACGATGTTTCCAGTTCCAAAGAATCAATTTGAGCAAATAAACACCAATCATCATTCAGGTTTTGCGAGGCTGAATTCTCGTTTTTTTTCTGTAAACGATTCAAACTTCGAGAACATTCAAAATTCTCAATTGTGAATCCGTACGTCGATAATTGAAACCATTTGATAACAATTACCAAACCATACTAACTATAATCGAATCATTCTCAGTGTATTTTCAGGACCAGATTTATTACCGAGTAATTATTTATAAGAATGAACACCACATTCCAACACCAATCACCGCTTGGTCATTTTAAAAGTCTTATAAAACATTGGAGTTGAATTGCATTTTCACATTTATTCATAAGAACATCACACAGCATTTGATGTCTTCCCACGGGATTTTAAATAACATTTTCACAGTTTCCAACGCACGATAACTATATTATTACTATTAGAGTAATTAAATTACGCTCTCATCCGTGCACTTTAATAACTCACCGTGAAAAAATACGTAAAACGTTACGTTCTTCAGTGAGAAAAACTCATGTGCATTTGATCATTTCCACAGAGAATGTTTTTTCGAAATATCATTTGATTTCAAATTTCGAATTAAAAGATCATTAAAGTATCTGGATTATGATGTATCCAAAGCTTACAGTGGAAGCCGTGAGAGTATCGAATGGAGTTCCATAATCTTGAATGGAGGGTGTAAAGTGTTTTACATTCCGAGAAACTTACGGAATACCATAGTAAGAAAGCCTACTAGTTTCTGTACCTAAATTCCAATACTGTTTACTACAATATAACTTCACGCAAAGCGAGATCGATGAAACAAATCAACTAATGCATTTCTTCACTTACTAAATCAATAAGAAGTTTCACTCAGTTCGTGTACAACAAAGTTATATCCTCAACAGGAAATGAAGAGAGTTTTCACATAAGAAAATTTCTCAACTACGAAAGATTGAAGTTTACTAGTAACATTGAGGTTCCATGAAGGATGTTCCGAAATCGTTAGTGAGAAACGTTCATAGCGACAACGGAGAGCATCACGTAAACGGATCAGATGTGATATTCTTGGTTTCTGCAATGATTTTGGAATGTTTGTTATATTTGGTTCAAGATTTGTGAAAGGATATTCAACGAAAATCAGTCACACCATTTTACACAATTCACTATTGTGTCTGAAAAAATAAGGTGCCCTGGTAGAAATTTGTCTTGGCATTCCATTTACCATCCACATACCAGAGGGGACCCATGTGGGACCAACTGGATAGCACATTTCAGACAATTTGACTTCAGTGCTCAAACATTTAGGTGATTTATGTACATTTTTTATGCGTCAATTGATCGTACAGTAACATTGATAGTCAGAGGAATAAAGGGAAGCCCAAACGTTTAAATTTGTCCCTGGAGATTCTTTTATGGAAATAAATTCAAAAGCAACGTTCTTGACTTGAGTTTACATTCCAAAATACATTTTCATCTAATTCATCTGTGCAATTTCACTGAAAAAACATGATCTCACATTTCTAATTAACAATTTGAACTACATTCTAGCAATTCCTTGAATTTCTACTAGGGTAAATTTGTTCAAGAAAACATCTTTATTTATTCTTTTCGAAACAGTCTGGTAAGTCCTTCTCCGGTATAGCCTTTCATCGCTGTTGTCAATTCGGCTTCCATTTTCTTGATCAGGTTGGTTGTTTGAATTCAGGGAATAATCAGAAGTCACTAGGTGCTAAATTTGTGGAAATACAGTGATTATGGATCGATATTAATCGAATTTTTCGCAGAAAACTCACAAAGAATCGATCCAGAATGAACTGGCACTTCATCGTTTGACGGATCCTTTTGAAATTTCAACTTCATCAACAAGTTTTCTTATCATCAATTGACGGTTTTCGAGCGCAAGATATCCGGTTTGATCAGCGTGTTGTTCATCGGTTCACGTTGATGGTTGTCTGGTACAATGTTCGTCTTCAACGCTCTCTCTAACTTCCTCGTAGTCTTTGGACTACTTCTGAACATTCTTTTGCGACCTGACCTCTTTACTAAACGTTTCCGTGGCGAAATATTCATTCTCCAAAAAAAATTGGATCCAGTCTCTTCGCTCAACGAAATCAGACGTAGTGCGAATCGATAGATTCACTTCCGCATCATATTGATAATAATCATTTGGTTGATAGTCAGTGATTGTACAGTTCGAAGTTCCCCTTACTGATCAAATTAGTGACATTCCACTGCGAGACCAGTTGATATTCATCGATACTCCCCCAGACAGCCCTGGAACATTGGACAGCCCTGGAACATGTTTTGGAACATGAGAATGTCCTGATTTATTTTATTTACATTCTCACAAAACGTGATTAACATGTTGAATTTGTCTCTATAAATCATCGAATTGATAACATCCCTGCGGATATTTTCATTTAAAGCAAATCCTCAAACCATTATATTTAAGTAAAATAATATTGTGTGCAATAAATTACACGTATAAGCTTATGAAGTACTGGATTTAGTGGAAAATAATTCGACCCTAACGCGTTCTTTAATGTTTTTGTCTCACTCCCTACAATATGTATATTTTCATGATTTTTTATGTTTTCCAGTGAGAATCAGTTGATTATGTGAAAAACAATAGGGTTTTACTTTTTCCTTATGTATTAGTCATGTATTGAACTTGAAATATGAATGATTCGTGGATTAGCGTAGGATAGCGACGAAATGAGGAATTTTCATAGATCATACACAGAGAGAAATAATTACTATCATCAACAATATATTTTCTTGTTCCAAGAAATTCATTTCTCCAAAAATATTTCCTCTTGATTCAAGAAAATTTTTCTCAAACCAAGCATAGGTTTCTTGAATTGAGAAAATATTTTCTTGATTGAAGAAAATTTCTCTTGGCTTCACACCATATTAGCTGCATTCAAGAATATATATTCTTAAAAATATTCAAGAATATATTTTCTTGGTATTAGTAATTATTTCTCTCAGTGTACAAATGTTTCGGCAATGTGAGTTTTAAAAATGTTTCGAAAACGTAATTGTTGGAATCAGAGATCGCGAAATCACGGAAATGTTTCTAAAACATTCCGAGCACTTACAGTGCTGGCTGGGTGAATTTAGAGAATAAATTTTATAATTTTACACGTCTCAAAGCGCGAAATTTATTCACTCAGAAGTTATCTGAAAATAATCTTCAATTGATCACGGAAATCCGATTGCCATGAAATCTCGTTAGAGTGGAGATAATAAAAGCGAGAAGTCGGTAACCTAATTCTTGCTGGTGATGTCACTTGACCGATGTTCCGATGAGTAATTCATATCCTTATTGTTGATGGTTCTCAAAAGACTATTGGGTTCAATCATGTTTCGCTGTAGATGTTCGTTATCTCTTCTGCTACTAGATCCGTAATCATGGAAAAACCCCTTTTTGATTCTGTAGAAGAGCTAGATCATGTCAGTTTTTACTCAAAACACCATATACACGTGCTGTAGGAAAATGTTCTCCAGAAGATTTTTGAAATCCCCCCAAATAAAGAGACCTGTAAGAAGATTTCAAGGTAGTTTTATGAAGTATGTCTATTAGCAACGTTATTTAATAACCTGATAAAAATAACGTGGATAGTTCCGTAGCAACTGAAAACAGTTTCTCGAAATAAGATTAACTCGAAGAATGGTTGAAAGAGATAAGATGCTCTTACGAAACAACAACAAAGCTTAAGGCTAAAAACGTTGAAAATTACAGTGTGCGAAGCTGTGATATTCGTATCTCTCAGGAGTGTGCTTCTGGCTTGTTCAATTATATCCGAAATGTTTGACTTTCCAGCAGAAATGAGAACCTTAGATTTGTGGGTTTAAGGAGACGTTACATTTCATGTCAAATCGAATAATCATGAGGATAAAAATTGAAGAGGGTAAAGAAGTGGCCAAAACCGTCGTATAAACCATTCTGAAATGGCAAATAGCTTGCATTGTCACTCACAGATGGAAAACAAGGATTTTCAGGTATTTCTGTTCTCTTCGTTGGCTCTTGAAGAAGGAGAAAAATGACGAGAACTAGAAAGATAATTTGAAACATTCTTGCTCCCTGTCTCATTTTTAGAATACAGTTTGATCGAGAGTTGAGATGGACCGCGCAACCGGATACATGAAACATTCAACAGTTTTTGTACCGATATACGAAGAATAAACCTTAGCAAAGTATCAGAGATACATCAAATGAGAAATCAGTAGAATAACACATATGTAGTCAGCCATCTAAATTCCAATTCATGTTATTCAAACTGATAATGGAAAACAGTTGAACCGGGATTAAACAGTCTAACTCTGTGAATTTGTTACTGGTTGTGAATCTATGTGCTAATGTTATTATCTTCAGTATTGTTAGGAGGGACCCACGTGACGTATATATCGAGTAAGACATTTACCATACTGCGTGTTACAATGTCCTCTACAATGGGCAATGAGAATTGTATCAATATGAGCGGTCAGTAAACAACTTCCTTAATCCATAATAATCGATCATAATAGTTGTGCCACGCCTGGCCGCATCAATTGTTTTGATTTTTGGTACTAAATTGTGTGGCCATATTCAATCTAGTACGCATTATTCCGATTGTACAATTCATTTTATTAGCGCCAAACTTTGCAAAGAAAATACAGTAGAGCCCCGATAGAGGGAAGCTGCCCTGTCTTTTGTCATTCTCTCAAGAACAGAAGGATGCCGACGAAGTGAGCGGAAGACGATGCGATTGCCTCAATCGAGATTATACTGTATTAAAATTAGAATATTTCATGGAATAAATTCATCCTCACTTTGGACATTTACATTTGATTCTCTTCGGGTTCTGAAGGATTTGTCGGATTATCTTGATGATAATTTCAAGTGAATGCGTGGAATCATAATTCCTTGACATTACCCAAGAAAAAAATATTCTTCATTTTACTTTGACGAAATAGATAATTTTAGGAAGATATCGGTGTCCCTTTTTACCGTACCAGAGGTTAATAGAACAATTATGAAAAATACATTTCCCCCGCTTTCAAGACACGTTGTATTTAATTACCTTCAATTAAAACGAAATTCACAATAAGCACTGGCTGAATGTGCATTTACGAATGCAAAGTAAAAAGAGCTAATTGAAAATTATTCTCCCGCATATGAAAATGAGTTAAGTCTAATTATATAAGAGAATGAAAGACTGAAATCGGTCAAAGCTTTTTGGTGTTGTTGAATTCCTCCGGTTCTATGAAGAAGTTTTGATGAAGCAATTATTGAAGACAGCGATGACGATATTCGGTTAATGAAATTCCTTTGTCATGCGAATTCATGATTCCAATTGGAATTTATATCGAATTACTGTTATTAGTTGGTCATTGCGAGTGTGATTTATAAACAATAAACATGCCAAATTGACCTGATGACGGCTTTAGCTTAGTGAGTTACACTGAGAGAAAAATCAGCTTATTCTGAAGAACAAATATATTATCTTGCACGGAAAAAATTTCAGGACTGAATCGATACAACTGTTTGTCCTGAAAGAGTTCAAATGTAATTTGAAAAGTAACAGTGCAACTTTTTGACTTGACTCGGTTAAAAAATTGAATTGTGGAAGTTCAAAACGACGTCGTACTCTTATAGTCACGTGATGCGGGCCCCCGACTGGAAATTTATCCCATGGGCCAGATCAGGCAAACCTTGATCCGGCCTAGATCCTGATAAGGTGACTTTATCAGGACCTGACAAGTCATGTCACGCTTCACTATCATAAAGACCTTATCAGGAAAGACTGATTAAGATTTGATGAGGAATTCCATACCAAAACCTCCAAAATGAATCAAAATTATAATATGAGCGTGAAATACAAGACAAAACCAAGTATAAAAGAGATTCAACTTAGTTGAAATTGACTGGATCAAATCAGTTTCATTCACATCAAGTAACCGTTCTCCTTTTTTATATACTTTATTTCTTTCTTCGTGTGTTCGGAGGCCTAGTGACTATCTGTTCGTATCAGATAACCGTTTTCCAGTTCTAAGTACATTTACAAAGATTCAATTATATGTAATGCATTGGATGTTAAAGTATCCGATCAGAACAGTCAACAGCACTGAAAAATAGCTCATTTGGCATGAATCGATCTAATTAGAAACATATGCACAGTCGAAATCCGTTTAGAAATATTATCTAGTCCAAGAAAGATTTATTTGATTAAAGAATATTTAATTCAAAATCAAGACTTTACATTTTTGTATTTTCTCCATTTGACTACGTTTGTCATCTTCAGAAGATGGACTAACAAGGTCCTGATGAGAATACAGCGAGAAAAACCTACTTCAAACCTTTAAGATAATTTGAGGGAATCCTGATTAGGACCAAATAAGTTCATCCCTACATGGGTAATCCATACCTAACCCTAATTGGGACCTTAAAAGTTACAACTCATTTCGGATAACCTTGCTAGGTCCTCATCATATGTTGGGTTAACCCGATGATAATTTCCAGTCGGGCCATTGAATCCAATAGTTTGGCGCGAGAGAGTGCAGCGCTGCGTCGAACTCTCTCACACCAAACTATTTGGTTTAATGACGTGGATCGTGTGACTATAAGAATTCGATGTTGTTTTGAACTCTGAAGATTCGAATTTTGAACTTGCAAAACCAAAAATAATTGAACTGTTACAGTTATATCAATTTCGAACTCTCACAGTCCTAAAATTTTTCCCGTGTGGTCTGAGAACATAAATTTTTTTCTCATGCAAAGAAGATACGTATTTGGGGTGAAAAATGTTCTCCATATCATGCTGTATAGCTTCAAACTCAGGGAATGTTTTCGTCGTTTAAAGAAACTTCCCTCGACTCAAGAAAATATTGGATTTAACTCGGTCAATCCGATATTTCCTTAGTTTAAGATTTTTCTTCTCTCAGTGTACTTGGACATGATGTGGTATGTTTATGATATCAGACTACCCGTGATTTATAAACAAGAAGATTTCAATAATCAAAATAACGGACCACCGATTCTATGAATTGAATGACCTTAGGGGAAATCAGTCATTCAAGCTTGGGAGCTTGTTATTCAATATTCTATAATCCATAGCATTCCAAACGTTAAGCACACAGAGAAGAATGGAAGTCGAAAATACAATATTTATCATAAAAATCTCAGGCTTTTTCTTGGACTTTTTGGTTAACCAGAAACGGCAAGATTCAGAGAATGGATTTTTACTCCGGAGTGTGAAAGATTAAGACTACGAAATGAGAAGTCATGAATCCGCACCGTAAAAGTAAAACTTACTTTCGACCTGGATATCAGATCATTTCAACCCTCAGTTACCCCACGTATTTTCGCGTTTTTTCGTTCATCTTACGTTGTGGGTTGCAGTCAACTAAATGAAGCCTTTTCAATTATCAGAAATGTCCTATGATTCCTAAACTTGATCCTTATTAGGGCTTCGCACGAGAATCTCGTCTCAGATTGAAGAATGATTTATATTTACTGTTCGAAACATTTGAGACATAAAAATTCTGAACGGAATCAAGTTTCTATCTAAGGTGTAACAAAATCACATGTAATTCCGATTTCATCGAAGAGGATAACCAAGATGACCTCTCAGTCTCGGAACTGGTCTCGTTGCATATTTCGATGTATATTTCTGCTGATTTTGTTTGAATGATCAAGGTTCCATCCCATTCCTTTGATTCCATTTATACTCTCAAATTATCTCGATCATCTTGGCATTACAAGAGATTGGAATACTCATTGGTAACTATTTTATCTTTCTTTGACGCGAGTCTCTTGCGAAGCCCTGAATTCCTTATTCTTGTTCCAAATCGTACTTCTTCATTCCTAAGAACAACAGGTTGGATTCCAGAAATGCTTTGTTCACTTCAGACCCCCGTGGGATAACTGAGGTTTAAGATGCAGCGAAAACTAACCCTATTTCAACTGCAAGTAAGACAAATGCCGACACAATGGAAAAGACTGGGTTTCAGTCAAGTTTTCAAATAAGATGCAGCCACACAGTGCGGTAGAATTCAGAATACTGAATAGCCAAATTTTATACTGCGCATTTTATGGAATTGATTGCTCATCCTTCCTAGATTTCAATCCCACCTGTCCCTTTTTGTACAGTATTTTTAATCTTCCGTATGTTCATATGAAAATTCATGTTCTCAACCTCAATGCTTCTGGTTCATTCGAAGACTGAAACAGTCTCAGATTTTTATATGCAAGATGATTAGAAAACAAACATGCAGAGATTTTGTGAAATCACTTTGAAGATTCCCTCACGAAATCTCAATCAGGTGTTCACGGAAGATGAGAAATTCCACGAACTTTTCCAAATAAAATTTCCGGTTATCAATATCAATCGATCATTCAAATGTTATGTCCATTACATGATTTATGCATAAGAAGAATATCAAAGATCACTCGAATTGATGGGAGAACGCTCCAGAAAATTCTTCAAATCAAAATAAATAATCAATTCAACGGAATGGAAATATATGAAAAAGAGTGATGGATAAAAAATCCCAGTACGTACGGAGGAGAATGAATATTTAAAATCAATTGGAAAATAATCATGCGGTGGATGGATACTTCGATGCACCGGGTGTCACAATGGAACAAAAGTAGGACACCGACAAAAAAGTTCAACTGTTCGTAATCGCACTATATTGACGAAGTTCCATCGTACAGTTGTTCATCAATGTTTTGTAATCAATGATTTCTGACATAACAGCAATGTGATTCACATTATTTGGACGATACTGAGATGCATGTTTTACATTCAACGCGAAAATGTTTTTTGCCGAGATGTGATAATCAAAGGGAAATTTATTGTTGTGGGTCTACAATTGAATTCTTCGAATACCAAATTGGGTGCCAGTCTCATGAACGTTGCTTTTGAATTATCGATTGATCCACGAAAAGTTTCAGTAAAATTTAAGGACCGTGCATCAGGTGCATTTCAACACATATTCGTATGCATAACTACGTGTCTATGGGAATTATTGAGAATATTGATATGAAGAACCAGAGGAATTGCAGAGTGCTCGTTTGGAATTCTCTTTATGGTAAGCAGAAATGTGTCAGTATTTATATCATATGATGAGGCAATCTGCCTTCCCTTCATTCTTCTCCCGTTTCTTTTGGATCATCATTCCTCGTTCTCTGTTGCCAACGAGACTAATGATTGCCGAGACACGTGAGTCACCAAACTCTACCTTTTTGATAATTAGATCTGTCTCAATTAACTGTGACACGCGATGTGTATCTTTCGTTTCTGCGCGTACACACTTTTATTTCCGGAGATCACCCAATCTTTTGCCATGTTTTTACATCAGCACCTCTATTCAATCTTTGAGATTCATTTTCAAATTTTCACTGCTACTGAAAAATCACACTGGAGAGAATAATCAATTAATCCAATCACATTTTTTCCATATGATCACCAAAATCCATGAAGCTGAAACTAGCAGCCGTGGAGCTAGCAACCAGTTCTATTAACTTTCGATTAAACGTTGTTGAAGCTTTGTTCATACCAGGAATCGATTGAGGAGCATCCCATTGAACGTTTCCAATCTTTAAATCTTCAATAAACATTTTATGTGGAAAATTGAACCAATCGGTTTCTAGCTTTACGGCTGGCATTTTCAGCTCCATCTAAAATTCTGGTAACTTCTCAGTGTTTCTCTTCGTGTGAATCGCTGCCTGAATCATCGAAGAATTTTTCGGTGAGTTTGCTGATGTTTTATAAAGTTCAATTAAAAAGTCTGGATGGAAGAGTTCTGTGGAGTTGTGTGAGTAGACTCCAAATTGAAATTGGATCATGAACAAAAGTTATACAAATTCCACTTAGCTGGAGCAGCAAAATCACATTTCGTTGTGTCCTGTGAGGTGATACACGGAAAAAATGGAGAAATTTACCTTGTAGGATGACAATGCGTCGCTTTGAGTCTTTAAATGGAAATTTTACAAAATGTATTGTCAAATAGTTCACATCATAAGAGAAGAATCTATTTTTGTCTTATAATGTTAATTATCTGACAATATATTTTGTAAAAATTTCCATTTAAAGACTCGAAGCGACGCGTGGTCATCTTACAACATAAATGCCTTCATGTTCTTTTTTCCGTGTAAATGATCACTACCTCAGGCTGCTGTCCCATGGTACAAAAATTAAATACGGAACGGAACGGGCGGAATGAGCGGCACCAATCAAAGTCATTCCGCTGTTTTCTTTTCTGTACTGTCCCATGGACGGAGAAAGTAGCGGAAAGCGGATCGCGGTACCAATACTTTTCAAGTATGCCTAGTTTTATCTGGTTTTATCCAACAGTCACTAAAAATTCTGGAAATCTATTGGTACCGCGATCCGCTTTCCGCTACTCTTTCCGTTCATGGGCCAGTAGGGAAGAGAAAACAGCGGAATGACTTTGATTGGTGCCACTCATTCCGCACGTTCCGTTTCGTTGTTAATTCTTATTCCATGGGACGGCAGCCTTAGCTATAATTGCGAATTATCTGCGAACGCATCTGGATTTCAAGAACGTATATGAGATATAAAACAAATTCAACGAGATAAAGTGCACTGTAAGAAGTGTGGCTCAAATTGGCTGTGTCTCAATTGGAAAATTGACCGAAAATCAGCCTTTTTCATTGGGTCGACGATTTCTTTGTGCTCACTTTACACTCAAAAATGGTTTATTTTGGCTACGTCTTAAACTCGGTCATGATACAATCTGAATTGAGAACTATGTTCTTGAAGTTTGAATCGTTTATGGAAACTAACCGAAATTTTAAACTCACAAAACCTGATGAACAATTATTATTTTTTACTCCGAATTAACTCCTTGGAACTGCAAACATTGTTTGAAGGATGTACTGCAAGGTTTATGGTCTCCAACAGCTGAATATTGTGTTGTTCGAGCGCTTATTCGTTTCAATAAACGATCCAAACTCCAGCAACATTTGAAAACCTTCTTTCAACAGTGTAGTTCAATTTTTTCACAATACCTACACGGGGAGAAATTTGTAGTGAAATTTACTATGTTATTATTGTTCCCGAGGAACAGACTGAATTATACCGGATTTTACTATGAAGGGCATATTTTTACTATGGTACAACAATAGAATGCTGATCATATTCACTATGTTTTATGGGGGAACCCGTCATAGTTCAGTCTGTTAACAATAATAACATAGTAAATTTAACTACAAATTTCTCTCCGTGTACAAACTCACTATTTGTCATAGCGATTTCATGGGAACGTTTCAGATTTTCTGATTTTTAGAAGTTTTCAAGTCAATCCATTCCCAATGTGATGGTGTGTCTCGGTTCAATATAACCATGGTTCAATTATTTTACGTGATAGTACATAATCATATACCGTGCTATGCGGTATAACTTGTGGCTGTTGAATAATTTGACCGATAGTGGTGCGAGTATGCTTGGATGACGATCTCAACGTCTTGGAAAGTTTGGCGTTAATAAAGGACGGTTTGATCGTTTCAACATGAATGGCCAATACTGTAATCAGCTTTGCCATGGATGGTGAAGTTCAATTGACGGTGTGATCGTGTCAGCGAATGTGCACGATTGTGTGTTCGATTCAATAGTGAGAGAGTAAATTGAGTTGGTAGAATAATTGGTTTGCACTTGAACGTATATACTTTATGACGTTCATATAAGATAGCACCATTTTCACGCTTATGATGAAAGATCGTCGTTAAATGGGGTTGGATTTGTGAAGCAGGGATGGGCAGCCTCGACTACTTTTTGTACTTGAACTACTTTTTTCTGTCGAGTACTTTTTATTTTCATGAAATAGAGGTTTTCAACGTCAAATTCTACAATACCGTACAAATAAAAAAGGTACCTTATCAAATACAAAAAGGAGTCGAGGATGTTCATCCCTGTTGTAAAGTTTGAATCAAATAAATCTGAATTGGAACAATGATTCGAATCGTGGGACGAATTGATTTGTAGATTATTGCAAGCTGAATGTATGGGAAGGTCGGGTGGTTTTGTACGTTTCAGCACTTCAAACATCGATAATTAGACTTATGAATACCCTGAGAGCTGAATTTTTGCTGGCATAAATGAAAAAGTAATTGTCTGAAATATGAAGAATTTAGCTGTGGTAAATCACATTCATTTGGTTCAACTGATTTTTTATGTCTCGTAACTGAATTCTCTGGCTGTCTAATATTCAACTAAACCTTCTTTCTCAATGTATTTTTACACAAACTGCATCCTAAAAGAAATTCGAATATTAATACAAATACTTCTAAGGCTCTATAGTTCGGACCCGAAATTCACATGTCGTCTTTAGATTGGTAGTTTGTATACTTAGCCGACACTGTACCCTTGTCCCATACTACCTGAATTTTTCATACGCTGCAATAAAAATGAATGTAAAGAATTTATAGTTGAAATCACCTGGAATATGGTTTCAATTATGAGAAAAACGAAAGGAAATGATCTAAATCTAGTTGTAATGGATAAGACAGTATAGTTTAGGTCGAAATCCACTATATACCGTACAGTTACTTGAACCAGATTTTTCTCTCAGCGTAATCATACTGTACGTAACGCTGTATGAATAGCACTACTCATTCATGCGCCGCACAGTACAGGAGAACTGCATCAGACAAATTGCTTCCTCGAGTCTATTTGTATCGACAAACATCTGCGAATAGGTGTGGTCCTGTACTTTCACAAACTCCCAAATATGTGTCACATATTCGCCGTCCACAGTTTTTCAAAATCATTTGAGTCTCCTATTTTTGAATTTAAAAATACTAGCTCATTGAAATTTATGGCAAAGGAAGGAGAGAGAGAGAGATATAAATATATATATAGACAGACCATAGCTTGTACCCTGACATATCCTGAAATTAATTACTTCCTTTTTTTTTGGTAATGCAGCGAATATTCGTTTTTTCCAGCGAGTTGAAAATCTAATGCTCTGGTGACGAAACATCCTGATACCACTGGTACACCAATTACAAAGTTCAGATTATTATGTATTCTGTTACGACGTTTGAACGTGTAATGAATATTAAGTATTCATATACGGGTGTATACGATCATTACTTTAATGAAAGAAGATCATTATCAGATATAATATTGCGTTCACAGGATTTTGCGCATGGTGAAGTTGATATATGCTGTGGATAGGGGCTTCGAATTCTCATTGAATCTTGATGTTTTTGGGAAAGAAAAAATTCAAATCAATACACGGTAAATATTTTTCATATAAGCTTGAGATATCTCATGCGATAACTTCATATACTGAGATGCATTAATCTTGAAAGATTTGAGATGTGTGTGGGATATCCAGGACTCACCCAAAAGATATCTCGAGACACAAATTGATTACTGGAATATTTTTTCAACCACAAGAACGAACTGGAGATATTGCATATTCGGAGTAGAATGTTTTTGTTATCAGAATTCAAGTACGCATCGTGAATGATATGCTGAAAGAATTACCTTGTGAAAATTACCGTGAAGTTCGAGTACTCGAAGGACAAGTAAAAATACTCAAAAAATTACTGTGCAGCCTGTAGAAATAAGTGAGTTCTTGAACAGGTGAAAGTGGTATTTTCGATAAGTTTTACAAAATGCACAGTAATATTTTTGAACATTCTCACTTGTCCCTCGATCACTGGAATTGCACGGTAATTTTTCAAATAAAATTGTCCGTGTACTGAACTCCACAATTTGCTGTATGATTTCTGGATATTGAGGAATGAAATAATGAGAATTGCTCAAGTTTGAGCGTTATTACTCTCAGAATCTCGTCTGAATCACTAAACATTGATGAATGAGAGATTTCATGCTTATTTATCTGAAATTCACATTTGCTCAGAATCTCATTTTCTTTTCCCAATACTCTAAAGCCCTCGGATACCAAGGTTCAGAATATGGAGCGTTCTATTAAGTTTTGAGAATTCAATTTCAACTTCAATGTGTTCCAGAATCGATATGAACCTCTTGCGGAGGTCAAGAGAGAATTCATTCCTAGTTTGTTTCATCAGGGATGAAATTTCACTTTGTATTTCATCATCCCTTTTGATGAGTTCGTGCATTAGATTGAATGCATTGGTTATTCTAACGTACGGCAGGGTGAAAATTACTCTGTGTTTCATAACGTTGATTGACAGAATAATATTATTTTACAAATCGTTTGTTATATCTCCAGCGGTGATAAAAAATAAAAAGAAGTCACGTCTGACTATGTTCAACTTATTCCACTGATTTCTGAACAAATATGTTCCCTCATTTCTGCGGTATACTGAAAAAAGTGAACTGTAACCATTACCATGCGAAAATGGTAGTCGAATGACAGAATATCTGAGTTGATGATGGCAACTACATTATTTGATATCCATCTTCATGTAAATGGTCACTATTCCCATGTGCATGAACATTGCTACGATTCTCCATAGTATCCGAGACCAAATTCGCGAAGCTGTCCCCCAATTACTATTTGTACATGATGATTGATCATTACATTCCACTTCTCTCAGTGTATCTTTTTTTTTCTTCTCATTCATATTCCATATTACGTATTTTTCCTAGTCTCTCCACCCCAGGCAACACTAGAACGTGGTTTTTGGAATGCCTATGGAGAACGTACCAGATAGAAATTGCAAGGCTCTGGAACATACATGTGATGTCCTTAGAACGTTCTGGAACTTGACTTCGGTTAGGATTGTGTACACAGGTTGGTTGAAAAGTTTTGAAAGCAAAAATGAAAGGATGTGTATTTTCTGATGAAATGATTTTTTTTATTCAATATAGTCTCCCTCAGCTTCAACACACTTATTCCAACGATCCTCCAATAATTTTATACCATCTCTGTAATGATTTTCCGGAAGCTCCGCAAAATACTGTTCCACAGCTGCAATAGCTTCTTCATTCGACGAAAAACGCTTTCCACGAAGGAATTGTTCCAAATTTCTGAAGAGGTAATAGCCGGAGGGAGCCAAATCTGGTGAATACGGTGGGTGTTCAAGCAATTCGTACTTCAATTCGTTCAGTTTAGCCATCGCAGAACACTTATGCGAACACGTGCATTGTCTTGATGAAAAATGATTTTTTTCTTTCGTAAACCGGGTCTTTTTCCACGAATTTTTTCATCCAACTGGTCCAAAAGGTTGCAATAATATTCAGAGTTAATTGTTTCACCTTTTTCGAGATAATCAATCAACAAAACCCCTTTTGCGTCCCAAAAAACCGATGCTAAAACCTTTTTTGCCGATCGTTCCGACTTCACCCGTTTTGGAGCTGAACAAGTAGCTTCAGTCCACTGTAAACGTTCTTGTTTCAGTTCAGGATCATGATGGTAGATTCAAGTCTCGTCCACAGTTACGAAACGACGCAAAAAATCGGTCTTATTCTGCTCAAAACGCTCCAAATTACGCTGAGAAATTTGTTTTCAATTCAGTTTTTGTTGAATTCTCAACGATTGCGGCACTAACTTTCCAAAAAGCTTTTTCATATGTAATTCTTCGTGTAAAATATGGAGTACTCGTTCATCCGAGATGCCTATGGTATCAGCAATTTCACGCTTAGTCAAACTCGGATCTTTACAAACAATATCATAGACTTGCTCAATGATGTCTGATTTCGTTGCACTTTTTGGACGTCCACTACGTGATTGATCTTCAACGCTTGTACGACCACGTTTAAACTCTAAAACCCATCGATGTACAGTTGGAAATGAAGGAGCAGATTCCTTCAACACTTTCTTCATTTTAGTATGAATTCCTGTTGCTGATAAACTTTCCAAAACAAAGAATTTCATCACTGCACGATATTCGGATTGTTCCATTTTCACAAAATACACTGACACGTCAACTTCGAATGGCTTGTAAACAAAGAATGAATTGACAAATTGGAATAAAATTGTGTGTGTGTTCGAATGAAGGATGAAATATAAAAATAGCGTATAAATTTTGATTCCTGTACTGGTTGATAGGTGTCGCTTTCCAAACTTTTTAACCAACAATCGTTATTATATAATACAATATTCATGACCAAATTTGCTGTGTGTCACTCAATCACTAAACGTTTAGGAATTGAGTGATACTCAGCGAATGTAGTCATGAATATTGTTTTACATAATGGAGATTGTATAACACTGAGTAATGTAGAGCAAAATTGCAGTAATGTTTTTAGAAATTTCATGAAACATTGCTGTAGGTTCAGTAATATTCAAATTCATCGATCAAATGTAATGCTATTTAACGAACCTTGGAATTGCTCTTCTCTCAGTGTAGATCCCCTCCTGACTGACCTGAAGAATCTTTGGAGAAGGCAGCAAGGGGGGGACCTATCTTTTCGTTTAACACACACGAAAAACTATCTAGTTGTCGTGACTAGAAATTTTAGTGAAATACGTCATCAAATCAGAAACTAATTGCCTCAAATAAATGTCAGTATAGTTATAATGAAGACTCTAGCACATCGTAGAACTGTCGTAGAATGATAAAACCGACACCAATGAGATTTTTCAATCATAATCTTTAAAAATATGTATTTCAAAAAAAATTGAATGTACATTAGTTCAGTTTATAAGCGCGGTCTGCTAGTTTACGTCTGCTAGTTCCAGCCTTATACAGGGTGTCCCAGAATTCGCGGACCGGATGCAATAATTTCCCGTTTGAAAAAAAATTTTTTCGACGCTCAGTTTTGAGGATATGAGCATTTATAGATTTTTTTTTCAAATCCAAATCATTCAAAAACACTGTATGCTACATACTTGAGCTTATTGGACCATTCCACACACTGCATCTGCTAAGTTGAAAAACGGCGGATTTGTGGAAAAAAAATTAAACTATTTCATCATTGATAGTTCCGGAGTTAGAGCGATTTGAAGTTGCTGAATTCTGATTGGCTGAAAGCTAAAAAACTCCAAATCGCTATAGCCCCGGAACTGTGGATGATACGATGGTTTAATTTTTTTTTCCACAGATCCACCGTTTTCCAACTCAGCGAATGGTGTTAAGCTCAAGTATGTAGCATATAATGTTTTTGAATGATTTGGATTTGAAAGAAAATCTAAAAATGCTCATATCTCCAGAACTAAGCGTCGGAAAAATTTTTTTCAAACGGGAAATTATTGCATTTTGGCTGCAGAATCCACCTGTGAAATCCGGTCCGCGAATTCCGGGACACCCTGTATAGTTATAGACCCTACAACTCAAAATTCTTGTTGTAACATAATATTTTAGTTCAGGCAACTTCAATTTTCTACATGATTTCGTTTTTAATCACTACAACGAGCAAGTTTTTCCAGCACACTTTTAGTTATAGTATATATTCACTAAGAATTATGACGGATGAGACTATGCGATTTTACACAGAAAGGAGTACCGTGTATATTTTGCATTAGTTACCGTTAATTTCACAGAACCGCTCACGTAAATGCGATTGGGATAAAATTTACTAATTACTAAATTTCAATGCTATATGTACATTGCTGCTGAAGTAAATGAGAGTATTTTTGCTATGACAACCTTGATAACAATGTCAATCCAGCAGGTCTTTGTGGTAGATTTTACATGAAACTCACCCTGTAATTGTAATCTCACTTTTCATGTAATTTTCATGTGGCTATTTTTTTCCGTGTATCCACATCTCATCCACCTCCATGTAAATAAAATATAAAATAAATATTAGTTAGTCAAAGTTCCATTCTAGCTGAAAAATGTTCCAAGTTCGAATTCCATCTGAAGTAATCTCTCACTTCTTCCTCTTCTCCTCATATTTTGCACGTTAAAGACCATGGAGTCCTTGAAAGAAAATGGGTAAAATTTTGCTACGTACTTTCTGATTAACTAAGCTATGAATAAAAATTTTAAATCAACAATGATGAAGTACAATATTGATATTTAGCTTCAAATATGAAATTGGAACTGCAAATTATTTCTCAAAATCATGCCAACGATTTTATAAACATATTAACCTACACATGTCAATAATTCTTATAACTCATTTTCTGATGTTTAGGGATATGTTTTGGGCTTTGGACTTATATTTAGGCCCGAATCCTGGCTGTACACTCTATTGCTAGATATTTGAAATTTTCAATCAATGCTTAGTTATTTAGAAACTACGTAGCAAAATTTTGTTCGTTTTTCAATTCTCCATGGCCTTTGATTCTTATTCGAAAACCGGTTCAAACCTTCCAGAATTCTTTTCGATAAGGAATGAACTGAATGTGTCAGCATGTGAAACCCGTTGTTAATGAAGGTTCGCGAGTGTTGGTAAAATACCGTTTATATCATTAAATACTTTGCACATTTATCTTATCGTTGAAACATACAGAAAAAACGTTGAAAAATAATAGATCAAGAGTAATTTGAGCGCCAGCTGAATTAAAGTTCTTTTGCATAGAATATAAATCATGAAAACGCTGTAAGTTCTCGGATAATTATTTCCTATTCAATTCTATTTTGAGATGATTATTTAGAAAACTCAATTTCCATCATGCGATCCTTGACATATCTATTCTCGATATTGTTCAAGATATCTATTATGAATACTACGAATTCAAGTATCACAAAAATAACACGTTGCATGTGGATGATTTGAAATTGATTATCATATTTAGGATGACGAATCGATACATTTGAATATTGTGATATGTACGTGCATATTTGTAATCCTCAAAATAACTAATCAACAGAATATCATGTGGGATTTATCGGACGTTCGGCCTCTAATTGACGTATACATTCGTAGGGTTCGGAATGCATGATCACGGCAACATTGTGTAATTTCGAGTTCGCCAAGTTCACCTTGTCAGAAATAATAATCGTCGTTTGGTTTATTCCCTGGATGAAGTCATTGAAAATTCAAAATTGTCGATTCCAAGCGTGGGGATGGTTGGATAATTGGTGATGAAAATCTAAGCACGGAACAGAAATTTTCTGAGTTCAATGAAACTAGTTTACCATTGGAAACGGTTTGAAGAAAATATTGATTGTCCATATCGAAAACGAACTCTCCGGATGCGTATTTGTATATAAATTCTGATGGATCATTGAAACTTTCTGGAGATGCTCAAAATTTTGTTCTGAATGAACACTGAGAATGGAAATTTCTTCGCCCTAATTTTGATGAATCTCGTTTTCTATGGAAAATATAGTTCATTCCGATGAGAGAATTTTTCATTGAATTGAAATTATATTCTCCGGATTCAAGAACGAATACACTGGAAAAATATTTATTTGTCCTCTCTCCATAAAATATTTATTTGTAGGAATTAAATATTCAATTAGATGCAAGAACTGATTACTTGTGGTGAATAAATCATTCATTTAGGAAAACAATTCATCATTTGGGGCAAGCATTCCATTATTTGATTCGATTAAATATTTTATTAATCCCAAGGAATATTTTATGGAGAAAGGGCAAATAAACTATTTATTTGGTTGGAAGAAACATTTTTCTCAGGGAATATTTCTGTCTCAATTTGAAAATTCTTTGTTTCAATCTGATGAAGAATTTTTCCATAGAGAATAATATTTATTAGAATGAGGGCGAAGGAAATTTTCTTTCAATCCAAAAAATTGGGTTCTCAGTGAATGAATAATATAAATGGAATATATAAGTGAAGAATACGATGAAGCAATACAAAAATCAATATAGACCAAGTACTTTTTATCAAAGACTTCTCATTGTGTTACGAGCAGTTCGAATGATTTTGTTTTACATAGGATTCTGAGATAAAAATCTAAGAATGAAAGGAAAACTATTTGCCATTCATATATACAAGTATTATCAAGGTGCATGGAATTCAATATTCGTAATCTCACGTGGCACCGGATTTAGCTGTTGAAACTATCATGAGAATCTGTAATCACAGTACATGCTGTACTTACTGTAGAGTGTAGTACTCTCTCCCTTGTTCTCGGGAGAGAGATGACTCTATATGCTATTGCGAGTTATCACAGCGTCTCACGGTACTTCGATCTCTCAATGCTCTCGAACAACGTGACGCATTCTAACGTGCGATATGGCACATGTTTGATCTGATGAGAACGTTATACTGCTATACTGTGATTTTGATCCTCACAATCCTAAATAACACAATAGGGTCTCATTCACCCATGAAGATTTCTTTATGAATCCTCATAGTTTTTAAAGTATTTATCATAAACTGGTTCTCTACTGTTGTGCTGTTTGGGATAGCTCAGGTACGTACACTGAAAAGAATACAAACATATCAAGTTGAATTATTTGTTCTTCTAGGAGCTGCAGGAATTTGGGTCAATGATTGTGTTCTCACCAAGTGCGAGTGAATTATATCTAATCCCGATTTAAGCATTTTTTGTTGAAAATTTATCTTTTGTTGTCGAGTGGTCACTTCCTTTGGTTCAATCCTATTTCAATCTGTTTCAAGTTTGGTGGAGCGGCAGTCAATAACACGATATTCTTCTTATCAGGAAGAAGCATAGAATTCTGATTTTGAAGATCTGTACCTCCGTGTTTCAAAATCCAAAAACCCACATAACAATTCATGTCTTGCGATGTCTTTGAGATAAGTTTGAGATGCCTTGCGCAACACATTCAGATGTCTTTTAGACCAAAGGAGAGTTTGAGACATCTCAAAGACATATAAATGTGTTGCGCGAGACATCTTAAACTTATCTGAAAGACATCGCAAGACATGAATTGTTATGTGGGAAGTAGGTATCTCTTAGAAGTGATCACAATTCAAGAAATTCGCAAGATATCTTTTAATGTTGCGCAAGATTTCTCTCAACTTTCTCAAAGATATTTCGAGAAACAAACCACTGTGAATGAGTTTGGATTCACTCCGTGTCTATGTGGATTTTGAATTCAATGAATACCGTAACAAACATCAACAATTCTAATCGAAACTTCGAAATTCTGGAATTCGCTACATAATTGCACGATTCTCTCATCCTTTTGTCTGCCGAATTCATCAATCGTCACTTTGAATAATCAACGAAACGAATTTGGTAGATTATATTGAATTTATCTGAAACTATATTGAAATGAATTTCATAGCAGAAACCGTGAATAAGAAAGAGGAGAGGAATGAACGGAAATGAGATTGAATATTGACAGTATAGTATATCGGTGCCTCTTTAGAGGAAGAACGTGTACAAATCGAAAATACGTACCTCTTCTCAACGTTCCTCGTTGTGCAGTTCAGTTGCATAGGTACATGTGTTCGTTGATACTTTCTATCTTCATTCCTCGGGAATCGGATGCTGAAGTTCTGCTTGTTAGTATACTTGAGGCTGATGAATATTTCGGTGTTAGTTTCGTAAACTCATTTTCTCATTTCCTAAAATTAGGTATATACATACGCGGGAATGATATACTAGAGTCTCCTAGAACAAACTGCTCGCCTTTCACCAGCGTACCGCTGACAGAAAACCGAGAAACTTTTTCCTGTATCACTTTTCGATATGAAACTTGGTGTTTGAGTTATCAACAAAATAAATTGACGTTTCTAATGGCAGCGAGTACATCGGTTAATCCAATGATCGATGAGCATACTCACGTTGAAGTCAGCTCTGAAACTAAGCTTCAAATCGAAAAGCGGTGAAGCAAAAACTTCTCGAGCAGGAATACCCTAGTGGAAGGCGGATAGTTTGTTCTGGGACTCCCTGTACATTTTGCTTTTTGATTGAATCAGAGGAATGGAGTGAGTTCAGCTGTTCAACAATGTTTCCTCTATCTCCAGTCTGAGTTAAAGTGATGAAAATACGTGGAGATGAGATTCTAGATAAAAGTAATATCCTAACGATCACGTGTTGAGATAAGGAATTTTATTGAGAATATTTACATTTGTTGTGATCCAATCGATAATGGAAATTGACTTTCAGAATCACTGCTCTCTGAATTTGACATTGAATATCGACAGTTCGAGTGCAGCGGTATCGTTACGCACGAGCATGAAGCTTATGATTGCAACAAATTTTTCCACTCCACGCATGATCAACTTCATTCTTTTCGGAACCACGTATCACAGTTGCACACATTTTGTGAAATTGTATCTGATGGTGCGTGGATAATTCATGAATTCCATAAAATTTGTATATGACTGAATTCTAATTCATTTTTTCGAACAATCCATATGATTCATGGAATTGATTTTCGGTCATATGCGATATCTAAAGATATTCTAAAGATTTACAACGTATTGAAAAATTTCGTATGAACTGTTTTGAACCAGTGGACTTGATTCGAAGGATTCAGATCTTCATAGAAATTAATCATGAATAAAGGGAACTTACAAAAATTTAAACGACCTGATTTCGATGAGTTTCTTGGCTTGGAAGGATATCAATTTAATCTATTTGAATTAATGTACAAATTCTGAATAAGAGTAGATCCCTGATTCCTCTTGAAATTATACAAATTGAGACGATCTTTGTTGCCTTGAAACCTGAACTTGCGAACCCCATGTAAGAACCGGCTCCGATCATAATCCTTACCGATGAGCAGATTCTCCGCTTCACTTTGAATTATGCAAATTGAAATAGGTAATCTTCATCTCTTTCGGATAAAGATACACGAGTATCCAAGATTTGAGCTGGTGTTAATTGTTAATTCCTTGGCAATTTGCATGCCTTGTGTGTACGTATCGGAGATGGAATTCGATATTTTTGAGTTTTTATCACTCAGAGGGTTCGTTCAACGTGGGAATTTGCGAAGAATTTGAATTCGAAGTCGCAGATGTTCAGTGCGCTTCATAAACTCAGGTTCAATGGCGAGCCAAAGGTATTGATGTATTTATTCTTACTGTTTCGTTGTTCTGTTGAGTGATCGACATTACTAGATGCCTGCACGTGTGTTAACTCGAACATCTGGTTGGATGATCATATTACTGAGCTTATTTCATATTAAGCTTTCTTTGGGAATTATTGTTGATCACATCACATACCTTCCTAGCACCCTAACAGAAATTTTAAACATGCGTGGAGAAGAATTAATGAATTTCTGCTAAATTATCAGGATAAGTGAAAACATTCCTGTTACTGCCAGACAGTGTGATAAAACTGTACACTTGGGGGGATCCCACATAGCACAAATGTTTCTGTAATATTTTCAGAATATTCTGCAACATTATGGAGATATTGTAATATTGTTTGAATATCCTGGAGATATTAACGAGACATTTGTGCTATGTGGGATACTAGCGCCAGGACTTGAAACAAATCTTTTGTAAAAGATTTCTCCACAATCCTTGAATATTTTCAGAACATCGCTCTATACAGCATTTTTTGAATGTCTATAGAAATGCTGTATAGAGTGATATTTAAAAAATATTCAAGTATTGTGAAGAAATCTTTCACGAAAAATTTGGCTAATGTCCCGGCGCTAGTATCTCCTTGATCATGTGAAAGATCGCATACGTACACCAAACTGTGTCTCATATTGTGACGGGTTACATTGAAAGAAAAGGCGAGAAACATGAGACAAAGTGAATTTAGGAAAAACATGAGAGAAAATGAAAAAAATAAATTAGTGAATAATCAATTTAATGAACGAAGATCTGGAGTCAAGAATTTGATTTCTCACGTAGCATTACAGAAGTAATTCTACTGAGGTCTTCAAGTTTCACAAATTGATTCGCCCTTATAGCGAAAGTCTGAAATATGATGAATTGTTCGTACATACAAAATATAATGAAGAGAGAGAGAGAGATAAAACGAGAAATGAAGGAATAATAAGCGCTTATCTGGACCACGCTGACTCGTAGCAACGTTGCTGGAAGGGTTTTCCTTGGACTCCTCTGGGTCGGTGATTTTCCTTTTCTCGAGGAGAGTATTATTTGAGCCGTCCCATCCAAATTTCCATCGATTGCCAAATATAATTTTTGGTCGACACAATGGTAGTGTTTGTAATGGCAACCAATCGCTCTGATTCCGTTGATATCGTATCGATGGGATAAATTTCGAAAAATGTACGTGTACACGCGAGCGGCTGATACGATGATCCAAAATCTTGTGTACAGCGAATCGATCATGTGTGAATTGTTTGGTGGGCGAGATAAGAGAGAGCTCTTATCAATTTTAGTTTTCAGTAACCTGTTCCTCTCCTCTCTACCTCTCTTATACTTCCTTCCCTACTCTCTCGCTTGGCCCTAATTCTTTCTCTCTCCAATTATAGCTGTTTCATTTAATCATATGATCTCTACAATATCCCAACTAACATTCAGACATCTTGAAGATATCTTCAAGAAGTCTCAATGCGTTTGCAAGAAGTCTTATGAAACATGTATAGAATTCGAAAAGATATCTTGAAGAGTTCTTAAAGATGTCTTGGAGAATTCATGAAAATGTCTTGGAAGACTCTTGAATTTGTTTACAAAAAAATTTTCAACCTCTTCTTCTTCCTTCTCTTGTTTCTTCAACTGCTCTCGCGTTCAGATAAAGGTTACCTGATTTCGACCCTTGTTGTCACGGGAATCGAACCCATTCGTTTGACGATGTATTGGCGCCTCAGTCACTTGAGCTATACGTACAATATGGTATAGGCACCCATAATTGTCAATATGACATAATGAAATATGTCAGCGGTGTACAGTTTCAAAGTGAAAATGATCTTTTGAACAAATTGTTATCACATGAACAAATATCAAAAGAGTCGAATATACTTACAAATAGGAAAGATGAATAAATTCAGTGAAACATATTTAGAAATCAATTCTGTGTTCAAGTGGTCGTTAATATTTCGTAAATACCACAGATTCTTTCTAAAGTAATTCTGAAAAATTGTTGTGAAGTGGATATTCGGTAATTTTATTGTGCACATCATGAGGCAACAAAATCGTACTTCTTACAAACTTTCAAATTTCTCGGTATCTCAATGGTTGATTCAAGCTTTCCATTTATGGATGAATCCACCTCATTTGCAATGCGATTGTAATAACAGGTACATTAAAAGTTTTATTCTGTGTTATTCATGATCATGTGCTCATATAACCTCAAAGCTGCTGAAAAATTTATCTTCTCAAACGTGACTTGATCAAGACACCTTTCCAAGACTTCTAAAAGATATCTACAAGAACTCTTCAATAACGTTCTTGAAGATCTCTGAATCAAGATAACATCACTTATTCTGCTGAGGCAGTCCAAATGTAGCAACTTTCGAAATCTCTTTCTTCTCCGTGTGGTTCAACATTGAATTTCTTTGAATATTTTGAATATTAGAATTCCGATTGTACAGCAACGATATCTTGGGGGCATTGAAAATCTCCGATGGAACATGATTGCGTGTGTAACTGAATACCCGATTGAAATTCATACCAATTTACCGCATTTCACATCTCCCCAAAACACGTAACGGTTCACAGCGTAACTCTCGTCTTTGTACTAATCGACAGATCAATATGGGATTATCTTCGATCAATATAATCCTCCTCCTTTTCACTCCCATTCAAGACTACTTTCACGAATAGCACAAACGTTGTGGATCAGGAAACTCGATGATGAATTAATTCAGTTCACAATAATTATTACAAATTCATCTAGAATTTCGATTATGAATAGAAAATTGTCCATCGAAGGTTTGGGAGCAAGAGAAATTTGCATCAATTTGTATACAAACGAGTACAATTGACTCTGATATTGTTGGACGTTGGAATGTATATTTATTTATAAATTATAAGATACACACAATGATTGTAGTTGGAGGCAGCAGAATCGGAATGAAGAAAGAGGAAGATAAACAAGGAAGCGGACAAGAGAGGAAAATTTACTGGTATGTAAATTCGATACAACGGAAGAGAAGCGACGGAACGTTATCGTACGAAAAGCTTGAACTCCACTATTTACGTGAGTGAACTATACACAACTTCTGAGGGATACAGAATGTTGTGTATAACCTAGCTCAATGAGGAAATTGAAAATCACATACCACTCCCTCGGTATATAAACGAACCACGTTATAATTATGAGATACGATAATCGAGCCAACCATTCGACAGTAAATAAGAATTACATCGGTGGTAAAGGAGATCTCCCAGACGATTATCAACTCTTTGCATCTTCCTCTCTCTCTATCTCCCTTTCCTTGTTCGTTCGAGCAAGAATATTCCTTCAAGTATGCATGAAACAAACTTGCAGGAGAGCTAGGAATAAGTTTTAATCAATACGTCGGAGGATCGAATTGCGCATATTGGGAGCATGTGATCATTTATTCCTGATCCTAAATCAGCATTTCCATTCGTACACAAACTTTCGGTCCTGACAATTGATAAATGAACTTTCCAATATGCTCATAAAAATATTATTCCACGAAATTACTTTCACAGCAACTTTCAGGATCAGTTATCCTCAGGGATTAAACGTGAATTTGTATGAATCTTATTTGTGCTTTAGTGTTTGCTTTCAACAAAGTTCGAAGCAGAATAGAAATTCCAATATGGTGTTGTTTTTTCTCTGAAAGTTCAGATCGCTCCAACAGCGGACTAATGATTCCCTAATTATCCTCGCTCATTACAACTTGTTTCTAAAGAGTTTTTCGTTATTATCTTCCACGATGTTAAGAGAAAAATTGTTTCCCAATAAAATAATATCGGAAAGATTCCTTCCACTCGCTGGCATTTCTGTCAACATTCCAAACAGAAGTTATATTGTGAAGTTTCAAAATCACGGGAGTACGGGAAAGTTGAATTAAATCTCGAAAATTTGCAATCGGCAATTCAAAGCAGTTCGCTGTGGGATCGAGCGTTCCCAACCTTCTCAACAAATTGAACAAAATAAAAACAAGAAACGCGAGATCATTCGAAACTTCCATACGAGGAAGATTGCGAACGGATCATTTTGAATCCATACGTTTTGTCATAAAAGAGAACACGTGATTCCGAGAAGAGCGTATCCAGATATGACAAAACGAACGAAAAAAATCCCATGCAAAAATATTCGGAGCACGTAGTAGAAGTACGCGTACTGTGGTTCAACTCTCTGTTACATCTCACCGTTGTCATCGACGAGCTGTCGGATATCTCAACTGTAGCGATTGAAAAACCTGTTGTGCACAGATTTCGTTCAGATATTTCCTTTTAATATTTCCAATTTCCGAAAATTATGTTCATGGAGGAGTTGATACATAAAACCACTGTGACGTGAAGATATTTTTTTTTATTGAATCTATATTTTTATCATTCATTGTTATCAATTAGAAGATTGATTCAACTAGATTTGAAGTCTATTTATTCGAAATATTGATTATCAATCATTCTTTCTAGTAGAAGGTTCTGCTAAAATCAGAGAAAACCAGTAACAGGGAATAATAATATCTCTATTTCGATACAAACTCACAATGTTGAAACCTCAATGTCTCAAATGTCTCGAAAAGGTTTTAGAATCAACAAACATATGCTATTCCAGAATAACCAATGTTCTTAATGCCTTATGAAATTCATTAAAGAACCCAGAACTTCGTCGTCGTCTATTTTCAAACAGTTTCGCTCAATTACCATTCCTGAATTCCAATGTTCTGCGAGATCAACTCTGAGAAATTTATGAAAGAGCATAAAAAATTATTCGTAAACTTTATTGACATGGAGTTCATTTTGCTGTGGCGTGAAACATGTTTGGAAATATAAATATGAATCGTCAAAGTTTTGCCAAACGTCGAATAAGTTTGTACTCCAAGAATGTTTAGCGTACGATTCCGGAATACTAACAGGTTCCTCCTGTTCCTATGAGATTACTGTGGCTGAAACAATAATATAATGCAAGAAGACGCTACTTCATATGCAAAATCATTCAAGCGATGAAATCAACATGACAAGTGTTCGGAATCTTGAATACTAAAAACAATTTCTCGTGAATTCAAATCCCACGGAATGAAAACTTGTATCCTAAGACAAGTTTCGAGAATTATCATATAAATATTTCGATTGATAAACATTTGGGATTGTTGTGAAAATTTACTTAACGTCGAATAGAATTTTCTCAATTTTTTTTCTCGTTGAAATTAAGTTATTTAAATTCGTCCACGGCGTTTCTGGTGAGTATAACTTGTTTCCATTCTTTTTTATTGGGTTGTTTTTTTTACTCACGTCTGTGATCATTTATTTGTTCCAATTTGATCGCTATCAGACATGGAATTCTACTGTTATCGCAATCAGATGAATGTCCAACTACTGGTGTCTATACTCAATACATATTTCAAACCGAACCATGCTAGACTCCCGTTTTTATTCGAATGTGTAACTACGTACGAGATTTCGAAGCTCTGACGTTCGGTTAACCGACTACCTGAAACTTCACCGCATATATCGTTCAAACTGAACCATTGACCAGCGGTATTTTGGTCGAATGTAATTGTGTGCCTGGATATGAGTTTCAAAAATTTCACGTCCGATTCAATGGACAACTACCACCGACTTCATTCTACTTCGGATAACCGGAATGAAAAGAATTTTGTGGAACGCCAACAAAGTTCTATAGACTTTGGATTGTCCAAAATCGCTGTAACGTTTTCGGAATGTGAGAGATTTTTCATGGAATACGTTTGATATTTGTTCCTAACGGCATTCAAGCATCAGGAGGAGCAAGGAAAATTTTGCGCCAACTTTTTGCATAAAATACTCAATAAATTTAAATCTGAAATGGATAATAATTGAGTACATACCTGAGATTGGACTCTAAATACGAATTTGGGTTTCTTCATGGTTTGCGGATATTGGGAAATGGAATTACGAAGAATTTTTTACAATTGGACTTTATTAATTTCAAAACCCTCTGATGTTCACCAGAAAATCAGTAAAAAAGTGAGACTTATATTTAGAGTCTAATCCCAGTCGTGGAATTTATGACTATTCACTAAAAATTTTGGTTGAACGCATGATTCATGACAAAAGATGAATAGAGTCAATGAAAAAAGAAACTCAATAAGTTTTCGAGAGGATTCATTCGAGTTGATTTGAAAGTCCAATTAAATCTTCCAGAAGATATAATTATTCAGGAGAATATAAATAAGTACTCTTCAAAGTTTGAATCCTCCAAATAACGAGTCGACTGCGAAACTACATTTCTGGATATAAGTACATGGATTCTATATCCGCTATTGAGTTTCCGATCGATCCATCATTTGATTTGGGAGACATTATTGTACACGCACTACGAAGGTACAATGTATTCAGTACCTCTATGCATATTACTTTGTATCAATGCATCATTAACTTGTGCAGCCATTCATCTCTGAAAGTAGTGACATGATCAAACTTGAGTGGTTGAGAATTTATTGAATGTTGATTGAAAATTTGTATGTTCACACTCTTCACAATTTAGAAATTTTCTGTTTAATTGTACTCATAAGGAATAAAATATTAATAATGCAAAACAAAAGTTGGAAGGAAGTATAAACTTTTCGTCAATCGAGCATGGAATTTTACTATTAACTCTGATGTTTCAGTGCTCAAGTAAATATTGTGGAAATGTCCACTGTTTCATAATTATCAAAAGACTCAGAAATATCCTTACATGCTCCTCAAAATTATTTCATTTTCAAGCTGCATTTCTCTCCGTGCATTTGTATGTATCTCAAACATACATGCGATGTTCTCATAACATGCTGGAACAACATTTGTAAGTTGTTTGTGTGAACAAGCAGGTTTCTGAACCTTCAGAAAACGTCTCGTACTGTGCATCACATCCGTATTGATTTCAATACAAAAGTTCAGAAGCAATTAGCACATGTATTCTCGTATCAGTTTGCTGTAAGTTCCATTGAAATTCCAATACTGTATTATCTTGAGATTGCTTCCATACCAAATTTGATTTGAATTATCAAAAAATTTGTGGTGAATTGTACAATTGACAATTGTTTCCGACAACATAGGAGCTGTATGGACACTTTTTACTCCTGCTAATCATTCGGATATCAGTGATTGCTCTCCCCGAAGGGAATGGATTCAATGGAGATGAAGTCAATTTCACGTAACAGTGAACTTGATGAAGTTGAATCAAATCGCTGATCCAATACGCTTTTGAAATTTGCAACAAGATGGGGAGTTGATAAGTCCCTCGAATTTCAAGTTTGAATTGTTCCGATGGATACAGTATTTTGAATAACCATTGAAAAGGTAAAAGAGCCAGTAGGAAAAAATATCAGCAGCAATATTTCACTGTCGACCTGCGAACCCCCTGAGTGGGAACATTTTCCGAATTTTATGTAATTTATGAATTATGTATAAACTGAATCGAATCATATATGAATTACATATAATTTCGGGAATGTTTTCACTTCGTAATCGAGTGTATCAACGTGAAGTACGACGCGTGCAGAGGCCTTTCATGGTACATTTGCGAGCGCGTCTGCCCTAAACTGTTCTGTTCTACTGCAAAGCACCAGGCGTCGCGTTTCGTTGCCTTGAGCGCGGTAGTCAGGAATACATGTGTCTGAATATAAAAGGAAGTGCGAACATAAAATTCGACACTTTATTGTCCCGTAGCATTCTGGTTTAGTTTTACCGAGGAGAAAAAAAAACCCTACCCTCACTTTTTCGAGAGAAGGTACATTGAGAAATACCAGATCTTATGAAAATTCATCGTTCTTTTGACTCGTCTGATTCAAGTCAAATTATTTGCACGACAAAATCTTTCAATGTACCATGATGACTTGGAATATCATCAGGAAGGTACTGTCATTCATACCAGGTGTAGAAGTAAGGTGTGAAACCGGAAGTTCTTTGTTTTTTTGAAAACCACAAGTTTGTTGTTTGAAAATGATGAAAAATATTCTATTCGAAATAATCTCCACTGCTGTTTATACATTTTTCCCACCTTTCCGGCAGTTTATGAATGCCACGCCAAAAAAACAGTTCCCCTTCTGAAGCGAACCAGTTATCGAGCCATTCTCCTACATTTTCACACGAATTGAAGTGTTGTTCAGCGAGAGCGTTTCCCATTCACGCGAATAGATGATAATCGGACGGAGCCAAGTCTGAAGAATAAGCTGCATGCGGTAGCATCCCCCAACTGAACGCCTCAATCGTTTCTCTGACCCGTTTTGCTGTGTGTAATAGAGCATTATCGTGGAGCAAGATGACTTTGTGTTACCTTTTTCCATTTTCCGGTCGTTTTTCACGCAATACGCGATTCAAGTCGATCATTTGCCGTTGGTAGCGATCAGTGTTGACGGTGCGCCCAGGTTTTAGCAGCTCATAGAAGATTACACCCTTCTAATCCCACCCAACACAGAGCATTGTCTTCTTCCCAGGACGATTTGGTCTTGCGATTTGTCTTTGGATTCACCCATGATTTCCGACGCTTAGGATTCTTAGAATATATACATTCATCACCTGTCACAATTCGATGAAGGAATGACTTTTTTTGTATCTGCCGAACAGCATTCCACGAGTGGTTTTTCGATTTTAACATGCTGAACCCATTTTCCCACCTTCAAAATCTTTCCCATGGCTTTCAAACGGATGGAGACGGCTTTCTGCGTTACGTTCAGTTGAGTTTGAGTATCATCTTCATCCAATAAGGCTTGTAATTCGTCGTCTGCGAACTTTTTCGGTGGTTTCCCACGCTCTTCGTTTCTTACGTCAAAATCACCACTTTAAAATTTTTTGAACCACTCGAAACACTGTATCTTACCAAGGGCATGTTTACCATAAGCTTCCACAAGCATTCGATGTGATTCTGCAGCAGTTTTCTTCAAATGATAACAAAAAACCAATGCTGTCCGCAGATCGTAGTTTGTAGGCACAAAACTCGACATGTTTAAGGTTATAAAACAATTATGAGTGTACAGAATTTCTATTGTTTTGTGTTGGAAATCTTCATCAGCTGTCAGGGGGAGATGATGGTGTTGAAGAAGTGGTCTCGGGGTCCCTAAACTGATCGCTAATGCCATTTATAGGGAAATTCCTGTTTCATACTTCTACACCTGATGAAACTCCAAGTCATTATCGTAATTTAAAAGATTCGAAACAGTCAGTTAGATCTGTATAAATATGCATAGATTTGAGCCGACTCGAAGAGCAGTGATTTTTCCATTTTTTAGTTTACGTGGATCTAATCGGTTAAATCTAAATTAATTTTTCCCGGATAGTCATGGAGACTGAAAAACAAATTATAGCCCTCATAACACTGATGTATGCTATTCGAAAAGAAAAAAGTTTTTATACGCATCAGTATACTGATAACAACAACAGCGTCGTGAACGTGATGATCCATACGGGTGTAAAAAGAATTCGTATCGTTGTAGGATTATCGAATTGTTACATCAATTATGCTATTGTTACCATAGCGATGCATTCGTCGTTCCTTTCAAATGGTTGTCAGGAACATACAGCATTTCTGAAGGAACAATAATTTTATTTTCAATGAAAGAGAGAATTGGTGATGGAGATGAGATTTTTTGTCAATTTTCACTATCCTTTGATTCAGGTCTTTCATGTTTGAAACTATGGATATTTTTAGGAAGAATTCCAATTCTTCTGTTCAAAGAATTATATTGTTCCATTGATTGAACACATCTCACAAGTATTCATATTCAATCTATCAGACTCTTGATCAAGCTCAATCATAAAAACATTTTTCAATGTAGAATGAGTGTTCAAATATCGAAACCACTATTATAACAGAGCCATGGGTCTCAAAGATAGTGTAAACAAAAAGCATGGAGGTAAAAAGTTGAAAATGAAGAGCACCATGTTTTCAAAAATAACTGTGCATACATTGTGCACTTGAATGTATTTATCAATAAATCTCCCGTCATTCACTGTCATAACGATACCTTGTTTCTGGATCTAGAAAAACGTACTTTGTGGTTGTTTAGTATCATGAAAGGACGTGGATTATAAATATCATGTGAGTCTGTTGCTTCATTCAGAGTTATGGCATCATGGTTCATGTCTGATCCCCCACTAAGTGGAACTGTATTTTTTTGTAACAATGTGTATGAGTATAATCATATTTTTCCATTATCACACGATAGTAACGTTTTTCTCCACTGTCATTTGCTCTTTTCAATTGCCTATGTTGAATGTAGAGCAACACCTCGTGTAATCAGAATCAATTATTTTTAGGGCTTCGCACAAGACTCGCGTCAAAGGAAGATGAAATAGTTACCAATAATTATTCCAATCTCTTGAGATATCAAGATGATCAAGACAATTTGAGAGTACAAATGGAGTCAACGGAATGGGGTGGAACCTTGATCATTCAAACAAAACTAGCAGAGGTATATGTCGAAATATGCAACGAGATCTGCACCGAGACTAGTTCCGAAACTGAGAGAATATCTTCGTCATCCTCTGCGACGAAATCGGAATTCCATGTGATTTTGTTACACCTGAGGGAGAAACTTGATTCCTTTAAAAATGTTTATATTCTAAATTTTCAGAACAGTAAATATAGATCATTTTTCAATTTAAGACGAGAGTCTCGTGCGAAGCCCTAGACTATGTTTAATCAATCGAAAATTCGATACGTTTCGTATGAACAAGTACAAAGCTGATTTCACTGTGGATTTTCGAGTACAATCCACACAATTGAGATTCTGCGATGAAATCGGAATCGAAGGAAGGAAATTTGTACCTTGTGTTGCTGAAGCGGAATTTTCCCTTTTGTTTGATTCATCATTTTCTATTCACTTTAGATGCGTAGTCACCAGTATTACATAATTGTTATATAGAGAATTCAGAGAGTAGGAACATTTATACGATATTCAGGCAAATCCAACATGCATGTCATTATCGAGCGCATTTCAATCCCTATGAATTCAAATTCCTTTCAGTCATTTGTATGTTCCCTACTTACGTCAATTCTGAAAAATTCCTTGGGAAAGAGAATAATTCGTATGACTTATGCAACCTCATTCTATTACAAAGAATGGTATTCCATAAAATATAATGATACTCTGTTCAGTGTTCAAGTTTTGAATCCCCAAAAAGGAAGTGAATATTTGATGATCTCGAAATTGAGAAACTTTGATGCCAAAATTACAGAACTTTCGGATTACATCCCAGTTGAAGAGTCTTGATAGGATCTCGTCAATTATTTGACAAACACACGTAAAAACTCTTAGAAATCTTGTTAATGAGGTGAGATTACGAAAGTCAGAATGAAATTCAATTCATTCATTTGTATTATGTTCGAAACTCCGAATCGTTATGACTTCACTCAGTTAAGGATTTTTTCGCATTGATCGATCTGTACACTGAGGAGAAGGTTTATTTATAGTTAACAAATGTATATTAGCTTATGGCGAAATGAATATTCATTCTTATCTAATATATTCCGTTAATAATCAACAAGTTATATTTAGTAGAAATAAACGTTTGTTAATAGTTGATAAATCATATTTGTGAAACTCATATGATAGATTTGCGTTGAACAAATATAGATTCGTTGACTATACACAAACCTTTTTCTCTGGGTAGCGCGAAGTCACGTGTGCCATTACAGAATTGAATGTTTAAGATGGAATCGATGACTTTTATATCCAATATCCATTCTGTTCTCTCACTATAAATATTATTGACCTTGCAGAGGAGAATGTTTGTTTGTCTACACTCTGACTCAGTGAAAAAAACATTCACCAACAAGTCATTGTACTTGATTTCCGAAAACTTTGAACTCCGTACGTACCTATTCCACTTTGTTTGCTTCAATTGAATTTTTTTCCACTTCTCTCTATTTCAGTTTCTCGCGACAATGTAAATATATTCACTATCAAGGGGAAAAACATCTGGTAACTCAAACTTTTCCTCCAGTTCCAAGAGTTCCTCCAATCAATAGGAGATGCAAAGGTCTCTGAGTCGTTTCACGTAACACCATTCGGAGAAAGAATTTTGGTACTTCAGAGCATGAAGAAAACCAAATTTGATTGAATTTAATATGAATGTTGAATTCTCGAAAAAAGACTTGAGCATCTCAATCAGTGATGTTTTCAATACTATTCATGTTTGATATGTTCAATGAGGTATTCTTTTCATCGACAGTAATTTACTGTAGCCCACACGACTGGCTCGTATTATGCAAAAAAATCATTTCAACAACTACTGGTTGAGAGTCTTCCTACACTATTCTCTACTGTGGAGACACGACTGATTCGTGTTACTACAGTAACCAATAGTGTTGAAATGATTTTTTCGCATAACACGAGCCAGTCGTGTGGGCTACAGTAACGATTGATGTAGGATTTTCTTCGTTCAGATCAATTCCAAGTGAATTTCAGAAAAATTCACATTAAACTTCGAATGTCCATAGCTTCACTGTAAAAAAATGTGCGGAGTTTTCCTTCACACGGTTGGTGGATCTCGTCGTCCCCTCATCGTGGGGGAATTGCTTTTCCATAAAAAATGAGGGATTTTTCCGCCACTTTGAGAAGTTATTTTGTTTTTTGGGTGTTGAATCCTCCACAAATTGTGGTGAAGAATTCGACAATCATTCTCCACAGTGATTCATTAAAGACTCAACGAACGTTTGTTCAAATTTTCTCTTCTCTTGAGGTGAAATTGAAAGATATGATGGATCATTCATTTCTGGCAGAATTCTTCCATACCCTAGTAGAAATGCTCTAATAATTGACAAGTTTTGTAACGCTCAACTCGCCAAAAACTAGACGCTCGCAAGTGCTTCGTGGGGTTCTGGTAAGTTACTTGCAAGTCTCTAGTATCTGGCTAGTTCAGCGTTACAAAACTCGTCAATAACTAGAGCATTTCTACTTGGGTAAATATGTTCGATCGATGTGGTTCTGTGATTAATTCTCCTCTGCAAAACTACACTGACAGTTAAGGTAGTTTTCCGGGAGAATTCAGGATCAGATTAGAAAAATTATTGTCGAGCAGAGCACCAAGGTCGAAGGAATTCGATAATCATATTCGTTGGGACTGATATTCTTATTTATGACAAAAAAAGAACCAACTCGAAGTCTAAATAAACAACCTTGTAACAGCAACGTGAAATTTGACATGGTTTTTCTCTTGAAAAATTTTTATTTTTGATCCGTTTATGACTTATAAGGGCTCATTATCTCCCTTGTGAGATTTAAAAAACCTTTACCATGGGGATTTTTTTATTCGAGTCATCATGATTTTGTCACACGCTTTTGTTTATAGGAATGTATTTTACTATTAATAGACAAAAGCGTGCGACAGTGTCATGATGACTCATATAAAAAAATCCCCATGGTAAAGGTTTTTTGAATCTCACAAGGAACAAAATGAGCCCTCATAAGTCATGAACGGATCGAAAATAAAAATTTTTTAAGGGAAAAACCATGTCAAATTTCGCGTTGTTGTTACAAGGTTGTTTATTTAAACTTCGAGTTGGTTCTTTTTTTATCATAAATAAGAATATAAGTCCCAACGAATATGATCATCGAATTCCTTCGACCTTGATGCTCTGCTTGACAATAATTTTTCTAATTTGATCCTGAATTCTCCCGAAGAACTACCTTAAGAATTGTAGATACCATGAAGTTGTCAACACATTGAAATCAGTACCTGACTGAATCACTCAAACATGACAATTGAATTTGAAATTCATCGAACAATTGATTCTTGAAATATCGTGGGCCGTGAATACACATGCAGCACTACTTTCAGAATGATTGAATTACATTCGTAAAACGATTCAACGAGGATTTCGAAATATTGAAATTTACTGAAAGCTCGCTGTTACAATTTCCACCCGGTTACAATACTATCCATCTCTACGTAATTGAGAAATGAAAAATAAATGATCCAATTCGTTTGTTATTGAATTTCTACGCCAATCAAGTACCACGTATTAGAAAGATCAAAAACTAAATTTGAAGGTATGGAAGACCATTCCATGGGTTTGTTGAAAGTATTTCGAGCACGAAAATGGTAACAAATTCTCAAATCAACTCATTAGGACATGTTGAATGGATATTTAATAAAATTCATGCGAAAGTGGATTGAAATCCAAATTTTCATTTTAAAAAATGTCTTCATCGGAGATTGACTTTTCATAAATTTTTCATGATTAACACGTTCTTTTGTAGTCTTGGAATTAAAATCGTCCATATTATTTATATAAGATTATGGAGTGCGCAGGAAAAAGAACATTGTTATTATCATTCAATTTCATTCTCATGTGGGGAATTTATATGCTGGTTGATTGAGAAAATATTCTTTTTGCATGCACAATCATTCATGCAAAAACATTCACTACGAACATTTATACAAGCTACTACGACCAATTCATTGTCACCCTCATGAATTCTTTTTAGTATTAATAATCACGCATAGAATCGAATAAATTGATGAATCAAATTTTTCTGCTAGAAAAGCGGAGAGCATCACACTATGCTGAATCGTTACATAGATTTTTTTTCGGTAACATCTTGACCTCGATAGCCAGGGAGGATTCATTGGAGTGTACCATGTTTTGGATGACAGTAATTTGAGGGATTATCATAAAAGAGGGTCGAATCGATCACATAAGGTGCAGTTGAGCACATCTGTGTTTTTTTATTGTTTCGCCCCAGCACGAATCCAAGAAAGGTTTTTGGCAAGCGTGATGTTTTGAAACATCAATATACGGGAACGATTTCCATAACATTGAGGAAAATATACCGATTCTTTTTGTTCTCTCAATTGAATTGCTTGCGTTGGGGAGTTCATTCAAAAGTATTCAAATGAATGTATATGTGAATTATCGTTTTTGTTTGACGAGCGATAACAATGGGATTCTGGAATCCAGCAGCTGCTCATCAATCAAATAATGGACGAATCGCGTTATGTTCATGTCCAATATTTACGTTGTTTGTGGTAGAAAAACGGGTGTTAAACACAGGTCATTTTCCGCCCATATACGAGATGTGAGCTTCATAGATAAAATAAACCTTGGATACGGTGAAAAGGATTCATTGATCCCAAGAGTTACTCTAGCACATATTACACGGTATGTGTCTCACTCAATTTCATCGGCCACGATGATAATTGTTTTTCGTATACAATTGGAAGATAAAAACATACCCTCAACTCAGATTTATCGAAAAAATTCTGAAATATATCATGAAAATTGTACAAACTTCATCAAATGACGTTTGAAAAACATTTCATTGTAATGCGAGTATGAGATGGTTCGCTATAAATATTGAAACTACTCCTCTCTGAGTGTAATCATAACATTCGCAGCAACATATTCACTTTGAGCAATCAGTGTGGAGATTTTCTTTGAGATGAAGAAAAGAGGAATCGTGTATAGCACTTAAGGAATGATAAGCGCTTTTTCTTAGGAAATTGGAAATTGCTCGTACAAAAATTTTCTTTAGCGAAGGAGAAGTTTTGAAGATAATTAAAGAGGAGAGTAGTTGAATACGAGAACCAAGTACTAAGGGAAGGAATCAAAAGAAAATCGAGTCGTGGAAAAAGTCGCGAGAGAAAATCGAAAAAAAAGAAAGCAAAACATTTTGTCAAAGAGAAATTTTCCCACTAAATCCGTGATATGGTTCTTATTCTTCAAGAATGAATCTGCTCTGCGTCATTCTCATCGAGATTATATTAGATGAAATGATCATGGTAGTAGATAAAGTGTTTTATAATAGAATTTATTATTGTTCTGTGAATTTTCGTTTATTTCATGCAAAATCTACAAAATTTTTTAATCTTTGATCATTGGTAATTATTAATATTATAAATAATTACTTGGATACCAGACTGAAATTCAGTCTTTTCCATTGTACCGACCTTTGTTTTCGGTGCTTATTTTTAGTCATAACAGAGCTAGTTTCAGCTGTCTCTCAAAATAACCTGATATTCAGAGTGAAAGTGAGTTTTATTTTTTGTCAGCACTGATGTCATATTTTGTTTGATCGAAGATACGTAATCCAATTTTTTCAGTGCTTCAAGGTGGAATTGTCAATCTCTCATTCCGCATTTATAATATGCAAAAATGAAACTAGATTCCCTTGACTATTATTGTGAACTTCATTTGAACGTTTTCGGAATTCATTATTATAGGAAAATTTTAGGAAAACAATCGAAAAAGCTTGAAATAGCTTTTACATTTTCCGAATTTCAGAACACAAAACCAATTCAAGGACATTCTCAATATCTCAAGGAACGTTATACCCTTTCGGTATTACAATCTTTGTCATGACCCAAGCAGGATCAAGTTTAACTTGACTACATCGCCTCGATCGCGTGTCGAATTATATGATTCCTCTCGTGCTCATTTCTTCCCGCAAATGAGATGCCCATTCTCACCAGATTCTTGAAAGTGGCAGAAATAGATGAATAAAGAATTAGTTGATTTGAATATACGAATGAAGGATCCCAGAGGATACATCAACATTTTCATATCTCGATGTTTTCTTATTCATGAACTGTTTAAAAATTCAGATATTCGTCAAAACATACATGCCCACGTGGAAATTTGAACGGGACTAGTACTGGCCCAGCTCCTTTGAGCCAGGGCCAGTACTGGCCCGGTTTTTATTTCCACATGGGTAACCTCGCGTCCAAAAAAATCTACTTTTCAGAAGTTCTAAACAAATTTTGTATAACCAATTGCCCTCCACAATGGTCCTTTATCAACTCTTCAGAGTTTTTCACTCGAATAGAGGTACAAAACGACACGAATTTTCCTATGCAATTGAAATAACACATGTAGCTGATTATAGTCACTAATGAACGAAAGTCAGAGAAGTTCAACTCGGACGGATAACATTTTTCCCTCGTGAAACAGTTATTGTTAGCAATAGCATACGCATCACAATAAACGACATGACACAGAAACACAATGACATGATATTTTTCATCACAGTGGTTTTCTCTCAAGAATGTTCTGAAATTCGTTCACCCATGAAACATACATCCGTGGTTTTTTTTTCGTTTCATTATATGTTCCATTAATTTCACAGAATTCTTTTCTCGCATTTATCCACGGTTTGTGATCGACGTTGGACAATGAGTTCAATTTATTTTCAAATACGCGTATCTATCACATGTACATGGATGAAAGGGAAGTACGTTTGTTTCGCATTAAACGCTTTTATACGTCGAATTATATCCTCATGTTGAGACGTTCAGTCGAATAAACTTCAATCCAGCAGCAATTAAAGGAAACTTGGGATGTTTCCGAGTCTTGGATGAGTAGAAAAAGTTCTCGAAACCAGACGTTATGAAAGGAGCATTCAACATCACCGACGTTCCACCTCTGAATGGAAAATTGAAACAAACAATCTCTAAGTCAGCTCACCTTGAGAATATAATTGTGTTTGAAAACAGAGTGCAACGGGATATCGTTAATTGACTGGTCGATGCCCGAATGGAAAAACCTTTCATTACTAGTCAATTAACGATTTCTACCCAATTCGCGACAGCGACAAGAGTCTGGGATATGGAGACCGAATCTTTGTCCCTCTTACGATTGTTGTAACCTCGTGAATGCCTAGAATCTATAGGTGAAACGTCGGTTAGCTGTGAATAAACGTTACTAGTGCCCGTAAACAGGACTATTGTTTGGGAATGATAAAACAGGATAGCTAATATTTCCAAGTTATGGGAAGTTGATTATACTAGAGTTCAATTTTATTCTGATTTTTGTTCAGTTTTCATTTGTCTCGCAAGATTTTCTTGTCCATTCTAGCTGGGAAGGGGGAAAGAATTTAATATAGAAAAGTATAAAAGTAAATGAAGAATTGGAGGGAAAAGAAGATGAATTTCCACTTCTTATACGCTGAAACATAACTCTTCAACTTGAAATCTGTACTGAAGATTTGCGCATCATTCGAGAAATTAATCATTCGACAAGATAACATTGATGAATTACAAATTTTGTGTAGAGAGATAAAGGTATGGAAATATCCCAAGCAGATACATGATCATAAACGCTTAACTAGAAATTTAACTCCTAAACCTTGTTAGGTTAACTTGTTAGGTTCCACTCTTGTTCTAACAAGAAGTGTAATCGGTCGTTATAATTGATCCGTGATTCCGTTGGTTTTGATTACGGACATAATTTCATTCGACAGCGTTGGAAGAAAATGATGTTTATTGTTACTCAACGTAGCATCTTAATTGGTTTACCTTTGGTTCGATAACCTAACGGCTCACCCATACAGCATAAAAGTTCTCACGATAGCTCCCGTTATGCTAATCAATGTATTCATTATAACTATTTTGAATTCAAAATAAACAGCTTAATATTCAGAAAGAATTCATATCGAGATTTCATAATGAATTCTGCGGGCATTCAATACGTTTTTATTCTGAATTCAAAAAATTCCTAATGGATACATATTGATTAGCGTAACGGGAACTATTCAAGAGGTTTTCAAGAAGTGTTTATCAATTCAAATTGATCATTTGTGCTGGCTGGATATGTATCGATTATTTTCATTGTTTGCAACATGCACACTGAGAGAAATGTAACATTAGGAATCACTGATTTTTGTCAATAAGCGAGGGATATACTTCACATGTGATTACAAACTGATGGGAAATACCACCCGAGTCAAAAAGTGTAACCTGATTTAGCTCTGATTCGTTGCGTATTACGGAGTGAATCAGGTTTGATTTCATTTTTAACCCTGATCTCACCACGTTCTCAACCTGATCTTGTTTTCAAACTTCTCATTCGACCTGGTGTTAACCTTCTTTCGACCTGATTAAACTCTGGATCGTTGCGTATCACGGAGTTGATCAGGCTCTAAAAAATATTACAATTTTTTGACTCGGGCAGTAATTTTTCCTAGCGTTATATTGACCGAAAAAAAAATTTTATCTTCACCAGCGTCTAACATGATCGTTCATGATCACGAACCTTGCTTCTTTCCCCAAAGCCACTCATCATTCTTGAAAATGTTATGGTTTTCAATTTATATCAGTCCTACCAATTGAGATTTTTGTTTGCAATTTGTGCCATAAGAAATTACTGTTTTTCCACATGAATTCTCACTGGTTTTAATTTTCAAAATTCGCATTATGAAAAATTACTATTTTTCCTCATCAATTTCTGATCTCATGCCAAGTAGTATATGAAATTGTTATGTCAAGTTTATCCCTTGTCTGATGGGGAAACCAGTAAAGTTTAATGATGAATTTCTCTCAGTGCACGCATATTTGGAATACAAGTGAACCATTGTAAATATTTTCCTTTGAAACCGTTATTCTTCCGTCATGAAATTCAATTAATTCAAGTGTCTTCCATGGATTTAATTAAATATGACTCGCGTTTGTTCACTCCTGAATCCTGGCAACGTCGAGCAAAAGGCATCCAGAGTATTAATTATTGTAATAATCAAGCATGATCGAGTTTATCATGGTGTAATGAGATTTGAAACAGCACAAAACCATCAATAGTTGTTAAATTGTGAGACAAACGAGCAATTGCGATGTTTGATCATATTGCAATTTTTTTCCTCCCCATTTCTCCAGACTTCGAGGAAGAAGCGGAAAAAAATGTGGAAAACATAAGGGAATTTCGCAAACATGAGGATGCTTTTCTAAGAAAGGGCCTGTTCATTGCAAAAAAATTCAAACTTTTCTGATTCTGAATGATCTTTTTGATTTCTTATATCAAATCTCACCCCCATGTTCAATGAGTACCATAATGCATGAAAATCTTGAGGAAGATCAAATAAGTTCAATTCTATTCAAGGAAACCACATCTGATGACAATTCCGAGTCGATTTATAGTTATTCGAGCAATGTTCATCGATGATTTGAATTGTAATCAACTAAAACATGCTTCAAACTTTAAAGTTTCTCCTGAAGTACAAATTTTCCCGTAGAAAAGTTCATTTCCATGAACTTGCAAAATTTCTAAGTTTTTCCATGTTTCGAAGGAAAAAATAGGGACAAGGGCAAGAAAATTTTGCGAGGACGAGAAAAACTTGGGGTTCCTCAGGGCTGTACAATCATATTCCCACCTCAAAGATGGTCATATTTTGCTTCCATTCATTAACTGAACACGTATTGCATTGTGATGACCTTGAACAGATTCGCGAGTGAACAATTTGCTGGAAAATTACTGCGTGCGGGATTTTTCATTTTAAGCTGCGCCCTTAATTCAACTCACATTATTCCTAATATGTTGAAATCATAACAGTACGTGGATAAGGAATGATGTTGCTTTATTTTAAGATGCACATTGGGCTCCGCAATGTAAGCCAACATACACCGTTTGGGTGATTTTCTTCCGGAGAAATTTTCATACGAACGTCGTCATTGTTTTTTCCATGACGCTACACTAACGCGAATAATATAATCTCTTATGTTTTTCGTATAAAAATATACCGCGTTTGAGAATTCGTGAGATAGGCACTGAAATCCAACTAAACTGTGAGGTATAAAATCCTGCTGGAGGTAGATTTTCATTCTCGATGACCTCGATAGTTCTAATTTATCAAATAATAGTTTATGCATTTCTCAAATTTATTCTCTTCAGAATTATTTCAACAAAACCTGTTACGAATCATTGAAACTGTTGAAAAGTGAACCATTTTTTCTTATAAACTTCACTCCTGCAATTTTAACAGAATATCATTTAGATTCATCCTTAATTCACGGATTCATAACGTTTGAATGGAAAAATGAATAAATTTTTCTCTTTTCTCGCTTTGTAAACGATTCATTATTAATGGTATTTCGAAAAGTCCGGAGAATTCGTCTCGGAGGACAGGAAGTTCGTTCCATTTCAATGGGAATACAAACAATTTTGATATAAAAAAAATGAATCTTCCATCTTGCGAATCGAACGAGGGAATCAATATTGTAGATCTATTAATACCAGGAACATTCTTAGTTGGCTGCTGGACATAATAAGTCGATACTTTATTTATGAGTTCTTAATGGACGCAAAATGTATTCGCGATGGCATTAGCAATTAGTTATTCGATTCGAGAAAAATCCTACCCCACGTAACTGGACAGTGATCATGAAATAGAAATGAGTTTCGTCAGAATATTCCCTTCTTGATCGAATATCTCCTCATACCTTGAACATTTCCAGGATCGATGGATTGATTCGTAACGATAGCATCCATTATTTCGAAATTTAATACTTTTATCAGAGTTTTATTGTGAGTTGAATGAAACTGGTAATTAGTAGTTCGAGTCACTCTTCTTAACCCCGTCAACTTTAATAGCCAATTACTATAGTACGTTGTACCTGTTGTTTTCATCCTTCGGCAAGTTTTTATCAACAACGATATTCAGTTCGGAAACGAAGTTCGGTACATTTTATGGAATACATAACAAGCGGAACTTTGGTATCGAAAATTTTTAAAATGAATATGTTTATTATTCGATATCCAGTATCAGTCGGGAATCAATTCAATATTGTGTATATTTCAATCGAAGGAGCTCTGAAATATATGTACAATGAGGCTTCCACACTGAGAAAACTGCATAGTCGCTGCAACTGAAAAATTTTCAGTTTCCTTATAATAGTTGGTGCAACAAATTTTTCTTGTTCGAGAAACTATGAATAAAGTCACAAGCCCATGAAATGATTAATTGTGACAACAATAGAATATTTAGTCATAAGTTTTAATTGATGACACTATAGATATGTAACTATTACCCATTAGTTGTATCAACTGGTATATTACAGTAAGGGAAAATAAAAATTTCAGTTGATGGAATGAAAAACTTTCCAAGCAAATTGTTGGATTTGTAGAACACACTGTAAAAAATATGGGGAGTTCTTCTTCAAATTGCTGGTGTTTTAATTTGAGGAATTATTTTGTTTTTTGGGTGTTGAATTCTTCACGAATGAAGGAAAAGTGCGGAACTCATGAATCCCATCAACTGATCTTAATTATCATGGTTCATGTTATGATATAATACATTCAATCACACTGAAAGAACTGTTCAGTCGTCATTTCGAAAGACCTCATAAAATACGACATCGAACAAAAACTGTTTTTGTCTATTAGTTATTCTAACTCAAAATTTTGGTCACAACAAACTATCATTTCAATTGTGGCAACTCAAATTTTCCGTTCAATGTTGTCTCTGGCCTGGTATGGCATCACTTCATTTAGTGGATCCGTATTTGACGAAAAAAGTTGTAGCAAAATATCATACACTTCGGCTGATGTAAGAGGCGCCATAAACAAAAGAACAACTATGTGGAAACCGTGTTGCCTAATTTATTTTCCTGAGTATACCAAATATGGAGAATGATTCCAACAGCCCCATGGCCTGCTATGGCTGAACGGATAACATGCGCGCTTCTAAACATGATGTATCGTTACACGTGAGGGTTCGATTCCCTGATTCGCAATACTCTTTTTCCACAGCGGTGACGCCGTGCAAGGGAAAATGACGGTTAATGCTTTAGCTGAAGTCACTCCGGGGACAAATTTGACGAAATAAGAAGAGAATAATAACGGTCGATGAGTCACAGGGAATTTCTCAGAGAAGGGGAGAGAGTTCTTTTTATAGTTACAAATAGGAAAATATAGTATAAGCAATTATTTTTTTCAGCGAAAGTGAGAATCAAATATGGTGAATTCAAACAATCAAATTTTATAACTACAACTTTAAAAGGTTAATTAAATTTTTATAGTTGTGATGACTATACGGATACAGTTGAACATTTAGTTTGTTCAATTATTTTTCAAAGTCTGAATGGAAATGTACATATTTTCGGTTGTCACAACTATAAAAATATATTTGATATCATATTTCACTAAAAAATCAAGTGAATTTTTGATTGTGGCAACTGAAAACTTTTCTCAATGCACTAGTCCAGCATAGTGCCTGACACTGGTAGAAATTTCCGCCGCAGATCTCAAAATATTTGTGTTTATTTTGACACAAAAGTTAGGAAATACTTGACACAACATATTTTCGTATTAGATTTCTCACACTGTGGTTGAAATTCAAACACAATATCACCTTAAAATGATTTTCATAGCAAATTTGATTTGAATTCTCATAAGATCTGTAATAAATTTCTAATACAAATATATGTATTAATTGCTTCCACATTTTATGTATTGAATTCACCAAATTTTCAGACAGTGAAGACTAGGCTAAAATGGGGTAGAAATCCAAACACGCTGAGAAGGTTCAAAATATTTCGACTGAAATCGATCATATTACAACTACCGTAAATGTTTTTCAGAGAGATTTAAGCGGGTAAAACGAACAGTTAGAAACGACTCAATCGATTTCTGTAACGAAGAATACTGTGAAAAAAACTTAAATGAAAAGTTACAGCAGTGGGCCGATAGATTTCGACTGATATGTTCGAAGACTTCTTCTTCTTCTTCTTCTACACGATACATTGAAACAGTGAATGTGATTTATTTATGAAACTCTCTGTTTTTAACAACATTATTCTTCGTTAACCAACTGTCCTTTTTTCATTAAAATTGAAAGGTATGAAGAAAATATTTAATATCATTCTAAACGCTACCGTATAACGTAACCAGCGTTGTCTACGATGCCGATATTGTAGAGTCAAGATAGATGAACAGTGAAGCGAAGTAGGGTCAGGAGATCGGAGTTTGTGCTATGTGAGCGGTATCTCAACAGACCACTAATGATCCGACGATGTTAGTAAAATTCCATCTAACGGCTCCTCAAATACCACCATCTGTATTCTCTGGAAAGATTTCAATGAATTGGAACATCAATAAAAACAAAAATGCGAAATAAAATCAATTCCATTTCATCATACAATTCCATAACATACTCTGTTACGTGTATATTACGTGAATAACATGAATATTATATTTGATTCATCTGTGCTTCAATACAATCGACTAATTCGCATAACAGGTTGACGAAAATTAGATACAAATTTGTTGTTATAATTACATCAGCATGATATAAATACGGGATCAATCCATAAGATTCTAGTAACATAATGATTACATTTCAAAATCAGAATATCGATTCTCCATTGAAATTCTGTGGGTTATTGAATAAAATCAAAGATATTTGCCAGATTTTGAATTCAGTTCTCAATATTATCATTGCATATTTTGTTGTTCTTACATGGAAGTCTTCAATACCTCGAGATTGAAATCCCAACCGTATCAGTTGTATTTTTCCCGAATAAATCAAGTAGGACCATTAACCGAGAGAAATGGATCGTGATAATCAAGATTTCACCTTAATTGAGGGTTGGAAACATTTTGGAACAGTATCGTACTTCATATCAGCTGAATAATGTTTTATCTCAATTTATCCGAAACTTGTTTCTCATGCTTTTCTTTTTATTCCAGTTGTTTCTATAGTTGATTTACGTTGCCCTCATTTGATTCAGAATGTTCACCTATATGTGCATGAATTTGAATTCACTCGGTTTTCCGCTCAACATTTGTTTCTGTCACATTTCAAGCGGTAAAGTCCTTTGTGCAAATTTTTCTCGGCGATTCTGTTTTTGTTTCATTACATTTTACATGTACTTTGGGATATTTTTATTATGATAATAATATGTATAATAATTATTTCCCGCACTTGATCCCTAACCTCGTATTCGCTTCTCCAATTGGATTGCTAATTTCCATTTCATATACGTGTTCACTTTCCTCAATTCCGATCTTTACTTTTCATAATTCACCTAATTTCTTCTCAATAAAATTGTCCAATTATACATCGTCGTTGAGTATCCTACAGTATTCTCTTATTTTCACTTTATATTTTCATGCGGTAAACGAATTGGAATAATTTGAAATAATCGTACAAGTCCTCGTCTGTTCCGCTTGAAATGAAAATATTCTCTCCTCTTACGAATTATCCGATGTCTGTTATTGCCTTATTATTTTCATTAACATTTTTCTTCCAACGGTTGTGCCGGTTTTTTCTCTTCTATAGTCATTCTACTCCCACGCTGGTTTTTCATAATTTCATATTAATAGAAATAGTTCGAATAATTCCGCTTATTCATACAAAGAGGAAGGGATCTTACGAACATCACTGTATCAGGGAAAAAAGCTTGTCGTGTTTGTAATTTTTTTCTCGTATTATCATTCCTCTCACATATACGTCCTTCTGGCTGACTGTATCGATATGCAATTTTCAGTAATTGATCCAATCAGTTTGTGTAAATTCAAGAGGTCAAGTCGACCCAAATCCCTCATATTTTCGTGGGATTGATGTGAATTTTGAAGATCTTTAATATTTTCATTGAATCCTGATTCATATGAGATTTTCCTGCGAAAGTTCTGGTGGTATCTGAATGTCACAATTTTGGCAGGATTCGTGCAAGTTCATGAGATGGATGTTCAGATCAAATACGAATACGACCCATATTGAGGGAAAAACAGAGATGAATTTGAATCCATCTCCACGTTTATGATCAGTAGCTATGGAAATAGCTGTGATAGTCTGAAGAAAGCTGATATCGTGGGGCTCAAATTCAGCTACATTTTCTTTCTCGGTGCTATCCCAAATTTACAGGAATGTGAACAAAAAATACAGTTTCAAGCGTTGTATTGAGTAGAATCTTTAACGTTCTCCTTGTTTCGTCAATATTTATGAACAAAATTGTAACAACATTCATCATGAGTCCTTCTTCGATCATAGCTCTTCAACCAAGTACCTCCAGATCGATCTTATTATATAATTTTCCTGAAGTATCACGTAACATCTTAGTTTCTGTACTTTTTCCCTTGAGATAACAACTATCTGTTTTTGATCTTTTCACTTTCTCTCACTGCTTTCAACGAACGAACTCTCATCGGAGTTGCTAAATGTTCACATTTGTGGATACTCTGCGCTGAACTTTCTTCTTCTGTCTCTGTCAAACGTGTTACGTTCTTGAGCGTCCATACACATGTAATGGATGTTTGTTCGAGAAGCTATCTATAATACAGTGAATCCGACGTACACTCGTATCGGATCAATTTTTTCCGCTGCTTTCCTGTTCTCATTTAAAATTTAGAATCGTTGTTCAAATTGCAGGAACTAGGGGTTCGAAATGAATAATTGATAGTTACAATTATATCGAAATAAATGACATGTCCATTCAAATGTCTAACTTGATCACATACACGGAGAAAATTTTGTAGTATACATTGCATAAAAAATGTATTCAATATTACTATGTTTTTGTAAAGTTGGACCATACTGACATTACGAGGAATATTGCGATGATAATGATTTAAATTACGATAGATTATAGTAAATTTGGAAACGAAACAAAGAAAGGTTACAATGTCTCAATCGTAAAAAGGGATGCATGCAAAGCATTTCTGAATAAACGTTCAGTGATTTTAGTCAGAGTGTCAGTATGGTCCAGTGTTACAAAATAATTGTAGTAATCTATACTACAAAATTCTCTCCGTGTACTGCAAAATTCCAGTGTTCTCCCGGGGGCAAAAAACCACGTTGAAAGCAAGGTTGAGAACAACCTTAAAAACATGGGAAACTACGTTGAAAACAACGTTTTTGACCATGGTAAAATGGTTTTTCTTCGGAAAAGGAATAAACCACGTTGAAAATAACGTAGTTTCAACCGTTGTTTACTCTACGTAGTTTCCCCACAATTTTTCAAGCACAGTTATAGATGTAGGGTCTCTTAGGAGGATGCTATCAGTAAACGCATTTCGTGATACGTTGCAACAACCTAGAAAACTACGTTGTTTTTTTCTTTTTCGAAGAGCAACCATTCCACCATGGTGAACAACGTTGTTTCCACCGTTCTTTTGAATCAAGTTTTCGACGTTCTTTTCGATGTGGTTCTTTCCCCCGGGCTGTTGGAAGTCATCGACTTTGACATTGGACCAAACACTCCAGTACATTTGCAGGAATATCCCATCACATCTATTGCAATTTTGTTGTATAAAATCCGTCAAATTTTGGTGAATGTAGTAGAGAATGAATGTACGGTAATTTTCCAGCATCAAGACTCTGTAGATTTTCAGTTTTCTCACATTGCCAAGCACTCATTTCACAGGATGCCCTTGTCAGAAATTTAACTAAGCAATGTAAACTTGTTGAGGTTAGGAGTGGGAAAGTGTACATAAGAACCCCATCAGATTTTCAACATCCCCTCACTTGGTGGTTCGAACAAGTATTCAAAATACATTTAATATGTAGACTAGTGTTATGACTCTGATGAGAATCGAATTAGAATTCGATCCAAAAGATTGGGATATGATCCTTTCAATGACATAATATGTCGAAAATCAGAATCAATTTGTTTTATTCACATGCTTTTAGTGTTGCCGCAATATTATCGTCGATAATTGAGGAATAATCGATTATCTCAATTCTTACACGTTCCTATGGAATATACACCGAGAAAAAGGTTTTCTTCTGACAAATCAACGCATTTGGTTGAGCATTTTCAAGAAGTATCATTTCATACAAATAAGACATATTGATTATAACCAAACATTGTGCTGAGTCAAGAAATTCATATTTATTAACTATAACCAAATCATTCATTTGATTCAAAGTGATTGAAGTTGATGTGAATGAATATGAATTCTTGTCAAATTTGGATCTATCGAATCATAATCGGTATGAAGTTGACTCAAAGAAATATGTGATGTATGCAACAACTATGTGATGAAATGAATGCTAGTGAATATTTCTTTGCTCGTATCCAAATATACGATTTATTTACTGTAAACAAATCTCATTTGAGTCAACGAATCCTTTTTCTCAGTGTATAATCCACGAATCTTCGATTATGCTCATGATGAAACGGAATAATGAATGATCCCAGACTTGTACACAAAAAAAACCAAGATATGCTTCCATTTGTCGTTACGATATATCGATAATTATCGTTACGATAGTGTAAAAATATTTTGATTTATTTTGTTTGAAAGACCAAGATGATCCATTATCCCGTTTCATTTTGTGCACAGTCGAAGATCTACGCGTTAAAAGTTCCATGAAAACCTGTCAAAATTAATATAATCGATTATTTCTGATCGATTGAGAGTGTGCAACACAAGTTTTCACGCTTTGCTGCTTTTATAATAGGCTGCCCTATGAGATGTTCTGACCATGATTACTCCAGAATTCTTCACAGAATGAATTTAACTACCCTCGAAGAGCGGAGACAAATGAGTGATCTCCTATTTCTTTTTAAATTGATGAATGGTTTTCTTGATTGCGAGTCATTGCTGAGTAAAGTTAATTTTAACATCCCCGGTAGACCAGTTAGGAGAGCGCTTTTATTTAGACCTGTACAATTTGAATCTAGATTTGGAAATTATGATCCGATTTCTCGCATTTGTGAATTAGCAAATAATTTCGATCGGTCGATGGAATTGTTTGGTGTTTCCTTGAATCGGTTTAAACTGTCGGTTAACGCATGACCATATTGTAATTGTATTTTATGCGTCTTTGGACGCTGTCTTGTATTGACTCTGTATTTACTTTTTATATCAAAGGGTGCTAACCCGTGTATTGCAATAAAAAAAAAAAAAAAAAAAATTCTGAATTTCGACGATAATATCGCGGCAACACTACATGCTTTGATTCAATTGGAAGTAAAAAATAAATGAGACCCAAATTCAGACGGAATAATTTGGAAATCAGGTTGGAGAGCACAAATGATGAAACTGAATGGGATGATATAGGTAACAAAAATCGAACATATAATTGCAGACACTCACTTGATTTGTTGCGCATAAAGTCATGCAACAGAATTGTAGTGTTTCGTTCTCGTCTCGCCGAGACTGACCGGGTCTCGATCTCGGTCTCGATTTGGTCCCGGAATTTATAATCTCGTCTCGGTCTCGTTTGTGTCTCGACAAAATCAGTATCGTCTCGTTCTCGAGTCGAGATTCTCGCCATTCTTGGTTTCGACAATGCATTCTGTACGTTTCAGTATCGTCTCGATCTCGAAAAATAATTCTTCATCTCGTCTCGTATCGATCTCGGTCTCGTCTCGATCTCGAGGTCGATACCGAGACCAGTCTTGGTCTCGTCCGAAACACTACAACAAAATGACATCAGGTTAAATAGAAGGCTTCATTTGACGGTCATTATTCTCTAATTTGAGTAATCAAACTGAGTGAATAAATTCGTTCTTCGCCGAATATAGACGATGTTTCATCGTAAGAGAGTTATCAAGCATCAGTATAAATAACTCTGTGATTTCCAAGATTGCTATGATCAGAATTTCTTATCGGAATTGAAAATGAGAGAAAGAACAGCGGTGTAAAATACTATTCACGAAGAGAATATATCTGATTAGATGTATCGAAACAAAACAAATGGTGTTTATTTGACAGATTTGATTGGAGATTCCTCATTTCATTCCTTCCCCAATATTTTCGAATATAAATCCATTTGTAGAGATTACCATGCATGGATGTAACAAGTATAAATAATGTTCACACAAATAAAAATACTTGAACTATGTTCGACTGAAATAGATGAACCATGAAATAGAATCACTCATCATTCAGTCGTGTATCTATTATTCATGAGAAATTTGTCACGCTGATCGATAACAATCCACACGAAAAATCAACTGGATCGATAGGAGAGCAAATTCATCTACCTCGCCAAGTTCTATGTTTTGAATTACTTTTATTGATTCGATGTATTTTCCATATGTATGACTTTGTCGCCAATTTCCATCTAAAGCTGTTATTTGCTGAATGAATATTTGTGGAATTTATAAGCAGTTTATTTACATCTATGATGAGATTATCGTAAAATTGCTGCACTTCATATGGAGTGATCTAAAGATCTATTCAACTCAAAGAACAGAAAAACGTCAGTACCAAATGAAACATATCGTTACACAATTTATATCTTGTAAGATTTTCTTCTTGTAAAATGCACAACAAGAAGATGTTATCGATCAATTCAGGACACAGGTGAACCGCAAACATTACATTCGGTAACCACAGCATTAGTATTCAAAGAATACAGATATTGATGAAATTTTCGTTCTCGTAAACATAAATAAGTATTCTGTATGCAAATTGGTATCCCGTTGAATTTCTTTCTACATGCACATAAGTTTAACCACCGGTTCAAAAAATGAGGGAATTCTCAATTTCATTTTGTGTACATGGTTTTTTGTTGTACTTTATATTCCCCTTGTATTTAATTCTATGATATTCTTGAACGAATGAATGGATTGATAAATCAACACTGGGATAGAATTCTGTTCAACGGTTGTCGATATTTAATAACTTAACATCATTGATGTATTTGCTTATTGTATTGATAGCTTTGTATTCTCATGTGATTACTAAGGGAATGAAATCCATCTCTTCAATTATTGAATTAATACATTGATATCGTTAATGGACGTAATATATGATTCCAAATTCGTGTATTGTATTGCAAAGGTATATTCGATGGCCGAAATCAAGTAATTTTTCGATCTCCCAAATTAGGTTGGAGGTTTGGTTTGTGAAGTATAAGCACATCTTTGCATTCTCCTGAAATTTCAACTAGTCGAAATTCGAAAGCTTGGAAGTCACTATAACTCTAGTGCAAAGGATCTCACAGGTATTTGAATTCTGATGCTCAAAGGTGTTAGGTACAACTTCCTCGACACGGAGCAAAAGGAATAGTTGCAGCAACTACGAAAGTAGATGATTGAAAATCGACTATTTGAGTACTTGCTGCAACTATTCCTTTTCCTTGGTGGAGACGTTTGGATCCTTTGAAAAATTTTGGAATCCTGATATCTCAAATATTAGGTGTATAACTTTGTTTCCGCCGTTTTTTTCCGAAATTCGAGGCTTTATTCTAAAAAACTGGTTGTACATTTATGATTCAAAGTATTGTCCATCGCTGGCCACTACTTTCTCCCATATTTTAGGCAGCATACGAATCCCGCGTTGAAAAAACTGGTCATCTTTTGAAGCGATCCACGAATCGATCCAATTTTTTACTTTTTCATAAGACCGGAAGTGCTGGTCAGCTAGGCCGTGTGCCATTGATCGAACAAGTGATAGTCCGAGGAAGCAACGTCTGGAGAATACGGTGGGTGGGGTAGGACTTCCCATTTCAAAGTTCCCAAGTATGTCTTGACCACTTCCGCAACATGGGGTCGAGCATTGTCATGCTGTCAAATCACTTTATCATGTCTCTCGTTGTATTGCGGCCGTTTGTCTTTCAATGCTCGGCTCAAACGCATTAATTACGTTCGATACCGATCGCCTGTGATTGTTTCAGTCGGTTTTAACAACTCATAAAACACTACGCCGAGCTGGTCCCACCAAATACCGAGCATAACCTTGGAACCGTGAATATTCGGTTTGGCCGTCGACGTGGAAGCATGGTCGGGATATCCCCATGATTCTCTGCGCTTGGGATTATCGTAATGAACCCATTTTCCGTCCCCAGTCACAATGCGATGCAGAAATCCCTTCCGTTTTTGCCTTGCAAGTAGCTGTTCACAAACATACAAACGCCGTCCACCATCTCTCGGCTTCAACTCGTACGGCACCCAATTTCCTTGTTTCTGAATCATTCCCATGACTTTCAGGCGTTTTGAAATGGCTGGTTGCGTCACTCCCAATGATCCTGCCAATTCTTGTTGCGTTTGACACGAGTCTTGATCAAGTAATACCTCCAATTCTGCATCTTCGAAAACCTTCTCTTTTCCACCGCCATGCTGGTCTTCGACGTTGAAATCACCGTTCTTGAAGCATTGGAACCACTCTTGGCACGTTCTTTCACTAATAGCGGGCTCACGATAGGTATTCAAGAGCATTCAATGAGCCTCAGCCGCCGATTTCTTCATATTAAAGCAGAAAATTAAAACCTCCAGCCAGTGACGAGAATTTGGCTCGTAAGCGGAAATGTTTAATCGAGAATAACTTTATGATGCAGACACAAATCGACTAATATTTCGATGGCATTCTGTTTACAAATACCGAAGCTTATTGTATGACATCTATGATCTGTTTATTCCAACTACTACTTACCGCTACAGCCATCTATTGCAAAACGGCGGGAGTAAAGTTATACACCTAGTACTCAGCCCTTAATCAAATTTTGTCAGATGGAAATGTTGCGCCATTTTGAGCACAATTCGCTACTCAGGAGAAAATGAAGAATGGGTGTTGGGCTGTTGCAAGGTTCACTAAGTTGGCTAAGGCGATTCACCACAAGCCAAGTTACTAGATCTCTCCCCCGAGTTTTCTCAGTGATCAATGAATAAAATCAATTTTAATGAGCAGGTGCATCTTCTTAGGCTATTGAAAGAAATGCAGCTACTCATTATTTTTCATTTTATGTGTTCGTTTCTGAGAAAACTGGGGGGAGAAATTTGGAATCTAGTAACTTTTGCAGGGAGTAATGAATCCCCTTAAGACTAGGCCACCAAGCATGGCACAATTCTGAAATAACATAATTTCATCATAAGCTCAATAATATCTACAACCAAGATTCAATGGTGAGATGATTGCATCAGAACATGTCATCGAGATCAATCAGAGATATCCACCAGGGATACCATGGTTCATAGTAATATGAAAATTCATAGTACCCTAGTAAAAAACGAACATATATGACCCATACATAATCCATATATAATACATATAAAATTCATATATAATTCATATATGAAAATGCATAGAATCATATACAATCCATATTTAATCCATATGTGATCCATATATGATCATATATGACTCATATATAATCCATATAAAATCCATATACGAAAAATATTTCATATGTGACAGAATTTTTTCACATGTATGGGAAAGTCCTGCATCGAAAGGTCATATATGGATTCTGTATGGGCCATATATGATCATATATGGTTTCTATATGCTTTATGTATGTTCTTATATGATTCATTTTTACTAGGGTAATAGTTGTGTGCATATAAACACATGGCCAATTTCAGTTCATTCTTGGCCTAGGCAGATCATTTTGGGGTCGAGCAAGGGCTGGATATGGCCTAATGTTTGTACGTAGATTGGCGGACGAATTTATCTAGCTGGCGAGAATAGCTGCGACAGCTACTAAATATCAGCAGATCTCGAATCCCAAATGGAGAGAACATGTATCGAAATAACGCTGATTAAGTTAATTATTGGTTCTCACTGATGATTCAATGGAATGAAGTTGAATATGGTTGAATCTCTTCCAAATCCAATCGTGTCGCTTCAGATCAAACACATTTTCCTTCAAAATTCCCACGAAGTACAGCTAATTTGAACACAAGACAGATTTCACTTTCGTTCTTTCCCTATCTTTCTTAACCAGAACTGTTTCCGATCGTATCAATGGTGTTGTTTTTTTCGAAACTCGACTCCCCTTGCAACGGCACGAGAAAAACAACGTGAATCAAATGCAACGAAACAATGCTTTCATTCACTCTTTTCATTCGAATAACAATTCAGGTCGAAGAACCAAGCGGTTCGATGAACAAATTGTACACAATAAGATTGTATTTCTTTATCCATTGCCTTATAAACCCATACAAGGAACCTTCGTTAAAAAGCACATACATTTTTCCCGATGCGAAAGTTTTTTTCCCTCCACAATGGCAGATAAACGAGCATTTATTTATATCCCAAGTCATCTATTATTAATTGATCTCGGTCAAAACTTGGTTCGAACAGTCTTTTTAGGGTCAAATTTCACGTGATCGGGGAAAAAGAAAAGGTAGCAAGAAATTTTCCTCCCTTGGGAGCAAAGAAAAAGAGACCATCATTTAATCCTCCGCAACCCTCCTATTTCTTCGGCAAAAAGTCATTTCGCCACCAGTACGTACCTTCTTTTCTTTTCCTATCGTAGTAAGACGTGCCATGTGGCGTTTATTCATTCTATATATTATTTTCCCTCCCTCACGTACAAACTCAACCGCAAGATTCTTTTCACTGTCAGGCTTCATCGCTTCTCGACATTGTTATGAAACTCAAGGATTTGATTATAAATGATTGTATTATCTCTCGCCACTCCTTCCGCGTCAATATTTCAACGTGAAGGGAGAAAAAATGTACAACTGAGATGGTGAGTGAGGAATCATTCGATATAATTATATGGGAATAATATGAAACGTGTGCATACATGTACATCAGAATTTTCAAAGTCTCGGTTCAATTTTGTGAATTCCTTACCAACCATAAATCATCATCTGTCGGTGCACATAGATACTTGATTGACAATACCGCGTGTGTATTGTATTATAATATTGTTCCACAGGGACTATGCGGGCAAACTGAATCGTGTATCTTTGTAAGAAATTCCTTTTTCATCCTTTGGGTGATAAACGAGGCAAGTTTCAAGGTAGATGCGAGTGCGTATACTTGTAGTATACACCAGGGGATATTGTATGTACATGTATAAACGGCACGTGTAGGAGGAGTCTGTACGCTAGAAGAAGCGTACTCTCGGTAAGATGTGGTTCATCTCATACCGGAGCACGTTGAAGCATGGAAACGTAGATGTGGATGGGGGAGTGGAGGTAGGTGAGAGAGAAAGAGAGAAAACGAGAGATACGAGTTGAAAATCCGTATGCAATACGACCTAGTTTGTGAAAACAGTCGAGGAATTTGCGAATACGGTTATTAAGAAAACTTGGCGAATTCAACGTGTTCTTCTGTCTGGGTGAGGTAAGGAACGCAGCACGGGGGAATTGGAAATTACAGAGGTGAGGTAGGGTGAAAAAGGGTTGACAGAGCAAAAATATGAATTTTGCAACCGTGCAAGTTTGTGTACGCGAGTTTATTATCACCGATTCGGCGTTTGGCGCGTCTATCGTACGCCCCTTTTGTTTTTCATTTGAATTCTTTCATTTTTCTTCATACCCCTTGCTCTCCCCCGTGCAAATTGAACAAATTATTAGGTGCACCAAGTTTTCCCCGGTACTTGGATGGATGTCAAAAGTTTGTAAATTCTTCTTCGCGAAAGATTTAATTTCGAATGGGAATTTGCAATCACTGCACCAAACTTCCCTTACGATGGGAATAAATATCGATGGACCTGAAACCATATTGAAAATTGTACGGAATGTAGTAATTGATTGCAAAACTTGACGTAATTCGAACGAGAGTTTCTTAAAATGTATGAAAGATTGTTATTATACTTGAGGCTATTCTTAAATCTAGTTATCCGATAAACTTGTGTGTGTTCCATTCTACATTGAACTGGGAAAATCGATTTATGACGACGGATTTATCAAAGGGGTTGAATTCCGCGGTTGCATCGGACTGTTTTTTTGTTTTTTTCTTAATAGGAATTGTTTGAGGTTTCATTTCATCAACTTCCTTCACATTCTTGCTTCGGAAACGACAAAGAGACGAGGGAGAAAGAGAGAGAGGCAGATAGAAGGAGGATGGCGTGGTGGATCGAGAAGTATCTTGGGAATCCCCAAGGAAGGAATTAGGCAGGTCTCTGGGCTTGTAGAGAGGTTGAAACTTACAAGAGCACCGGATCATCCGATAGAAGCACAACCACCTGTCTCGTATTTCAACTTCTACTCATTCTTCTTTTTTTTCTTCTCGACGGAATTGCTCGTCGACATGAAAATCCTGCATTTTCATCGGTATCATCTTCCTTCAAGATCGAGGACCTATTATATCTTCCACGCGAATAAACGGCCAGTATTGTGGAGAAACGCTAAGAAAATGAAAGAGAAACGAGGCGGAATATATTTTGATTTCTCACTCCATTGAATGAATCGGATCACATTCATTTTAATAGCGAAAACGAAATTGACATCGGATGACTGGAAACGTGTAAAAAGACGTAGCGATGTCAGCACTTTCGTGAACGCTCACGTTGATAGTTCTATTTCGTTCCAATTACATGCATGCATGATTTCTGGACAGAGCGTTATTGATTCTTGACAAGATTCAACCCCTTATTGAGCACCTGATTAACATTTTACATCTTGCGAAATATTTTGCATCTCAAACAAATTCTAATTCACCTTCTAGATGTTATGGATATTGACGATATCATTTGGGTGGATTGCAAGATATCTTGAAACTGTCTACAAGGTATTAAAATACTTTTCACACTTCACTCTTTCTTTCAAATAGTCTATCCCTTGCTAGAAATAAAATTCTCCGAATCTAAAGCTCCGCTTTGAGTCAAGATGGGCCTTGGATAGTCAAGAATCAAAGAAATCTTTCTCATGAATCTTTAACGAATAACAATAATGTTTGATAGAAACAAAGTTCTCGATCAAATCCCATGTGAAAAAATTTTCTAATTTATATATAATTTATATATAATTTCAAACAAAGAGTTCACAACGCGAGCAATAAGATTCTCGCGTCAATGTAACGGTGAATAACTATTTCTTGTATTCCTATACGGAAGGGGAAGAAATAGAATTGACCAGGTGCACAACAATAGCGTTGTGGTTGCCACTGAATGAAAGCACAAGAAACAATGGTAACCCTGGCACTTCACCGAAAATCCATGAACGTGTGTGACCTTGTTTAACGTTAATTTCTCGGTGATAGGTGAGGCGAGTGAAATTGGAACTGTTACAATTGAAATCTACTTCAATACAAACGGATTTGAATCCCAGTTTCTCTCATTTCGAAATGAATCTTGTAAAATTATCGATAATTTTAAACAAAATCCCGTCACCAAGTTTTGATGTGCATGCTTCATAAAAACTTGTCTTCCTCCAAGAATCGATGATTTATATATTTAAACTATATTTTTCTCACTTTTTAACTAAAATCGTATCATCTCGAACAATCGATCGATCATTTATTGAGTTGAATACTACCTCTCTAATGGAAGTTTCATGCGAGAAACATCGTTCTTCGCACAAAAGGAACATCAAGGAAGTATTGTGCATTTTTACCAAAGTATTTTTTTTCACATATATAGCTTGTCTGCGAACAGGACGATCGTGGATCTGGCGTTGCAATCAAACATCATTCCTCTCACAAGTCTTTGCTTTTTTTTTTTGGTTCGTTAAGTCGAGGAACTATACTGCACTTATATTTCATCCACCGTCTTGGTAAAACTTCGTGTTTCAAAGTTCTTCTTATGGCAATGAACCTTATCCTTTAACTTCAAAGTTTGTATTAAACGAGTCTGTCGTCTCTTCTTTTCGACTATTTCGAATAGTTTCAAGCGAAAGAGCAATGTGAATTAACGTATAAATTCATGTCATTCGTTTTTTAACTACCAACAGTTTCATTTTTAGTCTCTCATTATCGAGTTTGTTCAACATTCACGCTGTGTTAGAAATGTCATCCTGTTGTTTCACATAGCCTTGTCACATCCATCTTACAAGCTTCCAGAAAATTGACCTGTTCTCATGAAACTTATAATCATGGGCACACTTTCTATGCACGAGGATTATACTTCTGAAGTGCGTTTAGTGATTCACTTTGCATTTAGTATACTCTTTAATAGCGTGTGAAGATTTTTCGGATTCATATACGATACGACATGACATAAGGGTACGAATATGAACTAGAACTTCGTACCTTATACTCCCCTGGGGTGATAGAAACTAGGACCAATACTGGTTCGATACTATTTTTAGAGTTGCCAGTACTAGCGAACTTTGGAGCTGCCGTTACAGAGCCAATTGAACTGGCGGCACTGACAATAAGTGAAAATGATAACATTATTTGAAATAAAGGCTAATATAACATTCATAACTGTTTCGCATGAAGAACAGCAAGATTGGACAACTTTATCGGCAAAGTGCGAGCACACATTATCTGGAATACGATCACCAATTGGAATCTCGAACATCGAGTTCGGACTCTTCGTTGTGATAACGCAGACTCGAATATAGGTCGTATCAATGGTGCCACTGGCTTGAAAGTCCCACGACCCGGGACATTCCATTTTCCAAGTCGGCGTAAAAGTTGTGAAAAACATTACAGCGGCGTATTTTAACATATCTGAAATGTACACATTGCAAAAGTTATATTGAACTAAACTAAAAGGACTAAGTGAAATTTTTGCCAGTGAATAATGAGGCACTTACCCTGGTAGAAATATCACAAGTTCTTCCTCATGACTCATGAGTTATTCCCAGGGAAAAACTTATTAAAATAAAACTAGTTAGGGACTAATGAATCACTTGTAAATCTTATCTGACTAGGGATGTTTGGATAAAACTTGTGAATTTCTTGCAAGGTTGATCCAAACATTACTAAGATGATGTATAAATCTCATCTAAGTCGCTCACTAGTTTTATTTTAGTAAGTTTTTCCCTACGAATATGTCATCGCACTGAGAAAAATTTGCATTGTAGAAATCATGTTTCAATATAGTAATGTATTTGACAGTGAAAAATACATTATTTTGGTTATTATTACCATGAGTTAGGTGATAAATACCATCTTTTTGGTGAATCAAACCGAATGTACGGTGAAATTCAATACTCAAAAGGTACTTTTCACTTTTGAAAGGCTGGCTTCAGTTTTCATTATTTGACGGGTTAAAAAGTATACGAAATAGAGGTTATTTTCACATTTCATTTTTCTCATTGCGTGAGTCATGAGAAAGAACTTGTGACATTTCTACTAGGGGAGGGGCAATTATTGAGAGTTCAGAAAGTTTCCTATCATATTTTCAGGCGGAAATATTATTCGATAGGGATTGAGAATCAGGCTTCCAGGTGTCATGTAACAAGCTCGTTGAATGGCGAGAATAAACTATTCTCTAAAAATATAGCTAACCCAGTTCTCAGTCCAAATCCACCACAGAATACAAAGCACAACTACGCTCAAATTTCTCCAGATTTTTTGAAGGAGTCCTTACTTTTTTCAAACTTGGCCGTTTTTGAGAAATTTATAGATCATTCAAAAAATTCTAAGAAAATTTGAGCGTATTCTCTGCTGAATTCCAAAAACTCTTCGTTTCATGAAATTTTTTATTTCAACTCATCATTTTGGTAGAACACATTTTTTCCTGATTATTTGAATAATTTCAAGTATAATTTTTATTCGTTGCATGATTCCAACGACTTTTGGCTCTATAACATTTTTTCTGAAACCTCACCAGTTCCCAGAGAAACATCCCTGAAGATTTTTAGGATTTTTCATCTTGCAAGCCGCTGTTTTGGTTGCTAGGACCTCAAAAGAAATTTTCAGATGCATCTATCTTGAAATTCAGACTCGTATGCCACGAGTTTTTCACTTCACTTAGAAATCCTCTGATGATTTGAATGCGGAAATCCAGTTTGGAGAAAATTCGTACTTTTTGGCAAAAAAAACCCCTTGCAGCAATTTCTAGTGACACTTTTTCAGAAATCTGATTACAGTATGTGAAAGTTTAGATGATTTTACGTCGGATATGATATCCCTAAAATTTTTGTACGACTTTTATTTTGGTGATTGCAGTTGTTGAAAAGTTCTTGAACTTTACGTCTCTCCCGGCGTTAACGGGTTAACTGATGGAATAGTCGTTTCGTCACTACAGTAAAACCTCGCAATAAGAAACTTCCCCAGTTTCTTGCCGTCAAATTTTGGACGGAAGAATATCAGGGCCTGACGAGGCATGCCTGATTTCCTATCAAGTCTTCATCAGGTTTTGTTATGGGGTTCCCTATTGCGCTCGATTTTATGGCAATCTCATCAGAATCCTATTGTACCCCTGCGTCACAACCGTATTTGAATCCTATTAGGGGGATCAAATAAATCCCCTGTAAGGGCCTCATAAGATTTTCCTCACCCACAATTTTTTAAATTCTAAACTGATCAGGACGTTATCAAAAATAGGAAATGCCTGATAAAATTTCTACTATGGATATATTGCAACGATGGAGGAGCTTTGCGATTCATTCGATGGTAAGCTTACTCAAAAAGTGGTGGTCTCTCTGTTTCTTCAACTAGTTGCACGATAAATATTTTGTTCTTCAGTTTAGAAAAAATACAACTATGATTTCATGTGAGACTCGAGCAAGGATTCCTTCCATCGCTTCAAAATTAATGACAGTTTTGTAAGTCATTTTCTTTCTTCACGCCCTGCGGTGAGAGATTCCTTGTCAATTTCCAAAACGAACTTGAATATCAATCCTCCGAACATTTTTTCAATGGGATTCCCAACAAAATCCGAAGAATACCGAAAAATTTCGCTCATTGATTGTAAATTTATTTTGTCATTTTAATATCAGATTTCAGAAGAATATTCAACAACTACCTATTCAATTTACTATATTCAATACATGCGATTCAATATTTTTGTGAGGTGCAAAATGCAAAATGTAACATAGAACAAGGATTACATATGTGAAATATAAACGAAACACGTATTCATTTCTCTAGGAATATGAATATACATTTGAGAATTCGTTGACGACTATGAAATTGGAGAACAATTTACAGATCGTACCTTTGGATACTATTATTTGGGAACAAAAAATTGTTATCTTCGTGTACTTTTGAATACACGAATGGTTCAGAAAATGGAGCATATTCACTTCTCAATCCATTTAGCACATCATAAAAATACAAATACCGTTTCACTGGAGTGATACGGAGAATACATAGCTTTGAAGGTTATATCACGGATTTATCTTTGCGAGAACAGTATTCTTTTCCATGTAGATATCGGAAGAAACAGAGATGTTATGAAAACATTTCACAAAGAACATATGATCATTCTCGAAGGTCAATCGAGGGGTGTTGTTATCTGGAAATTCATGAATCTGCAATTTATTGTCGTGAATTGAATCATGAAAAAATATGGAGACTTTTGTTTACCTCACACATGGGATGTTTAAATTACTTTTGGTGAGGTTCAGGAAGATCAGTGAGGGGCCTTCCAATACTACACTAATCTGAACTATGCAAAATTTGAACTACATGGATGAATGAACAACGATGATCCTACTGTAATTAGTAGCCCAAAAGATTACAGTAATTTTGAGGTTCAGTGTACGTTCATTGTACGTATATTCACGTCCATGGAATTTCCAATGGACTTTCCCGTACAGCACAACCACCGTTCCTCCACCTCGGACTATGGTGGAATGGAGGTGGAGAATTGGTGAAGAAACCGGAGCCGTGGAAATAGGGGAGAAATCAGGGAGAGTCTTCGTTGAGACAACGGAGAGGTGACGGAGGAATGTCCGCCTTCTATATTTTCAATAAAATTCATGTTGCTGGATTAATACATTCAGATCTGGTCATGTAAATAGACTATTATGAATTTTATTGAAAATACAGCCCAAGTAGCACAACAGGTTAGAAATGCTAAGAAGGTTCTTTGAAGTTCTAAGTATATTTTCTGAACATTCATAGAATCTTCGAATGGGACTGTTGCGGATAAGTATATTCTATGCATATTCTTAGAATGCATTTTTCGAATTTATTCAAAACAGTCTCACCTGCACATTCTATGCATGATCTGAGAATTAACGCAGAATGTTTGAAATGTTTTTGTGTTACTTGGGAGAAGGTGGACATTTCTCCGTCATCTCTTCGTTGCCTCAACGAAGACTCTCCCTGATTTCTCCTTCATTTCCACCTCCATTCCACCGAAGTTCTAGGTGGAGGATCGGTGGTTGTGCTGTATGGGTCCTGTATTGAAAGTTTCCTGAACCTTCATGTTCTCTTGGGGTAGGACGATAAGAAAAACATCCCCATCTAGCAACTAATGACTATTACAATGAGGTTGAGAAATGATGAGCCGCTTTGTCTAGGCCTTCAAATTCTCAGACGTTACTGATTTGAAATAAATGAAATAACCTTTAACAACACAACCCCCATATGACATCTTCGTGGACTCCACACGGATAAATGGTGCACATGGATACAAACTGAAATAGCATCAGAATATGCTATGAACGTTCTTTGAATATTCGAAATATGTTTCATGCACATCCCAATGAGAACGTTTCATAGGCGCTATGCATATTCATCGAACGTATGCAATTGAATATACAACGGTACATTAATCTAACATCGATTGAATGAATGTCGTACATTTCGATTGTACTATGTACGTTCTAAGTATACCCAAAACAGTCTCAGTCGGAATATTCTATGAACGCTCATCATATTTTCTTCGTATCTCATTCGTACATTCTATACAAACGTTTCTATTTTGTATATATACTTCGAACTTCTATTGCTGCCTGCGAGGTGGATGAACGAAGATTCCACGTGAAGGCAACGTAGAGGCGAATTAGAAATGCTCGCTACTGTACGGGAACCAACCATTAACAACGTTTATAAAATAATGTATGATACTCTCACAACTTTGAAATGTAACAGATGGAAAATTGGTTGAATTTTCCATTCAATTGTATATCATACAAAAATGTTTATAGAAAGCTCCACACATACATGCACATGTATTGAATCAAAATCGGTTTAAAGCTCTCATAAAAGTGGGACTTGTTCAATAAATCGAAGGTAAATTGTATATACATGTACTGAAAATTGGTTTTGAAATCACAATTCTACTCTGAATTTCTAGGAGATACTCTACAGCCATTACGTAAAGTCACACTTCGACAAAAAAACAATCTTCCTTTTAGCACCCCGTTGAGAATTGAAGTTTGATTTGTGTGTTGAATGCGTGTCATACATTCGTTATGTGTAACAGGTTAACTCCAATAATTGCCGAATATAGATGAATAACTGTGAATATATGCACGATACAATTTTTGTCTGGAATTTCGAAATACCCGCGATGAAATTCTTTTTTCTTTTTTTATAGATTTTGATTGTTCGAAAAAATATTTGATCCCTTTCGAAGTAATCATCGTTGATCCGTGAGTATTTGAGGTCCGCGTTAAACTCACAACATTCAATCAAAAGTTATTCCCCAGTTTTCCACAACTTTCGGGAACAGATTCGATTGACTGATCGTAGTTTTTATTAGGACGTTGGAAACGAGTTTTCATTTGTTTTGAATACGACGCAATGTTTTATTCTGTCGTATTCTAGATTCCAGCCGTAGTATATGGATTTTTTTTTCAGTTTCATGTTGTATATAATGCAGAATGAATAAAGAGTATATCAGCAGGTGGTGTTTTTTGAAGAATGGAAATATCTTGACTGGAAATTATCACCTGTTCAACCCAACATATGGCGAGGGCCTGACAAGGATACTCGAAATGAGGATGAAACTAAGGCTAACAGGCGTAAACTAGCAGACCGCGTTTTTAAACTGAGGTTATATCAATTTGAATTTTTGCAAAATATATATTTCCCAATCAGAAAAAACCGAAGTATGCCAATGTTGACAACAGGCGGAGTACAGTGCCAGTATTGGGCCTCCAAGAGTCGGCTAGCACGTACGGATTTAGTACTGGATACATAGAAATACAGTACTATACCAGTACTGATACACCAGTACTGAAAGTTTGATTTCGACCAAGTATTGATACAGTACTATGCCAGTACTGATACACCAGTACTGAAAGCTTGATGTCGATCAAGTACTGATACAATACAGGCACTGCAGTGATTGCAAATGATAGGAAATCACCCGACAGGAAAAACCGAAGTATGCCAATGTTGACAACAGGCGGAGTACAGTGCCAGTATTGGGCCCCCAAGAGTCGGCTAGCATGTACCCAGTATGGAAAAGCGTTATAATTTCAGACAAATGCCAGTACTGCTGCAGTACAGACCACCAGTACCTCGCCAGTCTTAGCCGGTACTGGCGCAGTACAGCGCTAGTTGTGAAATTCTGATTGAGCGTATTGCGCCGGTACTGAAGACCATTACTGATTACCAGTACTGTGCCAGTACCAAGTACCCAGTACAGGGAAGCGTTATCATTTCGGACAAATGCCAGTACTGCTGCAGTGCAGACCGCCAGTACCCCGCCAGTGTTAGCCGGTACTGGCGCAGTATTGCGCCAGTTGTTGAATTCTGATTGGGTTCTGAGGATTATGATTCAAGAATCTTATTTGTGTCGGTTGCATCATTCTACGACAATCCTACAATGAGCTAGAGTGCAAGTCTGCTAGCTCAAATTTGCTGGTTCCAGCTTCATGAAATGAGATACATCTGTTGAAGTCCTGATCAGGATAAGGTATGGATCGCCTATGTGAGGATAAGCCTAGTTCGTTCCAATGAGGATTCCCCTGAATTATTCCAAAGGGTTAACGTTTGCTGAAGACAACAAATATAGTTCAATGTAGCTAATACAAAAACGTACCTCCTTGATTTGAGATTGTATATTCTGTGATCAAACAAATCTTTCTTGTATTGAAAAAAAAGAGAGAGAAGGTTTTTGAACGGAATTCAACTGCGCATATTTTCAAAATCAGTTTCATTCATGTCAAATATATTATTTTCCTAGAGCTGTTGACTGTTCTGTTCAAATACATCAATATCCGATGCATTACATATAATCAGATCTCTTCAGACCTATTCAGAACGGTTACTGATGAATGGAACAGATTTGATGCAGTCAATTTCAACTCCGACAAACATCTTTATTCTTGGTTTTGTTTCAAAGCTTATCTCCACATTCCAATTTTTCATTCATTCTAGAGGGTTTGGTATAGAATTACTCATCAAATTTTGATTAGTCTTTTTTGATGAGGTCCTCATAATAGTGAGTCGTGATATGACTCATGGTCATATCCTGATGAGGTTACTTTATCAGGAAAAGGGTCGGATCAAGGTTTCCCTTGTAAAAATCAAGTGTCAACGATGCTACAAAGTGTCATGAAAGACATGCTAGGGGATCCACGCGCTTTTGAGTTTGAACTTACACTTCCTGTTTGCAAACTCACCGAAAAAATAATTATAGTTACCCTTACTCCAAATTAGTTCCAGCAACTGTATACAGTTGTTGATGTTTGGATAATTAAAACAGGCGCTGGCTCAACTGAATTCAAATTTGATTTCTCTGACCTTAGTTGCTGTTACTAATTTGAAGTTGCCTTTATTACCGGCTTCTATTCTTTTATCACTCGGAACTAATTTTCACAACTAACTCCAGTTCATTCGGTCGAATAAATTATTTTTTCGGTGCGTAAATCATATTTTTACCAGGGTTACCTGATTCTGCCTCATAAATTGCCAGGCTGGATAGGGAGGTCTTGAGTGATAGAATTATTAGGACTCTCCCTTTAGGCAACATTTAACTCACTGAACGAGAGTAATATTTCTTTCACTATCCCGCACAGTGAAAAGTTGGACTGAATGTGTCTGCATCTCACTTAAGAACGTGACGGAACTTCAGTCTTTTGCATTGCATCGAAATTTGTTTCCGGTGCTCACTTTCAGTTGAAACAGGGCTAGTTTCGCCTGTATCTGAAGATCAGCTAATATTCAGGATGGAAGTAAGTTTTAATTTTTACAGTGCAGATAACAAAAACATCAGAGTATGTTTATTTAGAGCCCTCGATAACAATAATTGGTCATTTTTATGGGAATAGTCAAATTTGGGTTTCATTCCGTTTTAGAATAGATAAAGTTTGATGGAATAACAATAGACTGGGAGGATTTTTTACCTTGAACGAATCCCCATCTTCCGTATCAATGGATTCTAAGTTGGGAGTCGAGTATCTATTCAGCGGAACCAATTAAATTTCATACCGAAATGAAGAATTTTTGAACCCTCTGAGGATACACTTATAGTTTCCTCACACATGGGATACACTGGGTCAGTTTGACCCAAGTGTTTCTTGATCGCTCATATCTCGGCTGTAAAACATCGTAGAGCAATGTTTTTTCTTTCAAATTCATCGCTGAAATCTGCAGACTACGAATCCGGAACCCGCTTTGCCCTAAAGTTGATAGTTTTCTCATCATCATCATGAAGTAATCAGTCTTATGACTGGTTTGATGAAATCCTCCAACCCTGCCTATTATCCGCTAACCGCTTAATTTCTGCATATCTGCGACAACCCTTATCTTGTTTAATTTGCTTCATATAATTTAATCTAGGTCTACCTCTTCGAGTTTTACCATTCAATTTTTTTCCTTCCAATAAGTTTTCTCAATATTTAAAGAAATGTAAAGGTACTTTTTCAGAGATATACAACTTTTCGAAATGAAGCAAGGATCATTTTAACCCAGTGTGTCCCCAGAAGGTTAAAAAGAGAAGCGAAACACACGAGTTTCATTTGAGATCCTATTTGAATGGACCATACGCAAACTAGAATTGATTTTCCAGCAAATCGGTCATCTCGAAACGATACAACTAATCAATTGTAGTATAACATGTAGAACTTGACATGGTCCATCATTATTATTTCAATCCTAGCATGATGTTTCGATGTACTATTGTGCACGCAATGAATTGCTAATATCACTCTCACACAGTCGGAGTATTAACCATGCATCAGTGAACGCTCGATAAATTGTGTATATTGTTCTGATATTAGGAGAAAACATAGCACAATATATTCAGTAAATAATACCCCTGCCACGAATGTTAATCGCATATTCAACGGAAATACTTAAATTCTACCTGATAAAACTTTTTAGAATTTTTATTCATTGCCGTATATTTCTTTGCACAAATTCCACATTCACGGAGAGAAATTGGATATTTTAAATTACCACTTTTAGTCACGAATTATTATTATCAGGGAATGTTGATGGTAATTTGTGACAGTAAGATATTATGTAACACGCTGATTGTGAATCGCTATCGGTGGAGACCCTTCAAAGATAAAATCGATGACGCTTTTCTAAAAGAAGATCCATTCCCTTTTGATATCTAGCGTATTTGCGAAACGGTTTTTAGAAAGCAAGTTACTGTTTGGTAAACACTCGAAGCGTTTGTGAAAAAAAAAGTCCGAACGATGGGGGTTGTGGGACCATTAGCATCGTCTTTTATCCGGGCCAGGTGATGAGAAATATGAAGAAAAGGAATGAAATTCTCAAAATAACCACATTTCAAGTGAAAATGGAGATGATGTTTGTCCTTCTACTGGAGTTTCAGACTGATTTTATCCTGATTGATATATAATATCGCGGGCAAAATGAGACTCATTAGAGATATAATCCTGAATTTTCCTTTCAATAAATCAACTTTCTAAATTTAAAACAATGAAATTTCACTGATCACAATGGAAAGTCGACCACTGCGAATTGGTGCATGCATATCTATTGCACAATCAGTCGTCTATTCTGTCATACTATTCTGCTGTCCTAAGCCAAAAAGCTATAGGTCAAAATGTTGATGTTTCGAGACACCAAGCATTTCATTCAAACTTGTACATATTGAATGATACAAACACCGTGATTTCTAAATCAGTTTTCCGAATAGTTTTCAATAGTGTGAAGATTTTTTTAATTGAAACACATATGAAAAATCTATTCGAATATGAGTATGTAAAAAGCGGAGAAAACTTTTGCTGACATACGGCTTAGGATGGCAGTATTGATAGCAGAAATAATGAGATTTCACTCATTTGAATTTAGAGAGTCAGTGATAGGAAACAAAAATTGAGAAATGTTCCTCCTATAAGTCTCATTTCGTCCACAATATTCATCAATCAGGACAAAATCAGTCCAAAACTCAAATATATTCTATAGAAGCACAAAACCCGTCCAAATGTTTCGACTCGGGATGGCATTTGAGACCTAGTTGACTTTATCAAACATTCCGAAATGTAAGACTGTGTGACAAGAGTTATGCAAAAATCTTATGGAAAGTTCATTAAAAAAACTGGCTGGACTTTATGAACAAGTATATTCTAAAATTTATCCGCATATAAAAAAATCTAAACTGCACGGAGAAAATCATGTGTGAATTCTGCATCGGTTGTTGTTATTCTGACATATCTGCTGACGTGAGTGCAATTGGAGTATAATTTACATTGAAACCATACACGGAGGAAAAAGATCATGGAATGATCACTAGCGAAGATAGTAAACTGGTGACAACTACGAATTTATGTGCACAGTCGCTAACAGAGACGAGTAATGGTTCCTATTTTGCTATACTCAAATACAATATAGTATACTGTAATGGGAACCATTACTCGTCTCTGTTAGCGACTGTGCACAGAAATTCGTAGTTGTCGGCAGTTTATTATCTTTGCTAGGGATCCTAGTGATCATTCCATGATCTTTTTCCTCCATGTATAGTTATGTGTACATTGCTACTGAAATAAATGGCAATCGTGTTGCAATGGTAACCATGATAACAATATAAATCCACCAGGACTCTGAAGTAACGTCTTGAAGGACTCAACATGGAATCTACACCCACTGAAGAAAAATATCATCAAAACTCATACAGTTTATTCAAATCTGATCAAAGTGTCTAAATACCACTATTGAACCTCATAAAATCTTATGAGCCCAGATAGAAAAACATGCTCTGAATATTTTTTAGCATAACGTGCCGTGAACATACTATTATGAAGTTCGCTCAGCTTGCGATAATGCATAGAATGTAAACATTATGTGTTCGATATGGCGTCATCACCTCGGTTTGCCACCAATAACACCGCTTTATGCGGAAACACCTTGACACCATGATGCGAATGTTTCTCCGCATGCGTGTCACTATTGTGATGCCATTATTGAGAAATTTCTCTCTCTGGGATAATCATATGGGATTCTATAGTGGTATTTTGAAATCCATGAGATTTGTTCAACGGGCCACCGTCATCATAACCTCACCACCATGTAATTTTTACGTGGTAATTTTTTTCCGTGCGAATTCCATCGAGGACATCACAGCGCCGGGACTGTAGTCATTGCGCTTATGACAAATTATTCAAAAGTGCTTCGATAAAATCAAAATATCGCTTTGTCCAGCGATTTTTCAGTACATTGAGAATTGCTGTCCGGACCGGTATTTTGATTCGATCGGAGTATTTTCGAATCATTTATTACAAACAAAAAATTTACAGTTCCGGCACCAGCATTACCTTCAAGGTTCCTATCCTGGTAGAAATTTCCGCTAGTGAATAATGAGGCAGTTACGAGTTTATCCCTTCTACTCATGAGGCACTAGTGAGGAAAACTCACAAGGTGTAACACTCCAACCAACTAGATTCCATTTATCAAAACTAGTGAAACAGTCATCATTATCTAACGAGGAAATTATTAGAAACTAAAATGGCACTCGTAAGAATAATTAGGGTGAAAATAAAAACTTATTATTGAATTTTTAATTGATTCAGATATGTTCTTAGTTTGAACAAACTTGCTTCAACTCAGAGAATTTTGTTTTCTAGTAGTAATATTCTTTTCTTCCATCAAAAGGACACTGTCTGTTTTTTTGGTGTACATGCATGAAACATTTTTTCAGCAGTCATCCAGAAAAATTAATTAATTCAAATATGAATCTAATAAATATTTGGCGAATCTAATGAATGATATTGATCTAATGAATAAAACTGATCATTAATGATTTCAGTTAATAATGTATAAATCTGATCTTAGTAATATTTGGATTAACCTTGCAAGAAATTCACAAGTTTTATCCAAACATTACCAATCAGATCAGATTTACAAGTGATTACAACATTAGTCGCTCACTAGTTTCATTTTAATCAGTTTTTCCCTGCGAATAACTCATGAGTCATGAGGAAGAACTTGTGATATTCCTACTAGGGTCGTAGAATTGCATATGTCAATGAAAAAAAACTTCCTTGACCAAACTTAGAACTTGATTGATCAAATTATCAAGTAAGAAAGAACTCCAAAAAATACTCTGAATATTCGGTGAAATTCCATCAAAAATCTGACAAGTATAAGCCTCGAAACAATGAATCTTTTATCCCTCGATTCACGAAAAGCTCAACTGCCATATTAGCTAAGCTTTGAACTTATGAATCACAGGTTAACTACAGCTACACTAATATCTAACTTTTCTCTTCTATTTCGGGGAAGAATTCAAAGCAATCTTGTTCTTGAATAATTGCGAGAGAATCAAATTATGTTCATTCATCAGAATTCCATTATATCAATCACATGTAATTACTTCACACGTTCATTTTTTTTAATTATCGGAACGAAGATGGAACAGAATTGATGATCGACTGAACTCGTAACTGGATGTGACAAGCTATAATCATGTACCTGAATTCATGTTCAATTATCTCATAAATATTCAAAAGCATCATCACCGTCACGATTCTTCCCGAATACTTGCATCAATAATATCCTACTGAATTGTGCAGGAATGCTTAAACCTCTCAATTTCATTATCGACGCAGCTGTCAATTATTCATGACATCGAGTTGCTTCATCATATTTTTCCACTATCCCGAAGTCTTGATGCGACTCTGTTATCTACGGCTGTTATTCCATTAATAATGAACGGAAAATTTGTGTACCCGCCGAATCGAACATTCTGAAATTATGACGTTTCTGTAACCCAAATCAGTCACCATCGCGATTGGGAGAGGAAATTAACAAAAAAGGAAAAAAGAGTCAAAAGGGGGAGAGAGCTTTGGCGAGAGGCATAAAAAGCATACGAAACGAGGCCGGTCGAGAGAACGCGCGAACACCTCGGGCGACACATCACGTTCGACCTCACACATCGAATCGAAAAATTGCACAACTCCCGGGGAAACAGAGCCGTACCAATTTTTCCCTCCTTTATATTTCTTCCTCTTATTTTTCTCTCTTCCCTTCTCTCTCTCTCTCTCTCTCGTGAAATGCACAAATATGCCAATCCAAATATATTTTCTTTTTAATCCCCCCCTTCGAGTGGCAATATACAATATGTATATATATATTTTTTTTTCAAATGCACCGTCATACATCTCCACAATTTATCGTCAAAAGCATTTGTCAGAATTTTTTTTACATATTCCCTAATTTGAATGATAAACTCCAGAGCTGTGGAGTCAAAATATTGATTCAAAATGCTCTTCTCTTTACATTCCACGGTGAAGTTCGACTAATCGAATAGTTTTCGAATGAATTCAAGTGGAAGAAATTCCGTTATTGTCTACACCACATTTTTTTTTTTATTCGAAATAGTTCATACAAGTATTCAGATACCATTTTTCCCGACTGTTCGGCTTCAAGTTCACAATCTCGTGTCGGACTTCTATTGAGTCAAATTACCTTTTTCCCGAGCATATTTCCCGAGAAAGGATTCCATAATTTGATTTTTGACGATATGCACTTTTTTACAGACTCATTGATGAAATCTTAGATTGCGAATGGGTGTAGTTTATTGTTATCTATTATGACATGAGAACGGACGGTTGAAATTCAATGCGATAACGAAGCTCCCGAACAAGAGGATATGGGATTTGGATTTGTATGGTTGAGTTCCTTTGTGAATTATTAGGATACCTTTAGGAAGAGAAGTGGTCGAATCACCGAGACAATACAACGCACTCATTCAATGGATTTCTTGGACAATAAATGCGTAGCATTCGAATTATCACAAATCATGACAAGAAAGCGTCTCTCGTAATTCTGTGGAATATTGATCAATTGGAAGAAGGATTTGGATGTGCGAAACGAAGGTACACTAGGAAAAGCCCGCCATAATTTTATTCGATGGATATGTCAGATAACTCGTGTAACGCATGTGGATTCACATTGAATTAACCGCTCAGATGACACAGGGCCTTTTAAATATCCATCAAACGTCTGTTACATCGGAACAACATCAGTCTTCTGGAGATAATGAGACAGAACTGATACTGTTTTGAAATCGATATGCCGGTGTTTGATATCGTATAGCTTGGAAACTCCATAATTGATAGTTCATTTACGTTTAGTTACAGTTTTGATCATCCATGAAGATGAAAACTTATAACATTTTAGAAGGAACTCAATATTCATCGGAATGTGATAAATATAACAACTGATATGATTCCAATTATTTCTCTCGGAATTTTGACAAAATATAATATATTTCCTCTGATTCATTCTATAGACATTCGAACGAAATAGTGTATACGTAATGAAAAATCTAATGAGAATCAGAACAAAAGAACATAAAAATGTATTATACGGAGTTTTAATTACATGCCCAGAAAGATTCGCAGAACCTTTGCTTGAACTAGAGAAACTAGGTTAGGTAAACATCAAAATAAGTTTGATTATTCTTGTCTGAAATGCAGGATAATTAGAACTCATAAAATCCTCGATAAGATGCTTTGTAAGGATTCTGCATTCAGTGCACGTTGGAGGAAAGTTTATTCGAGTGCTGTTCAAACTTCACGGCATATTATACTTTATATTTCATAAATTTTCAATATGCATCATATTCTCTCGCGTAAACATCGGTTTTGAATCAATAGAACACAGATATTGATGAGGAGTCCGATTCGTGAGCGCGTTTTTCAGAAATTCCTATTGGGAAATGAAATGTATAAGCCTTAATTTTAAATCTGACCTCAATCCAGACGTATATTTCCGATATTTACGACACTGCAAAAAGAAAGTCTTGAGGGCACTCAAACATCAGGAGAAGTGGGTAAAATTCTGCGTCAACTTTTTTCTTCAATTACTTGATAGAATTGAATTTGAAATCAATAATAAGCAATCACATACCTGAGATTAGACTCTAAATATAGATTTTGGTTTCTTCACAGTTTGAGAGTAGTGGAAAACAAAATTACAAAACATTTTGGACACTTGGAGGTTATTACTTTGAAAATCCTTTTACACTCGCTAAAAAATCAGTAAAAGACTGGAATTTATATTTGGTGTCTAATCCTGATCGTGGATTTGATTATTGATAACTGAAAATTTCCGTTGAACGCATAATTTATGAAAAGAGTTGGCGTAAAATTTAGCTCGCTCGTTTTGGTACTTGAGTATCGATCCTTAATCTGTTCGCATCTCATTTTCAGACAATGCTTTTTCCATTGTGTCGGTGAATGTTTTCCCGGCCTAAATTGTTTGCATCATACATTCAGTCATGGAATGAGCTGAATTTAAGACTTTTTTATTACAGTAAAGCACGTGGTTGTTGAGCACGGGATAGTTAATGCATCCAATTTGAATCAGATGTTTCACATTACAATTTCTAAAACATCCCTATAACCCTACATCATATTTTCCCTTGTGCTTTCCAGTGAAAACAATATTTTGCAGTCATGCGTTTGCTTCTGGATAGACAAACGTACATCCAATGTTTTGTTTCAAAAATCTTTCAATTTTGATGCATTCCGCAAAAACACTTCCAACCTGTCTTGAGCAAGGATGACCACTCTAAATTACTTTTTGCGCTTCAAGTATTTTCATCTGTCGATTACTTTTTTGTACACATAAAACAGAAATTTTGAACGTCAAATTTGAAATTACTTGACAAGAAAAAGTACCTGAGGTTTCAAAAGTAATTGAAGCTGTCCATCTCTGTTCTTGAGAGAGGCAATTTTAATGTTCAACTTCATTCATGTCACAAGCATTGTTGAGCATTCATCCACCTCTTCGGTCTGATTTGTTTCTGAAATCGGCTTAAATAGTCAAGACTTGGAATCTTCCGATGAGGGATCGGACAATCGGCTTCTCACTCACTGCCATTCATGTGATTGAGCTTATTTTGCGCATCATTCGATAAATAGGAATGAATAATCGATTGAAAATATAACAGAAAAATAGAGTTCGCATCACTTTTTTAATGGCTACCGATTGTCTCTGATCCCTCATTAATGGATCCCTAGTGAACACGGACAAGAATCAAAATATGTCACACACACCGGGGATCTGCACTGGTAGAAATTTCTGCATTCATTTTGATGTTTTTGCTGGAAGTTTTTTTCAAGTACGTGCATGAATTTCGTTTCGTACACATTTGACATTAAATTTAATCTAAACTATAGCATAATCTACAGTTTTTCCACGCTTTTGTACATTAAATGTAACGTAGAATGTGTATGAACCTGAATTCATGTACGTGATTGAAAAACCTCCCAGATATTTCTGACAGTGTGCGAACCGTTCAAATCTCACACTGAGAAAATAAGCGTCGTGGTTACAGAAATCATTCTCGCCTGGTTAACCCTTTCTGCCACACTTTGCCAGTGGAACATAGCTGCCACACCGGGGTTGATCAGGCCCCAACTGTAGACGTAAACCAAAGCTAAGCTATGCGTACATATGCCTTGAAAGAATTTTAGAGAGTACTAAAACTATCCCCATTTTCAATCAAATAATTTCCCTAAAGAAAAATTAATTTCGAATTTGTGAAAAAATGATTTCTGCAGCATACAAATGACATTATCACTGTATCATGAAAAAGAATTATATGAAACATGGATAATCATGTCACGCTAGAGTGGAGTGAGGTGAAGGAACTCTAAAGTGGCACCAGATTGCGCGGAGAGTTCGAATTATCGAGGTCCTTGATGGGAATTCAAGATTGAATCATGTTGGGGTCAGTCTGACCCCAGTGTGGCAGCAAAGGGTTAAGGATTTGTGGTTCGAGTGATTTGAAATCTGATCATGATATCCAGGAAAACAAGACGAAATCATGTGAATTTGGTTGTAGCGACTAGATGGAATGGTTCAATCCAAAAATAACTACGTCACCTGGTTATGCTAACCAGATTTTTCTCTAAGTGTGAACAGAAAATGTGCAGGAACAAGAAAGGAAATAGTCAATACCGAATAGTGAATTGATTAATCGTCACGCCTGGACACAGTGTTGTATACAAACTACACGGAAAAAAGAAAACATTACTGGTTACTGTGAATGACAGCGATCGGTTGAAGAACAAATGAAAACACGCTTGGATAATGAGGATTAGCGCGATCACAGTGATGGGTATTGTAATGAAATTCGTCAGTGCTGACTGGACAGTAATGAGGACTGAGAAGGGCAGTACTGCATGGAATGAGATTGAGTTTCAATTTATTTTTGTGATTCTCAGTAACCATCTCTTTTTCCCGTGTACTCACCAAAATTAAATGAATAAAATCTGGCTATTTCTGCAGTTATGAACCGACCACTGGATGGGATCAAGAAATAACAGTGAATAATTACTGGTTATGCAGTTGTTGAAGTGTTTCTGACCAACTGAATCACTGACATTTCACTGCAAAGATCAGTTAATATTCACTGATCGTGCATCGTATATACTGCAATCAGTGAAATTTCACTGTTTCAAATTTGGAGAGTATAAAAAAACTTTGAATTCCAATGATACGATCATGAGGTATCAACTAGAATGCAACTTTAAACACGAATTCACACATTTCGTTAATTCTTGATGATGATAATAGAAGTCCTGTGATTTCTTCCGCTTGGAACAACAACAAGTATTCGAAAAAAGTAAACTCGTATGATAAATTTGATGGGAAATCGAAATTCCGCGATACGTAAAAAACGGAACAAAACACATAATTCAATCCCCTCATTGTTCCGCTTCAAATCTCTATGATAGAATGACTCATTCGACAGTTCATAAGTATGCAGATTTATACGAGACTCGCTAGATATCTTTAATAGTCTGGTATCGAATCGTCATGGAATGAGGTTAGTTACTTTTATTTCGTTCGTAAAAGTCTCGTCATTCTGACTCTCCAACGATTTCGGTGGATTCCTGTCGCTGTTCATCGAATTTATTGTAATTTAGGAAAATTCTGTCGAGCTCGTTTCGTTTCTCGGTCAGGTACGAGACCTGCATTGATAGACAAAATTGAATTGAATTCATCCAAACGGCTTTGACTTTTCTACCGAAAACCAGCTGTTCGTCGATATCCTGCTACGCTCACAATTTATCGATTTCATCATTGTATGCAATTCTTATTGATGCGCTTTTCGTTTTCAATTATATCTCATTTGTCTTGGGATTTAATCGTGCGCTCCTGACAATTTACTTTGTTCTATCTTCGTTTTTGTTCTACTGTCGAAAATGGGGATTGATGATGATGACTGATGAGATTGTTTGCAGGTATTTATTGGAATCCGAAGAAGAGTGTATATTCCATGCGAGGTGAGAGTTTGAAAAGAGGATTCATAGATCATAAATGTTACGGAAATAGTATTCGGAAAATTCCGACAATCTTGCGAGGACCGCGGGGTACTGATTAACCGTTCAACGATTGCTTTGAAATCTGAGACAGGGTAAATTATACCCCACGGTATTTTGGTTGTAAGTACTGATGATACAATATAATGAGATATGTTTCATAGAATCCTACAACTTGTCATGAAATTTTTAACTCTTATCAATGAAAACCAAACTACTGGAATGAATGATGAGAAAAACTTCATTTTTGTACATCTTAAAATGATAAGATTTACGTAAAACTTTCCTAGCAAAAATGACTCTAGCTACCTCATTCATAGTTTTCATGTCAGGCCCCTTTCTAGTGACTAGCTTCACTGCTAGTGCCTTGAAAAGTGATGGACAACCGCTATAATTACTTTTACTAAAGTTTTGGTCACAACCCTAAACCTCCCCTACGTTCTATAAGCCTTCCATAAACGTTCAAGTAGGACGTTATACTGTCTGAAAAAACACTGTCTCACTAGGGTTAGGTTATTCTTTCATGAAGAAAAACGTGCAGTCAAGCAAAATAACTTGTAGAAGAATTGGAGCATCACATACCATATTCCTTGATTAAAATGATACTCAAAACCAAAACATGAATAGTCACGTGAGATATAAATAACACCCTACATATCAACTCGGGCAATTGTTTAATAAGAGTGTTCTAGAAAGGTGCTAAAAATGGCAGTACTTTAATTTAATGTTGAATCGCTGTAATAATCGAAAGGAAATATCTGGGATGTATTTTACACTCCAAACGATCGTTGAAGGATTAGAGACGTTCATTGAACTACATTCGGAACTCTATATCGAACTGCTCGGAACCGGATAATCTTTCTATATCGAACTTCTTCCGCATTCCTATCGAGGGAAATAAAAGAGGAGGAACAGAGAGAAATTGCATATGAAGAGGTTGCATATACACAGGTTCGACTGTACATCAAATCACACAACCCATGCAACGATAAATGACCATTTTAACCAGGGAAGCGTTGAATATCAAACTTCCTGACGGTACAGATTCAAATGATGAATGTCACGTTTCAAAGAATGAGCAATGAATGTTTGCAAGAAATCAATAAATATAACGTTTATTTCGCCTGATTAGAAGGCGATAGTACAATAATTCAAGTTTTTCCAGTCTTATCGCTTTGAATTCATAGGTATTGTGAACGACTACATTTTTTTTCTCTTTCTGATATATCAGTGGATCTATTGTAAGTTTCATTTCCTGGTTTTTCGCTTCCACAAGATACCATCTAGGAGTGTTATAATTTACTTTGGTACCAAGCCCGGTAGTGTTTCCCTTAATGGAACGTACTGAGAGCGTACGAAATAATAGGACACAGGAGTATCTTACAAACATTTCACTTCAAAAATCAATGATTCAGACAAAAATTGTTAATTCCGATAAGCAAAATTTCCATGATCCCATTCAAAGTATTTTTACATTGAAAACAAAAGAAAAATATCGATATTCTTATGGATCTTTTTAGTGTTTTGAATTTGCTTTATACATTTTTCTCCCCAAAATCATTTACCCATCAATTCAAAATAAAATATAATTTTGATATTTGGTCATAATTCAAACTTCCGACAACGCTGAGCACGTTACATTGAAGGCTGTAAGCTGCGAACTGCAGAATACCAGAACATTCGAGAGAATTCGTGAGCATTCCCAGTACCTCATAAATATTCAATGAGACACCAAGTGTCGAATTTTTCGCTAACGCAGGCGTTAGAAAATTCGTGAATACCGAGCCCATTTCTATTACGAACAAAATTGAAGTTTCTATCATCTTGATAATGAGGATATCTTTCCAAAACATTCAGTTGAATGTACATCAACAGTATTCAAACTTTTTTGAACATTTTACAAACGTAGACTCAGTAGATCTGAGTATCGGTCCACAATTATTTCACTTTTGATGCAACTGAGCACACTGAGAGAAATGCCTATAGTATAGTCACTGTACTAAAACATCTCAACTAAACATTCCTAATGAGAGCTACACGGAAAAAAGAAAATGGAGAGATTTAACGTATAGGATGGCAACGCGTCGCTTCGAGTTTTTAAATGGGAATTTTTTCAAAATATATTGTCGAATTCTTCACGTTATAAGTGAAAAATAGATTTTCCTCTTATGATGTGAATTATTTGACAAGATATTTTGTAAAAATTTCCATTTAAAGACTTGAAGCTATAAGCGTTTTCAAGCTATACGGTGAATTTCTCCATTTTCTTCTTTCCGTTTACTAAAAATCTAGTCGATTCAACCAAGAAAGTATAGTTGCCCTGCTTAAAGAATCTCATTGAACCGATTGATTCTCATTGATTCCGATGCATGAAACTGATTCAAAGCTATTGAGAATCCATTCGTAATGGTATTGAATCGGTTTCCTGCATCGGAATCAATGAGGCTCGATCGGTTCAATTAGATTCTTTAAGCAGGGTGATGAATCACTTGATTGTATCAATTATACTTTCTTGGTCGAATCAATCAAATTTCCAGTAGCTTTCACTAAAAATATTTGGCTAACGCGTTTGAGTTACAGTAACCTTAAAAATTTCTCTCAGCGTATAATTTCTTACATTTACCCCGGATCATAGTTCTCGTCCTCAAAACATCGCATTTGTGGTACCAACGATAAAATGTTTGAATATTCCTGATATGTTTACGACGGTTTTAGAACATTCTGCCACGTTTTTCGTACATTTTTCATATAAATAAACATGTGAGCTGAACGTCCGAGAATTTTACGCTCCGATCTGAATATCTACATCAAGAACTCGTTTGGCAAGCATGAAATGATCGAATCCCAGTGAAAAACTAATATATTTAGTGTACATAAATATGAGCATACAATATTCAATACACCAAATTGACGTACTTTTCAATTCTCAGCACCTAAGGATTTCAAATTCAATTTAAATAAACTGAGAGAAACATTCCGGCTGAGTTGGTATTTCACAGAAACACTGAACCAATCGAAAGTTGAGATATTGGCTGCGGTAGGCAGGAGGTGTTATCGTAGGTGCGCCGACGCATACGACGAGGGGTTCGAGAAAGTGAAATGGCATAACGTAAATGAAAATTCCCATGATCCTGATCAATTTGAATAAAGCACGAAAATGTTGAGATATACTACTATATGAGCATCTGGTATAAAGTTCATGTAAACATCGAGCGCTCTGAATGAATAGTCGTGCAGAATTGCTTATGTATGTCGAATTCATTAATTTTTGGTTCTGAATCCGAACAAGCAAGGGTTAGATTAATCGCCGTTAGATGAATCTTCTTCCTGTGTATGCAGCACACGATGTACATTTGAGCCTTGATTGCGATTTCATCGCGGTCTCTTGATCTTCTCATTTCCTTTCATGTTGTTTTCACATTTTTCATTTATTTTCATATTCCCATTGACCACATAAATTTATATTTGAACATGAGCTATCGATATTCATGTATATCGACCCCAACTGCATTCCGGAATATTCATGTTTTATATAAATCATTCGATCGAGAAGACTACGGGAAATTCATATTTCTAATCTCTATTAGTGAATTCGGATATTCGTACTCAGGTTTATTTTCATCATTCGAATACCGGTTCTTGCCCCGGAATATTCGGAATTCAAGTTGGAAACATTGATGTTTGTTTATATGTATATGTATACATATGTATCAACTTCTCCAATATATTATCATCAATTGACACATTCGTTTCAAGCTTTATTGCAATTTCGTCCCACATTCCTATTCCGAAACTCATTTTACTCTCGTAGAGCGATACAAAATGTCTTATTTATATTTTTCTCTTGCATCGTTGCAACCATAAATTGAATTGCGCGCGCATGAAGATATAAATATATATGTATATACGTACGTGTATATACACATAGATACACGTTCGTAATTTGATTTTGGTTTTTATATTCTGGAATGAAGAAGATATACGGAATTCGTGTTGCTAATTGTGTTTTTTTATTACGTACTTTACTAGATTTATATGCATTGCAAAAACATGGTAATAGAATTGCTGTGTTGAAAGAATTTCGATATATCAATTTTATCTTGAAATTTCAATTGAACGAGTACGGTGAAAAAGCATTGACTATTCTGTGTACAGAATACCTAACAAATGCAATGTCTAAAACTTGATAAAAAATCTTGCATACGACGCCCAAACGAACCCAAAGATATCTTTTAGAATTCTAAAAGATATCTTTCAAAAGTCCAAGAAGTCTTGAAGAATTTTCTGAAAGGTATCTTCTCGTATTCGAAAAGATGACTTATACAACATGAATAGATCTCTGAAAGATCCCTCGAAGACTCCTCAAAGGTATCTTTAAGAAGAAATCAAGAAATCCAAAAGATTTCTTCAAGATTTCTCAAAAATGTTTCGGGAGAAGCTTGAATTCATTCACAAAAGAAATTCCAACGTCTTTTTTCTTTCTTCTTCACCCTATTTGTTTTTATCACTCTCCCACTCCTATGAAGCCTACTTTATCTCAATCCTTGAGGTTGCAGGAATCGAATCCACGCATCTTACGATGTACTTACGCTTCAGTGACCTGAGCTATACAGATAGTTGGTTTTGATGTTTATGATACCCAGCAACGTCATCCATGGAACTGTCTAGGGCCTCGCGAAAATCTAGCCAAGGGCTAGAGAGAGTCTAGTGGCTAGCGGGGAACTTGTAAGGGCCTAGCGAGTGCTGATATAACGCTTCCTCGGGATTGTCAATATGACATAGTGAAATAGTGTCAGTGGTATATATTTTCAGAGTAAAAGTGATCTTTTGAAATAACTATTATTATATGAACAAGCAGGCCTGAATCAAGGGGGGGCTGGGGGGAGGGGGGCTGCAGTCCCGGGCCTCATCTTTGAACATTCGCGAATTTCGTTTTCAAGCTTTTTATAACATTTTTATGGTAAACAAGATTTTATCGCATCAACTAACGTTCTCGATCGTTGAATCGGAGACATTGAACAATTTTAATTCGAATCACTTTGAACTCCAAATAACTGTCGTTATCAACAACAGTAAAGGTGGTTGTAGTATACAAACGATCAGAGTCCTCCAATATTTTTGCCTTGTGAACAGAAATAGGAGGTTGCGCAAATCTTGGAAAATCATCAATCCAACTTATTTATGCTCCACTAGTGATATACGAGGGTGGATTGATAAGTTTCCGGCCTGACCAAGAAAAACAACGTTTTTAAGAATTTTTTTTTTTTTTATTTCTCAACATAATCTCCTCTAAGGCTGATACATTTCTCACAGCGGTGTTCTAGTCTAGTAATGCCATCTCTATAGACTGATTCGTCAAGCTCCTCAAAATACCCATTTACAGCTTCGATTACTTCTTCATTGTCCGCAAATCTCTTACCGCCAAGCCATTTTTTGAGGTTAGGAAACAGATAATAGTCACTCGGGGCTAGGTCTGGAGAGTAGGGAGGGTGCGGCATTAATTCAAACTTCAGATCGTTGATTTTAGCCATCGCAACGATTGACGTGTGCGCTGGTGCGTTATCGTGATGAAACAAGATTTTTCTCTTCGCCAGATGAGGTCGTTTAATTTTCACTCCGTGGCTCAAACGTTGCAATAAGTCTGCGTAGTATTGACCAGTGATAGTTTTACCCTTTTCAAGGTAATCAATGTATATAATACCTCTTGCATCCCAAAAAACAGTAGCCATAACCTTGTTCGCCAAAAAAATTGTTTTTGCCTTCTTTGGAGTTGGTTCCCCTGGTCCAATCCACTGTTTAGACTGTTCTTTGCTTTCAGGAGTGTAGTGGTGGACCCAAGTTTCGTCAACGGTTACGAATCGACGCAAAAATTCGCGTGGATTACGCTTATACAACGCCAAATTGGCGGTAGAAATGTTCTTTCGAATCAATTTTTGGTCGACTGTTAGCAAACGCGGCACCCATCTTGCACAGAGCTTTTCCATATACAAATGTTGGTGCAAAATATTTTGTACACGTTCATATGACATCTTACAGGTCTCAGCTATCTCACGAACTTTTAATCTGCGATCTTTCAGCACTATTTGATGGATTTTTTCGATCATATCTGGAGTTGTGACCTCAATGGGGCGTCCTGAGCGAGGCTCATCAGAGGTGCTCACACGACCCTTTTTAAACAGGGAAACCCACTGCTTAACGGTTAAATATGATGGGGAGGATGTCCCCAGTGTTGAGTCCATCTCTTCTTTAATTTCCTTCGACGTTAACCCCTTCAAATAAAAGTATTTGATGACAGCACGATTTTCCAGCTTTTCCATTTTTACGAAAAACACAGAGGCGTCTTGGTCAGCGTGCTCTCAAAACTAAACTAACATGGCGATCGGACTGAAACTATAGCTACAAGCTATCTAAGGATGGTACTATAGAACGCCACCTCAAGGTGAGTCTAGTGGCGCCATCTCTTGGTCAGGCCGGAAACTTATCAATCCACCCTCGTAAACCGATTCCAAAATCTAATTTCTGCTTTCCGACAATTTTTGTCTCCAAAACGGAAATTGTTAATACCAAAATGTTTCTCGAAGCTCGGAGAACAATTTTGGTTTCGTGTCTGTCTGTCGCTTAGGTGATCAACAAACTGCGAACGCGCATATCTCCCGTTCCACTTATACAATTTCGATAAAATTTATACCACAGTCGTAGGGTGGAGCGATAGTGATCCCATATGAGTCAGCTTGATTCATTCAGAAGAACTGGATGGGCTAGGAGAAATATGGCAAAAAATGAACATTTTCGCGAACGTGCATATCTCCTGTTCTGTTCATCCGATTCCAGTGAAACTTATACCAGGTTCTAGTTATGATCCAATAATGGTCCTATATGAGTCCCATTTGGATCGGTTCAAAACTGTGGGAAATTTTTTTTGCCATCCGCATTATTTGACAATATTTTGGAAGCATGCCTTCCCTATGCCCGTATCATCCGAATGCCATGAAACTTTGAGCATAGTTAATTCATGAAATGCTGATTATGAGACATAAGTTTCAGGCAAATCAATATTGAGGAAAGAAAAGGATAAGCACTAAGTTTCGAAACAAAATTTGAATATTTCGTAAATACCGCTATCATGTGGATATCGTTCGTTCTTATCATCCGTTCATCATGAATTTTCACCACAGTTTCATGCAGTATCGATAGTGGTCCCATATAAGTTTCACCCTAATCTTCACAGAAAAGCGGGAGAGGAAAAAGAAACATTTTACAAAAAATTGTCATTTTGCGACGGAAAATGTCTTCGGTTCCTGTTATCCGATTGTAATGAAATTTATACTACTGTTCAGTTATGGTCCCATAGTGGTCCCATATAAGTTTCATCCCAATCGATTGAGAAATGTGAAAAACAAGAATCTTTAGCAATCTGCATTTTCCAAACCCTTGTAATTAGTTCGAATTTAGTTTCATTTACACATTTACTTACTGCACAGAAAGATGTTCTTATCATTTCTAGAATTTTTATATTTTGGGAATATGTTCATGATTTCAGTATTTAAGAAAAAATAAGAACTGTCAATTCTCACGAGAAAAAAGAACTATTAACTTTTCTGTTAATTTCGTTGTTTAATCGAATAAATACAATCTTTTGAACAAATGAATCCGTGTCAATTACATATTAATTCCTAGTAAAAAACAACCTTCAAATCCTATTATAAAACAAACAAGTGATAGGAAATAATTGAAAATGGGTGTGCTTTTGTTCATGCCCCCATTATTTTCTATTATTTCTCATTATTCGAATAAAAAGTTGCATTCACCCCCCCCCCCCCCGCTTTCCACTTTGAGGGGGCCTCCAATAGTCTCTCTGCCCCGGGCCTCAAAATCCTCTGATCCGGGCCTGTGAACAAGTGTCAGATAAGTTGGCCGTGGATACCACAGATTCTTCTTAAATCATTTCTATCTCATCGTTATTGAAGAATAACTTATTAATGGGTATAAATGAGAATTTGTGTAAATTCACTTGAGAGCTGTACATAAAATTGAGCGTAAAAACTTCAGTAATTCGTAAAATATTCGTGTCTTGGGGATTCTTTGATTCCAGAATTTAAAATCTCTTGGCATGTATATAGATTTTTCAAGCTTTCGATTTGTGAACGAATTTATCACATCTGTAATTCGATTTATAATAAAAGGCACATTCCAAGTGTTATTCATGTCAATTCATATAACCAGGTATTCATAACCTAAACCTGCTGACAATCTATCATCTTCTTGAACACATCTTGTTACAGTCTTCCAAGAAGATACCTTTCAAACGCTTCTGAAAGATATCTTCAAGATATCTTGCATGATCGTGTTGGAGATGTCTTGAATCAAGACATTTTTTAGAAATCTTTTACAAGATGTCTTCCCAATAATTCTGAAAGATATCTTCAAAAATTCTTCAAATACGTTCTTGAAAATCTCCCAATTTAGTATTCTTTTAGATATCTTCAAGAACTACGTGCTGGTTGGGCAACCTTCAGATATCTGATAGGTATGTCTTAGAACATTGTCTCATAGATATCTGAAAGACGTCTTATGCAACATTTTTCAAGTCTTAGACATGGTATTCCTTTGGTACACTGTTGGTACGTTAGTATGTTCTGTGTTCAGATTGATCCCTCTAATTATGATCCAATTGTGATGCACATTTGCATGGAACATTCAAATTTAATCGCTAAACTTGCATGATCAATACTAAATGTCTTCTTTGGAAAATACGAAAGATAGCTCACAGAGAGGCTGCATGTACACATTATAGTATCTTATGATCGTTAAACTATCATTTGAAGATTCAAAGCCATTACGCATCATTAGCTGCTAACTGATTCGAAATTAATACTTTGATCCAGAAGGCAGCTTTGGTAACGTCAAAACATGCGACGAATACATGAATCTTAAACATCTCAGATTCACACGTTGAAAAGATGGAAACAATACCTCTTTTTGAACTGTTCTGACATATTTCATACAGTAAACTTTCTCTAAATGTCTTCTAACATTGGAAACATTTTTTGCAAGGTAATGAGAAACAAAAAAGTGTGCAATTTATGTTTCATCGATTTCAGATATCTTTAATCAATTCTGACGCGAAACAAAAAAGAGAAAACTTTGGTTCCGCGTTGAATACAATGTTTCCCATTCGCAAATTGTAAAAATCAGCCCTCAGCCATATTTGATCGGAAAGCGACCGATACCAATTTTTCCTGTGCTATTGAGGCACAGGAGTATTTAAAAATTTATACAAAATTGTAAGTACTAACTGCTTCTGAACCTTGTGTAATGAATTTCATACATACAGACTCCTCTAATATAGTTTATACTTGCCCGAAAGAATAGAAACGTTCAAGGGATGTTTGTTGAACTCGAGATGAAGCTTTATCCTAAGATTTGAAGTTCTTCAATATTCATCTGATTCTATAATGAAATTATAGAAATTAGAATAATTCAAAACAATGATCAGAACAAAACTTGCACGCAATTGCAGATCTTTCAAATTATGAGTACCTCAAGTGTTATAAGGAGAAACCATCTGCACTCTTCAAAAAGAAATCATGCGCTTGGAAGTATTGATGTATGGTTGAAAATAATACTAGAAATGATCGGGAAAAGATCAATACGGTTGAAGCATCATTGGAAGTTATTGAGGGAAACTTGAGAGTATATGCAGAAAGATGCTTGAGAGGAATTATCCTCATTGGAATTACTGAAAATTGTGGAAAATTAATGAAGTATACTCATGGTTCGTTGAAAACTCGATGGATGTGCAGAAACTATATCGAAAGATGTTGAACTAAACAACTTGCAGCACTCGTAACGAATATAAACAGCTTTCAGCAAATTCAATGAGTCTTCAACGCTTCTCGGGTATAACTAATGACTTTTAGTTCGACTTAGCACAATTTCAATCAATTCCTTGAAAATTCTTCATAAGCTTCATCGATTTATAGCAAATTTTGATATTTATGTGTACCGATATATTTAATGATCAATTATCTTGTTTGTAGATGAAGAATAAGATTAAATTATACGACACTTCCATCAAGCACCCTATATTTTCCAATAATAATACCGGGAGATGAATGAAACGTATGGAAAATTCAATATCGTTCAGGAATTATATCACACTCTTCCTTTTCCTTCAGTTGTTCTTACGAAGCCACGCTATGAATTGTGTTTGCAATGAATTTCAATTTGTGCGTATGAAACGGTTTAGCATTTGATCAGATCTCAAGGAATATTTTTCCAAAGTGAAACGCGTTGAGGTAAATGTTCCTTCAAGTAATTTTCTCACACGTGGAATAGACTGTGTTGCACATTCCTACAAGTGGTATATATCAAGGCTACTTTCCTATGTATGTATACCTATATACCACCATCCGGAGTATATCATTGAAAATGCAACATAAGCCGTACCATCTCGCTAACTCACGCGACATAGTATGTGGAGAAGCGAAGGAAACAGCGAGGTAGCTGATACGGCAATCTCAAAGACAGATTGCATGAGGTATTTTCTTCTCAATGAGGGAATCGACTTGAATCATATCAACACACGAATCTCGCAAATGTATAATACCTCAAATCACACCGATATACTTCTAAATTTATATTCACGACTGCCCGGGAATTTTTATTTTATCTTAATTTTTCAATGGTGGAAATCAGTTTTGTAACTAAATTGAATCACTCTCGATTCATCTAGTAAGTACTTTCAAATTCTTCTATAAATTCAGAAATCTTCCACGATCAATAGTCTGCTCGAACGACATTGAATGAGAGTTGAGATTGGAATCTAGTAGATAAGTTTATTTTTCACTATAAATTTCGATTGAAACTCCATAGCGAACTAATTTCTTCCAGCAAAGGCGTCCACGTGGATCGTTATAAATATCTAGATGATACGTCAACGTATATCCGAAGGTAGTGTTATGCTTAATTCACAGATAATGAGCTGTCTTCCCTGACTTCAGTTCAGATTAAAATTATCTTCATCATGGTGATGGATGGGATAGGAAGATAACCATTGTTCCAAACTCCACACGTTTCCAGAAAATTTGTTGAAGTTCTGAAAAGATTTTTCCCACAGAAAGCCAATACCTCAGTATGTAAATTTATGAAGATCTTGAATGTAATTCACTTCAAACTTCATGACACATAGTATTCGGAAGGATTCTGTGTGATACAGAAACTTCAAAAGATTCATATCATACATTTTGCAATAAGTTTTCAAAGCTGAACGCGCTAAACTTGGATTTTGCTTATGAATGAGAGTTTTATATTAGTTCGCGATTTCGCAAAAAATATAGATAATCCAAGTTGATGTCAAAATCACGAAAAATTCAGCTCGAATTGATCGATCGATTGATTAAACATTCAAACTAAATGATAACAAAATCGAATACAAAGTGAGAATTATCATACAATCAAGTATTGGAGTTGTGGATTCAATATCAAATGAAGGAAATAAAAGAAAACAGGTAGCTCGCAGTTCAACTGAGTAATTTGTTGGATGTCTACTATCATGCGTTATCATTAAACAAACCTATTTATGATAGAAAGAGGAATTTCAAGGAGTAGTCCCCTTGACTTACTACCTCCAGCTAACTCAGTTTACTGTAATAAGGAATAACATGTTCCTCTCTTTCAATAACACAGATACACCAAATGCATGCTTTAGGAGCATTGAAATCAAAGGAAGCAGGAAACAGAACTCAAATTCTAATGGTAATACAAAGGATTACACAAGTTGAGACTCAGCGAGCGTATAGACAAACGTTTGCCTTTGAATCTAAGCTAATAGAAAACCTTGTAGGCACAAACACAAATATCGAAAACTTAAGTATCCCAATTCAAGGTGGGTGAGAAATTCCCAAAGATGCGATTCGCCAAGTTTCACTGATTTGAAATGTCCTTGGCCTGCCAAGGGAACAATACCCATTTACAGGAGTGATGGAATTGAAAATATATCAACTGCTGCTAAAACCAGGGGATCACGGCAGCGAAACTCAAGCATAACAGAAACCATGGAATATATTAAAAAGACTCCACTTTTCAGTTATCCATTTATCCTCCTTCGCGTATCATTCAAAATACCGTGTGAACTCAATTTGTATGACAACCACGCAAAACTCAAGTTTCAAAGCACCGAAGATTTTCTTCAGCGTTCATTCATATCCGTGAATAACGTTTGGTTTGCTGGTATGAGTCGAGAAGGAATCATCCGATTTCATCGATCATCCGTTCCACCAATACGTTTTTGTCTTCTTTTTACTCTCCCCACGGTCTTCTCTCTTGTAGTATTATCTCGTAATCTTATCTGACACCAACTACATTCTCGCTTGATTTATTTTCCATCGAACTTTCCCTGCCGACCGTTGTAAATTGCAACAGGAAAAATCCTCTCACTGCTGTTGCTATCGAGGAAAATTTTCACGGCTGAAGCGGGACGACGCATCTCTCTCAGTTGATAAAGGTATAAATGTGTACGTATATACATACATATAGTTTGTAAAGGTCGTGAAAAGGAAGCGACGAGTGAACTTGAGATATGGAAGAGGGTAGGATATGCCTCGGCACCTTAATCTTTCCCACTCTAGAAAGTTTCTCTCATCGCAAATCTTTCCGCTCGTGCTACGTCTTCCACCCATTCCTTCTTCGTTTTCTTCTCCTTCTTCTTATCCACTTCTTTACCCCCAAGAGGGATACCGGAACGAGCGTGTAAATCAGAGGGCATTCGAGTCTTTAAACAGATTACGTCGGTGCGGAGAAGGAAGAGGGAGAAGCGAGCGAGAGTGGCGGTGAAGCACGGAGAAAGAAAGTACAAAGATAGAAAGGGCGGAAGATCGATGATACTAATCGTGTACATCGCGGACCGTGAGCTCCACGTCGAACTATATCATTTGTTATGAGTACTTCCAATTTTCGATATGATATCGGTGAATAACTGCATTTCCTTGGCATCCGAATTTATCGATTCGATTCATCAAATCTCATAATTCGTCGTGGATTTTTTCCGTTTCGAATTTTCGTGATATGCGGTATAATTTCCTCTATTTTCTGACTGGAATGCTTGATGAATTTCAGGGATGGAGATGTTCCTTGTGAAGCAAAAAGCTATTGGGTTATAGAGAATGGGAAAGTATTTGTGTGTGTGTAAGTGCGTTCGGATACGCGCAGAGAAATTTTCTAGAGTGTGTGTGTGTGCTGTATTCACGTACAAGTGACAAGTCAACGTCCAAAGAGACTTTAAGCCGAAGACGTCAAGAGAGTTTAGTGAAACGGTTAAAGGAACGAGCTAACGAGAAGTCCTTTGTCCCATAGGAGATATAACCTTTCTCTCCATTAGTCCTTTCCTACTCCAAGATATCTCTTCTCGAGGACATATCAGGAAATCCCTCAAGAACAAATTAGACAGGGTTTGTACAGTTTAGGTGTATTCATGCGTACATATCCTATACAACATCATATATTGAATATGATCTAAATGCAGCTAAGTATATTATATTTTTTAGTCCTTCGTAAACAATTTGGAATCCCAATTGAACATCTTTGATTCTTCACAACTATTATTCAAAAAACTGGCAACAAGTATCTGAAAAGTAAGGCAATCTAAAACCCCATACTTTGAGAAGACTTTGACCAAATTTCTGCCAATTTGATCAAATATCTTCGCAAGCTCGACGTCAGATTTCTCCGAAGATCGTTATGATACCAAGTTTTTCTACGCGGGATGTATACTATGAAACATTATTATGGAAAAGCTGATATAAATTCATACTTCAATCCAGGCCAAACAGTTTTATTGGAAATTCTCCAACAATTTTGAAGAATTTCTTCATTTCGTACATCAGGTGAAGGATGAAAATAACTGTTAATTGATTTTGTTTCCTGAATTACGCACAAAAGAAGCGAAAACAAAAACATGAAGGAAGATATGATGGTGAACATAACGTAGCTAATATAACCGTAAATTTAATATTACATACTGGTAGCTAAACGTAGGATCGCATTACGTTGTAATGAGTGAGAACTTATAATGCTCACGCAAACGATTTTAAACGTTTCATTTTCTCCTCGGATCAACGAAAAGTAGGGAAAAGTGGAAGGGTTAGAGGATAACAAATTAAGCATTAAACTTAACGTTTACGGTAGTATAATTCCAAACTGGTATCCAACGATATTCCTCGTTCATCCTCCCTTTTCTCTCATCTCACGATGTACACAGTCTTGTTGAATGTACCCTACGCCCTTCATTATTCATCTAGACTTTTCTCTTGTCATTATTCGTTCGCTTCGGAGAGGCTAATTATTGTCCGTGATACATAATCATTGAACAAAAGTGTACAAGAATGATAAGGGTTCTGAACGTGCATTGGAAGTACCCTTGAGCTGTGTTTGAAATCTGGTCATGTGAAATCGATTACATCATACGTTTGGGTCATGTATACGTTATACAAGAACAATAATACACTTCGTCAAATGAAGGGAACTATTTATTTCTGATTTAAAGGACGATTCGATCATATTTCAAAAACAACGTATTTTACTTTGGTTTGGAAACTTTTACGGATCATCCCACATGGAGTTATTTAGAACTCTCAACACGGCATTCTATGAATTATCATGTCATAAAATATCGTTTTATTGATCAGTTTTGAGATGGTGAAGTGTATAGAACTTTTATATTTGTATTCAGAAACGAATGAGAGGTTTGTTGAAAAGTTGGTTGGGAAGGGTTGTTCACAAAAACTTTACAAAATCCAACAGTCAAGGATCGTTTCATTTCGAATCAACTGTTTTTTTTTTTCATGGTTTCTGCTGAGTACACACTTCATGCCATGCACTTACCATCATTCTGAGCAGTAACCAAGACATTCACGGTGAAGTCCACATTTAAAGCTCCCTGTCAGGCGCTTTTCTTTAACTCAAGTCTCGGAGGAAATGTATAAACGATAATGTCACTGTCAGAACTTCAACACCTACAGACACAATTCAGGTATAAACACAAAAGTCAACTTCACCTTGTTTTTCTGATACTTCTATTTACAAGAAGGAAAGATGATGAAACTTTCGATCATTTTGGGAATGCTTTTGTGTGATGTTTGTGGATAAAGAAAACTATTCCTAACGTGAACAATGAGTCAAAATCATGTCAAAATTTTTGCCAAAATGATCATTCCTCTGACGAAATGTTCAGAAACTCTTGAAACAAAAAATGGGCCATGTGAAACCCCATTTCTCACGATGTGCCAAAATCGGCCTATCTGGCCCACTTTTTCATTCCAAGAGTTTCTGAACATTTCATTTGTTTTGTTGTGGAATAAAGTCATCACTTTGGGAAGAATTTTGACATGTTTTTGACTTATTGTTCCCGTTGGGATGGATTTGCAAAATTGATACCTGAGAATCCCTAATTTTCAAATGCAAAGTCTTTCTCCGGTTAAATTGTTGGAAAACTTAGTACTGTCTCTCATCGGAATTCCGGAGGTTCTCAGTTATTTTCACTAATTGGGGTTCAGAGAACATATGCAGGAGACATGAAATTCTCGTATAAAAATGTCTCCCTTCTGACAGAGCTAACAATAGATGATAACCTGGTGCAAGGCTGATCATCTAATCTCAGGAATCCAGGTAGAGCTGATGTTGATTGAAACACGTTATCAATCTGAGTGACAGAGTTTGTTGCTTGGATGAAGATAATAAATAAAACCACACATCCACGGATTTATGTTTTGAATAATCACAACTCCTCACAATCCTCACCCAGGGTCATAGATGGAAAGAGATACCCATCTACGGTATTCTTCGATTGAAGGGGAATATCTGATTCCGAGAAAAAAAGATTAGATCTAATGAGATCATGTGGATCTCTTGGGATATATGTGGATCTCTTTAGATCTCTATTTTGGCAAAAATCTCTACGAATTTCTTGATATCCACTTACATTTGAAGATTTCCATTTTGCAAGAGATCCAAAAAGATATCAAGGATTCTTTTTGAATCTCCCTATACCTTTTTGGGAATTGAAATCTACAGATGTGGATAGACATTGAAAAATCTGAGAGATTTTTGCCAAGTTGAACTCTTTGAATATAAATAGATATGAAGAGATTCGTGGAGATTTTTACATAATTTTAGATCTGAATAGATCCAAATATATCTCAATAGGTCTAATCTTCTTTTCTCGGGATCGTACATGACATTCTCTATATGGTATTCGATTCTATCATCAATGGGACGAATTATATAAATTCTATTCTGAGAAACTGCATATTTAGATAAACTCCTGATTATTCGACAATCAGATATAAACTCCTGCAATTTCATCCCATTTTACTTCACTATAGGACATCAATGGAGACCACAATTTACGCTTTGAACACTTTCATGTACGAGATGATTCATATTCATACCATTCAGCGTTATGAGCAAAAACTGGAAGAAACGTTCATTTATTTTCATTTCGAAGGATTTTCTCGTACGACGCTTCCGGAAAAATTTATAATCCATGTTACGAGCCTCTTCGGTGTTTCCCGTAGGGTATGTCCGATGGACAGCAACAGAGACCTCATAATATTGGAACTATGAACCAGTATTTTATGACCACTGGTCAGCATGCAACAACGATTTAATACATCCGCCTCATAAATCTCGAGCAGTCTTCCTAGGAACTCAAGGAGATGGAAGAATAATTTGATCGATACTCTGAATGCGCGCCATACTTTCATCATTCGAAGAAATTTGAATTTCCTTTAATTTATTCCGAGTTATATCTAGTGTATAAAGAACAACAAGAGTGGTTGTGCAAGAGACTGAATATTATTGTATAATTTGATTACATTGCAGTTGTAGTTATCTAAGACGTTAAAATTAGTACAAAATAAAAGCTACACGTACCGTGTGCAAAAGCGACATTATGAAACAGCGTCAATAGTTGTTTTCCAATTCTTCCGACTGAAATGTCCCTGAATGTCATAAAGGGTCTGTAATTTCGTTGTGAGACATATTAAACTCTCCCTTCAAATTCAAGTGACAATATATTCTTTCCAGAGAAACGAAATTACCTCTTGCTTTAGCATCATCAAACGTTGCTTCTTTTCCGGGCAAAAATTTTGACTCGACAGAAATGAAAGAGTAATTGATCTGCCAATTCTCTTAATCTCACTCGTTTCGGAGATCCAGGTCGATTCCCGGGTTATTTCTTCATTGATTTGCTGAGTATTCTTCTTTGATGGATGAAACTGCGTTGATCGTGACCTGTTTCGATGATGAAGAAGTCATGTTCGCATTTGTATTGAAAAATTTCTTCTGATTATTTTTATATACCTTCGATAACCTCCGACTTGATTGAATAAATTACAAGAACAGGGATTGTTTGCTCTCTGTGAGTTGACATTTCAATCAATTTCGGTGTCGTTCTACCTGCAGGTAGCTCGAATAATTTGATATAAAAGTCTTGCGTTTGCAGAAAGTCAAGGGTTTCAAACGATCTGCTGAGATACCATAAACGATTCAAAGTTCTGCACATATTTGAAAATCGAGCAGGATGGAAACAGGTTAATATTTTGGATCATCACCAGTACTGACCCGGTCTAAATTTCCACATGGGGAATCATGTGATCTATCTTCAGAACCAGATATTATTTTCATAGATAAAAGGATGAAATCGAGTGAATTGAGTGGGTATGATTGTGCCGAAACATGCACCCAAAAAAAATTAAGCTGGAAATGAGAGGAAAAATCCCTCTCAATCAGATGAGATATTTCACTTTTGTTTTCTTCTTCAAATTGAGAATATCACTCTACGATTCTGAACTAATGAAAATTCTTCCACGCAAAGACTCACCCTCTCAAATGAAGAGGAATACTTTTGATACCATATATTATATGAGAAGAGAAGTTGCATCAAAATAAGAGGGATACTCTTATTTTGATATTAATTTTTTTGGGGTGTGTTGTAAAGGACCCACACGTATGAAAAAATATACGATCAATTATCTGATGAACAGAATATTTGTATCCTTGTGTAATGAACAATGCTTGCTTCGCTCGCGTTTACTTGATCTGGTTAGTGCTTGTGTTATTGGAATCTGAATCTAGCTCGCTTCGCTTATATCGCATGATAATCACTCTTGGATTGATGAGAATTTATCATAAAAATGAAATATCTCTGTGCGAAAAAGAGACCCAATCGTTCAATTCACAGAACCATGAAGTAATTATTGATTCTGAACAAATGATCATTGATTTCAATCAACTAAATGCTATTTCAGACAACCCATGTTGAATTGAAAACACCAGCCGCTACTGGCCGAGTACTGTTGCTAAAGGTACCGGTACTGGCAATTTCAAACCTACCATTTTCAGGCCGATTGGATAGAATGTACTTGTCAAAGAGTCCAAATTATGACATCATTTGACATAAGGGCGAGTATAACATTTACCACCACGTTTGTTTGATGTGAGCCTGCTGTTATGGAACTCTGGCATTGCAACAGGACAAGTTGTTCCGCCAGAGCTGAATGAGGAATGGCAAGGAGTCGGAATGGTGACATCCTGTGTAGAAATTCTAATCCGACCCAATACTGGCATAGTACCGGGTTCTGCGAGTGAGAACTAAGTCGCTGTCACTTCAGCTCAAATTGCCATGTATTGTAATAATTCCGTTGAAGTCATACAACTCACCATAATTTCCGTAGTGAAACGAAGTTCTATCGTACTAGCACATTATCATCTGTCGAACATATCGCATAATCATACCAAGCCTGGCTTGACGTTGGCGCGACTTTGGCTCACTATAAAGACCAAGTTACAAAGAGTATGATTTTAACGTCGATCGATTACCGATTTCGTCGTTAGCCAGTGTCCTGCCAATACTGGCACGTTGTTGTCCATCAATTATATTGAATGATAATACCAACTCCGGCTTGACGCTGGTGCGACTTTGGTTTACTACAATAGCCAAGTTGTCACGACCATAATTTTAACGTCAGTTGATTATCAATTCCATAGTCAGCCAGAGTCCTTGAATAATCAAATCCACTCTGGCCTAATGCTGGCGCGACTTCGGCTCACTACAACACCTGAGTTGCCACATCCATTATCTTAATGTCATTTCATTACTGATTCTGTAGTCAGCCAGTGTGTTGCCATTGCTAGCACATTGTCGCCAATTCAACATATTGGATGATTATTCGAAGTCTGGCTCATTACTGGCATATTATTGTCTCAATAAAGTAACTGTATTGTTTGGAAGATCCACTGCCGGTTTCGTATTAAAAACAACATTGCATCGATACTGGTGCGAATTGGTAATGGTAATATCGTTTTTTTCTCGCATATCACTATCCAACCAACCCTGATTCGGTACTGGGGTGGTTCCATTCCTCTACGATTTGATTATTCTCTAAACAGTATCAATTCGACACTGACCCAAAACTGTCTGTCCACGCACACCAATACCGTCTGAAATCCTCCGAATATTTGGCACCAGTAGAAAAACAGTAATGATTCTGAATACGCACAGTTGTTTTTGCTGGAGTCTGGCAAATACAATTTTGCCAGTATCGAGCTATTTACAAATTCAGGCTATTTCCAAATGGGAAATAACAAACGATCCAAAGGGAACAAATATGTTATTTCTTCTACGGTGATGAAGTGAGTCTGAAAATATGTAACGCAGGGTGCGCTACGTCACCTGTTAATCGAATGCTCATAGCAGTACAAAATTTTTAGTACAGTTTCATACAGACAACGGTGTTCTAACTATCAACATTGCACCAATCTATATTCAATATTGACGCAAGTCGAGAATTTTAATATCGGATGTTTTAAGGGAATGTGTTTTTTTCTCAATGAATTCCAAATTCTTCGATGCCATTTCGTCACCGAAAGAATATTCGGACAACAATGGAATATTTTAGTATAATCAACGTTCCTACCACACGGTATGAATTTCATATGACTGTCACAACGGAAACTCTCGATAGAATGTCTGTAAACAGTCTCATCAAAATTGAATGAGAGGATTCTATTGAATTTTTATAAAATTCCTTCATGTAGGGTGCGATAATACAACATTATTCACGCATGAAATATTTCAGGGAACAATTTTGTTCTACATCAATTGTTGTTCATTCAAATGTAATTTCCATTGTTGTATTCCGTTTTATTCTACTCGGAACTCATGGATTTATATATTGAATAAATATTTCATCGAATACGACGGAATGTTTATTTTTTATTTTCATTCAATCATCATGCGTTCCTGTCAAGTGAATATGTTTTATTAGTTAATCCATTTTTATTTTCAAGGAATATGTCGTGTCGTTCAATGAATGATGTAATTCAAACGAAAAACACTCATGCTTTTCTCAAATCCATTCCACGGTATTTGAGAGCTTCTTTTTTCATTTGTTTACAAAATTTTTGATATAATTCTAAATGTCAAGAGAGAAGTTATTGAAAAATTCATATATCATCTTTCATGTATTAAATTTATTACATTGTAATAAAAAACCAATGAAAAATACACATAATAATGATCCTAATGTATAAGAAACACTGAAAATAGTTCTAATCAATGATATAAATAAACTAAACATATTTATATTATTCATTGTAAACGATTCGAAGATGGAATCATTGATATGAAATCCTGATATGGGAGGTTATCCACATGAAAATAATTCACACTTGAAAAGTCTTAGAATTTTAAATAGGAATAATTTTTCTACATCCCCCATAAATCGGATAACTTGATTATCATACTACGCTAGGCGGTTGGAGGAGCAGCACGAGCCCAACTGGCTAGTTGTGTATAAATATACTCATAGAAGTTTAATGGTACATTGTGTACATTCAATATTAAATTATTCTTTTCCCAACGACATGCGGAAGAGTGGGCTCAAGAAACCGTGCGGGAATGTGGCACTTTGCATCCGTCGTTAGGGAATAGACATTGTGTAACAAGTGCGCGAAGTTGGTGATTCCCGTACCAGCGTGAAGGCAACTCACGCGAGTGGGACAATCGCCAATGCGCACGAGTTCCTCATACTATTATTTGCATTCCTTACCAAGAGGGAATAGCTATTACAACAATTACACTGTTAGAATTTTTTACATGGAACTTCAATCACTCTTGATGGAAGCAATTTGCATTCACGTGATTGGAAAATTTCTTGAAATTTCAGTCACATACGAATGGAATTCAGTTATTGAACTTTATTATTATGGGTAATATAAAATAGCAAAAATTGAAAATTCATCACATGTAATTGGATTCTTCATTCAATCACCAAGAATTTTAAATTTCATTCACAAGTGTACTGGAATAGAAAATGAATGAAATTTCGAAGAATTCTCAAAAGTGTGAGGAAAACTTGATAAATAAGTCACGAGAAGAAGTAGAGAAATGTATAGAATTGATTACCATTCGCTCTAGTTCTCATCGCGACTTTAAGATAGGAATTGAGTGCTGACTCGCTAATGGTGATCGTTCCCATGGTAATGTAAACAGTTCTTTCGCACTCGCTTCGATTTTGAATGGTACTGATTACAATTTTGGAATATCTGTCACCGAATTCCTATTTCTATTCTCCCTGCCCAACGTGGCTTTGACGTTGTTTTCTTCAAAGCAAATTGCTTTGAGTTCTACCCCAGCGGGCATAAATTTCAGCCCCACATTGGCCCAGGCTTGAGCCTAGTGTTGAGCCCCATCGTGCTCATATGGGCCCAAGACTGGACCAAAGTGGGACCAACATTCATACACGCTATATAAATCCACCCCAATCTTGGCCTAACGCTGGTCCAAATTGGGGCCAAGTTCAAATGTTCCCGCACCAAGATTCATTATTCCCATTCTTTATCAACCATTATTGTATGGGAAAGCACAATAGGGCCAAGATCGAGCCAACATGAGCCCCATCGTCATTCCCCAATACTGGGTTGAAGAGGATGGACTCAGCCTGGGGCCCATTGTCATTATAGGCAATACACGCTTGGGATACTTTTCTCCGTATATTAGACTCTATGAAAAAAAAATATGTCTTATTCAAAAAGAATCAACTCTTCTCTCGCTCTTTCGGTGAAGAATGGAGTGGATTCCGCTCACAATACGTATGCAACAGGTATGACGTAACCCGTATGTAACGTATATAAATGAAGGGTTAAATTTACACTGACAATACAAACTTGGAACAAAACTGGAGGTAAAATACTTTATGTCTCCAATTTCATAATTGTTTCCAAACATTCTGTATATTTTATTGATCATGTTCCGTTCATATTTCTCGTTTGTCAAAACTGTCACTCTACTATTTATCTTCGTTGACTAAAGACTAATCGAGTTGGGAGTTTGAAACGTATCATGAGACCGAAGGGGAAAATCTTAATTATGAGATTGAAAGTAAGAAATATATAAATTACTACTCCCCTTTGAATTCGCGCGATTTTCTGGAATTTGATTTTTTATAACTGAATGCGGTTGGTGTGAGTGTTTGGTAAGCTATTTCACCGAGAAACGACGAAAACCCGCTAAAGAGCGTCAGAAGATTTCAAATTCTTGGCAAAAATGGAAAAGAAGTCTGAGGATTCCGATGCAACTTGAAAGAATTCATAAATGTTCAACCAAGCGAACAAACGGATGCATCTCACGGGTGCAGTTCACGGAATATTCCAAGTCTTTCATGGTTGTGTGACGATAATTCACTGATATCAAAATTCATTTAGGTTTCCATGAGATCTTTACTTTTATCAACTCGAAGAATGTTTGGACCAAATACAAATATTTATCATCGTCGTAAGGTACGTGAACAACAGTTTGGTACATCGTTCAATTTCAAAAGTGAATAAATAATATTAATTAATTATTGTCAACAATAAAAATAGATTTTAAACTTCCTCCTCTGATTTGGTGGACTTTTTCTTTACTCGTAAGACGTAAAAGTCGGAATAGTTCCTGAAAACGCACGCAAAACTGTAATCTGGAAATCAGAGGAAAAATCTCCCTCAATCAGGAAAGATATATTTCACTTTTGTTTGCTTCTACGATTGAGAGTATTCCAATCAAATGAAAATTCTTTCACGACAAAGCTCATCCTCTCAAATGAAGAGAAATACTCTTGATACCATACACATGGGAAAAATAATTCATTGTGGTAGCTAGGAATCGGCTGTAGTAGGTATTTTGTATATTTGATATTTGGATAGCGGAAGAAATTGCTACCAAAGCTAGATTTTAGCTCCTATAGCAATAACTTTCGTTAATTTTCAGCTATCCAAATATCAATCACATCATTTTGTTATGTCTATAAGAGAAGTTGCATCAAAATGAGAGGGATACTCTTATTTGGATATTGATTTTTTTTATGTCGGGGAAATTTCTCTCAGCTTCTCATGAAAAAAAAAACAGAATAAAGAGACTCACCACAATTTTTACGGAGCACTATTAAGAGGACAATTTCATCCCACAATATCTATAATATCAAATCTCACTCTTATCTCTTCAATATCCATTCTCAGAATTCTCATTGTTTGGTATGATAATAATTGTATTCAATAATTGCTTATATGTAATAATTTGATTTCCTTTGATTCCTCTATTCAATAGAGATTACATCCGTAATCAGTTTAATTCAGAATTCCCCTGATTTCATGGATAATGTACGAAATTGTGCCTCGTATAATCTTCACATCAACAAATACGATCTGTTTCCCTCAATATCATGCATGCAACAGCATATGTGCTATTCAAACTAAATAGTGATTACTAAATTATCATAATTGGAGGAAATAATTAGGAGTAATTTGGCTGTTTTCCCTTCTGATGTCCCAAGTTTCATTAAAATTCAATGTACGTGATGGAGATGAAGGAAGATACCGTGACGTAGATATCAGAATGTTGAATATACAATTGAGATTTTGGTCTTAGAACTGTTTGTTTGATACCGTAATCACATTCCCATCTCTCTTCAATTTTCAGAATTCTTGTTTTAAATAATGTATCGGACAGATGAATTGATTTGAATTCACGGGAAACATCAGCGACAGGGTATCCGCTCTTTTTCGTGTCAAATTATTCTATCATAATGAGCTGAGATCAAAAGAACGTTTCCTCCATTTAATTGAATTGTTGCATTGAGATCTTATCTTGCCATGTACATTTTGCTGGAAAGAAAAATTTTCTACCAATTAGGCAAGTAATTCGCTACCGCGGTGGATTTGTTAGTGGTTTCAGTTATTAAGTATATCAAATGTAACTTCAAATTATTTGTACAGGCAGCTGAGTTTTGAACATTCAATATAAGCCCGCAAGTTCAGCTGGAACAATTGGATTTTTTCGCACCTGAAGGTCTGTCCCCAGTCAGAAAAATCCGAGTAATTACAATGTTGACAACAGGTCTGCCGTACAGATCAAGTAAATGGTTAGCTCAATTTTTTATCAAAAATGAGATTTTTGTACCATTCGATTCAGGAAAATATCCTGCATCGAATGACGTGAAAAAATAATTTTCAAAAAAAATTGGGTTAACCACTTTTTTCCTCTGTAGGGCAGAGCTGTAGTACAATGCCAGAATTGGGTGTTCAACAATTGGCCAACACGTACGTAATCAGTAGTACTGGATACATAGGAATCCAGTACTATGCCTGTACTGATAAACCAGTACTGAGAGCTTCATGCCAGCTCGGTACTGATTCAGTACAGGCACTGCATTGATTGCGAATAATAGTATTAGGTGTATAACTTTGCTTCCGCCGTTTTTTTCCGAAATTCGAGGCTTCATTGTGAAAAACTGGTTACACATTTATGATTCAAAGTATTGTCCATCGCTGACCACTACTTTCTTCCATCTTCCGGGCAGTATACGAATCCCGCGTTGGAAAAACTGGTCATCTTTTGAAGCGATCCACGAACCGATCCAATTTTTTACTTCTTCGTAAGACCGGAAGTACTGGTCAGCTAGGCCGTGTGCCATTGATCGAAACAAGTGATAGTCCGAGGGAGCCACGTCTAGAGAATACGGTGGGTGGGGTAGGACTTTCCATTTCAAAGTTTCCGAGTATGTCTTGACCACTTTCGCAACATGAGGTCGAGCATTGTCATGCTGTAGAATCACTTCATCATGTATCTCGTTGTATCGCGGCCGTTTGTCTTTCAATGCTCGGCTCAAACGCATTAATTGCGTTCGATAACGATCGCCTGTGATTGTTTCAGTCGGTTTTAACAACTCATAATACACTACGCCGAGCTGGTCCCACCAAATACCGAGCATAACCTTGGAACCGTGAATATTCGGTTTGGCCGTCGACGTGGAAGGATGGCCAGGATATCCCCATGATTTTCTGCGCTTGGGATTATCGTAATGAACCCATTTTTCGTCCCCAGTCACAATGCGATGCAGAAATCCCTTCCGTTTTTGCCTTGCAAGCAGCTGTTCACAAACATACAAACGCCGTCCACCATCTCTCGGCTTCAACTCGTACGGCACCCAATTTCCTTGTTCCTGAATCATTCCCATGACTTTCAGGCGTTTTGAAATGGCTGGTTGCGTCACTCTCAATGATCCTGCCAATTCTTGTTGCGTTTGACACGAGTCTCGATCAAGTAATGCCTCCAATTCTGCATCTTCGAAAACCTTCTCTCTTCCAGCGCCATGCTGGTCTTCGACGTTGAAATCACCGTTCTTGAAGCGTTGAAACCACTCTCGGCACGTTCTTCCACTAATAGCGGCCTCACAATAGGTATTTGAGAGCATTCGATGAGCCTCAGCCGCAGATTTGTTCATATTAAAGCAGAAAATTAAAACCTCCCGCAAATGACGAGAATTTGGCTTGTAAGCTGACATGTTTAATCGAGAATAACTTCATGATGCAGACACAAATCGACTGATATTTCAATGGCGTTATGTTTATAAATACCTAAGCTCATTGTATGACATCTATGATATATTCATTTCAACTATCACTCACCGCTACATCCATCTATTGCAAAACGGCGGAACCAAAGTTATACACCTGATATTAGTACTCAATCCCCAGTACAGAAAAGCGTTATCATCCCAGATAAACGCCAGTGACCTGCCAGTTTTAGAGAGTAATAGTGCAGTACTGCGCCTGTTGTGAATTTCTAGTTGGGTCTACACACATACGCTGGGAAAACCTCAGCAACGATCAAAGACTACGGATGATCAATTCGTAATATCCTTCTGTTGATTCGACGTCAAGATATCGCGGTAGATCACGTGTTTTCCAACCATAAAATAAAGCCATAACAGCGATTCAAAAATCGGTGATAATAACAGAGGTGTTATTATAACACAATATTTCAACAATAGTCAAAGAACCGAAATGTCATACACTGCCCCTGTCTCATAATCAGATTTATTTAATCTTGTTGAAGTCTGAATAATTTATCAAAATGAATTTGTGATTGAATATAAAAATAATATACCATACATGCTTTTGCTTTTTCTGTTTTCAGGAAAAAGGTTAGTTGAATATGAAGCAATCAGGAAATTCAGTCCCTCTAAAGAACTGTTTCATTTACATTCCAGACAACTTGACATTCATTTGTGCGAGCTGAGATTCAGCTGAGACAAGTAAATTTTCGTTGCCATGGCTAGGTGCCTTTTGCTCAATGGACTTCACACTGTTTATTTAGATTCTCCCTCCGATGAAAACACATTCTAGTTGCACTACCCTGTATATCATCGTATAATTATTTTTCTCATACATAGCGATTATGTCTCTCAACGCATTTGGTTAAATTCTCGAAATCACGAGGATGCATATTTTGAATTATGTTTTGATGGATAATTCCATAAGGAAAGATGATAAATAATCTAGGTACAGTTATAGCATGTACATGGGGAGAAATTCTACCACAATCTGTGGCATCCAGACCATTAAAAATAGGAAATCCGCGAAACCGCTAAGCCCTGTTCACCACAAATTGTGGTCGGAACCATCACAACACGGTCCGCGGTTGAAAAAAACCATGATCACTTAATGAAGATGATCCCTATGACATTACGCTTTGATTCAGTAAAGGTGACCGCATGTAAGTTCTAAGCTCTTGTACAAAATAATTATGAAAATATCACTTTGAAGAAGAAACGTATTCATCGCTTGAACTGTGTAAAAATTACTCGTATGAAAATGGATTGCTCAACCCAAGTGCATGAAATTTTGATGTGTTTCGATCACTTCGCACAAGTTTGGATGTTCAGGGAAACTGATGGTGCACGTGGTGAGGACATTTTTTGAAATCATCCAACACCAAAAGGATCTTCAAAATGAAGAATTCAAAACAATTGTAGAGGTAGCGGAGCACGAGGCAATGCTGTACCAAGACGGATGATGGGTTATCTTCAATGGATTTACAGCAAAAAAATTTCATTTTGCAGTGAATCGTGAGAATATACTACTATCGTGTGGAGTGCACGATTTCGTTGTCATAGATTTTCTGAAGTTTAGGTTGTTTATCTATTTATTGAAACTATTTCAATTCAAGATTCGAGCAACTTAGTCCCTTTATCTTGTTACTGATTTTGAAATCCTATTGAATTAACAGTTTGGTTTGACTCGATTGATTGAATCAATACATGAAATTGAACAGAATTTCATCAAGTTTATTTCTATTAAATTCATCTCCTTGGGAGAAATAATTATTTGCTATTCGAATAATAAGCAAAAGTAGTAAAGTGGATGCATCTTTTCCAAGAAATTGCCAGGAACGTCTTCCAGTGAAAAATATGTTCAAAATTTCAATGTTTACTGGATATTGATTTGGTGATGAATGTTTCCATAAAATTCTCCACTTTATTATAGCCAAGTCAACTTCTTTCAAATTACTTTCCTAAAAATATGAAACACAGTTCATTGTTTTGGAAAGTCCATCGAATTCTCATGACAGTTTTAGGGAATCTTCAAGATTCTTCCCCTGAGAACACGAATCATTTGGTGGAATTTTGACGGAAATTGAATAAGAACGAAAGAAGAAAGCTGCTTTTCAAATTTCTCACCTTATATCAAGTTCATCTTCAGTCGCAAATGGAATTTATCTCCCTCCGAATTCACGTGAAGTCTTGCCTACCATTATAACTTCCAAAAAAAAGCACAAACTATAAGTTTTGAATGAAGGAAAAGTGCAAACATGGACCTTTAATGTTTACTTCCCGAAAAGTATTGCGATAGATGAAGACTATCTGATTACAATTGGCAGTGACCGCGTGCACGATTTATTTTGAAGCAAATATTGGATTTGCTGTTCGCAAATATCGTATTCGAATAGTTTCTATCGGCACGAATAGTACATTCATGAGATGTTATCTCTGTTGTAACGTATTCACAATCATGGACACATTGCAATACAGACATATGAGCACACGAGTATTGTAAGATTGTTGGGAGAATCGTTCTCTTTGAACGATTGCCAGATGGTTTAAAAATTCATTTACCTTTACGAAAAATTGAATTATTCGACAATTATCGTGAAATAAGTATAACAGAACTGTAACAGCTACTGAAAGTATTCAACTGAAAGTAAGCACCGAAAATAGATGCCGATACAATGAAATAAATCCAGGCAGTCTTAGTTGAGTTCTTTATTGGGTGAAAAAAATTTGATTTCACGGAAATTTTCAAGATGTTTTAATTTGAGGGGTGGAAAGGTACTCTTTTGCTTACTGACAGAATGGATGAATGCTTGTACGAAGGAGGAACATTTCACCACATATTGAATAAACATAGATTCTCTAGGAAAGAGCGTCATTTTCACGTGAATTTATGATGAAACAATTATTCCATGATGCTTGGAGCGATTATCGTTCATATAAGATATCTCTTTCCGTTCCAACACTTCGCCTTGAGAATCCATTTCATTGAACGCGTCGCCGCGTACCATCACAATAGTGAGCAACGCCATCAATCCTCACGAGATGTAGAGAACCAAGACATACAAGACTAATGAAACACGACCGTGATTGTTTGACTTGAATCATTTATCTCTCAGAAACGAAAAGTTGATTTGAATTCTTATGAGTGATCGAATGTGGTTTGAAGAATGATATGTAATGCATGCATTTTTGCAAAAATGGCATATTAAGGGCACTCAAGTATCAACAAAAGCGAGCGAAATTCTACGCCAACTTTCCTCATAAATTATGCGTTCAACGGAAATTTCCAATGGATAATCATGAAATCCAGGACCAGGATTAGACTGTAAAGTTGAGTTTCAGTCTTTTCCTGATTTTCTGCCGATTATAAGTGGATTTTGATAGTAATAACCTCCAACTGTCACAAATTTCTTGTAATTTTGTTTTCCAATACTTGCAAACTATGAAGGAACCTAAATCGATATCCATAGTCCAATCTCAGGTATTTATTCAATTATTATCGATTTTAAATTCAATTTTATCAAGTAATCTATGAAAAAAGTTGGCGCAAAATTTTACCCGCTCCTCCTGATGTTTGGATGCCCTCAACGAAGTAAGACTTCAAAATATCAGAAATGAATGATTGGACAACCGTTTACGACGGAGGAACTACGTAAGAAATTGAGAAAATCTTCTCTATAGAAAATTTGCTTGAGAATAAGGTCTCCGATTCCTCAGTGGAGAAATTTATTGGATTCTGCCAAATTCAATTGAATCGTGTACAATGAAATTTTTCAATGGAAAATCTCTTGAATCCTCAAGCTAAATTTGATTGGAATCTGAACAATGGTGTTGCCAAGTCTCATTTGACTTGATTTAAGGGAATTTTTCAATTGTTTCTAACCAGTCTCGCCATGTAACCCCCGAACAACGGATTCGCCAGTGGCTGAGTGGTTTTGATTTGAAGGTAAATACGTAGGAAAGTACGTTAAGATCTGCGTTCGCCTTTTAATTCTTCAGTTTTTTCGCCCATGAAGAATAAACCAAATCAGACAATGAGAATATATAATCCTTCTTACTCTAAGTAGAAATTATTGATACTTTCACAGCGAATGTTATTCCGTCCACGAATATATCCCAAGTACGTATTTTATGTATCTTCGCGTTTTCGTTATCCCGCGTTATTATACATGAATAAAGTTTGTATTCTTCTTTTATATTGCATCGTAAAATCCAATACACAGCACGGCGCCTTCCAACCAGACTGTCGCTTGAACTTTGAAGAGAGTTATTTTTTCAAAGTACATTATCAACATTACATCAGGTCGCATTACATGGCACACTTTTCACGGTAGCTGGATTTTTCCACCCAGAATAATTCAAAATGATTCAATGAAATTCAAAATCTGGGGTGTTGAATATACCTGGATTGTAGAGGAATGTTCAACGGTATATGTTCAGGATAACACAGAAGTCAGTAAGTATGTACACGAGAAAACTCTTTTCCATGGATTCGAATATACCATTATCGTTGATGCGTTATCGTTTCCATGCATAAACTCGCTCGGTGTACAATTTTAAATTGAAATTATAGGAGAATTATCCATGATTTCCCAGGTTTCATGATATTGTTTTCACATTTTTATATCAATTCGATACAATTTTCATTTTCAACTCTTATGCTCATTCACAAAATATTATGAAACACAGTTTCATTCGGATTTTGATATTGTTGACTCATTTTATACAGCATAAATGAGGAATCTTGTATTGAAATTCCTCTCGAAAGGTTATTCATGAGAATAATAATCATCGTGACTCGAAAGTTTGACAACATCGAAGATGAAAATATTCTTCCAATAATTTGGGATGCTTCAAAATTCCATTTTCGCAACTTTCTCCCACAGATAGAAATCTTTCAATTTTTCGGAGTAATACTTTATACGAGACAGAGACAAGGGGACGGAATATAAATCAGATAAAAACCGAAATCTCATGAAATATTTGGCTTTGCATACAAAACATATCGAAATAATCGTATGTCATCATTATTTTTCTTCGAATACAGTTGAAATAATGTCTTCATCGTTACGTCTGGCTTGTCACAATTAAAAAACTTTCGCTAGATATTTTATCTTCAAAAGCTTTTATCCAAATACATGGAAATGCGTGTGTCTGTGTAAGATATCGGAATAAATTGTCCTGTCAAGTATATATCCGTCAGAAACATCGTTTTGAGGCAGGTTGCGATTGTTAGATGATATCACTCTGAAGATTATATCAGAGACGTCTGTCACCACGTAGCATGCGGGAGATATGAATCTTGATTGCGATTTCGTCACGGTCCCTTGATCCACAGAAGGTTTTCCCAACGGAAGAGAATGTTTTACCTCTACATCGCGGATGAAAATTTGGATAAACCTCTTTTAGCGGTATACAAAAATACCTTTTGTCGTTACTGAAAGTATTCGAAAACGAAATTATGTTATTCACTATAATGGAATTGAATTATAAAATCATATTTTTATAGTGCAATTTGTATATCTTCAATGATATAATCGACCCCGAAAAAAAATTTATTTGACCGAATGAACTGAAGTTTGTTGTGAAAATTAGTTCCGAGTAGTGAAAGAATAGAAGTCGGTAATGAAATGTGTAGTAAAGGCAACTTCAAATTAGTAACAAGAATTGAATTTGAATTCAGTTGAGCCGACATCCATCTCAAATAAATTTTAAGCTTCCGGAGTGGAGCCGCGTCTTGTATCGGTTGGTTGCCGACGTTTCACCATCATTGCAACTGGCTCCTTCGATGAGATGCAATGATGGCGAAACTTTGGCAACCAACCGATACGAGACACGGCTTCATTCCGGAAGCTCAAAATTTATTCAATTTTACAAGTCGCGGGAGACCGCACAGCGAATCTTCGCTGAAGCAACTAATCAACATCCATTTTAGTAATCCAAGTATCAAAACCTGTATCTAGTTACTGAAACTAATCTGGAGTGAGGGTAACTAATTATTTTTTGCGGTGAACCCCTAAAATAGCGACTTCAATTTGGTATCCACAATTGATATCTTTGAGTGAATCATTTTCTTCTTACCACGGCATTTGTGGGGTCTCATTTCTGTAGTATTCCAGTCAATTACATTATTAAAGAGCTTAGACGGGAAGGATCTAGGACACAAATGAAAGAGTCAAGATATCCTTTAAAATTGTAATTGGTAGACTAGAGGAAACTAAAACACGGAGATTTTGAGGTGATATTAAATTTGATCTCTGGTAAATGGAATGCCAGAGAGGGGTTAATTTTGAACTAAAAGGAAAAATAAATAGAGGACACTCCTTTGATGCAACGTCAATTCACACCCAATTTGAATACAAGAGATGATAGGGAGAATTAAAGATCCAACAGTGAGTGACGATTTATAATGAATCATCAGTTTTTTTTTTTTATTAACGTGCTGATGTAGAGGCTGCATCTCCTGATTTAAGAAATCCATAGAATCTAAGGAAATGAAATATAACGGGATCTGGTGAGAACTTTGCACAAGATTCAATGAGATTTGGCGAGAATCAATGGGTGAGTCCAACCCAAGTTCCAACGGTGCAACATAGAATTCCCACTGTCAGAACCTTTTATTTAGAATTTGATTTGAGAGGTCGAAATATCGATTTGAATATTTCTCCTCTTATCTCAGTCTTGATTCTTTCTTCTTTTGAAGAATATCTCATACCTATATATCCTTCCCATGGAACACAGCATCACGTTATATTCGACTGTTCTCTCTTGAAATTATTTTACGTCGTCTTCATGAACGGACTTTTGTATAACGATCGATTATTTTATCCTTGCGACCTCATTTTTTTCTTACACACGACGGATGTTCTCTGAATCATATTAAATCAAATTCTAACGTGTGATATTCATTGGCTGCGTCAGGACAACAGAAGCCAAGAAAGGATATTCTTTTCATGAAATTTCCGTTTTTTAATTCCATTTTTCCCTCTTTTTTCATCGTCGAATAATTCACCGGACATTCTCCTGCTCTTTTTCCAGCTTGAAGCAATTTTCTTCTGTACTCTTTTTTTGTTCTCCAATAGACTTCACGGCACGTATTTCTGTGCTACATGATTTTGCTTTTTATTTGATGGTTGGCACGGATTTTCTATGCAAGCCTGCTATACAAATACTTTGGGATGCTGCGTCCATAGCTTTACACGTTGAGTTTCACGTGTGAACTGCATGGTTGTATAGTTTTTTCTGAATACAAGGATTGTAAGCGGTGACGAGAGAGGATCAATTTCTCATAACTTATAGCTCGTTTCTTTCAAGTGTCGTTACAGGGTAGGGTCGCCAACAAAATACAGGTACACATATATGTATCGTCATATGATAAATACTGAGTTTTCAATCCTCTTTGTTGTGGGATTTGCAAATAGATAACCGAATGAATAAGGGAGATCATGGTTTTGTTACAGGATCAGTGTCTGCGGATACTCTTACGTCTGTTGTCATATCAAAGATGCGAATGGTTGCTGCAAATATTATAATAGAGTTGATTCAAATAGCTCCCATAGCTACTGTTTTTTTTATCCCGCTTAGGAATTTTGGAATACTAATGTATTTTGCGATGTAAATACAATTTCAAACGTCCTTTCTGTATCAAAGGAAAAGCAAAGTCCATCGATATCCTCAGTTTTTCTTTCAAATATTAAGCTTCTTGAATACTTCCACTCAATTTACCGCATTATTCAGAGTGCTGATTTATTCGAGACTGTCTCCAAGCATCAGGTTTTCATTCTTTTCTTCATTTCAAAAGACTAATTTCTTCTTGTTTCCTTTTTCCTTCATTCTCCTCCAGTCAATTAATGGGTCGTAACTGCGTCTTTTCCACTCCAGACTTCCTCTTTGTCATTGAATGCAATTCTTGTTTGATTTTCTGAAGAAAAACTCAAGGTGAGAGAGAAACAAGGAGTAAAGAGACGAAAGTGAACCTTGAGTGGCACGTGCTTGAGTGTCTCGTTCTGTGTGGTTTTTCTTCCACAGCGAAGTGAACATACTGTTGTACTTATACCGATTTCTCTCCCTCGCTTTGTTCCAATTTCATTCTTACTTTCAGAATACTTCTGAATTCCAGGTGAATTCAATGGTCCGACAAACAGTCGAGGTTTGTGTACTTTACAAAGGCGTTTCCGAAAGCAATAATCAGGGAAATTTTCTCAACAATGGATGAAAGAAGTGTTTTAAATGGAGGATTCGATATGATTTTATCCAATTTTCCGCTTATGTAATACAATCCGTACAAGGAACGTTTCTCATCAAGCGTGCATAGTTTCCAACAGCATATTTCTAAAAGTTTTAAGTGAAAGCATCGCAACTGAAACCGTATGTACTTATACTTGGAATTTCCCCTTGCGATCAGTTTCATGCCCCGTAACAGTCAAGAGTTGAGAATTGCAAATAAAAAGGAGAAATAAGCTTCATCAAGGTTGAAGCCCAAGCATCAAGTTCTCTGGAGAATTATGTTCCAGCTCATATCATCGTGGAACTTATATCAATGTATAACGAAGAATATTGCATTTGAGAGAATACGCTTGAAGAATTCGCAACGTTGTTCAACCGCTGCGGCAAGATTTTCATTCCTCTCATTTCATACTCATAATACGAAAGACAGACTCGTTCTTATTGAATGAGCATTGAACCAGAGATGTATTTTTGTTACCTTCGTCTTGTATGGGTTTTTTCCGTATATCTGTGTCTTTCTTTCGCTCTCCTCTCGTCTCATGTTTTGTGAGAGCCGAAGAAAGCTTGGGCACTCGCGTCGGTACAAACTTTGTTAATTTCTTGAAACTCTGCAAGATGGTAAACTTTATGAAAGAGTCGAGTTGGTTAGTCGTTGCAAGTCTGGGGTTACTCGATACTCCTAATTCACTTTCCTCGAGTTTAAACATATCGTTGCACTCTGCAATCGTTGTACACGCAAACGCAAACAGTTGAAACCAACGAGATATCCAAGTACATACAGCAACGATAGCTCGAGTAGTGTTGTTAACACGAAATAAATCGATCGATCAAATCTCATGGACAGGAAAAGTTGTTGTATCGTCATTTGAATTTCTCATTCGCAGTACCACTTTCATCTCTTTTATTTAGAGGAGAGGAAATCAATACGCGTAAGATTTGCAGATACGATCATTACATTTTATATTCCTCTTTAAACGTGTCATCGATTTTTTAATGATTATCATCAACGCGATGAACTCATCCATGCGATTTCTTTCATCGCACCTGACTCAGTTTTGAGATACGTATCTTTCTTTTTCCCTCCCTGATCTATAATTTTCACTCGACTTCCAACGCGCATAGTCTTTCCATTTATCGTTACTCTCGATTCTTCTATCCATTTTACTCTTTTTCTTCCGCTCCACATCCCATCGTTGAAAATTATTCCAAGAATAACAAAGACATCCCACAGGTGTGACAGAGGAAATTTTTTTCCAGGATTTCTGTGAAATGAATTTTTATGAGATTTCAGATTAAACTGAAATATATTTTATGAAATCACTTCGTTCGAAAAGAATTGAAATATGTGGGGGAGATCAAATGATGAAAAAAAATATATCCTGGAGGAGAATTTTCAAATAATCTTCAATCTTTGATTATTTGAAAATTCTATTGTTATCGCGAAGGATGAATATTTTATATGATTTTATTCTATTGTCACAAAAGAACCATGACTAACGGTAGAATAAAATCATTACATCCAAGCTTTCATCAACGTGAATTGGTCATGCAGGGTGAGAATTATTGATGTTTCTACGACATTGGTGAGGAATTTCTTGTATCCTGCGAAGAAAGTGGCACTTTGTACGCGTCGTCAGAGAATTCTGGAACATTGCACGCATATATATATATATATATGCATTTACATATTCTACACGAACGTAGAGGGAAACATTAAGGCTCTGGAATATCGTTTTATCTTCTCATCCTTGCTCATTTTTGTCATTGAATCGAAAGCAATTTTTGAATTTTCTACTCGTGAACTGAACGTTGCAGAGTCATAAAATCTTGATCGAAAAGCCTAAGATCGTAGAATACTTGTAAATGGATTCACTCCCATTCAAATTTCAGGATTTTCACAGAAAAAGGTGATCATTGTCCATCAATTGCTACAACGAAGAATATGCTTTTCTTATTATATCCAGCATTATAATTTTTTTGTGGTATCTACCTTTCTTATTATACAAATAGTGAAAACGGTCCAGTAAAACGAACGAATCTCGTAAATAGGAAAGGGAGAATTATTTTCCCAACTGTTACTGGAAGAATCACGAGTCTGCGGGTCGATTAAAAATCATCAAGATGAATTTGAAAATTTTTCTCATGTCACTTTTGTCTCTCTCCGAGCATCATCACCCATCATATCATCATAACGCGTGAATTTATACCTCGATGATCCAAATTCTTGAGAGTTTTCTTATTTTTTGTTCATTTCCATCAGTTGATTCGCGACTACGCAATGGATGTAGGACATAGATTCGCGGGATCTCAATTCCCGTGATACCGAATGTAATTACGTTGAATACGTTTGCGTACTCGAGAATTGAATTAAAATGTGATTAAATTGGAATGCTACTCGTAGAGCGCAGTGACGCGTTATTCGCGGGAGAATTAATTGAAATCATGAAACATGATGGTAATGTGTTCACGGATGATATTTTCATTTATTTTATTCCGTCTCTAATCTCGACATTCCCAAGACATTATCGACGAGAGGCATTACATAATTTTTTTTCCAACATTACATTAGGGATAGGCTTCCAAATTATAATTCCATTGATTCCCTCCAACAGCGTGGAATTGTACAATGTTTGAATTGAATCTCATTCTGAATAAGATTTCCCGAAGATGAACAGGAGCAAAATAATGTGATACTGTATTTGGATGAATCAGAATGTGTTTTTTGATTAAATCACTGACTGCAAAGTTGAATTATTTGAGTTATATATGTATATATTTTTCTTTCAAAGTTGGTTGAGTGATATGAAAAATAGATACAGTTAGATACTTCTCAGAATGTTGAATAGTAAGTTTCAATATATGAACTGTTTATAACATCCTGTTGATTTGAGTAACTGGACACTTCTCCAATAAAATTCCAAACAAATTGGAAAAAATCATTTTCAATACAAATTTTCTATCTTGAATTTGAAGAAGAATGGATATTATTGTGATTTCTCTCTTGGGAGTGGTTTGCTCACTAATTGTCATAATTGTTCGTTATTTAAACGTACCTTCAAGAGTCCAAGAGCATTGAAATTTTATTCCGAAAAAATCCGCTTAATCCGAGATATTTTTTAATATTCTATTCTATTTTTCTGTATACAAGAATTCATATGTGTTCCATTTTCTGAGACTGTTCGTGACACATAATGTGAAATTCCACTCATCCTATTCTAAAATTAAACTGCTATCTTGAATTAGTTTGATATCACGAAAAAAGTATACTGTGACAGTTTAATCCCATATTTTGTACCATTTGGATATTAAAGAGTTAAAAATGTGACTATATAATTCCTCGATGCAGTGTTCAGCGAATTTGGAAGAATTATCATAGAGAGAGAAGGAGTTTTGAATCAAGTGCTATTATTGTGAAAAGTGATTTTAGAACACAAGTTCGCGGAAGAGCTTTGTATCTTTTCCTGGCGAACAACACTCTCGAAATCTTATTATACTAGTATACCCAAAAAAAGTGAAAAGAAATCTTCAGAAGTAGTCATACCGCGAATGTTGTTAACTAAATGTTTTTGATATCGTCACAACTATAATCATTCATCAATAAAATTCCCAACAATATTGTGGAAATTAGATAACAACAGTTGAAGACAAGTTGCACAAGAACTTTGACTGTCTGGGTTCCTCCTGATAACTTTGTTCCGTTTCGAAGTTTTTGTTTGTCGGAGTCACTGATTTAGTCCTTTCCCCTAAAATTCTACAAAAATTCCACGAAGTTGTCTCCAATGAGATGAAATGCTCACCCAACCAGCAAAATGCTTCCAAATCCACGTTTCCGCTACTAGCAGTGCTAGTGGTAGCAACGTCGTAGCTTTTCCATGACCGTGAGACTGCATGCTACCATAACATATATATGATTCAATTTATAACGTAGCACTCAGCGCTACCAGTATTATCAGGAAGCGTTACCAAGTAGTACTCCTAGTAAAAATACTACCAAATCGCTCTTATTTCCATACATAAATGAAGCCATATATGTACAGAAGATTTCTAACTGTATAAGTGAATGGTAGCACCACCACTGGGCAGAAACCTTTAGCAAACATTCATTGAAGTGGTGTTGTGATATCCTTCGAGCTGGGGAATAGCAGCTTGAACACGTGACTACCTTTTGCACTAACGCATGCACCCTAGTAGAAATCACTCTAGGCCTTACGAGGCCTTGCAAGTCCCTCACAAGGGCCTTGCACGGCCTAGAGAGTTACTGGAGTGATTTCCGCTAGGATGTATGTATGTTACTCTGGTCGGTAAGCGGTTCGCCCTCGTGAAAATGAAGCGTTGAAACGCGACAAAAGCGCAACGAAAGCGTAAGCTGAGAATCGTCTAAGCGTGACAAACGGTCATCCAGACGTAATTTAGGAGGGAATTGAAACATTCCTACGCTTCATTTGTTCCAATAACAGCTTCCTCCACTTTGGGATTTTCACCAGGGTCACCCATTAGAGCGCTCACATGTGTCAGTGCGAAACGTAGTCACGTGACCAAGCTGCGATTTCCCAGCTCGATGAATATCACAACACTGCATTGAAGTCCTAGACACACTCAAAAACAAGTATTGGTCTCATAACAATACTATTCACATATACTATCTATCTGAAGCTGGGAACCACATGGAGGTATGAATATCTGGAGGGACCCTAGTGACAAATCTTTCGCTAAAAAGACGGAAGGGGGAAACAGCTACCTCCATGTTTTTCTGATCCTTCGATGATTGATTCTCCCAATTTAGCTAATAATGTACAAAATGATCGAAATATTACACACATGAACATTGACAAACATAACCCTTCCAATCATTTATTGTATTCTAATCTTGATGTATCGCGTAATTTCATTATTATTCCTGGTTAAATAAACCTATAAAACCTAATCAAATTGGTTGGATAAGATTTGGCAAGAAGTTAATACACTTTTGAATGGGATTTTATAACACGCTTTGGAGTTTTAATTGAAAAAGTTTATTAAATGTAACTTAACCCGATTCAAAATGTTTCAACTGACTACAACTTGAAGATTATAAACTAATCTAAAAGCAGCACAATAGAATTCGCGAATCATCATTTTGAGACCCACGTTGGGGCTTACGCCAAGTAGTGGAATCAAAATTGGTGAGTCTTATTGCATCAGTGACAAATAGTTTGAACGAAACAAATTCTTTTGCTTGAGTCTCAGTTTCAATATCTCTGAAATTTTGGAATTTATTTTACACTTGCGATAACGTTTTGAATTGGAAACCCCTTCTTTTCAGTATTTTATTGGCTTCTCTGTTTTTTTAAATTGAATTTTCCCAGAATGAATCAAGAGATAACCAAAAATTTTATTTCATCATCAAATCATATTTGAAAATCCCTCACATTTATTCGATATCCAATTAACGTCGGAGCAGATAAATATGGCTGCCCTACGATCCCCTTTCGTCTCTAATGCGATTCCCTTCATCCAAGTATCCCATCCTATGCTCCCTTCAGTTATTCATACCTCCATGGGGAACCAGTGTTGCTAGAAAGGTACTGGTTCCAACGGAATCAACCAATCATACGTTTCCATTAAATGGCATGATCAATCAAAAAAAATCAAAAGGTACGATCTGGCAACACTGACAGGGACATCGTTATTGCCACCCCAGCCAAACGAATAGTTTCTAGAATCGACACAGATTGCTACAATACATTGAACTATATAACATACTGGAATGCGCACTCCCTCGATTTTCTATAATATAGACCGGTCAGAGGGAGAGATAAATGTTGGGTGCATGGTATCTGCTTCTAACAAATGCGTTTTAGAGAGAGGTAGGAAATATGTTGGGAGAGTCGTACTCCCTCTTGCTCGTGCAATAAACTATATCACTCTGACCGCGCCAATCTAGGGAGCGCTCATTCCAGTATGTATAGAGTTCAATGCTACAATATCAATCTGTATTATTCTAGAACGATATAAGTGTCGCTATTGTAGCTGTCTTTCCTGTCCATACTTCAGATGGTTAGTATAACCACACATTTTTTCCAGTGCATGATGGTGGAAACACGTTTCTTGAATTCCGCTGAACATTTTCTCCTCTTGAAGATCATAGTTGACCATGAATTCAAATATAAATGTTGAATTGAACTGATAATACGTAATCGATTTTCTCTTCTTTTTGTTCCAGGTGAGTTGTCTAATTTGATCTACAAGGTGGGGACGCTGTTTCAGATGAATTAGTGAGTATCAATACAAGTCAAGTGATGTTTGGATACCAGATGCAACAAAGTGCATATCATTGAAATTCGAATAGCTTATCAGAACGAAGTTCAAAGTTAATATGCCCTGGCAAAAATGAACTGTCAAAGTGCGATGCGGGGTTCATCCGAATGTATACAAAGCGCTATTTCGCGTCGTGGAGTGTGTCACAAACGTGTACAGAATGCAATTCATGCCGTGAATTTACACTTCATTTCCACTAGGGTGGGAATGAATTCAGTCTTCTCAACATTGTAAGCCTTTTTTTCTCTCAGCAAACTATTTGGAACTCCTTAGTTTCAAAGTGAGAAGCAAAATAAGTTACCCTGGTGAAAACCACTCCAGTGATTTTCTAGGCTTTGCAAGGACTTACCAGGCTCTTGTGAGCGACTTGTTAGGCCTAAAAAGGCTTCTTAATAACCTGAAGATTTATCAGAGTCATCTCTTCCAGGGTTGACCATTTAGATGGCGAGTACATTAGATACTGCAATGATCGATAAGTATATTTATGTCGTTTTTCTCAATGAGAAAAATGTCACGTTTTTACTTCATGAATCTTCTTTGGAACGAGACGTAACGTTTCCTGGTATATTGGTAACGACACCTTGTATATTTGTGGATACTTCAATATTCGATGAAGTCAATGCAACAAGAAGAACTAATTCGGATCTTGTATATCAATATACTTCTGAACATGGAAAATCAAAAGAAATTTCAGCAAATGTTGGAACTGTTTCAGAAACCCTAACACATGCTCACAGCAACGTTCCAAAAGCAGTGTCCCGAGAAATTGATTCTGAAATGTTGATAACATATTCCAAACGCATTCACTTTGAAATGTCACGAAGAGTGGAGTGGATCATGTTCGTGATGAACATTGTCATTTTGATAGAACAAAGAGAATACATTCAACAACAATGATTCATTCGAATGTATGTAACTATCAGGTATTGAAAATCGAAACTATAATACGTGGTTCCGAAGTAGCAGTCATAGTATACAGCAGTTTAGTTGCATATATACTCGAAGTACCTGTTGGAATTTACGTTGGGGTTTAACCATATCGTTGTTATTGTTGCTGTATACTTACTGGTGAGGTAGAATATTATGGAAATTGATGTAGTTGAATATCATCCGATTTAAATCTCTCAAATTGGAAGGATATATTATATGCTGATTTTCTTGCTTTTGTCAAAGCTGTTAATATAATATACTCTCTAAATCCGAATCAATGAAATCCCATCAGTCCTGTCGTCAATGGGTGAACATTGAATAAATCAGTGAGATTCAACTGCGAAGGTCAGTCAATATTCACTGATTTTGCAGTCTATATCCATGAATTTGCAATAGTTAATCTCTTACTGGAATTTCAATGTTTCAAATTGAGAAAAAAGTTTGGTCAAGGCCAATCTTCCCAATTTTATGTAGAACCAATGTTGATGAGTTTGTTCCATCGATCTATGATCAACTCAATATTCGTTTGATAAGCCTAAGGAAAACTATAAGGATGGAATAGACCAGTGTTGCACCAGATATTGGCAACAGCTTGGTCCGAGCTCAGCTGTGATCTCCAGTCCGATTTATCAACGTTTAGAAAAATGACTGTCAATTTAGGGAAAAAGTGGATCACTGAAAAATATTCGTAGTCAAAATATTAACAGTCGATAGTTTTCTTGGTATTTTTCACAGTGAAACTATCAATTGTTGGTACATCGACTACGAATTTTTAGTAGACTCACTACGAATATTTTTCAGCAATCCTCATTTTCCCTGAATTGACAGTCATCTTTTTAAATAATAATAGACCCGGTCTTCCCGTGTAGCCAAAAGTAAGCGGACAGTTGATATAATTGTTGATGGAATGGTTTCATCAAATATTGGAGGAGCTGCACCGCTTTGTTGGAAACCACTCGATCCATTTCCGGTATAAAAAATATTCGAATCAAGTTCCATCGAAAGGTACAACAACCGGTCACCAATTCAACTCCAATAGAAATGCTCTAGCGATTTATCGGTTTCGTGACACTTATCCCAACGAGAAACTAGAAAACTTGCCAGTAACTTGCAAGTTACTAGCAAATGTCTGTTTATTCCGTGAAGCAGGTGTTACAAAACCAATGACTCGCTAGAACATTTCTACTGGGGAAGCTTCATCAGCTTCGCTTGAGCTTGGTTCACTTTCTAGCTAATATTGGTTCAATGTTAGCATAAAGAATTGAAAGCTGATAGCCTGAAATGATGTCATTTTTTCCAGTTGTGCCACCTTAATACCAAAGATCAGTTAAATTCTGACTACATCAAGTCCTTTTAGTACCAAATGCCAATCCTTATTTGGGTGGTTATCGTTGTAACGTATTTAACAATACATTCTCATCACACTGAGAAAAAGGATTCGTTGACTCAAATGAGATTTGTTTACGATAAATAAATCGTATATTTGGATACGACCAAAGAAATATTTACTAATATTCATTTTATCACATAGTTGTTGAATACACCACATATTTTTTTGAGTCAACTTCATACCGATTATGATTCGATAGATCTAAATTTGAAAAGAATTCATATTCATTCACATCAACTTCAATCACTTTAAATCAAATGAATGATTTGGTTATAGTTAATGAATATGAATTTCTTGACTCAACACAATGTTTGGTTATAATCAACATGTCTTATTTATATGAAATGATACTTCTTGAAAATGCTCAACTAAATGCGTTGATTTATCAGAAGAAAACCTTTTTCTCGGTGCATTTACGTTGGAATTGTGTAGATTTGTTCTCATAGCGCGATAACAGTATCTTCAGATTCAACACCAAATGAATTCGTGTGATTTGATCGTGGATGAGAAATTTGCAAAATTTCGATCAATTTTTAGCCCTCACGAGGGTTTTTCGGCCTCTTCAATTATATTCGTACTACTGTGGTGTCTAGAAAAATTGTTTGTAATAATGTTTCTTTGTGAATGGAACAAGAAGAAATCGGATCAATAGATGTGTTTTATCCATGTTTCGATCCACACAATATGGGAACTTGAAATTTTGGTTTAACACGATTAAATACATATCATATACATCACAAATCATACGAATTATGTACAGAACGTCTCGAACAATTTTATCGGAAAATGCTTAATTTCGCAAGCCACTTGTCGCTTAGAATAGAAAAGAGCCATGTATGTTTAACTCCTTGCGGCTATGATTGAGAAAGTTTGCTGTGGATGACTGACGATATTTTATTCAGAAAAGTTTATACGATGAAATAGAAGCGTTATTTCCGTTACAAGATATCGGTCGCGAGTCTCGCATCTATTATTTATAAGATCATAATTCTGACCTAGTATTCGAGTAGTTTTGTCATGGATGATAATAATTATAATTTGCGATTCTTATAGAGCCCTGATAGAAATGTTACATCCTGTTTTTTGGTTCAAATTTAGTGTCAGTACAAATCAAGAGTGAAATCAGAAATATCTCGGTTTGTCGCCATGAAAACGGTAGATTTATAGGTTTTTTACACAAATGTCTCTTTGGTATCTCCTCAGTAGGGAGTGAATGTAGAATTGGTAGGGATTCAGTGGAACTGTACTTCCAGTAAGAATATTTGACTGAGTGTTCTGTTAGTGTGGAACAGGTGAAATATCTTCCAATGTGAAGAGAAATCAAGGTGTTTGATCAATGTATTTTTTGAATGACTTTTATGACTTTTTTGTCACCATAAATCTCATTTAGGATTAGAAAGCTTCCTCTGAGTTCTCGTTCAATTTACGGAATGATTTCCATAAATCTAATTTGACCATTGATTGAAACTACAATTTCATGAATTTGTATGATACACGGTAAAAAGTCCGCCTGTAAATGATTGCATCTTACTTGAAAACGTGACTGACATTCAGTCTTTTCCATTGTGTCGGCATTTGATTTCAGCACTGACTTTGATTAGAACAGGGCTAGTTTTGGTTTCATCTTAATATCAGCTAATTTTTAGGATGAAAGTAAGTTTGACTTTTTACCCTGTACATGTATCATGTGAAGCCTGGAGTTTGACGCCATGAAAAGAATGTATTGAATACTGAAGACCATTCTGTTGGAAATTTCCGGGTGGAACTCACATGCGACCATGTGAATTGAACCATGTACTGGTTCCGACCGGGAGAACAATAAATACTCTTTTATGCGGGCCTAGTTCACCTGGGTCACACATCAGACCTATTCGGATCTCACATTATACCCACTGAGGACACGGGGAATGTGAATGTATCCTACGTAAATTCTTTCGGCTCTCATGCTAGATTCACCAACTTCTCAACCGAGTCATAATCAAATATTTCAGCCTTCATAGACTATCCTAAATTTCACTGTTCAGTCAGACTACCTGGGTCCCTGTCCAGACAAGTTTGAGAACATTTAGGAAATGTTTGATGCATTCTTTTAAATTCCACACACGGAGAGAAAAGATCATGGAATGATAACTAGAAAAGATAGTTAACTGGTGACAACTACGAATATCTGTACCCTGTTAAAAATGACGGAAGTGTGCAGAAAGGTTCGGAAAGGTTCGGGAACCAATTGGGACAAAAACCGACATTAAACGGAATGAATCGTAAAGATTTGCAACTAAATTCTTTCCGTTTATTTCCATCATTTTGACCAGGATGCACAGTCGCTAACGAAGACGAGTAATGGTTCCTATTTTGACATACTATATTGTATTTTAGTGGCTTAATCTGTCTTGAAAACTTGACTGGAATTCAGTTTTATCCATTGTGTCGGCATTTTTTCATGCTCACTTTCAGTAAAGATAGAGCTAATTTTGACTGCATCTTGAAATAACTTGATATTCCGGATGAGAGTGAGGTTTAGGTTTCACTGTGAGGTTCGTGAGGAATCTCAAATGAATTTTCTTCCAATTTGTGACCAAAAAATGACATTCAGAATTATTATGGAAACCTCACATAAGGACAAATAACGTTCTGAAACTTACCACATTTTTACTAAACTGGCAAGACAAGAAAATATACCACCGTCATTGTTGGGAAGTGTAGGAAAAATAAATGATTTACCAGATATTCTTAAGTATGAGCATGCAATCTTATACATGATCAAGTTCGAGTTGTGTTTACACTTATTTTGCCAAAATACCACTTATCTTACTAAAAAATGTAATAATTGTTGAAAAAATCAATTTTCTCCATGTAAAATTCGTATACACAGATATTCTCATCCTTCCAATTCAAAATTATTCATCGACATGCCAAGCGTAGAATATTCCAGTATCAATCGTTTCTCGAATATCAAAACATCTTCTTATTTCATAATACAACCACAAATCTCTCCGACTTTCCCTATTCGATACTTTGACTTACATAAACGTGATCCCATCGTATTTTGTTTTTTGAGAGGATATTTTTCATGTCTCTCCTTTATCAATCATATTTGAAATTTGAAGGATGGGCCAACTATGACCTTTGCGTGCGAACGTTTTCACAAAATCCTCACAGCGAAGGAAGCTTATCTTTTCGAACTCCCTTTGACTGCCTTCTCGAACAGTTAGCAAAATCATCGAATATTTCAAAATGAATTCTGAATCCATTCGAATTCGATCTGAATATGCTTTGAAATTCTTCACGTATTCGATCGTTTAAAAATGCTATGAGAATTTTGTGCACAGCCGATGAATATTGCCTTCGAGATTTCCATTACAAAGTTTATAATTAAATACTGGTTCTATGAAATCATGTTCTCGAAAAAATCCAACGTACACGTGAATTCAGAGTCGTTGAACGAAGGAAAATCCATAAGCGTTATGAAACTCCCCGGTATTTTATACAAGGAGATGGGCTGAACAGATCAACAGTTTCATTCGTGATAAGAATAAAACATAGTGTAACTTCAGCGGTATGTAGCTCGAGATTCTGATAAGAATGAGAAACAGTATCATGATGCATGAAAATAACGTGCGATATACTCTTTATGATCCTCTCTTACGTTTCAAATGTTCTATACTTGTAATGCGTCCGCACATAAATGTTCTCTATCGAGCGGAATATAATCATAACTATTGTTAGAAAAGGAATTATACACCTTCGTATTCCGATTTTATGTGAAACACTCATCAACTCCAGATTCGATGAGGATACCTCTCTGTCGAAAAATGTTTGGAATAAACAGATTAATTTATCACTTGTCTGAATGATCTCATTGAAGTACTACAAATTGCTGTTGTTTCAAATCCTCGCAAGTATTGCAGCATTTTCCTCTCTCTACGATACAGATTTTAAAGAAAGACGATGGTACAATTCTGAAGTCCTCCATTTGCATTCGGATAATTAGAAACCGTACATTGCGAAGGCGGAACATACGGTGTGAACAAAGGATCCAAGGTCTTGTGCCGTTTTATACAAAATGAAACTCGTATAGATCAGAATGAAAATGACACGATGTCGTGGGATTCGACTTCAGAGGAATTGCGGTTACATATGCGATAATTAAACGAGTCGCTTTCAGTATCAATTTCATGACCTTTCAAAATTTATAATCCTTATAATCAAGTATTTTTGAATTTGAATTCATCGCTGCAGCAAAACCATACCATACAATAAATGATTATGGATAGAATAATCGTTCTCTCTGTTTCTTTCTGTCCATAAAATACTACTTTTGTAACGAATACTGTTGATTTTGAATGAAATACAGGTGAGTTTTGTACAGAGAATGAAAGAATCTCTCGGATACGAAGAAAAATAATTTAAATGGATTGAAAATTCATCTCAACCCACAAATAAGAGAAATTTGTGCTTGGAAGTTTTGAAAGACATAGTTGATTAGTGATCCAATGATTCTTGAGTTATATATCTCTCAGTTTTGAACTTTACTTGGGAACTTTGTTCTACGTTGAAATTCAATTAATTCCTACGATCCCTTCGTAAAAATCAAAGTTATTTCTTCTTCTGTCAGAATGAATCACTTACGGTATGTCGAGGAGAAAACTTCGTATCCTATAGGGTTCAAAAAGAAATCGATTTACCGCGCACCCTAAACTTTCCTCTTTCATAAAACAATGAAAATACCCTAAAAGCATAGCCAATTCTTGGATTTTTCATCCATTCAAAAATACATGAAACATCTCTGCAATACGATTTCATGAAACTTTTTCTTACATATATTCCCAATTCTGGGTCATCTCTGAATATTTCACTCCAACATATTTTTAGTCTCCCACGTTTGTTTTCTGAACTTGAGAAAATATATCGAATATTTGGAATGATGAACGAAATCGATTGAACATACGCTACTGGAATTCAAAGCTATTTATACAGGGACCGGGAACTTCGTAAGTCTTCTCTGTAATCAGAACGGTTGAGGAACAAAAATGAATGGGATTTCAAGAGCACTGTTATTTGTTTGAATCGCAAAGACACTCAAATGAATGAATGGATGAAAAATTGAATGAAACTCAACTTGAACTGGTAAGAAACATTCTGACCGATTCTAATTTTGTGGGAGTTATTTTCTGGGGTATGAGTTGCGATGATACTATTTTACTATGTTTTTCCCCATCTTCGTATGAACCATTCTATTCGATGTAATTTGGATGATATCACTTATCGAAAACAGGAAAATCGATAACGAACTCATGCTTTTAATTTGCCATCAAAATAAATGCAGCTATAAAAACGGAAGTCCCAAGGTGTATATCTACTTGATGCTTATTTTTCTCATGACACAGTATCCCTCGACGACCTACCACGTCAGACGTAAGTAGACGATGTGATACTTGGATGGTCTCATGAGAATCTCGTGGAACAATTACCTTTATCCTTCTTGATAATATCCTCCATGATGCTGAAACGTTGATTAGATGAAAACCACGATCTGATTCGATGTGGTGGTGGATCATTCTTCATCCAAACGCCGATCGCGAATTGTGAATTAATAAAGTAAATAGATTGTGTGACAAAAGTTCTGATGTCAAGTCTCTCTTCTTATAATTTTCGCGGTTCAGACTTGGCATGTAACGAATCCAAGTCGAATGAAAAGGGATTTCACATCGATTGATTCAACTCGATGTATAGACCATGATTTTGATTCTTTCGTTCTAAGAAATAGAAAAGAAAACGTCTCCCATGACATGGAAATGCAAACCTTTTGATAAGAGTATGGAATTTTTATGATACATAAAATGAATAGACGTTTCTTCGTGGAAGTTATTGTCATCAAATTTTGATCAAATATTTTCATCCTGAATGAAATTCCTCACATGTTAGGAAGGAATAACTATTCCGTTGGCTGTGTTTCATGCGTGATTGTGCGTAAGCAGTAACTTTTCAAAGTATGCAGTTGATTGAATTCTTGGAGTTCTTTCTTACCATACGATAATACCTTTTTCAATGACATTACAGATATATCTATTTTTTTGTAAGCAAAACGTATTGAATCCAGTACACAATGATGGTATCTTTCTTCTTCACAACCTTTCCAAGAATAGAATTGATTATCTCCCTCATTTCGATGCTTTCTGTTTGAATTTCCATTCGGTTGAAGAATTGAAGCATTCATTCATCTTGATTCTATGATTCCAATATACAAAGCGCGATTTGATAGTAACCGTAATAGCACTGATGGAAATAAATGTTGTAATTTCAGTTGTTTTCAATGAGAAAACAGTTGCACAATCGGCTTAAACGGGTAAAGTTCAACTCGATCGATCATCAAAGAAACGTTATTTCTGACCTTCTTTCTTGTTTTTCCCCCTCCTCTTTCTCTCCTTTTGTTTTTCATGTATGTATCCAATTTAAGAAAGGTTATCTGTTCGGTACGAGGGGTGCGAGCGAACCGCCGCGGATCTTTCGCGAGAGAAAAGAAAAGAGGGAAAATCGATCGAGGTCGTCGGAAACAAGGAATTCCCGAAAGGGGATTTCCTTCTGCCTCGACGACGATACGAGTCGTCCTCCTTCCCATCCTTCTCTTGTCTGCCCTATAATTTCCACCTTTCAGTCTCATCCCCGTCCTCTTTTCAACCCTGTTTTAGGGATATAGGGGGGAAAGAGACGAACACAGCTGAGGGGGATTCAGGAAGTTGAAAGAGGAGTACTAAAGTATGTCAGAGAGTGGAAGAGAAATGGAATCATTTCGATATTGACGTGTCGCGCTATTCATGTATGTATATATATATATAAATATATATATATACATATATATATGAGTATGTACGTATGTACTGTAGAACAGACATTCAGATAAGTGAAAGATTCTTGAGAGGAATTATTTCCCCACCAAATTGGTTATAATTGAAATGCACGATATGAAAGACTGGAAGAAAATATGTGGTTTCATAGATTTGTCCGTCCAATGAATCCCCTAACCACAGCGAGAACTCGTCCTATCCTCAATTAGAATTTCATACAATTTCGAATTTTTCGTCCTTTTTGTATATTCGTGCATCCGGAAAATGAAGGATGGGCATTCTTCCTCTCTTCAGATAATTATTATCTTTCATCGGAATGGAAAATGAATTATTAGAATCATTTTCATTCAGAGAGAATGCCATCTATAAGTTCTCTCCTCGAATAGGTTTTTTTGTCCATCAACGTGAACCAAAATGAAAAAGAAGTCGTCTTCCCGTCACTGTTATATTTCGCTTACAATTGAACCAAAAAAGCGTCGTTCAACGCTTTGAGAAAAATTGAAAAAGAATCGAATAAAGGTTTGCCTTTCGTCGCTTGATTAACGATCTCGTTATGATGTAAATTATTGCACGAGGTAGTGGTTCTTCCCACGATGAAAATTCGCTATTGTCCCTCAGTCGTATTATTTATGTATCTAACTCTATAGAGTGAAAAATGGAATGAAAATGAACGGAAAAAATAGCCAACGATCGGGTGTACCTGATTGTTATATACCATTTTCAGGATCTCTCCCATCGATCCGGCGACGAGAAGTATTATTATTTTTTTCCTCTAGAAAGGTACGATACAACAATGCTGACAGCCTGACGAGTCTCAGCATCGTCAGGTGTTTCTTCCGTCTACTTATTCAGGTCATCTCCTTGTGATCGGAAGAATAATATCCATCATCCATGACAATCTCTTTTCGATTTTCTGCTCTTGATTTTCCCTTCTTTCCGCTTCCCGATGGCTCGAATCATTTCTCTTATCCCAAAATATATTCGTATTGGGGCATATTGACCATAAAATATTCATTTCTTCCAGAAGAATACGAATGCATGCAAAATGAGATTCCCATTGTAGATATCGAGGTCGCGTTGTGCGTCTTACAATGAGAGAAAAGTGATGCCGTATACAGGTCGGAAATTTCAAGTGTTAGGGTACTCGATTGAATCGATTGTATCAGGGGAGGAATCGATGTAGTCATCCGTTCAGAGATTCCCCTGACAGAGTGAAAGGAATCTCGAAAGAGAGAGAGAATAATCAGTTGAATGGAGAGATGAACAGCAAGCACTTGGATTCTAATGAACGACGCGATGAGAGAGAATTTTCTTTGAAGTGAAAAAGCGTTATTGTTGTTCCACACAATTCTAAGATGTGTTATTTGATGGATCCTAATCTCTTGATATCATTCCATTCGATACGACTCCGAAATCATCGATAAAATGACAGGTGAATAAGTTCCTGGAATTTTTGGTTCAAACATTATGGATCAATTTGGTAAGTAAATAGACAACATAAGCTTTGAAAAATATGCGACAAAAACATTGTGCTGGTATAGACGGGGTTGTTTGCTGTGGATCCATTGAAGACGTTCCATCGTACTTTCTGGTTCGCTCTTGCCCCGTCCTCCCCTGTACGTAAATTTTTCCAATACCCACATATATGTCCACATATATACCTTTGTAGGTTATTATCCACTGATTCCATCGCTCGAGGTTTTTTCAACCCTATAAAAATTCCACAAAGAGCTATATTCCCCGTCTGATAGCTCTCATTCATTAGCCTCACTTTTATTCATCCAAACAATGGTACGAAACATCAGCTCAATGATATGTGAAAAAAATGTCGTAGAAAACGAATTAATTGCACCAGATGAGGGGTTCATGGATGATCTACCTGTCAAACTTTCCCTCCCTGATGGCATACTACTTTCATTTCATATCGGAACGAACACCAAAAGTTTAACAAAATTTCAAACCTTCCGGGTAACAATTGATCAGCTCTGACTAAATTCAAATGTCAATCAGATCTATTGAAATAGACCTACAATTTTCATCTTCATTTTTCGATGCATATTCATGCACTTGAAAATATTACACAATGAGTGACAATTCAATCGCATCTGAGACCGCAAATCTGAAAAAATTTGTCAAGATTTATCCAGATCTCTTGAAATTTGATTAGATCTAATCTGATCTCGTCAAGCAAACATCGGATCACCACAGAGTTGTTGAGATCCAAACAGGTCATAGAGTTGAGAATACTCTAGATGGTGCCTAAAGCTCCACTTTGGACGGGGGTGGGGGTTGTCTTCGTACAGATGGAAGGGGAATCAGGGGGTCGCCATATCAAGTAGCAAATAAACGAATTGATCAGAGAGAGCTCGTCGTATATTGACGAAAGAGAGCAATATTGCGACCTGATCCCCCTTCACTCTGTACATAGATGATACCGCACCTTTATGCACCATCCAGAGTATTCCTAGATCCGTGGGACAGGTCTAATAATTTTTTCCTGGGCTTAACTAGCATTCCTTCCCATTAACTTGATATCGTAGTTTAAGCAGTCTTCTAAACAAATCAAACAATTAAATTCAACAGTCAAGAGAAAGTATTTATCGGAAGCAACCAAATTTGTAAACAGATAAATTATATACTTTTTCTAGATGATAATACCTCAGGACATACGTATATCGATTCTTATATGAGAATTTTTAACCTAAACTTTTTCAAATGAGATTCTTCTAACAACTTGCAACTTTCTGATGTTTTCCAAACTTGAATCGCTGCTCCAGGGAAAGCATGCTGCGCCGATTGATGCTATGAAAGAAAATTCGCGATCAGAACGAAAAGCAATACCAATTCCAGTATACGAAAAGTATTTCGAAGAGTGGATCAAGCGTTCGATTCATTCGATCAAACAAATGTTAATAAGGGAACAACTTTTTCGAATCATTACTTGCTATGAAAACCCATCGCGTTGTTGTACCAAGTCTCTCGTCAGACAATGCTTTTTACACAGTAAAATGTAGAACTTACTTCCCACTGGAATACCAGCATATTTCAAGATGCAGGTAAAACTAGTTCTGTTTTAGCTAAAAGTATTGGGAATGAATACCGACTTAATGGAAAAGATTTAATTTCAGTCAAGGTTTTGAGTGAGATGCAACTACATTCAGTCGGACTTTTTACAGTGTAACAAGGGAGGAAATGTTTCTGATAACACACGACCTAATACGGTGTCCTGAATTGGAAAGGGTTTGTTATCCCAAACAAAATATTTTCACAATAGTAATAAAACTGTTCCGTCGTTCACATCTTCTTGACATTTTTTTCAATGTAGAAGACAAAAGATGAATTAATCCATTGAACTGCAAGATTATACTCTTATATATTAACAAAAGTTTCTTAAAAAATTAGCTAAAAAGGTGAATATCCTGTTGGATTGAACCAAATTTTTTTTTAGCATTAAATTCCTCCCTGAGTCAAACACAAAAGTTGATCGAAATAATTTTTGTAACAACTTAAAGTGTTTTCCGAAGAGAAAAAAAATATTTTTTTTCCTCACACGGAAAGACTGAAGTCATTAATATTTAGAAAAGTTACTGTCAATTTAGGGAAGAAGAGGATCCTCGAAGAATATTCGTAGTGAATTTACGATAAGTTGATAGTTTCACTATGAGAGATTATCAATCTTTGATATTTTCACTACAAATTTCCAGTAAACTTACTACGAATATTCTTCAGCGATCCTCTGTTTCCCTAAATCGACAGCTATTTTTCTAAATATGAAAGATAAACTGTTCGTTATCAATAAACTCGGTTTTTTCGTGTAACAGTCCGAGAGAAGTTATAATTTTCAAATTCTTTCGACTGTTTTTGGTTCATCGAGAAGAAAAATCTATGACAATTATTTTTTTTGTTCTTTTCTCTCAGTCAAGAATTACGAGCCGAATCTTCCCCGCCGATTGGAAACTACACCGTATGAACGTTCATGAGAATCGATCAATGAATCTGTCGTAATTCATCATTTTACTTTGGGAAAAATTCTTCTATAATATACTTTGAACATATACAAAAATATACTTGGAAGCTCAATGGGGTCATTCCTTTGTCCCTCTTGCAAGAAGAATCACGGAAAAATACAGTTTCTGAACTTTCTAATTCAAGACACCCCCTAAAAAGATCAAACTACGACTTAGATCTGTTATTCTCTCGATTCATGGTTTCCCAATTGAGGTGAGTTGTGATTTATGCGTTGGGGAAAATTTGTCCTCATCTCGAACTTTGTTGATGCTTATCTTATTGAACCTTCACTGAATTATAATAGAGTCCCAATAGCTGGATCTCTTGGATTCTTGTATAAAGGGCGTGCCTAGTGATAACTGATCGAATTAAAACAACATATAAAATATGTTGAATACTACTTCTTTTTCTATTGCTGGTAAAGATATAATGTCGATTCGCGTGAGGAACTGTCATTTGTACGCTTCGAGATATTTTCTACATAACTTCAAGATGTCTGACGCAACACTTTTAAATATTTTCCACTCATTTTCCAGGCGTAAGACAAATTCGAGATATCTAAGAGATTTCTAAAAGTGCTCTGTCAAACATGTTCAAGTTGTCTGAAAAATACATCAAGACTTGAAATGTTTGCTGGTAAATATTTGCGTCGAATCGATTTAACCCTCAGTTACCTCACGTATTTTCGCGTATTTTCGTCGACCTTTTGTTATGCGTTGCATTCAATTGAATATAGCTTTCTCAATGATCAAAAATGTACTTTGGGTCCTAAACTTAATCCCTATTCTTGTTCTAAATCGTACTTTTCCATCCTTCAGACCTCCGTGGGGTAACTGAGGGTTAAGAATTTATTTGTGAAGATAGAATAATATAAAGGACCTGAAGAATTAAATGAGATACCAATCGTTTAATGATCGGCGTTTAATATTTCTCTTTATTCAGCAAAAGAACTCCCAATTCATTGATATAATCATCCCTTCTACCACTCGCTGATAGCAAATGGAATGGAACAGAGATTCAAAGGAATTGTGGTGTTAGTCAAGAGCTATATGGGAGGATTTTGTTTCCGTTAATCTTGCTGTTTCCTCAACGTACAGAGAATTATTTCAATTAATTCGCCCCGCAATTCCTTTCAAAAAGAATTTATGTTTTCATTTTATGGGATGTAGTTATAGTGATCAATGTACTGTTAATTCATATAACGCTGATTATCATCTGATGACTGGTTTGATGAAATCCTCTTACCCTGTCTATTATCTGCCAACCCGTAATTTCTGCGTATCTAGGACAGCCCTTGTGTTGTATAATTTGTTTCATATAACAAAATCTGATAGAACACACGTTACGGCATGATAGTTTATCGAAAACAATATTGAAAGGGAAATGAATCTTGAAACGTGTAAAGGTAGATCTAGCTTGAGTTATATGGAACAAATTATAACGCTGATGAACTCCAACATTTTATGAATGTTCATAAGATACCTCGAGTCGAAAAATTCTGATGGTTTTTGTTCTCCCATTTGAGTTTCGGACTGATTCTGTCCTGCTTACTGAATATCGCGAAAAAAATCAGATTTGAATGAGATATACTTTGGAATTTATTCTCAGCCTAAAACGCGAATAGAAGATCAAAAACCATCCGAATTTTTCGATCTAGGACATTCGCGAACGAGGTTGAAGAGGATATTCATGTACAATGTATTCTATGAATGTGAATAATCTGATAATCTTCTGCAGTTCATCGCGATTGACCGTGATTGGCATCGATTATCTCAATTTCATATGGATAGCCCTCAGAAGGATGAGTTCAGTTTCAATGCATTCCTTCGTCAACTGCTCATGGAAAATTCCAGCACACAGGAACGAATAGATGCACACGGAGAATAATCGTAAAGTAAATTATGGACGGACCAAACATTTGGTCACTAAAATCAATCGCATCGTTATTCTCACTGAACATATCGTTAGTTTAACACAGCGTTTCGTAATTTCGATTAAGCCGGTTAGATCTTATGATTGCGCAGTTTGGTCTGTTCATATTCCACTACTCGCTCAATGATTATCACTACTCCTTTTTCTCCGTGCGATATACCGGACTGGAAAGGTTCGTAGAATCGTTGATACTCTCCATAATCTGGCTCTTTGTCATATCAAACATGCATGAAGTCGATCCGAATCAAAAGGAAACAACAATTTTCATTGTGCCATCCGTTGATAGCCAGCTACAGGCGTTTTTAAAATTTTTGTACTTCAAAGCGGAAAGAAAACTGCTATTCTCATTTCCAGGTACCATTCGTTCCTCAAAATACGATAAAATGAATTTTCCATATCACATATCAGTGATTGAATCGATCTTATATACAGCCTTTTATCACATTCTGAAAGATATATAGAATGAGCGGATTTAAATTGAAGAATAATTTAATACTTGATTAATAATTTAATAAATTACCAACGCCCTTCAATGCGAATACTGAAGATTTCAAAACATTCTGAGATGGAATGTATATCGGTTGAATAGTGGTAGGGCAATGGCACTCGAAAGGGCAACGAATACTGTAAACCACACTAATGAATCAACAATCAAAATAAATTGAAAAACCAGAATGAAATGGATTCAAAATCACAAAGGAGAGGGATATAGGCATAAGGTGTCGATTACCTAATCAGTTGCGATAATAAAGGAGAGGAGAAAAGGTTCTTCCATCAGTGAACAATAATCAATGGTGTACTTATTGGTAGGAATAAAAGGTTTCAATGAACCGGTAGAGAAGTAGTAGATCAATGAATGTATGTATCCGATGTATGAAATTATCTCGAACCTATTGGAATCTCAGAGAATGAGGAAATAATGATTCTTGTACATGAACATTCGCATGATTCAATTCAACCTGTGAGAAACATTTGTAGATTTCCAAGAAGGGAATTATTTGCAGTACTGTTATACAACATATGTCTATTACCCTTGTATTAGATCTATCACGTTTCGCAAAACTCAACGGAACGGATGAAGAATCAAATAAGTGCTTTTTTCAAACACAATTGGTTTGTTCATCCTTCTTTCATTTTATGCTGAGAAAGTCATGTATCAAAAGTTTTTGGTAAACAAATGTATTGCGTTCTCCACGCATCCTAACACCACTTGATCCCAGCTAGAAATGGAACCCTTTGATATCTCAAACCCCACCTCGGGCCAACTTGGCTAGACGTGGGCCAAGTTAGGGCCTTTTTATGGTCCAATTTGGAGCAACAGCAATTTCTCGCTGGGATAATCATAGAAACCCCAGCGTGTATGAACTCCGGCCCAATCCGGTCCCCCTCTGGTCTAGTCTTGAGCCCATTTTGGTAGGATGGGGCCTATATTGTGCCAGATTGTACTCTATGGTACATACATGCCAGGAAACGAGTGAACCCTGAATAAACCGGATGATTGTTGCATCTAAGAATACATATATTCCGACCACCGCGACGGGACAAGATTTGGACCCATCACGAATCAGTTTCGACACAATTGGGTCAGTTTTGGACACTGTTGGATCATTCCGGACATTCTTGGACTCCGCAGGACAGGATAGGACACGTGTGAATGTGACGTGGATCTGATCGAAAATTATTAGCTGACCCCACTGGACGATTCCAAAATATAACTTTCCACGGTCGGACAACAGTGGACCCAGGTGGACGCTATCCCATGGACGTCTTGGGACTGATCAGGACAAGTGATAGACATAACTTCACGAGAGTGATCCGAAATTTGAAACAAACGGATCAATTTTCTTAGTCTCAATCTTGTCCAAAACACGTCACTTCGGGCCAATTCTCTCAAGTCCAGAACTTGTCCAATAAACCCATCAGGGCTGCGCACTTGATATGTAAATATGTGAAATGATTGTGAATACCTTATTATCAAATGAAGCCAGGCCAGGCACTCCGTTCCTTCCCTTCTTTCTTTTCGTGCATTCGCATATGCGAGTTAATAAAGGATCGCGAGTGGGGAAATTCTACCCACTGGCGACCCTTTATTAACCCTCATATGTGAATGGGAGAAAAGAAGAATGGAGAGAAAAGTAGAATCAAGCTGCAACTGGCGGCAACAAAGCTAGCAGCCCATCGTCCCAACTTTTTACATAAGACGTTTGTTAAGGAATTAGGCATGTGAAATGTTTACTGGAATGGTATTGATTCGATATCTGAGGTGAACAAAGTTAACGTTCAATCAGAAGTTACAACAATCGGCTGCTAGCTTCCCAGTTTCAACTTCATGATCATCAAAAGTAAGCAAAGCAACTACGTACTATGTGCCAACTTCTCAAAATGAGCGAAGCGAATATGGAAAGGAAACAAGGCTATATTCATACAAGAACCGTAACAGACAAAAACGGAGCTCTGATATACTTTTGCCGAATATCTGATCCAGTATAGCTTAGTGCTGGTCCACCAATGAAGTCGTAAGTCAACGAAAATCTTATTATACCGAGATCCATCTTTCCGAGGTGTATGAAGTCTGAAAATAAAGTTTGAACTTCCAAGAATAGTGTGCCAAGAACAATACTGGTTTGGTCTGCTTAGATCTTTGGGGTGTCAGAGAATCATGACCAGATCAGATTGACCAGAGTATCCCAAAAACTGAGGGAAGTTTGCAGAAACTTCGAGACAGTGCGCCAAGAGTGGAATTCATTGGTACGTGTAGTGAAAAACGAATTTATCAAAGATAGCCGGCTTCGAAGTTTTCGCTTCCAAAAGAGAAGTTGGTTGAATAGAGGTTCCATCCGGTATAGAACTCGACACGAGGGAAGTCACAGGGTATCCAAACAGCATCCGATAATGAGAACAAATCCTTTGGTATATTCGAGATATTGATTCTCATCGATTCTAATATTGTTTTCGATGGGAACTAGCTGTATCTACTATCCTTTTATCATTCCTCTCTTCCATGAGTAAATATATGGAATAACGCGTGGGATTATATTCAGAGTCTCTTGATTGGAATCAGAGCCCTTAACGGAAGAGAACAAGAAGGAAATAAAGAACGACGGAGATGGAATGACTGAGTAATTCTTCCAGTGCGACTGACAACCTCAGAAATTATGCACACGGAAAAGAAGAAATAGTTGCAGCAACTACTTAAATAGGGCGATTCTCGCCCATCGACTTAAGTAGTTTCTGAAGCTACTTAGTATTCAGGACAAGTAACATGTGAGCTGCCTGAACTAACTCGATAGTTGCACTAACTAACGTGAATACCTTAGGTGTTACTTATCCTGACTACGAAGTAGCTGCAGCAACTACTGACTCATGTGGAAAATAGACTATTTAAGTAAGTGCTGCGACTATTCTTTTTTTTCCGTGCAGTGTTCATATGAGGCTATGTAAGTGCATGTTCTGTAATTACATAGTTTTTGGAAAGTATGATCGTGTCAGTCCACTTTCAATATAAAAATATTTTATCAATCATACACGGAAAAAAAAGAATATTTGCAGCAACTACTTAAATAGTCGATTTTCGACCATCTACTCAAGTAGTTGCTGCAGCTACTTAGTAGTCAGGACAAGTAACACGTTAGCTATCTCAACTAATTCAAAATACCTCAGGTATTCACGTTAGTTAGTGCAACTATCGAGTTACTTGTCCTGACTACTAAGTAGCTGCAGCAACTACTTAAGTAGATGGTCGAAAATCGACTATTTAAGTAGTTGCTGCAACTATTTCTTTATTTCCATGTAGAGTCTCAGTGCATTGAATTAGACTCAAAGTACCATTGTGGCTGAAAAACGAATATCATAGGATGTTAGGATGATGTGGCATGATTAGCTCCTGAAGCATAAAAAATTTTGATACAAATGACTTCCTCAGCGCAAGAAGAGTCGAGGATATACTTTATTTGGAATCCAGATTGGGCGCTGTAACTTGAATATACATCATTAAAATGTGTGGAGTACCAATGGATCTCATGTGTACACAGAAAAATGATACGGTTGTCATAACAAAACGTTTTAGTATGCGATCAAGAATATGATTCTCATATCCTAGTAGAAATTCTGTAGTCATTGACGGGTTTTGTAATGCTTAACTAGCCAAAAACTGAACGCTTGCAAGTGCCTCGTAGGCTTCTGGTGAGATACTTGCGGGTGTCTAGTATCTGGCTAGTTGAGCGTTACAAAACTCGTCAATAATTAGAAACCTTTGTACTTGGGTTGCTCAACACTTGAATGCGGTATCCAAATGTTTGGCTACAACCGCTATATCGTTTTTCCATTCGAAGAGACAACAGGAACAAAATTGAGTGTTGGGATGACAAACCATCTGAAAATTTGACATCTATGGCCCTATCTTGGTGCAAACCACTTTTATGTGGTCCACGACAGGGCCTTCGATCCGAAGAATTTCATTCCTAGCATGGGAATTGATCTGTGATGAAGATTTGTATAATATTCCACTTACTGATATCTTTGGAATGATACGTACCTCATATTGTACTGAAATCTTATTCCTATTCCAGCTAATATTTCGTATAACAATACGAAATGATTTTCAAACTTGGTATACGACAAAGTGTCGGGATTGAATAGTTTCACCATCATGGAGTTTCGAAAGTGATTCTGTTCAATGTGAATTGTATTCACACTCGCTACAAGTAGTATTCCATCGTTTTGAAGCGGAGAATTTATGCTGAACTTCTCACTTAAAACTGAGATTTTCAATCTAGAAGGGTGACAAATTTTTTGATTACTCGTAGAATGAAGATTCCCTTCGGATAATGCGTGCGCCAATGGATATACCCTTTCATAAAATCTTCATAATTTATTCTCAACTCAAACACAACGAAACTCTCCCTCACAAAGAAATCCTTCATAATCTTCAAACTTGATGCGATCGTGCACCCCTATCTTCACATGGTCCTTGATCACTCATGAAACTCACCAACTTTGATCTAAACAAATTTTCCCGTGGATTTGAAGATAGGATCGAATCTCACAATTCATTTCGTGCTACTTTGAAATCTTCGCTATATCTATGTTGATTTTCTTACCCTCATATCAAATTCCCTCACTTCTTTTTCCTGATTTTACATTTCATGATTCTTCTCCATATGTTGATTCTCCAATTTATCACATCCATTCCCATACGTCGATGAATCCTTCATTTCATTCATTCACCATGTTTTGTATCTCCCTTTTTATGCGAGCTATTCTTCAAAACATTGCAGATCTCTTTTCCCTGTTCATGCGTTTTACATCTTATCTCCTTCCTCAGGATCTTGAACATCGTGTTATCATCAACGGGTCTGAACCACATTTCCCGTATACTATTCGTTCCTTCACGCGTATATACCCTGGAATTACTATTCATTTGTACCATAATATTATGCCTTGATCCCTTGAGATCTCACACCCCTGTGTTATGTTTCATTAGCTGTCCTTGTTGATCAGCACCTTTTACATACTTCTCATCTCTTGTACCACAAGTATCTCCATGCACCTCGTTTTTCTTCATATCTCATTCTATTCCCTTTTAAGGGAGTTTTCATTCCATTATCTACTCTCATCAGTCGTGGTACTCGTTTCTCCCGCATATTTTCCATTCCACTTCCGTCTTCTATGCCTGAATTTCCTCTAAATTTCTACCTCCTTACTTTGTGACATTCAGTTGAAAATGTTCAATGCTGTTGAAATTAAGGGCGCTAAAGTAGACAGAGAAGGACTTCTACTTACGGGGAGAATATACTATATATGAAAAATTGGAGAGGTATTGTTTTGAATGATGGATTTACATAAATCTTGAGTCTATGAACTCAATTCTCAATAGTGGATTGTATACAGATCTGAAATGAAAATTTTCCTATCTTTGTCACGCATTATGTAAGAATGATAAAAAAATCTCTTTGGAAGAGAAGAATTTGTGAATACAGTAAGATTACTTATGGCAGACAGTGAAACATTTATGAGATTACGTAAAAGCCATTTCAAAAAAGAATTGCTAGAAGAAGAAACGGTCTTTATACGCGACTGTCGGAAATTCACACCTTCTCATAGATTTTTATCTTTGAAATTCTATTTTCAACGGAATAGTTTGATCGAATATACAGAAAAATTTCTATGAAATCAGTAAAACAGTATGGTTCTTTTTCTCTGAAGAATAATTGAATTAGATAGAATTTATGAGTTCAGTGAACTGTTCAGCTATTTGCAATTGAGTTGTCCCAATATTTTATACGGACATGATTAAGTTCTCCATAATCTGGATTACCCCTCTAAGATGTGAGTAAGAACCTTGCTAAGATCATCGTACTATTTATGATTTTAGTCAAAGGTGCACGGAGAATAAGGGTTCCGTTGAACATTACACAGCTAGGAAATTTAACCACTCTAAATGGAAATGTAATTGAACCAAATGAGTTTTATTTGTCATAGCTGAATTTTTTATTTACATGGGATAAATTGTTTTATTCATATTTACGCCAACTAAAATTCAACTGGGGTAATCAAATTTCAGTTACCGCAGCTAGGTGCCTTTCTCTCAGTGTGACAATCTTTGTCATGACTCAAACAGGATCAAGGTTGATCCGACTAGGTCCAGGGAATAAATTTCTATTCTCGGGCTGGTTGAACTTTCTGACAACTTCTCGGATCTCTTCAAATTGGAAGTGTCTCATAACTACGATACGATTCTCTCCCGACAATTCATCGTACACATAATTCTTATCAAAATTTAATCATTCAAATTTGGAATGCATTCTAAATGAGGTTACGTTATGCAGACTGACTGGATGAACTTTATTATCATCCTTGCGGTACAGTAATTCAATAGAGACTTTATTCGACATTAATTTCATATGTCATTAGTAGGTTGTGACATATTCAAAATAGTTTTCAGTTGGGATCTGAATTAATGACAATGCAGTTGTTGAGACTCCTGTATCAAGATTTTGTCAAACTATAAATTCTAGCCTGGAATATAGTGTAAGTACTCGTATTTTGCATAACATATCTAAGATTCGTGAAATTCAGCATTGATACGTCGTATGAATGATATATTAAATTCATTCTATCATTACAATAATGTAGAATAAATGCAATAAAATAGGAACACAAAATTTGAGAAGTGATTGGGGAAAACGTTCCAGATTAGATTCTTACAGAAAAAAAGCGTTTAGATACGGCGAATTTTGCCACGCAATGAAGTGAGCTGAATATCGATTGCGGTGAATCCCTGCTCAATTATTTCAGTCGATATCTAGTTGACTCAACCGCGCGGTGAGATTCACCGTATCCAAATTCCTACGGGGTTGAGGCAAACCTGGTGTTTTCTCAGTGAAATCACAACCATCGTCCTATAGTATGAAGGAAGAGAAACATCAATTCACAATACAGAATGATCAAAAACTAATGAATATCATCGAAGATTATCAATAGTATGTGGATTTCCGAATTTCTCCTGACTTTTAATGATATTCTCCTACTTCCGATTCTTCATACGTTCTCACTTATCTCAGAATTAACCTTTCAATAAAATTACCACAGATCCCATTTGCGGCAAACTTATTCCAAATCCAACATTCCAGGAACGTGATATTCCTTCTTTCTTCCCCACTTCGATGTGCGTACAAATTTGTGTATTCTCACCAGCAAAATCCCCTGATCGTGTCATCGAAATTTCTGAGTAAGGAAAAGGAAGACCCTTACACTAATCCCAAAGTGCGAAAGAGATTCGCCTTAACCACGTAAGTTTCTATAGGTGTGCGTGTTATTTCGAATAGCATCTTCTGTCTAACCCAAAGACTAGCAAGTGGTATGGTCGTATAGGGGTAGCTCGTAGCATCGTTTCCTCTCCCGCGAGATATCGACCCAACGACTACCCGACCCTCGGCAAGAACTGCAACAGGTCTCTTCCCTCGTCAAGATTCGAAGTTTTCTCATCCCGCTCCTTCCTCTTCTCTCCGCCTTGAACCCTCGTCTCTCATGATCTTGATGGTCATGAGACGCACATTTTGTGAAATAGATAAAAAAGAATCCTGCGGTTGTACACGTATATATAGATGATCATGAACTCAAATAGAACAGATCTGTTGTTATAATTTTCAGGAACGAAGACCAGTTTTATACCTATAATTTTCAAACACGTCCCTTCCAGTTTTAGTTTTATATAGAGTTGAAGAGTAAATCTTTAATTGAAATCACGTACATTTCCGATGGAAAAATATACTAGAATCTGTAGCTAGAATGTGTTAAAATAACCGACCACAAAATATCATAATAAATAATTCTGCGACGGTAGAATTTCCCAATACAAAAATATCCAATTACAAAATTATCCGTTGCAATAATATCTCCAGGGCAAAATGAATATGAATTATATTGATAACTTGCTTACATTTGATACATTGTGTTTATAATATAAATCATAGGTATATATTTCTATTATTTTCCTGTTTGTGGTGGAGTGGTGGAGATTGGTGGCCGAATAAGTGGTGATAGCAAATACGTGAGACATATATTGTAAAGGGAATATCGTTGAAGTATTGCGAAAAATGAATGTTATTGAGAAAGAGTTTGTTTTTGGTCGTTTTGTCGTAGGTTCGTCTGTCGTGAGATGATTTGCCCTTGGTTATTTTTGTCGGTGGAACCCAACGACAAAATAACCGTCAAAAACATCTTACGCAAAAACAACCAATAACAAAATATTCACCGTAAAAGATAACCAAGGACAAATCATCTAACGACATCAGATGAACCCACGACAGAACGACCCGGAACAAAAAAAAGAATAGGATTTCTTATGCTCAGTTTTGACAAAATTTCTGTTCTTCGTTCCACTAAAAATTTCGTATATGAATAAATTTAAGTATCAAACAGTCTGACACATTGATCGCTTCTAAATTGCTGTGAAGTACTATTGTATAGTAGATATCGTATATATGCACTATAGTATCGCAATAAAACATATTGCTGTTGAATACACCCTAAGAAAAAATTCTTCTACCCCGAGAATATATTTCTCCCTCAAATTTCTGTAAATTTATTCTAGAAACATATAGCTGAATACGAGGAAACATTTTCTTTATTCACATTGGAAGATTTCGACCTACGAGATGATTCTTTCATATCCTGTAGTACTTGGATGGGAACTGCTATCTTCCCTGTCTCTGAGAAATTCATTATTTCAAAAGAGTGTATGCTCTCGTCTGTCACATCCAATCACTTAGGATTGATTGTTGTCGATGATGATTGTCAGACACGAAGAGCGTCCGAATTTTATTCTCACATTGAAAAAGTAATGTAAAAACTTACATCGAATATGATTCGCGAAGGATAAAAACAGGAAAAGAAGAAACAAAATCTTTCTTCCTATTGTTTCGAGAACTCGAATCATAATTCTTCGTTCATGATCATTCGAAAAGTTTCTTCTGAATCCACGTTGACCCGTTTTAATCTGAAACTTTGTCCATCCATCGATAAACCTCGGGTTCTTGGTCAAATCGTTACGACACTTCCCGTCGATTATTCGAGGGAGAAGCCGGATGCAAAGAAACCTAAAAGGAGACAAGTGGAGAAAATGAAGTGAAAGGAGAAAAGGTTTGTTACGAGTAAGAAATTGTAGTGAAAAGTAAAATCGTTCGTAGCAAGCCTTTTTTTCCTTCGAGTCTCGGAAGAAACTATACGTCGGTTCCTTTTTCTCTCGAATTTTTCTCTCTGCTTCCCGCTATCAAACTGCAAAAGAAATGACAAAAATACCAGGTCGTAACGAGACGAGTTCTCCGTCTTTTCGTAGAGATATACTACGAACCATTAGTAGAGTGAAGATTGAAAAGAAAGACAATACTATCTCTAACTCCACGAGAAGAACTCGCGAGGGATAGGAGAAAAATTCATTTTGACAAATGAAATACAAATTGAAAATCATCGTGACTAACGAAAAATTGATTAAAACTCTATGACAATAATGAAACAAGAATCCCCCGGAACACGAGATGATTTGGCGTTTCAAAGTTAACTTTGTGTGTTCCAGCGACGGAAAATAATGTCGAAATTGAGGATTTAACTTTTGGCTTTTACTTTTTGGTATAGAAAGTCTAACGATTGATGAAGAAGGTGACGGGATGGATGAGAGAAGAGTACAACAAAAAGGATAACTCAAATTATATGACAGGAGATGAAATGAAATGGAATTGTGATGAAAATCAAACGAGCAAGCAAATTACATAAAGAGCAATATGGTGACTAGCGTAAAATTCATCCTCTACGCGGCTGTAAATGGAGATGTGCGGAGGACAGAAGAACAGAGAGGAATACTTTTTCCAATGATAAAATCAATATTACGAACAAACATTGGTTAAGTTAACTAAATCGACATATTCGCGCAAAATATTTACTCGAAGCATGTTCGTGCAAACATTTTCTGATAATTCACCTCGAGTCTCGGTAGAAAATGAAGGATTAATACGAATATTAAATGAAACCATGTGTCTGCGTTGAATTTATGTTTGCATAGCGGATACGTACAGGCGCATGTTCATCAGCATCTTCTCCAATGAATTTTCCATAATGATTGTTTATATTGCCTTGGGAGATTATACTCAGACAGCGTGAATGATCATTGTTAATTTATAAATATTCTTAAACAATTCTTGAACAGTTCCCTACATGATAATGGTCGTGTCCGTGACAGGATCCGTATGAGACATTCGGAAGACTGCGTGAAGGAAGAGAAAGATATAGAAAAATTCCCATTCAGATATCAATACATGTTCTTGTGTAATCGATCACTTCATTCGAGCTTAGTTTAGTTACTAAAGTAAATAACATCAACTCCAATGCTACGATCGAAAAGCGATCCAAGAAGGTTTGAAGGATAGGTCCATGAAATGAGAATCAATCTTCCACGAACTTTTGAATAATCATGAGATTCTTCCGAAATTTGTCAAGATATATATCTCTTATTGACACCCTGAAAAGATATCCAGGAAATATATCTTCTGATGTTGCTGGAGACATTTTTGAATACCTTTTAGTGTGATCTTTTAGTGTGAGTTTTCATTGATTTTTGAAATTGAATAATCAAGTATCTCAGTTGTGATTCATCGTGGATGACCTTTTAGAAATAAAAATGAACAAATTCGAGAATAAGTCGTTTGTACGATAAAAAAAAATCTCTACATAGACAATCAATTCAATTGAAAAACTTCATTCACCGTTCGTTCGATTAAACGCCTATAGCTCTGCAATTTGTCCTTTCGACATTGAAATAATCCCCCTCCGCTGACACAACTTTATAACATTATTTGTAAATCGTATCACGTAGGAAAAGTTCAGATTAAGCGACGCATTCAATGTGTAACCCAGTTACAAGGTTTTTATAGACTCTGAGTTCTGTATTTGTCCCGTGCAAGATTGCCTCGCTGGGCCCAGTAATCGAAACATACCAGTTATTTGAGCTTCCACAATTTATTCCTGAGAGAAGAATTCCTTCCTGATAAATTATTCAAAAATAAACTGATAAGAGGATCAGAAGTTTTTACGGATAAATCTACCCGTAATGAATTATTCGTAAACATCAACTGATAAAAAGATTGAAAGTTTTGAAGGGTGAGAGTTTCATATTTTATGCATGCTGTCATAGAATGAAATTCTTTAATTCCAAGGAGAACTTTTCATGGAATTACTCTATCGGAACATGTTTAACCTTTCAGTTACAAATCTTACACGGAGAAGAGATAATTGATGCAAGGAATGTTGGCATTGCGATTTGATGAACCCCTCCTAGCATTCATCACATCAATTAGTTATGGAATATGAATGAACTAAGGATGTGAGAATTATCTGATTACGTATTCTCCTTCTTCGCTGGTTGGTTTTTCTTTCGAGAATACAGCGATCAAGATATCATTTGATCAGAAAGATCAAAGAATTACAACTCACATTCCAAAGGAAATTTTTCGCAAAGAACTCTGGTCAACGAGTGCCAATTATAAGACCTAATTCATTGCTTCGCATTTTATAAAGAATGAAAATATCCTGGTAGAAATTATATTAGACAATTCACTGGCCTATATCAGGACTAGGGATACGTCTAGTCTGCCACGATGGTGCCAGGTAAGCAGCGAGAAAGGGTCTAGAATGATTTCTACTGGGGTAAAGTGATCCAATGATCGAAAAATCTTTCATCTCCTACACTGAAAAAATAGATATTTTGAAAAATACCATAATTTATGGATTTTTGGCGTTGGTCTGACCCGAGTCAAAATATTTACGTGAACCAACTTCTGGAAGTCTCATAATTTCTTGGACTTTTATAAAGAAGTATGGTACCTTTCTCATAAAAGTCCCAGCCATTATAGTACTTTTAGAGATATCTTCGCGTAAATATTTTGACTCGGGTTAGACCAACGCTAAAAATCCATAAATTATAGTATTTCTCAAGATAATTGTTTCTCCGTGTAAACAGTTTGATACACTTGAATCCCACTCTTTTTTCGGCAGGTAGAAATTGATCTTATGATCTAAAAAATGAATTAATTTTTATGTTGATAATGCGAAATAATAGCACGAGTGGATTCTATCAAATATTTCCTCCTTCTCCTTGAAAGAACGTGTGAAGTGCTCCTTCGTGGTACACGATCGAAATTCAGAACACCCTTCAACATTCACTCCATATTTTTCCCTACGTTATTTCATTATCTTCGCTAATCCAGTGGCGGTATAGCATTCCAACACGTTTAAAGATTCAGCAGCTGGCTTTCATGAGGTGATGGGTATTTACATTGATCGCATCTGGTGTACGCTTCGGGCGGTCATCTTTAGTTTCAGACCACTATAGTTGTTCAACACAAATGGACATGGTAAGCGTTTCCAATTTAAACATCCAACAAGGAGAACTCGAAAATTTTCGTACTTTCCCACATTCAAGCATAATAGTGGATTTTGTCTGCTCTTTAGTTTCGATCTATCATGATTCCATTACATTCAGTGGCTCAAATTTTCCGAGAACTTGGTATTCTTTCCTATTCCCTTATCCCACAAGATGGACTATTTGATCATTCACGATGATTACACATTCTATCATAGTTGTTATTTCAAATCTCTTGTACACAACTGATGCATTCCTGAGTTTCGATATTCGGTTGGTTCGGTTCAATTAAAACCTGAATAAGATCAAGAACTAGCTACTCCTGGAATCCATAAACCAGATTATTGAAAATGTGACGGAAGAGTAGGATTTTATAAGTTCTCAAGATCGGCAAACCGTGGTGAAAAGAGATAAGGTAATGCAAATATGAAAGAAAAATAAACCTCGTGAAGAGCAAATACCCATTAGTTTAAATCAACAAGTTCCACCAGCAGCATGATAGGAAGACTGCTAACTTCGAAAATGTCTGTGAATATAGAGTAGAATAAGACAGATTAAATATTCGTTGAACAAGGACCGAGGGACCAAATGGCAGCATTCTGGAAATAGAAATTGAGCATGACAATATAAAAGCATTGCGAGTGAAAGGTGAAATTGATGATTCAAAAGACGTTTGTCGAACGAACGTATGAAGATGGTGTCTCCTCAGGAGGAAGTAAGTACCCCTTCATACGGAACAGGGGAAATTACTTTGGTGTGATTTTGATGTTAATTACAGTATGAAAAATTGAAAAATATACTGACTGCACTCTCTTATCAATGTAATTATACACATTATTCACATTCAAAATGATCATAATATCACTTGCTCTGTATAATAATGAAAAAGAGATTTATAAAAAACCTGGAGACATTTGTCTACATTTTTGTTTTTGGATGAAAATTGTTGCAGTCACCAAATAGTACAAATCGGACATAAAATTCTCCCAATTATTACTGATCTTTGTGAGAAGAAATGAACAAATTCATTGATCTTCACGTATTTTCTAAAACAACTTCTGACACATCACGGTAACTTTATTATGAGATTTAACACGTGTGTGTACATGTACGTAGGAAAATCAGAGATGAGAAGTTAATGAGAAAGTACGGAGGAAAGCAAGTGAAGAGTGAGAGACACGTTGAAAATTAGCCAACTCCCAACGCTGTCCGTAAACGAGCTTTCTCTGCTGTATTCGACTTTGAACACATTTGAAACGTGGTGACTTTTGATAAATATCTTTAGAAACCCGGGAAGACCATTCGAATTGCGACGGAACAACGTAGTTGAAGTCATAGAAATAAGAACTTGAACAAACATAATTGGATATATTAGAGTACTCGAATTTTCCGAGGATTTTCAAGTTCAGTTGAATATCTTTTACTGCTAGAATTTCCAGAGCTACTCGAAATATCTCAAGTAATTCGTCAATGTTTTTAGAATGTCTATGAATCATGGTTTTTGAAGAATGAGGGATTTTTGGACATTCATGATTTTGTGATTATCCACTCATTATATAGAAGATTGTTTCTCTGAAATTCAATATACGGAATGTTCCCTCTGTTTTGAAGAACTGCTCTGCCTATTGGGCAGAAATTCCTACAAAAAGTCCCCCCAAAAAAAAATGAAGGGAAACTCTACCAAGTAATAAGGAGAAGTCCCCCATTGTGTAATCAAAAGAAAATCGATTGCACTCCCCTACTTCTCCATGTGCTGGCTGCGGAAAATCTTGAATAATGGATGATGAATTACTGGCGTGAATAATAGGGCCTAGTTTGGCCTTAACTGTCGCCAAGAATTAATTTTCACACGGGTAACGGTGCGGCAAGCGAAGAAACACACTATCCTTCATTCCAATAGCTGTTGCGCCTCTATATAGTTCTTCAACGACATAAAAAGAATATTCCTTTGTATCTCGAGGGATCCTAATAAAAATTCTACAACAGGCGCGATACTGCACCAGTACGGGCTAATACTGGCAGAGTACTAGCAGTCTGTACTCAAGCAATATTGGCATTCGTCTGGGATGATGACGCTTTCCTGTACTGGTTACTTGATACTGGTTTGGTACAAATAATCGATAACGGCTTTCAATACAGGTACAGTACTTCTAATTGGTATTGTCATTGATCCTAGCACAGAACCCTTCATTTTAATTTTTGGTGTTCATAATCGGTTCAAAGGGTGATACTGGTATGCATCTTGAAGGGTGTCTCAGTAAACACTTCCAAATTTTTAAAACAAACTCCATAAATTTTTTTCTCTGAAAAGACATTAGAAGATGCTGAGCATTTAAGTTACAAAGAAATTAAGTTGCCTATTGAGATATTGTGTCATGACTGAATTTAAGACGCAACCAAAAGAAGCCTATTTTGAGAATGAAGTAAGCACAAAAAACAATCGCCGACACAATGGAAAAGGCTGAATTTCAATCCATTTTCAAATTAAGACACAGCAAATTTGAGCTACACTTTTCACAGTGTTTATTAGTATCAATGTAAAAGCGTTGGTACAGGGATATAACTCACTTTTCATCGGACTACTGTGGAAAACTGCATAATTTTCTCCTACGGAAACCGAAAATATGGAATATTATTTACTCTTTAAATATTGATAGTTATTTGATGATCTATCACCCTTTAATATAATAGATCATGAATTCCATCATATTTGTATTAATTACTCATGATATTCATGTACAATGGATGATCAGTTAACTATCAATATATGACATTGTGCATCAAGACGATAGATTGTCTTTGAAGTTATGCTACATTAGGTCGGATTTCAAATTGATATACGTTAACTATTAACGTAACTCTTTTTACAGTGCGTAAACGCGATAAACGGATGGAGTAGAAAGAAATTTGCATACACTTTTATGAGAATTTTCCAAAGTTGAAATTAATTGATGAGTGAATAAGAGCCAAGAGATATAATAAATTACATAGCATTAATAAATCATCACCGAGATCATTACCATGAGAAAAGTTCTGCATAAATGATGCATATGGACTATCAGAGTATTTTATTTATACGTAATTCTCATCACCTTTATTACGTGTCAAGTCGATAACGTAAACAACACGACACACGCGATAAAATGATACCCTATTAAAAAAGTACAACATTGATCAGAACCTCTTATACTTGCATTAATCAATCTAATAACCTCTCGTTGCACGGATTTACAGATTTCTACATAGATACGTATGAAATATCGCGGGTGAGAATGTACAAAATACATGAAGAGTGTATATAGACGTTAATATGTAGATTTAATTTGACGAAGTGGATAGAATGTTCCACGCAAGTGTTTAGAAAGAAGGTAGTGATTCATGTATGATGAATAGAGTGAAGTTCGTGTACACGCGTGTAAGTCGAAGAACTTCAGAGTTCTGATAATGAGAATTTGTTGACATTTGGAATCAGTCAATGAAATCTCGATTTTAATCAGTGAACGAAGAAAAACAGTTTTTGTAATTGAACGAATTCATCTTTGCTGAGTGAATTGGATAACTTAATAATGACAATTCACTATTTTCACGAACTGATTCGTTGTGATTATCTGTTTTCGCTGATCTCGTGAAGCTCGATTCGTCAAAAAAAAAGATACAATTCCCTTTTACTCCAACGAATCTCACATTCAAGAATTTTGAGTTAGAAACAGTTCACTCAAAAGTCGTGTTGGTAATTAACACAAAAAATTATCAAATCGACAGATTTTTAATATAAATCAAACACTTTTGAGTTAATTTCATACATCTTTTCTGTCAATATTCACCGCAAACTTTGAGTGGACTATTTGGGACATGCAGATCCCTAGTAGAAATGCTCTAGCGATTCATTGGTTTGGTACCACCTGTGCCATGGAATAACCAGACATTTGCTACCAATTTGCAAATTACTGGCAAGTTTTCTAGATTTTCGTTAGGATAAGTGTTGAAAACCAATGAATCGCCAGAACATTCCGACTGGAGATGTGTTAAAAATACACAAAAATTTTCACTAGGTTGTTTGCTGTTCATGTAATAACAAGCGAATTTTTTCTCGTGTATGTAGGTACATCTTCATGGTATGTTGGAATCTCTTCACCAAATCTCCACTGTAAAAAAGGGAATTCCACAAAATTCGGATCAGAAGGGTTTGATAAATAGATTCAATCCCTAAATCATTAACCTCACCTTTCATTCGTTTGTCTCTCACACATTTTCATCACTTGATTAATCAGCTCTATGTTCCCTGACTGCATAATAAATTTCACGAAAGGAAGCGGGGAACCTCAGGAATATGCCGTTAAATGTAAGTACGCTAATTTTGAATCACTGTATGTACGTTCGTACGTTCATACGTACGTAGTTATGCACGTATATAACGTCGTTGCGCGACACGATAAACAAGAGTACTCACGCGACTTTAATGAGTTTCAAGGGGATATTTTTTTCCTCTCCATTTTTCGGTCTTTTATCCATACGTGCGCGTGTAAATATTTTCCCCTCATACCTTCGCATGTGAAGCGTGTCAACTTTCAGAATAATTTTCATAAGAGTTCGTTTTTTACACGCTACTTGGATCTCGTTAATGAATGTTACCAACGCATATTCTCATTCGGCGGGTAATCAACTGATCCAATGGATTGCCACTTTGACAGCGCAAGTGAAATAACTTTATCGCTATTTAATTCATTTTAATTAATTCACGAATTAATCGGAATCTCTGCTATGTTTAGGAATTTTGAGAATATCAAATTCACATGTGTTCAATTCAATCCTCAGATTGATTGATCATTTCGTATCACATTTGCTGGAGTTGTATAGATATGTTACACTGTAAACGCGAGTAGGAAATTTCTTATATCAGCCAAATAAAACAATTTTGAGAGCTTTTATTCAAAATCTAGTTTCAGCATGAGGTGGTGGAAAGTGGAGGAGATTTCATGCAAATTAATATCAAGATGCGAAGGAAAAATCATGAGCTGGTGTGAGATTCCATCAGAATCTGTAAGAAGAGTTGAAGAAAATCTTGAAAATTAATAAAAAATTTATGTTTAAATTACTGTGAAATGGGGTAACTTTGACAGCCCTTGGATCGCTTTAACAGAGCGCCAAAGTACGGTTTGAACGTTTGCGAAACCAAGTCGCGTGACCCTGTGTGGTGGCGCACACGTTCAAACCGTACTTTGATGCGCCATTGACACGGCCCAAGGGCTATCAGAGTTATCCTTCAAAATCGAAGTAACTTCTCTTTACGGTACAAAGAGAGAAATTCGGGATTTCAAAGAATGAAAATAAATAGGAAATACAAATTAATGAAAAAAATTATACACTGAGAAAACTGTTTTGTTATACCTACTAAAACTTTTTGTTCGCATAACTCACTGTAAAAAATTGCTTCCTAAATTTCATAGAAATGTATGTGAAGCAATTAACATATACATTTTGTATTGAATTTTCAAGACTTCTTTGACTTTTCATATGAAATTTTATGATATCTCATACAGAATTATGATTTTTCATGCATTTTTATATGAATTTTCACACATTTTGCATTAAATTTCATGAATTCTTAATCGAACTTGATTTCAATTACAAGTTTCAGAATTTTCATATACATCTGATATCGGAAATTTCAGAATATTTTTTACAGTGTAAAACTTTAGTGAGTCTCACCAAAATTCGGGTGCGCTAAGCAAATCATTTCACCAAATCACATTCGGTTCTTCGAATTAAAAGTGATTTGGTAAAATCCTTTCAGTTGGTATAACCAAATTTTTCCCGAACACACTGAATTATTAGTTCCGCCAACCAAAAATTTCGATTAGGTATCAGTGATGAAAACGAAAGTCTTGTTCCGTTTCCATGGAAAATATATCACGAATAACATTATTTGAAGAATAAAAAAATCACTCTATTACCATGGGAATAACTAAACTTTTATTTCTATTTTATTTCGTCACCCAAGAGCAAAAACGAAATGCATCGTATGCGTTCGTTTGGTATTGAGGAACGTAAATAATTTGAGAATAATCCTAACGGCCCTGGAGCGTCAGAAGACGGATGAATGTTTGGTATGGATTTTTGAGATAACTAAGCGATAATCACAAATCTGAACTGTGCAGCAATAAATTACTGTGTTAGGATCAGACCACGAATATAAATTCAAAGCCCAAAGTAATTCTTAAACATGAGAAAACAAGTTATGAAAGTTATTGAAATTTTGAGGAATAATTTTCAGGTCAAATGTGATATTCGAGGCTCAGTTTTAGCAATGTACTTTATGCTTCTAGACATTGCCCCACAAGATGTCTAATAGATATTCAAAACATATCTTATCAGACAATCTTAAACTCCTTTTAGATGTTATGTTTTCTGGGTAATTGCTGAGTTGACCTTTTTCTACACATACACTATTTCTCTGAGTGCGATGAACAAACAAATCAAAACAACAGATTCGTCAATTTGTTCCATCATTCTTGTCATACATTTCTTTATAGGTAATGTTCTTTCAGTCTTTCATCGAAGAGAAATACGTAGCAATTCCAGTTTTATGGCAGATGATCAAAATGGAAAAAAAATTTCATTTCCGTTTTGTTTCATGCAGATTTCATTATGTTATTATCTCAATAACATTATCGATGTTGCATTCCATTCCTCCCAGTTACTCAGAAACAGAAACGAAATTCAAGATTGATTTCCATTTCTGTTGCCGAAAAACTTAGAGGAATTTGTCATATCCCAGACAGCATTGAATGTCCTGTGGACGTTTTAGAAACATAACCTTAGTTTTGCGCGCTTCGTCTCCGTGGAGTAGGTTTAAATACGTTCAGAAAACGTTCATTCTTGATACACCTGAATACGTTCCCAGTACGTCTTTTTCATCTACCACGTTTCTCGTTACGTTTCCCAAACGTACTTTCATGAAAACTAACCTATACAAACATACGCGTAGTATCGCAGAACGTCATTGACATCTTCATTGAACACGTCCCCAGAACGGCGCATGATGGACATAAATTGAACATCACAGAACATTTGTATGTCCCTAGGACGTACATGCGACGTTTTTAGAACGTCCTGGGATTTTATTTGGACGTTTTCTGTGAGAGCAAGTACGTTTTATGAACGTTCAGAAAACCTCCCGATGCTATCCGGGATCATTTTGCTGAGTTCGGATCCCTAATGTTATTCCCTCAGTAACGTTATTAGCGATGTATTTTGTTCCCATACGTATAGTTGAGAACAGAAACAATCATTGAAATCGGATTGTGTTCTCGTTGCTAAGAAACATAACGACATAATAGTATTTAGTTATGTTGTTCCGTTACGTTCTGGCTCTGTTAGGTATACCAGGTGTGTAAGTATGAAACCGGAATTTGCCCATAGGTGGCGCTAGATGTCGATGCAGTTACCTACACATCACGTCAGCGGTGTCTTGTTATTGTATTTATATCCAACAAAGATTTCCAACTCAAAATAACACGACTGTCATTCAGTAGCATTAGTTTATTAGAGATAAACATGTCGAGTTTTGTACCGACAAATTACGATTTGCGGACAGCACTACTTTTCTGTTTTCATCTGAAGAAAACCGCAGCCGAATCGCATCGAATGCTTGTGGAGGCGTTTGGTGAGCATGCTCTCGGTAAAACACAGTGTTTCGAGTGGTTCAAACGGTTCAAAAGTGGCGATTTTGACGTCAGGAACGAAGAACGTGGAAGACCACCGAAAAAGTTTGAAGACGCTGACCTGCAAGCCTTGTTGGACGAAGACGACGCTCAAACACAACAACAACTGGCGGATCAGTTGAAGGTGACCCGAGAAGCCATCTCCCTTCGGTTGAAAGCCATGGGAAAGATACAAAAGGTGGGGAAATGGGTTCCACATGAACTCAACGAAAGACAGCAGGAAAACCGCAAAACATCATGCGAAATGCTGCTCACCAGGTTCCAAAGAAAGTCATTTCTCCATCGAATTGTGACTGGCGATGAAAAGTGGATATATTTCGAGAATCCTAAGCTCAAAAAGTCATGGGTTACTCCTGGTGAATCTTCAACATCAACGGCAAGACCAAACCGCTACGGACGAAAGACAATGCTGTGTGTTTGGTGGGATCAGAAGGGCGTAATCTACTACGAGCTGCTGAAACCTGGGGAAACTGTCAATACTCAACGCTACCGACAACAAATGATCCATTTGGATCGAGTTTTGCGTGAAAAACGACCAGAATACCAACAAAGACAACACAAGGTGATTTCGCTGCATGACAATGCACCAGCACACAAAACAAAACAGGTCCAGGAAACGATAGAGTCGTTCCGTTGGGAGATTCTTCAGCACGCGCCTTACTCACCGGACCTTGCCCCATCCGATTACTACTTGTTTGCATCGATGGGACACGCACTTGCTGAGCAGCGCTTGACCTCTCACGGAGATGTACGAAAATAGCTCGATGATTGGTTTGCCTTTAAAGAGCAACAGTTCTTTTGGCGCGGAATCCACAAATTGCCAGAAAGATGGAAAAAATGTATAGATAGCAACGGACAATACTTTGAATAAGTTACTTTGTATCATATCATTACAATAAACGTGTTTTTTCTGTACAAAAATTCCGGTTTCATACTCACACACCTGATATATCAACCAAATCTTGTCCCTCAGTGTGAGTGAGAAAATTAATTTGGAATTTTTTTTAATGCACACTGTGAAAAATGTGGGGAATTTTTCTTCACTTTGTTGGTGAATTCCGTCCCCTTCTTGCGCGGGAATTACTTTTCATAAAAAAATAAGCGATTTTTCCACCGCTTTGAGGAATTATTTTATTCTCTAGGGGTCAAATCATCACAATCATCTACAAATGAAGAAGAAGTCCACTAAATTCTGGTGTAACTTCTCCAAATATGGAGGAACTTTGCTGCCACCACTTTTTGGGGGAAAAATTCCAGAATTATTTTTTACAGTGCAATTCTTCACGGTATGGTGAAAAATTTTGGGAACTTTTTTGAAAACTTTATCATTGGAGAAACTCAACCCGCGAAGAATGTTCCCAATTCCGTTCCAAATCAGAAAAATGTATTTTCACCACTCCTTCTCTAGTCAAGCGCTCAGGAAGTGCGCTAAAGATCCCAGATGAATTCGTCAAATCCTTATGAAATGCCGGTCCTCAATCTGATGACAATTCTCCATCGAGTATTCATCACTGTAAAAAATGATCGGAATCTCCCGATCCTAGGGTAGGAAATCAATTTCCGATACATTTGTATGAAATTTCCCCATAAATTCAACTGACCATTTCAAACCTCATAGGATTTTTACTATCATTTTCCAGTAAATTCCCGGTATTTATATATATTATATATTTATGTGAAGTTTCCCATATAAATTTTTCACAGTGTGTATTCAAAATACTTTGATCGTCGAAAACTGTGTATCCTTATATCCCTTGAGTTCAAATGAATGTACACGGTGAAAAATTTTGTGGTAGAAACGGTCTACTCGAAATTCGTGTTGAAAATCAACTCAGATGAGTGTCAAATTGACACACTAAAAAAAAATTGATCTGGAAAAGAGAGAAGGAATCTCTCTCAATCAGAAAAGATATCCCACTTTTGTTTTCTTCTTCAATTGAGAATGTATGCCCCTACGATCGAGAGTATTTTCAACGAATGAAAATCAAACAAATGAAAATTCTTCCACCACAAACGTTAATTCTCTCAAATGAAGAAGAATGCTTTCGATACCACACATTAGAAAAATTGCATCACGATGAGAGGGATACTCTTATTTTAAGATTAATTTTTTTTGGGTGCAGATGTTCAATGTGAACTCAATACTTTTGTGGTAATTTCTCACATTCCTCGTGTCGATATTCTACACAAACTTTGAGTGGATTCTACTGTGTATAATCAACTATATTGATCCTTTGTTACTCGCGCTATGAGGGCAGCGCTGGTTTTCACTGTAAAAAATAATCGGAATTTTCCTATACGCAGCAGCCGGAAAATTCCGATTTTGCGATTAGAAATCAATTTTTGATAAATGTATATGGAATTCTCCATAAATTGAACTAAAAATTCCAAACTCTATGGGATGCTTACAATCATTTTCCAGTGAATTTTCAGTAAAATACGGCGAATTCCTAACGCATAGAAATTTCTTACAGTGTTTGATTTTTTAAATCGTATCAAATAATCAACCATTCTCAATATTCACAATATTATTGAAGTGAATGTTGACCAATATCATTGAGAATAGTTGATTATTATTCCCAATGTGATCTATATTAATATTAAAAATAATCTCAACCTCAATATGTCGCGAGTAGCGAAGGGTTGAAATTATCATCAAGTCAATCATATAGACTCTATGTTATTCACATATCTGTAACCGTCTCTCTTTAAGAGGAAATTGTCGTTCATGCAGAAATCTTGATGTTGCCGATGTTAGAATTCAATATCCACGACATCTCTTCTTTTTGTCATGTTCACAGAATGTTCGATTCAATCCATACTATCCATGTTTCTCTTCCATCGGCAGAGAATTTCTGAAAAGCAAAAATCCCAATGGTTTGCTCATAACACGAGCTATTGTGAATAGAAAGAAAACAGCACATTGATGAAATTTTTTCGTTTCCCATATTTTCTACATTTTTCAAAGTTGATGTGAGAAACAGTAGTCGCAAATTTCTTACCAAGAGAAACATTTTAGAAAAAAAAACATCATTCTAATCTACAAACAGTAAGAGAGACAGGAAAACAAACATTTACCGAAGAAAGTTTTCTTGTTTCAAACTACCTGATGTTATTACTGCCTGAGCAAAAGTTACCTATTCCTTATTGCCCAGACAAAACTCCCTCACGAGAAATCATCCTATCCATAAATTCCAACGGAATATGGAACATACAAGACAAGACCAAGTGTTGATAAACTATTCGCTCTCCAAGATATTTTGATGGCTTGTCCGATTAGTCCCGTTTTTGATTATTCGATTAATCGATCAATCGATCTATTCCGAATACTCCTGTCTCGCAACTTACAGTACATTTGGAAACCTACAATTATATTAACATTTTTTTTGCCTTGAAGTGAACTGAGAAGAAGATACTCAGCTGCGGTATCTAAAATTTAGTTGTCCCAGCGAAATTTTAGCTGGCATAAATAAAGGTATAGTTGCCTGAAATTCGAATAAATATTCAATATTCAGTCCATTGAATGAACATGAAGAATTTAGCTGTGGAAAATAAAATTTATTTCATCCAATTGAATTTTTATTTGGAGTGACTGAATTTCCTAGCTGCACGGAAAAAAAATTCACTATGGTAGCTATTTTATCTATTTGATATTTGGATAGCAAAGAACATTGCTGCAACAGCTACATTTCAAACAATAACTTTTTCGTTTTATGTTGATATTTATTTTTACTGTGGCAGATCGTTTGATAATGGGCGAATAACGACCCAAAACGTCCTGTTCATTTTAAACTAAACTTTCATTCAATATCAAATAATTTCTGACCTGAAATAATTCTTGGCATGTATGGAAGCAGACTATGTGAATTGAAAGGAGAAAGCGAAAAGTCGTGCAATCCTTCTTTTTCCAATATTTTTGAACCGCCTAATGCGATCGATACCAAAAGAGGAGCTTTCCAACTCCTTCTTAAGTCGAATTCTAACCCATGTATTCGAACAGGAAATATTATAAAACGGAGAAAAATATTGGATATATTCTCAAAATGATGAGTGCAATTGTGCAATTGGTACCACAACAAAACGTTTCCATCTGCTCGCCTATTATGCATTTTAATCAGAAAGTTATTTTGAATAATAAAACGCAAGATGCAGAAACGTATAAACAGTGTGCGAGATACCCACTTTTTCGATATTCTTTATACTATATATTTATAGTATATACCTTCATCTTATTTTGAGCCCGCTTATCTGACCATACAAAAAATACTCCATTATATGTATATAAAATATATAATTTTTATGTAATACACTTATATATTATTATATATATTTTATACATAATGAGTAACGAAAGTGAATAACGTTACAATCCCTGGTTTCTAGCCTTGACGATCCGTCGAATCGTTCTTTGTTCACATTTTCGAATTCTAGTTTGTTGTGAAATTACAGGGTTTGGTTCGTTCATATGTGAACAAAACATTTTGGTAGGCACAACAAAATGATCTTCACATTGTTAACGTATTCGTAGGAAAAACATTTCGCTGATGGAGCAAATCGATGTACTTTATACAGAATAGAGAACTGTTTATTGACCTAGCTGAAAATTTGCTGCCACAGCTAACTGGATTGCTGAGAGAGCAATGTGATTATCTGAAGTGGCGAATTGTTCGCTGTAATAGCAAAATTTTTAGTATTATATACAGAAAAGCAGTGAGAATTTTCTGTATAGGAGTGAAGGTTTTTGGCTACCACAGCTTAAAAATTGCTGTCCTAGTTGACAAGGTTTCTGTCATTGCAGAAAATTTGCTGCCCCAGCAAAACAAACACAGCAAATTTAGATTTTGTTGTCACAACCAATTTCTTACCCTCCATGTGAAGATTGAAAGTACACATGAAAGACTGAAGTGAAATAGAAAAGTGGGATTCAGTTGATTGTTCCATAAAACCCGTGATTGAAATTGAGTATGACTTTTCATTTCGAGGATATACGAGTCTTTGAAAAAGCATAAAACAACGACACAGAACTTCGAATTCAAGGGAAGAACATGAAGGAAAATTGTTTTTCTAAAGATTCTTGCATTTTTTCTTTTTCTCCGCGGAACCGTTTGTAAAAGAGACGAATATAGTTGAATTTACTGCCCTCACCCATGACACACAGTACATTGAAACCAGTTCCTACCGTGAACGTCATTCCTAAAATTATTACCACGGTACAAGCACTTTGCATCGTCAAACTCACTCAAAAGTCATCCTCGTCACTTTCTTGTTTTGAATAGTCAGATTCTTCTGAACTTGTTTCATTCTTCTTCTTTTTCCCGTTGACTTCCCTTACAAAGAGTTTCTTCGCAACATTCACTTTCTCTCTTTTTTTCTACAATCCGACGTCTTGTCCGTTTGTTCTCGTTTCTGTCGTTTCTCAAAGTTTTCTTTGGAATTTTTGTCACAAGGTGAGAATTTTCAAACACTTGTGGAACCTTTACGTTTTAAAAATTTGTTTTTGAAAGGAAACAAGGTCTTGTATCAATTCCAAGTACAGGCTTCCTTTCTATTCTGAAATCACAGCTGGTCCTCGCGCTGAGGAATTGATAACTCGACTAGATACACAAGTTTTTTGAACTCTGACAGATGCAGATGTTCAACATTTCCGATCATTCCAGTGATATCCCCTAGTAAAAATAATTCATATATATGTTTAGTCATATATGCCACATATATGATTCATTTTTACTAGGGTCGTTATTTAACATTTTGCCACTGCGACGACATGAAACAGTACGTCCTTGGTTCCCCTTAGTTCGAGAAACCGATTGATTTTCGTGGAATTCGAGTAAAATTGAGCGAAGAGCTGATTGATCGATCAGACCTTTGTCCAATTTCAATGAGATTTGGCGAGAATCAATGAGTTCCCTCAACTAGGGTTTTCCCATACAAAAAGTAAATGGTGGGGATCTTCTAGGTTGTCTCTGGTGATGCCGCGAGACGAGACGGGACGAGAATAAGCTATTTCTCGTCTGGATTTTGTAGTACCGTTGTCGTGTCTCGTCTCGAAATTTCGAAATTCCGAAATTTTGTTCTGTGATATTGCCAAAATATTATTTGATATACTTTTTCATTACTTCAAATTCAATTTTAGTTTCTCGTGAAATCATTCTCGTCTCGTCTCGTAAATTTCTCGGGTTAGGTCTTATTCATCTCGTCACGTTTCTCACCATGGCCTCCTCGTCTTGTCTCGGCTTTCTCGTGTCTCGCGGCATCACTAGTTGCGTTGTTAAGAATATGATCCTACAAATGTAATTGAATCATTAATATTCCTCGTATATATCTGATGATTATTCAGATTACAAAGTACCGAGCAATCTCTCGATCAAGAATCCAGTGAACATTTTGTGTCTTGCGATATTCCCAGTCAATTATCTTGAACATGTCTCGTATCTAAAACTTATCTTCGAGACATCTTTTAGATGTGAAACATGTTTGAGATATCTTCTAGACGAGTTTCAGACAAGAATTCCTGTGAAATCTCTCTGAAATATTTTGCAAGCCACAAAATGCTCGCTGTATTCTTGACAAAGAGATTGCTAGGTTGCTTTATTAGGATTGAAGATGATGTTGATATAAAAACGTAGAGAAAATAAGATACCTCTACTTAGTAATGAAATATTACATAAAATACATAAAATCGGTGACTCCATGAAGTGAGAGATTCCACAATAATTTCTCGGAATAATAATCATGGAATACAATCTAACACTATAAAACGTTCCGATCAGATTGTACAGGAATTAATTTTATTGTAACAGAGTTGTTATGCTTTAGCGTCGATATTTCCCGAGCAGGCTATAGAGGAGATTCCGAGAAAGTGGTTGAGGCATCATCATCAAAAGTTATAATTCATTAATGGTTTTTGCTAACAAAGTTCAACTACGCGAAGTAGTAGCATCATAGCTCACTTCAGTGTTTGAGTACGATGTGGAATAGTATGGAACTTCAATTAACCCTAAAACATATACGCAAAAGCGTCCCAAGTAAGAGCATTTATGCCAACTTTATGCAGATACGATCGTACATAATTTTCAAGGATGAAACAAAAAGGAGTGGAATATATCACGAAACGGTATTATCGTCATATCAGGGTCTCAATAAAATCTTCAAAAAGTAAATAATCAACAGGATGTGTATTCCTTCAAAGCTGCAGTACTGTGTCAGAAATATAATAGTCTAACAAAGTGTTGAATCAAGTTCATCTCATCATCCTCCTCTTGAATTATTTCCTTGTATCTTGTTTAAAATTCAGTTGATTTCCAAATACGGTATGAATTGTAGTTTATCTCACGAAAATATCCCGATCGATTCGTCATGCCACTTTTAAGTGTAAACAATGTCCGTTTGTGTTCGGAATTTGAAACAGTACATAGGATATGTGTTTGTGAATATAACAACTATATGGACTGATAGAATAAGTGAGATTTAATTCACGGAAAGCTCAGTACTGCTTTGTTTTGCATGATTTACCTGGAAGATAAATAGGAAAAACACTATTCTGGAATTTGAAATGCTCATTAGGGGCTCAATGAAATAATCACTATAAAATTACAATTTTTATTACAATTGTCGAAGAAGGAATGTCAAATAAAATGTCATGGATTAGATAAAACAGTTCTAGGGCGCGAAAGATCATATAACGAAATGACATTCCTAATCTCATTACCCTACAAATCTGAAGAGCAACATATTCCAATATAAATCCAATTACCTGCCTTGATAGGATACTATAATTAAGATCAGTAACCCGTGAAATAGAATACATGAATCTCAGACTGTGTTTTTTTTCAACTTTCAAACACTATTTCCATTTTCGATTATGTTATCCGTATCACTACAAGTACGATATACGAACAATGTCGTCTAGACATGATTTCCAGACAGTGATTCCATTCGAACACGTCATTGACTTGATGAGGAAAAAAAATTGATTGGAATGTGTATCGATGATGCGTATTCAATCACGTATGTACATCAACAATATTAATATTGCGGAGCTGAGGAAGGGAGCAGGGGTTTTCGTATTCCCATCCAATAATCTCGATCAGAGAGCATTCGACAACGATCAATTAATCGATACTTTCGAACCTGTTGGTGTTTCATAATAAATCTTGTAGGCAAACATTTGAATTGTCAATGGGGGTTGAACAATATCGCGTTTATGGTTCGATACAGTCGTAGATGATCTCGAACGGTAATATTTGAACAAACTTGATTCTAAACTCAAATTCCGTCGTAGATATGTGGATTGATAATATCGTTCCTACAGCGCCTGGAACATATACAATTCACGATGACATTCATGGAGATAATATTATTCGTAGTTAAAATTTACCACCGATATCAGAGAAGATGAGAGATGATATTCCAATATTCCAGTTGTACACGAAACTCATAATCAGAAATTGAATGTTCATCATTAAAATAATAGGGTAGGAACGAAATTTCAACTGCCATCTTTATGAATCCAAATAAAAGCTCTTACGGAAATTAAAATACAATACTCTCATTCTATTCAACGTACATCACGGCAATAATTCCGTTGAAATTCTTCCGAATGATTTGATGAGTGTATTCAGAAATGAAGAGAAGATTCCTTCTACAAGGGGAATTATGTAACTTCACTAATGAGACTTGAACCATCTCATTATTTACCAGGAAAAAAATACCGTGAGGGTGATAATCAATTATCTTTATAAAGTGAGAAATTCAGAATATTCACGATAGTTATTATTCGGCGTGAATTTTCGTGTATAAATCGAATTGAAATTCAAACTGTTGAAATCCTTTTAAAACTTATTGCAGACTTTTGATAAGGAACGGCCCGTATGAAGGTTTCTTTCTTTCGCCAATGTTGACAATAGAATATAGCTTTTTGACGCAAAGCTGATTACCAAGTCTAGGCAACTCACATGAGGTGAATGTTGTACCACTGTTGGTAATTAGTGAAGTGCTTCGTCAATCTACAATTGTTTTAGCAGTCATCAAAGCTTGGGGCCAACTATCTTCGATCCTCTGATATTCTCCCAATAGCGACTGTCAATCTTGGCCCACTGTTTTACCAATGTTGGTTCTACGTTGACAAGAAGAGTTAGCAAAGCGTAAAATTATGTTATTATTTCAAAATTGCACCATCCTAATGTCGAAAATCGTTCAATCTTGAACAATTTTTTGCCATCCTCGAACCAATGTCAATGGCAATTTTTGTTTGGGGGAAAGATCTTTTATGATATATCACAATAATCTTCAATTGGCCCGTCTCATGAACATGCCTCAATTACTGTTTCGAAGGATCCAATAGATAAAGAACTTATCATTACGATATTTGAAGAATCAAAGCAAAAAGTACGCTCTTTTCTGTCACTGCATTACGAAGAAAAAAGTTCTATGACATCGCATAAGATTTCAAACGGAGAAAAGTAAAAAACTCTCCATATACATCTATACACTGGAAAAAAAATTTCTTTCGGCCAAATGAATATCAAATAAATGGTTATAATCATTTATTTGAGTCGAATGCATTATTTTGGTTTTAGAGAGTATTTATTTGGCTCGAAGAAATGTTTTTTTCGGTGTAACTTTTACACTTTAGAAACGAAAAATTCAATCCAAAGGAACACGTACTTATTTGTAGTTACTCAAAGCTGAAATTTAACTCTTGTTACAGTAGGGGATGAGGTTACGTTATTCCCGCTCTAAATGGAATCTCATTTCACAAGAGTAAGAATGTACTCTGAACGAATGAGAGGTAGAAACGATTCCAAGATAAGGATAGTATTTCCATTCGACAAGAAGACTTTTCATTCATGAAGTGAAAACTCTATGAACATGAGATACTACTCGGGAGAAATTCAGGATCAAGCAGCATCGCGTATCGTACGAACCAAAGGAATGAAGTATATGTACACATGGTGAATATTTATATACTTTCACTGGAACGTGTAGGAAGTTTCACAGTCACATAAAAAACTTGTCTTTCTTTGCGTATGAGGCTGTATGTAATTTTTCCTATTCTCTTTCTCTCCGATACGAGGACAAAAGGAAACATAATAATCATTCCGCGTTTCAATATATTCCCATTCAACCTCATGAATTCGCTTTTTCCTCTTTTCGAGTGGAATTTACATTCTCACCCCATAATTTTCATCTTGAAAAGTTTCCTCCCTCGCGTTCTACCCTCCTCTTGTGTTAGCTTGAAAAGACGTCAACGTGTACATTCTCTCTTGAAATTCTGTCGATTCGGTATCAAAGATTCTCTATACAAGTGAGAGAGTTTCGTATTTTTCTGCGTCATGCGAATACTCATCGATTGATGGATATTTATGCGTTCAATTTTTGCACGCTCGATAATGAACGTTATGAGAGGATATAATGATACGTAGAATTTCTTTCAAAAATATCATGTAAATTAGGTGATTTATTCATCGTTGTTTGGAATTTTTTTTCATTTTCGATGAGAAGCAATAATCATAAATGAAACACGTGATGTTAGCAATTTTGATATAGAGATGGAGGGGTGGAAAAAAATGGACAATAGAAATTTTCCTCGATAAGGGTTCGAAGCCAGTCGGCAGCAGAGTATTATTTCCATAAACTGAATAAATTCCACTGCAAGCAACTGCAGGTATTGCCAAATCATTAGTCAATGATGGATATTCACTGAGTTTAGTGAGTCATCGGGGGCCCATTCCAGTACAGAAACCCTTGCACTTCAAACTAGCCAATAATCGGCCGAGGATTTATTTGCTCAGACCCTAGCAAGAACAGTTCAACCGTTACTGTACCATGACTATTTTCAAAGTGGTGTCATTTTTCTGACAGACATCAAACAATACTAGATCTTGAAAATGGCCAGATTTGTTGCGATATTGAATCAACATTTCAAATAAATAGTTCAGTTTTGAACAAAGTTTGAAATGCTTGAAAGAATGGATATATTCTATAATATAGATAATCTATATTTGTTTTCAAGAAATTTAGTGCATTTCCCACTTTACCCGACAACTCCTTACTTCACCAGAACTTTTCGGTTTCCGAAGAATTGATAAACTAGAGCATCAGCGTGAGATTCGTGTACGCTCATGTATCTCAAAATTAAGTTGGAATCCTGCTCTTCGAGAGAGCACATCCAAAATTCCACAAATTTCAACTCTCATACCTTGCATGGAATCAAATGCAAACTTATCCCCACTATACTCGACTCTCCCCTATATTATATCGACTATCCCCCATCGCTGCGTATTTCCGTAACTGAAATGTAAGTCAGATGTGATTGAAATGTGAATTAGTTTTTCAATTACGTTAATAACTTTTACTTGCATCATGTGTAGATTTTTATGTTGAGATTTTTTTGAAAGACTCGTTGCTTTCAGCGTAGTATTTTTTACATTAAAAAATTAGTCCGGTGACTAAGTTAAAGCTCACTTTGAACGTGATTAGTGCAGAAAATGCATGTTGTTTCATGTTCAAAACAGTGATTACCAACGGCTTCTTTCATCTCCGATTTTGAGAATATTTTTCCGTGTTGACACATTCTTTGAAGAAACCACAATTAAAATTTGGTATCCCCTACACCCTTGTATAACGTACATGTCAGAGGGTGAGGAAATATGAAACAGTTTCACAAAGAAAAGTTTACCTTGTTTTACTGCGGTGATTGTATAAAAATAATGTAGAAGACATCGTTTGGGATGAAAAGAAAAATGAATCGAGGATAAACTAGAATGAAAATTCATCATTGACTCTAGAATGGCACAACATAGTGAAAAATTAAGTGATCTTCGACACGAAGATTTTTTACGCTTCGCCAGTCGTTTTATTATTTTTTTTTTCTCAACATACAATGAAAAATAACAAAACAGTGGATCAAGACTGACGATTGCAAACAAGATTGAGCTTATTCATATATTTTTCTATTCCAAAATATCTCTATTCTTAAATTAGTTTATTCCCAAATATGACTAATCCTAAATATCCCTATTCTCACAAATCTTTATTCCTTTTAATACTAATTAGATATAGATGTTTGCTGTTTTATATATAAAAGATGAGAGATTTGTAAGAATAGAGATATCTATGATTAGTCATATTTGAGAATTGACCAATAAAGAACAGAGTTCTTATTTTGCCGCAAATAGTTGTCCAGCAACTATAGCAAGCGAGACATTAAAGGCAGTACCGAAAGCCAGTAAGGGCCGGAACAAAGCTTAGAATTATTTTTACTAAGTTTGTTTGCATTTCATTTGGAATTTCAGCAGTCACACTTGGTTTCAAAAGTTTGGTTGGTTGCACAGTCACAAATGAAGGAATTCCGGTGGACTTCTAAAGAACTTTTGTCACTAGAAAATGCATAAGTCCCTGACAAGTCTGGGGAGGATCTTGATAGATTTTTTATGGTATTTTGACGCACTTTTCCAAACATTACGAGGTCCCGAAATACACGAAAGTCTGTAGATCAAGGCAGCCACGGTGGACTTTTCACAAACTTGGGACGAACTCTTTTAGATATTACTCAACTCTTGAGTACACGCAGAATCGATGACAAGTTCTGAATTAACGTATTAATGATTGCATAGAATCACACAGTAACTTTTCTGGAAGGAACCGATTTGGCGCCCTGATCCGATGGCAAGCTGTAATATTTAATGAAATATTTTCTCTATGTACACATACACGGAGAGAAAAGTATTGCTGGCATCACAAGCAGGTCTGTTACTATAGCGCCTACGAAAAAAATGAGCTGTGAGAGCAAGAAAAATGATTGACACAACTGAACTTGTGTGCCGACATAAACACATTTGTTAATAGAACTAACGTCTTAGCTGCTGCAGTGAATATTTTTGCAAGGACAACAAATTTCTTTGTAGGCGCTATAGTAGCAAACCATTTTTCCTGCGTGTAGAGTTGCGCACATTCCCTATTTTTTTATTAATATAATCAAGATACAGGTAAAATAATACGTTCAACAATACTAATTCAATATTACTAGCCAATAATTCATCATTTGCTCTCAGTTTTATTACCTATAGAGAAATACAAATCAATCATTACTTCATCAATTCATCATAAAACGCTCGCAATTTCAATAAGTTTTAACGTAAAATGAAATATAATATCAAGCTTCCAACTGTCCTCATTTATGTCCAATTGAAATATTGAGTTCTCATTCCATTGTACACTGGACATTCGTAGAAAATATGCATCATCGTTTCTGGTTCATTCAGGTTACATAGGGAGCAGCTTTTACTATGATCAATATAATATATATTGCACGGGAAAGAATGTTTAGCTGTACCAGCTAAATTTAGCTGCTGCTGCGAAATATCTAGCTGATACAGCTGAACATTTTTTTCCGTGTGTGATTAAAACATGATGCGGTTCTCAGAGCACTAGCTAATCTTAGTTACGGATTTAAAATCTTTTACTGAATTCAAATTGTTTTTTACTGAATTCCGATTGTTTTTTACAGTGAAGGCAAACTCGTCCTCACGATGTTCAGACGACACCTAAGCTTCCCCATCCTCGTCAGGACTCGAGCAAAATCGAGGTTCACGTGACCAGGTCGATAGGTCACCACGTACAAAGTTTAGATATCGAATATACCTTCTTTTCAAACATCCAGATTACCAAGACATATTTCATGAGTACGAATGAGATTTTGGTATTAATTTCCAAGTTTTGTGACCCACTCTATTGATCAACTTCAAACACAATGATTCTTCGCGATTTGGAATAAAAGCCTCATTCGCTTGGGTTTTCTTGGATGGCAATTATGGAAATGGAATGACAAGCAACATGTGTCTGCGCCATTTCCTTTCTAAGGAAATAGCAAGGAGGGGAGGGGGGGGGGGTTATGTGAGATGATATCTTTAGAGTCGAAATATGATTTATGAAAGGTGGATTCATTCTCATTCTGTAGCCGAATAAAATTCTATCGTTGAAAAATCCATTTCCATTGCTATAGGGGATGACTAAAGTGGTTTCGAGGTATTGAATTTTTTTTTCTTTCATGAGAAGAATCATGGGTGTAGCGCATCTGTGTGGACACGTATACATGCGTGTATGGATACACTAAGGAGGGAGGTCAAATGGGAATCTAATGAAGAATAGTATAAAGAAAAGTTTTTAAAAGCAATGAAGGAACTTTCATTCTTTCTTTTTCATTTTTGTTGAATTTCAATTGTCATGACTTGTGATTGAAATATAGAAAATGAATTCTTCATGATGAAAGGCACAGTTGGAGAATACCTTTACTGACTTTGATTGAAATTGGTTCATTATTTATGAGACATCTGTTCCCTATATTGAAAAGTAGAGGAGAGTTGCCTTGATTGAACCACCACCTTTTAGTGTGAGAGACAAATTTACATTTCTTGTAATCATACAACGATAATATCATATTAATAAACATTATCACTGTATGTTTAAAATATTCTAAATTTCTTCCTCTTGCAATAAAAGGTGGTGGTCCAATCAAGGGATATCTCCCCTGTATGGCAGTTTTTCGAAATTTGCGGCCAACACCTGCCCGTACGAATGCTTTTCATGAACGTCCTTAAGGGAATCAAACTTGGTGGATTGGATAAATATTTGAATAATTCAATAAATGTTTATTTGAATCAACACTTTGAAAAAAAATTCCTCCTGAAAATTCGGAAAACTGACTGTCTGAATTTTCAGAATCCACTCCGAAATTGAGTTGGAGTGCCATAAAATTCAGCAAAGTTTTTCCGAAAATCCGGAAGAAAAGGACTGTGAAAGATTACAGTCACATCTTCTGAATTTTCAGGAGGAATTTTTTTACAGTGAAGTGACCATTTTTTTGCCACTGGTCAATTAAAGAACTTATTATACCCAAAAATTATTTCTCTCGATGTGAATCATAGCACGCTGAGAGAATCATATGAGCGAAAGACTGCGACAAAATTCCAAATCTACGTGCTAAAAAATTCTCCTTATCCCAAAGACTTGCACATAAAATCAATTTTTCCTGATTTCGCATCCCTTAATTGTCTCATATATAAATAACGGAAACAATATTTCATCTTTCTCAATGTATTTGCTCTGAACTGAAGAGATATCGCTGAAGTTCGGAAGAAGAACTCAAATTCGAATCAAAAGAATATATATTCAGAAGAAGATTATTTGAAATAAAGACAATATTTTTTTCTCATCGTGTATGAGGCAACGGGTGTTGGATAAAAATACTTTATTTAGGATACTTTTTGAGCGGAATAAAATTCTACAACAACCTAAACTCAATTTTCAACTTCTTATTCACGTATTTCCCACGCATGATTTGATTATTCTATTGAACGTGTACTCAAATGGACTGACAACATTACAGAGGTACAATCATAATAATCAGACAAGTACGAGATAATTTTGTACATGCCATAGAGTCCTTGTAATTATTACGTTTCAATTTTGGATTCGAAAACCATGAAATTTTAGTAAAGTTCATCGAAACACGATCAATGAAAGATTCGAACGAGAACAGCAAAACGTTTTCCAGTCACGAATGTTGTGAAGTTGCATTTATTTTTTATTCGAGCCATTCATCGATTCCGCAAACACGTATGACGATCCGATAACATGCATACATATTAACAAAAAGTATTTTTGGATGAATCAGTTGCTTCAGAAAAAAACTTCCCTTTTCTCTGATATATCATTCTCGATATTCGATTTCAGAATTTCTACCTCACTACAGCAAACGTTAAATTGGATTTTCGAATCGTGCCTCTTATCCACAGTACACCGTGACCTAATATTTTGACAAAATAATTTCTCTCGTCTCTTCTTTCATCTTCGTCTATGTTCTCCCTTAATTAACATAAACTCAGACCGAGTAAATAAACTCCTAGTTTTTTCATGACTTGTATAAATGATGGACGAAGATCTCATTTGACTCTTGAGTCGTAACAATTTAAAACTGGGGTAAAGATATTTCTTTAGTCTTTATATTCAACATGCGAATCCCTCTACGCCATTGCAGACAAACCAATTAACTACACACATATATACAAACACGAACATAGCAATACTACGTTATCACTGCAGTTGGAGACACGAGCCATCCATTTTAATGGTTCCGTCTCATGCTCAAACCGATAGGCTAATTTTACAACATAATTTCACCAATTATTCATGAACAGTGACAATCGTTCTGGCAATATTAGGATTCTGAAACTTCGAGCTTAACTACCTCATTCCTCCACCATATTTTCAAATTCAAGTAGAGTACATTTTCGTTGAAAATTCCCATTTCTCTCTCTCTCTCTCTCTCTCTCTCGCTCTTTGGATTTTCTTTCTCACTCTCTTTCTCGTCAGTGACGACAATCTTTTTTCTTCAAAGCTCGTTTCCAAGTGTCCGCTTTAGGTATTTAACAATGACTTTATTTGATTTAATTCCAATTCAAATACACAGAGAAGAGGAATACGTTGGAGGTTTCATTTAATCGCTGGAGAGCCACATCAAACATTCATCCAGTTCACGATTATGTGTTTGAGCAGCTTCGTACATTGAATTTGCAGCGAATTTAAAAACGTTCTTGAGTCAAGTGCAAACATCACAATAATAATGATTATAGGGATGCGGGGTTATCGTACTGATTGTTAGTTTGCTGAAATGAAACATATTGTCCCTTGTTTTTTTTTTGACAATGCTAGATCATTGGATATCATTAGATATCATTTTATCTTTTTGTTACAGAATCCAATCCTGTTTCTTCTGGGCCATCCTTCGTGGCGCCGGTTGGCAATCAAACGGCTGCGATTGGGAGAGAAGTTATTTTTTCTTGCAGTGTGCGGAACATTGGAAAATACAAGGTAATTGAAAGTAATCACAAATGATAAAACTTTACCTCGATTACAATCACGAGAGTTTATTTTGAATTTATGCCAGTTTGGTTGGTTTGGCCTGCTGAAGTGCAATTTTACACCCCATCGTTTCTTTGGAATTCCTGAATTGTAGAAGGATACAATACAGCATGATAGTGCATTGTACTTTGAGTGCATTAATTTAGGAAGAGAAACGAGATTTGATTGGAGTAACTTGAACTTTCATTACCGCACTCCATTTGCATTGTTACAAGCACATTTTCCCACAATTTCGTTGGTAAAATTCAGAACAGATGAACTCTCGCGTTAATGAACTGGAGTCAGCGCGTTGGAGATAAGAATTTATCATAGATTTGATGGTTTTTACGATTGCACGGAGTATCAAATTTATTCGGTGGTAATTTAAGTTCTACAACAGTTAAAATACACAGTGAAAAATTTTGACACATGTTCATGTCCCGAACAGTCCCCTCGCGATTCATTTTACACTGTTAAAAAAAATTTTCATTTGAATAGAAAATTTCTTGCCACGTTCAATATTCCCAAATTGAATCTGATGAAATCCTTGAATTCAATATGAGTTATAGAATTTTAGAATTTTTCATTCAAATTTAAGTAATCAATTATGAAATGTACAAATATCTTATTGAAATTGAGAATTATATTATTGGAATTAATATCATATTATGAAATTCAATAGATTGTGTCATATACAATGTTTCATAATATCTTTATGAAACTTCCAGCAGATTCCTTTCACAGTGTGAATATTAAGACCAAAATGTATCAAATCAACACAATAATTTTTCAGTTGACACTGAGAATCTGTTAATATGACAATTTTATATGTTGTTCTCAAATTCTTAGCTGTGCAGGAGCATTCACTTCCTGCGTTTACTATTCATATTCGAATATGAGTAATTACTCTTCCACAGCAACTGGATTCAATGAAAATAGAGTGTAAAAAAAATTCCATGTAACAACAAAATCGATGAAGTCGAATAAACATGCTAATCCGTAAGCCATTCGCAATTAGCAACAGGTTGAAAGCCTAATAAGTTCCGCAAATTTCAAGTCTCAACAGCTTTGATGAATGAATGAAGGTCATGATTTCAAAAACTTCATAACCAGGATATTATACATCTTAGTAGTATTTATTTGCATGATTTGCCGACAGGTGAGATTGTTTGCTATAAAAACCATTGAAGATAGTCATGCCCACCACACTTTCTGGTCCAATTTTGTATCATTCTTGATCCCGACATTTTTTCCGCGTGAAAAATGTAATCGAACAGTACAAAGTACTGTATTGAATGAATACGTTAGCGAAAACCCATTTCAAAGAATGCACGGAAGCCTATAGCAAAGTGAAAGAAGAACTCTATAACTTGAGAGCGTTGGGAATAGGTCAAAGAAAGAGAAAGAAAACAAAACACAAAGCATGAAATGGAATCAAAAAGAATACCTGTCGTAAGGAAGAGGAGAAAAATTGATGATATATTTGCAAACGTAAGCAGGACATGGCGAATGCAAGATCAATACGATAGGATGAAATATCACATATAACAACAGATACGAAAGAATAAGAGTGACATGAGAGGAGGGGTATTTGAAAGAACAAAGTATACAGGAGGGTATTACGATTCTACCGTTAAAAGCATCCGTAATATTCACTAAAAATTTATAGCGAGCTTCGCTAAGCGCTCTGATGATTCAATTCAGTTGGCAAATTAATTCTGATACCAAAACTCAGGTACATTTGGTTTTTTGAAGGAAAAAAAAACGTCCAATTTCAAGGACTCCACGATGTGATTCTCACTTCAACAACTAGAAGCATAATAATGTTTCATATTAAATATTCTGTACAGTTCTATCACAAATGAGATTTATATACGACCACATACATATTCAGTTTCTATTGATACAATTTCACAACACTCGATCACCTCCGTTTATAGAGATAAGCTTTAACTCGTTCAATTCCAAGCACAGCACTAGCATGAAACCTCTTCAATCGAGTTTTATTATTTTTCGTTCTAATTTGAATCCAGGTACTTGGAATGCACACGATATCCAATTATTAGCAATTGAAATGAGAATTGGAAAAATTGAAATGAAGATAAAATCACACTTCTCGTACCTTGACGGAATAAACTGGTTACACGAAGCTCTATTGTTTTCTTTTTATGCATTCAAAATATAACAAGAAAATATCGCGATCCGTTGTACATATCGCACACTTTATCGAGTATTCACACTTGAATATTGCAGTCTTCTGTCGTTTCCATTCAATCGACTCAATTCTCATTTATCCGATATGTGAATAATTTAGAAACCGATTCTTTCGTTTCATAATCGATTGGTTTCATCTGCTTTCACAATAGAAAACAATGAATGCATGAGAGTTACAATTGATTTCACAAAAGAGACGCTTTTTCTTTGATTTCCGTATCCGAGAACCGGATTATATTGTAACCTCAACGTGATGTATTATCTTTGATTCCTCATTATTCTCACCCAGATAGCATTGAAAGTCCTCTGGACGTTTTAGAAACATAACCTTAGTTCTGCGCGCTTCGTCTCCGGGGAGTAGGTTTAAGTACGTTTAGAGGACGTTCATTTTTGATGCACCTGAATACGTTCCCAGTACGTATTTTTCATTTACCACGGGACGTTCTCGTTACGTTTCCCAAACGTACTTTCATGGAAACTAACCTTTACAAACACATTTGTAGTATCGCAGAACGTCATTGACACCTTTATTGAACACATCCCCAAAACGTCGCTTGGTGAAGATAAATAGAACATTACGGAACATTTTTATGTCCCTGGGACGTACATGCGACGTTCTTAGAACGTCCTGGGATCTCATTTGAACGTCCTCTGCGTGAGCAAGTACGTTCTGTGAATGTTTAGAAAACCTTCCGATGCTATCCGCGCATCTCTCGTAATTGACAGCATTTCGATATTCAGTTGCAACATTTTAGTTTTATCCAGTATATTCCAAAAATACAATGTAAAAACCAGGAGCTATTTTCTTCCCAAATCTAGACTTCACGAGGAATTATTATGAGTGACGTGAAAAGTACGATAAATGATAGCAACTTCCGCCAGGAATTTCCGAATCAAGCATCAAATCCCCAGCGAAGAATGCAAATCAAAAATGGGAAATCATCGCAGAGAGTACAATTCTATGCACGAGAATGTGATAATTATGAGTTGAATAAAATAATATTCCTCTCGAATATCAAACCGGATATGAACTGATTTTTTTTTATCGCGAACGAATAATCCTCAATTCTCGTATACAGTATTATGAAGTTTTCTCTCCCATCGAATTGAAATTTTTTGGGTCATAGGAAGGTATAATTGTCCATCATTCTTGGAAATATTCCCCTCGTATTAATATCCATCCCATTTTCCAGAACAATTTAGTTCCGATGTTATCTTTTGTGCATCCCAAATACGCGGTACTCAAAGAAAATTCTCCATTGTTGAACAAATAGCGTTCTCAACCACCGGAGTTCATTTGAGTCCGAAATACAGCTTGCAACTCAAGAGGGATGTAAGAAAAGTGTACGAAAACTGTACAGCGAGCATACGAATTCCAGAAGAGAAATCTTATAACAACGTTGTAGGTTCCCCAAGGACAGTTTCGTGGTTGTTTGCAGTGCTGTTGCTCTTGCCGCTGTCCATAAATTTGATTCGATCGTCGATTTTAGGTTACGAGTTATTCCCCGTTAGAGAAATTCCACCAGGAATACCACTCTGCTTTCTATGGAGTTCATGAATAATTTCTCATCGTAAGGATAAACTTGGTTCGTGTAACTTCAGATGCTCCACGTGAAACAACTTCAATGATCGACTGGTGAACTGAACAATTCTATCACGTTATTTGAAGGAGAATTGATCATGTATCGAGTGATGCATTTGATGGGAATATGAGGTCTTTTTCCGATAGAGATAGATTCCTTTACCAGATGAGGAGTTATTGACAAGAATATATTCAGTTCATATACACAGGAAGAAGTTTATATTAGAGACCTGGGTAGAACTCTTTTTGACCAGGGCCTGAACGCAGCCTGGAATGGGCCGATTTACATTTCTACCCGGGGATTATTGAACACAGTATCGTGCCCGTGGGATATACTCGGTTATGGCGATAGGAACTATAACTTTGTATTTTCTTATCACTCCGCATATCGAATTCAAGAGGAGTTGTGGTAATCTGTCGTATGCTCATGGTTTTTTCTGCCACAATAAAGTATATCCCACGGCTACGATATAAATCCATTAATTTTTACTACAAAATTTTGTCCGTGTGATAATTTATATCACCCATCTTTGTATGCCAGTTAATCATTACGTCCATTACTGGAGTAGTTACCTGCATAGTTTCATTTCAATTCCAATTCGAATTCCATCTCGATACACCTATTCCGCAAGAACATGCAACAGCAAACATTTCTCAGTATAAACTACATTTGATGAATTAATCAACGATCATTTATAAAGCGTTACACTCATGTGACTACACTATATAATAGATTTGAATACCTAACTGGGGACAATGCTATTCCCAATATTACATTCAAACCATCTAATCGATATGCTATCACAATATTGCCCTATGGTACACCGAGTCAATGATGATGCTTTATTCTAATATTCCATATCAACATATGTATATATATATATGTATATATATCCGAATCATATATTTTCGCAATCTCCCCCGTTGTTTGTTCCGATTCCTCTCAGTCCAACGAGTAGAATAATGCAAGATAGCGTTTTGTTATTATTGTCGTATGAGTGGAGAAACTCGACAAACCCTTGTTTTACCTTGATTGAGTACTACAGACAATCATCTCTCTAGTTTGTATTTTTTCCCCCTCTCATCCTCTGTCCCTATCCGAGAACCGTCTTTTCCTCCTTTTACTTGCAAAACTGTATATATATATTTTGTAATAAGTTTTCCGATCGAGATCTATATATTTTAAGTAAGAAGGTTGGAGAGAAGAGAAAACGAAAACGATGAGACACATTTTCCCTCGGTAGAAGAACATCCCGCGACAGATTCCGACCGTAAAGTATCCACCTAGATGAAATATTTGGTCTATAGAAAGCGTGCTCTCGAGCTACATACAGGGGAAGAAGAGGGGCAGAGGGGTAGAGAGAGACAGAGAGAGAGAGAGAGAGAGAGAGAGAGAGTTGAAGATCTGGGATTAAGATAAGCTCGATGGTGTGGGTGATGGTACGTACTCTGTTTTCTCCTTCCAGTCGTATCTTTCTCTCCTCCTTCGTCGGAAGGGACCAAATAATAGATTCCGGAAATGGGTGAAGGCATCTTTTCTCTTTTGCATGGGTTTCGGCCCCTGGCACATCAAACTTGTAACGTTACGTATTAGGAAAGTTAAATATGAGAAAGGTTGAAAGGTATGGTTAATCCCATTAATTTTAATCCATAAATTTTGTGAATGAAATAATGTTTAATATTGAGAAAGTTTAAAAGATTCCTTATTTTTGTACTATTGTAGATGTTTTCTTTTAATGCACGATTCATGTTAAGGAGGAAAATTAATCTCAGTCTCGCGTACAGACTATTTGGACATCACTCAAGGAAACTATGTGAAATTTTGATTGAATTTTAGTTTATGCTCATCAAATTCAAAGTGAGAAATTTTCCTTGGCGCATAGTTTAAAGAGCCTCAGGTGATTCATGGATTAGGTACATAGTGAATAGCTTTTATGATCCTATGTACGTATACGTATACGTGGTCTACAATATATTTCAACCATGATCCATCTCAGGGTATTTGACTATATTTCCTAGCAAATTCCACACGATAGTGAGGTACATTAATAGTGGTGAATATCACCTCGTTTAGGCAATGACATCTAGAGATATAGAGACGTGTTCGTATAGAATCGAAGCTACGCATTGATTTGCTGTAATTTGAAAACCCCTGCTCTGGTTGTTTTGGGTTTTCATTGCTACTCATGTTTAATAATTTTAGTAACTCCATGTGTACTAGTTTATTATTGATCTCGATCAAGAGAGTATCCGAAAATATATTTGTTTTTGCCACGAAGAGAATGTTATCGCCACAGGCAACACCAACTGGTAGTAGGACAAAATGGACCCAGTTAAACAATAGGCCCAGGGGAGTGCACTGAGCGAAAAATTTGGTTCCCATAACCATGTCTTTGACTTTGACCATGTCATATAGTTGTCAAAACCAGATTTATGTGATTTTGTTTTGTTTTCCTGGTTATCATAACCAAATTTCAAGTCCATGTAACCATAAATCTTTTACCATGAGAGCATTGTTTCTGTGACCATGTTGCTTTTTTCTCAGTGTGCCAAACTTTGATTGAGGTTCAAATTTCGCTGAGAGGGAAGCTTTTTTTGTCATTTTTCTGCTTATGAGAACAACTATCGAATAAAAGGAATGCTGGGCCGGTAAGTCCACCTCGGGTACCACAAATTCAGAAAAATGGCTCCCATCTTCCCTCCCCCACGAAGCTGAATTTAGCGTTTCATTTTAATCTCCTTTCCATCCCCTTCTCGTCAACTGGCTACATCAATGCAAACACTACTTTATTAAACGTATTCAAATGAGTATGCCTCAATTTTTCGTCATTTTGTACCTCCCAAATGATCAGTGAATTAAACTGATTTGAATACTTGCATTTTGGAATCTATAAAAATTTTGAAAATTGTTCTCGGTCCTGAACGTCATAGGAAGAGATCTAGGAGCCATTCGGAATTCTAGTATGATATATACGTAGTTCGTTTTAGCTATAACAGTTAACGATCAATAACCTCGGGTGAGGAAGTTTATAGTTCCGGAATGCAAAAGTACATGTGACACATGGTACATGGTTCTAGAGTACATAATTTCATCGATTATATTCTGGGTTTGAAGATTCATAAAGGGGATGAAGGAGATTTCTGAATGATGAACAAATTTCAAAAACGTGAATACTACGGAAGATACATTCATTATTGAAACTGACCTCCTTTTCGGCTAACTGGGGGAGTAGAGTAGGGTGAAATGACGCACTTTCCTGCTTCACTACAGGTTGAAGGAAAACACAAACCTCGTCCATTGAAGAAAGATCAAAAGCTTCAATCGAAGGATTTCATTCAAAATCTATCATTTCATGCTGTAGTGGAGCGGGAAAGTGCGTCATTTTACCCCACTCTACTCTAATCATTCAAACATAGGAAAGTCATTCCCCAGTAGAAATGACTCTAGACAATCTTGAGTTTTATAACACTGCACTTGAGAGGAACTATAATTTTTCATAGGGTTTCAGGGATCATGAACCCTCGCAAGTGCAACTTTACAAAACTCAAGAACCTCACAACCTTATAAACTATATTTTGTTGAACGAAGTTAAAGCTAGCAAAATGAAGTTGAAAGAAATGAATTCGGACTTGATTCTCGTGAGATGATCAAACCCGATTGATAGAAGCTATTGATTTGAGAATATAAGAACGAGTATCATTATCAAAGTTGAAAGTTTATTCCATCCTGTTGTAACTGTTGTCTGCTAATTTCAGCTGCATCCTTTGCGCACCAAAGTACCACTCACAGTCAGCCCTTCAAATTGTCACATTGTGCTTGAGATCTCATTTGAGTATTTCGTGCTTGAGATCTCATTTGATCATATTATTGAATGATGAATCTATCTCTTTGATGGAACTCCTCCCTAACGAAATTCACTAGTATCTCCAGAGTTCAGTTAGCGTCAATTATCACTGTCATGTAACAATGTGTGAAACGCATCTTTCTCATTCGAAATATCAAGACGGAATGCATGACTTCCTCGTAACTTAGAATTAATTATATTCGTGAATTTGATATTCAATCAGAAGACATTGAAATAGCATAAATGGTGTAACTTTGAATTCTGAATGTCAAGTTGGGTAGAACAACTATTCGATGTAGTCTATTATTCGATCATAATGAAATATATCGTTTGAAAATTGTTCATTATTACAGTTGATGTGGAAAAAAACGGCAGTTCGATGTATCGTGAATTTTCCATTACCTTTTAGTATAGTAACACACTTCAAGGTAGAATATACATTATTTTATCATAACCATACACTGAAAGAATGCTGTTTCAAAAATTACCGTGAAATTTCAATAATCGAAGGACAAGTAAAAATTCTTTAAAAAATTACTGTGCAGCTTGTAAAAATGAGTGAATTCCTGAACAGTTGAGAGTGATATTTTCTACAAGTTTTACAGGATGCACAGTGATATTTTGAGAAATTTCTCCTTGTCCCTCGATCACTGAAATTTCACGGTAATTTTTCAAACAAAACTCTTTCCTTGTAGGTTAATAGGTTAGCCCTCGCCGTATGAAAAGGCATATTCCACCTGTGTAAGGCTGGCTTCATTTTTCATCATTTCACGGGTGCAAAATATACAAAATAATGGTCAATTCCACATTTTATTTTTCTGAATGTATATTTCTTTTACATTTCCTGTATGCAAATTATTATACGGAAATGAATGACTTGAGATTCACTGTACACAGAAGAACTGATGAACCACCTAAACATGCCGTTATCGTAGAAATTGATAACTATTACAGCAAAGACGTTGACAAACCAACTGAAAGGAAAAAGTATTGCTGTCATGCACACAAACTGGTCTGTTGTTGCAGTGCCTACAAAAAAAAGGCTAAAGAAGCGAGAAAAATGATGGACACAACCAAATTTTGTTTGGTGACGTGAACAAATTTTCTTGATAGAACTTATACGTTTTAGTTGCTGAAGTGAATATTTTTGCAAAGACAACACATTTTTTTATGTGTGCTATAGTAACAAATGATTTTTCTCCGTGAACAGTGTTTATCCTGTCCAGCCATCAGTTTTGTGTTTCCATCCTTGTGATCGTGAACTAATTCTTCATTCGAGAAAATCTTTTTTATCGGGCAAGAATGTGTCTCTAACTTGGAATATACTATCCACAATTTATACATAGATTCAACATCAATTTTCAGGATGACTTTAAAAATCTGTGAATCGATGATATCGTATTCGAATAGCTGGGAATTATTTTCAATTTCCTGTGCTGAACTAAAAAGCGGAGTGAAAATAAACTTCAAAATGTTACTCCATGCACATTTCTTCATGATCTTAAATATGTGGTGACACGATCTTTTAGGTGTTGGAGATGAAACTGTTGAATAAGAACTTTTAAAGTGAATAGTAAATTCAACGCATGAGTGAGCAAATCTTGAGATTAATGTTCATAGTTTTGCCAACCTTGTTCAATGGTTCACAAATTCAAAGGTTAACCATCAGCGCACATTAGAATGAGGAATTATGAGGGTAATGTGAAATATCGATATATGAAAATGGATATTCTGATATTCGTCAATATTCAAATCTAGATTTGAATTGAATAAACCAACATCAACACTTCGAGAATTCTCATTTAATTGAAAAGAACTATTGTAAAGACAATGACAACTTTCTTGAAATTGAAAATGAGACTCTTCCTCAGTTTGAGCTTTGGTGCAGTCATTGTCTATCAGTACTCTTTTGATTATAGTTTTCTTGAATCAATCTGCTTTGTTGTAATTCAAATATTCTCATCTCATGACTTTTTCTCTCAAAAAGTGAACCATTATGCAACAAAATTCTATGAACATCCCAAATATGAAATGAAAGTATCGAATTGGTTGAAAAGTATATCCCCACGCAGGTATTGCCAAGACTGAAAAAAAACCCAAGCTTGTCCCAAGGTTGGCACATGTGTTAGAAACAAACCTCCGTGGAGAAAAATTGGCCTAATATTGTTCCATAATTGTCCCATTGTTCCCAATGGATGGTCAGTACATACAAGCTTGGCACAAGTGTAAAAATCGAGCATTCGTTGAGAACAATTGTGCCAATATTGCCCACATGAGTGGTGCAATGCTTATGAATTTACAAAGTTATAACTATTGGGTCACGCCTGGGCTGATAGTTATGCTCACTGGGAATGATATACATGTGAATATAAACCATCAATTTTTCAGGTGACTCAGGGGATTTCAATGTTGGATTCCGTACGGGATCAGATCATTATAAGATTTATGTTATGGTATTTCAGTAAGATCTCGTTAGTTTAGTTTGAGCATAATTTAACAATAAAATCAAAATTGATTGAAATATCAAAGAACGCGAATTTTCCAATGATCATACAAGCTTGTCCCAGTCTTATCACATTTTTTCTATCGTTTGAAAATAATTCATGTACGTTATTCTGAGGGAGAAAGTCATGAACTGAAATATGAATCAATCACTGTTTTCATCCATATCTGCGATCAAAGAAGCATTGGTTGATGCTTGGTAGATGAATTGGACCCGGCCTGGCCAAACAACTGACCCAAGCTTGTCCTGATCTTATCATTCCCACACTGAGAGAAGAGGCATTTGGAAGTTCAGTAAACAGTACTATATTTGTTTGATGAATCTGAATATTACTGAACTTTCAGCGATCTTTCATGAAACTTCAAGAGATATTACTGAAATTTTGCTTTTAATGACTGAGTTTTCTGCAACCGTTATCATAAAATACAATATTCATGCCCGAATTCGCGAGATGTCATTCAATTCCTAAACGCTTAGATCGCTGAAAGTTCAGTAATATTCAGATTCATCAAACAAATAGTACTGTGTACTGAACTTCCAAATGCCTCTCCTCTTAGTGCAAGCCTGGGCCAAGTTTGGTAAATTGTTTAAGACAAGTCTCGGCAGATCTTGTGCCAGGCTTGGTTCATCATTGGGCCATTGGTCCATACACACATGGGTAGGATTATTGATGAATTTCTACATTTAAAAAAAATATGGAATTCGTGGACAATTCCAAACTCCATGTAAAAGACACATATAAGAGAGACAAGGGTGCCGAATAGAAATTTCCCCGATTGAAAATTGGGCCATAGAAAAGAAATTGTTCATGAATTCACCTGATTCAATATGATTCCATAAAGCATACCTATAACATAAAATGCCTTACAATGAATTGTGCTGCTAGAAAATATGTTTTTTACTTGCAAAATTCAATTCCAATCACATAGAGCCTAACAATACATCCAAAAGCAAATTCACAAACTACTCCCTGATATTTCACTTTGTTATAGACATTACAATTGATTGGAAAAAACCTTCGGAAGGATCTCATGAAAGAATGATCAATCTCGTTGATAATTCAAATCACCGACGGTCCAGTTACATTGGAACACGATACCAAAAGGTGAATCCATAAATATTCTGGGCGATGAGAATAGGACAAACATTGTGGTCTGGATGAACTGTTTCATTTCATCAATCGAACAATTCGTCAGAATTGTGGATGTCGAGATTTGATTGTACTAAATATTTAGTTACACATGCTTCAATAGGTCACATGTTACGAACAAGTATGAAAAATCCACCAAGGATTGAAGATTTTCACGAAATTCCGTCAATCTATTCATACCAAAGTTCCTTCACAGAGTTTGATTTCAGAAATATTGATGAATTTCATAAGCAATTTTTTAATAGATTAATCAATTGTATATGTGAATCCAACTTCATAATCCATTTGTGCACTTGTAATGTAGAAACGGAGGAGAGACTAAGTACGGTTGAAACATCGGGAATAAACAACGATTAGCTCGCAATAGCTCAGATCGCTTAACGGGAGCAGAGAGCTCCTCGCATGCAGAAACTTGTTTGCCAATTATTTAAGCCATATTATTTGCCAATTGTCAGGTATTCACGATATTTCAACCGTATCCAGTCTCCCTTACACGGAAGCCACTTCCAAACTTTACACATAAAATTTTATACGAATAACTTCAACACTTTTGATATCATTGAGAAACTTGAACTTTTGGGAATAAATATGTACTTATTTAATTCAACCGAGGACCATCGCTTGTGAAGAATTTAGATTAGGAATGTAAAAACCACGCTCGTTTGTTCCAGTCTTATTATAAAATTATCTTTCCGCCTCATATTCACTTTTCCAGGCAAAACGATTGATTCAATAGAATTCTGAATAAACTGGGGACAGTATTGTTGCATTTCACTTCACGCTCAAAGACCTTTACATAACCTTTACAATTTTAAATCATTTGTAGTCGGATAGTTTTAAAAATTGACTGTTCCTGTCAATCCATTGTAGCCTTCTTACCGAAGTTATAGCAGATTTTCAAGCATTCAAGGTACTGCAGAGTTTCAGGGACAATCACACCGAACAAACACTTGCTATAGAAATAAATTCGGACGAGAATTTTGTTCCCTCAATCAACATTGATATTTTTCAAATATGGGTCAGAATTTCTGAAAACAGCACAGATTAGATTTCGATTCTCCTAATTCAATGAAATGTAGCGAGAATAGCTACATACATATATATAGCTCTTGATGGTAGAAATGGGACTGCCAAACGATTTATTAAAATTTGTTTTATTTGCGGAAGTTGCAATGAATCATTGAAGGTGTAAGAAATTTGTTTTTTGAAAATTCATAACTTTTGAAGTGTGCAATCGATTTGGACGCATGAGCGCTTAAATTGAAGATAATTGATCGAATTATTACATGCTTCGCAAAAATCTGGAGGAAAGTAGGGAGAGTGAGACATTGTACTCTTACAACCCAAATTCCGTAGATGAAACAATGAGGAGGCTTCTTGTTCAACCAAGTATATTAATGATGCAGTCGCGTCGAGCTGTATCTTTCGAGTCGCAGGGCGTGCTGCCCTCGTAGGGGCTTTTGGATGTGAATATTTCATTCCAGTCAATTTGAAGAATAAAAAATGCGTGCAGTACCCATTTTTCCAAGATAATCGTTGATTCATTCACTAATATTCATAACTGCCAAGTTTCAATCACATAATGCGGAGCATATCTCTGTACGGGATTAAACATCCCATCTGGAACTCCGGTGAAACGAAGGCGGAAGATTGGTGAAGAAATGGAAGCCGTGGGGATGAAAGAGAAATGAGATAGGGTCTCATTCGTTCGAATCCATTCAAATTGTTCTCAACAAACAATCGCTCGAAGTCATTTTGACACCGATGTCTCAATCTATTATTGAGAGAAAAACATAGCTACATTGTAAAAGAATTCCACCGGGGAATTTCAGTATATGTACTGGAAGCAATTAACCTGTACATGTACCGGAAAATTTTAGCACATTTGTACTGCAAAAAGTCAGTACAAATGTTATGGAATTTCAGCATCAAAACTGGGAATTTTCTGAGCCTCAGTATTGGAATTTTTCAGTACACGGACTGGACTTTTCCAGGACATGTATTGGAGAATTAATGCTGAAAATATTCATGAAAATGAAAAAAAAATTGCTCACACAAAGTGTTTGTGCACGGTGCTTCTGTTTCATGATGATTTAGAAACTTGATCATTCATATGGGTGGACAGAAAGTCATATCTCCCTCCCGGGATTAGAACTTACACTTTTCTACCTGCCTACCAATTGAAACCTGAGACCTAACCGATGAGCTATAGCGCGACATGCTGGAAGGCCAGCTTGGGTTACTACATAAGCTTCATATTTAGCATACACAAAGTAACAAGCTCATATATCAATTTTAGTTGCTACAATTACAATTTTTATTCAAAATTTCAATCAGGAAATTTTTAATATAAAGACTTGAAATTTTTCCTGCCAGAAATGGCGAAGTCCAATAGAAGTGGAATATTTCAGTGCAACAGTGATTAAATTCCAGCATAACTGGAAAATTCCATCACACGACCTGAAAATTGCAGTTCAAAACCTGTATAATTCAATTGCATAGTAACTGGAAAATCCTATCACACAACCTGAAAATTGCAGTTCAAAACCTGTGTAATTCCAGTATACCAACGACTATGTTTTTTTTCTGATTTGATTGTATATATATTATTAAATTGTAGTACGAGCCAGTGAAATTGTCGCAAAATCATGGCAACATTTCAGTACACTGAGGAAAATGATCAGTCGGTACAACTGAAAAATTTTTAGTTGTTCCATAATAGTTGCTGTAACAATTCTTTTTTGTTCGAAATACTATTGAATGAGTTAGAGTAACAAAAAATCATTAGTTGTCACAACTATGAATAATTCAGTTGTAGATTTTAGTTGACGATACCATAATTATGCAACTATAGACGATTACTTGCATACACAAATATATTGCAGTGATGGGAAATACAAATTTTAGTTGATAGAATGAAACATTTTTCAGTGAAATTGTTTGGTCTCTGAAACTAAAACTTATAAGTAGCTCCAACTAATTTAATTAGTTCATGTTATTTCGTACTTCACACTGGGGGGATTGTTCAGTTGTCATGACTTGACACTTATTAAAATATGACAGTGTATAAAAAATTAATTTCTCTCAGGGACAATTGACAAATCAATTTCTTCCGTACTGAAATCAATCTGAAAAAGTTCTAATGGAGTTGATGCCCCCTGGTTACAGTATCAAACGTTCCTAGGAGTTATTACAGTTCGTCGTTTCATTTATTTTATAGCGTGGCGTTGTAAACAAAACACTACCGAATCTTGTTCGTACGTGTTCGCGTGTTACTCGACATGGTTATTCTTGATTATTCTTCTCAGTCAAACACACAAACAACATTCATACAACATCAAGTTGAAAACCTGAAACGTTCTATCGTATACGAGTGCTGGAATTGTGTAAAAGAAACTTAGGATTTGAGCATATCATCGAAAAATTTTGTCGGTTACAGTACCGATGTTCCCCAGAGTCTTTGCGGTTTATTGTTCATAGCGTGGCATTGCAAACAAAACACTACCGAATCTTGTTCGTGCGCGTTGACGTATCACTCGGCGTGGTTACTCTTGGTTATTCTTTCTTAATGAAACTTGCAGAAAATATTATGGCAGCAAGTTGAAAATCTCCAACGTTTTATCGTATATGCAATTGCTGAATTTGCGTGGAAGGAAATTGTGGTGGATCCTTTTGTCAGCAACCAGTTGAAGGAATGGGGCCTGGAACATTTAGTGGATGATTCTACACGTAAGTTGTATTCTTCTATAGTTATTGAATATTCTATGGAAAGTTATCACATCCTTGAATTCTCAAAAGTTGTTGAAAATACGAGAGAATAATCCATTTATTTTTTGAACAGTAAAATTTTGATTACGATTATTGGAGTTCTCCTTTTTCGCCTTTCGTATATATTTTGATGATTCTGGAATCTTTCAATATGTCTGACTGTCCATAGAATGTAAATTTTCTAACAAGTTTATTCATACATTTCTCCAACGAACGTTCAAATCTTCCAAATATTTGTCTGAATATTTGTTTGTGTTCTGAATATATCATACATGTGATAGGTTATATTTAAGAGAGTTTATATTCGAATAGAGTTGTTGAAAAATCTGATGACTTTGAAATTGAAATACATCAGGAATGTTCTTCTTGTTGAATATAAATGAGATTGATTTAGGACAACAAATTGATCGTGAAAAAATCCTATCAATTCCGGCAGAAGGGCCAGATCCAATAATCCCCATTCTAGGTTGAAAATATCGATTTTTACGGGAGCGAGAAGAATATTTAAGAATAATGGATGTAAATTTGTGTGAAACATTTCATTTATTTTCTGTATGGAAAATTTTATACCCAAAATATATATATGCTATGGAAAGAAGGTCAATATTTGGATTATAACTGTTTTAGCGTATGAGTGATTTGGAAAAAAGCACGAACGCACGAAAGAATTGCAAAAACACAGCAACACATCTCAACCCTTTATCTTTGCGGTCGGAGATCCTTCTGAAAAGATAGAAGCTGTCCATGTGATTATTGAGAAAGTCAAGTACAAGTATCAAAACATCACCTCTGCTGTTGACTTGTGCTTCAAACCATTTTTTGCATTGCATTTAAAGTATATATTTGATATATTTGACACATTCGAGAAAAATGATCATATCCAAGCTTACACTGTGGCAGGATCTTATAGCGCGAGTCTAGACTTGCATAATCTTGAAAATATAATTCATTATGAAATGCCATATGTACCTTATCCTAATGTGAGGGATGAGATTTACGTAATATGTCACTGATTTTGTATGTATGCAGTTTTTTGCAGACCATTATGTTCCTATAACTATGACAAGTATGAATTATTACATTTTTTTCTATTCTTATAACTATGCCAAAGGACATTTGAATGAAATACAATGGAATGAGGAGAATAAAATGTACTCATTCTAACTTCCTTTGGTGGGATTTGGAATTCACGTCAAGTAATGGCCAATGCGTACAGATTTTTTTTACTGTTTTCGTAAAATGTGTCAGAAATAAAAACTCAAAATATGTCATGATAAAATATATGCTTGGGATTACACTCTGGGTATAAATTTCTATTTTGTAATGGTTAAGGAATATTGAACGACAAATTTTCCAAATCTTAACAATTTTTCAAATTCATTCAATAATATTTCAGAAAAACAACTGAATGAAAAGTCATCAATATTAGGGTGCAATTCCAAGGCGTATTTCATCAACACATATTTCAAATTATCATTTCTTCCGCACTTTACGAAAAAGGGATGAGATTTGAATAGGAAGGTAATTGTTTGAGTGGTATTTTTTCATTCATTTTTTTAAGCGTAGCCAATATAGAAAAGTAGTTCGTTTAAATGAATGGATTCAGTCATTCTAACTTTAAAATTTGATTACCTCAACTGAATTTTTCTGATAGTAGCAAATATAAAGCATAGTGCATCCAAGCAAAGTATTTTAGTTATTCTGACAAATTTTTTTTGGTAGTCACAAATGAAAAAGTGAAGTACAGCTGACAATTTTTTTAAGTCAACGTAACAATAGAATATGAGAAATTTGGACCATCAAATTTTTGATACTACAACTTAAAAGTGTTGACTGAATTGATATAGTTGTACCAACTATATGGGCTTAGTTAGAGATTTAGTTCCCTCCATCATTTTCCCGAGTCCACATGAAAATATTTTTTTTAGTTGCTACAACTGAGAAAATTTATTTGATGCGATATTTCACTGAAAAATTGAGTAAATTTTTGATTGTGACAACTGAACATTTTTCTCCGTGTACACAATCTCAAACTTGAAAATTCCAGTACAAGGACTGAATTTTCAGTTATGCTTGGTAACTTTTCAGTAGCGTACCAACAAAATCTCTGTACATGTCCTGGAATATCCACATTCCAGTACTAACACTGGAAATTTCTAGTCCAGGTGCACAGTAAATTTCCAGTTTTTCTACAGGGTACATAAGAAAAAGAACCAGAACAGTCAATGATCTAGACAGCATAACCCTAACCCTCCACTCAGGAGTTGGTTGGGATGGAGATGGAATATTGGTGTAGGGATGGGAGCCATGGAAATAATCAAATATTCATATTTGGTTATGTAAATCCAGTAATATGAATCCCATTGAGAATAAAGTAGGTGGACTGTTTTACGTCGTATTTTTGTTGCATCAACGGATACTTTTTCTCATTTCTCCTTCATTTCCACGGCTTCCATGTCTTCAACAATTCTTTCGCCTTCGTCCCACCGAAGTTCTAGATGCAATTGAAGATCGATGGATAATGCTGTACAGGAATATGATACGCATCATATAATAAAAGCTTTCCAGTTCCAAACATGATCGAATGAATTATTGACGATTATCTTGGGAAAAATGGTTACTGCGCTCTCTAAATTTCTTGGAGTAAGAATCTACTCCTAAAGAGTAAGAATACTGCAAGTTCAACGAAAGTAAGATTCCTCTGCTAAAGAGTGAGATTTGACTCCATAAGAGTGAATTTTCGCTATCTTGAAGAGAGGATTACACTCTTTGAATCGACTTGAAAGTTCACTGTGTTGCAGTAGGAATTCACTTCTCATGGATTGAAAAGTCACTCTATAGGAGTGAAATCTCACTTCTCCTGGAGAGTGAATTTTTCACTCCAAGAAATTCAAAGAGCACGCATTCTTCATTCACCAAGTCGAGTGGATTCGAATATCCACATCCAAAAGCCCCTACGAGGGCAGCATGCCGTGCCACTCGAAAGATACAGCTCGGTACAACTGCATCATTGATAGACTTCTAGTTGAACAAGAAGCCTCTCCATTGTTTTCTTTGAGGCATTTGGTCTGTCAGGGTACAATGTCTCACTCTTTCCACTTTCTTCCAGATTTTTCCAAGGGGACAACAGTGTTGGAAATCAATTGTTCATAAACAAATCACTTGGAAACAATGGAAAAAACATGTTACTCGGTCCCCATGGAATAATTCATGCGATCCAATCAATTACCTTCAATTCAACCGCTGATGCATTCAAATCCGCTTGCACCGTTTAAAAGTTGAGAATTTCCGAAAATATCCCTCAAAACTCCAATGATTTATTGCAACTTCCAGAAAAGAATAAATTTTGCTGAATCATTTGGCAGACCCATTCCTACCAGTTTTGTTACATTCCATTGAAATCTGAGAATCGAAATTTCATTCGTGTTGGTTTCAGGAATTCTGACCCATATAAAAATATAAAATCCTCCATATAATCATGTCATATTGCATAATTGTACATTCGAATTGTTGATGATCTTAGCAATACGATATTCTTGCCAGTTGATTAACACTGACCTTCAGGTTTACGATATTTATTGAGGATCGACATATAACAAGAATGATTTTATGAAATTTATATTCAATTCGTACATCATGTTCCCGTCGATTAGGTATGGAATCTGAATGAATTATCCAGAAATTTTATATGAATTTAATTAAATCGTTTCTCATCAGAGAATTCTATTAAACTTTCATATAATTTAAATCCAGGTTTGCCATATAGCATTCCACGTGAATAAAATATGTGTTTATCCGATTTATATACCTCTGTCGTATCATGCGAAGGTGTTGGAATATCCTACATACAACGTGTATATCGTTCATACACTTTCCTATCACAATCAATCTCTCATCGAGCCCGTTAATCCTATAAAACAACACAACTTAATTGTAATGTAACTGACAATGCCTAAACCAATCACTCTGTGGAAACACAAATTGGAACAAATTTGTAACAAAAAAAAATTAAAAATCTCAATCTTGTTTCTTTCCAAAACCATGTCCGTGAAATTCACTTTCATTTGGTGAATTTATCAGAATCCGTTGATACTGACGCATCGACCATATGACAAATTTTGTTCGATTTTTATTCATCGAGGACCGCGTTTTAATTCGTCCATCCGAATTGGGTGACGAATTTACTGCAATTGAATTCCATTGTGCTCAATACGTTTTAATTTCCTCGAATAAAGAAATTGGATTGCTTCGAATTGCAAATTTTCATTCGAACCATTGGATTTGAATCTATCCCCCCCCCCCCCCGTATTGAGTATCGAAAAGGTTGATATAATTACTTTGACTGTGTAAATCGTTTGAATGATTCCATTGAGTATCGATCCAAACGGAAGGTATGTTAAAATGTATGCTGAATAGTTGGAAAAATTTTAGAAATATTGATATGCCTGTATTATACCCGATCAGCATTAGGAAAAATTGTGATGCGTACAATATTTTATGAACATGCTCAAAAGATGATTATTCAAAATAGTGTCACTTGGAGATACTTCCCAATCACCACAACTACGTACACGGAAGATTCGCCGAATACCCCCACAGCATCACAGTCCCAGAAGAATTCTTAAGGGACTCATAAATAACAGAATCAGTTCAACAGGAATTCTTTATGAATTCTTCTAGGACTGTCAGGCTATGTGGGTATTCACAGCCAAATACGTGTGATGTATCTCCATAACCCGTTCACAAAAATGAGCGTTTCATGGACGTGCCATGGAAGGTTTTTTGCTGTACCAAATGAATATAACCAGGTGGTATCTCGACAGTATTTTACCAGCACTTTCGTGCTACTTGGGTTAGCATGTTCATATCATCACTGAAACATCCGTTTGCCGCTTGGGTATTATCGAGAGGGTTAGTAGTTTCCTGTAATTCCAGAAAGGTATCGCAGTCGTTCAGCTAGGACCATTTGTGCACTGAGAGCACAATTTGTTTATAGTCACCAGCATTTGGTAATATATATAATACCAAACCTCGTTGTTGGATATGACGAGATAAATATTTAGTTATAATTACCGATGTACAGAATCACGACTAATGACCAAATCTTGATAATGATAAACCAATCACATATTTAACCAAATTCATTTGATAACTACACAGAAAATAAGAAATAGTTGCAGCAACTACTTAAATAGTCGATTTTCGACCATCTACTTGAGTAGTTGCTGCAGCTACTTAGTCAGCTTAGTAGTCAGGACAAGTAACTCGATAGTTACACTAACTAACGTAAATACCTGAGGTATTTTGGATTAGTTCAGCCAGCTAACGTGTTACTTGTCCTGACTACTAAGTAGCTACAGCAACTGCTTAAGTGAATGGTCGAAAATCGACTATTTAAGTAGTTGCTGCAACTATTCTTTTTTTCCCGTGTATAACTAGGTTCTTTGATAACTAACTAGAATCAGTGTATCAGTCGGCGATGCCTCCCTGGTGGATCATGAGACATTGGAAAATTGTTAACCTGACAATAAACGAGGTTTCCGAGTGAAAATTCAGATTGGGTATTCGATTAGGACTAGATTTGGGTGGCGTTATCTTAGATCAGGGCCTGATATGGAACGTTATATCCTATTGAAGTTACATCAAAGTTCTACTTCTTCGCCCTAAAAGGATAAAATTCAAGAATAACCATTGTTTGTTATTTTTTTCTCCCATAAAATGATGGAAAGTGGAGCCAGCCTCGAAAAGGTGAAAAATACTTCCTCATTCGGTGAGCAAGGAGTATCAAGAGGGAACATAATGGTAGAAGGAACAGAAAAGATTGAAACAGGAACTTACACCCTAAAACCCAACTTTCTTATGACTCCAACCAACGGAAGTTCTGGTTCCAAAAGTAAAATTCACTTCTTACTTTCAGAATTGTGCTTCCATTGATTGGATCCATCAGAAAGTAGATCTTCGTCTCATTTTCACCATTGGTATATTCTCTCCTGATACTCCCTGACGTCGAGGGCTGACCTGTTAACTCATGGTTGACTTATTTTTCACTTCTCCTTTGGTCTCATTGACCAATCGAATGGTAATTATTCCCTTAGTTACCATGAAAACCACGGGAATAATATATATTCTACCGTAAAGTGTGTGACCATATTAAACGGTTATTTCCACCACATTCAGTTTTCTCAATGTAGCAGAGTACTTGAGGTTTGTAATTCATCCAATCTTTGAGGAATGATTATTCAAGATCATCCAATATCAAGTCTCTCGTCGCTCATAAACAATATAAACAAACACATTTTCTAAAACAAAAACCGGGCATATAGTATGATTTCAAAATCCAAATATTCATCCAAAACAGAGAAAAGTTTATATTAAAGATTATTAGACACAGTATAGTAGCCGTGGGATATATTGGATTATGACGATAGGAACTATAACTTTGTATTTTCTTATTACTCTGCATATCGAATTCAAGAAGAGTTGTGATGATTTGTCGCATACATACTTATAGTTCCTTCCGCCACAATAAACTATATCCCACGGCTACGATATAAATATATTAATTTTTACAACAAAAGTTTCTCCGTGTACACGGAAAAAAGAAAACAGCACTGGTTACTGTCCATAACAGCAATCAGTTGAAAAACAAATGAAAACACGCTTGGATGATAGAGGTTAGCGCGATCACAGTGATGTGTACTGCAGTGAAATTCGTCAATATTGCTTGGACATTAACGGTTACTGGGAGACGCAGTAATGAACGACGTGAATTTGATTTTTCATTTTTTTTCAATGAATTACTGCGATTCACAGTAACCATCGCTGTTTTCTTTTTTCCGTGTATCTTCGACGTATGAAGCTACAGAGGGAAAAATGTGAGACATCTGGAGTTGAACGTTCCCCGGAGTGCCAAAAATGCTCCAGGCAGCCCCTGTTTAACGACATTTGAAATTTCACAAAACTTCACAGTGTGAGAAATGTATATTTTTGGATAAATTTGTACTGAGTGTAGAGATATCGAATCTGGATCACAAGTTGGAAAGGAATGCTTGTTTTCTTCTTCAAGAATATCATCTTCTTCTCTAGACTTCATATCTGCACACTGTGAATATGTTGAAATATGAAGCGTAAAGATAGATATTCCTCAATGTAGAATGATGGTCTACATTTTGACATTCTCGACCCAGTTCAATCGAGAACTCTCCATTGAGATACTCTTCCCATATCCACTTTTTTCAAACCTATATTTCTCATGAAATATGTAACCCCAGTTTCACACATTCATTCTTTGGAGAATAAAATTAATACGATTATGAGATCAACAATGATTCGCTAGAGATAAAAAAATCATCAGTTTTTATCGATAAATTTGCAGCTTTTCTGGTAAATTAAACATTGAAATGAGATTGGAGAAGAAAAGTCCAGAATGTAAAATTATCATGGAACACAGAATCAACATGGGAAAAAATGAGTATTTTTCTGATGAGAATTTGGAAGTTGAAAACACAAATTCCTATTCGTTCAATACGATTTTGTATTCTTGCGAATGTTCGTGAGGGAGTGATTCAGTTGAGCATGTAAAGTAACAAGAAAACAATTGAAGATGAAACATAATTTCATTTAGTATCTGTACAAAGTTCTCTAGCCCGGATAGCATCGGGAGGTTTTCTGAACGTCCAGAAAACGTACTTACTCTCACAGAAAACGTCCAAATAAAATCCCAGGACGTTCTAAAAACGTCGCATGTACGTCCCTGGAACATACAAATGTTCTGTGATGTCCAATTTATGTCCACCATGCGACGTTCTGTGGACGTGTTCAATGAAGATGTCAATGACATTCTGAGATACTACGCATATGTTCGTGAAAGTTAGTTTTCATGAAAGTAAGTTTTGGAAACGTGACGAGAACTTCCCGTGGTAGATGAAAAAGACCTACTGGGAACGTATTCAAGTGCATCAAAACTGAACGTTCTCTGAACGTATTTAAACCTACTCCCCGGAGACGAAGTGCGCAGAACTAAAGTTATGTTTCTGAAACGTTCAGAGGACTTTCAATGCTATCTGCTATCAGCTGATGAAAGTTACCTATGTGAGAATTGGAACCTGGTCAATAAAATACGGGACTTTTGAAATTTCTCGTAATATTTGTAAGAGTTGTGATAGAATCTACGATGCTCGAAAAATGACTATGCTAGTAGTAGATCTGACTAAAATTTTAGTGAATATCAAGAGAGATTCTAATAGCACTGTATTTCATCAACCTTGTTGTTACCCATGGGGGAAGATACTAGCTCAGTACTGCTGCCAGAACTGCCAGTACTGGCGAATCCAAAGTTACCAAAGCTATCCAAACTGGCGAGAAGTCGGCATGATAACATCATTTCACATAAGGGCCTGTATAACATCCAACAGTATCGATTTAATACTGGCTCAAGACTGTGTGTCCACTCAAATCAATACCGTTTGAAATTCGCTGAATAGGTCGTGCCAATTGAAAAATTATAATAACCCTGGATAAGAACACTTGTTCCCGCCAAAGTTTGGCAAATATAACCTTGCCATTACCAGGGAATGTTTTTCCATGTATGATGCACATTTTTTCAAATCTCCTTTGATGATGACGAAGTTGTTCATGTATAGATTGTTTAACCTCTGATCCTACAGGGAGAACACTGTTATATAAGGGAACCATGACATACGTTTGACTGAATTCTCGATAACATCAAAAGTACCTGAGGCTTCGATCCGGAATCTTCCTTTGCATAATATTTACACTAAAGATTCGTCCAAAGGATTAACACACTTGAGACACAGTTTATATGTTGATGACTTGCAAATGCAGCATCCAACGGAACTGAATTATTCTCTCAAGCTCCAACAAAAATGCATCAGAATACCTCTGCTATTTCAGACTGCATGATTTCGAATATTCTCTTCCTCTTTAAAGACATCTCAGATCCCTACGCTTGGAATTCACAGTGAAGAGAGCTTCGATATAGAGATAGAAATAGCCTCAATTATTTTTTTCACTCCAAGTATTTTTGCCATTCTGTTCATTTTTCTCCTGTAAAAATATAAATGTGGACCTCAAAATATGAGAATAGACAAAACCAAATGAAATTGACAAGTAAAACTGCTGCAAGTACGAAGAGTAAAATTGAGGCTGTCCATTTAGGCTTCGATACTATTGAAAAAAGAATGAGTAGTTTCCAAGAACAGTGTAATGGAGAAATATTGGTAATAAACCAAATTGGAATAATGAGACGTCGTGAAATGAAGATTTAGCATAGTTCATGGAATTAGATTTACTGAGATTTCATATAACCCAGAATCATCTCAGTTGATATATCTTGAAAAATCGTTCTTACCCCATAGAATTCATCTGAAAATACACCTGCCAATGATTACATAAAACCACTTCTTCGATGCTTTCAAAGAACTATTTACGTGAGTTCGGATAATTATCTTCCATCGTACGCGCTGTTTCTGAGTCTTTTGAAATCCGTGAAATGTTCAAGAGGATTGGTATTGGCAATCTATTGGCTGTAAGGAATTCTTCTTTTCGTTTTGATGTTTGAATTTTGAATTCTCTCTTTCAAAACAAATCCGATTATCCTGAAGATGTCAATTTTCACAACGCTTGAGTAGAGAGAAATAGGAATCAATGAATCATGTTTCAAAAGTTTTCAGAAAAATTAAAAACACATTGCTTTGATCCTTCTCCCCGAGTATGAACGTTTTCAAAACACATTCATAAAATGTATAAATGAAACGAAAATTCTTCATACAGGAAAAATATTTGCAAAACATATGAGCATTAGAATATTTTCTTTGCGTTTTGAATAAAAAGAGATATTGCGGGTTATTCTCAGTGGAAGGATAACATTTGGAAATCATGAATGTCAAGTTGACACTAGTAAGTGGAGAACGTACGAGAGCATGTGGATTATTATACCTCAGTCAACGTCGTGTTTCTCTATTTTCCTTCCTCAGTTGGTATACATTCTGTACGGATAGGATCGCACATGAGATTCTGACAAGGGTCTAACTCATTTTCTCTTACTTCTGTTTCGAATCACTCCACAAGCATCTTCATGTTTCCATGTTAGAGATTTCATTATAACTTTCTTCTTCATTCTATACGAAAAGGAAAACAATTATTGTCGATCCAAACATCATAGATTTAGATCAAAAAGAGGATATAAAAACGTAGCGTTACTCATGAATGTCGAACACATGATTTAATGTATTCAATTTCTCATAAAGTGCGCCTGCGTCGCCCGGCCAACTATACTTGTTAATCCAACGCATTGCTGATGTGATTTGTCATCAGGGAAATCCCGTGTGGAAATTAATCCGTTGTAGCAGTTGGGATCAAACTACGCTGAAAAGAAATTTGCCGAAAATCAATCACATTTTCTTGTTAAGGGTTTTCTTTGAAACAAATAAATACCATAGTGAAGTTGACGAATATACTGTCAAATTGACAGATATTACATGTGGATTCAACTGCATGGAGTTGAGTCAACAGTGAGATTCAGTTGGACATATCCAGCGTTATTCTACTGTTGAATCAATGAACACAGGCCTGCGAAGAAATGAAAAATTTTCGCCCCTTCGCAGCTGAGGATCATTGTCTGAACCCAGATAGCATTGAAAGTCCTCTGGACGTTTTAGAAACATAACCTTAGTTCTGCGCGCTTCGTCTCCGGGGAGTAGGTTTAAGTACGTTCAGAGGACGTTCATTTTTGATGCACCTGAATAAGTTCCCAGTACGTATTTTTCATTTACCACGGGACGTTCTCGTTACGTTTCCCAAATGTACTTTCATGGAAACTAACCTTTACAAACACATGTGTAGTATCGTAGAACGTCATTGACACCTTTATTGAACACATCCCCAAAACGTCGCTTGGTGAAGATAAATAGAACATTACGGAACATTTGTATGTCCCTGGGACGTACATGCGACGTGCTTAGAACGTCCTGGGATCTCATTTGAACGTTCTCTGCGTGAGCAAGTACGTTTTGTGAATGTTGAGAAAACCTCCCGATGCTATCCGGGAAGTAATTTGCTGCGCAGAATCCCAAAGAGAACATGAAGTACTCAAATTGCCATTTATGGTGAACCTCGACTTTCTTGAGAGTTAACGATGAAAATATATTCAAGACAAACATAAAATTGTGCACATTGAATAAATGAATCAGGATTTGAATCACAGGAATTTTTTCACAAACGAATGAAACTCGTCAAATTTGTTTGTTAAACTCATGTAAGGTTTGTTAATTAATCAGAAATTAGAATTGATTTTTATGTTCGTGAATTCAAGAAAAACTACGTCGAAGAAGAGTTTGTAGAAGAGCGTATATCACTTGGATATCATTTTTAACTGTCTCCCGAAGTGGATTAAAATTCATTCTCCACGGGAATGATTATACCGCTCTATACATTCAAAATATGAAGCTGTTTCGACAATAAATGGATTTCGTTATGACAATTTTTTTTATTAATTCTGTGATACTTATTTTTGTCGCTGCTTGATATTATTTTGTCAGATCAACAATGTTTATTGTGAGTTGGAATGGCAACTCATATTGTCATTTTAACAAGTGATTTTCAGCAATACAATTCTTGTTAACGAAGCAATGTGTTGTTGCTGCATGAAGAATAAATTATTGCATAACCAGCAATAAAATGTTGACAATTCTTATATCGCTAGTTCTACCACACGGAGAAAAGTATACGATACCCATTACTAGGAAGGATAGGAATTAGGTGACAGATATTCCAAAATAGTAAGTACCATTCAACATCGAAGTGAGTGCGATAAACTGTTTACGTTACCATAGGAACGATAGGTTGACATACGAACGATCACCAAATCGCGAGTCAGCACTGAATTCCTATTCTAAAGTCCGAATGAGAACTAGAGCAAATGGTAATCAATCCTATACACTTTTCTCAGTGCATGCACATTTTTCTGCGTTTATAGTACATACTCCCAATACTTTTTCCTCGCCTTCTGCATTTTTCAACAGAGAAATATTGATGATTCCAAATCGTTATTCTGATTGATATAATTACAAAGATGATCTTGATTTCTTTTTGGCGAATAAAATTGCTCTCCACCGTGGTTTTCCGTTGGAATCGTTCACAAGTTCCGCTAAGAAAGTAATAGTCATTATTACGTTTTTAGTGAAGACTCGAGTTTGTTTCGAACAATCGTTTTCACAATTGATATTTGATTGCAGATATCAACTCTTCTTCAACAAGTGGTTGCCGATACTTCACTGGCGCAAGAAAGATTTGGATAAAGAGTTGGACAAAGCCCATTTATGCTAGCAGGTTGGGAAAATTTCGGGTTCCCAATTGTATGTACTGAGAATTTAAAGTCAACTTTCGATTTGCAATATATAAAACCTCTTTATAAAAAAAAAAAAGAAACGATCAAACAACCATGAAATTTTGACATAACAGACCTAGAGAACCCCCTATATAATGTCTCGTCAGTCCCTCTTCGGCAACATGTGGAATTCAAAGTGAAGGGGAATTTTTAAAGTTACTGTATACAAAAACACTGAAAATTCATAAAATGTGACTGTGACTTTTTACAGATATTTTCTTCTGAATTTTCAGAAAAATCTTACTGAATTTTGACACACTTGACTGAATTTCCAGAATGCGTATTGAAATTTGGTTGGAATTTCTCAATCCTTGTTTACGACACTTCACAGGAATCACGTACTTGCCACCCTGAGGTGATTTCCATCTCAGCGACAAAAATTGTTATAACAACTGAACTTTTGAATATTCTGACTTGTTAATTTTTGTTAAAAATCAGATTCAAGTATACTATTAAAAGTGAAGTATACAGAAAGGAAAATGGAAAAGTGAATGTCTCCACAAAAAAATTCATAAATTTATTATTTCACAATATTTTGAGCTATAAATTGAAGATCAAACTTCCGGAATGTTACTCTCCGAGGAAAAAATTAGTCTAGTGGCTGATGAGGGAAAAAGACTTATTATGAGGAACGAGGGAAGAAATTTGTGAGGAAATGAACTATGGGTTTTATAAAAAATTTTGAATTTACAACTTCCAATAACTGCTGCAAACAAGCTAATTGATCCACTGAAATGTCACTGTGCCACGAAGTAGCGGCATTCTTCGGCTATCAACAAATGTCGCAATGAACCTCGTGCCCTTATTGCATGAAGATCCTCGAAATTAAGGTAGAACGGGGCTGGGGGGGATTTTACCCCGGTGTGGTGAGCAAGGATTGAAATTCAGTAAAATTTATCTAGAAATTCAGAAAAAAAGTACAGTCAGATTTCCTGAATTTTCAGAAGGAATTCTTCTGCAGTGAAGGTATCGACTCGAACAGAATACATCCAAACTTGGAGCTTGATCGACTTTATATTGAATCGATCGAATTCAAAATTTCAATCAGTTTCTGCACTGAAGAAAACAACCCAGGAAAGTCAACCATGCGGTGAGGTTGAATAAGGTGAACCTCACCGCGTAGTTCAATCAACTGAATGCCAATTGAAATGATTGAACATGAATTCATTTCAATCTAAATTCAGTTGACTCAACCATACAGTGAGGTTCACCGTATTCAACCTCGTCGCGTGTTTGACTTCCCTAGTCTTTTTTTCAGTACGATGTCGATTGATACACTCATAAATATGATTTTCTCATCAGAAAACGGCAACCGTCTCAAAGATAGTCCGTTTTACCATTAGAATCGGTAGTCTCAATATAATAACCGTGCAGTTTCATAAACAGACGAAAATCGTCCAATCTTGACATGAATCCCGTCTTCTCACAAGACAGTATCCGTCTCATGACAATAAATATCTCTAATCTATCCCCAAATAAGTAATTTCGAGTATTTTTTCCCGTCTCATCAGTAGAAGGAAGTTCGTCTTATGATGAGACGAATTCCGTTTTACTAACAGAAAAAGTCGTCCGTTAGTGACATGGAATTGTTTGAGATGGTTCCTGTCTTGGTATAAGACGGATTTCCGTCTGAAAGTATTTTGAAACAGGATCCTCTTATGATTATGCAGCATTTGTCTTATCATTAGACGGTATTTTCCTGAGTTTATCGAATTCACATCAATATTGAAAACCTATTATTCCACTTGAACTTTTTCTTGTTTTTACAAATTCAATCAAATCAATGCTATTTTCAAATATACCAAGAGGATTTTAGAGTTGAATTTATCACCGTGCACTTTATAATTAAGGAACAAACTGAGCTCCTAATGATAATACACTGAGAAAAAAAAAGAGAGGAATTCATATGAAAGTGTACAAATTTTACATTTCCTAAGGGAATTTTCGGCGTGGTGCGAAAAAAATTGTAAATTTTATATTCCAAAGAAAATTCAAAGACCACACCGTAAACATTACATCTTCGAGAGACAACGCAGGGAATTGAATGCAGCCACAATAAATATTACATTCTCAATATGCAACATAGAAAATTCAACGTAGATCCAAGAAAGTTTACATTTTTCGCAGGCATTACTTTGTTCAATGCGAGTAGCAGGGAAAATGTACTCTTTGCTTCGTCAGAATGTAAACTTTACATTTTTCTGTAAGGGACAATGCATCGAGAATTTGGCAATCAATGCTTCCATGAATGATATAAATTGAAACTATTTTCTGAATACATTCTCCTAAAAATTCCCAATACAGAAAGATTCAAAACGATAAACTTTCTCTATAGTTTTCAATTAGGTTTTTGAATACGGAATTTACAATTTTTTATTCTTGAACGATAGAACTCTATCTTTCCTCATCGTATTCTATAGAATTTATCATAAAACGTAAGTGGTGTTAACGTAAAATTTTTACAGAAAAAGTACTATTTATTTTAGAATAAATGAGTATTATTTTTCAAATAAGTGGTACTTTTTTTGTACGGATTTGCTGATAAAACCACATACATCCTGTCAAATTTTATACGAGACGATAAAGAACGATTAAAGTTCTATCGTTTAAGAAGATTACAACATAGTAAATTCCGTATTCAAAAACCTTATTGAAAACTATAGAGGAAATTTATCGTTTTGAATGGTTCTTTATTGGGAATTTTGAGCAGGTTAGGGTGATTGAAATTCCGCGAAGGGTACTGCACGGGTATATACTGATGAAAATGAAAAGCTTCTCCCTTTGATTATCTTGTTAAATGCTTAATTTGGTGCTGACTTCAGTTACCCTTACAGCAAAAATTTTGCTTGGTCTAAAAGATTCGTACTGCAATATACAATATATTATGCAGCAGTTTTGGCTGTCTTTAATAAAATGTCTCAATTTCAAAAGTCTGAAAGCTGTCTTCAGATTTCTTTTAGATCTCTCCTCCAGATTCCTGAAACGAAGACGTATGCAGTGAAGACTGTCGCATAAGACATTTTCTACACATTCGGTAGAAATCTTTCAGACGAAGCAAAATTTTCGCTGCATGGATAGTGACAACTACATACGTATACTGTTTGATCTCCAGAGAAGCTACTCGTCTCTTAATTAAATGACTAACTTATTTCACTGATAACTTAAGAATTCAGCTCATCACAGCATTATGTGAAAAGATAAATCTTGTTACTTGCTTCCTGAAAAGTTTACCCGTGGAATACAACCCTATTTTATCGTTCAAATTTGGCAAACTATAGTTCAAAGGTTACTGTGTATGTACTCAAAAATTCAAGGAGCAACTTGCATTCCTTATATGCAAAAAAAAAGCGTTGGTTTTTTGCCTCTGAAACCCATGTAACACAAACTACGACCTGTTCGTTGTTCACTGGTCACTCTATTCTATGTGTAAGCGTTTATATTTTCAAACAGCCGTTAACGACCAGAAAATGTAATTTTGACAACGTTGCAATGGAATCGGTCGGTAACAACCAAACACCGTAAGATTCACCCACAAAGCTGAATACATTACAAAAGAAAAATGTAATGTTTAAAGAGTCTTTAGCATCGACAGAAAAAATGTAAACTTTACAGTAAGAACATACGCTATTCATATTATCGTGTTCATAACGCAATATTTACATTTTTTGATTGCTATTATTATCGTGGTAACTCTGAATCTTTCAATATGAAACTGACTATTGGAAGTAGAGAATTTGTTCGGTGACATTTCCTGAAAGAGAATGTAATTTTTCAAAATAAATACTTTACTTCTATTATTACATCTTATGATATAAAACATTACAGATTTCTCTGCTGTATTTGCAAGAAATTTGGTATAGAGCCAAAAATTACAGAACAAACTGTAATTTCTCTCTTTTTTTTTCTCAGTGTAAAATCCTAATCAAAATCACAATTTCTTCATAGTGAATTCGATTGGAAAGTCATTATGTTTTTCCATTCATGGAATCCTCCAGGGAATTCAACTCTCAATTTCTCTCAGTTGAGGAGAGGTTTCTTACACGTTCAGAGAATGTCCCAGTGACACATATAGAGAACCGACTCAAGACAACAACCGAAAGGAATCCATTCAATTATTAGAATAAATTTGTTTCGATTACATCGTTGTATTCATTTTCAACGATAAATTTAGCTAACTCGTATTCATCGATAAAATTATCTTATGTCAAATACCTCATTCTCATCTTGAAAAAAACAAAATTCCCATGATATTGATGAATAAGTCGCATTCGATACTCTACCCCGGATAGCATCGGGAGGTTTTCTAAACATCCACAAAACGTACTTGCTCACGCAGAGAACGTTCAAATGAGATCCCAGGACGTTTTAAGAACGTCGCATGTACGTCCCAGGGACATACAAATGTTCCGTAATGTTCTATTTATCTTCACCAAGCGACGTTTCGGGGATGTGTTCAATAAAGGTGTCAATGACGTTCTGCGATACTACACATATGTTTGTAAAGGTTAGTTTCCATGAAAGTACGTTTGGGAAACGTAACGAGAACGTCCCGTGGTAAATGAAAAATACGTACTGGGAACGTATTCAGGTGCATCAAAAATGAACGTCCTCTGAACGTACTTAAATCTACTCCCCGGAGACGAAGCGCGCAAAACTAAGGTTATGTTTCTAAAACGTCCAGAGGACTTTCAATGCTATCTGGGACCTCTCTGAAAATTTTCTTACCGTTTCACAGCAATGGAATTTTTTAAAGCATCAAGTTGAATTGAGGAAATTCACTATCGCCGATATAAGAAAAGTGAGAAAAAAAGGAAGATCGTGAAGTTCGATTCAATGGAAAAAAAGGTATATCACGATCGTAAAGTGGATGAATTCAAAAACCATAACGCTTTTCCCTTCAACCCACAATTTTTGTACCCACGGTACAATTGAAATGAAACGAAAGGAAAAGATATACGCCTAGGGTAAGTCTATAGTCCGTTCGACCCCTATCAAATCTTATGACCACCTCATGAGAAGCACAGATCGATTTGATCACGTGGAAGAGTAGTGTAGACCTTTTACAGTACTGTGACTTATAAGCTCCATTTTGTCAATTCCATCGTACGATTAGAGATGAAAACATATCATTGAAAGTAGAGAAATTTTTTACGCTTGTGGAGTTTGAAATATAGAATAATTGGTGGATCAATTCTTCATCAATTCATCATTGTTGCGGGTTACCGGCGACAAGCCCTACACTTTTTATATCTCAGGGTGAATGGAGATATTCAATTCACGTATTAAATGTTCGTTCGAAGACGAAAAATAGTACGGTTGAAATCAATATTCTCAATTTGTATATTTACATGAATCAACAGTTCGTATTATAAAAACAAATTGGAAGATTTGAAAATATAGAGAGAATACAAAAATGATAGATGTATGACCCTGTGGTGCATTCCGAGGTATCAATATTTATAGCTATATGCTGGAATTTATGACACACTTTCTGGGAATTTGGTTTGGATGCATCGTTGCACATGATACTCATCCGTGTATATCATACTTATCTCAATATAACTTGCGCTATTTTTCCAATGCTGGTGAATTGTAACTGGCGAGACTGTAGTTTTCATCAATTTTTGATTTGATATGAGCTTGGACTACTCTCTATGTTTTACCAACTCTCTTGTTTCTACCTTCATATCCTACGTGCTTTGTGATAAAGAGTTCGAAGATATTTTGTCTAGACGTGTTACAAATGAATAGCATCCGTGTTTCAGAATCATACATATGATCACGATGCTGTTTCTTCAAGTTCGAAAAGACATATTTCTTGTGACTTCAAATCTCATCTCAGCGATGAGATCTTTTTGATATTGAGTAGTTGATATTCATATATTCCTTAGATTTTTTTCACCAGAATAGTTGCGGTCACTATACGGAAAAAAAGATTAGTTGAAATAACTATTTACCTTTTGAGCGTATATGGACCCATTCCTGGGTGAAAATGCGAAACGGCCCATTCCTGGCCCCGTTCAGGCGTTGCACGGAGAAAATAATTTAGTTGCAGCAGCTGAATGGCTAGCACAAACACGGACAGCCATTAAATTAGCTCCCGCAGCTAAATTTTAGCTACCCCCGCCAATAAATCAGCTACAAATGCAAATTTTTTTGCTATACCAGCTAAAATTTAGTTGCAGGAGCTAATTTAATGGCTGTCCATGTCCGTGCTAGCCACTTAGGTGCTGCAGCTAAATTATTTTTTCCGTGTGGTTAGGAAAGGACAGGGCCACTTTTTAATCAGGAAATTTCTACCTGGGTTTTCGTAGTTGGAATAATCCATTTTTTCCAGTGATTTAATAATTTTGTATGGAAACTTAGTTGGATCAATGCACGGAGAAAAAATGGTTTGCTGCTATAGCACCTACAAAGAAATTGGTTGTCCTTGCAAAAATATTCACTCCAGTAGCTGAGCCGTTAGTTCTGTTAACAATGTCAGCGAAAAAATGTAGCTGTATCAATTATTTTTCTTGCTCTTTCAGCCAATTTTTTTCGTAGGCGCTGTAGTAACAGACCTGCTTGTTTTGCCAGCAATATTCCTTCCTCCGTGTGAAAAAGATGGTTGACTTAACTTGAAAAATGGGTCCATATGCGCTTGAAAGTTACATAGTTATTTCAACTAATTTGTTTTTCCGTGTCAATGTGACAATTTAAGAGAAAGAAAAACTTGGAATCAAAAGGAATCTGAAAGTGATGCTTTATATCCCCAATAATCCGTCTTCATCAGTAATGCCGCTAAATTCGAGGGTTTTCGATTTTTTCTTGATTTGTTTGTATTTGTAGGTAGTAAAAATTGACAACCCGGTCACTGTTGATTACATCTTGTATATAGCAACTGCAAAATTCCAATTATTGGATGCGGAATTCCGATATATAAGTATTAAATTCCACACAATTTAATTTATGGGATTTTTACTATAATTTCACAGGAAATTTCTGGACAAGTATGGAAAATTCCTAACGCACGATCATTACTTTGTATGAATTCATAAGAATTTTTTCACAGTGTGCATAAACTTTTGTTTTATTGCGTAACGAACATTTGTTTTTGATAAAATATACAATATATGGTGTATCATTGACAATTCCAGCTCTCATATTTTCAACATCAATATTTTGTGATGAATCAAGAGATTGGCAATTTTAGTAACAACAGTGACAGAAATGACGAAAAATTGAGGACAATATTATGTATTAATGTTATTTTTTAAGATTATGTTCCATCATCTGGGTTATTATAGAGGAATGAGAGTGGTTAAACATAAAGCAGCATTTCATTTTCCACAAATAATTCAGTTTGTCGAATGCAACGTAAATCGTCGCAATTCAATTGAAAAAATTCAGGAAACTATATGTATCCACCTATGGACAAAGTATTTTCCTGTCCTACCCGAACATACAAATCATTTCTCCTCTCCCTTGGGAAATAGGTTGAATAATAATAGTATCAATTGAAATTCCATTGATTCTCCTTATTTTCATTTGATAATTATTTTTAGTGCAAATAAATTTTTCAACTGTACGTGGTTCTCTCTTCATGTCAGTTTGATTCAAATGAAAAAATTCATTAGTTGAATATCCATTTTTGTTCCAAAAGGAGAAAATATTTAGAGTGGGAAAAGCTTATGAACTATAGTTTGTCACGTAATAGAATTTCATTTGAAATGACCATCGTTATTCGCATATAAAGCGCAGAACCGTACCACGCGAAAACATTTTGACATTTTCCCAACTTTGAGACAAGTAGCAGAAAAGAATTTCAGTCCCACAGATGAAAGTTTTACTTATAATAGGTCTATTTTAAAAAACAAGAATCATGTGAATCGATGTTCCAAACTGGAATAAATTATAGACTGTTTATTGTTTCTGAATAATACAAAGTATCGCACTCATTTGTTGATGGCATATGAAGAAATTGATGAATGATGTAACATTGGATTAATTCGGTTTGATCCTTTAGGTGCCTTCCTTATCAGCTTTGGGAGCTAACTTTCTGATGACTTCTTGAACTCATTGGGTTAGATCGATTGAATCAATGAATTTATCGCGAATTTGTAACCTTCACACGATTCCATATGGACTGCGTTGCCATGAAAATGGATCAAATGTGATAGAGAGATAGCAGCGAGTTCCGTATAAGTTGAGACGAAGGAAAGGATTGATACTAATTTGACATCATTTGAAAGTTTTTCAACTGAAGCTTTCAAGTTTGTTTTACTTCTGCATCTGGTTATGGCCAACTTCTTGTGAGACTCGAACAACGCACGACGAGACGTCTGTGAAAGAAAAGACACGAGATTATCCACTTGCTTTAGATGAACAGCTTGAGAGTGGGTACACAGTTTAGAAGAAAAAGAATCGTGGAGGGTACTTGACGTGGTCTTTAGTGAACTGAAGATTCGAAGTAAGATGTTACACCGACAAAAAAGAACCTTTTCTTCAAAACCACATGTCACGTAAGGTTGAAAAAACCACACCGTTGAAATGATATGTCAAACATTATTCATGAACAAAGAATCGAGAACGATGAATTGTTCGGTATGTTTCATAAATGTTCTGTGTTTTGAAAACAATGATAATCGAATATGCAAAGTTACTCGTCAAGATAGGATTTGAATTCCATAAATATTGGTGATTACGATTTATTCGACACGAAAATTCATATTTCACTGAATGAATATTTAAAAACAGTATATTCTAATAGATCTTCCATTTGTTTGACGTATACGACTTCCCCAGTAATTTATTAGAAAAAAAATATCGCTGGATACATAAATAATGATTTGGGAGAATATTCAATATCAGTATTGAGTAGTTACACGCCACCCACGCCACGTACGAGGAAGGGATTTCAAAAAACACATACATCCACATCTCGAAATGCAAACTCTTACAGAAACGTAATATCGCACGCTAGGTAAAAGCTAATCCCAGTAAGTTTATAACTATGGGATTAAATTTAGGGCGTTGCGAGTTTATCGAGATGGTTAATATTTGTAATTAAAACCAGTGCTTTATAATTTGAAATTCAGAAACAAAAGTTTAATGGAAAGAATATAATGTTCTCAAATCGACGTTTGAGTTCATAAAATATATATATAAACGAGGGATATTGGAAATATAAGCACTTTTATATCGATCCATTCCCTCTTTCGTTGGAAATTTCTTGCTTTATGATTTTACGACCAAAATACAAAGGTTCTCATTCGAATCAACTGGAAAACTCGTTATCGATATCGAACAATCGATAAATCCTGTCTCGAATACAATCAAGGGTAGAAAAGAGAGAAAAAAACACGGCTCCCTTTGTCGGGGTAAATAATTTCTTGAGAGGGCGGGGTAATGGGAATATATGGATGTCACAAACTTGTCATATAATGTTTTCTCATACATGTCTGAAAAATCTACAACCGTATCGACGTTTCAAATTTTCAAAGTTTACTGTTATTTCTTTTCGACATAGGGTCAGTCATGAAGTTTATATACAGTTGATTTCAATGTGATTGTGGTGCCTGATATTTTGTAATACTCCATATCCGTAACCGTAAAATTCTCCGTAACTGATTTCTGTTTTTGTTCTTCCTCTTAAATTCCTTCATTATGGCTGAACAAATTGGATCCATTTTCACTTCCATGTTCCTTATATATAAGGAAACGGAAGTATTAGGATAGGGTTAAAAATCGACGATGTACAGGGGGGTTTTCGGCCTTTGCCAAACGTTTTAAAACGTCGAAAGAAAGCGAATCTCAAAAGTGTGTGTGTGTACTCCTTGATGTACGATAACTCTCCTCAGACTGCACAGATCGGGATGATTCTTTTTTCAGTATTTTCGTCTCAGAGGCGCATTGAGGTCTATTGATTCTGGTTCCGATCGGATAACACGTTTCGAAAATATCTTGGAATATGTTTTTGAAAATCGTGATTCTGCGACCGCTCATATCTCCGCTTCCTATCATCCGATTGCCATAAAATTTGTACCACGTTTTAGTTATGATCCGACAGTGCTTTCATACGAGTTTCATCCCGATTGGGTGAAAACTGTGAAGAATACAGATCGTGTAATAAGAATAGGAGAAACTATAGGAAAAAAATTCTCTCTAACGACGAAGCAAAGTTGCAGGTCACAAAGAAAAAATCGGTATGGACAACCATACAGTACTTCCATGTTCCATGTAAAAAATGTACTCTTTGGCGCGCGATAAATCTCCTTAGAATGCACCGATTGGGAAAACTCTCTTTTCGTTTTCCCGTTCGTCTTAACGGGAGAACGAGGCCGACTGATGGATTTTTGAGAGCTTTAGAATTTATTCCTCGTATAAATATTACGAACTTGGAAGGAGTGTATGGTTCTCCATACCGATTTTTTGAATATTCCTGAACGATACTGTACACTCAGAGGAAAATCTGGCCGGCACAACCATAGCACGTCGTTGACATTTGCCTTGACCATCTTGTGTAGTTGCTACAACTACATTCTAGTGTTCACTAAACATCGATGGCACATCGATGTGTCATCCAATAGACGGGTATCGATGTTTGACATCGTGAACATCGATGCTGCTAGAACCTGATTGGTTGTTATTTTACCAATAAAAATTTTGGGATCTAGCACCATTTCAAATTCAGCATAATCCCATTCAATTGTTCTTATTTTATGTCTTGATGTTTCAATGTTTCTTACAAAAAACATTGGAACATCAACCAGGTCGATGTTACATCGTTAAACGATGTAAAACATCGATGTCAGGCGATGTTATTATCGTCGATGTTTAGTGAACACTACTACATTCATGTGATTTTGTCTTGTTTTTCTCGTCATCATAACCAAATTTCACGTCACTGCAACTGTGAATCTTTGACCATGCGAACATAGTTCCTGTAACCACGTTGCTTTTTTCTCAGTGTAGAAGAATTATAATTTAGGATTGAAGGAGAATTTCCAGAGAAATCTCAGAAATGAGTAAACTCCGCCTCTTCGAATGACAGAGATTCACGTAAAGTGAGCGATTGAGCTTTATTAATCACAACCACGTTTCAGTTAGTAATTAGAAATGGCCCTAATATCCGCGATATTCTGGTTGCGAGAGAAACGAGTAAAGTGTACACATGATTGATTAATTTGACCTACTTGCTACCTACTTAGACACTAAGCAACGGTTTCTAACTTCGTCGCATCACAATATCTCCGTGGATTGGACTCGAGCATGTACTATGTGAATCGAACCGTGAATCGTAAGATAAGCCGAACGTCATAAAATATTTGAATCAATATGTATCTTCAACATTGATAACTACGCGATTCACGCTCACCTCTCATTACAATATAAATCAAAACGAAAATCTGTCAATTTTCGAATTTTTTCATCCGGATGTATTATTTTTTGAAAATCTCTTCAACCGTTTTTATTTTATTGCGGGGAATAAATCGAGTATGAAAATATTGAGAATATATTACGAACTGTCACCGCGTAAATATCGTTATTATACATTTTCAACATCACCTCTTCTAAATAGATTCGTGCAAAGCAAAACGAACGAGGACGGTAACTCTTATATTTATAATATCAATGTATAACAAAAATCCGAATAATGATGATACAATATTCAGGAAGTTCAAAGTCATTACCAGGGTAGATGAGGAATAAAAATTCATTTCCAATTTCATACGTTGCAGGATAATAATAACGTGTACGCGAATTTACTGTTATAAATTTCTCCTCCTGTCAAATGTACCTATCGTGTGTTTCGTTGGAAAAATTCAATGCATGAAATTCTGATGTATCCATGTCATGAAGCCAGATTTGAATATATAAGTCTTTCAAAATATTTCATTCGGATCTCAAAAAATTTACGAAAAAAAGAACACACTTTAGATTGAAAATATGCTCTTTTTTTTTAAATTTCAAATCCAAAGCATGGCAGATAATTCATCGTACGTTACATGTCAGTTCATTCAGTGAATCAAAAATGAACACAAAGCGCATATTTCTATGTTCGAATAGTGGAAAGGAAGTTCTTGGTGTGTAATTGCAACACACGTCAAAGGAAATATTAAAAGCATGTGCTGAAAATAGTTGTGAAAATCGCAACTGATGTTTCAAATGACGGATGATATCGTGTAGCGGAAGAATAAAGGGTCATTAAAAATCTTATGAATCCATTGTTAATATTCTTAGACTTCGCCTGTCAAAGAACGCGTTGAGCATTATTCAGATGATTTGTTCATGTGTTTTGATGTTACATTTTCAACCGAGTTTCTTTCAACTCCCTTACGTAGTAGAATACGTAGAAGTCGAGCCGATGCACAGATGTTCATCATACCTTTGTTATTGAAACAATAGGAGAATTCTTTCACTGAGATGTAAAAGGAAATACTGTGTTGAACCAATCTATATTTTTTATTGTCTCACAGTCATAGTGAAATTAAACATTCGTCCTTACAACTTGTTCACGGGGCAGGTTGATTTCCATCTCCTCGGGCATCCTGAAAAGAGCTGCAACGCTTGACTTCCATCACAATCTTGTCATGAAGACTTTGTCTGGATAAAAACTCAATTAAAAGATTTGAAATCAAGATCTTGGAGAATTAGATCCGTGGAGTGATGGGAAGTTTGTATGAATTTATCATCTCATATTTTCACACACTGAGCATCTTTCCTTCCGTCTCACATTCTTATGTTAAAAATTGTGAGGCCGAATGCAATGAGGAGGATAATGCTCGGAAATGTTGAGAAATATTATTCAAACCTGGTCGTGAAACATTAGAATGAAAAATTGAAAGTTCGAAGAAAAAAGAAAAATTTAAAACCAAAATCTTTTCCACCGAAGAATTGAGGGATTTTAATTTGAAAATTTGTAGGAATTAATCGGGAATTTATCATTTTCTTCCACTTTGAGGGAGAATCATGTTTTCTAAGTTTCGAATTAGTTCGAGGTGCTGAGAGAAATCTAAACCTGATAAGTATGAAATCCTGATAAATTTATTCATTATTGTAAGGCAAAATGCCTGAATTTGTGAGATGTTGATAATCGATTGTACTATGACTCCGTTAAATACAGCAATTCATTTTTGATTGCGTAGCGAAAAATTTGTATAATTTTGACATAGGCTGAATCAATGTCCTTACAAAAAATTATCTACAATTTTTCAATCCAATCGAACGGCCAGGATTTCGATTCAAATTTAATTGGTATGCTAAGAAAAAAAAATTTGATGACGCGGCAAATCAAACAATTATATACAAAATAGCAGATCTCTTTGTTAACCCAGCAAGAAATTTGCTGCCACAGCTAACTGTATTGCAGAGAGAGGAACACGATTAACTGAAGCAGCAGCTTTTTCGCTGAACTAGCGAAATTTTCAGTATTATATACAGAATAGCGAACAAACTTTACTGGAGGAGCAAACATTTTTCGCTGTCATATCTGAAACAAAATTTGCTATTACCGCAGAAGGGACCCGGCAAAATCAGATTTCGCTGTCAAAGAGAATTTCTATGGGTCCCTTTGATCGTGGATTTTTGAGGCTGGAAAAATCATTTCTTTTAATCTTCTCCGAAATTCTGGAAAATTACTGACCGTATGAAAGAATCGTAAAAAAGATATGAATCAATTTTTGAAAATTCGTCATTTCAGATTTTCTTTTATTCTATTTTGACGTTTTACGCCACCGTTTCGATAATATTTCAAACCCCTCTTTTTCCAACATTCGTATGCAAATCAAGATTTATCAAAACTAACCAAACTTTTCTCCCAAAAGAGTGGGGGTAACCAGATTGCATTTAATCTTGCTTATATGCTGTAACCCCACAGATTTGCATTGATAAACGATTATTAAATATATGTAAATCAACTCTTATCATACTTTTACTGAAACGAGGTTCTCTTAATGGTCCATTTCAACACATAAAGTTTTATTGAGTCAAATCAAAAAGTTTGTTCGCATCGATCATAATTATGAGATCTCATATCACAATTTTCATGTGCATGAAACATCAATAATCAATGAATTCATATGAAATCATGATACTCAAATAATAACCACCATTTTGAACCACAAACAACATAATTATTCCCCCTATGAAACAGTAAATGGGAATCCCATTGAAATCCCTGCTGAAAGTGCCAGGCAGATCCGGACAAAAAATAGTTGTCCGGCTTTGAACGGTCTTTGTCCCAAGAAATCCGGTCGAAAATAGACAAAATTTCTACCTGGGTTTGTCCGAAATCACCAAATTGAAATATCCTATCAAAACCTGACAATATTTTTTTCTTTCAGTTTTTGACAGGATATTCCATGTTTAGTGATTCCGGGCGAAACCAGGGAGAAATTTTGTCCGTTTTTGACCGGATTTCCTGGGACAAAAGCCTGACAACCATTTTTTGTCCGGATCTGCTTGGCATTTTCAGCAGGGATATGCATGTTAAAATATTCATATCTTTGATTTTCAAAACTTTTTTGAGAACCTCCTCCTAATTTCTCCTTATTGTTTCTCATCAACTCATTTCTATCAAAATGGAGTACTGTTTCCATTTCAAAACGCTGCACTGTGAATCTGTTCCGGTAGATGATCAAACAATTTCATTGAAAATGATATATCTCACCCTCACTTGTATTCTAAGATATTGAAAAGAACAAATGAGAAGCTCATAATTTGATATTCATAATGATATCAAAGGCTCCTTCATTGTACAAGTATATGACTTCTCCATTATGAACCGGTACTTGCCAGTCCTCTTGAGTCCATTTTCAATTCTCAAGGGTGTGGTTATATACAAATTCAAGAAACTCCCACAATAACTGGAATGGAGGTCAACAGGTTCTCATGAGCAACACAGTACGCAAAGATCAAAAGGCTCTCACGTATACTTTTATGTACACAGCAGATTATTATAAACATTATGCTATAGTTATCTTCAGATTCAGAGGAAATGTTCTCGTGATTTTTGTTTCCTCGTTGAATAAATGAAATACGAATTATTCTGATTTTTTTTTCATACTCGATCCTTTTTACAATCTCGCATGTCTTTGTTGTTTGAAAATGATAAAATGAAATGTGAATTCACAATTAATATTTGATCACTTGTGAAGACACATTGAGAGAAAAGTTTATTTGTATTTAATAAATCTTGTTTTGGATACGGCAAAATGAATACTTATTATACTCAAACATGGCTTTTGACCCTGAAGTGAAGTTTATTAACAGTTAAGGAACGTCATATGAGGTTTTTTAATAGTTAATAAACTTTATTTATAGGTAATGAGCCAAGTTTATGTCGAAAGAATATTTATTTTCCCGTATCCAAAACAACCTTTATTAAATACAACTAAACTTTTCTCGCAGTGCATCCTCCTTTTATATCTCTGAATTCATTATATGAATCATTATTCTTTCATCTGATGCTCGATCTCAAAATTGGCCAACGTCTTCATTTTGCCTGATATTATTATTAATGATACAAGGACAAAAATAATTGATTCAAATTAATGTAATTAAGTTACACATCAAAATTTGTTACGAGCATCAACAAAATAAAAACTATCTCTGTAGAAATTCTTCTGGGCAATCAATATATTTTTTTGTGTTATTGTTATCAATAATTCATTAATATGTTTTATTTGACGTGATAAGATCTTACGCTTTATCATGTCCGAGATCTCGATAATGATGTGGTTATTCCAAATGAATAGAAATTCGATCGTCAATATTCCTGGATAACAATATCGCCATTCTGAAGATTGTGTGCTACAATATGGAGACGATCTGATATCCTAAATTGATGTATTACGCGGGGTTACCACATCATTACATTTTTATGGCCTCGAATAATGTCTTGGAATTGAAACATTCGAGTGACCATATCATCAATCTTCATTTATGAACAAGACAATTTATGATGCAGTATAATTTCAATAGATTTTTTTCCACTTGCGAAACTAATCTTGATACAATCACCAAAGGAATTTTCGAATATTAATGGATGTTCGCTGCAATCTGCGTGCGTAAAATTATGTGAATATTGTTTGAAGATGGTGAATATGGATCACATTGAATACATAATAACTCGAAAAGATAATAATCTTTAATTATTCAGAGTATATTATTTTTCAACTTCCTAGACATGAGAACAAAATTAAGCTGTATAAACCCAACTCTTGCAGATTAATTTCAGCTGTCTCAGCAGGTAGATTAGTTACAAATGCAAATTTTTTTGCTGAAAGAAGTGAAATTTCATTGCGCAAAGTAATTCAATGGCTGTCCATGTCGGTGTCAGCCACTTGGCTATTGCAGCTCAATTTTTCTTCTTCTCATGTAAAAACTGCACTTTTTGTTTTGTTTAAACCATTTCATGAAGCGGTAAAATTCTTATCTCTATATTTTAGCATTTAGCTTCCATTGGTTTGAATATGATTCCTTCGATATATTCATTTCAAAATACACGAAGAGAGCACCAAAAATATTTATCATGTTGTTTCTTTGTAGGGAAAAAAACAATGAGTTCACAGTTTTCATTCCGAATTCTCCAATTTGGGAGCTCTCCTTAGATATTATTAATATACATATACAAGAATAGAATCGAGTATTTTGTTTGAATAAGGAGGAAAAAATGTAATTCTCTAATTCAATTATTATCAACGCGACGTTCATAAGAAATTCACATTATCATCGAAACCAGACCTTGCATTCTCTGTTCAAATTGGGATGTCACACGAGTCGTAAAATGTACAAAGGATGATACATAACTCTCCAAATTCAAAAGAAACTGGAGAAAAATAGTTCTCCTTCAAACATATATACATATATACATATATATATGCATCACTTGGTACGAAGACCCTGGGTAATTGTTATTTTGCAAAATATAATAAAATATGGTTCATGAATTGTCAATGTCTTTTGTGTCAGTTTAATTCAAACCCTCGAGTATATTGAAAAGGAGAACTTGGAATCAACAACGAGATACAATGTTCATTAAAAATACTTCGCTTCTCTGATTATTTATTTCTCCTACTAATCACTCTGAATACTATTCGTCATTATTTAAGTTATATACGAATGTGACAGTCATGAATTTCCGCAGGACGTTCTTTCAATCATAATAGACGAAATTCATTCGAGGTTTTGTTTGTAATGAGCAAAAGGTGTATCGAACAAAAGAATCTTTGTGGATTGGATACTCTACAAGAATTTTAATCATAATGTGAAAATTAAACAGATACCAGACGTAGACATGGAATACTATCCCAATAATTTTCAACCGAATGTTCTTTGCTTGGAACTGCGCATAATGTTTTGAATACGCGTTGATGGAATTGTATCGTTATTGTTGATTTAAGCTTCACTATGTTGAATGAGAAAACAGAGATGCGATGAAGAAAGGAAGACCCAATCATTACTAGGGACATGGTTATCATTATTTTGTTCAAGTATAGACTGCATATTCGATGAATAAAATATATACTATTGAATCCAAACAGTGAACAAAAACATTTGATAGATGTACATCGAATCTGATATCAATTCTAACAAGAAACATTCTGAAACCCTGGCGAAAATGAAGCGTGCTCTAAGCGTGGATATCCGTCAAATTACTCTTTAGAAGTCATCTATCTCTTTACGAATATGTCTGGTGAGAAAAGATAGATAACCTCTGGAGAGTAATTTGGCGGATATGCACGCTTAGAGCTCGCTTCATTTTCACCAGGGAATGAATTCAAAACTCTTATCTCGAGTTAGTTTCATATTTCAGAGTTTTTGATATAAGGAATGTATTCATTTTTGGAAATTTTTCATTGCACATATCATTCATGCACCATTTATTCGCGTTTCAAAGTGCAGTTTCTCCGTTACTTTTCTATTAACTTTACCATCGGCCACCTGCTTCTTTTGTCATCCCTGTGCATCGTACGTTAACGATCCATTTCTTCGTTCAGTCACTTCTATGCATGTACAATGTGTAAGAAAAACACTTCTCAAAGAAATGCCATCAGAATAAAAACGTATTTCAGATGACGTTTGAAACATCTGAATTATTAAAAATATGTTGACGAAACAAATAGTTCTGCCAATACCTTCTGACTATAATGATTCTTTTCAGAATGGAAATTCATAATTGTTTGAATAACAACGTTTCAAAGTGAATATGAATTGCAGAATCTTTATTAAATTTCAATTAAACAGCTTCTGTATTTCGTTTTAATATCATTCTTTTATTGCAAAACTCGTATGAGTAATTTTGAGATAATCCTGTAAACCCCGAGTTGCACTCGATTTAATATGAATAGGTTCATGAGAATTTTTGTGCCATTAGCTTTTATATTCTCTTCGCAAGGATAATGGTGGAGGTATATGATGATTTTAAATCCATTACGATATCAACTCGTATTATAAAACATGCTTTGTTGGAAAAGTTAACAAAAGGACGGGAAATCGCGCTCTTCCGATGACGCAGCGCTTCATAAACAATCCGATCAATGTGTGTTACTGATACGCGAAGGTTTCATTGTTCCAGCAACAGTGATACTGAAGTTTCCAATACAAAAAGTGCATTATGTGAGAATCAGTTTCTATATAAATGGCATAAGAATAATGGAAATAAAATATAAAGTGTGAACAGAAGGAAATTGATTCGTTGCGGCAGCTAATTACTTCTTCATCTTACATCCCTCGCTGTTACATTCAAAGTAATTGCAACTACTGCTATTCATCAGCTGCAACAGTAAGAATTCTCCCTGTTATTGCTCAAACATTGAAAAAAATTACTCCCAACCAAATCAAATTGTTTATTCATCCTTTCTCCACAGCATTTTTCTCGGGGTCAATGAAATATTCAATCGAATCAAATAATGGAATGCGTGTCCTAAATAAATGATTTATTTTCCACAAGTGATCAATTTTCGCTTCGAATTGAATATTTAATTTCCACAAATGGATATTTTATGAAGAGAGGACATATGAATATTATCTCCAGTGGAGGGAAGCTGTGAAATCTGGAAGAAAACACAATTTTTACTCAACAAACAAAAAGATATCTATTAGTATCTAAAAGATGTCTTAAAATCATGGGAGATGTCTTGGAAGACTTTCGGGAGAATATCTTTTCGACATCTAAAAGATGTCTTATGCCACAACAAATTTCACCGAGTTTTAGATATCTCAAAAATGTCTTGCACAAGATATCTTTTAGACATCCTGGCAAAAATATGTTTAAGATATATGGAAGACATCTTTCAGATGATTCCAAGATATGTTTTCGATTGTTTTAGGATATGTTTCAGACATGTGGGAAACACCTTTTACATGCCTCAAGATATTTTTTTGATTCTTTGAAGATACGTTTTAGATATCTTTGAGATGTCTTTTTGAAATCATGAGGACATCCCAGACAGTACAAAAGAATCACTAATGAGTTCTGAAAAAGGAAGAATTCTTAAGATGTGTAACAGATATTCAGAAACTCTTCCAAGATGTCTTTTACATTATACTGATTCGACATCTGAAAGACGTCTTTCAGAAATACCTCGAAGACATGTTCCTGACATTCCTTCAAGATATCTAGAAGATATTATTTCGGCATATCTTGAAGATATTTCTTTTGTGATGTCATTTAGATATCTAAAAGATGTCCTCCTAAAGATATCTGGGAGATGTTTTCAAGACCTTGGGTGTTTGTTCGGTAGCTATTTAAATATTGGCAATCCATTTTTTTCCATGTATACATGCGAGAAATCCCTGAGATATTGCATCAACTAACCTTTCGTGAATTTTAATCTCGCAATTGACATGGAACAAAATCAACCGATTGATGATCTTTCATCACCAAACTGCTTGGTTTCTGGATCCCCAACTTCACGGTGAAATAATATCACCGAGATTCGATATTTATGTTCTCCGATATCGTGATGTTTTTTTACGCAGTCGAAATAGAAAATCTTCCAAACGCGAGATGGAAAATCAGGGGGTGAGGTGATGAAACATCATCTACCCGGAGAAAATTGATTCAGATCTAATGGATCAAATCTACGTAGATTTAAACAATAGAAGAATCTAAGACGACCTAGATCTACTTAGATCTATGGAGATCTAATTATTTTTCGTTCGAAGATTATTAATTCTTGGAAAAAACCTAAAAATGAAAGAAACATGCAGTCAATGCGCCCAAATCGGAGTGAATAAACATGAAATTTATGTTGATTTAGACTTACGTAGATCCGAGTAGATCTATTAAGATCTGCTCAGATCTAGCAAGATCTAGCAAGATCTGATTACATCTGCGTTAATCTAAATCATTTTTTCCCCAGGTAATTAGTTTCTCAACAATTAAATCAGGGCTTGGGTTTTCTTCTACCAGATTACGATGCGAGTAATTCAAATCTTTCTAGTCAAACTGTATTGAAAAGTGTTTACAAAACCATTCCTTCAAAAAAAAAAACAGCTGCATAGAACTCCAGAATAAATTCTATAGAATCGCGATAAAACTTCTGTGAAAATGGTGACACTCGTTGCAAGTTGTTCGTCCATTCAAACAATTTTGAATAGTTTCTTATTGCATGTTCTCCACATTATTCCTTATCCTCCTTCCGTCCATAATTCTCGATGAGCAAAACAAGAAATTATAAATTCGCTTGTGTTTCAAAAGGAGTCATGAATAATTCCCCAAGTATGATAAATCTTATAAAAAGTCTTGGGTCACGGGAGTACAAATGGAGCATCTGGTATTATATTTTGTTTCTTCGTTTTTAAAGTTATAAGATTGAACCGTCCGTTGATTGTGAAGTGCCTCTAATATATAAGTCATTTTCCGTTACTTTCATATTTCTGAACCTATAAAAACCAAGTATCATCCAAGCACCCTTGCGAAAAAAGTGATTTATGCTACTTTTACAACCGTGGAGTTGAATGAGTTTCAACGCATTTACGTGGATATATTTTGAAGGGAGGGAGCAAGTAAAAGCAATTAAGAGTCACCGTTCCGGTCCACGAATATCGTTAAGGTCACCGTTGGGGAGATCTCATTTCTCCTTGCACGTGGAATTCCCTATTATCAATGTTGGCAAAGGAAACATTTCTCTATATAATAACCAAAACAATCATCATATTGCGTATCGTTTACGCACAGTTAAGCAGAAATATGTGTGATGATCGAAGAAAGGAGAATGGAGACAATTTCATTGCAACATAAAAGTGTTTCTCAAATTTGAATCTATGTGAACTTATTTCGATGATGCATCTAGGAGTTTCATGAAACCTCACTGAATGCGCTGGTGTTCATACAAAATTGAATTTCAGGTAGTAGACCTATGAAAGACATTACTCATCGAAAAAGAAATTATTAATCATACACTGACAGAAAAATGACCTGCTTAAAACATTCTTGGTCTCAAGAACTTGAAATCGTATCCGATTCACCAGGAAATGTGATTGTGACATCCAGGAGGAGTGATTGAAGCCAAAATCAACTACGTATCATGGTTATCAGACCAAGAAAAACATCTGGTTTTTCTAACCTGGAACATTAGTTCATTTTGGCTTCAACCACTTTCTGGACATCACAACCACATTTCCTGGTAAATCGAACCAGATTTTAAGTTATTGCGACCACGAATATTCCAATCAGGTCATTTTCCTGTCAGCGTACGAAATCTAGATAATGAGACATCATTTTAAACTGCAGTCTTTCAGATTCGGATCAGAATTGTTGGAATTTTATAACCAACATTCAGTTGAATCGCTTCATCAAATTCAAAATAGGGATATGAAATTCCAGAAGGAATTTTCTAATAATGGCTTAGTTCCAACTCTGGCAGCTCTTTAAGAGAGTTAATGTTACTCTAGTAACATTCTAAGTACTCTTTCGGAGCTGTGTTTCACTTTCTATTTACCTTTTTCTTTATCTCTGTTTCATGGTAGTACCCACCACGTAGTCTGTCTCTTTGTCCCTCACTGACTTCAACAGATAATATCTTTCTCTGTTTTCCTGTCGCATCTACTCTCTTCAGCCATCCTGTTCTGTTTCCTCCCTCATCCTCTTTTTCACCCATTCCCACTTCCTTTCCCTCATTACCCACCCCTTGTTATTTTATGAAAGTCAGCATTAATGTTGTATACACTTGAATTGTGAATAGGATGTTGAATAACAAATACGGTGATATTTCAGCATAGCTCGAGTCTCGTTTTCGGTATAAAGCATACAAATCCTGACTAAAAAAGGCCAACTACAATGATTCCCTTCTGTACAATAATTGGTACAATAAATCCTGACCAAAAAAAGCCCACCGTGATGATTTCCTCCGGCGAAATAATTTATCGTAGTCACGTGAAAGATTTCTACGCTTTACGGGACAAACAACATGGCAAAGTACAGAGATTTCTAATTTAGAGACTAATATCTTAATCAATCACACTTTTTAGAAGTATACAAAAAATTCAGTTTTTCTTATTTTACAAATTTTGACTCGAACTCAATTCAATTTCACTTAGTTACGATAACAAAGTATTTAATATATTACAACAATCACAAAATCTTCTTGCTCTCAATCTCTTCGTTCAAATATTATCTTTGTAATACGGAGGGTGTAATGTTCTTCCATCTACTCGGATTCCAATAAAACGTAGATCCATCGAAGTCCGATTGTTCATACAATATGTGATTGAATTTCATCATAGCTATAGTTAATCCAGTCTTTAAAAGTTCGCGTCTTTTTTTTGTGTCGTCTATACGGCCATTAGACACGTTTCAAATTTGAGAACAAAAATTCTCTCTCATCTGCTGTTCTGTCAATCCATTTATACATCCATGGCTTTCCTTTTCTATGTTCATCACTCATCCTATGTACTCATTCTATCCGTTAATTGGAATTGGAATTTCAATGAAATTAACTTGGATAACATGGCACAGTTGTATGAACAGAACAATATTCCCACTCATCTTACAAAACCATGATCGCAGACAAAATAACACAAACATCTATTTTCATTACAAATTTCACAAAGCGGTCTGAAGTTCTCTTTGTTTTTACCGTTTGCTCGAAACTTCGACGCAATTTCAAGTACTTGCAGAGTTCTAGAATCTTCAATTAGTCACTCCAAAGCGTACCATATGCACCACCATACACTCGAAACTGGGACTTGAAAAGATACTATCTGCGAATTTTCTGTTTTGCTAGAGAATTTATATGAAAAACTTTAGGCATCGAGTTTAACAAAACTGTCCCAGTTTTGTCTTCGCATTGCCATTAGTGTGCTCCTTACAATTCAAAATATTATGTATAATGTGAAGAAAATCATGGATATAAGCGCATATTTATATCAATATGTTATTCATTTATTATAATTCATATATATATATATATATGTGTGTGTGTGTGTGGATATGAAAGATTGTAACGAGGGAAACGGAAATGGGTTTTGCAGGTCGGTTGGCTTCGCAATTCGGACCAGACCATTCTCTCAGTTCACACGAGAACAGTGACGCACAACGCACGAATAGCGGTTTCGTACGAGAGCGGTTCCGGTAGTTCTATACTACCTGCTTCCGGTGGCGCCTTTGGAGTGACCGGAAGCAGTCAAATGGGCACCAGCAGTGAAGAAAGTATCAACGGAACGTGGCGTTTGCACATCAGGCATCTCAAAGTCACCGACAAGGATTGTTATATGTGCCAGATCAACACCGATCCCATGATATCCGATATAGGATGTCTGGATATCCTTGGTGAGTTTAATCATTCATTTCTAATTTCCTGCGAGTAGTGCGAGTTCCAAATAGTTTCACTTTTGATTTTCGTATTAATATTTCTCGATTCAGTTCCTTTCGGTTTAACACACTCTACACGAAGAAATAATTTAACTGCAGCAGCTAAGTAGCTAGCACGGACACGAACAGCCATTGAATTAGCTGCTGCAGCTAAATTTAATGGCTGTCCGTGTCCGTGCTAGCTACTTAGCTGCTGCAGCTGAATTATTCTTTCCATGTAAAATATGACACCCGGGAGCCATTGTCTTTTCTTCCATTGTTCGTTCGAATCGATATAATTCCTCAAAGAACTTCAACACAATTTACAATCCTTCAACACTTGTCGATCAGGAACCTCATTTCACAGCTGACTTTGACCATTTAAATGGAAGCTACATGAGCATGCTTATCGATTAAAGGAGCCGATGTACTTGCCATCTGAGTGATCAACTTATTTTGTTCGAAACCTCAAAACTGAGACACATGAAGATTCAGGAATATTCATTGAAGCTCTCTGAATACTGAAATATTCCAGTACTGCACCAGACCTGAAAGATTTTCAAAATCAGAAGGAGGACTGATCCAAAGAAATGATTTTGAATCCTGTATCAAAGTAGTAGACCTCACTATAATTTTCATAATAAATATCACTCAAGATATAGCGGTAATTTCGAGATTCGGCCCATCATTTCCAGGATCTTGAGAATTTAAGAAACATTCACACCCACGTAGATCCGACTGTGAATTAGGTTGATTATTTCACAAAGACTCCTCTCATATTCAAAGAAATCTTGATAAGCTTATCATGAAAATTAATTCCTCCAATTCATCACGCAATTAATCGACGTTCTCTTTTATATTCATATCTAGTAGTTCGACAATTCACGCACTCTTGAATATTAATCTTTCATCAAGACAAATACCTTATGTTTTCATCGATCCTCCCATCTCTCCCACGATAAACATAAGCTGAAAATAATTAGCATATAAAGGGGAAAAATTTTGATGAGAAGAATTTTCATTAGCTTTTTATGAGAATTTCTTTTGCGGTAAGAAAATTGTTTTCTCCTGTTTTTTGTCTTCTTCTCTTCTCTTCTCCTTCCACCCCACGAACACTACACGACGTGTAATAAACGAAAATGAGAGAATGGCAAGTTTCAATGTTTTCAAAGTGAAGGTCATGTGCTGCAATATATAAAAAAACAAAACATTGATTCATCCGAAGGTTTACTCAGGACTAATTTGTACCATGTTGAAATGTAGGCTATGTTACGACCTCGGTTTTATGAATAAAGTATGAACGAGAATACCTATACACCCTGATGTGCTCACGACAATGCCGCTATTGATGACAGGACGATGCCTAATTACTTTTTAATTGCGCATAGTTCCAACAATACAACATCTTGAGAACAACAGCCCGCATTCGGTACTGATGATGTTACGGATAGGGAAAAATAAGAGAAGAAAGATTAGATACAAGCATTTCGGTTTAACACTTCAGAAATCGATACGATTCAAAGGTCAGGACAAATTGTACGTGTAGGTGGAAATACAATCAGTGTAGCTTATCCCTCTGCAAACGCAATTGTAAAATCTTACGAAGAGTCGCATTCAATTGAATTACTATTCGAATGTACAGGCAGAAAACAGATGTTTTGAAAAGTTCCATAATTTATTGAGGATCAGCGCCAGTCTGTAACAGATAGAGTTTTTACTTGAGTTTACTTTTAAAAAATCCCATAATTAGATGTATTTCTACAAGGAATTATGGTACTTTTCAAGCTATATTCGGGTGAATAATTTCATTAATCACAGACTGGCGCTGATCCTCAATAAATTAAAGGACTTTTTGAAATCTATTTTTCTGCGTGTGTATTTTTGATAACATTTTTCAGGGAATATCTGATTCTCCTATCACTCTGTGGTATTCTAGAACTTCAAAAACAAAATTTTCGTTCATATGATGACCAGTATTCACATGGATGTTGATACCGATGTCGATTGATGTAAAGTTAATTCCAATTTGATCCAAAATTAATAACCTTGGAATCAATACACAATATAGATATCCTAATAAATCCGAAATCTCGCTGTAGGTGAATTATCAAAATGATTACAACCAAAGACACTTGATATCCCAACCGGTTATTTTGAACAATCATGCAATAATCACGTGGTATATCAATCTGATACGAAATAATTCAAAATTTGTTAAACTCATATCCAAACAAATCTCACATTTCCTCGCTAAGATCAAAACAATCGATTGGAACAAACATTCCTTGGTTTCTCTTAGATCCAGCAATATTTGTACTCTTCGCTCTTCTCAATATTTTCGATATTCGAATTGGTATATTATCCGCTCCACATGCTTCCCAGTTTTTCCATATATTGAAGGTCATTTCTATTCTCTCACAGAGAATATCAAGTTCTGTCTCTTCATCCCGGTATTGGAATCCCCGATATTTCTTCCCGTTCGAATCACCCTGCAGTTTTTCATAATAAGTCTTTTCATACTTCTCCCATGTCATATCTTTCATTCACTTTTTCTCCTTGTTCGTTATATGCAAAGTACAATTCGGCATTGAATTCCTGACTGTGTTCCATGAATTTTTTTTCTTCTTCAAATGAAATCCCTTGTTTGATCATGTTCGATGTTCACCGCTTTCACGATTATTCTCCATGTCGTGTCCACATTTACTTTGAATATTCCTCTGTTGTCAGTTTTCGGACATTCCTTTCTTCATATTTCCCAATCATCCCGGATATGAAATCTGACATCCAACTTTGTGTTCGTAATTCCTCTTGTTTTTATGAAGCATTGGGTTTATAGTTATGATTGACATTCTTCAAAAGTTCATTGGATTTGTTGTTACAGATCTGAACACTTATTCGCAGCGAGTGGAATTGAGTCGTACAGAGATGATATTGATGAGTCGATGGAAAGTTTGGAATAATTTTCATCCGTCAAATCAGATTTCATTCAGATTTGTGGAATTTGTTGAAATTTCTCAGAGTCGTCAGAGTCGAGAATGATAAAGATATTCAAAATTCCACAAACAATATAATTCAATGTTATTTCACTCATTTTATCGGAGATTTTTCCATGAGATTTGAATTGGTTACTTGAAAATGAAATCATTCTGACCAAGTTTTGGTTTTTTTTTGATAAAGATTGTCTTGAACTGACTCGAGATATTTCCAATACCATCCCCCTAATCTGGAAAGTCGTTTGTAAAGAATTTTGATAATTCCTTGTCATCAAATTCTGAAATATCTCAGGATTCAAATGTTGTGGGCTTGGAAAATACATCAATGGTATCCAAAACTCCTCTTCTATCAGATGAGTTTCTGAAGGCAAGTGTTTCCAAAGTCAGATTTCTCGGATAGTTGATATCCTCAGTAATAGATGACGATGGTTCTTTGTATAGTGATAAGAGGCTGGTGTTAGTGGTCCAGGCGTCAATCAACAAATTCAAGAGAATCGATTCCTCTGGTCCAATTGATGGAGACACGTCGAAGAGTTAGACCACTCTAAAACTTAACGAAATAAGCAGGTTTTATCGCAGCACTCACGAACTGTAACAAATATTATTTTCTGATAGTTGATCTTCTTCTGCGTTGTTTTTTTTTTCATTGTGATCAAGAATGTCAAATATTTCCGACAATTTTTGACCTGGGATAAAAGACCGAATTTTTTCCGATTAAACAAAAAAACAACGACAAAAGTACAAAAAATCTCTTCAAAATATTGATTTCAGCGAAAAAAAGCGCGACATTGGAGAGAGAGTACAGAATCTCAGAAAAAGGAGAATTTTTGACAGCAAGATGATTCCAAATTCAAAATATCCGAAAAAATTCAATGAAACATGCTGGTCTGACTTTGAATGGGCTTTACCACTTGAAAACCCGTTGGTCAAGAACTGACAACTTTCTAATCAGTTCAATCCAGAATTTCTAAATTGTAAGTCTGTCAAAAACTCAATCGTTAAGAACACAAAATTTTTTGCTCTGTTGTGAATATATTCCTAATACAATATGGTTCAATTGCTACTTTGGATTCCAAATTGAGTCGTAATCGAAAACTTGAAAATAAAAAAAAACACCAATCACTGCTCTATACAACAATTCTGTTAAAGCTTGATATCACGAACGCAATCTGTGAATTCCTTAATACAATCATAACTTTTGGTCAACCTAAGTAGAAAAGCTCCAGTTATCCTTAGACCTTCGCAAATGTCGCGTAAATTTCTGGTGAGACTTGCGAGTGTCAAATTTTTGGCTAGTCAAGCGTTACTAAACCCATGAATGACTAAACTATCGCTACTCAGAAAGATTCCTTCCTGCTGAAAATTCCTCACTGAAAACGATGAAAAACGATAAATTTTCATCGAAATCCCCTATAAAGTCTCTGAACCGTAAATTTCTTCAACGTTTCTAGTCGGACTCATCGTAGTCCGTAGAATCTCATTGCAAAATTCCTACCGGAAAAATACAAGTAACAACGAATTATGTTCAGTTTGATAGAAGATATTTTATCCATAAAGTTTTTACAATAAAATCCTGTGAAAAACGATGAACACACACCCAGAAAAATAGTTTACTTGAATATGAACCTGTTAGACATTTCATTGCATCCAATAAAATTTCACTCCATTCGAATACATTTTATTCCAAATGAATAAAAGTTTATTTGGATGGAATGAATTTTTTATTCGATTCAACTAAAATTCTAGTAGGTTCATATTTGAATAGAAATTCAGTTGATTCAAGAAAAGTTGAGTCAATCCAAATAAATCCAAATATAAATTCCTCTCGGTGCATTGAGGAACGATAGAGCTCCTATCGTTTAGTCAACATCCTCCTGGGAAACAAATTTTTCTGGATATCCTTTGTTGGCACAGCCAAGTATTCTATATAGAATGCTTATGATACATCTGTCTCAGCAAATAATCCGCAGCTGAGGCTGAATAATTAGCCGACGAAGCCAATTATTTGTTACATCAGCAACGAAACTGCATTTTACTGTCCGAGTGGAATATATTTTCTCCGTGAACACTCTATACCTCAGCCTATTTTTTCCGATACGGAATGTTTTTCAGCAGGGGCAATGTAGATTGGAAGTCATCAATATGCTCAAGAACTCTTAACAGATTGCGTTCGTAATGGGAGTTGATAACAAACTTGTCGCACAGAAACTTGAAACGCGTTTAAAGTTTCCGGTACAAGAGAGTCGTGGATGATTTTTGAGTAACCTCTGGTCTACGATGCCTGCAGCATGAAATCAACCTTCTAGATTCATGTTCTTGCTCCTGTCTATTCCGAGCATCTTCAAGCTGATCCAGGTCTCGTTTGCTGATAGCGTTGGATACAGATCCTCCTGTTAGCATGATTGAAAGGAGGGGGATGTGATAAACTGCATATGGTTGAAGATATATCAAACATACGTTTTTCTAAATGCACACGGGAAAAAATGCTCATGTAAGATATACATGAAAAGTGAGCTTACTGTTACAGTGTGGATCTTATGCAGAATATACTGTACAATCCTTTTGGATTGATATTGTCCAAGACAGCACTGAGACGTTTTGTGAATCTTCACAAAACGTATGTCGTTACAAATGAAATATTTCAGAAACGTTTTGTAACGTTCTAAAAAGGTCGCATGCAGAGATGTGAAAGCATTCGAAATGCTTTTTAGCGAAAATTTGGTATTGCCAACAAATTTTTCTGTTTTTTCTCATTTCTGCATATTCGCTGTTTGTTTTTGTAGTTTTCTTTTAAAAAAAATTTTCCTGAAGATGACATATTTCGTATTTTGTATTTTATCACATATTTTGAAATGCATGATGAAATACGAAGTATGAAATATATTATGTTCGGAGAATTTTTTTCCAGAAGAAAACCACGGAAACGCATAGAAAATGTGCACACGGAGAGAACTAAATAGTAATGATTCCCATGTGAAATTTTCAAAGGGAAATAAATCGTAACGATCACGATGTTTCGTGGTGCTTACTATCTCGAAAACAATTGATACCTACGTTTTATGCGATATTTCGTGGGAGCAACTCAATCAACAGCATATTCACATCGCAATGTTCATTATTCAATCCTCTACGTGCAGAAACGAGGAATATTCAGCAAAATTCCTTCTTGGAATCTTCCTTCCTTGGCAATACCAAAATTTCGCAAAAAAGCATTTCAAATGCTTCCACTTCTCTAGTTGCATGTATGTTTTGGAACATGAAAATGTCCTAGTTTCTTTTATTTACATCATCACAAAACGTGATTAGCACATGTTGGAATTGTCTGTATGAATCATCAAATTGACAACATATCTGCGGAGATTTTCATTTCAAAGAAATCCCAAATCAATCCTATATTCAAGTAAAATATTCTTGGGTGTAATAAATGACACGTATAAGCTTATGAAGTGCTGGATTTAGTGGAAACTGGTTTGACTCTGAAGCGCTGCTCAATATCTTTGTTTCACTCCCTACAATATGTGTATTTTCATGATTTTTTATGTTATCCAGTGAGAATTAGTTGATTGTGTGAAAAACAATAGGTTTTTACTATTTTTTGATGCATTAGTCATATATTAAACTCTGAATATGAATAATTCGTAGCTTAGCGACGAAATGGGGAATTTTCATGAATCATACAAATTTTTTGACAATGTAAGTTTCAAAAATGTTTTGGAAACGTAATTGTTGGAATCGGAGGTCGCGAAATCACGAGCACGTTTCTAAAACATTCCAAGCACTGACAGTGCTGTCTGGAGTTATCATAGTTACTTCACAGCAGCACTTCGATTGTATTTATATGAGGAGTTATATCAAACTAACAACACTCAATGTAGAATTCACATGGGACTTTTTCCGTGCGGTTATTCTCAAAGTATGTAGGGTGAATTGGGGTGAGATGACATACTCTCCCGCTCCTCTACAGCATAAAATAATACATCAAACCTCGTTGACGTGAGAAAAATATGAAGATTCAATTACAATCTTCAGAATTTCCTTGAGTAAATGAGATTTGATGTATTATTCCGTGCTGTAGGGAAGTGGGAAAGTGCGTCATGTTACCCTGAATTACTCTATACATATACCTTACAAGTTACCAATGATTTTCGGGATTTGAAGTATTGCAAACACATTCAATCCTCAAAATGCTGACACTTCCAATCAGATCTGTATTCTCTGGATCTGAATCGGTGGAGTTTCATTGAATAGTGCACTGATAAGTATACCACTGCAAAGCCGTGCATATATTCACTAATTTCCACAGTAAATTATGAATAATCGCAATCAGGGAGAAGAATGTCCAACTGCAGAGCCAGTAACCATTCCCTCATTTCATATCAGAATTCAACTGACTGAAATTAGTTATATACTTATAATTGCGAAATCGGTGCGATTCCACTGAGTGAAATTTAGAGTATACAATTTTCAATGAGATTTTTCTCTAGAACGTTAGCCATGATACATTGGCATTGGAAAAAAACATTGTAATACAATGAGACGCAACAGCGGAACGTCGAATGTCCACGTTAGTTCCTCGCTAAACGATATACATTGGAAACCCCTAGTGAATATGAACAGTCAAGATCTATGGTTCACATGTGCATGTTCCGTGACTCGAAGGATTTATATTTTCCTGTCGAGAATTATTCACTGAGGCTTTCTGTAGCCTTGAGGAAAATTTACATCATTTTGATCAAAACGTTTCGTTTTTTCTATAAAAAATTGGAGAGATTTCAAAGCACTTGAAATTTTTCACAATTCAAGTTTGATTCATATTCCAAATATCGAACATTTGGTAGTGGTTTATACAAATCGCTACATAGAATCATTGAATTTACGAAGGAATCTATGATAAAAACCCTATAATTATTCGAGTTCTGTTTCCCATTTTTAACCACAAACAGTTTCGAATTTCAGGATTTCCGAGTGACTCATTTGTACCCGTAATAATGGAGCAATAAATCAAGAAAAAACGTCTAAATAAACGTGTCATTTTCTGAATGATGAAAAAGAGTCTCAAAATACGATTAGTTTCCCTCGTGCGCAGTGATGAGCCAATCACTTTTATATCAACCCAAACTCAATCAACAGTTTGCAATTCTATCATGAGTTCTAAATAAATTTTGTTGAATATATCTGTTGAGTCCATGTTCCACACGACAGACAGATTTGAAAGTTCCCTTGTGAGAACGTGGCACAGAAAGTTGGTTATCCCTTTTGCTATTACATCACATTACGATTGCTAAAAGCACTAATGGTTGGAGTTAATGAAGTATAATGACTACTAAAATTATAAATATACAACTTCCAACATCTTCAGGAATACCTACATGATCATAATCACATAAAATATGTTATTTCTCCAAAAACCGCCCCTACAGAAAACAACCCTGGAATTTGAAATGTTTGTCTAACTGAAGTAGAAGCGAAATTCCTTTATACTTAAAACAAGGAATTAATAGCGCTTTTCACTTTCCACACAATTTCAAGTATTTAATTCTACCTTTCAATTCATCAGTGATTAAATGAAATGCAATTCACAGTCCATCTATACAAATACAATCGTATCTCATTAGATTTGATACTGTTTGATCGGATCACATATAAATTCTCATGCATTAATCTGATTCAATAATTCGATCCAGTAAATGTGATGTAATATGATTAGTTACACGTAACTATATGAATAATTAGACCAAATCACATCCAAAGTGTCGATTAATTCTTTTAAAAATGCGAGCCCATTTGAAATATTATCCATCAATTTTGAATACGATATTGAATTTTCACGGATTCTGCCAATATGCTGAATTAAAAATACAGAGCATAAATGATTCCAATTTGAAGGGATTATTGAAAAGCGAAATTGATGAACGTGGAAATTCGATGAAGGATTTTCAGAAATTCAAATAATGAGTTCAACATAATATATTGAATATTGAAAACATTTGTATGGTCATGGAAGTGGACGGGTTTTTGAAGATTGTGATATCAAGCGAATGAATTCAAGAATATTCAAATAAAGGAATTTTATCGAATATACCACTTGGCTACTGATGCGTCAGCAATTATGAGAACTCTTCAGAAGGGGGTTTATGGATGTAAGTCACATCTTTGGCGTTTTATTTCCAACGGCTCTAGCAAACATTGTAGTTTGTTTGCCTGAAGTCCGTAGTAAAAATTCCATTGAAATGTTGTTTTATACGAATGATGCTGTTTTGGTGTTATAACAACATTCATGTTGATATTATTCTCAAATGGTGTTCGAGATGTCCTCACAATCCTCGTATAAGATGAGCTGTCGAGTTTGGGTCCCCATCGTACAGTCCTTAGATATAACTTCCAACAACAAGTTCATAAGTACAAGCTTAATCAAGCGGGTTTAATTTTAGGGCTTGTAATTAGAAGTTTATGCGTTATGCTTTAGTTCAATGCCCATTCAAATAATGAGAATTTTTCGGTATAAACCATACTTGTTCGCGTAGATCTGCATCAATACATACTAATCCAGGAATTTTTGAAAATAATTGTGGAGTTTTCCCCAAAAAAATGGTGGCAGCAAAATTCCTTCATAGATGGGAAATTTTTCATCTCAATTTGTGGCACTTTTCCTTCATCTCTAAAGGATTTGACACCCATGTAACAAAATATTCCCTCAAAGTGGTGGGAGAATTCTTTATTTTTTATAGGAAAACAATCCCCTCGCAATGAGAGGACGAGGTCTATAAACAGTGTGAAGAAAAACTCTCCACAGTTTTTACAGTGTACGTTCTAAAGTTTCCAAAAAACAAATAAAGGCTCAGCCCTTTCATCGATGAAATGGAAAGGCATGGTACCCACAACCTCAGCACCAAAAGGGTGCAGGACAAAACTTTTCTTACCTTCACACTTCATTTTCTCTCCACATCTTTCTGTTCATCCAACAAAATTTTGTGAAGCTACTGTACCGGATGTGAAACCAGGTTATTCGTTACAGAATTATCGATCGCTTACTTTAAATGCGCTCTTACCTCTTTTATTGTGAATTCTGACTACCAAAGTTTCCCATTGTAGTTCATCCATGTGTTTAGAATTCACAAATTTGGAAATCGCAGTTTCTTGTTATTGTGATCGGCAGGATACAATAGCATCCCGTTAAATACAAAGTTTATCACTTCAGAGAGATAATTTCGATTCGAGATTGTCAGAATTCGTTCAATGATATCTTCATATCCAGCAGCACCTTTGTAAAGCGAACTTCTCGATCATTTGTAAAACTTCCGAATGCTTTGAATATTTGCTTCAAATGTTGAGATATTGAATCAAATCGAATGCTCTGTAGTCGCAACTGATTTAATTACAGTTACACGATTGTTAATTGAACTAGAAGCTTCGTTTAATGCGTTTAGGTTATCGGAAATAGTGATCGTTAGTCCGTCACGACTTCATCATCGTGCTCGGAACAATAGCCCTAATGATCACTGGTTCGGGAATGCACGCTTAGTCTTTCAATGAATCTCATCCGGTTCAGTGAATGAAATGCGTGTTGATTCTGTCTTTATGCCTTCGAAAGAACATTTTTCTTATTAAAGATGTTTGTTTGTTTGCAAATGATCCCTTTCATAGAATTATAATCGTTTGTTCGCATTGTGATTGGCAGCGAAGGTATGAAAATCCCCTCATTCGTTGACGGGAATATAATTTGAGACAGAGGTGTATGAATTCCTCCTTCTACGCTGCGTAGACATTTGTTTTTTACGCTACAACAGCGTTGCGAGAACAGAACTAATTTTTCCTGGAGGGCATGCTTGTATTTCCCACTCTTCTGAAAAAACTGTAAAAATGCTGTGAGAAGAATACTTTCAAAACCGCCGAAGAAAATTTGGCAGTTTTTGACACAAACTTTCTTTGAAAATCCAAAAAGTTTTATGATTTTATGAAGATTTTTGAAAGTTCCTGAACTTTTGTTTGTCACCCCACAAAGAAAGTTCGAAAATCATTTTTCCAAAACAAGATTGTAAATTCTCACGCATTTTTGTTTGAAATTCAATAATTTTCCTTTGCAGTGAATGCTGTTATTTCAACGATCATATAATGTTAAGAATCGGTACCTATTCAGCTACTGATTGACGTATAGAAATAATTTTCTCCCATATGATCTGAAAATAACATAATTTTGATCTGAGTTTGACCACTTTGCGTTGGTTCCAAGTTCCTCGATAGAAATACTTCACCAGGAAATCCTTCGGTATATAAATTTATTCCATTTCAGTATCATTTCCCCACTTATTATGCAAATTTTACAAGAAAAAAACATTTGCACACTCCTCTCATAAAATGTTTCTCACATCTTCCAAATATTTCATCTCGTTCACACTTTTACAGAGGTGTGATAAGTAAATTGCTCCATTCTGCCTGGTATCTCTACAGCATCAAATTAAGGAGAGAAAAGCTTAATCTTTCCAAAGCCAAACGACGAATAATAAATAATTAAAACCAGTTTTAAAAAATGCTAATCTGAAGATACACGAGACTCGCCTGCTTTTCATAGAATTGACTTTGTATTCCGATTGCGTGCGAATCAGCTTTACCACATAATACCTTCAGACTTCCCTATATGATATATAAATGCACCGAGCAATAAACAGGGATTTGTTTCACGTGTTGCAACATGTTCGAGACTGAGATAAATGTCTCTTTCTCCCTCTGACGATATATCTTTTTCTTATACGTGGCCTTTCAAATACACATGCGCGGTGGAAGAAAATTACACGAGGTTTGAGAAAAAGTAAATGAGATTGGAAAATGAAACAGTTTAATAAATCAATATTTCCATGAAATGCAAGAAAAGTTTTGCCTTCTATTAGTTTCCTCAAGTTCGAATGATGAATATGATTCTCGTACGGCAGTTCAATTGAATTGTTTTGAAACTTGCGATGAAGGGAAATGTATCTGGAGTGAAATAAAACGCCGAGTTTGAATTGACATTCTGTGTGAAATTAGTTTGATTTATTCGCGTTCTTTGTTAATTGTCTTGGCGTGTATTCGATTCTTCGGTTTATTTGTATTCGAATAATTAGTTGTAAATAGGGTTTCATATCAAATATAACACAGTAGAACAAATATAGACGGTTCTTTGAATTATATATGGTTTCATTTTGTCGAACTGTTCGATATGAGAAGCTGAAATATAGATCATCTCCATCAATGTGGCTGTGAGAAATGTATATTTATAGATCCATGAAAATATATAAGATGAATTATTGTTCAATGCAATCAATCTGATTATCAGCTCCATTTCACTGAGACAGTTAACCTCATTCCGATACACGCAAAGAACAAGCTAATCGAGTTGTAAATTCACAGCTGAGCCTCGGAACGACACAACTGTATGCGCTCTAAAGTGCGTTGATTACTGCATTTCCATTTAGTTCTCAACAAATGGAAAGGGTGGAGACGTTACGATGCAGCATTCAAAGCGTGAATAAAATATTTTATGCGTAAAATAATGAATTTCAGAACACCAGGTGGGAATATTGTGAGATTTTTTGGAAAATTCTGTTAAAGTTACATGGAAGTATTTTCCTATGAAGGATGTTCAAGGTCTTTGGTACATTATATTTGTTTCTGATCGTATTGTTCTCTTCAATTTGTTCACCGCGATCACACTTGTTGGAGTTTATCCCATACATAGATGACAAATTCTGGTTCAAACCAGCATTCACACATTTGTGTCATTGATCCGCTCTGTTTCTCGAATCACTTCACTATGAATCAGGATTATTTGATTACAAACAGTAACTGACCCTCATCTTGATCGTTACTATTGATAACCCCAATCAGTCTAGTGAGCAATCAACACCTTAATCTCCCAAGCAAGCATTCGGGATCACCAAGGAGTACGATTTCAGTCACGATATCATTTACGCGCATTCGAATTTCAAAAAAATACCCCGCACTTTGAAGTTGTGAATAAATAAATGAACTTTCTGCAGAGATTCAATTCTGTAAATCATTGATGTAAGTATCAATCAGTATCTATTGGTCTCTGTTTTAGAATCTAGTATCTAGTATCAGTATCTCATTGCTATCTACTTTTCTCCGTGCAAAGTTATATGTACGTGTACATTTCATCAACCATTCCAAGATTATAAAGAGGTCTTTCTTCTTCCTTGGAGATCTTAATCTGCTGAATCTGAGGGTACCTTCGATATCTTAAGAAGGTCTCCTCAGCAATTGCGCTCCAAGCACACCTCAGCTACTGATTTTCCAGTCGACAAACGATTCCGTTTAACTGGCTGTAAATTCTAAAGCCCTGTAGACATGAAAATATCCTTTCACACACGCGTTTCATAGACTAATAATGCAAATCACCCAGCTAACATTCAAACGTTTCAAAGATTCCTGAATTTTAGCTAAGAAGATTAAAAAGGAACAAATTTCTCATCGTTGTGACTGGAGCACTGGTTCTTCTCCCCTCGATTGGAAAATCAATAACTTTAATTTTGACTGTTATTTTGAAAGTTTTCCTCTGACGAAAAAATGGTAAAAAACGAATCAAAGAACAACGTCACGTATTTCTTCAACATTCCGCAGATCTTCATTATGATTCTCATCTCCAGATATTACAAATTGGAACATAATTGGACATGCCTACTTTTTCTACATGCAGCTTTCATGAATATTTATATATGACGTAAATATCGTGTACTGCACGTAAACCAAAGCCGTTCGTATCGTAGTTAAGTTATTCTATGTCACCGACTCGCAACAGCTGATGTATGGCATTTTCTCTGCCTTCATAATGGATATTCAGCGTATTCAAATCTAGGGACTTTGGGGCAGGATAAACTCCCAACCAATTCCTCAGTAAGTGTTTGAAATATGTACTTGCGTATAACCAAGAAATATATTTCACATCTATTTGAGAGAAGTCTTGTAGAATTGTGTAGCATTTTGAATTTCATGATACATAAATCCTTTTTAATCTCTCAACAAATACATATTATATTGAAGAGCACTATGCAGGAAACAATGTACGCTTAACGTTAGTTTTGCTTCAAAATTTCTCAACATCATGTACTTGATTACAGCATTTGTCAGTTGTTCCAAACACTTCAAATATAATCCAAACAGAAGTTTGTTTCAATGTCCAAATTGATCAAAAACTTGTATGCACAATGGAGATTGCAAACTTCAAGCATGAAATAGTCGTCATTAATTTCTCTATGTGAACTTTGGACATACAGGTTCAAAAAACCCTGTACATTCGTATACATAAGGACGAATGTCTGCCATTAACGTATGGTTCCTCATGCATTCATGTTTTCGCTCTTCAAGAATTGCGCGAATAAGCAGAAAATTGTTTTATGACATTCCATCAATAATTATGAGAATTCTTAAATGTTCATCATTCATTCCATTCAAACCCTCTCCGAATATCAATCTAAATACTCTGAACGAGCATGCAAAATTTGTATAAAGATTCTATTTGATTTCATCAAACATATTCAACGTTATAACGGAAACATCAACATTTTTAACATAAAAATCAGAAGAAAATGACTTAAACCCACGAAGATGGGAATTCTGTCACTCAATTTCGCTCATCGTTGAATAGATTTCATAGTGAAAGATATAATTTCTTCGAACTTTCATGTGTGAGGAACAGGAACAGGGACGTGAGAAAAGGGATGTCGAAGGTAATACAAAAAAAAATTCTCTTCAGCTCGCGCACGAGTCCGTTTACGTCGCCGACGAGCATGGAAGAGTGAATTCCAACGATTGCGTTATTAAATTTCCAGCCGAGGAATCACGCGTTCGAAGGGAGAAGTAAGTCCTTTCCTGTTCAGCTTTGAAGGAATTATTACCGTGAAGAATCTGTCGAGTTCCACACCGCTCTATCGTCGATTCAGAACGTTGCGATGTCAATCAGTGGGAACACCTTTTCAGCATAAAAAAAATATCATGAAAAAAAAGAGGAAAAGGAAATCAAAACAAATGAAATTAACTTTCGTTTCATCGACGATACAATCGTTTCCGAGAACTCAAATACCAACAGAACAAACGAATGAATACATATTTCATTAAAATGCGTGTTTTATTTTCAATGAATTCACGAACTTATTCGTCAATTCAAAGTTTTTGTAATCATTCAATTCCGCATGAAAAACTACTATTCTACGGAGTTTCAAACAGGGTCTGTGATATGATATAATAATCATCTCCACCATTAGTTGGAATAGCACGATTTCTGTACAAATTATCTTTATTTCCGTCCACACTTGTTCTCAGGAGCGACAAATTTTTTTCCCCTTTCACAAACTGGAAATGTTTCCTCGTGCCTTTACCCATCCATTTATCTTCTCGAGCGTAATTATTACTATTTGATGATTCCTTTTATGAGCTGGAAATTCAACGTTTGTGCAAGCGTTATCACGATATCAGCGTAAAAATATTAGGACAGGATAAATTTAGAGATAAACCAAAATTTTATACTTGGGAAGCGAGAGAATTTACATTCTTATGTATGAAGAGAGTAGGAGAGCGAATGAATAGGGATGATAACCCTGTTTGGATTTAGGGAATCGATTATTGAAGTGTTTTTTTTAAAAAGAAATATAGCTTTTTACCACGAAATGAAATGAAATTTGACTCAGATCACTTATTGGAGAATCTCGAAATCTGAGATGTTGTACCGAAGAAGCCCTCCATGTTATTTCATTGTACACATTTTGCAACAATGTCAGTTCAATTGATCAAGACGGAACGTGCAGTCTAAAAGCTTGAGTGTAATTTCAATTTCAGATTGCACGTGCTGCTCTGAGAAAGCAAATCGAATTTTTGGCAAATCAGCTACAATCAGATGAGAAAGAACGTCGTTTTAAACTGGAAAAACTGGAATTATCACATTAGACATGACTATACCATATATTGGAACATTTTTTCGTAATTGGTACCCTTTTTTCATGTTTCAGTACCCCCAGACATTGTTTACGGTGATGATACCAGCGCAGACTTATCGGTATCGGAAGGCGATAATGCAACCTTGAGTTGTCGTGCTACCGGCCAACCAACACCTAGAGTATCCTGGCGACGTGATGGAGGGGAACCTATTCTCATAAGAACCCCAGGTAACACACTTATATAGTCATTTCTTTATGTCATCCCGGGTGGAAATTTCTCCTAGGCTCAGACCTGGGCCAGGTTTATAATCCCTACTTGAAAAGTGGCTCCAACTTAGAATGTTACGCTTCTCAATCTAGGGCCCGTAATGACATTAAATATCCAGACAAAACAATGGTAGCCAACTCGGCGCCTATATGAGCTGTGGGTGGGCATCCCTGGATTTAAATATTCCAGAAATATACTGGCAACCCCAACTGGGGCCCACATGGGTCAAGGGTAATAAAGACGAAAAGAACCTTGTATTCGATGCCTAAAATATATCCCTACGGGACCAGGTCCTACCTTAGGATACCCAGGATTGATTTCCATACGGGATCTCTAGCAATCCCTATGATATCTTCAGTATTTACTTGTAAGCAACAATCTTCAACTGAGGCATGTTTCTTAGCACCACCAGGAGACATTCAACATATGATCAAAACTTTACACATGCGCGGAAAGAAAAAAACTGTAACTGAAAATGAGCCCAAGTACAATTTTTAGTCACAGTAGAGCAGCAATTTTGATATCTACTTCAATCATGGCTATTGTAACTACAAAAATGTCATTGAACTCATTGTCGGTCACAATTTTTACTCAGTGTGCATGTTTTTAGTGTGCCGAATTCAATACAACAAAAATCCAATCAAACACACTGAAAAATAGAAATCAACTCCTCAATACCCCTTTTCCATCCCCCGTATCTGACACATTACTAAAAATTGTTTCGCCGACCTTGATCCTCAAAAATGCTGTACGTTCTCAAGGAATATTGAATTTTGCACAAAAATTTAACCTATCTGAATATACTCTTATGAGCAGAGTGAGCACTTGAAGAATAATTGATGAGTACGTCTCAAGTTTTTTTTATTTCAAATGGAAACACGATTCACTGATATGGAACAGAGTTTCTTTGAGAATTCTGAAGGACTATTTTCGTATAGGAATCATTCGTGGGAATATACATCATATTGCGAGAATTTATAAAACAATGCGTTCGTTATAATCAATTACTGTTGGAATTGGAGTTTGCAATCTACTCGTCGCGCATGAAATTTTACGGAATGATTAATAAATGAATTTTAAAATGTTGTCATTCACTTTGTGAACTTTCATACGCGACTAACAAAATTTCGAAATTTTATTATCCACTCTGTGAAATTCCATGCGCGAATTCTGAAAAGTTCATATTTTTTTCTATTTTTTGTGAGGTATTGATAAATTCACATTCTTTTTCAAATAAAATTGAACAAAAATGGGAACTGTTTCGTCTTTATTACCCAAGTAGCACCAGAATATACTATGAACGTTCTTCGAATATTTGAAGTATATTCTATGCACATTCCAATGAGACCGTTTCATAGCTGCTATGCATATTCATCGAACGTATGTAATTGAATATACGACGGTACGCCAATCGAACGTCGATTGAATGAATATCATACATTTCGAATGTTCTGTGTACCTCCTTAGTATATTTAAAACATTCTAATTCGAATATTCTATGACCGTTCTTTATATGTTCTTCGTATCTCATTCGTACATTCTAAGAACGTTTCTATTTCGTATATACTTTGGAATTCTGTTGCTACTTGGGTTACAACCTTAAGAAATACTCTCAGATTTTAAGAAATCTTTTCCAATTTCCTATTAACGATTACTATTTTTGCGAACTTATTATTATATTTTCCGTGTACCTTTAGACTACACGGAAAAAAGTATATGGTAAGGGTTATTATAAAGAATAGTAACTGGGTGACAGATATTACAAGATTGTAATAAGTCCCATTCGGAATCGAACTGAGTACGATAAACTGTTCACGTTGCCATGGAAACAATAGGTTAACATCGCAATGATCACCAAATCGCGAGGCATCACTCACTTCCTATTTTAAAGTCACGATGAGAACTACGGCGAATGGTAATCAGTCCCATATACTTTTCTCCGTGTATCTCTCTTAGAATCGTTCGTTCTTTTGACATTAATCTAATGTTAGTTCAAGCACAATTCCTCTCTATCTTGTTCGATAAATTCATTAGCGTGAATAGAAGTTGAGGAGTAAACACAAGGAAGTTCTAAAGGGATTAGCGTAAGCGTAAGCAAAAGCACAATGCGCAGAACCGCAAAATTAGATTCTGCGAATGATTCTTACGATTCCGATCAGGGGGCATAAGCTCAAATGGACATTCTTCAGACTGATTTGAGCGCCCCCAAGGGGGAGGGTCCTCGAATTATTTTAACATCAATGCACTAATACTGTTTCAAAAACTTCTATGATTTGTTTAGCATTTTTTTTAGTTGATCCATGTGAAATTAGTTCAAGTACCTTTCCCCTTGGCGGCGCTTAAGTTTATTCTGAGAACTCTCCCATTGAACTTATGACCCCTGATTGCGATGAGGTCACGGTCGTATATACAGGTCATGAAACTCCCATGGTGGGGGAAGACTCTCCCCAGATAGCATGTAAGCTTTTCATAAGCTTGTCACCCTGGTGAAAATGAAGCGTGTACACGAAGCGCGAAGGAAGCGCATGCGAAGCGGAAAGCATTTCAATTTCCTCTTCCTGAAGCGTGTAATGCCCGCTTACTGTGAAGTGATGAAATCATACGTTCCATATGGACTCCATAAGCTCTCGATCCCGTTTTACACACGCTTCATGTGAAGTGATAGTGAGTTATATTAAGTGTGTGCGAATCATACCTATTCTGACTCCAAATAATATCTTCGAACAGCTCATCCCACCGACGATTCATCGCTCAGTGGATAAAACCCTCGTCTGCCACTATTGAAAGTCATCGGGTCGATCCTCGCTATGGAGTGCAATTTTTTTATTTGGGTTTCACGAATTTTATACGCTCCTTTTGCTCCAATTCCCTCTCCATATACTGTTCGTATCCCTTCCATTCAACCTTCGAATACTTTTCATCAACGTTTCAGTTACCCTCCAACATACGCTTCGTTTACTCTTCCTTCCCGCTTTCACTTTCACCAGGGCAGACTTTACATTCAATTGTTCTTGACTTGTTATTCACAACCTCACCAGTGTAAGGCTGCTACAACTGTGCTGCAAGGGTTTTGTAAGCTTGTACCTTGTCGTGCGTCAACTAGAAAGCTTATGTCAACCTTGTCACAAATTTACCTGACAACATTGTAACAAGGTTAAATTGCTATGTGGATTACAGCGACTAATGGTAGTTCTTATTACAGCCGGATCGTGGCGTTGTATGTATCGAAAGGGTATGTTTTGGAAATAAAAATTTAACCTTCCAAACTAATTTGACTCCCGTACAGCACAACCACTGATCCCCGGACATTTTTCCGTCGCTTCTCCGTCCATTCGCCTTGTATCCACGTCTCCCTTTTCTCCACCTCGCTTCCACGGAGATGCGACGTGGACATCGGTGGGTGTGCTGTTAGGGCTGTTACCATCACAATGCCAGGGTTGGAATTGATCTACCAATTTCAGTAAATCAATTAGACTAATTGACGGTCATCATCACAATATCAAACTTCTAAATAAATCCATGTTCACAATTACACAAAATGAAAAAATGTGTGATATGTTATCGCACAGTATGCAATAAAAATGAAGGAAACCTATCAATAATGTTCCAAGGACCAAAATACGAGGTTTTAATTATTAATATGTGGAGAACTGTTATCTCTGGTAGAATGCATTCGAAATTTTCATATTATTGATATTACTTTCATTGTCAACAAGCAGAATATGAATTGTAGCATAAATGTTGTTCATGCATACGTTATATTTGTATTCTATCAGCAAATACCCTTTTATGACATACAGAACCAACTGATGGTCATTTTTTGCACTATGAAATGCATCAATAAGGGTCTCGCGTCCCACCACCGGAGTTCTGCGACCTATATCTACGACCTTGGATTGTGTTTACGAGAGTTTGTGCTTATTCCTTTATCAATATCGTTTTACTCATGCGTTGAAAACATGTGACAATCAATCTGTCACTCCAAATTGAATAGAAATTCTATGACTATTGTCTGGTTCATAATATCACGTTGAATGATTTCCATCCTACTGCTGTATCAAACCTCTTTGTATTATGTCGTATGGGTTATGTAAGGCATTACGTAAGCCCTTAATTCATTTTTGTCATCATGAAACTTCTAACTGTTCTACTTTCTGTGTGTGATGTATGGTACACCATACAAAGATTCAACAAAACCTTCAGATGACATAAATTGTTTGTCCTCCCGAAATTCAACTGCTTTTAAAATTCATTTTTCATCAAAATTTCCTCATAAATCAAAAATGTAATTGCGAAAAACAATGAAATGATAAAATGACTTCAATATTCAGGAGCGACTTCCTTGATCATCAAACTAAATCCAAAACAAATCTCGATTCCCCTGAACTTTCCTCTTCATTGATGCTATAAAAGCGAATTGAGAAATCCAACCTGTTGTGCTTGAAGCTCGTAGGACATATGATAGTTCTAAAGCGCACATATGCTGGACGTGACATGGACGTTGACGGTGTCTTTATTCTCTGGAGACATAGTGAAATACGCCAGTGAGATATGTAATTCAGCATGAAACCCTACCATTAACCCACCCTAGGATGAATAAAAACCGGCCATAAGCGTGGTGGTTTACGGCACTTTTTGATCATTTCTATTCAATCAAAGGACTATTTATAGTGCACTGAGAGAAATGGATTGGTGAAATACAGCATTGATTTTCATATTATTCAGTGAAATTATCAATTGCTGAAATATTATCAATAGATCTTATAAGTCCATCCAAATTTACCCAACTTATGCAAAACCTTAATGAAATGTTCAATAAATATTATCATACGTTCAGTTTTGTAATCATTACATATTCAAAAAGGATGTACAACGATATTTCTTATAAACTACAGTAAACACTTCATCAATTGATAGTCTTATGATGTGAGAAATAATAGTGTCACATAACTACGAATAATAACTCCATCAAAAAGTAAAATATTTGAATATCTTGTAGCTTTCATTCCTACTTGTGAAATTATTTTTCCCACATTACTGAGCAATGTTCAATATGAACATTATATATTCATGCAGCTTTGCTGTGCGTACCTCTATCGTATATAAATATGTATTGTCTACGACACGTATTTTGGAAACATTAGTGAACTTTCAAGAACATTCTTGTTTTCATATTTTCCAGAGATTGATTCGTAACCTTTCGAATACTGATTACTGTCTAGTTCACTAAAATCTGCGCTCATCCCCACTACTACCCACTCTATATCAACGCTTGTGCGTGCAGTGCGTGCTTCTAATTCATTTCTCATCGACTTGTGTTGAACTTTAAGAATATTTCCCTCTCATTCTCAGATCTTCATTTTGAACTGACAGCATATTCTTAATGTTTTAGTGTAGTATACGAATTTTTGGCATATTTTAGATGCAATCTATGTCAAAAGTAGAGGGTAGTCTTGATATTAAAATTTAATTTTCTTTTTGAAATTTATTTTGTATATAAGTTGAAGACGAAGCCTCCCACAGTATTTCGCCAAAGGAAGATTTGCTAAATTTTGGTTTGACAATCACGTACTGAAAGAATAGAGTTGGTCTAATATTTTATTGAAACTTGAGCCAATTGTTTCATTACATATTACGCAATATTGGGTTTATTTAAAACCCATACAACACAAAAATTCCACCTGTATTCATATAGAATTCTCTATGAATTCTCAGAATCCAAAGAGTATTGAATATGAATTCTCTCTGAACTGTTTTGCTGTCTAGGGGTTTTTAGAACATGATTTGAAACACTGAAAAAATGCTGTACGGAGAGATATTTTAAATAAACTCACGCATTTTTGCGTACATTATTCACAAAAAATTGATTTGAGTTTTAGCGCTTGTGTCACATCAATGCAATTATTATTATTTATGTTAGGGAATCGATCTTTGGAAATTGATATTCAATTACTGAATCCATTAGAATTTCACCTTTCTTACTGCATGATATTGGATGATCAAATATGCCGCAAAAATCAACTAGTAGACCATTATATTTCAATAAATGAGGATCGAAATATTTGACAGGCATACTGGTGAAATTTTACTAAACTACTTAGGAAGGATTCGTTCAACCGAATTCACATACTTCTCTATATTGTAAAGTGATGGACAATATTTTATTGCGTAGCTTATACTCCAATGTATATAAAATGATCCTTTTTTCTCTTAATATCGCGTGGTATATTAGATATGGGATTATTATAATTGAGAAGAAAGGAACGTTTATCTAAAATCCCCATGTGTCACTCAATTATCATACTTTTCAATAACTATAACTGGAATTTTGGTAATGTTTATATAATCTCTTCTCTCAGTGTGTGAAATTCAATGTACATTCAACAAACGCATGAACATTTCTCATTGGCTTCGAAGGGCATAGTTGTTCCTACCTGATAATATAAAATGCTCAAAACCACTCAAAAAAGTCTTTATGAGTACCAATATATTTGGATTTTCCAATTCCTTAGCATTTCTGTAAAATTCAACGATGCAGGAATAAAATTGTCACTCTTCGGGTTTGAGTCGGATTATCATCCGGATTACTATCAGGCTCATCATCCGGGTTTCATCTGGTTTCCTATCCAGTTTTTTCACCAGGGTTGCGTCTAAAAAATGTTTTGACAAGTTTTAGATGCAATACATGTTGGATGCATCTTTCAAACGAGTTTGCGACAAGAATCCTGGATGAAAATTTATCTGAAAGTGTTTGGCAAGGCATCTCAAACCTAAGATATCCGGGAAACAAATATTATCATTATGACCATCAAAAATATCGTCACAAGTGTATCGTTGATCCAATAAATCGGAATCTTTTGTTTTGACTTGGAGATATCGGTGGGTTGAACAACATACGGTATGTTTGTAACCTTTCTCCGTTGAGCATATTGTGTATGGCTATGCTAACGAGACTGGAAAGTGATGATGATAATTATTTTTTTCCCGTGTATCGCCAAACACAAAATGTTCACTCAATTCTAGAATTTTATAGATGGGTCCACTGCACTGTTAGAAAAATTCTTAAATTTGATACGAAATCCTTCATAAAATACCATATTTTCATATTGAATTCAATGATAGTTCTTAAATTCAATATTGATGATGAAACTTCAAAATTTCTTCCTGAAATGTCACAATTGTTTATTAAATTTCACAAATATATTATTCCAATTAAGAACAAAATTGTCAACATTGAGAAAAAAATTCTTAACATTAAGGATTATATTGTTGAATTCAATATTTTATCATGAAATTTAATGAAATGATTATGTGAAAAACTTCATAATATTCTCATGAAGTTTCAGGCAGATTTTTATAACAGGGTGGACCCAAAACATGTTTTCAAATCCATGTCATTATATTTAACTTCAATTGAAACAGGATCAAACGTTATCGTCAAAAATGACATCACATTTCGTCAGTTGAATCCCGCGGATCCATGTATACAATCTGAGAGGTGGAAAAATATCATGTGCCAGTTGTTAGATCAGTCCGGATCGGTCATTTTTCAATCTCATACAAGAGTATCATGCGAAGCCCTATACTCAGAGAAAAATCTGGTTCTTATAACCGAATGACGTAGTTGATTTTCGCGTTGATCATTTCATTTAGTTGCCACAAGCAGCTTCATGTGACTTTATTTTGCTTTCCTGATTATCACAACCAGATTTTAAATCACTGCGACCATAAGTCCTCAACCATGCAAGGATGGTTTCTGCAATCATGTCGCTTTTCTCTTAGTTGGAACTAGAATAACGTACTTGAATTTCATTGGAAACTTGAATGATTAGAAATGGGATATTCCTGAACATGTTGTACATCCTCAATCTCGTTGAAAATTTACTAAAATTCATTATCAAATTTCCTTATTCCTACTTGGCTCATAAAAAATCACTGAACATTCAAAATTTATACATACACAATTTTTTTTTAATAACATTTATAATTACCTGTATTTCGAATATATAAATAACAGATCTATTGGAATTGATACAGCTTATACAAAATCCTTCGGCAATCGATATCCATGTCCAATATTCAACATTTTTCAAATTTTTGTTCATACTTGTCGAATACAGATAAATTTTTTTGTCAATAAAAATGATGAAAAAGCATTAGGATCGTCAAAATTGGTTCCATTTGTCGTGAAATATTCACTCAGAATTAGGCTTTTAATGGCTTTTCACTCTCACCCACCTTTAACGAGTTTTGCAAAGAGCTTTTGTTGCAATTGTAACACTAATCCTACATTAACTGTTCGATTGATGGAACCTACATTCACGAAATAACGATTTTGCATTTTTACTCCACCATTTAATTCAATTTCAGAAAATTTTACCTGATCATACATAACATCTCCCTTCCATAAAGGGATTTTCATAAGCAATGTGCTTGATGATCGATCGATAATTTTTTACTTTTAGAAAAGAGAACTGCGATCCTTCATTCTACAGTCTCTTCAATTATGTTAATCGCCCGAGAACTTGAAAACACAACATACATCCAAGGAAAAATAACGAGATCTAATTGGATCTAATTACTCCTCCTCAATTCACGCTCACCACAAACCATAAAATTTCACGATATTTTTATTCTGTAAAAGATGAGCCAAGATGAAAAATGTTTCCAATAATACTGGTAATCTTGTTATTTTGTTTCCATACTTTTAATAGCTTATTGTCCTTGTTCTTAATCTCTTTTGAAACGATCCAGCCATCCAACGAAATATTCTTAATATTCATAATATCTCGTCCTTTGTACTCCTCCACCTTCATCGGGATGTCATTTGCGCGATTGTACCTACGATATAATGAAATCTCTAGTCAAGATTCAAGATTTTCCCATTCATCTTCAGTCTTGAACAAATCGAATTCTATCTTGATAGTCGAAGCTCCTGCTCGTAATTGCACATTTGAAATTTAGAAGTATAAATCTTGAGTATACGAATAACCTGAAAGATTTCCATTCTACTTCAAACATAATTATTAAGATTGACGTACTGTAGCACGTTCAGTTTTCTAGTCTTTTACCTCGATGAGAATGCCATTTGAACACAATTGAAATCCACATCAGAGATGTTGCATGATAAAATCCAAGTGGTAACTGAGAATTAGGTCAAATGACGTTTTAGGCTTGCTGGATGGCCGCAGAAATATTCACTCTCTCATCGTATAATTCGAGTTTTTCAGTGGTAATTTTTTATTCCTTCGTTTATCTCCCTTGTCTTCATTACTTTCTTTTCTCATAATGTCACGGGGGACTTGGAAAATTCAAGGAAAAACTTCCCACTGACGTTTCTTCATTGTCAGTTTTTCATTAAATTCTTTTATCCCAAAGATAAATACATATGAATATTGTTGTTGGCAATATACACGGTACAGATGAAATTGATAAATGGAATTCACTCGAATTGAAATGAACTTCACAATATGAAAACTGATGGATCATCGTGAGTGGTTATCAATATATTTCTAATAGAATAAGTACCTAGACAAATCCAGACTGCAGGTTCGAGATTCTGAATATTATTTGAAATATGTCCAAGATTCCCCCAGCTTTCGAATTCAATTTACATCTATAAGCTTCATGCAAATCCTCATTTCGAGTTTATGAATTATTCTTTATTCATCGATTTGCCCTAATTTTTTCAACGAACATTTTTCTTGCTAAAATCATGATTTGTCTTCTTCCCACCATACACTCGAAAACTTTCTGCAATTCGTATATGATTGGTGACATAACAAAACGTAACAAGTTACGTGATTGAATGATTCTTATTTTTATGATAAATATTTCCGATCGCGGCCTCAAAAATCTGATATCAAATGGTTCGTCTGAACCATAGCTATCCCGATGAATTCATTCCAAACGATTGAGAAAAAACGAAAAAATTATTACGTAAGTTGTTATATTTTGCCTCGCCACTGACGATATCGAAATCAAATTACGCTGTTACAATGAATTTTCTTCTGCATGCATGGAGAATCAAGAAGTCCAACTTATATTGGCTTATCTCTTGCTGTCTATATTGGATACGAACAGCTGCTTCCCTCTTTTCCTCCTTTTATTCCCTTGATTTTTATAATTGTACGGGAAAACATTGTTTCTGTGAGCAGTCAAGTTGATTACGAAGATCAATCGAAAGAAGCAAACAAAATACACAATCATTCACCATTGTTTCGTTTAATTAAATTTTTGCAAAGACTTTTCATCTATTGAATCCCCGTATCTTCCAACCTGAATTGGAACATCTTTCATCTGTTTCGTACCTATTGTTCCATCAGTGAAGAATTATTACTAGATCCCTATTTTGATGTCTCTTCTACGAACCTCCTGGCTTTTTCCTTTCTCAATTCAAGTTCAATTTTTTGATAATAAAAGAGAGTATAGGGCATTTTAAACCACGAGGAACAGTGAACGATCAGAGGCACACATGCACATGATAAAAATAATTGTTCAGAACCGAACTTCTTCTATCAGAACAGAAACTCTGCCCTAATTCATCGCTCGAATTGAGTTTATAGCATTTGAAACTTTTAAAATCATCATATGACTCACACTGATACCCTACGGAAAAATTATCGATAGTGAACGAACGTTATTTTCGAATGAAATAATTGAATTCAAGTTGAAATGGATGTGTCTACGAAGCGAGAGTCATCGAATAGTTCCAAGAAGTTCTTTTATACTTTGGAAACCATAGTATAATGTGGTTAAATCAATGAATAGAGACATTATTATGATGGTTCCGAGAATGTTTCAATAGTTCTTCTCATCTTTCCAATTTTTCCCGCTGAGCGATCGTTGAATAATCCCACCAACGCACCGAAAAAAAGATACCAACCCGCGGCAAATGAAATTCAATTACCCAGGCTAGATTTTAGCTGACGTTTAAATCCTTATTCTTGTAACAATAATAAGGCACTCCACAATAGATATAAAGTATTTAGAAAAATGCAAAATCAAAGAATCCGATATCTTAGAAGTTGAAGCTGCTTGAACTTCGAGGAAACTTAAAAAGCCCTTCAAGGAATCAAAAGAAAAAGAAAGCAGTTTCAAGTACATGATTATCTTGCATCAGTGAATTTATTGATATGAACAAAGTAAATTGAGAATTTTCAAAGCTCTACGTGACTGTGCAATAAAAATGATTAATACAAAACGGAATTTATACTCAAACCTATCTTGCGTTTATGAATTTCTGGAAGGAGAGTTGGAAGAGGTTTATTAATCCTGTGAAGCGTATGCACAATCGATCAGTCTTGGAAACAGAGTATAATATTATGAAGATTAATGATCTATTCATTCAAATCTGCTAATGCGCGCCAACGATAGGAAATCACGTTCAATTCAGAGGTGTTGAATTCGAATCTGAATTTTCTCTGTTATGGAAGGCAAAAAAAACCCACCAGAGATGTGGATATAGATAATCACGAGTGAAGTGTCAAAAACTACGTGTATAGCTCTTTTTTGTTTTATGGTTTATGAATAGAAATACTGTTTGGAAATCTCGTTTAGTTGTATACGGTCTAATTTATCAGAGATTCGAAAGGAAGACAATGGTTGTCACATGTCAAGGAGATGAAATAGGATTTTCAATTTATCGTGAGCGGATTTGACATGAAAATATTGATATTGTTAACTTTCTGTCACTCGCATTTTGGAATGTTCCAAAACCATCATTCATATCTTTCCTGTGGATCGACGTAACGTAAACAGAAACACAACGGTGATGTGAATTATTTCTATTGATCTATATTATTGCAAGATTAAAATTGTAAATAGTATGGAATTATGGGAAATTATACCCGGAAGAGGAAGATGTAAATTCTGAAAGGATTATGAATCATATTTCAATCTATGTACAATTTCCTCTGATGAGTTATTTCTTTCAATAAACATGAAAAATTTGCAGCCACATCACAGATCAAATTTTATACAATATCGATATAAACTGAATGTGTTTTGGAACACCGCTCATCCCTAATCAGTCGGTCCAATACAGTGCATCGCTGGCTCATAGACGTCAATGATCCTCTGTTAATGATGTCCGCTCATGGTACACCAAAGGTTATCTAACAGTTGATAACGTGGATCCATGAAGAATTTCCGAAGAATTAACATTAATTTTTTTTCCTTGTGTTATAGCCAACCAATCTAATCCAACCATTCCCCAACGGATTAACCAACACTCAATACTCCACTGTATTGCCGTAGATATGCATATCTATGACCGGAAAATACAATGTTCCATCGGAAAAATTCATTTATTGAAAGAATAATGAATATTGAAGAGTTCATGCAATAACGATTTTATTTTCCCCGTTCCATGCCTCAATCTAGGACAAGGGCTGGAATTCCTTGTTCTGGAATAAAGATCATACTCTTCTGGCTTACCACCAGTGCTAGAATCATACAGAGTTTCACTTTTAGAAGAGCTTTGCATTTCTGTATTGTTTGAAATACATCCTCCTCTTCATTGGTATGCAAAGTCAAGATTTTTTCCATTTAAGGTTTGTTTAATGTAGATTTCCAGTATGAGGGACAAAAGAGGAGAGAGATGGAATGTCGCCCCTCTTTGAGTTATGGCTACACATATTTGTAACACGTACGCGAATCATATTCATCATATCATTCATTAGTATGATTACAATCATGCATAATATCTTCCATATCACAATTGATGTCAATTGTCTTCCTTCCATCAGGTTCTCTCTAAACCGATCTGGACAGAATTTGAGTTTCTTCCAATGAAATGGTCCTTCTACAATTTTAGACTTTATATTTTTGGCGATTTATTATTTTTTCTAGCTCACATACGTATGGAAATACATACATATATGTAATATGAGTGCTCAGAAAAAAACAATAATTTATTAATCCAATCGAAAGTTGTTAAGAGTGTATTGAATGGTGAGCAGTAATAATTCATACACTGAGAGTATTGATCTCTCTGTATTGTTAAAGAAGAATACAACAAAACGTACAATTCTGGACTGTTACATAAGTGAGGAGTAGCAACCCAGACAGCACAACGTGCCACTGAAACATTTATGGGAGGTTTATAGAACGTAGGAGAGGTTTTCTTAACGTTCGTATAACGTCCCTGAGACACGTCGTGCTGTTGGGGAAAGGTTGAGAATTAATAATATGATTCATGATCTAATTTTATGATGGATTTCCAACTCTTGTAATGTCCATAGTTGTCTCACACTGGGGTCAGTGATGCCAGAAATTCCAACTTTCGCCAACTTTTGCCCCCTCCATCAAGACATTTTGCCTCTGCACAATCGAAGTTCTTTTGTCGGTGGCTTCATTGTGTGACTTGAGGCTTGATAGAGGGGGCAAAATTCGGTTTCCTACCCAAAATATTCAGAAATGACCTAATGAAATGGAATGAAATGATAAGTCAGACCTTCTATGTGTATGGAAGAAGGCCTGGCTAGTTCACTTTTCCATTTTATTGATTCATATTTGAGTATTTTGGGTAGAAAAATCTGGTAACTCCCGCTTCTACGAAATGCTCTTAAGAGTCAATTTCTTCTCCCCTCCCTCTCTTTCCCCTTCTCTCTTCATCTATCAATCTATCCCCTGACAGCAAATGTTGCAGTTCAACTGTTGCTTCAGTATTGCTCCATTAATTTGTGTTTTGTTGCTGAAGGAGTGTTTGATCCCACGTGTCATAGCTCCATTCATCCAACCGTTTTCGCAGCATCATGACAACAATTTTCAAGTTTGCTGCGTGTTGCTGCGCATTTGGCAACGCAACTTCTCAGCAACTTCCCAACAACAGTTGCTCCGTGATGTTTAGAAGTTCTTGCGAATTTTCCTAGCACTTTGCTGTCTGGGTCTGTATGTTGTTCTGTTTATAACAACCCGGGGAAAAAATTTTAGTTTTGACCAAATCTGATTTTTGGCGGGATCTGAAAAACTGCAATTTCAGCTTGTATTCGTCAACACACATGTTCAAATTTGAATTCATACACGGGAATATATCAGAAAATTTTTGGTAATCGAACACTCAATCGCCCACCAAGATTCAATGTGATTTTCAATTCAGATCTAACGAGAGCTACACAGATCTCACCAGATCTGTCAAGATCTAGTCAGATCTATTGTGATTTGAATCTGATCTTGTGAACCAAAATTCGGATCTGATCAGATCTGATGAGGTCTAAATAGATCTGAACTTCTTTCTCCGGGAATAGTTCCTGGGAAGAAACGATGGTTGCTCCATCAACCAAACTTACCTCAGTGCTCAAGACAGCATAGTTCAATTCAGGTTAGCGAGGAGTCATCTGATTTCACCATCAGACTAATGATTGGACTTGCTAATATCATTGGGAAAAGGAATCTTAAGCCTGATAGATTCTGCTATAGGTCTTTTCATTATAACTCAAAGGAATGATATCAACTTTAATGCAATAACCATTATATTCTCTCCTTCGATCTCCCATAATCACCAAACATACATAGAATCTGTCCTTTCACTTCATTTGTATTTAATGTTAATTTGTGTAACGCATTCATATACTTCGTTCGAGCTTATATACCCAATTAGGATGTGATTTGAATGTTTGAAATTCTGCACTGATGGAAATGCATGCTCTATTATTGAAACCTCCATTCATGACGTTCATAGTATCCACAATCGTTGATTTGAACAGATAACTCCATGACGGTAGTTGTGAACTCGTTATTTTTGAATTTGGTTGCGCGTGTTCCTGATATAGGATATTCTCATTTGATGAATATTACGAATTGAAAATCAAATACAGGATCTGGGAATTATTCATGAATTTATAATTCAATACAATTTCAATTAAGTGGTGATATTTTCTCTTGAACCATCTCTTTTGTTTGCTCAACTTTGAATAGTTTCATCAGCACTATTGATCCTCAAACGTCAAAATTGTTAGATTATTTTCAACAAATCTGTCACAAATTGATTTTCAGAATTTTCCACGCAGCTGGAAGTGGAGAACTTTGTAGATTATTCTAAGTCAATTTTTGTCAAGTCATCATGTTCTCACTCGGAGTTATTTGATTATTTGATTGTTATGAAATTTTGTTGACTCTGGAATAAATGAAAATTGAAAGAAAATGTGGACATGGAATTGTATCAATTACTGAAAGTGATTCAATTGACAAATGATATCCCCGAGGCAAAATTTGAATTCTGTTTTTCAACTGCCCATATGAAAGATCAGGAAATTTATACCACCTTGAGGGACTGCAAACGCATAGACACATTGTATGTAGTTCTTCAACAACATTTTCCGCTATTACTATCGAATGTTTGAAACATACAATAAATATTCATGGAACGTTCGTAAAAAAAAAATTTTCCTCAGACAAACTCAAAACGATATCTTCCAAGTGCCAGAATATTCCCAAGTTAAAATTGACCATACGGAGAAAAGTGAACAGTAACCGTTACTGCCAATGACGGTAATTATAAAAAAATTGAGAGCAGTTATACAATATTGCGTTCCACAGTGCTCGTTACTGTCCGGCCACTAATGAAAAATTTCATGGTAGCAACTATGACGGTGATCGCGATAATCTTTACTATCCAACTGTATCTTCATTTGTTTTTCAACCGATTACTGCCACTCGCAGTAACGTTTACTGCTTATTCTTCTCCGTGCATGAGCGTTAGGCTGTCGTAAAGCTCAACAAGATAGGCCGAGTCTAGATTACCAGGCATGGCGCAATTCTAAGATGATAACATTGTTTGATTTTATTATCAGCCCAATAGGCTACCATCAAGGCCAAAAACTGGGGAAAGGTTTGTAATAGTGTATGCCCTTAATGGCAAACCTGTTGCAATCTTGCGGCAGTGTTGCGCCCATCTTATGGCAATGGTCACGTTTATTTTTCATAACAGTTGAAAGTAAAATAAAACACCGATTCTATAATTTCGATATAAGCGAAATAAAAGACGAAAGATTCCGAGAAGTTCAATATATAATTCTGGTCAACATATAAAATATACGAATCTGGTGGTCCTAACATTGAAGTAGAAGCATCTGGAAATAGGTAAAAAATTCTCCCTGTTATGGAATCTTCAAAGCAGACCCGTGTATTCATCAAACGCTTGGTTCCCCTGCTGAAAATGCAAAGCAGATCCGGACGAAAAATAGTTGTCAGGCTTCGAACGGTTTTTTTCCCAGGACATCCGGTCCAAAACTGACAAAATTTCCACCTGGTTTCATCCGGAAGTACTGAACATGGAATATCCTGTCAAAAACTGTGAGAAAAAGTTTGTCAGTTTTTGACGGGATTCTCTGGGACAAAAACCGTTCAAAGCCTGAAAACTATTTTTTGTCTGTATCTGCCTGGAATTTTCAGCGGGGTCACCACTCGCGAAAAACAAGCAGCACCCTCATAAGAGTTCTTGAAATTCGCCGGTTGATAAGAGCGGTTCACTCTGCGTCCAGCTATCGCTCAAGTTGGATTAAGATACTGCCCAAGTTGAGCAACATCCTTCCCCAAGCTGAATCAAGCTATTGACTGAATTAGCCAAACCTACCAACAAAGCTCGTACAACAAGAGGATGAATTGTCCTCCAGGGTTGCCTAATGCTTGTAGTAGAGTCGCTGGGCTGGAAAAATTGTAATACTTCTTAAAGCCTGATCAACTCCGTAATACGCAACGATTCAGAGTTCAATGGGGTCGAAAAAAGCTTAACATCAGATTGAATTAAAATGTCAAAAGCAAGATTAGGTTGAGAAAAGGGCGAGATCAGGGCGAAAAATGAAATCAAATCTCATTCACTCCGTAATACGCAACAAATCAGGGCTAAATTAGGTTTCAATTTTCTGACTCGGGTTTAGTGTTCACATCGCATAGTGTAAGCATCGAACTTCGTTATCTGAGTTGAAAACTATCGGATATCGAAAATACTTCTACAGAAACACGAAGCAATATGAACTGTAAACATTTGCACAAAATTGAGAAAATTTAACATATTTTTCAATTACATGAATGAATTCGATGTTTAGTGAACACTATTAGAGTCCCGCCATTCACTTGCTTCATACAATATTGGTTGGAGGATGGGTCAGACGAAGCACAGCCTATGATTAGAGATAGGTCAACGAAGTTGATTTGTTGACCACCTATATGGATTCAATATTCAAACTATCTCCAGCCACCCTCGTCCCTACGTAGGTTACCCAGCCTTGGTTCTGAGCTTTGCACCTAGTTATATTCCATTACGAGCATTGGCGAAGCCTGAAGATTTTGATATGTGATATTCTAGATATCTCATGCCTCACATCAATTTGAAATCTTTCTTCGCTGTTCTAGGACATGCATGAATATGGATTTCATCAACTATGAGTTCATATGGAATTCTTGAGTAGTTTTGATAATTTCCAAAAGGATTCATATAGAATTCACGTTCGATCCAATCCCATTCGTTGAACAAGGTGGACATATTATCGTCCTAGTTTCGCATACAAGAAAATATTTCCAGAATTCCGATTGTGATAAACAGGAGTGACAAGTGATTCTCTTTGAAATGGATATTCCGTTTGTATTCGATTACCGCTACTGATGAATCAAGTTCCGGCATGCGTCAATGCTATTGTGAATATGACTCCGCCCTTTCATAACACACGTCGTTGTTAATATTGCTTACGTGTACTAATAGATGGCAGCATTTGTATTCGATAGTACTTTTTGTCAGCTGTCGAACGCACTACGCGACATTTGGTTTGGGTTGTGAGCAACAAGTTTTTACCTCCTCGAACATGTCGGTTTTCCTTCCAAGTGAACATCATTTGCGGGAAGTGCTGTTACATTGTTTTATTGCAAAGAAAAGTGCAGCGGAAACGTATCGTTTGCTTGTCGGGATTTACGGTAAGCATGCTCCATCTAATACAACTTGCAAAGAATGGTCTCGACGATTTCGAAATGATGATTTTGGCTCTGAGGACAAAGAACATGGAAAACCATCAAAAAAATTTGAAGATGCTGATTTGGAAACATCATTGACAAAGGATTCTTCCCAGACTCAAGCAGAACTAGCCGCAGCATTGAATGTTGAACGATCAACTGTTGCGAAGCGTTTAAAAGCAATGGGAATGGTTTAAAACCTCAATAACTGGGTTCCACATGAATTCAAAGGAAGAGACATGGAACGTCGGGAAACAACTTGTGAAATGCTATTTCAAAGACAGCAACGAAAAGGATCTTTGCATCGAACAGTCACAGGAGATGGGGAATGGATATACTATGAGAATCTAAAACCCCAAAAATCTTGGGTCAAGCTAGGTAAACCGGGCCCATCACAGCTAAAGAGAAATATTCACTGTGCCAAGGTTACGTTCTGCATTTGGTGGGATCAGAGAGGTGTTGTATATTATGAGTTGCTCGAACCCTCTCAAACTATTGATGGAGAACTTCACCGACGACAACTAATGCATTTAAAGCAAGCCATAGGAGAACAAACGACCAGAATGGGTGAATAGACACAGTAAATTGATTCTGCAACATGACAATGCCAAACCGCACACCACACGAGTCGTGAAAAAATATTTAGATGAACAGGACTGGGAAGCACTATTCCACCCGCCATATTCGCCAGACATAGCTCCATCGGATTACCACTTATTTCGGACAATGCAGTCAGATCTTACAGGAGAACGGTTCACTTCATACGAAAGTATCAGAATTTGCCTTGACAATTGGATCAGCTCAAAAGATCAGGATTTCTCCAAGCAAGGAATACGTGAATTACCTGAAAGATGGGCAAAGGTTGTAGCTGCAGATGGAGCATACTTTGGATGAACTGTTCTTCAATTTTCTAAACAAGCAAATGTGGTTTATTTAAGAAAAAAAGGGCGGAGTCATATTCACAAACCCAATAGTTGATAAAATGATTAATGAAACATGAATATGCGACACATTCAATGTCATGCACGCAAAATATGAAAAGTCCTTTCCATTCCATCCTACTCAGGGAATCAACTGAGAAGCGCGTGGAAATCCATCAAGTACGTAGAGTCGTTGTGCAAGCTGACGTGAATTGTATGCTTATATGAATATACGAAATTGAAAAAAGAATACTATGTCTACCCCCACTTGAATCAATTCCCTCCATCCTTTCCATGTGAGAGGATATCAATCCGTGAGATATTCATGACGATACATCTTGTTTTAATAATTTTGCGTATTGGACACATCACGTACATGTTTTACATCTGAGATCATGCTTCTTTTAACTCAATTCTTGTTTGGGATATTATATTGAATGTATAACGAATCACAATCAAGTTACGAGCGCAAGAAACCTGACGTCGTAAGGAAACTTTAGGAGCAATCAAATTCAACTTCAAGTTGTCAGCTGTTCATAATTTCTTGTCTTATAATTATGCCTGGGAATGCACATACGTCCCCATATGTTTGTTGATTTGTACTCAGAGCGCCTAGTTTATGATCACAGTTTGTACTTTGCGCTAGGAACACTGACTTCTCGGGGCAACGAGGAGAGCACTAATTACAAGTCAAACTGTTAGGGAACTTCAGAGCCATAAAGAAGAAGAATAGGAGAATGTATTCAATTGTTCAAAAGTTGGGGTCAATTTGTTGCGAGCATTTAGCGAATATGGAATTCTAATGGTGGAATTTTCGGTATTCGTAAAATCGTAAAAATATCATTTGAGGAAGAAAAAATCGTACCCTTCGGTATTACCACAATATTTACGAACGATAATTATCGCGACTATCACGCTCACCGAATTTTATATGCACATTCGCAGGGTCGAATAATCAGGCAATAATACACGATTGATCGAGTCTTTGACACGTTTTCATATGGTTCAGCGATATCATCGTGGCGAATGTATACCCAAAAGCTACATAATAGCGAGCTTATCCCTTGCTTCAGCGACAACTAAATCCCATATTATTCTTGCGGCGTATGATATATAACGTTGCATGATAATGGTACATCCGTGTTATGCATAAGTGGTGAATATTAGTTCTGTGATGACAGTGTCATTTAATGTTATGACAACGAATAGTTGAACTCTCGAAGTGAAGCGTGGAAAATCCGAATCTAAATAAACCATTGGGATGAGAGACATTACAAATTAAAACCAGCATCCCGAATATGTATCGGTTCCCCTTTCTATCCTCTGCATCGATATTCCTGAAGTTGAACATAATTATCCACGTATTCTGTTAATCACGTATTCCATCAGGTATCAAAACTAATGACAATTCACTCCTAATGAACCCGCATCTCAATTTCCAAACGATTCGCTCTTAATTTGCCGATGGTATCATGGTGAATCCTGTATTATTGCCTTGTACTATCCTCTTATAGAGTGTCGGCATATTAGTTCCTCATTGAGGATGCAGTCGGAGGGTATAATGGTTTTGAAGTCAAGAGAGGGATGGATGATGGAAGGGAGGGGGAGGAACATTTTCCCAAAAGACAGCTCAGATATTGAGTAGAGTACAAAGACAAGAAGAGAAGTGGGTGAATAACGAGGAAGCTCGTTGAAACAAGTTCTTCTTCTTCTCGAACTCTCTCTCGGAGAAGAAGGGGAGAACAGAATCCACTTCATGGTATCTTGCACCGTGCACACATATGTACGAGTACACATAGGGAGTACCAAGTATACGATCGTTACACATACGTACATCTGTTACAAAGGCTCTCACACATACGTGGTAGTTGGATAGATAGTTGCAAGAGAGTTGAGTGTCGAGTTGGCAAAACTTTGTCTCGTGTATATGAGCATACGTGTATTGAGAATACAGTGTTGGTGAACATAGTACTCTTTGTTGCGGAAAGCTGGAAACCCTTGAACCCAATAATATGTTTCCTCTGAATGTACAGGGTGACCATGAAATGAGTTACATTTTTAATCTTTGTCGCAATCGTGGATGAATCGACTCGTACGAGAGGAAAAACTTGAAGAAATCTTGTTCTTTGTCGAAGCTTGATGGCAAATGTGATTGGAAATTTTCAATAGCGATTTTATATACATCCAGTGAATGTATGGTAAAGTATACGTTAGCGAATCATTGAATGGATCATCCAATTCGTTCCTTGGGTGCTTCTGTAATGTTGTTTCGTATATATCCCTCATCGAATAGAAACATTAACAAATTAAATTCACCCTCTTTCCAGGAAAGAGAATGTATACCTTCGAGTATGTGCCGACTCGCAAACTTCGGGAAATCAATCATTTTTTACCAACGTTACAATAGATTTATTACAACATCATTAATTATCCCCTTAATCCATGGATTTGTAATCCAAAACATTGAGAATCCAATCTTTCAAGTTCCATTGGTTTTAAGCAAACTTCCTCCCCAACTCAGAAATGATATAAGTGATTGAGTGAACCTTCCACGATGGAAAGCGTATGGTACAGTTCAACTCCACACCGCACGTCTACCCTGATTCCCTAAAACTTTCTTTGAAACTACAAACTTGAAAAAGCAGGTGTTTGATTTTCTTTCATTCCATGTACAATGCCAAGCGCGCGAATCTATCGACTATTCGGAATATACGTGCATATTGAAATTGATAACGAACAATTGCTGAAGCTCAAAGGAATTATAACATCAAAGCGTATCTTTGTTATGCCGTATATAATAATACCGTTCATTCCCCGTTGCCATTATCAATGGATTTTCTCAATTCGTATCTCTTGATCGTAAACATCAATTGATAATTAGAACACTAAAGCGATAATCAAATCGTAATTCATAAATTCCTAACTTGCGTATTCATATCCATTCACTTCCAGTTTCGAACTGCTGACCCGCCCAAATGGTTGACTGATAAGCAGAGTTGACAAGCTTACAAGTTCAATCATCGTTGTGGATTTCAATCTACGTCAAATCAATCTGTCCATCACTGAACCATTGAATACTGGAATTCATGTATGACATATCACTAATACCAGCACTCCAATGACGTCTGGCTTCGATACGCCTAAGTGGAAAAGTCATATACCAAGCGGATCTCTAAATATCCACGTTATATAGACGATAATGCTTTCTGCCTCTTCCACGCTCCCCATCATCCCTATTCTTCTTCCGCTTGTGTAATGTTGTGTCACAGGATCTCATTTTCAAATCACGTACGTCTCCTGAAATCAGTATCGTCGGAAATTGATTTGATAAATCACAAAAGTGATCACGTAAGTTATCAACTCATTCGACCATCGTAATTCGGAAAAATTATACTGTTCCTTCCGGGAAATGTAACGTCATTCGCTTTTATATTTATCATTTGTATACAATATATATATTATTATGTATATTTTATACATAATGAGTAACGAAAGTGAATAACGTTACAGTCCGTGGTTTCTTTGTGGAATGGAATCATTCCAAGTGAACCCAATCAGTCTTCAATGACTGGTTAGTTTATGTTTTTGCCCGAAGATGTAAAGAATATAGCCAAGTAATTGGATTTTGGTGATAGTGTGATTTGTTCCTATGGTCAAACCAAGTTGGACTCCCTGGAAAATCACTGTAGCCAATTTTCTTCCAAGGTAATTCCATTCGAACCGAGGAAGTTTGCACATGCCATCAACAGCTAGCTAATGCAGAATAAACCTAGAACCAATAAGGAACCTTCACCAAATTCTATTCGATTGGAATTGTTAGGAGAAGTTGATCAACTTCCAGGATTATCATCATCAGATTTCAGGAAAAGGTGCATATTGTGAAACTACAAAACAAAGTCTTCGAGTTTTGAAAATCAACACAATTTAATTTCACACGAATTCTTGAATCCCAATAACAAGATTATCAATTCCAGTATCTAGGGGATGGTTCAGTTCAATTTCTTTTCTGGCAACGAATATTCTATTCTTTTGAAGAGTATGTCTTGATAATCTACAAAGAAAATTGAAAAGGTTTTAATTAATTTTAATGACATTTAATCACAACTTTGAACATTTTTAATAGAATTTCATGTCAAAAAGAAGATTCTGCTACCGCTCGTGAACTGGTTCTATATCCATATTTCATGCCAAGCAATGAAAAAAAAAACGGACAGACCATTTTCTGAAATAAAAATTCTCACGGCAGTCACAATTCACTATTAAAATTATGACGATATCATGAAAAGCATTTGTAGGGGATCTTTTTCAAGTCCGACAAACGTTCTCAAATAGAATACAACGAGTAATAACTCATGCGCAGCTGGTATCAATCAACTTTGATACATAACCTGAGATCCATCGACGAACTGGGTTCCGAAGCTGAATGGTTAACGAACTCGTCTTCACACACGGGATCTTGACAGAGACAGAGGTTGGGATCTTCATCATCGATCTTCGTTCCCTTGAATCGAGAGGAGAATTTCGTCATTGCTAGCGGATGCATAATTACTCACATATACTGTTTCATCGAATCATATTTCCTTCTCTGTACATTACGTTCATCACTTATTATATAAATGATGTTTTCAATCTCCTCTTTCTTTGATTTTTCAGATGCGATGTAGTCTATTCTCCATACAATCAACAGATAAAGTACGTTCCTTTCTGAAAGGTTTTCCAATCTTCAAAAGGAGAATTCGAAGTTCTAAAGTCTTCATCGTGAATATAAAGAAATAATAGTTCGTTACGATCCAACGTGAGTTGGATGAAGTAGTTAAAATTGCATCTTATAAGCAATACTTTACCACGCTATCTACAATCGTTCCAGAGATGATGGAGTTTTTTGTACTGCGTCGCAGTTTTTAGCTGATCTTATCACAATCACAGTTAATTTTCTCATGAGACTCCGTAATTGCAATTTGCTGCTCACCGTGCGCATCGCAGTTCTATGTGTTTGAAATTATTAACTCAATATCTGTAACAGCTAAACATTCGTTGTTTGGATGACGTAATATGTGTAGTTCAATTACATCCATCTGATTAGTACCCTTTATGTGATACGATTACAGAATACAACCCATCGTTCCACAAGAAACATACAGAAGAAAATATGGAAAGTTTAAACACGAAAAGCTCTCACGAAAAACAGGTACTTATTGTGGTATTTTCTCTAAAAAATGGGGACAGCAAAAATCCTATAGGGGCGACGAATTTCTGCGTTTCATTCGATACAATTCTCCACACAACCGCTTCCTCGCTCCACCCATGTTAACGATGGAATATAACTTGGTGTAAAGCTGATGCACGAGACTATCCATATAGAAATCAACCATTGGCTGAGCTTTGGCAACCGAATTTGCAGCAATCTTGACATATTAACATATTGTCTTCCCTACACCAATTAATTTTGGTGATATTAACCAATACTGGTAATGGCGTAACAATAGAATGCCACAAACATTATGGCACTATTTGAAGATTTGTCTATCAGACTTTGCTCAAGATTCGATACTCGGTCAACATGATAATGAACTTCAGTCAAAATTGGTGGAAAATTTTCCTAATGCTCCTCCCACTTTCGTATATACTGCTGTACTTTTTTCACCGAAACTGATCCTGAATGTCGCAATTAATTTACACGTGCTTGGGAGTTTGTTAATTCAAACCTGCACTCAAATTTTTTGGTCAATGTTAAACCAATGATGCGATGGTTTTCACTTATGCACACAGTAAAAAATTTTTCGTCAAATTCAACACACAAGCGAATGTTAACCATTTTTCTTCACACTCAACGTGTGTTGATTCCAGAGTGACACTTATAAAGTGTTAATTTGAACTCGAATAACATTTCAATGTGTTGAAAATGAATCGATCGAATAGCATTTGATGAACACGCAAAAGTGTTAAATCTTCAACACTTGAATTTTAACACGTAGTTAAATATTCAACACTTTAATTGTGACACGTACTTCTTTTTTACACAATGACGGAATTTTTTTTACTGTGCACAGTTAGAAATTTCTGCATGAAACTTCAATCACATGTAATGGAAGCAATTTCCACTCGAGTGATTGAAAAAGTTCTTGAAATCTCAATCACATATGAATGAAAAATTCAGTTACCAAACTATATTCTTCTGGGGAGTATAATGGAGCAAAATTGAAAATTCAATTACATGTAATTGAATTCTTAATTCATAAAGAATATGATTCATTCTTCTTACTTTCATGGAATGATCAACCCTCGGATTACAAACTTCAAATTGACCTATATTTCCGCATACAAAATTGAACATAAACTTGGATTTCTTTCACTTCTCAATAAAGTGCTACCGATTCATCAATTGTCATTCAAGTTTCGCCAATATCCTCGTCTATAGAAGAGGAAAAAGTAGAATTGAGACAGCTGCAACTGTTACTCCATGAACTTGAATCAAACGAAGGAAAAGTTCTGTTAGCTTCATTGTGACTTGTACAAACCTTCATTCCCCCCAAATATCAACAGTGCTAATTTTAATTTAAATAAAATGCGGTGAAGTACGTAAGTTTTTTCAGATATATATATATTGACTTTTATCTCAAATTAAATATGAGGTCAAGTGTCATGGAAACGAGTGAGCCTCGTGAAATTGTTGATTTTTGCTGGAAAGATAAAACAGTGAAACTCTGGGTTAATTCAAAATGACCTGATTTTCTCAAAATGAGAATAGTAAATATATGAAAGTATTGTTACATCCAGGTAGATTTACTTCGAGATATATCAAGAGGATATATTCTGCTGTGCAATAATGAATATTCACTGACCACTCGTTCTTAAATTCGAATCGGAAAGTAAGATAACGTACCTTTATGATATGAATCTGTCAGAGTATCGAATAGATTTCATAAAAATTAGCTCATCATGTTTTATATTTCTGATCGAAACGATATTTCTACTACGAAGATAACAATTTTCCTAGATGAGTCGAATCCAAAATATCTCAATTTCGTGTAAAACGTGTTCAGAATTTTTCACAGAATTGATCTCAGTTGGAGGTTTATGAGCTAGGATCCAGAATCTATCGTTCCCATTCTATACTTTGCGTGATTTTGAAACATCATCATTGAGGAGATACTATGGGCGTCTTAATTGATAACATAGTTGTTTTTTCAATCTTTGCAAACAATTTTTGAGTAAATTTCAAATTCATGGTTCGTGCTACAATAAATTAAGTATTTGAAGATGAATTCCAGAAAATATCAGACCTTATTGTGAATTCAGTGCAGAGTGATCTTGAGAAGAAAATGTTCAATGAGTTGGGACACTGAGACCTGCCTAAAATACACCACTATGAGAAGAGAATAGTTGATTTCACCAGAGTTTCTTAATGTTCCAATAAACAGTGAAGGAATTATACAATCGAAATTGTTTATTCTTTATATCCTTTCATTCATACCAAAAAAGAATAGATACTCTTCGATGTTTACGAACGATAAAAAGAGAATCATAAAATCCGGCCTGCAACAAGATCTGAGGATTTTATCACTCTGTTCATTACCCTCAAACTTACCATTTTCCCATTCTCAACATTATTGAATACGAAAAAACGCATTCTGCATTTCAAATACATTATTCATTTGAAAAGATCCAAAGTAAAAAGAAAAATAGAATTTTTCCATAAATAACTTGAGAACACCTTGTATGAGACGTATTGTATAAATTATGTACAAGTGGCTACGTTGATGCTATGAGTTTGTATACAGCGTACAGAGAGTTGGTTTTTTTTTTTCATCACTCGTTATCAACGTTTCCCTTTTTTCTCCCTTGTACGAAAAGTACACAAAAGAGAAAAGCCTTGGAAACGAGTTGAGGAAGAAAAGAGGGAAGAGAATTGGTCTTTTCCACCGGTCTTCTGCCTCTCCCCCTTTTCTCTCTTATTCTTTCTCTTCTCCCTCCCTCCAACCGTTCACCACCACCGCTACCACGATTTTCTTACGAGCTTAGCAAACTCGTTAGCGCTCGCTCACTTAGCGAACTCGTTAGCTACCTAAGTAGTGAATTAAGCATATATCTTTCTCTTCCTCTCGTCCCGTTTCCATTCTCATTCTTCTCGATTTTTCTCATTGCTAACATATATTCCATTCTTATGCATCGAGTTTTCGCATTACTACCGATTCAATTTCATTTCGTTGGGATGGCCCCTCGGTTGAAGACAGTCGATGGTTTATTTATTTGGTATTAGTTCCTGGAATGACAAATTTTTGTGAAATCATTCCGGTGGAGATAAATAGTTAGTTTCCCCATCGCGAGGAGTACAATCGAACTATCTGTTCCTATCTTATTGAAAGCGCGATACTAATCTTCCTCGTTGGATCTATATTTTTCTGATAGTTAAAAACATGTAAGAGAATTATATCAGAGTTGCTAAATGAGAGCATTCAAGAGGATGGTTTAGGCATTCAGGACCTGAGAAACAAGAATTTAGATTCAATTACCCAGAAAATGATTGACTTCAGGTGTTAGGCTGTCACAAGTCTCACCAAGATGGGACGAGCCCAGGTTACCAGCCATGGCGCAACTCTGAAATGATAATATCATTTGAGCCTCACCCCAATAGATAATTTCTACAATCAAGACCCAACATTGGGGAAGGGGTCCGAGAAATTTTGTCGCAATTTCGTGACAGTGTCACCCTGGGCTAAGCCTGGACTGGACCAATTTACCACTCCTGCTGAGTGCAACATGAGGATCCATTGTCATCCATTGTTGTCTAATGCTTGGGCCAATATGCCCCCATGCACTATCATCTTGAACTACCCTTGCTTATCCGTAGAATGCTCAGCTTTGCACCCAGCTATATTCCATCTTCAGCATCGTTGGAGCCTGAAGATTTGCATATGCGTAGATCTAATGGGTGAAATATACACTAATGAGATATAAAGAATTGTAAAGATTGCTGCTTTTGAGTCTATTTAGATCCAATTATTGCGTGGATCTGATTCGCGTAAATTTTTCTACAACTATTCAATGTTTAGAAATCATCTGGGGATGCAGAAAACAGGGAGCGATGCATATAGATTCAGATAGATTTACGTGAGTTTTTCTTCCTCAAATTCAATATGAAATTCCGTTAGATATGATTAGTCATAAAGATCTGAATTATTTTTGCCCCAGTAAACACTTGCAAGTGCATTACCTACACGGAGAGAAAAATATCGCTGTCGTAACGATACTGAATAGTTGTGATGACTATCCAAAGTTGAGTGGTATCAGTATCGTTGCTATGATCATACAAATCATCCGAGGAACGATATAGATCGCCAGCATAGCCATCTGTATCGTCACCATAGCGATACAGTATTCTCACTACAGCTATCTTTCTTAACCATACTTCAGATCGTTATAATAGCCATACTTTTTTTTCCGTGTAATAATTGCGAGCTGCTTATTTAGTTTTTTTCTAGTGCAGTGTTACAAAACTGCCTAAATGTCTACAGCCATTCTCGCTAAGATTATCCAAGATCAATATGAATTGAATATTTTTCTAAAATATTCTCTTCAGCATTCTGAAATCTTCTAACAAGTCGGCAAAAAAACTGTATACAAATTGTAAATCAACTCTTCTACTCATTCAATGTACAAAATGTATATGAATCATGTGGAATTATCGTTGATTAATTATGCCATCCAAGTGATATGATCATTCTTCATCCTCCTGAAATAATTATAAACTTTAAATAAAAAAATACGTTTCTCTCTTCAATTGCAAATAAGCAAAAAAGTTTTGATTTATCGTTGAAAATTTGTATAAGTTACAAAACTCTAATTACATTGGTCGCGACAAAAAAACTCGTCTCTGTGGAGTAATGTAATGTATTCTGTATTCAAAATATCGACGATAATATTTCCATTGAGAGGGCATTATTAAGACCATATTCCAAAATGTATTGTTACTTCAGCAGGATAGTTCTGAAGAGTGATGCCAAATACCCACCGTGATTTCCATAATTATTCACATAAAAAAGAACAATAATTCATTCCATTCTGATAATTATTCATTGAAGTCTACTCAAGATTCTATCACTGGAATACTTGACACGAAAACTTCAGTCGACTGCGATATTTTATCCTGAACAAAGTAATCGATTTTCTTTATGAGTAAGTTCTTCTTCTTGAATTTCTCTACTGTTCAAAATGTGATGGACTTTCTTCTACTAAATATCCAAGTAAAAAAAAAAGACAAACTTTCAGAAGAATTCATATAAGATATTTGAACTTCGCGTTTAATCATCACGCCTACTAGCTTTGTGTAACAAATTCAGGAAATAATCGTCTAGATTTCAGTAGGGAATGAAAAAAAAATTTCAAACCATCCTATGAAAGGGAGAATACATATTTCAATTAAAAGTAAGTTTGTTTCACGAAACAATACATGTATACGTACCGTCGAGGGGTCTGAGAATGAGTATTACAGATGTTGTGGAAACCAAATATCCATTTATGGATGCTCACATCAAACAGGATGTCCCAGATGGTATCGATATGTGTCATAAAATTTTGGAGTGCTATGAAATTATTGAAGCTATTGTAAGTAAAGTTATATCTCATGAGGCAATACTTTCAGGAAGGAAGTGGCTGAAGCGATTATTGGAGGTTTTCGAGATTTTGTTTTTCGAAGAAGGAATCGGACTATTATCACCAGATGAAGGGATTCTTCTTTAAGTTCACGACAAAGACAGAGAATTCAGGGTTTTTTATCATCGAGGGCATCGGCTTTTTCCCGGGTGTTCTGATACTTCCATTATCTTCGAAAATTCGGAGATATTTGAACCAAGCCTCAAGGGAACCTTGTCCTTGAACCAAAGTCCATCGATTTTGTTCCATTAGAGGAGAAATTGAAAATTATTTGGCAACTAGGAGGTTGTACTCTGACAAAAGATGTCAAAATTGAAAGAATCGATAGCGTTGAACACTCGTTGGACACGATTCGAAAAATTTAATCTGCATGGATCGAATTAATGTGTGAATGAAAGAACATTTATATATTTTATGAATATTCCTCGTCAACTGTGTTTTATTTCTTCTCTTGATGCATAAATACGAAGTAGTGTAGAGATTGTGTAGGTTTTTACATCAATTTAGAAATAATCGTGTTTTCTAAATTCAAAGTAATGAAATTTCACTGATGACAATCGAAAGTCAACCACTGGAAACTAGCGAACATATATACTACCCCTAATCAAAATGAATCACATATGTGGCATATAGTATGACCAACCATACTTCATATATGATTTCACAAATTCATATATGACTCCTATTCAATTCATATATGACCATACACATCCCAAATGTGGTGTTCTTAGCTTATATATGGGTCTCGTTTGATCCTCATATGTATCAGATGATCATATATGAATTATATTTGATTTATATATAAAAAAAATATGGTTTTCACAAAGTTTGTATATGAATTAAATAAGGTTTATATATGGACCCTACATGAATCATTCTTACTATGGACAGAATCAGTGAATATCAACTGATTTTGGCAGGAAAACGTCACTGATTCAATTACCCGACCAAGGAATTCATCCCATATAGACTAGATCGAGTAAACCTTGATTCCGACCAGATGCTGACAAAGGAGCTTCATCACTTAGTCTTGAACAATCAATTTTATAATGTCAGGAGTGCACCTGGTGACTCGCCTGATGCATTTTCACAGTAGGGATACTTCGTCATTGAAGACTTCTTTTTTGTATTTTGATTAGCATTCCAGTATTTAGCCCCACTCTGAAGCGAAGGAAGAGAGTTTCTCTTTTTTCCGCAGGCATTCAACGTAGGGGAAAAGAAGGATTTGATGTGATTGAATTTCGAACAGTGAGTAAGTTTTGTTATTCAGAACAGTGGAATTTCCTACTGTGTGTCGCCATGAAAAAATGCTAAGAGTTAATAGTATTCACAAACAAAATATTGAGTTGGTCAGTTACGCACGTTTGATTGTATAAGCGAAACTATCCTAAGAAAACACCAAGTTTGGAACAACGTTTAATAAATTTAGATTGGATTTAAATTCAGTAAACCTTTATTGAACGAGTATCAACTCAAACTCAATCTAAAACTTACCTATAAAGCTTACGTTCCAGGACACTTGCGTAGGGTGGGAATCAAAAGTAAACTTTCATTCAACCGGATGAAATGGTTATCAACTTCAAATTAATACACAAAATTTGTCAAAGCAAAGTGACTCGATACGTAACACACGACAATGGATGAGAATTTCCGAGAATGCGATAAAAGCAGGGAAATTTCAAGACCAAACATTTGAAATGATTATCCATATGAACGCATATACAACTATTCTTTATTGTTTCAACTACACGGATAAAAATTCAGGTAAAAAATATATTAATCTTTAATAAAAATCTGAGAATTTTTCTTAAATGCATAAATGAATATAAAATGGTCCACTTTTTTGTGGAATTGCATTACAGAGAAAATGAAAAATTATCAATACTTAATAAAAAATAATCTTTATACTGCATTCAAGAAATACTCTTAGATTTTAAGAAATATTCTCCGATTGTCATTAAAGATTACTATATTTTACTACATTTTTCTCCGTGTATTCTATTTTTCCGTGTGGGATTTGATTCTTCAATATTTTATCATAGAAGAGTGTATGTTTGATGATCGATTATGAATGAAAATAGGTTGAAACAATGATGTAATGAAGAAATAAATGCAGAAATGTGGCATAGGTTGAAGTACCCAGTAGATGAACGATTCATAAAAGAAGTAATTATTATAAATTTCTGCTTTATTCGAATAGTTCGATTGTTTTCAAAAGAAGTTACTTCTATGGCAAGAACAAACAAATTATTTCAAGATAGAAGAAATTTGCAGCTAATCTACTAGAAAGTAGCAGATCTACTGGGTAGTTCACCCTAAATACGCGCTACCATTTATACACCACTTAAGGACCATGGAGTCCTTCGAGGAATGGGCAAAATTTTGCTATGTACTCTCTGTTCAACTGAGGAATAAATCCAAATCTTAAATCCGCAGTGATGAACTACATTACTCAAATTGAGCTTTGAATATGAAATTAAAACTGCAAATGATTCCAAAGAATTATACAAACGATTATAAACATATTAACCTACCAATGTCAATAATTTTTATAACTTATTTTCTCATGTTCATTGCTATATATTGAAAATTTTCAATCATTGCTCAGTTATTTCAAAAGTACGTAGCAAAATTGTGTCCATTTTCTAATGGTCCATGGTCTTTAAAGGGTAGAGCGTTTGGGGGTTAAAGAGAGTGACCAACAAACACTACGGCCTCAATATTTTTCAAAATATTAATCACATCTTATAGATTTCTGGAATATATGTTATGCAATACTTCAGTACATTGGATTTATTGAATGTTTATCAATTTTGACACCATCCACGAGAAAGGAGAGGGAGCTATTTTCTCAGGATTGTGATTTCTACAATCATTGACACAGATTCAATTCTAGTCCAAGTTGGATGGAATTCAGAATCCAACGGTGAGAGAACGGATCGTTTCCTGGTCCAGAAACACTTGTCTTGAGTGTATAACTCTTCATGAAATTCGCTAGGGAAGTTCCTCCCCGGCAGAATGATATTGCCGATCTAACTCATCTCTTGTATCGAAATCGAGAAAAATAAGGACATGGTCAGTTTATCATTGGCAATAAGGATTTATTCTAACGTAGAATTTGAATCAATTCACATTGGATATTCCACACATGTGCCACTTTATATAGTCCAACAGATGGAAATCATCAAAAAGAACACAGCAAAAGACGGGAGTATCCGATACATAATAAGTAGATAAGGATTAGAGTGGCCAGACACGTATTTCTACACGTATCACATTTTTCAATTCGTTTCTGAATTCTTGGATCATATTCTCTCAGTCTACCCAAGATCGTGAGTACTCCACAACCTTCCTTGTACACGAGAAACTGTCGATTCAACTATACAGTTAATAGCCTTTCAACCATACAGTTTGGCGACTTAAATATTTGATAAAGCATTTCCATCCAAAGTTCACTTTCATTCGACTCATTGGTACAAGCTGAAAGATAAATAGTCGTCGGACGAGCAATAATTATGGAATCGAGAAGTCCGAAAAATTATGTTGCCAGAATATTGGAAGAAGATGAAATTCTTAAATGTATATTAATGATTAGAAATGCTAAGAAATTGATATAACACTTGGATATTATTTCAACATCGACGTGTATCAATTCTTAAGAATTCATCGAATAAGTTCATTAATATTTTATAATATATATCCGTATATAATACGACACCTTTTCGATACTACAGAGAAATCAAAGATATGCGAATGCAAAAAACGTGTTAAGCTTACATCGATAGACTCGCATAAAAAATAGCCAACATTCATCTCTTCTCCATTCCATATTCAACTTAATTCCAAACTCGTGCATAAATATACATTCATGCACATCATATTTGAATATCCAGGTCATCGAATAAATGCGTACAAATCCTTTTTTTCCAATAATTTGCATCGATTCCGATATGGGTCCACCTATACCTTTACCCATCAACATTTACAAAGCTTCAAAGTATCAACATATACTAAGAGATGAGTGTTCCTGAAACGTTGTATATAATTTCGATTATATTTCTACCATTTCATCGTTCTACCTATGATACGCTATTTTATACGTGAATATAACCATTGAAGATATCTTCGGGATTTCGAATATTTATTCATTCTTCTATTGAAAAACTTTATATAGGCATGAAGTATGCATTTTGTATCCGAAAAAGATAGGAGAGAACTATTTGCGCAACGATGAGCGGTTCGGAGTACTCACGAAACCATGGATTATTACTGGTCTTTTGATATCTGGCGATTATATGAACTCCATAAGAGCATAAAGATTCAGTTAGGAATCGGAGATTTGAATTAAGTCCATGGTTATCATCCAAAATTTTCCTAAGTAAGAATATTGAATATTCATTATTCGAGTCGGAATGAGGAGAATTTCGCCGTGCAATTGTTTTTCCTTCTCCAAATCTCGTAAATGATGCTCCATCAATTTTAAACCCAAAATCCGTAATCCATAATTTATGCTCCAAATCTCGAGTGAAGATTTGGTAAGAATGATGAAATGTACATTCAACGCCTATTGGAGTTCTAAATGTGATGGTGAATGAAACTCCAAGGATATATTGATTTTCAAATTTTCGATCATCCTGTTTGTAGAATATTCCAGTGCAATGGAAGAAAGTCTATAAAAGGAGGCAGTAAAGATATTTCAGAGCTACAACTTCGCGTTCTATACAGCACCGTACTCCCTGATGTAGTCTTAAAGAATTTTTTATGAATTCTTTATGAATCCATCCTGAAGTGTTGTGCTGTGTAGGGTACGTATTAATTACTCCATAAAAAAACAACAATGAACTTTCCTTATCGGCCAGGTGTGGATGCATGGGTGTGCATTCAAGATGGTGAAAAAAACAGTAGTAATTTGAAAGGATTACAATATTTGGAAACAATCGGAAACCGTTTCAATCGTTTTTGACAATCCTAATAACACGGAAGTGTGCGAACTGATGAAATTAATTGGACTTCTACACTGGGAAATATTCACATAATAAATACTCTCCGAGACTCGTCGTAATTGAGAGTTGCAACAAAAAGCGTTATTACCGCAATAGAGTATAGCAATCCCATGGATGATACAGAAAACATATCACTATCGTTATTAATTCCATACGGAAATGTATATCGTATTGTATTGTAACAATCATATTCCATTGAATATCATTGATTACTCAGTTTAAAGGCGAGTAGTTCCCAAGAGAACGGAATTAATTCCTCATAATCGGTTGTATTCGAACAAATCGAATATTCAATTATTTTAAAAATGCGCTTCATCCAAAAATAAAGTCCTCAAGAGGACACGAAACTCTGAACCACGTTTGATCAACTTTGTTCAAAAAAGCGGACATTCAAATGTTCTTCATTGGACGTATATCAACCTGAAATGAATCTAAAATTAACCAAGGACGTTTGTATTCCTTCAGGAATCTCTAGAACTCTTCTTATATCCTTCGAGTCTCATTTGAATCTAACTATAAAACTATGTACAACACCAAACAGAATCGAGCACAAATAGTGTTTCCAAATACACCTTTCGTTCAGTGCGATTTGGGAATTGTGATCCTTCCTTTCATACCGAAATTCAAACATGTCTTTTTCATTTTATTCGTACTTTTCACAAACTTGAGAAGAGTATTATTTGCTCCACGCGATAGTCTTTTCCTCGAAAAGATTTTTTCAATGAAATATTCTACCGATACAGACAATAATGTATGCGTTCTCTTTTGTTTATAGAATTTCAGTTTCGATTTCAACATCTCTTGATTGTATATTTTGTGTTCAAAGTAATATATTTATGTATCTGTATGGATGAAATAAGAAAACGAAAAGATTCAATGCCGATAGTATGGGGGAGAAAATCCAGAATAGTGAAAAAGAGAACGATGACTAAGGTGGAACGAACATGTTACGGAAAGTGGGTTTCGGTGCGATCGGTTAGAAAAGCACCGATCGTCCAAGGGAAAATGTGTGCTTGCCATTTATGAAATAAAATAAGTGAAACCGTATTTTCATTTCTTGTCTTTCCTTGCTTGCCCGTGTCCGCAGGTGGAAACACTTTCGAGAAACACGAGACTTACAATGGATCGCAGCTGCAGTTCTATCGGGTCGATCGACGACAAATGGGAGCCTACCTCTGCATTGCCAGCAATGACGTGCCACCAGCGGTTAGCAAACGTGTCACACTTTCTGTGAATTGTAAGTCAGTTCAAATTAATCGATGAGAATTATTGGTATCGATTTTATATGGAGGATTGCCCATATTTCAAGTATTTTCCAATTAATTTTGAATTTGAATATTCAATCTGTTATTTGGATTGCTTCGTGAGTTACGATCTTTGAACACTCATCTTCCATCAAACCAAACACAAAAACAGACCCCCAACGATCAGTTCATTCAATTTTCTTAAATTGCACTTCTATTCTCAGAATCTCAGTGCAGAAAATTATTCCGTCACGTTTAACTGTTCAATATTCGTGAAGTATATGAACATGGTGGTGCAAACGTTAATCAAGATTGTTTGCTGTGAGCAAATAGGGGCACTCCAGAACGACTATCCTCCCTACATTGTTTATAATTGAATCAGCTCGTTTATAACAAATTGTAATTGTCTTTGGTTTAGTAAAGTGGTTGAAATTGAGCCAACCGAATTCTAACAAAATGAACTGTTGAAACGTGTGGTACATTCGACTACAATGAAGAACATTGAAGAAATAAATCATGTTTTTTATCGATTGAATAAATTTCTCGCATCGTCCAGAATTATTCGATGACCAAATTTTCAGGTGAAATGAATTCCTTCATTGAGGAATTGAATAAAATGATTTTTGATCACATAAAACATCATCTCAGAGAAATATCTTGCAGATACCGTTGGATGAAATTATTATTATTTTGTCTCAATGACTTTTTCTTTTAGTGGAAATTCAATCAGGGCGATTCAAATGCAAAGTTGACTAACATTTTTAGCTGTCGAATGTTGAATTCGAAACATCATGATCAATATTGAAGTGATACAGTTGCAAATAATTAACAATTAATACACACATAAAACTTTCTAATCAAAGAGAGTTGTTACTTCGTAAATGAAAAAGGAACAAATTGAAGCATGGGTAATAACATTGAACGCTCATAAAATTTCCAGCATTTAAAAGTTGTATGTACTGAAAAATTATACGTACGCTAAAGGTACACGTTTTCATCATACAGGTGAAAACAAGAATTTCGTCAATGTTCTTCCAACACGAACGTGTGATAGACGCGAGTAATAAATGTCTGGATAATGTTATTTCGTGCTGATGATGGTCGTTTCCAGGACGATCGTTCAATCAAGTTCCTTTCATCAAACTCGAACCAATAGGTAGAGTTTTCTTGTTACTCCATCACCATGGGATTCTTCATTTCTTTTTCTTCAACAAAAAATACAGTATATCGATTGAAATATCGCCGACCTATTTTTCATTCAACCCACCGTGAACTGCTTTATCAATTTTAATAATTTTCCACACCCGCATCTCATTTTTTTTCTTTTTTATGAATTTCGAAAAATTTATGATAGATCGTCAATGATATTTATATTGAATTCCAATTATATAATATTTATAATAATAGGTTCGCAAAGAGATATAATGATTTGTGAGGAATGAATGGATGATTACAGTTGCACCCGTCGTAAAAGCACCCAGTCAATTGCTTGGAGCACCCTTAGGAACTGACGTTCAATTGGAGTGTTACGTCGAAGCTTTCCCAAATACGATCAATTATTGGATGAGAAATCGTGCTGGTTTGGAGGACGAGATGTTGTTAGAAGGGTAAGTCTAATTGATTTCTTCAAAAAAGAACGATAAAGACAACCTGTGACGATTTGAAAAGAATCAAGATCTATTCTTTTTCTTATAATATTTTCGAGCTTATTCTTCATTATGTATTCAATTGTTGCAATACACAGAACGCATAAGAGTCCATTTGAATAAAAATAGATAAATTTCTCCGTTTGAGTATTCAGATAAAATTCCTCCTGTGATAAATCGATAAATGGGTATTCGAATCAAAATGAAAATGAAGTTATTAAAATTCGAATTACGATTATCAAACACATTGAATTGTATTACAGGAATGAGACAGAAATTTCGAATGCGATCTAAGAAACTCTCAAGAACGTACACGGAATTCAGAAACTTTTAAACGAGAAGAGGGTTTCCATGAATCGTAATTGTAGTGTCATGTAATATAGTTTTCACATGACTGCCTCAAAGGTTTTGTACATGCTCTTCGAATTTCACTCAAGGTGAGAAGAAAGTGAAGATGTTATTCAACTCTGCTCTGTTGATGATGAACTTCCAAGAGCGGAATTGGAGAGAAAACTTGAACATTCACGATCACTACTTGTGGAACAGCAAAAGGAAAAAGAAAATACGGATTAGAATTTTTAATTCACTTTTATTTCACTGGAGAACAAATGATGACGAATGAAGTCAATAGATTAGGATTCACGTAACCAACTGTACGAAGAGACATAATATTTCTGTATATCCAGTTTATCACATCCGCAATGCAGATATAAATGTCGTTAATTGTTTCTCTATTTCAACGCAGTTCATTATAATCAAGAGAAAACTCGATATGAACAATTTAATTCGATGATGAATTCAAATTCGCAGAATATTGAAGATATTTTCTCAATGTTCACCCAGACTTTAGATTTCATCTTTCAGTTGATTTCTTGGATAAGAATTATTATAGATTTATAAAATCTTTACAATGAACCTGTTATGGAATCTAAAGCGATGGGCGATATCGCATCACTGTATTCGAGTAACTTGCAACTCATTATCTAACGTTCTAGATTATTGCGTCCATCAGGATCTCTACGATGATTCAAAAAATTATTCTCAAGTGCATTCGCGTGATGCACATTGAACAACTTCATTACTCGTGAAACTTGTTTTAATGTCACGTGAAATATAATCAGTTACCTCTACAAAGTCAAGTACCGCGTTGTTTCCCTTATTCATGTGAAAATAAAACCCCCTGAAGTATTAGTTTCTCGTATAAGAACGTGAGAATCACAAAAGCAGCGTATATTGAAGTGATGTTTCTCCAAGTTAATAATAACAGGGATTTTTAGTACACAGTTTGAAACATCTATTAAAAAGTTCCACTCCGGACTTTGAATATCGTTGAAAATTTAAATCGTTGTACAATTTATGTGGACTTGAAATATGAATAATACCGTATTTCATAACTTCTCTTATAAAATTTATACAAGGTATTGTTTCTTTCTCCTCTTCAAAACGAATATGAAAACTTTAGCTTTTGAAATGAATTTCTCACCTCGTTAAACAAACATCTCGTCAAGGAATGAAATATGATATTTTATTGTTATACGATACAACAATACCTTCAATGTAAAATATATAGAATTTATGATTTTATTTTCCCCTTCACGTAGGCCTAAATACAGCGTTCGTGAAGAACGTATGGGATACAGAGTGGTGATGGGTTTGGTAATCAAAGGATTCACTGCACCAGACGTTGGGAGTTACAGATGTGTCTCAACAAACAGTCTTGGCAGAGCAGATGGCACTTTAAGACTATACGGTGAGTTGAATTTTGAAAATTATCAATGATTTTATCCCTCCTTGCAGACCGTAAATCTCAACGTACCTCGAATTGAATTAAACCGACTCGAATGTGGGAAGCCTTGCGGCTCATGATGTATCGTTTTTCTTTGGAGAACGTATACTTTTGTATCCCATGAAAAAAGAAAGCGAAAGTTTATTTTATATATGGATGTTCCCATAAAAAATACAATATCCAAGCACTGAAGTATAATAATAAGGATTCATTATTCAACGTACGGTTCGGCGTACGAGGATATTACGGTTAATGTGATAATTTGTTCGAAATTCTTTTCTTACGAGAGTACCTTTCGAGAGAAACTTTCTCATAGGTATAGAGCTCCGTAAAGTCCTTTTAATACCTTGTAGAGGCTTTCGGAAAATTTATCACGGAGATTGCGATCAGAATTTTCGTCAGGGACTTTTAATGAAAAAGGGAAAAATCCGTTTCCGGCATTTTTTTTTCTCGAATGAGGAATGATTGTTCTTCCATTTCTTTTCCAGAAATCAAACTTTCTGATAAGACGTCACATGGTAAGGATCTGGTATCCATTATTGGGGGTGAGTATATTCAATCAACGATTTTCCAATCACGATGTTTTATTCAATTTTGGGAATTTGAGATGAAAATTCATTAGAATATATTCAACTTCATATATCATAATAAGAATGTATTTTGCACTCCAAATACATTTCACGTACACTTTTGGAAAAATATATTTCCAAACTCATCCTTGTACATTTTTGTCCCAAGGTCTGGCAGAGGCAGCCCAAAGTTCTGGTGCCAGCAGAAGAGGAATCAGTGGTATATCAATGACGATACACAACAACAGCGCCTGTGACATTCTGTCAATTATTCTCTTTCTACTGGTTCTTTGGCCACGGTGAAGAAAAGATCCAATTCTTCCAATCACTGCCTAATCAAGCTGAATTTAACACACTTTTGTGGGTGTCGAATGACTATTTGTGCCAAAAGACGAATCAAGCGGAAGAAGGAGAGTGGTGGAGCAAAAGGGAAAGAAAAAAAGTAAAAAGAAACGCGAGGCCTGAATTTTCCAAAACTCTTCTTCCTATTCTCTTTTCTACTCCAGTGATGAATTTTTGTGATCATTTCCTTCCTTCCTTTCATTTCCAACACAAGTGTAACATAGATCCATCGGATATATGAATATGTATATTGTCAATGTATGCGTGTACGAATTTGTCAAGGTGTGAATCGATGCATATCTATAATAGCATATCGAAGAGAATTTCGGTTGAGAAGCGAGGAAAAATGAAAATAAAAAAAGACTATTACTATTACTATTGCAGTGTGTGGTGTGAAAGAGCAAGCAATGTGCGATTCCCGAATTGCCCGACGGGGAGAAAATCAGTAAAGCTTAAAGAATGAATCGTTGATAATAAAAAAAAAACAAAAATAACAATAACTTTGTCTTTGGTATAAGCGCTGTGGACGTTTAGACGTCAAAGATGTCAATGTTTCGAAATAAAAGAAAAAACAATAATCAATCTATGGTTCGAGATATTTTCCTTGTACGATGAACCACCATTCGTCCTTCAAGAAATATCCTCTCTAAACAAATGTGCAAACTACTTTGTACTGGACATTACCATGAAATTTATGTGCGTTTCCATGTAATTACATAGCAAAGTTAGGAGAAACTCCTTTTGACCATTAATTATTCAAGTGGAACGTCTCGTGTTGCAAGATAATCGAGGAGGGAGTGAAATAAAAATCCAAAATCTAGCAAGGAATACTGGGAAGCTCGGTGAATCACTGACTCGGAAAGATTTGTGAGTTCCAGTTACTGGGATAGTTTATAACGGAAATAATTTTTCTTAATGTTACCCAATGAACACTTCGCGTTCATTGAATGGTATTTGAAATCTGGAGGCGTATTTTTAACAAAATCAAAATTCTATCCGAAAGATATAATTCTGCACTAGTAGTTAGTTATTCTGTGATAAATCAATCATGAGATAGCATATCACATCGATTGGGAATTGAATGATCGTGATGATTTCATTATGAAAGTTGTATTCGGCATTTGCTCGTATGAAAATAGAAGGTACATAAGTTTTAAGATGAATGTGAAATTGATATCCACTTCTCTTAGACCCCAGACAGCACAAATGATCATCTTGAATTCACAAAAACTTCTGAAAGAACTTCTTGAACAGTGCCCGTTATGATCGTAAAAATGAATTCAATATGAACTCAAGGAATTCAAAATGCATACATGTTAAATGCCTGAATAGTTCTTTATGAATTCGTGATATGAATTCTTTCTGAAGATTAAGTTATTCATCAAGAGTTCATTTTGAATTTGAACTATTCATAATGAATTCATGTTTACTGTCATAACGGGAGCTCTTTGGGGGGGGGGGGGGGGGCTTTTGTGCTGTATGGGATGAAACATGCACAAAAAACCACTCGGTTGATAATTTTCCAAGAAAAAACAAAGGTTAGCTCTGTATCGGTAAGAATGATTGTTGAAGATTGGTGAAATTTCGGAATTTCCTTATTTTTCCTAGGAAGATAAACAATGTATACTGTAATTGACGCAGCTTCACGTGAGGGAATTCATGAGTGACAATGAAATACATCACCAAGAATAACCAGAATAGATCGTTGTGTGAAAAAGAAATCGGTATGGAAAACCATACATTACTTCCATATGTTCTTGATACATTGAAAAGGGATAGATGTAACAGGGTGTGATAAGATGTCAGAGATGAAATCACCGCTGTTCGATATATCAATGTTTTCGAATAACTTGAAATAGAAAACTTGTTACATTTAATTTATATTTGTTCAGTTGCAATCAAACAATCACATAGAACGAGCAAAAACTCTGTTCTCCACACTGGAGGAAAATTTTTTTCCACAGTTGGCCACCAATTTAGACGAAACTCGTATGGAACTACTATGAGATTGTGGATGGAACGTGGTTTGAGTTTCATTGCAATCGGATAACCAGAAACGCAAATACGAGCGGTTGCAAAATTACAATTTACGATAACATGTTTCTTTTCCCCTTCCCGTTTTTCTGGAAGGATGAGGCTGAAACTTGTACGTAACCACTATTGAAACGGCATACAACTGTGGGGAAAATTCCGTACGAACGGAAGATATCCGCTTATACTGTTCGAAAAAACCAACACTGAATTGATGGACTTATATACACACCGGAATTGTGTGATGATTATACTCCAATTGGTGTTCATTTCTAAAATATAACACAAATCGGAAACAAAATTCTAACACAGAATTGATGGACGCATATACAGATCGGAAAGTGGTTACGGAGAGTCAAATTTCTAACAGTCCCTCATGAAAAAACCCGATATCGGGTTCCAATAAATCCTATTCTCGAGGAGAAGGCCTTGAACAACAGAATCCAAAAACACGTATCAAATATTTTTCGTCCCAAAATCGAAGAAAAATGACTATTGAATTCTAAACTTTGGGCGTAAAAACCACGTGGAATGACCCTTATACCAACAATGTCAATAAAAAATGACGGACCTAAGAATTTTTGGTACAGATTTTTCACTCCTCAAAGTGTTTTAAAACAAAATACAAAGGAACCAAATCTATCTGCACTCAGATCACGGTTATTACTCAATGCTACCTGAAATTCAGTGCATCTAGCATGTGGATTATGGACCCATAATTGGTTCGAGGAGTATCATCAGAAAATCAGAATCTTTTGCTGGCCACAGCACAATCAAGGAATTTAAATGAGAATTGGATGTGGATTTCAATGGAATGAAACGTAGAAACATACTAGCAGCATTGGAGAACTTCAGACGCAAGCACGAAGATCCGATCTTCAAGAAATACGTGCGAGGTAGCTCCCTCTGATGAAAATTCCGTTGAAAACGGATAGAAGACGGATAGGGTCTCTGTTCGTATCTAACTGAGTTCTATGCTCTCTATCCGCATCGAAAAATATTGCAAACAAAGATCTACGCGTGGTATCTGTTCCTGTCTATTTTAGGGCTGGACTCGAGGCTCACGAGTAAAACTCAATTTTGCCAGTTCTAATGCAAGATCCGTTGGGTCAATGTACGGATATTTGAAGAATGAAATGGAAGAAAATTTTTGGAAATATTCTTTTGATTTTGAGTACTAAGGTTCATTCAAAACTGTTGCAGTCTCGAAAAAGGTCTTTTCTTGTCTTGTCCTGGTCTTGAGTAGAGAAAAATTGCTTTATATCCTGGATGCAATCAATTTCATCCTCTTAAACGTGTTGTTTCCAACTATTACATGCCCACACTTGACTTGATGAAGAAATTTATCTTCAAAGATGGTAAAATTGAATTATATTTACTATTTTTTAATTTTGCTCAGTCCGAGTCTCGAGTCCACCTCTAGTCTATTTCTATTCGCAATGGTGATAGAACCGTAAATTCAAACAGAGGCTATGTCAGTCTTGAACGGAGCTTGAACAGTCAATTCGTTTCTATTAGCAACAACTGTTGAAGAAGTTGGTAAATTATATGCGGGATTCGTACGTAATAGTGAAGGCTCTAATAGATTCCTGCGTCTGGTCCAAGTGCAACCGTTAGAGGTTCTAACCGTATCTGATGGCACCTATCAGTAGAGAATTTCCTAACTGGATTGATCTGCAATTACGGGTGGACATATGAATGGTACTCATACGGGGTGTATTCGCCATCAAATGAGGCTGATTTCACCCTGGCAAATTCGGCAAATTCTTTCAGGTATATTTCAGGTATCAATAAGATTGTGTATGTTGGAGATATCATAGCAATGTCATTGAGGTATTTATACTCAATTTAAACCTCGATAATACGTTTCATATTGTCAAAAATGATATCTAAACAATATTATAATGAAACGTAATATGTGAATATATGATAAACAAATGTGACGTCGCCCTCAAGTTCATGGTGAACATTCTTACGATATGAAATACTCCGTACAAGACACCTATGTAGAACCTTAAGTGAAGAAGGATTCAAATAAATTAAGGATGTAATGACGTAATCCTTCCCTCACCAGTGGTCCCAGATTTGAAAAGTCAATGGCTACTCATACATGTATTGTGCATACGGAACGGTATGCCTATACATGTGAACATGTAATACGTGCATCTCTTCCATGGATCTAAGAATACTCTGGATGGTGCCTGAAGCTTCACTTTGGACGAGGGGTGTCTCCGTACAAATGGAAGGGGGAGTGGGCGGTCACCATATTGCGTGGCAAATTAACACATTGATCACAGATCGTCATATATCGGTGAGAGAGAGAGCAATATTGCCACTCAATACGGTGACCTGATCCCCCTCCCATCTGTACGGAGAAGACACCGCACCTTTGTGCACCATCCAGAGTATTTCTAGATTCATGGTAGCTCCATACCCCTACTCAAAGTGCCAGGCAGATCAGAACAAAAAATAGTTGTCTGGCTTTGAACGATCTTGGTTCCAGAAAATCCGGTCAAAAATTGACAAAATTTCTACCTGGTGTTTTTCCGGAATCACCACACATGGGATATCCTGTCAAAAACTGACAGAGAAAATGTTATCAGGTCCGATGAGATATTCCGGTTTGGTGATTCCGGACAAAACCAGGTAGAAATTTCACCAGTTTTTGAACGGATTTCCCGAGGCAAAGACCGTTCGAAGCCTGACAACTTTGATATTTTCCAGATCTGCCTGGCATTTTCAGCAGGGACGTTTGTATTAATGTCCATGTTGACATGAATATAACCTCTACGTTTCAGTTTTGTGACCACTGTTGATTGCAAATTTGGCAACTTCATTTGCGAAGAGAAATAATTCGATGGATACGGTAGTTTTTATCTCAATAATGAAGGATCATCTCTGCTCAAAATGCTAGATCTATTGGATTAGGGTTACCAGATCTTACCCAGCTGAAAGTGTATATCGACAGTGATAAAGTGGAACAGAAGTAGGGTACCTGAGCTCAAAAGTATACCAAGAAAGAAGACATTTTAAGAGCTCTGAGAATCACAAAATGATTCAAATATAGTGCAGAAATAGGGTATAATATTTCAGAATACCTCTATTACAATAAATTTATTGGAACGTTTCCATATATTTTGGAACCACATATAACATGAACAACTTATCATATACTATAAAAAATAGTTCATATATAATGTGCAATGAGGCTCATATTTGAACATACCGAGAGATTACTGCACTTTTTGGGCTTTTCATATAGTTTCACATTTCAACGGTCAAATAGAAGGACCAATTTGAATTCTACAGCGTTTTTCCTGAATCAATGAGCAGCTAAGGTAACTGACCCCTTTAGTGAACCTCGAGATAATAAAACCTCTTTTACGAACAAGAAGTGTTTACCTATTACGTGCTATGAAGGTTATTCCAATCTTCGAACATTATTGTTCGTGATTAATGCGGAAACAAATGGAAGGAAGAAAAATGTAATTCACGAAATAAATAAAGATTCATGCCGAGTGTCACAACGAGCTTTGCCTTCGTGAATCTTACGAGGTGAGTTAAGAATGGACATTTTTTCAATTGTGCATTTTCATAGTATTAATGCGACCATTGAACTATTTTATGTATCCAATCTATTGATATTATCCAAATTAAGATAATATAGGGTTATTTTCAATAACTGTCAGTCGCTAACCTAGAAAATTGCGCGTTCAGGAATACACACACGAAAATGATCGATGAATCTATCACTGAACGAATAAACGTAACAATTCATATCATAGGTATCTACTCTAGGAGAATTTTTTCATGAATTCTCATAATGCGCATGATTTTTCAATCAATCTATAAATTCCTCCAAGGATTGGAATAAACATATAAAATTATGAACCCTACTTGAAATTCTCAATTTTTTCCGCCAAAGTAACTCAAGCAGCAACAGAAGTTCAAAGTATATATGAAATAAAAACGTTGGTAGAATTTGAGAATGAGATACGAAGAACATATCATGAAAGTTCATAGAATATACGAATGAGACTGTTTTAAATATACTCAGAAAGTACATAGTACATTTGGAATGTACGATATTCATTCCATCGACGTTCGACTGACGTCCCGTCATATATTCGATTACATACGTTCGATGAATATGCATAGCACCTATGAAAAGGTCTCATTAGAATGTGGACAGAATATATTTCGAATATCATCAGGAAAGTGATAATAACTCATCTGAACAGCCTCAGATTCTACGCGTTCAGTTATGGGGTCAATCAGCGTTCACTAATTCATGCGACCCGTTCACTAATGGGGGTATTGTCAACATTCCATCAATTTCATTATTTTTATCGTTATCACTTAGAAAATGAATAAAAAATCATGGTAAGAGAAAATTGAAATGCTCAATCTACCTTATTTACGAGTGGAAATTCATTTTAAAGGAATTATTCATGAAATGATTTATATTTAGAGTGCTTGTGTTCTTAAATGTTCACTAATGGGGTCAGTTACCTTATGAGAATTAAACTTACTTCAATCATATGACTTTGAGGATTCCCTCTTTGGGGCGACTATCGTTGTTGCGACTGTGAATGATGTGAAAAGATCGATACATCAATTCGATAATTCTATGAATCAATCGACTGATAGGTTTGTTTGATTTCTGAAGCAAGGCTGTATTGCAAGTTGCGACAAAATCATGTGATTCGTGGATTTCGAAAAAGACATCAGGAATAACCAAATCAATCATTCGACAGTAGCTTGATGTTTCTGTCAATAATGTGATATTTCGTACTTGTCGACGAATGTGATTGGAGAGAGACTTTTACTACTCAAATACAGTTCTTTCATTCCATAAAAAGGAGACGAGAAGAGTATTGCAGAGTACAAGTCAAACACCCTGCCTGACTTTTCCTGCACATTCTGGAATGGGTACATGTCCTGGTTTTCCCGAATGTATGGTAACCCTACATTGGATTGGAAGAGATTGACGTGAATCTATGCGGTTATTTTTCTTTAAAAAATGGTTCACAACTGACCGACCTCCACAGCACTTGGAGATTTTCGAAACGTTCTAAACACGCCGGAATATGTCGGAAAAATCCTCGGAACGTTTCGGAGATGTCCAAGGAACCTGTTGCTGTTAGAGAATTCCCTAAAAGTTTCCATCTGATATTCCAAACCTTCACCTTCAGATTGAGAAGAGATGTTTGGAGAGCATCAATAAAGACTCACGATCATGTCATATGGATGGACTCCATTCTTAAATTTTCCTTCGTCTTGAATTGGAATCGCAGATTTGAAATATCATACTAAAAATGTTGGGGAATTGGTTAGTTCCAAGTCATACTTTACAGGGAAAACACTGCATAGAAGAAACTCCAGCAAAACTCATTCGATGGAATCCAATTGACATTTTGAGCAAGGATTCCTTACTTTGTAGCAGCCATTAGCCCTTCAAAATTTCAATGATGCGAGAAACGAATTGGTTAAACCGATACGGAATTCGTATTTGGCCAACCGACTCTTCAGCTTCATTGGAACAATGTAGGTTTCCCAGGTCTCACCGCGTGGAGGTTGCTGCTGATGGAGACCCACCCCCTGCTCTGTCTTCACATTATTCTTCTTCCCGGAAAATTTTATCCCGATAACTCATGAGTTGTACGACACTTTGAGATATCAGGCGTTGGAATTCGGAAAACAGAAACGAATACAGAGGACTTTTGCTACGACTGAGATGAGAATTTATTCCTAACGGTCTAAGCGGAATTAAAAGAATCCTCGGCGAATTCGTTCATGTCTACTTGGAAATAATTGCATTGCCAATAAATACCCGAAATTTCGTTTGGAAGTATCATTCCCGAAAACTGGCATGGAACGGAATTAGAATTACGTTAGAATATTTGCGGTCCAGCTTGAATTTCTTCCGTTGATCGTGATATTGGACCCCATCTTGCCAAACGTGGAGTTGCGATCTGTTTGAGAATGACGTTGTAATTGATCCAATATGGAGCGGGTAACCGGTGTTTTTATCGAACGACCGACGAATGTTCGATGTTAATTCGCTCCGTTTATGACCTTGAGGCAGAGAATATCATGTAATCAGTATCACATGCATATCATATGGAAAACAATTCGGAGAGAATATTGAACTACCGCGTTTAGTGATACCGCGAGGGACGAAAGAATCGAGACGAGGAAAATTCGGCCCAAGAAATATACGAAACGAAAAAAGTGATGCAATGGGGAACAAGAAGCCTCTGTGAAGTGATCTGGAATGATGTTGCCCAAAAAATATGTTGAAATGTCGAGATGAGACGAAACGAAACGAAACAAGGCATCAAGAAATGGAGACGAAACAAGAATGCCAAAACGATCAACCAATCGATACCAGTGTGATTCGATGGAAAACAAAAATCCAGTGCGCAATAGTCAAGAATGATGGAGTATCGAGATGAGATAAAACGAGGGAGACTCGATCCAAGAGATTCACGAAATGAGACGAGTTGATTTGATGAGAAACAAAGATTCAATGCGCAATAGTGAAAAGTGAGACTGCCTAAGAAAATGTTGAAATGTCCCAACCAGACAAGAACAACCCATTCTCGTCTCGCGGCATAACTAACCGCGTTCAAGCTACCTGCGTCCCGCGACTATTAATATAATCAACGGATATACATAATTCACCGCGCTTTTCAAGACAGGAAATGGAATTAGGTAATCTTTGCCCCAAAGTATATCGGAAACCACGGAAATATTGCAATTGAGTTACAATCAACCCGATGTGAAACGGAAGGCGCGTTTTTGACCGGATCAACCGCGGGACTTTTGCTTTTAATTTTTCGCCGACACGCGACTATAGTTTTGAATGGGTAACGAATTTCGAAATTTTGAACCCGAGTTCCGTTCCGAATTTTTCCTTCGAATTTCCAGTTATGTTCGTTTTACTAAACGCGGCGAACGACCGAAATGTCCTTCCTACTGATCCGTTCTGTTTATGACCTTGGTGCAAAGAAAATTATCTGATTAATATAATATGTATATCATATAGTGAAAGGTTTCATGGGGACTTTGAAGCTACCGCGATGAATCTACCCGCGTGCTGCCTTGAAACTTTTCCCATTGGTCCCCGCGGCTTGACCGGACTGACCAAGACCGCAAGTTGCAAGTCACTGCATGTCGCCGTGAGGTAGGATGAAGCCACAAGAAGGCTCTTTTGAGACGAAAATTAATATCATTAACGAATAGTGTACTGCGCGTGTCGGATCAAAAAAGGGGAACGAATTATCCTTCCACCAAGGTACATTGCAGAACGCGGGAATTCTTCAATTACATTATCATCGACCCGATATACAGTGCAGGAACCAATGGTTTTGCCGACCGACCGAGGCACTTATCTTTTTAATCCCGCGGTACCGCGAATAATTCACGAATAACATTTCTAATAAATATGATGCGAGAAAAAATTGAAGTCGACGGTGGTAAAATCGGATCTCATCTATATAATCAATCCTTCGGTTACAGGCCGGAAGTTTTTGCTGACGTGACATTCGTCTCATTGAACGCGAAATCACGATCACCGCGCGTCTCTCGAAGAAATCCACGGATATAACTCCGCAATGAGTGTGATGTGAAAAGTAATTAGTTTTAAAAACGGATGTGAGATTGAGCCCCAGAAACGTAGTATTCTTTGATTCCCGTCGTCAAAGTTTCCCTTTAATCTTATCATACGACGCGTTTTACCTGAACCGATGTCACGATTACCGCGATGTATTTACGTGAATAAATTCTCATCGAGTTATCTGCAAAAAATGAATGAACAAATATTCTAGAAACAATTTAGCATCAATGATAACCCAAAAAGTATGTCACATAAAGAACGAATCGTACACTTCGTTATTTATGTGTGCTGAAACAAAAAACATCATTGTTCCATGCATTCAATATAATAACCGAGCCTAGAGGCAATGTAAGGTGAATCGAGAAGAATTTGAATACAGCACGGAATCAAAACCCACTCCCGATGTTGTTTCCTCACATTTTGCACGAGTTTCCCTACCAACATAATCCCTATGTCCTTCAAATTTTCATCAATTGAATATTTCCCATAAGAAAACCTTCTCTGACGCATTTGTCAGTATTTGTGTTCAATTTCAGAAACATTCCCACATACCAGTTGGATTCGGAAGAGGAGTACAAATAGGGTCTCCTCTCCCGTATCATGTATGACCCGCTTTGTTCTGTCCACCCCTGAGTGTTTCTCTCCCTCATTAGAGGGCAGCTTTGTGATAGTTTCCGAAGACCAGAGACTGTTTCGTCTCCAAAATCAGAATTCCTTGGACCAAAATGTTTCTCTGGACTCTGGGAAAAATATTGGTTCCGCGTCTGTCTCTTCGTCTGTCTATCTGGTAACGGACTTCGAACGCGCATATCCTCCGTTTTACTCTCCAGTCTAGATGAAATTATTACCGAAGTCGTGGATTGGGAGATAACGGTCCTATATGAGTTCCAACCTTCCAAGCGTATCGGATCTTTGATATATCCGATTCCCACGGTGGTCCCATATGAATTTCAGTTGGATCAATTGACGGGTGAAAATTTGTTCCTTCGGATCAAATATATTTGGGGATTTTTCTATAGCACGTTTTTTGCATATTCCAATGACTCGAATATCATGTGATTGGTCGATTCACCGGAATCGATTCATACCGTTGTATGAAGAAATAATTGCAGATATTTTCTATCTCAACCTCGTTTCATTCATCTTAATTGGAAGTTGGATTTCATACCATACTTCATCATGAATTCAAAAACACAAGGCAATTTTGCATGGAAAGAACTCTGGGAGAAGCTTGATGAATGGAACGAAGTTGGGAAGATGATGGAGGTGATGATAATATAAAACCAAAAATACTTAGAACTCGGTGAATTGAATCAGACAGAGCAGCAGGACCCACTGCTATTTCTCCCGATTGTATTCCACGTCATAACTACTCTGTCGACATTTGATTACATATTGATGATGAAACAAGCAAAAAAAAATACCGCGAATTCATCTGGATTCCAGAATAGTGAAGAAGTGGAATGAAATAGTTATGTTAGTAGACAACACATATGCACATGCACATGCACATGCAATCAAATCCATTCCATTACAAATATCTTGTCCTTAAAGTACATGGGAGTGATCATATTTGAGAAAATATCTGCAAATATCTTTCCAATATACGAAATATTCTTGAATCTGGATGATATGGATAACATTTGAAAATCAAATCATCAAGCTACGTCATGTCAAAATTGTTTGGTAATCCTAAATGCGCTCTTCCAGGTAAATAGAATGTACTATTCGATATGAACTAATAGTTTGTATCAAATCTTATATTCATTTTGAGCGTTACATTATCACATCTCTTTTACAACGCGATTCAAAGTGTCGTTTCCTTTGCGAATAGGATACATCATTCGATACGAATCTCAATCCTTCGTAACAAATATTATATCCTTTCTAGGCATCGCGGAACGAATTTCTCGCCAACCAGATATTAGTAACATCAGGTATACGCGACCCCCCTCCCGTTGATATCCAGACAGACGGACAGGGAGACAAAGAGTGAGGGGGAAGAAAGGGTTACACAGAAGGAAAGGAAAAAAAGAAGAAAAAAAGACGGCCACATAGGAAGGGGGCCGCCATCAACTGAAAAGGACGATGATACAAAAAGATAAACAGATACACAGCCACATGAATAGGAAGAGAGGAGGGTAAACATGGAGACCCAGTTTTTCCCCACCTCCGGAGAGATATTTTGGTATCGGAGATTTTCATTCTACAGACAAATAGATTTTCGGTTTCTCGAAACCATCCACAAAGCTCCCCTTTCACGAGAAAACATTAACCAGGATAATTCATTCAACCGAATGCCCTCGTCCACATGAATTGAATATACTATTCGATATAAACTAATGGTTTGTATAAAATTTTACATCCATTCTGAGCATCACATTATCGAATTTCATTCCTACCGCGAATTGAAATGCCTTTTCTCCTGACATATGGGATAGATTATTCGATACGCGCTATAATTTTTCATATCAAATATTGAATCCCTTCCAGGCATTGTTGAATGATTATCTGTTCATAACCTTGATCTATCTCTGCACGCGCGTACTTGTACTGAATTATTTCTTTTATAGATTTTCCTTCAAACCTTCCAGAAAGATTTGAATCAGAAAGAATTCCATGGCGTACGGAAAACGAAACGCGAATGTGATTCGGAAATTACGCGGAAAACAAAAACATGAGACTCCAAACTCATGAAATTTATGAAAAAAGAACAAATCGATAAGGAAGGTTGCATTAACCATCTTCTGCCTGTAGACTTGTCATTTCCGAGTGAAAAATATTATATATCCATGCAGTTCGTCTGCTTCAGAAGTTGTGTGATTGATTCATTAATCATGAATGCAGTTTCTGATCAAAGACCGACACATTTTAATTCGTTGAATTGAATCAAATAATATCGAACCACACAACTTCATCCACAGAATTGGCAACGAAAGTGAGAATGGAACCAAATATCTATCACCCGTCGCCAAACAGCAAAGACACGAGTACCCTCCGAGCTGCTGAACAAACAATACAAATATTGGATTAAAACTCGCGAACTCATGGATAAACATTTGAAATACATCTATTCATCGTTGTTTACTAGCATTACATAATGTCTGGAGGGAATGTACTTCGTTATTGAATTCGCAAACCAATTCCCTTCCTCAATATTATGCTGCGTTGAACCATCGGATTGTTATATCAAAACTGTATTCAATGAGATCTGAACGAATTAAATGAATTAAATGAACTCACCTGTTTGACGGCGACTGCTCGCTGCGAATGATCCTCAGCTCCCAACTGCACCACACGAACCTTGAAGCGCGTCTGAATTGGGTAGGTGAAGGGACTGGACTGATGGCTTTGATCCCACCACTGTCCTCGCTTGGTGCTTCCGATACCAAGGAAGTGATGGGGAGTGGGTTATCTTGAGACCAATCGGAAATTAGAAATTTTTCCTTCTCAATTTTTCAATCTGTCGAAAGACTCACTACTCTCTACTTCCCCGGGGTGTCAAGAGCACCCACTACTTGTGTCCGGCTGGAGATTTCACGATCAAATGCCAGTTTTCCTCAGGGGTCACTATTTATATAGTTTTCCGATATGGGACTCGATCAATCAGGAGCTGTCTCGCTTGACGTTGTTCATTGTTCATTTGAACTCGAGTGGGGATTGCGAAAAGAAGAGGCCTCACAATGGGACCAATGGGAGGAGAAAAATGTTGGTAATCTGAATTATATTGATTCTGGGTTGAGAAAATTGAAATTCTCACTTCTGAATTCTTATTTCATGAACCATTGATGATGGACGAGAAATTTATCACAAGCAAAAACGTGTATTCCGAGGAGTTCTAGCAGGCTATATTCTTTATTCTTCATTTCGACAAACTTTGTTTCTCTTCTCGTTCTACTGATCCCCTGAATCAAATTCAAGATGTGTTCGAGCGCTCGGCGAGTTATCAAACTCAGACCCCCAGTTCTACACTGAGAAAAGTGAACTGTAACCATTACCATGCGAAAGTGGTAGTTGAATGGCAGAATCTCCGAGTTGATGATGACGGCTACCTTATTTGGTATCCATCTTCATGTAAATGGTAATCATTCCCATGTACGTGAACATTGCTACGATTCTCCATTGTATCCGAAACCAAAATCGCCAAGCTGTCTTCCAATTACTATTTGCACATGGTAATCATTGCATTCCACTTCTCTCAGTGTACAATTCGAGAAGGGGAGCAGTCCTTCCTATTTTGTAATTCATTGGTCATTTTTCCGTGTTATACGAGAAGCTTTGTTTCCGCGAGATAATAATTCTTATATTCAATTTTTCTCATATTCATTCAAGGTCCGTTCAACGAGAGGGTTTGTTTGGAATCATTGTGTATCGCTCAGGTATATCCGAGAGGTATATGAAGCGGATTATGAGTAATGAATGTCTTTTCATTGATTTATTTATCACCGCGCAACAACAAAGTTTTTGAATTTGACATTCTCGGTGTGTTCAAATAAAACTTTTCGAACCTCTATTTTCATTCCACACGGACGTATTTCGAGAGTTTGCATAATTGACGGAAAGAAATGGTGCTCCGTTGTGAGAAAATTCAATGCAATGGTTTTTGTTAGGGAGTGTTACCGAAATACTTTGAACTGACACCAAATTTGCACCAGAAGAGTACGGTGGCATATTCATATTGGGGGTTTGTCAACAGTACACAACGATTTTGGACACTCGCTGTTGTTGAACGAACTATGATCCGCGATGATAATCTTTATACGAGAAGAATATGAACGAAATGCATATTCACAATCTGTCGCTTATACTGCCCCGAAATACCGGAGCGATCCACAATGCTTCCAAACGGAACCGTTTTTGTTGAACGAGACTTTCATTTGTATTGAACGAACAAGAAATTCTTTTTTTTTCCTATGAAGATTATCATCACGAATCATGATGACGATGGAAAGCTTTCAGGAAAAATCATTCTGTACTGTTCAGGTATTCCCAAGAGTTATGGAAAGCGGATTATAAATAATGAACCCCAAATGAAAATGTGACTTCGTGTGCTTCTGGTGTAAATTTCGTGACATCTCAGAGGATTTTGGTAATTCATCATGAAAACACGATGTATCCACAGATTTTTCACATCAATATTTTTTGGTTTCTCTCCGGGAGAAAGAAGTGTCGGTCCGATCGAAATTCGGTGTAACTATACTCCCAACTGAGAGTATTCAGGGTGATCGAACTGATGGAATTGGCGTTGGTATAATTCTGGTGTCAATTATGTTGCAAGGAATTCTCAAACGCGTCGGAAAACCCTGCCGTTCAATCGGTGTATTTTATTCAATGAGGAAAATCTCCCTATGAATTTACCAATAATGCCATCAGCTTTTTTGGATGACATATTTTCTGCGTGTTCGAATAGGACTTCTTCATCTCTTCATTTCTATATAACACCTCGATGTATTTTGAGAGATTTTCTACTGAGAATATTATACTTGATATCATCATGGTGCTCCGTTATAGAAAAAATGCAATACAATTATTTCTATGTGAACGTGTCGACCCTTAATATACCCATATGGGCACTAGAAGGATTCTCCCTCAAGATCAATAATAAATCCATAAAGAACTCTGGAAGGTTCCAATCCTGTGGTGATAGACGAATCCTCCTATAAACCCATCGTTCCGGAAACAGGTCTGGGAAAATTCTATTCCTGTCCACAAGGAAGGTATTCACAAGTGTATAAACATTTAGCATAACTATTTATATACTTGCTCTACCAATATGAAGAGTCAGAAGGATTATAATGGGATAGTTGTCATGACTATAAATTACTCAAAGGGTGGTTATAGACATGTGGAGTGTTTCCTCAGTCTCGACTATTTCAGTTCCATAATATTCATTGAGTATTATCGGGAATATCATTCGCCTCCAGATTGAAAACACTTCCCAACGAAAATCATTGCATTGAATCTCCTCACAACGCAACACCATTTCTTGACGTCAATTATACAAACTCCCGAAATACGTGCGTACGAAATGTAAAATAGAGATGTGAAAAATTTCATTTGATCACGCGGAGAATGTCACATTCAAAAACTTTGTTGTCACGCGGTGATAAAGAAATCAATGAAAAGACATTCATTACTTATAATCCGCTCGATATACCTCTCCGATATACCTGAGCGATACACAATGATTTCAAACGAAACCTCTCGTTGAACGGACCTTGGAAGAATATGAAAAAAATTGAATATAATAATTATTATCTCGCGGAAACAAAGCTTCTCGTATAACACGGAACAATGACCAATGAATTTGAAAATAGGAGGGACTGCTCCCCTCCTCGAATTGTAGAATTGAAGGTTTGAATTTAATAACTCGCCGAGCGCTCGAACGCATTTCGAATCTGATTCAGGAGATCAGTAGAATGAGAAAAGGAACAAAGTTTTCCGAAATGAAGAATGAAGAATATAGCCTGTTAGAACTCCTCGGAATACACATCTTGCTTGTGCAAAAATTTCTCGTCTATCATCAATGAAATAAGGATTCCAAAGTGAGAATTTCAATTTCCTCAACCCAAAATCAATATAATTCAGATTACCAACATTTTTCTCCTTCCGTTGGTCCCATTGTTAGGCCTCTTTTTTTCGCGATCCCCACTCGAGTTCAAATGACCAATCAACAACATCAGGCGAGACAGCTCCTGATTGATCGAGTCCCATATCGGAAAACTATATAAATAGTGACCCCTGAGGGAAACCGGCATTTGATCGTGAACTCTCTAGCCGGACACAAGTAGTGAGTGCTCTTGACCCCCCGGGGAAGTAGAGAGTAGTGAGTCTTTAGACAGATTGAAAAATTGAAAAGGAAAAATTCCTGATTTTTGATTGGTCGGAAGATAACCCACTCCCCATCACTTCCTTGGTATCAGAAGCACCCAGCGAGGACAGTGGTGGGATCAGAGGCAGCGAGCCATCAGTCCAGTTCCGTCACCTATCCAAGTCAGACGCGCTTCAAGGTTCGTGTGGTGCAGTTGGGAGCTGAGGACCATTCGCAGCGAGCAGTCGCCGTCGAACAGGTGAGTTCATTCATTTAATTCGTTCAGATCTCATTGGATACAGTTTTGATATAACAATCCGTTGGTTCAACGCAGCATAATGTTGATGAAGGGAATTGGTTTGCGAATTCAATAACGAAGTACATTCCCTCCAGATATTATGTAATGCTAGTAAACAACGATGAATAGATGTATTTCAAATGTTTATGCATGAGTTCGCGAGTTTTAATCCAATATTTGTATTGTTTGTTCAGCAGCTCGGAGGGTACTCGTGTCTTTGCTGTTTGGCGACGGGTGATAGATATTTGGTTCCATTTTTACTTTCATTACCAATTCTGCGGATGAAGTTGTGTGGTTCGATATTATTTGATTCAATTCAACGAATTAAAATGTGTCGGCTTTTGATCAGAAACTGCATTCATGATTAATGAATCAATCACACAACTTCTGAAGCAGACGAACTGCATGGATATATAATATTTTTCACTCGAAAATGACAAGTCTAGAGGCAGAAGGTGGTTAATGAAACCTTCCTTATCGATTTGTTCTTTCTTCATATACTTCATGTCTCATGTTTTCGTTTTCCGCGTAATTTCCAAATCACATTCGCGTTTCGTTTTTCATGCGTCATGGAAATTTTTTCTGATTTAAATCTGCTGTCACTGAACACTGAAGATTTTGGTCCCCTATTGGACCATTCCCCAGTATCAGAGAACTCTCGAGAAATTTTGCAATAACTTTCAAAAGTATTACAATCCTATCGAGAGAAAAATTCTTGAAGAGATCCCGCGAAGGGAACACGAAGCTTCAGCGAACGTTCAGATCAAATGTGTATAGATCGGGCCGAAGGTTCATTGGAGCTAACTTTTAGATTCACAAGCGTTTGACAAAGGTTCTACGGACATTGAAATTTCCGCCTCGAAATACGTTCAGGAAACATAGATGGAACGTTCGTTGAAGGTTCATCGAAGGTTTGACGAAGCTTCACAAAACTATCTATACTTGTATTAATTTTCATCAATATATACGAAAAATGAATTAATTAATAAACATGAATCATTATGAATTAATCTAGGTATTAATATTTTTGTGAAGCTTCCTCAAACCTTCGATAAACCTTCAATGAACGTTCCACCCATATTTCCTGTATTTCCACCCAAGTATTTTGAGGTGGACATTCCAACGTTCGTAGGACCTTTGACAAACATTTGTGAATCTAAAAGTTGGCTTTTATGAAGCTCCGATCCGATCTATACAGATCTAATCTGAACGTTCGCTGGAGCTTCATGTCCTCTTCGGGACCCAGACAGCACAGAATGTTCTCTGAACGTTTTGAACACGTGCACTCGGTTCTGGGTGTCTCGGTCCCCGAGGAGTAGCTTTTCGAAATGTTGAGAGTACCAACATTTCGGATGCCCTTGAATACGTTCTCAACACATTCCTTTCATCTACTACGGGCCGTTCTCATAATGTTCCCCTAACGTTTCCCTCTCTCATAATTTTTCCCTCTCTCTCTCTCTTTGTGAGTATGAGCCTGCGCGCTCTTGCTTCGCTCTACTTTGTCAACTGTCTTACTGCATATTTCGTGACCCCATCGGGGTCGACCTTGTTTCAGTGCATCCCTTATCGGCTCGGGCATTTTTTGAGCAACTAACGATAAGTAGCTGTTTCGTTGGCAGCCGATGGTGGATGTTTTGTGATTTGCATTTATCTGGTGTTGTTGGAGCATCTGCCAAGCGGGAAGACCAAGGCTGGTGTATTACAAGTGCTTTTCGCGCGTTGCGCTTATCATTCGCCTCTTATCATTGATTGGTCTGTCTTCTCTAAACGTCATTACGGTAACGTTGAGGTATTGGCCATCGTAGCACATCCACACTCCACAGCATAAATCTTGCCTTTCAACGGGAGCCTTGACGACAACATCTTTGTTGGCATACTAATTCGTATCACATCACCTCCCAACGAAGTTTTTGACACATGCTTTCTCTATCCTCATTCGCGGTCTACATAGATGATAATTCGGTGATGCATTCCTCAATAGTACTTCCATTACATTCATAATTATAATGCGCGATTATTTCATAGTGCTAGCGTTCGTTCGCATATACTGCGTTGTGTGTGTCACACATATACTGTGATACTGAGTGTATAGATACGTGCACACTGTTGTTGTATTCTTTCTACGTTGTTGCTCTCATCTCTGTCTCTCGAACTACTCAATGGTACTCTCTCTCACCCAACGTAGCATATAATCATCTTAACCGTTCTTACAACGACTTCTATTCTATGTCATTCGTTTTTTAGTTGGATTTTCACACATATTAATACCAGATTTTTCTCTCTTTCATTATTACAATGGATCACATTTGCTCAATCTGCAGAAAATCTGTGAAAACGGATGTCATTAAGTGTACACCGTGCATAAAATATTTCCATCCTGGTTGTGTGAAACTACATAAAATGTATAACCACAACAACGAGCTTGTACTTTGCAAAGGTCTTTTGGGATCCTTCAAAAAATCTGGACATATCCCTCCCTCATCAATGGAAGTTGATTGTCCGTCAACTTCGATGCTTGATCGCAACACCAGTGGTGGTACTACTCCTAATACGACCTTTACTATAGATGATATTAGGAGAGCTATCCAAATATCCTCAGATAAACTCGATAATTTCATTGAACGGGAAGAACGCAATAATACTGAGGGTCATGCTCGACTTCAACAACTGTCTTCCATCGAAAACAATGTCTCCTCTCTATCCAGCAAATTTGCGGGGCTTGAACAGGCTGTCATGACAGTCAATCAGGAAGTGAAATCGCTCACTAAAGATTACCAGGAATCGAAAACCTCACTGGAACAGAATTCCTTTTTTATCAAAATGACTGATGCCAGCCTCATATCGCTTAGCCAGCGTGTTATACCCATTGAAGATAACTCTCAATCTCACTCAGCACGCATCTCTGAATTGGAACAACAAAATACCAAGTTGCAGGAAGAACTTCGAGCGCTGCGCTCTCAATCAAATAGGAACCTTCTCACTCTTTCAGGATTACCTGAACTTCCTGATGAATTTTATTCCAAGCCGTATCATGGATGTCATGGCTCATCTTAATGTTCAGATCACCGAATCTAACATTGTGAGAGCATTTCGACTTCGCTCCACCAAAACTACATCGCGACCACGTACCATCCTTATGGAGCTTGATTCTCCCTCTCTCCGAACGAAAATACTTGAGGCCAAATGTTCTACAGGATAAGTCGACGCGTCTGATATTGATCCCTCCTTATCTGAGTCTAGGCTTTATCCTAATGAATATTTGCCGTCTGATATAGCCTCTCTCCTCGCAGAAACTAAGAAAGTTGCGAAGTCTGAAGGATATCTCCATATTTGGTCGAGGAATGGATGTATTCTGGTGAAAAAAGATGATACCTCAAATGTTATTGTCATCTCATCTAACAGGGACTTTGATCAACTTAGGTGACTCCCGATTCAACCCTCAAACTCTCACTCTAATCAAGTTTTTCGTTCGTCAAAAATGTGTCATGTTAATGCACAATCACTTCTGGCTCATTTTGATGAATTCTCTGATTTTTTCTGCACTAAGAATCCGAATAAGTACGATGTTATTGCGGTATCTGAGACGTGGTTTAGGAGTGACATGGATGACTCATTCTGCTCATTGGATGGATATGTGGTCTTTCGTTGCGATAGGGTGGGTCGTATTGGCGGGGGGGTGTGTCTCTATAATCAAGAGGATGTCCAATACAAAATTATACAGAAATCTGAGTACGATGCTACTTGTCCACAACCCGAATATCTATTCGTCCAGGTTTCCAGCACGTGTATGCGCAAAGTACTCATTGGTGTAGTTTACAGACCTCCGAAGATAGGATTTGCTAATTTGGAAACGGTGATCTCTACACTGAGTACTGACTTTCACGACAAAATCATTATGGGTGACTGGAACACCGACTTGTGCCGTTCATCTCCTGATAGTACTTATCTCCGTAAAATACTCTCCAGTCTGAATCTGGCCATTGTCCCCTACGGCCCCACTCATCACACGTCCATCTCTTCTACCTTGCTTGACTTATGTGTAGTGGACGATCTCTCCGAAGTGATTGACCATGAACAAAAGGAAATACCTTTTCTATCTCAGCATAACATGATCTCAATTGAATACTCAATCAACAGCAGATCGTCACTGTGCGTGATTACCCGCGTATCAATGGGCAAGATATTGATATACCATCGATTTTGCTGAACATCGGGAACTCGGGTATTACAAATATTGATGAGTGTGTTGGGGGTTTCCATAATTATCTCACTGATCTATACAATAGTGAAGTACCGCTCAGAAGGTTCAATCCCAGACGTGCTCCTCCTCCCTGGATAACTCAGGAGATTCGTAATCTCATCCGTGAACGTAACACTGCGAGGAGGACATATCTCCGCACAAGAAATCCTGAATGTCATCTACTCTTCACACGACTGAGGAACAATGTTGTTACTTCTCTCAGGAATGCGAAGCGTCAATATTATAACGACAGATCGATGGGCACTGCCGACTCACGCACACTTTGGAGAGAACTTCGTACCCTGAGAATAATTAAATCTAACAGCAATCATCCACCCGCGGATAAATTTTGTGTGAACGAGCTCAGTTTACACTTCTCTGCTGGCTTTCATCCGGCCTGTCCTCCACCGCCCATTCTCGACCAAAGTCTCGGCTACAGTGATAACCTTTTCTTTTTCCCTCACTTGACTCCTCATGATCTGCTACATTTCTATCATTTGTCTAACTCAAATACTATTCCTCCAGATGGGCTTCCTGGTCGATTCTTTAACCTGATCACTCCGTCCATTTTTCCATTCCTACTGACTTTATTCAATTCCTCTCTCATGCTACCTCTCTTTCCTATGGCGTGGAAACGTTCCTTCATTACACCTATACCTAATCCAAGATTTCCACAAACTCCACGTGATTTTCGCCCTATCTCCATTCTCTGTGAGTCATCTAAAATACTTGAAAAGATCGTCCATCACTTCTTGTGTGATTTTTTGACCAAGAATTCTCCACTCGACCAATATCAGTGTGGATTCATCAAACACCGCTCCACTCAAACTGCTCTTTTAAAATTGACTGATGATGTTCGTGAAGCGATTGATAAGTGCATGATCACTCTCTTGGTGAGGTTTGATTTCTCAAGAGCTTTTGATAACCTTAACCACTCTTTGCTTATACAAAAACTCGCTTCTTTCAATATATCTACCCCCGTGCTGAAGTGGTTTTGGTCCTAGCTATCCGACCGCACGTAAGCAGTTAGAAGCTCTAAAGGTTGCTCCGAATGGACTCCAGTTACCTCAGGTGTTCCCCAAGGCTCTCGCCTGGGCCCTCTCTTATTCGCACTGTATGTTACCGACATAAATTCGATTATTCACCATTGTAAACTCTTTAAATTCGCTAATGACTTTTATATTTATCTGCATACTTCACCTTTTCTCATAGACGAATGTATCACGAAATTGAATGACGATATACAGAGAATTGCCAGTTGGTGCTCCACCAACTACCCAATTCTGAACCCCTTAAAAACCAATTGCATGATCCTTGGTTCTTCACGTTACGTCAACGATATTTCTCTTCGCTCCTTACCGGACATCATACTTCAGGCCACCCCTATAAATCTCCTCTCTTCGCTTGAATCGCTCGGGATTATTCTGACACCTTTTCTTAATTGGAATGAGCAAGTAACTTCTGTCTGTAGGAAAGTCTTGTGCGCACTCTACCAATTGCGACTTAATGGCAACGCACTCTCTATCCAGATGAGAACTAAACTGATTTCAACGCTAGTTATGCCCTATTTGGATTATTGTTGCTTAGTTCTCACTGATCTCTCCGAAGTAGACAGTATACGTCTGCAGCGTAAACTGAATGCCTGCGTGCGGTTTATTTTCAATCTCAGGAAAGATGTTCACATCTCTCCTTTCTTCACGCGCCTCGGCTGGCTCAAAGTTCCTGAACGACGGAAATTTTTCCTGGGGTCGTACTTCCATCAACTATTTGCTTTCAAGGATCCTCCTTTTCTTTACGATCGTTTCAATTTTGATACCTCTGATGCAATTCGTAGCACTAGATCGAATAGGGGGCTCCTTAAAATACCACTGCATCGTACTACCACATATCAAAGATCTTTTTTGATAACAGGTAGTAAACTCTGGAACACGATCCCAGATAACATCAAGTGTAGCTCTCCCCCTAACGTCTTCAAAAAGAGGTATTAGGACTTCTCGCTCACCTCCACCCTTCCTCACTCATAGATATATACTCCTCTTCAAGTAGGTTCATCGTAGTTCATCTTACGCTTTTCTTGCCTTCATCTTCATTCTGCGCGTTGATAAATATTGTGTCTCTATCTTATATCTGTATTTTTATTTCTCACACCTTTGTAATCTCATCCTCACTCTCATTCTCATTCCATCTTTATTTTTAAGTTCATCCATTGTACCTTTTTTGCTTGTCGGGCTGTGGGTTTAATGCTGTATTTATATGAGTATTTTTGTACATAATATCTTTGTTATTGTTTATAGTTCTTTGTATCTCAATTGTTCCACAGGATTTCCATCCTAGAACATAATAAACATCTATCTATCTATCTAACGTACTTTCATGAAAACTAACCTTTAAAGACATGTGCGCAGCTTCGCGCAACGTTATGGAAACCTTCATTGAACCCTTCCCAGTACGTCGCATCGTGCACATGAATAGAATTGACCGGGACATTTGCACTTACCTAGGACCAGGATTGGGTACGCATAATACGGAAGGTTTCATGCAAGGGATAATATGCGCATAAAACTCATGCAGATAATGCAAATAACTAAAGGGGGTTTTTTTGCATCATCTTTTTTATGGTCAAGTTGGGTTATAATTTCGAAACTATGAATTGTTTACTATTCCACCACTCATAAATATCTATTCCATATATTCTGAAATTTGAATTTCAAGTCGGAATTAATTTTACAATGTTTTATGCATTTTCTGCGCATTCTACATGTTTTATCTGCGCATTCTACATGTTTTATCTGCGCATTCTACATGTTTTATCTGCGCATAGTTGGCGCATATTACTTATCGCACGCGCACAGAACTCATCCCTGCCTAGAACATACATGTGACGTTCTTAAAACATCCTCAGGCGTTATTTGCACCTCCCTGTGTGTAACCACCCAGATAACACAATAATTCGTGAGCCGTTCCAAAAGAGTTCTTGAACTAAATTCTGGAAGAATTATTTTTCCGAACTCTTGACGAGTTCTCAAAGAGTTCTTCGAATTCAAAAAGAATTATCCGACAGCTCTATAATAAATCCCTTGGGTGTTCTATAAGAGTATTGAAAGAACACCATGTGATGACTTGGAGGACTCTTTAATGTCCGTTTGTTAGAACTCTTATGAAGCTCTGTCCCTGCTAAAGAAGAACTTCCTACGAATTCAATGTACATGTTGAATTCCCGCAGATTTCTATGATTGTGAAAAAGCGTTTGGTAAGGATAATTAAGTGATGATGGTTGGTTCGAGTCCATAAAATAAAGAAATATGTAATTATTAATATTGAATGAGAACAAAAAACTAATCATACATATTTTGTTTTTCACTCGTGTAAATTACAAACATTTTGGCATCCATCGATACTAAAAATTTCAATGATTGAATTGGTATGATCAATTTTGTAGGTTATATTTCCAAAAAGTGCCTGAACTTAAATATTTTCTGTTAATTGAATGATCATTCGATACGCAAAAGCTTGATGAACGTAGAAGATCAGATGAATCAATCATTGGATAATTATCCATATACGCATAATATGTTACAATGATTTTTATATTTGACAAACACATGAGTTCCGTGAGAGTTCTTTAATCATTCATTTCAAGCGTTCGCAAGGACTTCTGTCAATTAATGGACCGAGGTCGTCAAGAGTTCTATCAGCAGGACATTAACGACTTCTTAGGGTAATTGAAAATAACACTTGTCGATTACTTTAGAATTCTTGATGAATGCTTTTTACGAATGCCGAATTCTGCAGGAACTCTTCAAGAATTTCTTGTGTTATCTGGGCAAGCACGTTTTTGAACATTCGAAAGACCTCCCGGCGCTGTATGGGTACATTCTTCGGGTATTCGCGAGTTCTCTAAATAGTTTGTAAGTACCCATTTCAATACTTTCGACAGTCTTGAAGAATTATTTTCGAGGATTCGTAATTTTATTCAAATTCTCATAGAGCTTCTTGTGATACCTGTCTACACAGCACCGGAGCTCAGAAAGAGTGCATAATGAATTCATGTGGCACCATAAGAATTCAAAATGAATGCATTGAGAACTCTTTCTGATTTGTGTCGCTGTGTGGGTGGGTGAAATCATAATAATTGGGTATCGGCGCTAGTATATCCCCTAAAATTCAAATTCAAACTAACACATCGATACTCTCGAGATTCGATTTTCGAGTATCAGCTGACAGTTGTTGATGTCTCATTATCGTAGACTTGGCGGGCGGCGGGGTTGGCTGTTCCCGCGGGACGTGCTTCAGTGTTAAAAGCGAATTACCATATCCACTCATCATCTCAGCATTCTTTTGTAGGAAATGTATTTCCCTGCTGAATGGCCATTTCTAGTGGGTCTTGCCATTTGAATGCTATTTCCAGGTCGATGGAGTAGCAATCAGACAGGGTCAGGGTTATCAATTTAGTCAGCTGTAGTTGTTGATTTTGTTATTTGTGTTTGTCTGTATCAAATATGACATAATACAAAATACCGATAGGTTAATAATCAGCCAGTGTGTTTCAAATTAAATTCTAAATAACATGTTTTTCGCTGAAACATTCGTATAACTAAAATGTGTATACTTTAATCATTTTCCCGCGTTTGAATCAATTTCATGGATAGAATCATTTTTACAAGCACATTATTCAACCTACTTCCATCAATTCCTTCAAAATTATGAATAATATTCCATAATCGAAATTATGAGTAGAAAAAAGTATACGTTCAATCTTTACTCAGTTCTGTGAAAGAGGTTATGTAACATGGTATGAAAAATTTGCTCATCCCATTTTGTCATATGAATGCAAGAAGTTGAATAAGAACTACGTCTGTGAACAATAACGATTGGTTATTTGATATTTGCAGGTAAATGTTATTGCAAATTTTACATTATACTCGAATAGTGTTCCTCGAAGCTCCTTAGAATGTGTTTCCGAGTGCTGATAAAAGTAACATATTTCATATGACATCGTGAACATTGTTTTTCAGCTTATCCATGGAGACTATAGAAAAGTCGAACGCCATGGAGTGGAAACATCCGGACCAGGTGATGCGCTTGCATCGCTTGAAAATTAAAAAAAAAGCCCTCCAAGCACGTATGAATCGAGAGAATATCAGTTTTACGGAAACAAAACCCAAATTCAGTCCTTTTGGAGAACAACCGACCTCTCAGAAGAGGAAAAACCCATTTTTGAAAGACGAATCTAATAAAAAATCTAAAGAAACAACTATAGAAACACCTATAGAATTAGAAACTAGCACGGATAATACTTTATTCGAATTACTACACATTCCGTCAGCCACACCACCAAAAACACCAGAAATTCCCTCAGAGAACAGTAATTTATCATTCTCCAGTGTTTTATCGCAATTACAAATAGATCCAGTGGTTGGGAAATCCGAAACTCTCAAAGGAGAAAAATATATCCCAATTGATTGGACTTTGAAAACAAAAATGAGAATAATGTCTTCAAAACCTTTTCCTTGGAATGGAAAATTGAAGACTAGCGAAGAGGCTTCTGGTACTACAGGTTTTGTGAGATGTTTAGACATAGGAGAAAAGGATTCTACTTTGGATACCAGTCCTAACGCTAGGTAAGTACAAAATGATACATAACTCATTATGTATTTTAATTTCAATTTCTATCCCTTCAGATTTCACCAGTGTTGCTTAGTATGGCAACATCCGTCTCTACCTTGGTTAGAATTGTATCCTAGATCAGCGACGAAGGTTAGCGCTAGTTTGGCAAGTAATTCACAATTAGGCTACAATCAATTTATCAAGGATGCGCTACACAGAGAATGGAGTGAAAGTTTTAGATCCTTATTTCATTTATTACGTGCGAGACAATGTCCATTTTTTTATGTTTGCGCGAACACATTCACAGTATTGTTTCGAGCTGCAGGAATATGTGGATTATCCGAAGTTCATGCTCTCTTAACTCCTACGACCAAAGGTTTTCGTCAGTGTTTGAGGCAAGAAGGTATCACACAATCAAAGAATATTCCTCATCATTTTGATTTTCATCTGTTCAATTTGATGTGTTTGATATTTCAGAAATCGAATTTACAATGCCCTTGAGGAAAGATTCCAAGAGACGATCGGATACTCTAGACTCTGGATGTGAAACATTAGATTCCTGCTCCTCCAACCTTGCAGTTTCTTCGAATCAAGACGCAGAAGAGAATGTCGATGACGAAGATATTCAAAGTCAAGCTGAATGGTTAGAGAGTCTAGGAATGGAAAACTCAGAAATTGTTAAAATGACTTCACAGGTAATTAATTCTCATAAAAATTAGAGAATTAAGAATAATTTTCATTATAATTTTGTTTCATTTCAGTTGAGATCAAATTTAGAAAAAGATAGCAATATAGATAATCAAAAACAATCTCTCATCTTTGTGAAAGGTGTAGAAGCTCAAGCGCTTTTCAATTTTCTCATCAACTGCAAATCCGCCACTTCCGTAACGGGCAGTTTAGCTGGAGTCCCTCCGACGCTTTTAGCACCTACAGCTTTTCACGGTGCCACATTGAAACCACTGAAGGTCAGACTTTTTCAAACATACAATCGATTTTTTTTTTGATAAATTCATTCATGTCAGTTTGTTTTTCTTCAACAGGTCAAAGAGAGCGTAGTTCGTATGGACAATGATACATTCAATTCTTTAGAATTGAAAGGACCGATTCTACCTCATATACTGCCATCTCTTTGTGATTTATTGAAATCCAGTCAATTGGAAAAATATTCTGTAAGCTGTGCTCAAATTTCTCCCACCTCAGCGTTTTCTGAAGTGAAACATGGCTCAGGTACAGTAAAATTGATATGTTTCTAAATCGTATTGCATGTTATAAAATGACGAGTTTTGAAAGAAATCTTTTTTTTTTACAGAATCTTCTGAACCCAAGGATAATAAAGTACCGTACAGTATTTTTGATCAAGAAAATTTAAGTGATTGCGGATTCAATAAAAATTTATTGAATCACTTCTGTAATAATGATCCTATACGAGTGCAAGTTTTAGACACTTTGAAGTTTTCAAATGACTTATATACGTGGACTTCTTGCTGATTGATGATACCTTAGTATATTTAATTCGAAGTGCTTGTCAATCAGTAACATGAGATGCGTATGTGAATTGAATTAGAGGTTTATTCCAAATTGTTTTTGATACTTCATTCAAGTGGAAGTACGAAAAATATAAAAGAAAATATTATATCAAATGATTTACCTTCGTTTTTTGATCGGATGGATTGATTTGAGATTGAATATTTCTGTTTTCTTTTTTTTGTTTTTAACAATTGACCACCGCGATAACAAGAATCTAACTTTGAAGGGTTACTAGCGTCGAACCTTTTTTTTCAATCTCATAATTGTGTCTTTTCAGTCAATGATGCACGTTATCAACGCTAGTTTCTCCTTAAACCAAACTAATTAATCACAAAATTCGAGATAATCTCTTACACAAGTACAAAGACAAGTTTCTGGTTTCATGGTTGTTTGAGAATAACGTCTAGTCCCTGTTGACAGCAATTGTCGAAGACAATCATCAATTAACCGATCTATGCTATTGATTTTTCACATGACTGATCAATGATTGAAGACTGAAAAACAAACATGAACTATTAATTTTGAATAGAACCGAAACTATACATAATAATTCAAAGATAACAGAAATTTATTACTAATTTTTTAATCATGAAAAAGAAGGTATGAAAATCAAATTGAAAGAAATCGAAAGCAATCGTTCCAGTATTGTTATATACTTATAAATAGTCAATTTTTAGAAAAAATAAATGATCAAATTCAATAGCGAATTTTATAAAATTTATGTCGATTCATTTTATCTCTTTACAAGATATTGGTTTTATATCGTTTATTAAACTATGTAATCATTGAATCTGTTGACACTAAAATGATGAGCTAACACCAATTTCATAATGTTTCTGAGAAATTAAAAAGCTGATTTTCATATCTGCACAATATGAAGAATAATTTCATATTTGTACATTGATTTAGTAACAAACCTCGACGGTGCCTTGTACGTACAATAGTTTCAAATAGTGGTACTCTCCCAGTGAACGTGAACCAATTTCACTTCTTTCATAACTATTTCTCAGAGTATTTTATAATAAACAAAAATCTACTTACGAAAATAAATATTTAAATCAATTTCATTGAGTATTCTTGAATCATCATTCCAACTTGTATGAAATTCAACATAATATCTTAAATTTCGAAGCATGATTATTTTATTTTCAAATAATTTATACTTCACAAAGAATGGATATGAATATGATTACAATCTGGTGAAAAATATTTGTATCATTACAAATTCAGCCTTCATTAATGTGGAAAAATGTTCACAATTATATATAATTTGTATATAATTCAATATAGTTTATACATTATTTTTATTCAATTATATAAATGGATCATATATAATTCTGTAAGTTTTTCCACATAGACAGATGTGCATGCGAAATGATAGATGAATTATTATAGAATGTTGAAGTATCTCCAACTCCAAATATTGGAATCGTGTAAATTGTGAACGATTCTTCCTCAAGACCGGCTCATTTGATGAGTGAATGAAGTAGTTCAGATGTTCCTGAGATTATAGTTATACCCAGTAGATATTTTGCTTTACAACATTTCAAACAGTCAATTTGTTCTCTGATGGATCGGTTATGGAGAGCTTTTAGGTGCCTTCCTTATGATATTACGAAATCCCAACATCTCCTCCTAAAAAAAGTCTAATCCTTAATTTCTCGTTCTCTCTACTTCTATCTGCTTGAAACTTAAATTGAAGTTTGATACTTCAAAATATACTTTATAGTCTATACCTTAACAAGTAACATATTTGAATTCCAAGTGCGGATCTCAAATAGTTTTTGAGTTACAGTCTTCTAACAAATAGCTGCTCATTGGTTAGAAACGTACTTTACCTGAGGGATCTAGTCTAGTCTGCCTTGAAAGAAAGTTGATCAGCTCGAAAGAGAGCTTCAACAGCTCAGCAGGTATTTTTTGAAGCAGAGTAGCAGATCAGGTCTAAGTACCATATTTATCGATTTATGAAAATGAAATCAATGAATTTATACATGTTTTTCTCAGAACTACATTTTTCAGATTTGCTGCAGTTCTAACTCTATACAAATCATTCGATGAATTTGATTTTTGTTTTAGCATATAAATATTTGTTTCTCCATACAGTTCTTCGATTGAATGAAAAATGTAATTCTACCATGCCAGAAACCATCAGAATTTTCAACAAAAATTGGAATTTCTCTTCAAAATTCTGTCATTTTGTTGAATTTCAATTGTATTCTTCATAATCCTGGCCTATTGTATAGGCAACACCTTCTAGTTTGACAACCCTGGTGAAAGGGAAGCGTATCATAAAGAGTAACGGAAGCGTAAGCATGTTTCAGATTACTTTCCTAATACTTCTCATATGCTTCCTATCCACTCTCTAACTACGCTTCCGGACGTGAAGCTCGGTTTCTATGAAATTGGGATTTCTTCGGATACGCTTCACACACTTCAAATATACGCTCGAACCACTCTTAATGTTCTACTTGACGTTCGGTATACGCTTAAATCCACGTTCCAAATACTTTCCAACTACGTTCCTGACACTTTCTATTACACGCTTCCCTTTCACCAGGGAAACATTTTCTTTTTTTCTCTTCAATTTCAGACATTTTGAAGACTGCAATCATTGCAGCAGTGGGGAAACATGTTTTTTGGAGTCTTGGGAGATGGCGAATAACGTGCTGAAAATCGAATATTTTCATTTTCAAAAATTACCATGTATCCACCATTTGTGTACAAACATGTCTTCGAAATTTCGAAATATTCGATGCAATACTTCGCTTTGAAAAATTCCCGAAAATCATCTTCCTTTTACCCGGTCACACTACACATTAGGGTGATTCTTATTTTATATATAAAAAGTGTTTTCTGATTTTTTTGTTGTCAACAAACAACCTCTCCGTACGGCTGACTCTCTAATTTTGTTCTACATCATGAAGGAATGCTACAATATTTTTTTCATTTTTAAGCAGGCGTTTCAAAACGTCGTGAGCGACCCCCAAATCTCTTTTGAAAATTATGTAAAAAATATTGTAGCACTCCTTCATGATGTAGAACAAAATTAGAGGGTCAGCCGTACAGAAAACTTGTTTTTTGACAACCAAAAAATCCGAAAACACTTTTTATATATAAAATAAAAACCACCCTACTATACATCTGTTCATTAAAAATCATGAGTTATATCCTGGCAACACGGATTCGTACAAATTATTACACACAGGTAGCAGACAGGTAAACGAAGAAGCAGCTTTGTTCCTTGAGCTCTGAAATGTATTTGTGTATAAGAAAGTGACCCTAAAATCATTATTTTTTTCGCCTGTTCTTATGCAATGTATACACAATATTCATTCTATATATAATATGGATACATTTTTTTATTTTATCATTCATTTTATTACTGAAGCTGAAATGGAAATTCAATCAATGTGATTTTATATAAAATTCATCTAAAGTTTCTACACTTTTGGTGTAAAATATTGATTGAAACATGATAACCATTTTATATAAAATCACATACAGTACATATTCACCTCGGTCCTGTTCCATTCCTCTTCAATACTCTGTTTCTCCAAAATATTAATGAACGATATGTAAGAATACAGGTATTTTTCATAAGAATTTGGTCTCATTCATACCAAATTCTATAAAACATTGATAAAAACTTGATCAAAATTGTATACAAAATATGGATATCGTGAAATATCGCTCTTCAACCAAACTCATAAACAACCCAAAATAGTATTTAGTTTTCATTTGTTATCATGAGGCACCAGTTTTTTAGGGTTACTCTTTTAATTCCGGACACAAAAAATGTCTTTCACCTTCTCCACGATCGCAAAATTATCTATTGTGAGGAACTAAGAATATTTCATTCCTTGAATTGTTACCAATTGTTTGTATTTCTTACAGAAAAATCTTGTTCTACATATGCACATTTCAAAAATTAATTCGGAGTAGTGATAGGCAATTGTGACAGAATCGATTCTTATTTTAAATAAATTAAATTATTGAGTTTTCATTGATTTTTATAAAATATCAATCAAAATTCGATACGAATTTGAGAAAAATGAATTGATTCTATAAAAATCGTCTATTACTAATTCGAAAGATGTCGCGTCTTACTGTCTGACATCAAAATGTCCACGACGAAATGTCTAGCAACAGAATTTCTATGTAAACAAATGTTCGGAGACAGAATGTCCGAGGGCGTGTCATCCGTGTGCAAAATATCCTCTGGGAGAATTTCTGCGAGGAAAAGGTGCACGTTTTGATGTTCCATTTGGTATTGTTACCTTGTTCACGTGGAATGTTATTCACCGTTTTGAATAGTTTTAAGAATAATCCCAATTCCCTAGTGAAAGGAAAGCGTATACCAACCCTGGTAGAAACGCGGATAAATTCGGATAAAAATTTGCCGATGGATACAAAAATAGGATGGAATCGAATAAAAGTGGATTGTATTTCTATCCGTTTCAATCCTATTTTTGTATCCATCTGCAAATTTGTATCCAAATCTATCCGCGTTTCTACCAGGGAAGCGTCAAGTGGAATATCAAGAGTAGTCCGAACGTATGTTTGAGGTATACCAAACGTATTAGAAAATACACCAATTTCATTGGGATCGGGCTTTACGCATCCCAGCTAGCAAAACATAGTAGCATTCCTAAGATTTTGACACTGCCCTGCTATCATAACATATATATATTTCAATTGATAATGTAGCACTGCTTGAGCGCTCCCAATATTACCAGGAAGTGCTACCGAATAGCGCTCTTAGAAAAATACTACTAAGCCGCTCCCATACACGGAAAGACCGGGTCTATTAATATTCAGAAAAATGACTGTCAATTTAGGGAAAAAGAGGATCACTGAAAAATATTCGTAGGGAGTCTACCAAAAATTCGTAGTCGATGTATTAACAATTGATAGTTTCACTGTGGAAAATACCAATGAAACTATCAACTGTTTATATTTTGACTACGAATTTTTGGTAGACTCACTATGAATATTTTTCAGCGATCTTCTTTTCCTAAATTGACAGTCATTTTTCTAAACGTTGATAAATTCTTTCTAAATATTAATAGACCCGGTCTTTCCGTGTATCAATACATAAATCAAGCCATATATGTACAAGGAAATTTTAGTGTATAAGTGGATGGTAGCATCGTTGCCAGAAGTGCTGCCTTGATTTTGTTAGCTGGGATGAAAGCACAATTAAAGAGTGGCGAAGAAGGGTGTAAGATGTAATAGAAGCTCCATGCAATTACAATACATGCAATAGAAAGTTCTTAAGGGAACTTCGAGACATTTAATAATGTTTCACAGGATATCCTTCACAGCGTTTCAAGAGAGGAATCCAAAAATGTTTATTGGATTTTTATATAAACAATAACATTGGATACAAAAGGATGCAAACATATTTTCATGTATTCGCATATAAATCTTTCTCTGGAAGAATAAAGTATAAGCATTCATAATATATTCTGGAAATTCGTCATATAACATGGATGGAAATTGATTCATTTCAATCTCACACCGGAAAATTTTCAAGATTATACATAATTTTGAAAAATTCAATTTAGATTATGTAAATTTTCCTTCACAAGATATAATGGATATAAACTAATCATACACTAAAAACAAGATTTGTTCCAGCGTAACAAAATTGGAATATAAAGAAACTTTTTGGTTGACCGAAATAAGATTTGTTTGGCATAAACAAAAGTTTCTTAGCATTTCAATTTTGTTAAGCTAGAATAAACCGTGTAGAGGTGCACGATATTTTATATACAATTTTTATCGATATTTCATAAAATTCAATATAAATTTGACAAAGTTTCTATAAAAAATATCGATACCGTGAAATATCGTGCATCTCTGAAACCGTGTTTTCAGGGTAGAAAATATCTTACGATTAATATCTTTCAATGGAATTTGTTCATAATGGAGGCTTTTGAGAAATTATAAAGGCATCATATCATTTCAGTTATCATAATCATAAATAATGTACTGCTACGGGGGAGAATTAATTTGGATTTTTGAACCAGCATAGTTCTAATATAACCATAGAATTTTCTATACATAGTTTATAGAATTATATTCTTGTTTTTACTAGTGGATGTGCCCTAGGGATGGCAATCTTCAAAAGAATCCATTCTTTTTTATAGAAAATGTATCTAATTTTCAGAGATTTGTATAAAATATTGATAAAAATTCGATAAAATTTCGTTTAAAAAGTACCGATTCTTCTAAAAATTTCCATCACTAATGTTCACAATCTATTTGTCATCAACACCCGCAACAATTTTGTACAATTCTTCTGTATTTATTATTCTCTGATACATCACAAACGTGAATCCGAAATATGTATTATATAGTTGGAAGATGATATTTCGATTGGAATACTTGTTGAGGATAGTGAAAGACGAAGAGAAATTTGTAGTCATCGCCGCCGTCGTCGTCGTCGTCTTGACAATTGAGTGTTCAGCTCGAATTCTCTTTCAATGAAACCAAATGCGCCTTGCGAGAGGCAACCCTTCGTGTGGTGGAGGGTTCCGGCTGGATAAAAAGCTGTTGGTTACGGGGCTAGGGATATAGATTGGGGGACACAAAAAGTAGGGAGAGGCGGGCGGTAAACGGCGGTAATGTGGGTGGGTTATGGTACAAGTTGAGGGATCGAAATATGCGTAGAAAAATATTTATTGGAAAAGGAAAAGAAAAATACAGCTACTCTGCTATACATCAATGAATCCCTAAAAATTTCAATACCTCGATACCTGAATAATCAATACATTTGAAGTATAAATCCAAAAATGTCATTTGGCATTGAAATTTTCAATCTCTTATCGCTTGGAATGGTATAATAATATGTTGATATATCGGAGGAAGAATGATAAACATTTGTTTATTTCTTCGAAGACCGTTATCGACGTAACAGAAATAATTGTAATGGAAGCCTATCGTGTGGGGGTTGTACGAAGACCCCCTGGTGGAGCACTTTCTCTCTCTCTTACTTTCTTTCCCTTGCTCTTATCCTCTTGGTGGCTCGAGTCAACAGAGTAGTCCCCCTGGAACTGGAAATGATATCAGTCGCGACTCGGGCGGTCGAGGGAGCCCCATCCGACGAGGCAGCCAAAGCGAAGCATATAAGCCGCGCGTCATCGTCACAGTGTAGTGTGTGCCCCGCTTGAGAAGCGCGTGCGTGTACCCAGCACGGCAAAAGCTCAGCTTTTCCCTTTAACGTTGGTCAATTTTTTCCTCTCGCGATTGAATAATATTCATCTTCGTCTCTTTCATTTCCTCCCTTCTTTCCTCCCTTTCTCTCTCTCTCTCCCAACGCAAGAAGTTTTTTCACCGATCGACAATCGTACAAGAATTAATAAGCTTTGGTACCCCTCGTGAGAATAAAAAACAGTAACGGAATATATTAGGTGTCGTATTTATGTATGTACGAACACACGCGAATATACAATACACATATATGTACATTCCTCTGTCGTCTTCGGAGTTTCAAGTGGGGCGCACTGTGTACGGTTATATCTGGTGTGCCGGTTTTATTGACGGCCGGATCATCATACATTTGAACGTTCCAAAGGGGTTTTTTAATATTTTATATTAATGATCGACATACTTTATTTTTTACATCAAATTACAAGATATTTCGTGGTACATACTTTGCGTCACCGTGGGGTTTAAAGGGGGAAGTACAAGACAGAGGTGTGTCGATATTTTTCACTACCAACAGAGGGCCAAGTTACCACGTATCATTCAAGGTGAGTAATTCTTTTACAAAATTAAGGATACGATATGTACACTTATCGTATACGCTTATCGTAGTTTTGCTTCCTCCACAATTAAAATCCAAAGAAATGAAGGTTTTGAATCGAGATTATATATTCGTGTCATTGTATACATGTTTCTACTTTCTCGCCTACGTCGCGACGTCGAGGTGATATTAATAGAGCGGAGTTTTAGTGGACAAATGCGCGTACAACTGAGAATGCATACACACACGTATATCTTCTACCTTTCGAGTTAATCCGTGAAATTATTTTCCGTGACCACGGAAAATATTCATAGAACTTTCAATGTATTCGGGTGTGAAAATCGATTTTATAAATCATGTTCCCTATCTTGCATTTTGTGGCACATAGTATTTGAAATTCATTCAATCACCATTCAACTGAAATCTCATAAATCATTTGATTTTCAATTAATGCGAAAATAATGTCAGAAATTTTGATACGCGACGTTTCAAAGTCTCCCACGTGGATAACAAAATAAGAGATGTAAACAATAAAAGAATCGAACATCAAACTCGAAGGCGAATAAATTTTCCCCATAGGTCAATTTTCGGAACGATGAAATCAATCAGTTCCCAGTTTGGATTTTGTTAAATTTGAAGAATATTTGTTGTTTTTTTTTCATTTGCGACATCAAAAGTTGAGAAAAGGAGGGCAAGAAAGAAGGAGGAAAAAAATGAGAAAAAGCGAAGAGAAAGGGGCGCATTCGTGTACAAACACAAGTATTCGTGCACCCACGCGGACACGTGGGTGTCGTGGGAGACCCCTTGCAGGGAAAAAGTAATGCGTGAGGGGTCTGACAACCAGCAACGGTATAGCAACCGACGAAATTATGGATCGAGTCTAGAACCCGGGTTTGCGTTTGCGCAAGGGTTCCGTTGTCGCATGAACATTTATATCTTTGTATGTGTAATCGTGCATTGGTGTTGCAACGCGTGCGCGATATTTCTAAACACATATTTCGAGATAAGCGGGGATTTATGAAACACACCAGCGTCCATTTTATATATGTGTAGAATATATACACTGCATTTGTTTTCTATCAATATAATACTAAAAGCGTATGGGCAAACCCATCACAGGCGTTACGTCATCGAAAATTTAAATACCTTCCCCCTAGTGCGATGAATTCATTCCAATTTCGATTGGGACGGAAATTTCGGGACCGGAAAATCAAGATATTTTGGAGGATGTTGAATTCAATTGATTTTTGTACACGTGAACGAATTCCCGAGAAAAAATGAGATCTATGTAGATCTCTTGAGACCGAAGTTTTGACAAAGATCTCTACAAATCCCTTGATATTTGCTTAGATCTACAGATTCCAAATTTGGGAGATACTCAAAAGATCTGTGGAGATTTGAAGAGATCTTTTCCGATTTCTTCCAAAATTAAAATCTCCAGATCTGAATAGATATCAAGAGATCTAAACTGAGAAAAATGGATGGTTGCAGTAACCAATTCGTTGGTTGAATATGGTCTAGCCAATTAATTGGTTGTCACAACCAATTATGTGAGTGTCACAATCAATTCTGTTGGTTATGATGACCACGTCAAAAAATGCAGTTGGATCAACCAACGAAATTGGTTGTTACAACCACATAATTGGTCATCATAACAAATCAATTGGTTGGACCTTATTTAACCAACGAATTGGTTATTGCAACCATACATTTTTCTCTGCCAAAACTTAGATCGCGTAAGATCTCATCTTTTTTTCGGGTAATTTGCTGATTCATGGTATTTGACAGCAGCAAAGTAGCTGTGACAATGATTTTTATCATCATATGGACTGATTCGAGTACAGTAGGTCTAAGAACTATCTTCCTGAATGGAGAATATGAAACTTCCTTCGTCGAAAAATTCCAACAGAATTTATGTTTAATCCAAGCTATGTACAGCACTGCCGCCGACGGGGTACGTCGCCTCCTCGTAGAATTTAGGAGGAACATTTGTGGACCGGTGAAGAAAAGGCAACGTAGAAATTTCCCCAGGAAAATTCGGACCGGATATTTTTACGTTGCGTCCACTCCAAGCAGTACAGGAATTTTTCAAATATTCTGTCCTCGATCTGTCCCGAGTCGAAAAATTTGGACGGTTTTTCCAACGAATAAAATTGATTGAGGAGCAATTTAGACTAAAATCATGAAAAAGTACTGTTTTTGTTCGCATTATTCGACAATCAGGACAAAATCAGTTCAAAAATGAAATATGAGGATAAAAACCGTCCAAATTTTTCGACTCGGGGTGATCAAGCACAGAATGTGCAGGTGAGATTGTTTTTGATGAATTCGAAAAGAGATATCTTAAGAATGTGCACAGAACTAGTGGTGACCGATCTTGCAAGAATCGATTCTTTTTTATAAAATCTCGATCAAATTTTGATCAAAATTAAATGGAAATCAATGAAAATTTGATAAATTCTCTATAGAAAAGAATCTATTCTTTCAAAATCGGTCATCACTACATAGAACAAATTTATCCGGAACACAGCCTCATTCAAAGATTCTGAGAATGATTGTAGAACATACTTTGAACTTCCAAAAACCTTTTCAACATTTCTAACCTGTTATACCACTGGGGGAGTTGCTTCTGAATTGAGTTACCGTTGCTCCACCAATTTTCCTCCTAAATTCTGAGTGAAGTAGTGATGGGAATTTCTGAAAAAGACCGATCTTTTTTCATATACAAAGTATGAAATTTTTATTGAAATCTATAAAACTTGTATATTCTTCATATAACAAAAGGATCCATCTTTTTCAAAGACCTCCATTACTAACGTGGAGACAACGTACCCTGTCGGTAGTGGTCCTTCGAAAACTTGATGGTACGCAAAGTTACAACTTTTCACCATCTAGTCACCAAAGTTCAGTAAAATGAGAGGTTACCGATGAAGCAAAATTTATAGAAATATGTCAGTTGGAATTCATTGAATGTCATGGGGATATTTGTTCAACAAATCACGGTTGGCAAGAAACGGGATCGCAACATGTTCACTTGAATTTGCTTGGATTCTTCTTGTTCTTCCTCTTCTTTTTTCGAGTTATGCACTGAAAAAACAAGCACTGTTAAACATTTTTATAGGAAATTTCACATACATGGATAGGAAATTCCCTGTAAATTTGGGGAAAAATCCTATAAATTTACAGTAAAACTTCCATGCAAACAGGAATTTCAATACATTTTTATGTGAAAATTACTATACGTGTACGGGAATTCGCTTTTCGCGTACAAGTATAGGAAATTTCCTTTTACATAGGTATGGGAAAATCCCGAATATTTCTCACAGTGTTTTTTGTTGTGGCAACAAAATTCTTGTTGTTTCAACAAAGAGATTGTGTTAAAATTCGTTGATTGAAACAACAAAAATGTTGTTCAGTTCATAAAAGTTTGTAACCAAATTATTTTAATGATAGCAACAAGTATTTCCTGAAAGTTTTTTTCAGTGTGGTATAGGAGATGAAATGTTTTTTAGTTGATTCACGATGAAGGTATAAGCTTATTAACCTAGAATACTAACCTTCTTCTGATCGAATAGCGATGTTGCATGCTTCTAGTACGTCTTAAAGACGTACTAAGAAAGGTTGACGTTCTAGAGTTTAAATCTTGTATAAAAATTGTGACAAGTTAAAGCTGACACCTCGCCATTACCAACCCATACAACACTAAGGAATTTTACCAATATTTCCGAACTTGGATCTTGAAGATTTCAAATTTTCCAAAAACATCTTGGAGATAGTGAGAATAGATATTTGAAATCAAAAAGAACAAAACCTCACCTTTCCATATAAATAATAACTTTATTGCAAGGATAATGGAATACAGAATGAAATTCAACTGGAAACGACGTTTTAAACATACACTCGTCTTCTTGAAATTTTTCTCTGAACATATTAATCCAACGTGGAAACGAATCTTTATTGTTTATGTTGCTGAAGTTTGAATTGAATCATTTATAGAAATGAAACGAAAATTCAAATCCACAAGATCTGATGTACAATCGTCATTTAAATTTTCAAATGACCTCTTTGGAACTTAAAACGTCGTTTGAACAAAGTAGTACAAATTTTGGGTGTTTTAAAAAATTGAGTATCTCATTATTCGATTACTAATTCGTTTCAGTAAACGATTCAAACTTCAGCAATTTTTACTGTTCTCGTTATTTTTATGATAATTCAAGTCCCTGACAATCATGAAACTGGTGCTTTCAAATGCACATATTGTATTACATTCCACATAGATATTTTTCTTAAGTACGTTGTAATATTTCTATACGTTTTGATCTAAATATCATCCCATCAAATGAAAGTTGGTATCAAAAGTGTCCGCACTGAGAACCCAATTTCTTAGATCGAAAGACAATTTTCTTTGCCCTCATTCTAATGAATATTATTTTCAATGGGAAAAAATTCAGTTGAATGGAAGAAGTTTTCATCAGATTGTACCAAAACATCCTCAAACTAAACCAGCAATATATTCCTTCTTGAATTCGAAGAATGTGATTCCAATTCAATGGAAAATTTGTTCATCAAAATGAATTGTTTTTTCCATCGGAGACAAGATTTATTAGAATGAGGGCAAAGGAATTTTCTTCAAGTCTAAACAATTGGGTTCTCAGTGCGTGATAAAAAAATATTCAAGAAATCAAGATTTGTTAATATAATTAAAAACTCATCAAATATCGATGATATCAAGAGGAATTTAACGAATTTTTATGTGTCTTTTATAATTCCAAACGTAAATATTAGGATGAATTATTTCACGTTTCATGTTACGTTGATGTTACTCGACAAAGAGAAGTATATTTCAAACTCTGTAACTTACTAGCGGATGAATGTCTCTTTCCCACACAACGAAATGTCAACCACAGGCGGCAGTGTTTATGACTATACTGACCTTGATGTTTCTGTCCAGAAACCCTTGAGAGAATCAAATCGTCTTTCAATTTACTTCGCTTTTTGCGAATGGTGCAATATAGTACCAAATGTTTGGAATGTAGAATCAATTCAAGGTCACTTGGGGTTATTTGGGAATGCAAATAGGTGGGAAAGTTTTGTTCGATTTCAAAACTGAAGGAGTCGGACTGGGTTCGAGTTTCGAACGAGGATAACTGGGAGGCTTCGGTTCGGTTTGGAATTCACCCTTGACTAAGATCTAGTTTCTTTTGGAATTTGATAAAGATGAAAATAAATTGAAATGACAAATTCCATATCTTCTTTTCAATTTCAAATGTTATGAGAGCGTATGAGAGTTTCTTTGAAATTTTGAAGAATTATGAGAACCATTTTCGGTAGAGAAAAGCTTTAGCGTCTAGTCTCATATTGGAAAGAGAGAAATAAAGCTGAAGCCAGCGGATTGGAGGTAGCACGTATTAAAGTTCTTGCTTCCACCAACGCCGAAAATAGAATATAGTTTAGTGCAAGGCTGATCGCCAAGTCTTGGCAATTTATGTGCAGTTCGTAATAATCAATGCATGATCAAATGCTGTACCAGAATCGGTTGAGGAATTAGTTTCGTCAGGTCCAGTTTAAGGCCACGCGGGGCGAGATTTCCGATAGTTTTTCGAGGCTGCTAAGTATAGACGAAGTACCACCGGGCTAACAAAGAGAAACGTAATATTTCCAATGAAAAACAATCATGATCCAAGTGAAAAAATTTTCAAAATTATATAAAATTTATACATAAATTGTGTATAAATTGTATGAATCATGTATAAATTTTGAAAATTCGTCCATTCAGGTAATTAAGCGGAATGCCCGATTTTGAGGAATTGTTTCAATCGGCTTGGATTCGGCTCTGGATTTTGTCAGGTCACGATTCGATCTGCATTCTTTCAAGCCTGGAACAAGCTTATGCTGCCAATTTTTCTTACAATATAGATTGAATAAAATTGTTGTCTCAAAAAGTAACAACAGTTCAGTTCTTAATCTTGGATTCGACCTTCATTCTTGATCTTGCATTGAGTAAGTTGTAGTAGTAGGATATATGTAATATAACCCTTATACATACACACACAATCCATCCAGACCCTGGTGAAAATAAAGCGTGCGTTTGGAGCGTCGCATAGGAGTGTTATTACCGTCACATGACAGTGTATTAACAAGAGTCAATTGGCGCAGTTGAGCGTGGATCGAGCGTGAAGAAAAGCGTTCATGCACGCTGTACCCACGCTTATATTGAAGTAAGCGTGCATTGAACGTATATTGGCCAGAATCACGTTATTGGTACGCTGTTTGAACTTTATGTGCACGCCGTTTTTTCGCCAGGGGATGGCGTAGTTTTGTTTATATTAGCATTGTTTTGGATAGATCGATGAAATTATTCTATAGGCGACATCCCTGAAGGATAGTATAGTACGTATTGCGCTTTTGCTTCTGTTTGTTTCCTTTTAACAAACGTTCAACCATCACCAGCGAAATAAGTATTTCATGTAACTCATCACAATTCTCATAAGGCTGATTTATTAACTATTCCGCATCATCTTTCTTTTCTACACGACACATCATCATACACATCATTTGAGTATTATTCAAAGAGCATGGACTGAATGAATATGTGTTTCGTCATAATCAAATATAAGTTTCGACCAAGTACTCTTTTTTCGTCATTTCTTTATTATTATGCATAAAAAATCTGTTATTGAGTGCAAAATGAATTATTGAATCAGCCATCACTGTTGTAATATGTAAAAAATCGTAATTTGCTGATGTGGTGAGAATGAATTCTATTCAAATACACGACAATATCAACAACAACAATATCAATATCAATCAATATCAATATCAATATTGATTTACATCAATATTTCTCGGAAAGAAAAAACTCACATCGAATTTCTCAAAACTCACATTTCTCAAAAAACTCACATTAATTTTGTAATAATATGAGTCATGAAGAAATCATTTGATCAAAAATATTTCAAGCGAATGTTTAAAATGAATTTCAAAACGCTTGAATTATTTACTTGAAGCGCGTTGGATGATTTTTCACCCTTCAAATTGAAGAGTATATTCTTGAAGTTGAAATTTTCAAATTTGAGAAAAAAGCCTTATGTTCTGAGTTGGATTTGTCCTTAGGGTGATGATAAACTTGTAGGAAGAGTTTGAAAGTTGAGTGGAATCTATATTGATCAGGAAAGTCCAAATCGTGTGGCAAAAGTTAGAAAATCTGTCAACTTAGCTCACGGCACATGGGTATTCTATCAGCTTTTCTTCACTAAACGAAATCTAGGCAGGAGAAATGTATCAAAATTTAGTAAAATCAAGTGGGTACAGAGTAAGAGAGGACAGATGTATTCATTGAATTTTATTGGTTATTATAAAAATGTTGATAAATAAGGAAAGGCTATAGAAGATCCAATGTGTCGTCTTTTAATATTTTTGTTCCAATAATGTTGTATCATGTTCCTACAAATAAATGTTATTATATTTGAAACAGCTTCAATACACATGTTTCCTTAACCTACTAGTGAAAAGATACAAAAATGCACACAATACAAAATCATTGAAACAAAAATATTGAGAGACGATAAATTGAGTCATACATAGCCTTTACTTATTTATCAACATTTTTATAATAACCAATAAAATTCAATGAATACATCTGTCCTCTCTTACTCTGTACCAACTTGATTTTACTAAATTTTGATACATTTATCCTGCCTAGATTCCGTTTAGTAAAGAAAAGCTGATAGAATACCCATGTGCCGTGAGCTGAGTTGACAGATTTTCTAACTTTTGCCACACGATTCGGACTTTCCTGATCAATATAGATTCCACCCAACTTTCAAACTCTTCCTACAAGTTTATCATCACCCTAACAACGAATTCAAGTCAGAAAATAAGGCTTTTTCCCCAAATTTGAAAATTGCAACATGAAGAGTACTCTTCAATTTGAAAAGTAAAACCATCCGTCGAGCTGCAAGTGAATAATCCAAGTTTTTTGCAATTCATTTTGAACATTCTTTTGACATATTTTTGATCAAATGAGTTCTTGATGACTCATATTTATTACAAAATTAATATGATCTCTGAGTTTTTGCCTAGAAGTACTGATGTAAGTATTTGAAGAAAATTCATTTTCACTGCATCAACAAATTACGATTTTTTGACATGTTACAACAGCTATGACTGATTTACTAATTCATTTTGCACTTACTAACAGATTTTTTGATACACATTAATCAAGGAATAACCACCACACATTTCACAAAAATAATTCATCCCTACGTGGGGCATCCACATCTAATCCTGATTAGGATTTCGACAGGTATTCCGTATTTCGCATGACCTTGTTACGTCCTCACCATATGTCAGGTTAACCCTATGATAATTTCCAGTCAGGGAAATCTGATTTTTTGGATTTTACAAACTATCTGCATATCGATCTTGTTAGCTATGACAGCGATTTGATAAACAGTCCACTCCTCTTGCCGAATTTGTTTACCAATCTGTACATAATACTGAAAATTTTGCTATCTCCACAAACAATTTGGTGTTACGACAAAATAAGTCGCTATTCCAATATAAAACAGAAGATGGGATATCTGAATCCTTTCAGCTGTTCCAGGGAATTTTGTTTCTTTCATATAAAAATGTTTGATTGTATTCATTGACTTATCCACTCTATTATTCTCTTACTCCTCCAAGGACGGTACACTCATTCCCTGTGGTATTATACTCGGAATCTACCATTTCCATCACAGCTTCTGTATGTTTCATCGATTTTTTGCTGCGGTTTTTCTTTTGCAAGATTTTCAACCATCCACGGTGAGGTGTGTAGGGATTATCTTGAATACACATCACCGAACAATCGTTCTTATCTCTCTTCCGATGTAATCTTGTTTCAAGAAAATATTTTGGTCATTCATCGAAGTACAGAAAATCATTCGTTATTACAAAGAGTTTTGTCTACGACGGTAAATCGATCAGTGATTTTCATTTACATTCGCATTGTAAGGGTTTGATTTATCGAGCTTGGTCATCTATTCAACACTGCCCCAATAGCTCTAGAATGATGTATATATTCTATGCACGTTTATGGTCCGTCTAAATATACCATAAACATTTATAGTACATATAGGGTGTCCCAGAATTTGCAGACTAGATTTCACAGGTGTATTCGGCAGCCAAAATTCGATAATTTCCCGTTTAGAAAAATTTTCTTTGAAGCTTAGTTTTTGATACGATCAGTTGTAGATTTTTGTTCTCAAATCCAAATCGTTTTTTAGTACACATTAGAGTTCGACATCATCCACCAAGTTGGAAAACAGTAGATCTCTATGAAAAAATTGAACTTTTATGTGATCATTCATTTCGAAGTTATGGATGATAAAGATTTTTGGACTTCCAGTCAATCAGAATCCAACAAATCTAAATTATTATAGCTCCGAAAGAAAGAATGACAAGATAGTGTCTTTAGAAAGGCGTCTCTATAAGTTCATCAAACATGTATTGATCCGAGTCATGAAGTGCTTTATTCATGGAACCTTGAATGTCAAACGCAATTTAATTGTTATACCGGTTTTTCTATGTTACAGGACGTTTTTTATAAGGCTGAAGAATCACGATGAGTGACAAAACTTTCAACCTCACTTGGAACAATCACTTGGCTAATTTGTCGGGATTGTTTGAAGGCTTATATAAGAGCGGGTCATTGACGGATACAACTCTGGCTTGTCAAGGTGGTATGCTGAGAGCTCACAGATTGGTCCTTGCGGCATGCAGTCCTTACTTCGAGAGAGTATTTAAAGAACATTATGGGGAACAACCGATCCTGATTCTGAAAGGTAAGATGAAGTATTATGACTATAATTTGATTATTTTTCCTTTGACATATTCTGAAGAAATTATTGATTTTGAACGAATAATTCTCTATTATCGCTACAACTAGACAAATGAACTGAACGACCGGGTAATTTTTAACCTACAAAATATAGTGCACTGTAAACAATTGCTTCCTGAACTGCATATGAATTTATGTGAAGCAATTAACATCTAAATTTTGTATTAATCTTTAAAACTTTTCTGAATTTTCTTATGAAATTTTATTCATTTATCTTATACAGAATTATGATTATTCACGCATTTTTATATGAATGTTGGTATATTTTGCAGTAAATTTCATGAATTCATGATTGAATATGATTCCAATTACAAGTTTCAGAATTTCCATATTCATCTGATATACTGTTAGAAATTTGTCCCCCTGTAATTACTTTTTACTATGCGTATATGCATCCATCAATTCTGTGTTAAAATTTTATTTCCGATGTGTGTTGACTTTATTCAGATTTTTGTTCTATTTTGGAAATCAACACCGATTGGAGTATAATTTCTACACAGCCCGAGTGTGTTTGTGAATCCATCAATTCATGTTTTTGAAGTTTGAATCGTTCATTGAAACGATACGAAAATTTCAAACTCATCAAATTTGAAAAATCATTGATGTTTATCTTCTTTAATTAATTCCTTGGAACTGGGAACATCGTTTCAAAGATGTACTGCAAGATTTTGGGTCTGTAACAGTCCTAGATATTGTTATTTGTTGAACATTGCGTTTCAATAAACGATTCAAACATCAGCAACATATCAATTCGGTGTTGAATTCTTTTAACAGTGTATAGGAATTTTCAAACTATTCTTGACAGTGATACTTGAAAATTTGTCAAATTATAATATACCTACAACAATTTTCCCGCTGGGAGTTTTTTCGAGTTTTTACTATTTCTGACTTTTTTTAAATCATACAAACTCTCAAACGTGATCAGCTGGTTGCCTACTTTCAGGTGCTCTCCGTGTGATGTTTATTGGGATCCCTCTTTATCACACAACTCACCCAAAACCGTTTCTTTATTATATAATAAGAAAGTGAGAATCCTTCTCAAACAGCTGAGAAATGATTCTATGCTTTTTGTTCGTTATTCTTCCCAAACAGTTGGGATTTGCCCGTGGCATGGACGTTTTTGTTTTGCGGCTAAATTACTTATAGCTCTTTCAATTGCGAACGACTTTAACTTTTTTGCACAGAGTGAAAAACTCTTGTAAAAGACTTGATATACGTGCACAGGAAAAAATGAATTCACTTTAGTAGCTACTTACTTTTTTATTTCAAATTTTCAGCTACTATTGTTGAAATAATTGTTGAATAATAGCTGCAGCAATTAATCTTACACAGAAAAATGAATACAAAAAATTATCAAATTGACAGTTTTTCAATGTAAACTTCAAGCTCAATGTCAATTTCATAAATTCTTTGAATGGATATTCAACACGAATTTTGAGTGGATCGTTTGGAAAATGCACGTGTGTTGATAATATACAAAGTTCTTCACTGTGCAGCTCCAAAAGAAGAAATGCGAAGTTGTCAGTGATGGGTACTTTATTCCTTACCGTTAATCATTACATATGAAATGTGTACCTAATAAATATATCATTAGTATACAAAATCCCCATCACTGGAAGCTGTCACAGCACAATTTTAGTGCCCTGGTTGAAGAAAAACATAGAATCTGACGAAATGAACTTCAATGGGATTTGGTCAGAACATTGTGCAACATTCAATCAGAATCACATTGATAAAATACACCAATCTGACTGAATCTCATTGAAAATGTTTGAATAGGATTTGGTCAGAACATTGTGCAAGATTCAATGAGATTTAGCGAGAATCAAACGGTTTGTTCAACCAGGATGGTTGATAATTGTATAGCAAAACAATGCAACTGTGATATTTTTGCTATAGTAACTACATTTCTCGTTAATCCACTCAAAAGAGAAGCTCTGGAATCCAGAGAACGGTTCTTATAACTGATTTTCAGCTATCCACATGTTGGCGAATTTTTTTTTTTCATGCGTATGAGAAGAATTCTATAAAGTTACTGGCAATTTCTACCCAAGTATGAATATTCTATTAAATCCTATTACGAATAGGGGAATTTTCGATTAAATATCATCGAATGTCATCGAAACCTATTGATTTTCCCATTCGTTGATGAGATTTTATAGACTCCCTGGTGAAAAAATCTCTCTGAATCTCTCTGAAAATTTCACGTTCCAGAGAGATCCAGAAAAAATCAGAGAAATTCAGAGCAATTCGGCGTGGTTCAGAGGATTTCAGAGACTAGTGGATTGAGAGAACTTGTGCTTTGAATTCTTCAGAAGGATTCAGAAAAATTCAGAGGAACTCAGAGAGATGCAGGGAGATTCTGGGAAGTTCAGAGAGGAACAAATTCAGTAAAATTCTTGGTCCTGCATTTCAGAGGGGTTCAAGGAGTGTCGGACGCTTTCAGAGATAAATGAATTCAGAAAGATTGTGCGTAGAACTTTTCAGAAATATTCAGGGGAATTTAGAAAAATTCAGAGTAATTCAGAGAGATTCAGAGGAATTCAGAGAAATTCAAAGAGGAATTAATTCAGCTAAATTTTTGGTTCAGGATTCCCAAGGTATTCAGGGAGTGTGAGAGACTCACAGAGACAGGTGAATTAGGAAGAATTGTGCGTGGGATTTTTCAGAAAGATTCAGAGAGATTCAGCGGAATTCAGAGAGATCCGGGGGAAGTCTAGGAAATTCAAAGAGGAATAAATTCAGTCAAATCTTGGTTCTGCATTTCAGAGGCTTTCTGGAAGTTTTAGAGACTTCCAGAGACAGATACGTTGAGAAAAATTGTACGTGGAACTTGTTAGAAATATTCAGAGGAATTGAGAAAAATTCAGAGTAATTCAGAGGGATTCACAGGAATTCAGAGAAATCCAGAGAGGAATTAATTCAGTAAAATTTTTGGTTCAGGATTTCAGAAGTATTCAGGGAATGTCAGAGACTTACAGAGACAGGTGAATGAGGGAAAATATGTCCGTAGAGCTTTTCAGGAATATTCAGAAGAATTTGGGAAGGTTCAGCGTAATTCAGAGAAATTCAGAGGAATTCAGAGAAATTCAGAGAGAAATTAATTTAGCTAAATTTTTGGTTCAGGATTTCAGAGGTATTCAGGGAGTGTCAGAGACTCACAGAGACAGGTGGATTAGGAGAAAGTGGGCGTGGGATTTTTCAGAAAAATTCAGAGAGATTCAGAGGAATTCAGAGAGATCCGGGGGGTCTGGGAAATTCAGAGAAGAATGAATTCAGTACAATTGTGCGTGGCATTCTTTAGAAATATTCAGAGGAATTTAGAAAGATTCAGAGTAATCCAGAGAGATTCAGAGAAATTCAGAGAAATCCAGAGGAATTCAGAGGAAGCTTTGAAATCTGAATACATTAAATTCCGGGATATTTAGAGGAATTCAGAGGGATTCAAAGAGAATCAGAGAGATTCAGAGGGATTCAGATAAAGCTTTGAAATCTGGATACATTAAATTCCCGAAGATTTAGAGGAATTCAGAGAGATTCAGAGGAATTCAGTGAGATTCTTTTTACCAGGGTTATTCGTAGTAGGGTAATTAATTCCCAGAAAATATTCCGAGAGAATGTTGATTTTTCTATATTGTCCTACGGAAATTTTTACCCACGACACAGCAATTCATTCCCTATACAAAATTGGGAACAAATCGTGCACTTTGTAGAATGGGAAGATCCAAAAATGGTCCACAGTGTCCGTTTAGCAGCTGTTGCATCCCACATAGCACAAATGTCTCAGTATATAATATCTCCAGAATGTTCTGGCGATATTACAATGTCTCCAGAACATTGCAGAATATTCTGGAGATATTACTGAGACATTTGTGCTATGTGGGATGGAACACTATTCATTCTTGAAGTTGTAAACATAAATACAAGGCAACGAGAACCTTAGTATTCAATATCAAAATAGATTGATGATTTCAATACTGTTTGTTACTGCAACGAGTTCAATCTCCTGGTATATTCATAGTTATACACTGTTGGGAAAAATTGGAATTTCCCGGCACCCAGAACTTGGAAAATTTCTGTTCGTGATGAATTTTTCAGTTTACGTACAAGGAAATTTTCCTTCGTGCGGAATTATTCCTCATTTTACATGAACTTTCTCGCTTTTCACTTCAATTTTCAGTATAAATACAAGAATTTTCCGATACGTTTACTAGAATTGTTATGATTCAAATGTAATTTTCCAACACAAATGTACAGGTCAATTGCTTCCAGCACGGTACTGGAAGTTTCCCGTTGATTTTTTCTTCAGTGTACCTTCGGAAACACACTGAGAAAAAAGAAGATGTAAAGTTTACATTTTGTGAATCCATTATTTGAACGATTTCAAAAATAGTTCGAGTTACCACAATTTCAAGTTGATTTTACAATAACGAATGTGAGATATATAACAGCTGCTATAAATCTTACATTCCCCCCTGTGAAATTAACTGAAATTGTGGTAGCTGAAACTATGTTTTTGAAATCCTCCAAATATTGACTACTAACAAAATGTAAATTTCACAACTTTTCTTCCTCGGTATATAAAGCGTAGGGTGGAACAAGTTGAACATAGGGGTAAGTTGGTCAATGTTCCTTCCATCATAACAGGAACAGATGTCGCGACGCACTCATTCATGCAGCTGGCATAGTATCTATCCCCTCTTACTTCATCAGTCGCGGTTTATTGCGTTCGCCGGATAGACAGTGAACTTTACGATTCTCTATGCACAGTTAAGTGAAACTAAGAATTCCTTGATTCGTTGGATCTAATGCGGAACGAGGAACATTTATATATTCAGGTAAGTACATCCAATCTTCTTGTTCTGTATAATCTTGAGATGTGATATGTAAGTTACACTTATTTTTGTACCGGAAAAGTTGTCTGTATTTTGTAAGGTTAGTTTGAATACGTTGCCTCGTTTATCACTCGGCCGCTATAAGATTTGATATGTCTGAAAGAAGAAAACGTTCCAATTACTACCGATCAAATGTCTATCAATCTCTGATATGATGCAATTCTCATTAAAGGATGCAATTTTCCACATCCCCTAATGAAAATGGAAGCGTAAGAAGGGTACGAAGCGACGCAGAAGAGTGAACAAAACAGTATCTAAGCGTGAAAGAAGCAGAAATTGAAACATTTTACGTTTTATTTGTTTCAACATTCGTTTCCTGCGAGCGGAGATTTTCACCAGGGTCACAGGTGAATCTTCTTTGCTTTGAAAGATTCATAAAATCCCATTAATTAATAGGGGCAATGGATGGTATTCAACAATTCAATACCATTAATTCTTAATGAGATTATGCCGAATGTTTTAATCAGGGATGTAAGCGATATACTTAATCAAATTGAATGAATATCTTAAAACAGAGTTATGAGTACTTCATCGATATCGAAATATATCATTGAATGAATCGTTTATCACACACATTTCCCTTGAATTATATCATCGATCATATGATTTATGATTTGAGTAAAATGTATGTACTAAACAATGCCTGTCATGCAGGTTATGTAATCTTCTCATCGATATATCCCATAGTTATAAGAGTCTAATTACTTATTGAGGAGGGTGAGGCTTGTTGTTACATGGGGCAAGTTGTTAAATTCAGATTTAAATAACTTCCGTTCGGTGTAGCAGATCAGTGTTCAAATAGTACGTGTCGGGTCGAACAATGTATACTTATTGCTCGATCTGCATGTAGTTGAATGTTGATTGATGTTATAGGAGTTTTTTTGATGTTTCCGATTTCAAAGTGATCTTTTTTCTTCAACATTTCAACAGTAATTCGAATCTGAGAATTTTATCGCATACAGTTCTTCAGTTTTTTATTTATTCATTTTTTGGATTATTAATTTTCACTCCAATTGCAACTTGGAGTTAATTTTTGCGAATAGAATCCTTTTGGAATAGGCAGGGTTCAATAACTGTCCCTTAGTGCCTAGTGGATTTCGATGAACCCAAACACGATCAGAAATTGTGCTTCCCCTCTGGTTACATTTTGGTAAAAATGTTGGTTTTGATAACTTGGTGGTTATTTTGTCATGTTTTTGAACCAAGATTCATCAAAATTAAACCAATCTCAATTTGGTGATCTTTTCTAGTTATTCCACACGGTGAAAAATGCTTCCTAAATTGCATATAAATTTATGTGAAGCAATTAACATACAAGTTTTGTATTAATTGTCAGATTTTTTCTGAATTTTCATATAAAATTTCATATCTCATAAAGAATTATGATTTTCCATGCATTCTTATATGAATTTTAATACATTCTGCAGTAAATTTCAATTCACAGCTTAAGAATTTTCACATTCATTTGATATAGGGGATTACAGACTATTTTTTACAGTGATATGTTGTTGAAGTTTACATCGTTTATAGAAACGAAAGGAGGACTCAAATTTCTGAAATTTGTTGAGACATGGTTATTTATGTTCTCGAATTAATTCTTTGTACAAAAATTCATAAAGAATGCAGAAGAATTCTTCAGGGACTGTGATGCTTTGTGAGTGAGCATGGAAGACTATACGTGTTGAAATAATTTATCGATTGATCCTATCTTCAAATAATATTCATAGTTTTCACATACTCATTTTCATACACAATTTATGTCCCATTCAGACTCAGTTGGTCTAATTTTTCTGAATGGAGAGCTTGCAAACATCGTTCTGCACACAAAACATGTACAGCAAGTTTTTACGTCTCCAATAACTGAATATCTCGTTATTCGATTACTAATCCGTTCTAATACATTATAAAAATCTCTGCAGCATGTTATTTCTGAATAATTTTTTAGGTTTCCACCTAAAGAATATAAAAAAGATTCCAAAAACAGACGAAATTTTCTGGTAAAAGAACGATTATTATACGACAAAAACCATCAAGTGATCATCTTCTACCACAGTGTTCAGCTCACCGAAAAATAATTGAAAATAAATGATCAAAGTTGGTCATTCTGGGAGGGTTCCCAAAAGTATTTTATCATTGAAAACCAAGTATCGAATGATTCCTAATTCTCCTCAGTATTGAATTAGTGATATTGAATTACAAGTATGCCTCTCTTTAATACGAAGCACGGATATACTTATCATAAAGTATATTTGGTACATCGACAACAAAATTGGGCTTTCGTGAAATGGGGAGAATAGTAGCACTATCAGAAAGCACATATTGCAATGGAGAATCTCCCTTTGTTCACTCCATTTTACGATATTAACTAATTAATGTTCGATCGAATGCGTCAAAAAATGAATTGTTAAAACAACGATTGAATTTTATTGACTTCTTAAATGAATTTCAGAATGCGTACGTATCGAAGAAAAACAAATCGAGCTTCAGCGACTCAAGAGCAACTACAAATAGCTGCAGCTGCCGTCCTGAAAGATGGTAAAACACAAAGAGCAGTATCTATTGAGTTTGGTATTCCAAGAATGACTTTAAGAAGATATATGAAGAAATTGCAAACCCAAGGAAATCCTACCATGGGCTACGTTTCACCGCACAGAGTTTTCGATAGCGATCAAGAGAGCAATTTAAAAGATTATCTCGTGAAAGTTGCAGATATAAATTATGGATTGACAGCGCAAAATGTCCGTATGTTTGCATATCATTTTGCTATCGCATTTGATGTAAAAGTTCCGGATTCATGGAAAAAGAATCAAATGGCAGGTGTGGATTGGTTATTGAAGTTCCTCAAAAGGAATCCTGAGCTATCAATAAGGAGAGCAGAAACCTCCGGTTTTCGAACAGCAACGTCTTTTAACAAGAGAAATGTTGATAGTTTCTTTGATAAACTGAAGGATATTCTGAATACATACAATTTCACTGCTGAAAACATTTGGAACGTAGATGAGATTGTGGTATCAACGGTAAGCAAGTCTAGGGAGACTATGAAAGTCAAGGAGGCAGGAGGCGATTTCATCGTTAGTTTAATAGTAGCTATTTCAGCTGCGGGCGTAACAATCCCTCCCATGTTTATTTTCCCTCACAAGCAATACCAAGAAGATTATGTTGCTCAAGGACCTCCAGATTGTATTGGAAGTAGCAATGCTGATGGCTGGGTTACGAACGATGAATTCCACGTGTTTATGAAACATTTTATAAAACACGTAAAACCGTCACGAAAACATCCAATTTTGATATTGCTCGATAATGATGCATCACACTTGTCCATCAAAACATTCAATTTAGCTGAGAGTAATGGGATAATTGTACTGTCTTTCCCACCTTATTGCAGTCATAAATTACAACCGTTAGAAGTTTCTGTTTTCGAACATTTCAAAAGACATTTCTCCGTTGCAAGAGTTCAATGGTTGCGTAACAATCCTCTTCGATCAGTTACAATCTATGACGTTCCAAAAATAGTAGCAGAATCCCTGCCACCGGCCACTACGAATCTGAATATAATGAGTGGATTTGAAAAGACAGGTATTTTCCCTTATAACAGGAAAATATTCATGAACTATGACTTCGCTCCCTCCTCCATTATTAACTTTGAGTTTGACCAGTCTTTCCGAATGAACGCTGATAGGGAAAACGTAGTGATGAATAATTCTTTGTCTTCTACTCGGCAAGATACTGACATATTTTCATCAGAAACAGTGTTATCTTTCTCAAAATGTACTTTGGAAAAACAGAAGCAAATCAAGACAAGAGGATCAGATGTTTCAACTTTGAAAGAAGAAAAACTAATCCAGCCGCAAAGAGTAAAAGAAGTTTTGCAGCAATTCAATGATGAAGAGGTGGGGAACTGTTGTATCGTTTGTGATGAACCTTACTCGAATAGTCCAAGCGATGAAGAATTTGTACAGTGTCGAACTTGTCATAAATGGGCTCACGTGAAGTGCATGCCTGGTTCAAATCCGACAATGATATATCTACATTGTGATTGCGACGGTAATTGATCCTAATTCACTTTATTGATATCTAAAAGGGGAATCATGAACCTCTGATTTGAATTTGAAATGAATACAGATAGAAATTAACAAAAGTCGCAATCAAACGGATGAGAGAGAGTAACCCTCATGGTTTTTATGAGAGGAATCTAGTCAGTTACCACATTCTTCCACAGGATCTGCAATGATTTATGTCAGGTTTTGCTTGCTATTTTCAACAGAGAATACTTGAATCAGTTTTCGTACGGTTGATGTCCATTTTATTTGCATTTATTTGTAATTTTAACCGAAAATAAATGTTTTATAGCAAAATTTCTAAATATTCTACTCACTTATGACATTTGTTCCGCAATATTCTCTACTTTTCACTCAAAATATATGTTCAATTACAAATTAATTTTTGTTTATTTTAACTTCCTCGTTCTCGCTTTAACTTATAAGAACAGAATTATATCCCATGGCACAGAATTTTTCAATAATGTTCAAAAATATTACGCCAATATCACGATGTCTCAGTAATATTTCGAGATATTCTGGAGGCATTGATCGTTTTTGATAATACTCTACAATTATTTGATATTTCACAAATGAAACGTATATTTATTTTGTTCTGAAATGTTATGTTACAGGGGTTGCCGTTGAAGAGATGGAATGTTTATTAGATTTCATGTATCGTGGTTCCATCGACGTGTCCGAGGAGCACTTGCCTTCTTTGATCAAAACTGCGACAGACCTTGAGATTCGTGGTCTTTCCGGTGATCAGAAGAGTCAGGAAAATTCTCGCAGTCCTTATACAAGAGTGGAAACACGTATGCAACGATGTCATATCGAGACAAGAGTACACACAACCAACGAATACATGAAAGAACAATCTATCCTTCCATATTTATCCAAACAATCGTCTATCAACGATTCCATGGACGAACACAACATCAAAGTAGAAGAAATTGAGATAGAAGATGATCCAATGGTCAACGATACTCATGAAGATAACTATGATGAGCCCTTGCAATTGCCAGACGCACAAATTGTGAGTGATTTCACATACTTTTTGATTCGTTAAGTTTTATTCCCCACTTCCCAATGAACACATCTTCTAAAACTTGTCTAAAAGTTCGGGTTAGAGATGTCTCAGATCATTACCCTAGAAAAAGCGTTTGGGAAAAGCGTTGAAGCGCAACGAAAACGTCAGCTAAGAATAAGGCATGATTCAGAAGGGAATTGGAACGTTTTCACGTTTCATTTGTTCCAATACCTCCTTTGATTTCCACCACTACAATGGAATCAAATCCACCGATCCAACACTGTAGTTTTCTGATGGTTTGTGAATTTTTCATCCCATAATTGACACCAGAATCACACCGAAAGCCAGTTTTAGCCGCTTCACACCAAACGATCATCATGAATATTTTTAATTGGAGTACAATCCCAGACAGTAAAGTGCAAGAAAAATTCGCAACAACTTTTCAACGACACGGAGCAACCGTTGTTGAGAAGTTGCAAGGAGTTTGCGTCGCCAAATGCGCAGCAACATGCAGCAAACTTGAAAGCTGTTGTCATGTTGCTGCGAAGATGTTTGGAGACATGAAGCTATGATACGTGAGATCGAACAATCCTCCAACAATGAAGCACAAACTGGTGAAGCAACACTGAAGCAGCAGTTGCACTGCAACTTTTGCTGTCAGGGATTATACCGAATTTTCACCGAATCCACAGTTATTTTCTACTGAAAAGAAACCGAAAGATATTGTTGTGAAAAATTCACGAATACACCGTGTTTTCATGGTGAAATACCACAATACCCCTAATTTTCCACTTGATTTGTATGGACACCAGATTTATACCAAAAAAACGCGGTGTCACATTTTCAGTAGGGCAGGGTATCGAGAAGATATCTAAGAGATGTCTCAGGCGACACTTTTAGATGTGATGTTTATTGGGATTCAAATTCATGTCTTGAAGGTATCTCAAGACAAGTTTGAGATGCCTCATGCAACAACCAAAGATATCTTCCAGATGTTTAAAGCAGTTCTCACTCGTAAAATATGTATAAAACGTATCTCTTATAATATCTAAAGCTTGGTGATTGTTTAGAAATCAAAAAGATATCTTCAAAATCTGGCTTGTTATGTGGGAACGTGAATGAATAATTATTCTTTGTTACTATGTAATGTGTATTATTTCTTATTTCATAAATTATAATGTCATTTACATACTTTTAGAGACGTATACCACCTCCAATGTACAAAAGAGAGACTAGATACAAAGGACAGAAGAGAGTGTCCGTTGGTCGAGTAACGAGAAACAGCGGTTCCGATCCTTTGGATACTCCGAGAATCAAGGAACGCATGTCGAGTATGAGAGATGAACATCGACGTGATGATATTTATAACATGCTGAATACAACGAATACATCGATCAAATCCGAACATTCAGGCTACAACAATGGATCCTTAGATCCCACGGTACCGGATGTGGAGATGAACGAGGATTCCCAAGAAAGAGATAGTCTGGTAGGCAATATTTGATATTTATAAATGATTCGATACGTGAGACCTTTGGAACAGGAAAACCCGCGTCACTAAATTATTGATGGTTCTAAAACATAACATAGTGCCAAGCGGTCCATCACAATGATTCCACTTCACATGTTCATACGCCGTGAATTGTGTACTAACGTTCATAAATTTTCTTCAATGAAATGGATCATAGCTCGTTTGAGATATCCACGAATTACAAGAATACAAAATTGTAGGATGCAGCTCATGATTTAGCTATAGATAGATCAATTTAATAATTTAGCGTTGAATGTGACTGGAATTTGATGGAAATTTTTGTTTATTTTTAGGATTCTTCAAAGAGCAACGACGAACGTTTGAAGTTAGCGAAGAGAAGAGGAGAATCAGTGAAAAGAACTGCAGGTGATACCAAAGAAGCTAAACCTACGGCAACCAAATCGCAGTACAAACCCTTTTCTTGTGATCTTTGCACTTTGGCTTTCACAAGAGCGTCACACTTGGCAAGGCACAGAAGAGTTCACACGGGGGAAAGACCTTTCGCCTGTAGCATTTGTCCACGTATGTTCGCGAGGCAGGATAAATTGAAGCAACATTTGGATTCTCATATGCAATGGCCTAAGCGCAGAGGGTGTTTATCCAATTACACTGGCACTCAATCCACACAATCTGTACCTGTGAAGGGTAAACGTGGAAGACCACGGAAGGTAAGAGAATCATCTTTTACAAATTTGTTTGGAATTTGTACAAGATAAAATCTTTCATTGACTGAGAAGAGAGTATTCAAAGTTTATTTCAATCGAATGAAGTATGTCAACTATCAACAAAGTTTATTTGACCCAAAGATGGTTTGTTTTTAATCAATAAGCCTTTTTCGTCTTGAAAAAACTCTTCTCTCAGGGTGCTTAGGGAGAAATAGTTTCAACTCGCACAGCACCACTATTGATGAGGTGTGTCACCTGGACCAACTTCAATAGATATGTTACAGAAATTGGCAAAACTTTCCTGTCTTCTGAACCACTTCAGTTACTTTTTGGCCGTAGTCAAAATTCAGAAATTCTGATTACGCATCAAAACATCTTCAAGTGCATTCCCAAGTAGCACAACAGGTTAAAAATGCTGAGAAGGTTCTTGGAAGTTCTGAGCATGTTTTATGAACATTCTTAGAATCTTCGAATGAGACTATTTTGGATAAGTGTGTTCTATGCACATTCTCAAAACATATTTTTCGAATTTATCCAAAACAGTCTCATCTGCATATTCTATGCATGATCACGGAATGAACGCAGAATATTTGAAATGTTCTTGTGCTACTTGAGTTGTAGAAAAGAACTTCGTCAAATTACTTATATCCAACGGAACAGGAATATTTCGTGGAAACCTTTTCGAAGTCTAGATGGATTATAAAATAAATTTAAGGACCATGGAGTCTTTCAAGGAATGGGCAAAATTTTGCTACGTACTTTCTGATCAGCTGCGCAATACATCGAAATTTCAAATGCGCAGTGATGAACTACATTGCTAAAATTGAGCTTTAAATATGAAATTGAAATTGCAAATACTTCCTAAGAATTCCGCAAACGATTATAAACATATTAACCTACAAATGTGAATAATTTTCATAACCTATTTTCTCATGTTCGGGAATATGTTTTGGACTTTGGATTTATGTTTAAAGCCAAATCCTAGAAATGCACTTTATTGCTATATATTTGAAACTTTTAATCATTGCTCAGTTATCTCAAAACTACGTAGCAAAATTTTGTCTGTTTTCTAATCCTCCATGGCCCTTAAATCACTTGAAGATACTCATGAAGAAAGATATCTAAATTAAATCGTATTCAAAACGTCTGGAAGATATTATCAACGCTTCAGAAAGATGTCTCAAAACTTTTCCCGAAAAAAATGAATTTAGCTCTGAAAAATGGAAAAAATTAATGCTTCTCAGGCTGTCTTAGATTTACTTCAATTAATTTGTTTAACCCCCAGTTACCCCTCGAAAGTCTAAAGGGAACAAAAAGTTTTCAAAATTCAACCCCCTGTTCTTATCGTTGAAGAAGTACGATTTTGAAAAAGAATAGAGATCAAGTTTAGGAACCAAAGTACATTTTTGATAACTGAAAAAACTTCATGCAGTTGACTGCAATGCACAACAAAAGGTCAACGGAAACTTGCAACAATGCGTGCGGTAACTGAGTGTTGGAAAATGCTTAAGGTAGTTCTCCGGGAGAATTCAGGATCAAATTAGAAAAATTATTGTCAAGCAGAGCACCAATGTCGAAGGAATTCGATAATCATATTCGTTGGGACTCATCCCCATGGTAAAGGTTTTTTAAATCTCACAAGGAACAAAATGAGCCCTCATAAGTCATAAACGGATCAAAAATAAAAATTTTTCAAGAAAAAAACCATGTCAAATTTCGCGTTGTTGTTACAAGGTTGTTTATTTATACTTCGAGTTGGTTCTTTTTTTGTCATAAATAAGAATATAAGTCCCAACGAATATGATCATCGAATTCCTTCGACCTTGGTGCTCTGCTTGACAATAATTTTTCTAATTTGATCCTGAATTCTCCCGGAGAACTACCTTAATGCTCAGGAACTGTTCCAAAAGTGAAGGAACTGGGCAGTTGCAACACGCAAATTGAAATTCACTAACATGAAATTTTTGTTTATTTAGATTTATATAGATCGAACTAAGTCTATCCAGATCTAAATAGATCTTCATTGTCCATTTTTCGAATCTAGCAAAATCTAAATAAATCTCCGTAGATCTAAATCGTTTTTTCCCAGTTTCTCAAGAAATTTCTTGCATATATTTTTGGTACAATATTTTTCAGATGTCTTTAAGTCATGCGTATTCATCAAAGTAATTGCATTAAACAGCCTTTAATCTCAAGATGATTTTTTGTCAAGTTCATAGCTTATCCAAATCGATTTTTGCGAACACTTTCGATAACAATTTGAATGTAATTAAGTATGACCGAATAAATTATATTCCCCTATGAATTCCAGGTGAACGCAGAACAATCAGCCATGGAAGAAATCTTGAAATTCGGTGAATTCAGTTCCCTGTTGAATAAATCTGCACAATCGTCCAGCGTAGTCAATGACACGAGCAATGAAGATACCACGACAGTTTCGGAAGATAAAACAAGGAATATGAACATCAGAGATGATTTCAAAACGGAAAATGACGACGATAAGGAAGATTATTCTCCTCCGATGAAGAATCGTCAGGATAGTGTTTAATGATATCGCAACATAATGAAACCCCAAAGAGAGATTTTTCCAAATCTCAAACAGTATGTAGGACGTGAAGTTAACTAGTCGTAATTATAATTTTTATTCTGTGCTGAATAAGAGAATTTCGATCAGTGGAATATTTCTTATGTTTACCGATAAGTGGTTGGATGTGATTCATTCGATAGGGCACAATAAAAAAATAATTCATGAGAATTTGGTGCGAATAACAATTCGAGTTCGCAGCTACCGAGAAGGTTGACAACATCTTATATGCTATTCGAAGGTTATCTTAAGTACACACAAAATAGAATGATTTTCATGCAAAGTGATGTGATACAACGTAAATTTCGTATAAATGTAACGCATACATAGTAAAAATAATAAGAAAAAACAATACGGATGTTAATGATCCGATTGATTGGTGTAACGTCACATCGTGTCAATGGTATATTTAGAGCATTGGAATGGTGCATATTTTTACATCCTCTTCACAGTGCTGGTTCTCGTATGATGTAAACTTTTGATCAATTCAAATTGATTCCACTTATCGAAGTCATTCAAAAGGCATTGTAGAATCATGCGAAGAATCAAGAACAATGGAACGAAGTCTCAACATTTTTTATACTATCTTTTTTTTTTCCATTCTCCATTGCAACAATTTTCAACAAAGGAACATTCATATGAAATTCTTGAAAAACGCGTAGACTTTGATTTGATTCAATGCGAAGATTACAGAGCTTCAAGGTTCATTTGATCAAGTTTCACATATCAAACGTGTACCATGTTTTCGAATCAATGTAACTTCCAATTCGTCCATGTTTGATTCATTCAATTACTGTGAATGTCTTAAAATATCTTTGTGCTGTCGAAATCTTTCCAGATAGCACAGAATTTTTGTAAAAAAATTCTTGAATACCTCTTTGAGCACTGCAATGTTCGAAATGAGTCTTCGAAGAATTTTTCTTTATAAACTCTGTGCTGTATAGGTCAAAAAGAGTTGAAAAAGTCCATAAAAACAACTTTTTTTAAACTTCTGTCATTGAAAGACAAGCACAAATAGAATTCTACAGAACTGAATCTTTGCATATCGAGTTGATCCGACAAAAACATTACACCCAGCTAGAACAAACAAATTTTACATATCAATGATGTCACGAGTATTCAGAATTCACAGAATACAATATTTTGGGAAGAATTACAACATTTCCTGAATATTAAAAATTATTCTGAATATATATGAAATAAGTACCAATTGAACAAATACAAAGTTTGGGATGATTTCATTGTATCATTGATATGGAACATTCGTTTATTTCAGTTGGGCAGCATTACAAAACACAATTTATAGAATCCATATAACGATTTGTATCTTTCGGAAAGATTGAAATGACTTTCAGATGTGACAACATGCAGATATTCCCATAAGAGATATGAAAGGATCAGAAAATTTTTCTCTATCTGAAGATTGTAAGCATTGATTTAATCAATTCAAGGAAAATTTGATCAGTCAACGAAAAGTTATATATACATCATTATTATTATTCGAAGATAATAATCAATTGTTGTACGAAGTACTGAAATATATGAACTTCGAGTATTCAGTACGGGAAACAATTTCGACGTTTGAATAAGTCCTGGCTTTGCGTTATGATAAAACATAAACATTGAAAATACAAACAAAATCACAATCATCGGATATTTTCTCATACGTGTGATTATTATAAAATACGTCAAGTACAAATGTCCAAATACATTGAATTATACGTGAAAGTGTGTTTGCGTGTGCGAGAATGAATGAGTAAATTTTATAGAGAAATTATAATATATATGTAAAGATATATGATAAGTACTGTGTTCTTACTCACATAAATGTATGATTAAATTTTATTGTTAAATGTGTTTTACGCGTACAATTTAGACCAAGAGAAACGTATAAACGCAGGGGAGCGTGGAATTCAGCAATGAATGTAAATTTTTCTTATGTTATCTCCTCTTATAGCAAATTGTCGAAATACGGACCTTGATAGATTGAATTCATATTGAGCCGATAAGTCGTTAGGGTGGAATCTTGTTTGAGCTTTCAATCGAACATTTCCTTATTCATTATTTTTTGATTGAATATGTTTATGGGTAAACAAAGTTCTGTTCGCATCTTAGCGAAGCTTTGTTCAAGATTTTTGAATTCATTCCCAGTGCAGATAAATTATATATATATGAGTGAGGATCTGTAATAGTTTGTCATAGCTTACACCGTCGTTTTTGGAGAACAAGTGAAATAACTCATTACAAATTCTTGCGATATTCGAGTCTATAAAATGTGTCTGTTGGATATGTTCAACTTTACATAATTAAATGAATTCAATCGATCGAACTATAGAATCTCATTTGTAACCGCATCAATCGATAATTCTTTGGGAAATTTGACCCCATGTTGACTATCAAACCCTATAATCCATCCAATGTTTTTGGAACGAATACGAGATTTGTTGACTGAGATGAAGTAGAATTTCCCAAAGAATGCCCGATAAACAATTCATTTTTGAAGGTATTTTCTTTAGATACGTTTAAAATATCTTAGAATACGTGCTTATTGAAAAGTGCTGCATAAGATATCTTCGGAAATGAAATCTCCAGGAAAAAAGATTACATCCAATGAGATCTAAATTTTGGCAAAGAATCTCTTCAATCAAGAAAGAAACATGAAAAAAGATCTATAGAGATCCGACGAGATCTCTGGAGACCTTCATAGATCTTTTGGATTTATTTCAAAATTAGAATCAGATATCAAGGGATTTGTATCAGAGACCTTTGTGAAAATTTAGATCAAATCTGTTCTCTCGAGATGTTTATTGGTTGTTAACTTCTACAATTCGATGAGTTGAAAAATATTTAATTTTCAACAAACCATTTCTCGAATATCTTCTACCATTCCATAATAATTCGACGCATCATTCACCATCCACAATCCCTTACATTATAACCCCGCAATAGAAGAATTAATTTTACATTGATAATGGAATCAATTTTCCTTCGCGTTACGATGGTTTGTTTGTTTCTTTGTTTGTTTACTCGTGCAATATAATTCCTTCCAATCATCGATGAGGAAAAGATAACTCATGTAAATCTTATTTCTGATGTTTCAACTCCATTCGAACGGAAGGAGGAATGGATGTGTTTTGTGATCATTTGTTTTGTTATTTTTGAAGAAATGAAGTATGTTAAAGTTAACCGTCTAATTGAATCTCCTAGGGTGTCAACCCTTTACGAGCGTGTGAATGTATAGATACATTTTGAACGATAAAGTGCAATGGATTCCCTATAAAGCGCTGCTTCTGATTTGAATTTCCGTTTCTAAATCTTTACCGGTCTCAAAGGATCGTATCGATTTGATCTCCAGTATTGTAAAAACAAACAAAACTTCCAATACATTGAACGAACAGAAAAGTCAACACTTAAATATATAGTTTCTTAAGAAATACGAAAAAAGCACATCGAAGGATACAATTTATGTTCCTGTCAGAAATGACAAAAAAAAAGTGTGTTTTCTTCTTTTTCACGCGAATCAATGACATCGTCCATGAAAGGAATAATTATGTGTGGAATTGTGTGTCCGTTTCACAAACTCTTAAGGTGAACTGTTTTGTTATGTAACAAAAAAAAAAACGATACAGAAAATAATGGTGGGAATTTTGAAAGGAATCGGTCCTTTTTCTATATAAATTATGTCGAATTTTTATCAATATTTTATACAAATATATGAAAATTAGATCATTTTTCTATAGAGAAGAATCGATTCTATCGCAGAATCCCTGATGGAAAATGAGAGGAATGAAATAACCGAATCATGAGATTTTGGTCCAATTGGAATGATGTGCGAGTGAATTTTGTGCAATTCCTATTATATCTATGAGAGACAATGTTAAAATGTCTCCATATCCGTAATGTATCGTATAGAAAATGTATATAAATCGTAAGGTGAATAAAATTTGTTTTTAATCCAAATAGTTAAATTAAATAACCAATCTCTGGGATGAAGAACAGGGGAGGAGAGAGCGCGTATTATTTTGTTTATATCTATGGGGAAATATGTAGTTATATACGAACATGTATATATGCAGTTTGAAGGAACTACTCTCGTAAAAACAAATTATATATGCTCTGTATATGATTATTGAAATTTAGAAAAGAAGATATAAGTCATATATCGTACTGCATCAAGACTCTGAAGTGATTATATAAAAATTATACATAAATTACATATAATTTTGAAAATTTTTTTACAGGAGTTTTCAAATATACTCCGATATACAGGTTGACCCGAGTCGGGTAGATTATATTTCAAGAGCACATTCTCCAGTCTAAACGTAACAGTTTGCCGTATGAAAACATTTTTTCAACGCTTTGTTCTTGAGATATGAGCATTTTTAGATTTTTTTTCAAATCCAAATCGCTCAAAAGCGTTCCATCCCGTACAGCACGCGGACATTTCTCCGTCGCCTCCACGTCGCTTCTCCGTTCTTTCCACCTTGTATCCACGTCTCCCTTTCTTCCACCTCGCCTCCACGGAGATGCGACGTGGACATCGGTGGATGTGCTGTGTGGGATGTTACATACTTGAACTTGACATAATTTGCCAAGTTGAAACACGGTGGATCTCTGGAAAACAATTCAACTATTCTATCATTGTTCGTTTTGGAACTATAATAATTTGAAGTTGCTGGATTCTGATTTTTCATTGAACCAGCTATAGGAATTGCTGTGGTAGTGAAAATATAGCTACTGTTACCAAAAACTGTATTTTGACTCATTTTCAGCTACAGTTTTTGTTTCTCAGTGTGAGTTTGTTCCTCAGTCACCATTTATGCATGGCGATGGTTAATCCCCACTTCTTTCAGAGTGTTTACTTCTTTTCATGTACACTGTGAGAAATGATTGTGGAGTTTTTCCCTAAAAAATGGTGGTAGCAAAGTTCCTTCATACACGGAAAAAAGAAAACAGCAATGGTTACTGTGAATCACAAAAATACATCGAAACTCAAATTCATTCCATGCAGTACTGCGTTTCTCAGTTCTCATTACTGTTCAGTCAGCACTGACGAATTTCATTACAATACCCATCACTGTGATCGCGCTAATCCTCATTATCCAAGCGTGTTTTCATTTGTTTTTCAACCGATCGCTGTCATTCACAGTAACCAGTAATGTTTTCTTTTTTCCGTGTAGATGAAGAATTCTTCACCATAATTTGGTGGACCTTTACTTCATTTGTAGAGAAATCAACACTCCAAAAACAAAATGATTCTTCAAAGTGATGGAAAAATCTCCCATTTCTGATGAAAAAACAATTCTCCCACGATGAGGGGACGAAATCCACCAATACTATGGAGCAGAAGTCCCCACATTTTTCCCAGTGTAGCCCTGGTAGAAATTTGTCTGGTCGTCCTATTTACCATCCACGTACTAGATGGGACCTTCGTGGGGACAGCCGGATAACACATTTCAGCCAATTTGACTTTCGTGCCCAATAGTAGTGGATTTTTTATGCGTCAACTGACCGTACAGTAACATTGATGGTTCATCAACACGGTTAGAGGAATAAAAAGAAGTCCCAACGTTTCAATTTGTCACTCGGGATTATTTTCTGGAAATAAATTCAAAAGCAACGTGCTTGACTGGAGATTACATGTCAAAATACATTATTACCTCATTCATAGGTGTTATTTCACAGAAAACACATGATTTCACATTTCTAATTACCAATTTGAACAAACATTCTAGAAATTCCCTGAGACATCTGGATGGGCACAGGCTAAAAAGTGAGTTACAAAATTAGCTAGAAACCAACCTAACATCCGAGAAAACTAGCTGGGGCCCATCTAATTCCCAATCATAATTTCTACTGGGGAGGGTTTCATAAGTTATTAGACAATCTCAAGTTGTATTTTGGACAGCTTCCAACAAGGTATGTTCTACGAGTATTACTTATCCCCAGATAGTAATTCAACCTTGCTGCAATGTTGTTAGGCAAGCTTGTGACAAGGTTGACATAGGCTGCCTAATTGACACACGACAAAGGCACAGGCTTACGAAACCCTTGAAGCAAAATTGTAGCAACCTTACTCCGACGAGCTCTTCATTAGCAAGTCAAAAACAATCGAATGACAAGCTCACATGCACGGGAAGAAATGTTTAGCTGTACCAGCTAAATTTAGCTGTTGCAGCGAAATATCTAGCTATGATAGCTAAAATCTAGCCGATACAGCTAAACATTTCTTTCCGTGTGTTAGAAGTTTTTTCAATTACGTACATGAAATCAGGTTCATATACATTCTGCATTCAATTGAATGTACAAAAACATGAGGAGACTATAGATTATGCTATAGTTTACATCAAATTTCATATAAAATGTGCATAAAACTGAATTCATGTACGTACTTGAAAAAAACTTCCAGTCAAAACATTAAAGTTAATGCAGAAATTGTTAACAGTGAGTGCTTCATATTTAGAATAATCGACCAAGAAACACAAACACAAGATCCATAGGAATGAGAAAAAAGAAAGATCCATCCACAAGACAACAATGTTTTTATTCGCAATAGCTGCCAGTTTATTTGAATTTCATACTCGATAATTTTCTTTTTATTTCTTACAAAATTTGGATCACAATGGAGATGTGTCAAAATGATTCTCTAATCTTTAACGAATTCAATTAGCTATCAAATACATTCCTTTTTTCAGCTTTCGAACAATTTACTACGTTCTTAGCGTTTCATGAGCCGTCACGTTACAAGTTGTATTATCAACTCACAACGATACGCACACGCATTCTGATTTTTCATTTGTGCTGTTTGTTTTTTTTGTCAACATACGTCAATAAAATCACATATTCAACAACGATAATACATATAATAAATACATCTTATGTATTAGACATGAACAGCAATAATGATCTGTCAGCCGATTGACAATTACTTCATTTGATTGAGACTACACAGCCGAACACTAGCTCCATATATTTTCATTGATCGCTTATCTAGATTTAGTTCTACGCGAAATCATAAATCCTAATGAGAAATTAGGGATCAACAATACAATTCTTTTCATATCTCTTTCCTTAAGATTCCTATTTTGTATCTTTCTGAAGTTTCATCGAACTTGTGCGATTCGCATTGTATTGTCAGGGTAAAAAATCAGTGGACATCGAAGATCAAAGTGACGAACAGTTTTGAGAATCCAAATATTTTCATTCCTCTCTCCACATTCGTCAGAAACACTTCATTCAGTCGTATATTTTTGTTGTTTTTTTTCTTCTTTTTCATGATGGTTTTTGATTGGATACACTGTTATTTGGAAATTACCTTTGACACTGAAGTTTGATTGGAATATGATTCTGATTCAGCGAATTCATTGCAAATTCTGAGATGCAAACCATACAAAACCCGCATTGAGAACAAAATTCATTTAAACCATCGAATTGAATTGGGTTGTGGGATTCAGTTCCGAGTAACGACAGAATAGGAGACGATAATGAAAAATGTAGTAAAGATAACTTCAAATTAGTAACAGGAATCAAAGTCAGCGAAAGTAAATTTGAATGTAGTTGAACCATCACGAATTTCAGTTATCCAAATATCACCCAGGTAAAAATATTCTATTGAATCCTATTACGAATGGTAACATTTCTGATTGAATATCATTGAATTTCATTGAAACCTATGCATTTTCTCATTCGTCAATGAGATTTTATGGATTATTTGTAAGAGGGCAACCACTGTACCTAATTAATTACCGAAATCAATTCGGAATAAGGATGATTCATTACTTTTTTAGGGTTGCCAGATAAAAGCCGGGACAGTCGACGATTGGATAATTCTCATGTCCCCAACCATTCATATTCCAGATTCTAAAATCCGGAACCAATCACCAAGCTGTCCTGGTTTTCATCTGGCAACTCTACATAAAACTGTGTTAGATTTTTCTACGATTTTTTCGCTTGGCATTTCAAACAGGTTATGTTCGTGAAAAGATATCAATTTCAGCTCGGGCAGCGTTTAGCAGAATATCTACAATATTCTGCGAGTTAAAGACGGAGCATTGATTTTTTATTAGTTTTTCCTTGGCTAGGGTTTTTACGAACTATTCGAGGTTGTCAAATGAAGACATTCCAAATTTGCACATCGATCTCAAGGCTAATGAACATTTTTGTCAGAGAAAAAGCATCTAGAATTCTATTCATGTTGGAAATTCGAGGAGATTCCATTTTAGAGTTTCATGAAGAACTCTCCATCGGCCTTAGATTGTATGTGCAGTTTTGGAATAATAGATATAAGACATTCGAAATTTTATCTGAAATTTTAAAAAAGGAGTGGTATTCCACGTATACTTTCTCATGTTAGGAAATAATAATAAATAATTACACTGAATCAAGTGTAATATGAAAATTCACATAGCATGTGATGCTTTTTATTCCTCGTTTTGTAAGTGAGCTTCCTACCAGCCTTCTACAAGATATCAATAAGCTTATGAGCTTCTTATCATGCGTAGTCTAGGAACATTTTCGTCAATCTCGTCTGAAGATCTCGCAGCAGGCTCATACAGCTATTAGAAGAGAAATCATATAAGCCACATTTGCTACATAACTTCAGTGCCAAAGGCGAATTTTCTGGACTAGCCCAAGTAGCGCAAGAACTTTTAAAACATCCTGCGGTGATTCTCTAATCACGCATGGAATGTGCAAGTGGGACTGTTTTGGATAAATTCGAAAAATACATTCTAAGAATGCGCATAGAATATAGTTATCCGAAACAGTCTTATTCGAAGATTCCGAGAATGTTCATAGTACATGCTCAGAACTTCCAAGAATCTTCTGAGCGTTCCTAACCTGCTAAGTTACTTGGGAGTTACATTTCGTGTAATAATACTTGAAATGATCCATACATACTGCAAGTTGATTATATATTATTTCATCATCTAGCAATTTTCTGAATTCATGTAATTCAGTTTATTCGTTACGGTAAATGAAAGCATAGTGGCACAAGTACATCACATTCTCTTAACAATATATCAAACGATGACAATTTATATAAAAAGAGGTTCATGAGATGTACATAATCCAAAAAACGATCCATCATTTTCTCATAATGAAATAAAATGACAAGGAAAAGGAGGAGAGCCCATTACTATACGTTCTCCCCAATCTCACCGATGAAACATGATACAGAATTTCTATGAAGTTATCCTGCATTTGAGACGAGAAAGTGAAGAAGAGAGGTATGCAATTGTATGCTCGAGTCAAATAACATATTTTGAAGGAAATACATGTGCTCAAAATCAGCCTTATGTACGTTATGGACGCTCCTGCTTTTCTATGATGAGTTCAAACTACTTGACTGATACTGAGAAAATTCAGTAGCATCTTATGATAATATAAAGGATTCACTGAAATGAGTTAATACCCATTCATGTAATCTCATCCTCAACACTCCCACACACCAAGTCATGCGAATGGACAAGATGGTTTGATGATGAATCATCATCGATGACTTGATTTTCAGTCACAATATCACATTACAATCATAGAACTCGTATAAAGGAATTCATTTAAAAATACTGCCAAGTCGTTGATGTATTCTTTTGAAAATATCAACGCATATATCAGTTTGTACTATTGTTCACAAATTGGAAATAAATTATTCCGCAGGTATCGTAAATTCATTGACTGGAATTCATTGAATGTGATCAAACTTATATTTCTGTTCCAACGAAATAAGATTAAATGAATCTCGTCTCCCCATTGAATCATCAGATTCTATGGATATGGTTGGATGATTAGAGAATTGATTTGTATGAGATTAATTTTAGGTCTTCATTTTCGAAGGTCGTACTTGTTGATGTACGATATCCACATACGTATTGAATTGATCTTCAATCATCTTCAATATGCAAACACGAAGAGAATCATTTATTTAATAAATAAGAACACTTTTATGTTTCTTCGACATTTTATAAAATACTTATGTATCGTTTGCGATATGATTTTAATATACAGAGAGCATAGTTCCTAAGAGTTTATAAATACTAAAATCTTGATATCAATGTAACTGACATGAATGATGTAGGGATCGATGTGTCTGTTGTAAATCAAAATCAGTTCCACCATTGATGCGGTGAAAGCCAAATTCATTGAATTATTGATCGGACACGCAGTGGTGTATTGGAAAGGAAAGATGGTGTTTTTACAATTTTGTGGAATGTTTGTAACCAACTGAAACAATCAGTCATGTTTTTACCATACCAGGGGAGAGCGGGGCAAGATCGTTCGCTTACACTGTCAACAAAAATTCAATACGAATGGATACGATGGATTTATTTATCCGAGTAGAAATCATTCGTGATATTCTGTAGATTTTGTCATTGCTCGCACGGAGAAAAATCAGGGAGCATATTTCACTTCATACTATGAGTCACCAATTTTTTGTAGCTCCTACAGTATTTTAAGTATGGTTTATTTCTTACAAAGTGAATCGTTCTTCAACGTTGGTACGCCGCAAAGAATGATTGTGGGAATTTCCCTCACAAAATGGTGACAGCAAAGTTCCTCCACAGATGAGGAGTTTCCCACCATAATTTGGTGGACTTTTCCTTCATTTGTAGAGGATTTATCGCCTGAAAAAACAAAATAATCCCTCGAAGTGGTGGAAAAATCCCTTATTTCTGATGGAAAAACAATTCCCCCACGATGAAGGGACGAAATCCATCAACATTATGAAGGGAAACTCCCGACATTCTTTTCAGTGTACATAGTACTCCAATAGAGTAACTTCTGTTCAGAAAATGGTCATTCTCATATCAATTGAGCGCTGAAGTAAGAGCTACCGCGCATGAACTAGCGGTTAGACTTCAGGTTACCCCTCGTGTGGTCAGAACCTAGTCAGGCTTCGTCAGGTCTTGAGGGGTTACACCTATTTGAACGGTCTGAAAAAAGCCTTCTTTGAGAAATTTTTTTCGTTGTGATAAAATAAATCAGAGGAAATAAAATTTCGCAGGTTCATTATACATATATTAAAGTATACAAAATAATTTTTTTTTCAATTCCATTCTTCAAAATGGGGGATTTACAAATAATTTAAAAGCACGTATTTTTTTTTGGAGTGGTCTGCGGCAGGACAAATCCCATCTTTATCTCTGCACCTTGGACAAAAAAAAATTCTCTTCATAATTTACATCAAATTCATCAGAGAAGTACACACGATTATTGGAAAATAATCATTTTTTGCAATTTGACACGAATTCAAGGTCAAAACTTTTTTTTCACCAAAAAACCCGATCTTTAAACGTTTATAAAACACATAATCACCCATGAATCTCAAAAATCGTGTGTACTTCTCTGTAAAATCTATCTAAGAAGCTACAGTTGAAATTTCAAGTCGATTGAATAAAAATTGAGAGAGTTATTTGTCCTGCCGCAGACCACTCCAAAAAAAAACACGTTCTTTTAAAGTATTTGTAAATCCCCCATTTTGAAGAATGGAATTGAACAAAAAATTATTTTGTCCACTTCAATATATGTATAATAAACCCGCAAAATTTCATTTCCATTGATTCATTTTATCGCGACGAAAAAAATTTCTCAAAGAAGGCTTTTTTTCAGACCGTTTAAATAGGTGTAATCCCTTAATACAGTTGACTCTCGTTATAAGCAATCGTCTTATAAGTGATCCCCCTACCCTTCTTTTGCTCAGCTTGAACGATGTGTCTCCTGCACTTCTGGTACTTCAGAATTTCTGCTACCAACGCTCGTTATAAGCGATGGACAGCAAAATAAATTTTATGCTTCTTTGAGAACCGGTTTTAGGAGCGAAACAGTTGATTAAAGTGAAGCACTGATGCTCAATTAAAGACGTGATTTTATACACTAGAACAAATAATTGTGGAATTTTCCCTCAAAAAATGGTGGCAGCATAGTTCCTCTATAGATAGGGAATTTTTAACCATAATTCGGTGGACTTTGCCTTCATTTGTAAAGGATTCAACACCCAGAAAACGAAATAGTTCCTCAAAATGATGGGAAAATCATCTTTTTTCATGGAAAAACAATTCTCCCGCGACGAGGGGATGAAATCCACCAACGAAGTGAAGAAAAACTCCTCACATTTTTCACAGTGTACTCACGCTAATCAATACAATTATTGTGTTGGTTGAGCCCAGGCCCGAATCTAGAGCATTCTCGTGGGGGTACAAAGATGGAATTTGCCCCCCCCCCCCACCCTTCGTCTCTTCAGAATAATAGGAAATTTGATGAAGCCCAAAACATTACTATTTTATGACGTTCAAAATGTGTGATATAGAGATAGGCGATTTAAAGGAAGAAACCGATTTGTTCATCAGAATCATGGAACTATAAATTAAAAAAAAAATGATTTTGAGAAACAATATTCCTTGAAAATGAAAAAAACTCACACTTTTGAAATTTTTTATTCTCTATCCGACTCAATTGAAGTTCTTAAAAATTCTAACTTTTGGAAATTTTAATTCCATATCACACTTCCACGTACACTCGAAATTGATTTCCAATATGATTGTTAGAGTATTTCTGCTTACTGCATACACTGTAAAAAAATTTCATGTAGTCCATAATATATCATTGGTAGTATACAGAACATTATTGTGACTTCTCACAATGTTATATTGCATAAAATCACAATTTTTGGTGGAACCACATCATAAATCATTGGGGGAAATGACAAATTCCTTATAAAATTCCACAATATATCATTGGCTGACATATTACCAATGCTATATTGTGTAATTCTCACATAATTCTTTTACAGTGAACATAAAACTATAATTATTTTTCACATTGGGTTTGAAATGGAAAATTTCGATTAGTACTCGTTGTGCCGCCCCCCTGATATTGCCGCCCGGAGCAAGATGTCCTGTTTGCTCCCCCCTTGATTCGGGCCTGGTTGAGCCAACCAACATGGTATTCGTTCTGTCTGCTGAGTAGTCGCTGCAACTACTTTTATAGAAGGTTGAAAGTACACTTCGTCGGTAGTTGCTGCAATTATTCCTACGCAGGAAAATAAAATTGTCTTAATTCCACACCCATTGTCCAAAGTGCATTCACTTTGAACCAAGAAAATATTGCTACAGTTCAAGATAAATTTAAAACCTAAATTTGAACCGATATTCTCTTGGTTCAAAGCAAATGCACTTGGAACAAAACAAATATTATTTTCGTTATATACGAGACAATGGGTGTGGAATCACAACAACTGTTTTTTGTGTATTCTCTTTGTTGTTGGCTGTGAAACTATTGAGAATACCCTATCATATGCTTCCACGATAGAAACAAAGTCTTCAATTCAGATTGTTTCAAGACTGAATTCATCCTCTTTTGAGTGCAAAGTAAGCACAAAAACTCTCTTAAAATCAAGACTCAACCAATCTGAGCCACACTATTCACAGTGTTGGTCCGGTCTTGCCCCGTTTTCCGCCCTGAACACATAATATCACAGCGATATTACTGTAATATGTGGGCTGAGTGGGTCGTTTAGCTATGACAACAGATTGTATGGGATAATGCTGCAATCAACTTTGTCAAGTAATGTAGCAAATCTAATCGATGTATTCAGGAAATTCAATGAAATAATTCAATGAAAATATGGATATACAATTGATTGTATAAAGAAATACAGCGATTGAACAGATTCATAATGATTTCAAAAAGAAAATATATGGAATGTGTTGCCTGAGATGATTACATTAGAATTTTGGTACCATTCAAGACTTCATATCTTGTCTCGTTATCTAACACTTTGAAAATATTTTACTACTCTTCCGAAAGCTGTAAGTGAACGTGATTTATTTCATCGGATAGAATTGTATGGGATCTGATATAGGCTCTTCGTAAACTTCTTCCAGATTTTACAGATTTTATTGTAACAAATGGAGGAACATATTGGTTTCTTATAACACTTGATCATTCGTTTGCAAAGGACACCGTATTTGGATGGGTTTGATCGACCCTCAGTTACCCCACATATTTTCACATGTTTTCGTTAACCTTTCATTGTGCTTTCTCATACAACACGGAAAAAAAGGTATGGCTATTATAACGATCTGAAGTATGGTTAAGAAGAGATAGCTGTAGTGACAATACTGTATCGCTATGGTGACGATACAGATGGCTATGCTGGCGATCTATATCGTTCCTCGGATGATTTGTATCATCATAGCAACGATACTGATACCACTAAACTTTGAATAGTCATAACAACTATCCAGTATCGTTATGACAGCGATATTTTTCTCTCCGTGAACACCGAAGGATTCATGAGGATTGCAGAAATCTAACGTTTGAAGTATTGAAATATCCCTGTGATGTTACTATATGTCACACTGAGGTTTCAAAGTCCCTTCAGAAACATTGCAATGTTCGCTAATCTTACATTTCAATGTAATATTTCTGAAATATTTCCAGAACACTTATGAAATATTTCATTGTAATGTTTCTTTTGTAATATATCTGAGACATTGCGAATAGGTAACTTCTCAATTGATAGATCTCCGACATATTCCTGTGGAAGGATATTGAAATGTAATAAAGATGGAACATTGAGATGTAATTCAGAGATTACTGCAATCTATGGTGCTGGATGGGTTGCAATCAACCGAATGAAGCTTTTTCCATGATCCAAAATCCCTCCTATGAACAGATGATCAGATGTTCAAAAACCTCTCGCTCCCTTTGGACCCACGTGAAGTAACTGAGGGTTTAATCTGGGAGAAATAATCAAGCGATAGATTCTTCATTCTATACGATGAAGAAAATAATCCACCAGAAATATACGCGTTCATATCCCATTCAGTTCTGAATATATTTCACAAAATTTCAATGAAGTATTACACCCTCGATGACAATATGAAACGACATCACAACTATTTCCTAATAATAATTGATTTCATGTAAAATCATTTCAAGATATATTCAAAAAACAAAATATCCCATTGACATATTTTCTTTTCAAAAGAACAAGACTTGTGATGTATGGTATATTTATATTTTCTTTATACAATCAATTTTTTGTTCACATGAAAACAATCTACACAGCACACACACGTTTCAAATGACCTCGCATTATGTCTGTTCTGAAAGAATTTATAATGAATTCTTGATAATTCTTTCTAAATACCGGAGGTTCATAAGTGACCTATTCTGAACTGCCATAACGGAGGCTTTTGAAGAATGAATGCATAAACAATTCTACATCGGGCCCAGCGTGTTAGGTGGGAAAAATCATTGCCCTAGGAACTCATAATATTACTTTCTGTCCATAAAAGTGTGACTTACGTAATGAATTTGAAAATACATTTACCTTTGTGCGAATCAGTTGTACTATCTGAGTATAAAATGGCAACAATACTATTATTCTTAAGAAAATCTTATTCCTTACAGAGACGATAACAGAACCAAATTGAAAATATTCCATCCGTTTTTCAATGTAATTAAGATAGAATGATTTTCCAATAGTAAGTTGATTGAAGTAGCCGCAGGATGAATATTGATTTGAAATCAATCAAGTATCCTACTCTCTCGCGATCTCACGTCGTATCATTTGCTTTCACATTGATAACGTTAAATTTACTCTACGTATCCCAGCAAATATCAGAAAGAACACAACTTAAGATGTATTGGATTTGTCAAAATCTTTCTTCAACATCATCATGATTTAGAGTTTGAAAGAGGTCAAATAATTTTGAAAACAAATGACAATTCGATGAATTTTCTACCTGTAATTTCATTTGATATCCGTTAGATGACAATGGTTCATATGGAATCGTGGCATAAAAGGGGCTAAATGAATATGCATGTCAAATCATAAATATATCAAAAATATTCGAATTCAGGTCGGCAGGTTCAAAATCTCATCAGTCACATATCATTTGTTCAGTATTCCATTGATGGACTCATATTTACTGGGAAGTTCAACACTCCTCTACACGTAACTATTTCTTCCCTATGGAGAATATTTCACAGAAATTTCCACCCAACACATCACAGCCTTTGTAAGGAGAACGTTGCTGCAACTAGCTGGTTGCGAGTAATTTCACACTCAAGCATGTAACAGGTTACATTACATCTGTTATATTATTATAATATTGCGTCTACATTTGTGATATAGTCACCACAGAATATTGATGTAACTCATTCAATGTAAATGTTACAAGCTTGAGTGGGAAATTACTCGCAACCAGCTTGTTGCAGTGTAACAACTTTGTAACGTTCTCGTTACAAAAACTGTGATGGGTTAGGTGGATGGATACATTTCATAGAATTTGATGAATGGGTGTCCAAATCCCGCTATAGACACTAATAAATTTTTATAAAATGTTATGAGAATATACAAGATGATCCGAGTCGGGTAGATTATATTTTAAGGACATATTCTGCAGCAAAAATGCAATCATTTGCTGTATGGAACAAATTGTTTTGAGGCTTTGTTCTTGAATTATGAGCATTTTGAGATTTTTTTTTCTAATCCAAATCGCTCAAAAGCGTTGTATGCTACATAATTGAACTTCACATTATTTACTGAGTTCCCACACAGCACTGTAGGTGCTCGGAATGTTTTAGAAACGTGCTCGTGATTTCGCGACCTCTGATTCCAACAATTACGTTCCTAACACATTTTTGAAACTTGCATTGTCAAAACATTTATATGATTCATGAAAATTTCCCATTTCGTTGCTAACATACGCCAACCTACAAATCATTCATATTCAAAGTTTAATATATGACTAATACATAAAAAAATAGTAAAACCTTACTCTTCTTCACATAATCAACTGAGTCTCACTGCACAACATAAAAAATCATGAAAAAACACATATTATAGAAAGTAAAACAAAGATATTAAAAAGCGCTTTAGAGCCGAACTATTTTCCATTAAATCCAGCGCTTCATAAGCTTATACGTGTAATTTATTATACACGAGATCATTTTACTTGAACATAATTGATTTAGGATTTGTTTGAATTGAAAATATCCACAGATATGCTATCAATTTGATGATTTATAAAGACAAATTCAACATGTGCTAATCACGTTTTGTGAGAATGTAAATAAAAGAAACCAGGACATTTCCATGTTTTAAAAACATACATGCGGCATTTTCAAAACGTCACAAAACGTTTCTGAAACATTTCGTTTGTAACGAGGTACGTTTTGTGAATGTTTACAAAACGTCTCAGTGCTGTCTGGGTTCCCGTATAGCACAACCACTAATTCTCCACCCAGGACTTCGGTGGACTGGAGGTGGAGAATCAGTGGAGAAATGAGAGCCGTGGAAATAAGGGAGAAATAAGGGAGAGTCTCCGTTGAGGCAACGGAGAGGCGACGTGGATTTGTCCGTCCCCTTTATTTTCAATGAAATTTATGTTAGTGGATTCACTCATTGAAATTTGGTTGTGTAAATCGACAGATATGAATTTTATTGAAAATAAAGGGGGCGGACAAATCCACGTCGCCTTTCCGTTGCCTCAACGGAGACTCTCCCTTATTTCCACGGCTCTCATTTCTCCACTGATTCTCCACCTCCAGTCCACCGAAGTGCTGCGTGGAGAATCGGTGGTTGTGCTGTACGGGTTGGAACCCAGTGGAGCTCTGAATTCAACTATCTTGTTATCCCGTGGTTATCACAATTCAAAGTTGCTTATTTCTACTTGGTTGAAAGCCAAAAAATTTCAAATTGCTGTAACTTCGAATTGAAAAATAACAGGATAGTTTAATTCCCGTACAGCACAACCACCGATCCTCCACCTGAGACTTCGGTGGACCAGAGGTGGAGAATTGGTGGAGAAATGGGAGCCGTGGAAATAAGGGAGAAATAAGGGAGAATCTCCGTTGAGGCAACGGAGAGGCGACGGAGAAATGTCCGCCCCCTGTATTTTCAGTAAAACTTAAATTCGTGAATTCATACATTCGGATTTGGTTACGTAAATGCACCAATAAGAATTATATCGAAAATACAGGGGGCGGACATTTCTCCGTCGCCTCTCCGTTGCCTCAACGGAGACTCTCCCTTATTTCTCCCTTATTTCCACGGCTCCCATTTCTCCACCAATTCTCCACCTCCAGTCCACCGAAGTCCTAGGTGGAGGATCGGTGGTTGTGCTGTATGGGTTTCTCTACAGAGATCCGCCGTGTTCCAACTTAGCGAATGGTGTCAAGTTCAAGTACAGTAGACTCTCTGAATGTGTCCTCCGACCTCTCTTTTTAACTTTCCGTTATGTGGAATGTTGAAAAGAGAGGTAGGTGGACACATTCGGAGAGTCTACCGTACGTAGCACCTCTGCTAAAACTTCCCGATACACAACGATAAATTTTCTCTATCGCCTTAAATGAGGTTCCTGAATGTGGAATCTACAATGTATCGTTATTAAACGATGAAACTGTATCATTCTTTATCGTATTCTATAACATTTAACAGGATATATGAGGTTTTATTGTGAAATTCATATAGGGAAAGTACCAGTGATTTGAAAAAAAATAGTCGTGTGTTCCAGCAGAAGTAGTACTTTTTCTGTAAGAATTTTACGATAAAATCACATACATTTTATAATAAATTTTATAGAACACGATAAGGAGCGATAGAGTTCTATCGTTGAATAACGATGTAAGTTTTTAAATTCCGTATTCATAAACCTCATTAAGAACTACAGGAAAATTTTATCGTTTTGAATCGTTCTTTATTGGTAAAATTTAGCAGGGACAGAACGCTTTTGAGCGGTTTAAATTTGAAAAGAAATCTAAAAATGCTCATATCTCGAAATTAAAACCTGAGCAAAATTTTTTTTCATACGGAAAATTCTTGCGCTTTGGCTGCAGAATATACCCTTGAAATACAATCTACCCGAATCGGGTCACCCTGTATAAGGATCTGTAGCGGCATTTGTTCATTTATGAGATTTCCTCAACAGGGTTATGATAGGTTAAACCATTTTATATACTTTCTTCCACAAGAAACATTTCATATTATCAAAAATTTGATCTCCTCCCCCATAAAAAACATTGAAAAAAATCCAACTAATTAACATGGAGGAAAAAATTCACCGGGCCAGCAAATTCTTTGCTGGGCCAGCAAAAAATTTGCTGGTGTCATCAATCGTGTTGTTCTTTCAGCAATTTTTAGCTAGGTCAGCGAAAAGGTGTGTTTGACGATATAATATAATACCTCGATTTGCCGTGGGAGCACATTTCTTTTCCTCGTGGAATTGTTCTTAAAAATACTGTGACAGATTTTGAAAACATATTCAAATAATTTCTGTATGGACCTGACTTTTGACTCGTATATCCAAACAGTACAGAAAGTTCGACACATATGGCACGCACATGTTGCGTGTTTTTACGGTTCCGTGAATGGATACATCGCTGTGTTGATATAGTATTTATTTTAGAAATAACGTGCAAGAGAACTGGGAAACTTCTTTCTTAACCCTGTTGAAACATCACATGTGTATCGCAAAACTCCCAGTGCTGCTTGGATATTTTTTTCAATATATAAGCTATATATGAAAAATATTCTCATGTTCGTCAAACTCCATCCACCACTCTTTTCTTTTCAATTTTTCAATAGAGTTCCCCATTTTGACAAAAACAAGAAATTTTTCTACATTTTATGTATTATCATCTAAAAGTATCTGATAATCTTCCGAACGTGTTTCATATCCTAACGTGGGAAGATTATATAACAAAAATGTCCCCTCAACCCGAATTCATCGTTTAGCGAAAAACGATGATGACAAAAATAATATAAAACCTTAAATAATCCACCACGAACGTCATTTTCAATTATCATTTACATATATTGTCATATTGATGAATTCATCGATTCAGCTGCTCGTATTTGACGTTGCAAACGTCCTCGCAACGATAATTAAAAAGGAAAATATGTATACAAAACAAAATGATTTTTATGAAAATGAGGTCGAATGGATTTTTTGTTTGTTTTTAATTATCGTTGTACTTTCACGGTATAATTCCAAGCGCGCCTATGAACTTAATGTAAATACATCTGTACAATTGAGCCTTAATTATTTTCGAAACTTATATAAAATTCATATACCAAACGCCCATGGATTTTTTGTGATCTCGAATTAGAATTATCGATGAAAAATACAAAATGTTGATTCGATTTTCCATTGAAAACGCTGTTTCGATGAAACATCCTCCTCTATGGTCGAAGTACGATAAGACTCTCGTTCATTTCAAGACAGATACTTTATAAACGAGAATCCATCCTATTTCGAATGTTATTATTGTATTTTTCTTTTTTCTTAACATACAGCGACAGAGGAAATTGTCCTTCCGTTCGCTCGAGATTCTTATAATATATCTAGATATATGTTTTCATTTATGCATTTCAATTAGATTGATGAGATTCTTATATCTCTTTTCTATATATAATGTATATTTTTATATCACTTTGTTTCATTTTGGGATCCATCAAACTTATTACATTTAATTCTCAACGAATCTTGATTATTAGATTCTATTGATTTGGCGTAAGCATTTGACTCGATTTTGGACAAAAAGCTCGTTCAATTCTGAATTCTAAATTTCGAGTTACCTATGTACAAGGGATGCCTTAGACACAAATTCCTTACAACTTTTTGTTGAATTCATTCATTCTCTTTCGACATCATTCGAATACTAAAGTTATATTCGAAACAGAATTTCATGACTCTGTGACTTGCTATATCTTTTAGACAGGTTTAGATCAGTATTAACATTTCAAATCTGTTCAAAAGATATTGTAAGACACAATATGCTGATTGGGGAACATTGAAGAGATTCTTCAGAACTATGATCTCTCCGCATTGTCCCGAAATATACATATTTTTCAGCTATTATTCGAGTAAGTCGGATCGAAGAATTTCTATCACAGTTTATAGAGAATTCTCATGCAACAAATGACTAAACATTCCAATCCTATTGGGTATTATGTACCTGAAATGAGCAAAAATGAAATATCAATTGACTCGATAGTTGTAGAAGTTCTATTCCGAAAATATTTTCAGTACTTGAATAACTCAACACAAATCACTTAGAGTAATTTTTGTTGCAAAAGAAGAAAAGATACACAATAATTGTTGTGGAATATTTTTCTTCTAACGATGATAATTGTTCACAAAATATCCATTCCAACACATTTTCAACACCATTGAGAATCTCGTACTCTCCTAGATTCAAAACGAAATGAAAAATCATTCTGATAAAAATCTTTCCAGCCCAGCCAGCAAAGTGCTTCCAAATTCACGTTTACGCTGCTAGCAGTGCTAGTGGGAGCAACGTAGTAGCTTTTCCATTACCGTGAGACTGAATGCTACCATAACATATATATGATTCAATTTATAACGTAGCACTACCTCGGCGCTACCAGTATTATCAGGAAGCGCTACCAAGTAGTGCTCCTAGTAAAAATACTACCAAGTCACTGCTATTTCCATACATGAATGAAGCCATATATGTACAGAAGATTTTTAACTGTATAAGTGAATGGTAGCACCACTGCCAGAAGCGCTGCCTTGATTTTGTTGGCTGGGAGACGTTTCCTTGAGGCGAGAGTGGGTCTAGAGTGTCTAGGACCGCACCAAGAGAACGACCGGAATGATTAGATTCACTTCCACCAGAGAAATGTTATTTTTTTTTCTTATAATAAATCACATCTTATGTTCATCGATTTTAAATTTGAGGACATCTTCAATGTGTACACAATTTCAATGACAACAATGAATAAATCATATCAATAGTGAGAAATTATGATCATGTGTCGTGAACGTTTTTGTTGTTCCTACTCGGTCCACGACGTTGACACCATTTTTCCATTAAAAATAAATTATCGTTACGGCAGTAAGATACGATTGATCTCAATGTCGCTCAAACAGCAAACAAGTGTATCAAATGAATCAAGGGTTCATTCATTCCATCAATCACAACAGTTAAATTGCAGAATAATTTGAGAATACAATATGAATTCTCCAGCAGTACACTGTAAAAAACATTCAGATTTTCCCTACACACAAATTCTCATTGTTCCAAAATCTCTTCTATACATGTGTATTTTAATTTTTAAAATACTCTTTCACAGTGTACATCATTATGCCATTTGGATACGTAGAAATCTGTTAGTCGTGTTGAATTCTCTCCTTTGAATCGAACAAAATTGTTGTTGTTTTCAAATGAGTGTTCTCATTATTTTAAATTTTACCCACAGCATGGAACTCAAATTGGGGTCAACGTTGCATAGCCGATCGTAATCCCTCGTACCTGATGATTCTTCACATGCGATTGATCTTCGCTTTGTAATCACGGCTTCTCTCACAACCCTAGCTGATTTGAAACAACGAAACAGATAAGGGATGATAATATATAGATCAAAGTACAAGCGAAATTGTGTGAATGGTACAAACCTTCTAACTATTGATCACGAATCACTGAACTCTACATTAAACTGGAACCCACACTCCCCGGATGAAGCGATAAGAGACAGAGAGTTCATTTGCACCTTTTAGGTTTTTCCATATAGTTCTGTTCATCACTGAACTACGTTATAGAAAATTTTGGGAGTGCTGACCACAGTGAGTCGCAGAGTTCAATGTCACAAGTCAGACTTTTTCACCAGCATTGCCACTACTGCTACTGCTACCAGCTTGTGGCTTCTCCTGTTGTTTTTGTTGTTGTTCCTTGTTCTCCTTATCTCGTAATTTCTCTCGTTCTTTTTCTTTTTCAGCTTTCCTTTCTCTCAGGAGTTCCATCCGACGAGCGCGATGAAGACTTCCCGATGGGAACGTGGAGTCCTCTACCGCTGCAGCCGCTGCGGCAGACGCTCCTCGTTCCACGGCCGTCTGCTCAATAAATTATTTATCTCTGTATTTGATAATGTATTTTCTACTCAACCTCGAGATTGGAGATATCATTTATCGGAGTACTTTCAATTAATCATTTTTTACACAAAAAACAAGCCAAATTCAATGTTTCAAGCTAAAATATTAATTTCAGTTTACTAAGCGGACTTGGTTCAGGAGGATTGAGACTGTTCAGTCGAATAAACTAAATATTTCATCTAGAATTGATCGATCATGACATCCAGCATACATAAGCGTGGCCAGAATCTGGTTAATGTGGTGCCAATGCCCAAAACTTCACCCCTTGAACTCCCTTTATAATTTTCTTAAATTTTTGAACCATAAAATTCTGATTTCGCCACCCCTTCGAGAGCTAATGTGGTGGCCAATCGTGGCCACGCCTATGCCAGCATATATTAACATCTGTGCGACTGGAATTTCCAACATTTGATGGAACTGAACACTAACAATTTCCTCCTCCGTAGGATTGTCAATCGGAAAAACAAAATCTGTTCCATCGGTTGAACCTATTATTAAGTACAATCCCAAGTCCAGTTTTATTTGCTATTCGTCGAATCTTTGCAATAAGCTATCGAAGTCCAATTGAATAACAACTCCGAGTTGCAACAGTATTTTGAGAAGGATGAAGCGATTTAGATACCTACTTTCAAAATAAAACTGGCAGTTGAACTTTTAGCGACAGGGCTCTGTGCCGCGGATGGATGACTATGACTGTGGCTCTGAGCGCTAAAATATCCACCCAATTTTGGCTTGATGTGACGATTATGCATTTCCATGTGAACTATTTTCATAAATTCTATTTGTGCTGCTAATTTTTGAATTTCCTCCTGCAACAATAAATATCATTCTTTGGAATCAGAAGTATCAGGGTTTAATGAGATCCAATAGTTTCCAAAAGATTTTTGTTAACCATTTGAAAACTATTGCTTCAGACACTTTCATGTAGCAAACTTATAAGATAAATTAAAGGCAGTGAACACTGTGGCATGATACATCTTGCAATATGAAGGTGAATAAATAGAATATAGAAATCCAGAAATTGAGAATACCTTTAATTCTTCATTCTCTTGATATAAGTCAGTTGTTTCTTCAGGTACAAGACCGATCCCGTTCAATGAAAAGCTCGCGGTGACGCCACGTGCTCTTGCTCGGCTATCCCATTGATCGCCTTGTCCTCTTAATACACGAAAGACCTGCAATGATTGGACAACGTTTACAGTTGTTCAAATTCTTCGGGAGATTAGGAAGAAATAATTTTGAAATTTCACCTTTGGACCGAATACTAGGAACACAGTGACCGATGTGGACAATTGAGTCCTCAAAAAACCCAGCAAATATTTGATATCCGGCCCAGCATGTGGAAAAATGAACACGCTGTGGAATACAAGAATGATGTTCAGTAAAAAGATGTTGTGTTACTTTTGTTCGAATTTCTCATACGTACTGAATTGCGATCATCGTCGTATTAACAAGAGCGATATTGTAGATGGCATAACTAATTAATCTCGCTTCGTTGAAAAGGCTCTCTGCATTTCGAACGTTATAGCACACTCTGATGCCCCACGCGAGAAATAATATTTCTCCTGCAAAACGGGAAAATTCAGCGTTAAGATTCTTACTAATTTCGAATATTTCCTAACAACTATTAATAAACGCTTTCTATTTCTTCTACAGTATGGTTTGCAGAGAATTCTGTCAAGAGGGGTGACGCTGTGAGCTTTCTCTCTTGTATCGAGCCAACCGATTATTTCCAAGAAGTGCGCAATTCAGTATAAAATATAGTTAATTGTAACCACTTTCTTTATCGTGATGCCAAATGATCGAATCCCATTTAAAAATTTACCAGTAGCGCAAGGCTGACCCAGCCCTGACGAGCGTTGTTGGGAAGAAGTCTGACTAAGGGCTGGAACGATAAAATCATTACAGCGATTGAAGAGTCTCAAAGTTGATACCTGGGACAACGGTGGTAAAAGATTGCCAACGTTGGCGTGAGCTTGATTCAATGATTCTGCCAAGGGTGGCTGATACAAAATTCTTGCTATAAAACCAAAATTGGTTCAATCCTGAACCAATGCTGGCAAAAACTTATGCCAACACTGTTCTAATTCTCATCTTTGTACTGCCAGTACAGGTATGATATCACCTCTATTGTCAATCAACGTTGGCTTATTATCAATTTCCTACACTTGGCTGCCACGTCTGGTTTAAGTCATTGCCCGTGGTCAACATTGGCGGAATCACCAATGGTAAATTTTCACATGGGATGTCTCTGTAGAACAGGAAGTTCTTACTTTCTTCAAATAATCCCAGTGAAACCCTATCACAGTGTTATTGTCAGACTAAAGGGGACTTGTAGAGTAAATCAAGGGAAATTTCAACGCATAGAGAAGAATTTGCTGTAAAATTGACCTTATGTCCGATAAATATACACCGAGAGAAAAAGCATGCTTTAGAAGCATGACACACTTCAATGCTTCTAACGCATTTGTTACAACGTACTTTTAACGCTCGGGACTCATGCAGTTGACGCACGAGACCATGCTTTTTGGGTATGTGTCGCATGCTTTCTAAGCATGGGTACCAAGCGTTGGAAGCACGTTATGACGAATGCATTAGAAACTTTGGTGCGTCATACTTCTGCAGTATGCTTTTTCTCTCGGTGTAGGGATAACATCCAATTGCTGTGATTTATAACGCAATATCTATTAGATTTATCGCAATTTATGTGATCACTGTAGCAAATTTTCATTTTTGAGGAGACTTTGGTTGAATTTTTTAAGGAATTTCGGTATATTTTACAGCAATTCAATGCTGTTCCTACAATTACACACTCTGTGCTCCACAACAGCACATTTGAATCTATATTTTTTTCAAAATAACTACAGTGTGGTATCTGAATCAAAATGGTCAGAATTAAAGTGTCACAACATCGTGATATGAAGTTAGAGTGATGTTATACCATATCGGTTCGGAAAGATTCATTTTACAGGTGAATTCCAAATCCTCAGATTAAGAGGGTATTCTGGTTTAGACACCCGGATTTTTGGGGCTTTTTCGGACGCCATGAAAAGAATCCATGTTTTTACCATCCATTTCTTCACTGGTTATTTATTGACATTTGGAAATTTCAAAACATTGGGAATATTATAAAAAAATCGAAATTAAAGAAACTGCAGACCGGCAGAGTGAGGGATCATAAAAAATTATCGTGACCTGGTGTGCAGGATTCCAGTCCACCTAGTGATCTGAAAAAACTTTCTTTTTCGTGAATTCCTAAAGAAGGAGGATGCAGCTATCGCACTACGAAGAGTTTTTTTGGCAAAAAATTTTTTTTCACAATATGGTGGCGGTTTGAAAAAAATGTTACGTTTTTTCCCTAATTTTTCTCGCCTTTCGGGATTCGAAAGGAAAAAAAAACGACGAGATTCCTCAAAAAATTCCTCGTAGTACGGAACTGCAATGTATGAAGGAGCTCTGTGCCAAATATCAAGTAAATCGGTTGAGTAGAACTTGAGACATCATGCACACCGTTCCGAAAAAAAGCAGTTTCGAGAAAAACGTGTTTGAAGATCCGAGCACAATTTCAAACAGTCTACAAGTGAAGAGTTAAATTTGTTCCGATTCTGCATATAAATTGTTTTCAAGATGCAGCCAAAACCAGCCCTGTTTCAGCTGAAACTAAGCGCTGAAAACAAATGCTGACACAATGGGTTAGACTGAATTGCAGTAAATTTTTCAAGGAAGATGCAGCGACATTCAGTCGGACTCCTCAGAGTGTAAGTGTTACAATGGTACATTATACTCACATGTTCTCACAAAACCCTCCTGAAAACATGTCCTCAAAAGTCTAAACTATGAAAATATGCAAAAAGAAAAAAATAGGGTTTTCCAAAATTCTAGACCAGAATACCCCCTCAAATGAGAATATGGAACATCTGTTTGTAATCAATGTCTAAATGGAGATCTAAAGAAAGCACGCAGTATATAAATGAGAGTAATGGTTCATTAACAATTTACTATAATCCATTTTTTGCAGAGAAGTTTCATAACTGAGGGTTTGCGCTATCAACTCACCTATGGCTAAACTATGGTCCCACCAATTAAAAGAACACTGGTAGAATTTCAATCCATCACTGTCCGCAATCACCTCGGCGTAAGGTGGCGCGCTTAATGTCCACGTTGAGAGATAAATCAACATCACTAATAATATTGGCACCATCCATTGCAACAGTTGTTTATCCGTCAACTTGACTTTATGAGCGCTTTTAACTCGATACGTCAAAGATACTCTGTAATTATAGTAAGGAATGTTGTTGATTGACTATTAAGTGTACAAATCGTGGAAAATCACAAAACAACATCACTGACCTCCAGGTTTTCATGAGCAGAGCTGTATAAGAGATGCAAAAGCCCAAATGCCTTGTCCATTTAGTAGCAATGCACGAATACATGTCAAGCACTGGAAATATTGCTGCCATCTGAAAACATTCGAGTCTCACATAATTTTCTTGCAATTCAAGGCACTATTATTCGACTGCAATCGATTTACCTCTAAATACATTATGGCACAGCCAAGAAGAGTGATGGATAAAAATATTGGTGAAGCTACTTTGAAAACTTTGAGTTTCCTATGCTGGTACATGTAAACCACCAAAAACAATACACCAAACACGCAGGAAATTGAGAACACCAGCAGAGTAATCCTATAAGAAAAGTAAAACTTGTTCAGAAGAAATGTTGGAGTTTTCATTACCAAATGAATCATTCAGAAACAATCAGAATAATATTTTCCTTGAGAATTGATAATAAAAAATCCTCACAGCAGGAATTTAGAATAATTTCAAGTTTCAAAATTACCTAAACGGCCAGTGATATGTGGCCAAACAAGGTTCAGGTCCTCTACACACAGCACATCCAGGTGCACATCTCAAACATCGAAAGGCTTTCGTATACAAATCACTCTTGTTTTCTTGCATTGACCTCCAAGCAGCTGAAAATATGATACATCAATCCGATGAGTCCAAAGAGAGAATCATAATATAAATTTAGTAAGAAATGATCGATCTGTCCGGAGCGTGGTTTCAAAATACATAAAAATTCTCATTGTTTTAAAAGAAACCATAAGAATATATGAATTTTTATCTAATCGTTCCCAAGCTTGATGCTCGGAATTTATGGCACTTCTCTAGAAGAAAGACAAAATATAAATGGAGAAACTTCCACAGCAGCACATATCATTAAGCTCCGGTAGGAACTTATTCGTGTATTCGATTGAGTAACGATCTGGAGCAATTTACAATCAATCGAGTAATCATTTTGGTTTCTGTGTTTGAGTAGTGCAAGAAGGTCATCTAATCAAGCATACGTTAGGGTTTCTTTTGGAGAAGTTTACAGGATTTTTGTAAATATTCGAATAATAATCCTGAAGACATCAGCTGGAATCTATCGGTAACTACCATGACTTGTGATAAAAAATTTGTATGGAAGATTTTAGCTGGTAAGATGAATAGTCTGAAGCTACTTGATTCATTTCTGTAGAAAAAATACTCTAAAAAAATTGAATAAACAATTACCACAGTTAGCCGATACATCCCGGCCGATATTTTCAGGGTTATTTTTGAACGTTAGTTGAGTACTGTCCCATTTCACAATTATTCCTCCGTGTACATTACATTAGATGTCATTGAATTTCAGGAGTTATCATAAATCGTATACCATCCCTGACAATTTCGAATAAAATTGATTTATTTTATTTTAACCAACCTTCAACGAGCATCCCATTGAAACCAGATTTATGACGTGGATCAATACTGTAAAATCCACGTCTACATTGACAAACGTAAGCACCTTTTCTCCAGCCAGCGCCAACAATATCTTCAGTTGAATTCTTAAAGTTGTGAGGACTCCGATATTCGCACTACAAAGAGTACAGATTCATGGTGATATTTGGAAGATATGAATTTTGACTTTATAAAATAAAATGGAAAGAAGTTGGAACTCATGGACTGCAGTGATCGTATTTTTGAGTCAAATCACGTGATTGAGCTTCATTCAGGCATCAATTGACTTGTAGGAAAACTCGGCTTAAATTACTACACAGGAAAAATAATTTAGCTGCAGTAGCGATGTGACTGGCACGAACACGTGCAGCCATTAAATTAGCTCATTCACGGAGAAAAATAATAGAATGAAAATTAGTGGTTAAGTTCATTCGATACATTATTCATACACGGAAAGAAATTTTGAGCTATATCAGCTAAATTTTAGCTATTACAGCTAAATATTTTAGCACCCACAGGACAGCTAATTTTATAGCAACATTAGCTGAAATTCAGCTACAGGAGCTAGAAAAATGGCTGTCCATCTCGCAGCTAACTCTCTTCTGTAAGTTGGGAATGATTTAAAAGTCAATCCCAACGTCCTATTAATGATACGAGTGTTCTCCAGAAACATTGCAATTGGTGCAATTCTCTCCACATGGCGGGAGACTTGCACCACCCGGTTGTCATTTTCGCACCACCCTGCGAATTAGCTCTTTATCTCTCCCTGCACGGAAAATATAATTTAGCTGCAGCAGCTGAGTAGCTAGCACGGACACGGACAGCCATTGAATTAGCTCCTGCAGCCAAATTTTAGCTGTTACCGCGAATAAATTGACTACAAATGCAAATTTTTTTGCTGTAACAGCTAAAATTTAGCTGCAGAAGCTCATTCAATGGCTGTCCGTGTCCGTGCTAGCTACTCAGCTGCTGCAGCTAAAACATTTTTCCCGTGTGTGAGTAATTGATACCTTGATCTAAATAATAAACACTATTTTTTAATCAAATTATGAATATTAATTTGAAATTGATAATTGAATTGATGAATGGCATCCCATGATTTAAGCTACACGTGCAAAAACAACTCGGAAATCTTTGTAAGATCAAGAGATATCTGTTGTGGTGCATGTCACCTCATGGTGCAAGTGTCCCCACTCTCCCCTACAACATTTTTCAGTGAATTAATAGTATTATTTCTCATCTCTGGAGAGGTACTCCTCAAATGTGGAATAGAATATTACAACTGCAATCATTTTTGTTACATTCTGTAAGAAAGCCTTTGAGAGCGACAGGCAATTGTTACGACATTCGACACAATAATACTATTTTACTGCATGATTTTTCTTCGTGTGCAGTTGAATTTTAATTATAACAGCAAAAAAATTTGCTATTGTAGCGAATTTATTTGCTATAACAGCTAAAACTTAGCTGCAGAAGCTAATTTGATGGCTGTCCATGTCCATGCTGCAGCTGAATTATTTTTTCCGTGGAGAATTTTGATAATTATACCGAATAATACGGTTAAACCAATTGACCGACATCTTTTTCACAGTAAGATCATTCAGAATTAGGACGAGATTCTGAAATAGTTATGTTTAGGTTTGGCGAAACACTTAATTACAAAATGTTCAAATAATAAAATGTCATCAAATTCCGAGGAAGTCGAAGTTCTACACGGGAAAAATATGTACTATAGAATGGGCAATAGAAGAATTTTCACATCTCATTGCCAATTATACAACAATTCATTGTTTTTATAGCAACACAGAGTTGTTGAATAAACTAGCGATGGTGTCACAATTCTTCTTGGGATCCCTGTTGAAAAAACCCAGCATAATCCAACAAGAAAACAACCTGGTCTCAGCTGAACCAACTTGATTTCGGTTGGACTAACAAAAGTTAGTTCTAGGTGGTTCTAGGTTGGCTCAACAACCAATATGGGTACAATTTGCTTCCAGTTAGACTGGCTTGATTCCAATTGTACCATCTGAAACTCACTTCATTCCAATTGTACCAATATCAGAGTGATTTTGGAAACTCATTATGATGCACGTCTCCACAAATAAAAACAACCTAACAAACTGATCACCGAGTATCCGCCTAGTTGCAAAATTTTACAATACCATGCCTTTCGAATTGGTAATGGATAAACAAAGAGAAATTTCGAAATCCCAGTGGGACAAATCTGTGACGAAATTCAATGAAAATGTCAAAGCTTTGGAGAAGTTCTAGAAGTTCTATTCTACTGAAGTTTCAAAGATTTATTTATTGTCATCTGAGGTCATAACAAGTATGGTCCGACTCAGCTCGGTACTCACTCGGCAAGGTAGAACGATGCAAGTTGGTATCGACTTGTAGGTAGAATTATATCATTATATTAGGTAGTAGCAACTTAGATAGAACCAATCTAGTTCTATGTAGGTCGATCATACGCAACATGTCCCTACCTGACATGGTTCGACCATTTAACCAAATTTCTACTGGTCCTCCCCAGCATGGTTGAACCTAAATAAACCCAAGTGGGTTTCTTCAACAGGGATATCAGCAGAATCCTGTGTCGATCTGACTACACTCGGTAGATGAATCGCTAGCGGAATCTACTCTGTATGCATTCTAGAATAATTTACGTGGTATAGTTACCTGCGTTGTGTCATTTTGACATTTATGAGTGCCTTTGAAGATTGCTATTTGATTCCCACTTGTGTCATCGTTCTTTAGAAATGGCGGGGGATCACATTGATTCACTTCCAATTTACTAATATCGATATCTATGCTAAGAAATTCTCGTACACTGTAAAACACAACACAATATTATTTGTATATATACAGTGGTTTGCATAATTCCATATTATAGACAAAAGTTGTTTTATTTATAATCCATGTATATCAGAATCCCACCATTTTAGCATCTACATCTTCTCAAACAAATAATCAGCATCATTCACAGAATAACTATCCCTTCCTCGAGAGAAAATGATTCGGATCTCTGTGAATTTAATCATATCTATCCATTCAGCATATGTGGATATGGTATCTATCACCCACACAGCATAAATTTCTCAGTAATATCTTCAGAATATTCTGCAACATTCTGGAAATTTTGTAATATTGTCAGAATATCATAGAGACACGACTGAAATATTCATGCTATGTGGGCAGATATCTGATAGGTATTCAAATGTCCGTCCAATATTCATTTGACGTTCATGAAATCTCCATTGGATATCCCAAATATCCTGGATATCCAATAGATGTCTGATAGATATCTGTATGAGTAATTCAATCGAAAAATTGAAGAATTTAGATTCATTTGAATCGAAATAGATCTGCAAGGAAAAATTTCACCAAGCTCAATCTACATTTTATATACATTATCTTCCCATTTCCTTCATTTTTACATGATTCCTGGAGTATGCATGAACATCTCAATAGATCCAAGTGAACCAGGAAACCATTGACAACTCCATAATACAGTAATGATTTCATTACGATACAAGATTATTCCCACATCAAAGAATTTTTTGCCAAGCTCATTATCGAATTCGAGATTCTTCGATCAAATCTGTTACGGAACGTTATGAATTTAATCAACAGTCTATTTGCGTTTCAAAGTCAATTTCATGAAAAGGACGATACCTTGATCGTAATATGAGGCAAACCGAAACTGCTTGAAGTTTGATTTACTCACCGCAAACAATTTACAAGGTGGAACAAAGGTGGAATGCGGTGGTCCATGCTACGTGTACATAGCGTTAGATAGATAGATTTAATACGCGTTCACTATTACGATATACCAAGAAAACGTCATTCTTGGAATAGCTCCGAACATAAATCACTACTACATCGAGTATTGTTCTGTTTCGTTGATTAAAAGCATAATTACACTCAATTCCAGGATAAAATTCAATCGTAAACTACCCTTATTTTGAGTATACTTTATGCTTGAATCGGACATATTTTTATATCGAAATGAAATGTCATTATATTCACGTCGAGTGTCATACGCTTCATTCGAGCGGAATAATACTTGAAATAATTGAAGTGATGTTGGAGTGATTTGAAGAAGTGCTGACTTCATCTTATGTCCATAGTTTCCTAGTTAATTCTATTGGGAACAGTTGTATAATCAAAATATCATGCTCACCCATGTCTGGCATCCGGAGGTCTTACGTTTACGCTGTAGGAAATGAGCCATCTCTGATTTTTGCAGGAAAAATATGGAATAGTCCACCAACTTCTGTTTTAATGGGAAAAAAAATTGGTGATTTATTTTACGTTAAGGGTCAATGGAAAATATTCAATTTCGAAACAACATGAACCAAAATTCAAAAATATTCTTGTCATATTAATGGAATAATTAACGTTCCGTAGCAACACATAATTTTCAAGTTGATGTCAAGATGATATCAAACTCAACTGATATTTTTCATCAATCGAAATGACTCGAGCTTGACTGGTTTTAATTTCTACATAATGTCCTATCCTAGTAACATCAGAATGTTGTGTAGCTATATACCCTAGTAGCATGTTTAGAATATCCTACAGATGTTCATAGAACATTCAAATATGCAAAAATATTCCATGGATGTTCATATATTCAATACTTATATTCTGTGCATGATCATAGAATATTCCAAACATTCTTGTGCTACTTGGGTAATACTATGCATGGTCACAGAGTATCTAGATTAACATTTGTCTATCTATTTTTCTATCTATCTTTGATACCTCCAATTGATTCACACTTTTGAATTGAATTTCCTTTTTTCGAGTAGAAAAAAGCCGAATTTTAAAAAGAATATGTTATTAACTTGGTATTTTCCGTTCTCAAGTTACGATTCGAAATTTTGAATCCCGTTTGGTTGGAATTTGGGAAATTTCAAATCACTTTACCTACGGAACGAAGGATACTGGGATGACTCAAATGTTCGTTCAGAAATTCGCTCTCTTTCACCTTTCAAAAATATAAATCAGATACACGCAAACTATTACTATTCATATTCAGCATAATTTCCCAAGTGGCAAATTTTTTCAAATTGTTATTAATGGATAGAAGAACTCCAATATCGCGGGCAATGGCGAATAACTTTTATTTAAAAAAGTATAATCCGACGTTTCGACCGAGTTTCGGCCATTTTCAAGGATAATACATAATCTGTGAAATCACAGTGTAAAATGAGTACAAAATTGAGGTATAACATAGTGAATTATCAGAAAAATTATCACAAGAATTACATTTCATGATAGTGTCGTATCATTATTATGTGTCGGAAAAATTTGAAGTAATAGTAATAATAATTGTGGTAATAATAATCCGGTAACTGTGCGTTACTGTTGCTCCGCGTGTATATAACGATGAAGAACATATATTGTATATAAAACAATAGATATATTATATATAAAAAGATAAATATATGTAAACACAAGAGTATATATATATTGTATATAAGACCATGTTGAATATCAACAGGGTTTATTGAGAGATTCTTACGATTTTGGTCTTATCGTGTGTTATGAAATCTTGGTGGGATAATTGTATATTGTATATAATTTTTCACTTGGGTTGGAATGAAATTGAGACAGGGACAATTTTTTAGTATAATTCACTGCAATTACCATTAAATCTACTCTAATTGGAATGATCACATAACATATAAAAGATTTATGAAACACCCGTTGTATGTTGTACATTCTTTGTACCACATCGATATATTTCCTAATTTTGATCCAATCCATATTCATTGATTGATAGCACTTCATATAATCTATTCTTCTAGGTACTCAGTGTTTCTGATGGGTATCAGAAATTTGTCAATATTGAAATACTGATTGACGTGTCATGACGCCCAGATGACTTCATTCCGCTTCGCCTCAAATTGATGTCATTTTAATGTTTAACTTGATCGATATGTGTTGCTCGAGGCTTTAATACGTGAAACAGTCATAATATACTCCTACGATACTGATAAATATCTACACATCACGAGTCTATGAGATAAATATTTGATGGATGTCCTTTCTCTATATTCAATCATTACTCCACTAAAGGTTTAAACAATCCTTGAACAATAATGAATATTCAACATCCAAAAAAATGTGTGGTTAGCATCATAAGAGTCAGAGTCTGTTGCCTGTTCATCAGAAATCCATCAATGTAAATATCAAATTTACCAAATATGTATTTATATTATGTCCTGTGTAATTTCCTTTAATTTCTGTGAATATTTTCACATTGCTATAGTACCACAATATACTACATTCATTCATTCATTCATTTATTCATTCATAATCCATTCATTCGGATACCTAAGTGTGAAATAGACTGCAACTAAGAAACATGAATAGCCAATGACATAATATACTAGATTTACAAAGGATGGACACACATTCTATCCTTTCACGATTCAAATAAAACTGCAGTCTCTCAAAAACTCAAATATGAATCACATTCCCATAAAAACGATTCAGTCAAGGAATCCGCAAAATTATGCCACATTGACCAATTTTTCAATCAAATTCACATGTAGCACAAAATATTCTAGGAATATTCTGATGATATGCGAAAACCAAGCGTCCCCAGAATATTCCGGGGAGATTTTAAGTATATATAAAAATCGTCCATAGAATGTTCGAGTGAGACTGTTTCAAATATCCATAGAATATCCATAGAACGTTCTCACAACGTCCACAATGTTCTACAGAGCATCTATCCAAAGTCTTTAGAATATTCTCCTCTAGTATATTCTATGAACGTTCATAGGTTGTTTGAAACAGTTTCATTGTAATATTCTATGCATGTTGACAGAATATTCATAAATTATCTATAGAATGTTCTTGTGCTACATGGGTTAACATCAAAATGCCGTGATCTTAAATTAATTTTAACCAAGCTGTTTCTATTTCCTTGGCAGTATTTTCTGAATTTTAGAATGTTTATTGAGTATTCACGTCATAGAAGTTCATGCATTATGAAAAAATTTAGTGTATCGAGAGCAGGATTCAAGGAAAACGGAAACATGCTATCATCAATTAGGTTATGTTTTGGTCTCTTAAGGGCGTACCAGCGTTAAGGTTAGAAAAGGACACAACCAAAACTATTTCGACAAATTACTCGAAAACAAAAGAATGATGTCGAAATATCGCTCTGTACATAAAAATGGTCCGTGCAGAGTGACATTTTTCTTTTATTGCTTTATTTTCTAATAAATTGTCAGAAAAGATTTGGCTCGGGTTGCATCATCAGGGGCTGCCGGTATCCCCTTAAGAGGATACAAACGTCACCATTCGAGCACTTTGATCAGAAAAAGACGAAACTTCAGAATAGAAAGTGAAGTTCAGGGCAAACGCTTATTGTTTTTTGATGATGACCGAAACATATTTTAGTGTGAATTATAGTGTGCCTTAGAGCTCTATCTAATCATATCAGGTATTTAATTATTCAAGCATCTATTCAGTGGATTGGAGAATCATTAGATTGACGATTGTGCAATTGTAGATTCCTGTCCATTTCCTGTGGAAAATTCCCGGATGAAATCCCATTCATTCGAAATTTGCATTCGTGACGCGGATTCGCACCCAGAATCCATCGGGTTCAGACCAAGGACTCATTTTGCTCTTCCAAGTTCACGGTCGAGAACGGTTAGGGCCCTCCCGAAAAAAAGAAAATGGAGAAATTGGCCGTGTGGGATGACAACGCGTCGCTTCGAGCCTTCAAATGAAAATATTCACAAAATATACTGTCAAATAATTCACATCATGAGAGAAAAATTTATTTTTGTCCCATAGTGTGAATTATTTTACAATATATTTTGTGAAAGTTTCCATTTAAAAACTCGAAGCGACGTGGTGTCATCCTACACAGTAAATTTCGGAATTTTCTCTTTTCCGTACTGTCCAATGGGAGCCCAAATGGTCCTAGTCCGTAACCTAAAGGACCCCGAACGGGACCCTATTAAAAATGTCCGACAGATCCTGACGGATTCCGGTCAAAATTCTGTCTGGTTCCGTCGGAAATCATCATGCTTGGGACAAAAACCGACCAAATCCTGACAGAAAATTATCTGTCGGACATTTGGAATAGGGGATCCTGAAGGTTTTCGCGCAGGACCTGGAAGGTCAACGCGGGTACTTGATGGACGGGCTCCGGGTGGAGATTCGCGTCTGCATGCGAATTTCGCGATCCCTTTTATCCGGGAATTTTCAATAGAGTACCTTCTAAGCACTACTATATTCGAATAGAAAAATTCAGGAGTCCAAATTCCCTGCATTCGAATGATCACTTTACATTGTGTATTTGATATTCCCATTATTTGGATAATATAAAATTCCGAAAGTGGGATTCCGCAATTACTTCCACAGCAACCCAATAAGTTCTAAGGAAAACGGGTCTATGAAACTTGTTCGCTAGGAATGTTCAAAGCATACTACAAGCCACAGACTACAGCGTATATACACCAAACAAGTACAACTATGTTGTTGGAGAAGCATCAACTCATCACTGATTCGTCATGGACTTCAGGTGCTAAAAAATACTATTACGTGATGATATGAGAATCCTGGACGTTAAGTGCTAGTGCATCGTGTTATGCTGCAATCAATGGAATTTTTAATAATCAACATCAAATAAATTTTTTCAAAATCACTTCAACAGGTTTTTTCAAGTTCAACGGTGTGTTTTTTTTCTTCGAAAATATTTATACTTCGAAAATAATTTCCAACCAAGTTCAGGAATGAGTTATCGAAATGATTTTGGCAAATTTCAGTTAGCCGCTTTAAAACTTGAAAGAAATGAAATAAAGTTTTGAAAGCCTGATCAACTCCGTAATACGCAACGATCCAGAGTTTAATCGGGTCGAAAAAAGATTAACATCAGGTTGAATGAGAATGTTAAAAACAAGATCAAGTTGAGAACAGGGCGAGAAATCAAATCAAACCTGATTCACTTCGTAATACGCAACGAATCAGAGCTAAATCAGGTTTTACTTTTTGACTCGCGGAGTTCAGGCAGCATTCCGTTGGACTGTTGACTCTTTATTTTTGTCTGGGATTGTTCCCATGTAATCCACGTATCCTTTCAAGCTCTCAACAGCTGCTCGGTCTTTTTTTCCTCACAGCATGGCTCTCATTTGTGACACAGACCCAATTCAAATATCGTTGATTTGGTATAGAATCGGTGAAAGATTAATTGAATTCACATTCTGATATTCCATATTTCAGGCGATGTAATTACATCTCTGAGATGGAATACGGCCAAAAATGATATCTGTATCGAGGTGGCACTATTTATTCAACATTTAGACAAGAAAATCAATTTAAAAAGAATTAATGAATAGAGAAATTGAAGAACAAAATGCTGGTACCTATCAAGTTGATGTCCTTGAAATAAAATATTTTCGAGGAAAAATACATCGTTGGTGTCTCTGTGAAGTCTCATCACAATTGATAATCAATGAAAAACATATTTCCTTTGACAAATAATCTCATATGAGACATACAAAATATAAAGTGTTGAACAATAATCAGTGCAACCACACAGTGTGCGTATAAAGTTGAAGCTTCGAAGATGTAAGCCATGCAAAAAGAACGAACCTATCGTCATGAGCAGCGAACCTTAAACCTGACCCAGCACCGACATCCTCGAACCAAGGTAAATTCAAATCCGGCATAGTACCCAATTGAACAGCGTGATTTTCAATTTTTGAGTGGTCTTCGGCGTTCGCGAGGTTCCTCTTCAACCAAGATGCCCCGATAATTGTTCCAGTTGATGCATTCAATGCGATCACTCGTGTTTCAACCGCGTCATCCACTGACTCGAGTAAAGACTTGGCCAAGGCATCTGAAATTCATCGAAACCATGATCAAGTTGTTTTGGGTTTGAAAGAATAAATCAATGCAGAACACATTTCCTCTGTAATAAAATATTCATTTGAAAAGATTCGATTTTTCTTACGTACAGACATTCGTGAAGCTTGTACAAGCTTTGTAACAAATAAAGAACAGGATGAACATTTCTTCATAAAAAATTTACTGCAAGTTTTGTATAATTTGTATACAAGCTTTTACGATATAGAGCATAAAATGCAAAGTAGTGCCGGAATTATTCCCTGGGATACTGTCATATCCACGTACTTTTCTATTTGCTAAGGAACGTTCAACACGATCAGGTTGTAAAAAACTTCGCTATGAGAAACTTTTTCGTTTCTATTCGCGACTGTGAAATGTTATTTCCCCACTTTTATCTCATTGAACTGGGATCAACGTATCTCTCGATAAAGAGATCGGCAAGATGGATTGAAATGAAAATAACATCTGTTAACGGAGAATGAGTATAGAAAACATACACTTTGACGATAGTATATAAATATGTATGAGAAAATGAAATATTCTATGCAATTCTCCTGCTGTGTTAATCCATTTCATAGCCATTTGGATTTCCGAGAAGTCTTCCATGTTACCTCGATTCAAGAGATTCTAAAATTCCCGTTAAGCATAACGGATTCATGTTTATGGTGGAAACAATAACCTGTTGATTAACTATCCAATCATAAAAGTTTGTCTGAGGGGAAACGAGTAGGTCGTAACTCTGTGAGATAATAAAACGAGATTCAATACACAAAGTACGTGTCTGCTGCGACCAATTACGTGTTTTTCTCACTCATTTAGAACATCTCTTCTCACGATATTGACTCCGAGTCTTATTGTATCTTTTGATAGCAAAACGAAAAATTCATACCGATAAAAGAACGTACAACAATCATTCAACTTCTATGAACAGATATTCTTGACATGGACAACCAATTTTTTCCATTACACAATGATCTTGTCTCTAAGAATCTATGTCACATCGGGACTTCGAAAATCGAAGAATTCTCAACATTCATTAGCAGTAACTTTCTTGAGAACAATCGATAAGAATTGTATGAAAGCAATCCTCCGCCAACCTCCGTCTCCTGTGACCTTTGTCGACAGAGAAATGGTTTCAGAATTGTACGAAATACGCGCGTAGTCAACAACTTATGGGAGTTTTAGAATTTCTCTTGTGTCTTGACGAAAGTTTCTGATAATAAAAATCTATTTTCTACTTGACCTTTCTCACGATAATCGAACAAGATGTTTGAAATACTTGCTAGGGAAAGATATATTCGATAACTGTTATGAACGTAATTGCATCAGAATACAATGTTAACTTCATTCTCTGCATTGACTCGAGTTAAAAGTGCCAAACGGCTCCCACGCATTCACACGTGAGGAGATATTTATACCCACATCAACAGATAATCATGATTATATCATGCGACTGCGCTCATGTATTGACTCATGAATGTGCATATTCATTCCTCGCGGTCCTATTGAAATTATTTTGTACCTGAATACAGAGATACACAGGAAGCTGCGCTGCTGTAAGCATCGATCGGCGCGTGATAATGATATTCCTTGTTAGGGTGAAACAATGTTATGACAAGTGACTCTGTGGCAGAAGCCGATTTCAGGTATAATGCAGAATATGGACAGTTAATCCCCATGATGAATCAATTGCATGAAGATTCACCACGTGGGGGGAAAATTGAATGGTTCTTTTTCGAGTTTATGCCTCTGAAAACTATGAATCGCATTGTATGAAAAAATGATTTGATACACCGTGGTTTTGATTTTATTTCCATTAGTCTTTCCATTCAATGTGCATATATGATTGAAGGATTCTGTTGAGAAGTCCCGGTTGTTGCCACTGTTCTGAATGTACCCACACAGCATTTCAGTTCTAAAAGATATCTCAAGCCAAATTTAAGAAGTCCTATGCAACATGAAAAGATATCTTTAACAGATCGAAAACAGCTCTCACTTCTGAGAGATTTCTATGAGATGTCTAAAAGATATAATCTCGGGAGAAAAGTTTTGAATCTCCTAAAAGATATCTTTTAGATGTCTTTCAGAAGTAAGAACTGTTTTAGACATCTTGAGGATATCTTTGCATGTGGCATAAGACTTTTTAAACTTTTCTGAACAGCCCCTCAAGATATCTTGGAGATCAAAAGTGCTGTGTGGGTCCTGTATGAAAGAATGATATTATTATCAACTGAATAAAATGGGAGGACCAAGTATTGTATCGTACCAAATTCTCTTTGAGCAAATATTTTCATCGCAGCTGCGTGAAATTTCAGATTTTTACATCAAATTACCACCTAAAATTGAATTAGCATATGAATGAAATTGATGTTCTTGAAGTTCAAATTGTTTATAGGAATGAAACGAAAGTTCGAACAAAATCTGGTAAAATCATCGATGTTTATGTTTCCGAATTAACTTCTCGGGACTGGGAACATCGTTTACAGAATGTACCTACTATACGGAAAAAATAATTCAGCTACATCAGGGAAGGGGCTAGCACGGACACGGAGAGGCATTAAATTAGTTCCTACAGCTAAATTTCAGCTATGGCACCAAAAAATTTGCCTGAATAGCTACTTCATTGGCTGTCCGTGTCCATGCTCCCCACTTCGCTGTTGCGGATGAATTATTCCGGGTCTTCGAGAACTGAGTATCTCGTTATTCGGTTACCAATTTGTTCCAACTAACGATTTAAACTTCAGCAACATTTGTGATTGTAATTGTAGACGAAAAGGGAGACAGAAAAATTGCTGGACACGCTTTTTCCCTAGTTCCCAAAATATCATGAGACAAGTTCTCAAAACTCCCAGAAATCTCAATGGATAATTATTATGGGCATCTTAAAAATTTCTTATCCGTGAACAATATCTTCTAGGTATTTCAAAGACATCTCATAAATATGCTTTTCCCGGTAAAGATCCCGGTTCTGAGAATTTTTCTGTAATGCCCAGAATATGTTCAAAGATTCTCAGATATTGCCCAGATATGTACTGAAGTTTACAAAGATTTATACCGGGAAAAAACTGTCAGAAACTCCCAAGAAAATATTTCCACCAGAATTACGACATCTTCTGGAAATATTTGAGATTCATTTCCGAAATAAGAAGTGTTCCAGACATTCAAAAGATACCTTCACTGTGAAAAAATTTGCAGATTTTTTCCGATTTTCAGGGGTGGGTTCTATTCCCTGATTGTTGTCAGGGAATTGCTTTCTCATGAAAGATAGGGCATTTTGAAGAACTATTCCGCTTTTTGGGTATTGAATTCTTCAGAAAATGAGGGACACCTTCACCGAATCATAGGGAAAAGTCTCCCTCGTGGAGGATTTTTGTTTTCACCTTTTTGTGGGGGCAAAAGATATAACATCAACATAACTATTACCTAACGAACGCAAAAATTGCGTGAAAATGATATTAATGTTACAAACTGTGTTCTTCGGGAAATTTCAGCATAATTTTTTCACAGTATTGTGTTGTTTTATACACTGTGGAAATTTTGCAGAATTTTTCTTCACACTGTTGGTGGATTCCGTCCCCTCATCGTGGGGGAATTATTTTTCCACCCCTTTGAGGAATTATTTTGGATTTTGGGTGTTGAATCCTCTACAAATGGAGAGGAAAAATTCCTCATCCATGGAGGAACTTTGCTGCCATCATTTTTTGGGGGAAAATTCCACAATCACTTTTTACAATGTAGATTTTAAGTTCTGCCCATAAGTTCCATGAAGGTCATGGAAATATTCTCGTTCCATAAAACTTCTTGAACTTCCCTGAACCATGTTTCAAGATAAGATATCACGAGACAAAATTTGTTGGTTGGAGAAGTTCAAAAGATTGAGGATACGTTTGACAAATCCTGCAAACATGTTCAACACACCCAAATCCCTTCACAGGTAAGTGTACGAGCATTCTCTCAATCTCTGTTGAACGCAAGGGAATCAATTTTTCCAGAATAATCATAAATTTTACCCACAATTTCCACTCATTTATGAATATCATTGTGAGTTGTCCTCACAATACCATCACAAGAGAGATTGAAAGTATGCTTTGAAATATCAGAGTAAACATCAATTGAACCAGAGTGTAGGAAAATATTTACATTCATAACAAACCTTTGAAAGCATTTCATGCGTCAATCAGAATCCTTGATGTCAGAGGGTTCTATCTAATATTAGAAATATTCAGGTACGTAGAATAACGGCATGCAACAGGTGCTTTTATATAAACATAAATTGCCGGGAGGTAAAAGGTACATTCGAGACAATCCAAACACGCCACATCACATGAATGAAGGATATTTCAAGTGGGCTAGAAAATCATTATTGTAATCATTCAATGAGATTAACCTCAAATACAAGATCAGGTTTCAACACCTACAAAATGATGAACGAGAACATGATCTTAATCGAAGCTCCCGTTGTATTTGATTGGATAAATCTAACAGGTATTGTTGATGTTACAGCTGATTTGTCATTTTCAAAGAGTGTCAATCTTCCCGGCATTTGATGAATTGATTTTAAGTTTCGATGAAACAAGATTACACTGAATTTTCTGGGGATGTTATATAGGGTATGAAAAGAGTATCGCGTATGTAAAAATATATACACGAACGTACAACGAGAATGTTATTCATTAAAATACTCTGAATCTCACCGTTATGTCGAGTTACTCCTGCTATGCCGAGATTCCACAGCATCAGGGCAGTCATGTCGGCCTTCTGACGTACCATATCGTATCGCTTTGGATCAAGGGCTACGCGAGCTGGCAAGGATTTAAATCCAGCCGTATCGGCGCAATCCTCACCCAAGGATCCTGTGGATGCAGCTTCTATAACGTCCAAGGCCTCCTCGATGTCCTTTTGAAAGAATAAGAAGCTAGTGAAATATTTAAACTTGACATTGGTACATTCCAGGCGTGTTTCGAGAATGTCATACTTCTCGTATAGCGTCGCTATTAATGAAACACGTCGTCTTCGTGCTGGATAAGACATGAAGGAGACGTGTTTCATCGGTGGTAGTTGTGGTGCTATTAGGGGTACATCTTGGAACATTTTATGGTTATCGTATACGAGGTATGTATACTTCAGGAGGCAATTAGAGATTATTTATAGAACTTCTCAATGCTATCTCAAATATTAGTTCCATGTTCCACATCTTGCTGTTTTATACATTAGTAATGCAACAAGATGTACCTACATACATTGCACCAGTTTCTCACCTTTTTGGTATCCAGATCATCCACTTCCTCTGAAGTGGCCGAGATGTAAGGTAATACAGTCGAAGTTCGATCAGCTTTTGTAACGCCAACGTACATCATAGTCATCATAATCACGGTTATCAGTGTGGCAGGGAATAGGGCTGAGAGCCAGGACTTGCCCATGCCGCGACTTGCTCATTTGTTCTTAGAAATAGAAAAACATATGATGATGATGTTTTGGAAGTGTTATTAGAATCACAATTTTATACAAATTATTTTGGAAATGAATGAATATTTGTGGAGAACAAGAGGAAATGAACAGTAATTAGACAATAAATAAAGATTTCACTTTGGTCGTTAATTATTTATAGGTGGGAAATAGATAGATGAATGGAAGACGTAGGTCTGGGGTGGTATGGAGAAGATTCGATGGATACACGGAGAAAATGTATTGGCGAAAAATTACCCAAAGTTGAGTAAAACGGGGACATAGTGGCATTCCCGCGAAGTTTAAGATCCGGTCGAGTTCATTTTACTCGACTACAGATGAAAATAAATTCAAATGTTTTCATTATTTCAACAAGTTGAATACTGTTGAAAAACATCTGAATTGATTTTCATCTGTAGTCAAGTAAAATTAAGTCAACTGGATTTTCAACTTCGCGGGAATGCCACTATGTCCTCGTTTTACTCAACTTTGAATAATTTTTCGTCAATATATTTCCTCCGTGTATCGTTCTTTATGAAATTCATGTGCACGGATTCACAAGTTGAATTCATTCAGTGAATACAGGCTCAAATTTGTTACGAGAATTTTTACGTCTCCCTATTCCAAATGTCTGATAAAACCAGACAGATAATCTTCTGTCTGGATGTGGTCGGTTTTTGCCCCTAACTTGGCGATTGTTGATTAGACCGGACAGGACTTTGACCCAGATCTGGAAGGTTCTGTTTGGCTTTGTCTGGCGGTCCGTGAGTTTTCAAACTGATGTACTCCGGCTCCAAATGTTGTCTGGTTCTGTCAGATATTTTAAATAGGGCTGTGTGGTCTCGAAAATGTATAAGTTTCGTATTCAAGATTAAAATCGTACTCAAAGAATTGAGATCTGATTCAAAATCGTACTTTCCTTACAGCCTCTAAGAATTCATTAATATTCAATGTTGTGATTTTCAACTGGAAATTGCAATCGATAGAAAACATTACAAATTATCACCTGGAATTCTGATCTTTCATAAATCTCTTTTAATTCTTTATTCCAATGTGTCAAAAAATCACCTCCGATAGAAGTCTGTTTTTTGTATTCTAGTATCACGAATCCCTCTTTTTGGTCAATTCAAAACCGCACCTCCCTCTCGCTTGTTTATTCCTGATTGCTATGATCATCGGATGGAACTTTTCTTCCACTCCAGTTGACTTTTTCATCCCCCATAACGCTACCAACACCCAATTTCCTGCCATCCATCAATCCTCCGGATTCATACATCACCATGAGACTTTCTTCTACTATTTTTCAACAAAAATCTTTATTTTTATCGCTTGAATGTTTCGCGAAATCATGAAAAAGTGGGAATTGAGTCTCACGTTTCTGAGAGGATTTTGTATAAAATTCATCATCCGATAAAAATCTTGATGAGATTCGCCATCTCCATACCTATCGAGGGGAAAAGAAGAAAAATTGCGTGAACGATGGATGATACAATTGGAGTGAGAAAAAAGTAACGAGGTACGAAATAGAAAACATCGATTGGAAGGTTAATGGCGGTATTTTATAACGATAAAACACTTTATTATTGTACTTTTATGATTGGAATCAATATCGATGAATACCTTTTTCTTTTTTTGGTATGTAAGCGTGTGTTTCGTATTCGCTTTCAAGTAGCAACGAGTTTCAACCCCGGACACGTGGGGTGCGCGTTCACGTCTGCCAATATCCTCAACATTTTTTTGCTCCCCTTGCCACAGGTTTTCTCTTATCCTTCTTCTTTTCTTCTTGTTCCTCTTCTTTTTTCCCTTCCTTGAGTATAGTGTTGTACTCGATGTGCTTCAACCTCGTCGAGTGATCATAGCTACTGAGAGACGTTCATTCCACTGAACGAGGCGAGAATCCATCTCTATTGAAGCATTGCAACGATCGAGGTTCTGAAATTGAAATCATGCATGAAAAATTGAATTCCATCTCTATGATATCATTGAAAATGTTGAAAGCCTTGTGCCGATTATGTATTATGTGGGTTGTTTCAATCAAAGAAATTGGTAAACCTTCCAATGCATATTTTACGTTCGATTTGTCAAAAAGTATAAGAAGTGAAATTTAATGCATTGTGTGGAGATTTTACGATTGAATGAAAATTTATTTCTTCCTCCTCCGGAGAATATTTATCGGTATCAATGAAATTTCTCATTGCATTTTGTTTCCCTTGAATACATTCTGTCTTTTGACTTTTCGATCAATGAAGTTGTTAAATTTTCTCTGGATACATGGAAAAGAAAAATTTTGTGTTCCTCGATAACCTAGCTCAAAATTTGTTGCCACAACTAAGTGGATTGCTGATAGAGCAATATGATTAACTGGAACAGCGAATTTTTCAGTATTATATACAAAATGATAAAGGAATTTTGCTGGAGGCGTCGACATTTTTTGCTATCACAGTTGAAAACTTGCTGTGGTAGCTGACAAGATTGCTGTCACAGCGATTTTTTTCTCCGTATAGTAGGAAAATGTTTCCAAAATGCTCTCAGGACTTCAGAACGATTGGAAAACAATGTTCTTGAACCCTCAGACGAATTTATACAATAACCCAGAGAACAGATTATAATTATGATACTTTTGGTGACATGATTACATCATTGTGACTGAGACACACATTTTGGAGGAGCATTGGAAATTCATGAATTTTCTTCGGTATGAGATAAAAGTTTCGAGTTCCTTAATTACCACCTCAGTTTCTTCTAGAATTCAGAATGGTTTGAATATATTATGCTGATTTATTTTTTTTTTGTAGTCCTCAATCTTTTCATTAAAGTGTTTAGGTAAATTTCAACCAAACTTGTGAACAAAACAGTCAATAAGAATATTTATGGAAGGATCTGTTGGAACTTTTCTCAATGAATCCTTCAAGAATCACACGGAGAGGAAAGAAATTCTTTTTTCAAGGATGTATTAAAAGCATTGTGGGTACTGTAACAAGCTTTGTGAATTGTATCAGTTGAAAGCTTTTTCCTTAATAAACAGCCGAAATTCATGGAGAGATGAGATTCGGGTTTTATCAATACTGACTGAAATTTGTAGAATGTGGAAGATGAAAGTTTCTCCACATACTGCACATTAAATAAATGAGTATAAATAGATTAAGGTTTATGAGCAGACGTTTCATTAATGAATGAACTTCATGAGATAAATAATTTTCGGTTGAACTGAGTATTCAGAAGGGTTGAAGAGAAAAGTTCTGAGAATATTTATAGTAATGGATACATTCCGAAGCGATATGCGTTATCGTAAATGACATCCCAATGAACGCGCTTCAGGAACACTAATTGAACCGTCAATACATCATTTTTTCATGACAAGCATGAAAATTTTACTCTTATAATATCGCGAGAATAGCATTAAATTTCAATATTTTTCAATACTATTTTCGCGATGAGTACTAGAGCTAATACTTTGTTTTATAATGAATAATAATAAATATAATTGCAATTCGTAACAGAAATAAATTGATGCCTTATGGCCTACGATCGATATACAATAATATCATTCTCTTACCGCCTCGATAATTATTCAACTCGATTCCCCCGTTTATCGTCGAATATGCAATGAATTAATTGTCCATGCCATAACTACCTCAATTGAATTATCAGCGTTTAATTCGTCCCAACCACTCTGAAAATTCGGATCAGTAAAAAGTACTGAGAATTGGTAGAATTTTACTGGCAGTCACTGGTTCAACCAGTCGAACCAACCGGACTCAGAATTTTTCAGTGCACGGAGGAAAAAATATACTACCTTTTCCTATCTTGCTTGCTAAACCAGAAACAGGAAGGCTCGTGAGATGGAGTTTTGCATAAAAATACGAGGGATTATGAATGAATAACTGAATTTTACTACACGCTGCATAAAATTTAACGTTCACCGTTTGAAATTTCAATCCTACCCACTATTTTTCCAACAATATTCGTAATCTCCCGTATTTTTGTGTGAAAATTCATTTTACAAACCTTCCTGTTCCTAGTTCATTAAGAAAAATAACAAAAATTCTTATATTTTCGAGCGGCATTTTTCCAAAGAAATCACTTCAGTATTTCTCCAGTTACGAGGCCTTACCAGGCCTTGCAAGGCCTAGAGAATCAGTCGATTGATTTCTACTAGGATTCGAATTTAGAGACCAAGTTGATTGATTTTTCACACGAGGAATTTAATTAACCTGAAACTAGCAACCAATTATTGTTCACTTCAAGAAATCATGAGGTGGCACTCCACCGAACGTTTCAGATACTGAAATTCTTCATGAAAGCTTTTTTGCGGTGAGAAAATTAGAACAATTGAGTGCTAGCTTCACATTTTCCAATTCCAACTTCATGAAGATTCACATATCTTACACAGAAAGAAATTGTTAGTTGTATCAGTTGAATATTCTAGCACCCACAGGCCAGCTAATTTCTAAGAAACTGTAGCCAAATTTTTGTTGACAAAATTACCACAGCTAAAAATGGCTTTTCTTCTCACAGCTAATTGATTTTTTTCGTGTAGTGCTGTGAATCCTTCTTCGGATTCGAATAGCGAAGAATTAGCACTCATAAAATTTTCTTATTCTTTTTCCTTGTTTTCTCAAAACATGTAAGGTGAGATAGGAATTTTGTAATTCCACAGAAATGGACAGAGAAAACTTTTCTACAGGAGACGATGCTGTCAAAATACATAGTAACTGAATGGAAAATTCGAACCAAGCCAGGCAATCAACGTGCTTCTCATCATGAGAATTTCACATCTCTTATCGGTACTCGATTTCGTCGGAAGTTATAAAATACCTAACGTTCTTATAAGAGCTAGACAAATAAGAACGACAAAAACATCTTCAGGTTGAGATCAAATTTTTGTTGATTCAAAAATTTTCAAGTGTATGAAGGATATCTAATTTGTCTTGAAATTGTTTCTATACTTTTGATTAAAAGTATTTACAGAAATTGTGTAGAGATTTCATGAATCCAGTGGAAAATATAGTGACAGAAGACTGCAATTAGTCTATCAATCCACATATTCAACAGGAAGAGTATGATCATTTCTTGACTTGAAACAGTTTCTAATTCATCATAAATCTAAACGCTAAGAGAAATGACAAAATTACCTCTCGAAGTTCGAACTCTGATCACAAATTATGAAGAAATATGACTTCTATGAGAAATTACGGAATCCCTGTCGTCATCAAGATTTCTCCTCATAACTTAGTATGCAGGTGCAATCTTCGATATAAGGATGAGAATCGAGAGACGATTTTTCCTCATGTGCTTTCTACTGGAACAATTGTCTAGTATCTTCTGAAATTCTGAACGCAAAGTACATGTCATAGAATTTGTAATGTATCGAATAAGAGAGCTCTTTCTTAGAAATCACTCTTGAACGGGAAGAAATAAAGTTTCAGAAATTACTACATTTCTATTAAATTCGCAGGATAAGAGGATATACTACTGTTATCGATAAGGTTGCCCGCTCATACTAAAGAATGTTGTTAAATAATTCATTTTTACTACACCGTTTAATAATGACAGTGATATTTTTTCTCATCCTGCCAATGTAGTAGAAAACTCAGTAATTTTCAAACTTTTATTTTTCCCGATCCAAAAATTTTTGGGCTTCGCCAATGCTGACAATAAAATATAGCTTGGCGCAATGTTGACAGACAAGACTTGGCAATCTATGAATCTTCAATGTTGATTAACAATAAATAAAATGTTGCACCGATGTCGGTGTTCAACGGATTTCATTTGTCAGCCTATTATTGTGGCACAATTGCGCCAAGCTTGGCTCTTGCTTGGCTCATCCTTGGCCCAACATTGACTAAACGATAGATTCCATACAACGCCAGGATCATTCAAAATGTGGTGCAATATTGCCTCACATTTTGGCCTAGTTTCGGTAGGAATTAGCTTTCAATGTAGCGCCGATCATTGGTAATAGCATGGCTCAATACTGGCAACCTCGTTTTCACTACGTTACTAATCAAGTGTCTCTCGCGAGTGGTGGAACGCGTATACGAAGAATATATAAGGCTTAAGTAAGTCTTTGGAAGAACAGTCAATCGCTCTTTACTATGAGTCACACTAGAGGGCTCCTACCGCTGAGCTAACATACATTGTGTCTACTTCTCATGGCAAAATTTACCGACGAAAGACGCCGAGTTGTTCACAAACAAATGAGGGGAAAACAATAAGACTTCAAACAACATATATCAGGAGTTGCGAAATGCGCATACTTTTTATATATTTTTGGGTTAAATATTTTTCACTTTGATTATTGGCGCGGCATCGACAAACAAAATTTCCAATTGTTTGCCAATGATGGTATATTTCATTGCCATTGTTTCATCGATGATGGGGCTTCATTGGAAAAACACGTAGGTAAATCATAAAATGATGTTATCATTCCAGGTTTGCGCCATGTTTGGTTGCCAAGCCTTGGCCATACTTTATCTACGTTGCACCATGCTAGCGCCAATTGTAAATTCCTATATGGGTCTCCGTGTATGAAAAAGGGTTTCAGAGGAAGCAGTTCTGTAGATTAAATTGAAAATTAAAGTTCGCATTGATGTTGCATGAAGGGGATGGAATTAATTGAGTATTCATATGTGGAATTCTACAAAATTCAATTAAAATTCATATATGTATAATCAAATGCTCATTCGATATTCTACAGAACTGCTCCCGCTAGATTGAAGATATTTCAAAGTATTTGTGATCATCAGTCGTAGGAGTAAATTGGAATGTCATGTACCTTGGATATAGAATATACTTTCCCTCACATGTTCCTTGTTCTGAGACCGAAAAGATCAATGGAAACAAGAGTTATCTTCTTCATTTTGTTTATTTTAGTAATGGATAGTGAAAAGATGGTCACTTCTATCTCATTCGCTTGCATTTTACAAAATAATCAAATGTATTCTGCATAGTATTTATACTACTGTGCAAGGACTGTAACAAAAGTGAATGACGTTACAGTCCCTGCTACTGTGTCTGGAAAGTAAGACCATTTTCAATTCGAATTACGAGGATACATCAAATTCCAGAAATATCTTATTGTCTAAGTTGGTAGCACTGCGACAGATATTCTATGCTGAATTTCACATCAAAAATGTGAATCAGCTCATGATGACCGTTTTTGAAAGAATCGATTCTTCCCCCCAAAAAGACATGGGATGGATCATGCACATAAGAATTGTGCACTTATTTATTATGCACATAAAAAAATTGAATTAAATTTGTTCACATATTAATTTTAGTTTATCCTAATACGTTTGATAAATGTGCACTGATAGTCGTGCACAGTGAATTGTACACATGCAAAAAAATGAAAAATATAAAATGTAAGATTGTGCACCTTACATTTTGCACCTTTGGGAATATTCAATATTACTTTTTATGCGCAAGTAATCATGCACAAAATTTTTATTCACAAAAACTTGCGCATAAAAAACAATATTGAATATTCCCAAAGGTGCAAAATGTAAGGTGCACAATCTTACATTTTATATTTTTCATTTTTTTTCATGTGTACAATTCACTGTGCACGACTATCAGTGCACATTTATCAAACGTATTAGGATAAACTAAAATTAATATGTGAACAAATTTAATTCAATTTTTTTATGTGCATAATAAATAAGTGCACAATTCTTATGTGCATGATCCATCCCATGTCCCTAAAAACATTTATGAAGTTTTTATTGAGTCTACGTATAATTGTGATCAAAATTCGATAGAAATTCTAATTAAAAAAAGAATAGATTCCTTTTAAGATGACAACACAACACCAACAGTGATTTGGCAATTTTTACAATATCTGCTTCTGTTGAGTCATAGCACCACCGTCCCAGACGAGGTCTCAAAGAATTCATAAAGAACACAATCAGTTCAATAAGAATTCTTTCTTCTTAAAGAAGTTAGATTGAATTTCATTTAAAAAGCAGGGATTGTGAATAAAATGAATAACGTTACAGTCTCTGTTGAAGAGTTGAATTTCTGCTGTGGGAACGTTTAGAATTTTGCAGAAGATCTTCGGTGAACAGAATTTGTGGAAAGGAATGTTTACAAGTGGCATAAACAGTTCAAAGAAGGTCGAGAAAGAGTTAAAAGTGAAGAGCGCCCTGGATACTCCATCAATCTCCACTGATGGAAGTCACATCTAACAAATGCGAAATTTGGTACTCCAAAACTGTCGACTAATAATCGGGGACCTTGCTGACGATAATAGCAATTTGAAAGATATTTTGGACCTGAAAAATGTGAATAGATCTAGATTGACTTTCACTACCAAATATAATACCCCAAAAAAACTCGAGAAAAGTAAAAAAATAACGCGAAGTACATGAAAATCCTAAAAACAAAGAAATAAAAAATCTAAAAACACATTCTAAAGGAAAATTTTACTGCATTCAGAATTTTGAAGGGATATCAAAGGATATGCTCCATTTGAAAAAAAAAAGATATGAAATCAATATGAGCGACCAAGTACATTGGTTATCCAAAGGATATGTGAAAGATTTTTGGTATATTGTAACTTCAGTTTGTTTAAACTGTATTGAAGGTAATTTATGATTTTCAAAAAAGCATTATTGTATTAAAAAAATAAATAAAACAAGCGTATCGTTCTGCCTGTATATATAGATACCAAAAAGTGAAAAAAAAGTAGAATTCCACAAAACATACAAATGTCTCACAAAAACCCCTAAAAACTCCAACACAGTAAAAAATAACGTCAAATCCCAAAAACCATACAAGCGTTTTACAATAACGCTTGAAGAAAAATCCTTGAAAAAAATACTTCACTCTTTCCGGAAGATTACTTGATATAACAAATGTACCATTGAAAAAAAAGATGTGAAAGGCAACCCTGTTTCGTAATTCGCATCAACCAGCAACACTTGGCGTGGCCGATGGTAGAAGTTTTTAGCCTTTATTATATACAAATGAATTTCTATAGAACATTAAACAAGAAATTTAAATGATATAATTCCATAAGTTGAGGCAACTGAATTTTATAGTTAGAATGACTAAACCCATCCATTTGAACGCACTACTTCTCTATATTTGCCACTATCAAAGAAATGAATGAAAAAATACCACTCAAACAATTACTTTTTCGTTCAAAATTCATAAAGTGCGAAAGGAATGAAAATTTGAAATATCTGTTGATAAAATACGTCCTTCTCACTATAAAATTTAGTTGCCTCAACTAAATTTTTTTGATAGTGCGAATATAGAAAAATGGTCCGTTCAAATGAATGGATTTAGTAATTCTAAGTATAAATTCTATGATTGACTATTGCTTCCTCGTTTAGAGGGAAGCTTTGTGATCGTTTCGAGGAGCCGAAAATTTTTTTGTCTCGAAATTCAAAATCTCCTAGATCAAAATGTTCCTCAGAACTCGGGGAACAATGTTGTTACCGTGTCTGTCCGTCTGTCTGTCTGTGTGTGTGTGTGGCGGAGCCCCCCCCCCCCGAAATGAGAATAATATTGTCAATATTTAATAATGATTCCTCTTTGGGTTCGAAACAATTTCCGAAACGAGGATGTTTCAGCATGGTACGAGATTTTTTGGCGTTGGAAATGAAATAAAGACAGAATTATACATTGAATAATCAGTTGAGTTACTGATGGAATGATTATATCAAACGTTTGAATGATCGACGAATTCGAACTAACGAAACCAAATGTTGTATCGCAAAATACAGTTATTATAGTATATCATGAATAATAATACATCAGCACTGATACAGTACACTGTTAGAAATTTCTGCATTAATTTTAATGTATTTGCTGGGACTTTTTTTCCAAATACGTGCATGAATTGAGTTTCATATACATTGTGCAATAAATTTAAGGTAAACTACAGCATAATCAATACTTCTTTCATGTTTTTGTAAATTAAAAATGAAGACAGAATTATGTACATTGAATAATCCCTCTAGTTGGATAGGATGATCATATAAAAAGTTGAAATGATCTACAAATTAAAATCAACGAAACAAAATTTTGGTATTTTGTATTTTGGATTTTTTGTGGTGTGATATTTTTGTCCTGAATTATTGTCCTATATTTACAGAAAAAAAATTTGAGATATATCTTGAATTACATGCATGAATTGATGATGTGTACAAATAATTTCGACGTTTGTTTACCCTGGTTACAAAAATCGATTGATTCTCCCCAAATCTGATTGATTCCCATTGAATCTCATCCAGCGATTTTTCAATGAGATTTGGTCAGAAGAATGAATTCTTTTAATATGAATGTGATTGAATCTCGCCAAATCTCATTGAATCTCGGACAATGTTCTGACCAAGTCTCATAAAATTTCATTCCCCAGATTCAATGGATTCTTTTGACCAGGGTAAACTTCAATTTATTTTGAAGTTATAATCTTTTCCAGAGAAATATTCCGCTTTATAATAATAATCGAATTTATTATTCAAGCAGTCCTTAAAAATTGAACTATTATTACTTTATGAGTCTTTTGAAACCTTCAAAACTCTTATAAAACCATCTTTATTGCTTATATTTTTTTCTGTCAATCTCTGAATAAGTCTCATTAAATCTTAATAATTCTTTCGGAAAGTTCAAAATTTCAGGGAAAATAAGACTTTTTAAGAGCTCTACGGAGTTATTAAGACTCATTAACGCTTTTCTTGACATAGTTAGGGGTGTTAAGACTTTCAGAAAGTCTTATTCAAAGTTCTACAGACTTCTAAAGAGTTATCCAGAGAATTATTTCCACAAGGGGTGTAACTGGAATTTCAATGTTCGTTACATTTTGAAAATTTAATTCACACCTAATTCAAATCATTCAGATATATGCGATGGAAATTTCATATGGAACTTCTCAACGAAACACAGAAATCTGAGGACAGAAAAAGTTATTGCATCGAGTCCGGTTATTCCATCCTTTGTGATCTAATTAAATCGAATTCGATCTCTCCAAATCTTATTCATGTTTTTCTGGGCTTTACGAATACCTCGATTCTCAATCCACAAGCCCTTGAAAATTTCCAATCAATCGTTTGACGTTATCAACAACACGCGATTATCAAATCAACAAAATACAATTGATTTGAATTGGATTCCTATACAGAGTGCAAGGTGTGTCGGTCGATCGTCCTCGATATTACGGAAGCTCTGGTAGTTACCGACTGCTCATGAAAGATGTCACACGATATGACAGGGTTCAATGGTGTTGATCATTAGTTGTGTAACTGCTCGAAGGACAGCAGGGTGATCAATCGACCCTCGAAGCGAGAAGGAAATTTCCATTGCCCAGGATATATCAGATTCAACTCCGTTGAAATTCAATTATTATGTAAAATGTTATGGATATTACTCGTGATGAATAGAAATTAATCATATAATATATTAAAAATCTGATTAGCCACGATGCTACACTGTGTATCTTGGTTCTCATTTTTGAATGATGATTTATGCTGAGTATGAATTATTTCCCATCAGGTCTTCCTCTGATTCTCTGGATAGAAAATACAAGACGGAATAAGAAATAATTACCACACTATAAGAAATTCCTATAGGAAAATCCCTATAAATTTATGTGAAGTAATTACCATATACATGCGTTGGGAATTTTCCGCACTTGTCCGGAAATTTCCTGTGAAATGATAGTAAAAATCCCATAAAATTTGGATATTCTAGGTGAATTTATGAGCAATTTCATACTTTTATATCGGAAATTGATTTCTCATCCAGTGATTGATATTTTCCGGTGGTCGTATACAGGAAAATTCTGATCATTCTTTACAGTGCATGGAATAAACATCATTATCTCAACCCTAAAACCGCTGATCCCAATTACTTCTGACAGTAATGATCATTTAAACGATTTGTGAAAAAGTTTATTAAAGTAATAATGATTATCTAGACTGCTTCATGCGGATGTTGACAATTTTTTATTCCAGTGTTTCGTAGAACAAAAATATGTTTTGTAGAACTAGCAATGAGAGAATTGTTGACATTTTATTGTTGGAAATACAATAATTTATGTTCTTATAGCAATACATACTTCTTTTGTTAACAATAAAATTGGTAATTCAGCGATTTTCGAATTGTTGTATGTCAATCCAGAATAATCATCGTAAAAATATGAACGACAGCATTGCTCAATTAACAATTTTATTGTTGAAAAGACAATTAGGGGAGAGTTGCGTATATCGTACCGGTGCCTAAATCGTACCGCTTCGATATCTCAGAAGGTAATGGTGATTAATTCCATATAGCGACGAAAACGTGAACTGCATCACCTTTTAGCACTTCTCATCGAAACCCGTCGCTATCAAGTGCGTATTGTATTCATAGTGGTGAATTGTAGGAAATTCGATGTGTTCATGTAAAATTCAAGTTCCGTGTCTAAGGGAATAGTATGAAACAAGGTAAGAATGAACGTTTTAGAGAATTTGTTTCTCAAATGATGTCCTTTCAACTATCTTTTGATATATTGAAAGTTCATGAACGATCATCTTGAGGTCACGTTTCTCTTGTTTGTTTTCTTCAAATCACAGTTGCCTATATCGTACCACCATGTAGTTTCCTAAATCGTACCGACACAATTTCGGATATTATTTTTATACGTTGAATTCATTTATAAAATTGCAATTTTTTCGTGCATAAATAACGTATTTTTGATCAACCCTATTGCAGAATGAGTGACAAGAGGCAATACGGGGATTGGACATCAGATGAAATGTCCATGGCAATATCGGCGTACCGAAATGGAGACTGTGGTTTCAATGAACTTTGTCGACAATACAACATACCAAAACCTACCTTCAAGAGGCACTTAGAGTCTCGTAATATTGTAGCAAATAAACAAATCAAAAGTTTTGGAAAACCCACCAGCAGGAAAAAATGAAATCCCTCATATTTTATAATAAGGGCTGGAAAAAAAAATTTTTTGTTCCGAGTGCCAATAAGGATACAATAGAAATACACAAATGGAATACACAAGATTTATTTCCATTTCCTATGATTCCTCAATGTCTTGAGCTATTTCACAGTTTAGCTCATCACTTTTGTTGAAATAAATGCATTTAAATATGTTATAATAAAGATAATTTTTTCAGCTTGTATTCAAATAAAATAAGAAATTGTTTCAATAATGAATTCTGAAACTGTTTTATGGATCTGCATTAGTAATCCTGTGTTTTTTTTCAATATTGAGTACCTGGTACGATTTAGGAAACCGGTGGTACGATTTAGGATACCAGTTTCCTAATCGTACCATTTGCAAGGTTTTCAAAATTGTTTTTTTACTTAGAAATGGCTTGGTATTCACGATCCAGAAAAATATATTACATTTGGAATAAACTCCTTTACTTCATGACATATTCCATATTTTTTTACCATATGATGGGACTTGTCAAAAAAAATTAAATGTTGAAAGTGGTACGATATAGGCTACTCTCCCCTAGATGTTGCTACAAGGATAAAAATGATTGTATATCCAACAATAAACCGTCAACAATTATCTTGGTGCTAAGTCTACGGAACACATCTTTCTCAGGAAATAATTCCATAAAAATTATCAAATTAATCACTTTGAAAAAGTGGTCAGTTATGAAAAAACTACCTCAACTCAGATGAATCTCGAGATCGAAACTGCAACATAAATTTTTTGGACTATTTTTTTTCTATGCCCTTCCTACTACTTTTTCTTTGGCAAAATGCCATTAATTCGACATTGTTCGTCGTCTATTCTTCCAAGTATAAGAGAGGAAAAGAGAAAAAGATATTGTAAAGAGAAAAAGTGGAGAGAAATTGAATATAATTGTTCTTGTGGGTTTAGTAATCGTTCATGTGAAATCTATTGTGTCTTGTGCTCTGATGATTCTCATTTATTGTCATCATCCTGTTTCTCAAGTTTTCAGAATCGTGTTGAGATTTCAATCGTCTATTGAAATGAATTTAGCAATGAATATAGTATAATTTTTTCTTCGGTAATCGATGTTGATATTCTGGAATTCATCCTTTCAAATGAGGTATCAAAGGAATAGTAGCGTATAAAATTTGAATTTTTCTGTATTTTATTGCACATTCAGTTTGATGAACGATTCGAATTCCAACAACACATTTCCAATCGTGTATTTTTAGAGAATGGTTGATGTTCTTCATTAAGAAAGTGAATTCTACACTGGAAGAATTTGAGTTGTAAAATTACCGTGGAATTCCAGGGATCGAGGAACGAGTGGCAATGTTTTTGAAAAGTACTGTGAATTTTGTAAAATTGATAGAAAATATCACTCTCACCTGTTCAAAAACTCACTCATTTTTACAGGCTGTACAGTAATTTTTGGAAGAACTTCCACTTGTCCTTCGACAGCTTCGACTACTGGAATTCCACGGTAATCTTTACAACAAAATTCTTTCAGTGTAACAACAATGGATTTATCCCGAAAAGAAGGAGGAATGTATATGCAGATCTTCTTTAGGATAACAAAACGTAGATAGTGAAATTTGAAGATTTTCATATAGGGCTAGCCCTGAAAGCACAAATGATCATTTTGAATTCACAAAAACTTCTAAAAGAACTTCTCGAACAGTTCCCGTTATGACAGTGGAAATGAATTCGAAATGCATACATGTTGAATGCCTGAATAGTTCTTTATGAATTCGTGATATGAATGCCTTTTGAAGGTTAAGTTATTTATCAGGAGTTAATTCTGAATTCAAACTATTCATAATAAATTCATATTCACTGTCATAACGGGACTTTTGTGCTGTATGGGAGTGGCCAATAAAATAGAAAGAAGTTCTCAAATACGCAGTTGAGCTTTTCGATGGACTCCACCATTGGGCCCAATCCTGACCAAAGTTTAATCAAGGTTACAACGATTTACAGTACCATAATTTGGTGTTTTGTTGTATTCTGATAATTTTCATTCTAAATACGACTTACAATACCATAATTTGGTGTTTTGTTGTATTCTGATAATTTTCATTTTTAATATGGTTGAAGATATCATAGATTCTCTTTCAAATATCCATCTTGAAATATATTTCTAACGTACAATAGTCTCAAGCATTCTTGAGCATTCGGTGCTTGACACACATTTGAAATTTGCATCAAAGAATATATATCCATAGGACAGGTACTCAAGAATAATTTGTTGGATAAATTATTCGGAACGTTCTATGTTCAAAATATGAAATCCGAGGGAACAAATGTGCAACATACGTCAAAACTGGTAATCGTAAAATATCATGATCATCATTTCAAAACTGCATGAACAGCTGCATGAAATAAACATCACGTCCCAAGAATTTTTTGTTATTTCAAGCACAATGTCGTCTCTAATAATTTCACCAATCAACCTTTTTACTCATCTGCTTTTTCATCTCTTCTCAATAACATCTTCCGTTCCTTGTTCCTCCCATCGCTAAACATGTTAACTTAATCTCTTCGAAATTCCTACTGATAAATCCGAATATCTCGTCACATGTACTGCTCTGTTCTATTTTGAATTTCTCCGAACGACTATCGGCTATCCAATTATCTTTATTATCACTTGATTCTCTGATTACTTCATTCCCTACGACTTCGTAACTTTCTCATCTTCTCGTTATCGCCACCAACTTTACGATCCTTTCTTCCCTCCATCAGGCCCAACATTGTTCTGATAATGTAAAAATTTTATGGTGATCGGTCCATTAGTGATAAAAAGATGATATCTGACAACATTTCGGCTCAATTTTCAATGAGAAAATGGTGTTAAAACAATATGATATAAAAAAAAAAAGAAATTTATAAATGGTAGAGTATTTGATTGAAGATTTTGTGTGTAAAATTTCACGTGACGAAACTGCCATAAAATGTGAGAGAAATCACTTTCAGAACATGTGGTGCAAATGTATACCAGCACTCACGATTTTCGATGAGAAAAAAAATGAACAGTTTGCGTAGAGAAGAGAGATAGATATTCGGGTAACACGTTGCGAACCATCGTGATGTTAAAATAGTAATTTTTAACGAAAATTCTACGATGGATGATGATTTGAAACAGGAAAATATGAATGAATAAATTTTGATGTGAACAAAAAAACATTATTCCACACAGAGAAACTCAAGATCGAAAATATCAGACTGAAGCGATTAGAAGACAAATCGATGTAATATAAGAGCGTATAATAGTGCCTGCAGTTTATCCTTGTATGTAATTTCTCTCCCATCAGCACGCTAAGTGCAAGACATTTTTTAAAGGCGTAGCAGCGGAAGAGAGAAATGGGGTCATTTCAAATAATATGGAAGGAAAAACATCTTCTTACAAAAGAGCTAATTTACATCCGACGAAGATTCTTTACGTGGTGAATGGAACGCAGAAAAGATTGAAAAATCATCTTTTTCAGCATATTGTGGAGGTACTTGTATTCGTGGTGGAGAGAATAATCGTGAAGAAGTTCAAGTTTTTGGCAAAATATTTTTAATAACTTATAAAACAATTTTTGCAAATTGTGAATTCCCGAATAATGCGTGGATTCACGAATTCGTACCTGTTCAGCACATTTTTCTTTCTACAAATGTGTAAATATTTTGCCGGTACTGGTAAATCTGAAGCTGTCATTTCGGGGCCAGTTAAATTGACATTACTGACAACGAATTGGAATGTTAATATCATTTCATATCAAGGCTAGGGTATATAGAGTGTCCCATAATTCTCAGAGCGGATTTTGTTGATGTATTCTTCAGACGAAAACAAACAACTTCGTGTTCTAACAGAATTTTATTCGAGGCTTCCCTGCTTAAAATATCTCATAGAATCTCATAGACTCTCATTCAAATTGGATGACACTGAACGAGACCAATGAGAAAGATGTCTGGAACGTCTCATTGAAACTGAATGAGAATGAATCAGCTATCAGTATCCAATGAGAGCCAATCGGTTATCTCTCAATGAATACGTAAGATATGGAATTAGAAATGATAGAAAAGTTCTTGATGTAAAGAGTTGAATGAGTATTTGTAGGAAAATACTCATTCAATTTCATTTTTTTGTCTGTACCAACCGTCGATCGGTTCCAATAGGAATTTTTTGGAGTAGAGTCTATCAGAAGTGATGAGAAATTTCTGGAGTAAAACTTCTCAATCGGTTTTTATGAAGAATGTCTAATATAACTCTGGAGGATTTTCCATATCAATGGTCGATGGGTTTCAATAAGAAATTCCTGAACGAGGCTGCAATAAGAAATTATGAGAAATTTCTGCGTTATGAATGCTCAATAGGTTTCTATGGGAAAATTCTGATATAACTTTCCCTTAATAATCATGTCAATGTGCAATAGGTGCTAATCGGAATTTCCCACAAGCGCGTTATACGAGAAATGATGAAAAATTCTCAAAGTAAAACTTCTCAATAGATTCCTATGGGAAATGTCTCATAGAATTTCTTAGTATCCTTCATGCCAATGTTTAATCAGTTTCAATCGGAATTGTCTGGACGTTTATTCTACAAGAAATGATGGGATGTTTCCAGGATAGGGATGTTCAATAGGTTTCCGTGAGAAATGTGTCATATAATTTTCATCACTTTTTGTTATCGATGCTCAATCGGTTTCAATCGGAATTTTCCGTGAGTGCTCCCTACATCGGCATCGTACATCGGATTGGACGTATATCCGGTATCCGGTGGTCGGATCAGAACCGGATATCCGATGCACCCCTAGTCTTCGTTAGAACAGTTTTTCCAATGTATCCCAATTAATCTGTGGAATGGAACATTCTATATAAATCCATTGTTCCTCTGCATAGAAAATTCATTACTCCAAAGTCAAGAAAACCCAATATATATCCAATGTTCTGTTGTAAGGAAAACTCAATACAGAAAAATCATTGGATACAAACCCATTGTTCTCATGACAGGAAAACTGGATACAAACTCATCAATCCAATGTCATTCAATTTATGTATCTGTAAGGTGACCATCTGCAAAGTCACGCAGTAGCTTGACGGTTGGGGTATCAGATTTCAATCGGTAGGCAGGTAGGAATATAAGTTCAAACCCCGTTAAGTAGGATATAATTTTCCCTTCCCCTGCATGAGTTATCAAGTTCCTGGATGACCTCCTGACATAAAGAATGTACAAAATCACTACTACAACAACTCTATCGAAAAAAAAGGGAAAAAAAATTTTAATTATAATTTTTCAATTTTAGCAACAAATTCGCTGGAATTCTTTGGTAAATTTTTACAGTGTAGCAAAATCTGATTGAAACCGATTGATTCACTCGACATTATTTTTCAATTTTTTCCCCAAAGTATATAGGATAATGCAGATTGATTCTCAAAGAAAAATCAGCTCACCCCAGTAAAAATGGACAGTAGAAAAAGGATCACTTCGTGATCAAAAGTATGGGATTTGGCGTAAAGCTATACATTGCAAGTATGGTAATAGGCCACGAGCCGTACTTTTGATCACGAAGTGATCAATCCGATACTTCCATTTTTACTGGAGTGTACTCAATGAAAAATTTCCGCTGCAGAAACTTCATTCATTCCCATCGAATTTTTTTCAATGAGAAGGAAAGAGAATTTTTGAGCGGTGTTGCACTGGAAAAAATTAGTAGCAGAGACTCCCCAAATAATAGCAGTTTTGGGACACATGAACGTTTATGAACTTTTCTCCTTCATCTTATGGCAATTTTCTGAAAATTTACAGAAATATGTGTCATATGTCGAGTTATTTTCACTAGAAGGAGGTATGGGTTGCCATAAGTCGGGGGAGAAGTGCACATAAATGCTCATGTGACCCAAAACTGCCTTTATCATGATAAAGCGTGCTATACGTTTCCCATACGTTTTTCCCAGAATGGATTTTGGGCTATGAAAATTTCATGATATTTCGAAAAATCCAAATATCTGGAACACGACGTGATTCACATGTTGGAATTCAACATCATCTTACCCTAATAAAAATCAATCTCTGTATTTCTCCGCATTTTCCTGATTGTCCAAAATCTGGTAGGGAAGGAAAAGAAATGAAGAGATTTCTGTCAGATTTCGGACGTTCTTAGAGAAATGTGAAGGAATGCGGATATCACTTTTATGAGGTCATATAGTGACAGTTATAGCGATTTCAAATTCTGAATTCAGATGGACTGGAATTCGAAAAATTTCAAATCAATGTAAATTCGGAACGCAGAATCCTAGGATAATTCATTGGTTCTACAAGGAATCCCCCTTTTTTCAACCTAAAAGATCATGTTGAATTCAAAGGTGTGAATAATACCGTTTTTGAGGTATTTGAATTCTATGAGAAATCAAGAAATATCCATCTCTCAAAAACTAATAAGCTCCAAACAAAATTTTTCTCCATAGGAAAAAGAATGAAATTACTGATAAACTGCGGTTCGCCAATTATTAGACACCTGTGTACCAGGGATAGAAATAGTAGCATTCCACGAAATTTACAAGAATTCAAATTCCATCGACTGCACTGAGAGAAAAGAGTCTCCTTTGCTGATATGAAAATCCGTTTTGCTGAAGTAGCAAAAAGTTTGCTTTTACAGCAAAAATTTCACTCTTTTAGCAAGCGCTTCCCTAGTGAAAATGAATCATATAAGAACATATAAAATCATATGTGATCCCTATACAATTCATATACAATGGTCATATATGGCCTTATATAATCCGTACATAATCCATATTGAATCCATGTATGGCCCATGAATAATTCATATGTAATCCATATATGACCCATGAATGCAAGATTTTTTCACATATGCAAAAAAGTTCTACCATATATGGAAATATTCTTTATACATAGATTATATATGCATTATATATGCATCATATATGGCGATATATGGATTGTATATGGATTATATATGATTCCACATGTTTTCATGTATGGACCATATATGGCGATATATGGATTGTATATGGATTATATATGATTCCACATGTTTTCATGTATGGACCATATATGGATTATATACGCATTATGTATGAATTATAGGTAATTATTATATGTATGACGCATATATGTTCACTTTTTACTACACGGAAAAAAATGAACTGTTAATTTTACCAGAATTCCGGTTACTATATGGGCAGCAAGGAATATCTGTGACTTTTACTGGAATCCTTGTTAAATTTACCGGAGCCCTTGTTAAATTTGCTGGAGACTTGATTCATTTAACTAGAATTCCGGTTAAAATAGCAGTAATTCTTGCTGTCCATATATTAACCGGAGTATTTTTTTCCGTGTAGGGTTGCTAATTCAACAATCCGGCATTGTAGTTATACAGACTCCTAGAAAATCTTTGCTGAATTATTAGCATTATTCTGCCAAAACAGCACAATTTTTGCTCTACACGGAAAAAAGAAAACAGCAATGGTTACTGTGGATCACAAAAATACATTGAAACTCAAATTCATTCCATGCAGCACTGCGTTTCTCAGTCCTCATTACTGTCCAGTCAGCGCTGGCGAATTTCATTACAATACTCATCACTGTGATCGCGCTAATCCTCATTATCCAAGCGTGTTTTCATTTGTTTTTCAACCGATCGCTGTCATTCACAGTAACCAGTAATGTTTTCTTTTTTCCGTGTAAGAGCAAATGTTTTGCTACTTCAGCAATACAGATGTTTTGAAATCATTATTCCAGCAAGAATTTTTTCCCGCGTGCGATGATCAAACTCGAATTCTGCCAGTGGGAAATTGAATCGCGCCTTCTGACAGCTCCCTCAATTTATGAATCTGCGTGGTTTTTTTTATAATGTTCATTGATAGTGAAGTTGTATATGAAGATCAATGTTGATATGTGTTGTTCGTATCCACAGGCATTCTGAGTGCGTGATTTTACGAATCCCCACAGGAGAAACAAAATTTCCCATCTCGTTATAAGAAGCTGGCCATTATTCACCTGTTGATCTTCCTGATACGCCTGGCACTGTTACGCTTAGGTACGTGCTAGTGGTATCGATAGGTCCTGATATTTTGGACGTTGCTTTGATCTAAATTCGGCAATCTTCCAAAGTCTTATAGCACGAAATATCCTCCGCTTCTCTATGACTGTTTGCACGAGTTGAAAGGATAGGAGAAAACTTTGCTCCCACGATAATTGATTCAATTCGTAAACGTTTTTAAATTTCTAATTTGATCAAAAGATTTTCAAACAGTTTGTCTTGAGCCTGATGTTCTTCTATCAGAATGTGGTGATTGACTGAGCGTTATATAGAGGTGTATTCTAAAATGTTTTCAACGGAGTACTGATGAACGAGAAGCGTCCTTTCTAGGGCAGCCTTAATTAATTTTTGTATTTGAAGTATTTTTTTCCGCCAAATACTTTCTCATTGACATGGAATAGAGATTTTGAACGTCAAATTTGAAAGTACTTGGCAACAAAAAGTAATTGAGGCTGCCCATTCCTGATCATTTATTAGAATCTCATCAATTATCACACCCTCACTGTACAATTCGAATCGCAAATTATGAATTTTCGAACAAACACTCGCCTGTTGACTCATAAAATGTTACGTGCGATTATAACTATGGTGATGATTTCAAGCATCATGATATGTTAGAATCGAATGATTTTACTTTTAGTAGTATCCCAATTGGAATTCAACAATATGAAATTTTTGAGGCCTCGTGAAGCTGTTATATATTTGCCACGATTACGCGTCTATTCACATAAAACAAATCTCAACACTCCACATTGATTGAACACACATACAGGAGAGAACAAAATAGTACTGGCTACTACGCCAGATAGTAATCAATGACATCTGAAGTGGAAAAAAATTTCAGATAGCATCCACTACTATGCAAATAGCATCCAGTATAATCTACGTTATATCCAATGCTATGTCAGATGGTACTGAGTACAACGTAGATTGTACTGGATGCTATTTGGATGGTAGTGGCTGCTATCTGAAATTTTTTTTACTTCAGATGTCCCTGAGTACTATCCGGTGTAGTAGCCAGTACTATTTTGTTCTCTCCGTGTAGAAAATAAGCTATGTAGTTATGGAAACTACACTCGCACGGCGAAAAGTCTGACTGAATGTGGTTGCATCTTATTTGAAAACGTGATTGACATTCAGTCTTTTCCATTGTGTCGGCATCAAAACAGCGCTAGTTTTGATTGCATCTTGAAATCAGCTAATTTTCAGGATGGAAGTAAGTTTTACTTTTTACAGTGCGTTAGGTCAAGGATACACAGCATCATTATTGCAGGAACTCGAAATTTGGTTATGACGAGTAGAAAAACGAGACAAAAACTTGAATCTAGTTGTGGCAACTGAATATGTAGAATGGTTAAAGCCAAAAACAACTACATGCATTGAGAGAAGAGTTTATTTGTATTCAAAGAACCTTTTTTTCAGGTACAGTGGAATAAATAATCACTATGCATCGACATGACTTTCCTGGTGAACAAATTTTTTGAAAATTTCTGAATCTCATTGGAGAACTCTAAAAATTCTGAAAAAACCTGAAATAATAATCTGAACAACTTTGAGAAACTATTAAATTCTTTTGAAATTCTGAAAAACCCTGGAAAACAATGGAAATCTCATTGGACACGTTTTTTTACTGAGAATTTTCTATGAATATTCATGAATATCTCTGAAAAACATTAAAACTCTCTGGAAAACTCTTCACTAAAAATTTTTGAAAAGTTTTCCAACAAGGTTATGACCATCTAATGAGGTTTATTCAAAGTTGATTTTTCAACAGTCAATAAACTTTACACGTGTGTTCTGACTATGCGAACCAGATATTTCTCTCAGCGTGAGACAACAGGATATTTAGGTTTATTTTAAATGATATTGATATGTTGTATGATAAATTTATAACGCCAAATAATATTTTGATATCTTGTATAATTTTATAACATATCTTCATCGTGAATAACATGTCTGATTATATCCAGAATCAAAGATGAACCAAGTACTAGATAAATATTTGAATTGCATGCTCTTCAAATATCCGATGAATATTGAAGAGATGATGAAGAATTTCGATACATTATAGAATGGATGTCGGAGTTCTATTAAAGTTTCATGTTTCTAGGAGCTTCGGATAAGTTATATTATTCAACGTATTTTATAGAAGTTTCATTTAAGATAAATGTAAGATGTATAACTAAAACGATAGATTTCTCTTCCAATTCAATGTGTTTTGGAGTAGGAGAATACTGTTGCAATTCGAGAGGAATTCGAAATTCAAATTTGAATTGGAATTGTATTTTTTCAATACAAACCAAGTGTATTTGATAATGAGCGAATTAGTATTTCTCTCATTTAGAAGACCTAAATATATGTCCTAGTACACTGGAAAAACTGTGGGGAGTTTTTCTTCACACTGTTGCTGGATTTCGTCCCCTTATCGTAGGGGAATTGTTTTTCTATTAAAAATGAGGGATTTTTCTACCACTTTGATGAATCACCCTGGTGAAAATGAAGCCTCGAAGCGCAAGGAAAACGCAAGCAAAACGCAAGCAAATAGCCATATAAGCGTAATTTAGGAGAGAATTGGAACATTTTCACGTTTCATTTGTTTCAATATCCGCTGTTGGATTTTCACCAGGGTATTTTGTTTTTTAGGTATCGAATCCTCTACGAATGAGGGAAAATTTCACTAAATTATGGTGAAAAATTCCCCATCTATGGAGGAACTTTGCTGACACCATTTTTTGGGGCAAACTTGTTTTAAGGATTGTATGTACTATATATATGATTTTTTGAAATTTTTTGAAATATCGTTGGAATTTATATGAATTCTAGTAATTATTTATAGAGTATATATTTAATTCATAATTACGAGGCTGCGTGTTGAATCAAAGCAACTCCTTTTTCCCGACTCAACTTTCCTGAGCTTTTCAACATCAGATGAGAGCATCAATGGATCCCCCAACTCGATACCACCATTCCTTTTTCGGAGCGGAATACATAATTGTCCAAAAGATAACAGAAATGTGTGGAAAGCAACAGGAATTATTTCGAATATTGTGAGCTTATCTGATTATTTTTGTAAATATAAACAATAGATGTATATTTTATGAATATTTCATTTCATGTCAGTTGGGGATTTGAAATGAGAGAAGGACTGAGGAAAGATAGCGAGGAAGGATTCCAAATTGTTCATTAATACAAGCAAGGACTGTAGGTAATAAAAACAGATAGAAGGAATGAAGTGTTAAAAGTAAGTGGAAATTCATTCGAGAGAGTTGATAAATTCATGTTGCCAGAGATTGTGTGATGAAATATAGTTACAAATCGGGAGTGAAAGTCCAGAACGCAGGCAATGATGAAGCTTTGATTGCAAAAGTTGTCTCCGACGTTTCGACCGCATATCGGTCATTATCAAAGAATTATACAAAAATCATAAAGCCGATATAGTTATATCAAAGAAGAAATTTACACAGGATTGTATTCCAGTGACAGACGTCACGGAATAATCAATAAATAATAGAGAATCTTTTGATAATTCATTCGAATGTGAGTATCAAATATGACACAGAATGTTGTTTGTATAGAAAATTTTTGAAAGCTTATCGATTCGACAAATAAGACGTTGTAGATATTTTTGTATGAAATTTTTCATCAGAAATCATTGAACCTTTTTCGAAAAATACCCAGAGTTTCTAGTAGTTGAATACAAATGCAACAAGTTTCAAAAGAAATATTGAACATAGATCGTTTCATTGATTCAGAAATTAACATTATCATATTAATTCTTTCATAAATATGGATGAATCTGAATTCGCATTGATCTATCGTTCGCCAGACCACTGCTATGAACCGAAGCAATCTACGCAAGTGAGCTTGAATATATATTTTAAGAATATTCCATGTGTGATTGTATATTTCATGATTCAATGTGATAACGAATGTACTGGTGAATCACAAGAATCTATTCAAATGAATTGGATAATGACCCCTTCAAATATTATTTGATTTCCGTCACGAGTTACCATACAATCCATACAAACAGGAGAATCTCATTAATGAGAATCATTCAATACCTCTTTGATATTTCCATGCTGTTCCCAATAATAATTCATCAAAAAGGGTTTGATCGCAAGATAAAAGTTCATTCCATTGAAGAGGTAATGAAATTTCAATAGGATATCGGCTACCCAAATAGCCCTAAAAAATTTATTTATTGTCATTGTTTTACACTGAGAAAACGTTTGTTTCGGCGAAACAAAATTTTGGTTGAAATGAACGCAAAGAAACTTTTTGATTGGCTGAAATAAAATTTATTTAGGATAAACCAAATTTATTTGTCTGTATGAAAGCCTTAATTATTGTGAACCAAATTTTGTTCACCCCAAATAAATTTTATTTCAGCCAACCAAAAAGTTTCTTTGCGTTCATTTCAACCAAAATTCTATTTGGCTGGAACAAACTGTGTTTTCAGTGTAGAATTTGGTGTGGAGGACATGAGTCAGTGATGCAACTTTGCGTAGATCGGATCGATATACTATGAAGGATTGAGAGTTGATAATTGAAATGACACGAATAGTCGGGCTCTAATGATTCTCGAGAACGGATACAGGGTATTCTTTTCATTCCGCGTTCATTTGGAATCAATTGATTCCCCAGGTCGGTGAATATATATGACGGGGTACGTTCCAACGCTTAACCTGTCGTTGGTTTAAGGAATCTTGCTGTACAAAAATTGTTATAGACTCATTAAGAGGTCGAAACATTTCACAAACGTTCCTATCACTTTATTGTACACTTTGACGGTCTTACAAGCATGTTTGATTTTTACCAGGGAGCGATAAAAGAACACTTTGTGATAAAAACATTTACATACATGAACAAGAAATCATCTCTGAATAGAAATGAATGAATCAGCTGAGGAAGATTCATTTAATAACAGCAAAAAATCTCTTTCTTTTTCCTTCTAGTTTCTGAATTTCATTTTCTAATATTTTATCACGGTATACATTCGATGAGATATCAGGGTGACATTGTTCGGAAAAAAGGATAACGTGGAGGCAAAAATAGGGGTAAACTTCCACTGGCAGGAATTTCCACGTGGTAATATTTGACTCAGACTTAGTGTTTGACCTCAATTTTGAAGTAATTTCGTCCACCAAAAAGCAGTTAATTTTGAACTTGAATCATCTGTGACTAAATGTGATCACGGCTCAGTTTGCAGTTTGTAGCAACACACAGTGGAAAATTTTGTGTATTTTCAACACACGTGCATGTCCCAAACGGTCGACTCAAAATTCGGGTTAAATATTGACACAGAGGATGTGAGAAATTAACACAAAAGTGTTAAATTTTGAGTAGACCGTGCCTATAATGTTTTACTGTGCACTACTACAGAAGACTGGGTACGCTGTTAGAAAAATTCTTAAATTTGATACAAAGTTCTTCATTAAATATCATATTTCCATATTGAATTGAATAATAATTATAAAATTCAAAATTGATGATGGAATTTCAAAATTCCTATCTATAATGTAACAATTGTTCATTAAATTTCACAAATATGGTATTCAAATTGAGGAAAAAAATTCTCATTATTGAGAATTTTATTATTGAATTCGATATTTCATTATGAAATCGAATCAACTGTTTATGTAAAAAAACTGCATAATATTCTCATGAAGTTTCAGGCAGATTTTTCTAATAGTGTGCGGTTGAAACATGGATTCAACTGAAATATTGCGAATAACTAACTATAAGGTCTTTAGATAGAATAATTGAAAATGAGAGACCACATACCCAGGAAATGGTAAGCTTGAATTGAAGTGAATGATTCTTTCTATTGCTCCAAATATCACTACAGCTGGTTCGAATATTATTGTGATTGGTACATGTGTAATGTGCTTATTATAAGGATAATAACACTTGATACACTTGACAATGATTACATTTATTACAAGAATAATTACACTCGATTCAAAGATAAAATATACTTGATTCGAGCGTACATTATGCTCATATGGAAGGGTTCTTATGCTTGAATCTAGTATATTTTATGTTTGAAACAAGTGTAATTATTCTTTAAATAAGTGTAATTATCCTCATAATGAGCATATTACACATGTAACAAACAGAATAATCCTCAACCCTCTGGGGATACGCTTATAGTTTCCTCACACATGCTCACCAAATCTGGGAGAGTAAAAAATCACTCGTTTCACTCCATTAAGTCTCAGAAGTGAGCCATCCGGCTTCGAGTAGGATTTTCACTCGTTCCGAGCGGACTCCTACTCTTTTAGACTGAAAAATTCACTCTAGAATTGGAGTAGCTGTGAGTTTACAACCTCACACCTTAGATTATCACTCTAAAAGAGTGGAAATTTCACTCGAAATTTAGACAAGCTCACTTTTGGCTGGTTAAAGAGTGAAATACCACTCTAACAATTTTAGAGAGTGAGATACACTGCGTCAGTTTGACCCAAGCGGTTTTTGATCGCTCATATCTCAGCTTTGAAACATCGTAGAGCAATGTTTCTGTTTTTTCAAATTCATCACCGAAGTCTGCAGGATACGAATCCGAAACCCGCTTTGCTCTACAGTTGATAGTTTTTCGAATATTTGAAGAAATGTAAAGATACTTTTTCAGAGATATACAACTTTTCTACATAAAGGACGGGTCATTTTGACCCAGTGTGTCCCCAGAGGGTTGGGACAGTTGTAGTGATATTCGGGGTGTATAGTAGGAATCACTTGTTCATTGCAAGCCAAAAATGACAACAACCAATGCAGAACCCATACGTGATTTTTTTCAGTGTAGAATCAAATGGAATCAAATAGAATTGAATGAGTAATATGGAACGAGACTGAGAACTACAATAATTCTGAAATTATCAAGAAAACTCGGAAATCTCAATAACTATCAATTATTTATCTTTATTAACTCTTCAACAATTCATTTCACCATGAAAAGAGAGCTTCCGAAGTAGGTCACACTTTTTTCTCATACTTTGGAGTCAGTATATTTAGTTTTATTATGTACAACTTCTTCTTTCGTTCTCTCTTGAAGCACTACATCTTTGAACAAGGTAATAAAACTAGTCCGGATTTTGCAGATGCTATAGTTCTTTAGGTGGGACGTGAGGAACAACTTGCCTTCATTCAAGATTCAAAAGACTTTGCAGAAGGTTTGTGTGTGTTCTAACCATCCTAACCACCGCGTACAATGGCTGACCGCTTCGTTTGATTACACATTCATGCCGTTGTTGACCAAGAATTTCCACTAACCAATATTCAAAGCACAAGACTCCACAGCACCCAATGTAGACAGTACGAAGTTATTTTCAAATCATCAAACGTCCCTGCGGCATTCCCATTATTTTAGTTCAGATGCAACTAGGGGATGAATTGACGAGGTGTCCACTTGAAAACACGAAAGAGATACTCTAGCATAAGGAATCCACGTGAGGGAAGGTCGGGTAGTATCGACGAGTACTGTTTTGGATGCCACTCTGACAGCAAAATGTGACTGTAGGAGGTTTTATGAACGTTCGGAAAATCCCCCTTACGCGTTATGAACATTCAATAAACTTCCAAATGGCACGTTGTGCGTTGAATGAAATAATAAAACACATTTCCTAGTATATTTAATCGAATTTGAATCTGAAATTCTCATCGTAGTGTTGAATGGCAAAAGTGAACCTGTATTTCATATGGTGACTCGAGATATTTGGAAATTATTTTCAAATGTCAATTGAATAAATTTCAAGTACAACGCTTTGGAAACAAATTAATAGAAGAGTTATTTATGAAAGTGAATATCATGAAATTGACGAGCGTTTCTCTTTGAATCTGTTCAATAATGCTTTTTATTCTAGAGATTGAGTTATGAAGTAAAGAATGGGATGTATGATCTTTCACGGATTTTCATATTGAATTTCGATTACTTTGAACTCTGAAAGTGTTCAAATGAAATGAAAGGGAATTGACAAAAGCACATTGTAACAATTTGATTTGAAAAATTACTGTAAAATTTCAGTAATCGAGGGCCAAGTAGGAATTTTTTAAAATATTACGACTCACAGAGATAAGTAATGATTTCAATTTTGGTATACTAATTTGTATTTGAATATATCAAAATAGGAACCATTACTCCCCACACAGCACAACGTGCCACTGCAACGTTTATGGAAGGTTTATAGAACGTGGGGGAGGTTTCCTGAACATTCAGGAAACGTCCCAGAGACACATTGTGCTGTTAGGATCGTCTCTGATAGCGACTCTGTACAAGATCCATAGTTGTCACCAATTTACTATCATTTTTAATAATAATTCCATGATCTGCCTCAACTGTTTGGAAATTGATTCATTTCTACACGTTGCACGTTAATTTTATGAAGAATTTGCACTTGGCTTCCGATTACTGGAATTTCACGGTAATTTTTACAAAAAAGATCCTTTCAGTGCACACCCTTTTTCTTATCGTTTCTTCTGTTTCTAATGATAGGATTTGAGGGTCACCTGTTCCGCTAGGGTTTCTGATTATGTGCAATCATATCACAATGCATACTGAAATTGAAAGAAAATACGATTCTATAAAGGTTATCTTGGAATGAATTGTTAAATTGATAAAATCAGAGAGTAGATATCAGGGAGCATTCAGATGTCACAAAATCAAAGATATCTGGATAATATACTCTGCCCTTGTAGAAATGAAAACCGTATCAACCTTGTTCCCAGCTATCTAAGCTCGGAATAACGTTGATCCGGTGTTCATTTCTATTGGGATGAGCTGAAGAATGGTTATCAAACGAATAATTTCCACCATTTCCTGGAATGAGTAAGTAAGTGATCATTTGATATCAGGAACACTCGCTAATCACAGTTCCTAGCTTCAGTCCCGATAGATTCTAGTCTGATCCAATCTCAACCGGTTTCAACAACCGATATTCTGATATATTCTTGACAACAGGGAATTCAAGAGGGAATTATTGGATTATTGATTCCCAATTTTATTCTCAAGGAGGATTTATTCCGAACATCTTTCAAAACTCATTACAATTTCCGTGTCACTAATTAAAATTTTTGAATCTCTTGATTGAATTCAGGAATCTGCAGAAGCACATATTGCCATTATTTTTGTAATTAATCATTGTAATTTATTTCCTGAGCGTGGAAATGATGAACTCACTTTATACGATGTCAATTCATCTACAAGTCCCCGTACAGTACAACCACCGATCCTTCACCTACAACTTGGGTGGAATGGAGGTGGAGAATTGGTGAAGAAATGGGAGTCGTGGAAATAAGGGAGAAATCAGGGAGAGTCTTCGTTGAGGCAACGGAGCGGCGACGGAGAAATGTCCGCCCTCTGTATTTGCAAGGAAATTCGTAACAGTGCATTTATATAACCAAATTTCTCCGTCGTCTCTTCGTTGCCTCAACGGATACTCTCCCTTATTCCTCCCATATTTCCACGACTCCTATTCCTCCACCAATTCTCCACCTCCATTCTACCGAAGTCCTAGGTGGAGGAACGTTGGTTGTGCTATACGGGTTCTTCTTTTCAAAGAAAGTTGAAGCTCAATAAACATCCTGTATCCTGCAATATCTTGTCAACAAATTGAGGATATCTCACTCAACATTTTCAGATGTCTTGAATGCCTTCAAAAGAACTTCTACGCCTTGAAGAAATATTGAACTGTTGCATGAGAATCTGTCTTGAATTTGGTTAAAAGATCTCGACTGTGTTTTTTGAATGAAAATCACCATCGATTAATCGATCGTTTGAATCATCAATTTTATAATTAAAAATTGAATTTACATGTTATCAGAAAAGGTTAAACTTTTGACACTTGGAGTACGAAAATTTTTATGCTCATAGTAGAAGTGCAGAACTCAAGAATCGAAAACGTCGATTGTTAAAATTGAATATGAATTTCACAATGATAAATCACCATTCAAACCCATATAAATCTGTGAAAAGACTAGTTACTGATTGATCAGTATCAACGTTTTCAATGGTCTATTTATCATTTCCAAGTTTGTATTAGTTGATGGGATCCAATAAACATTTTTTACCCGGGCATAAAACGCGGAAGAATAGGATAAAAGGGACAATAAGGGTCAAGGTTTCCGGAACATGTTAAGTGTTCCACGTGCTTGAAGAGCACTTAAAATTCCACACTCGTAAACGAAGGAGCACTTTCATGAATCTCAAGGTTTTTCCTCTCTTTGCTCTCCATCCTTTATTTCTTTTTTTCCTTATCTTCGACCAGAAGAAATATCCGTTCATCATGGATTTCTTCGTCAATGATCATCCAGCCGATACTCTCTCTCTCTCTCTCTCTCTCTCTCTCATTTGATATGAATATTTTCGAAGAAAATGATGTGAATATAGTTATGCACGGCAATCGTAAATCGTAGCATCAAGTGCAAGTACAAATTGAATTTCTAATTAATCGTTGACGAGTATCATATATTCGTATAATCGAATAATAGGAATCAATTGAGAATATGACGAGAGGAAGTAATATGTTCCCTCATCATCCATTAATGCGTTCATTATTCTCCACGTACTGGTAAAAAACTACGACTCACCGAGATTAAATTCTTTCTGAAGATGATCTCTTTTATTTCAACCCTCCTCAAGCCTCGAGATGTATTATATCTCGTTCACCAGCGCCCTCTTTCAACACGACGAGATGCAGAGCTTTGAAAGTTGTTGTCTGTCTTTTTTTTTTCTTTTATTTCATATCCAACTGATTCACGAGAGTGGATCTTCTTGGTATTCTCTAAGTATACTTCTCCCGGATAAGATTTTCCCCTTCCCGTACTCTCATTATGCGACTGATCTTTGAAGATGAGTATTATAAGTAAGGGAATCCTCTGTTGCAAGAAAAATGTATTCATATTCGTTCATTCGATGAAAATTCGTGGAAATCGGTATCGTTTAATCTCGAATATCGATTCATATGTTTTCTCTTCGCTTGGATATGAAGAATTACAGAAACGATTTCGCGCCTCTGCATAAACAGATTTTCTGATATCCACTTTTTCTATTTGTTATCCCTCGTTTTAAACCTTCATCCTTTCAAACGAAAGAGAACGTTTTGGCTCGCTTCCACTTCTAACCAGAACGTCACGATCCCTCGACCAAGAGACACACCAGGAAGAGGAGTAGAGGAAGAATATCAGAGGGGATTCAACATTCATCTTTGTGTCATGACGCGCATTGTGCTGAAATAAATTTTATTCACCCTTATTACATCCGAACAAACAAGATTTTAAAACTTCCCTAAAGTTTCACTAAACCTCTTTTTCTTGAATATGTCATTGAGATATACCGTAGAGTTTCCTTCGTAAATCTATCTTTGAATCTTTGGACTTATTCTCATTGAGGTAAGTGTGTGGCCCACCGTTTGACGTTCCCAAGAAGATAATTTATCACCCTTCATTGAACGTGGAATCTATACACAACTTATTATTATATGAAATTATATATAAAAACTTCCATTATTTATCGGAGAGTGATATTTCAATTTTCAAAAATCTTTCAATCCATGATAGCAATTTGATCCAGATCCGCCTAGACTATTACATATTTTTTCAGGTTTCAATGCTCCAAAATGTAGCGCCCTTTCTCAACAAATTCTAGAATTTTTGGTTAAAACGGAAATTCACTTCCCGTGGTTCACATTTCCTTATACGAACTCGTTGTCTTATGAACTAAGCAAGAACCTATATGAAATTTGATACTTATGGATCACGATAGAACTTGAATAACCCTTCAATTCCGTTTGAGTATTAATGTATTCCATTTATAAACAAACAATTATGAATCTTCCCTCAAAAACAAGCACTGAAACGTTATTCACTTTCGTTACAGTCCCTGCTCAAGATACAACGATCCCTAGTAGAAATTTGATCTGGCATTCCCTATTTATAATAAGGTCCTGATCAGGTTAGAATGTGCAAACCGTAAATGAGGAAAACTTAAGAGACCCTTACAAGAAACTGATCTGATTCTTCTAATAGGATTCAGATAGGGTTGTAACGCAAGGGTACAATGGGATTCGGATGAGATTTCCATAAAACCGAGCGAAATAAAGAATACCGTAAAGGAACCTGACAGGGCATATTATAAGGGTCAGTTCTTACCAAAAAGTTAGTTCCCAAAGAAACCGATCAGTTGTGAAACGTAAAAACGGTTAGTTCTTAAAAAATTACCTAATTTTTGGTGGAATGTTTTCCTCTTTCTTTTTTTTTGTTTTTAAATCGAGTATCCGATATTGCCCTGTTACAGGATGAGCCTCATATCAAGGGATATAGGGACCCAGATAACACACGAAGAATTTTCTTCCAAAAACGAGAATAGAATGTTTCAAGAACTTTTTCCGAATTAATGAATTCATCGACAGCTCTGGACACGAGTTCTTTGAGAATGCTGTGAAAGTATCATTCGAGTACTCTGAAAGAACTCGCTAATGTCCCAAAAATTGTCCTCCAGAGCTCTTTATGAATTCATTAGTTCGAAAAGAGTTCTTGAAGAATTCTATTTTTGTTTTTGAAAAAGAATTCTTGTAGTGTGTTATCAAGGTGAGTTCAGTAGTGATATTTGTACTGAAAAAATACCCGCATAGCACACGATGTCTCAGTAATATTCTCAGAATATCACAAATACCTCACTCGAAACATTCTATGTTGAATATTTCTACGAGATTCCATAGATATTGCGGATAGAATATTTCATTACAAATATTCTGAGAATCTTGCAAATGAAATATTGCACATATGATATTCTGAAATGTTCTGAGAATCTATGATGAGGGATATTTCATGTTTATCGCAAGTGGAATATTCTGAGAATATTCCAGTAGCAATAAGAATTTTCATTCATCAGATTTTAATAAAATTTACAAGTCGAGGGCGAGAGAAACCTCTTCCCCACGACCTATCCAATTTCAATTTGAGAGGATTCTGAATTGATTGGTCTTCATCCTACGGTAACGAATTTATCAGAAACACATCATTATGATGACCAAGAGTGGCACTTTGAGGGCATTGAAGTAGTCTCAGTGATTAGCTGAGGTGATAGAGGCTTTGTCTATGACTCGGAGAATTGGTGTTCGATCCTCACTGAGGGGCCTTTCCTAATAATCGACTTTCAATGTGTATTTCTCTCACCAACCCATCCAAATCATATTCTCTACAACATTTGTAGAGGAATTCACTCTGGAGAAAATTTTTTTTTGACCAAAAGCAGTATTTTGTCCCTCTGTCACTACACGTCATTATCAGATGTTTTTCTGTATGAAATATCCCTGAGATGATTTCAGCAATATTTCAGAATGTCTCCAGAATATTACGACAATCATCTCAGTAATATTGTAGAATGTCTCCAGAATGTCACAAAGCTGGTGACATAAGACATTCTGGAGGCATTCTGACAATATTCTTGAGATGTTCACCAGAATATTGCATATTTCAAATACAATATTCTGCACTGAGAGAAATTCTTCATGAAAAATTACTGGTTTTCCCATTAGACGGGGGATATACTTGACATGCAGTTTGATATACTTGGCATGAGATCAGAAATCAATGAGATAAAACAGTAATTTCTCATACTATGAGGTTTGAAAATTAAAACCAGTGGGAATTCATGTTGAAAAACAGTAATTTCTTATGACCCAATGTAGAAAACACGAACTCTCAATTGGTGAGATTGATATAAATTGGAAACCATAACATTTGCAAGAATGTTCCGTGGCTTCGGGGGAAGAAGCAAGGATGGTGATCACAAACAATCATGTTCGACGTTGGTAACGATAAAAATTTTTTTTCTCGGTTATTATAACGCTAGGAATAATTACTGGTATTCCCCATCAGTTTGTAATCACATGTCAAGTATATCCCTCGCTTACTGACAAAAATCAGTAATTTTCAATGATACATTTCTCTCAGTGTGGCAATGTCATTGAGACATTTTGTGCTATGCGGGTAAGGCTTCATGCTAAAACTAAAATTAAGGAAGTATCAAATCATTCAAGAAATACTTGTCGCACAAATATTTTCCCTTCTTGCTTTGATTTTTGAGAAATCAAGTGTCCATCGTTCCGGTTAGTTCTTGAATTCCCTTAGAATATGCCCTGGAACCTGATAAGCACCTGATAGGAAAGCACGCAAGCCTTGTCAGGCCCTGGTATTCTTCCGTCCAAAATTTCTACTAGGGATCTTTTAGAATTTAATTCTGAATTTTTACAGAAGAGTGTAAAAACTTTCCTCCAAATTATTCCCCTGTGAATCAAACAGAAAGATCTCGTTCAGAATCGATTAACCAAATTTTAGACCTCGTAACATTAATGAGATATCTATTCCTGATTATCAACGATGCGAAAATTCTCTCATAACGAGTGTGGAACTCCGTGCACGATTATACAGAGAAACTCTCGCCAATATTTCGAAAATTATCACAGCACACGATAACTCAATTTTTCACTTTGACGGTCCACGCAATTACGAACCGGTAAAAATCGAAACCGAATGATCGTTGTAATTTTATCAGACTGGAAAACTCTATTAGATTCCCAGGAACCTCTCGAAGTTACGTTGTCACGATGTCTAACCCTTGAAATGACAATCGTCAGTAGGTCTCGTGGCCGGTGATTGACTGGTATATATATCCTTGTTAGTTTTCCTACTCTTCTATTGCATCTGTTCACGGCACGGATATTGTACGATTCACCGGTGTTGTGATTTTTGATTACCGTTTATAGATCCTGGTCTTTTGATTTCCAAATCAGAACAGCGATTGTATCGAGTTAATGTATTCTTTCCGTATTATGATTTCTGTATTCAAATCCATACGTCTCTGTTCATTCCCTTCCATCACGTATTTATATATAGGTATCTATATGTTTTGTGCGATTTAAATTTTCAATTCTTTTCAAATTCTTTCCATCGCATTATCAAACTTTGTACTCTTCTCGTCGTTTCTCTTTACTCTTAATTTGTAGCTTTTCCAATCCTCTTTATTTTCATCCCTATTCTCGACGCCATTGCAGAAATCCAGGTAGGAATCCGAAATCCCCATAGGAAGCTTAGAAATCCAGTTTGAACTCCTGGGAATTCATGAAAAAAATTTCCCATTCGATAAACTATGTAGGAATTCACGTAGGAAACCATGGGATTCAAGCAAATCCATGAGAAACCATCCGAATGTCCTACAGGAAAACATGGAAATCCATCTGGATTCCTGCATAGATTCCCACCTGGATGTTTTCAATAGGGGAATTCCTTTCTCTTCTGTTTAATTCTCTCAACACTTTTTAATCCCCATGTTTCATTCCTATTCCTTCATCTTGATTCGCTATTTTATTTTCTATCATAATTTTCCTCGTTCTGAACTGCTGAATTGATTCCCTCAGAGACCGTAGGATCATTCCAAAAAACATACCCTCGATACATCTTTTATTTTACACTGAGAGAAAAACGACATGCAAGAAAATATTGGATTGACCGAGTCCGATCCGATATTTCTTTGGGTCAAAAAAAGTTTCTTCAAAAGAAGAAAATCCAACATGATACATGGAAAAAGTAATTTACCTGCAGCAGCTGAGTAGCTAGCACGGAAACAGACAGTCATTAAATTAGCTCCTGCAGCAAAATTTTAGCTGTTACAGCAAAAAAATTTGCATTTGTAGTTAATTTATTTTCGGTAACAGCTGAAATTTTGCTGCAGGAGCTAATTTAATGGCTGTCCATGTCCGTGCTAGCTACTTAGCTACTGCAGCTAAATTATTTTTTCCGTGTACAGAGAAAATTTTCTTACCCCAAGGACACGTCTTCTTCGGATAAGAAAAAAATATATTCCCTCAGACCAAGGAAATATGTTATTTGACGAATGAGCTAATTTTTCTCTCAGTGTACAATCAATCTTCAGAAATTAGAACATCACTTCCCCAAGTAAACAACCCTCATAAACTGAGCCAGCAAAATCGTTGTAAAATTAATGGAGGAAGGTTATAAATGTAATAACGCACTCTTGTAAAAACCACAATATTGGAATACTGTGGTAAACTCAACTCGAAGCAATTCCACACAGTTTATAGCTGCTTTTGATGTACACTGAACGGTGTGCGTTTTATTGCGATTTAAGTATCACAAACGTAACCGAAGTATGTTGGGATAGAAGAATCCTCTCCTCCGACAAAGACAGCTCGAAGCACTCGAACGCTCGATCTGTCCTCCCAATTTATATAGCAACTACTATTGTGCAAAAAAAAAATACTGGAAGCCTTCTGTTTAAATTGCCCAACCAATCGTGGTCGCGAGTAACGAGACATAAAAGTATGACTAGCAGTTTTTCGCTTACAAAAGGGAGGATTGGCTTCTGGCGCGCTACGTGCTTGAGTGAAAAGCCTGTGTCTCGACGGAGAGGGAGAATATATTTTCCCACGTTTCCGCGGCAAAAACATCCGATTCGATAACCTCCGTGATTTATGGTAAATCTTTCTTCTTCCCTCTGAAAAAAGAAAGTGTGCTGGAATTATCCATTTCACAAACACGAGTTTGGCAAATTCGTTAAAAGTGAAAATAAAAACCAGAACAAAACTGTTGTTTCAACGTTTCACGGATGAATCAAACTGTATCATTGAAAAGGAAAATATGGGATATAATTCTGGGAAAATATTCTGTGGATTTATAGATTTGAAATGGAATGTTCGGAAATTTGAATATCGGATGAGAACAATGAAATTAGAGGAGAATGAACACAAGGTTATAGGGAATCTGATGAATAGTAGTATTTCAAAGTAGTTCGTGTAACTGGAAATAGAGTATAGGATGTTATTCGAGGCCTTTTGAGCATATCGAGTATCAAAGGAGAGATTGAAATGATCTGTTCTTAGAAAATTTCTGACTTGACTGTGCACAGCTTGTACTTCGAGTACAAATCCCTCCAGTCATTCTTCATCCTGATAGAAACAGGAATTCAATTGGAGTCAAAAGAAAGCGTACAGCGGAACGTGAGGGTAATGTTGATTAATTGATTAATCGATCAATTTATGTGATTTTATTGGAATTTGACAACAATGTGCAAACAGTGATTGTTAATATTTTATCAGCTGAGTAATGGTCCCATAAATATTTGTTAATCGTCCTTTGACGTATCATAATCGTGTTTGCTGGTTTTCTCAAGTGGAAAATAAATCAAGAAATTTCTATCAAGAATGTGATTAATTTTTTTATCTTAATGCAAGGGAAGGCAAAGAAGAATCTGACAGTCAAAATGAAACTATGAGGAATAATTTGGAAACAGAATTCATCACGTCGAAAAGATTTATTTTGTTGAAAAATTTCGAAGTTTATTCAGAAAAACTTCCTGAGTGAAAAAGTGAAACCTGATTTCGAAGCTCTGATTCGTTGCGTGTTATGAAGTGGATCAGGTTTGATTTCATTTTTCACCCTAATCTCGCTCTGTTCTAAACTTGATCTTGCTTTCAACATTCTCATTCAACCTGATGTTAACGTTTTTTCGACCCGATTAAACTCTGGATCGTTGTGTATTACGGAGTTGATCAGGCTTTGAAAAGTATTACAATTTTCCGATTCGGGTTGAAGCTTGAGAGAGAGGTCATGAGTGCAATGAGTGTTACCATCAGCCCAATGCTGACCCAAGACTGTTCCAGAGTTGACAAGCTTGACGTGAGATATTTTTGCACACATGAGTTTTTACAATTAGCGGTCGTAATATATCATTAAACTGCCCTTTAACATTGACACAAGAGAGAACTCTGAAAATTGAAACAGGGACTACAATTCCTCACCATATCAGTTATGATAATAAATTATTCAATAACAAAAATTCACAGCGATATATTTCCAGGGACACTTTTGACTTAACTTTGTCAAACCGAAGATCTGTTGAGTTGTTACCACAATTGTTGTTGGTATACTAACGAATGCAATTTATCCCAGAAAATCTCAATTGCAGACCTTTAAAAAGGACACTGACGGATCTTCACTTGTATTACCAGACCATTAACGTTCCGTCAAAACGCTAGTAATCACACGCAGAAAAGTGCCTTTTTGGACAATAGCAGAGGTCACTATTTAATATAGCAACACACGTTTTAATATAGCAATTCCTATAATTCCCAGCATTGAATTTGAATTTTATGTGGCTACAAATCAAAATGTGACGTGATATAATTCACTATTTCACATATCAGGGGTGGCTGTGCTACGTATGACAGCGAACTTTAGTGTTTTTGAAGATCTCTCTTCTCCGTGTACATGTGAATTCGGTGCTCGGAAGTTGTATTTAAAGATTGCACGAGCGACTCGCGCTTCACAGATCGTTGCATGCGAAATTTAAAAGAAAAACTCGAACGTCGTTGGAGAATATTTACTGTTACTTGGCGTTATACCAAACCATTCAAAATTAAGAATCTTCGTTGAAACAAAATCCAGAATCGATAAACGATGACTTTTCCTCCTATTCTACGTTACTCGTTGTCGAAAAAATTCATGTAAGTCCTATGAGAACTCACATGATAATCACTAAAAAGCTATGAGTATCCCTTGATTTGTGGATTCCTGTAGGTTCTCAGACGATTCTAGCTGAAAATGTGGACCATTTATGACGGAACTGTTACAAACGGCTGTAAATATTTTCTAATATAAATTTCCTATTCTTTATCGTTTCAGTTTTTGAGTAACAGATTGATGTAAAATCGTACGACTAGGACTCAATACGTTTTTCGTGTGCCATTACGTCGCACATCGGTATATTCCACTCGCCTTCCACTTCTTCCTTCAAAATGAAACTTTTTGAATCCCTTCGAAGACAATAGATGCCCTTCGTGATTACTCTCTCAAGATTACTGTATATTCTTGCATCCTCGATTTGGTATTACTGTGGCTATTCATAATGTATGAGCAAACATAACCGGCTGACATACTGAGTTTCACTTTTACTGCTACTATGTAATTCAAATTTTTGTATAATTTATAAGTTTACAAAGTTATCTTTTGTTATTTGCAGATTTTTGTTCCTTACTTTTGGTCCTGATTTTTATTTTTACTTTTTTCTTGATTTTCTATATTGTAATCTGCTCTGTCCCAGAGGGCTAGGCCTTAGGACATTTAAGTGAACTCAAACTCAAAGGAACCAATTCGAAGAGCACTCAAACGTTGCATACGTACCATGAAATTTTACGGTATATTCTGATATACTTTGAGCGTGCATGGTATGTATTCAACATTCTGGCGCTTCTAGGGAAATGACGTGACCTTCGTATTTATTTAAATCGTTCTAAACTCCCAATAACATCTAATATCACAGTTTCCTTCCCTTCAATCTCTATCATTATGAATGTATGTGCGGTTATAGGAGCGCATTGGGAGCAGAGTGTTATTTAACAGTCCTTGCTCTCCACTTTGCTAATCAACACGTGTATTTACATGCCTTATCAACTTTACAGGATTTGAAATTCTATTCTCCATCTAGAACAGAAAAACACATCACAAAATAAATTATTTGATGCTGCCAATGGTAACGATTTGAATATGTAATTTTCAAAGTACGCAACTTTGTCCACAATTGAGTTTCAAAATTGTGAATTCCCCAATCAAATCATCTCGACAGAAAATTCATGAAATGCTGAGTTTTATCCTGACAATTTATTGTTCCCTCATGTCATACATGGATAGGATAATCCATTAATTTTGTTTGTAAAATACAATATTCTTTACTCTGCTTCATATCAACGCCAGACCGAGTTTTGATTTTCATGAAAATTTATATTTCACCCACATTAAAATAGTTCTCCATAAGGGTTATATGTACGTTTTCCAATTCACACAGTAAAAATTCCTGTAATGAAATTCAGAAATTCATAGATTTCCAGGAAAATTTCTGATCCCGTGAATATTTTACTGGACATGATCATAAATTACTGTAGAGTTTTCTAGAATTGGATGAAAATACAAAAATTTTTCTTGTCAATTCCAATCTGGTTCCTGGATTTTCAATTGTATTTTTCTCCCCGTGTACAAGAATATTTTTTAGATATTTCAATATCTACACAATATTAAAGATTGTTTTGCAATATTCCAGCAATATCGGGCTGATAGTTCATGAAGATATTACATATCTCAATCTTCATAACACACGAAGCATATTTCTCTCCAAGATGAACATCGTTTCTCCCTTCAGTACAAGACAACATTTTTTTCTCCCATCTCGAAGTGACATGCACTTGATGTAGAAAAATCTCTTCTTTGCAAGGGCATAAACTTCCAAAGTGAGAACAAATTCTCTTCATCTGGAGAAAATGTTCTTGAACGGAGAACATAAACAGATACGACTCGTTCAATCGATCATTCTTCCACTCGGAGTTCTGGAACATACTTCGAGTCTCAGAACTGCAGATAAATATGGGGAAACAATAAACAGATTCCACTTGCAGCTTGATTGTGGAATATCCTATGATTCCTTGATAATTGGATCATTCAACAAGTTGGGAATCTACGAGGTTACTGATCACAAATCTGAGGTGACAAATTCCAAATTCTGAAATTCAATCCTTTGACTTTGTTACAGAGAAAAATAGATACTCATGAGTATGGAAACTTTGAGACTGTATTTTTCATTAACGCAACGCTACCGGTTTCCGAGCACTCTCCTAAATCCGTCCATTTTGTATTTTAAGAGAAATTGATTGCACGCATTTATATTTTATGAATAAGGGTAAGTAGATAAACATCTAGTGTGCACATTGCAAGTGAAGTTGATTCATTCACATAAGTATTCAAATAATTATTTAAAAAAGTATCAGGTGGTCGGAAACAGATGCCTTTGCGTTAAATAAGCGCATATGGACCCATTTTCTTCGTTAAAATAACAATTTTATTAGTAAATTGTTTTAAATTGGTTGGATCAATGAATCAATTTGTCATTCTAACGAGAAAAGGGTCTATATGCGCTGACAAGTTGAATAGTTGGTTCAATGAATCTTCTCATTTCTTTGTACCGTTCCATATGCAGGCACTAGTTTTGAGTAACTTTCAATATATTCTTCACTTCTCATAATCAGATTCAATACTCATTCACAGAGGAGGAACCTATTTGCTATCACATCAATCTTGTTATCTGTGACAGAGATTTTTCAGCTGTGACATCAAAAAATGTCGATACAAATAATATCTCTCTCTCTATATATAAATGATATTGGAAAGTATTTGCTACGTTCAGAAGAAATTCTATATTCCAGCTAAAAGTCAGACAGTCACAGGATATTTTGCTGTTCCAGCGAGTTTCGTTTTCTCCGTCTTGATAAATACACATTAAAGACCACCCAAGAGGGAAAAATTTTTTGAATAATATATAATTTATTTATAATTCAATACATTTTTATATATAAATTATATATAATTCTATAAATTGATACCTAATTAGGAAAATTTTCCTCCTTGAGCAAGACAGAATCTGTACAACACGCTGAGAGAAAAGTGCCTAACTACGGCAACTGAAATTTAATCGTCCCAGCGAAATTTTAGCTGGCATGAATATACACAGTGAAAAGTAAATCTCAATTCCATGATCGACTGATTTTCAGATGAAGCTTAAAATCAGCGATGTTACGTTTTCAGCTGTGATATGGGATGAAAAAGAGTTATAGCCGTATTGAATTGAATTAAATCGGGCAATGTGCTGATCATCATGCAATGCATATCTTATAGTCAGTCAGGTAGAGTTTGATGGATGATTCAGTCAAAAATATCTGAAAATAAAATTAGAATTCTTTCACGTTCAGTATTACAATTGGTTATACATACACATATATAAATATGTGCATATAATTAATTACAGTTTCAATTTAATAACATTATTTCAGGTTTTTTATGTATTATCCAAGGTGCCTAACAAATTCAGTAACAATTTGTAATACCAATTTCGTGAAAGCTTGTTATTGGATTTTCCGCACTGTTAATGGATTCTTCATTTCGATACTTGCCCTCCAACATTACAACACAAATTAGAATTAATTCAAACTTTTGGGGGTATTCACATTTGCACTAATTCTCAGTTCCCGTAAAATGTTTTCCAAATTCATCTTTGACTTCACACCACACATGCTATCAAATTACATTATTATGGGATGATGTATCACGTCCGTCGATCGAAACGGTACCATGGGGAAGTGATTAAACGCAAAAGACAGGTCATTACAACAACAACGTGGGTTAGAATCTCCCGATGAGAGTTGGAGATGTTCAATCTTCAAAAACTACAATCACGATATAATTGCACAGTAAACAAGTGAAGTGAATAAATTCACACAACATAGATAATTTTTTTTGTATCCTCCGCATAAATACGAGCATATTTCTTATCGTTGATATGTAACGCCATGTTGAGTAGAAGAAAACCAAAAACAATGGACGAACCCATTTATCAGGAACAATTCGCTTTGAGTTTCAGTTCAAAATTAGTCTCAATTTCAGTTAAATAGAGATCAATGTGAGCTGTATTCTTGTTCGAGTTTGAGAAGGTTTTCCAATGGCTTACTTTAAGTCAACCGAGTCTTCTTTTGGTTACATCATGAATTCAGCTCATATTCTAACTGAAATTAAGTTTTTCTTTCCACCGTGTGAGTCTAATTGTCTGAAATATGAATAAAACAATTCATGCCAGGCAAATAAAGAATGTAAGTGTGACAAATGGAATTTATTTGCTCCAACCGAATTTTTATTCAGAACGGATAAAGTTGCTAGCTGTCTGATATTCAACTAAACCCTTTTTCTCCGTGTGATTTGCATAATCCATTTATCTGCGCGTAGATGAAGAAGAGGACAATGGAATATGAAACTAAAACCAATGGATGTCATATGTTATACGTTGTAACACGATATTTTGTTTTGGAGCTTTCAGTAAACATTTTTTTTTTGGAACACTATTTCAATATAAACAACAGATTAGCTCAACTCAATTTTTACTACCATCATTCAATTCTTCATTCCACTATTTTCCACTTCCCAAAATTCAATCAGTGGAAGAGGTCATAGCGATTGAGTGATTCGCATCCTAAGTTGCTCATCTCGTGTTCATTAGACTCCATCATATACAAACTTGGTTCGATCGATTATCATAATGTATAGGTCTTTTGTTGGTTCATTTGACATGATGCGAAGTAGTTTGTGCACAAATATGTTCAGAAATCTGACCACTAAAATAGAATCTTGATTCAAGATCGACTAGCTTTATATTGTAAAATATTAAATGTTGATAACATATATTGGAGCTGAATTATGTATTATTATGTTATCTTATTGTTGTATACATTTACAACACTTTTCTGATTATTATAAAATGATTTAGTGATATGGAGTTTTGAAAAATGTTCAGAACTAAATAAAAATCCGAATGATTCTTCTGTTCTCCATTTGGAAGTTATAGCAATTTGAACTTGTTAGATTCTGATTGCTAGGAAACCAAAAATAACCCATGGGTTGAAAACCGAAGAGACTGAATGAAATTTTCCTATCAGCTGAAAGACATTTTGTTCTGAATAATGACTCTCACATTGTTGAAATGAAGCTGAAACTAGCAGACCACGTTTATGAACTGAGCCAATGTAAATTACAATTTGTTCAAAATACATATTTTTAAAGATTGACAAATCTCATTGGTGTCGGTTCCATCATTCTACGAAAATTCTACGATGAACTAGAGTGCGAGTTCGGTAGTTGAAATCTGCTAGTTCCAGCTTCATGTTGTTGAACAATCCTCAACAAATAGATCAGAACCGGATTGTTTGATTGATTCTAGATCTTCTGATTCAATGCTTGATATAATTCATTGAACAATATTCATTGACGTGAAACGGATGAAGGATCTAATAGTTTTTTGGAAGAACCAACAATATTGAAGCACATCAAAGTAAAGTGTAAGTAATACTCAATGGATTGAGTTCAGTATCAAAGATTCTGAAACCAGTATTATCGATTCCTAAACCGTCTAGCGAACCAACTCCAGCGAAACGTAGCAAATGCCAACAACATGAATATTCCAAAGTACTTAGTATCTTTGAAAGCGACGCGATCCACGAAACAGGAATGAATGACAGAGACTGAATTCATTTTCAAGTGGTTCTCAAGATGCTAATATTGTTTCGCACAGCTCAAGCGAGGCAGAAAACAATGATTGTGCATGCAATCTGTCAACTCCATTAACACAATGAAAGAAAATCTTCAATCGATTCAACGTGGTATATGAGGAGTTCTGATCGCATTTGTTTGAAACATATGATACGCTGGAGGCAAAAGTGACACTCGAATTGTTATTGAACAAAAACAAGACAGGAACTTTTGAGAGCGAGAATGAAACGTCAAAAGTTCCGAGCAAAAGCGATACACCTATAATTCGGAACAAAAGAGCAACCACAGAAATCTCCGAGCAAAAACGAACTAGCACATAAATACAGAATTCGGTTATGCGTTGGTTCGTTTTTGCTCGAGCTTTTCAGCTTTTCATTCTTGCCCGGAGATTTTTGTGGTTGCTCTTTTGTTCCGAGTTATATAGGTGTATCGCTTTTGCTCGGAACTTTTGACGTTCCATTCTTGCTCTCGAAAGTTCCTGTCTTTATTGTTGCCTGACAACAATTCGAGTGTCACTTTTGCTCTTAGCGTATCATGTATTTCTCCATTTCCATCACACGATCTTGAATGACTTGGTGAAAGTCGGATTTAAAATGAAGCGAAAACGAAACGGACGAGAGACGTCAGAGAGACATCAGAGGTGAGCAGAGGGTAACTTGAACGGATTCGAAAAGCATGTGAAGCGAAGTTTGGAACCAAAGAATCCTGTAACCTTTTCTACTGCGCTATTTTTCGATTTGGAGCTTGATTTTTGAATTATAATGAGGATAGAGGAACTTTTTAGGTGACTGTTAATTGAATTCGTCGGAATCCAATAGGATTTTCCGTGAATTAATCAATAATCAAATGAGATGAATAAACCATATGAGTTTTAATTGTTCCAATATCTTCATCATTAAGAATGTTTTATTGATTCAATCTGTTGAACATTTCAGAAGTATTTCTTTGAATCTAAGGAATTGTTATTTGAATAAGTCCAAGGTAGATATTTCTTTGACAGGAATGAATATTTTGTTCGTGTAAGAGAATTCATTATTCAGCCCATCATTTTTTTTTGTATCAAAAAAATACTCATTTTTGTTGAAGAAATATTTATTTGAATCTATTCAAATAAAAATTTCTCGGATTCAGAGGAATACTTTCTTCCACGTAGGAAAGAGCAGATTGTGGCAATTATATGATCTCAATAACGTCTCAGAATATTGCTGAAAATTTACAATAACGTCCCAGTAGTGTCATAAGAACATTTGGAAACGTTTCCCAAACATTGGCGCTGTGTGAAAATCATTCAAAATCATTGGAATTATGAATAGAAGAAGAAATTCGAAAAATTGAGAATCAGAAAATGCTTTTAATCGACGTATCCATTTCTTTTCTGAATACTCAACATAAACATGAGTTTACGTGAGGGTAGCTTCACAAAGTGTTCAATCCACTAGAAGCTGGAAAGAGAAACCTTTCTCCCAAAAAGTGAACTTTCGAGTAATGTGAAAAACTTTGTTTGTTCTGCAGAAGTTTTGTTTTATTCAACCTGTTATGAATGAGACCATTTTCTAGATTAAAAAAGACGTTTCATTCCAGCGATGCTATAACGATATTTGCACTTGTTATACGATAGGTGAATTACTTCGGATCTTGAGTGTTCGTAAATACTACCGAGCACCATGATGATTATAGCGACGTCAAATATATCATTTCAAACCCGGTTTGCGTGGGTGTACTGGAAATACGATATCGTAATAATACGTATATCTGTCAACAATTTTGAAATTCTTAATCAATAATCGACAAACCCGTCATTGACATAGTCGTTCAACTGGATAACGAAATTGATATAATATTTTCATACAACGGTATTATTATCCTCTATTTCATTTATTGCTCCAACTTATTGAAGATTTGACCGCACAAAAGTATGCTCTGATTGTTCAAAATATTGGATTCTTCTCCTAATAGGATTCAAAGGGTCTTCTTTTACCACAGAGAAGGTTCTGGTTCCACTCAAGGGAACAAAACCTTGAGAAACGCCTATTATGAAAATAATGCATGGGAATTCGGAATCCAAACTCAATAAGATCATTAACATCGACATCATTCACATTTCACTTTATTCGGGTCTCTGTTCTTTAAATTGGAAACAGTGAGATTTCAATTAGAACGGGAAGATAGGTGCCCTTCTGCCTACATGAAAAATAAATTCTCACTCGGAAACAGTAAGTCACTCTACCATATTTACAGAATAGAAAATATGTTTGATTCTGAATTATTTCGGTACGATTTTTATATCAAATATCGAGTTAAACTTATGATAACTTCCAGACTGGAACTTTCATGAGGGCTCATTGATTTTTCTGTATAAAATTTATTCGATCCATGTTGCAGGTTAGATTAACCCCTTTGGCGTGCATTGAGTGAATTGACAAATTGATCCATACAAGCCGACAAGAGGTGAATTCTATCAGGCCAATAATTAAACGAAAACATCAGGTAATCGATAACTAGAATTTATGTTCCCGTAACAGTATGAGATGAACAACAGAAGATACCGACACACAATTGGATGAAATCCTGACTTCACGTCCATTAAAATGTTCAATATTCTTGACACTACATACATTTTCATTGTATTTGATATGGAATAATGAGATATGCTATTATACAACAGATTTCATTCATGAAATTCCTAGCAAACAAGAAGACATCTGACAATATATTACCAACAAGCGATCTCGAAGATCTTTGTTGCGATATGCTAGGAACATTTTAGGAACTCTGTTGTTATTCAAGGATCTTAAAAAACGCTATGAGATATCTTCAAGACATATTTTTTGTGGGAAGATTGTCGCTATCTGAATTGCGGGGAAGAGTGGCCTACATTGGGACACTTATTATACTGAGAGAAGTGGAATGTAATGATTACCATGTACAAATAGTAATTGGGGGACAGCTTCGCGAATTTGGTTTCGGATACTATGGAGAATCGTAGCAATATTCATGCACATGGGAATGGTTACCATTCACATGAAGATGTATTCTTAAACCATTGAATTAATTCTTGAATTTCGCGAAAGGAGTCTAATTTTCAATACGCAAGAGATTCACGTAGTAGAGATGATGTTTATATTATATCAACAATGATCATCTACTTCAATGCATTACATGGGAAGAATATTATCTTCAAAGCTACGATTTTAAAATCGCAGGACAAGACCATGCTCCCAATCAAAGCAATCCGAATTATGCCAATAATGACAACAGGTGCGGTACAATGCCAGTATTGGGTCTCCAACACTTGACCAATGCGTACTGGATCAATACTGAATATATACACGGAGAAAAATAAAGGAGTATATTTTACTCCATACAATTGGTCAACATTTTTTGGTAGTTCCTACGGTATTTTCAGTATGACTTACTCCTCACAAAGTAAATCTTTCTTGAACATGGGTAGAAAGTACTCGAATAGAGTAACTTCTACTCCAAAAATAATCTTCCATATACTGACTGGGTGCTGGAGTAAGAGTTACCGCGATTGGAATAGCAGGTACTCTTCATTTTTCACAGTACACAGAAATACAGTACTACGCCTGCAAAAACTCAATGTCGGTCAGATACTGATCCAGTCCAGGCACTGCACTGACTGAGAATAATATTATTAGTACTAGATCCCCAGTACAGATTATCATCCCAGACAAATGCCAGTACCCTGCCAGTCTTGGCCAGTACTGATGCAGTATTACGCCTGTTGTGAATTTCTGGTTCGGCTTGGAGAAACAGGAATCAGGAGGTATTTGAGTTATATATTGTTGTTTCATTCTTGCTTTATAGGAGTTGACGTCTCAATATTCGACGTGTTTTTATCCAAAAAGAATTTATGATATCAAATTTTGAATAGATCACACTGAGGAAAGTGTTTGGGATTGATTACCATTCGCTCTAATTAGACTTAAGTCTCATCGCGACTTCGGGATAGGAACTCCCTGTTGGAAAAACCCAGCTGGGTAGGACCAGTAGGGATTTGCTCACATGGTTGGACCATGTTGCGTAGGATCAACCTACATGAGATCAGGTTGGCCCTACCTAGGCTGGTACTACCTAATATGAGTCTAACTAGAGGTCGGTCCTACCCTATATGGTTCTCCCCAGTCTTGGTATCAACCTGGACTCAGACCATGCTTGGTGAAGCTTCAGATAGTTATGGATGGATCTTGGAAATTCCAGTAAAACAGAACTTCTCTACGATTTATCCAGAGTTTTGACATTCTCATCAAATTGCGTCACAGTTTTGTCCCACTGACATTTCGAGATTTTTCTTTAATTAATGAATTATTTTCAAGGATATCGTTCCTTTACATCTCGCAATTGGGCAGATTTCACGATTCAGCCATAAGTTTGTAAGGCTGTTTGGATTTACAATACACTTATATTTGTTCATATTTTTTTTATGCCGTTCTCCAATCAATCCTGGTACAAAAAAAAGTGCATCATGTTATAATATCAGTGCACTTGAAATGAGTCAAGTTTGAGTTGGCACGTTCGGGATGAGGTCAATCTAGCTGGAACTAAGTTGATCCTACATTGGTTGTTGAGTCAGTCGACATGGGCTATGACTGGCACCAGCTGGGACCAAGTTGGTTCTTTGTTGGACCATGCTGGGTTTTTTCTTTAGTGTTGACTCGCGATTTGGTGATCGTTCCTATGCACAGAAAAAATTGGGGGCTAGTAGACTACTCGATAAAGAGCGCTCCGTGACCAAATGCACTATGAGCAGCACTCCAGTTACATGAAGCCTCTTTCTCGTTCGAGGCATGAAACCCGCCCCGCTCTGGTGAGCTGCACGATTTACTGACTCCTACTCCAGACTCGGTGCTCGAAACGCGCCCCGAACGGGAGGGCTGTTGTGCACAGCTGGAGAGAACGCTGCCACTCTTCTTACCGTAAAACTGTCGCCCGCTTTTTTTCCGTTTATGCGAACCTATCTTTTCCATGGTAACGTAAACAGGTTATCAGATTTTGAATGGTACTCATTGAAATTTTGAAATACCTGTCACCGGATTCCTATTCTCCTTACCCATACAGCACCAAAGTCCCTGAATTCATTACGAATAGTTGGAATTCAAAATGAACTCTTGATGAATAACTGAATCTTCAGAAAGAATGCATATCACTAATCCATAAAGAACTATTCAGGCATTCAACATGTATGCATTTTGAATTCATTGAGTTCATATTGAATTCATTTCTACTGTCATAACGGGAACTGTTCAAGAAGTTCTTTCAGAAGTTTTTGTGAATTCAAAATGATCATTTATGCTGTCTGGATAGTATTAGTTACCGTATACTTTTTTCCGTGCATTTGTCTCGTATAGTAAGTCCCGCGTAAATCAAATGTAGAGGACAGTCTCAATTTGAGAGCAATTATGCATATATCAAACGATCTCATAGTTTTACAAAATGATGGTAATAAATGTAATGCCTTTTGGGGATGGAGTGCCTTTGAAACCATTGATGTGTATGCGTTCTTTTAGAAGGCCATCGCCCTTTGAAAGGCCTCAAGTGTGTAGACCACTCAACGTACGGAAGATATAATATCCACCATCAGGTACCGATTATACACCTGATGATGGGAAACTTTATTTAAATAGTTTTCGCTTCAGAGTTATCATAACTGGATCGATTACTTAGCGTGTAACCCTATACATAATAATTACTGGGGTTTCAACGGGCCGTTAACAGTTCAGCAAGGGAAGTGAAGAACCGTTGATGGCTATTCAAAACACTTGCATCAATGTTTCTTGAAAAAGATTTCAATGATCATTCAGGAGTTTATTCTAACTCAAAGAGAATATTATATTAAAAATTACTATGAAAACATAACAAAAAGGAAATACACGGGGAGAAAAATACAGTTGAAATTACTATGGTAGATCACTATCCACGGACCGGATTGAAATTTACAAAAAAAATTATGGTATTTTCATCTAATTTCAGAAAATTCCACAGTAATTTATAATGATTTCCAGTACAATATTCACTGGATAGGGAATTTTCCTGAGAAACCCATCAACTTCTGAATTTCTAACGGAATTTTTACTGTGTGAATTGGAAAACGTACAAATAATCCTTATGGAGAACTATTTTACTGTGTGGAAATATACGTCTTCATAAAATCCAAAGCTCGGTCTGGCGTTGATATGAAACACACTAAAAAATATTGCATTCTACATGGAAAACTAATGGATTATTCTCTCCGTGTAAACTAGCACATGAAACCAAAACGTAAGATTCAAGTTTAATTCACCGTAAAGAATTTCGAAACAAGCATCAATCTTGGTAGTAATAAACTTGATCACGGTATTTTATCGCTACTCATGAGAAAAAGAAAACCCGACCCAATACTGACTCCAGTACTGCTGCCAAAGCTGCTAAAAGTGGCAAGAAATCGAAATGATAACATCATTTCAGATTTGTTTCGACAGTGTATTGTGTATGCAAATAACATCCTCCCGCAACCCGAGGAAAGAAGATTAGATGTGATGAGATCTGAATTTTGGTGAAGATCCCTACAAATCTACTTAGATCTACAGATTTCGGATTTGGAACATATCCAAAAGATCTGTGGAGATTTAAAGAAATCTCCAGTGATCTCCAGAGATCACTTTGGAACTCCGCAGATCGTTTTCGATTTCTTCCAAAATTGAAACCTTTAAATCCAAGTGGATACCAAGAGATTTATAGATATCCTTTGCCAAAATTTATATCTCAAGAGATCTACATATATCTCAAAAGGTCTACATACATGGAAAGACCGGGTCTATTAATATTTAGAAGAATGACTGTCAATTTAGGGAAAAGGATGATCACTGAAAAATATTCGTAGTGAATCTGCTAAAAATTCGTAGTCGATGTATTAACAATTGATAGTTTCACTGTGAAAAATACCAATGAAACTATCAACTGTTAATATTTTGACTACGAATTTTTGGCAGACTCACTACGGATATTTTTCAGTGATCCTCTGTTTCCCTAAATTGACAGTCATTTGTCCCGGTCTTTCCGTGTAGATTTCAATACATCTCATCTGTTTTTTTTCCACAGAAATTCTCATATGGGTAGAAAATGGGTAGAAAAAAACTTTGCTCCAGAAAATTTTACATTTTTATAGCAATGAAATTAATTCTTTATTCAATATTTTTTTTTTTTAAGTTTCAAATGTGTTTGCAATAATACATTTGGGAGTATATTTATGCATACACTTGGAACCCAATTTCTCAGACTAAAAGAAACTTTTCTTTCCCCTCATTCTAATGAATCTTTTTTTCAATGGAAAAAGTTTCCATCAGATTGAAACGAAAAATTCTCAAATTAGAAACAGAAATATATTCCTTCTTGAATTCGAAGAATCAGATCTCAATTCAATGTAGAATTTTCTCATTGAAATGAATTATTTTTTCCATCGGAAACAAGATTTATCAGGATGAGGGCAAAGAAATTTTCTTCAAGTTTAAGAAATCGGTTTCTCAGGGTACATATAATGTACACGAAGTGAAAATTGAATTGAATGAGAACCCGAAGAGAACAAGATGACCGCCAAAAGTTCAATGAACATTGAATCAACATTCGATAACGTACGGATATTTTAACGTTCTAGGAACATTTATAGAATGTACGTGAATGTTCCACGAACGTTTGGAGGTCGTGGTTCTCTTGGGAAATTTAATAAACATAGATCTATACTTCGGGGTGTTCAAAGGCACAATTCCGGTGACGTGATATCATAACTAGACTGCGGAAATTCATGCGAATATAGATTTTTCATGTGACACTTCTCTTGCATATTTCACATTAACGACTTTGACTGGTGTGCTACATACTTGTTTCTCAAAAGAAGAGATAGTGGATGACGTTTCGTATCATTGATGTAGAAGTTACAGAAAATATGTACCATGAAAAATCGATATTTGCATAAAATTCCGCAGTCTGATCATAACATTCTACGCCACTATTGATTTCAGTTGTATATGAAGACGAAAAAAAAACAACTAATCAAGAAAATATATCTTTACAACTTTAAATCAAGCTTTCAAGTAACGAAGACGATTTAAAATGTGGAAGAAGCGAATGCGAAACCATCAAGCGGAGTGAAAATTTTATTTCAAAGATTTTGTAACGGGATAAGTACTTTGAAGATGGAAGAAAACGAGAACAGCTTGCAATCACAGATAGTGACCTGTTCGAGGCAATCATTCAAGTGAATTACCTTCTAAATGCTTGAAAGATACCAGATGACCTGACCACTGAGCTTTCAATAATTATTTCAGATCTCGACGAATCGGTTGTCATGAATAGAATGTAAATAAAGGAAATTCCCTTCACTTTCTTCCTTGAGGTTCCGAGAAAATTTGGGTGTTGATTGTATTGTACCTTGTAATGAATTCATTAGAGTGACAGGTAGCATGGTAATGAACGATCTGTATGCAGTAAGCACTCATAACGTTTCCTCGAGCTTTAATTACACCAAAGAGAGACGAGAGTTGAATGTTTGGTGGCATGTGTCCGGAGTTGTTCCCAATGACTTCCTGAATCAGAGCAAAACCAGTAAAGCATAGAAGCAATGCTAATACATTGATGGAATGGATCGGAAATTGCAGCTTCAACATCAAGCCCCGGTAGATCGAAGAAATCTCATGATGTTTTTGAACTCGAGCATGTGCTCGAGGAGATATGTTTTATGAGACAACATTCTACAGTCTCATGCAACATTTTTTGTCAAGTTTTAGACGTTGTGTTCGTTGGAATGTTTTTGGTGGATGATGAGTTATGATGACTCGGAGACACAACTCAATCATCCCTCTAGAGTGGTAAAATTTACAAAATTATATTTAATTCATATAATTCAAAGTCTTGTTTTGTTTCATAAGCCCGCCACTGATTGGTATAATTTATCTGACACATCAAACGACATGAAATTGCGAAACCAACAGCAGACTTTGGAACGTTTTCAAAAAGTTAAGTAAATCTCCCTCGCTTCAATTGAACACACGTTTCAATGAGTTGATAATTCAAGGAATATCGAGAAGGAACGGATGAACCAACCATATCTCGAATATATAAATTTATTGGAAAACGTCTTTTGTATATTGAGCTTTTTCTTGGAATAATCTGCGTGGCACGTCCATGAGCGCATGACCATTTTCCAAGCTTCTATCAATATTTCATGGACGTAATGAGTTGTTCGCACATTGTATTATTCACGTGTAGTTTCCATTTCCGGTCACGCAAAGAGACATATGCTTCGATTTTACGGTGAACGACATATTCAACAGCGTGCTAGCAAATGTGAATGACCATTTCAAAAATAACTTGGTGTGTTCGGATTTTTGTTAATGAATAATGAAATATTTGGAGAATTCCTCAGTCTTACTGAAAAATCCAACAGACGATTGAACAAAAAGATTTTGTTTGTACACAGAGAACATATTTCATAAAATATTCTCTCCGTGTACATCGTCATCCAAAATTGTTTGTTGCCGTAACTATAAATTTGGGGAGTTCAACCATAAAGATTTTACCGAATCACTTTTAGTTTAGGGAATCAAACGTGATTCGGTCAAATGATTTGCTTAACGCAGCCCAATTTTTAGTTATGCCAACAAAACATTCTGGTTTATGATAACAAAATGTTTTAATAAGCACAACAGAACAGGTTTCCCAGTGTATATCCTCAAGGCTTAAATTATTGTCAGTTTTGAGAAATCTTTTGAACCGCATTTTAGCGAACAAATCTACTTACCCTGCTAGAAATGTCTGACAGATTCGAACAAAAAGGTGACAAAATTAAATTGAATTCAAACGGATGAGAACGGGTCGTATGCAAATCGTTTTGAAATTTTGTCCGTTTTTATTTGGCTTCGTACAATATTTTTCACAGGATAACATATGCAGAGAAGAGACGTATGACATACGAATATTATTCTCTCAACTATAACGGGTATTCTCTCCCCTATGAATTTTTTGTACAAATGTTTATTGGAGGTATATGGTTCTTCCTCATATTTGCGTGTGAATTTGGAATAATTATTCAACTAGTCCCTCACTTTGTTTGTACAAGTTCTGTGTCCTTCATTTTCACTTCTGGCGACGAAAATAACGATGTATTGATTTGATCCCCCAGACAGCACAACGTGCAACTGGGACGTTTATGGAACGGTTGAAGGTGGTAGAATAGGTCTTCTGAAGGTTCTAAAAACATTCCAGTGACACATTGTGCTGTTGAAGTCTGAATCTCTCTTAACTGCTGCTCGTGTAACAGAAATTGTACGGCATGTTTCATTATTTTTATTTCGATTCATATAGTATTCACGCGAAACAATCATTATGTGATGATTTATTGATGTAATATTTTTTCTCTTCTTTCTTCAATAGACCCTGTATAGTTCCGGAATATCCACGATAGGGATCAAAAAGGCATTCATTCCATCTTGAATCCAATAAACTCACTGCAATTGGTAATCAAAAGAGGCCTCTCGCGAATTGAAAGTAAGCTCAGAAACAAATACACTGTAAAAAGTTTGGCTTAAATTGGCTGCGTTCTAATTTGACAATTAACTGGAATTCAGCTTTTCTCATTGTGCCAGGGATTTTTTTTTGTGCTCACTTTACACTGAAAATAGGCACTTTTGACTGTGTCTTTGATGCCACTTATTTTACAGAGGTGTGGAAAATTATCAGAATAATTGTGATTTCCAAAACTATTCCAACTTTCCTCTGAGGGAGTCATTTATCGAGTACTGAGTTTATTTCTTGATACACGGAGAGAAATGTATTTGGAAAAATTACCATTTTATTCGTCAACTAGAACTATTCGGCAAAACCAGACAATAATTTATAATATAACTCCTCATCATTGCCAGTTGTGATGGTAAAAATCGAGATTAATTTGGATTTTTACCATCACAACTGGCAATGATTAGGAGTTATATTATAAATTATTGTCTGGTTTTGCCGAATAGTTCTAGTTTACGAATAAAATGGTAATCTTTCCACATAAATTTCTCTCCGTGTATAAATAGTTCTTAAGCCCTCCATTCTTGAACGAAGGAATATTCCATGATTACTATAGAACAATCTCAATTGTACAAAGTTCTCTTTCATTATGAGCATCTTCATATGTCTTCAAATAACTAGCAATGTGCGATATTTTGATATTAAGAACTGGTGTTTCATTGTATAAAATTTATATACACGACAAGGGATGATAGTTGAGTTACGATGAAACCAATAAAAATCCCGGTCGGAATTTGTTGTTAACTATTCTCAGCTGGTATCTATCGTCACATACTGTTTAGTTTGAGATCGAGGTGTTAAGATCATTGGAGTGAAAAAAATATTGGAAAGAAAAATTGTTATAATAATTAGTTCAGAAATGGAAGGATGAAAAACTGTTATATGAAGAAGACAAAATAGTACTCCACAGATAAATGCATAATCTGAGGCAAAAGTTGGAGTTATTTTAGAAACAACAATTATTCTAATAATTTTCACATCTCTGTATGTAATAGATCGAATTAGGTCTTTTTAGATTTGATATCATTGTTTCTAAACATAAGAATTTTTCTGCCAATTCATTTTGTCGCTAATCATAGTTTTCACTATTCGATACTCGAAGACGATTTTTAGACAAAATTATATGCCATAAGTTGAACTTACAGTTCGATTTTTTTATATTCTACGTTTGTATATAATGTTAAATTTATTGCACGTTGCACTTTCATAAAATACAACCAAAGTAAAAGTTTTATGAAAGTAGACATGTGACGCCAAACAAATCATGCTTTCAGGAAAATCTTCTAACCGTGATAAAAACAAGGGAAAATGATGAAAATTCTTCTACGGATCAATATATTTTATTATACGTACATACTATATGTGAAGTCATAGTTCTTATCTTGGTGAGGAAAAAGACCTTGTCATCTGCGAATGATTATTTTTTACTCTTTGTGAATCCATTGCCTGAATTAGTCAGACTGAATTTCGCGTTACCATTCACTCCTCCTGACGATAGAAGAAGTTTTTCAATTCATCATGGTTCTTTTTGCACGGATGGAATATATTTCGGATTCTGAATAAAATGTGAAATTAATTACAAATTCTGGGTATCTAGGTGGTGGGACAAGAATGTTTGCTGCGTATGTTTTCGTTTCAATATAATATGTATTTTATATTTGGGGAGTACTGGATTTTCAAACTCCAAAGGCTCCGAACAAATATTTGTCCACAATAACAAATACCAAAATATTATTTCCTAAATATTTTAATGTATCGTAAGAGTTTCGTTTCTTCTTCAGTCTCTCAACACTGATAACAAAACCCAGTTATACCCTGGTGAAAAAGACCCATCAAATCCTATTAGAGAAAAATTACACGGAGAAAAATGTGGTTTTAAATATTACTACACAAAGAAAAGTTCATATTAAAGATTACTATATTTTTATGGTACTCGTGGGATATACTTTATTATGAGGCTCAGAATTATATTTATTTTAAATTATAACATATTTATCTTCATCCTCGCAAGAGAGTATGGTGAATACTCGTATACTTGTAGTTCATAGCGACACAATCAAATATATCCCAAAAGTACAATATCAATATGCTAATATCTAATATAAAATTTTTACTGTGTACATTTTGTACTAAACTGGCAGCATGAGTGACATGGTGTAATTTTTACAACACAGTGTAGTAAAAATTATTGCCTAATGATTTGGAAAATCGTTCAATTTGGCGCAACTTCTTGTCATAAAGCATGAATTTTTACTACACTCTGTTGTAAAAATTATACTATGTCACTTATGCTGCTACTTTAGTACAAAATGTAGTAATATCTGGAACGTCTTTTTTCTCCGTGTAGCTAAGAGGAAATAAGGTGTGCTTCTTGTCAGTTACTCCATTATTTCCTATTACTTTTCTCAAAATCCAATGTTTCGAGTTCAATAGAAAAATATGTGAGAGCCCATTGAATCTCATTAGTTATTTTATCACTTGACCTCTCTCTGTGAAATATGAATTTCGAGCATTTAGTAATGAATAATTCACTCCAAGAAACGTTAATCTTAATGCTTCACGATTTCTATGGAAATAAAATCTGTATCCAATGATATCAAACAATTTTTTTGAAATACAAAGGTCCGATTCTAAAGTTCAGAACTGTGATAAGAACACATCATTCAAAATTGAGTAACCGATAGTCATTCAAGTCTTTTTATAATTCAAAATTGCCATCTCGTGAACTGCGGAATGAGGTTTTGTTTGTTTTCTTCGTTTCCATAGGACTAACTTTATCAAGGATATGATCATAATGAAGGATTTCAATTATTTTCAAGAGTAATAGTACCACAAGATGTCACTGTTTTTACAATGCATGCGTTAGAAAATAACTGACTTCAGGATTATAAAGGGGCCTGAGTCCCAGATAGCAATTTAACCTTGCTGCAATGTTGTCAGGCAAGCTTGTGACAAGGTTGATATAAGCCTCCTAGTTGACACATGACAAGGGTACAAGCTTACAAAACCCTTGCAGCAGGGCTGTGGCAGCCTTACATTGACAAGGTTGTCAAGAACAAGCCAAAAACAATCGAATGACAAGTGTGACAGGGTTATGACAAGCCTACATGTTATCTGCGGTATAGCTACTGATTCATTCATTCTGAACGATGGGTTCTCATCGCAGTGTTGAACTGCAAAAGTAAAGCTTTATTTCGTGGAGCGACACGGGATATTTGAAAATCGATTCCGAGTGGCCAATTAATTGATTCAGAGCACAACGCTCTGGAAAACATATTGATGGAAAAATTATTTGAGTTTAAATGTAATGAGATTAGAGTGTATTTCCCTTTGAATCCGTTTAGGATTGATTTTTATTGTAAGGATCGAATGATGAAAAAAGTAATGGGATTTAATGATCTCCCACATATTTTTCTATTGAATTCCAATTATATTGGACTACAAAAATTTTAATAGGAAATAATGTGGAACTGACACAAGCACACCTTATTTCCTAATATTTGTTTTGGTTTCAATAGGATTCAAGGGGTCTTTTTCACCAGGGTACACCGAGAGAAATTTGTTTGGATGAATTACTATTTTTGTTCGTAAGCCAGGGACATAAAAAAATGTCAACTATAAGTACCCTCGATTCTCAATGAATTTTTACCATCAGTGATAGTACGCGCCTATATGATGCGAACACGAAATCTAGCAGCTTTTGCCAGCACTGATGGTAAAAATTCTTGAGAATCGAGAGTACTTATTGCGAACATTTTTCAATGTCCCTGGCTCACGAACAAAAATAGTAATTTATCCAAAAATATTTCTCTCAGTGTAGTCACCAAATAAATTTGATTTCTTCAAATTTATGATTGGTTGTGAATCTATACATCGCGGTGATTGAAACTAAATACTCATTTCGCTATATCCAATTGTAAGATTTGGTAACTATCACCAAATGCTGGTGACTATAACTGAATCCTTCTTCCAGTGAATCAAGCTTGCTAAACACACATTCAATTTGATCGCTATTCGACATTCAGACAAAAAAATACATTTTGAACGTGTACGGAGCGAACTCGAGTAACAGCGCATACGTTTAAATCGTATTTTGGCACTCTCTTGAACTGGCCACAAAGGCTGCCAAAAGTACCTTTGGAGATTAAGCATCCATTCAGGGACTACTTTTGTTTGAAGAAACGGAAAAAAGTATTCCAGAGTTTCAATAATTCTCTAATTTTTCAATTAACAATACATACAGTCAATTTCAATATTCCAAAGGAATGGATATCACACTAAAATACAGAAAGAACAAACGGAATATATTTTAGATCGGAGAAAACAAGAACAATTTTGGAATGTGAATATTACGTGAAATGACCTACATTTCTAGTGAACCGTCTGATAAATATGCCACTATCTACAACTGTATAAATTTTGAACAGAAAGATCGAGAGCACAGAAACAATAAAATCCGTTCCTAATATCTGAAAAATCGATCCTTCTACCTGTGAACAATCCCCAAGAGAACACGAAGGTCCAAAGAATGTTCAATAGAAGTGCATTGAAGGTCCGAACATTTGATGATCCACTGAACATTCCATGAACGTGAAAGTACATACAATGAACCTAGATTTCACCTACAAGATCTGTAGATGATAAACATCAAGCCTCACATGAAATCCTCCTGTAACTCTCGACCTCGATATTCAAAACTGAAATCACAATCTCAAAGAGCGATAAATTTTCTTAAATTTATGAGTTTAATTCACACCATTGTTACTATTATCTTTGTATAATAGTATTGCGTTCAAACGTTAAGACACGTCTCCTTTCATAAAGTATAGAATACTAAGACATTAATTAATCGATTCGAATGTCTCGTATCTCCGGAACGCTATGGCAGCGTGACACTCTACTGCTTCCCCTCAATTGGAAAGAGTCACGAACAGGGAGTGCTCCTACGTCAACACATTCAATAGCGATACAATACAAAGCGCCATCAGTCATGAATTTTCGACACGGTAACATCTCATGATTGAAGTGATTTTCCGTACGAAAAACTTCAACCGGATGAGGCAAATTTGAGATTATTCGCACCCTGGAGTCAACTAATTTGCTGAAGAATAACTTTAACGGGCTTCCAAGATGTTTTTATTTTTATTGATTTTTGAATTGATTGAAGTTTATAAGTTTGAGAATATCAAATTTGTATTAACCCATGTCCAATAATTTAGACGTACGGATGAACCTTACATTTCATGAAATTTAATTCCTGAAAATATAAGCCAATTCAGAACAAATCAAATCTATTCAAACAAATCCAAATTTTGAGACTTTGTGAAATTTTTGACTCAATTTCATGTACACTGTAAAAATTGTGAGGAATTTTTCTTCACACTGTTGATGAATTTCTTTCCCTCATCGTGGGGAGGGGGGGGGGGGATTGTTTTTCTATCCAAAATGAGGTATTTTTCCACCACTTTGAGGAACTATTCTGTTCTTTAGGTGCACCCACAGAAAACTTTTCTTATTCTATCAAGAATTCCATTATCAGGAGAACATTTTTTTCTCCACATAGGGATGATCCTAATTTTTCTTCTGATTAGAAAAAAACTCCCTCGCTTGTTAATCTTGGCATTAGAATATTGAATCTTGGATAAAAAAAATAGTCTTGAAACTACCATAAGCATTCTTCGAATAAGACTTAGAAACTTTCTTGATGCAATGAAGTTTTTACTAAAGGTAATGAAATCTTCCTTTTTACCTGGTAAAAATTTTGTATCTTGCGATATATTTTAGACAGCCTTTGAATGTCCTATATCACACTTAGGAATAAGTTTCAGAGCAATTCTTGTTCCAAACTCGTCTGAAAGATATCTAGGGTGTTGTACGAGATATCTAAAACCAAGATATCGCGAGACACAGAATGGTCAACGGTTACAATAATTGATTTTTTCCAAATAAAATATTGGTGTACCGCTTGGGACGGTACACGGAAAGATCGGGTCTATTAATATTCAGAAAAATGGCTGAGGATCGCTGAAAAATATTCGTAGTGAGTTTACTTAAAATTCGTAGTCGATGATAGTTCCACTGTGAAAAATACCAATGAAACTATCAACTGTTAATATTTTGATCACGAATTTTTGGTAGACTCACTACGAATATTTTTCAGCGATCCTCTTTTTCCCTACATTGACAGTCATTTTTCTAAATATTAGTAGACCCGGTCATTCCGTGTATCTGGCACACGGTACACTGCTTTATTTGATTATCAATGTCTTAAAATTTATAATTACTATTCCATTCTACAACACGATACATTGGAATCAATTTTGAAAACTATTACTCTGTTGCCAATCAAAGGGAAGAGAGCGCATCGTTAAGCATCGCCTTTAAGAATATTCATCTAGTTTCAGCATAAGAACATTTTTCTCACCACAAGAAGCGATGGTTCTCACAAGAAATGAAGATTCTTACGTTAAAGAAAAGTCATGGATCATAATTTTTTCTACTAACAATCCGTTATATGATTACTTTGAAACAAAACCGCTTTTTGGTCGAACACTATTTGTTTCCGGAAAAGAAAACTGATATCAAGAATAAAATGATAGTAAAAAGAAGTAATCATTTCTGTGAATGTGTTGAGACGTCTACAATTGAAGGAAAAGTCCACCAAATTATGGTGAAAAATTCCCTATCTATAGAGGAACTCTGCTGCCACCATTCTTTGGTGGAAAATTCCACAATCATTTTTCAGAATGTAACATAGAAAGTCTCAGTCATACCGTAAAGATATTCTGAGATATTTTGAAGACATTGGTGCTGATTTGTAGGATCTTATTGAATAATAAAAAGATACTTCAATCATCTATGACTTCGGATGTCATGGATTTCATCAAAGTATTGCAGATCGATAACATCTCACACAGCACTCATTGTCCAAAAGATGTTTTCAGAGATAATTAAGAACAATGCTAGAAGCCTTATGCAACACGAATAGACATCTTTTAGAAGTCCTTAACTGTTCTTATGTCTAAAAGATATTTTCAAGAACATTTTCAGGAACCTTTTAGGATTTTCTAAAAGACATCTTTCGGAAATTTCTAAAAGGTTTCTGAAAACGTCCTTAAAGATATCTTTTAGAAATAAGAACAGTTTAAGACTTCTAAAAGATATCTATTCATCTTGCATAAGACTTCTTGCATTGTTCCTAATTATTTCTGAGGATATTTTTTAGACAACGAGTGCTGTGTGGGATGTTTACAACATATGATCGTTCATATCAACAAGAAATTGAATTGAATTTCGTTTGAGCTGAAGCATGCTCGTAGATTTGAAAAACCTTTACCTCACTTCTTTTTGCCAAAAAAAAGTGAAAATGGCGCTGACCATGCTGTTTACGCTTGTTCCGCACTCCGCACGAGAAAAAACAAAACAGTGCTACTAGTTACTGCGAAAGACGGCAATCGATTCGGAAACAAATGCAAATACAGCGACATAGTAGGAATCATCGTCGTGATCACAGTCATATAGTATGGATACAAATAGGCACAAATGTATTCGAAGCAATTACTTAAAACCTCATCCCAAAGTTCGGATTTTGATGGTTCGATATTAATCACATGAAATTTATCTGACGTTCATGATTTACAACTGATAAGAATTTAATGAGAATCGAAGGGAAGGGCTGGAGTGATATATATATATACTATGAAATGAGAATTTTTATGCCCGCATCCTCATTTATTTGCTTTGTACTGAATCGCTTCTTCATGAATTCTCATGAGTTTTCAAGTTAAGGTTGCTTTTTATATTAAGATTTTTGGGTTGACAAGAGAGACTTTTCTGCCGAGGGGATGGTTTACATTTGGATCCCAGAGATGACGAAGTCTCATATTTTTTCAACCTTCTCATATTCTTTCAAAATACTTTGTGGAATATATTCATAAAACGGAGTATTGATGACTTTTTGATTAAAATGTAGATTCAAGGATTTAAGAATTCAACTTCTTCGAATTAAAAGATGAATACATCTTTATTGCACTTGACCTACGACGATGATTAATTCTCATCATATTCCGTTGTCTTCCAATATTACTTCCCTTTGATGAGAAAACAATTTCTTTGCTCGTCTTGGCGAAGTTATTCAAAATTCGTGTCAAGAGATGATATCATTATCCTTATTCTAAAAATCCTTGAACCATGTAATTTGATGGACTTTGGGCCCATTCATGGAAAATTCCACATTTGAGAAGGAAAATCATTTACAAAGTTATAAGTTTTATTAAGTCATTATTTACCCACTAATCTGTTGTTTTTTTGTTTCATTCTGTCACGTTTTTAAGGAATTCTGATCCATGGGGCAGCATCTTAAGAACGCTGAAGAAATGCTCTATTTTTGGTATGAAAACACATTTTTCATGATCAAAAAACAGAACCACACCTAAAAAATCATATTTTAAAAATTAGAATCTACTATATAATATGAGCCTAGTACATCTTCCTCTTAATATCAGTGGTAATTCTTCTAACGTTCGGAGGAACTGCCACATCAATCCTCTAAAACTTGGAGGAATTTCATCACGTTGATTTTGAGTCAAAATTTGATAGGGAAATAGACGACCATCAGGATTTACTTTTTGATGACGTGTAATTCAAACTAATATTAGAAAATAACCATCAAAAAACGTATTTTGAACGGGTTTGAATCTTGCGTTTGAAATGTGTTTATAACACCTTGTGTTTGAACTTTAATTGAAGATATTCTGCTAAAAATGTCGAACGAAACCGAACGATGGTTAAAATTTCAACAAAGAGCAAGATAGTAAATAGTGTGGCATACTTTCCAAATTCTGTCATACTCAGAAATACTATTTTCTCTTGTTCTCGATATTGAATGAAAAGTTTTCAAAAAAAAATTTGTTGGATTCAATTCACGTTTTAGAACCATCATTAGAACACGTCAATATTTGACGTCTTTTGAACGATGTTCAAACCGTTGATATGACGTTATTTTATGGTTCAAAAACACGTGATCTGCCGCGACATTTTTACGTTGAATCAACGCAAGGATATTTTACTAATTCATAACGTGCGGTTATTGACTGTTTTTGACATTTTAAAAACGTGCGTGTGTTTACTGAATCCAGTATACGATCTTTTCAGTGCAATGGTTCTGATGAAAACAATTGTTCTAAATATTATCCAGTATACATAAAATACTTGTGGGATTCTCATCTTCTCAGGATGAATTGTTATTTCATTTGTGTATGGGTTTAGATCAATTGCTCTTCCCACTGTCAGTTTCTCATTTGATATTAAATCCCTGGGTGGCCACAATAATATTCATGGAAGTTTTCTTGACTTCTCCTGATGTCTCCGAATCGAATTCACAAATTCCTTCGACATTTCAACGGAGGATTTGAACAAAATTTGAGCTTTGTTGGAAAAATCAGATCTAATGAACGTGAGGAGAATGTTCACCGAAGTGAGGAAAGAGTGCAATAAGCTTGATCAACATCGATTTAATCGTTCCGAAAATGTTTTGTGAAAACAAAACTTGCAATGCAAATAATTTTCTGTAAATCAGAACTTTTCACACAACACATGACTTTACCAATCATGACTATATTTTCTGTAGTCATAAAATCAATCATGCAATCATAAATTTCAAAAAGTGTAATGTTTTTATCCTCAATTAAAGATAAATGAATGGAATCATAGAAAACAAAAAGAATTAGATTCTCAGAGCGTTTATATGACTTTATCTGACCTATTTTTCTTTTCCTGGCTGTCCCTGATGTTCCAGAATGTCGACACCTTATCCATGTAATCTCACTGTTTTACATAAATCTTTGAAGCGACCACGTTCACTAATAAGCCTCATTGGAAAGAAAAAGTTTCATAGAATCGAATAAAATCTGAAAAGAGGGAACTGAAATTCACAGATTGTCGTTGACTTCAACGTATAAGCTACACAACCCCAAAAGAACACGAGCCGAATAGATCGATTCGAAAATATCCACAGCTTAATTTTATATTTGACTCAAGTTTGTTATACGTTTGTGTTCTTTTGAGCAAACAAGATAAGAATTCCTAAGAATTTGATAAGAATTCACATCAATTTCCATATTTTCAATAATATACTCAGTCCTTCACACAATAATGTAAAACTCATTCACTCGAATCGAATGTATGTTTCATTTTAATCCACCTCCCGGTTTCATCAAACTTTCTCTTGCAATCATTTAGGTGAGTTCAGAAGTAACATCGTACTAGGTCTGCATCAAACAAACACGCTACCTAGCAAGAAGATATGTCCCCTTAACCAAAGTTGGAATTGCATTTTTCTTGTTCGCTCGAGCAAGCGACATTTTGTATAAACTTGGTGTGGTGATGTAAATAATTCGGATACAAAGCACAGAAATGAAGTTAATCCTTTCCATAAATTGTTAAGTTGAAATTGATGCACTCGTATCGAGAGATTAGTTTTTTCCTACAATTTTCAAAGAGTTGAAAAATTTGAAATTAGACTTTACAAAACCCATTTGTAAAAATTTCCAATCCTCTCGAGGGTGAAATTTATTGAAGTACAAGAGGTTCTATTTAGGTCAATTTTCATCATTGGAACTCCACTTTATCTGTTTCACGTTAACAAGTTCCTCAATGTGATGCAAACTTTGCGCCAATGTTGTGCCGATTTAGTGGAGCTCATTAGTAAATACTTGGTTCGCCGCTCGCGAGAAATAAGCGGTCGCGCTTCAATAAAAAGCACTGAGAATTTGTGCTTGAGAAGGGGTTTCTAGTCCTGCAGATCATGAGGTAATATTGATTTCTGTCCCAATTCTGTAAGAGCATGTTTTCTCATATATTCATAAAATCGTTCTCAATTCAAATTCAAGATTAATCGACATGGAAACGAACAGTACAGGCTTTAGATCCTATGATTACCCGAAATTTTTTACTGGGAAAGTGTTCTTTATATCTCAAACCACGTGGACAAAAATTTTGACCCTTAGCTATCATTCTTCCTCTCTTATTCGAACTTATAAAAATATACTCGCCAATTGCATTCAAGACGAAACAGGATGAGAGAAAATATTGAAGAATCAATTAACAATTAGGGAATCACCATGAATAAAACATTGAGCAATGATATCGGAGCATCTATTCGGGTCAAAGGTGGAGAATAAGGTCAATGGTGAAAAATAAGGTGAATTGAGGCTGCGGATGCAATAACTGCTTGAGCGCGTAAACGCGTTTAGAAACGTGATTCAGCTGATCAGTAAAATGAAGAATAAAAAATTCATCGGAATGGAAAATAAAAAAATCCATCCTTTTGGAACTCATCGAAACAAATTCTTTTTCTGAAAATTCATTTCTATGATTAATAATTTGTGCCACAAAAATTCTGAAGTAAAAATTTTCATAATTTCAATATCAATTCAATTGAAATCATATTTGGCGAACAGTCAGCAAGAAGTCAAGGGAATGGATTGGAATTCGATATATATATCGCTCCATCCCGATTATCGAAAACTACAAAATTTGCATTTCTAGCTGATCTGTTTGCTGTCACAGCTAAAATTTAGCTACAAGAGCTAATTTCCATGGATGACACTTGGCTGCTGCCATTACATTTTCTTCTCGTGCACGTTACAGTTATCCAAGCGGACTATGTTGAAGAAAAACTCACATTCATTGAATATTACTGTGATAATAACTTCATCCTCATTTTCTGCCATTTATCAGCAGTAAGGTATTCAAAATAACAGGCAGCAAGATCCCGTGACTTGATAATCCAAGTAATGAGCAAATTCATTCTCAATTTACGTCTTGAAATTGCAAACAAAATTCCTCCGTCTTATTTCAGTTCATTAACCCACGTTCTCATACAAACTAAGATAGTTCCAGTTCATGAAATATAACTCCAACAATATTATCTCACCTCGCATCAGATACACCAAAAAAAGTTCATAGTACTCAACGTTAAATGAGAAAGTTGAATTAGTTGAACTAAAACATTTTCTTTTTTTTTTTGACACAACTAAACCCTTTCTTCGATGTTATTTCATTGAATATTTAGTTACGGAAAGTGAAGAGTGTTCTGAAAACGATTACAAGGAACAAGATATTCTCAAAGATCAGGGAGAAATTATCATGTTTTTCTTTTTTCTATTCAACATCATTAAAACGAAAAGAGAGTGAATTTCTCATCATCTCCTCTCATTTATCTACAACAAGGTACTTGAGTCAATGAGGAGAGAGAGTTTTCAGCGTTAGATGGAAAAATCGTCTCACCTTTTTTTCCTTGTCCTTTTTTTTTATCCACCAAAGTGATAAACTCCGCAGCTGACTGAATGAAATGCAAGTATAATATATTAGATATCTCACCAAGAATCCCTGGTATGTTTACTTTCATGTACCAAGGTAAGGAAATAAATGAATAAAAAAACAGGATGCTAGAAGAAAATAGTGGGAGAAGAAGAACGGGGATGGAGAACGAAACCAGTGAAGTAGGGAACGATCGATGTAGCCACCGCCACAGCTAGCTACCCCTAGAACCAACGTTTCTCCTCTCGTTCACTCCCTCGCGAAACGACCGAGAAAGTAATACGTTTGTTCTCTTCCTTTATTTCTCAGCCGATCATTCTCATCTCTCTTCCACTCTCACCTCTCATTATCTTCCATCAATTTCCCTCATTTTCTTGCCTTCCAGCCTTATACAACCTTTTCGGTGTATTATTTTCCACATATTTGAATATTATATATCCATTACCTGTAACGCATTGACCTGTTCATATGGCGACTGTGTAAAAAGTTCACACCTTTTTTTTCCAAGGGAGGAAAAAACCCTGGAGGTCATTGATTATGTTTGAAAATATATGAAAATTGATATCACGAAATATACACTCCTTGATTGTTGCAAAACTCGTCATGAGGGATGTTATTCTTCTCATCAACTCCAAAAATGTTTGTACCGGGCTTCAGTTTTGTGGGAGAAGAAGAGATTCAATTATACCGAAAATACTCATTAACCAAATCACACGGAATTCGTAAAATTGCTCTTCCTCTCTCAGTGGTACGGAGGAGGTTTTCGAAGAAATCTTTCATGACCATTTCGCTTTTTGAATAATCATGAAGGATGGATCAAGATTGAAGAGGAAGTTGAGAAACTCGATTTTCGAGAATATATTCACATTGATATACAATATCGCTTAAAAACATTGTGCGCTATTATAAATAGAATAAGCCACAAAAGGATCAGAATTTTGTTCACGTAACATCGTAGGAAAGTAGCTTTTGCCGTAACATGCATCCTTTGCATTATCAGTATTATTCTGCACCCCCATATTGATCAAATCCTTTCTCGTTGTCAGTGGAAATTGAAAAGGAAAGAAGATTTATCGCATCGAGAAAATCATTTTATCGATATCATACTGATTCTCGCTTCCATTTTGTATCATTTTCCATCCCCACATATATTTCAATCCGTTCTTTGAATCGAGAACTTATATCCTTCTGTCGTACTTTTACCTCACATGTAAAATCATGTTTCTACCCTTGAATAACAATACACAACAATGCTTTCAACAAAAACGGATATCGTAATGAATTCACTCGTATTCGCTGGTGTGGGCTGAAGGCTATAACGGAACAAAGTTGATTAAATTCGGTTTATCCTTTATGATCATCATACGACTGAATAGTCAACGCGAAGGTTAATTGTGACTCAATCACGTGGTCTGTGATGTTGCCAGGGCTTGAAGAAATTTCTCTGTTGATTATTCAACAACAAATTCGAGAGCCAATTCTCAAAAATCTTCAATTCAAATCAGAATAAATGCCTATATACAGATTCGAAAGTAATTGAAGATTTTTCTTATAAAACTTTGGACAATCTTCATAGAACTAGCATGAATTGACAGCCATGGAGCTCTGAAAAAACAGACAAAACTTTGCTACATACTTTTCCAACAACTAAGCGATGAATAAAATTTTTTAATATGCAATGATGAAGCATATTGCCAAGGTTTGACTTTGAATATAAATTCAAACTCCAAAGTAATATCTGAACATGAAAGAAAATAATTTGTGCAGATTGTTGACATTTGTAAGTTATTATGTTTATAATTCTTTGCATAATTTTCAGGAATCTTTTTCAGATTCAACCAAGTATTCAAAGTCTAATCTTGGCAATATGTTCCATCACTGCATCTTTAAAATCTTTATTGAATGCTTAGTTGTTGGAAAAGTAACGTGGGCCTTAACACCAACTTTGAATACACCGTGAATGTTACTGGGGCATGAATCATTCCGATCTCTCATTTACAGAATATCATTCTGAGAATCGCGTGTTCGGCGATAGAACAGAAATCACCCTATAAAGCGAAAATTTCATACGAATATGTAACAAGCTGCAACATATTATAATAATAATAATGAGCATGTAAAAATAGAGAGTAGCTCTTTCCTCGGAACTGCAATATCGATTGTCAACTCAGTCCAGAGTATTAATATTTACTTTCATCGGATAAATATATCATGAGAAAATGAAATTCTCGAAAAATTACGAATCCATTGGATAACGCTGCGTATGTTGATGTTCATTCGCGAAATCCTATTACCGAGTAATCGTTCGTTATGAAACTTTTCGTCCAATTCAAAATGAGATAAAAGTGAAATACTCGTGGACTGTGTGTCATCATGAGAACAGATAAATCATCGGAGTTTGTATAAACTTTTGTCAGTTATTTTCATAATCTATCAAAAATTGGTCTTCGCGGAATTAAAACATGTATGATTACGGGATAATATTCGAGAGAAAAACATTTCGCGCATCGGCGATGAAATGTCATCGGTAACGAATTCGAATGACGGAAGAGTCCTGGTGTACACCAGTTGATAGTATCAAATCTAATAATGCACACTGTATTAAAAATGCCTAGAAATCCATCTTTTCAAACAGGTTGGGTCTTCCCTAGCGAATCAGGGTTTGCCGACAAGCGACCAAAAATTTCAGTTACATTTTGGTGAAAAATCTTGGTTTTGGTAACTTGTTGATCGTTTAGGACATTTTATTCCACAAAAATTGACCAAAATTCAACCAATCTCAATCTGGTGGTTTTTCGGTTATTTTGTGATGATTTTCTGGGTTTTTACCTCAAAAATACCAAGAAGATTCCAAAAACGGACCACATTTTTTGGTGACCTTTTGGTAGCAGATCTGTTCAAAGCAACCGTTAGTTTCCGGTCACGAATAGATCAATATATGGTCAAAATCATATGGGTAACCATTTTCCATAACCAAAAAATTGGTCACTTTGGAATCGCTATAGGGTTCTGAACATTGTAATATGATTGGCGAATGAATTTAATTATCCTTGCCAAAAACAACGATACACGGAGTGCAATGCAGGTCGAAAATATAGTAATATTTAATGAAAATTGGAGAATGTTTCTTACAATTCAAGAGTATTCTTAGAAAATTCACATTTTCGTGGAATTGTATTCGAAAAACAATGAAGAATTATCAATATTTAATAAAAAACAGAGAAACATATGAAGTTCCCCAAAGTCGTGCGTGAAATTTCACAAAGACAATAACAAAATTTCAATATTCTACTATTCACTGTGTGAAATTTCATACCCGACTTTTGGGAGTTCATATATTTCTTCATTTTTCATTAGGTATCAATAATTTTTCATTGTTTTTCGCATACAATTCCACGAAAAAATGGACCGTCTGTTTATCTTCATTATGCATTTAAGGAAAACTGTCAAATTCCAAGAAATATTCTCAAATTTTTATTAAAAATTACTATATTTTCGACCTGAATTTTTCTCCGAGTAGTTACAAAAGACTGAATACCCGGTTCGACAATAACGGGAGCATCCACAGTGTTAAACGGTGAATACAGTGTTTCCGCTCTAAGATAAAATATAGCAATGGGAAGTAAATTTTTAATGTGTCCATTACCCCAATTCTTCTGCTTTGTGGGAGTTTACGGGTACTTTATCTTACCTTCTATTTCTCATGGCTCTACCATCTTCTATTTGTTACTAAGAGGAATTGATGTTATAGGTGATGTGATTTATGTGACATCATCTTAAAATAGTGGCTGAAATCCAGCAGTGAAGAGTGGTTGGAGAAATTGATAAATATATCTGCGCATCATTATCAGTACAAGAATACTTTTCCCTTGAGAATGAGAATTTTGTGGTGTTCCCATGAAATAATCAGGTAACTTTCCCATCTCAAATCTCCAAAATAATGTGAATCAATATTTTCAATCAAAAAAAGAAGTTCCTCAGTGAACATTCTATCCCTGCTTAAAAGATCCGATCAAAACCCATTAACTGGTCAATCAGTATGAATCAGATTTCATGTCCAGGAACTTTCCTTTCCTATTTGATCTTTCAATCAGGAAATTCGGATCATGCACATTCGAATTTACTGATTATATCTCATTGAGTAGAAATTTCCTATTCAAACTGATCATATTTGAATCAGATCAAATAGGAAAATTAATTGACGAGTTAATAAGTTTCGATAAGAATTTTTGAAGCAGGGGTGTTTTGCGATATCTTCTACATAGATTTTAGATGTCTTGCGCAACACTTTCGGATGAGTTTTAGACCAATTCTTATATGAAACTCGTCTACAAGATATCTTCAACATATCTTGTATCTGAAACTTGTCTTCACGATGTGTCTCAGACAAGTTGAAGATATCTTTTAGAAAAATTTTAGACAAGAACACATATCAGTCATAAATATAAGAAAACATCAAGACATTGAGATTTTCCGAAATATTGAAGAATATTCGTAGTCCTCAAAGGAAATTTCCTCTGAGAGAAAAATTGTTGGGTGTTGTTTTGAAAATACATCCATAAAATTTGGTCTACGAAGTATGATAGACCCCTTGCATCCGAAACCACTTTGATCTGATGGGTATAAAATGATCTGTTAGACAGCATTGAGGTTCTCATATGTCACTCAGAAGTTGCATTAAAACAATTAATTTTTGGTTAAGCGAGTTCTCGGATCTCTCTATTAAATTAAGAGATCAAATTCCCTCATTCTCTTGTAGTTCCTTACGTATATCAAGTCTCTTTCTTGATGAAAGTTCAGCACTGCGGTAGAACCTTATCATAAATGAGGAAGTTTGTCTCGGAACTCATCCTTCTAAACTATCTCTCTCCCTGATCAATTATCCGCTTATTCAGCAGGGTAAGTTTAGTTGACCAGAAAGCAGCTTAGAAGGTTCTTAAGAGAAATGTTTATCGTTTCGGATCACATCTATCCCTTCAAGAATCATCCTGAGATAATTTCCTAATGATATTCCATGTTGCCGACGGCCGGTGGGAATTGAAGAAAATGGATATGTTTCTTGATTGTTAACATTACGTGAGCTAACGCATGTCGAATTGTTGTCTTGGAACTTAAGATGAGAAGCTTTGATTCCTGTCACGTTCAGAATACAATAACATACATATGTCTGCAGAAAACCCAGTACTTTCGACTCCCTCCCTGAGTAAATAAAACAACCAAAGAATTATTTATGATCATAAGAAGCGATGGGTATTTACAGTTGGTTCCAGAAATATTCGTCAATGATAGAATACTTAATAGTTAGAATATGCATTGATTCTTTTATCACTCTCTTCTCCTCTTTCTCCGTGTGTATATCCCATTACCTTCACACGGAGGGAAATGTTGATTCAAAAGCATCGTATAATTGATTGGAAAGTACTTTATATTGAACAAATGAAATTAAGTGCTCAGAGAGATCTCTTGACGTTTGGGAATTTTGGGTGAAAATACGATGACTCATATAAAAATTCAGCACTTCTGGCAATTTTGGCGACGTAACAATGACTTGGGTGAAGCATAGCTGCTAAGCATAAGCAATTTATATCGAACCACTACTAATTGACGATATTATTGTATCTGTGTTGGGAATGCAAAGGTGAATTATGGTGGAACATCATTGATGTGAAGCGACGCTGTCGCTGATTCAGACTTGAGCCAGCATTGGTTCCATAGCATAACTCTTCATTGGACCAACATTCCAGAACCATCAAATCAATCAAGCTGATGTCAGAGTTGGTGATCCTTTGTCACCATTTTTCCAGGCATCAGAATTAAGGCTTGATGATTCTCAGAACGATAACATCATTCCAAAACTCAGTTGAGGTTGTCATGAATTTTTAACTGGAGAAATATGCAACTTTTGAAAATCTTTCTTGGCAACTCTGTTTGAAATGCTTGTTTACGATTGGATTGGAAATTTTTGCCTGATCGTGACTCATTTTTGCCCCAGGAATTTCTGTTTGATTCTGTCTAACATTTCAAACTTGGGAGATGCTATAAGAAACCGACACAAATTTTGTGATCAGTTCTATTTGATATTGCCAACTCGAACAAACCAATCCAATATTCATAACAAACATTTTTTATTTGCAATAGATTTTAATCGAGCGTCGAAATAATTGAACCGCTAGAGAAGGAATAAAAATTGATCAGATACTATAAAAATTCTACAGACGCCAATTCTACAGAATGTCATGCCATATTGTAATAAATTATGGGACGTTTGACCTGATTTTTGTCTTTGTGTAACGAGTTGAAGATTAGAAATTAGAAACGTCGTCCTTAAATTTCGTTGATGATCTTGGATCTCTTAATTCGCTTTGGAGCTACAAAATTTATTCAGAAATGTACAAACGAGAAGGGAGAATGATGAACATCTATAACATTCAGTCTCCGTAGACCTTATTCCACATCCAGAACACGCTTGACATTTCAAATCGATTCAACGTATAGCATCAACTAACACAAAATCCTATCACGTAAACCTATTTGTCGATTTCACCAGTCGTCAGAATAAATTTCTAGAATTTTTCAATCCTGTGAATGGAATTTAATTGAAAATATTCGTAATTCTATGTAGTATTTGTTACCAAAATTCGGTTTTGTACAAAACACAATATGAACCTTTCGTGATGAAATAATGGAGCGAATGACGATCTCATTCAAATAGTTATGATTCATTACCTAGTGATTCTGGCAGAAACATAGACCATGGAGTCCTTCAAGACATGGACAAAATTTTGCTACGTACTTTTTGATCAACTAAGCAATAAATACAAATGTAAAATCCACAGTGATATGAAGTACATTGCTGAAATTGAGCTTTGAATATGAAATTGAAACTGCAAATGATTCCCAAAGATGTTAATAATTCTTATCACTTTTTTTCTCATGTTTAGGAATATGTTTTGGGCTTTGGATTTATATTTAGAGGCAAATCCTAGCAGTGCATTTTATCGCTATATATTTGAAATTTGTAATCATTGCTCAATTATTTAAAAATAACTACGTAGCAAAATTTTGTCCGTTTTCTAATGCTCCATGGCCCATGAACAAAGAGATATATGAGTGAGTAATTTGATCCAGAAGTATGAACAAAAACTCATAACATGAATATTGCTCACCATACTCTCTGGAAAAATTTTGATTATTAAAATCCTCTCGGAAATAAAACATCTCGCAAATCGTGGTGATGATTATCAGAGGTTTCTAATTCTCGGCAGAATGAGAAGTACGAAGAATATTACGAGAAATTCATTAAAGCTGACCAAACGGAGCATTCACGATCACAAATTCCACTCGAATTCCTATAGAACTCCATGAATGGAATGTTCCGAAGCTTCAGATTTCAAAGTTCATTATTGGAACTACAGAATTCAAAATGTCGTATTCGATGCGCGGGATTGCGATGAAGATGAATGAAGTTTTCCCAATCACCACTTAATAACTCATACAATATATTTTAGTTTCTTGATTGAAAACGATTATCATAAAAAGTAGGTAATTTATGCTAACCATATTTCACTCGCAGTTTCATGGAGTTGAAAATATCGGTCAATGAATGTAACTTTGGATAAAGTTATTCCACTAAGTATTCAAGATTTAAGTTGCAGAAGCACACTGGTTCAAGTCACTCGCACAATATTCAGATTCTAAGTCCATTCAGGAGTTATATTGATCGGTTGACAACAATTTTTCGAAGTTACGTATAATTTATACATAATAAAATTCACATATAATTACATACAATTATACATGAATTATATATAATTTTACACTTTTTCCACATGGAAACTGAATGAGAACTCTAATTATCCCCTTTTTGTTCAATGTTTCAACATCATTTAAACTATCAATTAAAATTCTTTACTTTAAAAATCTCTAAAATTTCACAGGATCTGCAAACGTCATGTTGCATATTTTTTCCGTCAAACGTTCCTATGAAGACAGAGAAGAATGAATAATAAGAATTGACAAACCGTAAAAATTCATACCTTCTGTCAAAACTTGGAAGAAAATCTTCCAACGTGCGTTCTAAAGACGCCAGTACTTGAAACTTATTCCTTGCAATTGTATGCACAAGGAAAACATGCGTGCAGCATTGAAATCGCAAATTATGGATTGGGAGTTTGATTTTCATTTCTTCTAATTATACCGCATGTTACTGAAATCGCTGAGAAATCACACCGTTGAAAAAACCCAGCATAATCCAAGAAGGAACCAACTTGGTTCCAGTTGGAATGACTTGGTACCAGCTGGTGCGATTTATAGACCAATATGGTATAGCTCGACAACCAATATGGGACCAACTTGGTTGCAACTGGTGCTAGTTACAGGCCATGTCGACTGACTGAACAACCAATATAGAATCAACTTAGTTCCAACTAGACTGGCCTGATTCCAATTATGCCAACTCAAACTTGATTCATTTCAATATCAGAGTGATTCTGAGAAACCAACATGATGCACGTTTTGTTCATACCAGGATTAATTGAACAACGTTGATCAAATAATATCAACGAGTATAAGTGTATTGTAAATGCGAACAGCCTGACAAACTGATGACCGAATCGTAAAATCTGTCTAATTGCAAAACTTGAAGAAACGATACCTTTCAAATTAATCATAAATTAAAGAAAAGTCTTGGAATGCCAGTGGGACAGAACTATGACGCAATTTGATAAGAATGTCAAAACTCTGGATAAATCGTACAGAAGTGACTGTTCTACTGGAATTTCCAAGATTTATTGATCACTATCTGAGGCCGTACCAAACATGGTCTGCCCCAGGTTGATACTAGGACTGGGTAGAACCATGCAGGGCAGTACCGACCTCATGGTAGATTCATGTTAAGTAGTACCAGCCTAGATAGGACGGACCAGATCCCATGTAGGTTGATCCTACGCAGCATGATCCTTATACCTAAGATGTTTCGACCATGTAACTGAATTCCTACTGATCCTACACAGCATGGTTGAGCCTAGCTGGAATCCAACTGGGTTTTTTCAACAGGGCATACAACAATGAGCCTGATAATGCTTTGTAACTGCCCATTTATGTATGGAACAATGGTCCAATCATGGACCAAGCCTGGCACAAGACCTGCCAAGACTTGTCTTGAACAATTCAATAAACTCGGCTCAGGCTTGGGAATGATAAGATCAGGTCAAACTTGGGCCAATGGTTCGTTCCAGCCTAGTCCAAATGATTCGCCAAGTATCAATCGATGCTTCTTTCATCACAGATACTGATATGAAGAGTAATTTGATTCATATTTTAGCTCAAAGTTCTCCCTTAGAATACCGTACATGAATCATCTTGAAACGATAGATTAAATATGCCGAGACTGGGTCGAGCTTGGGTTTTTTCCAGTCTTGTTAATCCCTGCATGGAAAAGACATCTTGAAATCCTGTTAAGAGTTCTTCAAAATCAGTTGATTTCCGTGTATGATCACATGTAAAAGTAGCCTATTACCATTGAGTCAAGTTTTATTCTTATTTAGATCAAATATATCTATCTTAGTGTGTGAAACTGGAGTGTGGGGCCAATCATGGGGAGAAGATTGGACTGGTCTTGGTCCGATAGTTATGCGCAAGTCTTTATCCATTGTGAACTCGAAATTGGGTCACTAATTGAAAACACTGTGCCACTTATGTGGACAACATCGGCTTAAATAATCATCTTAACGAAAGCTAGATTTTTAGGCTTGTGCCAAGCTTGTACCAAGTGCAATGGCCATTCCAAAGATACGAACAAACGTCCCATGACTAACTATCCATCCATTGGAAACAGCGGGACAATCATGGAACAATATTGGTCCAATTATTTTTAACGGAGGTTTGTTCTTGATACACATGCCAATCTTGGGACAAGCTTAGATTTTTTTCCAGTCCTGTCGATACCTGCAGGGGTGTGACAAAAATGAAAATAGCAGTCACACAAAATTTCCAAAGTTTAATGATTTTCCATCCATTGGAGGTGAATAGAAAATCTAAACAGATGATCAGGGTTCCGAGCGATTATCAAGAATATCACGCGCAGCCCAGTTTACATCAGTTGATAATCCTAGTTGATAAAAAAAAATGCATTGAACGTTGCCAAATCTTCTCGAAATCTGGTCAAACCTCTTACCAAATCCCATTTGATTTGATAGGATTTTCTAGGGTTTTCTGACCAGGAAAATCAATTAATTTCCAACAGAACATTTGGTTTTCCAACGCAGTCAGGAATTACAGATCAGATGTATGTTTGTTCCTGTCTCGAATCACTAATTTGAAAACTGAGTGATACAACATTGGATACACTGATACCTAATCTTCCATCGAATCGAAATATATTTTGTGGAACGTGATTACATCCTCTCATTTGTATCAAAATCTATCATCAAATAAAATCATACGATTCTGCGAAACAAATGGATTCGAGGAAACAGAGAACTCCCGTATGTGATAAGAATCGGATGAATGAAAAGAAGAATGGAGAAGGATTCGATTCTAATAGCACTCACGTCCTCCATGAAAATATCGGTTTTGGTTTTACTCACAGACTCACAGATAAAATACATGTCCGGATTCAAGAAAATTGGATCAAAGGAAAACATACCTCTTCAGGATCTCAAGTGAAAACATCATTCGACCCTACCAGAGCTCACCACAAATTAATTTGAGTAAACATGCCGACATATGTGACAGAAATTTGCAACCACATCTCCAATAATTTTCTTCCCGTTTTATTCGATACACTGAGAGAAAATAAAACAATCCAGCTTGTTCGATTTATTCTTTAATATTCCAGCCATATATAACAGTTGGGAGTGTTTAATTTTCATTTATGAAAGAATTTCGATGCGCTTGTTGCTATGCGACATTCGGCAAATTGATTACATGTGAGCGTAACACAAAACACAAAGCGGATAACGTGTTTGGCGAGAGACGATGGAATGGCCTGTTTATGAAATTTGATACTCTATTCTCACCGTCGGTGGAACAAAACCGATGTACGCGTCGAATGTGTAATTTTGCCTATACATTAGTACATGAACATTCCCTCGGTTCACTTTTTATGTGTACTTTTGATTGCGCATAAAATGCTCAATTCATAATCCATATCATGGACTGCTATATTCAGTTTCTGTTATATTATACTCGATTCTTCCAATGGTTTGTGGGAATCTTCGTGAAGAAAGTAGAATTTCGAATAATATTATTATGCAAATATTTTTCTCAGTAAGAAATATGGAGTTGCACACAGAGAAAAGTGAATAGTGATATATCAATCAAACCAATGATAACTCGCACTAAACGATTCAGTGAAATATGAACAGACCAAATGTTGAGTATTAGAAACCGAATGCACATACAATTCATGTCACCATAACAAGTCAAATTAATTTTACTAAACTTGTCTTTCATTCGACTACCCAAGCATTGTTATTCGTACCAAACAGTGAATGGTCGCATAATTGATTCCATTCCGCGGAATGGGCATGATAATTTTTACTAAACAACAATATAAATTCGATTCAATAATACAAAATTTTTTTTCAAATTATGAAGGTTGTCAATGTTGTCTGTATAAATAATTTCCCAAAGCAGCAAGAATTTTCATTGCTTGACACTCATTACTGTTTAGTTGAGCGTCAAGTTGTAGCATCGAACATCGATTGCACATGACATTCAGGGTGCTGAGAGCAGGAATCTAACCTCAACAGCCTATCTAACTAAACCTAACACGTATACCACTTGAGCTAGGCTGAGCATATAATTTTACTAGCCTTGCGTATCTGTTATGAGTGTTTGGAGAACTTATGATTAGGGGATACTGTGGAAACAATTTTGGATTGTCTGAATAAATTGATTTTGTGAAGTGTTGATCATTAAGACGAGAATCATGATAGGCATATTCCATATGCGAGTGATAACTCGTATCATTAACTCCGTTCCTGCCATTAACACATTTATGAGAAAAAAAAATCGTTTATGAACAAAACAGTGTCGGTAAACGAGGAGAGTTCGTATATTCGGTAACGTTCGACTCGTTGAAACAGATGAAATAGTTATGACTACTAAACAGCGTAGTAGAGGCAATTGAGTCAGTATACCATCCGTAATATTGATCATACATGGACTACTTCACCATTTTGTTGGAATCACGAATCTTTACTGAATTATATTCAGTACACTGAGAAACATCACATAGGCTAGCCACAGCAGCAAAATAATTTATTCATATATCAGACAGCTAGACTTTTATTCGAATCACCGCATTTTGTTTAGTTAATTGAATTTAGTTGGATTGAGTAAAACTTTCACTCTTTAGAAATAAATATTTTGACGTTGTGCTAACGAAACACTCCAAGTAAATCAAAATGTTATTTCAACTGAATTATTTAGTCGATGAAACATGATTGTACTGAAATATTGTTGGTTATTGAAAATCAAATATATACCAGGAATCACTGAAGAACCTTGCTAGAAATGACTCCAGTGGTTTCCTAGGTTATTACAAGGTCTTGCTAGGTCTTGAAAGTCCCTCGCAAGGACATTGTAAGGTCTTGCAAGGTCTGGAGAATAACTAGAATGATTTTTGCTGAGGATATTTAGTCAGGAGAGATTCTGAAAAATTCTTTGCATTCCCACTTGCTCCATATTTCAGCACAATTTCACTGCATAAAAAAAGATTTTGTACGAATATTCTTCAGACAAAACGCTTCAAAAACCTTTGAACCAATGGAACTGTCCGTATGGAAATATTTCGCTGAAAAATGTCTGCAAAACTGTGAAAAATCTCTGAAAAAAAATGAAAAAACTCTGAGAAACTCTGAGAATCTCTGAAATTTTGATGAGAAATCTAATATTTTTGGGACATTCTTTACAGACTTTTTTCAGACTTTTTTCAGAGTTTCTCAGAGTTTTTTCATACTTTTTCAGAGGAATAGTAACAAAATTGCACTCTGAAGAAACTCTGACAAAACTCTAATAAATTGTTGACATTTTTCTGATTATTGAAAAATCCTGAAATTCAATAAATACATTCATATGCCGTATTCAAATATCATGTGTGAAAGGTGTTTGAAAATTTTTTAATTTTTTTCTAAAAGTCAGAAAAATGTTAGCAATCCATCAGAGTTTTGTCAGAGTTTTTTCAGAGTGCAATTTCGTTACTATTTCTCTGAAAAAGAATGAAAAAACTCTGAGAAACTCTGAAAAAAGTCTGAAAAAAGTCTGTAAAGAATGTCCCAAAAATATTAGATTTCTCATCAAAATTTCAGAGATTCTCAGAGTTTCTCAGAGTTTCTCAGAATTTTTTCATAGTTTTACAGACATTTTTCAGCGAAATATTTCCATACGGGTGCAAACTTTTGCTATGGAGTAATCTATTCTTCCAACAATAAAATCCAAAATTCTGTATCGCCGTTGCACGTGTTTGCAGGCGTGTCGTTGAAAAATATACATGGGTGGAAATGACGGTGAAACAATTGAAAATGATGAAATGGTAGTCAGCGCGTGTGTAATCAGATTCTATTTGCTGAGGAATTTGAATTATTAGTTGTCACAAATAAATTACTTATGCTACTATCGACTGAATTTTTTAATTCAAAATGAACAGACGTCAAATCATTGTTTTTGCTACCGCAAACAAATTTCCATTTATATCAAATGAAGATTCATTCAAATCAATTAAAAGATTAATAACTAAAGTATTTTTGCTCACGCAACTAAGGGATTTCTCTCAGTGTAGGATAAAGTGATTGCTCAATGTTTTCAGCGAAACAAGGTTTCACTAAACGATCATGGTGAACGTCACTATTCCAGTTTTCTCCGTGAAGGGTTGTAATGATCACTTCTGAAATCATTCGCATTATATTGTATAATATCAACTGTATCCACTCGCTACACTGTGGACAAAATCGGTAAAATTACTAAAAAATTCTTCGCTGTTCAGGCAGCCATTAGCCCTAAGACAGAACTTGAAAAAAATCCATTATACCAATAAAAGCGTGGTAAATTTACCAAGAATTTGGAAATCAGATCAATTCCTTCACGACGGATTTCGGTAAATTTACTGGATTTTCGTTTACAGTGTACTATTCTTGAAGTGACTGGTATTCTCCTAACTCTCCTCTGTATAGAGATACCTTCTCGTCCAACTACCGTGAATCTTCCTAATCTGGAAGATAAGAAGATAGTTCTAACTGAGAATCTTTCTGAATTTGGTGGATCATGACGTCCTTTATTCGACTCTCGACTCTTCGGGGAATTTCAAAAAATCCGAACTTCTGACCTCTATACCAATAAAAATTGACAAGAAAGGAAACTCAAATAAAAAGCAAGAACTTTTCAAAGAAACGAATCTATTTTCTGAAAATGAAGAGGTAAAACAAGCGATTTCATCTTCTGAAAAGCAAAAAAACTTCTTCAGTTGAGAGAGAACAAAATTATCAGTGCTTCATTTGTCATGGAAAATACTGTGATCCCCTTTGGATGATTGAATCCAATGTGGTCACTGTCATGAATAGATTCATGAGAACTGTTCAAACTGCTCTGGCCTCGGTTCTTACTTCTACGACCTGTATCATAACAACTAAACTCCGCTCGTAAACAGTCCCATTTGAGAAATTTTTTCAAGTCAGTAGATCTCATTTGTATCTCATACCCTACTTTTGTGAATATTTTCGCATTTGATAACTATGCTCGTCAAACGATTTCAATTAATGTGTATTTTTTCAATTTCTTCATTCTTTTACACTGATTCAATCTACCGAGTTGCTTGAGCGGAATTAATATCAACATCATTTAACTGGGACATATTTTCTCTTATTTTTGTGCGTTTTAAAATGATGATTACAACGAATAGAAATATCGTGAACAACAATAATACACTTGAAACTACAACTAGAATCATTTCCATGACAACGTTATTCTTAGCGTATTTACGACTTTATCCAAATGTTTCCTACTCCAAAATTCTACACTGTAAAAAATCATCGGAATTTTCCTGTACGCAGTCATTGGAAACTTCCAATCAGGGAATAGGAAATCAATTTCCGGTACATGTTTTTGTGAAATGTTCCATAAATTTAAGTGAAAATTCTAAAGTTTATGGGATTTTTAACACCATCATTCCCCAGGAAATTTCTGGTAAAATACAAAAAATTTCTAACGCGTGTATGCGTTAATTACTTCCGAACATTTATGTCAAGTGTTCCATAGAAATTTTTCACAGTAAAGTTGAGGAAAATTCACTGTATTCTTCCAAAATGCGTCATTGTTCCGCTGATTTTTTGAAGAAAAATGAAGCGTTTTGATCAAGATGGCGTAAATTTTCTTAATCCTTCCACGATCGTGAGATCACGGCCGTTCGTAGAGGGGGAGTATGGAAATTTTCTCAATCTATACCCCACCGAATAGGATGAATCTGTTGCATTAGAATTTTTAGCTCCTGTATTTTAGCAGATACAGTGCGGTACGTATTTGAGGCTGTCGCCTTAAAAAGAAGTTTTGCCATCAATTTTCCAAGGTGGATACAAAAGATTTCTGTCATTGAAATTGAAATTGAAAAGTGCAAGGAGATTTGAATCATTCCTTCTAAGTGCTTTTGAGAAGAACATTTTATATTAGTATTTTACCAACAAAATATGAATCAAATTATCATTCTCAAAATTTGATGAATTCCTGAGTCTTTTCCATTCAAACATACCCAAGCGTGTATTGCCTATAATGACAATGGGCCCCAGGCTGGGTCCATCCTCTTCAACCCAGTATTGGGGAATGACGATGGGGCCCATGTTGGCTCAATCTTGGCCCTGTTGTGCTTTCCCATACAATTATAGTTGAAAAAAAATGGAGATAATGAATCTTAGTGTGGGCACATTTGAACTTGGCCCCAATTTGGACCAGCGTCAGGCCAAGATTGGGGTGAATTTATATCCCGAGCATGTGTGTACAATCCTCAGCGTGTAAGAATTTTGGTCCCACTCTGGTCCAGTCTCCGGGCCATATTGGCAGGATGGGGCCCATGCTGGCCCGGGGTGGGCCCCATGGTATATACATGCTAGGGATTCTCCAATTTCAAAACAAAAAGGGAGGGGCAGTATTGATTGCCTAGTCTGGGTTCATGCTGGGCCCGTGGTGTTACCAATTCTCGGGCAAAGCAATACGGCCAAGCTGGGAACGATGTTATCATCCCAGGGTTGGTCCCACGTTGGGTAGCATGGGCACCCACCCTGGGCACAGGTGGGGCCCGCCGTCAATACACACTTGGGTATATTTTCTCAGCGAGAAAGATCATAGTGCATCCTGGGATCTTTTCCTTTGAGATAAAACACAATGAAAGACTTCTACCGAGTACACTTTTCATTTAAAATTTCGAAACTCATTTCACAAATATGTGCCAGCGGTCCTGAAAGGGTTGAGGAAAGTGCTACAATATTTCCAAAAATACTTGCGTAACGAAAAGGTGATGTTTCAATTCTCAAGTTAGGGATACATTGAACTCGAGAGTTCAGAGTACAAATGATAACATGAGGTTATTGCTGCTCTGCGTTTACCTGTGCGGTTTCTCTTCGAATTCCTTGAAGCTCACTCCGCAATCTGAAAGATAAATAATTCCATTGAAAATCGATAATACGCATGCACATATTAAAATTTCTCCCTTCGAGACAGGGAGCTCTTCTCGAGATTCAATATACGAAATTTATAAGTAGAACTCGCGTGGAAACGTATTCGTCGATTTCTTTCCATATGATATCGTAAGAGCGCTTCTACCAAATTTATCGATTATATGGGAGAAATTCTCCAGTCATGGAATCAATGCGGATTTGATCTTGTTCTGTGAGAATCAAATTTACATTCGGATCATAATTCTAATGTGGAATCAAAACGTTATTGAAACACGTAAATTTCCTATCAAGCATCATGATTCTGCTATGATAGAAGGAATATGAAAAAGTCGTCTATTGTGTGTATAATGCATCCCAAAAGGGATCAACAGTTGATTAATCATAAACTTTGACTTCCGTTGAATGTCTACTCAGCCATTCGAAACGATAAAACATTGTCCCCACTATGATCTCGAGTGGCCTTTTTGTAACACGTGTTTAATACCTCAGGATTACCAGGATGAACTGGAACAACACTCTATGTTCATCAATCCTCTCCGAATGAAAGCTCGACGCACCATTCAGAACTTTCGATGATTATAAATGTCTCTAATCACTTTCAAGAGAAGCTCGAGTCCATCCATCGACGATACAGTTAAGTTGCTGAAGTGTGATCCTCCAACAACTCGCTGAAAGAGTCCCTTGGTGCATCGTTAAACACCGTGGAAATGCTATCAAGCGTCATTCTCCTTCAATTGCCAATTAACACGTTCGAAAAAGATTCTTCATATTCACTTTTCTCATCGAACTCTTTGAACTCTCAGAATTTATTCACTCCGATGGAATTACATTTATCAATTCGGCTCGAAGATCTTCGATTATCTCTTTTGATACCCCTTTGATTTCTCGGAAGGGTGATCGATTCTTCGAACAAAAACATTTTCATTCGGAACGATGTATTTTAAAATGGGAACGAAATTATTCAAACGTGAATCACTTCAATTTACGTAATTTTATTGACATTTACATCTCACGTAACTCTTTTCTTTGGATCGAAAATTTGTCGTCAATCTCATTTGTGTGACTCCGTTCATGTAGTTTCATTCAACGAGATAAATGAGAAGGTTTATTCGAAATCCATATAAATTGCAAAGGAAAATGAAGAAAGGGATGTGTATTGATCTAACATGTTTTTAATGACTTCCAACATCGAATTTCATTCAAAAAAATATGTTCAAATGTACTCACGGGAGGAAAATTCACTGTGATCGCAATTTTCCAGTTGTAGCAGCAAAAAACGTCAGTTCCTCCAGTGGAATTATTTTGCTATCCTATATTTATCACTGAAAATTTTGCTACTTTGGCAAAAAGTAGGCCGTTCCGAGAAAACGTGAGACAATGTTCCAGAGAATTATGTTTTTTCTGAGATCACACTGTGAAAAATAATTGGAATTTTCCTGTAAACATTATGCGAGAGATTCCAATCGTTGATTGGGAATTCGACTTCCGAGACATTTGTATGTAATTCCCCATACATTATTATTTATCTGAAACTTTCAAACTTTATACGATTTTTTCCAACATTTCACAGTAAATTTCCGGACAGGTTCGGAGAATCCCCACCGCATGCATGTGTTAATTACTTCACATAAATATATCAGAATTCTCCCATAGGAATTCTTCACAGTGCAAGCAACAATCAAAACGTAAAACATCTAAAAAATTCACCGATTCCGCTAGGTACTTTTTGCTGGAGCACCATATTTTTCGCTGTGACAGCAGTCTTGTTCACTACGACAGTGATTCTTCAACTGTTGCAGTTTAACGGCTAAAAAATTAGCTAACCTAGCAAATTATTTGCTGTCCCAGCAAAAAGTGAGATATCGAAATCACATCTCACTGTGCCGGTAAATTTTGTTCTCTCCAAGAGAGATTGCGTGCTGAATATAAATTCCCATTCCTCGCTGCCTTCTGAAATATCATGGGATGAGTTTGTGAAATTCTTATACTCCAAAGTGCAAATGTCTTTCAATATTTTAGAAGCCCTGCTGCATAAAAATTCACATTCAGGGCGCAATTCCAAGCATGCATTCCATCATAACATATTTCAAATCTGCATTTCCTACGTATTTCGTGAAGACAATTTGCGCAAAATTGTATACACTTTGGCTTCCATCACAGATCCCCCTGATCCATCGAAAACTATCTATGAAAAACTTGTTTGATTGGAAACTTCAACAGATAACACGAATACCTCTCAATTTCGATAAACAAAAATTCATACGACGTTTGAGAATTCATAGTGAGAAATCCAACTTGCATAACATCAGGAGTCGATGTCGAGTGATATGTCAGGAATCCTTCATTCGTGATAACGCTTCATAGCTCGATACACGATCCAAATATTCGAGGCTTTTGTCGTATCGATGACGGACTCCCACTCTAATCCTCTTCATGTACGTTCGTGTATGCTGAAGCGAATATTAAGGTCAACAACGGATTACAGGAGAAATCAATAAGCCGGTGAAAAACCTTACCGCAAATCTACATCCGCCACACAGGTCCAGAAATTATTCTTCTACTTTTCACGTTCATTTCACACTTCTTCGCAGACATTCACGTGGAAAAAAAACCGCTCTGTATTCGAATATCCGTATGAATCGGAGAATCAGCGGATGTTCTAAACGAACGCGATGAAGTGAAACTTTCTTTGAATTAAATACATGTTTTCCTCTCCTTGTTGACGTGACTTATCAAACGATATATAAAAATTACTCTAATTGTCAAGCGATTTCGATTTCCTACAGGAATTCTTGACGGTGTGGGAAAATTCTTCGGAGGATCAAAATCATCTGTAAGCGCGGCTCAAGAAAACTCGAATGGAGTGGGAATTTGTCTAGGACAAAGTATTCCACTCCTAGCCAACCATGGATTAGTTCCAATCATGGGTCAATTTGATTGATTCCAATGATATTTGCTAATAACTGATCAATTATTTGGGCATTATTTAGGATCTTTATGCGCATGTCCATTCATTGGATAACGATTGATCGAAAATTGATCATTTTTGAAGGGCCGATTGTTGGTTGCTAATGCGGACATAAAACAGGACAATTATTGATCAATCTCGTGGTCCATAGAATTGACCAAAAATTGATCATTCAACATACGTCGATAATCAAAAATCTGGAAATGTAAAATATCACTTATTTTCTATCGGTAATATGGAATTTTGCATTGGTCATGTCATGTTAATAGGATAGAAATATTCATAATGTATTGTTTATGACGAAAAATTGTTGTGGTTTATCGATTCATTCATCTCCGTCGTATCACGGTTCATGGCGCGGTGAAATTGTCGCGATGAATTGAGGTTATTCATAACTTCAATTTCGGTTTGAATTTCAATTTCGGAGGATGAATGCAAATTCCGATTATTATCATGACTGAGTGAACCGATTGAACTCCATTCCAATCAAAAAGTGTGATTCCGGGTTATATTTTCTATTTGAATTAGCAATACGCAAATTGCGGATGATTACCCAGATAGAAAACCGTGCCCTAAATATTTTGTAACATACGAGGGTGGATTGATAAGTTTCCGACCTGACCAAGAGATGGCGCCACTAGGCCTACCTTGAGGTGGCGTTCTATAGTACCATCCTTAGATAGCTTGTAGCTATAGTTTCAGTCCGATCGCCATGTTAGTTTAGTTTTGAGAGCACGCTGACCAAGACGCCTCTGTGTTTTTCGTAAAAATGGAAAAGCTGGAAAATCGTGCTGTCATCAAATACTTTTATTTGAAGGGGTTAACGCCGAAGGAAATTAAAGAAGAGATGGACTCAACACTGGGGACATCCTCCCCATCATATTCAACCGTTAAGCAGTGGGTTTCCGAGTTTGAAAAGGGTCGTGTGAGCACCTCTGATGAGCCTCGCTCAGGACGCCCCATTGAGGTCACAACTCCAGATATGATCGAAAAAATCCATCAAATAGTGCTGAAAGATCGCAGATTAAAAGTTCGTGAGATAGCTGAGACCTGTAAGATGTCATATGAACGTGTACAAAATATTTTGCACCAACATTTGTATATGGAAAAGCTCTGTGCAAGATGGGTGCCGCGTTTGCTAACAGTCGACCAAAAATTGATTCGAAAGAACATTTCTACCGCCAATTTGGCGTTGTATAAGCGTAATCCAAGCGAATTTTTGCGTCGATTCGTAACCGTTGACGAAACTTGGGTCCACCACTACACTCCTGAAACCAAAGAACAGTCTAAACAGTGGATTGGACCAGGGGAACCAACTCCAAAGAAGGCAAAAACAATTTTTTCGGCGAACAAGGTTATGGCTACTGTTTTTTGGGATGCAAGAGGTATTATATACATTGATTACCTTGAAAAGGGTAAAACTATCACTAGTCAATCCTACGCAGACTTATTGCAACGTTTGAGCCACGAAGTGAAAATTAAACGACCTCATCTGGCGAAGAAAAAAATCTTGTTTCATCACGATAACGCACCAGCGCACACGTCAATCGTTGCGATGGCTAAAATCAACGATCTGAAGTTTGAATTAATGCCGCACCCTCCCTACTCTCCAGACCTAGCCCCGAGTGACTATCATCTGTTTCCTAACCTCAAAAAATGGCTTGGCGGTGAGAGATTTGCGGACAATGAAGAAGTAATCGAAGCTGTAAATGGGTATTTTGAGGAGCTTGACGAATCAGTCTATAGAGATGGCATTACTAGACTAGAACACCTCTATGAGAAATGTATCAGCCTTGGAGGAGATTATGTTGAAAAATAAAAAAAAAAAAATTCTTAAAAACGTTGTTTTTCTTGGTCAGGCCGGAAACTTATCAATCCACCCTCGTAAACTTCGCTCAGCTTGCAATGATGCATAAAATGTGAACATTATGTCTTCATTATGGTACCATCACCTCGTTTTGCTACGAAGAACAATGCTTTATGCGGAAACACCTTGGTACCATGATGCAAACATTTCTTGGCGTGAATGTCACCATTATGATGGCATTATTGAGACATTTTTCTATCTGGGTATATATTATAATGTTAAACTGAACGGATTCAGTTTCACAGCGCCGTCATCACAGTTTTGGAATGAAAAAATTGAAAACAAATGTTCAACAAATTTGAACAAAATTCTTTTACACTGAAGTTATTATATTAATATTATAAAGTGATTCAAAGTTGTATAGTATGCAGGGTGTCCCAGAATTCGCGAACCGGATTTTACAGGTGTATTTGAAGAAAATTTTTTTGACGCTTAGTTTTGGAGATATGAGCATTTTCAGATTCTTGTTCAAATCTAAATCATTCAAAGATACCGTATGCTACATACTTGAACTCAACACCATCCACTAAGTTGGGAAACGGCAGATCTGTAGAAAAAAAATTAAACTACTTTATCAATGATAGTTCCGGAGCTATAGCGATTCGGAATGTTTTAGCTCTCAGTCAATCAGAATTCAGCAACTTCAAATCGCTATAGCTCCGGAACTATCAATGATAAAATAGTTGAATTTTTTCACCACAAATCCGCCGTTTTCCAACTTAGCGAATGTTGTTAAGCTCAAGGATGTAGCATACAGTGTTTTTGAATGATTTGGATTTGAAAAAAAATCTAAAAATGCTTATATCTCCAAAACTACGCGTCAAAAAAATTTTTTTCAAACGGGAAATCATTGCATTTTGGCTGCAGAATATACCTGTAAAATCCGGTTCGCGAATTCTGGGACCCCCTGTATATCAATCGATAACGAGTTATTGGTAAATTTTCGATCAAACCAAAGTAATTGTCCAATAATTGCCAAATTATGGGTCACATTATTTCACAGCTGATGGCAGCACCTACGCCCATGCCATTGACCAGGGATCGCCCTGCAATTGGGAATGCCAATGGTCCACTGAAATTGATCAATTATTCGTCGCCAATGCGGACACAAAAATGGACAAGTATTGATCAATCCCACTTAATCTCATTGGGTAATAATCGACCAGTTATTTATCAGCTTTGGTTAGCTGGGCTCTTGACAACTCCTAACTTACAGGAGACATTTCATATCAGAGATTTTTATATCGCGAATTACAGCGTATCATTGCGAAATTGGAGAATTCATTACAGAAAAGCGTTATGAGGATCTCTACAGTCACTTTCACAATTTGAGAATTCGAAGTAGCCTGCCTCGTTATTGACTCATTAAATTGTCAGTATGTCAGCTCTTTGTGAATGATATTCACTGAAGAGTATTTTCCTGCATACTGCACAGAAAAAATATTATCTTTCCAATTACCATATTAAAATAAAAAAGCATAGGACTAAAATTGAGGAAGCAGGGATTGTCGGATATGAGGGACAGGAATTGCTGTTATAACCTCCTTTTGTAAGAGTGATTTTTTTAGGAGTCACGCAATATTTAACGTAATTTGATCAAAGAACAGCACAATTCACGAAATCACATTTTGAATAGATCCCCATGCGGGTATTGACAGGACTGGAGAAAACCCAAGCTTGTCCCAGGATTGGTACGTGTATCAGAAACAAACCTCCGTTGAAAATAATTGGACCAATCTTGTTCCATGATTGTCCCGCTGTTTCCAATGGATAGTTAGTCATGGGACATTTGTTCGTATCTCTGGAATGGCCAAAAACTGCACTTGGTACAAGCTTGGCACAAGCGTGAAAATCAAGCTAAGGTTAAGATGATTATTTAAGCCGATTTTGTCCACATAAGTGGCACAGTGTTTTCAATTACTGACCGAATTCCGAGTTCACAATGGATAAACACTTGTGCATAACTATCGGGCCAAGACCAGTTCAATCTCCTCCCCATGATTGGCCCCACACTCCAGTTTCACACACTGAGATACATATATTTGATCTCAATAAGAATAAAACTTGACTCAATGGTAATAGGCTACTTTTGGATGTGATCATACACGGAAATCAACTAATCTTGAAGAACTCTTTACAGGATTTCAAGATGTCTTTTCCATGCAGGGATTAACAAGACTGGAAAAAACCCAAGCTCGACCCAGTCTTGGCATATTCAATCTATCGTTTCAAGATGATTAATGTACGGTATTCTAAGGGAGAACTTTGAGCTGAAATATGAATCGAATTACTCTTCTCATCAGTATCTGTGATGAAAGAAGCATCGATTGATGCTTGGCGAATCATTTGGACTAGGCTGGAATGAACCATTGGCCCAAGTTTGACCTGATCTTATCATTCCCAAGCCTGGGCCGAGTTTATCGAGTTGTTGGACCATTGTTCCATACACACATTCCATACAGCAAAAGAGTTCCCACGAAGAGCTCTCGTTATGACAGTAAACATAAATTCAAATTGAGATCTTGATGAACAACTTACTGTTCAGAAAGAATTCATGTTGTGAGTTCATGAAGAATTCTCCAGGCATTCAACATGTATTCGTTTTGAATTTATTGAATTCATATTGAATTAATTTTCACTGACATAACGGGGACTGTTCCAAGAACTCGTTAAGGAGTCTTCAAGAATTCAAACGGGTTATTTTTGCTGTCTGGGATGGGGACTAATTCCGCGGTCATAGTCCTCCGGTACAATTCTCATATCGTAATTTATAAGATAACATTCTTTCCCTGTGAGGACAAAGTGCGGGACTGTGGTTTTTAAGTATATCAGGGTCCTGCGATTTTATTTATTTGGATTATTGGAAGAATACACACACACCGAGCGATCCAATGTGTCTAATATCAAACACATCTGGAGAGATACATCTAGGGTTTATATCTTTGTACCGTCAGTAGAATAAGATGAACATAGTCAGACACATATAACTTATGAGGGAAAAAATCATCTAAATTGGAACATCTATTTTTCATTCGAAATGCGTACATTCACGCGATGATGATATAATAATTATATCAAAATGTAAAAGGAAAAATTCCTGCGCCAAAACTCAATAAATTTCATTTCATCGGTACTGAACCATTAGTCGATTCTGATGATTCCCTCATGGATAATTGCAGATGAGAATAACATATGATAATGTGATACCTTCGCCAATTTTCGATTCGATGCGCCATTTTAACATTAATGAATGATGAATAAACAAGCTGGAATGTAATTCCACATTAAATTGCAAACGGTAGTTTCATTGTGTATTCAGTATCCTAAAGTACATCTTGTTCTTTTTATTGAAAAAAAGTTCCCCTCCCACTTGTATTATAAAATACCCGTTTATTCAAAAATGAACAAAGCCTGTACAGAATACAAAAGAGTGCTCGAACCCTGGCGGATAATTAAATCTCTGAAAAGACACGAATTCTTACGCATTTGTTAAGAATGATGAAAATTTGATTCTTAAACGTAGAATTTTACTCATTTTTTTTATGTAAGAAGTTAAATTATAACTATTGAATTTTCGTAATAATTGTATCATTCATATATTGTGGAATTTTAAATGAAGATATCATTTGGATTATAGATACAGGATAACATAATATAATACAGTGGAAGGATTCTCTTTGATAACGAAAATTGTTAAGGATTTCAAATCTGTATGCGGTTGCGTTTTTGTCTCATCAAAGAGCAATGGTGTTGAGTCTAATAGCCTTCATTACGATCCTTCTGAACTGTACCACAATTGAACAGAAGACTGTTGAGAAAAAAAAAATCATTCTCTACGTACACATTGAAATGAGGACTGAAAGCATTGAGTTTTTGGCTGCAAGCCAGATGTGTTTTTGTCAAAATCACATGAAAAGACAACAACAGTGGTTTGGTGATTTGTTATTCCGCTTATTCAATCAACTGTGACTACAAAATTTCCCGATTCACATTCAATATCATTCGCACATATTTTTTTTCTGTTTTTATCATGAATCACAATGTTGAGAAATATGCACGGAGTTGGAGAGATATCTAAAAAATAATTTTATACTCTTCATAACTTAATATGCGGAATATCTTCAAAGAAGATCTATGTATTTGAACGTCTTATGAATGTCTACAAGATATGCAAATCACGCTAAAGCGACTGTTTGTATCTCATGGAACTTCATAGAATATTAATATCCATTCTCGTCTCATTCGCACATTCTATGCATATTCATAGAACGTTTTAATATACTCGCGCTACTTGTATCATAGCACGAGTTGTATATACTTTTTATGTAGTTGAGAAGCATAATATAGAGCCAAAGAGTATCTCTTCGAATAAACATGTGCATAATTATGTATAATCGATCATTCGTGTAAACTTGCAATTTATCACCGCAATTTCTGGAATCAAAATTGATCATTAGAAGGAAAATAATGTGAAGCAATTCCAGATTCGATAGATTAGAATCTCTAGCAAAATATTTTCCTTCTCATATCTCTTTCTTGAATTCACGCAAATCCTATTCAGATACGGATTTTTCAAATCCATGTATCTCACCTCATTTCCTATTCCCTTACGCAAGAAAAAATATACTCTTGAAGAGGATTCTTCATAATTCATTTTCTACGAGAAAACAGTACCACGGCGTGCCCATTCTCGCCGAACTGAAACATGATTGACTCCTCCGGGACCTTTTTAGAAGAACGCGCGCAATAAATAGTGATGAAGATTGTAATCCCCATTACTACCTGTTTCCGTATCATCGAAGAGACGTTCTCCATCTTCTCCAAGAAATTCAAGTAGTATTGAGAAAATATAACGCTTCGTTTATTGCGTAACAAAAGGATTTATGAATCCTCAGGGATCCTCAAACAAATGAAAAGCTTACATGAATATAAAGATTTGAATGTTCCGCGAATATAGTAGAGCATCTCGGTATCCAACATTTTCTAGGAGAATTCTCTGTTCTTGCTTTGAATACAAGAAACAATTTTTCAGTAGCCAGTTCTGTAAGACTTCGCATTCTGCGCGCAATGTACAAGATAGTATATGGGTCATAAAAATGAAATGTTATACCGTTGGATGGTATTAGTACGATTTTATCTCACACGTGCTTCATACAGGAGAAAAATTTATCGATGGTATAAAAACCTTCGAAGAAGGTTATTCTTTCGTACACCGAATTGACTCTTCGAACCATTATGTTTCTCTTATTATGCTACGGTGAGGTGAGCTTGGAAAATTCTGACATAAAATTTTCATCTCACCCATTCGATATCAAAAAAGGAATTCGAGAACCCTTGGTCGTGAAATGGTCAACGCTTCTGAATGGGTTCGAATGGAGGTGAAAGGCTCAATGAATTCATTCCATTCTCATTCTCAGTTATGTATTTTATATTTTACACAAAAAAATAATATTACAAAAGTACACTGTCAAAAATGTGAGGAGTTTTGTGAGAGAATCGTTTTTGAATAAGGGATGAGGGATTTTTTCACCACTTTGAGGTGGTGGACTATTTTGTTTTTTGGGTGTTGAATCCTCTAGAAATGAAGATAAAGTTCACCAAATTATATTACAAAATTTCCCATTTATAGAGAAACTTTACTGTCATTTCTATTTCCATTTTTCAAGGGAAAATTCCACAATTATTTTTTAGACTGTGAGAACTTCCTGTATAATACCCGAGAAAAAAAGATTAGAACCAATGGAATCTATGTACATTTCTCATCATCCATAGCCTAGTATACATATATACTCTCCTCAATGTAAATAGAAGTTTCTCTAACATCCAGAGGAACTCCCATGGTGATCCTTTGAAATTTAAACGGATACATACTGGCCTCATTCCAACAACCACGACTGGAGGCATTTTGAAGAGCCCGTAATGATTCTTCACCGGCATTGCAGGGCCATCAGCAGTCCATTGAAATTCCATTCATCATTGTGTGCTGGGATATTTTAGAGAAATCTTCTCCGTTCTAAAATAAGATTTGTTAACCCACAGTGAGCCCACGTATTTTCGTGTGTTCTCGGTAAACTTTTCCATGTGCATTGCAAGCAACTGAATGAAGGTTTTTCAATGATAAAAAATGTACTCTGGTGCTTGGAATTGATCCCTGTTTTGGTTTCAAATTGTACCTCTCCATCCCCATGAACAGAAGATCAGATTCTCGAAAATCTTCTGTTTCTTTTTGACCCCCGTGGAGTAACTGGGGTTTGGAAACAAATAGAGTGTCGAACACTGTCGTTACACGTGTTGGTAGAAAAAAACCATCGCCATGTACTTTAGGGTGGTTCTTATTTCACTCAAAACAGTTTGTTTTGGTTTGCTTTCATTTTCTGTGGTTAACAAAAAGTTTTTTTTTTGTACGGGGGACCCTGTAATTTTGTTCTACATTATGAAGAAGTCCTACAATATTCTTCACATAATTTTCAATAGAGATTCAGGGGTCGCTACCGACGTTTGAAATAGGGATCAAAAATGCCTATTGAAAACCTCGGTAGCGACCCCTAAATCTTCTTTGAAAATTATGTAAAAAATATTGTAGGACTTTTTCATAATGTAAAACCAAATAACAGGGTGCCCCATACAAAAAAAAACTCTTTTGTTGACAACAGAAAATGAAAACAAACTGAAAGAAACTTTTTTGAGTCAAATAAGAACCATCCTACACTGAAAAAAAAATTTATTCCAGTCAAATAAATATTTATTTGTCCTGTACCAAAGAAATATTCATTAGAATTAACAAAATATTCTTTAGAACCAAAATAATTTATTTGAATTAAATAGATGGTTTTAATCGTTTATTTGATTCCAATCAATTATTTTGGCTCCAAAGAATATTTTGTTAATTCTAATAAATATTCCTTTGGTACAGGACAAATAAATATTTATTTGACTGGAATAAATTTTTTTTTCAGTGTAATGTACATTGAACAAGAAATATTCACCATAAAAAATATATTCCAGTATTCACATCAGACTCACAGGAAGGTTTTCTTCTGACAAGAACGAAACGTAGTCTTGTCCCTTTAACAAGAAAGAAATTTCCTTCATTCAAGTAAAATTTTCTTAAGATCAGCAAATTTCACTTGAATCAAGAAAACTCCTTCTTGCCAGTAGAAAACCTTTCTGTGAGTACAAGAATTTGGTCGATAATTAAATCAACATTACCAAAAAACCGCACGAGAAATTTTTTATCCAGGTCGAATTAAATATTATTTTCGTGACACTACCGCGTTGACTTCCGAGTATTATTCGGAATAATACTCGAGACATTTTCTGAGAAAAAAGAATTATCTCGTCTTGACCCGATTCTGGAGTCGAGTTCTCGAATTGATCAGATTCTCACAAATCCCTAGTGTCTACAAGACTATGATAATCCTCGCCTTCGTTCTCTACTTGTCTTGATCTGAAACACGAAAACGATCTCGAAGGACATGTTTAGAAGGGAATTCCGATGGTTCTATATCATTTCATACCCGTTGAGCAACCAACATTAACAGACATGTCAAGGAATCTTCAATGCATAATAATATACATATAATATCTTGTTTAGAACAAATCTGAATGATGTGTCTGTATTGTTGGATAATAATAGATCTACTTATATCGAAGTATATTTACGTCGATCACAATGAAAAACGTTGTGGACTGACTTAGATCTGAATACAAAAGAAGATATAATGTGTGCTTGGGTCTGTGTAGATTTATCTGTATCTATTCAGATCTCAGGAGATCTATATCATTCTATGTTTTTCATCTGATTGGGTCTCCAATCTTGATGATTGGATGGTACATGCTATGCTGGCATCCTCGGCTTTTTAATACCGCTTGCTTCACTCACATCTTTCTCATCTACTCTTTAAAATCTTTGGAGTGAGATTTCACTCTTTAGCCAGCCAGAAGTGAGCGTGTCGAATTTTCGAGTGAAATTTCCACTCTTCTAGAGTGATATTCTGAGGTTTGAGGTTAGAAATTCACAACCACTTCGACGCTAGAGTGAATTTTTCACTCTCAAAGAGTGAGAGGGCACTCGAAACGAGTGAAAATTCCACTCGAAGCGAACAGGTTCACTTCTGACACTTAGCGGAGTGAAACGTGCGATTTTTCACTTTCTCAGATTTAGAGAGTAAAAAGTGCTCGTTTCATTCTTCTATATTCAGGTACTGAAAGATTTGAGGAAAGAATAATCTTCCCGTCCTTTGAAGCAAATGAATTTAAAGTCAATCACTCCAAACACAAGCGTGGTATTGAGTGTTAATTTAATGTATGTTATAGCTTATACACACCTTTGAGAGATCATTTTCAAGTGTAATTGGTCTTCAGAGTTGTTCAATACAATCCTCGATCCCATTCATCCCTCACCAGGCTGTTCATTCCCACCTTGCAAATCCCTCGTTCCTCGCTTAATATACAGTCATAACGTATCCTCTTTCGTCTGGTTTCTGAATTATATTCGATATCATTATTTATGTTTGTTTTTCAAAGATTCCCAACTGCAACATTTAGTTAAAATTTCTACAACATTCAGGATTTTGTCAATCTTTTGTCAGTAACAATTTTCCAACAATTTTCAACGCTTTATTTTTCTGATAATGCATGATTTTCCAATAATCCAAGTTTTGTGAGAATCAATGTTCCGAAAACGTTCATAAAAAAACGGTTGAGAGAATCAATAGTTCTCAATGAACGTTTCCAATCGGTAGGTAATTTGAAATGGATCTAGTCGAAATTGGAGCACAGAATGATCGGAGTGCAAATAAAACCATGGAATGTCGGTGGTGGATTAAACTTGCGGCACACCTGGAAATTTCCTGGTGCGCTCTGCTCTTGGATATTATCGGCGCTCTGTCATCTTCATATTTGTCGAATAGACTCTGACACCCTGTTGACGATGTCAATCCATCCTGGGTAGAAGATGGATTTAAGTCGAATAATAATTGAATACAATTGTAATAAATCTATTTTTCTATATTTCCCCAAAAGGATCTTGGAAGACATGTTCAATCACTGATCCTATCAATTGATCGATCGACAGAGGGGGAGTACATTACTAACCACGATAAGAGGAGAGTTAAACAGTTCCATTCTGCACCTCTTCGAAGTTTTTCTCCAAAAACCAATCAAAACTTCCTATTGAATCATCAGCAGAAGATAATCAACTTTTCATTCTTCTTCCGCTTTCAGATATGAGACGAAAGTTATTCCATCCGATTATGTACGTTCGATAAATACTCACCCGCTGAGAAGAATATTTGTCTAATTTCGGAACTTCATTACGTGTAATGAAAAGATATGATTCCAAATACTTTAGAATTCAATTTCCCGTTCCAAAGCTATCGAATGAATCCATATCCAAAATTTCACCCTGAAGAACAATACAATTGTAATCAGGTAAATTGAATTCTCAAAACCCGAATGAAGGACCAATATTAAAGTGACGGGAATGAAAAACATACAATGAACAATGAACAGTGGACTTTCATTTTCACACGTTTATACGGAGCAACGACTCACCGAAATTTCCCTAATTCATTCAATGATGCAATAATACTACAATACTTCACACCAAGCTCAACATCACTATTACTTGCCTTTCATGATTGTTCGTGCTTATATGGCTTCCAGTTATTCCATTCATTCAATAGATTCGGTTCAAATGGTACCACACATTTGATCACTAAAATCCTCTGAGCCGAGTAGTGATCAACGATAAACGTCAAGATCACATTTAGCGATTACTACAGTAAAAATTCATTTCGACAATCTATAACGCGTATAAAAATCTTTGTATCATCAAAACGAATTCTAATTTGGTCGAAATGGCATAGACCACGGAAAATCTCTTAATCTATCATATACAATACTCAAGCACCCATCCCTTCCTTGAAATCTTTTTTCTGAGTACAATTCAGGATTACGATTTTACCCATCCTCCTACAGTGCTTTCATTATCTCACAAAGATTATATTGTACCTCCTCTTTCTTTTCTCCACTCATATAAAATCAGAATACACTTTTGATGCAACTTGTACAACAGTGAATAATGGATTCTTCAGGAATCGTCGGAAAGTTGACCGTTCATTGAAGTGAGTTATAATGAACACTGTCAATCATTCACTCGGTGCGTAAAACACAATCGACAGGGCAATATTTCAGATGAGTTATTTACAAAAGCCTAATAGAAATATCGACGGATGCAAGAATAAATGATATTCCATCTTTTCCTGCACTGTAAAAAAATTTCACCGGAAAATTCCAGTACATGTACTGGCAGCAATTAACCTGTACATGTACCGGAAAATTTTAGCACATTTGTACTGCGAAAATTCAGTGCAAACGTTATGGAATTTCAGCATCAGAACTGGAAATTTTCTGAGCCTCAGTACTGGAATTTTCCAGTACACGAACTGGACTTTTCCAGGACATGTACTGGAAAATTAATGCTGAAAATATCTATGAAAATTGAAAGAAAATTGCTCACGCCAAGTGATTTTGCAGGGTTTTTGTGTTCCAAGATGATTGGGGAACTTGATCGTTCATTTGGATGGACGGAAACTCATGTCTACCTAACGGGATTTGAACCTACACTTTTCTACCTGCCTACCAACTGAAACCTGAGACCTAACCGATGAGCTATAGCGCGACGTGTTGGAATGCCAGCTTGGGTTACTACATATGCTTCATATCTACACAGAGAAAAATAATGTTTTAAATATTACTACATTTTGTACTAAAGTAGCAGGATAAGTGAAACAGTATAATTTTTACAACACAGTGTAGTAAAAATTCATGCGTAATGATTTGAAGAATCTTTCAATTCGGAGCCGCTTCACATTATTGAGCATGAATTTTTACTCCACTGTGTTGTGAAAAATTATACTATTTCACTTATCCTGCTACTTTAGTACAAAATGTTGCAATATTCGAAATCACATTTTTCTCAGTGTAGAATACACAAAGGAATAAGTCTTCGAAAAATTATTATTGAAAATCTCAATCAGAAAATTTTGAATATAAAAACTTGAAATTTTCCCTGCCAGAAATGACAAAATCCAATAGAAGTGGAAAATTTCAGTGCAACAGTGATTAAATTACAGCATAACTGGAGAATTCCGTTGCATAGCAACTAGGAAATTCCATCACACGACCTGAAAATTGCAGTTCAAAACCTGTATAATTCAATTGCATAGCAACTGGAAAATTCCATCACAAAACCTGAGAATTGCAGGTAAAAACTTGTATAATTCCAGTATACGAACGATTAGGTTCTTTTTTTCTAAATTCGGAATTTTTCCCAAGTCCTTTTTGAGAGGATATTTTTTTCTGGTGCACCAGAACTATAAAATTGTACTACGAGCTGATAAAATTTTCGCGAAATCATGGCAAAATTTCAGTACATCATCTCAAACTTGAAAATTCCAGTACAAGGACTGAATTTTCAGTTATGCTTGGTGAATTTTCAGTAACGTACCAACAAAATCTCTGTACATGTACTGGAATATCCATATTCTAGTACTAGCACTGGAAATTTCCAGTCCAGTTGCACAGTAAATTTCCAGTTTTTTTTTTACAGTGTTAACTTAAGACCTAACCGATGGGCGACATGTTGGAAGGCCAGCTTGGGTTACTACATATGCTTCATATCTAGAATACACAAAGGAATGTCTTCGAAAAACCTCATATATCAATTTTATTTGCTAAAATTACAATTATTATTCAAAATCTCAATCAGAAAATTTTTAATATCAAAACTTGAAGTTTTCCCCGCCAGAAATGACAAAGTCTAATAGAAGTGGAAAATTTCAATGCAACAGTGATTAATCTCCAGCATAACTGGGAAATTCCATCACACGACCTGAAAATTGCAGTTCAAAACCTGTATGATTCAATTGCATGGCAACTGGAAAATTCCATTACACGATCTGAAAATTGCAGTTCAAAACCTGTATAATTCGAGTATACCCACGATTAGATTTTTTTGTCTAAATTCCACATCTTTTCCAAGTCCTTATCGAGGGGATGCTGTTCCTTTGGTGCACAAGAACTGTAAAATTGTAGTACGAGCCAGTGAACTTTTCGCGAAATCATGGCAAAATTTCAGTACACAATTCCAAACTTGAAAATTCCAGTACAAGGGCTGAATTTTCAGTTATGCTTGGTAAATTTTCAATACCGTACCAACAAAATTTCTGTACATCTACTGAAATATCCATATTCCAGTACTAGCAATGGAAATTTACAGTCCAGTTGCACAGTAAAGTTCCAGTTTTTTTTTACATTGTGTGGATTAATGGAGGAAACAACACAACAGGATTGTTCATGGACAAAGAACAAAAGTAAACACCATACACCACATTTTTGGAAATGTGTATTATGGAAAGATGACGCAAAATTTTGCACAATGTAGTTTATTGATCTGTAAGTTGGTTTTTCAGTGAGTTCTATGTTGTTCACTTGAAAAACTTCGAACAATGTAGTAATTCATTTCTATTGAAATGAGCAATGATGGTTTTGTAGGAGAGGGTTACGTTTTTTGCATGATTCTCCTGTACGTGAATCGCACGTTAACTGCTCTTACGTGCGGAATAAATTCAATCAACAGTGGAAATGTTCATTCCTCAGTGATTTTTCAGAAAGAGAATCAAAACAGCATGATTCATATCAGAGGTATGCATTGAGAATGACTGATTTTCAAGCAAAAAAAAAAACATTTATTTGTTCAACAAAATAGAAAAACTTTTATATGAGAGAACGCCTGGTTGAAGGAACCTATTGATGCTCGACAAATCTCATTGAAATTGGACAAAAGTCTGATCGATCAAACAGATGTTTGTCCAATTCCAATGAAATTTGGCGAGAATCAATGGGTTCCTTGAACTAGGGAGGTGCTGTCTTGTGCTGTTCCAGCGGCGGAGGGTTATTCAAAGTATTGTCGATCGGAAGCTAAGAACTTCTCCCATCTTTGTGGTAATTTACGGATTCCATGTTAGGAGCCAAGCCAAGCTCTGATATCCTCAAATGAAGTGAAGCGTGTACCGATCAAATCAGTTTATATGAAACGGAACGAGTAGGAATCACAACACACAATGTCAGAAGCGTTTCTAAATACTTTTTGAGAACTATAGCAACATGCGGCCGAGGATTGTTATACTGGAGAATCACATTGCCATGTCTCCACTGATATTCTGATCACTTCCACTTGTCTGCGCTCAGGGTTATCGTAAGAAATCCAATTCTCATCGTCGGTGATAATTCGATGCAAAAACTGGTCCCTGTTTTGTCGTTGATCAAGCTTCTCCCTGATGAAAAATTACCTTTCAATGTCTCTCAGTTTTGGTTCGTGTGGAACCCAATTTCCTGGCTTTTCAATCATCCCAAGAGTCTTCCAACGCCTGGAAATGGTTGATTGGTGAACATCCAACGACCCTGCTTTTTGACACGGATCCTGGTCGAATAATGCCTCCAGTATTCGATCTTCAAATTTTTTCACTTGACCCGGGTATAACATTAGAATCGCCATCTCTGAAGAGCATAAACCACCTCTCACATGCTCTGATAGCTGAAGCGTACTCTACAATGTTGAAAATTGTTTGAGATTTCATAACTTCTTCAATCATATTTGTAACCGAAATTCCAAATTCTTGGTACTTGAATTGAAAATCCATATACTGGTAATTGAATTTTCAAATTTTTACTATATTACACATTTTTGTATATTTCCGTAACTGAAATTTCATACATGTACCTCGAATTTTCAGTTACCTGATTGAAAATTGCTTCCGTTATGTGTATTTGAAGTTTTGTGCATAAATTTTTAACATTGTAGATATAAGCTTCCTGCATCACACAATGACTCTCTGCTGCACTCTTCTTGTAATGGAACAAGAAAATCAAAGCTTTCCACAAATGCTGTTTCGTTGGAACGAATTTCGACTTGTCTGATCGAAGGAGAACGTACATTCTTATACTCAATGTTTGACATGCAGTGGGTGGGAATATCCCTGTCTGAAAAGTCCAATAGATTCCCATGGGTTCCCTCAAGTGCTGTGACAATGACCACATAAAACCCGATAAGATATTCTATTCCTATCGGTATTTATTAGGTTTTGCTGATCATACCGATAGAAATCCAGAGAACATCGGATTCCTCATAGGATCTTATAGAAACCCTCAATCTCTGTGACAATAACCGCATAGGAACCGATAGAATATCATTCACTGTGAAAAAAAACTTCGGAAAACTCCCAGTATCGTACTGGGAGCGATTAACCTGTACATTTGCACTGGAAAATTACATTCAAATCATGAAAATTCCAGTGAACGTATCAGAAAGTTCTTGTATTTATACTGGAGAATTGAAGTAAAAAAAATGAAATTTCATGTAAAATACGGAAGAAAACCGGTACAACAGGATATTCCTTGGACGTAGACTGGAAAATTCGTCATGAACAGAAATTTTCCAGTTCCTGGGTACCAGAAAAATCCAGTTTTTCAACAGCGTTGATTCTGATAGGATTTGGCCTATCGGTTTCTATTGGTTCTTCGCACAGGAATCGGAAATTACATATATGCTTAATATATGAAGCTATTTACTTATCCGTCATCTTTAATCCGTCAATCTAATGATAACGTAGGTGAATTTATTAAATCTCAACCTCACTGCAAAAACTGATATCTTATTCTAGGTTACTTTTGTAGTGACTTTTAAAACATTTCAAAATGTTACTGTAATCATATTCAAAACACAAAACTATGTTTTCATTCAAAAGTGAAGAACAGGAACAATGTATTCGGAATGTATATTGTGCCATTTTGAAGCAAAACTAAACGAGATTCTAATCAATCGCATGATCAAAAATCATTGATATAATCCATGTTTTCAAGTTAAATCTGATGAACCACACTTCTATCCCATGTAACACAAGAAGTTCTAAGAATGTGCTCGAACAGTCTAAGAAGGTACTGGACCATCCTTAGAATGTTCGAGCACATTCTCAGAACTTCTTGTGTTACTTGAGATCATCTGCTTGGGAAACAAACATATTTAAACGTCAGTGTCGCAAAATAAGACACTTATGTTTTCCAGTTCAAACAGTCAAGTGTTTGATTTGAATTATCAAACATATCATGTCTTATTTTGAGACATATCTTCGACGGCAATTCTTGCAGGGCTGCACTGAGAAAAGAGGCATTTGGAAGTTCAGTAAACAGTACTATATTCCCTAACAGCAAAGTGCTAAGCAAATATGCGGTAAATTGTTGAAAACACTCAGCAACAGTTCAAAGCAATTTGCAGGGACGTTGCATCGCCAAATGTGCGCAACAATATGCTGTGGATCTGGGATTTTGGGTTGAGTTGTTTTGTTTAAGAAACGACATTGCGTTGCGTTGTTTAAGAAACAACATCAGAGCAATGGTTGCACAGCAACTTTTGTTGTATGGGTTTGTTCGATGAATCTGAATATTACTGAACTTTCAGCGATCTTTCATGAAACTTCAAGAAACATTACTGAAATTTTGCTTTTCATTACTGAATTTTCTCCAACCGTTATTATATAATACAATATTAATGCCCAACTCCGCGACATGCCATCCAATTCCTAATTCATCGAACAAATATAGTACTGTTTACTAAACTTCCAAATGCCTCTTTTCTCTCTGTGAGTTCTTGAAACGCCAACATGTATTCAACGTAGGACAAGTTTTCAATATCAGTGTGAATTTAATATTATCACAACGTTCAATCGATATCGACTTCCAAAATTCATAAAAATTCTAAAATTTATCGAATCAATACCGAATGGATCATGTTAAAAATTCCGATGCGTTCTGCTTGTTCAGCTACGATCGTCTTTATACATCTTTCTGACTCCAAACACATCCTACTATTCACGTAAATCAAGTTGGTAAATAGTTCTCATAAATTCCAGTATACGATCACGTATGAAATTACGACATGCATTCGTGAAGAAATACGTGACATTCTACAATTCAATATGAGAATCTACATATGAATGTATAAACGTAACCATAAGATCGTTCGAATTTAGTTTATGAAATCTCATGTACACTGACACGCAAGATACAATTTATTAGGTTTCAGTTTCTACCAGGAAAATCGTATAACTTCCATGATTCGAGAAAAATCCCTCTGTCGAGAACGGAAAAGCGATCCAGTAATGTTGAGAATTTATTTGGCAGATTCTGATCTAAACTATTTGACCATTGCTCCATTGTTTCACCGCCACTGTTTCTCTATCAGTAAAATTTATTTGACAGATACCAAACAACACTAGGTTCGTACCGATATTTAATCAACACTGGCATCCCATGCCATCGACCTGACGAACCTAGGTCGTGCCAGTATTCAGCTGAAGTGGATCAAGTTACGAGATATTACAAACGGACCGCAATGTACCCGTATCACTCACACAGTTGCTTTCCAATACTTCCTCCTCGTACTCCGAAATATCGACTTTCTCCATCTTCTGGATGGATTAAAAATAGACGGATAAATACTCTACGGTACGAAAGTGAAGTCTCAAAAACCCGCTGACACATGTTGGGTCATTACCTGAATTAGCCTACGTGGAAATTGAGAGATGAGTCAAAGAGATCATGACGGGACCTGTTCGTATGCCATTATTGATCCAGTACCGAAATAATAATTATACAAGTGTCAATATCGGCATTGTGCATTTTCCTATTCAAGGGCCAAGGAGCATTAAAAAACGAACAAAATTTCACTACGTAATTTTTACATCACTAAGCAATAATTACGAATTTTGAATATATAGCATTAAAGTGCACTGCTAGGATTTGGCTCTAAATATAAATCCACACCCCAAAACACATTACCAAACATGGAGAAATGAATTGAAAAAATTATTGACATTTGTAGGTTAATAAGTTTATAATCATTCTCATAATTTTGAGGAATCATTTGCAGTAATGTATAATACTTCATCTCTGTGGATTTAAAATTTGTATTTATTCCTTAGTTGACCAGAAAGTACGTCGCAAAATTTTGCCTATTTCTTGAAGGACTCCATGGTCCTCGAATTGCCATTTGAATTGTTCGACGGATGAAGATGAAGGAATGATTTCGTTCTGGCAAAAAAAGGAAGAGACAGGGAAGAGAGTGGGGGAGAGGAACGGCTTATCGAAGATTAGGCGACTGAAAACGACTCGACTTCAGAGATATCGGTGATGTTGAAATTAAGAGCACCAGAATGAATTGAAAATACAAAAGTCACTCTTACTAATCACAAATTAACTCGACTTGTGCTTTGACAGGAGAAAATCGAACGGTCGAAGAGAGGACCGCAAAATCAAACAGATAAAACCAAAGACTTCAAGAGAACCCACGGCCATTCCCAGTAGTTTCATCGATGCTCTGTAGAAGAGGAAGATAGAAATTTGTCTCTCTTTTTTTCTCTCACATAATCAAATTTGCACGCTCATTGCACAGTTGGAAATTTTGTGTAAATCTGTTAGAAAATCTGTGTGTCGTGGATTTTCTGTTAAATATTCAACACAAACATGTGTAACTTCTACAGACGCTCCTTGTGTAATCAGGTCTCAACTGATTGATAATGTAAAATCATGCGAACAAGTGGAGAGAAGTGTCAAAATGACACAAATTTTATTTAACTCAAGATTGAACATAAACATTGTGTTATGCTCAATTACCAAGGGAAGATCGCCAGTGGTGGGTGCTACTTTTTGATGATAGATCCATATACGCGTAACTTTGGTACTCGTCGGAAAAGCTGTTCATTCATTTTGGTTTCGGCTCCCATTCTAATGGGGCTTAGTTTTCTAGATATGCGAATCTGAAGACTGAATGCGAGTTGATATACACAAAGAAAGTACCCCCATCCAAGTGACAGAGCTTCAACGTCTGGTCTCGACGATCCATGTTCAATTCTCATTGAAGACTATTCTCTCAATTCATTCTTACGCATTGTTTTAACATAAACAAATGCGATTTCCACATTAAATTTACGTTGAAAAATCCATAAATTACACTTTTCAGCTGTTGATTCAGTACTTATTTTGAATTTCATTCGACAGTACTTATGTGTTGAAGTTACACGATCAGAAATTCCGATAAAAACTTCATCAGTATCCTTTTGTGTCATATTATTTACATCAAACTTCGGTTATAAGCTAACACAAACACATTATGTTGAATCGACATAAAAATTTGTGTGGACCGTTTGGAACAGGTGGAATAAGTTGAACTTAACACAAAATTTCCAACTGTGTGTGAGATAATAAATTCTGTCCTCAATTTCAACTTAGGAATATCAAATGATACCCGCAGAATTCAAGTTATAATTATAAATTTAGTACAGACAGCTGAAATGAGGCCAAATACTTCGACATATCTTGATGTGAAGGGAAGACGTCGTTATGGGAACTTCCTCATTTTTTTTAGTGATCTTCACTCAATATATAAACATCTCTATTGAGAAAGTTCAATATATTTTAATAGATAGAAACAACAAATTTCTTCAATGAAAATTCTTTTTGCATCGGTATTTATCAGGCTTCACCGATTGTACTATCGAAAATCAATAAAATATATTGATTACCTCAAAAGATCCAACAGAAATCAATTACAACGCCTGTGACAACATAACATAATCCACATAATTGATTTCGATAAAATTATATTTATTGGAATCCATCCATAGAGATCACTTGACTTTCAAGGCATTACAGGATATAATTATCCATGGTCTGTCTCAAATAATTATAATCTAATTGAAGATATTTAAGAGACGTCTTATGCAAAATTATAAGGTCCTTCGAGATGTATTTTAGGCCTCTTCGAGATATCTTTTAAAGTAATCTGAAGGAGGGTTCCAAAGACAACACGAGCCAAATACAACCATTTTAGGTTGATTTTAGATGAATTTACATTCCATGGACTCAATAAACATTGGATCAACGTTTCTGTTCTCTTGGAGGATGAAGCAGAATGGAGTCTCGAAAGTCCTTCTTATTTCATTCTCTCAAATCATCATTTTTAAGGTGTTTTTCTGGAAAATAAAAACTGAGCACAGAGACCCAGTTATAGTTAAAACCTACTACACGAGTGAGAACCACACGAGTGAAAATGATTGAGATCTTGATGCAATCCAGAAGCTGTTTGGAAGAAACAATCTAGCGCAATATCAGTGCCTTATACATCTGTTTTTCATTCGTTTGTGTCAACTCAGTGGTTGTCTTTACCGACCAGTTAAGGATGATTGACTTCATGAAACAGGTTGTTGATAAGAACTTATATGAAGAATATGACTCAGTTAATTTTTCACACATCTAAATAATAAGTTTACAACATGAAATTCATTCATGAAAATACTTCTTACCGAGTGCTTCTGCATTTTCATAAAAAGAAGAAGAAAAATTCTTGGAGTGGGAAAATCCGATTGGAAATGCCCATCCCTCAACTTTTCTTCGGTAGAAGAATTCATAAAAAGAAAAAAAAAACTAATAGGAATCGCATCTGTATTCTTTTTTGGCGGGAACAAGTTATTTTCCCCTTCCGAGATGGAAAAAATCTATAATTCCAGAGCTTATTGATTTCTATTCCTCATCATCCATAAAGCGAGGGAGCGAAAAACTAAGAATATCCTCTCGTTTTTCTATTCCTCTTTTGCTCATTCATCGATACTCGATGCGAGAGAATCCGCAAAATCACGAAATAATGGAAAATTTATGAACGATTGAATTATCTTCTCATTTACACGTAAATTTATGCAAATGACATCTTCAACGTTCCTAAACTAGGAGTTCACATTCCTCCTTCTGGCAATATCAATCATCCTGAGTGAATTATCTTCATAAATGCATCAGAAGGTTGTAGTTGGAACAATAATTATACAAGTGAATTATTCTCGCATATTAGTTCTCAGCTGTAAAAATGTTTCACGCACAATCGAACAAGGAGAATGTTTGCAACAAAGAATAAATATTCCCTTCCCAACAAACCTTCCTTACGAATAATTTATGTATAAATATCTTGTTATTATATGGGTGTACTTGGTTTTTATAAATATAACAGATGAAATATAATTGGAAATAAGTTTTAAAAATTGAATGTGGATTTCTTTGCTCACCTTCCCTTGTACGTTCAGTGAGAAAAGGATGTCATTACTTCATGAAACATCCTGGAATTTTCTTGTCTTGACGTTATACATCCACCAGTTCGTGGGAAAGTCGGTAACGTGAAAATCAATGCACAACACACATGACACGCACGAAAAATCTCAACGAGAAAGGAAATACGACAATAACGCACTTTATGAATTAATTTTACACACTTATAAGAGTATAGTTTGATTATTTTTCTGCTCCTCCTTTGTTGTGATTCTTTCCAAATAACTAGTAGAAGCTGTAACGATTATGGAACGAAGACTTGAACGAGGATGTCCAACGAAAGCTCGTTCCTGACTGCTCGTACAGTGGTCTAACTCATAGCCGTGCAACTGGGGACCCGGGGCTTGCGCCTTTCGGAAAATCAAACTTTACCTCCAACCGAGAAAAATCCACCCACGAGGAGACAATACCAGCCATCATCGCAACGCATTTTGCACTTGTTCTCTAGCGTTGAATTCGTTACTGATCGTTTCCAATATATTCTTTAAATATGGTATTCCAATCGACATTTTGTTTTATTTTATGCTATGTATTTTTGCTGAAAGCGTGTCAATTGCGGATGGATAGTTGATCTTCTCGACGATTAATCCCGACTGGAAATATTTTGAATAAAAGTATCATGAATGTAATATTTCATGATTCATGAAACTGATCCAATTGATACAGTACTATACATCACGATCGCACTGAAAACAGAGGTTATCATAATTGACATTCATTTTGTTTCGAAGTATTGATAGAAATGTTTGTGGTATAGGTATATTTCATGTATAGATAACGTGAATGAAATCATTCAACTTGCTTCGGATTTTCGAATTCAAACTCATTACAATCTCATATTCTTGAATTCCAATAATAATCGATAAATCGGGTTTATGAATTATTCTCTTTCGCTTACATAATTCAGAGTTTGAACGGAAAACAAGAATTTCTATCAGCTCTCTCGAACTACAAAGCTCATATGGATTTCTAGAATTACAAATCAACGTTTTCCTAGTGAATCAGGAAATTCCGATGAGTGCTTCATAAACGTCCACTCAATACTTGTCAATTTCCCTTCTATTCCATCTCGTCGAACTTCAAGCGTTCCTCCACTGAAATGTACAACCTGGATCTAGTTGAGATCGTTGAATGAATGTCATAAACAAGATTCATGCAATTACAAGCAGCTATGAATGGAACAAAGTATTCGCGATGATACTACATATACTAGATGTTGACCTATTCATCGCGAACAACGTTCAAGTTATTGGAATCCATCGAATATAAACTGTAAATAAAATATTCGGAATTTTCCCGAAAAGTGAATTCCCATAGATGTATCGGAATTTTCACATAAAAATACATAAAAATGATTGCTTTCATGTGATTTTTACTGTGAGCTAACCGGATTGTTTCAAATATTTATAGAAAATTTATAGAAAACGATTCCGAAAAATGCCGCTTTGCTAAATTAGCAGCACGGTTGTTGTTACAGCAAAAATATACCTATTTCAACAGGATATTTGATTGCTGATACAGGATTGCTGATTCGGCAAAATTTTCTAGTTGTCTGTATATCTACAATTCCAGATTGTTGAATGGCAAGCGCTTGTTAAAAGAGCAAGATTTTTGCTGTAAATAGCAAATTTTTTGCTAATTCAGCAACAAGTTTTGCCGTCTCAGCAAAGCAAATTTTCGAGGTGTGCTGATTCAGAAACTTTTCTCCTCTGAGTGCACTTCACATACATCTGTGTGAAGTTTCCCATCAACATTTTTTGAAAAATTGACATTGTCAAATAACGAATCCAACACAAATTTGAATACCACACCTTTTGTCATAAACTGATATTTCATAACGTGTACTTTTGTTATCAACCATTCTGAGCAAAATAGAAAACTCAACAGAATTATTACAATTGATGGCAATTTGAGTAATTCGGCAGCAATTCAAAGATTTGCTGATGAAATAGGAACTCGGTTTCTCATCCGCGGAACCTGGATTCACCCTACACTTGGCGAACTTTCAAGAAACCTCTCCCAAAGTCACTTCACTGGATAATGTTATGAGAAAGATATGTTTATAAAATTTTAAAAATCAAATTTCCACATGTTCTTTGTTTGTGATGGTTTCAATTTGCTAGCACTGGTAACCATGGCAACGGTTCTGCCTCAGTACGGAATTGGATTTGAATTTCAATGTGAGAGTCATAATTTTGAATTCTTCCTATAGTTCCGGTGATACAACTGGAGCATATGGATTACAAGCACCGACCCGGTTATGAATGTTATACCGGCCCTCATGGAAAATGGTATTAACCTCTTTACTTCTCATCATGTGGAAATTGAAACGTGCGTCCATGGATGCTTCCAACATTTATGCAAATTTTGCAAACTCAATGAGAAATAAAAAGGTGCGAGTATTGAAGTTCGCACAATTTGCAAAACCTGCACAAATGTCGGAAGTATTTTATACTGACGCAGTACGATTTCAAGAGTTGCCAGTATTGGCTAATCGAAGAGGTCAGTTCCTATATGCTGGGATCCTATCGTTTGCTAACTACACGGAAAAAAATCCCCATATAAAAATTACATGAAAAGTCAGGTAACGATTATAGTGGGGATTTCATGTGAAATTCACTACACAATCCTGTTGGATTTACATTGCTTTTAAAGGTAATTCACAGCAACACTCCTCTCATTTACATAAAGCTGAAACTAGCAGGCGTGAAGTTAGCAATCGATTGTTTTAACTTTTGAATCAAATTTATTGGAGCTTTGTTTATACCAGAAATCGATTGAGCAGCACTCACCAAACGTTTCAGATCCTCAAATCAAAAATTGTGTATAAAGAGGTATGAAAAGCAGCTATCAGCTCTACGGCTGCCAGTTCCAGTTTCATCTCATTTACTTTGGTAACAATGTAAATATAACATTGGTTCCAAAGTACATTTGACTCAAATTACATTCATGTGAGCAGTTTTGTTAAATTCACAGCAGCCAATGTAAAATTTACATAGGACTTTTTTTCGTGTACACTCAGGGGAAGGCAAGAATTCGAAATACAATTATGAGAAGAAGATATTAGAAATCGAATCACTACTTCATATCATCATCATCATGAAGTGATCAGTCTTATGACTGGTTTGATGAAATCCTCCAACTCTGTCTATTATCCGCTAAACGCTTAATTTCTACATATCTACGACAACCCTTATCTTGTATAATTTGCTTCATATAACTTAATCTAGGCCCATTTTTGCGAGTTTCACCATTCATTTTTTCTTCTGATATTGTTTCCAATAAAATATCATGCCTTAATGTGTGTCCTATCAGATTACTTCTTCTTTTCACGGCATGTTTCAAGAGACTTCTTTTTTCATTTACCTTCTCAAGTACTTCTTCATTTTTTACTTCCTCTATTCACTTCATTCTAAGCATCCTTCTATAACACCACATTTCAAAAGCTTCGAGTCTTCGTTGGTCCGTTTTCCCAATTGTCCAAGTTTCGCAACCATATAATGCTGTGTTCCAAACGTAACTCTTCAAAAATTTCTCCCTCACTGCTAAGCTAATATTCTTTCAGCATAATAACTGTACTTCATATCTTGAATTAAAAATAAGTTTACCTCAGTATTTTGTACATGAAGTATGATTTTCACAGAATTTCATATTTTAAATTCGACAAATCTAGGTTTCAAACAGTGTCGGACTGGTCCACCCGGCTCCCCAGTGACCGGGTATTAGGGGGCCCGTTCAGTTCTCAGTTTTTCTTTTATTGTTTATGAATTATGATAAAATTGTGATTTTCCAAAGAATATGCTCCGTCTACAATGCGAAAACTCCTCTATTTGTCCTCTCTCCATAAAATATTTGTTTGTAGGAGTTGATTACCCAATTGGGTGCCAAAATTGATTACTTGTGGCGAATACATTATTTATTTAGAAGACCAAATTATTTGGATCAAGCATTACATTATTTAATTTGATTGAATATTTTATTGATCCCAAGGAGTCTGCTGTGGAAAGAGGACAAATAAACAATTCATTTAGTGAGAAGACATTTTTTTCTGTATAGGGAGTCCAACGTATTCCCCAACCGAGGGCCTTGATGTAAGCCAGTCCGACACTGGCTTCAAACACATTCCTCAAAGTATTTTGTACAACATTTTAAGTTTTAAATAAATTTTCCTGAGCGTTTTGACCAATTTTCAAGTATTTGAGAGATTGGATAAAAAGAGATTCTGAAGGAAGTACTTAAGATATAAAATGTTGAAGAGAATATATCTGAAACCTGAAGTACATAGCACTAGTTTTTATTCCAGTACGTATTCAGGATAATTGTATTTCAAATAATTGCCCAGCCCTGACTACACTGGTCAGAATTTCTGAGAGTTTCAAATTCTTATGGATTGAATGAAGAATTGAATTACATGTAATGAAATTTTCAATATTGCTATATTGTATTTCCCATAACAGTATAGTTCAGTAACAAAGTTTTCATTGATATCTAATTGAAATTTCAAGAAATTTTTCTATAACTTGAATTAAAGTTACTTCAATCGGGGAAAAAAAACCACGTTGGAAACAACGTTGTTTACCACGGTGAAATTGTTCCTCCTCGAAAAAGAAAAAAAACAACGTAGAAAACAACATGAACAAGAAAAAATTACCGAATACATTTTCTAATAGAATCCTCTCAATAGACCCTACTTGCATAACCATGCTTGGAAAGTTGTGGGAAAACTACGTGTTAAACAACGTTAAAAACCACGCTGTTTTCAACGTTGGATATTTCTTTTCCGAAGAGAAACCATTTCTCTGGCGGAAATGTTACACCGTGTAAACACCGTGATTTTTGAGTGTAGTTGTGAATTTTTTACACCATATTTTACACCCAAAGTACACCGAGAGCAGTCTCACCCAATTTACACCAAGAAACAACCTCCAGCATTCTATGGTTGTGTACCGATACACTGAGTTCCCACCGAATTGACACTCTATTTTCACTGAGACTACACCGAAAGCTTTGCCACTCTGGGTACACCAGAAAACCACCCAACCAATCCCCATTTGGAATACGGATATACCGAATTTCTACTCATTTCACACCGAATTTAGAGGGTTGGGTATTTCCCCTTGTTAGCATTTCTAACCTGTTGTGTTCAGTAAAAATTGAGTGTTATTTGATGGAAAGCCGGTGTGTCGGTTCCAATCCAGTGGACACTCGATGTTCCGGTATCCGAACACAAAATACTGGAGGTTGTTTTTTGGTGTGAATCGGGTGAGATAGCTCTCGGTATACTGTGAGTGTAAATTCGGTGTGAATTCGGTGACCTATGTTTCGATTCACATCAAGTACAGATGTTTTCCGGTGTAAACAAAGTGGAATTATGGCGTATACTCTTCATTTTTTCGATTTCTTGTTGATGTACGATGAGTTGATATTGAGTGTGGATTGGGTGTTGATTCAGTGGGATTTCGGTGTACCTGTGTTTTGATTCAAATCATCTGCACAGATCTTTTGTCGTGAACCAGGTTAAATTGGGTGGATATTTCCCACTTTCCGAATGTTCTGTTTGGTGTTCGCTCAGTGGAGATTCAGTGTAAAATGGGTGTGAATTCAGTGGGAATTCGGTGTACCTATGTTCCGATTGACATCAAGTACGGATGTTTCTCGGTGTAAACAAGGTGAAATTATGGTTCATACTCTTCATTTCTTGGATTTCTTGTTGGTGTACGATGGGTAAAAATTGAGCGTGGATTTGGTATAACTGTTGGGTGTAAAAGATTCACAAGTACACCCTGTTTTCAGGGTGTAAATTCGTCAAAATACCGAAATACCACCGACTTCACACTCAATTTACACTTACACCCCATTCACAGCCAAAAAAACGGTGTAACGTTTCCGCCAGGGTTTACCACGGTAAACAACATTGTTCTCAACGTAGTTTCCCATGTTGTTTTCAACATGGTTTCTTTCCCTGCAATCAAAGCTTCACGTGAAAAACTTCCCAGAGTTTGTAAAAACGATTGATTACCTTCAGTAAATAAGTGTTCAATATGCTCACTAGATACGGGAGAGTAGAAATTCCACTCGAATGAAAAAATGGGTTCCCTTCTGGCTGCCTGAAGAGTGAAATTCCACTCTTTTGGAGTGAAAATTCACTCTTTAGGCAGTCGGAAGAGGACCTATCTTCCCATTCGAGTGGGAATCTTACCCTTTCCAACTCAGAGAATGCGTCTCCACGAAAATGGAATTGAGTTGCGGTGTCTGTCTTTTGACTCTATCACACAAGTGCTAAATTGACAACCCAAGACGCCAGATATCCTCGAAACGAGGACATCACAGTCAGGAATCAACCAAAAATTAGCATTCGCCCTGTCAATTTTACAGTTCAAATCGCAATCTACTCGGAGGGATTCAGTACCCACACAGGACACCTACGTCGCCTCTCCGTGGAATTCAGGGAGAAAAAAGGGATCGGTGGATACAGCGTGGTACGACGGAGAAGCAGCGTAGAGGCAACGGAGAAATGTCCACCCGAAAGAACAGCACGGACATTTCTCCGTCGCCTGAACGGTTGCTTCTCCATCGTACCACATTATATCCATCGCTCCCTTTCTTCTCTCTAAATTCTCCGGAGATGCGACGTAATTCTTTGGCGAATGTCCTGTATGGGTATCTACAAAGAATCTCTGCCCATATGAAAATTTAGCGATTCCGCCAATGTTGACCATGGGTAATGGCTTGGACCAGGCGTGACAGCCAAGCGTAGGGGATTTATATTGGGCCAACGTTGATTGGCAATAGAGGTAATATCGTGCCTGTGTCGACAATACAAAAATGAAAAGTGTTAGAACGGTTTCGACGCAAATTTGTGCCAGCGTTGGTTCAGGATTGATTCAACATTGGTTTTATAGTGAAGTTATGTATCGGCCAACCATGGCAAGAACATTGAATCAAGCCTACGCCAATATTAGCGACCTTTCAACACCGCTGCCTCAGGCATGAAAATTGAGCCTCGTTAATTGCTGAAACGATGATCATTTCAGCCCTTGGTCAGGCTTTCTCCCAAGGCTCCACCAATGCTCGTCAGGGCTGGCTCAGGCTTGCGCCACTGGTGAATCGTTACATGGGTGATGAGGAACAATGTCTTTGAAAATCTCTGAGAATTTGTTTGAATTTCTTCAAAAATTTTCAAACCTCTGAAAAAATTTGAGAAACGCTGAAACTTCATGAAAGTTTGTTTTAACTCTGAAAAACTCTGAACATACCTGGAAAATTCTAAAAAACTCTTGCTCATCAGACACGTTTCTCAACTGGAAATTCCTCCGAATATCTATGAATACCTCTGCAAAACTCTGAATTGGTCTGGAAAAATATGAACAATTATTGTGAAATCCACTGAAAAACTCTTCACTAATAACCTCTGAAATTTGTAGATATTTCCAGAGGAATTCACTCACCACACTGTTCAAAGTTTCTGGACGAAACTTCAAATACACGTAACGGAAGCAATTTCCCATCATATAACTGAATATTTAAGGTAAATGTGTAGGAAATTTCAATTACGAAACTATATATAAATGTGGAATAATATAGTAAAAATTCGAAAATTCAAGTACACTGTAAAACATTCCTATGGGAAACTTCACATTAGTGTTTCGGTCTCGTCTCGCCGAAATTGACCCGGTCTCGATCTCAGTCTCGAGGCGAGATTCTCGGTCACGACCGTCGTCTCGTGTCGTATCGGTTTCGTCTCGATCTCGTGGTCGATACCGAGACCAGTTTCGGTCTCGTCCAAATCACTACTTCACATAAATGTTCGGACGTAATTAACACTTACATCCCGTACAGTACCCGAAATTTCTACGTCGCCTCTACGTTGCCTCTACGTAGAACCATTGTTCATCCACCTTCCCTACACTGCAAACTGAAGTGTGTTAAAATTGACTACAAGAACACGGATAATGTGTGTTTAACACGAATAATTGGTTTTGCAACACCTGTCCCACGCAATAACCAGACATTTGATGGTAACTTGCAAGCTACTGGCAAGTTTTCTGATTTTTCATTGGAACAAGTGTTACAAAACCAATGACTCGCTAGAGGAGTTCTACTAGGGACTTGTATCCACATCCGCCATCTATCTACGCCAAGTCCACGGAGATGTGACGGAGCTGTTAGGAATGCTTTAGGAATTTTCCGTATTTCACTGAAAATTTACGGGAAAATGATAGTAAAAATCCTATGAAGTTTGTAATTCACAATTGAATTTATGGGAGATCTCATATACTTTCATCAGAAATCGATTTCCTATCAAATGATCGGAATTTTCCCGTTGCTGCGTATGGGAAAATTCCGATTATTTTTCACAGTCTACTTGTAAATGAATTTTTAATTCAAATACCAAGAATTTGGAATTTCAGTTAAAAATGTGACTGAAAAAGTTATGAAATCTCAAACAATTTTTAACAGTGCAGGGATGAGTTTCCCCGTACCCAGATTGTACGAAATTCTTCTTTCAGAGGAATTCCCAAATGAAGTTATAAAAACTACTGTCGAACATTTCTTTAATGAAAATTTCCTTATATTTTTTGTTCTCAAATTTTGTTTGGAAATTCAGGAAGAAAATCTTTGTAACTGTTTCACATGATTTTTTCTGGAAATCCAGAGAAAAATTTTCCATAGTGTATTTACATTCACGTTATTGATCTGTCATATTGAACTTCCATTAGTTCACACAAACTTAGAGGTGCGACAACTCTTCTATAAGCGAGCTTGTAATTGAATGCACTATTTCTGTCACGTTCCGCTATGCGTTTAATTGAAATAAGATATACGAAGGAGAGTAAGAGGAACTCGTTCGATGACAAATGTAGAAGGTGAGAGATCGCATTTGCCAACGAACGAATTAATCGGTCTCCTTTGACTTCAATCGAAGAAACAATCTTTCCACCCAAGAACAATGGCATTATCTGCTATTCGATTGTTAATATATTTCTTGTTACCAAATAATTTCTAGTTCTCATATGAGAAAAAAAATATTTGAATTCAATGAATAAAAACTCTTTCTTTTTTCTTTGCAATGATTTTCACGGTCAACATTCTTCCTTACATTCCTCATGATTGAATCAAATTACCATAATCAATAAGCTACTTTTTCCCTTCTCCTCTCATTTCAACGATTATTCCCATTGATCTTATCTACCTCCTTTCACCCTTTAATCATTCTACCTTTTCATCATTCGGGTTGAACGTTGAAACACGGCTGACTACATACGAAGTCGCTCTCCTTGTTCCCCATACTGCAAACAACTCGATAAATATGGAACTGGGATCTCTAAGTGGTAGGTTTTTGAAATCGTTGGATTCAGATATGAAGTTTGAATCATAACATCTGCCGTGACGGATATGGCGTGATGGACTGACTCATGGGATACAATAAAATGATCTGTTGAATCCCCCTTGACTTCTGCGTATTCGAGTGGTTACGGTTGTCGATTTCATTTACCAACTCCACCCTACGGTATTTTATCATCCTGATATTGAAGCACATGGAATGGAAAATGGAACTAATGGATCGTTGAAGCGATCTTCTTCGGTTTTGAATGCAGTAGTTCAAAAATTTGTAGTATTCGACAAACGAATGTGCGGATAGAACGTAACAAAATGACGAAACCGAATAACTAGCGTTGGAATTGATTGATTTCCATTAGCGACAACAGTGATTTTATCAATTATTGTCGAAGTTTGAGTGACAACGACGAGTTTTGGCTGACAAAATTTCATTGGTTGAATTCTGATTTTTGTTTATATAAAGCAGAACAAAATAAATAAATCCAGAGATGTTTTACATCGAAATCGTAGAACGAATTGAAATTTTGTGAATGGGGTTTCGTTTGACTACCAATGAACTGTAAAAATATTCTTTCAACTACACTGAGAAGGAAATAAAAGTGCCATTAACCACCACGCGTAGTTGAAGAATTTATGAATGAATCAACAAATTTTTAGTTGACATGACTTGGAAATTGTAGACTCAACTACGCCACCTTTCATTTTCTGAAACATATCACTTGATTTTATGAACCAATGTGTGTCAACGTCAACAAATCACAGAAGAAGTTTCATCCAAAATCTCACGTAGTTGAGTCAACCTCGCAGGCAATCGATGCTTTGTTATTTTGTGTCAAATGTATATGGAAACTATTTTTCATTGTCCCAATCATTCACGTAGTTGACTCAACAGAGTCGGCTAACCTGGGGAATGATTCAATGCAACATCCAGAGTTGGTTGAACGTATTTAACCTCCTGGCGTAGTTAAGTCAACTACGTTTTCGTTCAGTTCACTAATCCTTTTTCTCAGCCCAAGTAACACAAGAAGTTCTAAGAATGTGCTCGAACAGTCTAAGAAGGTGTTGGAGCATTCTTAGAATGTTCGATCACATTCTCAGAACTTCTTGTGTTACTTGGGAGTGTACATTCCATATTGGGAAATGTAATGAGAATACTACAATTTTCATTGTTATTTCCAATATACTCCGCGAATAGTCCACTAACTACCACAGTAATATTCTTTCCGTATAAAAAAGTTCTATGATCAAAAATATGCCATGCATTTTCCCTCAACTGTTCCCACAATAGAAGATAAAAACCATGTCACTCATAAAATTTTACACAACATTCTGCTAATACGCTCAAATTCTGCTTCTTTTTTTTTTTGATAATGGATTTCAAACAACCGAACACGATACACGGAGAGAATATTAGAAAACGGAATAGCAGTGAATGAAATATACGTGCGTGTACAACGTACATTACGAAATCCTGTGTTTCATTCGCACAGATCTGCCCTTCTAACGCATCACTCGATCATGATGTATTTTAGCATCGCGATGCTCCACGTCACGAAAATGAACGATGAACGGTGAACGATGCACGACGACGACCCTCATCGCGACGCCCATTTCTATTGAGTGTTTGTCCGTTTGTTTTAGTTAGTCGTCAAAATTGAAACAGCGGTGTTCGAGCGCGGTCCACGAAAGCCATTGAAAGAAGAGAAATTGCCTCGTTGAATAACGACTTTCAACTCACGGTGGGTGTTGGAATTATAACGGGGTGATGAATACCGGTGTTTAATCCTATTCACCCCCTCTATTCCTCCCACTTTCCAATATTTCCAAAATCTTTATAGTGATGATGTGTGTTTTGAAATCATACGAATCGATTCATAAGATTTCCGACCCCGCGGATATTACGTGACAAGAAAAATGACCAAGCAAACTCGTGATATATTACTTTCATCACTGGGTTCCGTTTGGAAGAATTTATATTTTTTTTTGTTTCCTCCTTTTCCGGGTTTTATTTCAATTTTCTCTTCGACTTTTTAGGTCGTTCTCAAGGCTCTCTTAATCCTATTATGGCATCAGTCGACGTACGATTGTCGAGAACCGACAACCAACCCTGGGGCTTTCGACTTTCTGGAGGCAGAGACTTTGCGTTTCCTTTGACCGTAGTCAGGGTAAATAAAATTCCACTCTATATTCTACCATGCAAGAGTATTCACACGCTCTTTCTACACTCAAAGAGATATTTTATTTCAACTGTTATTTGTTTTATGTAAATACATTCCTTATCCTTTAATTTTCTTTCCGAATTAAATGATGATTTAATTCGGGAAATGTATTTTCTTTTCTCAAATATACAACTCATGTTCTCGTTTTGAAATGTGCAGTTCATTTACAATACTCGCTTTAATCGCTCATCAAATGTATATGAATGCGATCATTGAGGATAAGAAAATTTCTTGACAAGAATTTTATCTCATTGCGACGTGGATACTTGTATCTTAGTTTGATTATTCACTTCAAACTGCAATTATTGAAGTTCGAATGAGAACGTTTCTCAAGTCTTTATAGTATCGCATTTGCATTCGGAAAACTTCTCCATTTTAATGATCGCGGGAGAATGTCACGAATATTCAATGAGATATTTTCACAAGGTTCTGTGAAAGGTTGTATCATACCATTTTTCAAAGAGTTCAAAGAATTGTCAGTGAAATCCAATAAGAACTCAAGAAACATACACCATTACAATTGTATGGATACTTTGCGAGAAGTTAAATGTTATCGAGATTCGATAAACTTTCTATAGGGTCCAATTCTTACGAAGAAATTCCGTCAAACTGTTTCACAAGAAGATAGTTAGATTTCAGCAACAAAGTTTTTGAAGATTGATTTTATGAAGGCCATATTGATCGCTAAATTCAACAGTTTCTCACTTGAATGATTTGAGAATAGTTAATGAAAGATTCATTCAGATGCGATTACAATCGAAATTTGTTGACCAGTATCCGGAAATTTTATTTTTCAAGTTTGGTGGTTACCCTGGTTGAAAGAATCCATTACTTCTGACAAATGAAATTAAATGAGATTTGGCCAGAACATTGTCCGAGAATCAATGAGATTTGGCCAGATTCAGTGAGATTTGGCGAGAATCGACGGTTGTTTCTGACCAAATCTCAATGACATTTGCTGGATGAGATTCGGCCAGAACATTGTCCAAGTTCAACTGTAATTTAGTGATATTTGGCGAGAATCAATGGTTTTTTTAAACCAGGGTAGAAACCCTTGCACGCGGAAACAAGTTACTATACTCTGCATTAAAGTAGGGACAAAATCACATTCTGGGGTTGTGTATTATATTTTGTTATTGAAATTACTATACTTTCTATCAATAAATAACAGAATTCTGTCACTCTCCACTAGAAAGTATACAATAGTAAAAATATGATACATAACCCCAAATGTGATTTTGTCCCTACTTCACTATAAAGTGTAGTAATTTTTCAGGTAACTTTTCTCTGCGTGTGAAAGTTCTCATTTCACTTTCAGAATTAATCTCCGACCCTACAAACAATGATTCACGGCGTTTCAATGGGCCGCTGATGGCCCTGCAATGCCAGTGAAGAGCCGTCATCGGCCCTTTGAAACACCAGCAGTCGGGTTAGCTGGGGAGTTCACAGACATTGAGGAAGAATACACTGTAAAGAATGCGGTTACAACACAGTCCCTGGTAAAAACGCGGATAGATTTGGATAAAAATTTGCAGAATACAATCCACTTTTATTGGTTTCAATCCTGCTTTTGTATCCATCGGCAAATTTTCATCGGAATCTATCCGCGTTTTCACTAGGGGTGCCAGAATTAACACCGAATCAACACCACACGGATTCTACACATATCCACCCCGAAATCGGTGTCAAAATAACACAAAACGGTGTTGGAATAACACTTCGCAGTGTGAAAATGACACCATATAAGGTCAAAAGAACACTTTTTGGTCTGAACTTTTTCTAACACCGCCAATTTTTTACAGTGTAGGGCATAGCGAACTATTTTTATTAGGTTTTGTAATTTATTAGGATTGTCAAGTAGGGACATCAAATTCAGATGAATGCAATGTTGGTACATTTTCAATTAGAGAATTTGAATTCATCCTGCTCTGTATGCGGAGAGTTCCTCCGCCATTTGAACTAATCGGAAGCGTAGCGCTGATAATTCTTGTGAGATATATAAAATATACCTATCGCTCATTCATCCAATCAAATCAGTAGGAACATCTTACAAAAACAACTAGGGCTATCTATTGGCTTAATATCTTTAGCTACAATGGAAGTACATCTTTCCCATAGTTCAGTCAAAAAGCAGGGCTTGGCAAGTATTTAAAATACAATTATGAAAAAAAGGTATTGGAAACAGGATCACTACTCCATATATTGAATTCAAAATAAATTTCCTTTAATATTTTGTACATGAAGTATGTTTCCCAAAAAATGTCGCATTTCAAATTCAACAAATATAGCTATGAGACATGTTTCTCGAAATATTTTATATTTTGTATCTCAAATTAATAATTTTTCTGAATGTTTTGACTAATTCTCACATATTTGAGAAATTTAATACGAGAGATTTTGAAGGCAGTACTTTAAATGTATAAAATGTTGAAGGAAATATATCTCAAATCTGGAACAGATTGCATTGGTTTTCATTCCAGTACGTATTCAGAATCGTTGTATTTCAAATACTTGCCCAGACCTCTCAAAAAGTCGGATAAGGCAGATACGGACTATGAAGCAGGTATAGGGATCCCTGGTAAAAAAGTTGGATGGGAACCCGGCTCAAACTCGGATGGGAACCCGACTCAAACCCGGATAAAATCTCCGGGATTCCATCCGAGTGTATCCAGGCGCGTATACGGTTTCTGCGGTGGTTCTTTATCTGGTTTCATCCGGACCCTAACCGGATTTTAATACAGTAGAAGCTCGCTTATCCGGCTCTCTATTAACCAAGGCTCCGCGTTATCCAAGGTGAAATTTTCCCGTATCACCTCGGATAAACGGGGTCCTACTGTGTCTTCCCGTATTATCCGAGGTAAACTCTCCAAATAGGCTCTCCCCACATTACCTCGGATAAACAAGGTTCTACTGTACTGAATATCTTTCGAAATCCCACACGAAATTTGGATAAAATTCATTCGTCTCCTTGTTCGTGTCTTATTTGGGATTCCAAAAAATATAGAATCACCGCAAAACCCATATACGCACCCGGATACACCCGGATGGAACCCCGGAAATTCCATTCGGGTTTGAGTCGGATTATCATCCGGATTACCATTAGGATTATCATCCGGTTTCCAATCAGCTTTTTTCACCAGGAATACGATGAACCAGCATCTACACTACGAATTGGAACATGAATTCGAAATCTATCAATTCATACTCCCAACCAGAAATTCACAACAGGCGCAGTACTGCACCAGTACTACCCAAGACTGGCAGGGTACTGGCATTTGTCTGGAATAATAACGCACCTCAGTACTGGGGATTGAGTACTGATGCCATTATTCGCAATCAGTGCAGGGCCAGTACTGGGTTAGTGCCTGGCCGGTATTAAGTTTTCAGTACTGGTTTATCAGTACAGGCATATTACTGTATTTTTATGTATACAGTACTGATCCCATACGTGTTGACCAAGTGTTGGAGACCCAATACTGGCACTGTACCGCACCTGTTGTCAACATTGGCATATTACGGATTTTTCTGATTGGGCTGTTTCTCAAATTTGATTCTTCATCATCAGGACATGCAATATCACGTTTTTTGGTTTTACTTCTTCATAAAAATGTTGAGTCACTACAATGGTCACTGTAATCCTTGAAAAAGATCGACCTTTTTTCAAATAAAAAGTATCGAATCTTCATCGAAACCTATAAAAAAATTCTATATGTTTCACATAACTATCATATACGAGTAATTTGAATTCCACTGAGATTAAGCGGGAGCCAAATACCAATCACCAATTCTAATTTGAACGCCAAAAAAATGAAGAATAAAAGAAATAAAAAACACGAAAGTAGGATATACTCAAGTTTCTCCTAACTTCATTCTGAGTAATCAATGATCCTCGAAGATTGTAAAATTCTCTTTTACTTGTTCTCAGTAAAATTTGTTATATGAGAAGCCAACGTATAAAGATACCAGCTTTACATTGCTGTTATGCAATACATAACACAGCAAAAGGCCATAAAATATAATACAGTTAGATTTTATTAGTCGTCCATAAAACGTGATAATCATACCATATAATCGACATTCGTATCTTTATGTATTTTGCCATACGACTCGTGTGAATAATATGGTAATTCGATGTATAAAACTCGTGTTCAAACTCATTATATCTGTACATCCATTTTTAATGCAATTGCATCGCGGTAATTCAATCCACGTCCCAACGAGAATCGAGCTTGTAGCTACTCTGACTGAAATAATCCATGCAATCTCACTAACGGATGGAAAATGAGATGGGATTGGATCACAACTCTTCAAGTTATGAATCTGGGAATCCTTATCCGCTTTTCTCTAAGACTCATTATGCGAATTTTGAATACAAGTTTCCTTCTACAATTGAAACTTAAGGGGTAATATCGCTTTGTGTCCAAAAAATTTTTAGTCATTTTCTAAGACGTGCCACAAACGATAGGAACATTTTTAGAATATGGGGTTTTTTGCATATGGACGTACTAGTCGTTGAGTACCAGAAACACATTTCGTTATATTTTTACAATACGAAATGGCAACACATCGGCGCACTGAAAAAAAGTCTGGTCTTTCACATGAGCGTACCGCTAGAGGTCATAATTATGAATGTAGAACAAAAAACAAAATTTTTCGGAAAATATGGTCCTAAATCTAGAAATCTACGTAGGATTTTTTCGATATCAGCTTTTTTACCGATTTTATAGCCAAACGAAAAATTCCAAAATGACGCCATTCTCTTCAAAATTTGTTTTTCGAAAAAATCCAACGCAGATAGCTAAATGTTGAGCTATATTTGAAGGAACTTCTTTATTCTTTGTTGTAGATTGAAAGTTGTGACCTGTAGCGGTACGCTCGTTTTGACCATGAGAAAAAAAATGTTATTTTGACCGTACTACAATGCCGCCATTTTGGATTAAAAAAATTGAACATAAAGTGTTCTTTGTACCTAAAGACTAGTACTTTCGTATGCAAAAGATCCCATACATTTATAAGTTTTTTTTACTTTATGGCAACACTTTGGAAAACAACGTCAATTTTTCCGTCCACAAAGTGATATTACCCCTCAACTGTAGGAAGAGAATTGTCAGAATTGACACCGTGCAGATTTTATAGGAAACCATTTCGAAATTCGATATGTGATGATAACTCCAGATGGACCATACACGGTGTCAAAATATGATCGTAAGGTTTTGAAACAACGCAAATCAGGGTGGAATTTTTTCAGTATCATCAATTATTTACAGTATTGTTATTTTGGATTTATTCAACTCTTCAATGCCTGCACGGAGAAAATGCAGTGTGGAGATATAGTAATCTTCAATAGAAAATTGGAGAATATTTCTTGAAATCTGAGAATATTTTTTAAGTTCGTGATAAAGATGAAACAGTTGACATTGTTGTTGATTTTTATTGGAAAAAGAATGAAAATTTATCAATACTTCACAATGAATAGAAAAAAAATTTGGACTTTCCAGAAGTCGCGCATGGAATTTCACGAAATGAATAATAAAAATTCGAAATTTTGTTAGTCACACATGAAATTTTACAAAGTGGATGACAAAATTTCGAAATTTCATCAAACATTTTGTAAAATTTCATGCGAGACTTTCGGAAAGTTCATATTTTTGTCTATTGTTTGTGAAGTATCGGTGAATTTTCATTCTTTTTCAAATAAAAATCAACAAAAATGTGAACCGTTTCATCTTTACCATGAACTTAAAAAATACTCTCAGATTTCAAGAAACATTCTCCAATTTTCTATTGAAGATCACTATTTTTCCGAACTGCATTTTTTTCCGTGTGCAGTGCCAAATTTGGTACATCGAATGTTTCAGCAAACAATGATCCTGGAATGAATATGTTTTCATCTGCTTTTATATACAATATTGAGTGTTCCAGAATTCATCATTCGCATTTCTGTGCAATATTCTGCAGCCGAAATGCAATTTCGTCGATGAGAGGAATTTCTGAAGCCTCAATTTTTAAGATGTGAGCATTTTTTAATTTTTTTTTCTCTTTACAACCAAATCATTCGACAGCACTGTGTCCCACATATTTGAACCTGACATCGTTCGTTGAGGCAGAAAACGGCGCTTTTGTAGAAAAAAATCCATATCGTTGTTCGTTTCGGAGCTATAATGATTTGGAGTAGCTGAATTCTGTTTGGCTATAAACTGAAAAATTTGGACCCGTTCAAAGTTCGAATTGAAAAATGACCAGATATTTCATTCTTTCGGAACGGAATCTGCCGTTCTCCAATTCCGCAAATGGCGTCGAGCTCAAGTCTGTAGCACACCATTCTTTTGAGTTATTTGGTTTTAAAAAAAAAATGCTCATATCCCAAAAACTGAGCTTCCAAAAAATTTGTTCAAACGGGAAATTATTGCATTTTGACTGCAAAACATTGCACAGAAATGCGAATGATGAATTCTGAATCACACGGTATACAGGGTGGGGCATTTAAAGTGTCGCGGGCGTTTTTTCCAAAAATAAAGTGAGATACGAGGACATTTTTCGGACAAAAGTTGTAGGGTACCGAGGGGGACATCCGATGGTGGCCTTGGCTTTGACCTCAAATCTCATCTTCAAGGGCATTCTGAGATCAACTCTTGTTTTTTAAATAGCATCTCATATTTTTTACTGCAGATTTGGATTCTAGGTTAAAATCCAAGAAACTTTTGTCTGAACCATTTTCCTGAAATCCGCAAAAATGGCGCTCTAATCGATATTGTTCCATTTTGAATCTGACATTCGAATAACTCGAAAACGAAGGGTCTTGCAAAAGAATGTTTCGTACAAAAGTTGTCAATACACAACACATTTCAATCGTCTACATTACCACCATTCAGAGCTCACGCGATGTAAACAAACGACGGGGTTCAGTGAAAATTCACGATTTTGAAAGTCAGTTTGTCAGTTACATTTGATTATTACTTGGTTTATGACAAATTGAAAATCATGGATATCCGATACACGGTTTCTGAAAAGATCGATATGATCTACATTTACGGTGAAGTGCATAAGAACCCCAGACAAGCATATGACTTGTATGCAGAACGATTTCCTGAAAGAACAACGCCATCCATTAGGTATTTTCAACGCATTACAAAATTATTCTCAGAAACGGGAAGTGTTACAAGGGAAAAACGACATCGAATGAGAACTGTTAGCGGAAAAAATGCGGAAGTTAATGTACTAGCTGCAGTAGCCAATAATCCACACGTGAGCTCTCGTGAAATTGAACTCCATTCGGGAATTTCTCGAAGAAGTGTTCTTCGAATACTGAAACGTCACAAATTCCATCCGTATCACATTTGTTTGCATCAAGACCTTCACGGTGATGATTTCGAAAATCGTGTACAGTTTTGTCGATGGGGTCTAGCGCAAATGCACAATAACAACTTCATCAACATATTATTTTCTGATGAGTCGACGTTCACCAATCATGGTCAAGTAAATCGACATAATATGCATTACTGGGCGACAGAAAATCCAAGATGGTTACGTCAAGTAGAGCATCAAAGACAATGGGCTGTGAATGTTTGGTGTGGTATTTTTCGATCTCGAGTAATTGGACCGTACTTCATTGCAGATACGCTAAATGGAGAGAAGTACAGACATTTCTTAGATCAAGTACTTCCAACATTACTTGAAGACATACCTATTCAGGAACGATTGAATATGTGGTATCAAAACGATGGTTGTCCATCCCATTGTGCAGTCACAGCTCGAGAAATATTGGACAGAGATTATCCTGGACGATGGATAGGACGTCGTGGACCAGTCCATTGGCCTGCCCGTTCTCCGGATCTTACTTCTCCAGATTTTTTTTTATGGGGATACATAAAAGATACAGTTTATCAACAAGCACCGACTACACCTGAGAATATGCGTCAACGAATCATCAATGCATGCGCGAGCATCAATGAAGATATTTTAGTACGAGTTCAGCAATCTTTTGTAAAACGTTTTGAAATGTGTATTGAAGTCGAAGGCCATCATTTTGAGCATCTACTGCATTAAAATTATCCAAGTGATGTAGACGATTGAAATGTGTTGTGTTTTGTCTGTTATACCCCATCACCTCCGTTTCAGTTCAAGGGGTCCCCCTTGGAATCAGACAACTTTTGTCCGAAACATTCTCCTCCAAGACCCTTCGTTTTCGAGTTATTCTAATGTCAGATTCAGTATGGAACAATATCGATTAGAGCGCCATCTTTGCGGATTTCAGGAAAATGGTTCAGACAAAAGTTTCTTGGTTTTTGACCTAGAATCCAAATCTGCAGTAAAAAATATGAGATGCTATTTAAAAAACAAGAGTTGACCTCAGAATGCCCTTGAAGATGAGATTTGAGGTCAAAGCCAAGGCCACCATCGGATGTCCCCCTCGATACCCTACAATTTTCGTCCGAAAAATTTTCTCGTATCTCATTTTATTTTTGGAAAAAACGCCCGCGACACTTTAAATGCCCCACCCTGTATATGTAACATGTACATATTGTTTATATATCCTATATATAAATGTGTGCTTTCATTCCATTCCGACAGAACTCATACATGTATGGATTATTCGCCCCATCATTGGTTCAAAATTGGCACAGGACTTGTCAACAGTTTTGTCCTGAAGAGTTTCATCAACACGGAGAAAAAAGATCATTGAATGATCACTAGAAAAAATAGTAAACTGGTGACAACTACAAATTTCTGTACACAGTCACTAACAGAGACGAATAATGATTCCTACTTTGGTATACTATATTGTATTTTAATATACCAAGATAGGAACCATTACTCGTCTCTGTTAGCAACTGTGTACAGAAATTCGTAGTTGTTACCAGTTTACTATCCTTTCTAGCGATCATTCCATGATCTCTTTCCTCCGTGAAGCTTGGTTCAAGCATTTGAATAATGAGATCAAACCATATCTCATGATGAATAATCCATGCGTAAACTCGCAACTGTGTAGGAATGGGCGATATCCAGCGTATCGATATTCTTCCGTACAATATGTGTCTATTTTCTGTCAAATTTTGATAAAAATTTATAGAAAATAAATACATATCGTATACAAAAATATCGCCCATCCCTACAACTTTCATCAAAATGAAAAAATACTACTCAGGAATTCTATGTGAACAAAGTTTGGAACGAATTTATCAAAACTACACCCAGAAAAATGATTGACTTGAATACACGGAGAAAAATAAACTTTTCAAAATTACTACAGTCCTATTAAATTGGCAAGATATGACAAAATACCACTGTTATTGTTAGACAGTGCAGTAAAAATGAATGATTTGTTTGACATCCTTTAGCAAGGGTGGGTAATTTTACACATGATAGAGTACACATTTTTACTACATTGTGTAACAATAACAGTGGTATCTGCTCGTACACTGAGAAGCCGTTTGTTTCGGCGAAACAAAATTTTCGTTGAAATGAACGCGGAGAAACTTTTTGGTTAGCTGGAATAAAATTTACTGAGGATATACAAAATTCTTTTTGTCTGTATGAAATTTTGTTCACCCCAAACAAATTTTATTTCAGCCTACCAAAAAGTTCCTTTGCGTTCATTTCAACCAAAATTTTGTTTGGCTGGAACAAACTGTGTTTTCAGAGTATCTTGCCAATTTGGTAGAAATTGAGTAATTTTTAAAACTTCATTCTTCTCCATGTTGGATCCTATTAGACTTTCCATTGCATCGAATACAACTTTATTTGATTCGAGTAAATTTTTTGTGAAATGGATAGAAATTGATTTTGATGAACACTCAGAGGACAAAATAGTTGGAATTATCATTGGAATAGTTGGAAAAAGACTCAACTATGACTGATAATAAGTCTTATCACATCATAGTCTTAATCACAATATTCATTATACGAATTACTCTTTGCGTTAGTTACGTTTAGGATGAAATAATCAGTGTCACCATTATATAGCTAACTATTTATAGTTCAGTCCTTCCCCAACTATTACTATTGATTTACTATTTTCTTTTCTCTCAGCGAAATCATTTTTTTATTTGATCCAACTTAAACTCTAGTAGTCACATATCTGAATAGAAATTCAGTTGATTCAAACAACAAGCTTGTATCATCACTGGCAAGTTAGCGTGCTTCAATATTTGAAACGATTTGTATCCCCTTCACATCTGAAATTTATGACGATCTAATCTCCAACCGATAAGTCACCTTGAAAATTAACGTTGCTTCCGGAAAAGTATAGCCTGAGTTCTGGTTTAGGACGTCAATCTTCGTATTCTGATGATGCACGTGGAGAACTGGTACATAGTTGTTGCAATTCCAATCGAACTATAATTACTACACAATAGGACTATATTGGCATCATTTTGAGAATATAGCGCTGAAGCGAGGAAACGAAGTATGCGGAACGTTAGTCGATTAAGAGATACATCCGAAATCGTATCCAAACCTCGTATCATCGGGTCGAAATTATGACTGATCTTTGCAAAACATTTACATTCCCCTATTGATGGTGGATATTTAAAAATTCGCGAATTCAGTATTCTGGGAACGATTATTTCAACCGCATCTGCGATTTTGTGTATTTCGCGTATAATGACAAAAACAGAACAGCTAATGGACGACAATATGAATGATTACATTATCATAAAACCCCGTATATAACGGAGATGAAAAATATCCTCATCAAACATCGAAGTACCGAAAGAAGAATGAATTAATGAAACACATGGATCGTTCGCACACGCAGCGGTAATGAATTCATTAATAAATCCACGGTGGACGGAGAAAAAACGATGCAGCCAGGAACAAAGCAAAAAGATTTAATTCGTTTGATTCCAAAGTACGAACAAGGTACAAAGGATATCAAAGTTTGGATCGAACAAGTCGATCGTATAAAAAAATTCTACGATTTACCTGATGCGATCGTCAAATCGTTAGCGACCAAACGGTTGAAAGGTAAAGCGAGAGATTGGTACAATTTCACAACCGGAGCAATATTTATGACTTGGGAAGAATTGAAAATGAATCTTCAACGAATTTTTTCCATGCAAGAGAAACATCTGATGTTGATGAAGAAAATGGAAAAAAGAATTTGGAACGTGGGAGAAGAATTTTCCGACTACTTGTGCGATAAACAAAAGCTTTTGCAGGAACTGAATTTGAACGGGAGTGAGCAGGTCAAATATTTGATAAATGGAATTCCTCGTGATCTGTTACGAACTCAAGCTGTGAAACAAACAAATCACAACCGAATATGTTACGACGATTATCGTACTTTACTGGATTACCGAGACAGAACTATTGGAAAGATTGATACTTCTGTCAAAGATGAAGATATGGAAGTATCTTTACACAAAAGCTTACCTTCGATCAAAACTGCTCGTGAATATTGCGTTTTGCTTGCCGATTATCGTGAACAATATTATCCCGTGGAAGCGTTGATCGATTCAGGTAGCGCTATCAATTTGATGACCGACAGCACTTACAGGAACAATTTTCAACGGTACTTTTTGAACAAGTTTCATAATAAAAATAATTACGATGGTGCTAACAAATCTCCTATTGTGATTTACGGGTACATTTACGCCGATGTACGAATCAATCTGCTGGAAGAATATGTATTTAAAGTGAAATTCGCAGTGGTTCCAGATTCGACCATGATGTACCAAGCTTTGTTGGGTAAAGAATTTATGAAAACACCGGGATTAACAATTGTATTTAATGATGTCGTTGGTATGAATTATTCGTTCGAGGAAGGAAGTATTTGTAAATATAACAAACCAATCAAGTCATTTGATGTACATTTCATATAAGGATAATTATATTTTTAGTATCTTTAATAAAAAAAAAATGAAATTTTGTTTTATGTTTTTCATATCCTTCCAATTTATTTACATCATCCCTTGCATTTACGCTCATGTGAAGCAATTAACAAATGAATTTTGGATTAATTTAAAAAATTTTTGTTTCAATTCTCATATGAAATTTTATATAGAATTATGATTTTCCATGAATTCATGATTGGACCACAGATTTCAGTTCCAATTCCCAGAATTTTCATACTCATCTGATACAGGAGTACTGATTACAGACTACTTCTTACAGTGCATGCACAAAGGTTTCCCAACTACGTTTAGAACGTTACATGAAAGTCTCATGAAACTCAAACATCAATGATCAATCGATATTATGTTATTTCGTTACATTCTGAAAGGTTCTTATTCGCTGTAATTGATTGAGCTTCACGTTCTTGCTTCATTGACAAGGACATGACAACAATCAGATAAAAGTTCAATTAAGAGAAGTATCATTGAATGGATGATAACGTTCATTTCTTCCCTCAATTTAATTTCCTTCCAATCAATATCACTCTGGGTATTGAGGAGAGAGTGGGGTTACCGGGGTAAGACCGGTTACTTGAGGAAGAGTAATGAACAATTGGTGGTATGTATGGTATAAATAATCCTAGAAATGATTACTGAAATCTCTCAGCTTCATATTTTTTGGTAGCCAAAATATATTCAGAGTATGAATTTAAAATCTTCAAAATAGATACAAGATATCGTTTATGCCTAATACACGAGGCAAAATCGATCACATCCTCGAATGATATTCCAATTGGTTTTATACGATTTGCAACATTCTCAAATCACTAAAAGTTGAAGTGTGATCACTTTTGCCTGAATTAACATCACCCTGGTTGGAGAATCTGATTGAACCGATTTGATTCTCATCGATTCCGATTCAGAAACTGACTTAAATCCATTGAAAACCAATTTTGAATAGGTTTGAATCAGTTTTCCGCATCGGAATCAATGAGAATTGGTCGGTTTAATGGGATGATTCTCCAGGTAGGGCATTTAAAATTTATTCTGAACACTTTGACAAACTTGAAAGAGGAAATTTGAGTATTGTAGAATGTAATAAGACGGATAACAGGTTTATAGTAACTTGTTGTTTATAAAAGCAACTGTGATGAATACTCTACTCATTTACAGTTATTCCATGAGTTATCCCTGCTGAAAGTGCGAAACATACACAGTAAAAAATTTTTCGTCAAAATCAACACACAAGCGAATGTTAACCATTTTTCTTCACACTCAATGTGTGTTGATTCCAGAGTGACACTTATAAAGTGTTAATTTGAACTCGAATAACATTTTAATGTGTTGAAAATGAATCGATCGAACAGCATTTGATCAGTGTGTTGAATGAACACACAAAAGTGTTAAATATTCAACACTTGAATTTTAACACTTAATTAAACATTCAACACTTGAATTTTGACACGTACTTCTTTTTTACACAATGACGGAATTTTTTTTACTGTGTATCCTAACAATTCCTGGGACAAAACCCGACAGAACCAGGCAAGAACCTGTCCGGATCTGCCCGGTCCTGTTCGGTCTTCATCTCAGGAACTGCTTGAGGTCATCCGAATTTTCCTGGTGAAAATTCCAATTTTGAGGGTTTTTCAGGAATGCTCAGAATATCTTCAGAGATTCCTAGAATTATTTTTAGTTTTATAGAGACTTGCAGAGGTTCTCAGAAATTCTCAGAGGAATATTTCCACCAGGGTTGCCTGGTATCTTTAACAGGGCTGCAGAAAAAGAAACAGGAGCATTAAACACGTTTATTGAAAACTGCCTTCATTTTTCCTCGTGAAAATCATATTAGGTATTTCATTGGCCCATATCAGAGCCAAGGATACGCCTAGCCTGCCCCGATAGTGCCAGATAAGGGTCAAAGGAGGCCCTAGAATAACATTGACGAAATACTTCTATATTTCATATACTCTTAAACTCCACTCAACTCGATCAAGTTAAATCAAATTGCTAATCGAACACAATTTTTAAATTAACAACAAATAGTTTTGATAATGAAATCAACCACATGAACTTTGAAAAGTATATAGTGATAACATCGTGCATCTCAATAGTTACATATCCCCACGATTCACTGATAAATGTGGGGTTAATTGTTCGCTATAAAGCGATTGCAAAAGACTTTCTGACCATGCTCTGGGTTTAGTCTCGATCCGTTCTCCTCGAAATTAATTGTTCCAAATATTGAATAAAACCTCCCGATGAATTTTGAATCTGTTGAATTCTTGAAGGATACATTTTCTTTATTCAAAAAAACTAAAGGAAAGAATGGGAGTCTCTCCATTCATCGAGTGACGAAAGAATTGATAGAATTCCAGATATTGTATTATCGTGTCGATTGGGGTTTGATCGATATTGGAAACAGAATATTTCTTTCACATTGTGATAAAGAAAAATTGTATCGATGCCAGATGATTTCAATTCAAACATAGATAATCACTCAGTTCAGAATAATGGTGTTCTATTAAAAATCTCATTTTCACTTCGTTCTCTCGTTCCACTATTGTACCACCGTGATAGCACGTACAGTGGATGATTGAATTTACTTTCTTCTACTCCAAACTCGACTTGATCAATCAAATTCGTCACAATTTACATTCGTATAAATTTGACATGCTGATTGTGAAATCGAATCATAATTTACTGTTCCAATACAGTACGTTTGTTTAACAAATTATGATGATCTAGAAAAATTTTGGATTAAAGGGGCATAATACTTTCCCACATAGGAACAGAGGCTATAGTCGTTCCAAAAGTATTCTAAAAGATATCTTCAAGATGTCTTATGCAACATAAAAAGATGAATTTAAGAAAGATCCTTTCTCAAAAACAAATCTTTCTTAAATCGTTCTTTTCATGTTGCATAAGACATCTTAAAGATATCTTTTAGAATACTCTTGGAACGACATCACCTCTGTTGCTATGTGGGTTGTAAAAGGAAGAAACGGAACAACCCTGGTTCAAAGATCCGTAGAATCTGACGAAATAAAATTCAATGGGATTTTGTCAGAACATTGTGCAAGATTCAATGAGATTTGGCAAGATTTAATCAGAATCACTTCGAAAACTCTTCTGTAGGGGTGTGCGAACCTTGAATTTTTCAGTCGAACCGAACTCGAACCGAACTTCAAATATATTTCCCAAATCGAACCGAACTCGAACCGAACTTCAAATATATTTTCCAAATCGAACCGAACTCGAACCGAACTTCAAATATATTTTTCAAATCGAACCGAACCGAACCGAACTTCGAAAAGTCGAACCGAACTCGAACCGAACTCCAAATGTATTTTACAAGTCGAACCGAACCCGAACCGAACTTTGGAACGTCGAACCGAACTCGAACCGAACTCCAAATTTTCCCAGTCGAACCGAACCGAACTGCAAATATATTTTTCAAGTTGAACGGAACTTTGTAATTTCGAACCTACTTCCAACTTCCAAAACGTCTAATCGCAAAGCCAAAACTGAATTAGGAATACATTTATGAAAACAGAATCCATCATGAATTCATTTTTTAAAGTGACGTTTCATATGCAGCATGTTGCAGTAATAAAACAGTCTACCCTAGTAGCACCAAAAGTACGTAAAACATTTTGAGAATGTTTATTAAACGTTTGGGTAATTTAGAAACGTTCGGAGAATATTCTATGGGTCAATTTAACATTGAGTGCAGATAAATTTTTCTCTGTTTCCGAATGTTCAATTGCAGCGACTAGTATTTGAATATTGATAAAATGGTCGCAAATTTGAGGCAAGTAACGAAGAACACTTCAATTCTTCAATAAATCACAGAAAAGTGTCTATAGTGTAATCTAGTGTTGATTTATTATCATATTTCTGGAATAACAGGGTTGTCCTTCTTGGCAACAGAGTGGTTTTTTATGTAAGTTTAACATACCCCACGTATCTAGATGAATTTGAAATTGGGTGCAGAACACTTTTATCATAAATTTCAATAATCACAAAGTAAAATTTCCTCCCAATATAATTATTTATATCCTCATGCAATATTTGGAACATGATTAACTCACATTAGAAACCACTCTGTTACCAAGAATGATTACTCTACTATTAGAAAAAAAAATGGTGATGAATCAACACTATTTGGAGGTTTGTGGTAGCGTTGATTATAAACCTCTTTGCATAAAAGACAAGGACACTCACCTCACTGCATTTTTCTCTCTTTCTTTTGATTGCAGCTGTCTCTTTTTATTTGTGCAAAACCCATGTTTACTGACTCGTCCTCCTAGTATAATATCTTTATAGTCTAATCACGCAGAACTTATGGGTTCATTATATATATCCCGCGCATCTGAGGAGGCAAAATAATGAGGCTGCGAATAGAATTCATTATGAATATATTTAATTTCATCTGATCCGCAGTATTGTCAACAAGGTTATCCGAAATATGAACTTTTTCAATTATTCAAGTTTGAGACTCGAAACTACACTAGGAAAAATCACAGATTCAATCAACTTGCGTCTATCAAGTACCCAATATCATGTCAATTCGACTTGGAAACAAGTTGTTTCTGCGTGTTTACAAGCAAAAACAACATGGGAACGCCTGTATGTGTGTTCTCCATCACTTGAACTTGGCATCGATATCAGATCAACTTGATGATAGGTCGATTCAACATCGTCTTTTTTTCCAGCGTAGTCGAATTTTTTCGGGTTTTGAGTCTAAAGTTCGAAGCAAACCGTGACAAATCGAATCTCGAGCCGAACGTTCTCAATGAATGCAGTTCGAAATTTGAACCGAACCGAACTGTTTCTGTTATCCAAGTTCGAAATTCGAACCGAACCGAACTTTTTCTGCTAATCAAGTTCGAAATTTGAACCGAACCGAACCTTTTCTGCTAATCAAGTTCGAAGTTCGAACCGAACCGAACAGTAGGAGTTCGGTTCGGTTCGGTTCGAGATTCGAACGGTCCGCACACCCCTACTCATCTGATTAAATCTCATCGACAATGGTTGAATAGGATTTGGTCAGAACAATGTGCAGGATTTAATGAGATTTGACGAAGATCAATGGGTTTTGTCAACCAGGGAAGTTATTCTGACATCGTTTTGACACACTGCACTGCTTTTTCACAGTCTAGCTGTCTGTCAGAATATCAAATTCAGCTGTAACAAGCGAAAGTTTTCTAGTTTAACCCTTAACGGTTACACCTCATCCAGGCCTAGTGTTGCCGCGATCCACAAAATGAGCTATCACGATCTTTCCATTCCAATGTTCTTCAATTAAAATTATGGGGAGTAAAAATTGGTTCAAATGTAGATTAGAACTGAAATTCGATTATGAATCAGTGTACATCGAGCTACAATCCCGCTAATCTTAATTTTTATTCAATTAACCATCCATGTGGTTCGAGCCAGATCAAAATTCAGATCGTGTCCAGATCGAATACAGATTAATTCAAAACTTGATTCCATAAACTTATATTTCAATTTGGATTCCCAAAACAAGTTGATTGTTCTCACGATTGTATTTCCACCCAATTTTTGTTACTATGGAAGATCGTGATAGCTCGTTTTGTAGATCGCGGCAACACTACTCAGGCCACATAACGGCCACATGGAGTCACTCATTAATCCACGCTGAAAAGACCGGTCGGGCAAGATGTGTGTAGATGTTTTGAGACTTTTGACTAATTGTGTCATATTCGTTAACTAGTTCTTCAATATTTCTAATGGTTCAAAGTGGTTAATTTATAGATGGCGTTCTAAAAACTGGTCATATAAGTCAAAATTCAGGAAAAATTGCAACAAAATTCACTACTTCGCCATTTTACAATATTAACGACTGAAACTCCAGGGTCGTCCACACAATATATACCACTGCCACAAAAAAATAACAGTATCCACCGATTATTCAAAAAGTATATTTGTTTTGCAAAATCACTGGAAAGAAAGATGAAAAAAAATTACTTTTTTTGCGTTTTATTCAATTTTCAATACACATTCTGGATTAGGAACGTGAAAATACTATGTAGGCTCACTATTTAGTGAAGTTGCACCTCAGACATGTCTGTCACCGATAGATGCTGTTTGTTGTATTCATTTGAGAAGTTTGAGACCTCTAATTCTACTTCTTTTAAGCCTGGGGTAACTAGTCACCCCGTGTGGCCATTAAAGGTCAACCCAACGCTGATCCTTCCAATTTTTCCTCAATATTGAGCGTAAAAATCAATCACCGATGCTCACATATCAATGAATGCTGTGAAACGCCCCATTCATTAACGCACCCAGAGAAAAAAATAGTCGGAATTACTAATGGGATAGTTGGGAAATGACTCAACTATGACTGATAATAAGTTCTACTGCTTTGTAGTTAAAATAACAATATCGATTGTAAAAATGACTATTTGGATTAGTTACGCTTACAATGAGATAGTTAGTGTAACCATTAAACAGCTAACTATTCATAGTGGAGTCCATTCCCCAACTATTACTATTGATGTACTATCTTCTTTTTTCTCAGTGCACTCGATAACGCAAACTTTTCATATCCATTTTGAAAATAATTCCATCAGTATCAAAGTTAGCATGAAATTTCGTGGAAACTTGATAAGATGAACGTAATCCAAAAAGTATTCAAACTCGTTAGAATAATGAAATGGAAATTCTTGTTCAGATCGAAGAAGTTTATTCTTAGAAAGATTATCCACATCGTACTATGGAATGTATGTGTCGTAATAGAAAATTGACTTTCAAGGAATTCGACCAGTAGTGCAACACAAAAATATCCTTGATATCAGATCATGGATTCGAGATAAACATTTTGGCCCTGCAGAAAAATGTAATCAGAGGATTCTGTGATTTTCCTTCGATCGTTCAGAGCTCTTGTAAGTTTTGTCCTTTTGATTTTCTCCACAATAAAAAAACATCAATCTCCATAGTGGTTTCATTTGAAAACGATATGAATAAAATTCCTTTGTTCCACGTTGAAACGTATGATTTATATGTTCTTCCGCACATTTTCCCACAAAATTGACAAACCTCAGTGAAAATAGGATAAAATCAATTCATTTTCCAGGGCACCAGTCCTATAAAAACAGAATGAGGTGATGGGATATGGGACGTAGAGTATAATAATTGAAAACAAAGGGAGTGAAGAATATAATTAGGAATTCAATGAATAATAAAATACCATGGAATCATCGAATTAAAGAAATTGCGGAAGTATAATATAAAATAAAATGAAAACGCTTTGTGAAAATGAATCATATACAAATCATATGTGATTCGAATAAGGACTAAATATCAGTCATATCTGGAATAAAATATGTGATGTATAAACCAAGTATGGATCTTATGCAGATTATATATAATTGATATTCACTGAAGAAATGAATCAACGAGATCAACAATCCAATTTATAGAAGGTTGACCATAAAAGGGAACACAGATTTCAGAAAATCTAATCTTCCGTTTGAAAGGAAAAGGCGAAAGACTGGAATAGGATTCAATCAAAACTTTGCAAAGTTTTGATTACATCCTGTTTGATTCCTCATTCGTTAATAAGATTTCATGGATTATTTCAAACAACTTTCTCATTATCATATTACCATCCTCCTCTTTATTCTCTCCAAATTTCCGCACTACACTTTTCTCTCATAATTTTATATGCTTCCTCATTTTTGTGTCCTAAATCTGCTGCTTCCACTGTCTTACGATCCTCTCCATCTTCTCAATCTCTTCTCTCCTCTTTTTCTCGACTATTCTCATTACCCACTGCAAGGAATATGGTCCAACTTCTTTCTTTCCAAATAGAAACGTATCACGAGCATTGCATATAATTATTGTTTCTCAATCAAGGATCAATCGGAAGCATAAATGCTGAAAGGGAAGAATTCGAAGATGTTAAAGAATAATTTTTGTTCTCCTAACAACACATGGTTGTCTCTTGTTGACAATAAAATTGCCAATTCAATAATCTTGAACGATATTTTTACGATTTTATTGTGGGTTGATATATAACAATATTTTATTGTCGATTCAGCACTGAGGACCCGATTCTTTAGATTCGAAGAAAATCGCTTTGCCCTCATCTTGATGAATCTTGTTTTTAATGGAAAAAATTATTCATTGAAATAGGAAAATTTTCCATTGAATTGAAGTCATATTCTTCGAATTTAGAAAAGAATATATTTTTGTTTCAATTTTAGTTTGATGAAACTTTTCTCCATTGAACTGAAGTTTTGTGCATTGAAAAAAAGATTTATCAGATTGAGGGGAAAAAAATTTTCTTTTAATCCAAGAAATTAGGTCCTCAGGGAGCAATATTGTTGATAGTTTTTTCCTCCGTGCATAATTCATAAACCGGTATATTTATACACAAGAGAAGAAAAATAGTTGTATGGTTTATTAAACTGCTCTACCAAGAAAAAGTCTAACGAAATCCATTGATTAATAAATCAAAAATTCAATACAAACTTCACAGTAGCGGTCAATGGTCATTCCTTTCGAACCCATTAAATTCTCATTGAATTCCATTAATGTGACTAATTTCAAAAGGTTCCAACGGGTTCGAACATGTGTGAATGATTGTTCACCATTGCAAAGTTTGTATTAAATCTCAACACTTGATGAGGTTCAGTGTTGCCGCGATATTATCATCGATCATTTGGGATAATAGATTATTTCAATTCCCACGTGTTTCAATGAGATATTTATCGCATGGATTTTCGACTTTGTACAAAATGAAACGGAATAATGGATCACCGAATGGATCTTGTACATGCAAAATAACCGAAGATATGCTCTTATTATTGTTGTGATATATCATCGTGGCGAGAAGAAACGATAACGGGAGCATATCGTAGTTTATTTCGTGTACAAAACTAAGATGATTCATTTTTCCGTTCCATTAGTCAAAAATCAAGAAGAAGAAGAAGAAGAAGTAAAAAATCCATGGGTTAAATGTTTCATTGAATCACGTAAAAATCAAGATAATTCATTGTTTTAAATTATCAACGATAATATCGTGGCAACACTGATGGGGTTCAATAAACTTTATGATTATTCCCAGAAAAGTGGTTGCAAAGATTATTGAATACCCACAGCAATTAGTACTCTCGTAAGATAAACTTGTCAAACGAAAGAAAAAAAAATGTAATATAATATCATTGATTGTGACACAAAAGGAACTTCAACAGAATCTTGAGAGAAAAGAATTCAAAATAATAAACGATTGAATTTCTGTTTTTCAGTTAACGATCGGAGGTGTGGCACATCAATGTGGCCTTCAAGCAGGAGATATCATTGTCAAAGTCAATGGCGAACCTGTCAGTGATTTGTGTAACGCTGTGGCCTTAAATAAAGTTACCGAAGCTGGCAACGAACTTGCATTCAGCGTGATACGATATCACCCACACATGGAAGAAGAACCCGAATGTACTTTGACGATATGTGTATGAAGATACATCTCTTATATGTTCTACTGTCTTTTCCACGGCTACCGCTGTTTCGAATCGACGTTGGGAGAATTTGGCATTCGAGTACATCCATTTTAAATTTCACTTTCCATGCTTATAAACTTTCGTCTTCTAAACAGCACTCTTCTTCTTCTTCTTCTTTTCTACGACGATGCACAAATAGATTTTTTTCACCTCGGATAATTAAGATACAACGAGAGTGCTTATCATTCCTCGACAAGAGGATTGTCGTTTTATTAGTTGGCTCTTGTTTTACGTCCGATCGAAGAGTATCTGGCACCAACGATCAAGGTCTGCTGTGCATCGAATAAAAATCTATTACATCATCCTACACTTATAAAGTATACATGTATGCTCATCTATTGAAAATACACAAATATATATTTTTTCTAATGAACAACGTGCACCGTCATTTGATCCACATCAAAACACATAAATAATTTATTCCGACTGATATCAATTCCATCCCGGGCAACACAAAGCTCTCAAAGATGACATAAATGTTATCTTTTAGAGCTTTGTGCTGTGTGGGATTCTTGTACCAGTCAGAAAGGTTTCTATGCAAGATGATCAGTTGTCAATAGTCGAATTATGTTGATTTGAATGAACCTATACTTTGAAAAATATAAGGAGGTTTTTTTCTGAGGAGTGAAGGAATTATTTTTTTATCAATGACTGGGAAAGTTTCCTTCATTATAAAAAACTATTTGGTTTTTCGATTATTGAATACTCCAAAAAGTGAGAGAAACATCTCCCAAATTACACTCGACTCTCGGATCTTTCACATCCGAATCTTTTACTCAATCGGACCTTTTACTGCAATTCTCTCGAACCTTTTACTTCAGGTACAGCCCCTTCAACCCCCACCTTGCTGTTCGCTCGACCAATTATTTCAAACATAACCCCACCTCTTTTGGATGAATGTTTCAAAAAAAACACGGAACAAACTGAATTCGGATCATAGTCGAAACTGGTTAACTTACAGGGACCAAAGTGTTTCTGAACCATTGAGTTTATGAATTATGAAGGTTTTTGAATAATTAAAAGATCTGACGAAGGTTCGAAACAGCAAAGTTACAAAGATGCAGCAAGGCTGTATTAATGTTGCAACAGTATGAAGAAAAAAACCATAATTTCCCATCACAGGAATCTTTATTGAACATGAATTGCATGAACATTATCCATTACGAGCATATTACCACATCAAGTTTATTTCGAATGTAATATATCCCAGTGAAGAATTATATGAGGAAGAACTCCACGAGCCTTCTTCTCAGAGATAACATTGAGATCACTCATAAGGATATCGTGCAGTCGTCAGACGTACGAGGACTCTGTGTGAAGAGGTCTGTAGGATATCTTTGAAAAGAGGACATCATGATTTAGTGGAACTGATGTCAAATAGGTATCATATCTCAAGTGTCATTTAAAAGACCACTTGATGATATCTTTCTCATGATTCCGTTTCGATTTCACAAGAATGAAGCTCAGAAATTGTAATTAATGATGTAAGATGTCCGCGCATGCAGAAATTGTTTCTTCTCTACTCTCTATACTGAACATAAAGGTTACTTTATGTTCGATACCGAAAGTGTTTGTTTAATAATTACTAGATTACTCTCTAAATTATCATTCATGATACTTCTTAGACATGAGTAACGCTGAAATCATATGTTCCAGTAATTGAAACAATCAGGTATGCAGGGCCGGCCCTAGGTATTTTGCCGCCCTAGGCGAAATCCCAAGACGCCACCCACTACCCTGTAAAAAAACCTGTCAATTACAGTGAATGGTATATTCGCATCGTCAATTCGCAATTGAACACGAAAATTAGGATATTTGGTTAACTATAGAACAGTAGAAGAATTAAATTTTGTATAGATTAGGAATAAAGTACTATATTTTCATGGAATGTTTCAGTAACATTCTGAAGGAATATCTCAGCACACACAAATGATATTTGCCGAACGTCTTACGTAACATAAAAACTGCAGGTTTCCACAAATTTTAAAACACGTACTCTCTGAAACTTGAATCCACACCACTGACACGTTTTGAAAACTTTCGACTTTTTTTGATGGTACGCTTCATTATATTCTAATTCTCACGCACATAATATACTTCAAAATTCATTATAATCAAAACTTGCCTCACTTGAAAACTCGTTCAAATGAAAAATTGCTGATCAACCCTAAGTAGACGTCGGTTCTCCATACAATATTACTTCGACACACAATAAAACAAAAGATGAATGCACCGACAATACGATAATCTTTTGTTAACCTATGAATCTTGCATGGAGGAAAAACAAAACACATATTACAAATTTCCAATGAAGCGATTCAAAATTGAATGGTATCTTATTGCAGTTCATAAAAAAATGTTCTTATTATGCAACTTCATGGATTTTTCAACAGGATTGTCCAAACAGCATTGACGAATTTCATTACAATACCCATCACTGTGACTAGGGTTGCCAACTGTCCCGATTTCATCGGGATGTCCCGATTTCAGACCTCAGTGTCCCGGGTTCCGACGGAGACCCTAGCGGGACGCTATCTGTCCCGATTTTTGAAATCGATCAATTTTCACTATTATCATTGTTTTTCCAGATTGTAAAAGTGATATAATGTACTATATGAGGTTTTGCATTACACCATTTTCAATGATATATGATGAATAAATTTTTTTCGACTGTCCCGATTTTCTCTTGTTGGTCCCGATTTTTTTTCAACAGAATCCCGAAAAATTGACTTCCAGAGTTGACAACCCTAACTGTGACCGCGATAATCCTTATTATCCAGGCGTGTTCTCATTTGTTTTTCAACCGATCGTTGTCATTCACAGTAACCAGTTGTGTTTTCATTTTTGCCGTGTGTATAACAATTCTTATTGTCAATTCAGCAATATTATTGCAGGTTTTTTCTCCGTGTAAGAGAACGTCCTCCATCATTGAAGAATATTACTGCCACCATTTTTCCATCGATTCCACAATTATTTTTCAGAGTATCTGCAGATAAGATGTAAGCTGCTTATGAGCTTAACGGACTAGGTCATTTGATTGCTTTTGGCTTATTATTACCACCCTTGTTAGTGTAAGATTGCTACAACTCTCGTCCAAGGGTTCTCTAAGGTGTGAACTGGTTACCCTCTTCTCAATCCCGCTACAAACTTGTCTGTAAACCTCCTAGCAAAGTCGAATTACTATCTGGAAACCACGGGAACATGAAAATACCACGTGTGGTTCTTTTATGCAATGCCCACATCGGAATTTTCTATCCAAAATAGGAACTCACGTTGAAATACACGAATATCGTCTCAAAATCGTTCAATCGTACGGAAATGAAACACCTTCTTCGCACGACAAAATTTGATTTGAGGCTCAATAATTCTGGACATATAAGCATGTTTATATTGTTCGAAAAATTGAAATATTTCGGAAACACTGCGACTTACACCCCTGCAAAGTCGGAAAAAGGCGCATTCTAGGAAGAACAATTAAATTACTCTATTGCATTCCACTGAAGAGTGATAGAGATTCAAAGTTTCATTGAGATTCAGAATTCTCATTTTCTGGAATCTGATGAATTTTAAATTACCATAACTCCAGAATGGATGACACTATAACGAGTTAATTATTACTCAAAACATTTGTCATTTTACACCCTGACCATATAATAGTTCCATACAGTCATCAATAGTCTCAGTCATGTTCCGAGAACATTGTTGTATCATTACAATCTGTCAGTAATGTCGTTACAATAGCATAAATCATTGTGATTATAAACAATGTATCCCAACGGATATGAGCAAAATACACACGTGTCAACTATGAAATCAGTAGAATGAAATACATATAGTCAGACACGTGAGACACATGAGACACGTTCATGCGTAAATTCATGGGGTTTCGATCGATGAGGAATAGATTGAGTTTCTTTTTCGCCAGTATAAACAATTCATTTCGGGGAATGGAACCAAATTCTCAGGACCCAAACGAGTTTTGTCTATATCCGGTTGAAATAGAGTTTGGTTGCATACCAGAGAAAGTTTTTTGTTGAAATAAAAAAGCTTTTATTATTTTGTCTAAGTTTCTTCATCAACTTGTTATCAATTCGATTCCCGAATTCGGACGATTTCGTTTGAATTATCGAACGTTTGGTGATAATATGATTATATTCGAACACTGTGAAATAATTCCTTCTAGAAATTCAAAAAATGTAATCTTAATTTGTTGCAACCACTATCTTCTGAATTTTCACGTGAATTTTGCTCAATTTTGAAGGACTACAACTGAATTGTTAGAACGCATTCTGAGAATTCAGTCAAATTTTTTGAAATTCAGCAAAATTTGTCTGAAAATTTAGAAGAAAGTGACTGTGGAAAATTGTAGTTACATTTTCGGAAGATTCTGGAGAAATTTTTCTACAATGAAGAGTAAACAAATTTTCTGGGAATGCTTTTTTCAGTGTGAAGCAGGATATTTTCATCACTCATTGCGAATGCATTTGATATTGCAACAATTGATTTGTCAAACGTCGGTACGTCGAGAGGAAAATTAACTATTGCCAAGAATAGATACTGCACTTGCATCGGTTTATTCTCAATAATTCCGATGCAGAAAACCGCTTCAAATCCATTATAAATTGGTTCTGAATGGGTTTGAATCAGTTTTCTGCATCGTAATCAATGAGATTCTTTGAACAGGGACGGAAAGCGCCTGTTTTCAGCCCTATTCTGAAGGGAGAAAGAGCTGAATTCCAAATGAAATTCCCAAAATGGGAGGAAAATATTCAGTTTCCGCATACTTCCCATTTGTTGCACATTCTACATAAAAGTATACAGGCAATTCACTATTTTCTAGCAGGTGTGAGAAAAAGTAGTATGTAAACTTTGAGAGCAAACGAAAAATTTGCATTCGTAATAATCTTGTTCAAAAATCGATTCTTCTTGTCACCGCTCAAAAAGTGATAACCCTCTCATAATTGGCATTTCCACCAGGAAGAGTGCATCTCATACGAATGTTCTAAGCACAAAAACATCCCGAATCCTTAAAAAAATCTTGAAACCGATATATAATTTATATACAACTGGAAATAACTTATGTATCATTTATATATAATTACACATGAATTATATATGATTTGGAGAATTTTCCTTCACATTCACATTGGAAGACTCATGTTCATACTTTTTTGTGAACTTGTTTTTAGGGAAAAAATGATTCGAAACCAATTCAAAATGCGAGGTAATTCTTCATGTTTCAAACTATATTTCAGAATTTTCTCAAACGTTTTTCATCGAGAATTCCAAAGTTACAAATTGTTGTTTATAAAGGACCGTCGTAAACATGCACTTTTTGCGTGAAATTTGCAGGTCGTAAATTTCAACCAGGAGCAATGGATGAAATCTTTTCACATTATTTACATGCTTCTTTCATTCATTGAACCAACTTTCAGTTAACAATATCATTTCTATTGGGAAATTGAGAAGCATTTAAGAAAGAATCAATCTTGGAAATTCAATTTGAAACAGTATTATTCGACTGTTCTAAGAATCTTCGATGAATATTTACGAATCTTTTACGTTCTTTGTAAGAATATTAAATGCAGTGAGTTCAACGATTTTGTGGAAATATTCTCAGAATGTTCTCTGCTACTTGAGAAATAATCAAAGAACTTTTCTAATAAACCATGATTATTCCATAAATCATTTTGTCAATATTTGGGATAAATCCATGAGAATAATCTACGGAGGTAGATCATTTTCAAGTTATTTTGACTCAGTGAGGTTCTGAACAAATTTATTTGCGAATCTGACTATTTTTTCGGTACAAGCCATTTGGAATCGATGAGGACTCCTTCTTAAGCTCGCTTCTGTATGAATTTTTGTCTCTTTTAACTCTAGTTTTCAAATTTATAAATTCGTGTATAAAATAGCGCATTACTGTCATAATAATTGATCTCACCCAAATAAAAACACATGGATTCTGAAGGAGAATAATGATGAATAAAAAGCATCATAATTTTGTATCACATAATTTAGTCTCGTTTCAATATATTAGAAGATTGTTCATACAATTAAATTCATATGACTTGTATAATATTACATAATATGATTTTTAACAATGTAACTTAATCATTATACACACGCCTACAGAAAACTTTGTCATCCACAATCTTAGGTGATAATAATTTACACGTCACCGTGGAATACTTTGCTTACTCTTATCCCATCGAACATTTTTATACATTCCTATACACATTTATGCTATACACAGTCACCCAACATGCCAACATAAAAGGCATGATCATTGTTATCACACTCATTAATTCTCCTACTAATTTTTCATCGTTTATAAGAAGAATAATAGGAAATCCAGAGATGGGGTATCATGAACGGCTTTTATCCCACTCAGTACTTTGGTATAAACATTATTAACACTCGGCACACGGAATAATCACATAGAATAATCATCCCTATAATATGTATACAACATTTTAGAAAAATAAAATGTATTTTTCATTCATTGCATAAAATGAAGTCTGAATACTCAGAAAGAATCCTTTCGAAAGTACATTCGAGATAATGAATAATGAGCCAAGAAATCTGTTTTATCGATCAAGAAAAATGAATGGTGATCATCGTGATGATCTACAAAATATATGCTGAATAAATTAATTATGTATTTTTAATGTTTGATCAAACGTGTGAAGAGTTTCTCCGCTTTGAATTATTCCAAAATTCATTGTACGTTTATAGAATATTTTTGTGCAATCTGAGAAATACGGATGTACTTGTAAGTACCAAAGTTCTCACGAAGTTCCCTATCTCTGGGAGGAGAGGAGCGATGCTTCGAAGATATGAAAAGAAAAGATGTATCGTACGATAAGGCGAGGAAAATACATTTTACACATTGAAACATAAAGAATACACGATAATGGTTGTTCATTTTTTTTCTTTTCATCTTGCGTTATGGAATATAAAATCACGGGCTCGTTTCGCGAGCATCATGATTATTCAACCTTTTTGATTCAGTATATACAATGATAATAAAATTACGATCAATCAAAAGCTTGATAATTTTGTTCTCTTGGTGTTTGCAGGTAATACGTTTTGTGACAGGGTGAGCTCTCAAAACGTAATACAGCAACTAATGCGTATTTATATCGATAATAATCTATGCAGTATTCTATGAGAAGCATTGGAATTTCAACGAACGTTTACGAAAGATGATGCGATGAGAAAAAACAAAAATTGTGCGTCGTATTCACATTCGATTAAAAATATACAACTTGCAACGTTCGCACAACCGCTCAATGTTCTTTTCAAAGCATTCGACATTTGATCGAGATAAACGCACCCGTGTACACGCTACACAGACTTATATCATTGAAAGCGCCGTAGCGCACAATTTTCGTTCGGTTATCTGAATTTCGATAATTTAGAAACAAATATAGAAGATGCCTATAGTCAATTGATTTTTGTATTCGATGAGGAATGATCGTTGTAACTTTTCTTTTCCTGTTATGGAAATTGAAAAATCCCCCTCTAGGAACTTAATGTATTATTCATATTTGGATTATTATTATTATCATTATTATTATGATTATTATTATTGTAAGAAAAATACCCCACAGAAAACTATAAAATATACTCTTTTTTTTTATGTTCCTATGGCATTTCTAAGAGGCTCTCTAGAAGTGTTTGTTTTCCAATACAGAAGGAATCAAAAAAGATTCGTCGATCACTTTGCGTCTAAAATGCAACGATAACAATTATAACGAGGATAAGAAACATAAAGCAGAGAGGAAATACATTATTCATTCAATTTGATCAACACGCACTCATTCATCCAATTCGAATCACTAAAAAAGATCGCTTTCGGAAGATATCGCTCAGCGTTTTCTTAAATTCAACGTAAATATACACTTTGGTATACAAATACAGTATTCTAAATCGTCTGCTCAATTATCATTATTTTTGAACTCTTGAATAATTAAATAATGTTTGGTAATTGAATTTTGAGAAATATATTGTTTCAGAATTCATCCCTTGTATCAGTAATTTTGATTAAAATTTATTATGAAGAGAAAATTGAGAATACTCACTGTGGGACACATCTTTACATTAATAGAATATTGATTTGAATTCTTATATTTCATCACGAAAGATATAGAAAGAGATGGTATGGAAATGGTATTGATTATTCAAATCCGATAAGGTAGCATATGCCCGAAATTGCATTCATTCAAAAGACGATAATTCGAGAATACCCAGTCAATATTTCGTGTCTTGTGATATTCTTTAGACAGGTTTCAGGTGTCTTGCGCTAAACTTTGGAACCTATTCTAAAACTTGCCTAAAAGATATCTTAAATATGTCTCGCATTTAAAATTTGTCTTCAAGACATGTTTTAGATAAAAGCCCAAGAAGGAAAGATTATATCTTCTGATATCTACTTGGATCTGAAGATATCAATGTTGGGAAAAATCCAAAAAGATCTCTGGAGATCTCTTTGAATCTCCATACATCTTTTGGAACTCTTCCAAAATTCAAACCCCTAGATCTGAGTAGATATCAAGAGATTTATACAGATCTTTACCAAAATTTAGATCTCATCAGATCCAATCTTTTTCTCTGGGGAGAAAATTGGTCTGAAACTTCTAAAAGTTTTCTACAAGACATTTGAAATCAAATCCAAGAGATATCGCGAGACACAAAATGTTTATCGGGCAAAAGCTTTACTGATTTCGGGTGAATAAAAACATCACTACAAGATTAAAGAAAAATTATCATTTCGAGTGAATAATTCTCAAAAATCGAATCGTACCGTATACAAGATGAGAAATTCATTAATCTTAATAACAAAGTTTTATCCAAGATATTCAAAATACCGTCTACAATCGATAAGATTTCAAATAATCGAATCTCATCTGTATCCACGGTATAAATACATTGCACGAGGCACATGTCATGAGTTTGAATGAAATTTCTATGTCAACGCTTCGAGAAGTATGGTATTTAGAAAATTTATCGTAGGCAGATTTTAGAGAGTTATAATACAATATTTTTAATTCTTAAGGCGTTCAAATATGATCCCAACGAACACGACTGCAAGCGTTTCAGAAGACCAGTATAACTGCTCTTCATTGGCAATACTGGACCACCGAAACACCGGTAATCATTGTTCACAGGAACCAACGCAAAAGAAATATGAGAAAGATAAAAATTGATGTCGAAGTGATCTGAGAGACAACGATATGGATAAATGATGGAAATAAAATCTCGAAATATACTTGTTTCTAAATCTATTGTGATTATAAGAAAGATATTGATCGAGTTTACTCAATCGGTTCTTTAAATAATGATGAATCAATGTGATTTGAAAACGGAGAGTGGAGTTGGTGCGACGTTGAGAGATATTTTATCCTTACACTTTGACGTTCGTGAGAACATTGCGATTGAACGTTGAACGGCATACTTTCCATGTCTCTTGAAATTTCTTTTCATTCTCCTCCCTGATGCCGAAGAATGTCGCTACATGAAATAAACAGATAGGATACGATCATCATCAGGTACAAAAAGCAGCATCTCGAAAACAAAGATGAAAGCTTCTTTTTCTTCTTCTTCTTCTTCTTCTCTCTCCGAACCTATAGAAAAGAAAAAGAATGAATTCTCAAGAGAACGAAATCCCTCGACCCGGGGAAAACGATGGATTCGTCAACATCGCTTGACGCGTTAAATCGAATCAAATCAAATCTTAATACAAATTCACCTGGGTTTTGTGCTTTCAATCTTTCAAGTGTCTCTTTGTGTTCAATCGCACCAACTTATGCGTAATGACTATTGGTCTGCATCCTCTAATCTAACCGTGTTTTCTTCCCCTTCGATTTCCCTTTCATCTCGTTCTTGTTCCGTTCCTTCGTTTTCTTCGTTTTTTCCTTCCTCCATTTCTTTATCTTCTTCCACAAACTCCGATATTGCTGTCCTGTCGTGATTGGTACGATTTTCCATCTTAACTTTCGATTGCGCCAACTCCAACCAATGCCTTCTGTTGATTCTTACCCCTTCGACCAAAGGGTCAAGTTCACTGGATAGGTTCGAGAATGCCTAACGATAAAAATCAATTGAAAACCTTTTTTTCCACATAAGTTTCGATGGAACGTGTTGGTATAAGAAAATCACTCACTCCGTATATGGGAAGGCAAATTTTATCGATGAAGTCCACTTGCATCATCGGTAATTGGTCCTCTTTTTCACGATTCATTAGATCCTAAAAATCACAGAAAAATCATCTCTTTCAATGCTGCTTTTCAGAAACTAATCACAAACATTTAACAATATTTTAACATTACAAATCATAGGTTTGATTATTCGGGTACATACACTTACCACTATGGGACTTATTTTAAGTCTTTTTTCTATGTCTCCCTGTTCAAAAAATTCACTGCTCACAAGTTCAGCCACCCTTCGCTCAATCTCCCACGGCTTCGTGATCGCTGCTAAATCACAAACGGTCATCAACATGCCTCGCAGAAGATCTCGATGTTCACTGTAACCCCAATTGTAAAATCCGTTGTTCACCAATTCCAAAAAGATCTTGCTTTTGGAGAAATAAACTGCCAAATCGGTTGAAAGAATGGCCTCCTCCAGAACTTTGATCACTCGGGAATAATCCTCAGGCGATAAATTGGCTAGAATTTGATTTCCTTCGCTGCTCAAAATCATCACGCATTGATCGAAATGATGATGTTCCATGGTAGAGGTTGAGTACAACTGAGCGAGGGGCGAGGATGCTCTGTAAGAAGATAAGAAATCTATGAATTCCAAATTTCTCTAATTATGTTTCGAATTCATCACCGCGATATCACGATTGCGGTACGGGATGGAAAAATCATGCAAGCGTATTGATCCGTATCGACGGAACACGTTGACAAGCCAGAAAAAAAAATCCAAAATAAAGTAACAGAATAAATTGTTGCGTCCAAATAACATGAACTTCGAAGCGAAGAAAGAAAACCCTTTCTGTGTTTGAAGTACTATGTATTGTGCGAATGAGAAACTTGAACGACAGGGAAGATTGATGAACGAAAGCTTGGGAGGGTCTTGAAATGTAGAGGCACGGGAGAATGCTTAGGATAAAAATGGGTAGATAAAGCAGGAAACGAAGAGGTACTCGAAAAAATGAATGAGCGAATGAATGAATGAATGGAAGAAAGAGTTCATAAAATGCCGTAACGAGAGGGAAGAATCACTTAATAAACTCCGCGTTATGATATGAAATGAACGTTCATTGAACGAAAAAAAAACACACAAACATAATTGTAAAAAAATAGTTGACATTACAAATTGCAAATCACAATGATCACTGAATTCTTTTTTTATTCTATTCTTATTCTTCGGCTCATCAAATGCGAAGAACAACTAACAAAAGAATCAATCATCCCATCATCAGAAATACAATTTTCGCTATGTTACCGGCTCTTGTGCTTTTAAAAACGTGTACCTAATCTCAATTCAAACAATGATATTCTCATTTTCTTTCTACACGAGTTTGTATTCAATATTAATTCACTACTACTATGTGAACATATTACCCATCCTCGATTTTCCCCGCTATTAAAATTCAATGATACGTGGTTCAAATCATGATTCTCATCGATTCTATGAATTTCGAAAGGAAAGATGAGCGTAAGTTTGATGATGATTTCATTTTAATATATTTTCGCCAACTATTTTGCATTTTCATTTGAATTCTATTTGGATTCAAAAATTTGTTGAATGCTCCGCACCTGAATTTTATCATCTCCCTGAAAAAAAATCATATTCTAAAAATGAGGAACTCCTTTATAGTAGGCGCCAATAATATCTCCCTCTCAACATAAGGGAAATTTTTCTAATATTCAGATAAAAATCTGAATATTAGCGTTTCCCCCACTCATTTCAAGAGAAAGATAATCTTGGCACCTATTGTAGAGGGGTTCCTCATTTTTACACCCTGAAAAATAATTTAATTGAATATGAACCTACTAGACATTTCATTGCATCTAATAAAATTTTACTCGATTTAAGTAAATTTTATTTGAAATGAATGAAAGTTTATTTGAATGGGGTGAATTTTTCATTTGATTCAACTAAAATTCTAGTGGGTTTATATTTAAATAGGAATCGAATTGATTCAAACCAAATTTAATCAATCCAAATAAAAATTTCTCTCAATGTAGAATATGATCTTTCCGGTGCTCCATTTCCGCTTGTAATTCAATAATTGTCTTCTCTATATTTTCACAACAGAATGATACTTTATATCGTGTAGTTTTCTTAATCAGATCATCCGTTGAATGAAGGGGAACAAAAATTCCTATACAGATGAGATAAGGTAAACATCTTTCACAAAAGAAACAGGAAAACTTCATTCACTTGGAACAAAAAGACTTAATGAGACATCTAAGGGAAGAGGACACATAATTATACGTCTTGAGAATTCCTTTCTCTTATCCAATAATTAATTGAATTACAATTTTCATCATGGTTTCATGTAACGTGATTTCTTGTGGAAAGAAATTTCTTCCCAGTAAATATTTCGTATCTCGCGATATCTTTTAGATGAGTTTCAGATGCAAGACATGCTCGATACATCTTTTAAACAAGAATTAGCCTGAATGATAAAAAAACTGGGTTGTGACTGTGGGCTCGAATTGATTCTTTTCAGAATTAATTGAAGTTGATTGTTGATCTCGAAATATTTCGTCTGAGAATCAAGTGAATATTCTCTACTCGTAGAAGAACTCATGATGGAATTCACTAGAAAATTCAATCAATCGAAGAACAAGTCGACTCCTCGATCTGGTTCAAAATATTATGAGGTTCGCCAACACAGTAAAAAGTGGAACTTAAAGTGATTCCGAATATCAGCTTAAAAATGCAGCCAAAAGTAGCGCCTATTCCAACTGAAAGTGAGCATTGAAAAAGACTGAATTTCAGTGAATTCCATCTTACTCTGGAATTAAGAGAGAATTCCATCGTAATTTCCAAAGTAAGATGGAACTGACTGAAATTCAGTCTTTTTCATTGCTTACTTTTAGTTGGAATAGGCGCTACTTTTGGCTGCATTTTTAAGCTGATATTCGGGATCACTTTAAGTTTTACTTTTTACTGTGAAGGTTCTACTGTTCCATAATAAAGTTTAGCGGGGAACCAATTTGTTCTTCTGTTAACTGAGTGATTGCAACGTGTTATAGTGGAGTCACGGGATGTATGTATCTAGAGATTCCCCCGTGTCCCATCAATTTCTATTTGTACCTCTATTCCATCTTCTATAAAAAGAATACGTGAAAAGTCAAGCCAAAGGTATGAGAGAGTTGAACAAAACTCGATAGTTATTGATTTTGAACTGAATTATTGTCTCACTATTCATTATCAAACATCACTCAAAACTCCATAATTTGAAAATTCAGCAGAAATAATTATTTATTATCGAATGAATAAATAAATAAATACTCACGCTGAAAGAATTTCGTTGTAAGAATTACCGTGAAATTCTACACGGAAAAAATCAGTGATCCAAATTTTCGTTGACTAGTATGTCACTCTGGACGGAGCACAATTTGGAGAAGAATTCGTCCACTGGATTTCAATAATTCGTTGACTTTTTTCATTATTTCAATGATGAAAATAAAAAGTGGATCCCATTGTTCGAATAGTGGACACACACTGTGAAGAATTTCCGCATGAATTTTAATGTAAATCTACTGGAAGTTTTTTTCAAGTACGTAACTGAAAATTCATGTACAGGTTCCACAAATTTCAAGTCTCCATACATTAAATTTAATGTACATGGATTTGAAATTCAATGTATGAATACATGAAATTTGTATATGAATTTTCATTCGCGTTCCAGAAAAAAACTTCCAGTAAATTTTCTTTGAAACTCATTAAGGACCTTCAAGCGAAAGACGAAACATATGATATTTTTCGCATCCTTCTTTCATAAAATATGTGAGAATTACAAATTTCGAATATGTAATAATAAAATACATGCATGGGATTGCGCACTGTGAATGCAAATTCTCATTCCATATTGGTTCTGGAATATAGGAAGCCAAATTTTCTAAATTATAACCTTCAATCGTAAGAATTTTCCATCGATCCCATAATGTTTCAGAACCACTATGAAATTAAAATCCTCAATCCCAAGCATGTATTTTATCATCGTATTCATAAAATTTTTATTTCTCACGTGGTTCACGAAAATATTTCGCGCAAAATTTCGTACCCTTCCCCAACGGAACCTAAAATTTGTGTACGTCCAGGAAACGTCCAAATACGTTTCTCAGGCGTCCTTCGGAGGTTTCCTGGACGTACACAAATTTTAGGTTCCGTTGGGGTTCAGTGTCGTTCGAGCACTCTCAACGACAAGACTCGTAGAGTGTAACCTAATGCGATTGAGAACAATAATTTCAAAATTTATAATCACAAGAAGATTATAATTATCCAATTTGTTCACTCAATTTCAAACATTATCGATGGTTAGGTTATTTTCTCAAATCTCTATCGATTTAGTCTAAGTTAATTTTTGATTTACTGATACTTGAAATTGTAATTCAATTCCACATGATTTGAAAATTAATGTAATAATACTTGGATATCATTTGATGTACCTTCAAGTTGAAATTTCATGTACACTGGTACATTAGGAGTGCATTAAAATTCAAGAAATTTTTAACAGTGCAGTTAACGAATCATTGAAATCCAGTATACGAATTCTTTTCAAACTTGTGCTCCGTCCAAAATTGGCATACTAGTCAACGAAAATTTGGACTACTTATTTTTCCCGTGTAGTAATCGAAGGAGAAGTGGAAATTTTTCAAAAAATTACTGTGCAGCCTGTAAAAATCTGCCGTCCAAAGCAAGAAGACCGTAAGTCGCATCTTTGACGAACATGAGTTTTTTATATCATTCTAACCGTTGAAAAATTCTGCATTCTACTGTGTTTTGCATTTTTAAAAAAAAAGCGTATTATTTTTTCAATAACAGCGGTTCGAAGTACGAAGAGATTAATCAAATTTGAAACGTTTATAGAGGAAAAAACCGTGACTAACGCACAAATGGGAAGTCTATAATCCTTCAATAGTCTATAGACTTCAATGGCGAATAATTCCTAGGGTATAATATACCATGGCCATGGTTTGCCATTGAAAAATGATTTGTTCCATTGATTTTAAGAGAAAACAGTTTTTCTTGATTTGCTCGAATTCAAATCAAACGCACTTCCGGTCTTCTTGCTTTGAAATGAGTTTTCAAACAGTTGAAAGTGATATTTTCTATAAGTTTCAAAAAATGCACAGTAATATTTTCAAAAAATTGCTGCTTGTCCCTCAATCACTTCAATTTCACGGTGATTTTTCAAATAAAATTCTTTCTCTATACGGTATCGATATTTTTATATACAACATTCATCTAGTTTCTATAAATTTCAATAGAAACTGGACACATGTTATATATAAAAATCACAACACCGTGAATATCGCCCATCCCCACACTGTCGGGAATTTCTGATTAAACTTCCAATTGCATATAATTGAAGCAAAAGGTGTTCACGTAACTGACAAATTGATTGGAATTTCAATTATACTTGAATGAGATTTCAGTTACGAAAATGTATATTAATGTATGATATAATATAGCAAAAATTTTGAATCCAATTGCGTGTAAATAAATTCTCATTTCAATTACCTAGAATTGGAAGTTCCATTTACAAATGTACATAAAAAATATATCAAATTCAAAGGCATTTCTAACAGTGTACTATGACAGCAAAATCTCATTTTGATGAATCTCCCTCTTGGTAAAACAGGGAATTGTTCAGTTATTTCGGTTATTCAACTACCTATAGCTGCCAATGATTTGCAATAATGACTCAATTTCAACTGTTACTTGTGCCGCAGCAAATAAACTCACTGTTGTGACCAATAAAAAAATTGCTATCACAAAAACGAATTGTCAACACAGTGAAAAATTGGCTTTCTCGTCAGAAAATACACAGCGAAATCAGACTCCGTTGTCATAATTAATTCTCCCTTCTTTCACAGTATTCATCTCTTTTATGTTTCGGAAGAACATTCAAAATGGAATAAAGTCGTTGTTCAGTTCCCCAAAGACACTTAAAAACTCTCCCATTTTCAACTTCTTCGTCCAAAGAATAGGAATGAAAAAATGATATTATAAAAAACTATAAAATGATCTCACCTGATTTGAAAAGAATTATTCGTGCCCCGATGATCGAGGTCATGACAAAGACAGGCGATGATTAAAGCAAGACATTCGATCTCGCCAAAAATCCTCCACCATTGCGTGGCCTAGTTAACGAAGAGAAAAAACAACAAAATAAGAAAAATCAATTTATAAACTCGGAGCTCAATAATATAAGTCTTATGAAAATATCATAAGAATACGTCTTACCATCAAAATAGCGAACATCATCTGGGCGACGTTGAACGCGTGTCTCCAATTGTGATACGTGACGTTTCGATAATTTTTCTTGACGCTGAGCAGCCATCGGCACAGTACAACATAATTTATTCGAAATCTCTCGACGAAATCAAGATCGAGGAACATTCTTAAACAAGCGGTAAGCGTCTCGTCGTCGTTCAAGTGGATGTCATCGAATTTGAAATCATGTAAGCGAAAATGCGCCGACGATGGTACCTTCAAAGCCTGTTGTTCAAACGATAAGAAAAATTCCATATGAAATATGTTTTGCCCGAACCTGATTTCGATGCTTTAAAATTTCGAGCCTCGATTCAATTATATGCAAATTTCATTAACTGACCCTCAGTCTTTCCGCGTCTTCGAGAGATGCCGATGCGTGGTAACTCAATACTTCGAGAGTGACACTTTGCTTGGCCATCGCTATCACAGCCTTTTCGTACCTGTTATCGAATACAACATTTATTTCTCATCGAGTTTTGAAAATTCATTACCAATGCGGTATAGATTTATACAAAAGTTCATACCCTGAAAACACAGTTTGTTCCAGCCAAACAAAATTTTGATTGAAATGAACGCAAAGAAACTTTTTGGCTGGCTGAAATAAAATTTATTTGGGCTGAACAAAATTTGGTTCACAACAATTAAGGCTTTCATACAGACAAATAAATTTTATTTCAGCCAACCAAAAAGTTTCTTTGCTCTCATTTCAACCAAAATTTTGTTCCGCCGAAATCAATGTTTTCTCAGTGTATTTTTCTGACGCAGCGGATCGAGGTAGTATATATATATAGAATAGCAAATATTTCTGCTAGCCTAGCTGAAAATTTTCCGCCACAGCTGACTGGACACTGCTGAAAGAGCAATATGATTGACTACAACAGCAAATTTTTCGCTGGACTAGCAAAATTCTCAGTATCAACGAACAAATTTTGCTGGAGAAGTCAACATTCTTACACCGGAAAGACGGTTGTTGATACTTGGATAACTAAAAGGGGTCAATTAAATTTGGATTTAATTTCTCTGACTTTAGTTGCTGTTGCTAATTTGAAGTTGCCTTCACTACAGCTTTTATTATCAAGTTCTATTCTCTTATTACTCGCGACTAATTTTCACAACTAACTTCAGTTTATTCGTTCAAATAAATTATTTTTTACGATATAGCTGTCACAGCTGAAAAATCATTGTCGTATCTAACAAGATTGCTGGGAAAGCAAATAAATTCGCTGTTACAGAACGCAGCTCGATTTTGGAAGTCAAAACCAAATTTCAACAGCGTGGACATGAAAGACCTCAATTTTATCTTACATTCCAATGGTTCGTGTCATCGTTATTCGTATATGAAACATCAATTGTTAGCAACACGCTCTATTTTCATGAAGAATAATATTTTTAATATTGATTTTACTCACATGTGGGTATTGTGGATACCCATCCCACAGAATATGGCGAACGCCTCGACGAAGTTCTCATCATTTTTGGTGAATGGGAGATCTTGAAATTTATTGACTAGCTGAATAACGCCGATTATTTGGCTTTCTGAATTCTTAATTGGCATGCAGAGGATAGTACGGTGACGAAAACCGGTACCATTATCCACCGAAGCGTCGAATTTTTTATCTTCGTAGGCATTTACTATGTTGACAGGCTACCATGGAAATCAAACAAAACCAAATTATTAAAATCAGCGACGAGTGAGTGGATGTTTGAGAAAGTCGCTTGTTATAAATCAAATAATCGAACTGAATAATATTTTTAAACTCATTCATTTATTGAATTGAGAGAATCACTCACCTCGCCGGTGGTTGCAACGTGTCCTGTTATACCGATGTTAATGGGAAATCTACTCTCGAAAGGACTGTAAAGGAATAAAGAATCGAGGATGAAAACATCAGTTTGAGATAACATACCGTTCGTTATGAGAAGTAATGTGAAAGGTAATTACACAAATTTCATTCACCTGGTCCGTAAAAGTGATCCTTTGACGGCTAGGTCGTTTTCTTCGAAATCAAAGACCCGCAAGAAGCTTTGTTTTGCTGGTTGATGCGTTAATAGAACCTGCATCACGCGCACATAATTCCTTTTTAAAATATGTTTTTATTTTGTTTAGATTCACAAATCGTGACCTTACGAGATCGAATTCTAACGAAATGGAGAATTATTTGATTATTTGAGATTATAATAAAAAATCACAGGAGTCTCGAAGCGTTCATGAAACTCCTTTGGATAACGAAGAATTCATTAATCAGAAAAATTGTTTGGAACTTTAAATGTAAACTTCGTTCATCTTCAACACGAATTTTATATGAATGGAATAGAGTTTATTCACGATTCAAGTGTTATTATCCAATGTTTCATACAATTGTAGAATTTTCGTTATTTTGATCGTGAATTCGCGTGTCGAAGTACAATTTGATGTGATAGAGTCGTATATTAATTTCTACATCGCATGTGAAGATTTTATGTACTATCAAATAATAATATGAATTGCCCTTTTTCATTAGAATTCCATCATCGTCTGAAAATTAATTATAAAAAAATAATTATCTGAAGTAGTAATTTGCCTAATTAGCAATTCGTTAATTGTAATAATAGTGATATATTACAATACACAATAAAAGTGATGACTTCCAAACAAAAATAAAGCAAAAATTATCTGAATCGTTCTATTTTTTTTTACATAATGATGATATTTCAATTCACCTGAACTCGTTGACACTGAATTAGAGACTGCATATGTGACATGATTCTGTAAACCATATGTTCTATCGTGCTCTGCTCTTCGAATACCATTCTAGCTAAATCGAGTACAACCTGTTGACAGAAAAAATATTGTTATGCAGAATGTATATTCATATAACTTTTATACAATGTTATACATATTGAATATATTGGAATGTATACAAAGCTTGCATGAGCCTCAAACAAATTATTGCAGAATTTGATACATTTTTCAAACAAATATTTATTAATCATTGTTCGTTGATGAATAATAATTTATTTCGAATTTTTTGAAAACAAATGGGATTTCATTCGAAAAATGAAGTATGAGAAAGAATGGAAATGGAGATAAATTAAGCAAATTGAAAATAATGATATAAATATTTATTTTTTTTTTATTCAGTGTTTGAGATTTTTTTGCTTCTTGTTTTTTTTTCTCATTATTCATCATTCATTATTTGTGACTTTATTAATTTTTTCGTCAAATTATTGAGTGATATTATCATTCTTCAAGTATTTTATCTCTAAAAAATGTCTTTTAGACACGAAATGTTTATTGGGGACCAATTACAAACGATTGTCGGCAACTGGTGTCGATTTATAAAGGGGAAATATCAGGTGTATAACTTTGCTTCCGCCGTTTTTTACCGAAATTCGAGGCTTTATTGTGAAAAACTGGTTATACATCTATGATTCAAAGTATTGTACATCGCTGGCCACTACTTTCTCCCATCTTTCGGGCAGCATACGAATCCCGCGTTGAAAAAACCGGTCATCTTTTGAAGCGATCCACAAATCGATCCAATTTTTTACTTCTTCGTAAGACCGGAAGTGCTGGTCAGCTAGGCCGTGTGCCATTGATCGAAACAAGTGATAGTCCGAAGGAGCAACGTCTGGAGAATACGGCGGGTGGGGTAGGACTTCCCATTTCAAAGTTTCCAAGTATGTCTTGACCACTTTCGCAACATGGGGTCGAGCACTGTCATGCTGTAAAATCACTTTATCATGTCTCTCCTTGTATTGCGGCCGTTTGTCTCTCAATGCTCGGCTCAAACGCATTAATTGCGTTCGATAACGATCGCCTGTGATTGTTTCAGTCGGTTTCAACAACTCATAATACACTACGCCGAGCTGGTCCCACCAAATACCGAGCATAACCTTGGAACCGTGAATATTCGGTTTGGCCGTCGACGTGGAAGCATGGCCGGGATATCCCCATGATTTTCTGCGTTTATCGTAATGAACCCATTTTTCGTCCCCAGCTACAATGCGATGCAGAAATCCCGTCCGTCTTTGCCTTGCAAGCAGCTGTTCACAAACACACAAACGCCGTTCAACATATCTCAGCTTCAACTCGTACGGCACCCAATTTCCTTGTTTCTGAATCATTCCCATAACTTTCAGGCGTTTTGAGATGGCTGGTTGCGTCACTTCCAATGATCCTGCCAATTCTTGTTGCGTTTGATACGAGTCTTGATCAAGTAATGCCTCCAATTCTGCATCTTCGAAAACCTTCTCTCTTCCAGCGCCATGCTGGTCTTCGACATTAAAATCACCGTTCTTGAAGCGTTGAAACCACTCTCGGCACGTTCTTTCACCAATAGCGGCCTCGCCATAGGTATTTGAGAGCATTCGATGAGCCCCAGCCGCGGATTCCTTCATATTAAAACAGAAAATTAAAACCTCCCGCGAATGACGAGAATTTGGCTCGTAAGCTGACATGTTTAATCGAGAATAACTTTATGATGCAGACACAAATCGACTAATATTTCGATGGCGTTGTGTTTACAAATACCTCAGCTTATTGTATAACATTTATGATCTATTCATTTCAACTACCACTTACCGCTACAGCCATCTATTGCAAAACGGCGGAAGCAAAGTTACACACCTAATAAAAATCAATTCAATCCCTGTAATCGGCTTCCAATGATCAATCACATTTCAGAATTTGCAATTCTGTGAGTCCGTAATTGGAGTGAGCAATGAATTGATGATGGGGATATCTGAATCAAAGAGCTCAAGAAAACACAGAAAATTCGAAACAAAGAACGTAAAATCAAATCAGAATATTTATATCTGAATGTTCAATACATTCAATACTGTGAAGCTTAGGAAGCATGATAGGATAATTATGAACAAAATGCAATCCTGCAATTCTAGTTGGTTACATTGGATTCTACATTCTTGATTACTCAATTTGAATACTGAATCTGTAATCAGAGACCTGAGAAAACATGCAAGTGCAAAGTTTCAGCTGATGTCAGTTAATTTTCTAATTCATTAGATCCGTCAATTGGAATTCGTCATTTGTAACATATGATCTGTAATAAATCAACCCACAAAACCTCTGAATAAGAAGTTTTGAGCGATTTTGAATAATTTGGTATTGGATCTTTGAATATCGTGCAAATATATCACATGTTTTGTAGTGAAGCATGATAACCAGCTCAATTCGGAGAAAATCCAATCGATGCTAGTTTGTCTCAAAACTTCAATGACCCATCAACTCCCAAGTGCGAATTAAAATATTTGTTGACAAATTATATCATGTGGAATATAAGCCATCGATAGAAAAATGTTCTTTCAAACAATTTCTACTCATTATTTCGGGATAATTATCGCGAATTTCTTCAGAATCTCGTTGGATATGTGTTTATAATCCGAGATTTGTGTACCTAATTTGATATTCACAGTTGCCAAATATATTTTTCCGCTTTTCGAGCTCACCCCAACGAAATTGTCAAATCTTTCCACTTTGGAAGGAGAAAAAAGTTTTTTTCGGTCCACCCTAATATATGATCTAGGAAATTTTCCCACTCGAATTCATAATCGATAAATAAGATCAAAGACTGCTCTTTAGATTTGATAAAATTCATATGAATCCTATGTAAAACCAAGTGCAAGTCCATTGTTGAGAAAACGACCAAAATTTCTCCTTGCTCAAAAACATTCAAATAGAATTGAACAATTGCCGCTCAATATTCATTATCTCCGTATAATATAGTCATTATAATTATGAAATTGTATCGTTCCAATAGTTGCTGTCTCAAAATAGAATTAGATAATACAAATAACAAGATTACTCTTGGTGCAAGTAGTAGTACCAATTTATAATCAGACTTCACAATATAACTTCAGAGCGATTTCATACTCCAGTGAAAATGCTGTAGGCGTTGACAAAGCGGGTAACGCTGAACTGGAGAGGAGTTAAACAACTTACGAGGCACTTGCAAGGCCATTGTACGTCGTCCAGCTTCTCTCCGGTTCAGCGTGACAGGTTTTGTCAATGCCCAGAATATTCCTATTAGGGATACAGGAAAAGTAAGTTTTTCCCTCAGTGAATTCTATATCTCACATGAAGAAAGTGTTGAAATTCCGAACTTTTGATACAAGCTCTGAGAAGCATTCGATAGTTAATTCTATGCTGGTTTCCCTTTCAACCACACTGTGAAAAACATTTGTATTGATTCTAATACAAAAGTTTGGGAGCAATTAACACACATATTTTTGTATTGGATCTCCCACATTTGTATTGAAATTCTAAGAATTCCAGGATGTTGATTCAATATCTGAAGACTCACCTGATTTCTCCTCACTTCCAATTGACTTTTCTCGTATAACTGAGCATTCCTCAAACCGATCCCACAGAATTGCAGGTAACCAGCAAAAATCTCTTCATCTTGAGACGTGAATTGAGATTCACCACCCAATTTATTGATTACTTGTGCTACACCTATAACATCTCCGGTACAATCCTTGATCGGCATACACAGTAAGGCTCTCGTCCTATATCCCGTCAGTTTATCGATGTCTCTATTGAATCTTGGATCCTGCAATCATAACAACATAGACTATAAAATTGGAAAAATCGAGAATAAAACATGAGGAACAATGATGAAAATAAACAATTTTGTTGTTTTCAAACAAACCCTGGTCACGTTACGGTATACAAAATTCGTTTGTGCAGAGAAAACAAGATAACACGTACTATAAATATTGTACATCATAAATATTTATATCTAGGTCAAAATACTGAATAAATCTGAACCGAAGAATTTTCAAATATATATATATACTCTACCAAAGGCGAGGATCGATTACATCGAAATCGTGAAATGCGTTGTATTCGCAACAAGAGTGTGTTATGAATTTGAATGAATCCTGTTCCCAGGGTCTTGAGATTTGACAGTAAACAGACATGCATGTACAAGGGTACATCTTGACGCACGGATACAAAAACCCGCCGTATGAATATTTCAAAGCCCACGGAAAATTCTCATAAATTGTTTACAACAAAGAATTTGTACAGTTCGCAGTAATGAATAATTGACCATGGGCGAATGACGAAGTTGGTACAACGAAAATAAATGACAGAAATTTCCGTGCCGTTCTTTGAGATCATTCGAGATAAACTTGCCAGCGTCAGTGATTTGATTCTTTTTCCTTTTTTCTCCAAATGAATGATTCATTTGTGATATCTCATATCCTAATATTTGTAGTGGTACATCCAAAAAACAAGTTTATTTTCGCAATGAGCAGGAATGATAAGTATGAGACTATGCACAATACTGTTCTTGCTTATATTGGGATCTAAATTCTCAACGGATCCAATCTATTATTATTCCAGGATATGTTATATCTGATTTCATATTCTACGATTGAAATCAGCTCAATTGTTGTTCCTGTTTTTTTTTTTTTATTCAATCAAATACCCCCCCAAAGTATGAATGGAACAGCCATTTGAACTTGTGCAAAACTTCGGCAAGATATATCTTCACATAAACTGTTGGCTGAAAGTTCAATTCACCGTTTCCAAAGAATGAACGGTTTGTGAAAAAAAGCTGTTGAATTCCAAACAGAAATACTTGGGGATTTACAACCTTGTTTCAGGGAAATGATTTTCGAGCACTCTTTGTGGATTTACGAACAAAAGTTTGGGAAGCTTCAAAAATCTCCGTAAAATCATAAAACTTTTTGGATATTCACAAATTTTCTTACGATAAATTCCAAATAAAGTTTGCCTGTAAAAAACTGCCAAACTTTCTGTGGCAGTTTTGGAAGTACTTTTTTACAGTGTATAATTCTATCTATCAGGAAATCCATCGCATTCCCTCCCGTTATCGTTCCAGATGTGTTTTTCAAAAAATCTACTCAACACAAATGTCTTCGGAATACTTGAGAACGTAGAAATAGATGGCTATAATTTTTTGCCACTGGTTTTATCTTTATGTAGAATAAATTTAATTCGCCGCAACTATCCTCGGCACAAATCAGCTGCTATTTGAGATTTTAGATTTGATAACTATTTTTTCAATGAATGTTCCTCTTTTAATGCATATTCTCAACAAATAGACATTACACATAATATTCTGAATGTTAATGAAATGCATCAGAAATCCAATATTCTCGAATAATGGAATAGCAATACGAAAGTTGAACAAAAGAAAAAGCAAATGCGGGATTCTCTTACGCTCTTCGCGCGCATCCATAACAAAATCTGTGAATTATTCATCACGTGTGTATGTTATCACTGAATTAATTGTTAAAATGGTGATTACTTCATAACCAAAGAATCTCCTGGTCAATAAAAAAAACAACTCATCGCAATTAAGTTAATATGAAATTGTACAAGCTGAGAGAAATATGATTTTGGAAAGAGAAACAAATTCTTCCATACTTCTTCCATTTGAATGCGCAAATCCTTGGTTTGAAATATTTTCTAACAATTCAACTAGATGATCATCGGGACAATGAACCAAATATTCTCATGTTATCATTGTTCTTGAAGTTTGAATCGTTTATTGAAGCGGAACGAAAATTCAAACACAAAATCTGATGAATCGTCGTTTTTTATATTCTCGAATGAATTGTAATTTTTTTCAATTGAGAGCATCGATCAAAGACTGTACTGCAAAATTTTGAATCTTCAACAGCTGAATATTTCGTGATTTCATTACTAATTCGTTTCAATGAACGATTCAAGCTTCAGCAACATATGTTATTATTGGAAAAATAATTCATCTCTTCGTGCGAAGTAATTTTTCTTCCTCAGTTTATACATTTAACAGAACGCAGAATATTTGCGGAATAATTTCGAAATATATGCAATTGATAATTCAAAATGAATTCAACTCTTCGATTTTTCGTCACGATAAGTATCTGAGTCTACGATAAAATGAAGTCTTGTTACACGTCAAATGAAGGCCATAAATTATTCATCAATTGTGACGAAATTTATGGAAGAAAGAGAGAGGATGTTATATATAATTACTTCGCTTTGAATATGCAAGTGTTAAATATTGCTACGTGTCACGTTATCTTGACATCATAATTATGATATGCCACTGATGATTTTTAATTACTCATATTTTTATGAAGCTGTACGTTATTAGACCTTCAGGATCGTTCCATTTGCGATTCGTTATGTATGAAATTTTAAACGAGCAGTGATTTTATCCAGGTATACGATTAATTGCATTCAATTAGGTATTCTACCGAGTATTAAATAACATATTATGTGCAAATGATAGCGCGGTTGAATGATAATCAACGATATTGAAGGGACATCATAGATACACGCTATAGGTGCAGTTTCCTCCAAAGCGAATGATTTTTATTCGAGTAAAGAAGTGAATTTTACTTGCTTTTTGAATATTCATGTGTAATATCTGAATGATAATTTGTAATGATTCAATTCCCAGAAATTAAGTAGATTATATAATGATCCAACATCTATTTGGGAGGACAAAGATTTTGTGACTCATCTTGATCTGGCTGAAGATTAAGATGAGTCAATTAAAGATAACAAACTCCACCTTCTCCTTGATACAATCTAATAGATTTCAATAATCTCATTTTATATAATCACACAACGGAATGAACCTGTTTTTATCTTTCGAGAAATTTAATCAACATTTTTATGGGTGAATTGTAATCAACCTTAAGATAATATATACATTATCCAGATTGAAAAGAGTGTTATTAACCCTCTAATAGCACCTTCTTTTCGATACACTATAGTCTTCGAATGTGATAAAGACAAGAACAAAAGTACACAGACATAATTTCACGTCTCGTAAGTGAGATCTGTCAATTTAACTCCACACGAACATCGTGAATTCGATGGACAAAAATTTGATTCCCTCTGTTGAATAAGATTCAATTAAGGAAAAGAAACAAGATAAAAGAATAACTGTTTGAATCGTACCTTGTAAGCATCAGGAATATTGACGGATTCTCCACTTTCGGCAACGTAGCCAACAATTCCCGTACCCCAAGGTATTCTTATTTCTTCTTTTTTTTCCATTTCGTGCAAAGTAGATCTGGAGCAGACATCGAAGAGTTTCGAAACAAGATACCTCCCTCTCGAACAAGATGAACTACACGTCGACTTCATTCCTATTTGTAAATTCCCTCTATGACACCCGGATCTTGGATAGGGGTCACATTTTTCACCTTGCACCAAAAATAAGGAACTACGATCGGCGTTCAGTAAGGTACTCACATTTTGAAGAATCTTGTGACACAACGATCTCACATCCAAATCATTACAGATATCTTTCACCTACGTGAAACAAAAGAAAATCAATTAACTTATGAGAACACTGAGAATATTTATAGCTGAAGATAATTGTCAGGGTCCCACTCAGCACCAATATCGCAATGATATTGCTGCAATATTACTGCAATATTTGAATATTGTTGTGATATCACTGTACTATTATGTGCTGGGTGGGGTCTAGAAAGGGAAGTATGATCATTATTCTTCTGCTTGTGAGAATACGAGATTGTGCATAGCGAATCGTCGTGAGAGATGCTAAATGTAACATTTCAGAGAATCTACAAGGAAAAAAAAAATCCACAATGATTATTGTGAAAGTACGCCCGTCAATATTGCTGAATTTGTATTCATTCTCAATAACCCTGGTTAGGAAACCTCATGAAATTCACTCAAATTAAGTGGAATGAGATTTGGCAAGAACAATGTTTCATGGTCTTCATGAGATTTAGCTGATATAGCAAATCTGACTATAAAAGTGTTTTGAATGGCTTCAACCAGAACATTGTACAAGATAATTAAATCAGATCTGGCAAATTTCAATACGTTTATTTACTGAAAGGAGACAAATTTGTGTTGCTACACAGACCAGAAATAATCGTATATTTAATAATAAAAGGTGTTTGAAGACCCCAGTGAAAGGATTCATCAAACATATTTCGAACTATCGATCATCGAAAATGTAAGGAAATAAGAATGAATATTGTTTTCATGTTGAATCCTCTCAAAACCTTCTTCCTTTTCTACATCAAAATATTGTTTCACGATATCTCACAAAACATTACCAGATTGAAAATAAATTACCAGTTCAAAGACTAGATCTTTTTCCAACTGTCTAAGTTCATTCCTCGATCTTTTCTTCCGTCTGACGGGGCTCGATGTTGAGACCTGTTGGTTCCCAGTTCTATCCTGAGAAACGTCACCGAATTGACCGCCAGTAGGAGGTGAGACGCTAAGGAACGTTGGGGTACCGTCTATGGTGTTGACGATTGGTTTCAAAAGACCACCACGTTCGAACTCATGGGCAGAGATTTTTCTTACGGGTGTTGTGGCACCTGAACCACCACCGCCACCACCGCCGCTCCCACCCCCACCACCTCCTGCGGAACCGGCACGCGATGATGATGAACCAGTGGTACCGCTACCCGGATAGCTGGGCATCGATTCCATGCAACTACTTCCCGATGATGTCGGTGTCGCGTGGGTCACCAGCCACATATCTACCGTTTGTCTCGTCACTTTCCTGAAAGTTGAACATTTCAAAAATTATTCGTCCATCGAATAAAAAGAAACAAACAGCATTGGAATGAATGATACCTGTACTTTGCAGAAAGAATATTAAAGGAATGAAAACAAAACGAACTTTCATGTTGAGAATTTATCAAAATTCAAATAAAAATAATTAATGTTTCCAGTTTTATATACCGAATGCATTGATTCTTTCCATTCCAATACCGTTTTGAATGTTCTAAACCGCTAAGTGACTAATGCTTTCAGCTTTTCAACAGTCAGAAACGAATTATCTTATTCTACCCTATGACCATCGAAATTCAAAATAAATACTCCTCTTATGAGAACAAAGAAATCAAATAAACGATGCTCGATGCATTTATTTATTCAGCAAATTTTCTCTACGTGATACAAATGGAATGACATCCGATAAAAGTGAAATGAGTGGGAATAATCGATTTATCTCAATTCAAGCAGAATCCGTTTGTGATGTATTTTTAATGGAGTTGAAAATTCAACGAGACTCAACGGGTTATTGCGGTTGAATTTTGCTGCGACATTTTCAATACCACTTATAGATATGGATATCGCTGAAATGAGCGTTTTACAAAATGCTCTTATCAAGAGTCACATCGATTAGCGAATTGAAGGGTAATTCCAGAATCCATCGGAATTCGCAATGTGTAATCTTGATTATCGGGAGTGAAATTGGATTACATGCAGCATGAAAATTATAACAGATCAGGTATGTAATTATAAAGAGATAAACATGAGGATGAACTTCAATTTATGTAGATGACAATCAAAACGATCAAGATCAAACGAATTTGGAAAAGGCTAGTGAAGTCGGGAATTAAATGCAAAGCTCGTCGCGAGAGATCAAGCTCGGAAACAGTAAGAGTGAATTAAGGTCTAACTGATTTGCACAATTTGGAGTTTCAGTTGATGCAACATGATCATACGTTCAAACTTGAATTCATACTGACAAAAAATATGGAGACTGTGGGGAAGTTTGCAAACGGATCGCAGACTTCAAGCTTGGTGCAAACAGAAAAACCCGAAGCAACACCCTGGTCACAGTGGCATCTCAGTGGCCGAATGCATTGCTCGAGAAATTCCTATTCGCAATAAGTGTGTCCAAAAAATAAGGAGACATGGCATTCATTTCCAAAAATCTTTATTCTCCCACATCAAGTTCATCGCCTTCAAAGTACCCCCCCCCCCCCGGCATACAATCCACTTATGCCAACGCATTATCCAATCTTCGAAACAGTTGTTTAAGTCGGTTTCCGTGATGGCCTTGAGCACTCCCTTCGATTCGGCTTGGATCTCCTCTATCGACTCAAAACGGTGTCTCTGGAGCGGTCTTTTGAGTTTGTTGAATAGCCAGAAGTCGGACGGTGCCAAATCAGGTGAATACGGTGGTTTTGGAAAGATATGAGTCGAGTTTTCTGCAAAATAGTCACGAAGAATCAATGCAGGGTGAGTCGGTGCATTGTCGTGGTGCAAAAACCGAGAATTGTCACGCCACAATTCCGTTCTCTTCAGGTGAATATTCTTTGTTGATAGTTCAACCCAGCGGAAGGAACTCAAAATGCACAACACCACGATAATCGGAGAAAACAGGCAACATAACCTTGATTTTTGAGCGACTTTGGCGCGGTTTTTTTTATTTTGCCTCACCTTTAGCGCGATATTCACTCGATTGATCAGTTATTTCCGGGTCGTAAGCATGAATCCACGTCTTATCTCCCGTAATAATGCGACTCATCTTGTCCTGATAGTCAGAAAGCATTGTTTTACACACTTCAACGCGACGATGTTTCTCCAGGAAGTTCAGTGTTCCCACACAGCACATAATATTGCAGCAGGATTACAGTATTGACGTAATATTACAAATCGTAATGTAACATTGCAGCAATATTACAACATGATATATTGCAATGTAATATCACTGAAAGATTACAGTGTCGATAATATATCATGAATCACACTGAAATATTGCGGTGATATTTTGCAAACAGGAATTTGTAATACATGCCTAAACTTGAATCCTGGCCAATATCCATGTGAAAATTAGTCCAAAACGGTTTGATATTGTTTTGTTTTTGTATTCATGAGTGGATGTGAAAAACGAATGAAAATGGAAAGGTGTGTTGTGTAGTAAACTTGAGTAGCGAAAAAACGGGTTCCTTCTGATTCCGGTTCATTGCAATCGTTTCAAAATCCTTCGAAATGCAAAACCAATACCCCTCCCACAGTTTCATTTTTTTCGAAGATGGGATATTTTGTGAAATATTATAAAAACATCATTTTCAATTATAATACTGTCCCTACTTCGGGTCCTAAAATATAAAAAAAAAAATAGAAGAATAGTTTTCTCCTCTGTGGGACTTTTGAATGCCATGGGAAGTAGAAAAAATATGCCTGAACTCACATTTGTCTTCAAAAATCAGGACTTTTCCAATTTCATCATTGAGCAATATAAAGAGAAGAAAATTAAGACTTTTTTTATGACCCAAAAAATGTCATATTCCTTGAAAACCCACAAAAGTTACAGTTATCATATAAATTACAAGACTTTGAGACGATACCAGTGCCATGACATCAGCTGATTTTGTCTGTAAGGTTTTCTGAAACGGGTGAAATACAATTGAAATATCTTGATGTACCTTTATCCTTTACCAATCAAACGAAGCTACATGGAAATATCCTATTTAAAATAAATGCATCATTGATTAATTTCGTTAGAATTCCCAGTTGAAGCACTTCCCTGTTCACCCCCTTTGCGAAATCTCCAAAAAAAATGATCAGCTGTTCTCATGGCACTGGTATCTGCTCAATCACAATGTTTCGTTTTTCTTCAAGTTTCAAATTACATTTGTCTAGGAACCCTGCCGCTCGTATTCCTTGGAAAGGATACCATAGTGAGGGTGCCATAGCACCCTGATGTCAACCAAATTGTTCATACAAGACTTTCCGAATACCTTGCAATTCATTCTCAGAATATATTGTTCTATGCCCCAATCGTTGAATACTTATATGACCGCAAAGGAATACTTTACAGAGAGATATTTTAAAACTTGTGAAGAATATTCTAGAAACCTCACATGAACAATTCACTTGAAGGGATGCTAGGGCTGAGACGCTAGCTATTTTGTTTATAACATTCAAAAAATCTTTTAATAAAATCAAAATAACGCTGAGTACAGCAGTTCTTCAATAAATTTTGAAAATTACTGTGTACGAAGAGATATTTTGATCCTATCGAATTGATTCTATTCAGTTTGTTGTAAATAAAATGGCTAAGGTCATGGTATTAGTATCACATGCTGTAAGGGGATACCAGTGTACCCTCTGAGCAAACATTCTCTTGGTAAGAATTCTCATGAACTGAATTCATAGAAATAGATGAGATTTTCAAGAAATAATCTTCAGTAGTTGATCGCAGTGCAGAATCCAAATTTTGGATTTCAAACTTTCTCGCAGATGTTGGAAAAGAATTTTTTGGAATTTGAAAATTTGGGCTTTGCATCGCAAATAAAGTATTCACGATTATTCCCTGAAAACTTCAGATACATTCATGAATTCAGTTAAGATAATTCTTATCGAGGAACTGTTTGTCGAGTCCATATACCGTTATATTTTCCACTGCGTGCAATTGGTGTCCCCTTGAAATATCGCCACAATATTAGTAAAATATCTAATATCGACAGATGAGGAATATTACTGTGACATCACTGAAATATTGCTGTAATATTGACGTAATATTACAATATCGCTGTGATATTACTGCAATATAACTGCAATCAATCTGCGCGGACATGGAATATTACGACAATATTGCAGTGATATTTCCCTGCAATATCACAATATCACAAAATATTCTGTGCTGTGTGGGTTTTCGGTACCAATTGTGATTTGACGCGTCTGAGGCCCGAAACATCCTTCAAAACGGTATTGACTGATCCTTTTGAAATGACAATATCATCACCAAGATCTCTGATTGTTAATCGACGATTTACGAGCACCAAATCTTTGATTTTTCGAACGTCAACTCCGTCAAGTGGTCGACCGGGATGCTTTCTCGACCTTCTTGGAACTCTTTATACCACTTGTAAACTATTGTTTCCGACATAGCCTCATCACCAAAGGCTTTCTACACCATCCTCAACGAATCAGCAGCAGAAAATTCATCCCGCAAACAAAATTCAATACAAATTCTTTGCTCAACAAATGCAGACATTACAAAAATCGAAAACTTTACTTTCAGCAATTTACAAAACGAAGCGTATCTCAAACATTGATGAATATTTTGATGTGACCGTTGAGACGGATATCAAAGACAATCTTACTCACCTAAAAATAAAAGCCCTTTCTCAAATACATTTGCACACAGAGTTGAAATTCAAATTTCACCTTACTTTTCGGACACAGTAGTAAAACTGATTTGTTTCATACTAAATGATTGATTCAATCCCAAAAACTAGTTTCGAAAACCGAAGTGTCATATTCGTCACTTATTCTCCAATCAACCGTATCTCTACAATCTTCATATCTTTTCGGTTTATTTATTTATCACTGATTAATGCGAATGCATTTGAAGCAACATATTATGCAGCAGCCGATGATTCAGTAATTGATATGAAATATAATACTTGATTTTAATTATTAAACTTCCAGTGAAGTCCACGCGGTAGCTCGCATCCACGCCGCTAAAATATTCGAACAGATAAATTAACACGAATATGAATATGAAGAAGTCACGGATAATTAAAATACCAGAAACCCAATTGAATCGCAACATGCAGTTTTGAAAAATGAATATCTTTCCGTATGTTTAATCCTCTGTGACACTCGCTAATCTAATTTTATCAGAAATTTGAATGGATTTAGATGATCGAGTCTTCTTCAAACACACCTATTATATTCTATTTGATTTCACGTGATCTGATCGCTACTATACATACATATATTGAGGGCAAAAAAACTGTTGGGCGAAATATATCAAATACTGTGCCAGTTAAAGAATCTTATCTCTACGCTCCTTATCCTACTTTCTAAAAGATCGTGAAAGACTTTGAAAGAGAATTCGCTCATAAGTATGCTAGGTATTACCGTGACACTACTGTACATGATAAGAAAAGTTTGCCTCGTGGCTTTTCATCCAGCGTATTACGTGATTGATTATCTTTTATAGGGAAAAAACAAGACATGAGAAAAATGATTTACGGTTGGAAAAAAAGTGGATATAAAGTGAATGAATTCACAGGTCCGATGAGGTTTAGTCGAAAAGAATAAAAAATGAATGAATGCATGAGTTGTAAAACACAAAATACTAATGTCAAATTAAAGTTATCTTCGGCGAAAGAAAATCAAAGTGAACGGATAATGTCAGCGGTTTTAAATTTACATACCGCTTAACAAAAACTTATTAAACAACTGGCAAGGTCAATGTCAGTGGAATTTCAATTCCACATGAAGGAGAAATCAAATGTTCTCATCAAGCGGAGAATACTCTCGTTGATTAATAGTATTTGAGTTTTCGAGTCGTAATTGCCATAAAAAATTCTTTTTTCTGCAAATGATTCAAAATTATGGCGAGAATTATTGATGAACAAGAGATTCCATATTTTCTTACAACGAACAAAGTTCATACAACCACTTAAAAATCTTCAAAATCACCGCTCGCTGTGCTCACAACTTGATAGTCTGCATGATGAAACAGTACTGACTTTGCTCATATTTTTGCATATTTTCGATCTGAATAACGCTGATGATAAACTGCTCGTTAATTTTATAGAATTCATGATAAAAGTCAAACGTCTCGTGATGTGTGAGAAAGGTTTGGCCAGTTAATACATTTTGATGTTCATAAACGTCATTTATTTTGACAACCCTAGCAGTTTATACTGCATTCGGGTTCATTTTCATCCTGAATAATGTGCTTTACATAGGAGTGGAATAATCAATTTTTTGCATCATAAATTTCATCTATTCAATAATTTACCAATGTAATCGAGGATTGCCTAGTGTTGGATACATACGATGAGAATCAATTCAAAATGAGTGTTAACATTTTGATCTTCATAAAATGAACGACGTTTATAAATATTAATATGCATTAGCCAATGAAGCCTTCTTTATACACGACAAGATGTTTTATTTATTGATTTTTTTTTTAATGACTTCTCTTAAATCAAAGTGCGATTTATCATGGAATTCGATGGAAATGAGTGCCATGAACCTTAAGATTCGTAAATATGCAAGCGAAACTTCAACAGAATCGAATATGACGATTAAACACTTTGTGATAAAAGAATTGCAGACAAGATTTTTGAGGCTTTTTTAAACTGTACTTGATATCAGACCACATCAAAAGTCATCTCATTCGCTGTAAAAGAATAAAAAATCACTTGTTTTACTCCATTCGGTCTCAAAAGTGAACTTGTTCGCTGCGTGTGGGGGTCTCGCCTCTTTTAGAATGAAAAATTCTTCCCAGAATTGAATCTCAGAGTATTGCTCTAAAGGAGTAGAAATTTCACTAAAAGATTTGACAAACTCGTTGTGTGAAAATCTCACTCGAAGTACATGCACGAACAAAAATAATTCACTATGTTAGTTAAGAATTAGCTGTGGTAGCTCTGGTAGGGAAAAATTGCTGAATAACTTTCGTTGCCACAGCTAAAAAAATAGCTACTACAGCTAATTTTTAGCTATCGAAATATCAACCGCATCATTTTTTCCGTGCGGATGGCCATAGATTCTCATGTTGTACTGAGCATGGATGGTAGCTTGGCCTACTTTATCCAACTTTCCTACTTGCTCTCTAAATCAGGAAGAGTGGAAAATCACTCGTTTCACTCCATTAAGTCTCAGAAGTGAGCCAGTCCGCTTCGAGTGGGATTTTCACTCGTTTCGAGTGGACTCCCACTCTATAAATAGGGTGGCTGTGAGTTTATAACCTCAAACCTCTTAGATTATCACTTTGAAAGAGTGGAAATTTCGACAAGCTCACTTTTGGCTGGCTAAAGAATGAAATACCACTCTAAGAATTTTAAAGAGTGCAACGAAATTTCTCAACCCATTCATACCGCATGGAAAAAATCATTCTTGATTCGGATCAATCGGAAGATTCGGGTAATATTGTATCTCCAGTATTGGGCCTTATGTAAAACACAGTTATTATTTGGACTCCGGGTGGTACTGTCCGATCAACTAACTCTGAACTGGTTTACATTTCCCAAGGCTGGTAACTCCGGCAACGGTACTCCGCCAGTATGGGGCTAACTTTCAATTTTCACGGTCACAGTTACGAGTACATGAATTCACAATTCAATGAAAAATGTACTTCACAAATGTCCTTGAGAAATTTCAACCCTTAGCATTGCAAGAGAATAGTATGAAGCTAAAGGAATTTTCATAAACCATTTTAAATTGCGAGGAATGAATATAAATCTGTGCTTCATCGGGAATGAGAAGTATGTGTATAAATCTTGAAGAACAGCCTTCGTGGTATTCAATTTTTGAAAATATGTTCGCTTCCACAGAAGCATAAACTGTTTGAAATGTTTGAATGTAATTCAAACATAAAAGAACGAACGCAGATGAAGAAGAAGTAAAATAAACCTCAGATTGACAGAAATGAGATTCAAAGAGAGAAAAATTTCACTTGCAAATGATTACAGTGCCTTTCATGTCTTATTCAAAATCATTTGGATACTCCAATACTTCATATCAAGAAAATTCTAGCGATTTCTCTTCATTTTCCAGATGTATATATATTAAACCAAAGTTTCAGAGCGCGATTCTACATGAAGAATCAAATGAACCTATTCTCAAAAGTATGTACATTTCTCATGAATGGTTTATTTGGAATGAGATAATGCTTTGAAATCTCATTTTTTATCGAAAAAGATCACACCCATGTGGAAAGATGTTCAGAATTATATATAATTTATATATAATTATTTAAAGATTATAAAGTGCGATCTGCGAATAATATCGAGTGGTATCTTCCTCACTCTTTATCTCTATATTTTCTCAATTATATGTGATTTAAAAAACCTTTTAACATGGGTATTCAATCATCATAAAATTTGTATCTAATTTACATTTAATCGATGAAAATTTTTTCTACTCCGATAATAATTTGCGCTAATCGTTTTGACAAGATTATTTTCAATTGCGTGAATCATGAAGCATCTTCTATTGAGACGATAAGACATGTAAAACATCTCACGATAAGACACGATTAAATCATTAAAACGGATTATATATTTGAACATGCAGAATAAATTATGAGAAAACGTTTGGAAACGTCGTGTGAATTGGTGAGAATTTGTTCTCAATGAACTTCGGTGACTAGCAAAACAGTTGAACAGCACTTCTGTTCGATATTCCGAGCAAGAGCTAAATGAAATGACAGAAACCATGCTCAGTTTACAAATGCGTCATCCCTACACTGTAAAAAATGTCTACGGAAAATCTTCACTGGCATCCATGCGTTAGAAATTTGTCGTATTGAACTGCATGGAGAAAAAAGGAATAGTTGCAGCAATTACTCGAATAGTCCATTTTCAACCATCTACTTAAATCGTTGCTGCAACTACTTAGTGGTCAGGACAGGTATCACGGTAGCTGCCTCAACTAACTCGATAGTTGTACTAACTAACGTAAATATCTGGCAACTTACGAAGTATTTTAGTTAGTTCAGGCAGCTAACGTGATACTTGTCCTGACTACTGAGTGGTTGCAGCAACGATTCAAGTAGACAGTCGAAAATCGACTATTTGAGTAGTTGCTGCAACTATTTCTTCTTCTCCGTGTGGAATTTCACTGTGAAACATTGGCCGAATCTCTATAAATTTTGGAATTTTCTGTCAAATTCATAGGAAATTTCATACAATAGTAGTGGAAAATTCCGATTTTTTACAATGCATCTAAAGTGCGGAGAGTGTAAATGTAACTCCATCTATCATGTTTGTCTATTTATCTTGAAACGACTAAAAGATACAGAGTTGAATTCTAATCATAGTGATTAAAAAGACCACGAATCCCTGTAAAAACGGAATCATTCAAATCGATGAAATGGTACAGATGTTTGCTGCATGGAATTGAAATCCTTGATGAGAATACAAGATTTGCACCATCTCATCGATTTGAATGATTTTGTTTTTACAGGGGTAGCTTTTAGGATAATTGAAAAAACATCTAACGCAATACGAAACGGATTTTTCAACGTTCTGTTTGAAAAATTGCAAGCTTGTAGGGACTTCTGTCATAGTCAAACCACATGAATTTGAATTGGAAACACGAAATAATAAAAGCACAAGAAGTACACTCGCTGAAGTTAATATACAATATAATGGTACACAAACACGTCTACAACTTGGAACTTTTTTTGAAACATCGTTATGTCACTCGCAGGATTGAATGCAAAATAAACTTACAACACAAAACCACTCATACAACTTTTTGGGAACAACTTTTATTGACATTTATCATAAAGTTTCAGTTGTTGTTGGAATATTGATTTCTATATTGAATTCTTGCGAGCAATAGGCTTGAAATTTTATAAAAGATATATAAAAGTTCGCATTACCTGAGAAAGTAATCGTTAACGAAATCAGGATGCTCGTCCAGCCAGGCTTCCATACGTGCGTATTCGGGATCGTAGTCGTAACAGACAGAGGTCGATGAATAGTAACTCATGGACTTTGCGTCCTGCACCTGTTGCATCGTACCCTGACCTGCCATACCGACGCCCTGCACCCCTCCGCCTCCGCCGCTTTGCGCACAAGGAGCTGCCGACTCCGCCGTCATCCTCGGCTCCTCGATGCTCCGCAAATGCAGGCCTGAAAAACATGAAAATGTAATTATGTATTCCAATCTAACGTTAAATATACTAACATAATAATACGGTATATTCGGACACGTCGGATGACATATTACTCATTATCGTGGAATATTTTACTTCTTGTTTCTCAGTTTAAACAAAAAGTGGACACACGATAATCAAAAGAACATAATTTTCATTCAGTGTTTGGTTAGTCACTCGGATCCATAGTCAACGTGACTAACTCTGTGGAAAGAATTACAATTTCAAGAATATTTCATTGTTTTCGCACATATAATAGGGTATTTTGGGGGTTTATTTGTTGAGATTATGATGATTAATACTCAATCTTCTACAATATAAAAAAATTCATGGTATCAGAACAATTCCACACCGAATGGTGTTGTTTCAATATTTCAATGTTCAAAACAATGACTGTCAATGAAAAACAGCATCGCTAGAGAATATTCATGGGGAGTTTATCAAGTATTCATAGTGAATTTACTACAATTTTATGGTTTCACTCAGAAATAACAATAAGACTGTCAACTCTCAGTACTTCCCTTATGAATTTTTGATAAACTTCCTACAAATATTCACTGTCAAAAATATTTGTGAATTTCCAAAAAGAACTTATGGAGTGGCAAATTTTCAGATTATTTGGAAATTAGTGTTTCGGACGAGACCGAGACCGATACGAAACGAGACGAACAATTACTTTTCGAGATCGAGACGATACCTGCCAAGTCGAGAATCTCGACACTACCGGAACATATAAAATGCATTGTCGAAACCGAGAATGGTGAGAATCTCAATTCGAGACCGAGATCGAGACCCGGTCAGTCTCGGCGAGACGAGAACGAAACACTATTGGGAAACCACAAATTTTCCATGAATTTCCAAACAACTTTTGTCAATTAACGAAAATTGTTTGTAAATTCACTAAAAAGTGTTTGGAATTTTTGTTTACAATATTCTTCAGCTGTTTTTCCCTGACTTTGCAGTTATTTTTCTGAATATCAATAATCTTGGTCTTTATATGTGATACTATTATAACACCATTCCGAGGTTTTCTGACACTGAAAATTGAAATGAATTTCTACAGAATTCACGGGATGTTAATGCTGCCGACGCTTTTTGAAACAGTGTATTTCGGGTGTTTATGTCCTTGAGATAAAGAAATGATAGGCGCCATCTTTCCGATCATCATATTCATTATTTACACACTAATCCTAACGCTGATACTTAGATACATGAATATGAAATCTTCTGACTGCTGTTTCGTTTATTGACACTTCTGATATTGAAGAATAAATCAATAAAACTTGAATTGAACAACAAGATTGAACAAATAGGAAGTGTTCAGTTTCATCTCTTCCAAGATACGAATTAGTACATCTTTGAAATAATATTTCAACTGAAGTTTGATGAGTTAATCATATTTTCATGCAAAGAGTACAGGAAATCTAATTTTGATATGAAATTAGATAGATTTGAATCTATAAGTGGGTGAAATTTCTTATGTAAAATCATTTCCATATTCTATCCACATTGATTCAAAATATTACTGGAATAATTTAAATTCAATTAGAAGCACGGTGTTATCGGATAATAAGAGAAAGTTTCAGGAATATTTGTGATGAATCGTTGTACTGCTATGTGAAGATATATTGTGAAGTCATGAAATCAGGAGGATTGATGATCAACTGATGTGTCTGTAAATGCTAAGAGGATTTTTCAGGAATGAAATATGAAAATAATTGGGACTCCTTACATGGAAAAAATAATTTAGCTGCAGCAGCTAAGTAGCTAGCACGGACACGGACAGCCATTAAATTTAGCTACAGGAGCTAATTTAATGGCTGTCCGTGTCCGTGCTAGCTACTCAGCTGCTGCAGCTAAATTTCTTTTTCCGTGTATGGTTGGAAATTGTTTTTTCAATTATATACGCACTGAGAGGAGAACGATTTTGAAGTTCGGGAAATAGTGATACACTTGTTCGATAAATCTAAATAGTACTGAACTTTCAGCGATGTTTCATGAAATTTCAAGAAGAATTACTGTAAGTTTGCTTCACCTTACTCAGTGTTCTTCAATAGTTCTTATATAATACAATTATTCATGACCAAACTTGCTACATGTCATTCAATTCCTAAATGTTTAGTAATTGAGGGACACACTGCAAAAAATATTGATTTGTAGAAATTAAATATTCAATTGGATGCAAAAACTGATTACTTGTGGCGAATAAATTATCCATTTAGAAGACCAATTTATTTGAGGCAATAATCATTTCATTGTTTGATTCGATGAAATATTTCATCAACCCTAAGAAATATTTTATGGAGAGAGGACAAATAAACTATTTATTTGGTTGGAAGACATTTTGTTTCCAGTGCACATAGCAATTTTGGCCATGAATATTATATTTTGTAATCACGATTGTAGAACATTGAGTAGTGTAAGGCAGAATTTCAGTGATGTTCTTTGAGATTCCATGAAACATCGCTGGAGGTCTAGTAATATTCAGATTTATCGATCAGATATAATCTATTATTTATTGAACTTCCAAATTGCTCTTCTCTCAGTGCATATCTCGATTGTTTTTGATGAGAGGTTTTTGTTTCCAATAGATAGCAGACGAAAACAACAATTTTCCCAACTTTTCTATTCAATAAACCAACTCGGACCGAGTTATGCATTCCATGAATCGGCTGCAACTCATCTGAACTCACGAGGAATTTCTTGCCCCTCAACCTGAGAGATCAAAGCCTCATACAATTCAAAAGATTCTGCAAAAATTTAAGCAGATGTGGAATGATCGTTGAAGGCCTGAAAGCATCTTGTATCTGAATAAAGAAACACTTGGTCTCAACGCGGCTCTGAATTTGCTCAGATCACATTACACTATTTTAAAAAAAAATAAGAATCTCTCCGCTTCGTGGTATGGAAGTTAATTTGAATCGTTTATAAAACTGAAACGAAAATGCAAACTCACAAAATCTGATAAATCATTCATCTTCTCGAATCAACGATTCGAAACTAGAAACATCATCTGGAGAATGTATTGTAAGATTTTGGGTCCTCAACAGCTAAGGATATCGTTATTCGGTTACTAATTCGTTTCAATAAACGATTCAAACTTCAGCAACATCTCCGCTCCTTGGGATTGGCGGAACAAATTGACTTGAGGATCGTTTTACGAAAAATCACGTAGCACGCTTCGGTTTACAAAAGAAACAAACAGAATGTTAAGAAAGGAAAATATCCTGTATCAGCTTTGATCAATAAATTCAACTCTAAGGGTACGTCATCCCCAAATGTTATTGCTACTTCCATTCCTCAACTGTTTCACAATCTTAAACGTACAAAATAAAATCATATCCAGATACATAAATGGATATTTCTCCGTTTCGTTTGAGATGAATTCATTCAGTATTTCAATATTCGATTCTAAATCTATCCAATAGACAATTTTTCTCCGTGCATCGTTATCTCCGGGGTACCACATTTATACAGGGGAATTCGAATAAAAAGCACCGATTAATACTATACGTTCATCGCGAATGTATCTTCTTACACATAAAATTTCATAATTGCCTGTAAATAGGTCGTATATGTATACATACGTAGAAGCATATGGGACCGATCGATTGGAGTTTTATGTTCGCTCTTCAAACATCCGAAAAAAAATGGATCATTCTTTGGCCTCTCTCATTGTATTCATTCACATACCCACGCATTTGATTCATGAATTTGCTTTTTGACGCATTCGTCGTATCGAATGATAGTTCAAATGATGTTCTTCGGGGACTGACAAACTTTCCATTCGTATATGCATTGACCTTGAACCAATACGCTGCATCTCATTGGTTGAACTTTCAACTTCTGTAGGTATTGTAAAATTCATTGATTTTTCCCAACAGTCAAAAGCAAAAAGAGGAAAGAATTTCCGTGCCAGAATTGTATACATGCTTGCTTACGGTCGTTTTAAAAACTCTTTTTAGCGATGTATGATTCTGATCACATTCTGAATATTATTAAGTATTCGTTTGGGTCGAATACTCTAGAAATCTTCCAAACTTCTCCACGAGTTTTCATACATAAATATACTTTGGAATAATTGAAGGAAATTATTAATCTTTATTGGATGTATCGATATGTATTGATTCCCTGGTAAAAATAAATCATACTGAGTTAATTAAGAAGTAATTACGTTTTGTATATGTCTTGAAATATATCGAACTTATAACTCGACAGCTGACACTTGAAACATGTTGTGAAGGAAAAGTGTACGACTTCGTTAATAACTGTGTGTTTGACGTTGATGTTAAAATATAGAATCGAAAGAACGATTCTCATCAAATCTTGTTGTATTACCTTCGAGAAGAAAAGAGTACTGTGCTAGCTCATAAAAAGTTGCATATGATGTGTTGAAACTATGGCAGAGTCAGAATTAGTTGACTAAATTTGGGTCTGAAAATTTCGAGATTAGAAATGCACCACACCCTGGTGGAAAATTAAAAATAGAAGAAGCGAGTATGAAGACAAATGAAGCGTGAGAATTTACCCGCGCTTCAACGCTTCATTTTCATGAGGGTGCTCTGGAAGACCGATTGAAGTGGATAACGAAAAAATAAAAGCACTGATCGAAACCAATCCGCATTTAGCAACTAGAGAAATTGCTGAGAATCTGACTCATACAGGATTCATATATGGCTAGCATATGATTTCTTTCCACTGGGGTTCTTTTGTCACTCCACCCCTTGTGTAAACCCTCTTAGCTCTCAGTAAAATTTACTATCCTCGCCTACCAAGATGACCACCAACAGGTTCTCGAGGATATGTTTCATTTTCCCGTTTCAAAATTCTCAACCGTTAACAATCTGCAAAGTTCCAACTATCAAGAGATGAATGATCAAACCTCTTTATCGATCTGATAAAAATTTATAGGATGTTATAAAACATCGAATGACAACGACTATGAGTACATTTGTTGAGAATTATATGCTTTCTCGAACGAAGAATTCCAATCTACCGCTACTGCTACCATATTAGTGGAGGTGGTAACAAACGAGGACCATGAATGACATAAATATTCATACCAGCTCGGGGGAATTTAATCTAGTAGTTGTTCCAAATATGGAACGAGTCTTGGAAAGAGATTAAATTGATATTTGAGTATCGGTTTCATTCGACGCATACTCCGCATTGTTTATTCTTTTCTCCGCTAAAAGAAAAAACAAGAAGCAAAACTCACTCTCAGCAGGAATGAGAATGTAATTCATAAAACCATCCAAATGAAACTCGGCACAGAGAAAAATTATTCCTCACCCTAGCTCGTTATGCAGCTGAAATTAATCTACTCCGGTAACCTTCAATTCTTGCATGACTTTGACGATAAGCTCTTTGAAACACAAGAATTAGGTTATATTAAAGTTTTTTTTCTCAGTTTCTCGCATTCCGTTCGTATAACACAGATTCACAAAAAGTGAGTCTTGGAATTATGACAGTCGGGTTTATCGAATAAATTTATATTCGATCATTGAAATCGATTGCTCATTCAAAAAATGTATATGTGATTGTTCGAATAGCACAAGTCTAAATCGTCATCAAATTAACTGGGTATTTTCTAATGAACTGACGAAGTTATCCAAAATTGGACGTAGCTTTCCAGATGACATGTAAGCTTTTCATAAGCTTGTCAGACTTGTTATTCGATTGCTTCTGGCTTCTGATTGACAACCTTGTCAAGGTAAGGTTGCTACAACTCTACACAGCAAAAAGTCGGACCGAATGTAGCTGCATCTTACTTGAAAACTTCATTGAAATTCGGTTTTTTCCATTGTGTCGGCATTTGTTTTTGATGCTTACTTTCAGTTGAAACAGGGCTAGTTTTGGCTGCATCTTAAAATCAGCTAATACTCACGATGAAAGTAAGTTCATTTTTTTACAGTGTACTACAAGGGTTTTGTAAGCTTATCGTAAGCTCGTCGTGTGTCAACTAGTACCCTTTCATCAACCTTGTTATAAGCTTGCCTAACAACAATGCAGCGAGGTTGAATTGCTACCTGAGTCTAAGGGACTTAGACTCAATTAACTCAATAACTCAATTTGAATCTGAATTTTCATGCATCTCAACACCTCTGAGATTGAAATAACAAGAACGTTTCATAATCATATGTTTCAACAGTTCAAGTTGCACAGATTTTATTCTGGAACATTTCATCCGAAACTTCACAATGGTAAGACGAACAGGACATCAATAGGTAGCATTTAAAATAATCTAGCAACGTTTGGTTACATTTTGTACAGTGGTATCACAGGATGTTCAATGAGAGCCACTAAGCAGAGAAAGGCAACTGCGTCCCCAAAAGCTGAATTTGTAATATTTACTGTAAATACCCAGGCAGCACAAATGATCATTTTGAATTCACAAAAACTTCTGGAAGAACTTCTTGAACAATCCCCGTTTGACAGTCAAAATGAATTCAATATGAACTCAATGAATTCAAAATGCATACATGTCGAATGTCTGAATAGTTCTTTATGAATTCGTGATATAAATTCTTTCTGAAGATTAAGTTGTTCATCAAGAGTTCATTTTGAATTCAAACTATTCATAATGAATTCATGTTTACTGTCATAACGGGGGCTCTTTGCGGAGACTTTTGTGCTGTATGGGTAGGGATTCTTGCTGTGTTGTTTTGATTAGTTGCTTATGAGAATAAGAAACATTGCACTTTCAGGAGTATTCTATCTCATCAGTAAGAATGATAAAACGTTAGTTTCAGATTTTACAAAGATTGTATCATCTATTGATTCGATAATAATATATTAACGGCCTCTTGAACTCATATTCGTCTCAAGTGTTAACCGTGACAGGAAGATTGAACATTAGTTGTCCTTTGTAGACCAAACGGTTTGAAGTGAAGGTATGGTATACACCAGTATTTTATAGGGATAGATACACAAGTGATATATGAAAACGGTATTCATAAGGTAGATGCATGGAGTCTTGTACAAACTCGCATGCAGGTTTCAAGTGTCCTTTGTGCTAAGAGTGGCTCTTTGACAAACGTACATATTCGTTCAGTGTTTATTCCCCGTTATTATACGGGGATGATCGAATATTATTTGAACAGTCAATACAATAACACAGTTTTTCAACTTTCATTGCGTGCTGTCAAACATTGTAAGATCTTCTCTACAAGTTTTCGTCCAGGCACAGTTTTCTGCGACTTTGTTGATTTTGGTTTTGTAGACGGTTAGAACTAACATACGTGTGCCATGCTTGGATTATTGATAAATATTATTTCAGCATTCGAGATTTTTCAAAAGCAGAACATTCAATGGAACTGTCCGAATGAATGAGGTAATGAATGAGTGAACGATCACCGCGTACGAACATAATTGAAGTTCCTGGTTCTTTACTCGAATGCTTCACAGCAAAATTCCTCTAACATCGTTTCTAAGATTGATTCATATATGCTAAGGAAGAATGATGTGCCAAGTCAAAGAGTTATCCGAATTCTATGGTGAATATAATCTTATTATATAAATACCGTGGGATCATTTTCCCACATTCCAAACATAGTAAAAAATCTTTCGTCAAATTCAACACACAAGCGAATGTTAACCATTTTTCTTCACACTCAATGTGTGTTGATTCCAGAGTGACACTTATAAAGTGTTAATTTGAACTCGAATAACATTTTAATGTGTTGAAAATGAATCGATCGAACAGCATTTGATCAATGTGTTAAATGAACACACAAAAGTGTTGAATATTCAACACTTGAATTTTAACACGTAGTTAAATATTCAACACTTGAATTTTGACACGTACTTCTTTTTTACACAATGACGGAATTTTTTTTACTGTGAAGTTTCTATGATTTGGTATTTTCGATTTTGGAATGCGAAGAAAGTCAAATTAGTGTTCTACAACTCCTTGAAAACAGTGGAAAATCCAGCATTGTGATTCTGTTGCGATAAGTCTCTTCGAGTAAATGATTTTACACCTCATACTTCTTACTAGAATCCTCCTTCGGTTCATCATATCATAGTAACTGGTACTGGAATAATTGTGCTACCAATTATCTGAATTGAAACAACTTTTACTACGTTGTGTCTAGTGCAATTACATTCTCGTGCGATTATTCACAGCATACATTGGAAAATACAACGCACATTGTGATGAAGTATAATATAACCTGGATTTACGATTCCCGAGGATCTTACAAATTTAATTGATAACATTATTTTTCAAATAACAAAATACATGATTAAAATTTTGTTGAAAAGAATTTGTATATAATTTCTACAAATTCAATAATAATTTCGAGTAATGAGAAGTGTTCAAATATACATATCAAAGTATAGAAACGAACGTGAATGTCTGAAAATGTTTCACTGACTGTACAAAGAGAAACTGGAGAACCTCAACTATTCAAGTTAAATAGGGGAAGAAAATTTCATTCGAAATATGGATGAGTTCTTTTTGAGTGACGTAAATAGTATTTACTTCTCACTTTGAGAATTTCAGAAAATAAAATAACGGATAAAATTCATGATCTTGCTAAGTACTTTGTAATTCAAACCAGCATAGCCTTCAACTCATTGGAATGAAGAATGCATAAACGGAGAAAAATTGTCTATTATAAATTATGAAACTTGCTGAGTATATTGAGGATATACTTGAATTTTGAAGTTACATACCAAACATTCTCTCCAAAAGTACCAGACTTTCTGTGAGTCAACCCTTCTTCGAGTACACACATTCTTTCACACCTTTTGAGTACAAACAGATGCAAATTCACACCACGCAACTTTACCAATTAATAACTCGGTTCCTGTTCGACCAATTCGATCTTTCTTTCTTTCAATTTGAAGCAGAACGTTGCAGATCCACGTGATATGGGATAAAATTCACACCTGTGTGTATTTGAAGGGTTAATGGGAGAATAATAACATTTTATGATAAAAAGTCTGGTACTTCTGAAGAGAACGTTTGGTATATAACCTTGAAATGCAAGTATATCCTCAATATCCCTTGTGAAAATATTTTTACGCTAAACTATGCCAAAAAGTACGAGAAATTACGCCAATTTAGACCACACTGCTTGGCATAGAATAACGTAATTGGGCGTGAATAAAATTACGTAGTTTTATGCCAAAACTACGCGAAATTACAACAAAGGGGTAGAAATACGCAGTTCAACGTAAAAACTGTAATAATAATTATCTTATCACGGAGAATTATAGAAAAGTCAATAATTTCTACGGATTGTGACATGTCAACATTCCATTTTAGCGTAGTTATTCATAAAAGTACGTATTTGCCACATTTTTTTTAGTGTAAGTGGCTGGATTCTACCATTGGCCGTGAAAGGGCGTCCTTCACCGTAGAAGTAAGTCGAATACTATGAAGTTCTATGAAATGCTATGAATGTTCAAATAAAAAACTAAAAAATAATGGTAGGTGGAACTATAAAATATAGTCCGCCAAAGCGACAACTAAATAATTCTCGGTGGCCAAAACTGCAAAATGCAGTTGAATTCACTTCTGCCAACTGACACAATGGGACAAGAAGGCGCAACTGCAAATACGTACATAGAACTGCAACAACTAAATCAATGAGTTGCACAAACTAAACACCAAAGATAGATTCAGCATATTATTTTTATCCCGTGCAACTATAAATGTGGAGTTAAAGTAAGAAGATCGCTATAACCCTACAGAGCAGCAATTTTGCCAAATTCAATAAAAATAATAGAAGTTCGGGACTCGGAAAATATGTATGCAATTGGCAACATTGGCTTTTCAGATCTTATACTCACAAAATTCGGTTCATCATGATCATTCAAGACATAACACCTATTTCTCATTCCTACCCCTATAGAACGGACATGTGGGATCTTTTAGGCCCCCAAAAGTTTTTTTCTTTCCCAGCAGTTGAGCATCTTTTGATTGAGAATAGTTTTAAACATAAATATTTTGAAACTATAAACCCTGACGTACAAAAACCATCCATAGTGAATTCAAATCTATCAGGTTTTGAATAAGATACAGCAATTTGGAATGTTCTGTGTTTTTCACGTGCCTGTTATTCTAGGGTTAATGAACAATTTGCGCTTATCGATTCAGAATACAAGAGAATTTAATTATCGGAGCGAATGATTTTTTTCCATTTTGTGTGTGAATAGGTATCGAAACATGATACCATATTGCAGATTAAAGTTCCTCAACATGATGAAAAATTTAACCTGTCTGGTTCGCTGATCCCACCGAATACAATGAAAATCTTTATTAAATTAGATATGGAAAGAACCTTTTTCATAAAGCACACCCCTCCTTCGTGCGTCATGAAAGTTCACAAGGGCAGAGCGTAAAAAAGTTACAAAACGCTGCATGGGTCGTCGTTCTCAATAACTATTATTGAATAATTCCACACAGGTTATTCGTCAGTAGAAAAAAAACAGTTCATTTGAATTGTGGTTGTGCTATATATACAATAAAACCGTCTGATGCAATATAAATCTCTTCAAGTGAAGATATTGCTTCGACTTTTTCCTCGTTCTATAACTAAATGGGAATAATGAACATTCCATTCCTTATCTTATCTTCATCAACCTTATCTTAATCTACCGAATCCGATTCTGCATTCCCCGTATTGATATACAAAATTTGTTTTTTTTTTTCAGAATACGCGTGTCTCAATATTTGAGAATATGCATAAATGAAAAGTCTTTCATTCGTCTAAAACCAAAATAAGGAGATTCAACATGGTAATTCTAAAATTTTGTATCGCATTTTTGTCAAATATTATTGGCCAGCGTCATCTGTAGGTACTTCATTCAAAATCGGCGCGTTGGAATAAAAGAACAAAGGTGATCAAATGAATAGGTTTTACACTTTGAAAATATTAATCCCAGAACTCCATAGAAAATAACTTCCGATCAATCATTTTTTCCAACCCAATCATATTTATCATTACGCGAGACATACAAAAAATTTACAAATGAAAGGTACAAACAATGTATCGACTCACAGATACATTGAAAAGAAATAACGATCTTTTTCCTGCTACGTTAACGAAAATGAATAAAAATTCTGGTCCATATTCCTGAAATAACTTCACAATGAGTATCGAAATAAATCTAATAATTAGAATTGATGTAGGTCAATCCAATTAACCAGGTATAAAACTTCCATCACATATACCGTACACGACAAACTTTTAACGATCGCAATTGCAAAACGGCTTTACAAGCAATGTACCGTAACAACGCAGATAATTTGTACGTAATTATTCTAATAATTACTGTATTTGGAGATAAAATTGTCATGTAAACATAGCCGTTTCCGGAGACAAGATCATTACGCCGAATTTGATTTTTGAAATTGAGAAACATGGATACTCTTACGTCACAGAAGATAATATATTCATTTCACGGAAATTTTGAAACCCTCGGAGAAACAGGAATATTTGATCACAAAGAACTCGAGTCATAAGGCAGTTGAAAATACGAACCGGAGATGATAAATTCTTATATCCTCTGATAGAAACAGAAGAAAATAGTAATCGTCGTCAGCTTGGGCCAATATTCTGTAAAGGTTTGAACAGGTTCTCATATAAAAATTCTTAGGTTCCGCCAATGCTGACAATAGAATATAGCTTGGCGGAATGTTGACAGCCAAGGCTCGGCAATCTATAAATATTCGATGTTGATTAACAACAATTATAATGTTGCACCGATATCGATGTTCAACGAATTTAGGTTGTCAGCCTACCATTGATTCACAATTCCGGTCTTGGCCATACTTCATCTACATTGCACCATGCTAGCGCCAGTGGTCAATTTTTGTATGGGTCGTTATGCACTATTTCAATGAATTTTGATATTTTTTGGAGTTAGAGTTCTTTTTCAACTCTTCTGAAATATTTTACATCTGGAACTTACTGATTCCATTGATTGGAACTAAATTAATCCTGTATTGGCGAAGTGCGGTTGCCGATGTTAACAGTACTGACTAATTCAAACAACAATCACAACAGACTCAGTACCGAAATTATAATACTGCCTAATACATGAAGCTGAAACTAACAGCCAAAAGTGAGCAGCCAAGCGATGTGATTTTCTAATAAAACGTTTTATCAAAAATTTGAGTAGTCAAAACACATAGTTGAAAGCTACTGAATCGATTTTTGACATGAAAACACTCATCCATGGTTTAGTCAGAAGCTTCGAGAGTTGGTTGCTAGTTTCAGCTTCATTTCCCCAGTATGAAATGCTTCAGGCATTCACAATTTCATAAACACCCGCGCTAAGAAAAATCTAGAGACTTGCAATCATTTCGCAAGTATTTAATCAGATCCTTCTACACGGAGAAAAATAATACAATAAAAATTACAACATTTTCTAGTGGATTAATTTTCTATTAGGTCTCATCTCTTGAGAAGTACTCCTCAAATGTGGAACGGAATATTACAACTGCAATCATTTTTACCATAATACATTCGGTAAGAAAGCCTCTGAGATCGCCAGGCAATTGTAATGAAATTTGACAAAATAATACTATTCTACAACATTATTTTTCTCCATGTAAGTTTCTAGTTTGTTTCCTAACGCGGGCGATGCAGATTGCTGAGCATTTCCACCAGGATTTTGATTCATTCTTCTAACTTCTCATATCAAATTCTATTTTCATATACCCAATTCATTGTCATATACTGCTAAATTCTCTGTATTTTGTAAAGTAGAATTCCGAGTGTAGGATTTTTCATCGATCAATTCTCCGTGTTCCTATTTTTTTTCTTCTCGCAACCTTGATTTCATCTCACCATCTTTCTCAAGATCCTCATTCTAAACGTGTTTTTGGTTTCACGATATTTTCTAAAATCGTGTCACAATTTGGATCCCAGCAAGATAACGTTGTATCGAATAATATGAAGTACCTAATTCGAATTGGATGAAATAAAGACACTCTCCAAAGTTTCTTACAGTCCCAAATTTGGGTATGCTTAACAACTCTATTCACTTTCACTAACGTATATTGTTGGTTTTTCCGTAGTTCTACATTTGAGGGAAAGCACAATTAGTCGGTTGCAATCATTCGGATTGAAGATTTAATATTCAAACCATCAATAAAATACCGTATATCGTTGCATAATGATGAATGAATAATGTGAGATCAAATTTAGATTTTATATAAACAATTCACGTTCGAACTTCACAATCACACACCCAATTTCTATTTCAATTCCAGATAATACAACGAGTACGCGATGATAGACTCAATATCGATCTGTGAGATCCAAAATCAATATCGAATGCAGTTCTCATTCAGAATTTCACACAATTCCACGATGTTGTTTCATCTGGAGGGGTATAGGCAACAGATTTCAACGAGATTGTTTGTCAGTTGATCACATATTAATTACGCATGAACCAAACACAGACGGATAGCTTATCAAGTTATGTGAAGCACGGTGTGCTCATACGTCTCGAAAACGGATGATTTATTGATATTTTGTTATTGAGGATTTTTCAAGATATCATAACTTTCGTATAAACAGAGATAAGATATTGTTTCAAAATTTCAAGACAAAATATAATGATCAGTTCCTGTTTTTTGTACGTTGTTCGACGCTCTGTTAATAAAACCCAACCATGTAAATCCTTTATCAGATTTTGGTAGAAATTTTACAAGAAATTAGTTCTTCTCTGAAAATAATAATTGTTCACTCGAGGAAGAAAACAATATCAACACTGGTCAATTCAGGTGATGAAACATCAAGATTATTATCATTCTGATTTATCCATTATTCGACTGTGAAAAATATTCTGAAATCGTAAATCAATTTGAAAACTAGGAGTTTGAATGATCGTTGGGTGAAAATCTTGTTCAGATTTAAAACGAGCTCCGGTCGCAAGGATGACTGACACGACAATCAATTTCCGTTCTCTTCTCTGTAAACTAGAAAAGATTGAGGAACTAGGCCGATTGAGCTACGCGACAGAGAGGTTATACGAGTTCAACCCAAAGGATACCAGATGAACAACTTCTTATACAGAATCATCATGATAGAGAATTTCGTAAGATATTTCCACAAGAGAAGATTACTCTTCTGTATAAATATCAACTGGAACAGTTTTATTATTATTTATTTATTCGATATAATATAAAAAATAAAAAAAAAAACACGCTGGACAAAGTATGGACTTGATTTGAAAAGAGGAAAAATTGAGTTTCTTTTCATCTGTTGTACTCAATTTGGAATCTTCTCTTGGATTTATTTTCCTTTTTCTCATTTAGCTAACGTTTTTCCCTCTCGTTATTCAAGCATAACATAACTGAAATGGTGTCTGCGGTTTGATAAACGGCACCTCTCAAGAGACCCAATCATTGAACCTAATTGCACAAGAAACTTCTCATATTCCTCCACTTCTCACCACGCTCTTAATCCCCTCCTTATTATTTGTAAAACACTATCCTTGTTCATAAAATCTACTTTCCTTACAACTAACGGCAATAGCTTGTTATTAACTGACACTTTGTTCCCAATTTTCTGTAAAAATTGATGTACCTACTGTGACCAGTTTTTGTAAGCATCGTTGCATACGCTAATTCACCATTGTAACAAGTAAATATTCTTGTAATTTATTCCAAATATGCAAACTAGAGGATTTTCATATACAAATATCTTGAATCTTGACTTTGGATTAAATTCGAATTAATTTATTTTTGATTTATGAGAACAATAAATCGATGAAACAACATTTCGGTATCGATTTCCTCGACGGAATACACGTCGTTGTTGATAATACGAATCACTTTCACTTCAACGTTTGATCGTCGTATGTTTTCATTTGATAGTCCAGTCATATCAATGGTATCAAGTTTTATATAGAAATGAATAAACTCATGAATTATTATTGTCAATTTATATTTTGTTCTAGCTAGAAATATTGATCATTTTCTGTAAATTGGAGCATCTATGCCTTTATCTTGGCTCAGATCACTCAAACTTGACCCAAGGCAACGCCTTGGATCTAAAGAATTGATCGAAGATATCTCGATACCATGTATGATCGAATATAAACTCGATTTATCATGGATTATAAAAAAAAATTCAATCAACCCGATGTTTCAGCGGACAAAAAAGGCGAATCTCATGGCGTGAGATTGAAATTTGCTTATACTTGTAAGTAATGCTTCAATATTAACGATAAGTAGACTCCCGTTGATAATATTGACTCGGTCAGTTCACTTTTTGTACACTTTTTCATTTCATACACATATTGAATCGAAAAATCAACTTCAGTACGAACTATTCGAGTTGAATAATCATGAAAATATACATTGCGTACATCAAAGGGGAACATAATTAAATCAATTAAGGACGATATAATCAAATCAACGGAAGTTCAATCGACTTGACTTAAATTCAATTAAACCGTAATAATTAGATTAATCTCCCCCAAAAATTTCAAAATTTCACAATTTCGTGAGATTCGATGGATTTAATATCTTTTTAAATCTAACAATGCTGGAAATTCTTTCAAATGTCACCCAAAAAGTTGGTGGAATTGAAATCAACTTTCTCACGCCATCAGATAATGAGGAGCGTGATGTAAATCAGAAAAATGTCAAATCTCAATTCTTACTATTGTGATAGAATCCATTATCGTTTCGGTTAATCTTGAAGCGAAACTATGAATTAAATTGATTCAAAAATGTTCATCAGCAAGATTAAACAGATTTTACGGTATTGTAATAGATTCTGCGTTTTATACCCGAAAAGATAAAAGAAACGAAAATAACCGTTTATAAATCCCATTGTTTGAAATTATATCCTCGTATCGCCGATACAATCACTCGTATGCGTGTACAATCTAATTACACCGTTCAAGAAGACGACCACTCGACTCTCATAAAACAATTGACTTCAATTGATCTTCCCTAATGATTTGATACCGGGGTTAATTCAGAGAAACGATCAGAGGCACACTAAGCAGGACAAACGTTGCAGTGAAGAAACAAAAGAGAAACATATGGGATAAGGTGAAAGGCCGGTAAATGAATTTGATCGGGAAGTATACAACTCGAGAAATTACAAAGAGAATTTTAATTCTTGTGAATAGAATGGGGACGTCGCAAAGAGAGAAGGATACACGGAAAAATTTACCTTGTAGAATGATAAAGCGTCGCTTCGAGTCCTTGAATGGGAATTTTTACAAAATATGTTGTTGAATAATTCACATCATAAGAGAAAAATCTATTTTCTTCTTATAATGCGAATTATTTGACAATATATTTTGTAAAAATTTCCATTTAAAGACTCGAAGCAACGCATTGTCATCCTATAAGGTAAATTCAAACATTTTCTTTATTCTGTGTTGTATTTCTAAGATTTATATAGAACTTCTATCGAGAGTCTATAGAACCTCATGAGATCCTGGAGAGAATCCAAACCCGAGTGAAAATGTTGATTTTAGTTCACCAAACGAGACTGGTGCAGATGTGTTCCATTTTCGTACTGTTGCAGATGTATTGCAGATGTATGGTGTCCGCAACATTACTGCAAAAAAAAACGCAACAATCCTGTGCCAGTCCCATTTGGGGAACTCGAAAAGAAAATTTTCACTCAGGAATCTAGAGAGAGAAATTTCAAAATACAACACACCGTGAAAAGGACTGAAAGTTCACTGGATTTTGGTGCTGGAAAATTCAGAGCATTCACTGAAATTTCATGAATTTTGCATTGTAAAATTTCAAATGTCGGTGAATGCGTTGGAATACTCCTACACGTGTACTGAAATTTACAACTCAACAAACTTGTTAATGACTTTTAGTAAAATACTGAGATTTTCCAGTGAAAAATGTTGTAATATGACTATGATGTATTCCCCGTGTAGACTGGTTTCATCCAGGCTGCAGGTCATATTATACAGTTTATGATATCAACAATGAACTCATTGCCAGCACTGAAATGACTGAAACCATCGTTCGTGAAAAGGTATCTTCAGAAATGAAAATCGAACTGGGTGAAAGGAGCACTACAAATTCGTATGTGGATATTATTTCCCTTCTTCGAGTCAACTTTTTTCAAGAAAAAATTAGTGCTGCTGCCCAGAATAATATTCAAAATCTTATGGAAGATTTCATGGGTCTATTTAACGATTTCTTTTCAAAATTTTCCACTCTTAATGAAAAAATGACGACCTCACAGAATCGTGTTGATAAGCTGAATCGTGAATAGCATCGACTCAGTACTGAAGTATCAACTATCCGATCTATCTTTCAATCTCATTCAAAAGAAATCTCTGAGCCTGAAATGATTCCCAAACAACAACATAAAGAAATGCTTTCAACGAAATCTCCTCTGGAGTTCAGGGTTCTAAAACTGCTTTACGTTTACTCTATAGCTTTTGTTATAACTTAAAAGTCTCTCACGATACGGTTCAAGCTAGAATTGAACGAATCAAAGTAGAAGAACAGTCTTACACTGAGAAGAATTTGCATCAGTTGAATTGACAAAATAAAGACAAATTGATTACAATTGAAAAAAAGTGGTTTAATCAACTATGAAAAGCGGTTATCGTGTTTTCCAATCAACCTGATCAGTTGAAATGACTGAACATTTTTCTCAGTATAGCTGTTGGTAATATCAGGTCTTCCAAAATCTTCTAGAGAAAATATTTATCAAACCTTCAAGTACACATATTGGTAGAAATTTTCGCTGATGAATAATGAGGCACTTACGAGTTTATCTCTTCTACTCATGAGGCACTAGTGAGGAAAACTCACGAGGCACTCCCTAGAATGTAACACTCCAACTGGCTAGATTCCATTCATCAAAGCTAGTGTAACAGTCATTATAATCTAACAAGGAACTTATTAGAAACCAAAATGGCACCTGTGAGAATAATGAGAGTGAAAATAAACACTTATCATTGAATTTATAATTGACTCAGATATGTTCTTAGTTTGAACAAATTTGCTTCAATTCAGAGAATTTTTTCATTTGAGGATTTGGTTTTCTTGCAGTAGCATTGTTTTCTTGCATCAAAAGAACACTGTCTGGGGAGGATTCTATTTTCAGAATAAAGAGACATGTTTTTAATTTGATTGATTATTTTGGTTAGTGTACATGCATGAAACATTATTTTACCAGTCATCCAGAAAAATTAATTAATCCAAATATGAATCTAATAAATATTTGGCGAATCTGATGAATAATATTTATCTAATAAATGAGACTGCTTATTAATGATTTTAGGTGATAATGTATGAATCTAATCTTAGTAATGTTTGAATTAACCTTACAAGAAATTCACAAGTTTTATCCAAACATCACTAGTCAGATAAGATTTACAAGTGATTCATTAGTCGCTCACTAGTTTTATTTCAATAAGTTTCTCCCTGCGAATGACTCATGAGTCACAAGGAAGAACTTGTGATATCTCTACTAGGGCACAGGTGTGAATTCGCACCAACCATTTTCATACTTTTCGTTTTTCGTCAAAAATTGATTTTATCCTCGCGTTTTTTTCACTAACTAAATGAGATATTTGTGAATTTTTTTCCATACCACGTTAGTGTGCACAGTTTTTCCTTCAAATTGAAAACAGGAAGTTCAAATTGATTGAATAGGAACCGAGTTATTAATCGGTAAATGTTGCATAGTGCAAATTTGCACCTGTTTGTACTTCGAAGGTGTGAAAAGATATGTGTACTTGAAAGGTTGAAAAATCAACCCTCTTTCCTTTCAATATGACATATTCACGATATTCAAATTAACAAGTGCCAAGAGTACGACACAGCTTAGGACTATCTTGACTGAACTTCCGTTTCCTGTCCTCAAAAACAGAATCTTGGAAACAAAAAATGTTGAAGATTAATTGGTGGTCAAAGACATCCACTCTGAGATTGCTGATTTAAAATTATCCGTTAATGATTTCTCATTTGGTGAAAAATATATATACCTCGTATCATATTCAAGTAATGGCTCACAGGGTTCTGCCTTATCGTTTGATGGCTAATATTCTATTAGTTTAATTATACATTAAAATCAACGGCATGAATTATTCTTTCGATGTTTCACTTTCCATGTCAACTTGATCTCTTAGATCTTCTCTTTCGGTGTAAACAAAACAGTGATAAGAGAATTGAATGAGTAATGTGCATTAAAATTTTATAGCACGAAGAAACTCAATAATGGAGTAGACGTCAGTAGGTGTACTATTCACTCGCGAGACAAAATAAAGTAGAAAAAGTTTATGAAGACATATAATGCATTATAGATAGCATGGGTGAAAGGAAAGATATAAGTAATCGTAAAAAAAAAACACTCAAATGCTGCAACCGTAAACAGAAACATACAAAAGAGAGTGATATTGATGAAGAATCATGGAATTTTGAATAGAGGATTTGAATTTTATAAAAATACCAAAAGTGTATCATATTCCGATCAAATGGGGGATTAGAAAGCCATGTAATACTAACCGTAAGATGTATTCAGAAGCAAATATTGATCGTAACCGTAATCTTGCTGTGATGGAATACGAGAATTTCACCAAGGTAAAGAAATTGGAATACCGAAATTTTGTAAGTGGGATAAAGAATATTCAAACTCTTATTTCGTTTGGAAGAAATAAAAAATCCCACCCACGTGTTTCATTGACTTTATAATACGGTGCAGAGATAGATACGTCGAGATGGTGAATTTTCAATCTTAATTGAGACATGAAAAATGTATGAATAAGATGAACAAAGATTGCTGAAACAAGAAATATCGAAAAGAACTGCCGAGCAGAGACTACTGAGGGATTATTTTGAGAAACAGCTTTTCTAGCCCGGTAAATGAAATGAAAATCTGGAAAACCCCAAGTGAAATAGTTGGAAAGATGACACGAATAGCCAATGATAATGATTCACGAGATGAAGAGGAAGAAGGAATAAAGTGGATGAAGAGATTAAGAGAAATGCGATAATTACTTCGTTGGAATTTGATCAAGCGGTGAAACAGAGTTGAAAGATAATGAGATTTAGGAATCGCTGTTACAGCAGCACAAATTATTCGGAATTCCATCGTAAATGGGTTATTTAAATTAGTTTAGTAGTTGTCACGAACAAAAAAGAAATCATTGTGAAAAAAAAAATATATACGATTCAAGTTATTAAAAATAAGACACGAACAGCATCGTTGAAACAACAAATCTTCCGCGCAACGTTATTCCACCCGCGTATCATAACAATAACATATAAGATGTCTGCACTAAAATTAAAGCTAAATTCAGAATGCACGTGAAGTTGCTCCAACCTTTCATCGTCGATGAAAATCCTTTCCCAAAGGCATTTCGAAATTCATTTGGAAATCTATACGGAAGAAAAAAACAAGAAAGAAGTAGGGTTTGATATCAATCTAAATATATAATTTGATTTGAAGATCGTTCTTTTTTTTTCCTTTTATTCTCCGTGTTGAATTCCACTGGAAGATATATCTATTCATTAACTCACGGATTCACATTCCACTGGTAATACGTTTAAGTCCGCACACGTTTATGATGATGATAATGATGATGGTGATGATGATGATTACGATCGGTCGACGGTAGCTCAGCAGCTGTCCAACCGACCACCTTCTTCTCTCTATACCCATGCCGTATACATATGAATACATACGTACAGAGGTGTTTGCGACGCACAGTAGCTGACGACCGGTATCGGTGGAAGACCGAAAAAAAAAACAGAAGAAAGGAAAGGAATAAAAAACACAGAATGCGAACAAAGAGAGAAACGAAAGGTGGTATCGAGGTAGACGAAAGTCGAGAAAGAGAAGAATTGATGAGAGGATAAGGAAGATTTCGAGGGATGAACAAAGAGGACGGTAACAGCGGAGCAGCGACAGCGTTGAACTTGAAACGACAATGAGGAAAAGAGAGGAACAGAAACTCATGTCCGTGCGCAAAATTCTCAACAATGATAACATTTTTTTCCAGAATTCATGCAAAAGAAAACTCTTCCATTATTGGGCCAGTCTTGGTATCTTAATATGAAGAAGATGAACACGAGGAGGCAAAAGGGAGGGAAAAATAAAGAGTGGGGGGCGTGACCGGTTCAGAAGCAGGTTCTGAAAGTTGAAAGAAAGAACCAAAAAGAAAAAGTCAACAGCCCCCCAACGAACGTGAAAGATGGACTTGAGAATCGAGGAATTCTTTCGCTTCTTCCTTGTTCCACGACCTTGGTACGAGGTAATCGGTACAACGTTGATAACGGTCGTGATAAAACTGACGTCAAAACGTTTAATTTTAATGAAACCACATCCGTTTACAAGACACTTCCCTGCTGACCGAAGGTATAAATTATACACCGGAAAATGTGAATTTCAAATCGATTACTGATTTTTATTTCAAACTACAATGAACGCGGGATTACGAAATGAAATTGAATGCTATAGAGATTATGTAACATCGAATAGATGCAATTGTCATCACAGCATATGAACGCCAGACTTGTGGGAATTCCTTCAAAAAACATTCATTTTTCAAGCACATTTGTGAATAAAATGATCGATTCTCAGTTGCATTACACGGAGGAAAAAGATTTCGCTATGTTAACGAATCCGTTTTCGCCAAGTGGATTGAGTATCCTAAACATAACTATTCCCTGTGTTTACGAACTGATTCGCCAATGAATCGCCATTCATTATAGCAAACTTACTTTTGTAATGACAAGCAAACTTCGTTAGAACAGAAGTTCGTTGGGAGTTCCTGCTTTTCCATAGGAATTTATAAATTGATTATGGTAATATAGGAATGGGGAAACATACTGACTTCTAATGAAATTTGCCGTTAAGACATTGCAAATTTGATTAGGTTTCTATTGTTATGCCATAGTAAATTTCATTGGAAGTCAGTATTTTCCCCCATTCCTATATTTCCATAGTAAATTTAACGATAAATTTATCTCAGTGCAGCGAATTGTTTTCCCTCCGTATATATCACACATTCCATTTGGATATAATTCTATAACTTCCGCTTCCATTACATACAATTGAAGGTTCAATCAAGAATTCAAAAAAGTTTCAAACTTTGAAATTTTTGAGTTTCTTATCCTCATAATAACCCATGCAGGTATTGCCAAGACTGAAAAAAACCCAAGCTTGTCCCAAGGTTGGCACATGTGTTAGAAACAAACCTCCGTGAAGAAGAATTGGCCCAATATTGTCCCATGATTGTCCCGTTATTCCCAATGGATAGTCAGTCATGGTACATTTGTTAATATTTTTGAAATGGTCATTACATTTGGTACAAGCTTGGCACGAGTGTAAAAATCGAGAACAATTTGCCAATATTGCCCACATAAACTGCACAATGTTTATAAATATTTACTGAATTTTGAATTTACAATGGCTGAAGACTTGGGGGTGACCATCAGGCCAGGGCTAGCCCGATCTTCGTGCCATAATTAATCCTACACACTAGTTTTACATATCAAGCTAGATTTCATTGATCTAAGTAAGGATAGAACTTCACTCAATGATAATAGGATACTTTTAAATGTAATCATACACGGAGATTAACTGATTTTGAAGAACGTTCTTCGATAATTCATGTTTTTCGATAATCCATGTACGATATTCTGAGGGAGAAAGTTATGAACTGAAATATGAATCGATTACTTTGTTCATCCATATTTGCGATCGAAGAAGCATTGATGAATGCTTGGTAAATGAATTGGACCGGGCCTGGCAAAACCACTGGCCCAAGCTTGTCTTGATTTCATCATTCCCAAGTCTAGGCCAAGTTTGGTGAATTGTTCAAGACAAGTCTCGACAGGTCTTGTGCCAGGCTTGGTCCATGCACACATGGGAATGTAAAATTTTTACTTCTCACTGATATATTAGGACCTATAGGTCCTTGGAAATAAAAATTATGCGATCAAACACGGAAGTAAAAAATAGCACATTCCTTGCTGTGACGGCAATCTTGTTAGCTACGACCGCAGAGGATGTCAACTCCGCCGGCAAAATTTGCTTGCTATTCTGTATATAATACTGAAACATCTACACAATCCAGTTAGCTGTGGCAGCCATTATTCAACTGATTGAATGAAAAAATGTTTTATTTTCACCGTGAAATATTACAGCAATACGCTTCTCCATGAGAATAGATACCAAGTCAAACTAATTTCTTTCAGAACGAATATTCTTTTTCCGTGGTTGCAGATTTTTTATTCAAATCAATAACATTATATATCTAATATCGATTATTTTATCGGTATTGGTATAACATAGGCCTCACCCTAGATTTGCGATCAATAAACATTGAGATGATATATTTGATATGAATCGAGCATTGAAAGGAAAACTTCTATTTCATTTTGCATTGATTCTACGTTATATGGAATTTCCAATCCTCGCAGAAATGGAATTTCCACCAATAATCAAAGGAATTCATTTTCTGTACGGCACATAAATGAAGAGTTCAATGGTATTGCACACATATTAGGCAATTCATCGTAAGTAGAGCACGACAAATTATCGAGACCACGCTAAAACCCCATCTATTCCGAGCCTCCTAATTGTTATAGGTGAGCAACGTGAAATAGAACCGCTAGAAATAGGAAGAGATCTGATCCTCACATTTCTACAGATTCACTGAAAGGGAATAGAAAGATTCTTCTAATTTCTTGAAGTTGAATTGATGAAATTGCAAGATTCCGATATCCCAGCTGTTTGGATGAAAATGAAACTGGCAGCCGTGAAGCTGGCAGCCAATTGTCATAATTTTTCACATCAAATGTTTAATGAAGATTTGAGGATCTGAAACGTTTGATGGGAAACTGCTCGATCGATTTCTGATATCAACAAAGCTTCAACAACGTTTAATCATAAGTTATAAAACCTGGCTACTAGCTCTACGACTGCTAATTTCAGCTCCATGCTGTGTGGAAAAATTTTCCAAATTTCATTTATACAGAATTATATATGAGTAATACATGAACTTCATTGAATTGTATATAAATTTTTGAACCTCTTCATTCGGGGTCCTCTCTTACAATTAATCAGATGTTCCACTTTTTTCATGAATTCTATGAGAATTAGGAAAAGAATTAGTTACCAGAATTCATTATAAATTGTCAAAAATTGTGTGAGAATTTGATAGCCAAACGCAATTCGTTGTGCGTGATCCACATCCCATCAGTTTCGCTGAAAAATTGATACCCACCTCGTGGATCTAATTCCTGATTCAAGCGAGATATTCTTGAAAATTTTCTGGTAGTCGTTGAGTGTCGTTAAAACTCGAGGTTAACCTGATGAGGTTCAGGAGACGAATTTTGAATCGGTTATCATCAAAAGCTCCACCTCATTCTCTGTGTACATAATTTTTCCTATGGAATCAAATCGAACTATGCACTGGAAACCCAATTTTTTAGATGAAAGAAGATTTTCTTTGCCCTCGTTCTAATAAGTATCCTTTTCAATGGAAGAATTTGTCATCAGATTGAAACAAAAAAATTTCAAATCGAGACAGGAATATATTCCTTTTTGAACTCGAAGAATATAATTTCAATTCAATGAAGAATTCTCTCATTGGAATGAAATATCTTTTCCATTGAGAACAAGATTTATCAGAATGAGGGCAAAGAAAACTTCTTCGAATCTAAAAAATCGGGTTTTCAAGGTGTCTTTACTTAATTGAGCGAATTAGAAATCACCAATCTACACTGATAAAAGAACCTGGTTTTATTCACCAAATAGATTTGGTTTCCTCAAATATATAATCGGTTAATCATTACCAAGATTTGGTAACCATTATTAGGATTTGGTACACGGAAAAAAAAGAATAGTTACAGCAACTACTTAAATAGTCGATTTTTGAGTAATCTAATTGAGTAGTTGTTGCAGCTACTTCGTAGTCAAGACAAGTAACACGTTAGCTGTCTCAACTGATTCAAAATATCTCAGGTATTCACGTTAGTTGGTGCAACTATCGAGTTAATTGTCCTGACTACCTAATAGCAAGCAACTACTGAAGTAGATGGTCGAAAATCGACTATTTAAGTAGTTCCTGCAACTATTTCTTTTCTTCCGTGTAATAATAACCAAAGTTTGGTTACTATAACCAAGGGTCTTAGTTGTCAATCAGTATTTCGGTAATTATAACTAAATAATTATTTCGCCGTATCCAACTATGGGATTTGGTAACTATGACCAAATGTTGATAACTATAACTAAATCCTTCTCTCACACGGAGAAGAAGGAATAGTTGTAGCAACTATTTAAATAGTCTATTTTCGACCATTTACTCAAATAGTTGCTGCAACTACTTAGTAGTCAGAACAAGTATCACGTTAGCTGCCTCAACTAACTAAAATACTTTGTAAGTTGCCAGGTATTTACGTGAGTTAGTGGAACTGTCGAGTTAGTTGAGCCAGCTAACGAGATACTGGTCCTGACTACTAAGTAGTTGCAGCAACTATTTAAGTAGATGGTCGGAAAGTTTGTATATTGTAGGTTCGTTGTAATCACATTTATTGATTTCCATCTTCGGTACTACGGAATAAGTACTGGGAATGATGGAATGTTTGAGGTGTAAATCGTTGAACTATATTAACCCTCTCGTAAGACACTTCAAATACAACGTGATAATCAACGGATGAGTTTGTGACTGAAGTTTAAATAAAGAGAAGAGAAAAATACATACAAATTGATGATAATTGAATTTTTGTCTTGACATTCGAGTTCAAGCACACTTGAGTTACTTGTTCAAACATACATATTCGTAATTCTGACACCCTTCGTTCAATCGAAGAGGAAAAGAATGAAGAGAACAATATAGAAAACGAACCTTTTCACCTTGGACAAAAGAACAACTTGAGTTATTTTCGTCTCTGATCAATCTCCGCTTGTTCGAAAAACTAAGAGAAGGTCAATTTAGATTTTTCAGAAAATAAATTATAGCTGGATTCTCTATTGTTCAAATCTTTGTACAATAAATTATTTTTCAATAACAAGATGAAGTTTTTTTTAATTTTAATTTTTTATCTAAAGAATTATCATGGAAATACACTTTGACAGAGTTGGAGAGAATTTTCAGTGATTAATATTTCAATGAATTTCCATTGAATTCATTAATGTGTAAAATTGAATCATATTGGGTTGTTTAAGATCTTATTATAGTGCGCTTTGTGAATAGTGCCGTGGAACTCTTCCTCGCTCAAATACCCACTCCTTTTAAAGTGAGGAAGACACTATTCGGAGAGCTGTAAACAAATCAGGAGAAGGCTGACTTCCTTCCTTCCAATACCAGACCTAGTATCATTTTAATTACCAGTTTGGTTCTTTGCAAATCGCCTCCAATGGTGATCCCTTCACTGCTGATGAGGATAATCCATTATTTTTGAAATTATTTTTTGCGGGAAAAGATGATAATTCGCGTGAACGGGGAATCAGGTGGTTACTTGAAGGATGGAAAATGGTAAACCAACAAAATACAAAATATATTATTTGATAAAGTTTCTGTTTTCCATGCAAAATTTGCCATTCATTCGTACAGAAAGAATCGCAAGTACTTTTTGGTTATCTCCGTAGCGAAAATTGAAAATTCAGTTACATGTAGCTGAATCCTTAATCCAATCACCAAGAATTGCAAATTTCATTTACACGGGAATGTTCTTGAAGTTTGAATCGTTTATAGAAACGAAACGAAAATTCAAACTCTCAAAATGTTATTTATATTCTCAAAATGATTCCTCTGAACTGAGAACATTGTTTGAAGAATTTACTGCAAGATTCCAGAAGATCCATAACAGCTGGGGGAATTTTTATTCGATTAAAAATTCGTTTTGACAAAAACGATTTCAACTTCAAGAACGTTAGACGGAAGGAATATTATCTTATGAATTACGATTTTGAAATCGTGGCACAGGACCATACTTGAAAAAGCAGGAATTGTCAGATGTTTGAGAGGAATGCTGTTGTTATGATCTAGCTTTGTAGGAGTTAACATCGTAATATTCGACATGATCCAATCAAAAAACAGCACAATTCACGATGTTACATTTTGAATAGGCTGATTTTACAGTCAAGTCCTCCGTTAACGATTTTACTTGAAAAATGAATGAAATTTTGAAAAGTTTATGAAAATAATTTATTCTCCGGTCAACTTCAGTTGCATGATTCAGTGATAGGGGAAGCAAAAATGCATGACTCACCATCTGAAAAAATCCATAAAACCTCCATGGAGACGCCGTGAAAACAACATAAAAGATACACCTGAAGATACATTGCTTCATTACATGAATTCCTTTTAAAACAAATAATTCTCTTTTGTATTCTCTTGCCAAGAGAATCGATGATAATTGATGACATATTCATGTTCTGAATACCACGTACATGGACTTTGTAAGTAGTTCCCGTAGTATTTCTTCCGAAATCGTATACATCCGGGAGCAATCGAAACATCTGTTCCGAGTCAATCAAACTCTCAGCAGTTGTAGGTTACTATCCAACTCAATAGATTTTAGGGTTGAGATGGTCCATCGCATTGCTGGTTTCATTTCTTTCAGCTAAAATAAATGATACACGATAAAATGAACATACGAAGAACAAGATATTTTGAATATCTTTCAACTGGAAAGGAGAGTAGAAAGAACTTGCTGTTCTAGGAGTACTATGTTTCTTTCAACTACGAAAGATATGTGATAATTTTTCAAATTTGAATAAAATGTTTCAAAGAACTGTTAAAAAACTCTTCAAGGTGAAAAAAACATCGAACTTCTAACGAAAACCAGTCGATATTTGTACAACATCGATGCTTGAAGTCAAGAGAATACTTTTATGGATCGTTTCCATCTCATTATTCAAGGCAATACCAGTAAACAAACGTCAAATTTTTGTGTGTTACATAAGAGAGTGAGTATACAGATCGATATTCTGATTATTCAGCGGATAAACAAAGGAAATGTTGAAAATAATGTTAATCCAATTTTATAATGTAATACCGATAGTGTGTGTGCAATGCACAGCAAAATTATGCTGGATTACCATAATAACGTAACAAAACAATGTTATTTACAGTATTTGGGATGGAACCAGTTGAAAAAAACTTATTATTTTGACCAGCATTCCCAAAGAGAACAACAAAGTTAGAATTGGCATATATAACAAATTTTCTCTCATGTAAAATAATCTGATACAAAAGACTCGCTTAGTTTCGCGAAGAGTTTCCTAAGAATTGATGGATTTAGCCTCACATTATAACAACACCTCTCAAGAAGATTATCACGACTCGTAGCTCTTTTACGAAGAGTAGCAGAGATCGTGAATTTCGATGACTCGTAATGATTGTCGTGAAAAACCTTACGAGTTAAGGTGGGCTCAGCAATTTTTAAGGGTGCACTGAGTACATATGAGAAGAGAAAGGAAGAAAAAAGGGTTGATTTCTATTCTTCCTCATCTTTGCACATGAAATCGTTCAATTTTGGTGTATTGAATCCAGCACAATGACAAAAAATTGGCCAGGTGTATAATCCCTACTTGAAAAGTGACTCCAACTTGGAATGCCACGCTTCTCAATCTAGGCCCCGTAATGGTATCAAATATCCAGGCGAAACAATGGTGGCCAACTCGAGGCCTATATGGGCTATGGGTAGCCATACCTTGATTGAAATATTCGAGAAATATACTGGCAACCCCAACTGGGACGGATTCGATGCCTAAGATATACCCCTACGGGGTGAGGGTGTACTCCATTGATTTCCATACGGGTCGGAGGAGGCATTCACGAGGTTTGTAACGCTCGCGCTAGCAAAATACTAAACACTTGCAAGTGCCTTACTAAATACTTGCGAGTCTTACGAGTGCTTCACAAGTATTTCGCTAGCGCGAGCGTTACAAAACTCGTGGATGCCTAGAGCATTTCTACTAGGGCGCAGCCATACCAATTCTGACTAGAGTTCAACGAGTTGAGCTACTCACTGATTGCAAGATCAATTGGCAATGGAATATGAATAACTCTTCAGATTCACCTCAGTGAAAAGAAAACAGTACTGCCCTACAAACAATGATTATTGGCGTTTTAATGGGCCGTTGATAGCCTTGCAATGCCAGTGAAGAACCATTTCTGGCCCTTTGAAATGCCTGCAGTTGTGTTTGTTGGGTGGTTATTGATGGGCACGATACTAATTCAATCTCATGAACATTCTTAGAATCTTCAAAGGATACTGTTGAGGATCGATATATTCAGATCTGAATCAAAGGGGCTCAGATTACATTCTATGCATGTTCTTACACTGACAAAAATAAATCTTGTAGAAATTACTGTTGAATATAGTAACACACTTTGCGATAGGATATAAATCATTCACGTGATTGACGATGTTCTTCCTAACTGAGGGAATGAATACCATTCGATTGTTCAATAAAACCAAAGGATATCGAGGACGAAATCATGGTTATCTTTACAGAAAATATTTCATTCTTCTCAATGTAGAACGTCTTTTGAGAATTCATGCAAAACAGTATCATCAGCAAATTCTATGCATGATCACAGAATGAGCGTAGAAAATTTGAACAGAACAATTTCCACGGTACAATAATAATATGCAGTCTCAGATGGGTGATTTCCCATCGTGTAATCAATTTCATCAGTTGCTATACCTTTAAACTAACCTTATCGACTATGTAAGGACAACTGAATCTAAAACATATTCGAATTCAGGAGAACAAAACATCGTCAGGTCTTCGTGAAATTACATCTGTATCGAAATCCATTCGAAATTGGAACGAACGTCGTAACATTTCATGAACAATCGCATGAATCACTAGATTCACAACGGTAAATTGACTGTACGGGTGTACAAATACATGAATCGCTGAACACAAACCTCAAATCAGAGTGCACCGGAATTAATTCTAATATCAACCGACAATCTCATCTGTACAGAACAACTTATTATGCAATAGAGAAAATTTCACCGCACCTTAACCACTGAATTTTGTTATATCATTCCTCTGATTTACATAGACTGTTATTTTATCCTTCTAATATCCAGACGGAGAGATGCATATTCATGTATGAAAATTATGAGTTTGAAAAGCCAAGCATTCTTTTTTGAGAAGAAAGAAAATCAATCAATAATTTTTGGTTCAGGAATGAGCTGACATTGTTTCGTCCACAAGAACTGTCGTACGTCGAAGTAGGAACAGAAGACATGTAAGAAAACATGTTGAAGACATACTTCAACTGTTACGGGGGATTTGCGAATGATGTTCTGAATTCAAATCTTTTCATGAGGATTACAATATCTCTGAAGGCCATACTCATTCAAAATTGCGGGTAATTTTTCCGTATTCCAACGGTGAATTCCGCCCTTGATTTGCAAGGAAACTGATTCTCATCTAACGTAGAATGCTTTTTTTCATTTCTGCAGAATTTTAAACAAAAATTCTTCTCTCCAGATGTTCTTACTCTGAATCAATAACATCGGTAGCCTAGGAACTTCTGGTCTCTGAAGGCTGCCAAGTAGAGATGGGCGATTTCGACAGAATCGACTGTTTTCTATAAAAATTTTATCAAAGTTTAATTGATTCTCATATAATTCTGATCAAAATTCTCTCAAAATCGTCCATCGATACTCTCGAGTAATATCAGAGGATTATCTATTACGCCACTGAACGACATGTGATGCAAAGATACCTTCTGTAGTATTTTTCTCCAAAAAATCCGATGCGTGCATCGAAGGTTTGGAACTTATCCAAATAAAATTAGATTCGGATTCAAGTTCAGAAAGTTCTCAAACTAGTCTCCTATGGTAGAAAAATAATAATAAATCTGAGGGATAACCCTGGGAAAATTAAAAGTGAAAAACCCCCATACCCGAGTCTAAGAAAATTCTGATATTCCTTCATAATGTTCCAGAACATGTGAGAGAATTTTCAAAATTATATATAATTTATAAAATTTCTTCACATAGCCCTACACTCCTCTCATAACATTATAAACCACAAAGAATGATGTCACCAATGACGATGTATCAAGTACTTGCAATACCTCTGGCTATTCCACAAGGTTACGAGCCTCGAATAGTATGTAGTTTAAACTGTTAACTGGGGTGAAACTCCATAAAGCAATCTGATCAAAAGTTATGTACTGTGACTGACAAATGGTAGTTCATCTTTTGATCGTCATGATTCGATCTATAATAGAAGTGTAGCGGAACCAAATGGTGAGTTAATCATATCATTAATTATGTAATGAAGGAAAAATCATTGATTCAAAACAATAAATCTTTCACGTATAATGAAAAAACCTGTGAACGTTACGTTATACTGATGTTGTAAACGATTAACTTACCTTGAACAGATAAAAATTGATATGAAAAAATTCAGGCAACTTCATATTTCAAACGACTGTATACGGAAACGTATATAACGTCACTACCCTTTCGTGACGTGTTACAACAACGCGACGATGCCGTTCGATTGTTGATGTTATATACGACCACATTTCGTATTATAAGCCAATGCAAGGCGAGACAAGACAAGACAAGTCGAGACAAGTTGGAAGGAAAGAGAAAGAGAACGACGGGACTTGGTTCTTTGGTGGTGGACACGGATAGGTCAGCTTGGCGCCACCAGGCCGAGAAGCGAAGCGAGTGAAGGCCGGTCGGTTGTTGGTTGCTCGACTCTTTGCTATTACTGCCTTTACTGTTCTTCGTTTCACCATTCCAATCCTCGTTGTCGCACTCATCGTCATCCTCGTCGTTATACAATGTGATCATCTAAATTTGTCATCGCCCGAATATTCCAGGACCATGTTTGATAAATACCAAAATTAACATGGCGACTAAAGGTCACCTAACCTCATCTTCTTTTTAATGATTATTCATTTATTCCGAGAGAACACTTGAGCTCACAATTGGCTGGGGGCCAATACTAGTTACACTAAGAGTATTATAAATAGCGAACGATATATTCTTACGGGAAAGAAAATTTTCCTTTGCGATATCTCTCACAATCCCATGTTGCTGAAGTTTCAATCGTTCATTGGGACAAATCGGTAATCTAAAACCAGAATACTGAGTTGTTAAGGACTCCAAATCTTGCAGAACATTGCTCAAATGCTCATTCGAAAAGATAAATAACTGAGATTAGGATTTATCAAATTTTGTAGATTTGAATTTTCTTTTCGTTTCTATAAACGATTCAAACTTCAACAACATACCATCACAGAGAAAAACGGCTGTAATAAAATATTGAACGAGAGATGTCCAAAATAGTACAAAATATGCAACCGGAAATGATGTGAGGATAGGGAAGTAGGATACATTAACAAGAATTTTATGAGATTTGTATAATAAGACAAAGGACAAGGGAGAAGAAGATGATGAAGGTTCAACATCCTTTATGATTATTTATAATCAACTACCGGTGAAACCTCACAATGATTCTACCAAGTCATACCATGAACGCATAGATGTGTATTTCATTTATTTCCGCTGCAATCATTTAACGTGAATGTATGGAAAAAAGAAAAACATCTTGCACCATTAAATACGAGTAACCAACAAACACGCGAACCTATATAACTCATTAATTACGTTTAGTGATCGTTGTTCGTTATATTACGCTGTACTTATTGCCAATTGCTGCTTACTCTTTTCCCAATGGCGTTATGCCTTCACCACAATCTCTTGTCGAGATAAAAAAAAAGAAGCAGAAAAAAAGAAGAGAAAAAGGAAAAATAAAATGATCGAATATATCGATTCGTAGAATGAGAGTACATTTATTTATTGGTTTTTTTTTCCCACTCGAACGTTGCATTACATCGACGCACGTGGAAAAAATGATTATTATTCTCATATATTCTCCAATAATGATGATGATATTCCCTTATGAGTTGCTTTGATTTTCTAAGATTTATACATATCGAAATATTACACAACAGTGAAAAAACTCCAATTTATCTCATCTCATCGATATACTCGTATTTTTTCAATGAAGAGAATTTTCTCTCAATCAAAGGCACCCCTGTTCCTCCAAGTTTTTCAATTTAAGAATTCTGCATCGATACATTGGATATTTTCAAAAATTCATGTAGAACGAGCGGTCAATATTTCAAGGGAGGTGTGTTCCTTGAATCTTGAAGATTCTCCGCTAAGGAAATACATTTCATTGAATTTCCTTCGATATTTCAATATATGTATCCACTTAAGAGGACATAATTGGCGACTGTGAGAAGCGGAAACATCTTCAGTTACAGGAAAACATGATGCTTTTTTGCGTGTAATTGCGATTTTTCATTCAACATTGCTGTAGGTCATCTTTTCTGAATGTACACAACATTAAAGATAAGATTCCTCAAATAGTTAGAAATTGAATTTCCCTCAACGTTGAAGTAATCGCATTAGAGAAAATTTAGTTTACATATGAACAGTTATGCTTCTCCCCAGGCTATAGTCACAATCACCCAAGGGATTCATGAAGGACGAAACGTGTGTATAAAAATAACAGTGCATTATAAGAACCATGGAATTACTGGATTCACAAATCTTGATCGTAATCCATGTAGCAAAATATATTCTGGGAATATTTCCATGAGATGCCAAGGAGGAACGTGTCATACCACTAGGAAAGAAGAAAACGGAGAAATTTACCACTTTAAATGGAAATTTTTACAAAAATATATTGTCAAATAACACAGGCCAACAAAATTTTCCAAATTTTAGTAACAGAAATTAGTACACACTTTTTCCGAAGGGTTTTGGTACGCTGAATCCGAATCTGGCTGCAGAATTGCTCCATCGCGTCAGATTTCAGAGATATTGCCACTTAGAAATGTAAAAAACACTGTTTTTCGACATATTTAAGGTTACTGCAAATCAACAGGTAATTTTTTCTCACAAAACTAGTAGGTGCCTCTCATAGTATGATTCATTCTCTTTCAAGCGCCGTTGAGTTCGCTCGAATATCTTTTGTTTTCATTGAAATACGGCAATTTGAAATTTAGGTGTTCACCTATTTACTGAATACATGGACATCCAAATTTCAAATTGTCGTATCACAATGAAAAAACAAGATATTTCAACAAACTCAACGATATTTGGAAGAGAATGAGTTATGCTTTGGGGTACGCCTACTAGTTTTTTGACATTCCAGGTTTTTGAGATATTTTAACCTGAATTCCAACCTAAAAATCTGAGCAACACTGTTTTTCGACATGCTTGAAGTTACATAAAACCAAGAAGTGATTTTTTTTCACAAAACCAGTGAATACATCTGAAAGTATAAGTCATCTTCCTTCAAATGCCGTTGAGTTTGCTCAAATATCTTTTTTTTTCCATTCAAATTCTTCGGAAAAGTGTGTACTAGTTTCTGTTACTAAAATTTGCAAAATTTTGTTGGCCCGTGTAATTCATATTGTAAGGCAACAATAGATTTTTCTTTTATGATTCGAATTATTTGACAATATATTTTGTGAAGTTTTTCATTCAAAGGCTTGGAGCGACGCGTTGTCTTCATATACAGTAAATTTCTTCATTTTCTTCTTTCTGTGTGACGACGCAACCCAGGTATGCCTTGACAAACGTACCGTGCTTGGTGCCAAGCTTGAGTCAATGCTAGTCAACACCGGGCCTAGCTTGGTTGTTGACATTGGCACCAAACTAGATTAATTTCTGGAATGATAACGATGTTCAATGCTTGGAATCCGAGCTTGGTTCAATATTAAAACCTCGGAATATTGGTTCCATGCCTGCAATCAATATTGTTGCCATTATTGATATGCTATCTTAATTTGGGCTGAATAAGTAGGATAGATTTTTCATTAGCGTCCAAGTTTGATTGAACATTCACATTTGAGTGACAGACTTGGTGACAGGTTAGAGTCAATGCTGTTCAATAACGCTCTCTGCTGAGCATTCAGTTTTCATATATATCGGAAATCCAACACGGTAAAATATGCTTGGTCCTAGCATTGATGTTCAAGAAGCTATCAAGGTTTGGTCAGCTATGACAAACGAAGCATTGGTCAAGGCTTGATTGACGGAAATTAAATCAAATGCGACAAAATATGCTTGGTCCTAACATTGGTGTCCAAGACTCTATCAACGCTTAGTCAGCTATGGCGGGCCATGCATCGGCCAAAGCTAGGCTAACCAGACTTGGCATGCCAAGCTTGACGCGGATCATGGTGCAATTGTCAGTCTTGGCATTACGAGTCTGGGAACCCAATTCAAATCTTTTCTGGAAAATCATTCGGAAATAAAGCAATAATTTATTAAAGTAGTTTTGGCTGTGTATTTTTCGATCTGATGGGTTCTGGTTGAATCTTAAGGAATCGCTGATATCACCTTAATGAATAATCAAACAATCTGTCATTCACGTCCTGAGCAGAAGAATTTTATCGCTGACCTCACGTTTAATACGACTCCGATCGAGCAGCGATCCCGGAAAGGCCATGATTTGGCACGCCTGATTGTGGTTAACGAGATCTGATCTTGATAAGTTTATGACTCGGCATGCCCTACCACAGTTTGATACATCGAGCGTTGACGTGATGGTGCAATACATCATTCCATAGCAGGGCCTACTTTGGGACAAGACTCTTCAGATCTGGTCCTGGCTGAACGTTCAATACGAATTTCTACTGTGATTACCGCCATCGACAGGCCAAGAGTCAATGCCCCTGTTACCTAATGAATGAAGCTGAATAATCTTTTGAAAACATAACGGTAAAGTGAAGTTTGTATTACATTTCAAATTTATTTTTAGCTATCCTATTGGTGGCAACAGATTGCTTTATCCTAATCTAAATAGAGCTTGCTTTGCTCTTATCTTTGTGATTCAGATTGCGCTCAAATTATATGATCCTTCGAGCAGGCTGATTATTTTTCCTCCTTTCTAATCGCTTAGGAAACCCCCTTGGGCATTGAGCATTCACATTAGATTCGAGCCAGTTCGTTAATGAAGATCCTTGATCCATACAACGCCTGGATCATTCTATGCTCGATCATATCTTCACTCTTGGACAAGCCGAAGAGTAATTATCAATTTCAGAGACAGCCCCAGGTGGGAAATTCTTTGTAATGACTTTGTATGCAACGCCATTTGATTCATCATTACCCAATTCCTTTGTCAGCTTTTTCCGACTACCTGACTTACCCTAGTAAAAATGCTCTAGCTATTGACAAGTTTTGTAACGCTGAACTAGCCAAAAACTAGACGCTTGCAAGTGCCTCATAGGGTTCTGATGAAGTACTTGCCAGTGTCTAGTATCTGGCTAATTGAGCGTTACAAACCTCGTGAATAACTGAAGCATTTTTACTTGGGTTAGCTTTGCTCAGCATTACGGTGAGATGTTGTCTCTCACGCTGAGATATGGCTTTCAGATTCTCACAGCTCTCCTAGTCCTTGATTCCCTGCATATTCCTCCACGCCTTGTTCAGTCTTTTCTTCGCTGGATTCAGTGCTTCATTTCCTCATCGCAGACATTCGCGCAGGTCTGATTCCGCATAACCTTTTCAGATTCTTCCAAAATATCGAATTGTCAAGATGACAATTACTAAAACTTCAATTTCTTATATTGTCTTGTCCTACGATATACTATCAAATGTCATTGACCCAAATCAGTTAATTAAGATATGTTCGATCTGATAAGTTCTCTGCAGGGAGAATATAGAAAAGTCTCTTGGGTGTATTTCAAAAGAGAAAGAAACGAGTTTGATGAAGATTTATGGAAGAATCAAAGTTTTTTTCACTCGAGTGAAACGAAAATAAATACTAACTCTCTATGGATTATGAAATACATGGCTCAATGTACAATCTTTAAATTTTCACATGAAAGTCCTTGTAACTGTTGGTGATTTCGCGATGGAATTGATTTTCGAGATCCAACGAAACATCTCTGGTTGAATATATATCGACAGTAAGAAATGTCTTCAATCTATATCGGAATTCTACGCCGAGAAAAAAACGTTGTAAATTTCATCTCTTGTTGAGTAAATATATGGACGATTTGAAAATGCAGTGCAAGCGACTACAATTTTAGCTAATTCCACCGCAGGGAAAGTGAAATGCACTTCAGCTATGGTATATTTCACATGCGTTTTTGTGAAATTAACTAAAATTGTGGTCACTTGCACTAAATTCTGAATCATCCATATATATTTACTCAATAAGATGTAAATTTTACAAGTTTTTTTTCTCAGTGTAGTTAAATTCACCGAAAATTGAATCAATTCAACAAAAATTCTGTTGTAAGTAAAAGATATTTTTTGCTGTCTGCATATTAACCGGAGTAACATTAACAGTTCATTATTCCCTTCCATATTCTCATGTTTTATTTTCGAGTTCATACCTTATTTCGCTTCCAGATGCTGCTAGATGTGAAAAAGACATAATGAATGAAAAATTATAAGAAGTGTTCTCCTGCTTTTCCACTTCAACGGGATTTCCTAGTTCGACTAATCCACCGAAAGGAAGACCTGGAGTGGACGCGAGGTCAACATGATGTAGACTTTTCATTGTACCATGAGTTAGCACTATTGTACGTCAAAGTGAAAAATCCTGTATCACGTTCACGTCACGTTCATTCAATTTATATTAGAGCCCGATTATCAAGATTTTCCGGTTTCGTTTCCATTGACGACAACAAACCTATTCCAAGTAAAACTTCATTGAAAAAAGTTAGACGTTGCAGAATATACACGAAATGTGAAATCGTTGAAATAGCTATAAAAATAAATATCAAATTCCTACTAAAATTACAAAAAAGAATGATAAAACTATGACACCCTTTTAAATACATTGATTTTCAATTTGATATCCAAGAAACTGTAGATTATTGAATTCAAAATCACGGTATCCCGAATTGATCGAGTTCTATCGCGATAACCAATTGTAACATATATAAATATTCTATCGTCATATCAAATCTTCACATGATAACACATCACAAACAAAAATCAACGAAAATAATCAATGAATCGCGTTCCATTTAACTGAATTCGTTCAATCAAATTTGTATGTTTTCCTCGTACAAATTGAATCGTTGCATTCGTATTTAAATGGCGAACAACGATGGAAATTCTTGAAGTAAATGGAAGTAAATGGGGATGAAAAAACAACCAGTTGTAACTTACAACAACCATGATCTTCTGAATTGTCTCTGTATGCTATACGGAGAACCCATATACTTTGGACCAGTTCCAAAACTATCAAACTTGAGCTACACAACTACCGCTGCTATGGACTCAATCTTGATGAAAATTCATTTCAGAATTTCGAGGATTCAAAAACAAGCGGTAAAATATTCAAAAAATTGATAATTTCATTTTGTTTATTCGAATCATGATTTGTCTTGATATGCATCAAATGAACACTCATTGCTGCACCAAAAAAAAAAACAGTCATATGCAAATGAGAGGAAAAATCTCTCTCGATCAGAGAAGATATTCCATCAGTTTCAGCCTGGCTTGTATCAAGGCCCCCGGCTAGGAATCATTCCGGTCAAACTGAAAACCGAATGGGCCCCCAAATACCAAAAGGCCTTTGACGATCGCCGAGGAGCCAGTCCACCATCGGTGGGTCAGTCCGACACTGTTTTCCACTTTTGTCTTCTTCTTCAATTGAGAATATATGCTCCTACGATCGAGAGTACGCTTACATACGGAGAGGAATACTTTGGATACCATGTATTAGAAAAGTTGCATCAAAATGAGAAGGATACTCTTATTTTAAGATTAATTTGTTTTGGATGTGCCGTGGGATTCAATTAGTAGAAACTAAAATTATTGGAACAAAATGATCTATTTTCTGATGAACGTTAGTTCTCACAGTGAAACGTTTGAACCCTACTCCAGTTCAATGAACTCTTTAGAGAGAAAATCTAAGAGGATTGAGCTCAAAAATTATTGACAGATCATCAAAAAAATCAAGTAAAATGCTTTACATCACCATTGAATCCACCAACTGTATTCGAAAACCATAGTGACTTACCTGGAACAAAAAGAACGGGATTAATTTTAATTTATTGCAATTAACTCATCAAATGGTTTTAGATGTAAACATTGTAAAAAAAAATACTTCGATCGTATCGAATTCATTGACATAGTCCTTAGTTTCGAGGAACTGGTCCTCATATGAATAGAATAAATTCAGGGAAAAAGAAGTTAATTATAATAAGCAATTATTTTCCCGTACAAAGAAAACCAAATTCATTCCACTTCCTCGACAACGCACCACGCGTGGATGGATAAAATTTTCGTGACGTAATGAACATTGACGTTAATTTCATCACCGTTTGAACGTTATCCCCCCATGAACAATGCTGTGGAAAAACCCGACACGACATACGGGCGGACCGGTAAATTTCCTACGCATGTAATTTAACGTGGTGTATATTTCCTCTCGGGACAAACGGCCCCATGCTAATTAGCCACGTAGACTTCTCTCGTTCTCGTTCACGAATGAGTTATCATGCCGTATATCATACGGATTGGTGTAATGCTGATGCTTCTCTTACCGTTGGATTATTCCAAACGCACAGAGAGGATGAAGTTTTCCTAGTCGTACATTCTGTTTTACTGTCCAATGTAAAATAACTTCCCTCGTCAAAAATATTTGCAACTCAGAAAGAATGATTTCACTTTCATTAAACTTTGAGGACTTCAAAAATGCATTTCACACTCATTCGACTTCGTAACGCCTGATCGATCGTCTGAGAAGACCACTAAAAGACCATTGGAAACTTTTTTCTGAATATATATATATATGAGGTCGAACTTGGTGGTCAGGGTTTTCAGTGTTCTTTTCAAATGAAAACCAATCGAGCGTGAGCGGATCACATCAATTTCGCGAATCACTGTTTCTTTCTTTTGAGGTGTCATATTGCGTTGATTCATTTTTTAGTAAGAAAAAATATAACAAGTTTCGATCGGAATTTTACAAAAATCACTAAAAACTAGATACATATGATATGAAAAATAATACTTCCTAACGAAAGATTCATTCAACGAGGAGAACATTTATTAGTCTGTGCCTCTGTATGCATCCACATAGAGCCAATTTCAGCCCATTCTTGGCAATTACTGACCAATTTCGCGCCTGGAGAGGGCTGAAGTTGGCTCAATGTTTGTGCACACATGTGTGATGATTTTTTCGTTAGATGAGATCTAAAAGCAAAATCTTTTCCTGTCTTTCCAAAAATTGAATAGAAAATCAACGACAAAAGCAGTAATTTTTTTAATACAAAATTGGCATATATTGATCTCTGTGGTCTAACGAACCCATGTATGCAGAAGTGAATCACTAAAAATAGGTGCGGCGACCTCAGGTTAAGTCAATTATAACAATCACATCAATCCTAAAAAACGCTGGTACCTGACGTGCAATCCCTTCAACCTTAAATCTCTGGTGCATAACAGAACAGATGTGACCAGTGCGTGCAAATGGTGCATGATTCACAAGCTTACCTCAATATGCGCACCAAGCACATACATACATGATCGACAAACCAGTCTTCACTGGTACGTAAGTTCAACGCTCAATTTCCCCGAACCAAAGCATGTAAACGATATGCAATTTCGAGAAACGAACCTGCATTTAAAGTACTCATGTAACTGAAGTGTATTGTTGGAGCCCAAAAGCAGTCAGAAATTCACAGTAAGGGCCTGATTCATCGTATTTTTTGTTTTTCTCACTATTTTTCAGGATGAATGCATTTTCTGAGTATTCTCCCGGGAACCATAATTCATCCATAACAATTTCCTGGTTACATTTCCATCACATTGAGAGAATGTTAGTTGCCGCAGCGAGATTTTTATTTGCGCTAGCTAGACTCTACACGAAGAAAACGCAGGTCAAAAATATAGTAATTTTTAATAAAAATTTGAGAATATTTCTTAAACTCTGATAATCTTCCTCAAATTTGTAATGAGAACAAAACGGTTCACATTCTTATGGGATTTTATTTGAAAAACACTGCACGCAGAGAAAAAAAGTTGCTGAAACAGCAAACCTCGGAAATTTGCTTTGTTAATATGGTAAAACTTGTTGCTGAATTAGCAAAGAATTTACTACTACAGCAGAAGTTTTACTCTTTCGACAAGCGCTTGCCATTCAGCAATCCGGAATTGTAGATATACAGACGACTAGAAAATTTTGCTGGATTAGCAAATATCTTGCTAAAATAGCAATATTTTTGCTGTAACAGCAACCGTTTTGCTAATTTAGCAAGGCAGATTTTTCGAAATCGCTTTTTCAGCAAGAATTTTCCTCTGTGTGTGAACAATTATCGATACTTAAAAAACAATAGAAAAACATAAACTTTCCAAAAGTTGCACATAAAATTTTACAAAGTCAATAATTAGATTTCTAAATTTTGTTATTCACTTTGTAAAATTTTATGTGCAACTTTTGGAAAGTTCAATGTTTTTCTATCGTTTCTTAGCAAGTATGGATAATTTTTCAGTGTTCTTAAATAAAATTCCAGAAAAATGTAAACTGTTTCATTTTTATCAAAGATTACTATATTTTTAACCTGCAATTTTCTGTCCGAAATATGAATAAAATGGTTACTTCAATGGGAATAAAGAATTGAGTTGTGACGAATAAAATTTAACTGGCACAACTGAATTTTTATTCACAGTGACTAAATTTCCCAGCTGTCGAATATTTAAATAGACTTTTTCTCTCAGTGCAGAGCGCAAACGTTAATGTAACACGATCTGATTTCAATTCAAGAAGAATGCAATTTTCAATATCACTGTAGTAGGAATAAACGGTGATTCGATTAATGACTCTTTAGTTATTTAGTTATTGAATTGTCGCATTGTTAACACCACACTCTCGTCCCAATCGAGCGATACAATATTTCGTTCTAATGATCGATATTCAGAATTTTTCCGGAGATGGATTGTGTCCACTTGAATTGATATGTGGGACAAATTATTCGGTCGATCAGTATCGTAAAATCCGTTAATAATCAGGAACGATATATAAACACATTCCCCATTGAATTTTCTCGTTCTAAAATAAGTTCTGTGTAAATAGAGAAAAACAAACTATTTTCGAAAGATCAATGTATCCGTATTGAAGGGTTCTAAAGGAATTCATGAGTGGATCGAAAAATACAATTACTCAGCTATTGAACTTTCAACCGAAGGGTGCGAAAACTGCACCAATGCGGGATGTTTATTTTCTTTGCTCGTGTTAGTTGACAAACTTGTTTCTCAACTTTTCTTGTTTCACTCACCTCTTGTTCTTCAGCTTCCTTTCAGTTTCTCTTTTATATCCCATTTTCATCCATCAATGTCTACACAATACATACTCAGGAAAGGTCTTCGACTAATGAATTTTCGAAGTATATCAGCGCTGAATTGTTGAATTAAATTCTATTACATTGGATGAAGTTTGTTATAGAATTTTTTTAATCAATTAAAAAGAGATTAGATCCGTTGATGCAACTGAGATGCATAGAATCGCTGAATCGTTGTCTATAAGGCGCATTCATAGACTTGAATTTCGAAGAATGGAATTATTGAAGAATTTATGCATACAACGATGCGATGAAGAACTTTGAAGTTATCCATTCGTTTAACCAGAGCGCTGACCTAAGCGTCATGTATTAGTTGCGACATCATCATCGTCATCATCGTCGTCGTCGTCGTCGCCGTCGTCTTCGTCGTTGTTGAAGCGAAGTCACGGAAATACGCTGTCGAAGCTATACATCAAACGTCTACGTGCTGAATGCAAGTATACACCCATGTATGTGAACACGCATGCATGTAACTCGGTGAATAAAGGAACCACGTGTGCAGACAGAATTTCCATTCAAGCGCATGCTTCGCATCCACTTTTTATATCGAACTTCTGCTCAAGTTGTCTGGATCGAACCAGATCTGATATTGATATTGTATATTGTTCATGCGAATTGTCTGTTATTCGATAGAAGAAGTCTATTTCGAAGTTTTATTCGCAAATTCTTCATATTTACAAGACCTTCTGATCTTCGAATAAAGAACCGTGTACCTGATTCGTTATTCATAAAGAGAATTCGAAAGTGTCTCCACTTCAAGCGGAATGGCTTGATAAACAATTCGATGTTGCAAAATTAATCTAAGTTAAAAATATTGCGCAAAATTTATAGCAATTGACGTTGAGAGTTCAACAGAGGTATTTTCTCCTGGAAAAACAAAGAAGCATTCTCGTAGTTTTACTCATGTTGATGTTGCCGGAAAGACGAGTTCAACCCTCATCCACTCTCCTCTGAATTCCAAAGAGTGGAGTTCCAGAAGGAAGGTTTATCTTTGCATTCAAGTTGTATCCTCACTCTTTCGAAGTTAGGGACTAACATTATATAATTAACACATAGATTTTACAGCGAATATTCTATACAAATCCGGAAACTCAAAGACAACGCTATCTTTCACATACTGTATGAAGGAATTAACTCGTGGATAGGAAAAATTCGAATATATTTCAGTGTGATACAGTATCGTCTTTTGATGGTATTTCCGCACGCTATACCAGCTCTGGTTCAGAATGATGTAGGATTATCAGTTTTTGTTCTGCTTTTTCATAAAAGGAGGTTTTGATCACTGAACCCTAACGTAAATAGGACTTTCCTAGACTGTTACTTACAGTGATAGGATATCTAGGGTATTTAGAAGCCATACGTAACAGACTTACATGAGGTTTCTTCCACTTCAGAGATGTCATTATTGTATTCACAACTGAGGCCTACGTTTTATGCTTTGTCATCATGAACTTCATGCGTATAACAGCTCCATTGATCAATTGAATGTGAATCAAGTGTCCTATCGCTTCAGAAAAGATCAAGAAATGCACTGTTAAAAATTTCCGCCGCAAATTCCAGAATATTTGTGTTAATTTTGATACAAAAGTTTGGAAGTACTTTTAACACAACATATTTTCGTATTAGATTTTCCACACTGTTATTGGAATTCAAAAACAATCATACCTTGAAATGATTTCCATAGCAAATTTTATTTGAATTTTCATAAGATCTGTAGTGAATTTGAAATACAAAATGTGGTAATTGCTTCCAAATTTTATATATTAAATTCACAAATTCTTTCTACAGTGTGGAATGAAAGGGGTGATTGGCATAGAAAATTTCTTATCACAGTTACTGAATTAAATGACAATTTTGGAAGAACATTACACTGTGGAGAATACTCTGAAATTTCCTTGAATCAGATGAATATAAAAATTCTGAGACTTGTAATGGAAATCAAATTCACTCATGGATCCATGAAATTTACTGCAAAATGTATGAAAATTCATATAAAAATGCATGGAAAATCAGAATACGAAAAGTCAGAAAAGTATTGAAAATTATTACAAAATTTATATGTCAATTGCTTCACATAAAATTATATGAAACCTAGGAAGCAATTTTTTACAGTGTAGATAGAATCAAATGGAAACTGTTGATGGAATATTCAGTATATTCCAAGATTGATAAATGAAATTCAAACAGATTTCAATTATCCCGAAAACTCTCTTTTCCCTGTGTGCCTACCCTTAAATTCCAGTTGATAATTTCAAGCTTCGATTGATGAGAAACCATCGAGAGAAGATCAGATCATATTTCAAATGTTAAACGAGGGCATATGAATAAAAAAAATTCCCAAGTAAGGAAACAGTGTGTCGAATTTGATCTCTAATATCAATTGTATCAATCATTCTGTGATATTGGATAATTGCATGATTTTATGTGGCGAAGCAGGATTATTTTACTTTTCGAGCAAAGCCTCGTTTGTTGTTTTCTTAAGATTCTCCTGAAACCTACGAAACGAATCACGGAGCATACCAATAGGAACAACATATCAATTAATCCATAAGTAGAAAACAATTCTGTGACTCAAACGATTCCACTATAACAAACTTTCGAGAGATTATAATCATAAATTTTCTGTGTGCATATCTATTTGGTGACTCATAGAATAGTTCGAAAATATAATAGAAACATTAGAAATAGTGAAATCGTTTCCCTCGCTACGTTCGTTGACTTTGATTCATTTTCACTCGAAGTGAGTAACAATTCTAATAATAAATTCAAGCTTATTCTATTCTAGATGATACTGACCCAACACTCAAACTATAGCGATTCTTTAACACGATTATTGTTGGATTCAATACCGCATATAAATATATCGCAATTGTTTTCCTTCGTTGAATGGAAATATATACCGACATATATCGTGGTACGATATCAGTACTGGTATTTCTTTTTGATTTCTCTGTTGTGATTTTGTCATCGAGGATACGTAAACATTGACACATTCGCGTGGCAAATATTATTCGTTATGCTTATATTTTGAATAGTTCATGATTCAATATAAATACGAACTTGACATTTCATCCTGACACCATCGGTGATATTATTGAATCAAGTGCGTTAGTGGAAATGATCGCGCCGTTCCCAAAAATGAGAAAAACGACGAATGCAAGTTCAAAGGTTCCAAACATTAAGATACCAAACATGCGGACTCCGTTGCAATTCGGATAATTTATAAGAGCTTACGTGGCGTCAACAACGTCGTCTGTAGTGCGAAGTATTGGAAGATGTTCCCGAAAATATATTTGAAAAATTGTCGTTGAAACGTGGAAATTGTAACTAATATGTTTCAACATTCCCCTTCGTACGGATTTTTATGTCTCTGTGTCTGCTATATTTGTGCTGACTCCGATTTCAAAGTGCCAACTATTAAACACAGCTATTGATTAGGCGATGTATATTCCTTGTTGGATGACCAACGAGGTAGTTCTTCTCATTGGCACAAGTATGGCTCGTCATTGGCCGATAACCCTGCTTGAAAGATCTGATCCAAACCTACACGGAGAGAAATTTGTAGTTAAATTTACTATGTTATTATTGTTTCCGAGGAACAGACTGAATTCTGTCGGATTTTACTATGAAGGGCATATTTTTACTATGGTACAACAATAGAATGCTGATCATATTTACTATGTTTTATGGGGGAACCCGTGATAGTTCAGTCTGTTCCTCGGGAACAATAACAACATAGTAAATTTAACTACAAATTTCTCTCCGTGTATTAACTGGTCAATCAGTACACTGAGAAAAAAGTATTCCAAATTTATTTCAATCGAATGAGATTTATTGAGTATTAACAAATCTTATTTGACCCAAATGATGGTTTGTTTACAATTAATGAGCCCTCTTTGTCACAAATAAACTCTCCTCTCAGTGTATGAATCAGATTTTTGTCAAGGAATTTTTCTATTTAATCTCATTCAAATATAATTGGTTCGAATGAGATCAAATAGAAAAATTCCTTGACAAAAATCTGATTCAAACTGATTGACGAGTTAGTAAGTTTGAATGGGTAATTTTTGAGATATCGTGGAGCCAAACTTGAAAAACAGGGTTTCGAGAAAAACCCCTTTAAAGTTTCAGGATACGAATCCTTTAACTTGAGAAAATTTTTTTCATGTACTTTAAGACCCATTTGATGAGTTTCAAATAACTCGAGTTCTTAATTCACTTCCTTCATGAGAAAACAAACCAGCAAGAAATAGAGGGAAGAACTCTTGAGTTGCTATTCCAATAATTCAATCATTCAACATCGGATCCGTATTAAATCCATATTGAAAGTTCATCCTTGGATCTGATGTTGAATGCACACAAAATTCATGTCTGATATTCCAACGCTTAGGACGACAGATTTGTTCCAATTAACCCCAAGAGAACCTCCAGGAATGTTCATTGAACGTTCGCGAGCGAAACAGCAGGAACATTCAATGAACGTTGCTGAAGGTTTGTGTTATTTTGGGGAAGTGGATATCGTAGATATATGGCCCAGTGATTTGCCATTAATGGGAAACGTTTGAATTCAGTAGAAATTCTATCCAGTCTCTAGATTTTCGTGAAGCTCTACTAAACAGCACAAATGATTATTTTGGATTCTCAAACACTTCTTGGAGAATTCTTGAACTGCCCACGTATGATGATAAAAACAAATTCAAAATGAATACCTGTTGAATGCCTAAAGAATGCTGTGGCAGCATTCACTTTGTTATAATAGCATCCTTTTTTCACCGCTGTAGCTATTTTTTGCTACCACGGTAAGAAATCGTAGCTATAACTGCAGAAGTTTTGTGGTTGATATTTGGATGGCTAAATAATCCAGCTGTTAAATTTTCGCTGCGACAGCTACATATCTCGCTCAGTGAGTAGCTGTGGCAGCAAAAATAGCTTCTTATTTTTTCCCGTGCAGGACATACTCTTTGGTATAAGGGAAACTTTTGGCAAGAATTTGTCTGGTGTACTGATTGTAAGGTCAAATCAATCTTTAAAGTAATTCCTACGGAAATACCATTTAGAATAAGTTTACACCTGAGCTTTATTCAATTATAAAAGGAGATTTTGGAGACGTGAAAAACAAAAATAAGGCATACTCTTCACAAGACGAATGTGTGGTTTTGAAACCTCTTTAGCCATATCACCCCTCGAGATAGATCCTTTCATCAGAGATAAAATATTTATAAAATATCATTTCTCTCTACACAATCGTATAACGTTTCAAACGATAGAAAAATCAGAACGCCGAGTAAGAAAACAATGTAAACAAAGCCAAGGAATGATTATATTTTTGCTTGTTACGACAACTGTAATTCATATTTATTCGACGTAATGCAAAACAAAGACACGTGGTCGAATTATCAATGTTTATCTCCTGACGTAACTTCCTCGTATACCTATACACCGATACACGCGCACACACACATAGTACGTATTAACCGTACGGTAAAAACAGCTACATATGTTCACGTACGTTTTCTTTCGAAGAATTATTCGTACGTGTAAAAAAGAGACTTCGTAATAAAACACCTCGTGCGATGCTTCAAGGTAGATATAAGCGTGCACGAAGAGAAATAATGTACGTGTGGCGATCACGGACACGCGTGTGCACGCACGTAAACGTGGTAACCTGTGGCCATTTGTAAATACGCAATTAGTAAAGGAGGGGATCTGTATAAATACGCGTACAGCACTGCGCAGCCGTTGACAATTAACCTCGTTACGAGAGTTCTGTATGAGAATTTACGCAATTACATTATCATACATATGCACATGCACATATACCTCCAAAATACTTTTACAGGCTGCATCGTGATACTTCTTTTCATCGTCCATAATTATATGAAAAATGTAAATTGTGATCAAATTTTCTGAATCACGGAATAAACGACCGCGTTGATGATCATGTCGGAGTAAAAAGCGGAGATAATCTTTGATTGTGGCAATTTAAGTATCGGTGGATGAGGGAAATGGGATGAGTTGATAAAACGCAGGTGAGAGGGTACATCGATGGGGAAGATTTTATTCCAATGATGCGGTATCCACTCGTATGCAGAAATTTCATTATGATTTATATGTCAGGATATAATATCCCTTTGTTCGAAATTGTAAATTAAATCTAAAATGGAAGGTACAGACACTGAATTAATCGAAACTCATATCTTTGAGATAGAGGCGAGCGATCTGAAGAGGATTGATTCCTTTTTATACAATTTATATCGAATTTCAATCGATATTATATCAAAATCAGCCAAAAGAAATTTTATATGATTTTTATTGAAATTTCATGAAAATTGTAGAAAATAGAATCGATTCTTTTCAGATCGCGTTTGATTCCTGTTTCATCATTTATCAGTGAGATTTGGTGAGATTCAAGAAAAATGAAAGGATCGAATTAAAATGTGATCACTTTGTCCTAATGATATGAAATATTATTAGGAGACTAGGCTTGTGATATCCAAATTCCGTTTATAATGTGTCAACAATTTCGAAGATCCACTTTTTCATGTTTTTGTTTGGACAATTGGAATTCATCAACACGAATAATCAAGGTCCTGATTACCAAATGATTTTACCCGAAATTGTAAATTTGAATCATAACCGATGATCACTAAATCATTTTATTGCATTTCGTATTGAAAATTTGAAAATAAAATACCAATTTTATGAATCACAATTGCACTTTATCGGATACAAATATTCCCTCATTGTGAACAGAAAAAAAAGATGACGAAGCAAATTTAGAAGTTGTTACGTAAAACCAAAACAAAATTTGGCCGATGACAAACGCTTTTGAGACACACTTTGAAAGATTTGTGTAATTAGTTCTCTTTCACAAGGACACACACAAAACTCTGAAGAACGTTCACAAATTATAGGTTAAGATTGCGGGCATTTGAAGAGTCAGTGAACCTTCATTAAAAGCATATTAACTTCAAATCCAGCTTGGTGTTCTTTCGAAAGCAAAAAAACACTCAAGTTTCGTTCAACTTAATCAGGCCTAGTTTTTAAGAGATGCTACGATTTTGTAAGTTTCATGTTTTTCAATATAAAATTTTCTCATTCAATTCGAATGCAAAAGATTGCAGTAACTTATTCACGCTCGTATGTATAAAAAAAAGTGTTGACTAAACCTAATTCATTATGTTACATAATCAAATACTCGTGTATTGTTAGAGATAGCATTAAAAAAAAACAGTTAAACTGATTGAACATGCATATTGTAGTTACACAAAATGAAAGATGCAAAATTATTTTCATACGTGACAACGATGAGCAATGAAGTTCGGTGTAATAAAAAGTACTGTTAGTGACACATCGATGATTACTATTTTGTATAACGAGGACAGCCATATACGGCAAAAGTAACAGTCTACCACCCAAGCACACGTTCGTCACAACAGCGTCGCAGCGACATAACAGTGACATAGTGAGTCACCGCGATGTCCCTGCTATGTCACTGTAACTAAGAATGCTGTTTGGGTAGAGTCTTTGCAAAGATGCAAATTTTTGTACTAAGTCCGATACAACAGGTCCGTGCTGGACAAGTCTGAAAGGTGGGCCAAGGAATCATCAAAACATGTCAGAATCAGGCTTTATGCCTTCAAATATAACGCAGTCAAAGGCAATGTAACCATATTGGATATGAAATGACGCATAACGCACTGCACGTTTGTTAAAGCAGCTATGTCATAGCTGAATCATTTCCTTTTTATGTTTAGAAAATCAAACGGATTCTAAATTACAATGCTTGATTATATAATTTTCAATCTTCTTCAAGTTCTTCCTGAAGTTATGAGTTTTGGATTTGTCTTATTCTCTCAAAAACACATTTGAATATATGACAAAGCAGAAGGCGTTATGTGTCAAGTGTTATATTTATTCTACTATAAGCTGGAAAAACACGTGCCTACAGCGACCCCCTTCTGTTGAGATAGGTTCCGATGAATCGACAGAATTATAATCATTCCTGTCCAGTTCTGCGAATGGAGACACGTGATTAGGGGTGAGGGGGAATGTTGTATAATATCGTTCAGGTATCCCATGGAGTTTCGGATTATGAGGAATTCAATTCACATACTAAGTTTAACTAAACAAATCAAGAGAAATTGCTAATGCTATTGAATGTCCATCGATCAAACATCACTTCAGTTGGACGAGAATGCTTCTTCTAAATGCCACAAAAATAACACCAAAAAATAGCCGCCAAATTTCTAAACCAAAATCTCACCAAACTTTTCCAAAGGATCTTGCTGCGCTGAACCAGAAAATGATCTCAGAAATAACGAGGTTTAACATAAGTTAGGTCAGCTACACTGAGCGAAAAAAATATTGTATCCACAGGTATCTATAAAATATTTCTTTAGATCAATGAAATTTTACTTTGATGGATGGAATGGTTTTCCACTTTATGAAACACTTAATGCGATGAAGAACCTCTTCATTCATTGGAATAATGTTTAATTGGTTTTTTCCCTCAGTGTGATCGAGGTTAGGCTGAGATTAGGTTTCAGTGCTATGGTAACCCTTCGTTCGGAGACTTGAGGACCATTGCGTTACCTTATTATTCCATCCTTCTTCAAGTTATTGCTTTCTGAAGTTTTTGAAATGAAAATTCACTCTTAAAGAATAGAAATACTGCAACTCTAATGAGAATGGATTTCACTCCAAGAAATTCTGAGAGTGCTTTGAAGCATTTTGCACTCTTTGTACTTTTTCAATAGATTTTGATTAAATCTCGATAAAAATTCGATATATTTTGTATAAAAAACAAGAATTACGTTCTGAGAGTTTTATTCCTCCTCAATTCTTCAACACAATAAAAATGTGGAATTTTTCCAGAATTTTGTCAGAAATTTTTTTCGAAAATTGAATCTACAAGATATCTTAGATACCAAAATTCTCAATCCCCTCTTACAGGTAGTAATTGACGATACTCGACAGTATCGATATTGTTTCATAAAAATTTGTTTAATATATATCAAATTTTAGAAAATACCCACCAAAATTGTATAGAAATTCTGCATGGAGAAAACGAATGTATTGAAAAGTCCCATAATTTATTGAGGAACAGTGCCAGTCTGTGACGGATGAAGTTATTCACCTGAATTTACTTCTCAAAGTACTATAATTAGATGTATTTCTACAAGAAATTATGGTACCCATGTGGAAATGGAAACACGGGCCGCTACTGGCTCAGTACTGGTGCCAGAGTTGCCAGTACTGGTAAATCCAAACTCAACAGTACAGAGCCAGTTGAATCGACGATACTGGCAAGTAGTCAAAATGATAAAATCATTTCACATAAGGGCCAGTAGAACATTTACAACAGCGTCGGTACCGATTTTTAATGTGAGCCAACTATGGCGGAACTCTGACATGACAACAGAACCAATTGTTCTGCCATACCTGGATGAGAAGTGGTAGAGAGTCAAAATAATACATCCCATGTAGGAATTCAGACCCGACCCAGTACTGGCACAGTGCTGGTAATTAGAGATCCCCGGAGTTATATTTCAAGTAAAAAAAAAGAAAAAAATACATTGAATTTGAACTTTCAAAACTTTATGAATCTATTCTCCTCATTACCGTTATATGATAAAGACGCTTTGGAAGTGGTTTCATGAAAGTTCACTGGGCAAGGATTGAACCCGGGACCTGCGAGTGAGAAACAGAGTCTCTATCACATCAGCTAATCTCCGAGTTGACAATGGACTACTTAAATTCCCATTTATTGTACTAATTCCCTTGCAGTCACACAATTTATCATACACTCCGTAGTGAAACAAGATTCTAGCAATACTGGCTCGTTGTTCTCTATCGAACGTATTGAATGATCATGCCAACTCTGTCTTGATACTGGCGCGACTCCGGCTCACTAAAAAAATCAAGTTGCCAAGATCGTGATTTTAATGTAAATCAACTACTGATTCCCTAGTCAACCAGAGCCCAACCAATACTGGTACCATGTCGTCTATCGAACATATTGAATCATAATACCAACTCTGGCTCAATGCTGGCGCGACTCTGGCTGACCACAACAGACGAGTTGCCAAGATCATAATTTCAACATCAATCGACTGTCGATTTTGTAGTCAGCCAGAATCATATCATTACTGGCACATTGCTATCTAACACACATATAGTATGATAATACCAACTCTGGCTCAGTACCGGCATGACTCCGGCTCACTACAATAGCCAAGTTGCCAAGATGGTGATTTTAACGTCAGTTCTCTACCGATTTTGTAATCAGTTAGAGTCATATCATTACTGGCACATTGCCGTCTGTTGTACATATGGAATGATAATACCGACTCTGGCTGAATACTGGCGCGGTACTGTTTCTCTACATCCTGGGTATTGTCCAGACAGTATTCATTCGATACTGACCCTATACCGTCTGTCCACGCGAGCCAATACCGTCTGAAATCTTGCGAATGTTCGATGACAGTTGAAAAACGGTAATGATTCTGAACAGGCACAGTTGTTTTTGTTGAACTTTGGCGAATACAACCTCGCCAGTACCGCGCCATTCCTCAACTCTGGCTATTTCCACATGGGTACTTTTGACGCTATATGCAGGACAATAATTTTATCCGTTACAGACTGGTGCTGATTCTCAATAAATTATGGGACTTTTCAAAATATATTCTTCTGCGTGTATAGAAACGTTAAACAACTAAATTGTGTGAAATTTCTTTAATATTTCGCAACTATATCCCCACCCAATCAGATTTTCAGGATATTTGATGATTTATAAAAGAGAGATGAATAATGTATACCTTTATTAATCCTTTTTCACCACAAAGACCACCCTCCAACAAAGAAACCCATCAAACTGAAATGACGAAGTATGTGAATTTTTTATACTTTGTATGCTTTATTGATGGAAATCCATAAGACGGGATTGAAAAGAAAAAGCTCGAAACATATTGGAAATTGGATTGCATGACAAGTACATATATCCCAGTTCCGACGCGGAGATGTGGAAAGTGGGTATCTTGGATATTCGAATCAATGATTCGCATAGAAAAAACTCGTTGAAATGCGAAACATTCTCATATTCCCACAGAACAATCCACAAAAATCACGACTCCGTAGTATGAATCGTTTTGAAAAATAGAAGGTCGCTTTCTTCTTCAATCTCCATCTGTATACGTGATTGTATCATTCGTATCGTATTGATAGTGACATGAATTCTGGTTTGTGATTCGAGAGTATGAATTATAAACTCACAATAAGATTCCATTAGAATTTATCGATTCGATCGTATAACGGATATAATGAAAATTTCAGTTATAGAGTTCCGATCATGTTTCACGCAATGGATTCAATGTTTTCGAAATTTATCATGCGTAAGAAATGAAATGAGATGCATAAAGATGAGTATTCAAAAGATGAATTATGAAGATAATAAAATGAAATAGATAACTCCTATAACATAGGTTTTTCCCTCCACGTTGTTTCGCTTTTAATGTGATAATTATTGTCGAAAATCCAGTTCCCTCCTTCCAAGATTAATTTTACCAGATGTTGAGTCTACTTGTTGTCAATATATTTTTTCTCACTGTCCCCTAGTAGAAATTTTGGACGGGAAAATACGAGGGCCTGATGAGGCATGCCGGATTTCCTATCAGATCCTCATCAGGTTTTGCCCTCTTTTGCTCGATTTTATCCGGAAATCTTATCCGAACTCTATTGTAACCTTTCGTTACAACCCTATTTTAATCCTATTAGGGAAATCAGGTAAGGCCCTTGTAAGGGCCTCATAGGATTGTCCTTATTCACGGTTTCCGGATCCTAACCTGATCAGAACCTTACTGAAAATAGGGAATGCCCGATCAAATTTCTACTAGGGTCTGTACATATATATCATTGTATAAAAATATATGTGAGTTTCCAGATTATTCAGGATTAGGTAACCATACAATGTCTTTGTGCACGGAGAAAACGTGTTGGCAAAAAATTACTCAAAGTTGAGTAAAACGGGGACATAGTGGCACTCCTGCGAAGGTTAAAACCCGGTTGACTTCATTTTACTCGACTACAGATGAAAAAAAAATCGAATGTTTTTATTATCTCTACAAGTTGAATATACTGTTGAAAAACATCTGAATAAATTTTCATCTGCAGTCAAGTAAAATGAAATCGACCGGATTTTAAAATCCGCGGGAATGCCACTTTGTCCCCGTTTTACTCAACTTTGGATAATCTTTCGCCAATACATTTTCTTCGTGTGAATTTCAAATTTTAGTAACTTCCCAAATAATGTTTAATAACAAAAATTGTTTGGGGAGTTATTAAAAACATGTTCCAACTTCTTTCCGAAGTTTTTTCAAAAGTAATATTATCTAGACTCTTATACTTTGCCAATGAAGTCATCAACTATCAAAACTGGATAGTCCTTTTCTACGCATACGACTGTATTGTGCGTAAGTGCATATACGTAGGGGCAGTACTCGCATATTCTTACATCGAGTGGGAAGAGTTTCCTCTGTGCTCAATTAAGAAAAAGGAAAGAGAAGACTATTTATAGCGAAGAATTCTCGAAGAGGAAGCAGCGCATCATCTTATTTATGAATGTGATACGCTCTATCGCCGAAGACTGAACATTTGTGTCGAACGGAATTCAAAAACCACGTCACCTTAAGAACTGTGAGTTGGGAAATCAATAACTTCTTCGAGACTTCTTCTCCGTTCCTTGATTTCCTGTATCGAATCATAAAAATAACAATTACAAGTTGAGGGTTACCCTTCGCTATCTATCTCCGAATCAAAACAGATAGACAGACGTCATCGATCGCACGTCAATGCCGTTTATTAATGACTCATAATTGATTGCTTACTTGATGATAACGTGGATTCAGTGATGGTAGATTGCTGGACCATTTTCTGCTGGGTTCGCTTGTTTCATCCAATGATAGAATAATCTTCGATTCGATCTTGAGGAAGTAGAATGTAGGGAAATGTGAGAAAATCCTTGTGAGTTCAGTAATGAACTGTTGAATCGTTAGGGCCACGAAATGAATATCGTTGAATCAATCCTCAGAGCGTAAAGGTGAATCTTTCGAGCCTAGTAGAATCTATTTCTTGGAAACAAAATGTTTCCACCGATTATTCTTCAGAGGGGAAGGTTGAAAAACAGTGATATTCGCCGTTGAACGTTTGCTTACACATCTCCCTGACATAGTATTAAAGCACTCAAAAGCCTGTAACGAGGCATATATCACATGCCGATAATAAAGAAATGAGTATGAAGATTATAGAGGGCTCAAATAAGAATACGAAGGTATACCTCCGCGGAGCATACACGTGAAATCGTCATAGAGATCGCAACTGACTATGAATCGACGAATATTGTATTGAATCTGCAAAATCAGAGAGATTTTCTATAATAGATCTCGGATGACATGAGTCGGAAAAACAATTGTGAAAAGCCACATTCTGTCTTCTCGTGAAACATCGACACAGTGACACAAAGATAAGGTACAATCTTCAACATTATATTAACTACATATTTTGAAATTCAGCTAGATGGTCCGGTTTGTTGACCAAGATCAACGTGAATTGATCATCACCGAAATACGATTTTAATTGTGACATGTTGTTTGCTCATTCTTTTGATCATTTATTGAAATATACGTGATTTCTTTTGTAATGGTTTTGTTGAATCAATAAATCATTACAAACCTCTACGGTCAAAGATTTCATAATTGTGAAGATTCACTATTCTTAATTCCTCACATCGTATAGGGTGATACGTCCAATGAATGAAGACCTGTGCAAACACAAACCATGTTAAAACGTGATTTTCCAACACGTATCGGAGGAGAATTTTACACCAAACATCACTAAAGTGTTCATTCACCGATTGAGTCACTTTGAATAAAAAGAAACACAACATCTCACGTCGAGTTACAAAGTTCTGAAAGAAACTCATAATTCATTTATTATGCGCAAACTTCATAAACTTTACGATTCTCTATTCCTCTGTAGAGGATAATATTCATTCACGAGGAAATAAGAACACGGATTCTCCCACGTTTATAAAAGGAATTACGATATTACATCAATTCCAGATAAATTGAAAAAACCTATTAATTCGTGGATGCCCTCATTTTCATCGCGTACATCTCTCAATCAGCATTTTATTACCACGGTTTTGGATTCGATATATTTCGTTTCAAGAGCTCACAGTGGGATTTCCTGGCTCGAATCCAAAAATGTCAGGTATCTCCGGATCTCTGAAAATCTAACGAACAAGGTGAACTACTCTTAAACTACTGCATTACACACAGCAAAACATCTGTGCGTTGAAAACTGTAGCTCTTACTTTGTTCAACGCATCTCAACTTGAACTAGTCTTGGTACCACTATTCCAGAACTTGATTTCACAATCTTATCTTGTCGTTATTTATCTTTCGATTCAATGAAAACTCGTGAGTAACGTTTCGATATTCGTTTATATACGAGACAAGAGATCTTGTTGCACTGAGAAAAAAAGGTTTAGTTGAATATTAAGCGACTAGGATATTTAGTCATTGTGAATAAACATTTAGTTGAACCAAATAAATTTTATTCGTCACAGCTGAATTTTGTATTCCGACCCCTCAAATCAATTGTCTCAGTCAGCTAAGTTGGGTACCTTTTCTCTCAGTCATTCAATGGCAAAACTTGATTCTAGTTCTTTTTTAGAAAAAATATGTTATTTATTTTTAAAAACAGCAGATGATCTCGCGATACTGTCGAGAGTCTTTGTAAATTTCCTTTCAAATTCTGCTACGGGAGAAGGATAGCGATTTCGAGTGGTTAAACTCGCTGATGTTTTTTTGTACTTTTTCCACTTTAAAGAATATAATTGTAAAATTCTGCTCAACAAAATTATAGTATAAAACTCACTTTTTGGAAGATTCACACTGAGAAAAAGGGTCTAGCGAAATATTCGACAGCTAAGAAATTTAGTCATTGTGAATAAAAATTCAGTTGGGCCAGCTAAATTTCATTTGTGACGACTGAATTTTTCATCCCCACTGAATACATCATTCTATTCATATTTCAAACAGCTGGACTTTTATTTACCCCGACTAGAGTCTGGCTGCGACAACTAACATTTAGTTATCCCAATTAGGTACCTTTCTCTCAATGCAACACCCAAAAAGCAGAATAATTCCTCAAAATGGAGAAAAAAAAACCTCACTGTAAACCCGATTGGAAAAATTATCAAAATTATATTAAATTAGTTTTGAAATGGTTGTTGAAGTGAAGTTAGTTCGGTTACTTCATATTGCTCTACAGAACCATCAAGCGAAGAAATTACAAAATAATATTCAGGTTATATCGCAATATTTATAAACCATTTAAGTAACAGAAATTAGTGAATGTTATTTGCATCTTTGCTGTTCTTCCAAGTTCAGGGATTGATATTCATGGATGGATACATCTCCATACATAGATATTGAAATCAAACTTGTGAACTGAATCAAAATCCAGGATTAACAGGTGAACCGAGAAATACGCATGGAAAAACATGGATTGGAGAATAACGAAAACAATTTTATTCTCTAAATCCTTCGATTTTATACATACTTTTCAAGAATTCTCCAAATGTTATAATCCGGATTCAAAAATATAATAATATCTTTCAATACATTCCGCATTACTGATCATTTTAGCTACTACAAAATAATATTCTGATTCCACAGGATTTATGTACAATCTCTATATATCGTATACATGAAACGTATACACATTTGGAAATAATCGAGTTTCATGTTGATACAACATAATATCACTGTTCTAATACCTGTCTATATATTGTACTTGCTAATGAATTCGTTCCGGATGATGAATTACTCAAATTCTCGGGTATTATGAGAGCGTATTATTGTTTTTGTAAGTCGGTAGTACTGTCCTTGACATCCATGCGGAATTTGAAGTCAATATATTGCATTGCTACAGAACTGCTCGTGTTCTTATAAATCTACGGAAGTCAGTTCATCGATTTTCACTACGTCTGATTTTTTTCAGTAAAGAATTCGTATTAAGTACCCAGATAAAAAACCATGCTCTAAATATTTTGTAACATAATATGCCGTAAACATACTATCATAAACTTCGCTCAGCTTGCAATGATGCATGAAATGTGAACATTATGTCTTCATTATGGTACCATCACCTCGTTTTGCTACCAATAACAATGCTTTATGCGGGAACACCTTGGTACCATGATGCGAACATTTCTGGGCGTGCATGTGGTCATTGTGATGGCATTATTAAGACATTTTTCTATCTGGGTATTGTTTGGGGAATAAATATTCCGCTGCAGAATCGTTGCAGATACTACAGAAGACCTTTGATGATGAAGTCATGTCACAAAAAAATGTTCACAAGTGGTACAATGACTTTAAGAAGACAGAGCAAGTGTTGAAGACGAACACTGCACTGCAGCGTCTGAGGAAACCATCAACGTCAACCGATGAACAACACATTAAGCAAGTCAAAGATCTTCTGCTCGAAAACCGTCGGTTAACGATGAGAGACCTCGCTGATGATGTTGGCATTTCAAAAAGATCAGTGAATACGGATTTATGGGCAGACAAATCTTAGTTTTTGCACTACGATAATGTGTCAACTCACCCTGAATTGGTTTTCCATGGGTTTTTCGCCACAACAATCAACTAATATCTCTCCACAACCACCGTATTTGCCTGATTCAGCATCAATGGACTTCCGACTATTTTCTACAGTCAAAAGATCACTTCATGAACACCGTTTCAACATGATCGACGAAAGCATTGCAAAACCATATCGGGAAAATGGGCGATATTTCTCGCATCAATATTTTTGTATACAATATGTATTTATTTTCTATACATTTCTATAAAATTCTGATAGAAAATAAGAAGTCCTAAAAAAGACTTCTCAAACTTTTTCAAGAATTGGAAAAAACATTGGCATAAGTGCATTGTCTCGACTGGTGTTACTTTAAATGCGACGAAATTGATTTGGATCAATAAATGAAGACTTTTTGTTTTTTAAACGAATTCAGCCTTTCATTACAAAATTGCACAATCTTATGCACGTTACCATCGAGAAATATTTGATATTTTCATATTCATTTGAATAAAACTGAATTCAGGTTTTTCATGTCTGCTATCAATTCCATGACGTTCCAAGAGGTATTTTCCCTACAATCCCGATATAACGTGCAGTATTCAAACAGCGGAAACAAAATAACGTTACCTTACACATTACTCGATGTAATGTTCCAGATACGATCTGAGGCACATGTAATTTCCTTCGATGTAGTCCTAGATCATTATAGAAACCCCTAACACTCTACTTAGATAATAAGCATGTTTTCTGGATTGTATTTGTACTAATTTACCGGAGAATCGAAGTTTGAATGAAGAGTATTCCAGTTTTTATGCCGATTCAACCATTTCGATACAACAGAATCCATATACAGCAATGCAAATACAATGAATTTTAATTAAAGAATTCGTAATGAATTCGTTCAATCTCAGACAGAACAAGAACTCCATTTTTTATATTTCTACTCTCAAATCACTCTATTCCCAAATATTATTAACTCTAGATAACTCTCACAAATCTGTATTCTTTCACGTACAAAAACCATCAATGCATAAAAGAATAGAGATTTGTGAGAATGAAGATATTTAGGAATAGAATTATTCGAGCATAGAGAAATGAAGAATGGAGTACTTTTTTCTACTCAATCCCAAGTAAAATATCTGGCAAGAATTGTATGAAATTCAATATCGAATATTCCCGTCACGTGGAATCTTTCGCAAGGAGATACTATTTCAACTCGTCATACACTGTATATTTTTGGATCGTACCATACAAACAAGGAATATAATCTTTTTATCGACACTTAACGTTGACGACACCATATTTTCCCCCATAACGCATCGTGTGTTGAATCGTCAAATGAAATCGATATCAAAATTGTTCACATTCTTCGTTTCGAAGGAAGTAAAAACTGAACGTCTTTTGCATTCTCCTCTAAATTGAGAGGAAGGAAGGGAGAAACGAGAGAAAAATTCAACGTTGAGATCTCCACTTTCGGTATGCAAGAAGAGAAGAAGAGAAGAGAACATGGCACACGCGGCATAGCAGGAGCTATATTAAACCTCGAGGGAGACCGTACGGACACGCGTGTGCTTGCTTTCGTTTACAAGCACCAAAAGCACGTGTTCGAACCAAAGACGGAACGACGATTCCAATTTTCGTTCACTCGAGACCTGCCAACTACAGCGCTTACACTCCGACCAAAGAAATAAGCTATTTCGATGCGAAGAGAATAGTATGAAAACTTGAAATGGCTGAAAACTGAAGGGAATCAAATACAAATGAGAAAGGCAAAACGGTTTCTCTCCCAAGACCGAGTGATACATTTCGGGGAAGAATTTTTAGTACCAAGCTTCACGCGATATTCATGTTCATAAAAATTTTTCATTTCTCTTATATGATCATCCATATATTAAAAACTGGTGGAGGAAGCTTTTTTGATTCTTCAATCCCCCCTGCTGTTTGAATTCGAATTGCTTTGAACTTTTTAAATTGGGAGAAGTCAAAATACGAATGATTAGTTATTATATAATCAATTCAGAATGAACTTTATGAATAAAAATGTGTATAACTGGAAATTTGTTCCCTGGGCTTGGTTAAGGTAATGTCAATCTTACTCGCGTCCAACTGATCATCGGTACGCTTGGCGCACGGGAGGAGAACCTTACTAGAGAAAAATTTGAAAACGAGATTTTGAAGAATAGATATAGAACCATGAGGTGATGGAAAGTTTACGTGAATTCATACCCGCACAGCACTCGTTGTCTAAAAGATATCTTCAGAAATAATTAAGAACAATGCAAGAAGTCTTATACAACATGAATAGACATCTTGTAGAAACCAGGTAGAAATTTCCCCGATTGAAAAGTGGCCCTGTACGAGCCCTATCCGGTCCATACCTTCCTAATCAAGGCCTGAACGGGGCCAGGAATGGGCCGATTCGTCTTTCTACCCGGGAAGTCTTAAACTGTTCTTACTTCTTGTAGATATGTTTTAGAAGTAAGAACAGTTTGAGACTTCTAAAAGATGTCTATTCATGTTGCATAACCCGAGCAAGCGTTATATCAGCACTCGCTAGGCCTTTACAAGTTCCCCGCTAGCCACTAGACTCTTCCTAGCCCTTGGCTAGATTCTCGCGAGGCCCTAGACAGTTCCATGGATGACGTTGCTGGGGAAGACTTCTTGCATTGTTCTTGATTATTTCTGAGGATATCTTTCAGACAACAAGTGCTGTGTGGGTAATAGCGAACGTAAGAGAACAGTCCGGCAATATTGCCAGATACATCACATTCACGGAAAGAATTGAATCGTTACATCGTAACATACGATATTTCGTAGTAGTGTTGACTACTTGAAAAACAAGTGATGTCTACGTTTAAGGAATTGTTTGGGATAGCAACTCAATCAGCGGCGTGTTTACAATGCAATGTTCATTATTCAATTCTCTCCGTATTGTCGTATTTTGCACCACATTCTAATAATCTGATCCACAATCCACATTCAACGTTGCGAAAAGTGGATGAGTGAAATATCTTTTTTCATGGTTCGATTTTTGGTACTCGGTTCCTGGTGATCTATCTTCCTTCTGGGAATCCACATTTTGCATACAAATTCCGCAATCCAGAGATTGTGAAAACACATTCCATCGAATGGAATCCGACAACACTGCTGCCCTACATACTTCTAGCTTAATCAACTGAAGTATTGGTATTTTTGCAAAACCAGTGACTGTTTCCATGCCAAAGTTGCATAAGAAAGGTGGTTACCATTCTCAAAGTGTAGAACCATTGTCATTCAGGGATGGGGTTTTCGAACGAAAAACACACTTCATTCCGTTAAATCCAACTCTAACCCAGGCAGAGTCTAATCGATGATTTCGAATGTATTGAATTTACCGTTTTGAATTGAAAGAATCTAACCGAGTCAAAAAATTGTAATACTTTTTAAAGTCTGATCAACTCCGTAATATGCAACGATCCAGAGTTTGATCGAATCGAAAAAAGGTTAACATCAGGTTGAATGAAAATGTTGAAAGCAAGATCAGGTTGAGAACAGGGCGAGATCAGGGCGAGAAATGAAATCAAACCTGATTCACCCCGTAATACGCAACGAATCAGAGCTAAATCAGGTTTCACTTTTTGACTCGGGTAAGAATTGAAGATATCTGTATTGATCAAGGAAGATTTTAATATTGTTCAATAATATTTATCCCTTATTATAATAAAAACGATGATGTTTTATTTGTACTTCCGTTTAATAGTCTGTGACGTGTGTTCTTATAACCTATTAGATCCTGGATCTAGTGACCTAGAGGCACATTTAAGGGGTTGATAACACTTTTCAACATCCTTTCTGTTGCCTGAGGTTTGAGAACTGATTCGTAATAATTTTGGAGTACTAAATACGAAAACATCAAATTCATTGAATCAGCTCAATTTTTATAATTTTCAATGTATAAAATTTATCAATTATATAGACTATATACAAAAATTGAGCGAATTCAAGAAATGAGATATTTGTTTCGCATTTTACAGCTCAAAATCACTTTCAAACAGTTTCCAGATCTCGGGAAACGGAGGACAAAATTTTCGTTGTCCTACATAATTTAACGGCAAAAGCCATGAATGTGAGATAAATATTCATCTCGTCGTATTTGGATCAAGATTTATTTGATACATATAAACTTTTCTCTCAATGTAGGATACAACACTGATAGATGAACTGTTATAGATTATTCGAAACTCATGCAAACTTATGAAACTTATGTATACATCAACATTCATAGGACATACTTCCTCGCGTCATTCAACTAATCAAAACACGTTATGGGTTAAAATCCGAAGTCATATCAGTTCATATCGTACGTGGAATCGAAGCATAGTGGTGTAACGAGACTTGATACGTGTCACATTTATTCAAATCTAACATTTTCAACTTTTCCTTCACTTCCAAGATTGGATAACTTCCAAACTCTAAATACAATTTCGTGGTCATCAAACCACGCGGTCATGATTTCAAACTGTTATATAAAAACATATTCATTTTTGGTGATGAAAAATCAAGGTTCTCTTTTCAATTCTCATCACAAAAATTTCAAGACTTTTTCAAAATTCCTCCAATAGTAGTAGTTGCCAAGATATATTATCAAATAATTAATCTACGTGAGCTAAGATCGGTGAAGTGGAATTTTTTAGGAATTAATTTGATTTGCCTTCGAAGAAAATATGTTGAAGATGATTAGAGGCATTGAGTGAATCACTTATAGAGCATGAAGACGTATAAACAGACGTTTTAACATTCGTATGCGCTGCAAATTCAAGTGATCTATATTAATCAACTCAGAATGTTTGAATCGTGTAATCACTTTTGAAAGGGTGTGAATATTTCAATAACACACAGATCAAATGTTTTATGATAAAACATTTTATACACTACTGAGAGAAATTCTTATAGTGACTATAACTAAAACGTCTCAACTAAATATTCTTAATGACAGCTACTAAAAATTTGGTTGATTCAACCAAGATATTATTGTTAATATAATCCAGCTTGTTTTCGTATTCAATTGTTTTTGGAAACTCTCATTTCTTTCACACGTACAGGATGCGTGGATCAAAGTTGTGAAAATTGCTGTTTCAAACTGTGCAATTTGGATTGTCGGGGGTCTGAAAGACTAAACTGATTTTAAATGCGTATTTTTTTCTACAATAGTAGTGTTATCTCCAGAAGACATTTCCTGTTACACGCAGAAACGTCGGAACAACTATCGATATAGATTATAAATTAAAATCAAACGGTATACCGATGGTAGTTGGCCTGTTCGACATTGCCATAAAAGTGGATAAAATGTTCAGAAATGAGAGAAAAATTGATACCAGTATCATTTTTTCAACCTATTTCATATGAGATTTGTAGATTATTATCTGGGTTATTATTTTGTACGAATTTACAAGGCATATTTTGACCAGGATTTATGAATTATCCTATTATAGTGTTGCCTACTATTAGAAAGTAGTTGGGTTTGAACTAAAAATGAAGTAATTTCAATCTCAACCTTTGGTTTCATCGCACAATGAAAATATTAGTAAGTGATACTAAAAAAAAATAGTTGAGACGTTATTTTACTAATTTTGTTGGACAATGCCAACTAATACTTTCTCTCAGTGTAGGTTTATTTAACACTCTTAAGCGTGTAGCTCTGAGTGTATTGTAAAGAAAAAAACACTTGAATTTAGAATGTGAATATTCCTAAATCCTTGAAAATTCCATGAATGTTCGAGTAACGTTGACTAGTTTGTTTTTACATTTTTGTTCTCTTGAAGTTAATCGTCTACTATGCTGCATTGATTAAAACGCACTGTAAAAATGAAATGAAGCGAGACATTTGCGTATAGCATGTAAGAAGTGAAAAATATCAGTTGGAGCATTGACAGTGAACGGCTCACTTCACCTCATTTTGCGATATTTCCTTATAACGATGAAACATTAAAATGAAGTGGAAAATTGGTGGACTGGCTATTGGAGTGGAAGAGAGATTGCAAAACGCTTGATACATCGAAATACACCACTGCAATAAGATTCCTGACTCTGTCTGATATCAGGCGAAACTCAAAATTATCGATTTTCGATACGAGGTCAAAACGAAGTTCCAAGAGAATGCCAGAATATCAGGAAACAAAATAGAATCACGAGAGTCCACCAGTGTTTCTGGAGTTTGAAAGATGCGAAATCAGGGAATAGCCCATGGGAAAGGAAAAAATGGGCCGATACTGAATCAATACTATTGTCGAAGTTACCAAGTCGAGGAGTCAAATTCAAAAGATCATTTCACATAAGGGCCAGTATAAAGTTCACAACCATCTTAATGCTGGTGACACATTTGTGCTTATTATCTCAACTTTGCGCACACAATGTTGATTGATTTCATACAGTCCCAAGACTGTCTGTACACACAATACTGTTTCATCCCCGTCGAACAGCCATTTGGATACGAACAATTGTTTTTGCCGAAGTCTGATACATTCAACCTACATGGAGAACAAAATCTAGGAACTATCGCATGAGCATCGATCACATATCAATCGCAAGAAGACATTCTTGAAATAAAAGCATGAACCTATCCGCTCATCCCATGCGGCAATGCGATAAGTGCATAAGTTCGTATTCTTATTCCAAGGAATTCCACGGAATAAACCGGTGAAACTTCTTGCGATTGATATGTTATCCTAGATTTTTTCTCTTTATGTTATCCTAGATATTTTATTTATATTTCACCTTGTACATATTTGAGAATCCAGAGAATTACATGGAGAAAAATGCCGAGCGAAAATATAAAAATTTGTGTGATTTTTCTTAGTAAACTAGAAACAGAAAGGTTTGTAGAATTTCAATTTTTACATAAAAATACGGAAGATTACGAATAACATACGGGCTTAAAAGTCCCGGGCTCAACACATAGATGGCGCGAATTTTACTGCATTCACCTGTTTTTCAGTTATTACTAACCTTCAAAGAACAGCTGTCAAAATTTCATGATATTTTATTCATTGGTTCGTGAGTTATTGTACTAAGAGTGGCGCTACTTTTGTTATTTTTAAAACAATGGATCAAAAACAATTTCGTGTTTTAATTTTACACTGCTTCTTGATGGGAAAAAATACCGTTCAAGCGAAGCAATAGCTTGAAGAGTGTCATGGGGACTCCGCTCCATCAGAAACCACAATGAAACGTTGGTTTGCTGACTTCAAACGTGGTCGTAGAGACACCGATGATACAGAACGCAGTGGACGTCCAAATGAAGCGGTAACACCAGAAAACAAAAAAAATCCACAAAATCGTTTTGAATGATCGAAAAGTGAAGTTGCGTGAGTAAGCTGACATCGTAAAAATAGCAAAAGAACGTGTTGCCTTCATATTGCATGAGCATTTAACTATGAGAAAGCTCTGTTCAAAGTGGGTGCCGCGTTTGCTCCCTGTTGACCAAAAACAAGAACGCGTTGATGCTTCTGAGCAGTGTTTGGCCATGTTTAAACGTAACAAGCAGGGATTTTTGCATCGATATGTTACAATGGTTGAAACATGGATCCATCACTTCACTCCGGAATCAAAACGATCGTCATCCGGGTGGACAGTCACTGGTGAACCTCGTCCAAAGCGCCCGAAAGCGCAACAATCGGCTGGAAAGGTTATGGTCTTGGTATTTTGGGATGTCCGTGGTGTAATATTCATCGACTATCTTGAGAAGGGAAATACCATCAACAGTGAATATTATATCGCATTATTGGAGCGTTTGAAGACCGAAATTGCAAACAAAACAACCGCATATGGCAAAGAAAAACATTTTATTTCATCAAGACAGCGCACGATGTCACAAGTCGATCAAACCAATGGCAAAACTACATGAATTGAACTTTGAATTGCTTCCAAATCCACCGTATTCGCCAGATTCAGCTTCCAGTGATTACTGGCTGTTCGCAGTCCTAAAAAAATGCTTGCTGGTAAGAAATTTCGCTCGAATGAAGAGGTTATCGCTGAAACTGAGGCAAAATGATTCCGTTATTCTTGATGGAGATGACGTTGATGAATATAAAGCTAATTTTGAACAAAAAAACCGTGTTTTCTTTGTCAGGCCCGGGACTTTTCAGCCCACGTGTTGTTATAGAAAAAGTGATAGGTGGGATTGAAATTTCAAATGCTGAGCGTTCAATTTTATAAAACGTATCCCTAGCGTGTTTCAATTCTGGCCCACTTTGGCCCCACTCTGGCCCAGTCTTGGGCTCATATTGGCAGGATGGGGCCCATCGTTCATACATGCTAGGGATAGTAAAAATCAGTTATTCGTTCGTAATCTCTTTAAGTTCGTAAATTTTTATATAAAAATGCATTTTGCGAACCTTCCTGTTTCTGGTTTAGCAAGTAAAATAAGAAAATGTAGTCTATTTTTTCCTCCGTGAAGGTATTATCCTGGGAATCCGTATTGATGTGAAATACACGAATACTTTGGAGTAATTTGAATCAACCATTAATTCTAAAACCAAAGAAATATTCAAATGGAACAGTTTTGAGTGAATATTGATATCAACTCATAAGACTGACAGTATAAATCTTATACTGTGATATCTGCCACGCACTTTCATCCTTGGAATATTCTTGATTTTATTCTTCCCAGTGCACAAAATGGAATTCACTGGAAAATAGTTGCCTCGCAACCGAGTAACAGTTCCTTTTTCAATGCCCGGCAGTAAATAACATCAACAGAAAAAGAGGGCTTGAGCTCAACTCAACATAACTGTTTGTCTTCATATTCACACACATAGTTAACGACGTCGGATACTGAAACTTAGGATAACTATTACTTATATACCGTTCAAATCGAATGGATAAGTTTATGTGAAAATCGTTTGTAAGAACAGTACAAAAAAAAACATAACAGTGAAATTTATGAATCATCCTCATGTCTGATTCACAATATTGATGAACAAACATTACGCTTTTATGATAATTCTTCGTATTTTGATGATATTTCAGGAAGGAAAGAAGACAAAATGAAAATCCTTATGAAAAATTTATAAGAAAAGAGATGAAATATTGAGGTTACAGTCTGCTTTCATCAACCCTTGAGATTGAGACGTTCTGATAATCGTGAAATCGTGTTCTGTCTCCGTATGTAATTAGTGAGAGATGTAGATGCCTGCTCTGGAAAGCATTAGCTTTTTCACGATTATTCTTTGATGTAGTATATTTCACTATGATTTTATGTATTTTGTGTGAGATGGTAACTGAAATATGTACATGAGAAAATCACTGAAGCTGAGAGCCTTGATGATGACGTTAGAATTAGCCCTTTGAGTGCGGCGGTCTCTCGGTCAGAATCATCAATACAGACGACGCGATATTTGTATGTCGGCTTGTGAGAATGTATACCCACACAACGTTTGTCCCAGTAATGTCTCAGAATACCGCTACGATATTACCGAGACCTTTTGTGATGTGTGGGTACATAAATGCTCCTCGTACTTGAAGGGTTACTTGGAAGTTGGTAGAAAATGGAGATTTTTCAAACTGCAGTTTATGATTTAAACTTTCACGTTTGAAATTTTCAACCATGATAAACTTCTCATTCAAAATGAAACAAGTGAAATTATTTGATAGGAGAATCACACAATTTCCGTTGTGTGAATATAAGTTTTTGAAATGTAACTAACTTCACTCTAAACTACAAATTAATTACAGGTATAATCCCACGCCTGGTACTTGAAACATTATGGTAAATCAAAAGGAACATTTTCGTCATATTTTCTTGTATCACTTCCGAAAATTAAAAAAAAAAAACACTGTGTGCGCTCATCAAAAGGGTGTATGATGAAAATGTCTCAAAACTACAATACGGAGAAAAATAGATTACATAAAACGTATTACACAAATTTCGTCCTATTCTCCAATATCGATTTATTAAGGAGTATTAAGGGGTAACACCACAGTGACCTCTCCAAAAATAACGCTTTTTCAGATTTTTTTTTCGAAAATTAGAAAGTTCCTATTCAAATTGAACTACATGAAGGTGTTCCGCTACTATAAAAGTACAAAATAATTTTTTTGTGGAATTTTATAGTGAAAAATGGTGGCTTGACAGGTGAATGACTGGAGCCCTGTGAAAATTCATGGTCGTGCGGTGGGATAAATAACTCAGTCCAGAATTGACGTAGAACACAGAACCAAGAATAATTATTTTCTGTAATCCAAAAGCTGGTGATACGTATCCGTTTCGAAAAATGTGCGTTTTACACGAAATGGCATCGGCTTGAAGAAAAAAGTAGAATTTTCACCCAAAATTTCGTTACTTCATGTTGAATAAAAAACGCAAATATCAATATTTCGAAAAACCCGTACGTATTTCACTAGATGATCATATCACGAATACAATAAAAAACCTCCGAGGTGATTGATTGAAAATTGCCGGAGCTAGAATTCCCACCGACTTTCGACATACTGTTTTGAAATAAAGGCGTTTAAAGTTTTTGTAACAGTTGAGTCGTGCGTATTTAGTCGGACCTATGTTTGTAGTTTACGGTATATCATTTTCGGGTCATCAAAGAGTACTTTAAGCCAAAAACAAATTTTTTGATTTTTTTCACATTCCACTGTGTTGTCACCCCTTAAACTAGATTGTAATAAATAACAAAATATATTCAGGGGTGGTTCTCATCAAGCGAATTCCGAAATACGGTGATTTTCTCGAATTTTTTTTCTCTCAAGAAGGAAGTAAATTAAGAACTCGAGTTATTTGAAACTCATTAAATAGGTCTTGAAGTACATGGACAAAATTTTCTCAAGTTAAAGGATTCGTATCCCAAAACTTTAAAGACGTTTTTCTCAGAACCATGTTTTTCAAATTTGGCTCCACGATATCTCAAAAACTACTGAACGGATCGATCTTTTGTTTTTATTTTGAAGCTGATTGAATTTATTGGAGGATGAACCTGAATGGAGATGACATTTGCCTTTTGTTTTCTTTTTATAGCACTTTAAAGAGCGAAAAAAAAGGTGAAAGAAACGCTACGAAAGTTTGCATGTCTGTCATTTTTTCAATTTTGGATTTCTCATTGGTTTTATTGGTACAACCTCCAACAAATATAATATATTTCATAACAATTTTTTGGATATTCGATTTCTGATAATCTTTGTAAGTGCTATAGTGACGCCCGATTGATCACTATTTTTTGAGGTGATTATGTTACAAAACGTACCAACGATTCCTATGGCATTATTTTTCACTGGGAAAAAAATTGTTTATGTACTCGAAGACTCAATTAATAAGTGTGAAAAACCCCCAGTTCTCTACTTACTTCCTTCTATGAAAAAAAAAATCGAGAAAATCACATCATTTGGGGATCGCTAGATGAGAACCTCCGCTTAAATTCATTGAAGACTATAGTATTTATGAATATTAAAGGATACCATCTAGTGTCTTATCCTCGTATTCAAGAAACTGATAGTATCCAGTATTAGATTCCTTATACTCATTAATATACTATTAGTACCATACTTCTAGTATTTTTCTCCGTGAGAATATCCAGGAATTCCAAAGATTATTCATATCGTAATATATAGTGTGATTTGATGATTAAATTTCGCCATACGAATGCATTTCAATCTAACAATTCGCACCATAGCATTTTATTCTTGCAAAAACGAAAGACAGTGTGATAAGAGGCAACGATTCTATCAAGGGTTCCTATCTGTTTCTATAGGATCTTTAATTGGTTTTTACCATTGGTTCTTTCCCCAAGACAGGTTAAATGTCAAAATGAGGATACAGAATGATCATGTATGGATTCACTCAATCCGTATATAAACTTTTTACATATTCCGAAGTCGTCCATAGAATACTGCAGAATACTTTCAATTAAACACGTTCACTTACGATTATTTGGTAACAGATAGTAATCAATTTCGAAGTACATACCTGAAACAAATAAAAATTCATTGTTGGTTAGATACTTTTCCATTACTGCATAAAATGTAATCAAATTTAAAGCCAAGAAAATCTTTGGGAATTTCTCCTGAGAAGGGGAGCTGTAAAGTTCTTTTATAGATCACCCACTCGAATTTCCACCTCATCTTTCAAAGGATTTAACAAATAAAAAAGGAGAGGAAAAAATCCATCCAAGTTGGAAACAAAGTTCCCAATGTTTGAAGTGAAACCAATTCTTCCACGAAAAGGAGTTAAAACCCCGTAAAAATGTTCAGAAAGTCTGGCTTGAAAACACGATACTTTTCTTAACCACTCATGTGATTGATTCAATTCAACAGAATACATATTTCAATTACAGGAGTATTTCTAGTTTCCTGAACAGGAGATACTATATATATCTATGCAGTTGCATTGATTATTTTCACGTAAACCTTCTAATTACCCAGCCGAAACCAGAATGGGAGAATTTCCAGGATTACATATAACTTTCATATTGAATGGTATGAAAATTCTTCAACCCAAAAAGTAGACTCGATTCAGTTGCAAAGACCTACTCTATAGAATACTTTACAAAATCCTATATGAAATACTGAGAATTGTCAATATCACACACAATATGTAACGATTTGATAAATGTTGGTATGTAAAATTTTCAATATTGGGACTGAAAAAATACTCGAATAGAAATCATTATCTGGTCCACGAAATATTCCATGAAAACTTGACAAGGGTATCCTTTTAAAAATCTGACTAGTATCAGATGTGGATAGTGTGTTGAAATAAATGTATTCAATCAGAATTTCGATTTCCATGTGTCATTCCGATGTGATCAGACATTTTTTGGATTGCACCGTTCTTATAAAGTTTGGAGGAAAACTGAAAAATTTCGATACAACTTCAGCACTCGTGCATTGAATTGCACAACTAGAATTACGTATTCTAGATTGGACATTAACGCAAAACTTGGTATCAGAAGTTAGAGGAATTATTGAAAATCCATAAAAGCGCACATTCTGGTACGGTTGATCAAAACATGTATCTCTTTACGTAAATTTACATATTATCATACAAAAAATGAATATAACGGGAAGGTTTATACAATATTTACGCATACTTCTGTTTTATAAAATATAATAATTCTATAAAATTTATGTAAATGAATACATATTGTATGAAAATTGATTTTGAAACCAAGATTTCGTATAATTTTTATATGCTCCACACGTTATTTGGAAAATTTGTATATAATCTGCATAAATATTATATAAAAATTTCTCTTGGAGGGGAATTTTGTACATACAATTTCAGTATGAGATTTATGGGATATGATATAAATACTATAAATTTATTGTCAAAGACTTTATATGCTTCAAATACAATAATAATGAGCTGAAGATCCTTCTCAGAAAAATTGGTCAAGAGTATAAATGCTAGTTCAAGAATGAAATGCAATCACATCCAACACATTTTCAACGCGATGTTTTCATATTATATCATTCGTTTCATTCACACGATGAAAATAATTTTCACGTTAGGTAATGGGAGTAATAAAATAAACACTTAACTGATATAACTTCCACAATGGTGGGCTTGAAATTTGCGCCAGTGGTGAAATAAAAGATAAAAATAATTATTGAATAAACAAGTAGATAAACTGTTGAAAGCTATGGCAATATATATCAGACGGTTCACTGAACAGTTGTTATTTTAACATCGCAAAATGTTCATTAGTAAATCCTTACAACCTAGATGGTTTCTTGGCAGATTAATAGGTGACGAACAGTTCCAGTGAGATTATGAAGTTGAAATTCATTTGTAGTAGAATACCAATGTCTTATATTCATACACATTTTATCGAGATTTTTCAGTATCGATATCAAAACCATGATATTGGTTTTCAATCAAACCTTTCAATCCTTTATATGGTATTGACAAAAGAAAGCAAAATACGGAGAAAATCTTTTCCAATTTGAAAAATTTTAGATCGAATACTGGCGACTATTAGTGCTGTTAATTCAATCAATCAAAGTTCAAACCATCCTTCTCTCGAAGATAAATAATTGGTATAACCGGTATGACTATCTAAATCATTGTTTCTCGAGTTCGAGTATTATTCTTTCCAAACTTTCCTCTCAAATCTTGCACACTTTTTTCTCAGAGACCTCATTGAACGATGTCATTACCGTCAGAAAATCGTTGAACGTAATTCAACTGTTCTGAACAAATTTTGGTACATTTAACCGAGTCAAATTTTATTTCCACGTCATTACCTCTGATTCCATTCTATCAGAACGAACAATAAAATCACCCACCACTGCTACTAGAATTCTGCTACTTTGGGCATTTAAATTTCTCTCATTCAAGTATCCTCGTAATTCTCCCGACTACAATCAAGTAAATTCCACGATGTTGATAAAAATACATCTATTCGTATTATAGAATTTTTTCTCGTATGAGATGCAAACGTTCATTCCGTCAAAGAATTACAAGCAATACTCAGTAATCATAACTGCGGTATATCTTCTGAAATTCTCATTTTTGTATGCCAATTTCTGGAGATCACGAAAATACGTGGAATAAAAAACAAACATGAATAATTGGAAGCAAAGCGCACAGAATTCTTATAAAACAAAATTGCATACTCAATTTCAGATCTAGATAATAGCAAACAGAGTCCAATTAGTTCTCCAATAACAGAGATTTATCTAGACCTTTAACCAGGGAGGTCAATTGAAATAAAACGCAAACGATAATTGAAACAGTAATAAAAGATAATATCCTATTCACAGATATCGGACAGAACAAATTCGACAAGTGTCGAGTATTACTTCCCGATGGAAATTCACGATGCAAGAATTATATGAAGGAAGTCAATATATTCTCCTTTTATGTGCGGTAGAGTTGAAAATTTACCAACTCAGCGTGTGAGGTATTTGATGAAGATTAAGATTCTATATTTGAAATCATCTTCGTCAGTCTTTGAAATTATTCATGAAATGAATGATTCTTCCATACAGGATTCATTATTTGGTTCTTAAGGATGCATTACTGGGCCACATACATCATCAATCGCATATTAATCGCACTTGTAGATGTCTCATCAAAGATGATAATGTGGGACCATACATGAAGAAAAATGATGTCGACTTACAATTAGAATCTATGTAAAGAATTGAAAATATCTGCCTATAACAAACACGTTAACATGATTTATTCTATAACCCGCTTTTCTCGTGGTAACAAGTTTTTCCTGATAATAAGGTTTTTGAAGGGTATTTATTGTCGCACCCTTGTGTCCACCCACATGTCTACTCTCACTCGCGCGTAGGTCGAACAGTAGAAAATAGACTGTTGTATTGAAGAATGTTCCATAATTTGATATCGTGACGAAGTTTTCTCTCAACTATTTCACAACAAACTTTAACCCCGTCTCACAAAATCTCGTAGACACTTACTTTCGGTCTTAAATTCTTGTGAATAAATCAATTCGCCGATCGTGAGCTTGAAGTCATCATCTCCCCCCGTTGATACATTCCACGGTAAGAAATCTGATTGAATTCGATTGTACCATACTTTACCATAGATTTTGAGGAAAACCCTTCACAAACGCTGTCGCGATCGAGATAAATATTTGAAGAAGAAACGCCTGCGATTCATTTAACTTTCACTTTCCGAAATCGTATTCCTTGCATCGAGAAATTATAATACATTTCTGAGTTGAATACGAATGAATCGTTCTATTACACGAGTTTCAAATATACTTCCACAGAAAATCGATGACATTTACACGTAGCTTCATAGGAAAATTATTTTCAAATCCTGTTCCAAAAGTTGCTCCAAAAAAGCTCTCAACTCATTATCATTTTTACCATCGCTGGTTGTAAAAATCATCAGACATCGAGAGCGATCGAAGTCAGAATTCTTTAAATATATTACAAACAAAAATAAGACTTCACGATAAAATTTTTATGAGTGTAAGAAGTGCGAATGGATTGCATACATCGAGAACAATTCGAATATGTACGAAATATCCAGCCTCGGAATGAGAACAGTGGAAAAGATTTGATAGTCAGAAATAGATGTTGTATACGAAAGATCGGAAGAAAGTCGCGATGGCATTTGAGATTCACTGGAGTGAGATGATACAGAAGAGTATGAGTACTGAAACGAATTAATAATATATTGTGAAGTGAAAGTGAAATCAGTTGATGAAAGGTGAATAAAATTTGGAATAGATTTATGAAATCAGAATGATTTTATAACTGTACTGTTTCTATTCCTTTCTGGCATCAGATTGAAATAATTGGAAAAATTTGCTCCCTAAAATTTTTGGAGTGAGATTTCACTCTTTAGCCAGCCAAAAGTGAGCTCGTCGAAATTTCGAGTGAAATTTCCACTCTTCTAGAGTGACAGTCTGAGAATGAGGGTTCACTCGAAACGAGTGGAAATCCCACTCGAAGCAGACTGGCTCACTTCTGAGACTTAGTGAAGTGAAACACGTGGTTTTTCACTTTTCCGGATTTAAAGAGTGTTCGAATTATATCGTAACTAATTACTCAATCTCGACTGAGTTATCCTGGAAAACATATCGACAGAAATAAAATTGAAAAAGGTTATTTGGATTTTAAGGAGATGAAACTTCTAGGGATTAGGATGTATTTTATCCTATTTGTTTCATACGCTGCAGCACGGATCAAGACTACGTATTTATTCGCTCACTGGTTCAAAGTACGAAGTCCTAAATGATATTGTAAATGAAGAAGAAAGATGATGCCATCAACCCCGTCAAAACGTTGAATACAGCGGAATGAATGGAAGGAATGAGTCAACCTTGTGATTAATACTTCGTAACTCCAAATATTACGAATAGTCGTACGAATCGTTGACTCGACTGTTCTTGCTACCTGGTGAAAAAACATTATCTCCTCCAATATATAATATTGAAAAAAGAACTGTGATGTTTCATTTCAATATATTGTTTATCTCAGAAACTCATCCCAAGTCTCCTTCGTCAGTTAAAGTACGCTAGTACTGGTTTTGACAATTTCAAATTGGTGATTTGCGTTTGAAAGACAAGGAATGCTGAAGTCCAAAAAAAGATATTTAATTAAACACTTCAACGATTATTTGAAGCATTGAATGTTGGTGAATCTATCATTTCTGACTGATTGATGATGTTTATTCCTTTAAGTTGATTTTTTGTGGCTCTATTCTTTAGTTTCATATGCAACTTATAACAACAAGCATGTCATTTACGGAGTCCTGAGAGTAAATTCAATAGCATATTTGATCTCCCCTTATTAATCCTAATGGAAATATTCTGGGCATTTAATGGGTTTATAAAGCTCATGCTAGCAAAAACTAACCAACTCACCAAACACTTGCAACGCGCAAAAAAAAACCATCAAATTCCATTAACAATACAGTTTTATATAGTTCTGATTGCATCCCTTTTGATTTTGCATTCATCAACATGATATCATAGATCTAAAAGATAAAAGTGAAACAGAAAACTCTAATGCCGATCGAAAACAACACTACAACGAAATTGATTATGTTCTTTCAAATTCCAAAGCTGTCATCCCACAAAATTATATTTCATTCCATTTGAATTCGTTGCATAACCATATTACATCATCGATAATTATTCAAATTCACAATATAAATGAAGAAAGAAAGATTGAATTTTGCTGTCGGAGGAACGAAAACCTAAAACTTCATACAGTCCCTATTATAAAACATCGAGACGTCACAAATTCTCAATTAACTGAACGCAAGAGTTCTCTATACAACGTCAATTGAAGATCGAGCGAATAAAGGATAATGCGGTATGATTACCGATTTAAATTACAACGAAAGGTCAATTTATCTGTTGACGGTAATTTCGTAATTGCTTGTTTGTACGCTTACACCATACACGTAGATGCCAGTTGCATTTATGCACACACCCGCTCAATAATAATGCTGTTTTTGCATAATGGATGAGCAATAAAATGTTACCGTAATACACGGACACTGTGATAGGACTAGAGGGAATCCAATTGGTTCTATTCGAAATTCATGATCATTCGATGATCGCGTGCATACACACCACGGAATAGGAACAGACACAATTTATTCCTATTAATTTCTAGAGGAGAATAATCGGCTCCCCCTGAATCGAAGGGTTCTCTTTATGAAAGTCATATCGCGTAAAAATTCTCCCTTCTTCTGTTTTCGACAAAATTCATAAGCATCGTGCGATTGAAAACGTTCCTTATCTTCAACAACCTATCTCTAATAAAATTTATTTGATAGAGGATGTGTGTGCGAGACTCCCGACGAAGTGTGATTTCTAATTCGAATATATAACGTAACGTTGTGTAAATTTACATTGTCGAAGGTAACCGGTGCTATTTAATTGCGCAATATTTCGCGCGCCGATTACGGAAAACGTGCGAGGTTATTCGCGATTTCGTGTACGAGATCACCTTGATGAAGAAGTCGGTCGATTTTTTTTTCTCTCCTTTTCATTTATTTTGTTTTTTCTCTTCTTGACTTTCAACGATCGTTTTGACACAATTTACATTTTAATATCCATAATTTGTGGAGTTTTGTTCATTTATCATTTCATAATTTAATATAAGAAAGTATCCGTCTGTTTTTATAGAATTTTTCTAAATTTCTCAATTCCTAGCGAATTAAGATATTAAATTTGTAGAAAAATTAGATCATATCTTTCTATCGTCTTCATATTTCGAGAATAGCAGATGGAAGCATTATACAGGGTAGCGCAACAGTCTGGAAACACTCCCATAACTTTTGAACGGGGCATGATAATTGGATCAAATTTTTTTTGAATTAAAGGAGGGATCAAGTGCTATCTCAACCAGGGATTTTGAGTTCCCCAGCCCTGTAGGGGGGTGATGAAGGGCGGAAAGGGGCCGAAATCTCAAATGAGATGGGGGGGCTTGTGATACGTCATTCGATGGGGTTTTCCAACCTAAATTCAGCAGGTTTTTGTTTTTTGAAATCGACTCACAACCACCCACACACACACACAATACAAGGAATCAGATTCCCGACACGTCCACGCTGTTGATTCTGGGTAATGCCAAGATTGGGAAAAAAAACCTCCGATTCAAAAAGAATTTGATCCAATTATCATGTTATGGTGGTGTTTCCAGACTTTGCCACATCAGAGTATTAACATTACGATAACTCAGCGAGAAATGATCCGATTTCAAAAAACAAAAAACCGCTGAATTTGGGTTGGAAAACCCCATCGAATGACGTATCACAAGCCCCCCCGTCTCATTTTGGCCCCTTCTTGCCTCCCATCGTCCCCTACAGGGTTGGGGAACTCAAAGTCCTCCGTTGAGATAGTCCTCGATCCCTCTTTCAATTAAAAAAAAATTGGATCCAATTATCATGTCCCGTCCAAAAGTTCAGGGGGTTTTCCCAGACTTTTGCGCCACCCTGTATATATATATATTTTGTGTATTACTTCAAAAATATAAGAATCTGTTCCCTGAATGTCATTTATGTTGTTCAAATCAATTGTGGGTAAGGTAATGATTATATTATAGGGACTAATTTATTGCTAAATCATGGTTCCAACTTATGGTCAATGAACCATTGATTAATGGAAATATCTGGTGTGGATGGATCAGCGGTAACTAAATTGTCATCATTCATTATAATACAAAAAGATCGTCTGAAAACATATGTCTATGAAGAATGAGTACCAGGCTTATGATTTCATGATCAAATGATGTTTGAAGTTCAATTTCCATACCTTCGAAGTATAACGATCTAATATTTACTTTATTGATTAGATACAACGATGTCGCATTTAACTTCACTCATAGATACTCTGAATACATGATTTTATATTCAGAATGTTATATATTTATTTCATACCGTACGATGTTCATTGCTTTACCCGACCAGCAATTTATACAACAGGCGCAGTACTGCACCAGTACTGGCCAAAATGGGCAGAGTCCTGGCATTTGTCTGGGATGATGACGCTTTTCTGTACTGGAGATTCAGTACAAATACTTTTTTTCGCAATCAGTGCAGTGCCTATGCCGGATCAGTACTTGGCCGACATCAAGCTCCTAGCACTAATTTATCGGTAGGTAGTACTGTATTTCTATATATCCAGTATCAATCCCGTATCCGTCGTCCAAGCATTGGAGACCCAATACTGGCACTGTACTGCACCTGTTGTCAACATTGACATAATTCGAATTTTGCTGATTGGGATATAAAGATGAATGTCAAAAGCTGAAAAAGACGTCTACATCTATACACATCAGGTTCGCACCATCATAAATACCTGCCAATTACAGAATTGTAACTCGACTAGATAAAATGATCCATATTTCGATAAAATAATCGTAAAAGTGTTGCGCGACTCCAGAATTACCCTCAACTTCGAAGGGTTCATATCACAATTGTGCTGTTCTTACTATTCCGTAATAATCCCACACTCTGTTTCGAACACAATCAACAAATCCTAAGTAATCTAGTTATTCAGATAAAAATGTATCCGTCACGAAATAAACTCAATGAACTTAATTGACCTGAAAAGGAAATGTTCATCGAATTGATATCCAATGAAATCCATATCAGACTGCATATTTCAATCCTTAACACAATCAATAACCTACCGAGAGATGAGTCATTAGCGGCACAAAGAAGCAGCGAAGTGTTGAAAACCGGTAGAGTATCCTGTTTATTCATCTTCGTGATAATGCATTCATTTCATTCAAAGAATTCCACGATCAAGGAAAAACTTTCCAATCACGATAATTCTCTCATCATGATCACAAGACGACTAATGAAAATTTGTGCAATTCTCCCAATATTTACCTCCTCTTAATGATTTATCATTTCAGAATAATTATTGGATACTGGTTATTCGATATTTCGTTCATCGCTGGGTAGTTTGAAAAATTCATTAAGATTACGAGAACAGAAAGTATTCATTAAAACGCCATGTGTGATTCTCAAACACGTTTTTTGATTATAAATGCTTGTTTTCAATTACATTGTACAAAGTGGGGGAAAGAAGAAGGTGATATTGAAAATCCCGGTATACATAGTTGACAACAAAGACACGTAGAATGTCGAAATGATGATGCGTAATAAGAAAAGTCATATTGAAAATTTCATAAGGAATCGTCAAACCAATGGAAAAAAAAAACAAACCAGTATTCTTATCATTAATATCTAGATTAACTCGTTCCATAAATTATTGACAAGAATTCTAATTGAATATTTAATGAGTATATATTTTCACTGTAATTTTGATACCTCGAGTTTAAATTCCAATGATCGTGCATGTTTTGAATGTTTGCTTGACTAAAAATTATCGTAAGGTTGACCTGATATTTCGTAAAGACTTGAAGAAGTTATTCAAAAACAAGTGTATTCGAGAATCTTAACAGGCTGAGATGTGGATGAAGTTATTCGATCTGAATCAAGATTTGCATGCATTATTCTAATGAGTTTGAATATCTTTTGGGTGGACTTTTTCTTATCAAGCCTTCACGAAAGCTCTGAAAATTCTGGGCACACTTTGGCACTGATAGAATGAATACAGGGGGAAAAATTACGTAGCAAAGATCCATAATCATGTGATAGTTCACCAAACTCGAACTCAAACTCAAACTCTCCTAGAGTTTGAAACGTGAAATAGTAATGAGAGTTATAATTTCTGTCGTCATGATCATTACATCCCACGAGTTATACTTTGTCTAATAATATTCAATGAAAACTTTTCCTCATGTTTGGAGCTGAAGCTATACCGAATTGCAGCTATACAGCAGACGTGGAACGTTATTTTTTCTTTTCTTTGTAACTAAAAACCTGGATCAATGAAATCAATGAATTGTAAACTATTAGAATATACATGTGGGAAAAATGTGTAAACGTGTACATTAGCTCGATTTAATCTACGTTTTCCGCTGAAAAAGTTTCATCAATGAATTACGCAATGGAAATAACACATGCTCCCAGTGAACCAAGTTAGAGGTATAGGTATATGCCGATAATCAGGAGTTTTACACACATTTTAGAATTTTTTGAATGGTGGATCTCGTCTCTCAATCGTTTTTCTTCCCTCTTGGAGGAACTATTCTACTTTTTGGGTATCAAATTATTCAATGAATTATAAAGAAGTCCATCAGATTAGAGTAAGAATTTTGCTGCCATCGCTTTTTAGGAAAAAATTCTACAATTATTTATTGGAGTCAGGTCAGTGCACCTGTGAATCAACGAATCAACATTTCTCATTACAAACTGCTCATTTTTTTAAACAACATCCATAAAGTAACCCATTTTTGTGTAAAAATATGAACTAAGCAAGCTTTCAACATCATCAATTTCTATGAGTAGCCCATGAATCAATTCTTCTTCCCAAAGATATTCATGAAAATATGGTGAAACTAGAGTGATCATTTATTGTGTAACAAATATTAATACCTCTCATATTAACATTTTATTGGATCGAATTAGCTTCGAACTATCTTCTGATACGTTTTGTGCACAGCGTTCATTCACGGATACCGTTTACTCCGAGAAAAAGAATTTAGTTGGATATTAGACAGCTGCACTGAAAGAATCTTGTAAAAATCACCGTGAAATTCCAGTAATCGAAGGACAAGTAAAAATTCTTCAAAGAATTATTGTGCAGCCTGGAAAAATGAGCGAGTTTTTAAACAGTTGGAAGTGATATTTTCCATAAGTTTTACAAAATGCACAGTAATATTTTTCAAAATTTATACTTGACCCTCGATCACTGAAATTTCACGGTATTTTTTCAAATAAAATTCTTACAGTGTAGTCACTTGAGATGGAAAAATTTGGTTGAACCAAATAAATTTCATCTGTCACGTTTGTAAAGTTTAGCTAGAACCACAAAATTTCAATTCCCGCAGTTAGTTATCTCTCTCTCTCTCTCTCTTTCAGTATACACTCGGTTTTCTGTATTCTTAATGAACCTCGTTTCTCCGCATTTTATAAACCAACCAACGCTTATGATTTAATATCCTAAACCCAATGACAATAAAATGAATAAAATGATACACAGTGAAAAATTTGGTGTATTTTCAACCTACGTGTACGTTCTAAGAGGTCCACTCGCAATTTATAATATGTCGAATATTAAAACAAAAAATGTATCAAATCAATACAAAAATGTTAAATTCACACTGGAAATCTGTGAATTTCAGAATTTGATATGTTGTTTTCAACACAAACCCTGAGTGGACCTCCTGTGACACAAAATACTTCGCTGTGTAGGTATCAAAATAACAAATCAAAAAGTTTTTGAGCAGTAAGAAGCATTCTATACAACATCAACTGTATTTGCCTATCACTTTCCCTCAATCAACTGTACTATAAAAAATGTGGGAAGTTTTTGTCCACACTGTTGGTGGATTTCGTCCCCTCATCGTGGAGGACTTGTTTTTCCATCAAAAATGAGGGAATTTTTCCACCACTTTGAGGAATTATTTTGTTTTTTGGGTGTTGAATCCTCTAAAAATGGAGGAAAATTCCACCGAATTGTGATGAAGAAACCATTTTTTGGGGGAAAATTCCACAATCATTTTGTACACACGGAAAAAAAAGATGATGTTGGATTTACAATGTTTCGTTCGATCACCATAGAAATATTAGGGGTTTCTATGGTGATCGAACGAAATGTTGTAAATTCAACATCATCTTTTTTTCCGTGCAGTTCGATTTTGCCCTGGGCTCCCTTATTCCATAATGAAGAAATACTTGAAATGATTAATTATTGATGAATATTCTTATACAGGCACGCTTATATATACAGATGCGTCTGTAACACAATTGCAGTACACCCACATACTGAAACGAGTATGAACTCGTCAAGACTGTGCCACCAACGAGTAAGGCCATGCCACGTTTGTATCATTACCACTAGATCCGTGCGTGAGCATCAAGAACGCTCGATACACCCACGTCTGTACTGAGTTTGCACGCAATCGATGAAAGCATTTACTATTTGGCGCACGATTCTACTGGAAGAAGCTTACGATCGCAACTCGGAAATGTACCATCTCCTGTGTATAAGATGAACGGCACAGGTTAGTAGCGTTAACTCTCGTACACGTGCAGCCTAGGTCCTCGAAGCGTTAAGACAAATCTTAATGAATTTACGGAATAAACATGTGGGTTTAATGGGGTGAAGATGAAATATTGATATCTTATGCAGCATTCTCGTACATAAATTGCACAGAGAAGAATACTAATATCGAAATTATATGACTTGATTTTGTTTGCTTGAGTGATTCAAAATCTGTCAGGTTTGTGAAATGAATTTTGAAATGAAAATGCGGAGAAACGATGGGTAGGATTGACATTTTGAACGCTGAATAGCCAAATTTTAATATACAGTTTATAAAATTGAAATTGTCAGCGTTTGAAACTTCAATTTTGCTCACTACTTTTTTTTTAAGTACTCATAACCTTTTGTATTTTTGAGTAAACTTGAACTCCACAAACCAAAATAGGGGTTTGTTTTTTTTCATTTATTATTTTCTGATTTATTAAACAAATAAAAACCAGTCTTATATATTTTCAAGCGGAATTCAAAAAAACATAAGTTTTTCCATCCATTTGCAATCACACGGCACAAACCAAATTTTTCCTCGAATCTTTATAACAATCACGCAGTACTACAAAATGTACAACACATCGGGAAATTACTTTCATTTTTTGTATAAGATTCGCCAGTTGAAATCTTAGTATCAATTCTCATACGTACAGTGTATAAACAGATTGAAATCATAACAAAAATTGACATTCATGTTTTGAAAAAACATAGAGTACAGCACATATGTGAAGAAATTTATGTATACAAAGGCACACATTCGAATGGTTTATATACATACATATGATAACAGTGATAATAAAACGTGGTAATCGTGGCATCAAGTCTTATCAGTTTATAGACGATCAACGCACAGATATAACACACACAAATAATCGTACGTTATCTCAACGTTAATTTCGCAATGAAAGTTCAATCGCGGTTGGTTTATTCCGTCATTTTTGTTTCTATGATATTTAAATACTATGCGTGTTCCATAGTACTATATCTTTTAATTCTGCACAAGCAAAATAATACTTTATACACTGGGAGAAATGGAATGTATAACCATTAACATGCAAAAATGGAAGCTGAGTGACAAAACTGCTTGTAGATTAATAATGGCTCCTACGTTATTCAAATTGGTATCAATGTTTATACGGTTGGAAATCATTTCCATGTGCATTGACAGTCTCTCAATTAATATTCGTTAAAGACTCTTGTCTGCGGCTTAAAAGTACATGAATTGGTATAACATCATTTAATGCGAACTTTTAGAAGAAAGGCATTTTTAAATACCAAACACGTGATACATCCTACGAGACGATACTTCGAATGTACTTCTTGTTTCAAATTACGCACAAATTGAAAATAACACCGACACATTTCAATAATAAAAATCCTGAAGGGCATCGAGAGAAAGATTGTTCTTTCACCATTGAACAATAACGAGTCATTACTTCTTGAATGTTCGTAGAAAACATACTCTCCATGCTACCATTTGTATTATCATAAAACGTCGGTTCTCTACTATCAACGAGTATCGTCAAAAAGACGGGGCAAAGCGGAAGAGCAAACACGTCGTCGAGACATAAAGTTTCCTCTGATTATCGCTATCAGAGGACATATTATACTAGTATCGATTTTTTTTTGTATATGCATACCAATTCAAATCTAGGTTACTGTGAACGGTAGTGTACCATGTATACGATTTATAACAAATATTCTCGCGTATACAGAAAAATATTCATAATCATCAATGAGAGTATTTCTTTTGAATGAGAATATATGAGCAAAGAATCGATTAACATACCAATTCATATGATAATTAATTTATCGAATATTAATTGGAATCCATCACGTTACATGTGTCAAACTATCTCAAGTGTTTTTCATAAGATTGTATTATATGAAAAAACATGGAGCAAAAAATGATCGGGTTACACTTGGTCGTCTTTGTTCTCATTTGTTTGGTTGCAAAATTTGCAAAAGTCAGTTGAGAAATAACGAGAATAGACAGGTTTAGATAGTTTTATTATTGACATTCATTGATATATGTATATACAGGAATGCAATCGTGTTCTCTGATTCAATTAAATAGAAATAAAAGGAATTCTACGTGTTCTAGAAATGCGTCGAGAAAAAAAATTACAATGCGAAATGGATTGAAGAGAATCAACCTACATATCGTTTTTCACCCCTGTGATAATCAATGAACTCTGTTATTCAATAATTCTCAAATTTGAACATTCATTCGATGATTTTACATAAGGTGGGGAACTGTATACTCGTACCATCCGTCACCGAAATATTCTTACCATAATCTTAAATATATTCTGTCTTTCTATAAACTGATATATAACTTTTATCGGAATGATATATTGTTTTGGAAGAATTCTATTCAATACCGTTGCCGAGGCTCGGGAGTATCGAAGAAAAAGAAGATCGAAGAAAGTTTGATGAAAGAGGTAGGTTGAACATTATCTCGACCTTTACGTCAGTCTCGCACGATTTTTCAATAGCATTGTATATCGTGGAATGAGAATACCTTGTATTTATTCAACCCTTAAAGGACACACCCGATTTCGCATGGCTTAAAGCACACACGCCCTGACTGGAATTTCAGCTTCTCGTGTCTGTTACTGCTTATAACTTCCACTTCAAATGGAAAATTCGAGTCTCCGATAAGAGGTTTTATGCACGGCAAAAAAATACAGTGATGAAAGAACTTATTCACGGGAAACAAGATTTGTCAACTGATTCTACAAGGTTCTCTACATTTGGAATAGTGAAAACTCACTGATTGCAGTGAGAACTCGACCCCTGTGAAATAATGCTCCGCAAAATCAGTGAATATCGATCAATTTTGGCAGTGATCGCTACTTCAATCAGCAATGAGCGATTTGGCGAACGTCGTTGATTCAGTTAGTGAAATTTTACTGATTCAAATTGAGGAGTAGGATAGCAAAACAATTTAGCTGTAGTAGTTGAATTTTTTCCCTGTAACAACTGAAGATTCACCATCCAAACTAATTGAATTACACTCACAGCAGATTGCTGTCATAGTGAATTTTTTCCCTCTCCACAGGATTTTAAAAATTAACGCACCACCAGACTATAAAATTGGAACAGGCGAGCACAGCAAACATTACCTGAAATATTTGAATGACAAGCGTATAACGAGCTTCGATAGCACAAGAACCAAAATTGGGCTGATTATGAATAGTTTTTTCAAGGTATAATATTAAATTTGGTGAAGACATTCAATCATTCCCGCATTATTCGTATTAGTGCCCACAGGAACAAACCAGAAGCTTTCAGAGCTCTTATACAAATAATATTTCAACTCACTAAAACGATGCATGGGAATTCTGAATCACATTGAATCAGTTCATTCTCATTGCGAGCATCCATATCTGATCTTCTTCAAGTCCTTGAGAAGTACGCATGATTTTACGACGGAAACGTAAAAGCCTGCTGATCAACAATGATCGTAAAATAAATTCAGCACTGAATGCCGACCATGCAACTTATATTTCCAGAGGCAAAAGGACACTGTAGATTTAGGAAGCTGAAACTAGCGGCCAAAAGCTAGGCAGCCGACTTTTGTCACTTCTGATTGAACTTGATCCGAATGTTTTTCAGATCAAGGATTGATTGAGTGGCTGGTTCAACTCATTATATCAATGGGCTGCCAACTTTTGGTCGCTAGTTTCGGCTTCATTATAGATTTGCAACATCTCCCTATAGGATTTTCACCATCAATTCCTTTTGATTCATGGATGAAACGGAAGCAGATTCAACGGGTTTTGATTGCAAAAAATATGAACATGAAACGCAAACTCTAATTACAATCTTTTCATTTTACACATAAATCAAAATTAATATTCTCATAATAATTGTTGAATATACTAGATTCTGCATATAAGCATTTATATGTATGGGAAATAAAATTTGCTGACGCAGCAGATATTATGCATAAAATAGCGAATCTATTATCTAAAAATCCATTGCTACAAATAAAAGAATTGCTGAAAGAGCGACAAAATGAACTGGAACGGCAAATTTGTTGTTGGATTAGAAAAATTTTCAGTATTATATGCATAACGGTGAACAAATTTTGCTGGAGGAGTCAAAATGTTTCGCCAGCACAGCTCAAAAATTGCTGAGAAAAAAAGAAGTTTCTCATGATCGCGGATAGATTACTACTATCACACCGAAAAATTTACCGCTCCTGCAAGACATACCACAAAATCAGATTCCGATGTCACAGCGACTTTTATTTTCTCCGTACGATCATTAATTTCAGAGAAAGCACTCATTATTCGCTCCAATGCAATAATCTCCCTTCACAAATGTGTGGGTCAACTACTCTCAGTCCGCTACTGCACGGAGAAAAAAGAAATTCGGTGTGACAGTGAAATCTAATTTTGCTAGATTCCACTTGCTAAAACAGCAGATTTTTTGCAGTGAAAGCAATCTAATTAGCTACGGCAGCAATTATTTAGCTGCGGCGACTGAACATCTCTGCTCCTCCAGCAAAATTTATCTCATTATTCTGTATATAATACTAAGAATTCGGCTAATTCAGGAAAAAATTTGCTACTTTAATTTATCATGTTGCTCTCTCAACAATTCAGTTAGCTGTGGCATCGAATTTTTAGGCAGGTTAACAACAAAATTTGCTATTCCGTATCCTGAGAAAAAGGGTCTAGTTGATTATTAGACAGCTAGGAAATTTGATCGCTTTCAATAAAAATTTATTTGAACCAGATAAATTTTACTCGTATCTCAGTCAACTTCAGACTTTTATTCACGCCAGCTGAAATTTAGCTGGGACAATTAAATTCCAGTTGACGCAGCTATGTACCTTTCTCTCAGTGTATATAACACCTCGATTTGCTGCATCAGCAAATTTTTTTCTCTTCGCGTGGAATGTTTCAATAAAATCTTCACAGTTGGGCGTGTCGCAAAACTCGCAGCCAATCAACATTTTCCCCCCTTGCGCCAAAGGAAGGATAATGCTTTTGAAAAACTGTGCTTTCAATCAATCAATCTCTCATTCGAGTCAATATTTGTACGTTAGCAGATGTCACCAAACTCATTCGAAGATCCAATTTTCTCTGGTACACATGAACGCGTAAAAAGAACCGACTTTTCCCACAGAAGTTTCATTTTTATTTATGACTCACACAAAGTTCGGAAAAATAAAACTCGAGCACTGTACCGCCAGTACTGTTGAATGTTTTTTTTTGTTTTTTATTTGAAAAAGTAAACGAACCCATCAAATCTGGATCGATTTTCTCGAATAGTTTTTTCTTCGTTACTCGGTGGATAAAAAATTCCACTATACAAGATTTTTGATATTGGAAAATGTAGTCCTTGTCAATGTTGCGGATATTCCAATTAAATTTTTTACGAAACACTGCTCGCCCTGATATTGTACATCGAATACGAACAATAAAACGACGAATCTCTATCTCTGTTTTTTTTACTGCTCTGCGCGATTGAAATTCGTTTTGGCTCGAGCGATAAATAATCAATGAAAGAGGGATGTCATTGTTCAGTTTTGTATGTGCGATTTATCAGAGAATATAAATGTGTGTATAAGTTGAAACTTGATACAAAAATTGTTTACGGTAGAGATTTAATGCCATTGAGAGTAGACAATTCATAGGACAATGAATATTTCTATTGCTTCACTTCAGTCGAATATGAATATAAAAGGTACATTGTCTTTCGATATTGGGGAATACTCTAGTGCTTCTCGAAAAAAACTACTACAGTTAGAATAATGTCGGCTTGAGAAGAAAAAATTTCGACGGTTTTGTCCTTAGATTCGATTTTTAGGCTAATTTTGTCCTGATCGTCGAATAATGCAGACAAAAACAGGACAAAATCTGTCTATAAATCAGATATAACAATAATCATCCAAATTTCTCGACCTGGAATCATACGAAGTTCTATTTTCCACTGAGGGTATTAAGACATTTTGTACATAACTGCATTTCAGGCACTGCTGCGACAAAATTTGCTGACGGAGCAAATTGAGGTATTATTCCCCTCTTTAGAAAAGTTCTCCAAATTTCCTTATTCTTTTCCCCTTTTTTTCCTCAAAACATGGAAAGAAAGGTTATGGAATAGCACATCTTCTTGCTCACCTAACTGAAAATTTGTAGAGAGGAACATAATTACCTGAAATACCCAGTCAATGTTTTCTTAGGCTAGCAAAATTTTCAGTATCACATAGTATCAGAGTGCACTGAAAAATTTAGTTGTCGTGACTGAAAATTTCAGTGAATACGACCATAACTAAAAATTTAGCTGCCTCAACTAAATATTAATATAGTTATAGTCCCTCCAATTGAAAATTTGTGTTCTAACAAACAATATTTCAGTTCAGGCAACTCAAATTTTTTACTTGATGTCGTTTTTAGTTACTACAACTGAAGATTCCTCTCAGTGTTTTGTCTTTTTTTGCTGTTACTGCTAACAAATCGCTGTCGTAGCCAAGAATATTGCTGTCACAGCAAAAAGTCCCCAGCAAAATCACATTTCGCTCTCATAGCGAATTCTTTTCCTCCATGCGATAGTAGAGGCAGAGGTGATATAATGGGCCCCTGCTAGTAATATGGGCTCCCTCCATATCTGATTATTTAGGTCACGAATTCTAGCAGTGAACACTAAAACTACCAGAACTAGTTTCCAAACGACACTGTAGATCGCGCTGACCGCTCAGCTGTTATGATTTGTAATATATCAAGCAGTGATCTTTGTCGTCTTTATCAGAAGTCTGACTTGATAATACTACGGTTTTTTCATTTCAACCGGTGAAACCAAGTTCAGGTATTTATTCAGTATGCTATAAAGATTGTGTCTTACATGGAGTGATGTCAGTTTACTTATCAAGTTGAGTGTAGGAAAATTGCGATTTTCCAAGATGGGCAAGGGTTCTCCTTGCACTGCCGGTATTATGAGCCCCGGGCCATATTTTGTGAAGAGGCGTTTTCTGAAAACACGAGAGGTGAACTGTGGGTTGAGTGTGTGATTTGTGATATGTGGGCTCACAACGATTGTGCTGGTTGTGAAGAAGATGTAACTTCTGTAAATGAATTAAAACAAAAAAAATTGCCAGTTGGTTTATAATAAGTGACTTCCTTTTATTTTACCGCGGTATCCAAGCGGACCTTCGATATATATCTAGATATTAATGTTGAAACAATGGTAGACCCAACTCTATTTTATATGAGTTTATGAATATATGAACATTTTTTCTCAATTGTTGTCCTGTTGTTTTCACATAAATATCTTGGGGCCCATATTACCCGCATAAAAGTTGGTGATGGGAAAATGGGAAACTTTAGAAAAACCATTATATTCCTCAATCGGGATTTCATGCAATTAGTGTTGGATAGTTCGGACAAGTATTCTGATCTATTTCCAATTTTTACACTGAAAATAAAAAAAGTTATTATAAAAAAACCAAGCGGGGGCCCATGTATCAACCCTTACCTGTATAATTAATACACTAACTTTTATCAAAATCTTTTGATATCCCTAGTTTATGAGAGAAAGCAAAAACTTCGTACAATAAAATTTCTCTCATTTGACTCCATCCTCCGCTCCAGTACGATGTGTGATATCAATTGAAGAAGAGCACAGCACGCGATACACCATGTAGCAGCGAATATTATTTTTTTTATTCGATACACCACATCTAACTCTCCATACCGTGTTATCAGATATTTCACATCCTAGTCAAAACATATACTCTGAGAAGAATCTGTTTGATATTCTAGTATGTTATATCTCGAAACCGATAAAAAGATATTCCTTTTCATTCTTCGTACACAAGAGATCGTCGAATAAATAGGAGAATTGAACTTTGAAACAAAATTACTTTAAAGTACGTGAAGATTGGTTCATGGATATACATGAATTCGGTTATATTTTATCCGTAAAAAGACAAAAAAAGAACATGAATCAAATAAACTGTACAACAGTGAAATTGATAAAAGAAAAATATTTTCCCATCTGCTTAATTTTTTTCCAATACACGTTCTTTGTTACGAGTTGATATAAATACATCGATACAAATGACTGATGTTTGAATTTTTTGGTGTCAAATATTGTCAAAAAATTAGTTCGTGTCAATGATTAGATAATTTTACCATCGAAACATCTTCGATCGGGCGTTTTGAAATATTATGATTTTCAATCGAGCATTGACGTCTTACGCGCGGTCTTGATTATTTCCATTTATTCGTCTATTATGTACGTATGACGTATGACGAGATAGTCTGTCATAATAAGATGAAGAAACGTAATACAACTCGAACTCAAATTGAGGAAAAAAAGGTATAGCGTCGGTATGAATTTTCTAATATTTCTTAACACGGTTGTGAACATTTTTGCAAATTCAATTTTATCGAAATATTATGCAGCGGAGTAATGTCCACATTTTTACATAAAACTTGTTCGTAATGAATATTATTCCGCTCTTTCTAACAAGAAAAATAAATATACACAAAATTGTTCAATGATCATACTTTGGTCGTGTTGAGTGGTGTATCGAAAAATAAAACTCCTACGTGAGAGGTAGAGGTGAAAAAAAAGCAATGAAGAGAGAAAATCGAAGAAAGTAGGACTTTGTCGAGATCCTCGCGTTACAGCCTTAATATTCTCCCAGGTGATCGTAGTATTACAGGATGAGATTGAATTGGTCGAATCGATACGAATCGGAGAAAACTTCTTGTGCTGTAAGGAAAATCATTAAATCGAAATCTTAAGACTTATAAATTGGATTGAATCGAATGAGAATTTTTACGAGACAAATGCCGTTTGTATTCCGTGATTGGACTATCTTTACAGCAAATACCATCCCATTCATCAATCTCCGTGAGTTCTGAGCTGGATGATTTTTGACAGCGACTTTCAACTAAAAAAGAGTTCGATTGACTATTTCATAGCGAGGGAATTCACACGGAGAAGAATGCACTTTGAAAACATAGTAATCTTTAATGGAAAATTGGAGGATCTTTCTTAAAATTTGTGAATATTGGTTAAAATCTGCCCAATCAGAATTTAACAACTGGCGCAGTACTGCGCCAGTACCGACTAAGACTGGCGGGGTACTGGCATTTGTTCGAAATGATAACGCTTTTCCGTACTGGTTACTTGGTACTGGCACAGTACTGGTAATCGGTAATGGTCTTCAGTACCGGCGCAATACGCCCAATCAGAATTTCACAACCAGCACTGTACTGCGCCAGTACCGGCTAAGACTGGCGGGGTACTGGTGGTCTGTACTACAGCAGTACTAGCATTTGTCCGAAATGATAAAGCTTTCCCATACTGGGTACGTGCTAGCCGACTCTTGGGGGCCCAATACTGGCACTGTACTCCGCCTGTTGTCAACATTGGGATACTTCGGTTTTTTCTGATTGGGTGAGATTAGTTCTTAAATTCGTAACAAAGATCAAACGGTTCAGATTTTTGTTGAATTTCATTTGAAACAGAATGAAAATTTATCAATATCTCACAAACAATAGAAAGAAACATGAACTTTCCAAAAGTCGCGCATGAAATTCTACGAAATGGTGAATGAAATTTCGAAATTTTGTCACCCACTTTGTGAAATTTCATGCGCAACTTCTGGAAAGTTCACATTTTTTTCTATTTTTTGTGAGATATTGATAAATTTTCATTCTTTCTCAAACAAAATTCAACAAAAATATGAATCGCTTTATCTTTATTACTAACTTAAGAAATACTCTCAGATTTTGACAAATATTAACAGATTTTGAGAAATATTCTCCAATTTTCTATTGAAGATCACTAAATTTTCGAAGTGCATTTTTCTTCGTGTATTACTCTAAATGAAGATTCAGTTGAACCAAATGAATCTCATTCATAACAGCTGAATTCCCTATCTCCGTCACGGAGAAAAAAGAATAGTGATAATCACTCAGCGAATAGTAAAATATGGACAGACCGAACTGCGCAATCAAAATAACTAAACCACTCAATCGAAATTACGATGAGCTTAGTTAAACCAACGATGCGTTCAGTCAGAATAACGATGCGATTGATTGTAGGGACCAAATGTTTGGTCCGTCCATATTTTACTATACCAGTTTTCTCCGTGATTGAATAATCTCTTACATCTATATTTCGAACAACTAGAATTCATTAACGCCAGTTAAAATTTTGCTGGGATGACTAAACTTCACTGACTGCAAACAAGTGGCTTTCTTCTAGTACATTATTCGGATGAACAAAATCAGCTCAGGTCTCTCAATTATTCCGATTAGTGTATTACGGTCTGTTGTTCTTATCCAAATTCAGTCCCTTCCCAAGCAAGATTGTTGAGTTTGGCTGGTTGAACGGACCTGGTATAAAAAGTCTGTGATCGTCTTGCTTTTTTGTGCAGCTCTGTTGCAGACGTAATACTAGTGCAACGAGTATAAACTGGCCCACGCCAAGTCTCTGTAGCAGAAATAATTCTAACCTCCTTATACTGATCATCAAGACCCTTTCTAGGGGCCCTTTTTAGCTTCACTGCAAGTGCCTTGAAAGGTGTTGGATAACCACCATAAACATTTTTATTAGGGCTACATCAGTGCCGCACAAGTTGCAACAGACCCGCTTCAGGTCTGTTCAGTGAACCAAAGTGAACATTTTAGTCCGGAAATTCCAAAAATAATTAAAGTAACTGCCAGCAAACTCACTGCTAGATATCATTGCATTGCAGGTAGAATAAATACTTGATTCACAAATCGGTTCACATCTCAATCACTACAAAGTGAAAAGTACAACTTACTTTTATCTTGAATGTCAGAGTTTTTGAGCTGACATACAGCCAAAACTAGCCCTAATTGAACTGAAAGCAAGCACCAAAGAAAATTCCCATGGTATGATTTGAGGGTCAATTCTAACCAAAGAGGTAGTTTTACAAGAAAATGATTAGCTCTAAAACGTCCAAACGGTTAGTACACTGGAAGAATTTTATTCAAAAAATTACCGTGAAATCCAGTGATCGAGAGACAAGCAGAAATTTTGAAAAATATTACTGTGCATTCTATAAAATTTATAGAAAATATCACTCATTTCTACGATCTGCACAGTGATTTTTTGAAGAATTTTCACTTGTCCTTCGATTACTGAAATTTCACAGGAATTTTTACAACAGAATTCTTTCAGTGTATAATGGCAAGTTCTCAGTATGACTTTTATACAAATTATATATGATTTGAGACTTTTCTCACTTGGGTTTTTTTTCTTTGTTTTCGAAATTGAGGATTCAATCTATCGATTAGTCCTGTATTTTACTTGGATTGTGCCATGCAAATGCCGACACAATGGAAAAGACTGAATTTCAATTAAATTTCCAAGTAAGATGCAGCCATATTCAGTTGGACTTTTCACAGTGTAACAAGTAGCTCTTCTCCAATGAAGCTGAAACTGGCAGCCGTAAAGCTAGCAGCCGATTGTCATAATTTTTCACATCAACCGTTCATTGAAGATTTGAAGATCTGAAACGTTCAAAGAGATGCTACTCCTGCTATCGATTTCTGATATGAACAAAGCATCAAGAACGTTTAATCGGAAGTTATAAGAACTGGCTGCTAGCTCTACGGCTGCTAGTTTCAGCGCCATTCTTTTCCATGGTCGAATGTGAGTTTTCCCTTTAAATGAACAGAATAGTCACCATCTCGATGATGCTAGAGGTTCCTAAAATTAGGAGATGAAATTTGTAATAATTTTTATCCTCTCCATCCTTCTAATATTGAAGGGGCAAATAAAAAATTAGATGACTAGCAAAATAATTTCGAACTAAATTGTTGATGACTCCTTCTTTGTTATTTCCCCACACACCAGATCTCACACGGATAGAAATTAAGAGTTAAATTTACTATGGAACTTCGTAACCGAGGAATAGACTGAACTTAATATGAAATTTCCTACAACGAGACAATAGAAGCCTGATCAATTTTACAATGTTTTACGGTAAATTCCTCGGTCGCAATAATCCCATAGTAAATTTAACTACAAATTTCTCTCCGTGCAGAAATTGAGTTGGAAGAATAATCAATTGAATCCAGATGAGAATAATTGTTTTTCCAGAATATCCTTCCAAAATGAAAATTTCAAGTAACTTCTAATGAATCATGCTAGCTCCAGATTTGAGAAGAATATTTTGGAATTTTCAACATTCAAATATCTCAACGTTCATTCCAACTGGCAGAATGAGGGACCCAGTTATGAAATTCTATGATTTCATTGTTGAAAACTCGAAGAGAACTGATTGTGTGATTCCTATGTTGGAGAATAATATATATAAATATGTCATCTACTGTGAATTAAGAGTCATGTCAAAGATATTTACAAACTATGATAGCGTGATGTTATGTATCTTCATTTGTGGAGATGAATAAATAAGTTTGTATGAGAAAAAAGGATGGGCTGTCACAGTAAAATCTCATTTTGTTATGCACCTTTTGCTGGAAAAGAGAATTTTTTTCCTAGATTAAGATTTTTCAGTTTCAGGCTTATGATTGTCTGTAGCTACGAATTATCTACTAAGATAACTAAATTTCAAGCATTATGTACAGTATAGTAACTGATTTTGTTCACGGATATTCAATTTTCCTCTATGAAGGCTAAAAACTCACTGTCATAATTAGTAAAATCGCGAATAGTTGGCTGTCACCAGCAAAGTCTTGACACAGAAATTCCACGAGGAACTTCATCAAATAGCCATTTGAGTGTGCAGATTTATAGAAAACGATAATTTTTATCCTCACAGATACATAAATTTTCATAAATCCCTTTATACGATTATCCGAAGAGAGTTATCATAGTTATTATCTGTTCTATTCAAATGTTGGTGTTCAATTAATTTGTTTGAGCATTCAATTCGTCCATCCTCGTTTATATCGAAAATGAAGAACACCGAATTTCTCAACGAATAAATCACGCGGCTCATAACCGTGATATAGGATTCTCTCCTCGATTATGTTTCACGTGTATTCGTCGGATATTCAATCGATATATCATACGTTACACATTATGGTAATTGAACCATTGATTTTGTGCCAATGTAGATTATAATGAACAATAGAAGAAGGCTTTGAAATGCATGTCAAAACGTTGCTCGTTCGAAATGAATATACTATGTATATACCGAAAGCGTGATATCGGTTCCATGTCTAAATATCCCTGGACAAAATATCCCGGACATAATATTCCAGACAAAATATCCCCATCAAATTGTTCACCATACAACAATATCCCGTACACAAAATTATCCCGGACAAAATACCCCAGACAAAACTTCCCAGCCAAAATCTCCCTACCAGATTGATTTCTATACAAAAATATCCCGTACTCAAATATCGTGCATTTGCTCATAAATGTCTATATTTCACAAATTCCATCAACAAACATGAAATGTAATTCAATGTGATGCATCTAGTTCTAGATACAATCTTCAAAAAACACTTCTTCGGAAAAACATTTTTTCGAAAACACACACGGAGAAAAAGGAATTCGCTGTGGCAGCGAAATCTACTTTTGCTGGGTTCCTTTTGCCAGAGCAGCAAATTTTTAGCTGTGGCAGCAAAAAATGTTTGCTATCCCAGCAAAATTTGTTTGCCATTCAGTATATAATACTGAAGATTTGCCGGCGGAGCAAACTTTTCTTGCTGCCACAGCTAAAAAATTGCTGTCGTAGCTAACACGATGGCTGTTATAGCAAATTTTTAGCTAGGTCAGCAAAAAGTTTTGCTATTCTATATATAATACCTCGATTTGCTGCGTCAGCAAATTTTTTCTCTCCGTGCATCTTCCCGAAAATAATTATACTATATTCATATTATCAAGTAGTTATTCTTCTTCTGAACACTTGGCCAGACTCAGCTTATCCCAGACTCACGATGTGGACTTGTAAAGGGAAGGGATGGCAGTTGAAGATTTGACGATTTTCAATGTGCTCAAGCAAAGTTTAAAATGATGATAATTTAAAACGCAAAATAAAAATCATTTCATCGATAGAAATAATTCGTGAGAATATTGTTTAGTATTTCTTATAATACAAGGGAATCATGTAAAAAGAATCATGGAAAAAATGTTTTCGCAGGAGAGACCAACGCGTTATACTATATATGTTTTGTCAATTTGAGGATGATGTTATATTTTGACACTAGTTTTTTAATTATCGGGGGGCGTCCTCCCCTCCTCTAATCCCCCTCGGCCAGGGGCTCCACCCTTAGACCCCTCACCTAACACTATATCGCATTGAGACCGCGCCCGCCGACGAACAGCCACATCTCGTACTCACACACCTCTGTTTCTCAATTTTCTGTTATTTTTCATATTTATAATTTGAAACGAATTTAAATTCAAACGCAAAAACACAACAAATTTTAAATCACAAGAACTATCAAATAACCCTTCGTACGTTCTACGGAATTGAACATACATAGACAGTCCTCCAAAAACTCCATACAACATCACTTCATTCACACGGAGAAACACAACAAACCTATGAATTACCCTTCCACCCGTTCCCTCTTCCCCAACCTCCACAGCCGGGGATCAATTTGTTCGGGAAATTTGTGTTGAAGATCTTTTCCTTGGGATACTTTTCCCGGGATATTTTTGTATGGGGATGTATTTGAAAGGGATAAATTGACCAGGATATTCTGTCCAGGGAACTTTAGACCTGTCACCATGATATCAAGTTTTGCAAAAAATGTGAAAATGTAAAAGAAGAGAATAGAGCGGAGGGTCCTTGATCGTCTTCGATTTCTCCGTTCGCGTGTACCTTATCGGGATACAAAGACGAGAAATAAACAAAGAAGAAAAATAACGCAGCCAAGCACCTCTCACACTTACATTGATCGAATATCTTAAGCATCGCTTTCTTCAGCTGCATAATCGTGCGCTGACCGTGCCGGTTCACCTTGTGCGTTAAAATCCAAACGCATAACAATGAGTGCGGTGACAGCTTTTTTATTCTCGTGGCAAGTGTGGTGAGAAGTTTTAGACCTGATAAGAAGCTCGTTACATTTACGATCAGGGTACATCGTAAAACGGGGATCTGTCTTGCACTTTTTTTCCCGTTTTGTTTATCCTTTCCTCTTATCCTTCTTCTTCTTCTTCTTCTTCTTCTTCTTTTTCTTTTTGTACTATTCCCTGGTGAAACACTTGGAGCTTAGATGAAATTGACAGACCATACTAAAGCGGTGAGTTGGAATTTGGAAGTGGAATCCTCTTTGGATTTCGGACTCGAATACAAACCGAAGTGATCGAATGAATACAAATCATTCGTCGAGTAATCAAATCGATTCAAGGGAGTTTCTTTCTCATTGCGGTCGTGGTCGTGGTCGTGGTCGTCGTCGTCGTCGTCTCCCCTTTTATCGTCCAATCTTTTCCATATAAAAAGAAGACGGACGTGAAAAAGAGCCGAGGAAGTCGTCACTTCCGGCCCTGTTGGAATCCGTGCACGACGATGAATGAACTCGTTCTCGTGCAATCACTCCCACGTATACACGTGTTTATATGGATGTATTTGTATATGTACAGGCTCGACCTCACTCTCGCGGGGCAAATTCGCTATGCGATAACACACACTCGCGTGGTATATGATAATAATGTGTGTTGGTAGGATGGATAGAGAGACAGCACCGCGGTTTGAAGGCCGTCGATCCGTATTTTCAAGTGAAAGAAGGAGGGACGGAGAGGCAACGAAAAATACTGACAACTCGTACAACGATACGATACGCTTCGAAACAAGAGCAATCGAAGATTACCGGAGTGTAATTTGTAAATTTCACTCAACGAGGGCCGATGTATTGTGTCTACTTCATATAAATTATTATATATACGACATCAACATGGTTTGCTTCCGCATTTCATGTATGCAAGTATCATACACACATGTATTTGTACGCATCTATATTTTCTCTCCTTTGTTCTCCCTTGGTAATTCACGTCATCGATTATCGCTCATCACCATTCACCGTGCACTTGATACACAAACACGATATATAAAAGAGCGACAAAGAATACGACCTTTTGAACTCGACACGAATGAATGTTCACTTTGGAGAAATCTTCGAGAAACGGAAAAGCCCGCACAAACCAAAAGAGATGAAAAGTGAAAGAAAAAAACGCGAAGATACTTAGACTTGCCGGAGCACCATTATAAAAAGAAAACAATGATAACAATAATGAACAACAGAAACAATGATAAGAATTTTCCAATAAAACCCTTCCTTCAATGAATTCTCGTCGCACTTCTCTCACTTATTCACCAAGCAATTGAAAACACTGGAAAACAAAACAGGAAACAAAATGAAAACAACAAAAACTCGGCACTCCTTTTTCTCTTCTTCTTAGAAAAAGCTCTTGTTTCGACACTTTGGCGAAGCATCGATTATCACAAAGAGCACCAACAACTACTGCGATGATAACAGCAACAATAATGATGGGAATTTGAATAAGATAGTTCGCACGTGACGCTTTGCCCAACTGTTCGAAATCGGAATAATTGACAGCGACTGTGACAGCGGAGCATCGAAATTCCAACACGTGGCACTCCAACGAACTCCGATTTCTTATATTCCTCGAGAGTTACGTGGCGCGAATTTTAATTCAAAGTCATCCAAATATGATCGAGGAACTTCGATTTTTTGGCAAAGCGTCCATTTCAACGACACACGTGGCAATTACTTGACTCCCTTTGCCCCATCCCCTGTTCAACCCTTATACGTTGATTCGAGTTTCGTTGACGTTGTCGTTGAGGTCCGATGTTTGATTGTTGTTGTTTGTGTTGTTGTTGTTGCTGCTGCTGTTACGTATGTGCGTACGTGAAATTCCGTCGAACACTTCGCCGCCGATTCTGCCCGCGTAGCGATTCGTGCGCGAGTTCAAACGCGACTGCCGACAGAGAAACACGAGTTCACGTCGAAGGCGCCCGAGTCGAAGTCAACTCTCCGTCCCTCTCTGGCTCTCTCTCTCTCCCCCTCCTCTATTTCTCCTTTTCGCATAGTAAATCGAAAGAAAAGAGAGACCAACACGGCGCGACGCCCCGGTGGAAAGGGACGAAGGGGTGAAAAGAGGAAAGAGAGACGCCATCGAGGAGTTAGGTTAGACGACGAAGAGGAGAAAGACGAACGGAAACTCTGTATACGGTTGTAAAGACTGACTCCTGACTGGTCGACCGAATGATACATATGTGTATGTATGTAGGTATGTACGCATATATACGCGTGTATGCATAAAGCAGACGCAAGGCGCGAACTTGCACGTATACATTATCATAACGATGCACGTGTAACAGTCGAAGAGCGAAAGAGAAACCGTTGATTGTGAATATTCATATTCGTTTAAGCTTTTGATGACAGAAAAGCTCTCTGGTACGTTTTATCGGGATATTCGTTCATTCAGAGGTAAATTCGTTTCTAAATCCTAAACGGAGACTGTTCTATCTCTCAATCTGTGTTGTAAACAACGCGATATCGAATATGGTATCATAATATCGTCATTCCACCCGAGTGGTGAAATTTCCGGAATTATATATAATTTTTATATAATTCGATATAAATTGTATATAATTTTGAAAAAATTTCCACTCGGGTACACATTTTTGAATTTATATATAATTTACATACAATTCACATATAGTTTATATATAAATTCTATATAAACCGTATGTAATTCACAACACTTGAAAACTCGGGTCTATCGTCAATTCTGATACACAAATGTATGTAGAAAATATCTGATCCTCTAAATACATTATTCACAAGCGTAACCTTCACTGCGACATACATGTTCTACCCATAAACAGTTTTCTACATGAAATTTTATTTACACGTGCAGAATTTAATAAGCTCGGTGTTTCACTTGAATCATTCTTCATGTACGATCAACGCATTATTCTGCACATTTCTGAGTTGCCGAATCAAGTTAATGGATCGAGAGATCTCATATGAAGAGGAAGCAGATGTGATCTTATTATTATGGATCTTAACATTTCGCATGGATGAATTTTCACATAAAATGGAATAAAATCATTCACTCGATCATGCTTCTCGATGTAACTGGGATAAAAACTAGAACCAAACTGAATTAAAACGCTTCTGTAGAGAAAAAGTTGGATATACTTCGAAAGAACGAGATTCTCAAACAAGGACGAGTTTCTGCCACATCATACGCGAAGTGAAGTTCGTAAAGGATGAAAAACAATATATCTTTGGGGCTGTAAAATTCCAAAAGGGAGAATTATATAAAAATTATACAAAAGTTTAGACGGAATCTATAAAAATTATATACGAATTATATATAAATTCGATAAAATTGATTTTTTCTCTAAATTCCTTGGGGTTTATTCTCACTGCAACAGAGTGAAGGTTCAACTCTGTTTGAAGAGTGAAAGTTCACGTTTTTATAAGAGTGAAATCCTCACTCCAAGAGAGTGAGAATTCACTCTCATGAAATGAAAACTCACTCTATAGGAGTGGAATCTCACACTCGTTGGACTTGCAGTATTTTCACTCCAAGATATTTGGAGTGAAACTTACTACATTCGTCCAGTTTTCGAATAAAATTTATTATTTCCAATGCGTGATTCGATCGATTATTCCTACGTCTCGCAAAGAAGAATGTAATTGAAAAAGATCATACGTTTCTTCAATTTTAAATATTCCGGATCACTATGATTAGATATCATCGATGAGATGGAAAAACATTCAACTTGGAAGTATGCGGAATTTTTGCATTAGATCATTGAACTGCGCTGGAACACGCACTCCCTACATTGAAACGGTCAAAGTGTTATAGTTCATTGTGTATGCGAGAACAGAATAAAAACACCCTTCTGCGGTCTTCTCCCTGGAATATCACTTGAATTAGAAACAGAGGACGATACTCTCCTGACGTGAACTCTCTCTCTCTCTCTCTCTCTCTCTCTCTGTGTTTTTCTTTTACTAACATTGGTCGGAATATACTATGGAAAATGTCGAGAGTCTGTATTTCAGTGTGATATAGAATCCAATGCATTTTTCCATAATTCATTCGTTCCTTCGGGATACATTTCAAATCTTCTTACCATATTCTCAGCTGTATTTCAAACACGAGTACAAGGAGTAGGAAATAACATCAACTTTTCCATGATTATATAAATATTATATACAATGGGAAGGTGTTTATTATGCTCGGTAGAAGTGCACGATACTTCATGGTATCGATATTTTATTCACAATTTTCATGAAATTTTAATCGATATTTTATGAAGAATTTAATATAAACTTGACAAAGTTTCTATAAAAAATATCGATACCGTGGGATGTGCACCTCTAATTTCCGGACGATATTCAACAGTATCGATACCTTATCGAAAAGAATTCCAAAATTATGTATAATTTGTATACAGGGTGTCCCAGAATTCATCATTCGCATTTCTATGACATATTCTGCAGCCAAAATGCAATAATTTCGCGTTTGAAGAGAAATTTTTTGAGATATGAACATTTTTATATTTCTCTTGAAACCCAAATAACTCAAGAGCTAACTTGTGTTCTCCATACTTGAACCTGACACTGTTGGCTAAGTTGGAAGACAGTGGATCTCTGGAAAAGAATGGAATTATTCTATCATCGTTTGATCCAGAGCTGTAGCGATTTGAAATTTCTGGATTTCCAGCCAATCAGAGTTCAGCAACTTCAAAACGAACAATGATAGGATGGTTCAATTTTTTTTCCAGAGATCCGCCGTCTCACAACTTGGCGAATAGTGTCAAGCTCAACTATATAGCACATACACGCAAAAAAATAATTCGCTGTGGCAGCTAAAAATTAGCTGTTATAGTTAATTTTTGTGGTTGATATTTGGATAGCGAAAAGAATAGCTATGATAGCGATTTTTCTTCGCAATCAGTGTTTCGTTGTACTAGCTTGAGAGAATCGCTGAAAGAACAACCAACCGAGTGAAAAACAAATTCATTGGATAGGGGAGGGTCGATTCCGCAATCTTTCGCGTATGAACTCAAGCTGCTAGCGCTTGAGCCACCCTACCGATAGAGTTTTTCTTGTTCTAATAATACATATAGCTTCAGCGGAGTGTTCCAAATTTAATTTTGCAAAACTGCATGTAAACAAATAATTATCCTAGAGGTTAAATATTTCCTTATTAGGGTTGTTGAACATTTTTTGAACCTCAAAATGTCTATGCATTCGTCAAATGTTTATTGAATTCACATTGAATGTTTGGCGGCCATCTTATTCTCTTTGGGTATGTACTACAGCTACCAAAATCGCTTCACTAGCAACATTTCTTCTGTGATCATTTTTTGTCGGTGCACAAAAGCTATGTTAGTACATATAGCTACAATGATAGTTGCAGGAGCGCAATGTACTCAGCACACAAGTTTTTGCTGTCACTGCGAATTCATTTTTTTCCGTGTAGTACTTTTGAAAAATCTAAAAATGCTCGCATCTCAAAGACCAAGTTTCGGGAAAAGATTCTTTCAAACGGGAAATTATTGCATTCTGGCTGCAGAACATGCCACAGAAATGCGAATGATGAATTCTGGTACAGCCTGTAAAATTCGATAAAACAATTCTATATAAATTATATATCATTGTGAACATTTTTCCACTAGTGATAGGTGACATTTCAGGACATTTATACTTTGTATAAAATTTGTATAAAACTGTTATCAATGTCTTATGAAATTCAATAGAAACTCGACAAAATTTCTATAAAAAATAGAGGTATTTTCACATATCGCTCATCACTATTTTCCCCTGGGGTGACTCTCAAATACAAGCTCTAACAGCTAAGTGCTAAGCAAATCAGCAGCAAATAGTTGAAAACACTCAACAACAGTTTGAGGCAATTCGCAAGGCCGTTGCGTCTCCAAGTGCTAAAAAATATGCTATTTTAGCTTCAGTTGTTGTGTTGCCGGGAAGTTGCTGGGTTTTATGAAACTCTCGAGAATATAAGAATTTTGGTTATTCTTCCCAGTAAACTAGAAACAGGAAGGTTTGTGGAATGAATTTTTACATAAAAAACGGAAGATTACAAATATCGTAGAAAAAGTAATAGATAGGATTGAAATTTTGAACGCTTAACGTTGAATTTTACAAAGTGTATAGTAAAATTCAGTTATTAATTCGTAATCTCCTGTATTTTTATGTAAGAATCCATTCCACAAACACTGTAGAAAGTGAAACTGAATGGGGCTGTATCTTACTTCAAAATTTCACCGAAATTTATTTCTGGTAATAATTACCAGAAAAATGGTAAAAAATTCTATTAGCATGGTAAATATTAACATTCTCTTCTCTCCGTGTATATATTCAAGACGAATATCAATTTTACTCTGTAAAGTGTGAACCTTCCTGTTTCTGGTTGAGCAAGCAAAATAAGAAAAAGTAGTATATTTCTTTCTCCGCGTAAAGCGAATTTTGAAAGGTGTCGAACTTCTCTAACCGATAGATCAAGTTTCCTCCGTGCATATTGAAAATACGTGCGGTCTGTCACAACAAATCATTCTCCCCGTACGTACACAAGCCTTGTTTGGAAAATTCTTATCGGTTCAAGAGATATCATATCCTCTCGAACCATTTTCGATAGAAGAGATATCGAATGACTAAGTTTTTAATCAATATTGAAATGTCATGTCCAGTTTATAGAAACGGAACGGTATAACGCAAGACCTTTAAATCTGCCTCGGGAGATAAATTCTTCAATTCAAAATACTAGAAGATCTCAACTTTCGCGCTTTATTAAAGATCTTGAAAAAAAAAATTGAACCTCAAGGTTCCAGCTTAATTTATGGGAAAATGGGAAAAATGTCCAACCTTTTTTTTCGTAAGAATCGCTATTTTCATCCCTAATAAACTCTTTTCAAAGTGAATATTGAATTTTCACAAACTAACTGACGCACACGGAGAGAAAAAATTTGCTGACGCAGCAAATCGAGGTATTATATATGTAATAGCAAAATTTTTTGCTGACCTAGCTAAAAATTTGCTATAACAGCAATCGGGTTAGCTACGACAGCAATTTTTTAGCTGTGGCAGCAAAAAATGTTTGCTCCGCCAGCAAATTTTCAGTATTATATACAGAATAGCAAACCAATTTTGCTGGGATAGCAAACATTTTTTTGCTGTCGCAGCTAACAAGATTGCTGGAACAGCAAATAGTTTGCTGTCACAGCAAAAGATTTGCTGCTCTTGAAAAAGGAACCCAGCAAAAGTAGATTTTGCTGTCACAGCGAATTCCTTCTTCTCCGTGCATTTTTTTGCAGGGTCTATTGGAGAATATTTCGAAATTTTCGCGTGTCGCATAATCAAGAGCTTTATCGCAATGAACATTTTTAGACTTGGAGTGTCAGATACTCCTATGTGTCAACTGCATTATGTGCAGATACTTCCCTGATGGAAAAATTTCGTCGAATTTTGTTGAATTTTCTTCACTTTTGCCACATTCAGTTTTCATTGAAAATCAGAAAAATTCAAATTAATTCAATAAGCTTCAAGAAACTCAACAATGGTCCACAAACTTCAATAAATTCTAATGAAATTTGTTGACTTACTATACATTGAAGTTTGTTGAAGTTTGAGGATTCTTATTGAATTTTATTGAAATATTGCTGTGCCAAAAGTGAACAAAATTCAACAAAGTTTTTTCATCAGGGTTGTATCAGCTGGGGAATAATTGAACTATTTACTGTGTTAGAAAGGGAAAGTTCTTTTGTACATACAGAAAAAAAAATTTCCGTGAAAAATGGAAAGGTTCATTGATAAATTCAATTCTTGAGCCAGATAAATATCTATTAAATCAAAATTCCATCAACGAAATATATCATATTCTAAAAATTACTCCATCATTGGGAATGAACATGATCATGATCATTTTGATTCATGTAGATCAATCAAGTATTTTTTTATGACTTTTAAATTGAATATTTTATTGTTCCCGGAAATTTTCTATCTTTCTCAGGGTATAAACATGCATCGTGGTTGAGTTCGTGTGGAATGGAATTCATACTTAATTGTTTATGAAATGTTCACAGTATACTCTGAAAAAAAAAATGATCTTAAACCCAGAATATATCGGATTGATCGAATCTAATTCGACATTTTCTTAATTCAAGAGGAATTTTTTACCCCTGAAAAGAAGCCAGCTTTTTTTCTCAGTGTAAAAGGATCAATAATGAAACGAACTCCACCAATTAATCTTGCCATTTCCAAAAGATAGGCTGGGTTTGATTGGTTTGAAACTTGGTGTATCGATATGTTAACCAAGTAGAAATTTACCGGCTCGTCCCACTTCATATCTAGATTTGCCATGCTTCAGCTAACTATGTAATTATATAGAGGAATGAAGAGTCCGACCGTTCAGTTTGTTACTTTTCACTCATTTACCGAAACGAACTCAAAAATTCAGACGTTCTGAACTGAAATGTTATTCCGATAAACTTCCCTCTTATATTTTTTAACGCGTAAATTCAATGAGAAATACAGTTTTGGATTTCTAATTATCAATTTGATCAAACAATTGAACAATTAACCAATATTGTACTTATGGGATGTAATTAATTATGTTGTTCTAATCAATACAAATCCATTATACAATCTCGTGAGGACAAGAGTGAATATGTTTTATTTGACGATGAATATGATTCTGAACGTCATAATGAAGTTTATCCATCGATATGGTAATCTCCAATGTATATTTTTTTTCTGTGTAGGATTTCTGTGCAGACAAAATGCGTTACAGTGTCAGCCAAAAATTAGCTAAAAATATCCGAAATCTACCCTGGTAGAAATCATTTTAGGTAGTTCGCTGGTCCATACACGGAGAAGAATGCAGCTCGAAAGGATAGTAATCTTTGATAGAAAATTGGAGAATATTTCTTAAAATCTGATAATATTTCTTAGAATCTAAGAATTTTTCTTGAGTTTGTAATAAACATAAAACGATTCAGATTTCTCTTGAATATTGCTCGGAAAACAATGAAAAATTATCAATACTTAACAAATCATAAAAACAAATTTTACAAAGTAAATAACAAAATTTTGGAATCTTATTTTCAAATTACAGAATTTTGTTATTCACTTTCTAAAATTTCATTCGTAACTTTTGGGAACTTCGTATTTGTTTTTATGATTTGTTAAGTATTGATAATTTTTCATTGTTTTCCAAGCAATATTCAAGAGAAATCTGAATCGTTTTATGTTTATTACGAACTCAAGAAAAATTCTTAGATTTTAAGAAATATTCTCAGATTTTAAGAAATATTCTCCAATTTTCTATTAAAGATTATTATCCTTTCGAGCTGCATTTTTCTCCGTGTATCAGGGCCAGGGATACGTGTAGTCTGCCTCGATAGCGCCAAGTGGAAGGCGAAGAAAGGGCCTAGAATTATTTCTACTAGGGTAGCTAATTCCTCATTTCAATCTCTACAAATAAAACATTTGTTTCATATCGGGAGTGTGAGATAATGCTTCTCTCAGAGAGACCATGTTTCTAAAAACACTGAAGCCTTCACTCCTAATAAAAACCATTTTTCGTAATTCCAAATTTCTGCCATTTTGTCAAAAAACAGAAATGAATAATCGTTGTTTCCGTGCAAAGTATATCAAATTCTACACGTAGGATTCAATCAAAGAGCAATGGAGTTGTTCAACAACTCCACATACTGTGAGTTATGATATTTCATTTTCAAACGAAAACATACAATCCATGTGCAGGAAAAGTTACATAAAATTTCCTTAAACTTCCGTAAGCAGTTTCCGTAGAATCATTTCTCGACGACAAATTTTATGTAATTCTCACGTCATTTTTGTATAATCTCCTCATTTATGGATTATTGAACAACTGTAGAGGAAAAATTTGAAATCACAAGATAGTGATTAAACGTGATAAGATTTTATCTTCCCCCTCGCGAAGAGGCCTTCTAAATGCGAGGATTCGTAATATATTTGTTGAAGATTTAGTGATTTTATATCCGTGGAAACAAGATAACATCGGTATACTGATTTTACTTGCAAGTAAAATCACTTGCCATGGCATATCAAAGATTCTTTTAAGTTTTTTCCATAATCAAAAGGTTTACTAAAAACAGAGTTTCTGCAGGCTGAATGAGAGATAATATACATCTATGATACATCAGCGATTCAATTTATGATCCTCCCTTTGCGAAAGCAATTTATTTTGTTCGACAAACTTTACATAAGAACGGACCGATATTTCATCGGTATGAAATAATAGATTTCTATCATCTTGATTGATCGTCATCGATCAAGATGGCTAAAGTGGGCGATTTTCAAATTATCAATATTGAAGTGGAATTTTCAGGGAGAGTGATAAATTGTGATTTCTAGTATCATGATAGTCGAGTATCCGTAATATATACAGAATGTTTCACAATAGGTTACCAATCTCACAGTACTTCAGAGAAGAGTTATCATTTAATTCCTATGTTACATTGAAAATTCCCAATTTTTGGGATTTTTATAAGAAAAACATCATTTTTTCCATGAAAGGGTGGTGTAAATAAGTTGAAAGTTCCATCAATAATATGATAATTTAATCATATTTCCATCCAACGCTCTGTCAAATTTGGAAAAAAATGCTATAATTATTCCAACATAAACACCGAGAAACAATAAAAGTCACATCCTGCTATGTAAACTTGGCGTTCGCGTCAAAATATTCCTTTGTTCAATCGATTCTTCTCCCTGTTCTCATTTTTATGCTACCGAAGATTTATGATCACTTTCATTCCGCCCTCCATCTGATTGCCTGGCTGTCATTCGGGGAGAAGAATAAAAAATCATGAGAACGTTTACCACTATGCAGGAACTTCGTACAATGTTTACATAACTCGTGGGAGAATCCGATATAAAATCCTGTTTCATAAGAATAATGGAAGACGTTGACTTTACTGGAGTCAAAACCTTATAGTGGGAATTTAAAAAACGTTCAACATTTTGGAAAGTCAACTGAGGATAGGCGATATTTCGACAGTATCAATATTTTCATGCAATTTGTATAAATTTCCGATCTATATTTTATCAAATTCGATATGAACTCGCGAAATTTTCTAAAAAAATATCGATACTGTCAAAACATCGCCTATCCTTAAAGTCAACTATTTCGCTCGTCAGAAGGTTGAAACCCACAAATTCAATAAAAATCGTAGTGAAAAGAATCAATTCTATTAAGATCACCCCTCAGATGGAAAAATTTTCAAAATTATGTATAATTTATGTATAATTATATTCGACTTATATATAAACTTTATTGAATTATATATAATTTTGAAAATTTTTCCACTCGGGTCTATCACTAAAATAAACTTTCTGGCAACGCAGTCAATTTCACGTAACGAACACAGGATATTCAACAATTAATTCTTCAAAGAAAATATCTAATAAAATCAAACTCATTCCAATGAAATTACAGAACCTTAATCACAGTGGGCAGGACATTACAGGAATCTATATACACAGTAATTTAGCTATCCTGCGGGTTTTGATGAGATTCATGAAACTTTTCTCAACGAATACATTGTATTCGTTGAAGAAAGGATAGAGTTTATAATTAGGAAATGTAATTTACTATTTGTATGAAGAAATTCACTTGTACTCAATCCAGCTTGATTTGATGAAATTAAACAAGTAGAGAAGTATTTAATAAAATCCGTCGTCCTTTTTCATACAGTACAATTCCTACTGAAAGGATCCCGCATTCATTAGAGAGTCATACACAATTCGATCCAAGATCAAAACCTACACTGTTAGAAATTTCTGATTGAACTTCTAATTGCATGTGATGAAAGCGAAAGTTATTCATGCAACTGAAGAATTTATGGTATAATATAGCAAAAATTCAAAATTTTAGTTGCGTGTAAATTACTTCTCATTTCAATCACCAATAATTGGAAATTTCATTCACAAATGTACATGAAAAATATATCAAATTTCACTGTTGAAAAGGCATTTCTAACAGTATACACAATATCAACTTTGAAATTATTCGTGTTGTTCTTTTGACCATTTTAATATAAACCAATAATTCGAAATTCGATCCAACATTTATTATTCCTAAATACATGTTTCACAACGATATGTTTCACCCACCAGTGTGTACTATATTTCTGTCTTGGCATATCGAGTCGAGGTAAAAGTGGTATTACACTTCGCGTGGTTACTTGGTCGAATGGCAAAGTGCATTGGCTTGGAAGAGAAGAAAAGACAACTGGAAAAGCGAGCAGAAATAAAAACAGAAAATAACATCAATGAAAAGAAAGGCTGCTTGTGGAGTGAAGTTTTGTCAGTTGTGTATGGTCATGTAGGACTCGGATAGACTCGTTATTTTCTACCTTTCATTCTTAGCATTTACTTTAACTCCACACATGTTTGTTGAAAATACAAACATGTGTGGAGTTGCAACGCGATAAGGGAAGATGTATGTGTAGTTATGCGCATACTTGTAGATAAAAGAAAACAGTTTTTTTCAATACATCTAACGCAGAATGAAAAGAATGCTTTTAGTATAAATTTTATCCCAGAAACCAGAAATACTGACACAGCAAAACCTTTCAAAAGAACAAAAGCGACCCTTTCTATCAGTATAATTATTGTTTTACATTCAGTGAGATATATTGAAATAAATATTAACCATCTTATTATTCTGCGGAATCTAGATTTGGGTTACACAAGTGATACAAGCTCCAGCTCGTTGCACAAATATCGACCCAAGTTCTTCTTATTCGATTCAACGAATACGCAGCAATGCAAGAAATCTAACGATGATATTTTGTTCCATTCGAATAATAACTTCTACAATTTTTGAAAAAGTTTGCGAGAAAATATGTTGGTTCATCACCGCATAAGTACCTATTCTATTCCCCCGGGATTTTATTCCAATTTTTAAAACCACGTATACGGATATTGAAATCGTAATGTATGTAAACGACGTGTTTCTCTATTATCGGAAAAAACTCCAGCTTACATGAACACAGATATGCGGAAGAAAATAGAAGCGAAAGGTAGAGAAAGAAGAAATGAGAAACATTTGATTATAAACTCAACGAAAAATGCGAGATTGCAATGAGCTCTACGCGTTTTCATGATACCTTCAATACTCGTTTACTAAAATATCAGACTATTCGTACAAATTCGATCATCGTTATCACCTTCCCTACATTGTTGTTGCTATCAACATTCGGTTTGGGTATGCGGAGTTTATCTCTACAACCAACGGTACATACCTATCACTTCGTAGAAGTGGATGAACATTGTGTTTTTTCAACAATATAAATGAAAAATAACATGAATCCGATGAAGCTTTTTATCTCCAAAAAAATATCGGGATTCTAAGAGAAACACGTAAATTGAAACAGAGGAATGTTCATTATGGTAAACGCGCGAAAATAAATCCAATGAAAGAACGATATAACATTTTTTATTCGATTTTTTTAGTGATTTGAAATGAAGAGTGTAACACTCTCCATTAATTTGGAGCTTTTAATCAATTCTGTAAATAAGCTTCTTCAACGTTTAACAGCCACTGAGAAAAAATCCTCGTGTTTATAGCTACTATTTGTAGCTGAAATGATGCCTAGCTCTAAAAAGTATCTACAGTAAGATTTTCGAAGAGTTTGAAGTGGAAAGGCATTGTTCCTATCACAAATAAAACTTGGACTTCAATAACTCCAATAACTACTGTAGCAATGATAATTTGGACCCACGATAGTTTGAAACTCACGTCTTTCACAGCTTCGAAAAGTAGCTATCAGGTTGGCAAGTAAGTAATTGCGGATTTCACTCATAGATGGTGTCAGTTGAATTTTTAGGTTTGCAGACGTAGTACAAATGTAAAACACATCTTGTTATTCGATAGTTAGCAATTCAGCTGTCAATCAGTATCAAAAGTTTTTTGATCGTTCGCGTAGTTTTCGTTTGGCGTTCGTTGAAAAATGGAAAATCAAAAGGAACATTTTCGTCATATTTTGCTTTTTTATTCCCGCAAAGGGAAAAACGCATCGCAAGCTCATAAAAAGTTATGTGCTGTTTATGGTAACGAAGCCTCAAAAGAACGGCAGTGTCAAAATTGGTTTGCCAAATTTCGTTCTGGTGATTTTTCACTCAAAGATGAAAAACGCTCTGGTCGTCCAGTTGACGTTGATGACGCCCTAATCAAAGCAATAATCGATTCGGATCGTCACAGTACAACACGTGAGATTGCAGAGAAACTTCATGTATCACATACATGCATTGAAAATCACTTAAAACAACTTGGCTATGTTCAAAAACTCGATACATGGGTTCCTCACGAACTGAAAGAAACGCATTTAACGCAACGCATTAACATCTGCGATTTGCTAAAGAAACGTAATGAAAATGATCCATTTTTAAAACGACTGATAACTGGCGATGAAAAATGCGTTGTGTACAACAATATCAAGCGGAAAAGATCGTGGAGCAGGCCACGTGAACTAACTCGAACAACAGCAAAAGCTGATATTCATCGAAAGAAGGTTTTGTTATCAGTTTGGTGGGATTACAAAGGAATTGTCTACTTAGAACTCTTACCACCCAACCGAACGATCAATTCTGATGTCTACATTGAACAACTAACGAAATTAAACAATGCAGTTGAAGAAAAGCGGCCTGAATTGACAAATCGAGAAGGTGTTGTATTCCATCCTGACGATGCAAGGCCACACACATCTTTGGTCACTCGGCAAAAATTATTGGAGCTTGGTTGGGATGTTTTGCCACATCCACCATATAGTCCTGACCTTGCACCATCTGATTACTTTTTGTTTCGATCTTTCCAAAACTCCTTGAATGGTAAAAATTTCAGTAATGATGATGATGTCAAATCGTACCTGATTCAGTTTTTTGCTAATAAAAACCAGAAGTTTTATGAACGTAGGATTATGATGCTGCCTGAAAGATGGCAAAAGGTCATTGATCAAAATGGGCAATACATTACAGAATAAAGTTATTTAGTTCCATGAAAAAAGTGTCTTTGAGTTTCTAACAAAAATCCGCAATTACTTAGTTGCCAACCCAATATTTTCACAATTTTTATATTCCTACAGGAACTTCCTCCAGAATGACTGATACATGTATTTACCCAAGGAACCACAGCTCGTACGCATTCAGTATTGTAACCGCAGTTCGAAGTATCAATAATTGATAAATTATGTCTACCTATGATTATGGAATACAGTTATCACAATTCGCCTGCTAATTAATTACCCTTTTTTTACCATTTTTTTTTCAATGTGGAAATATACATAAATATCATGGTATGAGATGATAAATAAATGATTCATAACCCACGTGAGATATTTTATTCTTCCCTTCTTTGTTTTATTCAATGAAAATCTACCTGGACAAACAAAGAGAGAAACAATAAAATATTTCATGTTCTTTAAAGATTAACAACACCTCATCTGTCATACAGGTTATTTGCAGTTTATTATTTTTCAATTGATAATATAACTGAAATATTACAGTAATGATAACGTATTTCATTACATTTTTGATAAAACAAAATAATAAAAATCACAAAAAAGCCAATAACTATCCCTGCTTCATGAGAAAAAGAAAGTAAATTTAAGAAAGATATAAAAAGCAACATATTATTTCATGCGACAACTATTTGATGATATGGTATTAGGAATTTCTTGGGGCTTCTCCATCAATCATTTCCAACTCTACTCGCCATAAAATCAAAGCATACTGTCGAAAATAGTTTTATTCGAAATGATTACAGCATTATACTCAACGCAACATGAAGTTTTTCCTGCTGCGGATATAAATTATTGACATTATAGCGATATAACTCACGAAGAATAAAGATTTTTTGTAACTACTCCAGCTGTTTGACTAGAGTTATTTTAGTTACAGAAAATTGCTGGGCTCATTTCCAGCTACGATTTGGAGTTGTGAGACTTGGAATAGATATTTTCTTCCATTTTCACTTGAGTAGGTACGATTCATGCAGTTTCAGTTACAAAACGGAGCTACAGTAGGAGAAAACATTCAGTTCCGAATATAGTAGCTATGATGACCATTTCCATTTTTTTCAGTGAGCCAATGTATAAATCGATACTCCCAAAGAGTGCCTAGTAGCAGAAATTTTTTTTTATAAAACGTAATTTATTCTTCTGTATGCGGTATAAAAAATCTTCACCTTCACTCAAGTTAAATGGATTAAAAATTCAAGTTCATATGCATTATCATGACCGCTTTGTTCTTTTTTTCTCTTTAATATCTTGTTTTACTTGTTTCTAGATCCTCCAGTCATTAATATTTTCATTGACTTTCTTCTCAATTCCAGTTGAGGTAAAGATTTTTCATATATCGTACGAAGAAGTGTATTACCACTCACTACTGTGAATTTTTATTTGTGAGAAAATCTGTTTTCATACACATTCTGACTACTTTTCTTGTTTTTTTTTTGCATTTCACAAGTCTCTCAAACATCATAAACGTATTTTATAGCGTGGAATGAAACCGTAACAGGCAACTCTTTCCATTCGAATAGTGAAAAGAAGAACTTCGTTAAAAGGAATATTACATGTTACGGCAATCTTTAACATTTGGAAATTCATCGCACCATAATTAAATTTGAAAATTTAATATAAGGTTCAATAATATATCATCAGAATCCCATAAACGAGGTATTATTAGGCGTTAAAAATATATTATAATAAGTCTGAAGCTAGTCATTTTTATGCGGATACATACTGAAAAAAATACATGTTATTAGATTTTTACACTGTGGAATTTTCTGCCAAAAAAATGTGCAGAATTTTCTTCATGGATTGGGAACTTTTCATTTTAATTTAATGGAATTTTTTTCACCTGCAGAGGATTGAATATCCTCAGAAAGCAAAACAGTTCCTCGAAGTGAGGGAAAAATTCCCTTATTTTAGATGAGAAAGAAAAACAATTCCCCCAAGATTAAAGAACGGAATCCACCATATTTTAGATTCATCTTTCTGAATTCAACACAATTTTTTTACAAGTATCTCGTATCTTTCTTTTTCAAGATCATTCGTCTTCGTTGATATCCCATCAAATTCGTACTCTTCAGAATATTTGGTACAATACCATACTGCAAATTATTCCATTAATACGTTATTCCCAAATATGGAAATTCTCATCTCGTACATATTGTTCTACAAGACCTTCGGCAATTTCGTTCGCTTTGTCCGATAATGCTGGTTTGGAGTTGATATTTTATAAGCGTCACGACTCCAATTGCCTTTCTTTCAAGGAGACCACGTCCTGATCATGCACGGGGAATATTTTTCCCCTTCCCTCAAATGAGCGTAAAAATTCAGTAGGATCATAACTCCAAGTATCACGCATTATATTATTTTGCAATAAACATATTCCATGTAATTTAAATAAATTGTTGGAATATTTCTTCGTAATTTGCCTACAAACAGGAAAATGGAATATATCTTTTATCCCAAAACAAGTCAAATTGTTTCAAATCCCCGGATTTTAACAAATCTCTCCTGATAATATCAGTTCCCACGACTCCTCGCGGGGAATATAATTTTCAATTTTTATAAAATGGTTTCCGTGATGATTTCCTGAGTGATCTCGAAAATCACTAAAGAATGAGAACAGAAAAAGTGTTCTTGTTTTGTTTTTTTTCTTAGAAAATGGGGCAAGAGTTGAAGTGAAAGGGCCTGATCAGGGAATTTAAACCATTAAAAATAAATGCTCGGATATCATCTTGCCTTACGTTGCAACAGATATTTATAAGCTTTCAACAGAATGGCCTTTGTTTGAATTATGAAATCGTGAATATAGTTCTTTATCGATAATTCATTATTCCTGGATTAAATGGAAATGCGTCTGATTGGTATAGAGTCTACTCAATGTTTACATGGCGGACTGAAATATAAGTAATTCCGCGAAAGCATCTGATATCGTTATCTTGTCAATTACCTGACTGTACTGTTTTTTCAACTTATATTGGTTTTTAAAATCGGTGATCTCTCCGTATCATTCTATTTCATTCGTTCCAACCTTCCGACAGGAAATGAGAAATCTTCTGAAGAGCAGTACGAGTCAGTTCACATTTAAAATATTGATACTTTCAGCGATTACAGAACAATTGAGTAAATAATTACGAAATTACGAATTTCAATAGTATAGATGATCCAAATTTGTTACAAAACGAAAATAGAAATAATTCAATTTTGAAACGAGGAATGTTTATTGGGCGGATTATTTGAGAGATGTGTAGAGACCATATTACATGGAAAATCAATATTGTTATGTACATGTTTTTTTTTATTATTATTGAACCAATTTCATCCCTCATTTTCATGTTATCTGATGATCAGTCATCAATGAAACTGAGCAAATGTAAAATGATGTGAAGCGATCAAAGAGATCACAAAGGAGCTGTCTATCGCAAATTTTATCATGCGATCAATCAAATTTACTGATGAATTTAAATGTGCCCATACAATACTTTGTGCCTCAAGATATCTTTTCATATCTGCACTCAGAGAAAAATTCTTGCTGAAAAACCGATTCCGAAAAATCTACTTCGCTAAATTAGCAGATCGATTGCTGTTACAGCAAAAGTATTACTATTTTAGCAAGATATTTGCTAATTCAGCAAAATTTTCTAACCATCTGTATATCTACAATTCCGGATTGCCGAATAGAAAATTTTTTACTAATTCAGCAACAAGTTTTGCCATATCAGCGAAGCGAATTTTCGAGGTGTGCTGTTTCAGCAACTTTTTTTCTCTGAGTGTGATCAATGAAGCTGATATGGGACTACTAGCAATTCGGCCGATAATCCTAGTAATAATTCCCTAAAGATCCGGTCATTACAATAGTGACCATGTGTGTTTATAAATGAAAATTGTGAAAATTACAATCTTTATGACAAGAATGAAGACATCGTGGATCATAGAAGATAATCACTCCATATTAGTTCGATGAATTACCATTTAAATAGTAATAGTAGTAGTTTTTCTGAATTGTAATCTATTGAACTAATGTTGAGCGATTATCTTCTATGATCCGCGATGTCTTCGATCCGTCAATGAGGATTGTCATTTTCACGCTTCCTTTTTTCTCAGTGTACAGACGGACACGAAACCGAGTTCCTTTCTCAACTTCTGGGCAGTGTTTTAGAGTGAAAAATCTTTGTTCCGAACACAAAAAATTTTCTTTACCTCCGACACAATTACATGATTCTTTCTGATCCACTCCGCTTATAAAATTCTTTATTGAAACATATCTTTGGATTCTCATAGTTGTTCCAGATTGAGAAATATAGAGCACAAAATTAGCCAAAGATTTCCTGATCAAAATAATTCATGGTTAAGTAAGAATCCTTCAAAATTCCGATCGAAACCTTTGACACGAAGATTATCAATTCCAAAAACTCCTTTTTCATCACGTAAATTTTGTGAGTAACTGTGTTAAAATGGATTTATATGAATTTATACAATTGACTTGTGAAATTGATAAAGAACTTGCAATTACTTCATGTCATTATTTGTATAATTATGTAGCATAAAATTACCTTTAATTACAAGTTCTTACCGGTGAATTACAGTCATTATTTTAATAGTCTCGCAACTCATATTTCCACAACAGTGTTATTCGATCGAGGTACATACGTTTGTATTGAAAAATATACATTCGAATGGTTCTCAATTACACGAGGTATACTACACCCTGGAAAAATAGTTGGGCAATTTTAACAAATTTGGCATGCTCGAACAAGAGACCTGTTTGTATTCATCGTCCAAACGAAAAAATTCAATACCACTCTTTCCACAATCAAAAGTTAACATAGCTTGGTACTTGCTTTTTCAATAGAAATTCTGATACTATGGAGTCGGAGCTAAACGTGATTTGAAGGAATATTAATGTTCAATCAATCAATCAATAACGATAGAATTGATATACATGAAAAAGGTGAAACCTAATAAACCTGATTTAAATGGAGTGCTTCAGTCATGACGGATTCAATTGAAATAATAGGGGATTTTTGGAATGAAAATGTTTAGTGGAATCGTGTTAGAATTAGGTGGAGAGACCATATTCTGATAGGTAATTACCCTAGTAGGAATTATGATCGGGAATCAGATGGGCCCCAGCTAGTTTTCCCAAATGTTAGGTTGGTTTCTAGCTAGTTTTGTAACGCACTTTCTAGCCTGTGCCCATCCAGATGTCCCAGGGAATTGCTAGGTTGTTGTTCAATTTGGTAATTAGAAATCTGAAATGTGTTTTTTGTCAAATCACACCTATGAATAAGTTAACAATGTTTTTTGACATGTAATCTCCAGTCAAGAACGTTGCTTTCAAATTTATTTCCATAAAATAATCCCGAAGGACAAATTGAAACGTTGGGGCTTCCTTTCATTCCTCTGACCGTGTTGATGGACTATCAATGTTCTTGTACGATCAGTTGACGCATGAAAAATTTACATAAACCAACTAAATGTTTGGGCACTCAAGTCAAATTGACTGGAATGTATTATCCAGTTGCCCCCATATGGGTCCCATCTATTACGTGGATGGTAAATGGGACAACCAGACAAATTTCTACCAGGGAAGCATCCCTATGTTGACTTATTGTTTCCATGGAAACAACTCTACAGTTTAGACCCGACTAAAAGTTGAATAAAAGCTGCTTGCGATAAATTATCAATTCCAATGAAAATGTGAACCCACACCTTTGTTGCATCAATGTCATGATATGATAGCTCATATACGTACACATCGAACTCACACTTTCCTGTTCACTCCTTTCTTTGAAATACCACGTCTGAACGTGTTTTATCAAACGTCATTTTCGAAACTGTCAGTACATCGAACTCTTAATGCCGAAAAAAAGTTGATCGAGGTCCCTTGAAGTTCACAACACAGTCGAGTTCAATAACGCACTTACTATAATGAAGAACATCTCTCCTGTCTTTTTCATTCTTCTCCGGCTGAAAAAGTCTTTAAAAAAATGGTGACTTACTCCTTTTTCCATTGAAATAAATCGAAGACGAGGAGAACGAAGAGAAAGAAAGTAAAGTGAATATAGAGAAGAACGAAAGAGGCAAAGATCCAAGGATAGGAAGAAAGTGGATACGTGAGTCGAATGCAATCTCTTAGAAACATCGGAAGAAGAGAAGTTCTGGTTAATTACGAGATCGGAGCTAAGGAAATTTCTCACCGCACTTTGTCTTTCGCTGTTCTGTTATTCCCTGACTGGAGGAAGATGATGAATAATATGATAAATCTCACTACAGAATTGAATATTCCTTAGACAGATTCTTCCTGAATTATTATTCTTCCTGGAAACATTCAAATATGCCTCGGTTCTTATCGATCCGAATGTTTGAGACATTTTGTGGAAAGTTTATCGCTGTACACGAATGATATGATTGATTGGTGGGAGATTTAATCACGAAATTCGAGAAATTGTTGCATTTCGATACTTTCAATACCTGTCATCTACACTATGGAAAGTTTCCCATCAAGTATACTCCCATTTTTCGACACAATTACTCTTTCTCTCTAATTCGATGCAGTCTTTTCTAGCGATATGTGAAAATATCCATAGTTTATATTGAACTTTATGAAATATTGATAAAAATTTTGCACAAATTTTATACAAAACATTGCCCATCACTGGTCTTTTCTTGAGAAAATATGCTGTCTCCCGATTGAGGAGAAATTGTTTTTTCATAAAAGATACAGAATTTTTCGTCTAGTTGGAGGAATTATTTGGCTTTTCGGGTTTTGAAGCCTCAAAAGGGTGAGGAAAAAGTCCATCAAATCATAGGACAAAGTTCGTCGTCAATGAAGAAAGAGAACTTTATTGCCTCCAGCACTTTTTCAAGAAAAATTCTACAATTTTTTTCTCAGATAATGAAAATTTCGAGTTCAACAAAGTACGCCTCTGCTCATAAAAAAACTTTTATATAATATAAGAACATACATCGATAGAAGTTCCCTCACGACTTCCCACTCATATTCATTCATAGCTTTTTCATTCAGGAGAGAAAAAAATCAATTCTCCTTGGTTTTCTCTCTCGAGAATCATAAAAATCTTTATATTTTTTTGATCTATTTCAAAACGCCTCGGTTTCAAAATAACCCCAATCCATAAAGTCTATAATCTCATGAAAAAATATATATAATCTTGTAAATAATTGAACCATTAATTCCTGGTATCGGTAATTATTTCTTCCAGTTCGGTATTAGTCACTCAGCTGCTTTCTTTCCACTACTTCCTTCCATTTTAATTATTTTTCCGGAATGAAATCTCGCCCACAAACGAGCGACGCCCACGTTTCTCTTGAGAAACATCGAAGGAACGAGAACATAAAATTATCGAGACATCGAGCAACAAATTCATGTAAAAATTAAATACTGATTGCATTTGTCTTCAAGCAGCCATCTTGGCGAAAGAAAGTCAATTTCAATGAATGTTTAAAAATTCCAAGTCGTATATCTTTTGCTCAACGTACCTTATGAAGCATGTCCTTCTTTCAAAACGTCGTGTTGTTTTTTAAATGAAATTACTTCCATGCTAAGTTTTACAGAGGAGAAAACGCAGTTGATATGTGTAAAAGAAGCCAACTTCTCTTCACGAAGCAGAGACTATTTTTCGACCACGAATCACGTATTCTTCTCATTCTTATTCTTTCTCTCGTTTCATCTCCTGCATCTGTTCGAAAGAAACCAACGCGTGTACGTCAAACTGTAACATGGGCTATATAGGAAATCTCTTTTGGCTCTGGTCCAGCTGCGCTTTTATCGTTGCACGGATCTTTTTCGTCAAAGCCGGATAACGATTACCTAGATCTATCTAATTAATTATCAGAACTGTGGGATTTTTATGAAGCTCAGAGAGATTTCTGAAATCAGAAGTGTTTTTTATTACTTTATGACTTGTTGGTTCCACGGTTTGATTACCAGGATCCTTGAACGATTCTAATAACTGTTTTATTCATAATCAGGAAATTATCTTTCGAGGGATATCTCAAAATATGAGAAACCAGTGTTACATCTTGTGCTGTTAAATTCCTCGTTTTCTCAAAAAAGCGTCGATTTATTGATCTTTGCAAGGAACACAAGAAAGTCGGGATTTAGGAATTTTGTTGGAGAATTCCAAACACTATACAGCAGATTTCAAATTCTTGATTTTACACAACTGACGAACAATGTTTACTTTTGAAAAAATATTTAAGAAAGATATCAGACATTCTAAAACAGTGGTTAATCCTCAAACACAACCCTTCCCCACAGTATTCTTACTCAAGATCCGACCAGAAAAATAAGACTTATTGAATTTTATAACGTATTCTGAGGAACTTATGTCACGTTTACGTGGACTTTCGTTGTTGTTTACAAGAATCCAGTAAATCGAGTATTTCAGTGGCACGACGCGGCGATACGGTGAATACAGAAGCTGAATCGAATGAGCGCCAACACTACATCCACCTTGAGTTACCCATTTTTCTCAAATCGTGCTTGTGAACTGAATAAGGATGAAGTGCATTTGATCGCGGATAGCGACACGTGTATTATGATAATGCGTGATGTATGTTGTTCCCACAGTAAATATATTACGCACCAAGCGGAAAACATTTTTGAGAATGCAACACGTAAAAAAATATATTCAAATATGAATACAAAATACACAAGAATAAATCTTTTATTTTTAGAATCGTGGATGGAAAAATATAAAATTTATATTTGTAATTATTTGGAAATGACAAAAACAAGATCTCTCATTCATAATCTTGTATCCCATCGGAAAATGAATAGTTTTCGAGAAAGGAAAACTCTACAGATCGATGTATGAATTCTCTACTTCCTCAATTCCCAATTTTATAAACAATTCTGCAGTGAGGATTACGTAAACTTGAGCCAGCGATTCACATCGTTTGACAAAATTCCTGTACTCAGGTTATCTCCAAACTTCGATTTCTTGAAACTAAGATTACCGTTTCATCATTGTCGTGATCTACTCCAAAATCTCGGCGCGATAATCTCATACTCTGACATTAATTCTACCAAAAAAACCTTGAATATCTTACTTTTCTCTTCTATCAGCGTGACGTGTTGTGCCCAACGTAATCTTCGACTCTTTATCATTCTAAGTATATCAGGGCTAGAATATAATTTATTCAGTTCACGGCTGTGACGGTTCTTCCATCTACCGCTTTCCACATCTAATAGAGAACCGAATATTTACTCCGAAATTATATTCTCGAAAAATCTCAACTCTTTTCTATCTCATTCATAATCAAATTTTTCTCCTGTCAACACGTTCTGTTCACTCTTACGTATTGCTAAGTAAGCAATGAAGCCAATTACAACCACTGCTACTACTACTACTACTACTACTACTACTACTGTCAACAATTCCTTTTGTTTTGCTTTTATTTCTTCTGGAAAAAATTCAAAAAACGAAACGCTCGAAACAAATGCCGTATACTTCAAAGAGTTATATTCTTCGATCAACGTTCTTTCAAGTAAAATTTATGCTTTGATCAAAATTGAGGTAAATGTGGGGTATTTCGGCCACGCCGGTTGCATCGTCCATCATTTTGACATACTTATGTTGATTGCTATAAACTATGCGCGACAAAGTACGTAACACGGGATGATTCTTTCATGTTTCAATACAGTAAATGTCAGAATCATGAAAAATTTTCGCTTCTATTTAAATAGAAAATAGCAAATATGCAAAGACTGCCTTTCAATCCAAATGTGAAACCTTGACATAAAAGGTTAGATAGTAAACATTTTCTAATAAGATATCATCATATTCTTTTACAATTTTGGAAACCAACATACACGGAGAAAACGGAACATCAGTGGGTATTTTTACTGTTACTGGATTACTTTTGTTTTGATAACACGAGCCAGTCCTGTCTGATAAAATACTCACTAATGTTTCATTTTCTCTGTGTACCCTGAAATACATCATGTTGATTTATATAATGTACTCTGAACGTCATTTTTGGTCATTTTGAAGATATTTGGCCTCAGCGTGAATTATTCTGGCAAAAACGACTTCCCAACATCATGGAACATCTGTTGTTGGGGAGGTTGCGTCGTCAAATCCACAGCAACAAGCAGCAAACTTGAAAGCTGTTGTCATGATGTTGTGAATATGTTTCGATACATGGAGCTATGACACGTGAGATAAAACTATCCTACAACAACAAAACACAAACTGTTGGAGCAGCACTGAAGCAACAGTTGCACTGCAACTTTTGCTGTCAGGGTATCCACTAGGGGGGGTCGAAGGAACTTTTTTCCTTCTGATCGGGACGTAATAGTGCAGAAGAATTGCTTTGAGGTATCACTATGAACCATGGCAAACCCCAGCTGGATCAGACAATATCTTCTGTTGCAAACCTAGGCTTGAATTTCTTATTTTTCAGGGAGAAATACCTACCAGGTGTGTAAGTATGGAACCGGAATTTTTGTACAGGAAAAACACGTTTATTGTAATGATATGATACAAAGTAACTTATTCACAGTATTGTCCGTCGCTATCTATACATTTTTTCCATCTTCCTGGCAATTTGTGGATTCCACGCCAAAAGAACTGTTGCTCTTTTGAGGCAAACCAGTCATCGAGACATTTTCGTACATCTTCGTAAGAAGTAAAGCGCTGCTCAGCAAGTGCGTGTCACATCGATGCAAACAAGTAGTAATCGGATGGGGCAAGGTCCGGTGAGTAAGGCGCGTGCTGGAGAATCTCCCAACGGAACGACTCTATCGTTTCCTGGACCTGTTTTGCTTTGTGTGCTGGTGCATTGTCATGCAGCAAAATCACCTTGTGTCGTCTTTGTTGGTATTCTGGTCGTTTTTCACGCAAAACTCGATCCAAATCGATCATTTGTTGTCGGTAGCGTTGGGTATTGACAGTTTCCCCAGGTTTCAGCAGCTCGTAGTAGATTACGCCCTTCTGATCCCACCAAACACACAGCATTGTCTTTCGTCCGTAGCGGTTTGGTCTTGCCGTCGATGTTGATGGTTCACCCGGAGTAACCCATGACTTTTTGAGCTAAGGATTCTCGAAATATATCCACTTCTCATCGCCAGTCACAATTCGATGGAGAAATGACTTTCTTCGGAACCTGACGAGCAGCATTTTGCATGATGTTTTGCGGTTTTCCTGCTGTCTTTCGTTGAGTTCATGTGGAACCCATTTCCCCACCTGTTGTATCTTTCACATGGCTTTCAACCGAAGGGAGATGGCTTCTCGGGTCACCTTTAACTGATCCGCCAGTTGTTGTTGTGTTTGAGCGTCGTCTTCGTCCAACAAGGCTTGCAGGTCAGCGTCTTCAAACTTTTTCGGTAGTCTTTCACGTTCTTCATTCCTGACGTCAAAATCGCCACTCTTGAACCGTTTGAACCACTTGAAATACTGTGTTTTACCGAGAGCATGCTCACCAAACGCCTCTACAAGCATTCGATGCGATTCGGCTGCGGTTTTCTTCAGATGAAAACAGAACAGTAGTGCTGTCCGCAAATCGTAATTTGTTGGCACAAAACTCGACATGTTTATCCCTAATAAACTAATGCTACTGAATGGAACTCGTGTTATTGTGAGTTGGAAATCTTTGTCGGATATTAATACAATAACAAGACACCGCTGACGTGATGTGTCGGTAACTGCATCGACATCTAGCGCCACCTATGGGCAAATTCCGGTTTCATACTTACACACCTGGTAAATGTGAGGTATAAATTGCAACTCATTTTATTTTCATTCAAGAATGTCAAGACCAATGTGATTCCCTTTGAATCACTTAAAATATACTTCTTTGTGTCAATAATTACCTAAAACAATGAATTTTGACTGAGGATTCAGGAACAGATGTAAAATTCAAGAGACCATCAGCAGTTCAAAGCGAATAATGGTTGTGATTTCTGCTAGTTAGTTTTGTCGTTCCAAGTATCTAAGAAGGTGATTGATGTTATTCATTCCTCATTCTTTGGGCTGTATAATACACTCAAAGTGAGTTGATAGAAGAGTTGATAATAGAGGATACATCTAGCACCGTACGTTATAACATTGTCTCTAAACTGAATTTCGAGGCAAAATATTATTGGGCAAAATGGTTGACTGGACGAGGGTTTCCATAACATCACCATCAGTACTCAAGAACATCACCGATTAAGAACTTGTAATAAAACTTCCTAATAAGGAATCTTCACCTAGCTGGGGGTTTAATCAGTTTCCCTGTCACACTGTTGCAGTGGAACGGATGGTGAAGCTAGTGACGGAAGCTTCAACTAGACAGAGGTCGACAGATCGGAGCGACTCTAAAGTCAAGCGCCGCACTACCCAAGTTTAATCATAAACCTGAGTATGAGAGCGCTATGAGCTGCGAAGAATCTGAGTAATCCCCGGAGTTCTGAATGGTTGGTTGGTTGGTTGGTTGGATAGGGCGTGGAAGGGATCCAAAGTGGGATCACCTCCGCGTGGTGGATTCTAGGTCACTTAGGTTGACAAGGCGCTATGATATCATTTTGAACCCGAGTCAAAAAACCGAAACCTGATTTAGCTCTGATTCGTTGCGTATCACGGAGTGGAGCAGGTTGGATTCATTTCTCACCCTGTTCTCAACATGATCTTGCTTTAGAAATTCTTATTCGACCTGATGTTGACCTTTTTTTGATCTGATTAAACTCTGGATCGTTACATATTACGGTGTTGATTAGGCTTTGAGAGTATTAAAATTTTTCGACTCGAGAAGTCCATATGGATTAATGAAGAAATTATCAACTTACTCTGAGTGTACTGTACAGTCCAAAAAATGAGCAATAAATAACTTGAATCACCTTTCTAGATACTTGAAACGTCAGGACTAACTACCAAGATTAAAACCATTATTTGCTTTGAACTATTCATCGTCCCTTGAATTTTACATCAATAATAATTGAATGAATCCTCAGTAAAAATTCATTGTTTCAGTAAATTATTGACACGAAAGAGTATACTCCAAGTGATTTGAAGGGAATCACATTGATCTTGACATTCCCAAATGAAAATGAAATGAGTTGCAATTTATACCTCACATTCAGGTATTTTCGACTGAAAAATCGAAAATTCAAGCTCAGGTTTGAAACACAGGATATTGTCCGATCGAGCTAGAATTTCTGTTGGTTCATATTGATATCTCAAAGCAACTTTCCCGCACTAATACGTTTCGATGAGAAGAAAAAGAATTTTCGCGACCCACCCTACATTCCTACTATTCACCCTTCCACGCAGCCACCAGATATCCAAAAGAAAACTTGTAGAGTTCACAGGTGCGAGTTGGACGCTCCCAAAGAGGATGCGAAAGATACCATAAAGGCTCAGAAAAGAGTTCCAATGTGTCGCCCTCAGAGCTCTATCAGATTTGTATTTACCCTGTCACGAAATCCCACGTGGGATTCAACGTGGATTCTATCCCCGAAATTTACCTGCGTTTCTAGCTGGGATTCCTCATATCCAGGTGGAATCTTAGCTGGGATTCCTATTTCCAGGTGAAATCCCAGCTATAATTCCAACTTCAACGTGAGATTTCAGTTGGAATTTCTGATCCTAGGTGGAATCCCAGTTGGAATTGGAAATGCCACATGGATTTTTATAACAGGGTATATCCTCTAAAAGAGATCTAGTAAAGTATTCAAAAAACTTCTAATGTCAGACCTCTGTAAGATTTCTCTTAGACCACATTTTCTTTCAAATAGCGAATATATGTTGTTCTGGAGATTAGCTGTAAATGGAGTTCATAATATTATCTCTGAGAGCTTTGTGCTGTCTGGAGTCTAAATCTGAGAGAATGAGAAGAGATGATTCTCACTCCAACAGAGTGAAATTTCATTCTTCGAGTAGCCAACGGGACACTGTTGTCAACAAACACTATTTTCCAATCACGTATTCTTGTTGATAAGAATGAAAACTCAAAAGAAGTAAAAGTCGCTACATTGGCATCAGTGCAATAGGAAGCCTATTCTAATTTTTCGGATAGAGTTCTCCCTCTCACAGATTTATAGAGTATCATTTTCTCGGTATATTTCTATATAAATCAAATTAATAACTCGCAATAATTCCATTAACAAAGAAATTTGATTACTAAATTGACTTATCCTCATTCCATGTTATTATTTTGTGCACCGTTCAAGAGATCCGTGCAATGCGGAGCTGAATTGAGAAGCATAATATCCCTACCCACCGTGTACCACGTTTTCTCCTGCTTTCCTTCCCACAAATTTGGACATAAAATAAATAAGTTGACGAAATTGAACTGACGTAGGTTATTTCCTGTAATGTATATAGCAAGATACATCTTTCGTCTGTTCGTAAAGGCGGATATGTCAATTAGGACGCGACCAATTCTCGGAGGTTGCGACCTTCCGTTTCTCGGCCCACGTGCAGGCGTTGCAAGTCGGCATATAATACATTATTCCTATCGCACGAGACACGCAAGTACAAATCGTGCGTGCCGTTATTATTCATTGTAAGAAGACAAAAGGATCATTCATCTTTCGTCAGTGGGGCCTCACTGCCCTTCTCTTCTCTCGTTTTCACTGGCCAATGGCATTGACAATCATGTCAATGGCGTTGATATGCGAGGGTGCAAAAATGTACATACGACATACATATGATTCTCTCTCCTCCTCTCTTTCTCCCTTTCTCTCTTTTTCCTCTTGAAAAATTGGTCAAGGTTATGGTGGCGGTTTCTACAACGTACGCGTCGTGGTAATTTCACTTCGTACACAAGATTATTGAGGCGAGGTAATCTTAATGGTGTGTTCATGTCGAGAATTCACAATAATAAGAGGAAGGGAAATTATTTTTCAAACTTGAATGTGAAATATATTATTGAACAGTTCTTTTGTTTTGTGATTATAGAAAAAATAATTGGTATGTGTCAGATTTTCCACTTTCACAGCAATTTTATTAGTTACCCGAGGAAAAAAGATTAGATCTACTGAGATCTAGGTAGATCTTTTGAGATATATGTCCACGGGGAGGAAAATACAGTTGAAATTACTGTGGAATTGACAAGAAAAATTATGGGATTTTCATGTAATTCTAGAAAACTCCCCAACAATTTATAATGATGGCCAATACAATATTTACTGAATAAGAAATTTGCCCGAAAATTCATGAATTTCTGAATTTCATCGCAGGAATTCTTACTATGTGAATTGAAAATCGCACGTATAATTCTTATGGGGAATTATTTTATTGTGTGAAAATATTCATGAAAATCAAAACTCGGTCTGGCGTTGATATGAAGCACAGTAAAAAATATTGTATTTTACATGAAAAAGTAATGGATTATGCTCTCCGTGTGAAATATATGTGGACCTCTTCAGATCTAAATTTTGGCAAAAAAAGATCTACGAAGATCCAAAGAGATCTCCAGCAATCTTTTTGAATTTTTCCTTTATTTTTTTGGATTCCTCGCAAAATTGGAATCTTTGGGAGTAAGTGGGTATCAGAAAACTCCAAAGATTGTTGCCTAAGTTAAGATGTGCAGATGTAAGTAAATATCAAACAGGTCTATTTATCTTGTTTTCTCGGGTATGATAGTGAATTTTCAACTATACAACGAAAAATTTATCAACCTCTTTAGAGAAAATACTCAAAATTCAGCTGAATTTGCAAATAATTCACAGCTCACACTGAATTGCATAGCGCAGCTATAGGGAAATCAGATTTCACTGTCACAGTCAATTGTTCTGCTCCGCTCAACAAGTAAAATATATTTGAAATGTATTTTGATTCCACTCACTTGAATGCACCCTGCGTACTGTACTCCAAAGTACAGGTGGTGGAGCAGGGGTGGAAGGGCTGGGGACATCGTTAGGATTAACACCGTGAGTAGCCAGTTTGAATACGTCTTGAAACCTACAACAAAAAATAAACGATTAACAGGTTGAAGAAATGAGATGAAACGAAGAAACAAAACACTCAGAGTACAGAAGAGATTTCAAAAATTGCTCATTAGTTCATCACCATCACTTCTTCCCTCATCATCTCACTTTTCTTAATCATCGAACCAATACCTGCGGATGACTGATTCATCACCTTCCCATCAAACCACAGAAATCAATCTTTCGGTAGATTCAACGAGGCGTTCATTAATCACGATGTGCACGCATATATATGCATACACATTTCACTATCGCTTCCATTCGTTATTATTGTTCGTAATCTAAGTACTTTATCACTCGACATATCGGATAAGCTCTTACGAACCCTTTCAGCTATAAATTATTCTATACAATGCTCGGAGTGTGTTATGCACATTACTCCAAGTACATCGCATACATAACCTCGCCGAGCATACCGGTAGAACATAAATTATTCCTTCTCATCTTAAAAATAATCAGAATGCATATGATTTATACATCTTGACTGGATGATGAATATTTGTTTCTTGTCAGCGGTTCAACATTGTTGCACCATACAACTAGAGTAATGTAGCCACTGTTCCATTCGCAACCGCATCCTAGATTATTTTCTAGATCTTTGATCCCTTCGAATTGTTGTGTTCATTGTGGCAGAGAGAAAGAAGATTTTTTGTTGCATTGGAAATAATGGAAGTAATTTGTCAAGTAAATTACAGACCTGCGTAGAAAGTTGATATTTGCGAATGGTCTTCGTGTCAATGTGGGCGTTGAATTTTCTTCTCACAATCGTTTTGTATCAGATCATTTGTATACCACTTCTCTGATTATTGAGAAATAAGGTAAAGGATAAATGCTTTTGCATTGTTTCTGAATTGTTCATTGTGTACCGACGGGTGAAACAGTGGTACAAAATATATCGTATTCATCTCGGTACTTTGTCACGAAGTATCCTGAATTATTCTTCAAGCTTTGTTTTGTAAAGAAAAGTGAGTTCAATAACTTTTGGATCGAGTGAAGTTCAGTATCAAGACTTTGATCAACAATAATTGGAAATTCATATCATTTCAACTGATCGAATGCCGTAATTTTTCCAATTCTCAATCAAAATTCTCCAATGAAATGATGATCTCACAATTCATTCAAATGGAAATCAAAATTCAAGTAAAAATTCCAAACCCGTCTAGAGAAATATCATTGAATTATGTGATAGGTATCTTCATACGAATTCACTTTCTGTGCAATTTATAACTGCTATCGCTGAAATATTACACATTATTTTTCTCTTTTTAGTGAAATGACGGGTATAAAAGTTATCTATTGAACCGACAGATTTTTGTATTATCATAACCCAGATTCTACTTCTGAAAGTTATGTCTCAAAGTTTTCGCATGTACCAACCATATTGCATTTATTAGCCAATAAAGCAAATAAGTTCCACAGCAGAATATGAAACATTCGAGTGAATGGAATCTCGTTGGCCAGAAAATCGACTGCACCAGATTCGATATCCCAAAACTTTGAAACAACAGGAAAACCAAGTGACTTAAAGATATTCAAGATTATGTGAAATGAAATGCTATACTAAGAACTGTAAATCTTCAACTGCATTGAAAACATCCTTTCAATAGAATATTTTCAACCACGTGAGAGGAAATCTCTTCATCCATTTCGTATTTTTTAAATATAAAAGTTGAAAAAACACATTGATCTCAAGTTATTGCAAATTATTTATTGACAGATCCCAACAAACGCAATGTATAAAAGACGTCTTACGGAACATTTTCCGACAAATTCCACACATTCTGTTTGTTAGGATATTGTTTGAAAACATAACTTGATCTCAAGGGACCCATTTCACCATAGTTAATATCACGTCCATGGTAGAACATCTTTTGATAATGATTTTTACTTTAAGCCTTGTACAGCACCCGGCGGAGAATGATTGAATTATCTTCACGTTGATGCTTTCATTTAGAGTGAACTAATTCGAAGTCACTGTCTCCATAATAAAATTGTCAACCGGGTACACTGGGTGTAATTGATCATCATATTATTATTTATTGATTGAAACAATCCACCTACTGATTCATTCCCGTCATTTTCTCTGGGTGCTAGAAATATGTACAACAATTGGCTCCCGAAAAATAAAGGTCTATGTATGTAGATCTCTTGAGATCAAAATTCTGGCAAAGATCTCTCTAGATCTCTCTCGAAACTAAAATCTCTAGATCTAAGTAGATATCAAGAGACTCGTAGAGATTCTTTGCCGAAATTTGGATCTCAAGAGATCTAAACCCTAACAGTAGGTAAAATGCTGAACAAATATGCATTGAAATTCAAATTGAATATCAAATTGAAAGCATACAACAACAGTTTGAAGCAATTTGCAGGGACATTGCGTCGCCAAATGCGCAACAATTTGCTGTGAATCTGAGATTTCAGCTCGGGTTGTTATCGTGTTGCTAGAAAGTTGCTCGGTTCCATGAAACTCTCAATCACATGCGTAGCAAATTCTCGGCAACTTCACGGAAACTTGATAAACAACGTAAACGCAACGATTGCACAGCAACTTTTGTTGTATGGGAATATATCTCAAGAGATCTACATAAATCTCATCTGTTTTTCTCGGGCTATTATTCGAATTTGGCAAACTCACATGAAATGTCGAGTTCAAAACTATCATCTACAAGAACTTTCAATCTGAGAATCTGGTACAAAATGATTACACAGTTTCCTTGTCACGTCTAGAGAAATCTCTAAATTAAATCAAAGGGTGGAATGCAAAACGAATGGAACTCGGCAGATTTCTGATGAGGGTACAATAAAAGTTCTTCCGGACGTGTATTTATTCGAATTAATCAATTACATATATCCTCTTTCCTTTCGTATACCTGGAATTCGATACTTTATCGGAAAACTGGAATGAAACTTTTGATTAACATTCTGAGCTGAAAGGTCGTTCTACTTTAAGAAGAATGGAGAAGTTTTGTCCTTTATGAAGGCAACATGTGTCATATTTTCTCACTTTCTCCTCCCCTTATTTTACCCCATTTTTCCATCATTCTGTACGATTTCAGGAACAATTCAACAAATAAAGAATGATATCGGAACAATCTGAACAAACGATAAATATGGACAAATGAGAGTTTATTTCTGCTCACTTCGATTGACAAAATGTTCCCTCAAGTTCAAATACTGAAATTACTTTTTGAAACAAAAGAAAATATATGTATTTGAAGGATGAAAAAATATGGTTTGTGAACTACCGATTAATATATTTTACACGCAATTCTTCCTCCGTAACAAGCTTCTCGTCACATTACTCTCGACTCCAATTATGCGACACGTTACATGAAACGAATTAATAAGCAGCCATGGTGTAGTGCAGAAAAAAAGAGAGATGTATACTTTATCTCAAAATGAAGGTAATTTTTCATATTCTCGAGTTTGAATTGCAAAAAAAAGGTGAGAATTCTTGTCAACGATGATGTATTTCAAAATTTTGAAACTCAAACTAATTTTAAGAAGCATTTGATGTTATATCATTTTGAAGAAAAATGAAAAATCTACTTACGTGATAACCCATATAAAAATTTTTAGGTTCCGCCAATGCTGACAATAGAATACAGCTTGGCGGAATGTTGACAGCCAAGACTTGGCAATCTATAAGTATTCAGTGTTGATTAACAACAATTATAATGTTGCACCGATATCGGTGTTCAACGAATTTAGGTTGTCAGCCTCCCATTGATTCACAATCCCGCCAGGTTTGGCGCTTGCTAGGCTCATACTTGGTCTAACATTGACCGAACGATAGATTCTATTGAAAGTGAGGATCTTTTGGAACGTGGTTAAACATTGCCACAAACTGTGGTCTAGTCTGGATAGACATTAGTTCTTAATGTAGCGCCGATCATTGGTAATAGCACGGCTCAATATTGGCATGCTCTTTAATTTCAACTTTTGATGGCTGAATTGCTAGCTGAATCACTGATCAAGTGTTTCTCGCGAGTAGTGAGAGGACAGTCAATTGTTCTTTGTTACAGGTTACACCAGAGGGCTCCTACCGCTCATGGCAAACTTTAGCGCCAAAAAACATCGAGTCGTTCACAGATAAATGAGGAAAACACAATACTGTCCCAAAAAACATATATTCGAAGTTGCGAAATGCGCATAAATTCCATATATTTTTAGTTTAATTATTCTTTATAGTTTCAACGTTGATGAACAAATTTTTCTATTGTTTGCCAATGATGGTCCATTTCATTGCCATCTCTGCACCAATGATGGGGCTTCATTGGAAAAACACATCGAAAAATCATAAAATGACGTTATCATTTCAGTGTTGCGCCATGCTTGGGTGCCGAGCCTCGGCCATACTTTATCTATATTGCGCCATGCTAGCGCCAATGGTAAATTTCTTCATGGAAACCTATAGATACTCAAATTTTATTTGATCTGAAATATTTCTACTGTAGGTCTTTCGAGACTGTAAAGAATTTTGTATCAAACAATATCATTGAGATATTCAGAAAAAATTTTTTATACGAGAAAAAATCTTCGCTGTCTGGGTAGTATGGGTTTATGCTATCAATCATACATTGATAAAACATACAATATTGACTCATTATACTCTGCTATTCACTACACGGTGTCAATTTTACTAGACATTATAAGCATTCGTAACTTCAGGACACGCCACAATAAAAAAGTTATATAAAATAGAGATAGCATCACGAACAGTTACATTGTTCTTTGTGAAACAAAGACTTGTAACGGACTTTACGACATTTTTGATAATATCAATGCGCTTGAAGTCATTATCGCAAGGTATCCTGAAGTTATCGGCACTGTCATTTGAGAGATAAGAAATTTCACAATGTATCTTATTCACTGCTAACAACTGCTACGAACCTCTGCACTGAGAGATGCTGAGAACAGGGTATTCAGGTGTGGCATTCGAAGGTCTAACTGTATAATATTGTAAAATACAGAATCCAATAGAAAATCTATTCCCAATAACCTAGTCGAACAAAATTGAACACTATGCATGGAATGAATTTCTGATTCATTGTGATGGGTTCCTCGAAGATGAAGTTTGAATCCTCCCAGTTCAAAACGAATCATATTCATTCGGTTATTACAACAGCTAGAAATCTTCAGGACCAGGAAGCAGGAAATTCAGTATGAAGTGGTAAAAATTCATTACGGATACTGAAAACTTCCACACCCATCACGTGGGATGAAATTTTTCGTTTATTTACCATATAAACTCCTATACAACGGAAGTTGTTGTGCAACTGTTGCTCTTATGTTGTTTCCGAAGTTTACGTGAATTTACTGGGAATTTGATACACATGGGATTGAGAGTTCCATGAAACCGAGCAACTTCCCAGCAACACGACAACAACTGAAGCTAAAATCCTACACTGAGAGAAATTTTGATTATATGTATAATACACATATTTTTACGTACGTTATTATGCATACCATAAACTTCATTATATTATATAGTGAGTGTACAATCTGTATAATAATCTTTATTATACATTTCTCTCTGTGTAGGTTTACAACATATTGTTGCGCATTTGGCGACGCAATATCCCAGCAAATTGCTTCAAACTGTTGTTATATGTTTTCAACAATTTGCAGTATATTCGCTCAGCACTTTGCTGTTAGAGCTATTGATGCAATTCAAATGAAGATGGTTTATCAACGAAGTGACCAATGTGGAAATTGCCAGAACTGACAAATTCACCAGCACTGACAACGATTTGTTCAATACTGAATAATAACTATTTAGAGAATACCCAGTTTGTAAACCGAATGAAATTTCAAGGTACGAGGTCCTATTTTTATTCGTAAGACAGGAATATTGAAAGATTTTCCACCATAACTGCTCTTGATTTTTGATCATTTTCACCATTAGCGATTGTGAAAATTCTGAGGGTACGCGGCTTTCTCCCTATCGGAAATGATGAGAATGATCATTGATCGAGAATGGTCGAAGTCTTCGAATGTATCTGGCTTACAAACAACAATTTCTAAGAACTTTTTGCTTTAAAATTTTTCTCATGGATGCAATAATGTTATTCCAGCACCAAAACAGTAATGGATCAAGATGCAGCTTACCTTTCTAACCAGATGCACTGAGTAGAACGATTTGATTAATATATATACCCAACCAAAAAGATCCTCCCAAATCACTGTGAGTTCATGTTACCAAATTTTGATAAGAACCGTTGAACTTGTAGTTATATGAACAGTAACGTTTAGTTGGCTATATATCAATAAAACGTTTCGTTAGTCACAGAAACAAAATTTCCCCAGTGTGGTTACTTAATGAGGCAAGATGCCAGGACAGAATTCAAGTTGAAAGAATCATTCAACATATCAGGTAACCGACAATGCGCCGGTATTGATGAGGCACTAGCTGACTGGAAGTGATAATAAATCGGCATTAGAATCATGGTCGGAAAAACTTGCTTATCGTACTGCGCTAAAGCTGCAGCTATGCAGCTACAATTCACTGAGCAAAATTGAGCAATCATCAAATATATGTTCATATCTTCTGTTGAGTAAACTGATAAATTAATTATCTCATGGTATAGATCATTGATTAGTGAGATTTTGAACTCTTTTATTACTTTTACTTACTTTGACTTCATCTACTACTAGGGTGAATGAAATCATTCGATGAACATCAACTGCAGAAAAGATCAACGTGAATAAATTGATATGAATTTTCAACAATTTTCTGTGAATCCTTGATTGTCAAAGATAGGATGCCAGTACCGCCAAGTTTGAGGTTTCAGTATCGGCTTTGTGTAATAAGACACTTTTATAATTTCGTATGTTCTTTATGTATTAGCGAAACAACTGGCGATTTTGATATTACTACACCAGTAGCAAGCTATTCTGCAATTTCTACATGGGGAATCAAAATTTAACATTGATAAATCATCGATTCGTACCATCGATGGCATTAGTTTACGAAATTAAAGGAAAAACAATCCCTTCACGAACATTGAACGTTTATCGCACAATTCTTGCACTTTTTATCGACATTTCGTTTGGAATATTGGAAGGAATCAAAAGAAACTCCGAACAACTTCCCTAATAGCACTAGAACATTGTATATATATTGTGCATATTCATAGTATATAAACAAGGTTCGGGTGGTTCTTGGGTTATCAAATCTAAGTGACAACAATAATCTGCTGTTCGATACTCATCTTATTCTAATGAATAAAATATGGACATCACGTTCCACGTAGATACGAAAATTGCTTTCCCATGTCGGGAACGCCACGAAATGACCGTACGTGAAAAATGGAGGATATTGAATCGATCTTTTCACCGTTCCAAGTAATATTCCAGGAAGGAACACAACAATGGAAAACGATTGTATTATTTGTCAATTTAATAGACGTTCGAGTGTGACCAGCACACATTCTAAAGCACCGAGAGAGGAGAGTAGTAGTATCCATTATTAACACCTCATTGTTGGAATACTAGGTATGCGAGTTATTCTTGGAACGAAATATCGATCACGCCATACTCGGACTATGTACTCTCCCGTACCCATAATCATTTTCGAAATGTCTATGCGTTATGAATTCATGCTATCCCAATGATTATCCCGCACCATCACTCGAATCTCCACAAATTTTCTATTTTTGTTTTGAATAATGTAAATGAATGCACATAGAACGCAGACCAGCAACATATGCTCGGTCCACATTTATACGACATAAGAAGAGATGACATAATTCTCGTTTCGCTTCATTACATTTACAATAGAATTTACGATCTATAATTCACTGACATTTTGTCCGTGTAATATAAGCATACGAGTGTGCGCACGTCATTGGAATACTCAGTCACACATATAATTTATTTCCTCTTCTATGCGATATTGACAACGTAATAATCATATCTTACGTTATATGCCATTTCAAAAATGAAATTTTATCATTCCAGTTTTGCAAGTTCTGACAGAAAAAAGATTGACACGTGATACGGTGGGATTTATAATCGTGACTAATTATCGAGTTTCATCGGAAAAAATGTGTTACGAGGATACAATATTAAATTCGTGGAGAAAACAGGATTGCGAAATATAGTAGAATTCGTGTAAAATTTTCCCATAATTTTTAAAGAACCAACGCTCGTTCTTGTGACTTTGGAAAAATACCAAACATTATGGATGGACGAATTTTTTACAGCATAACATACGATACTCTATGCTGTATATTCCAATAATCTATCAGTATTTCACCAATGTGATACAAGAAGTTTCACGTCTATCGATGTACCAAGTTTTCGAATGATCAGTCATCAATAATAAATTTCCGAATTATGGTTCAATATATCATCTTATTGGTTCAATACCATCGCCGATTATCCATAAATTATGGTACAATTCCTTGGAAATGATAGATATCTTTCCTACACTGTTTTCTCCATGTTGATACTGAAATGATTGTATTCTAAATGATTTTTGAAGTATATACGAATATACACATTGAAAGGATAGAAACTTTTACCATTGAAATTTGAATCATAAATTTGAATTTGGAACATGTTGTGTTACTTTGACAGATTTTGGGGAAATTGAAAATGAAAAAAGAACGCATTCATCCTGCCATACAAGTTGAAAAGACACTCGAGTCTGTTCAGCCTCGAACGGGGATAATAGACAAAAACGATTTTTTTACGAAAAGGTATTGAAAAATATCATTTTCGTTGAAAAAAGTGAATCAAGTGTCTTTTTAAAGGGTCTTTCTGGTTGAGATTTTCAAGAAGAATTTGTTTTTTCAAACATTTTTTCTTCATAGAAAAAATTGAGATATCGTTTTGAAAATTTTCAAGTATGTTTATTAGACCTTAAATATTACAAAAATTTTTTTTCATATTCAAACAAAATTTTTTCTCGTCATACTAATTTAAACGATGAAAAACAATCAAAAATGTCGATGGGGGTGATTTGGGACGCCCGGATGATCTGAAAAGAACAAAAACAATGGCAAATTATTCCTTGTTGAAGTGGCTGTCGCATGAACTAGGATCTTCTTGATTGGTCAAGAATTTTCCAATTTCGATCCGATTTTCCACCCTCAAAAATCGATTTTTTCGTAAAATGACCGCCATTTTGTTATTTTTTGATGGAAAAAAATATCCTAGTTGATGCGATAGCCACTTCAACAAAGAATAATTCGCTATTTTTTTTTTCAGATCACCCAGTCGCCTCAAATCACTCCCACTGTCATTTTTTAGTGTTTTTTTGTTTAAATTATTATAACAAAAAAAAAATTTGTTCGAATCTGGAAAAAGTTTTTTTGTAATATTGAATGTTTAATAAACATACCTACAAATTTTCAAAACGATATCTCAATTTTTTCTATAAGCAAAAAATGTTTGAAAAAAAAATTTTTCTTTAAAATCTTAACCAGAAACACCCCTTAACTTGTACGACAACATTGTTGAACATTCTTCGGCGATCCTACGCTGATTCTTCTTCCAACCATCTCATATCTGCGTTACTTATTTATATATATTTTCCTTTTCAGATCAACGATTTTCCTCAACATTCCAGAGGTTAACCTTACTAGCACTCACAACTTGAACTTTATATTTCCATTTTCTTTTATAATCCTGTAGACTTCTAAATCAAACCCATATCCCTCGTCGTTTGATTATCGATGTTTGGCAAACGTTCACATTTGTTTCTGCGAAGCAGAACATTTACATTTACCCTGAGATTACCAGGAAGTAGTCGTGTATAGTTAGACCGTTATATTCCAGCTGGTCGCAAACTCAAAGAGAATATCGAAAGAGAATAGGGAGAAACAGATAGGGGTTGATAATTGATTTCCTGTTTTGCTAGTTCAACTTTCCTCTTTTTTTCTATGGCTACATGTTATCACTACACCGAGAGAAGTGTACGGGATTAATTAACATTCGTTCTGGCTCGCATGGTAATTCTAGAATGGAAGTTGAGTGGTATAATTATATCATATTCTGTTAAACCTTCCTATGTTGACTTACTTTTTTCTATGCAAATGTGAATAGTTCATTGCGCTTTATCTCATGTTAAACAGTATCCTTGTATTCACCCTAACGGCATACCTACCGATGTTCCCATCGCATCTCCTCGGAGACGTGGATAGAAGATGAAGAAATAGCGATCGGTGGTTGTGCCACGAGGGCAATAATTATTGGTTCTCACGTTTCATCCATCACATCACCCGTTGAAAGTCAAAAGTCTTCCCCCTGGAACGATTTATTCTAAAACTTCACGCAGTTTGGTACTGGGGCGATGCTGTTGAGGGTTCTGCTGGCATCACTTTAAAAACAACTACCCTAGTAGAAATACTCTAGTCATTGACAAGTTTCGTAACGTTTGACTAGCCAAAAACTAGACGCTTCTCGAGTCACAAAGTGAAACCCGATTTGGCTCTGATTCGTTGCGTATTACGGAGTGAATCAGGTTTGATTTCATTTTCCGCCCTGATCTTGCTTCCAACATTTTCATTCAACCTGGTGTTGACCTTTGTTGATCAGGCTTTAAAAAGTATTACAATTCTTTGACTCGGGTCCCAGCCAGAAATTTACAACAGGCGCAGTACTACACCGGTACTAGCCAAGACTGGCAGGGTACTGGCATTTGTCTGGAATCATAACGCTTTTCAGTACTGGAGATTGAGTATTGATGCCATTATTCGCAATCAGTGCAGGGCCAGTACTGGGTTAGTACCTGGCCGGTATTGAGTTCTCAGTACTGGTCTATCAGTACAGGCATATTACTGTATTTTTATATATCCAGTACTGATCCCGTACGTGTTGACCAAGCGTTGGAGACCCAATACTGGCACTGTACTGCACCTGTTGTCAACATTGGCATATTACGGATTTTCCTGATTGGGTTTGCAAGTGCCTCGTAGGGTTCTGGTGTTACAAAACTTGTTAATGATTAGAGCATTCCCATTTGGGATTGACAGCGAAATCACTCGAAGTTTTCCATGATGTTGATGGCAAGAACCATAGGCAAGAACGATGAACCGATGCCAGCAGCAGAATTTTTTTCGCGGTACTTGCCTTAAAGAGGAAGTACGAGGAGGTCAGGTGGTATTCTATGGATAAAATATCTGTAGTGGAGAAGGAAAAATAATACACGCAGAAAACAGATGTGTTGAAAAGTCCCATAATTTATTGAGGATCAGCGCCAGTCTGTGACAGATAGAGTTTTGACTTGGATTTACTTTCAAAAACTCCCATAATTGGATGTATTTCTACAAGAGATTATGATACTTTTGAAGCTATATCCAGGTGAATAATTTCATCCATCACAGACTGTCGCTGATTCTCAATAAATTATGGGACTTTTAAAAATATATTTTTCTGCGTGTAAAACTCCTATTTCGATGAAGTTCAATGCCGCCTAATCTATCATAAAAACTCTTCATTTCCTTAATACCTAAGCAACTGATTGATCATGTTTTTTCAAAATTATTGATACTGTTCATCATGAGATATTCGTGATCAGACATACAAGACACATTCTTTGCTGCGTAAAATGATAGATATATTGGTTTATTTACTTGCTCGATAATGAACAAGTGACTATATCTAGTATTGATGCAATATCAGATCTGTTTGATGATCCTCTTCGGCGAAGAAGATTAATTACATGTGATCGATATAATAAGGATCAGGAAATGCGAAAGAGATACCGTAGATGGCACTCGATAATGACATTATGATGATCTGTGCACTAATGATTTTAAGCATACTAATTGGTTCATTCCTTTGTTGAGAATATTTTATCTCTGAGAAATGTTTTTAGTATTTAGCTGAGAATTGTATTCAAATGAGACTTCTCCGGATTACCAGGAGAGGTGGTCTCAAGACTCTTGAACAAAATTCAAGAATAATAAATATCATTCAATTTTACGATCTTTGAAGACAAACCCTGGTAGAAACGCGGATAGATTCGGATAAAAATTGACAGAAGGATACAAGAATACACGGAGGAAAGAGAATGGTAATGTTTACCATGCTGATAGAATTCTCTTCTCTCCGTGTAGGATTGAAACGGATAGAGGAATACAATCCACTTTTATTCGTTTCAATCCTATTTTTGTACACGGAAAGAAAAAAGTTATCAATACTTAAATAACATTTATGAACCTTTAGAAAAATGACTGTCAGTTTAGGGAAAAAGAGCACCGCTGAAAAATCTTTGCAGTAAGGTTATCAAAAATTCGTAGTGAAAATACTAAACGTTGATGGTTTTATTGTTATTGTTTACAGTGAATTTATCAACTTTTGATGAATTTACTACGAAAATTCTCCAGCGATACTCTTTTCCCCTAAATTGTCAGTCATTTTTCTAAATAATCATAACCTCTGTCTTTCCGTGTATCCATCGGCAAATTTTTATCCGAAGCTATCCGCGTTTTTACCAGGAAACCTGTATATCGAGTCAAGTGTGGGTATTGAATAATTGGAAATAACACATCTGAGAGGATGAAATTGATTGCATTCAGACCTTTTCGAGATTGCAACAGTTTTGAATAAATCTCAGAGTTCAGAATAGAAAGAATATTCTTCAAAATTCTCCCCCATTACATTCTTCAAATAGTCGTACGTTGACACAAGGAATTGGTAAAATTAACCAGGAGCCCACCCCTAATTACCAGGGAAAAATATCAAGTTTTCGGGGTATTCAGAGAAAAAAGTTGCTAAAACAGCAAACCTCGAAAATTTGCTTTGCTGATATGGCAAAACTTGTTGCTGAATTAGTAAAAAATTCGCTATTACAGCAAAAGTCCTGCTCTTTTAAAAAGCGCTTGCCATTCAGCAATTCGGAATTGTAGATATACAGAGGGCTAGAAAATTTTACTGAATCAGAAAATATCTTGCTGGAATAGCAATATGTTTGCTGTAGCAGCCACCGTTTTGCTTATTCAGCAAAGCAGATTTTTCGGAATCGTATTTTCAGCAAGAATTTTTCTCTGCGTGTGAACTTGCAGTGTTTTTGTTACAACTACACCCAAGTGCAATACAGGACGTTTACTGCAAAAACTGATGTCTTATTTTAAGATATTTTCGTAGTCACTTTTCAAACATTTTGAAATGTTACTATAATCATATTTAGAACACAAAAATAAGTTTTGATTCAAGACACAATGTGTTCGGTTAGCAAAAAAGAATGTTTGATATAAAGTTGTATGTAAGAACATAATCCCGAATTATTATCACGTCAATGTCAAAGTAAAGAACAGGAACAATGTATTCCAAATGTATATCGTGCCATTTTGAAACAGAACTAAACAAAATTCTAATGCCCCATCTTTTCAAGTTCAATGTGATAAATCACATCAGTATCACAAAATAAAATACTGATGTTCCTCTGAAACATATCTTTGATGGCAACTATTGCAGTGTTAACAGTATCTTAAGAATTATGAGAATCCATAAAGAATTGCTAATGAATACTTTTCTTTCTATCAGTTTTTTTTAACCGGTCTCTTTAAGCTACCAGGGCCAATTGAACCGGGGGAAGTGAATCTATTCGACTGAGGTAAGATTTTCTGACTTATCAACCGCTGTCCCGCATAGCACTTTTCAAACTTACAAAGTAGGCAAAGTATTCGACATGACGTACACTCGAATTCGTAATACTCCATTGATATATTGCTGTTCTCCACAAACTGGCCTTTACAACTCACTGGTACAGTCGGTTCTGAATATTTATTACACGCACAAATATTTGTGAACACACAATAATTCCAAAAATATCATGGAAATAGTGAATAAAGGGGAAAAATAGAAACTAAGGACTTGCGTGGTAGCTGGTATAGTATATGAAACACCACGTTGTGAATACGTTATTTTGAAGGATAATTAAAATGATTGCATCAATTCAACAAACTTTATGGAATAACAAAAAACACATGAGACATTATTGATTACTTCTGTCTACTCGCGTATTTCAAGAATTACGTAAGGAATTTTTTCATTGAAGCCGAGGATAAAAATCAAATTTCAACATCAATATAAGTAAAAACTCGCTCGTGCGTGGTAAGAATGAATATATTCATTCATCGATTTCGCAAACCATATGGTAGCATGTATCATATAGGTGTATTACGCGGTGAAGGATATTCTCAAATCAGAAATGATACGAAACGTAAGATTTCAAAGATGAATTTCTAGATTGAAGCTGATTAACTCTTCCACGGTCGCGTGGGGTGTATTTTACACCCCAAATACTTTCTTCTGATTACTACAGTGTTGTAAAATCCAACTGAAATGCTGCCATCTTCAGTACCTTCCTAAAAAACTAATAAAACAATCCCACAATTTGACATGTACGCACATGTTGACTGGGGTGTAATTTACACCTCACGCGACTATTCGTGTCGCAGTTTTACATTCCACAAGTTACATGTTGCATGAAGGTCATAGAATTTGTGTAGACCTAAATCCTGACAAGAATTCTACTCAATTTTTTCACCTGCGCATTTATCCAAATTCTCATGAGTTTCAAAAGAACTCTGTTCCCGTGAACAAATTCCCTCCTGATGGGAAATAGGGAATAGAATGGAAAATAATTTGAATTCTTTTTCAGCTGAAAGATGCAAAGATGAAATATTTTCTCTCGCATTATCCCATATATCCATCAAATCTAACATATTTGCATGTAAAAGCATAGATTTTGAGAGAATATCGTTTAACCTACGCACCACTTAGATATTTTTCAGTTAATACAGCCAAGAGATTTGTGAGTCATTCACTCGCGACCTGGCAAAGCTAGTTTCAATTGAAATACTAATAATAATAATAATAATAATGCTGATAACAACAACAATGAAAATAATAATAAAGATGAACCTGGTACTTACATATATTCATCAGCTTGTAGAGAACATATTTACGCTCGTGACCGTGACGCACGATGAACAACGAGAACAAAACGTCGAACGTTTCATCCTAAAACCGACGATTTGGGAATAAATGGAATAAAACTATTCTCACGGAGAGTAATTTCCTATATTTGGTGAAATTTCTTGATAAAGTACTGATTTTTCTGCTGAAATCGTGATTCAGGAGAAGGAAGAGTGGTTTAATTACGATTAACTCACCTTACTGGAAATATTGAATTCTAGAAAATTATGAAAATTCTAGATTCGCAAAACGTTCAAGAGAACAACGAGAATTTGGATTTTTATAAGGATATTTCTCTTGACTGCAGCGAAATTTTCAGCTGGTGCAGCAATTTTTCTTTTTGGTTCACATAAAGGAAGGGAGAGAGGGGATTAATCTTAGTCCTAATTAGGACTTTATCGAGCTCGCCTACGATTGCACCGATCAGACTTCGGAGGTCTGTAAACATAGCGATGAACCTTGAATTGCTGGTCAAACCTCGTAAAATCCTACTCCCAGTTCTTGGTATTGTGGGGGACCAAGGATCTATCATGATATAACACCTGTGTTGATCATAGTCAGTTGGAAAGGATCTAGTAAAATACAGGGCGTTCTCTGAATAATGCAACGGTTCTCTTTTTCGTTCAAATGGTTACCCTAGTAGAAATTTGATCAGACATTCCCTATTCTTAATAAGGTCCTGATCAGGTTAGAATCCGGAAACCGTGAGTGAGGAAAATCTTATGAGGCCCTTACAAGGGACTTATCTGATTTTTCTAATAGGATTCGAATACGGTTGTAACGCAGGGGTACACGGAGAAAAATGAGGAGTAACTGCTATTCCAATCGCGGTAGCTTTCATTCCCGTTCCCAGTCAGTATATGGATGACTATTTCCGCAGTAAAAATTACTCCATTGGAGTACTTTTGACTAATTTTCGAGAAAGATTTACTTTTTAAGGAGTCAGTCATACTGAAAATACCGTAGGAGCTAACAAAAAATGTTATTGACCAATTGTATGAAGTAAAATATACTTCTTTATTTTTCTCCATGTACGATAGGGTTCGGATGAGATTTCCATAAAAGGAAATAAGGAACTCTGTAACCAAAACTGATGAGGATCTAATTCGAGCCATGTCTCGTCATGCCCTGATATTTTCCCGTCCAAAATTTCTAATAGGGTACCCTTGATAGAGTGAGGAAGCCACTATTCGGCACTATTCGAAGAGCGGACTGTAACTAAAATTGCAGGGGTAGTAGATAAAAGTTTAAAACTGACTAAAACTATCAGCCTCGACGTAGAAATCACGTATTGTTTATTTCGAGTGGGCTGTTCAAGGATGAAAAAAGTCCCGTGTCAAACCACGACGCAAACTGCTACGAAACAAACAACTGGCAATATGCCTGAGCATTTTTGGTCTTCACGAACTCAGGACATCCTGTCACAGCAAAGAATTTGCTGCTCCAACAAAATCAGACTTCGCTGTCACATCGAATGTTTTTTTTCTCTGTGTACAACAAATGAGAAGAGCAGAATTCAGTAAACTTGGAAATTGGAGGGAACTTTTCTGAACGATTTATTATCACCATATTCCCGCCTTATTAATTCACTATTGACGTATTAATTGGTACAAGACGTGCGCACAATATTTACCAAAATTCTCTCATCGACCCTCGTAAGAAGAATCTTCCTTCTTCCTAAAAGTTGTTTCCAAGGGATTTTCCTAGATTTCCTCCTAGATTTTTCTTAAGAAGCATGCAAAAGGAATTGAGGGAAAGCAACGTTTCAACAGAACAGCCATCCCACAGTCATATTGCGCTACGTGGATTCAATCCTAGTGAAATTGCTCTTGGCATTTATGAGTTTCTTAACGCTGCGCCAGAGAAAAACTACATCCCCTCAAGTGCGTCGTAAATATTAAGCAACACACTTGTAAGGATCTAATTCTTCTCTAACGCGAATGGCTAGTCGTTTCAACTTCATCCACTGATCTCGCTCATCCATCTTAAATCCACGTAGTGCGAAGTAAAAGCGATTAGTCTTGTCAATGGCTTTCTCGTTCGGATTGAAATGTTTCCATATGCCTTCCTTCCAGTAGAAGGAAGAATTTCAAAAAATATCTTATTTCAACCTATTCCTATTTAGTATCTGAAATAACAATTTTTTACACGGAGAAAATATTGTGTTACAACTTACTATGAAAAAATTGTAACGAAGGACTATACCACATAAAGATGAGAAGAAACGTGAAATTAACAACAAAAACAACTATAAGGTTGACGCTTTTTTCTCAATTTTTCATAGCAAATTAAACTAAGATCGTACGATTTCGTGTCATGTGACTAGCCTAGTTTCTCGTTGGTATGTTTTTATAGTAATTTGAAGTATAATATTCTCATTGCAAGCATATATATACCTCTTTCCATTATTTCTACAAATTTTAGAAAGAAAGTCCATACTACTTTTAGTAAAAATATTTGTTCGTTTGGGGTTGGGCTAATCGATATATTACAGTTGAATTGTGTCGGAAGATTTGCACTCTCCTTGTATTTGAAAGCATTCACGTCCTTCAGATTTCAATGTTATTTTTAACATACATACTTCCTCTTTCTTTCTCTCTCTCTCTCCTTCACTAATCTCTATCTTCTGCTTTCTCTTCTTCTTTTTCTTCTTCTTCTGTAGTTCATTCACTCCAAGCATCATGCTCTTCCTCGTACTGCATTTCATTAATTATTCATTACATTCAAAGTCATTATTCGAAAATATGCATACCAATCCTTTTCGTATCAATTCCTTCATTCTAATCTTTATAATTATATTTCCGTCACTCCAAATGAAAAATAAAATTACACTCTCGCTACTGATCTATGTATTCATAAAGGACTTCTGGAACAGGGAATATTATGAGAAAACGGTTCAGTTGATGGTAGAAATTTATAAGATTTTCTGTATGTGTTATATATGTTTCGAATCCAAAACGACGAATTTCATCTGAGCATTGTTAAATTCTATGGAAAAACATATCAACCCGAGTTTTTCGTTTGTCAACTATAAAGTATCAATTAGCATCTCATTCAATTTGAAATTCGAGATCTGTAAAATACGATTCTTGGTGTTGCTCTCTAACGTAAAAATCTATGTGAAGAACATTCTAAACCTCAAGAGGATACGAACACATTGGAAAGTCTGAAATTCTCAGGGATGAATCGTCGAAGATTTATCTTGGTCTGTATTGAGCCGAAATTTGAAATTTCTGAAAAACATTTTCCCTTAGTAGGTACACAAATTTTTTTTAGAAATACAAAATTTTGGCGCTGTACAGACTTAGATGAATCTTCAACGATTCATCCCTGAACATTTCAGACTTTTTTATACGTTCAGTTTCGAATATTTTTGTCTGAAAAAAATGCCACTATTACAAATAATTCTAACAGGTTATTCAAAAGAATAATGATCGACACCCGCACATGGTGGGAACAAAGTTTGATATTCATATTATATCATATCATAACTCAATCTAAGACGTAGCTAAAAATAGTTCGTTTTGAGTATTATGGTAGAAATATTCCATAAAATCCCATTGGGAGTGTTCAAAGTTCTGATTGAATACCATTAAATTACATAAAAACCTATTCAATTTCCCTTCCGTCAATGAGGTTTTATGGAATATTTTCAACAGGGTACCAAGTGAGCATGAAAAGTAATCTCCAATACAATCAAAACAGATAAATTCCAATCAGTTGTCAAATTCGGACACAGTCAATTCAAGTCAAAATTTTCAGTGACTGCACAGAAATCCGTGTTTATGTGATCTTCGGATAAGATATAATATACTTGACGAAATAAATCAGAAATTAGATCAAATAAGATCAAGACAATACTGGAAGAAAAATAAAACGAGCAAAAATTTGCTGTTATTCCGTTTCGTTTACTTATAAATCTCATCCCACCAGTTTCAATTTGAGAATACAGGAATGAATAAAATACAATTCATTTGCATTTTCTCCCATAGGTGTACTTGTGGTTGCTCTCCATAATGCAAACAGATCTCATTCATGACATGTTCTGTTATTTATTCTTATATTTCCAGAGCACAATACATAAGAACAATGTAGCCAAACATCCTCATCTTCTTGAGTTTTGTTTCTAAATGATCTCGCTAGGAAATAGGAAGGAACAGAATATGAAACATGACTTATATCATGTACACTCCTCGAGGCGAACATTAAATAAAATTATGTTGGAATGTAAATATAGACTCATTATATTTATAACCATTCCTTGTGACTTCTTCATTCACACGCAAAGAAAGTAGAAGTGGAAAATATAATAATTTTGACAAAAAACTGTTCCAAAACATAAGTTCCATTTTTCTCCGTGCAATGGACGCTGGAGAATCATATTTGTCTGTAGGAATGTATAAAACACACAAATGAGAAACGAGTCTCTGTACACTCGTATATTAGCACTGATGAAAAATTTTGTAAAAATTATGCCTCCATTTGATGAGATTTTCATTCCCTTACAGGGGTCCACATAAAAAGATCCTTTATTGTCAATTTATTGAATACGAACTGCGTAGCGGATATCTGTCTACGAATTTTGAATTGAAAATACTATTTTTGTGTCAAGTGAATGCTAATCTGATGATCAAAGTTGATAAAATTATTTATCATTTCACAAACACAGTCACAGTCAGGATTTACTGATTCACTTGACATTTAACTATTAAAATTTCCATAACAATACTGTTTATCAATATTTTCGAATTTTCTTTGAGGAAATCGTATTAGTAGGATCTATAGTTTAATTATGTCCTTCGTAATAGCAATGAATGAGCATCGAAAAAGGTTTTCCTTTTTCAAACGTTGATGTGAAACACAAGGATTTTATTAAATATACACGGAGAAAGCGGTATCTTGAAAAATACCATAATTTATGGATTTTTGGGGTTGGTCTGGCCCGAGTCAAAATATTTACGTGAAGATACCTCCAAAAGTACCCTAATAGCTGGGACTTTTATGAAGATATCTCTATAAAAGTCCAAGAAGTTATGGGACTTTTAGAAGTTCTTTCACGTAAATATTTTGACTCGGTTCGGACCAACGCCAAAAATCCATCAATTATGGTATTTTTCAAGATATCTGTTTTCTCAGGGTATCACATTTGTACATCGTTCGATAATTCCTCATTTTCAAGCATACCCATACTTACATCTCCAAAATCAATGCAATTCAAGCCTTGACTCGAGTACAATTCCGAAAAAATATTCCCATCTACGTCAGAAAATGAAACAATGTGCTCATGATATTGCAAATAACACAAGAAGATCACTTGCCGATACAAAATCAGTATATACAAAAAAGGAATGAGAAGCAAAAACAAGTACAATGAAAGGAAATAAAACGAAATAAGAATTCCCAACATTGGTTCGATAATTAAACTATCTAGATATGAGGAATTTATTATGCTTCCAAGGATTAATTGAAAGTACAAAAAAAAAACACAAAGAAACGGTAACAGAAGATTCAAGGAGGGAATATTCGGAGCAAGCACAGATCCATGGTTCCATTGTTATCGACAAAGAGAAGACTCAACAGACAGACGTTAAATTCATTAACAAAGCTGTAATAATGAAACACAAAGAGAATATAAGGCGTGGAATATTGAGAGTGATGAAAAGGTGAATGAAACATAGCCAAAGGCAGTTGCACGATTGGAGAGAACGATATTAAATAAATAAATTTATTAAATATCGTTCTGAAAATATCAAATAATTAAATAACTGTGTAAATAATTCCTACAGAAAAAAAACTGAATGCATTAAGTCTTGGAAAAACAACGATTCATAGCAGTTTATGAAAATTCAAGAGAAAGATTTATACGCTTTAACCCTTGATGAAATGCGTGGAAAAATGTTTGGTGTAATCAGTCTCGGGATCTTTCTCTGGAACAGTGAAATTCTCTTTTGCATGTGAAAGGGAAAAATAAAAGACAGCATAAAAAGACTGAAATAATGTCACTGTTGCGTGTTTTTCATCACTTTCTCAAATCTTTTTATCTCATGAAACCGGTGGTACCACCTCTTTCATCCACCTCGATGTACCAACCCCTTGATGTTTCCGACCTTTCTCCTCTCCAACTTTTCTTTTCCCTTCATTTGCAAGTTCTCTTGTTTTTAAGTCTCGAGTATCTCCTTCTCAAGTGTCATTATCAAGTATCTATCAGATCAGTGTCTCAGATATCCCTTTGACGTTTTTCACAGAAAAGAGCAAGATCAAATTTCTAATTTTCTCTTATTAGATCCACAATGAAACATCTAATGCATAGTTTCAAATTCACAAACGTTTTAAATTTCCATACTGAATGTGAATTAATGAAATGATGAATAATAATGGTTCATTAAATCCGATACAACTTTTTTCAAGAACATCGATGACACAGCAAGCAGTATAACAAAAAAATAATAATAATCAGATTTCAAATTGTAACAAATTCTTCATCGGGACTATATATGCCCGCAAAGGTATAAGTTTATGGTTATAGCGTATTACAAAATATAATCAAATTATTTGATGAAATGATAATTGCATGTGTAAATAGTTTACTGTCCCAGGTTTTCACATTTTCCTGGTCGGACTGTGTTTCATTTTAGAGATACCTCTACCCATGTGGAAATTGCCAAAGTCGACAAATGGCCTGGTACTGACAAGGTTATATTTGCCAAACTTTCTATCCAGGCTCATTATTATTTTTCAATTGGCACGAACTATTCGACGAATTTCGAACGGTATTGATTTCAGTGTACAGACAGTCTTGGCCCAGTATTCAATCATTCTACAGAATTTTACCATAGCCGGCGCATACGAAAGAACAGTACTGAAACGGTTGTAAATGTTATACACGCCCTTATGTAAAATAATGTTATCGTGCCGACTCCTTGCCAGTTTTGATAGCTTTGGTAGCTTTGGATTTGCCAGTACTGGCAACTCTGGCAGCAGTACTGAGCCAGTTTCGGTCCCTGTTTCCCTTTCCCCATGGGTAGATATAGTTAGAAAATTGCATCCGGAATTATCAATCATAATATTCCTAACTACCTGAGAGCTGTTGAGCCCGTGAAGAGAAAAATGCTGCTCTTCTTAAATCAGGTGATGTACTTGGTAATCGAAGGATGCGGGCTACATGAATTTCAGAAATGACAAGTGAGTCCAGCCATAATACAAGGTTAAGGTCATAGAATACTTCGAAAAATCAAATATTCATTCTCTCAATTCAAGTGTCAGATAAGTTCAATTGGAAACTCTAAATTTATCAATAACAGTCACTAACATCCCACGCCAGGTTTACAATTTTTTCGTAAGATTCAATTGACTTAATCAATTCTTAGAACCCGTATAGCACAAAGACTTCTAAAAAAAATACCCCTTAAAATGCTTTTTCTGCAAGAACATTGGTACTAAGCGCCGTTGGCTACCAGTGAACGAAATTGTTCCCCTTCTTTCGCATTGAAATTGAATAAAATCCTATGATTGATTGACATTGATGTAATTCGATCTGTTGAACATTACTCGTTTAATCTTCACCCCCGAACATGACTGAATTTCAAGCATCTAATATTCTTCTTATCCCTCGAATTTCATTATGAATTCGAAACGTGAGATATGTCGATGAAAAGCATCGATTCGTTATATTGTCGAGTAATTTCCTCAGCGCTCATTAATCATGATTTTTTGTTCCATCTTCTGTTCTTGTCACAACTTAGTTGAAACGAAGTTCAATTTTTCATACTCTCGAATTCTCGATATCGGAAACATTATATACCATCTTTTCTTTCCATTCGACCCTTCACTCTCCTCATCATCTTTCTCTTTAATTTTTCTCACGAGCATAATGTCAATTGGACACCTTCAACGTTCATATTGAAAAGTTCTGTCTCATAAATTGTGATAAGAAATATCAACAAGAAAAACTAGCTCCTTTAATTTCTTATAACGTATTGATGAATCGAACAGAAATCAATTCCTTAATTATAACACTCGTTTTGTCGAGGAACTCTTATAATCAAGTTCATCTCTTTGTCACAGCTCGACTGAGAATTTATTTCTCAGACCTCGACGGGTTAACCTCGATATTGGTCGAATCCTGGCAAGGATTATATTTACGTGCAGAACTCAATAAAAGATTCCAGGTGAAAAGTGTCCATAAATTCAGCAATCAGTGCATTGAAAAACTACTGTGAATTTTAATTATACGGAGGAAAATACAAGTCGAAAATATAATAATCTTTAATAAAAATTTGAGAATAATTCTTAAAATCTGAGAATTCTTCTCAAATGCATAATAAAGACAAAACGGTTCACTTTTTTGTGGAATTGTATTCGAAAAACAATGAAAAATTATCAATACACAATGAAGAATAGAGAAACATATGAACTTTCCAAAAGTCGCATACGAAATTTCACAAAGTGAATAGTAGGATATTGAAATTTTGTTACTATCTTTGTAAAATTTCACACGCGACTTTTGAGAAGTCGTTGAAAAGTTTATTAAGTATTGATAATTTTTCATTGTTTTTCGAATAAAACTCCACAAAAAGTGGACTGTGTCGTCTTTATTATGCATTTAAAAAAAAACTCCCAGATTTTAAGAAATATTCTCAAATTTTTATTAAAGATTACTATATTTTCGACCTTCATTCTTCTCCGTGTATTGGGTTCTTCAAAATGTAAAATAAACCCTCAAATGATGAGGAACTTTGATACCACCTTGTTTATTTTTTACCCTGTTACAAATACCCTACAAACAAAAAGATATCTATTAGTATCTAAAAGATGTCTTAAAATCATGGAAGACGTCTTGAAAGACTTTCGTGAAGATATCTTTTCGACATCTAAAAGATGTGTTACGCAACAAATTTCAACGAGTGTGAGATATCTAAAAAATGTCTTACACAAGATATGTTTTAGACACGCTGCCAAAGATATGTTATAGATACATGGAGGACATTCAGATGGTTCCAAAATATGTTTTCGATTGTTTTGAGAGATGTTTTAGCCATGTGAAAAACATCTTTTACATGCTTCAAAATATCTCTTTGATTCTTTCAAGATACGTTTTAGATATCTCTGAGATGTCTTCTTGAAATCATGAGGACATCCCAGACAGTACAAAAGAATCATTAACGAGTTCGAAAGAAGGAACATGGCTTGACTTTTGCCTTTCTCACTTCGACAATTCTTAAGATGTGTAACAGATATTCAGGAACTCTTTCAAGATGTCTTTCAGAAATACGTCAAAGACATGTTCATGAAATTCCTTCAAGATATCTAAAGGATATAATTTTAACATACATTGAGGATATCTCTTTTTTGATGTCATTTAGATATCTCAATGACTTCTCTTCGATGCATCTAAAAGATTCCTTCTTAAAGATATCTTGTAGATGTCTCCAAGACCTTCGGTGTTATTTGGGTGATCTATAGGATCTCATTGGAGAATGGATAAATCGATTTCAGTGAAATTCAATGATATTTGATGCGCATTTCCACCATTCGTGATAAGATTTGATAGAATATTTCTAGCTGGGTAGAGTGCATGCAAATTCTTATTCAAACTTTATAAACTATTCCTCAGTACGTTCAAGGAATTTCCTTTCTTTGTAATTAGCATGAATGTATTCCTTATTACAATCAATTAAACCAACCACAGTTACGACTTTGTTACTAGAAAGAATATGATATATGACAAATCAAATGACAATTAGTTCCATTGCACGTACATTCTCCAATGCAGACGAATTATATTCGCTACAAAAAAGTATACTCAAACTTATATCCACTTTTCTCATCCTTTCTTCCCAGAATCTAGCGTACATGAAATTTCCATCTACCCTCCTTCGTGCGAAATTGTTTCGAACTCATTGAAAGTTTCAAACCGCCTAATTACACGGAAAAAAGAAAACAGCAATGGTTACTGTGAATCGCAGTAATTCATTGAAGAAAAATGATAAATCAAATTCACGCCGTTCATTACTGCGTCTCCCAGTAACCGTTAATGTCCAAGCAGCATTGACGAATTTCACTGCAGTACACATCACTGTGATCGCGCTAACCTCTATCATCCAAGCGTGTTTTCATTTGTTTTTCAACTGATTGATGTTATGAACAGTAACCAGTGCTGTTTTCTTTTTTCCGTGTAGGCAACCTCCATGCAAGTTGTGAGATGAGAAGATTAGCATTGATCATTTGTCGCGTACTGACATTTTTAAGCGAATATTCCTACAACAATGCAGCTAATGCAAAATCACGGAACACAAACTTCTTTTTCAGTTCTGATGAATCCTCTTCAACGCGTACAAAACATCAAATCGGAATCAAATATTTTTTTATTAAATTTCGAACCACTGAATATTATTAAGAAAATTATACGAAGGAGTTCAATAACAGTAGATGTTTCGAATATGTACATGAAATATAACATACGAATGATATGCTCTTCTGAAAATTACGTAAAATCTGAATTATGAAGAAGTGTTCATAACCATCAGTTACAAATCCTCCATAAAGTCTTCTTTTCCCCACTCGAATTTTATCCCGATGAAAGAGATATTCGCATACATAACGTATGAAATAATACCCGCCTTTGGAATCACAATGTACACGCGTAAAATTCAACCAGCGTCTGCAAAAAGTTCGCGTACAACGCCTTATGTAATATCTTGCGGATAATATCGTATCGATTACCAATCTCCATCACATCGCTATCTCTTCACCTTATTTTATCTTCATAAATTTGATTGGCCATTCAATTTGATTTGTTATCACAAATAAATCATGCATGTGAGCGTATTGTAAACCAAAAAATATAGTAAAGCACACATAAATCAACGTAATTCTTATCAATTGTTTTCCTTCGAAATTTTCTCACTACGCGTGAAGTTGGAACATGATTTGTCAAAGATACAAGATCTTACGAAGATCGTGTGAAGATAAGCGGTAATCGAGTATATACATATTTTTATAAGTATATCGCAGACTAGCGCCAGCGATTGCCTGTGAAGATAAAAGAAGATCGAATTGCGATTGTGGGTTTAACTCGCCTAAGGTCTCGTGTAACCAGATGGTATTTGCAAAATGATATACGATGGTATACAGCGACTGACTGACTACGATACATTATATATATACAAAGGGCGATTCGTTATCGATAAAAGAATCCTACAATTAATGGAAAAAAATGTATTCTCATTGTATGAATGAAATAAAAACCCTCGATTGAAGTCAAAATCATTACTATAATTGAATAATTACCGTACGGAAGAGAAAACATTCCCTCGTAGAGGAAGAATAAAATATGGAACAACTAATTGATTTCTCCATTTAAGGGCACACAAAGTATAAATCGAATATGTAGCTGCCAGAAGATTTATTTTCCACCACTGCGTATATGGATTGTCCTAGAGGATAAGAAAATAAAATTACGATCAAATATTCATTGAATGACATCCTATGCAAAATATGCCCAAAGGCGCACTGGAATGAGCAAATACTCATAGTTATAATTAGGACACCAATGAACGTTTACCCTTAGGCTCAGTCTCTCATGGTCATAAAGAATAGACATATACTGTGCATGAATATTTAGATGATATAGGATCGATACATTTTTTCATTATTCACCACAGTATACTGCCCCCGTACACGAAGGAAAATGCAAGTCGAGTACATAGTAATCTTTGATAGAAAATCTCACCATGAGAACTCAATTTCTTAAAATTTAAGAAAATGTCTTTGCTCTCATTCTGATAAATCTTGTTTCCGATGGAAAAAATAATTCATTGCAATGGACGAATTTTTCATTGAATTGAAATCACATTCTTCGAATTCAAGAAGGATTATATTTCAGTTTCGTTTCAATCTCATGGAACTTTTTACATTTGACTGAATTTTTTTTTACATTGAAAAGAAGATTTATTACAAGGAGAAAAATGCGGATCGAGAATATAGTAATCTTTAATAGAAAATTGAAGAATATTCCTTCAAATCTGGGAATATTTCTTCAAATTTTAGAATATTTCTTAAATTCGTAATAAAGATGAAACGGTTCACATTTCTGTTGAATATGACTTGAAAAAGAATGACAAATTATCAATAATCAACAAACAATAGGAAGAAGTATGAATTTTCCACAAGTCGTGCTTGAAATTTCACAAAGTGAATAACAAAACTTCTAAATATTGTCATTCACTTTGTAAAATTGCATGCGCGACTATTGAAAAGCTGATATTTTTTTTTTTCATTCTTCATAGAGTATTGAAAATTTCTCACTGTTTTTCGAGGAAAATTCAACAGAAATGTGAACCGTTTTATCTTCATTACAAATTTAAGAAATATTCTAAAATTTAAAGAAATATTCTCCAATTTTCTATTGAAGATTACTACATTCTCGATCTGCATTTTTCTCCATGTAGAATGAAGGCAAAGAAAAGTTTCTTTCAGTCTAAGAAATTGATGAATTCTTAATGCAGCATATTTCTGAAAATCTCAGAGTTTTCCTCAAATTTGTAACAAAGCTGAAACGGTTCACATTTTTGTTGAATTTTATTTGAAAAACAATGAAAAATTATCAATACTCAACAAAGAATAGAAAAAACTTTGAAATTTCCAAAAACCGCGCATGAAATTCAAAGTTTTTTTCTATTTTTTGTCAAGTATTGATAATTTTTCATTGTTTTTCAAATAACATTCAATAAAAATGTGAACAGTTTTATTTTTATGACAAATTTAGGAAAAACTCTCATTTTTCTCCGTGTAGAGATATCGGTACTAAGCCGACGGTGACAAACGGATTGGTACTCTGAAACAATATTGGCCACACACGGTTGTCCGTAAATTAAACTGACCATCGTTGACTAATTTTCCACCAATATTGCATCAATAACGGCATAATTACAGTAACCAAGCATAGATCTCCAACCTCAATTCAGTATTGAACTGAACATATGAACAATATGAATTTACTTCGAAGGATGTGCGGTGTTTGCAAACACCAATGTTTGTAGATCTAATTTTTGTCAAATTCTATAAAATATCTGTAGAAACTAGATATTTGTTGTATAAAAAACATCAATGTTCTTAAACCTTGTCCATTGAACGAAGAGACAACTACCCTAAACCGATCAAACTGAAACCAATGAATATCAATGCCTTTCATGTGTTGTCTAAACCCAGATATGCGTTGACAAATGTACCAAGCTTGATGTCAAGCTTGAGCCAATGCGAGTCAACATTGGACCTAGCATGATTACCAACATTGGAAACAAATTAGATTAATGTCTGGGATGATAACAATGTTCAACGCTTGGCATCCAAGCTTGATCAAATATAAAATATTCCGACACACGAAATTTCGGAATATTGGATTTCGACACAGTCACTTCAGTGTAGATAGCACAAGAGTTCTAAAAGATTTCAGAATTAATGGATTGGATTTATAAAGAACTCTTTTAGGACTCTTGTGCTATCTGGGAGGACGTTGAGAGGATACCCGTATTCGGGCTGACGGACGTTCAGGCGTATAATCTTTCAAGTTTCTGAAATGCGAATGAATTCCAATTCCACGTCATATGGCTGTATCTAGGCTTACGGCGAGCCAAGTGTCGATTAAAGCTTGGTTGACGAAAAATAAGTCAAACGCAGCGAAATATGCTTAATCTTAGCATTGATGTCTGAGGTGTTATTAAGGGTTGGTGGGCTGTGACGAGCCAAGCATCAGTCGAGGCTTGGTTAACGGAAATTGAATCAAACACGGCAGAATATGCTTGGTCCTATCATTGGTATCCAAAGCTCTATCAACGCTCAGTCAGCTACGGTGGGCCAAGCATTGGCCAAGGCTAGGCTAACGAGACTTGGCATACCAAGCTTGACGCCAGTCATTGTCCAATTGTCAGTCTTGGTATGACTTGCCTGGGAACCACATAAAAAATGTGAGGAATTCAAATCACAGTCACGCGTGATATTATTGAACTAGTGACGAGCGATATGTGAGAATATCGACATTTTTCATAGACATTGTGTCGAGTTTTTATTGAATTTTATGAAAATAAAATCTATATTGAACACTTGGAATTCACTCCCCATTATAAGCTTAGAACATCAAAGAGCAAAGCATGAAAAACATAAGGAACAGGGCCTTTTGTTTCACTTTGTGCACGAAGTCATCATAAGGAATTCCATTGGAGAGCACTTTTTTTTATTGTTTGAGATATGAACAATACCGCTCTCTCATATACAGGGTCGTCGAGCTGTTTCCCTCCGGGGTTTTCATCTCTGAGACACATGAAAAAATATATTATATAGAATTTCTTTGAACCCTGCAGTTTTGAAGCGTTGTATTATACACGAAAATGTAATATCACTGAATTGCTACTCTTCATCTCATTGATGAAACAATTTTATGAACGCGTAAAATTTTGTATTCAGAATTGACGTTCAAATTACTGTGGAGTTTTTGATTAATTATAAATTTCAAAACATTCCAAACTCAAAATAACTTAACCTCGTAATGATCCAATATTTCATCTGCATTTACTTTTACGTTCAATCACTTCGTGTGATAATTGGGGAACAGGGTTGAGCAAGTATTTGAGATACAATCATTCTAAATAACTAGGTACTGGAATAAAAACCAGTGTTATACAGGGTGATTCAGAACTCGAGCACCGTACTTCATAGGCACATTCTTTAGCCAACACGGAAAAAAATGATCACGTAAGAATTACATGAAAAGTGAGGTTTTAATTACGGTGTGGATTTCATGTAGAATTTACTCCAGAGTCCTGTTGGATTTACATTGCTATCATGGTTACCATGGAAACATGCCTGCTGTTTACTTCAGTAGCAATGTACACATAACATTGGTCCCAATGTGAATTTTACTCAAATTGCATGCACTTCAGCAGTTATGTCAAAATAACAACAACCAATCCAAAATCCACACGTCATTTTTTTCCGTGAAAATGCAATATTTTCTCGTATAAAAATAATTGTTTTGTACTTCTTTGTGTACTTGATCTACATACTGGATCTTAACACCATTGGCTGAGTTGGAAAACGGCGGATCTTTGGAGAAAAAATGAAACTAACTTGGCGTTCTTTGTTTCAAAGCTATAACAACTAGGAGTTGTTGAATTCTGATTGGCCGGAAGCCGAAAAATTTTAAATCGCTATAACTTTGAATTGAAAAATGACAGAATGGTCAAATTTTTCCCAGAGATCCGCCGTTTTCCAAATTAGCCGTTCAAGGTATCAAGTTGAAGTTCGTAGCACACGATGCTCTGGAGTTATTTGGATTTTTGGAAACGAAAACAAAAATGCTCGTATTTCAAAAACTAAGCCTCAAAAAAATTTTTTCATGCGGGGGATCATTGCATTTCGACTGAAGAATATGCCTATGAAGTACCGTGCGCGAGTTCTGAATCACCTTGTATATCTCACATTTGAAATATTTTTCCTTCAGCATTTTATATTTGAAGTGCTTCCTTCAAAATTTTTGGTATTCAACTCTTCAAATATATAAGAATTAGTAAAAAAATTATTGGAAAAATGTATTTGAAATACAAAATAAAAAATACTTTGGGAAATCTGTTTGAAAACTATATTTTTGGATTATAAAATATAAAATTCTTCGAGAAATGCACTTGATATAAAAAATACTACAAGAAATGTATTGTAAATTCAAAACACGTAGTACCGATTTTATTCCCAATACCTTTTTCGCATAATTGTATTTCAAATACATGCCCAGCCCTGTTGCGAAATAAGGGATTGCGGAATTCACGTGGCTCCTCCCTCGCAACAACATTCCAGATTATCTCCAATAATTACGTATACGGAGAGAATCTGCAACTATTCGTTATGTTGTGTATCAAATTCTCGCTCCACTAGAACTACAAGAAACAAGGGAATATTATACGCAGTGACACGAAGAAAAAAATTTGCTGTCGCGACAAATTGAGGTGTTATATATAGAATGGCAAATTTCTCGCTGGACTAGCAAAATTTTTAGTATTGTATACAGAATAGTGAACAAATTTTGTTGGAGGAGAAAGCATTTTTTGCTGTCACAGCTACAAAATCGCTGTAACAGCTAGCACAATTGCCGTGGAATTCTTTTTTCTCCGTGTATGTCTCCTCTTGGTACACGAATAAAAATGAATGGTAATGATTATTGGAACGAATGCTGATGAAGTGTTAACTACACGATAACAAAACAAAAACTTGAATAAATCGTAACTTTACTCATCCATATCAGAATGATTATCATTTTTTGTCTAAGTGGACGATAGTTGTTCACATAGCAATCATCTTGTGATTATGCAGCTGTTATTAAACGACTCTTGTTTTTCATTACAAGCACTAAAGCTGATGTCTCATTTGATATTATGTCTCATTTATGTTTTTTCAATGAAATCATAATTAAATAACAGAACAGAAAAACATGCATCAATTGAGAGAAAGTAAAAAATAATCATCACATGGAAAACAATTGTCGTTTGAAGACATTCATGCACGGATAATTCTTATCATATAATTACAAGTAATGATTACCAACTTTCATATTGCAAATATTCGGTGCAGAAAAATTATAAGCGCGAAAGAATGAAATGAATTGAGAGCAAGTTCGAAGCATTACAACATCTGAGCTATGAAACCATCAAAATCGAACCAACATCACCAAAAATACAAACGAATACAGATTTTTAAAAGATCGATGAAAAGATAAGAGATTTCCCAATTACGTAGTATGTGAGAAGATAGTAAAAATACAATAATTACTTATTGTACAGAAAATTCTTCACCGTTGAATACTTCACATACATGTTGTAGGTCATTCTCTACCGAAAGACCCATTTTGATAATACGAAGAAATTTTTTTACATAATCATAATCTTTCATACCCTGGAAAAGAGACGAACAATTACAGGACCTGGAATTCCAAGTGTCTCAGCTAAATTCCAGCTAGTGTAACTAAAAATCTAACCACAAAAAATATAGGTCAGAAATTCAATTGTGATACACTCAATTTATGGGGATATTTTTGAAAAGACAAATGAAAATATTTGAAGTACTGAAGGGAAAATTTTGATTGATGTTTTGATACACTCACAAAAACGAGCCAGTCATGAAACGAATGAATATTTAACAATAAAGAATCTGTACCCATTTAGTTATTGTTCTTAACGAAATTCGGGATTTATATTCATTTCTACGCAAAAAGTCCCAACACAGAATTTACACTGAGAGAAATTTATATCCCGATTTATTTGGATTCACTAACCTCTGTTTGAATCAACTAAATTCATATTTAAATTTCCACATGGGTACTAGAGTTTTAGTTCGGTCAGATAAAAAATGTATTTCATACAAATAAATTTTTAGCAATTTCAAATAAAATTGGCCTGAATCAAGTAAAAATTCACTGTTCATATTCAAGTAAACCATTTTTCTGGGTGTAGACACTGTTAGTATTGTGTAGAGGCCACCTATCAATGATTCATTTCTCTCAGTAGAAAGAATGACAAATTCATGGATGTGTAATCGAACATCTCATAAGACAAGAATGATTTATGAATGATTTTTTGAAGTCTGGTAGATATTTGAATATCAGTATATTCATTTCCTGGACAGACGGAAAATGAATTGTATCAAATTCGTTCGTGGTATATGAACAAATACGTATGTATGCTTATAGTTTTATACTAAGGATTACGCACTCATTGAGAAATGTGATCGAGTTGATCATGACCTAATAGTAAGTAATCATTAGCATATAAGTATTAATAGATGCACGTGAGTCTCTTCTTGTTGATTCATAATTATGGAAATGTCGTGTAGATACTTCATTCATAGCCATAAAGATATTTGCCTATTTTCCACATCCTTGACATTACTTTATGAGGGGAATTAAAATCGTCTTAAGTTTCCATAACATAAATTATCAGCACGTTTCCATATTTAAAAGTCATTTTCCTGTCTGAGTTTGAATTTCTATACCAAGGAAATTTATACACAATTTTCAAAAGGAACCGGAACTATTTTCCGTCCTGCAAAATCCGATGTCAAATCTCTACACGGCAAACAGACGTCACCGAAACCATATCAGAGGAAGATTCACAGCGTTGAAGCCGAAAGAGATTCAGCGAAGCTTCGAAAACATAGAAAATAAAGGAAGGTTGTAATTAAGACGAAAGAAGTGATAAAAAATGTTGTTAAAAATCTCTCTTTTTGAAAATTTTATCTAATTTTCGTACATGTTGCATTCTTCGCCAAATGTCCAACTTTTACATAACTGAAAAGTAAATAATCTTGATCTTCATAATTAGAGCATAAAAAGAAAAATATAAAAATCACGATCTGGATGGAATGGGTTTATTTTCATATTATCTCCACAACAATTTTCATGGAGATTCAAAAAAAATAATCACTAACGTTTAATTTTGATGATATAAAGTAGTAATGGGCGATATATCACAATATCGATACTTTTATATAAATTTTGTCGAATTTATATTGAATTTGAACAAATATTGATAGAAACCTTATACAAATTTCACACAAAATATCAATATCGTGAAATATTGCTCATCGCTAATATAGAGAGTGTCCCCGAATTGGTAGACCGTACTATTCAAGTATATTATACGATCAAAATCGAGCAATTTTTCTATTTGGCAGAATTTGATTTGAAAATCAGTTTTTTGGAGATATACATTTTTTAATTCTTTGGAAAATTCAAACATCTCGAAAATCCTGTAATTCACCTGTTTGAATTTGATACCATTTTGCAAGTTGGGAAAGGATGGATTGCAGGAAGAAGAATTGAATGATCCTAATCTGTTTCGAAGTTACAACAATTTGAAACTCTGAATTCTGATTAGTTGAAATCCAAGAAATTTTAAATCGATATAACTCCAGAATAGAACACACTGAGAGAAATTTCTATAGTTACTGTAACTAAAACATCTCAACTAAACGTTCCTCATAGGAACTACTAAAAATTTGGTTGATTCAACCAAGAAAGTATAGTTGATTCATCACTTAGTTGTATCAACTATATTTTCTCGGTTAAATAAATCAAATTTCCAGGAGCTTTTACTAAGAATATTTGGTTAAGGCGTTTTGGTTACAGTAACCTCAAAAATTTTTCTCAGCGCACATTAGGATAATACAATTATTCTTCCTAAAGTTCACCTTTTGTCAACTTAGGAAATGGTGTTCGATTAAGGAACTAGTACCGGTTTCAAGACTAAGAAACGACCCATATTTGAACTTTTTGTTTCTTATTTCTTCTATTACAAAACTTTATACAAGCTTTTGCCTTCAATTTGTACATCTTTTGAGAGTGTATACAAATTTTTTCCATACTTTTGTGATCGATAATTATTCACTACAAGGCGCCAAAATCGAGTCCTCGAGAATGAGACCCTTACACTGCGCTGAGATAATCTCAAAACTCGCACGTCTCAAACAGGAATTGCAAGAAGCATTTCGAAGAGGAAGGTAGTTTACATCGTAATTCTCCACCTATTTATTAAAAAAAATGATGGCTTTGTGAAAAAAGCGATGTGAAAAACACGTATTTTTCCACCATTTTTCCCTTTGCCAAATTTTTTTTTTACCAATTTTTCTGCAATTTTCTGGTGAATTACGGTAGAGGAGATCAAAATAAACAAATGTACCAAGAATGAAAAATTCTATCTAGTGGTTGCGGAGAATAAGTCAGCGCAGTTTGAAAGAATGCTATTTTGAGTGAAACGCGTTTGAAGTTTTTTCATGATAAATTTTAAGAACATTTGAATCAGTAAAACTCTCCGAGGATGGGCATTTTTGTACTCCCGGAGTATTTTCAGTAAGGAATACTTCTTTTTGACACGATATGACAACATATTTTATACAAGACTAGAAAGTACCCCACTGAAAGTACTCCAGAAGTACGAAAATACTCCCGGCTGCCTATCCCTGCAACTCTCTTATTTTTCGGAATTTCATTATAAAATTTCAGGAGGTGATTTTTGGAAGTATAAGGTTACATGAAATGTTATAAAAAAAAATTAATTTCCTCAAAATTCTAACCGGTATACTAGTCCCTTAAGAAGCATGAATTGCAGCATTTTCAAGGTATTCAAATTTTTCAAAACATTACGAAGTGTTTGTATTTAAAACGCTAAGCATCAAATAAAGTTTTATTAAACAGAGATAATATGCTAGTACCGTATGGTCTATAAATTCTGCACTCGGAGAAAAAGAGTTGCTGAAACAGCAAACCTCGAACATTTGCCGATATGGTGAAACTTGTTGCTGAGTTAGCAAAAAATTTGCTATTAACACAAAAATCTTGCTTTTTCAACAAGCGCTTACCATTCAGCAATCCGGAATTGTAGATATACAGACGGCTAGAAAATTTTGCTGAATCAGCAAATATTTCACTCAAATAGCAATATTTTTGCTGTAACAGCAACCGTTTTGCTAATTTAGCAAAGCAGATTTTTCGGAATCGCTTTTTCAGCAAGAATTTCTCTGTACGTGTGGAACGCCTTGTATAGGTAACGATAGAAGAGCTTATTAACAGAAAATCATTGAATGCATCAATTTCATTTAACTCCGAAAGGAAAGAAAGATTAGTTGATTTCTCCATGATTATCACTCTTTGGGCACAAATTTTCGTGAAACAATGTAGGTGTGACAATAATGGATGAAAGAGAAAAGGGAGCAATAAGAAAATAAAAGAAATCTCGCAGCTGGCAACCGGGAAAAGAATTTGAACGTTGAATATGTGTATATATACACACATATATAGCACCTGCGTTTCATCCACCGAGATTTAATATCTTTGAAAAAGTATGCTGCCATCACAGAAGCCATGCACGTTGCGTGAAATGACCACGCACATACCAATACATGTTAACTTACATACGTGATAGATACGTGACTACATCTATATTCGTCCGGCGTGGCAGCTGCCACATTACGTCGGTCGTACTTTTTGCACGAATGCAAAATTCTGAGATCTCCATCCGGAAGATGATCATTGGAACACATCGTCAACCAACATTCTTTCTTGGAAAATTAATCCCTAAGCCAGAATAATTCGTACATCATCTAAGCATGTATACATATACTCTTTTGTGGTGCAAATTCTTAACCTTCCGGCGTAATAATTATTTCCCTCAATTCGTAGAACACAGATTTACACGATATAATTATACATGCACGATCTTTATCTCGAACAATTATTCACACGATGAAATGTCAAAGATAATTATCTACGATACTTCTTATTGAATACTTTAATCATCGTGATTGTAGATTTAACTTTTTTTGTATAAACTTTGATTATACAGCTTCATTAAAAAGGATAGGATAAAAGAGAGATCGTGTTATAGATAGAACTGCTTGTAACGTGCGATCTGATAGATATAATATTTCGATCACGTGTGGGAAAAGAGTTGGAACTAGAGTCCTGAAAATCTGTAATAATTAACTGATTTGTCTGGAAGGGCAGAACGTGTGGAACTGTAGTTGAGCAGAAATTATCATCAGCTGGTCCCGCAATTCCATAGAGATCTATCAATAAAGCGTAGACGTTCTTCAATCAGAGTTTTCATATATCACTCGAATGGGTGTTAATGTACTTTCTATTAGATTTCTGTTATGAACACGGAGAATACAAATCGCTGTGACAGTGATATCCGATTTTGCTGGGTACCTTCGCAACAAAGTTTTTGTGGTCACATCAAACTGCTTCCAATCACAACAATCTTGTTAACCACGACAGCGATTGTTCAGCTTCGGGAGCGAATTTTTAGCTAGGTTAGCAAAAAGCTTAGCGATTCTATATATATAATACTTCGATGTGTTACTTCGTCAGTAAATTTTCTCGTTTCAATCTCTGCTAATCCGAGCTAACTTTCAGATTCACAAACGTTTGACGAAGGTTCTACGAACGTTGACATGTCCACCTCGAAATACTTTCAGAAAACATAGATGGAACGTTTGTTGAAGGTTCATCGAAGGTTTGATGAAGCTTCACAAAAATATCTATACTTATATTAATTTATGTTTATCAACGAATTGATTATTCAAATGAATTGATAAAAATGAATATAAGGATAAATATTTTTATGAAGCTTCATCAAACCTTCGATGGACCTTCAACGGACATTCCATCTATGTTTCCTGAAAGTATTTCGAGATGGACATTTCAACGTTCGTAGAACCTTTGTCGAACGTTTGTGCATCTAAAAGTTAGCTCTCATGAACCTTTGGTCCGATCTACACAAATCTAATTTGAACGTCCGTTGAAGCTTTATGTTTCCTTCGGGTGAAAACTTTGGGAATTTCATGCAAACTTTGGCGTTCACGAACAGCATCATGAAATAGGAATCACACATTCTGAATTAAGCGAAAACAAGTGCGGAATCTATGAGGGCAACCAAAACAAGACATTTCATGAAATAAGAACGCCTAATTTGGCCTCAACTGCTGCTAAGAATTAATTTCCACATAAGGAACTGATGTGTCAAGACATTTGGACAACTTGCAGAAAAAATTGAACGTTACGTTATTAGATTCACGCAATAAAATAATTGAATCGATCAATTTCAGAAACTCCTTACAAGGATACTTCATGTTGGGTGGATGAACATTACATCAATCAGAAAAACAAGTATATCGTATTATACTTACCCCCTGTATGTACCGACCATCGAATAATCAATCAATCAGTACGTCAGCCGAAAGAGGAACAATACTGCACACAAGATAACCGTCCTTTGTCTTATCACAATTCTCCATCAACAGTTTCTCAAGATAAAACAATTGTCTGAACGTATATTTGATATAGGAGAAAGAAAAATAAGACTGTTTCCACATCCAACAACCTTTTCACATGGATAAGTGATGAAACAACTCAGTTTCACGCCCTTCCATGATTGAGAAAATTGAAACTTACCCAAGAAGGTTCTTGGAAGTTCCGAACATGTTCTATGATCATTCTCAGAATTTGCGAATGAGACTTTTTCGAATAAGTATATTCTATGCATATTCTTAGAATGTCTTTTTCGGATTTGTCCGAAACACTCTCACCTGCACATTCTATACATGATCACAGAATGAGCACAGAATGTTTGAAAAGTGCTCATGCCACTTGGGTACAATTCCAATACCGGAAGTATCATTCTTACAATAAAAGGACGAATATCTTTTTAAAGACGAGGGATTGTACTAGAGTTCTCTTGTATTTCTAAGAAGACTTATCTCCCTTAGTTAAAACAATCTCATTGGGCCGATGATTCCTATTGATTCCGATGCAGAAACACAATTCAAACCCATTCATTTCATCTTTTTCATCGGTTTGAATTGAGTTTCTGCATCGGAATCGATAGGAATCAATCGCTTCAATAGGAATTCAATTTGATTTTTTTACCAGGGTCCTCTCTTCATGAAATTCTTTGTATTATATTCAACCAAATTTAATTGGAAAAATATCCTCTCGATTGTCGTTACTCTTGTAAGATAACATCTAGGAAACTAATCGTATTTCAAAATTTTCCAATGCTATCCGTAAGCGAGAGAACAACTTTCTTCATTTTTATGATTCAGATACAACGTATCTGACACACATATTTATTTCTCAATGTGAAGAACGAAACAATTGACCGAAGAATTTTTTTTCAAAATCATAGAGTGCAATTGTAGCTTCATACAGCTACATTATAATAAATCTCAAAGAGCCAATGAGGGATTATAAACTCTCGTTTGTCAATACAAACGAAGGAGCCAACCAACTGTGATCGATAAAACGTTATAGGAGTTGTTCAACCGTGTACATCTACTAAATCAGAACAACTAACAGAAACAGGCAGTGAGATGAAACACGCGTTTCTCAATGAAAATAAAAACAAAACCAGGAATTTCATTGTCCTGCCTTCATAAATTCCACCATGACACATGATATCGAGTCAAGATTTTTGGACTTACCTACCATAATGATTTTCCTATAGATCGCGAATTATTTCCGAATCATGCATTATCATTGTTTACTCGAAAAGACATAATCGATGATAAGCAATTCAAACTACCACCGACATATGTAACAAAACATTTGTTTTCAATGGTAATAATCATATCATCGATAACCTCCAAGGTTATAAGAAAGAAGTCTTTTAACAATAATCTTTATATTTTGCAAACAGTCGTATAATCGAACCAAATCCAATCAATAACTACAAAAAACTTTTTTTTAAAATCATATGAAAATTATATTACACGGATAACAATAACGATAAGACAGGTATAAACTTCAGTCTACGTATTATTTGTCGAAAGAGAAAAGAGAGAGGATTTTATTGTAAAAACAAAGACGAGACGTGTCTCGGCGACCACCTACTACGCTAAATTGTTTATACAAAACGATATCGGTCGAAGAGAATGGTTTGAGAACAGGCAATGTAACAACGCGAGTAACGCGATACGCGTGCATCGCCTCGTGTCTTGGTTTCATTATCACGCGTCGACGTGCTCGATAAAATTTCGACGCCGGATAACGTGTTATATACTTCTTTCTTCTTCTTATGTATCTTGTTGTAAACAGCGGTGTACGTTGAATGCTAGACCACGGCTAACTATGGCAAAACACAAACGTGTGTTCAATTATCACATTCGGTTGATACAAATGATCATTCAATTTTCCATTTGTTGGGAATGACTCATGCGGAAAACATTCTTAGCCCTTTGTCTGTGAATCGGGGGATTTTATGTCCTGGCTCAAACAGTTTTGGTAAGGCATTTTCAATTTTCGTTCGATTGAAAAAAAAAATATCAAAGTTGGTCGAACAACGGCTGCACGCAGATGCATAGGACAAATACCGAAAAGCGTTCATAGACGAAAGGCTAAATTACAGGGCCTTAAAGAACAAAAGCCTCTCCTTAGAGGTAATTTTCTTGGTTGGCAAAATTATTTACATACTCAAATACAATGAACAATATTTATTATAATTTCAAAATGATTTTGTTCCACTGCAAGACATAGGACACGGTGGAACGAAATCATTCTGAAATTGTAATAAATGTTGTTCATTGTATTCAAGTATGTAAGATGTTACATGAATGTTTCGAAAACGTTGATTGATATCATACTCTAAAACTTATTTTTGAAAGCTCTCAAGTACTTCCCGTGAATGTTTTTGTGAAGACTGGTATAGCGAAAAAAAAAGTTGTGAAATTCACCTCTTGTTGAGTGAATATATGTACGATTTAAAAATGCAGTGCGAGCTACTACAGTTTTAGCTAATTCCACCGCAGGGAAAGTGAGATGCACTTCAGCTATGGTATATTTCACATGCGTTGTTGTAAAATCAACTAAAATTGTGGTTGCTTGCACTAAATTCTAAATCATCCATATATTTACTCGATAAGATGTAAATTTCACAATTTTTTTTTCTCAGTGTATACACTGTTTAAAAAAAACGGAAATTTTCCGGTACCCAGCAACTGAAAAATTTCTGTTCATAACGAATTTTTCAGTTTACGTACAAGAAAATTCCTGTTGTACCGAAAGTTTCTCGTATTTTATGATACATGAGATTTCAAATCTTTTACTTCAATTTTCCTGTATGAATACAAGAATTTTCCGATACGTGCACTGGAATTTTCATGTTTTGATTGTAATTTTTCAGCACAAATGTACAGGTTAATTGCTTCTAGTGCGATATTGGAAGTTTTCCGAAGTTTTTTTCACAGTCTATGAAAAAATACAAAAGTATGTAAAAAGATGATTCTTGGGAATTTCGTTCTTTGAAAATTCATGGAAAATAAACATGTTTCCCGTGATAAGAACATATCGAATGAATTGAAACTCGCAAAATCAAGGGGAGATTACTAAAACATTCCGAAAACTTTCGATGTCGTTTGAGAAAGAGAGAAAGAAATTCATTGAAGTCAGTTCAGGTGGCACAATGCCAGTTAAGGAACTCATCGTGAAATGAGAAATGAAATAGAAATGTCAAAGTAAGCACGAAACTAGTAATTCAACTATGAAATCAAGAGCATCACAATTGAGAGCTTATTAAGAGAAGTTCCAATATTGGTTGAGAAAATATGACAAATGATCCAGAAAAGTGAAAGTAATTGAATCACTTTTTTCTCGTTCTCTCCAATCTTTTTGTTCTTGTTTCCACAGAGAATGTCTGATCATTCTGCAGATATATCAAGACACACAACTTTTTCCTAAGGCAACAATCATTGGCTATCTACTAGTCATTCTAAGAGAACACGGAGATTCAAGGAATGTTCAATAAAAGTGCATTAAATATCTGCACATTTGAAGGTCCATTGAACATGCACAGAGAAAAATTTATAGTTAAATTTACTATGGGACTTTGTAACCGCACGGAGGAAAAAGTATTGCTGGCATAACAAGCAGGTCTGTTGTTAAAGCGCC